>CP136893.1:61117500-65917500 GCA_034359265.1 Canna indica
GAATTATTATTTTTGTCCCAGTTTTTATGTATAAATACATACATATGTGACACTTAGAAATTCAATTTCTTATAAGTGTTACTAAATAGATTTAATTATATATTTATACAATTATATAAAATTAAATACAATTATATAATTTAATTATATATTTATATTATTGTTATATAATTTAATTTAATTAATAATTATTAAATATATAATTTAATTAAAAGCCGGGTATTAATACCTAGCACTCTTGACACCCCTAACAAGGCGCCAGGTATTAATACTCGGCGCCTCTGATAGGGTGTCGGGTAATTAATATCCGGCGCTTTTCACAGCGTCGGTTTTATTTCTTCGTTTGTACCTTACTTTTTACGGAAAAATCGGCGTAATCAAATACGTTTAAAAAAATATTTTGACTCCAAAAAACTGTCGATTTTAAATGTAATAGTCACCGATTTTGTAAAAGTTTCCTGTAGAGCCAGAGATGGCGCGCAAGTGGTGTTTCATCATTTTATTCCGAAGGAGCTCAAGGAGACAGCGCGCAAGTTGAACTTTCTCCGAAGAAGGGGACTTGCATTGGGGCACGGGCTCCGAATAGACATGTTGGAATCCATGCATCCGCTTCGAGAAGAGTACTCCGACATCCTAAGAGATGAGGTGGTGGGTAGACAAAAGGACAGGGACAAAATCATACAAACTCTTCAAGAGGGGAACATTGATCTTAGTGTCCTTTCCATAATTCCCATATGTAATTCTGATGGCGTATATGGTTGTACAGGGAAGATATGGCGTATATGTCGTATATCTTCCTAGTTACTGAATTGGGTGAGCAAAAAGATAGACTTGTACACACAAATGAAAATGAATGTTCAACGGAGACTAACATGCTGAAATTGAAGAGGAAGATAGACCCAGATAAATTGATAGTGGACCTCAGACGGTACCATGAGAGTTCAAAAGCTGATATGTCAGAACAATCAACTGAAGAGAATGACATATAAGCTAGTACTAAAAATAATACACATAACAATAGTGAAGAAATAGCAAGGGAAATACAAAAACCACATATGACAAAAATAAATCAGGAATATATGTGTATTAAGGAGTCAAAGAGTTTCTAAGAAACCAAAAAAATTACATTTCTATCAATGCAATTCTGCTATGCCCGATAACAAAAGAAAAACAATTCTCTATCCCATATCAAGGTACTACAATTCAGATGACTTACGTGAGACGCACAAAAGCTTCTTAACTTACTTAGATGCAAATAATGACCCTAGTGCACCTGAGGACCCAGTTTGGGTAAAATCAATGCAAGCTGAAATAGATGCATTAGAGGAAAATGAGACCTGACAATTGTGTGATCTACTACCTGATAAAAGAGCAATAGGTTTGTAAATGGGTCTTCAGGACAAAATTCAAGCCAAATGGAGAGATTGACAAACCCAAATCCAGACTTGTTGTGAAAGGTTTTAATCAAATTGAGGGGGTAGATTATGTTGAAACATATGCTCCTATGTCTAAAATGACAACAACAAGGGTCTTGATAGCTATTGCTACATCAAAAGAATGGCCATTACTGTAGATGGATGTAAGCAATGCTTACCTCCATGGTCAATTAAAAAAGGAAGTCTACATGATAAAGCCACCACGATATGGACTCAAAGAAGATAGAAGAGTATGCAAACTGTTAAAATCAATATATGGTCTTAAGCAGACGGGAAGGCAATGGTTTGCCAAATTTCAATGAGCATTAATACATTCAGACACAAACAATGCTACACTAATTGCTGTATGTTTATCAAAGAAAACAAAGGGAAATAAGTGATAGTATTGGTGTACGTAGATGACATCATTATAGCATGTAATGATGAGGAAGGAATAAAGGATTTAAAAGGCTATCTCAATAGTCAATTCAAAATCAGAGACTTAGGGAATTTGACCTATTTTCTAGGGGTGGAAGTTCACATGGACCAAAATGGAACACATATTTGCCAAAGAAAATATGTCATGGACTTGTTAAATGAGATGAAATTGATTGATTGTAAACCAAAAGAAACACCAATGCAAGTGAAGGGAAAAATTCTATCCAAGTGACACCGAAACATACTGATGAAGACAAATACATGTTTCAAAAACTTATAGGAAAGCTCCTATATGTGACTACCACTAGGCCAGATATATATCACTTACAGTGTTCATTCTCTGGGTCAACATACCAAGCAACCTAATCAGTCACACATTAGAGCAGCTTTGAGGGTAGTAAAGTACCTTAAGAATGCACCTGGAATGGGTTTGCATTATCCAGTAAGCCCAATCACAGCAATAACGAGTTATTGTGATGCTGATTGGGAAAATTGTAATTTGACTAGAAGGTCAGTTATTGGGTACCGTGTAAAGATTGGAGCATCATTAATTAGCTGGAAATGTAAAAAACAATTGTCTGTCAACAAGTCGAGTGCTAAAAGTGAACTTAGGGCTTTATCAAGTGCGACTACTGAATTTACATGGGTAATAAACCTAATGAATGAGATTGGTATTCAATGTAAATCACCTGCAGGTCTTTACTATGACAGCCAGAGTGCTCTACACATCACTTCAAATCCAATTTTCCATGAAAGGACCAAGCATATATCTTGAGGTCGATTGTTACTTCGTAAGGGAAAAATTTCAGCAAGGCATCATTGCACCAACTTATATTTCAAGCAATCACCAAGTAGCTGATATACTTAAAAAAGCACTACCAGTTCAACAACACAAGGCACTTTTGATCAAGTTAGGTTTGGAGAACATGTTCTCCAGAACCAACTTGAGGGAGGAGTATTAGCATATTAGCATACTGTGTAACACTGTGTATATATGTAGTATAGTTTGATCATATACTATGCAAATAGTTAGTTCAATCTAGCTATGTTTACATTTGATCATGTGTAATAATTGCCACATGTAATAGCTGAGTTGTACATGGGCATTTTAGACATTTCATTGAGTGTTGTAGTCGCAGCTATATATGGCGCGATGATTCAAACAGTTTGGTTAATACTTCTATTAATAACAAATTATGTTAGAAAATTGGGTTATCCTTGGACCTAACTCCACCCTAAAAGCTAACTCCACACCCCTCACGCCTAGGATTCACATCTGGAGCGTGAAGTTGTGCAGTGGCCCACTCTCAATCATAGGTTTGACTCTAATATCATGTTAGAAAATTAGCCTTGGACTTAACTCCACCCCAAAAACTAACTCATAGGGGGAGGATTGCCCAATCTATTTAAAGACTATCTAGACCACAACCTTAACCAATGTGGGACATTACCAAGACGACCTTGGCTCTGATGGTTTATCGTGACATTTGGGTTCGCCAAAGTTTCCAGAGAATTGCGGGAGAAATTATGAAAAGGATAAATGGCAAGGAGCCTTACGATGCAGATTGGTTGGTTGTGAGTGATTTACTTGGTGAAAGTAGATTCTTGCTCATTTTAGATGACTTGCAAATTTATATGGATGAAGAAGACAAGTGGGAGGCATTGAAACATATCCTTCGGGGGATGGGTGGGCCAGGCAGTGCAGTGATCATCACCTATAAATATTTTTCGAATTCTTGGTCTCCCGAACCTTACTATCTAAATGACACATCAAAAGATGTTGCGACAGATATATTTCTGAAACAAGCAGTCCCACATGATCAAGAGGATCGACAAACAATTCTCTCTGCATTTTTTGAGCTTGATTGATGGCCTTTTAAATTAAATCCAATACTTCTTGTAAAGGTTATGAGCTCAATCTTCAGGTACACTAAGAAGAGTTAGAGGTAAACTATGCCTTTATTACAGTATATCGAGTTTACTCCAATTGATTTAATGCAGATCTACATTACTCCGTCTACATGCAAGAGAAAATAGCTTTATAAGTCATTGTTTCCAGGCATGCTCATTGAAGACGTGTTGCATTTCTTGATTGTTGAACACATCGTACCAATTACTTCAAATGACAAATATGTAGGATATGATCCTTATAGTAAGGAGTTGGATAAAGAAATAGAAGAATTATGTTTCATGATGAGAATTGGTGAAGAGAGAAGAATCCCTGAAGGATGCCTCTATTTAAGCCTACTTGTGGATTCTCAAACATCATTGTTATTTTCATCGACCTTGTTGCTTGGGCTAAACAACAAATTGAGAGCTTTGCTTATTTTGCATCATGAAAAAGAAGAAGACAAGAAATATCAAGCACTAGCAGAGATCACAAAACATATATTTCCTAAATTGGCATACTTGCGTATATTATATCTACGAGCAGTGAGGATTCAAAAGCTACCCAAAACAATTGGAAAGCTGCATCGCTTGAGATATCTCAAACTTCACTTGGTAGATATCGTAAGTCTTCCTGGAACATTGTGCAAGCTTTTTAATTTGCAGATTTTAAGCTTTGATCACTGTGAAGAGCTACGGAGGCTACCAAAGCAAATCCACAAGCTTTCAAATTTACAGATTCTGAAACTAGCTTATTGTACAAAGCTTCAAAAATTACCAATTCAAGATCGCTCACTAGACTTGTAGATTTGCAAGAATTAAACGTTCAAGGTTGTCATTGGCTAAAAGAATTACCAGAGGATTTGAGCACCTGAAGAATCTAGAAAAGCTAGACATAGCAGAATGAGCATCGTTGGCTCGATTGCCTCATAAAATTGGGGAATTGATTCGCCTCCAAAAGTTGTCAAGATACATTGCAGTTTACGATGATAACCACGGTAAAAGTATTTGTGCAATCCCAGAGTTGCAATCGTTAACAAATCTTCATCAACTACATGTACTGAACCTAGAACGAGTGTCCAACTTTGCGGAGGACATTCAAGCCGCAAAAGTAATACAAGAAAACACAAGGCTTGAGCATTTGACACTAGTGTGGGAATGGTGGGATATGGATAGCGTAGCCAAAGCTGCATCTGTACAAATAATAGCTGAAGGCTTCGAGCCGAATTCAAATTTGAGAAAGCTGGAGATGGTATGTTACATGGAGAATGACTTGCCTGGTTGGATGAAAGAGGAGGGTGTTTCTTCCCATCTCAACTTTTTAGTTGAGATAAAACTCATCAAACTCAAGCGATGTGAGAGTCTACCGCCACTAGGACAACTACCTTACCTTTTGAATGTTGAGATAAGTGGCATGGATTCAATTAAAATTGTAGGTGATGATTTTTACGGTACTCAAACAGTTGGCACATTTCCATCTTTGATAAAGCTCACATTATCTGAAATGCTTATGCAGGAGGAATGGCAAGAAAGTGAATCTGATTATGTATTTCCTGTGCTTCAAGAATTGACATTGATCCAATGCCCAAAGTTCAGAGGTTTCGATAAAACCATTTATCCTAATTTGTATAGTGAGTATGTGGTTGAACAATGAGACATTGTTGACATTTAAGTCAGATCATTATCATAATAACTTCAAATATTTGGAGATAGTAGGGTTCCAAGAGCTGAGATACTTGCCGCAGGCCATGCAATTATTATTGGAAGGACCTTCAGGATCTGAAAATTGTTGGATGCAACCAATTGGAGGCTTTGCCGGATTGGCTACAGGATTTGGAACATCTGCGTCTGCTTGACTATACTTTGTTGCTCTGCGCTGCAATACATTCGAAAGGGATTGTTCCTCAAGAAAAATCTACTTGTAGCCATCAAAGGGTGTTCAAATCTCCGGCTCTAAAATACAAAACATACTCATCGGAGTTACGATCATTAATTCGCATAGGTAATTGTTTATACATATTTCTTTTTCACTTTTGAATTGAAATTTAATTTCTTGAATCCGTGCTAATTAATGATCATGTTATGATTCTCCTACGCAATACATGTTGATCTCCATTGTTTTAATTTGTCTCAAACTTGCAGGGGTGAGCCGTTAGGCCGTAGTTAGAGTTGAGAGCAATTAGTAGATTTGTGTCGAGCTTAATTTGTCGATAATCATCTTTACTCATATTTTGTTATATTTATCTTTATGCACATACTTGGACTTTAAACTACTATTTGTTTAAAATATTGTATTAAATCGTATGTTTGGATGTTGGTTGAGACTTGACTATTCATTGGAATATAAAATCCTTGGTGGTTGTTGATGTGAGACTTGATTTAGTTGTAATATATGACTTGTGTTGATGGTTTTAATTCATATTTTTAATAATGAGCCATTAGTGAGTAATCAAATTATCGCTAAACTACTTATAATAAACATGCTTGCAACTGTAATTTGTGAATCTAGCTGCCAAAAAATTCGATCAGGGAAATTAACTTTCCAATTAGCAAGGGCAAGCATGCTCAAATTTTCTTAGGCTCTGCATACCTAAGAAAATTAGGTATGCACTCTAATAAACCTGGAGATCCTTGGTGCACTATAATAAACCATATCAATTTAGACGCCAAATTAGTATAAATTTTCGGCCAAAGGATAAAAAAGAACACGAATGGTTAAAAAGGATACCTACAATTACAAAGACGTCAGAATGTAGTGGTCAACTACGGGAGCCAGATTGAACATTGCGGCACCCACGTAGGTGCCACAATGTTAGACATACTGGCACCGGCGCCGGTATATATATAGTATTATATTTATATATAAATATAAATAAATATAATAATATATTATATTATATATATATATAATATAATTTTTGCTAGAAAAATAAGCATCGGCGCTCATATGTCGATACTAGCACTGACGCCGATACTACAATTAGTATATATTATATAATATATATTAATATATTCCGTAGTATATGTATTAGGTAGAGAATTATTATATAATCCTACCTTTTTATAGAGGATAGAGAATTCAAGACAAAGTGAGAGAGTTTTGTTTGAGTAAGAGCATCCCATGTCTACACCATATCTAAATAGAAAATAGAATCGAAATCCAAAATGTAAGTGGATTCCATTAGATGAATCTTTAAACAAGATATGCCCCACAGCAAACAAACTCTAAACTATGTGGTTTGATTTGATCAAAATCAGTTCTTCTTTCGCCTAAGATAAGAAGTTCTGGATGAATTGACAAATTTTGATTCGAATCGAATAATTCAGCATAATAAAATAATATATAAGATACTAGGTTATATTATATAAACACATACAATATAATATATTAACAAATTATTACGTACTATATATTCAATAATTATATATTATTTCTTATATTTATAAATAATGATTATTCTTAAATTCATTTTATTATATTAACAATAGTTATACATTACAAATGTATGAAAATTTCCTACTTATATATAGAATAAAATGGTTTGAATTTATAATTTAATTACAAGTAACATTACTCAAAAAAATTAAAAGTGACTTAAGTTAATATACAATGATATTTACATGTATTAATCTATCCTAATTATACAAATAAAGTCAAATATTCTAATCTTCATCAACCATCATCATCATCTCCTCCTCCTCCTCCTCTTGTTCTTGTTTTTGTTCTTCTTCATCATCTTCTTTATATGAATTAGAGTTATTCATTGGGTCAACCAAACCCAATGAACCCGAGAACCCGACCCGCCCCGACCTATTTGGGTTGGGTCGGGTCGGGTACAATCCGATCATAATCGGGTCGGGTCTTAGGTTTTAGAATTTGAAACCCGATGACCCGAGACCCGACCTGATGACTCGATTATTTAGTTTTTTAATTATTTTTTACCTAATCGAGTAAACCCGACTACCCAACCCGACCCGATCCGAACTAGGTCAAGTTGGATTGGGTCGAATTTGAGAGGTAAAAAATTTTGAACCCGATCTGACCTGATTATACTTGGTTGTATCGGGTCGATTTTTTAGAATTAAAAACTCATTTTTACCTAATCGGGTAAACCCGACTACCCAACCCGACCTGATCCGAACTAGGTCAAGTTGGATTGGGTCGGATTTGAGAGGTAAAAATTTTTGAACCCGATCCGACCTGATTACACTTGGTTGGATCGGGTCGATTTTTTCCTTAAACCCGCCCCGACCCGACCCAACCCGTGAACAGCCCTAATGGCCAAGGTAACTATTGTCTCCCTTGCCATTTATTTATTTACTTATATATGGGGGAAAACAAAATTGCCTCCCACGTATAACATTTGGTCTCCTTTGCCCTCTAAAATAAATCTATATGTATTATTATTTATTTATTTTTTTATAAAATAATTCAAAAACTAATAATAAAAATTGGCTAGGCGATGGTGTTAGCTTGAGTTGCCTCATTTTTGCATCCACACTGTCATGTATTGTCATCCTCGCAACAACAATCTCGTGCCTAAACAGCCGGGCCCACGTATAGCCCTCGTCGCCTTGTGTGCAGCCCTTGTCATGATTGCGCCCCCGCGCCTAGCTTCAGGCACCCTAATCTTGCGCTTAGCATCATCGTCCACATTCACTCCCCGGTGCCTTGACCTCGTGCACAATAGCCCCTCCCCTGCACTCACACCCTGTTGCCTAGCCCTCAACACCTCGACTCGATGCGCATCCCTTGCGTGCTCCCATGTACAACCTGCGGGCTACTACCGTCCGCCCCTCTCTATTCTATGTGAACCTTGCCCCCTCCCCTCTCTTCTCATTTGATTGTGTGCTTCTCCACTAAACATAACATTCCATTGATGTTTTAAATTACTTTAGTCATTTATGACAAATTCATGTACTTAGCTTCATTAGAAAGATAAGAAAAAGGAATCATGCATTTAGTGGGTCCAAAACAAATTATTCCTCATTTAAGGCAACTCCATGTCAAATTTTATTATGCGCATCAAAACCAATTTATTTTGAAATCAAGCCAACACATGCACTCGTCATTCCTGCACGCGCTCATTTGTCAATCTAATAACAATTTGCTAAAATTAAGAATACTAATTTATTATAAACTAATATTTAATCTATATACTTAGCCCATACACGTGTATATATATTTGCTTTATATACGCACAATATTATATTACATCTAATTTGCTTCTCTCTTTATATTATTGCACCACGTATAACCCGATAACCTTACACTCTATTGGCTGATTTAGCAACACAGAGGCAATTTCAGTACTTAGGTATACTATTTTCTATCCTTCTATGTCTCACTTGTTCTCTTATCTGATTGCAATTTATAGATAAAAAATAGGTGGGTCAATACTATTTCTTATGCGGGGAATACTATTTCTTACTCCAAATCAAGAAATAATATTCTTGTCTATTCCTTATGATATTTTTCTATATTGTCCTTCAATATTTATAATATTACATAATGAATTAAATTATTAAATTAATTTTTATAATTCTTTATCTTAAATAGATAATTATTATTTTATTATTAAATATTATTTTTTAAAGATTTAGTTTTTTATGAAAATAAATAAATAATAGTTTTTATTATTTTAAATTAATATATTATTTTACATTAATCTATATTTTTATTATGTTGTTATTAGTTAAAATAAATTATAACATAATTTATTATATTTTTAGAAGAATATTTTGATCATTTTTTTATATTATCATTTCAATATTTATAATATGAATATAAAAGTTAAATTGTTAAATTATTTTTACTAATTACATATCTTAAATAGATAATTATTATTTTATTATTAAATGATATTTTAATAGTTGTTTTTTGAAGATTCAATTATTTTTTTATAAAAATAAAATAAATAATAGTGTTTTATTATTTTAAGTTAATAAATTATTTTATATTGATTCATATTTTTATTATATTATTATTAATTAGAATAAATCGTAATATAATTTATATATTTTTAGGAGGGCATTTTAGTTATTTCCTCTCAATTTATTGTATATTCTTCGTATTAAGTAAATAAAGTAAATATATTCAATTTTGTTAAGAATGATACTTTGGTCATTTAACTTTTTATTCATTGTATATTTCTTATGTTAATCAGACAAAATAATTTTATTCTTGGTCTATTTTACAATGTCAACCAAATAAGATAATATAATTCCTCATCTATTTCATTCATTGTCTATTTTTATTCATTGTCTATTTTTATTTCTAATGAATTCACTTCATCCAACTAAATATACTCTTAGGGTCCGTTTGTTTGGTTAAAAAACTGGGGACTGGACGGAATTTCGACTCTTGTCCCCCGTTTGGTTTGCAAAAATAATGAGGGACTGACTTTTAAATCTTGTCCGGGACAGGATTTCGAGCCAAATTAGTGTACCGAGAAAATTCTCGGTACATCAAAACTGGGCGGAGGACATTGAGGGAAAAAGACCTCAATGCCCTCACTTGTCACGGGGGTCTCTCTCCAACCCTAGCCGACATCTGCTCTCGCGACTCTCTCGCCCGACGCATATGCTCTCGCGACTCTCTCGCCCGACGCTGCTCTCACCTCTCGCTCGACACCAGCTACTCTCTCTCACCCGACGCTGCTCTTGCCTCGACACCGACTGCTCGATATCGCTCGACTCTGCTCTCGCCTCTCGGCCGACACCGACTGCTCTCTCGTCCGACGCCCGACGCCCTTTGCACTCGCCTATCGCCTCTCTCTTTCCTCAGGTATGCCTCTCTCGCATCTCCAGTTCAGTTGTTTCTTGCCTCTCGATTCTCGCCTGTGTGTTGATTTTGTGGCCTCACTGTGTGTCAAGCTTTCTGATCTACATCCGAGTGCCACCTTCTCGCCTCATTGTTGTTCGTTTGCTTCTGTAATTGTTGTTTGTTTGATTCTGTAGTTTGATGAAAATGAGTATCATAATTTTCTGCTTCTTTATTGTTGTTCGTTCGTTTGTTCTTCTTGCTCTTTCCTTCGCTTAATTCATTGTGAAAAGGGTTGAATTCATCCTGTTCAACATTATCAAATGAAAAAAATTGGAATCTTTTCTTCATTATATGTCAATTTTGTATGCTCCTGTTTCAATGTTTGCTAATTTTGTATGCTCCTGTTTCAAAGTTTGCTAATTTGTTATCCTTAGCTTTATGTTTCAATGATTTTGTTCTCATTCATTAATATGTAATTTTGCCACTACAGTTATATGCTCCTTTAATTTTGTCATATGATTCCTTTCAAATGATTTGAAATGCCCAAAAAATTATACGATGGTAAGCACTTGAGCAATACTTTTAAGTGGCTCTACTAGCTTGTACATCATGGTTCATCATGAATTGTTTGTTTGCCAATATAATTATAGAAGTTAACTGTTTTCCTATTCCTTGCCCTATCCTTTTGCTTTGTCAATTTTTTTTTGTGATATAGGTCAAATATCCTTAGCTAACAATAATCTGGTAAAATTTGGAAGTATTTTCAATCTTCTATTGTGCAGAATACATGTATCATTATTCTCAGTTGACACCTGCATGGTGGAGTTTAGTTTTTAGTTATACTAATTTTGCGAAATAGATGTGTCCTTATACTCAGTTGACCCCTAGATACATTCTTGCAGATGCTATTGTTCCTGTCAATCTGCATTTAGATATAAATGGGATTATATAGATATTTATTAGCAAATTAAGCCCAGGTTGTCTCCTATACTGTTGTATCTTTGCGGTTCAATTAAAAAAAAAATCCGTATGAACTGTTCTCTTGTAACAGTTTGACTGGTAAAGAAATTATATACTTTGACTGGTAAAGAAATTATATACTTATTTGATTTCAATTATTTGTTCACTTGTTTGACTATAGAAATGACTGTAATTTTATATACTTGTTTGATTTCAATGATCTACTTGTTTTTAGTGAACAATGAACAGTCTATTTTTAATTTCATGTAGACTGGTTGTATTAATATGTCACATAATTAATGGTTGTATTAATTTCTTTTTTTTCTGATTTTTTGTTTATTATTTTTAGTGAATAATGGATGAGTTGTCATTCATGTTATACGCTGCTACACGAAGAATGTATATCCATTTGCTTGCTATGTCTGCGGTTGGATGTTTTTTTGTAAAATTTATAATGCGTGATGAGTATGAGAGGAGAGCGGTAGATGATAGAACTCTTGTTAGAAATATGACTCGCATGGATGTTTTGGATTCCATTGTCAGGGAAAGCGATAATAATTGTATTTGGGAGTTGAGAATGTCTAGAAATGCTTTTGCAAGACTTTGTGAGCTATTGATTGTTCGGGGTGGGTTAACGGGTGATGGGAGGGTGACCGTGGAGGAGCAAGTTGCTATTTTTGTAAACATTCTAGCCGATCACACAAAAAATAGAACAATCCGAGTTAGATTCAAAAGATCGGGAGAAACCATTAGTAGATATTGCCATCACACTACTAGAAATTAGGTCTTCAGCAACGGCTATCAGCAACGGCCGCTCAAGCCGTTGCTATTTGCAACGGCCTTCTTACGGCCGCCAGAGCCGTTGCAGATATGCTGTATCTGCAACGGCGTTCTAACGGATACGCAAGCCATTGCAGATTATTTTAATTATCCGCAACGGCTTTCGGACGGACACGCGAGCCGTTGCTGATATTATAATTATCAGCAACAGCTTTCTAACGGACAAGTGAGCCGTCGCTGATGATAACTTATTAGCAACGGCTTTCTAACGGGCGAGTGAGCCGTTGCTGATAAGTTTATATAGGGCACCAGTCGCGCCCGACCCTTCTTCCTCCCGCTGCTACCGCCGCCGCTCCTGCTCTCGCCTCTCGCTGCCGCTGCCGCTGCTGCCGACGCCGACGATGCCTCTTCCTCCTCCCGCTACTGCTGACTTGTTCAGGTATGCCTCGTCGGCCGGTCGTCTCTTCCCGTTGCGGCCGGCGGGAATTAATCCGACCGAAACCCTATTTCTAGGGTTTCGGCCGGCGGCGGTCGGCCGATGACCGCCGCCGGACCTTGTACAGTGGCCGGACAGTGTGTCCGGCCATTGTACGCCGGCGCCGGAGTCCACCTGACTCCGGCGCCGGAATTTATAAATTTATATATAATATTTTATTATTTTATAATGATTAATTAATTATTAATTAATTATTTAGATTAATTGTTTAATTTGTTAGATTAATTATTAGGGTTTAGATTAATTTCGGACGCGCGCCGGAATCGTCCACTTCGGACGCGCGCCAAAATCGTCCAATATGGACTCGAACGGTCTCAAAACATTTAGAAAATAATCATGCATCCGACGAGTTCATATGTTTCACGTACGCATCGACGAGTCGGATATGATTTAGCAAAACCTTAGATCCGTTCGGGGATTGTATGTTCGTGTAAAAGAAGTAGATGATCTTTTATACGATGTACAATTCTTGAATTGTCCCTGATTGGACAATTTGGGAATATAGTTATTTGTACTGCACTTACGTTTTTATTTTAACTGTTAACTAATTATTCTAAATTTCGACAACATCTCTCTTGTTCTCCGATACGCGCCCAGATGATATGCGTATTCGGAGAACTATAGGGAGATGCTGCTGAAATTTAGAATAATTAGTTAACAGTTAAAATAAAAATGTAAGTGCAGTTCAAATAACATAAATCCCGAATGGAATAGGACAATCTCACCTAAAGACATTAACCAAAGAAATTGTCATTGATTGACAGAATCATGTCGGCTGATCGAAGTTGGATGTACCGACGTCTTGATCGTGGAGCTTTAACGAATGAGTTTCGATTAGGCGTAACGTACTTCCTAAATTTCGCATATTCGAATCAGAATTTCGTTAGCATGGGTGATCAAATCCGATGTCCGTGCCGCATTTGTTCAAATGGACGATTTTTGGATCGGGAGACTGTCACTCTACATCTATATACCAAAGGATTTGCACCAAGATATTTTCTATGGACTTGTTACGGGGAGTCACGCGAAGTCAGGACGTCGAGCAATTCTGTCGTTCAGACATATGGTGAATCTTCCTCTGCTGGTGCTTCACTACTAGAAACGTGGTCTTCAGCAACGGCTATCAGCAACGGCCGCTCAAGCCGTTGCTATTTGCAACGGCATTCTTACGGCCGCTCGAGCCGTTGCAGATATGTTGTATCTGCAACGGCTTTCTAACGGACACGCGTGCCGTTGCTGATGATGTTAATTATCAGCAACGGCTTTCTAACGGACAAGTGAGCCGTTGCAGATGATAACTTATTAGCAACGGCTTGCTAACGGACAAGTGAGCCGTTGCTGATGATAACTTATCAGCAACGGCTTTCTAACAGGCGAGTGAGCCGTTGCTGATAAGTTTATATAGGTCGCAGATCGCGCTCGCCCCCCTTCTTCCTCCCGCTGCTGCCGCCGCTGCCTCCTCTCCTTCCTCTCACCGCCGCTGCCGACGCCGACGACTCCGACGATGCCTCCCGCTGCTGCCGACACTGTCAGGTATGTGCCCTCCGACTGCCGTCTCTTCCCGTTGCGGCCGGTACAAAATCTGACCGAAACCCTAAAAATAGGGTTTCGACCGGCGGTGATCGGCCGATGGCCACCGCCGGACCTTGTACATTGGCCGGACAGTGTGTTCGGCCAGTGTACGCCGGCGCCGGAGTCCACCTGACTCCGGCGCCGGAATTTGTAGTTTAATAATATTTTATTATTGTTTTTTAATTGTTAATTAATTGTTAATTAATTATTTAGATTAATTATTTAGATTAATTATTTAATTTGTTAGAATAATTTTTAGGGTTTAGATTAATTTCGGAATTATCTACTTCGGACGCGCGCCGAAATCGTCCAATATGGACTCGAACTGTCTCGAAACATTTAGAAAATAATCATCCATCCGACGAGTTGATATGTTTCACGTACGCATCGACGAGTCGGATATGATTTAGCAAAACCTTAGATCCGTTCGGGGATTGTATGTTCGTGTAAAAGAAGTAGATGATCTTTTATACGATGTACAATTCTTGAATTGTCCCTGATTGGACAATTTGAGAATATAGTTATTTGTACTACACTTACGTTTTTATTTTAACTGTTAACTAATTATTCTAAATTTCGGCAACATCTCTCTTGTTCACCGATACGCGCCCAGATGATATGCGTATTCGGAGAACTGTAGGGAGATGCTGCCGAAATTTAGAATAATTAGTTAACAGTTAAAATAAAAACGTAAGTGCAGTACGAATAACATAAATCCCGAATGGAATAGGACAATCTCACCTAAAGATATTAACCAAAGAAATTGTCATTGATTGACAATAATCTGATTATATGTCTGTTCGACAGATATGTCTGGTCGTGGTTATCGACGCAGGAGAGCTTCGGAGTCTCCGATCGGTGAGACTCCAGCACTTACTCATGCTGCTGATCCTCCTGTTGCTGATCCTCATGAGGATGATACTGCCGAGGCTAGTACATCCAGACGCAGGTGGCCACGCGGGCCGAACAGGTGGCAGCCTCCACCAGCCACAGAGTCACGTAGATTGATTAGCGTGATTGGGGAGCGGATCATGAATTATGAATCATTACAAATTCATTATATCATAATATAATATAAAAATTTATTTTTGTTATGCAGGTTCGAGCAAGAAGAAGTGCCGAGGAGCATTTCTTCTACTATTCGACGATACATGCACGGGGCATGGCCTACGTGGTCTCACGTGCCTAGCGAGCACGTCGACATGTTATGGCGCGAGTTTGAGGCACGTATTATTATTTTTATTACATGCATGATGATATATTAATATTGGTACTTATATTATTATTTTGCAGGCTCGCTATACATGGGCCGAGGACCAGAGGCCCTTCATTTACGCTGCCTGGGAGACTATTTCCCGGGCAAGGTACAACGGGCAGCTGGGGCAGGCTCGGTCCCAGGCGATGGCCCGAGCTGGGACCACTAACATCGCGGAGACTCGGGGATACGGCCCCGGTTGGATTACTCCGGATATATGGGACCAGCTCGTGGTAATATGGTCGACGGATCGATGGCAGGAGGTTTCTCGGAATGCGGCTAGAAATCGCATGTCGAGGGGAGCAGCGCGTCACACCGGCGGCTCTGTTGCATTTGCAGTGCACGCGAACCGTATGGTAAGTATATCTTTTAATTATATATTTTATTTGTTACTATGTGTACTAATTAATGTATTTGTTTTGTAAATGTAGACGACGGTGTCGGATGACGGGACTGTCCAGCGACCCTCCCCGATGGCGGTGTTTGAGCGGACTCACCATCGAGCACATGGGACGGGGGAGTACATCGACAACCGCACTGCATACATTATGGTAATTATATATTTGTTTAAATTATTCATTATATATTTATAATTTAATTTTTATGATAAATATTAAACAAAAAATCAAACTCGAGTAGGAGACCTACAGCCAGACGGTGGTGCAGCGCGGGGGTACCCCCGAGGACTTTGACGCAGCATCGTGGGTCGAGGCCGCAGGTGGCTGGGACCATGGCCGCGTATATGGCTTCGCAGATAGTGGTCATGCGCGAGCCGTGCTAGGGCCACTTGGGGCACCGACCCCTCCGGTCGCTGGTGAGCGGCCGTCCACCTCTAGATCCAGTTATGATCATAGTAGCAGAATAAGGACTCTAGAGGAGACGATCGCGCGTCAGAGTCAGATGATGGAGGAGATGCATGCCATGCTACGCAACATGTCAGGTCATCCCGAAGCAGGAATCTCTTCGGCATCATCTAATCCATCGTCCTCGAGTCAGTCCACGCCAGTGTACACTCAAGCACTCCAGACCCCGCCATATGATCCAGACCATCCTCCATCGTGATCGTGAGATTTTGTTTATATTGACTTTGTTACTGAGATATTGAACTTGTTTAATTTATATTGACTTTGTTACTGAGATATTGATACTTCAATTTTGCATTTGAATTGTTTTTATACTATCGTGGATAATTATCAATATAAATATAATTGTTTTGATGTATATCTTGGTGTGTTTGTGATATGTGAATGAATGTGTGTATGAGTGTATGAGTGTGTGAGTTATGTATCTGATAGTATAAATGTATCAATGGAAATTTTAAATTTTAAATTTTTTCATTTCCAGGTTCACATCATCAGCAACGGCTTTCCCACGGCTGTCCATGGGAAAGTCGTTGCTAAAAGTTTATCGAAAGCCGTTGCTGATGACCTACAGCAACGGCTTAGCGACGGGCTTTTACTAACGGCGTTGCTACGGACCAGAGCGGCCATTGCTATTAATGTTATCAGCAACGACGCCGTGTCCGTTGCTGATAATATTTTTAGCGACGGCCCGAGCGACCGTTGCTGATACGTCGCTAAGTTATCAGCAACGCGAGTTTCTGTCACGGCTCTATTGCAACGGCTGGGCCGTTGCTGATGCTCTTCAGCAACGACGCAGCAACGGCATCAGCCGTTGCTGATGCCCATTTTTCTAGTAGTGCTTCTTCATCCAGTCAATGTAATCCCTATAGAACTATGATACTTGATAGTCTTGGGGGTCAATTCCACCTGAATGATAATGTTGATCGGCTAGTTCTTCAGATATCAGTCCCACCAGATACTACAGCGGTTGATATCACAGAAGTAGGGGCTACGGTAGAGATTGAATTACCGAATAAATAAGCTGCAAAATTTACGAGATGTTGAAAGCTGCCGATGAACCTTTGTATGAGAATTGTCCTAAATACACTAGGTTTTCAGCAATGACACAGCTCTTAAACATCAAGGCCGATTGTAATATCAGCGGAGTTGCGTATGATCGGATTGCTGGATTGATTAATGGAATGCTGCCTACTGATAACAAGTTTGAGCCAACTTTTTATAAGACTAAAAAGCTAATGAGAAAATTGGGGCTTGGGTACGAAAAAATACACGCGTGCCAAAATAACTGCATTTTATATTATAAAGAAAATGTGCAGTTGGATAAATGTCTTGTATGTCAACACCCTCGTTACAAGGAGAAGAAATCGGTCCGACAGAAAAATATCCCGTTTAAGGTGCTTCGGTATTTTCCACTAACACCGAGGCTTCAAAGATTATTCATGTCGAAAAAGACAGCCCCCTACATGAGTTGGCATGCAAGAAGTCGTGATGATACAGTAATGACTCATCCATCTGACAGTGAAGCATAGAAACATTTGGATACATGTTATCCTTCATTTGGTAGGGATACTAGAAATATCAGATTGGGATTGTGCACAGATGATTTTAATCCGTTTGGACATTCTGCAACTCCTTATTCAGTTTGGCCAGTGCTGCTGACAGTTTATAATTTGCCACCGTCAATGTGCATGAAAGATGAATTTATTTATCTTTCGATGATTATTCCGGGTCCTAAGGGTCTGCGAAAAGAAATTGACATATTTCTCAGACCCTTGATAGATGAATTGAAAACATTGTGGATTGAGGGAGCTATCACTTATGATTGTCATCGGAAGCAAAACTTCAATTTAAAGGCCGCGGTCTTGTGGACAATCAATGATTTCCCCGCGTACGGCATGTTGTCGGGTTGGAGCACTCACGGCCGACTCTCTTGTCCGTATTGTATGGAACATTCTAAATCAATCAGTCTTCAGAACGGACGAAAAATCTCATTCTTTGATTGTCATCGTCGATTCCTACCGGTTAATCATCAGTATCGAAAGAATCGTAATAAATTTACCATGGGCAGAGTCGAAAGAGATGGGCCACCACCGATGTTGTCTGGTGAACATATGTTAGCACGTGTTTCAGCACTTCCAGATATAGTATTTGGTCGCAATGAAAGAGTGTCAGGTTTTGGCCAAACACACAACTGGGTGAAAAAAAGTATCTTTTGGGAATTGCCCTATTGGAGTTCATTATTGATTCGACATAATTTAGATGTCATGCACATTGAAAAAAATATGTTTGATAATATTTTCAACACTTTGATGGATATTTCTGGAAAAACTAAAGATAATGTCAAAGCCCGATATGATCTGAAAATACTTTGTAAAAGACCAGAGTTGGAGTTACAAGAGGTCAACGGACGATATCTGAAACCGAAGGCCCTATATGTGTTAAATAAATAACAGATCAAAGATGTTTGTCAATGGGTAAAAGAACTCAGATTACCCGATGGATATGCTTCAAACTTATCTCGATGTGTGAACGTCGATGATTGCAAAATATCAGGGATGAAGAGCCATGATTGTCATGTATTCATGCAGAGATTACTTCCGATCGCATTTCGAGATCTTCTACCTGATAATATTTGGGGTCCGTTGACTGAATTAAGTATGTTTTTTAGAAACATCTGTGCAAATGTCCTTCGAGTCGAAGATATGTCAATACTTGAAAATAATATTGTTGAAATCATATGCAAGCTGGAGCAGTTTTTCCCTCCTGCATTTTTTGACTCGATGGAGCATCTACCGATACACTTGGCATACGAGGCACGAGTTGGTGGCCCTGTTCAATATCGGTGGATGTACTTATTTGAAAGATACATGAATCGTCTGAAGAAAAAAGTAAAGAACACCGCAATTGTTGAAGGATCAATATCTGAATCGTATATCATTCGAGAAATTTCAACATTCTGCTCATTTTACTTTGAATCGACAGTACATACAAGATTTGATCGTCTTCCACGTAACGACGATGGGGGTGTTCGACATTCAGATTGACGTTTAAATATATTTTGTCACTCTGGTCGTGCTTTTGGTTCTCGTCCATCTCGACACTTAAGCGATGAAGAGTATCATTTGGCACACTTGTATGTATTACTCAATTGTCCAGAGATTGAACAATTCATTGAAATATTTGACATTGAGATGGTGCAAAAATACTCTATTCACAACGATCAAGAATTGGAGAGATTACGAAATCGTGATTTCCCTAGTTGGATTCAGCCTTACAACAAATATCACAGAGCTGAAATAGATGAAAGAATATTTGAGTTTGTTAGTGGACCGTCGCGACTTGTATCGTGCTATAGCGGATATTTTGTTAACGGGTATAAATTTCACACGGTTGAATATTCATTTACAAAGAAGGCGATGAATGCTGGGGTCTGCGTGAAAGGGACAACCTACGTTGAATGTGATATGGATTTTGATGGACTGGTGGAAGAAGTGATAGAGTTACACTACTTCGGCTTGAAATCAGGGATCCTATTTAGATGTCATTGGTTTGATACAACAGAAAGGGGCATGAAAGTTCATCCAAAATACAAACTTGTTGAGGTTAATTACAAATCAAAATTGGCAGCAAATGAGCCTTTTATATTGGCATCACAAGCCGAACAAGTATATTACGCGAAGTATCCGGCTCGAAATAAAGATAGAGCAGATTAGCGTGTAGTCTGTAAGACAAAAGGTAGAGGAAAAATTGATCCGATAGTAGGAGAAAATGAGCTGATACCTGATATGACACATGGTTTCTATCAAGAAGATGATCCTCCTGCTGTGGATCGTATTATTCCAATACTCGAGGATGCAGACACAACGTCAATTCAATTAGAAGTTAAATATGCTGATGATGACAATCATGAAATTGAGGAAGCTGGAGATGAAGAAGATGAAGAAGAGGAAGAAGAAGAAGAAGAAGAAGAATTCGAAGACTATTATTCAAATGATGAGGAATAATTGTAAAGTTTATATTTTATTAAATATATCTCTACTATTTATACAATAATCTGATTATATGTCTGTTCGACAGATATGTCTGGTCGTGGTTATCGACGCAGGAGAGCTTCGGAGTCTCCGATCGGTGAGACTCCAGCACTTACTCATGTTGCTGATCCTCATGAGGATGATACTGCCGAGGCTAGTACATCCAGACGCAAGCGGCCACGCGGGCCGAACAGGTGGCAGCCTCCACTAGCCACAGAGTCACGTAGATTGATTAGCGTGATTGGGGAGCGGTAATATATCATGAATTATGAATCATTACAAATTCATTATATCATAATATAATATTAAAATTTATTTTTGTTGTGCAGGTTTGAGCAAGAAGAAGTGCCGAGGAGCATTTCTTCTACTATTCCACGATACATGCACGGGGCATGGCCTACGTGGTCTCACGTGCCTAGCGAGCACGTCGACATGTTATGGCGCGAGTTTGAGGCACGTATTATTATTATTTTTACATGCATGATGATATATTAATATTGGTACTTATATTATTATTTTGCAGGCTCTCTATACATGGGCCGAGGACCAGAGGCCCTTCATTTACACTGCCTGGGAGGCTATTTCCCGGGCAAGGTACAACAGGCAGCTGGGGCAGACTCGGTCCCAGGCGATGGCCCGAGCTGGGACCACTAACATCGCGGAGACTCGGGGATACGACCCCGGTTAGATTACTCCGGATATATGGGACCAGCTCGTGGGAATATGGTCGACGGATCGATGGCAGGAGATTTCTCGAAATGAGGCTAGATATCGCATGTCGGGGGGAGCAGCGCGTCACACCGGCGGCTCTGTTGCATTTGTAGTGCACGCGAACCGTATGGTAAGTATATCTTTTAATTATATATTTTATTTGTTACTATGTGTACTAATTAATGTATTTGTTTTGTAAATGTAGACGACGGTGTCGGATGACGGGACTGTCCAGCGACCCTCCCCGATGGCGGTGTTTGAGTGGACTCACCGTCGAGCACATGGGACGGGGGAGTACATCGACAACCGCGCTGCATACATTGTGGTAATTATATATTTGTTTAAATTATTCATTATATATTTATAATTTAAGTTTTATGATAAATATTAAACAAAAAATCAAACTCGAGTAGGAGACCTACAGCCAGACGGTGGTGCAGCGCGGGGGTACCCCCGAGGACTTTGACGCAGCATCGTGGGTCGAGGCCGCAGGTGGCTGGGACCATGGCCGCGTATATGGCTTCGCAGATAGTGGTCATGCGCGAGCCGTACTAGGTCCACTTGGGGCACCGACCCCTTCAGTCGCTGGTGAGCGACCGTCCATCTCCAGATCCAGTTATGATCATAGTAATAGGATAAGGACACTAGAGGAGGCGGTCGCGCGTCAGACTGAGATGATGGAGCGCCAGAGTCAGATGATGGCGGATATACAATCTATGCTACGCAACATGTCAGGTCATCCTGAAGCAGGCATCTCTTCGGCATCATCTAATCCATCGTCCTCGAGTCAGTCCACGCCGGTGTACACTCAAGCACTCCAAACCCCCGCCATATGATCCAGACCATCCTCCATCGTGATCGTGAGATTTTTTGTTTAGATATTGAACTTGTTACTGAGATATTGAACTTGTTTAACTTATTTTGTTTGGATATTGATACTTCAATTTTGCATTTGAATTGTTTTTATACTGTCGTGGATAATTATCAATATAAATATAATTATTTTGATGTATATCTTGGTGTATTTGTGATGTGTGAATGAATGTGTGTATGAGGGTATGGGTGTGTGAGTTATGTATCAGATAATGTATCAATGTATCAATGGAAATTTGAAATTTTCAATTTTTCTGTTACCAGGTACACATCATCAGCAACGGCTTTCCCACGGCCGTCCGTGGGAAAGCCGTTGCTAAAAGTGTATCGAAAACCGTAGCTGATGACCTACAATAACGGCTTAGCGACGGGATTTTACTAACGGTGTTGCTACGGACTCAGCAGCCGTTGCTATTAATTTTATCAGCAACGGCTCCGGGTCTGTGGCAAAACCGTTGCTGATAATATTTTTAGCGACGGCCCGAGCGGCCGTTGCTGATAATGTTTTGAGCGACGGCCCGAGCGGCCGTTGCTGCACCGTCGCTAAGTTATCAGCAACGCGAGTTTCTGTCACAGCTCTATTGCAACGGCTGGGCCGTTGCTAATGCTCTTCAGCAACGGCGCAGCAACGGCATCAACCGTTGCTGATGCCCATTTTTCTAGTAGTGTCATGTGTTACATGCTGTTGTTAGATTGCATGATGTCTTATTAGCAAAGCCAGAACCTGTGCCACAAGATTGCACCGATGAGAGATGGAAGTGGTTCAAGGTAAGCTATATACCATTGATATCATAGTTGTTATTGTATTTAGAACGTCAATTAATATTTGGTTTAAATTTTGTGTAGGGGTGTTTAGAAGCATTAGATGGTACATATATAGCTATTACACCACCTGCTACAGACAGACCTAGATACAGGACAAGGAAAGGAGGTCTTGCAACAAATGTGTTAGGAGTATGTACACCAGAAATGAATTTCATATATGTGTTATCAGGCTGGGAGGGGTCAGCTTCTGATTCTAGAGTGCTGCGTGATGCAGTTACGAGACCCAATGGATTGAACGTCCCAGTTGGTATGTCATACATAAACTTTATTATAATAATTGACTTACCATAATAAGAACTAAAATTCGTATAATAATTTTGTGGATAGGTAACTACTATCTTGTGGATGGTGGATACACAAATGGGGATGGATTCCTTGCACCATATTGCGGTAGACGATATCATATTCAAGAGTGGGGCAATAGTCGAAGAACAGCCCAAAATCGTGAGGAACTATTTAACTACAGACATGCACGAGCAAAAAATGTAATCGAGAGATGTTTTGGTCTTTTAAAGAAAAGATGGGCTATTCTTCGATCACCATCCTTTTATCCGATAAAAACCCAATGTCGTATTATTCTTGCTTGTGGTTTACTCCATAACTTTATTCGGATGAACATGGAAATTGATCCGTTAGAGTCTGCTACCATCATAGATGATGAACTACCAATAGGAGAAGAACCTATCAACATAATCAGCACCGTTGAGCCTAGTAATGAATGGACTCAATCGAGAGACAACTTAGCACAACAAATGTGGGACGAATTGAGAGCAAGAAATTGAATAAATTTTAATGGTTATGTACATTTATTAGTGGTTTGTTGTAATTCAATTTGTTGTAATGTACTTTTATTATGTACTTGTGTACTTCAATGTACTTTTATTATGGTTTGGTTATGTAATTCAATGTACTTTTAAGTTGAATCAGTTATGATTACGTACTTTTTAATGGTTTGAATTTTAATGAAATCAATGTACTTTTATATTGAACATGAGCTGCTATTGCGATAATATACTAAGCTACAAGATCCAAAGTTCTTCTGCAAATTATACAAGGAATTTAGTCCAATCTCCTTGATGTGCACAAAAGGCAAATTCTAGGATGCTTTAACTAGTCACATGGACTTTTAGATAATACAACCTCACTGCTGCAAAATCATGTAAAAAGCCTTTTCTAGTGATATTTTGTAGTCATATCTAATTTACAGATATAGTGGAATTTCTTAGACTGGTTGCATTTCTAGGATAAAATTATGTCTGATTCCAGTGAGTAATTCATGAATTGGTTCTTTGTGTTTCTGTTTGAAATTCATGAATTGGTTCTTTGTGTTTCTGTTTGATTTATAACTTCTATAAATTGTGAGAGAGTATATTCTAAATCTCAAACACAAAAGTTAATGGTGGTTAATAAATCTGTTTTCTAGTATCTTCACTATCTAGTATATACATTTGCTTTCTATTCACACAGAGACTTTTTATCTTATGTTAGTAAATCTTCAACTTTGGAACCTTGATAGGTAAAATGGGGTTTGGATTTGCAAAGTGAGCACGAAAGATACATCACCGAAATTGCTTTTGGTGGCCGCCCAGTAATAATAAGAGATTACCCTAAGGTGTGTCTCTGACAAGCTCTCATGTCTGCATGTCAAGATGAAGTTATATGCATCTAAACTCTTCCAGCCTTTTGTCTTTAGGAAATTAAAGTATGGGTTTGTAGATATCCATTCAAAGAAGAAATCCATTCAAAGAATGTTAATTGGAATATAAACCTTAAATAGATTAGCCATGATCAGCCAACCTCATTTAATTTCCATCCAAGCCCATAAAAAAATTCAATGTCTGAGGTTGAGCAATGTTATTCATGATTTATATTGTTTAAATCACATTGGAAGTTAGTGGTCTTGAGAAACTTGGCTGAGGCCAATTTTAGTTCTTTTTGAATTTAGATAGAGATTCATTAGTGAAATCATATAGTTGATCCAATTAGCCTATATTCTTACAACTGGGAACTGCACCAGAATCTTTTGAAAAATTGGTCAGAGTTTTGAAATTGTACCCTGGACAGTATCAATCAAGGCCCATCAAGGTCAATGAAGACCACTAGGAATCACCAAAAGTATTCAATTTTCAATTGATTCAAAATTATAGATGTCTGATCAAGCAACTATCAGGTCCAAAATTTTCATCCAGTAATGGTTGATCATATACCTACAAATAATTTGGACAAAATAGATAATATTACATATGAAGCTTCTGTATTGGAATGACTACAGCATTCAGATTGCTTACTAGCATCTTATGAGTAAGATTTCTAGACTATATGCACAGCTAATTCTATGCATGAACGCTCTTGTATAGAATGTGAGTCATGCCACATTTTTTTTGTTATCTCTACTCTCCTTACCATCTTGTCTTCACGTATCTTAATTCGATTTGGATGGAATGCAGACTCAGATAATTACAACATCAAAGCAGTTGTCACAACTACATTTTGGCTCTATGGCCACGCCACCTTTAGGAACGGCTAAAAAATTGTTCCCATACATCACTTATAGGAACGGTTTTCCAAAACCGTTCCCTTAGCCATTATATTATAGGAACACTAAAGAAACCGTTCCTGTAGATAATATATGGGAACAGATTTTTCAACCGTTCCCTTAGACTATACTATGGGAACACTTTTAGTAACCGTTCTCTTAGAATGTATACTAGGGGAACACAAAGGAACCGTTCTCATAGTCTAACTCCATGTATACTATATAATTAAAAAATAAAAAAACTTAAGCCATTTAATTTTCCTCTCCCGCGCGCTGATCGACTACTCGCGCGATCTCTTCTGCCCTAAACGCACCGCTCTACTGCGCCGACCTCCCGACGCCACCGCTTTGCTACACCGACCTCCCGACGCGATTGCTCTACTGCGCCGACCTCCCGACGCGACCGCTCTACTGCGCCGAACTCCCGACGCCACCAGGCCTCTGCTGTGCCGACCTCCCGAGTCCCGACGCCACCACCCGTCTCACACTATCATAGCACCGGTCGCCGACGATCCTTCCTGTCGTCAGTCATCGTCTCCCGCCGACCGGTAAACACTCCGCTCCCCCTCTCCCCTGTCCCCTCTCCATTTACTGAGTGTCCTTAATCGATTGAGGACAACTTTGTTTTTGCTATCTCAGATCATTTTCCATCTCCCGGTATTACTAATTCATAATATGCCATGTATGATTTTGTTTTCTTTTATGTGTTATATCTTTCATTTTCTGATTTTCCATATCCCGGTATTATGATTTTGTTTCATGTTGAGGTTCAATTGATTAAACCTTATTTTTCCATCTCCCGGTATTGATTTTGATATTGAGTTTAAAAATATATTAAAATCTAACAATGCTAACTTGGGTGATAGATTAATTTCCATAACTTGTACGTATAGTGAAAAAATAGCTTGTATGTGGGAGCTGGGAGTAGAAAATCATCCCTCAAGTCATGTTGAACTCAGGACTAGGTAAAGGAGGCAGTGCACTCCTATATTTGTAGCCCGAGAACAACCATGTTCTCTCGGATGGGTAGAATCTTTATTTACCCATGAGAAAACTTAGGACTAAGCCTTACATCTGAAAGGTAAAAGAAACTGAGGCTAGCATTTAAATAGTTTAACCTCGATGCTTCCTTTAAGTGTTTAATATTTATTAGCTCAGCTTTCAATAGACACTTCCAGGAATAGAATAGGCTTGATATGATTTTGTTATTTTTGACCATTTGATTTTTTTCTTTTCGTAGTTAAGTAAAATCAATGGATAAGGAATGGATTCAAATGCCGAGATATAGTGTGGAGTATATCAATGGTGTGCAATGTTTCCTACATTTTGCTTATAATAAAGGAAGGCCTCAGGGAGGAGAGATTTTATGCCCTTGTGCTCAATGTGGTAATGGTCGTTGGTTAAGAAAAGATGCAATATTTGAACATTTGATAGACTATGGATTTCTAAAAGGCTACACTATTTGGGTAAACCATGGTGAGGAGTTAACCATGCCCACAGAGGAGGATGACATCGATGATGGAGAGAATTGCATGGATGATATGGATGCACTGTTGCATGATAGATTTAGAGAAGTGGCAGAAGAAGATGGAGTTACAGAGGGGCCTAATGAAGATGCCAAAAAGTTTTATAATTTATTAGAAGAGGCAAACAAGGAATTGTACCCCGATTGTAAAAATTTCTCTACTTTGTCCTTCATCATTCGATTATATTTGATGAAGTGTCTCTTTGGCTGGAGTAATGTGTCATTCAATGCACTCTTAGAGCTACTAAAAGAAGCTATGCCAGATTTAAACATCCCCCAATCTTTTAATAAAACAAGAGCCATGATAAGGGACTTGGGCCTTGATTATAAAAAGATTGATGCTTGTCCCAATAATTGTATGTTATATTGGAAAGATCATGAGAAAGACAAGTCTTGTCATCTTTGCGGTGCTTCACGGTGGGTTGAGAATTCTCAGACAGAGAATGAGCTAGAAAATCCCAAGCAATGCCACAAAGTAGCGGCTAAAGTTTTAAGACACTTCCCGTTAATTCCTAGACTTCAAAGGTTGTTCATGTGTGAGAGGACTGCAGAATTAATGAGGTGGCATGAGGAAGAGCGGACAAGAGATGGGAAGTTAAGGCATCCTGCTGATGGCGAAGCATGGAGAGACTTCGATGAGCGTTATCCTGATTTTGCTAGTGACCCACGCAATATAAGACTTGGGTTGACTAGCGATGGATTCAATCCATATAGGACAATGAGTATTTCTTATAGTATATGGCCGGTAATAGTTATGCCGTACAACCTTCCACCATGGTTATGCATGAAGTCGGAGTATTTTATGTTGTCCTTAATTATCCCTGGACCACACTCTCCCGGGACTAATATTGATGTGTACTTGCAACCATTGGTTGAAGAGTTGAAAACTATGTGGGAGCTGGGAGTAGACACATATGATGCTTCAAAGAATCAAACTTTTAAGTTGCGAGCAGCCCTTTTATGGACTATTAGCGACTTTCCTGGATATGCTATGTTGAGTGGTTGGAGCACAAAGGGAAAATTAGCATGTCCATCTTGTAATTATAACACAAATTCGGTTTACCTAAAGCATAGTCGAAAGATGTGTTATATGGATCACCGTGTTTTCTTGCCGATGAGTCATAATTATAGAAGAAACACACAGGATTTCAATGGAAAAGAAGAACATAGGCCTGCTCCTATTTTGTTAGAAGGGACACAGATCTTGGACTTGTTGCGAGACTTTGTCAATTCATTTGGGAAGATGCAAAAGAAAAGCAATGGTCCTTGGAAGAAGAAGTCTATTTTTTTTTAATTGTCATATTGGAAGCATAATAGACTACGACATAATCTTGATGTCATGCATATTGAAAAGAACATCTTTGACAATGTGATAGGTACTTTATTGGACATAATGGGGAAGACAAAAGATCATGTTAATGCTCGTTTAGATTTGCAAGAGTTGGGAATTAGAAAGAAACTTCATCCAAAACCAATGGATCAAGGCAAGAAAGTAAAGTATGCAAAAGCATGCTTTAACATGAATAAAAATGAGAAGTCTATTTTCTGTGGTGTTCTCAAGGAAGCAAAATTACCTGATGGTTGTGCAGCAAATATTTCAAGATGTGTTCACCAAGATGGTTTGAAAGTCTCAGGATACAAGAGTCATGATGCTCATTTCATGCTACACTACTTGCTGCCAATAGCAATGATTAGCACACTTCCTCACCAAGTGGCTTACCCTTTGATACGTTTATGTTCTTTTTTTCGTTCCATATGTCAAAGAGTTATTGATGTGAACGATTTAGAGATCTTAGAATTTGAAATTGCTGAAACACTTTGCCAATTAGAGAGGATTTTTCCTCCTTCATTTTTTGATGTAATGCTTCATTTGCCTATTCACCTACCAAATGAGATAAGATTGGGTGGTCCTGTTCATTCTCGGCGGATGTATTCACCAGAAAGAGAGTTGGGAAAGTTGAAGGCTTATGTGCGCAATAAAGCTCGTCCGGAAGGTTCAATAGCTGAGGGTTACTTGGTTGAGGAATGCTTGACATTTTGCTCAAATTATATGAACTCTAATGTGGAGACACGGTGGAACAGAGTGGAAAGGAATGCTGACACATGTGAGTCTTTTGATACTAAACTTCCTAGTTTTTTTTTACCCATGGGTCGTCCTATAGGAGGGAAGAAAAAAGGTAATTTATTTTTGATGGACAACAATGAGAAGAACCAAGCCCACCGGTATATCTTGTTCAATTGTGATGAAGTTCAGCCTTACATTAGGTAAATAACTATTCTTTGCTCTTAAAAATTTGTTTATAAACTCAATTGAATGATTGTTGTAACAAAATAATTTTCATGTAGTGAACATGAGACTATCATAAATCAAAAGAAAGGAAGAAAGTGGACCAAAGCAAAAAGTCAAAGCCATGATTTTATTGAGTGGTTTAAAAATCGTGCAATGGAGGAGGATGTCCCTGATCGATTGAAGGAGTTGTGTAGAGGCCCAAATAAAGTTGCAAGAAGGCTTTCGGGTTATGTTATCAATGGGTGTAAATTTCATACTACGCAGCGTGATGCAAGCCGCAAGACACAAAATAGTGGTGTCACTTTGGTGTCAATCACTCAAAGCTTTGCTAGTAGTAAGGATCAAAATCCGACGACGAATGCAGTTACTTATTATGGTGCAATAAATGAAATAATTGAGTTAGACTATTATGGTAATTTCAAGTTTGTCTTGTTTAGATGTGATTGGTTTGAAGTAGAATCAGAAAAGTATGGGTTGACTTGTGTTCACTTCAATAAAAAATGTTATATGGATGATCCTTTTGTGCTAGCTTCTCAAGTCCAACAGTGCTTCTATGTTCGCGATCCCTCTAAAGACAAACTTTATCAGGTTTCAGCTGAAACCTGATTAGTTTCAGCAATCATACAAGTTTGAGCAATGAAACCTGATTTCTACAATAATCTGAAGCTTAATCTCTGTTTATGAGAGTGAATACCAAGTTAGTAATCTGAAGATTACCATATTGAGCTTAGATACCAACTGTTGCATGTATACTGTTTAAGTAATTCATTGCTCAAACTTTATCAGGTTTCAGCTGAAACCTTATTAGATTTCAGTGGACATATGATAATGCTAGAACAATGGATAATCTGATGTAACAAATATGCTAGATTCGGACCTATGATAACAAATATGAACAATGGACATATGATAAGTTAGTAATCTGAAGATAATGCTAGAACAGTGGACCTAAAAATATGCTAGATTCGGACCTAGTAGACATATGATAATCTGATGTAACAATGGGTAAAGGAAATGTAACAATGGATTTCAGCTGAAACCTTATTAGTTTCAGCAATCATACAAGTTTCATTATCATGTTCAGGTTTCAAGTCTAAAAATGCTTTGAGATTGATGTTTATGAGTATGTTTCAGTATGATAAGATCAATGTCTGAGCTGATCAGTTCTCCTTTGTTAGACAGGAACAGGTTTGCAAGAGAGCAAACCAAACCTAGAAGTATTGTGAGGCCTTGTCATTGCCAAGGCAGTGCATCTAGATCCAGATGGGTCTATGCTGAAAGACCTTCTCGAAATCTTGTGTATTCTTATTTCTTGGAACACCCTGATGTAGGATACTTTATGCTAGCTTGCATTTAAAATCTTCTTTATCTTGCAGCCCATCTTAATATCAAATGATCAGCTTCAGTAGTTATCTTCCTTTTTTTCTCCTGTTTTAGTGGTTTTCTCAAGTTTACCTAGCAACACAGTTAGTTAGTTCTACTGTTTCGTCCCTGGTAGAATGTTTTCTGTCATCTAACTTGTATCACTAACTTAAATGTTCACTTATAGCAGCAGGGTGCTATTACACTGCTGGGTGCTGTTTAGGTTTACCTAAGTGAACCTAGATAATTCAGGTATTTGATGCCAATCTATGTACTAATTAGCTTAAACTACAAATGCTGTGGTAGATAGCTCTACTTTGAGCTAAATTGGATAATTTTAGCAAGGTCATGTATTCCTTTTTGCATTCTCTCTTGATACTAATATATTTATGTTTTCCCCTTTTTTCAGGTTTGTTAAACCTCTCTGTCACAAGAATTGATATGAATTTTTCACTACAAGCAAAGTCAAGCAAAGAGTTAGCGGCCAAACATTACAAAATTAAATGTGAAAAGATTGAGCAGAATAAGAAGTTAAATCCAAACAGAAGATATGGTTTAGTCTCAAAACAAAATAAGAAGGACTCAGTCGCTCAAATTGCAGAGGCCAATCAGAAGAATAGTATCTCTAATATCAATGTCCAAGAGAAAGGAAAAACATCCTTTGAAAAGCCCAAGGATGCAGTCCCTACTCAACCTACTGCTTCTACTATGAGGCAGGTCATTTCTATTGATATTCAAAATAGAGGAAAAAGATCAACCATTCAAGATCAAAGACCCACATCCTCTACTCAAAAACAAGTTCTTTCCAATTCCAATACAAAGTCTTCTCAAGTGCAACAACAACAAAAGCCAATCATTCAATATCAAAGGTCTACCCAAGTGCAGCAGCAACAAAGAAAGGGTAACCATGAGCAAGGACATGGGTATGCAACAAAGAAGACAAAGACTGCACCTTTGTGTCCATCAATGTCAATGGTTGAATATCGTGAGAAGCTGGGTATGCAAGTGCTAGAAAAAGATCCTCTAGAAGAGGAATGTAGAGAAGATGACATGGAACAAGTACGTTGAGGAAGAGCACAATATACCCGATGAGCTAGAAGAGGAAGCAGATGTTGAGGAAGAGCACAATATACCCGATGAGTTGGAACATGTTCCCGAAGGTATATTATGTCATTATATGGAATTCTATAATTAGCTTATTTTTAAATCATTATTGCTATGTCAATTAGGAACATCAAAAAAGAAAGCAAGAGGGAAGACAATGTGCTATAGAATTCATGGAAGATCACTAGAGGAGCGACAAGAAATAATTTTCAATAGTGAAGCACAACCAGTTGGGCCCAATGAGAAAGCTGTTTCAGACTTGAGCCAATTTTTGGGAACCGTGGCACGAAATTCAGATTGGTGTCCCTTGATTTACACCAATTGGAAGGCCGTACTGAACAAGGATGACATATGGAAATATATCAATGTATGATAGTTTTTTATATTGTTCATTTACATTTGCATGTTAATATTAATGCTTGTTTTGCTTCACTTTCTAGAAAAAGTTCATCCTTCCAGAAATAGAGAAAGGGGTTGTGTTCAAAATTATGGATGAAGCTTGGAGGAAACACAAATCAAAAATCAAGAAGGAACATTTTGACAATTACGTAACAAATAGCGAGAGGATAAAAAATCGTCCTACAGACATTCCTCTCGAACACTTCAAGCAAATGATTGATTACTGGAGCTATGAACCCATCCAAGTAAGTATCTAGGTTTCATTATATAACTATGAAAATTATAAAGATTTAGCGGAGTTTGGTCTGCTTAGCGGATTTAACTATGAAAATTATAAAGATTTCTTACTTGCTTTTGATATGGTTATTGATTTTTTCTGGTTGCATATATTTAGTTTTTTTGTTATTGATGTAGGATATGTGCCAACAAAATAGATTGAACAGATCACAACAAAAATGGAGGCATCGGATGGGCAATAAAAGATTTTCTGTGATAAAAGAAAAATTGGTAATATTTTTTTGCACAGTTTCATATTTTGAATTTTAAAGTAATGTCAATATTATGTTTTAACTCATTCTTGTGATTTATACAAAGCATGCTCAAAAGAATGAAGAACCAAGTCAAGTTGAGATGTTTGTTGAAACTCGGACTAAGGACGGAAAAGCCTTAGATGATGAAACTGAAGAGACAATTGTGAGTTTTTCTTCTAGCTATTGTTTTATACTTAATTATTTATTATTATCACTAACATTATTAAAATGTACATTTTAGGAAAAGCTTAAAACCATGGTTGAGCATGATGGGAAACCTGCTGCTGAGGCATTTCAATCTATGTTTGGGAAAGAGAAGTCAGGAAGGGTGCGTTGTTATGGAGGAACAATTACACCCACAATCTTAAAAAAAATGAAGAAATGGCAGCAATGCAAGAAAAACATGATCAAGAGGTGAAGTCTTTGAAGGAGCAACATGCAATAATGGAAGAAAGACATGCAAAAATGGAACAGAGACAAAACCAAATGCAACACCAAATGCAAGGAATGCAATCTCTTTTGAAGACATTTATTACACAGGCAAACCCAGATTTGAACATAGAGACTATAACAGCTCTGTTGGCACCACCAACTACTCCAAGGGATGCCAATAGCATCTTTGGTTCTTCTACTTCCACACATCATCCTCAAAATCAGGTAATTTTAGTTTAATATATGATTATGGAGTCTTCTGATCATTTTTATTTATTAATTAATTTTTGCAGGAAATGATGAATTGAGATGATCAAGAGGACTTGGCTAATGGGAATGCTAGGCTTAGAACAATTTCATATGTTTGTGAACTTTATTTAGACTTAATTGTGATATTATGGAATGGGAATACTATAATTGTGAACTAATTATTATTCAATTAAATATATTATAAGTTTGAATGAAATTTATGTTTTCGAATCTATGTTTGTGAAATTGTATGGTTGTCTATGAAATTGTATGAGTGTCTGTGAAATTGTATGATTTACAGGAATATATATACATTTTAGGAACAAATATGAACCTGCGCACAAACAATACAAATATGAACCAGCCTATAAGATTTACCTATAGGAACGGTTAAGAACCGTTTCTGTAGGGTGGAACTATAGGAACGGTATAAAAACCGTTCCTATAGGGTGGAACTATAGGAACGGTGTAAAACCGTTCCTATAGGGTTGGTTTATAGGAACCTTTTATAACCGTTCCTATAGGCTACACCTATAGGAACGGTTATTTTGGCAGCGTAACCATAGGGAAGAAAACCGTTCCTATAGCCTAACGGAACGGTTGATTTGAGTACACACGGGAAACCGTTCCCGTAGGTCTATGGGAATGGTTTTTATCTTTTGGGAACGGTTTTCAACCGTTCCTATAGATTAAAAATGTTGTAGTGTGTAGTTACTCAACATAGTACCTATCCATTTTTCTTCATCTGTTTATTAATTTATTTGGTCATTCTTCCAGCATTTCTTGGTTATAAATAAACTGTCCATGAACACAATTTATTGGTTATCAATAAACTGTCCATGAGCACAGTTATGTGAATCCTGATGTGCACATCCTATTCAAAATTATTATGTACTTGTGTACTTTTATTATGATTTGGTTATGTAATTCAATGTATTTTTATGTTGAATCAGTTATGGTTATGTACATTTTAATGATTTGGATTTTAATAAAATCAATGTACTTTTTAATAGTTTGGTTATGTCTTATTTTTAGTCATGGAAGTTCAAAAAAGAGATAGACGCTCATGGACACAAGAGGAAGATGACACTTTGTTGACTATTTTAGAAGAATTGGTTGTGGAGGGACATGGGGGGAGAATGACACTTTTAAAGCAGGAACTCATGAGGAAGCTTTGAAAAGAATGTTGATACGAGTTCCTGGCATTAACTTAACAGTGCAACAGATAGTTAACAAAATGAAAAGATGGTCACTTAAACTATCTGAAGCACTTGATATGATGAACACAAGCGGATTTGGATGGGACGATGTGCGTAAGTGTGTGGTGGTTGACAATCCACAAGTGTTGGAGGAATATTTGAAGGTAATTATTTAATATTGATTTTTTATTGTCAACAGAAGCATGTATTATTTAATACTATTGCATCATTGATAATACTTGTATTTTTTTCTTGTGTAACAGAAGCATCCAAAATCCGCAAACCATGCGAATAAAGAATTTAAAGAGTTTGAAAGACTGCATGTCATCTTTGGAAAGGATCGTGCCACTAGCCACGGTGCAGAGACACCAACTGATGTGATAGAAACACAATCCTCACAACCTGAATGGGAAAATATGATGGAAACACAATCCTCATAACAACCTGAATCTCCAATGTCAAGAAGGCAAGAATCTCCAATCTCGAACATTGATAGTCAATCTGAAGGAAGTGAGCCAAAAAAAAAGCGAGGCCGCATGAATGAAGTGGCAGATAAATTCATTGAGGTGTGGGAAATTCAAATGAGTTCGGCTGCTCGTGATATGCACACAGTGGCTATTGAGATGACAAAAATGAGAGAGCATATGGAGATGTCAACGTTGGTTGATGAAGTACATAAATTGGGAATAACAGAGATGGAGGAAATGAATGTACTGAAAAAATTTGCAGAAAATACTCACTACGCGATAATTTTCATGAGGATGGATGAAAGTAGAAGGTTGACTTTTGTGAAGTCAATTATGGGAATGTAGTTGAACACTTTGTTATTTTGTTATGGGGTGTCTGAACTTTATTTTGGAATTGTGGTAGATAAATATTTTATCATTTTGTAGTTGGAGGTGTTCCAAATTTTATTTTTGAATTGTGTTTACTGTAGTTTTGATTGAATATTGTTAAAGTTTCAATTTGCAAACATGAAACTAATTTTATTATTGTTTCAGTTTGGTACCTGCTAAAGTATATCACTGTTTGGTTTGCATATTACTATTTGATATCTATTTACTGTTTGGTACTGCTTGCTCAGTTTGCACATTGTAATCTATTGCAATGTTCCTTAGCAAAGTTGTGTAAATTATTAAATAAAGTTCTGCAATTTATTTCGTTCATGAGCTTTCTATAGTTTGGAGTTTGGACTGATTAAATTGATTGATTTTGTGTGTGTGTGTGTGAGAGAGAGAGAGAGAGAGTGTGTGTGTGTTATAATCACTAGTTAATCATCGCCATGAATCTGAATACGAGTACGAGGTCCGAGATAAGGAAGAAAAGATTATGCTATTTCTTGCATTGGCTCCATTGACGAAACCTCTATTAGCAGATGAAATAGATTGAACGGAAAGCATCCTTACCCAGATAGGAACTGTCCACTAATCTGTGAAACAAACTACGAAAATATCTTTAACTTAACAAAATTGGCATGCATAGTTATTGGCATTATGAATATCTAACTTTATGTAAATAGATGCATTCAACGTAAAAGAAGAATTGAGCTCAAGTACGGTTACCATTTTTTAAAATTTAAGACTTTTATGTTTAAAATTAAATTTGAGCATTAAAAATTTGTAAGGATATTTTGGTCATATTGTCTTGTACAGGACTCTATTTTAACGAACCAAACGCAAGACGGGACTGGATATCGTGTCCTGTTCTTAGCGAACCAAACACGGTATAACTACTATCCCAGGACACCTGGTGTTTTGTTCTTGTCATTGTTTGGTGTCCTGTGACGGACAGTTTACGAACCAAACAGGCCCTTAGACTTTGAGACTTGAAGTTCACTGGCTCATAAAATGAGGGAAAAAAATTGAAAAAATTTAATCACGTGAATGATGATATAGTTCATGACGTGTGTGGTACGTAACCAAGTTAACAATATCGATTCTAACAGTGAGTTGGTGAATGGATAAATTTGTTAAATAAATAATAATTGATGGTATATTTGTTACATATATTACAATGTATATATAACCTTTTTCAAATTTGTAACTACAAGGATAATGGATGGCTAAATCTATACAACTAGTTATAAACTAATAGTTGAACACTATTAGAATTTCATCTAAGTGCTACGGGGCTAATAGCAACGGCCGACCTACCGTCGCTATCAGCAACAGCTTACCAAAGGTCGCACCAACCTTTGCTAATGTAACACCATCAACAATGGCTTAGCAACAACCGCAAGGGCCGCTGCGGTAAACAGTAATGGCCTTGGCGACCGTTGTTGGTAACTTAACATCAGCAACGGCCGCGCGTATACTGCCTTATATATAGGCCAAATTCGGCCTTGATCTCCATCACTTCTCTCACTTCACTCTCATCTCTCACTTTTCCTCCCTTTTCACTTTCTTTGTCGTCTTCCGTTGTGCTATCGTTATTCGAGGTAAGCTTTAAATCATTACTTTTATTAATTGAATTAGCTATTTTATGTTTAGATTGATATCATGCATGTTTAGATTAATTAATTAGTTCCCACGATGTCATGCATGTTTAGATTAATGTAATTTAATTATTGTTAATATGATGCCATGATGCCATGCATGTTTAGATTAATTAATTAGTTAATTAGTTCAATTAATTAGAGTAATATATTTTAGATTGATGCCATGCATGTTTAGATTAATTAATTAATTAAAAATTAGTTAATTATTATTAATTAATTAGTAGAATTAATGTTAATTAGCTATCTATATTGATTGATTTATAACTATATATTGAAATTAATCATGTAACTAACGAGTTGATACAGACAAGTACGTATCAATGAGCTGAGCTATGCATGATTACCCAATATCTTAGATCCGTTCGAGGGTTGTAAATTTGTGTAAATGAAGTAAATTATATTTTACACGATATACAATACTTGAATTGTCCATAATTTTGGACAATTTGGGAACATTGTTATTTATATCCCACTTAGCTTTCTTTTTAGCCTATATATCTTCATTCTAAATTTCGACTAGTGAACCCTTGATCTCCGATACACGCTCAGATGATATGCATATTCGAATAACTATAGAAAAATACTGCTGAAATTTAGAATGAAGTTAACGACTAAAATGAATACTTAGTGTGATATAAATAACATGTATTCCGAATAGAATAAGATTATCCCACCAAGAGACATTAACCGAATATATGATTTATTGATAGAATCATGTTGGACGATCGAAGTTGGATGTACCGATGATTTGATCGTGAAACTATAACGAATGAGTTTCGAGTAGACGTAACTTATTTCTTGAATTTTGTTTATTCAAATAGAAAATTCATTAGCCGACAACACATGACAAGGGAATACATCGATCGGAGGGCCGCTCCAATTGTGGCACATATAGTTTATATTTTTAAATATATTATTTCATAATTTATATAAATTTATGAAATGCTAAACTAATTCTAGTAGGAGACTACACTAGGATGGTCACCCAATTCGGCGGGTCGATGCATGATAACCTTTCATCACCATAATTCATGAACCCACTTCGAATGGTCAAATTACTAAAGGACGTCGCTCGGACCATGTTTTATAGAGACTACCGTCGATTCCACCCCACGTAATCCGCCAACTTTGTTCCCTCCGTCTCCAAGGTCGGCGACTTCCACTCTAGTATCAACGCCCGCAAGCGCCGCAGCTCCAAGCCCGATGCTGTTGGCGGATACTCAGCCTTCGAGCCCAAGAAGGCTGATGAGATGACGGAGGTCGTGGGTGAGCCAGCCAACGACACCCTCACAGTGATCGATTCTGAGGTTGCCTTCAGAGCCGACCGCTACCTCATCTACATGGGAGGCGGAGATCACTGCAAGAGCATGAACCACTACTTATGGAGCTTTCTCTACACGCTAGGTGAGGCTTAATACTTGAATCGGACGCTCGTCATGGACACGAAGATTTGCCTCTCCTCAATGTACACCAAGACGGTCGAAGAAGAGAAAGACAAGGACTTCCGGTTTTACTTCGATTTCGAGCATCTTAAGAAATTTGCTTCAGTGATCTATCATGGCCAATTTTAAACGGATTGGGGGGAGCAGCACAAGAAGGACGGAATGAGCTTCTCTTCTATACTATTATTAGGTGTTTTGAATCATAGACATTGTAGTGATGAGTGTATTTAACATCTTTGAAAGGCTTTCTATTTCTTTCCAAATGCTTCAAATTAACTTACTGGGTTGTCTATAAATTAATTAGAACAAAAGCAACTTTGCTAGAAGTTCATTTATTTCAGTGGACACATGTCCAGTTATAATTGAGAAACTTTGACATTTTGTCAGTTCATTCTCTTCAAAAGAAAGCATTTTGTTACTTCTTCTATATTGTGGTAAGAAGGATACAGTTGTAGTTGGATGTGAAAAAAATAAATAAATGCAATGTTTAATGCATCATTGGGCAGGTAAACTTTCTGGTTAGTTCAGATCGAGTCATCGAGAGAAGAAGAATGTCTCTATGCCTTGGGCGGAGGCAAAATCTGCTAGTAACTGATAAGTAAAGAAAAACTTTCTCTCCATTTAATTTCAATCAATATAAGGAAACATAACCCCCCCGCATGTACAACTTCAAAAATAAATGGCAAGTTTTTCATCTATCTTGTCTTGCAGTCTTGACCACTTGTCCAAAAGTGAACTAAGCACAGACAATTATGAGGTAGTAGTGGAGGGTACACGGCGGAGAGTAACTTAATTGGGCTGAGTGGGTGCTACCTAAGGGGCATCGAGAAATGTGAATTAACTTGTTATCACCCGATTAATCTAACTCATTTCAAGTGTACAGTCTACTCCCTAAAGGAACATGGTTTGGTTGTTTATAGGAAGGCCATAAATGGCCGAGTGGTGCACATCGCGCACGAGTTGAGATTGCACTACAAGAAATCTGGGTTTTAGTGACCCTCACTAAAACCCCATGTGACCCTCACTAAACCCCATTTGATTATATTTACATCCATCGCTCAGCATCTTGCCTTTTCACTCTCATTTCTTCTATTCGATCTCACAGTAGTTGATTGTAGATAAGTCTACAATCGGCAAAGGGTTTGTTTAATGTACCAATAAAAGATAACTTTTAATATGATGAAAAGTGATGTCTCTTGATATAGAAGATACACATAGACCTATAGATAAAGTAAATCAAGGTTAACCACTTCAACTCGGGATTGAGGATTCCATCCCAAATTGAGCCTACACCATTTTTTATTACAATTTGACCAAGTTTTCGTCGAGATGAACCAGCCTGAGAGAAAAGGAATCCATCCAGCATGGATCTAGATCCAGCTCATGTTAGGTGCAAGGTAACTTATACCAAATTCAGCAATGAGTTGGTGGGCAAATTTGATATGTGATTCTCTCATTAATGGAAACAAATAATAATTTCATCTTTTGTGTTTTAAATGTGTAGTACGTCACCGATTAACCACTTCCCTCCATAGAGAACAAATGCATATTTATAGACTTAACCAATCAAATTGAATGTGAAGAAAATGAACCTGCATGTTGCCAATCAGAAGTGAAAACAAAACCATCCCAGAAATAGAGATGAAAATAGCAAATAAAATTTCCCACATAGAAGTGCTTGTTTGCATATTTTGCCACATAGAAGTGCTTGTTTGCATAATTTCAACATGGTCAGTTATTGATTGTCAGAACACCCATATGCATCCAATGCATGAGAGCATTTTTTATGGATACCTCAAATTTTGCAAACCCCACCAGAAGCAATAGAGGAACTTTTTTGGAAAATTTCTTGGCATAATAATATCTGATTGAAGAGCTTGAAGGTACATGCCAAAGTCAAATATTGTAGCATTTTCTGGCTGAATAAGACCAATTGGCATCTATAAAATCCAAGTTTTCTCTTCTACCATTTCCACAATACCAGGAAGTAGTTGTACAATTATTTTGATGACATGCATACCTCCAGCAAGAATCTTCTCGTTCAATAGAGAGGAAGTAGTAGAATGCCCCAAGTACCTGAAAAGATTTTAGAAAGAATGTTGAGAAGTGGTGTCGCATAGGGATCTCATAATTGCTTCTACTAAAATATTCAGACTACTAAAAATAATTGCTTCTAGAAGAAGCTAGCACATAGTAGACAAAGGAAATCCATCATTTTCTTTTTTATTTATTCTACATATCGCTTATACATTTGCACCATCTCAATCAGCACCAGTAGTTCAAACATACTAACATACATAGACATATCTTCAATCTATCTACACATACCACCATGTCTGTCTCATAAGCTATCTATTGCTTTATTCCTGACAACATGACACCTAAAGAGAAAATGAAAATCCAGGGAATTTGATTGGTTGGGTACATTTCATTGGAGAGAACGGGACAATCATATCTTCATGATCACTGCCATTCTGCAGATTGCGTCATGAGACACCTATTTTTTGAACCTTCCTTCTATGTTTCACAAACATTCTTGTACACTGATCTATTATATTCTACTTTCCACTTTTAGATCAGACTTCTTCTTTTTCTTTTAACCTTCTTCCCTGGTGTAAACATTTCTCCTTAATAAAATTTTATTAGAAGGGTCAACATAACCAACCTCCAACCATACCTATGAATATGCACAGCAAAGAGGTCTCCACAACTTAAACTTCAACATGATTGAAAATTTGAAAGATACTAATGTGAGAGGACAAAAAGATGCGCCAATCATATAGAGGAAAAATAATGTCACTAATCATACTCCAGGAAAAATAATTTGAAAGATACTAATAATGCCACAAATGTATACTGGAAAGTGTTGAATTACTTATTTTAATAAAGTAATGAGTGGTGTTCGTACAGAAAGTACTTTGTAAAAATATGAATATCCAGGTTTTTGTCGCAGAAAATAAGTTACTAGGAAGGCAGAGCTTACATGACTTGCAAGCATGTAGAGAAAGAGATCTAGAAATCTTGTATGATCTAGATTCTAGATCATCCAGTTTATGTCCATAGTGTCATCACCTGAGCTGGATTATCGCAATGGTTAAGACAACATAAATGGAGTGCCTACTTTATAATTGACTTAGTTCATTTAGTTGAACTAGCAAATATTTTGTTTCTCTAGTCCGGCTATACTAATCCTCTAAAGGATAAAGTTCAATCTAAAATAAACAATCTCATTTTCCCTACTAGAAATTTGCAATCTAAAATTAGTATCCACTGGCCGGCATCATGGGATGCACAAAGAGGTCAAGCCCACATGAAGTAACAGCATGATGTATTTGCAAGACAAAAAAAGTGGACAAATTTTACTAGCATATACCATGAATTCAAATAATAGTTTCAGTTACACTTATCTGAAGTGACAAACGCTAAGAAGCTGAAAATGTAGCAAACTGATAACAGAGATTGCTTCACAAGTACTGAACAAGAGGGGCAAAGTTGACGAAAATAATTCAACTAAAATATTCCAAAATTACAGAGTACAGAAACTTATTAAAACAGTCTTTGAGATGATAAAGAAAAATATTACAATAGTAACAGTAGATATTCATGAGTATTACCCTGGAAAGTGAGGCCCATATTTATCCTTAGTTCTAATATGCTATTTTGAGAGCGAACATATGAAGCATTCAACAAATCGAAATGAGTTAGAAAATGAACAGAAAGCACGTACCAACAACACTACAAAGATTTGTCATTCTACTATAAACAAGATAATAAATTTGGTTGGACAGTAAACAATATAAAATATGTTGTATATAACAGAAATGTTGTATATAATAATGGCTTATAAAATTATCATAATATACACTAATAATCCATCATAAAATATGAAACAAAATGGTATATTCAACCAGTCAAATCAACAAATTATAAAGGCATTATAATCTGCTGGAACAAGATAGAATTGACCAATCAAATGTAGTTTTTAGTGTTGCTTCTAGGGAACGAGTTTAATAAGCACATAGAAAGCTCATTAACCAGATGAAGAAGCTGGAAACAAGAGAAATAAAATTAAACAATATATATATTAACATCAAATTTATCAACTATATGAAGCAAAGGGATATAAAATTATTTCAACATTTCACAAAAAGACAAATATTGTGGACAAGAGATAATATATTCAAACAGCCAAATCATCATATTATAAGAGAATCTTATAATCTATTAATTGAAGAGACTAGCCTATTCTCAAATTTTACAAAAATAAAGTAAAATTAGCATCCTGAATATGGTAATTCAGGTCACGCTTTCGAACACTGGTCCATGGTTCAATCATACCAAGATGTTTCCCTATCCCATAGAATCCATAACTAACAAACAGATCCTATACTTGGGAAGACGAGATTCAATACTGGCGAGGAGATGGAGAAGCAGACTGGCTGGCAGCGAGATGAAGAATGAAGATCCAATACCGGTCCGGCGACGAAAGTAGACAGTGGAGATGGCGAGTTGCGAACCAAATTCCGACAAGGGGGAGAGGGGAGATCGCATGTCACGGAAGAGGCACGAGGGAGAGTAGGGATGATAATATTACCCGTTTAGGTGGGTACCCGCGCGTATTTACCCATTTATGATGGGTATGGGGGGTAGTTTTCTACCCGCGGAGATTTCACGGATAATTTTTCTTACCCGTTTATTATATGGGGCGGGCACGGGTATTATAGTACTCGTACCCGCGGGTACCCGTTACCCGCGAAAATTGCTAAATTACAATATTACCCTCATTACATATACTAAAAAAATCCTAACCTAATTCAATACCCATATACTTTATGTTTTGAAATCTTATGATGATGTTGTTATCAAAATTTTGTGTTTATCAAAATGAAGTTGTTATACTTTGAAGTTATTATCAAAATACTTTAAGAGTTAAAGTGTTATTAAAATATTGTAATCTATATTTTTTCTAAAGTTCCTTGGGTACCCGTCAATACCCGTGGGTATCCGTCCCCCCGCGGGGAATAAACGGGTAGCAGGTACCCGTTTATTTCGCGGGGCAGGTAGTGGGTAGGCACCCCTCGTACCCGCCCCTCCCCGTTGACATCCCTAGGGGAGAGGGGAGATCGCCAGTCACAGAGGGGAGGGAGAGATCGGGGTTGTAGGGTTTTAGTTTTAAGTTTTAAATTTATTTACTATGAGAAAACATAATTAATATTATTATATTTTAGCCATCTACGTAAAAAAATAATATCATATTTATATGTATCTATATATTTATATTATATATAATATATATCTATTATTTACTAAACATTGTGAGAGGTGAGGGTTGGGGTTAAGTGGTGAGAATTTTAATAATTTTATTATTTCAATTATTTAATTGTCTATTTTTTATTTTTGAATTAATTTTTATTTATTTTTAGATTTAGAAATGAGAGATAGAAAATGGTGAGAGTCATTTCTTACCATCACAAAATGTAAATATAGTATTAAAGGCAAATTTCATGTCAGATTTTAAAATATATTTAATCAATTATTATTATTTCATATTGTTAATAATTTTATTATTAAATTATTATTTATATAACAATAATTTTAATAAGTAAATAATTTTGAGGGGTGAGGCATGAGAATTTTAATAATTTTATTTTATTATTCAATAATATTTTAGATTTTTAAAATATATTGAATCAATTATTTAATTGTCCAAATTTATTTTTATTTTTTAATTAATTTTTATTTATTTTCATATTTAGAAGTGAGGGGTAGGAATTGGTGAGAGTCACCACGTTTGGTTGCCCGCAAGTGCAAATGCTGCAAAATCTATTTGCATGCAAAATTAAATATCCGCAAAGAGATTTTGCAGTCGACCGTTTGGTTGCCCGCAAGTAGAGTTGCAACTTCTATATGCAAGCGTTTGGTTGACCACAAATGGAAGTTGCAATTACACTTACAACTTGCATCTTAAGAATTTTTTCGGGCCGAATCGGATATAATTTTTTCGGGCTTGGTTGGGCACAATTTTTTTTCAGATCGGGCCGTGCATGAATTTTTTTGAGCCGGGCATGAATTTTTTGGGGCCGTACCGGGCACGAATTTTTCCGAGTCGAGTCGGGCACGAATTTTTTCGGGCGGGGCCGAGCACTAGTTTTTTCGGGCCGGGCCGGGCACGAATATTTTCTAGTAGGCTGGGCCAAGCATGATTATTTTCATGCCGGGTCGGGCACAAATTTTTTCGGGCCAGACGGGGCCGAACCGGGCACAAAATTTTCGAGTCTGGCTCGGCACAAATTGTTTTGGGTCGGGCCGAGCTAGGCTGGGTCGTGCACAAATTTTTTCAGGCTGGGTCGGGCACAAATTTTTTGAGCCGGGCTTGCACAAATTTTTCGGGTCAGACCGGACACGAACTTTTTCGCGCCGGGGCGAGTCGTGCACGAATTTCTCCGGGCAGGCTGGGTCGGGCACAAATTTTTACGGGCCGAGTTCGACACAAATTTTTTCGGGCCAGACGGGGCAGGGCACGAATTTTTTCAGGCCGGGCTTGGCACAAACTTTTTCGAGCCGGGTCGAGCACGAATTTTTTTGAGCCAGGTCGAGCATGAATTTTTTTGGGTCCGGCCGAGCCGAGCCAGGATGAGACGAGTCAGATCATGCACGAATATTTTCGGGCCAGGCCGGTCATGAATTTTTTTGGGTCGGGTCGGACACGAATTTTTTTGGGTCGGGTCGGACACGAATTTTTTTGGGTCGGGTCGGATACAAATTTTTTTGGGCCAATTCAAACACGATTATTTTAGTGTCGGGCCGAGCCGGGCTGATTCAGGCATGATTTTTTTCGGACCGGGTCGGGCACGAATTTTCATGAGCCAAGCTGGGCACGATTTTTTTCGGACCAGGTTGGGTACAAATTTTTTCGAGTCAAGCGGAGCCGGGCCGAGCTGTGCATGAATTTTTTCGGATCGAGTTGGTCACGAATTTTTTCGGGTCCGGCCGAGCCAGTCCGGGACGGGCCGGGCTGTGCACGATTTTTTTCGGACCGTGTCTGACACGATTTTTTTCGGGGCGGGCACAAATTTTTTCGGGCCGGGCCAGGCCGAATACATATTTTTTCGGGCTGGCCCTGATACGAATTTTTCTGGATGGGCCGAAAACTTAGGCCCGACACGATTTGTCAAACCTAGTCTGATAAATTAATAATTTTTAATTTTTGTATAATACTAAAAATATATTTAAAAAAGATATCAAATAATATCAAATCTAAAATCTGACACTACCATCACATTCACGCTCGAAAACCTACAACTTTGATATTTATCCTGTCTGCATCCGACAACTCTAAGTCACCAAAATTAATTATTTTTTAAAATTTAAATTATAGCATTTGTAGCCCGTAATCTTGTATTGCGGGCTTTTTGGGCTGCAATTGCATTTGCGGCCCACAAATGATATTAGAAATACAAGTTGCAACTAGTAAATGCTGCAAAATGCTTTTGCAGCCAACCAAACAAATTTCTTATCCAAATGCAGCAACTAGAGTTGCAGCATTTGCACTTGCGGACAACCAAACGCCCCCTAAATGCAAGATTTCGAGAGGGTCACAATGCCCTCACAAAATATACTTTTTAGTGAGGGTCATACTCGACCCTCATAAAATGCAAGATTTCGTGAGGGTCATGATGTGTCCTCGCAAAATATACTTTTTAATGGGAGTTATATTAGACCCTCATTAAATGCATAATTTCGTGAAGGTCACAATATCCTCGCAATATATACTTTTTAGTGAAAGTCATATTCGACCCTCACAAAATGCAGGATTTCATGACGGCTAAGATGTTATCCTCACAATATATACTTTTTAGTGAGGGTCATATCCGACCCTCACAAAATATTTTATTTTTACTGACGAGTTTTCGTGAGGGTCATGGTGTTGTCCTCACTATATATACTTTTTCGTGAGTGTCATACCCAACCCTCACAAAAGTGTTCTTTTACTGACGAGTTTTCGTAAGGGTCGACGAGCGACCCCCATAAATAGGTTGATTTAGTGAGGGTCGATGTGCGACCCCACCAAATCTCGTCAATAAAAGCCAAATTTCTTGTAGTGTTGGGCCAGATGGGCTGAGTGGGGAGCATCGCGCATGAGTTGATATTGGGCCGGATGGGCTGAGTGGTGCGCATCGCGCACGAGTTGTGTTGGGTTGTATTGGGCCGAGTGTTGCACCTCGCGCACAAGTGATTCTGGGTCGAGACATACGTCGGTGATCCACGCTGACGATTGACCTGAGTGGCATCGGTCGAAGGGTCTTTCCCGATCGAGTTGTGAGCACTAAGGCTAGAGAGCCTTCCTAGCTCAGCGAGCTCGAGTTGGGAAGTTCGCTAGGGTGGCCAGCCTAGCGAGCACCTCATGAGTTATAGGTGGGTGACTAGAGAATTGTTCTGATTGGGCCGGGTCAGGCCCAGCGGTGCGTGTAGAGCATGAATTTCTGATGAAATATGTTACCATGATTTATATCTGTCATTTGAATGCAGAGTTAATTACTGCTTTATTTACTTAATATGGTTTGGCTTGGTGATGGTCGGGACGACCACTAGATCACTAAGTTCTTTGAACTCACCATTCTTTTATTTATATAGTTTTGTAGAGCGTGATCATTGAGGTATGGCGCGGCTGGTGGCGGCGGACTTCGGTGGCAGTCTTGTGAAACCTATTGATGTAGTCGAGTCGAGTTTAGTTTGAGTTATTTTAAGACATGCATCATATATGAAACTTGTAGTTCTTATGAACATGTGCACTTAATTAGTATTGACATTCGTACTTGAATAGGTGTAGCTTAAACTTGAGTTGGTTCTGAGTTGTACTTTTATAAATAAATGTGTCTATTGTGGTATCCTAAGTTGTTTATACCGCATGGTTGATGTGATTGTATGCTATAGGCTTCAGAGTATCTGTTCGCACTATGGCCGATCGCGTGACCCGATTTTAGGACGTGACAATATTGATACCAAACATGTTTAGATTAATTAATTAGTTGCCATGATGTCATGCATGTTTAGATTAATGTAATTTAATTATTGCTAATATTGTGTCATGATGCCATGCATGTTTCGATTAATTAATTAGTTAATTATTATTAATTAATTAATTAGTAGAATTAATGTTAATTAGCTATCTATATTGATTGATTTATAACTATAAATTGAAATTAATCATGTAACTAACAAGTTGATAAGTGTCACGTATGTATCGATGAGCTATGCATGGTTACCCAATATCTTAGATCCATTAAGAGTTGTATATTCGTGTAAACGAAGTAAATAATCTTTTACACGATATACAATTCTTGAATTGTCCCTAATTTTGGATAATTTGAGAATATTCTTATTTATATCGCACTTAGTTTTTCTTTTTAGCCTATATATCTTTATTCTAAATTTTAGCTAGTGAGCTCTTGTTCTCCGATACACGCTCAGATGATATGCGTATTCGGATAACTATAGGGAGATGTTGCCGAAATTTAGAATGAAGTTAACGACTAAAATAAATACTTAGTAATATATAAATTGTTGTATGAAATCTGACACTAGAAGATGGTTGAATAGTGTCTGTCCCTTCTTTCTATTTTATCAATTTTTTTTGCTTAGTTTCAACTTCAATTGAATGCAAATGTAACTTAACAATGTATGTTATCAAATATCAAGAACAATAATGAGCAAACATTCAAGGCAATGCAAACACGATGAAATATAGTGGTTCGGCCAACCGCCTACTCCACTATCTTTTTCCTTCGTTTTCTCGAACGAAGTTCGCATGCTTATCGCAACCTCAACCTGAACTCAAAACTTCACACATAGATTAAATACTTGTTTGTTATCATCAAAATAAAGATCTAGGCTTAAGAGAAACCCTTAAGCCAACTATCTCTTCCTTTTTGATGATGACAAACATAACATGGAATTTTAAGAACACATATGCATATTCTTTGTGAGTTTGAGTTAAGGCATACATGAGTTAAGGCATACAAGATATATAACTCAACATATGCATACAAATGCTTACAACTCAACCTATGCTCCCTTTATCAATGTGCATATCATTTTTGTAACTCCCCTTAACTATATGCATCATAAAAACCAAGTGTGACCTTATTTTTTCTCCCCCTTTTGACATCAATCATAAAGGGTAAGAATTAAGGTATAATTAATGAGTTTTATCATGAAAACCAAGAAAGCCATAAAACCAAGTATCATCTTCCACTATAGTCCTTTCTACCAATGTAAGCCTATAGAAGGCAAACATCAATAAGTCGCAAAGTCCCATTACAGAGCAGTACATAAGTGTGATGACACTTTATAGGATGCAAATTTTTGAAGTCATATATGTTTTGAAAAAGAACATCTTAACCACTAGGAAAAGCACAAATCCCTAATTGCATCCTTAAGTTTGTAAAGCTATCTTCAACCAAGGGTTTTGTAAATATATCGGCAAGTTATTTGTTGGTAGATACAAATTCTATCGATATATTTCCCTTAGTCACATTATCTCTAAGAAAATGGTGTCTTAGATCAATATGCTTAGTCCTAGAGTGTAAAATAAGATTCTTTGTTAAATTTATTGCACTAGTATTATCGCAATGAATAGGTATGCAAGAATACTTAAGTCCATAATCTAAAAGGGTTTGTTTCATTCAAAGGACTTGTGTACAACAACTAGCCGCAGCGATGTATTCCGCTTCGGTAGTTGAAAGTGTTGTGTGAAATCCGACACTAGAAGGGGGTTGAATAGTATTTATCCCCTTTTCCTATGTTTTCTTCTTACTCAATTTTAGCTTCACTTAATGCAATTGTTTCTTAATGGTGAATATGATCAAATATAAATAGTAATGATAAACAAGCAAATAAGCAATGCAAACAAGAGTAATTATAGTGGTTCGGCCAACTGCCTACTCCACTACCCTAGCTCCTCACCAATGATTTCTAACCACTACTTTTATAGAATCTATGTTTTCCTTTGAATACAATGAGGACACCCTTCTCACCATTTTGAGAACACCTCAATCCTATTCACATAGGCAAAACACAATCCTATAAAGTCACCCTAAGTGTTTCCTAGCACACCTAGCAGCTATCTCAATCAGAGAACAAGTTTACAATAAATGTCAAATACAAAGGAAAGAGGTTTAAGAATTTAAAATGAACCAAGGCTCCTTTCCAACGCCTTCACGTCTCCAACTTGCAAGAAGATGGCTCTTTGAATTGCAGCAAGATTGAAGAAGCAGGCAATCAACGCCTGAAGTGAGTTGTCGACGGAAGCAGAGGGCGCGTGCAGCAGTTCGTTCTTTTGAAGGCTTAAGAAACTTCTTTAATTGCTCAATAAAAGTTCTAAAAAGAAGTAAAGAAGTTAAGTGAGGGGTATTTATAACCCCTCACTCGAACGGCCCGTTCAACGGATAAAAACATAGCCGTTGAAGCCGTTCGGGTCGATTGGTTGGCTGTATGAGAGAGCTCAGTCGACCGACGGGTCGATTGGCTGACGAAAAGATGTCGATCCCACATTCGGTTGACCAGTCGGTCGATCGAATCACTGGAGCCAGGGTCGTGCGATAGGCTATCTCCAATCCGATCGACCGGTTGGTCGACCGCTAAGCATTCTGCCAAGATTTCACCTCGGTCGGTCGACCGACGCAGCCTTGAATGGTTACTGCCAAATTTTACCATCATTCGGTCGACCGACCGGTCGACCGAACGGCTGCTTAGCAGAATACTACCTTGTTCAGTTGATCGAACTCAGGCTGAGGCTGACTTCTTCATGGATTTTTACATGCCTTTTTTTATGGGTTTAGTTACCAAGTTTCAACTTGGATAACTTTACAATTTTGGCTTGGGATACATTTATCCTAGGGGTATATCACATGAATTCTACTTGATCTAAGCCCGAGCCTTTCTTCGATATTTTCTTCTTCTGTTTCTTTGACGACCTTTTCTTTCGTCTCGTTTGAACGGACTTGGCATGCTTATCGCAACCTCAACCTGAACTCAAAACTTCATGCTTGGATTAAATACATATTTGTTATCATCAAAATAAAGATCAAGGCTTAAGAGAGACCCTTAAGCCAACAATTTTGCTCCTAGGACTCTAGCGCTAACCAACGACCCCCAAACCAATTGGTGTGAGGGAAGGACGCACCTTCACCTTATACCGTAGCAGACCCGAGCGCCCTCGGTGTTCAAGTGTGACTCGGCCCGCCAGGCCTACACGCCAACAATCTCCCTCCTAGCAATTGCCAGCCGAGACTCGAACCAGAGACCCAGGCTTTGATACCATATATCGTAGGACTCTGGTGCTAACCAATGACCCCCAAACCAATTGGTGTGAGGGAAGGGCGCACCTTCACCTTATACCGTAGCAGACCCGAGCGCCCTCGGCGTTCGAGTGTGACTCGGCCCGCCAAGCCTACACGCCACGAGGCGATTGATGACTTGGCCTGCCAGGCCTACATGCCAACAGAAAGTGCAACTGAGTTTTATTTCTTTGAGAACCAAGAAACAAGACTAGCTCCTAAGAATTGACAACACCGCACTTAAATGAGACATTCTAGGACAAGATTGAAACCTAGCACATGCACAAACGCTAAACATGATATCGGGTCTACTTGCGGTTAAGTAAAGAAGACTACCAATCATACCTCGATATCGTTTTTCGTCGACTTTGACACCCTCTTCATCTTTGTCAAGCTTGATGGATGTGCTCATTGGTGTAGAAGCTATCTTAGCTTCATTCATCCCAAATCTTTTAATGAGCTCCTTTGTGTACTTGGCTTGATTGATGAAGATTCCTTTGTTGGTTTGCTTGATTTGGAGACCAAGCATGAAGGATAGCTCTCCCATCATGCTCATCTCAAACTCATCTTGCATACACTTAGCAAACCACTTACAAAGAGTTTCATTAGTAGATCCAAAACTTATGTCATCAACATAAATTTGAACTAATAACATGTCATTTTCATGATGTTTAATAAAAAGTGAAACATCGATTTTTCCAACGTTAAAACCTTGTTCAATTAAAAAATTTGAAAGCCTTCCATATCAAACCCTAGGGGCTTGTTTTAAACCATATAATGTCTTTTTAAGTTTGAGAACATGGTTTGGAAACTCAAAACTTTCAAATCCGGGGGGTTGTTCAACATATACTTCTTTATTAATGAAATCATTTAAGAATGCACTTTTTACATCCATTTGGAAAAGTTTAAACCCTTTAAAGCTAGCATATACCAAAAGCATTCTAATTGCTTCTAATCTAGCTATGGAGGCATAAGTTTCATTATAATATATCCCTTCATGTTGATTGTACCCTTGTGCCACAAACCTAGCTTTGTTTGTAATGACTAATCCTCCTTCATCTAACTTATTTCTAAATACTCATTTAGTCCCAATTATGGTTTGTTCGCTAGGTCTAGGTACTAAGTCTCATACATTATTTCTAGCAAATTGGTTGAGCTCTTCTTGCATTGCTAGTACCCAAAACTCATCTTCTATTGCTTCCTTAATATTCTTAGGCTCTACTTGAGATATAAAGGCTACATATTGACAAATATTCTTGAGTTTAGAGCGTGTTACCACTCCCTTTGATGGTTCTCCAATAACTTGATCCATTGGATGATCCCTTATCAACCGATATTCTTTAGGGAGAGGTGGTAGAGCTTCTTCTTCCCCATCTTCAACTTGAGGTAGATTCAAGGATGGTGGATCTTCATATTGAGTTTCCTCATTATCTTCACCCTCCACCTATTTGCCATGAAGTGTGAGATCCTCAAGTTTCTCACCTACATTTATAATCTTCACATTTCTAGAAGAATCATTAGTTTCATTAAAAGTGACATGCATAGATTCTTCAACAATCATAGTTCTATGATTGTATACTCTATATGCCTTAGAATTAATAGAGTAACCTAGGAAGATCCCTTCATCAGATTTAGAATTAAATTTTTCTAAATGCTCCTTAGTGTTTAAGATGAAACATTTGCATTCAAAAACATGAAAATATCCAACATTTGGGATTTACCATTCCAAAGCTTAAACAGTGTTTTCTTAATTTTAGGTCTTAATAAAACGCGATTAAGCACATAACAAGAGGTATTTATGGCTTCGGCCCAAAAATACTTAGGCAAATTGTTTTCACATAGCATGGTCTCAGCCATCTCTTGTAATGTTCTATTCTTCCTCTCAACCACCCCATTTTGTTGAGAAATCCTAGGGGAAGAAAAAGTATGTTTAATACCTAAATCATCACAAAATTCAGAATTTTTTTTATTTTTAAATTGTCCTCCATTATCACTTCTAATTTTTAAAATTGAAACTTCTTTCTCATTTGTAGCTTTCTTAGTAAACTTTTTGAAAAATTCAAAAGTTTCATTTTTCTTACTAAAAAGAAAACCTATGTAAATCTAGAAAAGTCATCAACTAACACATAGCAATATAGCTTTCCACCTAGACTAGCTACATCACATGGACCAAAAAGATCCATGTGCACAAGCTCAAGAATTCTAGATGTACTAACTTGATTAATGCTATGAAATGAAGATTTAACTTGCTTACCTAGTTGACATGCATCACAAAGTTTATCTTTTTCAAATTTTATCTTGGGTAATCCTTTAACTAATTCTTTCTTAGATATTCCTTGGATGAGGCTCATGCTAGCATGTCCTAGCCTTCTATGCCACAACCAAGAGTCATTCTCCATGACAACTAAGCATCTAACATGGGGATTAGACAAGACATTTAAATCTAATGTGTAGACATTTTCTTGCCTATTTCCAATAAACATGATATCATTAGTTGGTGCACTCCTAATGATACATTTAGATGCTTCAAAGATAATTATGTATCCATTGTCACACAATTGTGATATGCTAATCAAGTTATGTTTTAACCCATCAACTAGTAAATCATTCTTAATGCATGGGTAAGGAAGTATACCTATATCACCAATGCCAACAATCTTACCTTTGGCATTGTCTCTAAATGTGACATGTCCACCATCTTTGCTTGATAGGGTTGCAAATAAGTTGATGTCACCTGTCATGTGCTTTGAGCAAACACTATCCAATATCCAAGTGCTTCTACTTGCTTGAGGATGCATCTCCATCTACAAAAGGAGAGAAAACTTTTTTAGGTACCCAAATTTTCTTGGGTCCTTGATGTTAGTCATTTTAGGAACCCATGCAAATCTTGCACGTGGGTTCCTCCTCAAAGCACAATCCTTGGCCATATGGCCAAATATGCCACAAGAAAAACAATTTCCAATAAACTTCCTTCTATTGTGTGTGTGAGTATGAAAGTGTGATGATTTCTTTTTATGGACAACCTTAGGCATGTCATTTTGTAGGGTTGTTATCTTTTCATTAAGCATGCAAAGTTCCTTTTTCAAAGTTAGCATGCCATCATTCAAGTGCTCTACTTGATCACTTAAATACTTGTTTTCATCTTCTAATTTTTTGTTGTTATTTTCTAAGTCCTTCCTTGATTTCTCTAGGGTGTGTTTCTCTTCCTTAAGGGTATCTACTTCTTTCCTTAAATCATTGCATGAAAGTAATAAGCTATCATTTTCTAGCTCTAAAGATTTATTGTCCTTTTTAAGCTATTTAAATTTTCTCCTAATAGCATTAAATTCATCATGCATTTGTTCAAATTCATTTTCGAGCTCTTCTTGAGTAAAAGAAAGTTCACCAAAGGTAAATCTTACCTCATCATCATTTGCCATTAAGCAAAGATTTGTCTTTTCACTCTTTTGTGCCTTCTTCACTCGATGAAGCCTCGCTTTCATCCCACGAAGCCATCATTATCTCCTTCTTCTTGTATTTGTCCTTTTTGTGAGGGTCAGAGGTGGAAGCCATTATGAGAAGTGGGCAGTCCTTCCTTAGATGCCCGGCTTTGTTGCAATGGTAGCATGTGTAGCTTCCTCTACCCTTTCTCATGCCTCCTCTCATGAATCTCATAAACCTCCTTGCTAACATTGCCATTTCCTCAAGGTCATCCGTCTCTTCCTCGGATGATGAGGATTCTTCTACTCGGTGTGATGCTTTTAAGGCAATGGCCTTGCTTTTGGGGGCATCTTCCTCCTGGTATTGCTTCATGTACGTGGGTCTCATATGTCATGAGAGATCCAATGAGCTCAGTTATCTTCAAGGTACTCGTGTCCTTTGCTTCCATGATTGCTATGACCTTGGGCTCCCAAGATTTTAGAAGGGAACGAATGAGCTTCCTTACCTTCTCATCTTCCCTTATTTCTCTGCCAAGGTTAGCTAGGCCATTTATAATATTTTGAAATCTAGCATACATGGCACCAATGGATTCATGCGATAACATTTTAAACATTTTATAATCATGCATGAGTAGGTTTATTTTAGATTCCTTTACTTGTGAAGTCCCTTCATGTGTGGTCTCTAGGACCTTCCATAGATCATATGCGGACTTACAGGTAGAAATCCTATTAAACTCATTAATTGATAGGCCGCAATATAATTCATTGACGGCCTTTGCATTAGCATTAAACAGTTTAATCTCTTCTTGGTCTCACTCATCCATGTCGTTAGTGGGTTGCTTATACTCTACTTGAATCATCCTCCATACATCTATGCTTAGAGATTGTAAGAAGTCATTCATACGAATCTTCCAGTAGGCATAGTTGTTTCCATCGAATAATGGTGGAGTATGAGTAGAGGACCCTTGAACTAGTTGGATTTCACTCGACATCTTAATTTGTAGGGAAGATGGTTAAATCTTATCCTACGACCTAGCTCTGATACCAATTGTTGTATGAAATCTGACACTAGAATGGGGGGTTGAATAGTGTTTGTCCATTCTTTCTACTTTATCAATTTTCTTTTTGCTTAGTTTCAATTTCATACAACAATTGGTATGTTATCAAATATCAAGAACAATAATGAGCAAACATTCAAGGCAATGCAAATACGATGAAATATAGTGGTTTGGCCAACCGCCTACTCCACTACCTTGGCTCATCACCAAGGATTTCTAACCAACTAATTTATAGAACTTGTGTTTCCCTTTGAATACAACCGAAGACACAATTCTCACCTCTTTGAGAACTCCTCAAACCTATTCACCTAGGCAAAACACAAATCTACAAAGTCTACCCTAAGTGTTTCTCTAGCACACCTAGCAAGCTATTACAGAAGAAAACAAGTTTTGAATAACTTTTCAAATACAATGAAAAAGAGCTCAGAATTGAAAGAATGACCAATGCTCTTTTCCCAATCCTTCTAGCCTTCAACTCGTTCAGTAGATGAACTTGAATCGCAGCAGAGTAGAGGAACAGAATCGGGCGCTTGAGAAGGATGTTAACGGAAGAACAGGGCACAGCAATTAATCTTTTTGAAGGCTCAAATCACTTCTTTAAATGCTCAATAAAGTCTCTAAGGGGTCTTAAAGGAGTTAGGAACGGGCGGAAAACTAGCTGTTACAGCCGTTCGGTCGCTTGTTAGTCGATCGTCGGTCGACCGCCTGCGACCGCTACCCTTTCTGTGCTTTACTCGTGTCGTCCGGTCGATCGACGGGTCGACTGAATGGCTCGCGACTTCATCGATCCGCAATCTGGTCAATCGATCGGTCGACCGATGCACCTTTTGCCAATTTTTGGCATTGGTCGGTCAACCGACGTAGCCTTGAGCCAATTTCTTCACCATCTTCGATCGACCGACAGGTCGATCGATTGGCTACTGCCATTTTGTGGCATCGTTCGGTCGATCGTCCGATAGACCGACAAGGCTACAGCCAGTGTTTCTGCCTTGTTCGGTCGACCGAGCGATCGACCGAACTCTGGCTGAGGCTGAATTTTTTCTTATATTCATTACATGCTTTTTCATAGCTTTAGTTACCAAGTTCTAACTTGGATAATTTTACAATTAGGCTTGGGATCAGATCCTAGGGGTATATTACGAGATATCTACCTAATCGATACCCAAGCCTTTTCTTTGACGATCTTTCCTTTCATTTCGACAATCTTTTTCCTTCGTTTTTTCGAACAAAGTTTGCATGCTTATCGCAACCTCAACCTGGACTCAAAACTTCACATATAGATTAAATACTTGTTTGTTGTCATCAAAATGAAGATCTAGGCTTAAGAGAAACCCTTAAGCCAACATAAATAACATGAATCCCAAATGGAATAAGATTATTCCACCTAAAGACATTAACCGAATATATGATTTATTGACAAAACCATATTGGATGATCGAAGTTGGATGTACTGACGATTTGGTCGTGGAACTATAACAAATGAGTTTCGAGTATGCGTAAATTATTTCTTGAATTTTGTCTATTTGAACAGAAAATTCGTTAGCCGACAACACGAGACAGGGGACTACATCGACCGGAGGGCCGCTACGATTGTGGCACATATAGTTTATATTTTTAAATATATTATTTCATAATTTATATAAATTTATGAAATGCTAAATTAACTCTTGTAGGAGACGTACACGGGGAAGGTCGATGTAGATAACTTTGATGCTACTTTGTGGATTGAGGCCGCAGGTGGTTGGACCATGGTCGCGTGTATAGTTTTGGAGATAGTGGTCATGCATGGCTAGTATAGGGGCCACAGGGGGCACCGACCCCCAGTTGCTAGTGAGCGACCCTCCACATCTCGAACGGAGGATCAGTCCCAAATGACAGCCGTGGAGGCGGAGTTAGCACATTAGAGGGAGATGATGGAGCACCAGACACAGATGATGGAGGACCATAGACAGATGATAGAGCGACAAAGACAGGCGATGGAGAACATGTAGACTTTCATGGCGCAACTTCCGGCTCGCTCCGATGTTCAGTTACCTCCTACCTTCGATCCGCCCTCCTCGCCCTAGTCTCCACCAAATTTGTGATATGCTTGTTTTGATTATATTTGATGGACTTAAAAAATACTTATTTCGAATACTTCTAAAAATACTTTGAATGACAATCTGCACAATCTGCGTGTATTCAATTTTGAGCATCTTAAGAACTCTGCTTCAGTGATCTATCATGGCCAGTTTTAGACGTATTGGGGGAAGCAGCACAAGGACGGGATGAGCTTCTCTTCTATACTATTATTAGGTGTTTTGAACCATAGTGATGAGCGTATTTAACATCCTTGAAAGGTTTTCTATTTCTTTCCAAGTGCTTCAAATTAATGTTGTGTTGTATGATATCACATTTTGCCTAATTAACTTACTGGATTGTCTATAAATTAGAACAAAAGCAACTTTGCTAGAAGTTCATTTATTTCAGTGGACACATGTCCAGTTATAATTGAGAAACTTTGACATTTTGTCAGTTCATTCTCTTCAAAAGAAAGCATTTTGTTACTTCTTCTATATTGTGGTAAGAAGGATACAGTTGTAGTTGGATGTGAAAAAAATAAATAAATGCAATGTTTAATGCATCATTGGGCAGGTAAACTTTCTGGTTAGTTCAGATCGAGTCATCGAGAGAAGAAGAATGTCTCTATGCCTTGGGCGGAGGCAAAATCTGCTAGTAACTGATAAGTAAAGAAAAACTTTCTCTCCATTTAATTTCAATCAATATAAGGAAACATAACCCCGCATGTACAACTTCAAAAATAAATGGCAAATTTTTCATCTATCTTGTCTTGCAGTCTTGACCACTTGTCCAAAAGCAGGGAGAGCCTGTCATCCATCTTGTAGTTCAAAAGTGAACTAAGTGCTTGTCTTGTTAGCATAATTCTTTGCTCACGAGATTCTCTCCTTTTGATTGTTTGCTGCTTCCATTTCCTGGTTATCAACCATAAAAACAAGACTTTTAGGTCAAATAACAGAGATATAAAACATGTTAGTAGGGAAAATGACGAACCTCAAGATCAGCTTTAACTTCTCATCAGCAATTTGACTACTTCCATAAAGCACAAGCGACAGCTCTTTCTTTTCTACTTCTCTATCTATATCCATATAAGATGTTGAACTGCTAGTTGCATTGTTAAATGAACAACTGATAGGTCCTACATCTCTGACAATATTCACTTCGGGATTGGGCAAAACTTCTTGATCCATGCAGGCATCTTCTTCTGATTCAACCATTTGATCATCCTCATTTTGCTTCACACAGTTACTAACAGCATTATCTAAAATAGTGTCACAAGGAAGAAATAATTCTGCTGGTTGGGCTTCAGTTTCTCTGTTTAAGAATGCTAGTGTTTGTTCATCAAGGAACTTTCTGGGTTGAGTAATCGCTCCAATAATAGTGTTTGCTTGGTCATTATGAATGACATCCTTGCTTGCAGTTCTCCAAGTATCTGCTTCTGATGCAAGAGCTATCTGATCAACAGTATCCAACCCCTTAGAAACTGTTTCATTATTCTCTGCCTTCTTGTGCAGCACAGACTGTGAATGCTCCATAGGGAATTCAGTGTCACCATCAGAAGCAGAAGCAGTTTTTCTTATCTTAGTGACATCAGATATGGTAGGACCAGAATAAATATCATTAAAGATCATTTGTGATTTCTTAAGCTGCACAAGATGTGAACGCTTGGTAGGGAAATCTGTGTTACTATTAAGAAATGGACCTTCCTTCACCATATAGGTTTCCTCAAATTTCTTTAATACAAATCCATGGTATTCTAGAAGACTTTCAACATCCTCCTCCTGTAAATTGAAAAATAATTAAATACAAGTTTATGTGAAATATTATAATCAACCAAATCCTAGAAATTTTGATTTACCTCCAAACCCAGCCAGCTTATAACATATGTAACAGGCACTCCTTTGTTATTCTGAAGACTACTGTGACGAGAAGCAAGTGTGTGAGTCCTTAACTGGAAAAAAAAGAAGATATTTGCTTAGACTTTTATACAATCAAAACCATGCCAAATGTGCAAATTCACAAGAGAATATCTCATATTATATCAATCGCATATTCGTGGAGTCTTTCTCATAAACAGGATATCCTATAAAGCAAGAAATAAAATGATAATTTTCTTTTCTTTGATATTTTTCTTTGGAAATATTGGATCTGAACTAAGGCAGCAGGTTTTTAACTCATTGGCTGCAGCAGACTGAAAAGGTTGTAGTCCACTTTCCTTTTTGATGGTCATTTTTAGCTTTAGATGATTACCTAGAAAAGCTCATATCAGAGTCGTGGTATTATTTCTTAGTTCTTCCATAGGCATTCCTTTCAAAAGATCTAAAAGGGTTTGATTAACCAGGTAAGTTCTTAAAAGCAGCCAACCATCTAAAAGGGCATATTCTTCCAACCTCGAAGAAATTACTTATCAATAATCCTTTCTATTCTTCCAACCTTTTGTTTCAAAAGATCTCTGACCTCAGCATAGTCTCAAGAAAAGAAGGCAAGGAACACTTGCCATCAAGAATCAAATTCAAACATTCAAATGATTATCTAAGAAAAAAGCTTGCATGACTCCAAATTAAATTATGATTAATGGTCGTCGCCATTTGATTATAAATAACTTTGAACATTATTAACCAAAGCATTTCCAAGTACATCTCAGCGGTTTGGTTCATATTCGCAATTCTTCAATGGGATACCAAACTATTTATTACTGTATCCACATAGAAGCAGTAAGTGACAGGTATATAGCACCACAAGTTAAATGTACTTAGTAAAAGAAACAAAAAGACAAAGATAAATACCTTTGCAAAGTGAGCATGCATCAAGCATGCCTGCAAGTAAGTTGCTTTTCTCGCAAGACGAAAAAAGGCAATATGATTGCCTATCCTACAAGCTCTGGAAATGGAAAATATGCATTATAAGTGTTATGAAATAAACAAATCAATAAAACTTAAAAAAAATCCCATGCATAAGTACCTTGCTACATCTCGAGCAAACAAAATTTCTGGGCTGCTTCTTATATCAGGAGTCATCGTAGCAAGGTCACATGAAAGCTCAGCAGGTTCTACCTAAACTGTAAACAAATACCCATCAATTACATGAAGGAACAGAACCATCTCCTACCAGAAAAATGCAAACAGAACAATCTGCCACATAAGAATGGCTTACTTTGTATCCTGGATGTTTATCTAAATTAAGAAGTGCATAGTAACCACGGAACTCCTTTTCTGTAGGAACAACTATTCCTTTCTTTCTGTGATCATCATACATCTGAAACAACTCAACTGATGTCTTGTTCATTTGTTCAATGTTCAGATGTGCATCAAAACCCTCTGCAAAGCCTTCTCCTTTATTGTATTCACACAATTCATGCATAGCAACAATATGAAATCTAATCTGGTAAAGAGACAATAAGAAAATCAGCTCATGATTCATGAAGTACATTGCACTGGAAGGGAAGACATAACATCTCATAGTGCATGGTACCATCTGTTCAAGCATGAGTATAGACTGTTGGTTGGAAATGTGTTGCATTCTGAGGTCCATCCTTATTGCTCGCATTCTATCCCACAAGAAGTTGTAGATATTCAAGAAGTTCTCATTGTAAGGTTGATCTAATAAAGTCAGAAGATAATCAACTGTCTTCTGAAGGACTGGCATTGGCCTAATCAAGTCAGCTTCATGCTTTGCTGTTCTATTATACTGTATAAATAAGAAAATAGTTAAAGTTATGCTCCTCATATATCAGCATGCAAGGTGATTCTTTTAGAGTACATTTTGTTGGACCAAGAAAAGAAGATAATTACACAGTGCCATGTACCTTTTTTACAGCAAGATACTTGCTAGTTTGGTTTCTATTTCCATCCAACCTCTCATAGCTATTAAGGTCCCTTTTCCTCTCCCGTTCCTCTCTTTCTGATTCTGAAAAAATAGAGCATTTTTTAATGCACTTCAGAATATGTTATTGTCTGCATTAAGAATACTTATTGTTCATTTTTCTGGCACGAATACAGACTTAACACATACTAGAATATTTAAAACCATTAAAACATTGTGGATAAAGTTTAAATATGCAGTTAATATACATACATACCTGAACACATATCCGGACAAAGTCCAACCACAAGTAGAGATGATTGCAAACTTTCAATCTCAGTTATATTATCTCCGTTTGATGAGCCCCTTGCATCCGTTGGTTTAGCAATATCCAATTTGTCCAAAGAAGCCAATTTTCTAGCCTTTGCTCGCATTTCTCTGAATTTAAAACCTCAGTCAGAATACAACAAATGAAATCACCCCAAATAGAACCTAAAGGTAAATATTACTCTGATGTATCTCTCCGAATCGAGATGAGGAGACCTATCCGCATCATATACATCAGAGAAATTAACCATCTTCGACCTCTCTTGAGGTGGTGGATTAGAGTGATGAACAGGGGATTTCCTTTGATCAGCCATTCTATGAGGGAATTTGTTGGGTCAGCAAGAAGCCAATAGCAAAGAGAAGAAAAATGGCCATTTTTTTTCCAAAAACAACAACAGAAAAATGAAAATTTAATCAATCTCATTCCCTCAAACTAGCAAGAAGCCAATACCAAAAAGAAGAAAAATTACTCAAGAAGACAGGAAGAACAAAATCATGGTCTGAATTAGGGGGATTTCTCCTCGCAGATCCTTAGCGAGCATTGGAAGAACAAAATCCTTACCTAAAGATTTCTTGGCGGAGAGCAGGAGACGAGCAGCGAGCAGCGAGCGAGGGAGGAGACGAGCACGCACAGGAATGGGAGCGAGTGTTGGAAGATCCGCCGAGCAGCGAGGAGATGAAGGAGGCGGGGAAAGGGAGCGGGGCTTTGTGAGTCGGCTACGAAATACTCCTATTTGAGAAATTATTTGGGGCTGAAAAAACTACTTAATATTTGAGAAATTATTTGGGGCTGAAAAAACTACTTAATATTATTGTAAAACTTCTTAACTATTTTATTTTTGTTTTTAAAATTATTTTCTGCCCTCTTTTTATTTAATTTCTTTTAAGAAATTACTGAATTTTCTTTTCTTTTTAAATTATTTTACTTTTCTATTTTTAATATATATTAATTCTTATTTTATTTTATTTTATATATCAAAATTTTGATCTCAAATTTCATTTATTTTTAATTTTGGTATTATTCAATTATATTATTTTTAATAATATTATTATATTTTATCTATTACCTTTTAAATTTCCACATTTTTATTACCTGCTTAATTTATTCCATTTTTATTTGATTCAACTTATTACATTAAGAAAAAGGAATTCAAATTTTCAAAATGATCTTCTCAAATTTGATTCAATTTTTATTTGATTTTTATTTTAAATCACTTATTTATTATTTAAGGTCAAATGACTATATTGCCCTCCTTAAGTTGAACTTGACTAAATTAGCCCACAAGCTCAACAACTCGCACCATAAACAATTCTCGGACCCGACTCCAACCCAAAGTCCAAAATCTTTCCAAATTAAGACAAATTCTTCTCGCATAAGGGCCATACTATCGACCGCGCCCTCCGGCGATTCACTCGGCCTGCTTCGACACGCATCCCGAGTTTTCCGCTAAAATCAAAATTAGATAAAATTAGCACGGGTATTAGAACTATTGCATAGAAAAATCTAAAATTGTGAAAATCTTTCATATTATTTATAATTATTTTTAATTCAATTTGACTAGCCTATATTATTTTTTTGTTAAATATTTATTTTTATTAAATTTGTTTAATTTATTAGTTTTTTATGATTTTTTTTTCCAAATTCTAAATTGTCAAACAAAAATTGAAAATCTCATATTGTTTGCAATCATAAATTAATATATTATTATATAATTTTTTAAGTTAAATGATATAATATTTTATTATACATCTACCTATATATAAAGTTATCTAGAAAATTTTATGATTGGAGTCGATCTAAAATTTTTAAATTGATTCAATTTTTTTTTAAACTTTGGTTAGCAAAAAAAATTGCATGATTTCATCATTCCCAAATTTTCATACTTTTATAATATACATTTTTTATATATAAAATATATTATATAAATATACACCTTTTCACATTATGTATTACATATCAGTTTTCTTTTCTTTTCTTTCTACTTAAAAATTTATTTACTAAATATATATTATTATTTAATATCTATTATTTCTAGTACAATTTAATTTATTTATTTTTATTTCAAGAGTATTAGCTCATATTATCTTTTAGTATATTCATAATTATTATTTTAATTTTTTTTTCCAATTTTCAATCAAGTTAATATATGCATTTTAGATAAAATTGGACACTTCAAATTATACAAATATCGTTTGATTATATTATTAATATTAAATATAATTTTTCCTCGATTGAGTTTAATTAATAATTTGTCATTTATTTTTTGTTTCAGTTTTAAATTTTGTTGTCCAATTAATAATGTTTCATTCATTTTCAAATTTAATAAAAATTTAAAAACCTCTAATTCGAATAAAGGGATTTCAAATATCTCTAAAATTTAATTATCTATTCAAATCAAAAAAAAAAATATCAATTTTTTCTCCAATCAATCACAATTCACAAAATATATTTGAATGTGACAAAATTTTGAAATATTCAATCGTATAATTTTGGATTTATTCGAGTCCTATTAAAAAATCTAGCCATTTATGTATACATCTTTAGCTAAAAATAATTATTTTAGAAAATTTTAATTTATTTATTTGAATCTAATTTTTTTATGACTTTCATAATTTATACGAAACTTTCATATTATATTATATAAGATAAATTAAAAATGTTTATATATCTATTTATTTAAAATTTTGTTAATAAAGAGCTCTCCACCCATCAATTTTTTTAATTATTTTTAAATTTTTTAATGTTACATATTTGTTGAAAAAAAATTGATATCTCAAATGGAATATGATTATATATCTATCTATTTTTTTAGGATAATAGTGTTCTCCTTGTTGCATATACTTTTTAACGATGATCATATTCAATTCTCACATAAATGTTCTTTTAGTGACGAGGATCGACTAGTGAGCCCAATAGCTTCTAGTCAAATTCTACATTTGGTCATGATAGATGATAATTTTTCTGTCATTAGGAGAAATGGTTATTAATTATTATAAACTTCACGTTAAATTGTTAACTTAATTTGCCAGCTAATCATTAAATATTTTTAATGAGGTTTTCTTCCTTGTCTTTCTCAACTTCTACTTTGTATGCTGTAATTTTAGCCATACTTGCTTGGAAATTGGAATGATTCCAGGGTGCTGTCTATGCGTACGTTGTACATAGAAGCATATATATTGTGCAGGAAGTGTTTCTTATTCTTCTATTTCTAATTTCTTTTTCTTATGATCGCCGCTTGCCCCATTTGAAAATTTGGAAAAGTTTCTTTTATGAATTATATATATACATATATTGGCCATTCAAATCTTGAAAAATGCTGATGTAATTGAAGGTTGACTCATGTACTTGGGAACATCTTTACTCGCTTTTCTACCTGAAGAATGGATTTTTGGGGATAATATTTAATGGCATCTTCTTCCATTATCACAGTGATTTTTTCTCACTAATTAACCATCCTATTATAGCAATTTCGCTTTGTAACTCACTGTACATGAAAATATCCATTTCATTTCGTTGAGACAGTCAGTGTTACTCCAAGGAAGAGTGAAAATGAAAATAAAAACAAAAAACAGTTCATGTTCAATGAAAGAAACTCTGAATGTTTTTAGTAAAAGGCAAATATTTTGATCAATTCACCTATTATTTGGAGTTTGCTTTTCATATTTCTCTAGAATCAACTCTCTCATACATATGTTATATATACATAAGATCTCTTAAGAGGAACTAGTTATTATTTAGATATAAATACATTGCTTAAATTGGTTTTCCTACAATCTTATGATAAGTCAAAACATTTTTTTCAGATCTTTAAGAAGCATACTATTATTATTATTTTTTGCTGAATCAATACAATTCATATTAATTAATATAAATATAAAATTTATAAGTTATTTTTAAAAAAAACACATTTTTTTAGAAATGGGTGCCATCTAATTAGTTACTCCAAACATAAAAAAATCGACGCTTTGTTTGTGCTTATTTTTTAATTCATCCACCCTTAAATATTTACCACTAAACCGACGCCTTGAGTTTAGACTTGAAATAGACGCCGAATTCGTAAGTAATAGGCGCCCAAATTTAATCAAATTACTGAAGTGACAAACACTTATTACAGTTAGATTTACTACGATAAGCTTAAAATATACAGATAGGGGATGGCTTTCCTTATCAACATGTATATTCAAAATCTATTCCTCCTATTAATAAACATATGTAAAAACAAAATTATTATACTTTTTCTTCTTCTCATAGCATTAAAAGAACAAAAAAAATACTATTGCAAGAATGTTGATAACTCAATATACATAAATCAAAATTACTATCCATAAATTTTACGATTCCAAATAGTTGGATATCTAATTCAAATTGCCATCCCTACTTTTGATTGAAATCAAAGCAATGATTTTAACCATTAGGTCACTAAATTAATTGAGATTTTTTACAAACATGATGAATCATATCAAGCATCAAGAGAAAACAGATCCATAACTAATCATGATCTTATATGATCAAAGAATGACTACCATAATCATTAACATGCATTATCATCATTTCATGTATTTTTCAACGAGGCAGTGAAAAAAGAATATATAATCCCTTGTTCAGTTTGTGTAAAGCACACATTCATCTATGAATCAGAACCAAATACATACTGCTACAACGTTGATGAGTCCAAAAACTGTTTTCAAATGCCCAGTAGGATGACACGAATGACAAACTAGTATTAACTCGGGGAAAGATGATACAAGGAAGAAATTTCTCTCCTTCAGTTATCATAGAAGATCGTTATTAGAGCATATACAGTCTCGTAATGATTAAAAATGCTTGGCTTTTTATATGGATCTTCTGACTGCTATCTTTCACTAGATATCCAACAAACTACTAGATGATAATCAACAAAGATTAAGAGGTTCACCACAAAGTTTACTAACTTCTTCTTCTAGAAGCTGCAACAAATTGGCCTTTGTCCTCCTATAGACCCAAGTCTTTGTCGTTGCATCACAGTCAAACCTTGAAGGACCACTGCAGAAGACAACATATATGTGGAGAAAATAGTCAATGGTGAACTGGCCAAAGAAACAAAGAAACTACATAAAGTACAATAAAAAAAGAGGGTATCATATGCCTTGATCACACATGGTTGTCCATTCCATTCCAACTAAAATCAGTATATGTAAAATTGCGGAGCTGAACCAGACCAAAATATTTTTCGAAAAAAAAGCAAAATCAAACTGATCTTCTCGGTTCAGTATGATTTGTGTTTGGTTAAATGGAAATTAATGTTAATAATTAATTTATAATATTAATGACATTAATATAACCAGATATTAATTATTAAAATAAGAACAACTTTCATTTCAATTTGATTTGCAGTTTTTAGAAAACTAAATCCGAACTAGATACCAAAGCATACTGCACTAAAACATTCAGTTTGGTTCATTCAGTTTCTCAGTTTTGTTGAAATTTAGAAAAACCCTAATCACACACAAATAGGTTACCTCAGTAACTGATGCTTCAATTTTTTTTTAAGTTTCTTCATCAACAGCAGTAATGATAGCATGTAGCATATAGACCACTTTTGCATCATAAAGATCTTCAATGACAGAGGTTGATGGGGAATTGTAGTAGAAATAAATAAGAGTTGCAACTATTGGGCAGAAAGTACAGAATTCTTTGTCCGGGGAATTTTGAAGTCATCTGATCATTAAATGTGGTGAGAAGCTTATTATCGCGACCAAAAAAATTTCGCAGTAGCGAACCTTGACATCGATATTATCATTTCACGACCGATATATCGACTATATATATATATATATATATATATATATATATAATAGCAAACATAAATCATTTAACTTTATATATATAGAGAGAGAGAGAGAATATACAAAATTGCATCATTTATATTCTATGTGACCACAAGAATCACATTGCATCATCCACATCAATGTGTTGTAACAAGGAAACATCCACACCCAACTCAACCGTGATGATCTCGCATTTCCACATCATAATATTATAATCCTAGCTCAACCATCATCATATTATATATTCAGTAATTAATTCTCAGACTTCATTATGATATACCAACATTATTGATTAATTAATTATATATATAATATAGAGAGAAGACAAAACCAAGAAAGCATGAGGTTCAACGGACGCTAAATTCCAATCAAATGTAGTTGAATCCGGGCACTAAACGAATTATAAAAGGGGAAAGAAAGAAAAAAATGAGTCCTCTTCTCTCTTGCTATCGCTTTCACTAATTTACTTCTCCAATCATCGCACCTTTTCTTTTTTGTGCTGAGGGGAGAAGGGAAGACGCACTCCGGTCCGAGCAATGATGGAGGTCGAGAGGGGCACAGAAATGGGCTCTCCTTGGATTTTGCTTCTGATTCCGGTCATCTAGGGCGGATCTTTGGCGGTCACCACAGTGATCTTGCTGCGGAATCTGGTTTGAGTTTCGCGGAAGTGGGGGAGTATCTACTTTGTTTCTGCTAGGTAAGGGGGTGTTCCGTCCTTGCTCCCTAATTTACCTTACGTTTTGGGGAAAGCTCTTTATCATTTTCTATGTTGATTATAAGTAGAAGTTGTAGAACCAGGATGACGTCGATTATGTTTTTTTAAGTTAGGGTTTTCTCGGGTCGACCCGAAATTTTCTCCTGATCTCGACATATCTCGTCTCATCTCGTCCATGGATGGATGAGACTCGATGAGATGGAAGAAATCTCGACATCAATTATCTCGTCCAAAGGATATGAGTTTCCAATCGAGACGACGATATCTAGTCGATATATCGATGAGATATCGACGAGATGATAATAGTATTTGTGGTCTAATTATATATCCCTCGAATGCTCTGTGAAGTTCAAATGCAACAAACCGTGCATGAATTGGAGTTCTCTAGAAAGAGTTATGGCCAATTCAAAGTATTCTTAGTTAGCAAGATATGTACCAATTAAATGCATATCTTAGGGAAGATGAAAGTGGTTGTGTCCAACTAGTACAAATAGAAGTTCTTGTGATGAATGTTTTTGAGTTATTAAAATATAATCTCGTGGCAACGAGTTCTCTATCTCTAGACTTAGTGTATCTTGGGTGGATTCCTAGGGTACTTTTAGTCGTGTTCTTGTTACTCTCTTAGTCGTGTTCTTATACTCTTGGGGGCTTGGCTCTCTCTACTTCCTTCCGCCATCAGATTGGTATTAGAGAACTCTGGTTCTTTCCATGGCTAGACGTCGTTATCGAGGTGCGAAGTGGCTGCCGTTGAGCATGATCTTCATGATGTCGAGATGGATGATTTGAGGAGGTAAGTGTAAACCAAGCTTATTATCGCGACCAAAAAAATTTCGCAGTAGCGAACCTTGATATCGATATATCGTTTCGCGATCGATATATCGTCCGCGTCGCGATATATCGACAATATAATATTATATATATATATATATATATATAAATAGCATTGGAAGTCATTAGACTCATTACTTATGATATTGCACGTAGCAAAGTAGCAAACATAATTGTCATGAATCATAAAACATAGCAAAGTAGCAAATATAGAATATACAAACCACCCACATAGCAAAGTAGCAAAATAGCAAACATAAAATATACAAAAATCCAATTCACATAGCATGAACAATAAACATCAAGTAGCTAAAGTCATCACAATCACCAAATCTCCAATAGTCCAATCTAAAAAAGATTATTAAAATCATATTCAATGTCTTCATTAGGGGTATTATCCATTGGAGGAGTAGTTGGTTTGAGCCCAAATTCATCTTCAATGTCTTCATCATCATTTGGAAATATCTCTTCTTCTCCTTCATCACTTGAATTTTCATCCACCAATCTTGAAGTAGAAGTAGAAGTAGAACCACGATGACGTCGATTATAAGTGACAAGTTCATTAACTCCACGCCTCCTTGGAAAATTACGACCCTCAAGGGCATTTGAAGCACCAATGGCTTCATCAACAAGCTCAAAAGGAATTCTATCATCCTCTTCATCATCATTGTTGAACCACGCATTTGTCCCCCAATCAAAATCGTCAAGCACTAGTGGATCATAGTTTTTGCCACAATCACGAACTTTTTGAAATCTCGTGGCAATCTTTCGATTGTATTGGACATACACCAAATCATTCAATCTTTGGTGCAATAATTTATTTCTTTTTTTGGTGTGAATCTATACAAAAGAAAAGTAATTAAATAAAAATAATAAGTAATAACTACTAAGAAAGTACTAAAAAAGCATAAAATACTTAATTACTTACAAATTCAAAAGTGCTCCAATTTCGTTCACACCCGGAGGACGAACAACAAAGACTAACAATGCGCTTTGCAAACTTTGAAAACTCGAGAGTACATCCACCGAAGGATTTCCACCATTCAACTAACATTAAAAATATAAAATATTAAAATTCAAAAATATGTAAAGACAATAAATATTAATAAATAAAATAATACACAATATACTTACGAGGAATCCTATTTGAGCGCTCTCTAATCACCATCTCTCTTGCAAAAGGTCCTCGATCTTCATCATACATATCGGCATCTAGAAGTATCTTGGATCGCATTGTATCATCCAACACTAATTTCTCAAGTACATCATTGAAGTCTTCACGTAGTTTCCCCGAGTACACGACATCATTTTTCTTGATGTCAAAATACTTGCCCAGATTGAGAAATAGAGCCGCACCATATAATGGTGTTTCCATTTGACGCTCCCATCGACTTTCAATGATATCAATGATTTTCTTGCACAAAGTGGATTTGTGGGCCAAGACTTGTTTGATCCTCCTCTTAGCTTCACCCATTGCTGCGGCTAATTCCGTCATAGCAGGTTTTTCATCACCATCCGCTATCCTCAAAACCACAAGTAGAGGCTGTGATGCTCTAATGCAATCTTCAACTGCCTCCCAAAATTTAACCGCATGGATTAATTCATAAATTTTCTTTCCCGCTTCGGTCTTGCACAATTTTGAATCAAACCAATCTTGACTTACAAACAACCGCTGCAACTCTTGTTTAAATTTCCTCAAACATGACAATGTTAGAAATGCAGTCGCAAATCTAGTAGCCCCGGGTCTAACAAGATCATGTCCGTTAGTGTACTCCCTCATCGCATCAAGAAGGCGACCATGTCTATAAATGAATGTGGTCAATGATCTTGCTCTTGCGATTATAGGCTTGAATTCTTTCATTTTTCCCACATCTTCCAACATAAGGTCCAAGCAATGTGCGGCACAAGGGGTCCAAAACAGTGTAGGCAACCTTTGCTCCAACAATCTCCCTGCTGCCTTATAATTGGCGTCATTATCTGTGATAACTTGAATAACATTACTTGGGTCAATTTCTTCAATCTTGGTCTCAAGTAAGTCAGCCAACATCTGAGCATCATGACACTGACTTGAAGCATCAACAGAGCCAAGAAAAATAGTCCCTTGCAGACTATTTACAAGAAAATTTATCAACTGTCTCCCTCTTCTGTCTGTCCACCCATCTGACATAAGAGTACACCCATCTCTTTCCCAAACCTCTTCATGTTTGCGCTTTAAATCTTCTGTTTGTTCTTTTGCCTTTTTCAATAAAGGAACCCGCAACTCATGATATGTGGGTGGTTTGTAGCCCGATCCAATTTGTGCTATGCCTTCAACCATCAACTCATAGCTTCTTGAGTTTGCCGCATTAAAAGGAATGGCATTCTCATAGAAGAAGTTGGCTATATACATGTTAACTTTTTCAATAGTCTCTTTTGTCTTCAAAGACCTTTCAATGGTCTGTTGGCTAGGACCTTTGGAGTGTCTTTCATCCACAATTTCTTCTGGAGTTCTCTGTAGCAATCCATCAATCTTGGTTTGTGATGTGGATTGTGAGTGTGACACTTGTGACATTGCTGCAAACTGAATAGCAGCCTCTTTTTTCTTCTTGTAAATTGTTCCCGAGCTTGGCATGGAGTTGGAAGTTGTAGAATGGTCTACTGGTGCCACTGCTTCTTGTTCATCATCCAAACTGAATGGTGTCTTCCTCTTAGAAGCAAGGGCATCATGCATTTCTCTCATTATCAGCGTTGTGGTTTTATCACATTTTTTCACGTCTCCATAACCACCCGCCAAATGTTGTTTAAGTCTTGTGATTCCCCCGTTCAATTGGTTGCCACAAAGTGAACATGCAATCAATTGTCTTTTGTTTAAATCCGGCCAATATCCATATCTCCAACCAATATCCTTCGAATTCGATTTCCGTTTAGGATCTTTAGAAGGATCATAAGGCGTTTCACCAGAATTTCCCTCCATAATTTAGTGCACAATATAAACAATGTTGCACACAAATACACAATACAAAATGATCACAGCTAAACAATATTTTCACATAACATCTAAGCTGCTGTTCTGATTATTGATTCCAGAACAGCTTAGCTGTTCTGTGAAATCAAACCAGAACAGCTAAAGCTTAGCTGTTCTGTGAAATCAAACCAGAACAGCTAAGCTGTTCTGTGATATTGATTCAATGATTCCAGAACAGCAACTGTTCTTGATTCGAGAACAGCAACTGTTCTTGATTCGAGAACAGCAACTGTTCTTGATTCGAGAACAGCAACTGTTCTTGATTCGAGCACAGCAACTGTTCTTGATTCGAGAACAGCAACTGTTCTTGCTGTTCTTGAATCAAGAACAGCTTGTTCTTAAATCAAGAACAGCTTGTTCTTAAAGCTGTTCTTGATTCAAGAAAGCTGTTCTTGATTGGTTGCAGCTGCTACTTCGGGAAAAAAAAAAAGAATGGGCGGAAATGTCACAACTCACAAGAATCAAAAATGGCGGAAATGCCGACTCGCCGAGCTGTGGAGAAAAGATCGTCGGAACATACCTGGCCGGAAAATAGAAAAGCGTCGCCGGAGAAGTGAGGTGCCGACGGGATGCGAGGAAGCTTCCGAGAGAGTCGCCAACGGGATGCGAGGGAGGAAGAAGATTGAAGAAGATACAGGCGCTGATCGAGCAGGGAGGGTTTAAGTTAGGTTTTTTTAAAAAAAAATCAATAATTTAGATATCCTTATCACTAAGTTGGATGAAAAAAATCGCAAAAAAAACCCCTGGCCCAGCGGTGGAACCTTTCCGGTCCACCGCGCGGGCCAGGGTTCGAATCATGTGTTTTTTTTCTTTTCTTGTACCGCCTATCTCGTCGGGATCTCGTCCAAGATTGGACGAGATCCCGACGAGATATATGATATCTCGGGATCGCCTGTATCGTCCAGACGATACAGGCAAACCGACCGAGACACCGCTATCTCATCGCTATCTCGACAAGATAGCGACGAGATGATAACCCTGGTGTAAACCATGATGAGCAACATCATGGTTCGAAAGTTGGCGAAGAGGAGGTTAACCCTTTTCACGATGATGAATCTGATTCATCTATTAAGAGGGCTTCTTCTCATCTCGGCCAGAGGCGTCATTGTGAAAACTATGATGTCAAAGTCGGCATCCCTGACTTTGAAGGCCAATTGCATGGATTCATCTATTAAGAGGGCTGCTTCTCGTCTCGGCCAGAGGCATCATTGTGAAAACTATGATGTCAAAGTCGACATCCATGACTCCGAAGGCCAATTGCATCCAGAAGACTTCATCGACTGGTTAGCCATCGTCAAGCGAGTCTTCGACTACAAGAACATCCCGGAGGACAAGAAGGTCATGACAGTGGCTATCGAGTTGAAGAAACATGCTTCAATTTGGTGGGAAATTTTAAAGAGGCGAAGGGATCGTGAAGGAAAGTGGTGGATTATGACATGGGAAAAGATTAAAAGGGAGCTTAAGAAGAAATTTCGTCTAGCAAGTTAGAAGCAAGACTCTTTCTATCGGCTCTACAACTTCAAGCAAGAGGATTTGTCTGTGGAAGAGTACACTGCTGAATTTGAGCATCTCATAATGAAGTGTGATGTTGTGGAGCCCGAGGAGCAAATGATCGCTCGATATCTTATCTTTGATAAATCCGCAATGTCGTCCAATTACAACTTTATTGGACTTTGGATGACATTTGCAAGGTGGTGGTTCGTGTGGAAAGTAGTCTAAGGAGAAAGATGCTCGCAAGACCTTGGGCAGAGAGGAAGTCTCTAACTGGGGGAGTGCCTCGACTCCCAAGCCATTGTCATCCGGCAAGGCTACTTCGAAGTCAGCTCAAGCACAAGGTGGCAACCCACTTAACACTCCGAGCATTACCAAAAAAACTGTGCTTTAAATGTCAAGGATTCGATAACATCTCTTTTGAATGCCCAAATAGGAAGATCATTTCTTTGGTGGAAGAAGGTGAGGAGGAACATTGTTTGACTCTTATGTTGATGATGAGGACGAGGTCGAGCAAGAGGGGTTACCTATGGCGATCAAGGGGAGGCTCTTGTCGTTTCAGCGCATCTTGAAGTTTGCACATCGAAGATGATAAGTGGCTCTGCCACAATATTTTTCACACCCGTTGTACCTCACATGGTAAGGTGCGCATGATCATTATTGATAGCGGGAGTTGTGAGAATGTTGTTTCTACCACCATGGTGGAGAAGTTGCATCTCAAGGTGGAGAATCTGGAGCCCTACAAGCTCTCTTGACTCAACAAAGGCAATGATATTCATGTCGATAAACGTAGTTTAGTTCATTTTTCTATTGGTCGGCACTACAAGGACGAGATTTTGTGTGACGTGGTTCCTATGGATGCATGTCATTTACTTCTTGGACAACCTTGGTTATACAATCAAATGGTGATTTATGATGGCTTCAAGAACAAGAACACTTATTCCTTTGTTAATGATAGTGTCAAGATCACATTGGTGCCTTGTAGAATGGAGAACAAGCATAAGCCCTTCGATGGAGGACATTCTTATCTCTAGAAGTCTCAATTTTTCCAAGTCATGGATCAATCTCCTGATGTCTTTGAACTCGTGCTCTTGGAGAATGAGGAACGAGAAGACATTCCACTTATTCTGAAGCCTTTGCTTGAGGAATTTCGAGATATGGTGCCCAATGAAATTCCTCCAAGACTACCTCCCATGAGAGGAATTCGGCATCATATTGATTTGGTTTCAAATGCTTCTTTTCCAAATAAGGCTTCTATTCCAAATAAGGCGGCATATCAAATGAATTTGGAGGAGCATGAGGAGCTTCAACGATAAGTCGATGAGCTTTTGCAAAAGGACCCGTGATATGATGGGGCCCACGTGGACCAACCAGCAGACAACAACAACACCTCATCTAACATGAGAAGATGGAAGAAATCTGAGCATCTCACAATCTAGGACAAATAGTAGTGCAAGTCCATGTTTATCTTTTTCCAGAGGTCTACCAAGTCCATGCTTATCTTTTTTTTATGAGCCGAATTATGTTCTATGTTAGTTGAGTCTATCACATTTAATAGATAGGGTGGAGGAGTTAGTGTGTCAATTAAGTTTGTGTTTATCCTTTCATATTAGTTGTCATGTTCTAGTTGGTACTTACAACTCAATCCGTCTCCTACTCTCTATTTTTCTCCCCCTCCCTCTCTCCATTACTCAGCTCCCTTTTCCCCTTGCTCTGTTCCGCCTCTCTATTCCCGCACCACAACACCAACATAGGTAAAAAGAAGACACTGGCTCTCCCTCTTCTGGAACTCTATTATGGCCACTCTGACGATCTTCTCTCACGACTACAATGGCAAGCTACCTGTCCCTGGACCCAATCCATCCTGCACCAATCTCATAACAGCCCTTGCGTTGTTCCCGCTCTTCTCGTGCCAAAGAAGGATGGATCTTCACAAATGTGTATCAATAGTCGAGCTGTAAACAAGATCAATATCAAGTATCACTTCCCAACACCGTGTCTTGATGATTTGCTTGATCAACTTCATGGTGCAATGATCTTTTCAAAGATTGATCTCAAGAGTGGATATCATCAAATTCGAATGCGTCCGGGAGACGAGTGGAAAACAACATTCAAAACGAAAGACGGTCTCTACGAGTGGCTAGTAATGGTGTTGGGAAGTGGTATCACTTCCCAACACCGTGTCTTGATGATTTGCTTGATCAACTTCATGGTGCAACGATCTTTTCAAAGATTGATCTCAAGAGTGGATATCATCAAATTCGAATGCGTCCGGGAGACGAGTGGAAAACAACATTCAAAACGAAAGACAGTCTCTACGAGTGGCTAGTAATGGTCTCTCTAATACTCCGAGTATGCGCCTTATGAACCATGTTTTAAAGGCTTTCATCGACAAGTTCTTGGTTGTCTATTTTGACGATATCCTGATTTATAGTACAAGCTTGAAAGAGAACTTGGAGCATCTACGAGAGGTTTTTAAAGTGCTTCGAAAACAATATGCAAACCTCAAGAAATGTCACTTTCTCACAAATAGTGTCATTTTCATAGGTTATGTTGTCTCTCATGAAGGAATTAGCATGGATCCGAGCAAAGTAGAGGTAATTGTGAATTGGCCTACGCCAAGGTCTCTTCAAGAGGTTCGGAGTTTCCATAGGCTAGCCTCTTTGTATTGGTGATTCATCACGAGATTTAGCACTCTTGTTGCCCCTATTACCGAGTGCTTGAAGGGGGGAGTATTTAGGAACGAGGCATCTCAGAAGAGTTTCGAGTTGATAAAGAATAAGATGATTGAAGCACTAATTCTCGCATTTCTGAACTTGGAGAAAGTTTTCAAAGTATGTTGTGATGCTTCAAACGTAGGGATTGGGGCAGTTCTTTCTCAAGAAAGCAAACCACTTGCTTACTTTAGTGAGAAGTTGAATGGGCCGAGAAGAAATTAATCGACCTAAGATTATGAATTCTACACCATCATTCGAGCCTTGACCAATTGGAGGCACTATCTCATATCAAAAGAGTTTGTTCTCTTTTCCTACCATGAGGCCTTGAAGTGCATCAATGGCCAACACAAGCTCAATAATCGCCATGCGAAGTGGGTGGAGTTTCTCCGAGCCTATATATTCATGATCAAGCACAAAAGCGGCACTCAAAATCAAGTCGTTGATGCTTTGAGCAGAAGATGTAGGTTGCTTTCTTCAATGCAAGTGAAGGTGTTCGGGTTCGAAGTCATAAAGGAGCATTGTGAGGAAGATTTTGATTTCTCTAAAATTTGGCGTGAATGCTCCAAAGGTGCTTCCAAAGATTTTCTCTTGCAAGTTGGATTTCTTTTCAAGAATAATCGATTGTGCATTCCTCGATGTTCTTTGCGGGAGGCAATCATCAAAGCCGCCTACGGTGGTGTGCATGGAGGTCATTTTGGGCAAGATAAAACTCTTGCTCTGTTTGAGGCAAATTTATATTGGTCGAATATGGTTCATAATGTTGAAGGCCGAACTTGTCACATTGCTAAGCCGCGTTCTCAAAATACGGGATTATACACCCCACTTCTTTGATGTAAGCATTGATTTTGTGGTGGGTTTGCCAAAGAGGCAAAGACTCAAAGGAAAAAGACTCGATTATGGTGGTGGTGGATCGATTCTCTAGGATGGCGCATTTTGTTCCATGTCTCAAGACCTTGGATGCGTCTCATGTTGCGGATCTTTACTTCAAGGAGTTATCAAGCTTCATGGCATTCTAAAGACCATCACTTACTTATTATCGTGATTCCAAATTTACAAGACATTTTTGGCATACTTTTGAAGGAAACTCAAAAATACTCTTCAGTCTTCAATTCATTTCCCACCTTCAAATAGACTTGGCAATTTTTGGCCCGACCCGACACGATAAAATCGGGCTCGAGCCAATTCTTATCGTGCCTTTGTCATTATCGGGCCGTCCCGATAAGGCCCCAAAAAAACCGGGCCAAGCGGTGTAGGCCTGGCCCGGCCCAATAGCCTGATAAAATTTTTATTTGTTATGGAATATCGGGCCCGAATCGCCCCAATAGCCCGAATCCAAAAGCCTAAATCGAGCTCGATAGCACGATTCGAGCCCGATAACACGATTCTGAATTTACGTTATCGTGCTAACGAGCCGTGCCGGGCCGTTTACTATTCGTGTTGTGCCGGGCCCGAACTTTCATCAGGCCACGCCGAGCACAATTTTTGTTCGGGTCGGGCCGAGCATAATTTTTGTTTAGGACGGGCCGGCCCGATATATCTAGCCCGACACGAATTGTCGAGTCTACATTCAAACCAACGGTCAAGCAAAAGTTGTCAATCAAAGTTTGAGAAGCCTATTAAGGTCCTTGGTAAAAGGTAATATTCAACAATGGGACCTACAACTACCTCACGCGGAGTTTGTTTACAGTTGGACTCATAGCAAATCTATAGGTCAAAGTCCATTCGAGGTTGTTTATGGAGCCAATCCTATCCTGTTAGGTTTTGGTCCCTCTTCCAATTAACCACTCTTTAGTGATGCTGAAGAAAGAGTGAACAAGATTCGGAGTTTGCATGAAGAGGTTTGGAAGAAGATTGTTTGGCAAAACAAGAAGTACAAGAAACAAGCCAACAAATTTCAAAGGCCAGCAAGCTTCAAGGAAGGGGATTTGGTGTGGATTCATCTCCAAAAGGAAAGATTTCCACCAGATCGTTTTGGGAAGCTCAAACCGAGAGTTGATGGCCCCTTCCGTATTCTGAAAAGGGTAGGTGAAAATGCATACAAGGTTGAGCTACCACAAGACTATGAAGTTTCTACGACTTTCAACGTCTGTGACCTATCACCGTACATTGGAGAAGATGAAGAGTCCAACTTGAGGGCAGGTCTTTTCCAGCCGGGGGATTGATGAGGAATTGTAGTAGTAATAAATAAGAGTTGCAACTATTGGGCAGAAAGTAAAGAATTTGAAGGGTCTTGTGTCCCAGAAATTTCGAAGTCATCTAATCACTAGATATGGTTTACATATATCTATAAAAAGCTCTGTAAATCTAGTTTCCAATGCAACAAACCAAGCATGAATTGGAGTTTTCTAGAAAAATTTCTGGCCAATTCACTCCAGCCTATGCAGCAAAAATCGAGAAGATAGCTTGTATTCAAAGTATTCTTAGTTAGCAAGATATGTACCAATTAAATGCCTATCTTAGGGAAGATGAAAGTGGTTGTGTCCAACTAGTATAAATAGAAGTTCTTGTGATGGATGTTTTTGAGTTATTAACATATAATCTTGTTGCAACAAGTTCTCTATCTTGACTTAGCGTATCTTGGGTGGATTCCTAGGGTACTCTTAGTCATATTCTTGTTGCTCTTGGGGGCTTGGCTCTCTCTCTACCTCCTTCCTTCAAAGGTATATGATGGTTATGAGTTATCAAATGGCCCTCTAACACTATGTTTGGATAAATTTGAGAAAGGGTTTTGGAGGGGGAGGGGTTTGGAGGTTTGTGAAAGAATTTTTTTAAAAAAAAACTTATTTGGTTAGATTTCATAAGGGGTTTGGTAATAAATATAAACTAAATTAATTTTTGTAATTGGACCATTGTGTCCTCATTTATAACAATAACTTTTTTATTTCAAAGATATTTTTGTAATTTAACTTTTTTATTATTTTTGTATTCATTAACCCCAAACCATCCAAAATTGGAGGGTTTTGAAAATGAGCTCTAGGAGAGGTTTGGAACCCCTCCAAACCCCTTCTCCCAAAAAAAACTCAAACAAGATGTTTTGAACCCCTCCAAACCCCAAACATAGTGTAAGTGTTTCAATCTTATATATAGTCAATTTTGGCTAGAACAAAGTTGTCAATTTTTTAAAGCACTATCCATAAGAATTTTGATGATATATATCTCATAGTTAACTGATATTTACAAATTACAAGTAAGCTAGTTGCCCTGGTTGAATAATCTGTAAGAATGCAAAACTGTAATGAAGCATGACTTGGGCTGCACATTTAAACTTCTGGTTACAAGGAGACAATAGGCATACTTTTGTTACATTGTTTGAATTCTTTAATTTTTGATATTCATTATATACATTCAACTTTTTGATGTTTACTTTATTAAGCCAACTTTAATGATGTTTATCTTTCAGTTTTTATCAGCTCAAAAGGATGTATGACATTCTTCTATTTTCTCCTGCCACTTTAAGAGTATTGGTATAATTATACAAAAGATTACCTTGTCCCTGAGGAGTTACCTTCATATTACCAAGATCAAAATGTTTTTAGCATGCATATCTACAATTAGGACAAAAACCTATATCATGTAGGTGAAAGAAAACAAATATACAAAAATTGTCCTAAAGAATATCATATAAACAACCAAAAGTTCAAGGCTCTCATTGTGTATCACACTTCTCCTCGTATAAATAAAAGTGCCTAATGAAATGAAAGATTTCACAGCCTAAGTAGCAAGCATGTCTAGCAAAATTAAGATCATAAACTTGAACAATCTGATACTCAAGCTTTTGTTCACTAGATTATTATCGAAAGCAACATAATGCATGGTTGTATTTAATTATTTATATAAGCATGTATCTTACCTTACTGGTGAAGATAACCAGATTTGCCTGTTTGGAGTTTGCTTGTTAATTACGTAAGTGCCCAAGGTCCCCAGCTTCAATGTCAAAACATGATTCTGCTCAAAATTCATCACAATTAACTAATCAACTTAGATAACTAAATAAACTAAAGGATTAGTAACATTACAAATATCCCATCACATCTTACCCCATAGTCTACTTCATAACCATCAACGTGTATGGCATCGCCATATTCCTGCCAATTGAAAGCAACTATAAAGATAAAAAAAAACTAATCAAAGACTTCCAAATTGCGCAGATTTTAGGAGCAAAAAGGGGGAAAAGATAATCCGCTGGCTTCATAGATAAATCATAAAAGTTACCTCAAACTTCTCCAACAAATCATGTATCGTCTCGTCTGCCAAGATATGAAAATCCTCTTCGGACATCAGAGATCTAGAAGAACAATCAGCGGCAACAAGTGGTCAGGGATAAAGAAACATCTATTAACACATGACTAGTAGCAGCTAAGCTTCCCTTCAAATCGAGGAAAAAACTGTATTTTAGTCAGAATTGGGCAGGAATTTACCAAACAAATAACAACAAGAAAAAACAAATCTTGCGCAATTTCTTTAGATCCTTAAACCCAATGTCAGTGGATTTTTGAAGGGAACCACGCACCGGTAGTCTATGGCGGCTGGATTTTTTCCTTCGTCCAGCGCCGACGGTCGAGTGGAGAAGAAAGCCCCAGTGACGCATTGATGACCGAGAGATGACCAAGGCATCGGTCGAGATAATAGACCGCCATCGCTGGCAACAGCAGTCGAGACCAAGGAGGCTGCAATGAAAGGTGATGTCTGCTGAGTTCTTCTCGGCGCCAATAGGCACCGGACAACAAGCAGCCTTGCAGTAAAGCGCGACGACATCGCCGGTTGAATCCCAGCACGCGAGGTGAATGCGCGACCTAGAATATAAACCGGAGGATGTAGGGATAGAACTGGACTGTTGATGGGGGAACCTGCGGTTCGACCTTGTTTCCGCCCGAACCTCCGCCCCAACTGAGCTCGAGTTCACCCGAGCCAGTCAATGAGTTTAAAAATAAATAAATATGACACGTGCATCCTTTACAAGATAATGCTCCGTAACATAAAAATGAATAAATTAGCTACGTGGTCTTATTAGGTAGGGTGAGGAAGTTTGGATACCGCGTATTTTTTATAATACTCGAACATTATCTTATATATGATCGATTCTTAGATTTTGGATTCGAATCATATTTTATTGGGACTTAAAATCGGATCCTACTTGGAATTGAACCCTACATAGAACATATGGTGTAGTACAGGTTCAAGATATCCTATTTGAACTTATTCATTTATAGGTTCTAGGTACTTTGTTGGAATATGTTCATTTACAAATTTCAATTACTCTATTGGACTGGGACTGCCCCAGCCGCCCGTTGTACCTCTGTTGGAAAATAGCCTCCCAGACAGCGTAAATGAAGGACCTCTGGTCCTCAGCCCATGTATAAAAGATCATCTACTTCTTTTACACGAACATACAACCCCCGAACGGATATAAGGTTTTGCTAAATCATATCTGACTCGTCGATGCGTATGTAAAACTTATCAATTATTTTCTAAATATTTTGAATCAGTTCGAGTCCATAGTGGACAATTCCGACGCGAGTCCGAAGTGAACGATTTCGGCGCGAGTCCGAAGTAAACGATTCCGACGCGAGTCCACTGAGGACGACTCGGGACTAATTAATATGTTAACTAATTAATATTAATCTAAACATTAATCTAAAACATCAAATTAATCTAAAATATAACATTAATCTATACATTAATCTAAAACATCAAATTAATCTAAAGCATAACATTAATCTAAATAGATTAATCAAAAATTAATCTAAATCCTAAAAATTAATCTAAAAATTAAACTAAACCCTAAAAATTAATCTAATAATTAATCTATAAATTAAATCATTAATCTAAATAATATTATTTTAATCAATTTCCGGCGCCGGAGTCCAGGGTTTGGACACTAGATAATGATCCGGCCGGTGGCTAGTCGGCCACCGATCGTCGATCGGATCAATGTTGTAAGGAGAGGATAGTCGGCATACCTGGATCAATTGAGGACGGGGCGGCGGCCGGATCTGGCGGTCGAGGATGGGGCGGCGGCGTCGGCAGCGGCAAGAGGCAGGGGCAGCAGGCGACGGTAGCAGCAGGAAGAGAAAGAAGGAGGAAGGGGCGGGCGCGATTCGTCGACCTATATAAACTTATCAGGAACGGCACACTTGTCCGTTAGAAAGTCGTTGTTGATAAGTAACATCATCAGCAACGGCTCACTTGTTCGTTAGAAAGTCGTTGCTAATAAGTATTTTATTTTTGCACCGCGAGCGGGCGATCGGCTCAAGAGTGACGGATGTCGTCGCCGTAACTAAGCCATTGGTGATATTATTATATGTTTGCAATGGCTCGGGCGGTCGTAACAAAGCTGTTGCAGATACAACACATCTGCAACGGCTTGAGCGGCCGTTGCTGATGGCCGTTGCTGAAACACCTATTTCTAGTAGTGACTATTTGGGTGTTGGATGCCTTCGGGCAGGTAGTGGCCAAATGGCATGTTAGCTTGTCACTCCCTTGTGACCTCTCCTACTTGAGTCAGGAGTTTTGCTTTATGCATCATATCTGTGTTTGGTTTTTCGTGGGGATTGGTAGAACCGCTCACTGAGCTCTCTTGAACTCACTCATTGTCGTTGTTTTATTTTTGTTTTATAAAGCCTGACCGGTGAAGTGGGCTGGAGCACTTGGCGCGACTGGAGGGCAGAGAAGCTACATTGATCTCATAGCAATCCTAGTTATGGATCATAATCGAGTATGTAGTAGTTTATCATGCACTGTGTTTTGGCATTTCAGAGTTGTAGTTCATTTGGGACGTTTATGTCATTTATTTCGGATTTCATTATTAGTGATCTATTAGACTTGATTTATTATTTTCGCACTTTGTACTTTTGCTAAACCTACTTATAATGAATTATGTATGATTTTTCATTTGAAATAAAACTTGTTTATTTCTTTCCGCTATGTTTTATTGTTGAGTTGGCATGTGCATGATTTAGGCTGCGGGGTATAGGCACGTATACCCTGGTCGATCACGTGACCCTAAGTTGGGTTGTGACATAGAGGTAAGGCATAGAGAAACTTAGCAACTAGAAATTTCTTGTGTTGCTTCTTAAGGACAAAAACATCTACAACAAGTGGATGATATTTCAGCCAATTCATCTGCCTTCTCTCCTAAAGTGGCATAATAGTTTTGAACAGACCCACCTTCCTCCATCTTCAAGGTAAATATATCACAATATAATGAGTAGATCCTGAATATATTTTTATCCTAATAATATGTCTTCTTAAGAGCATTCCACGTGCTCTTAGCGATAGGATGAAAGACAATAGTGGAGGCTACATGAGATTCCAAGCTATTAAGCATCCAGGAGATTACAACACAATCATTGGCCTCTCATTCTAAGTATTCAATAATGTTTGCAGCATCAAGATGATCATTATCAAGGTGTTGGGTTTTCTTCTGTGATCTACACAAGAGGCGAAAAGCCCTATCCCAAAGTAGATAATTGGCATCGTTGAGTTTGATTGAAGTGTCGAAGGAGATGACCTTTAGGAACCATAATAGAGTTCGTAGATGTTTTGTCGAACTTGAATAGATAAAAAAAAATTGATAGTGTTGTTCGGTGGAGATATAGGGCTGCAAAGAAAAGTCCCAAGTGGGGGATGAGAGGAAAGCCCTAAGAGAGATACATGCCTTTAAGTTTCTGTTGAAGACAATGCAACACCACTTCACGTAGATTGACAAGGCTTGGTTGACTAAGCCTTGTAGTTATCCTTTAATTATTAGGTATTTATCTTGTTAGAATAGTGAATAATTATAAGTTAATTACCGAGTCTTTAGTTGTTATCAACTTGTCATGTAAAGCCTATATAAGGCTACTTTATTTTATCAATCAATGCATCTCTCGTTTCAAATTCAACAATTGGAATCATAACTAGGGACGAGAGATCGTCATAAGTGAGAGTCGGGGAGAGGGAGAGAGAGGCAAACACTCGTCGTTGCAGGAGGTTCGAGCGTTCGTCCGCAAAAGAGAAGGCGAAAGAAGACTTCGTCGGGTCCCCGTGAGGAGCACAGGGGACGGTCTCTATGGAGAGGAGACGAACAAGATGAAGTTGAATTCGTCCGACAACAGCTATATCCAAAAGAGGGAGAAGCATTGCAGCAAAGAAGAAAGTCTGATGTTTGAACAGAGGTGAAGGAGTGACGTCTGCTCATTTGTCCGTCTCCTCAGGTGGTGCAGCAACATCGACATCGGATTCGTTCCGAGCAAGGCATCGGCAAGGCTGACGTCGATAGCCCGCAGTGCGGCTCACGTAGGAAGGAGATAACGTTCTTGTTGCCGCTTGAAAGAGAAGAAGAGTTGCACCAGATTTCGTAGGGGAGATCGAGAGGACTGCCGAGTCATACCATATCTCGCAGAGGAGATCGAGAGGACTGCCGAGTCGCACCAGATCTCACAGAGGAGATTGAGAGGACTACCGAGTTTGCACCAGATCCTGAAGAGGAGATCGAGAAGCCCGTTGTCTTCTCCACTCGACGGAAGTGCATTTGAGAATCAAATTCAGAATACAAGGAAGGTGGACGTAGAAGACGTCGCCAACATCAGCCCAGAGCTCAGCGGCGGCTCGTCAAGAAGGTAGAGGAGAAAGCGGCGGCTGCTACTTCATCTCCTCCACTGCCACACGAGCTGTCAAAAATAGCAAAGAAAGGAAGGAAATTAATCCTACGGGTCCCACCTAATTTGATTTGCCTTTTCTCCCTGTGCAAGCAAAGAAAAAAAAGGAGATTAAAGTAGTCGGGCCCCACCTCAAAAGCATTGAAGGAAGAGAGTAATTCCAGCATCAGATGATTTAATCAAGCGGGTCCACCTTCAAGAGGAAGAATGCTGCTTCGTATCCTTTATTGAGGCATCTATTTTGACTTGGTCAAAATAAGGAAAGAAAGAAGATTATCTCCAGCAAAGTCATCATCAAACTAAAGTTCCGAAGGGTTTCAACGTCGCTCCATTGCATGGACTCCCACTCTGGTTTTGGGGACAAGTCACGTTGATCGCCACATAAGGGAAATCGCAATCATAGAAGAAGCACCGACTAACCCTGCTTGTTCAGCAATAGTAGATCTTCGAAGTGGGTTTTTCAGAAGTAGTCGTCGCCCAAAGGAAGAGAGAGAAAGATTAAAAAAGGACAATATTGCTCGGTCCTCGTGAAGAGCACAGGGGATAGTCTCGTCGGGTCCCCGTGGAGAGCACATGAGACAACCTCGTCGAGTCCTCGTGGAGAGCACAAAGGACAAGTCTCGTCGGATCCACGTGAAGAGCACAGAGGATGAAAGAAGTCTTGTCGGGTCTTCGTGAAGAGCACAGGAGACAAAAAAAGAGAAAGACAAAAGAGACGAAAGAGATGTGCGCGAAGAAAGAGACATGTGTGCGAAGAAAGAGACACATGTGTGCGACGTCAGACAGAGGATGATGATCGAAAGCTTGAGATGGTGAAGCTGGTGTTGAGGGAGAGTGTTGAAGATAATGCAACACCACTTCACATAGATGGACAAGGCTTGGTTGACTAAGCCTTGTAGTTATCCTTTAATTATTAGGTATTTATCTTGTTAGAATAGTGAATAATTATAAGTTAATTACCGAGTCTTTAGTTGTTATCAACTTGCCATGTAAAGCCTATATAAGGCTACTTTATTTTATCAATAAATGCATCTTTCATTTCAAATTCAACAATTTCCGCCCCAGGAGAAGAGGTAATAACTTTGTCGAGACCTTTTCTTCAAGTTTCAGCTGTTGAACCAAGAAACCTAGGTGTTGGAGTTGTAGAGGGGGCTTGAGTCCTTGTGGGTGGCTTTAGAATGTTCGGGTAGTCCACCTAAAAGTGGCATACCAATAGAAGAAAGTTGTCTGTGGTTTTGAGACTATCGATTTCGATATCAAAATATAGTGGCAAACTTGTAATTATAAATATTTTTTTATAAAATTAATTAATTTATAAATAATCAAACTATATCTAAATTATAAAAAATAAAAATAAAAATCATTATTTTCAACTCAAACTATTATATTAAATTGACAAATTAATTAAATTAATCAATTTATATCTAATTGAGTCAAACCTAATTTTTAAAATAACTCCAATTTATATTTAATTGGTCCAAACCTAAATTTTAAAATAACTGAATTTTCTTTAAGTCAATCTATTTATAATTTAATCAAAACTAATTTTAGATCATTGAACATATTTTTTTTTTAATTTTATAATATTTATTAATTAATTTTATATCTAATTGAACAAAAAAAATTAAATTACCAATAACTTAATTAAATATTACAAAAATTTTACAACCATATTAGCAAACAATAATTTTCTATAATCAAATAAATATTCATTAGTTTCAACCAACCAAATCTGATGTTGTCTTCGTTAACCGAATGCGTTTTCATAAAACTGAAAACTAGAAACCAAAATCATATTTTCGAAACCAAATTTTTACTGAAATCAAATCAGAAAATAGTTTCCGCTAACCAAACAACATCTTATGTACTCTTCCTTCAATGGAATGAAAAACTACTTTTGAAAGAAAAAAAACCACTATTGGGGGCTTCTAAAGATTAAAAGTAAAATCGTGACCCTAATGGTAGGTCATTTCTCCAAGTCACGATTCTTCATTTTTTTATGTAATATCATTTACAAATCTAAAATGAATACCGAATGAAACCATGAATTAGATATTTATTTATTATCATCAAAACAAATGGCATACCTAAGGTTGAAACTATTGGACCAACAATCTCCCTCATTTTATAATAACAAATATTTCATTAAAAAGCATTATATATGATAAGTTGTGATATAGTATAAAATAAGCATGTAATTGAAAATTGCTCTTGCTATCAACGTGCATATCTAATTTACACTCTCCTATAAATAAACATTCATAAAATTTAAGTAAACAATATATCTTCTCGGCATCCATCAAAAAGGTAAAAAAAATAGTTTTGCAATACACCATAATTATTGTGATTCCAAAAACGATAATCATCGTATTTCTTCTTGTTGATGAAATGACCACACTAGATGGGGGGTGAATAGTGTGTTAACTAGATCTATTTGCCTAATTCCGGTTTTAAAATATTTCTTAGTTTACTTAGGCAATTCACGATTGAATAACTAAATACGGAAGCAATAATAAAATAATTTAAACACAAGCAATGTATCAATGCTAACATAAAGATTTATAGTGGTTCGGCCACAATGCCCACTACACTACCTAAACACTGTGCTTAGAATTTCACACCCAAATCTACTAAATTATGATTAGCTTGCAATTGATGAATTTACATCGAAAAGACCCTACACTCACATCGAAAGTACCTCCACACTTGGAAGTATCACGCTTTCTACCGAATAAGCTTTCCCACCTCAATTCCTAAGACCTACTCTTAACTTAGTTTACACAAGTGACTTTACACCTTATACATCAAGGTAACCACTTACACACAAGACCACACACTAGGTCTTCTTACAAACTCAAGTAAATTTAAGTAAAAACCAATCAAAAATAAATCTATTACAAGAAGGAGGTGAAGAAAATTTATCACAATAAAAACATCTCTTCTTCTTGAACCTAGCACTCTTGATGAGCCATTAAATGAAGAACACTTGAAGATGAGAAATCAAGAGCTAGGTTTGAAGAATTTAATCAATTGAGAAGCTTGGAGGATGCTAAAGATCACTCTTTAAGATTTATTGGCATCAATCGTTACTTAGGAGAGAGAGAGAGGAGAGGGTATTTATAACCCTGCAACCAAACTACTAGAGGCATAACCGTTATGTGAGTTAATCATCTGGCTTGAGGCATTGACGGTATATATTCTTTGTTGGTGCCTTGATCCCTATGAATCATTAAGCACATTTAATTATATATGACCATCAATAGAGGTTAGCAGGCTAAACTACTAGAGAAGTTCTTATTCTCACACATACTTGATACTTGCTTATATATTTTTCAGCAGATTGTTGTTCCTATCTACCGGGCATCGCACGAGCCACCATTGATCTAGCATATATATTAGAGATATCGGGAAGTAAAAAAATGGAACTATAAGGACAGCATACAAACAGCGTAATGCTTCAGCAGCATTAAAATTTTAAACAAAAAGCAGTAGAACAAGAGTTGGAGGAACAAAAAGGAAGCTACTCATCCTTCATCCAACTTCGAAACAGTAGTAGAACTAGCTGCATTTAGTCATCGTGCGAGGTTGGCACATGCTTCAAAAAGAGTCTCCTTTATCGTCAGCCTGTCATGCACCCTTATACTTGGAGGTTGGCACTCCAACAAAAACGAAACTTTGACCCCTAACCTGGATTCAACGGGCAATGCCAAAACCCACAAGATCGTCAATCATCTGCAACAACGTATGCTCAATTTCACAATTATTGTTATTTGTTTAAAAAAAGAAAAGAAAATAGATTTCAAAAGTTATGCAGCCTTTTGCATTTAGGATCACAAGGCTGGGAATGGGCTTGATAATTACTAGTTCCCTACAGCATTTAGGATAACAAAGCAAGAAATGAATTTGATGATTAAGGGTATGATCAGCAGAAATTTAACTAAAGGTGGTTCATTTAGAATATAAAAAATCTAATAAATATTATCTTAATTGCTACAACTTATAACAATGACATATTTCATCATCAAAATGTAGTTAGTCTTTAAAATAAAAATAATTGAATCTTTTATTCTCTTAAAAGATAATTCTTTTGTCTCACCTAAAGTCGGCAATGCGGGCATTGCCCTGCCTGTATGGAGGGCCAACTTTATCAAGTATATCATCTAAAGAAATCAAAGAAACCAACAAGATATTGACAAAATTGCAAGTACATGAAAAAAATACACTATTTGTTGGTGCAGTAACCAAAAAAACTAACTTAAATGCATATTTAATGTTGCAAAAATAAATCTCATTCAACATAAAGATGATGTACTATATATATAACTAATATAAATTATTAACAAAATTGATTATTTCTCGTATTTGAGTTCTCAATTAAATGAAATTCACAATCATGGATCAAGTACAACATATTCTTCTATTTATTTTCTAAGAGTTTCCTTAAGTACTTGATAAACTAATTATTCAATCATATATTGAATAATTCATCCACAAAAGTCCATACAAGTTAATAAAATGAGCATAGATGACTGCATACAATGACGTATTAAGAACAATATCAGCAAGTTAATAAAATGAGCATGGATGACTGCATACAATGACGTATTAAGAATGAAATCAGCACAAGAACTTTAGAGGTAAAAAAATAATGAAAAAATATTTGGATTTAGATTAGAAATTAGTGGAGAAGAATTTCAACATTTCTTTAAAAGTTTGGCTTTATATTCGGCCATTACAAAAAAAAAATGCATATAAAACATTACAACAAAAAATTTGAACCTAAGACCTGTTAGCAAAATATCCAAATATCTAACCACTAAGCTTAAGTGGATTAATAAAACAAATTTGGACTCTATAGTACTTATGCAACTTCATCATATATCTCTTTAAAAATTATCAAATTATCTTAAACATTTGATTTCTTTGAAAATTTTCAGGGGGCGAGTGCCTCCCTCGGCCCTAATGTAGCTCCATCCCTCGGTATGGTGCCATACTGGTTCACTATTGAATTGGTAACCTGATTCAATATACTGACCTTGTAACAGACATATTTCTTTTGCATAGAAACATGTTAAATATCAAATGTAACATATTCCATTTATTCTCCTTTTAAGAAAATATAAATAATAATGATAATAATAAATCCAAAGACCAAAGGTAACAAATTCTTCTCATTTTAATTTTGTTTTTTCACCGGTATGGTATCATATTGGTCTGCCCAGTCCTACACCAACTGCGAGACCAATGCTTCAATCCTTGGTCCCTTATGATATTCAATATTGAGTCCCTTTAAATTTGAGATTGGAAGTCAACTAAATCAACTTAAAATTTCCCTCTTTTCCCACTTAAGTCTGACCAACACACCATTTGCCCTGTTTTAGGCACCTTTGAATAGAAACTATTCAAGATGTGTAGCTACTAAACGAAGGAAAATGTGAATGAGAGGGTCCTTATATGGAAAAACAATTGTACAACATTTGATGTATACATCAGATAACAGAAGAGCTAAATAAAATTAAATATAGTGCCGCTAGTGAAAGACTCAAAAATCAAATATATAAAACTAGGAAAACGATAGAAAGTATTTTAGATTTGTTTGCCAGACATCAAGAATATTTATGACCTCCTAAATCAGAAACAAGCATAAATTTCTATAGCAGAAATTCCTGAACAAAAAGTCAAGACATACAGCCTTCAATTTTTTGTGGTACTGAAAGCACAAACATTCTTCTCTGAATCTACATGGAAGCAATTGCAAGATGTTAAAGAAACTTCAATGGAAACAAGAGAAAAGTCAAAGATTCTTCCAGTGCTATGCAAACTTTGTAAAATCAAAATGAGGTCACTTGGCTGTCAAGACCAAGTTATCTCTATACAGTTTCAGTTTTATAAATTTTCACTACTTCCACTGAGTTCATGATATTGAATTTAAAACCATCAAGTCCCCATTTCTATGTCACCGTACCCGATGAGTTTCCTAGTTCCAACTATCCATGTTCATCATGATTTAGAAACATACTTGTGGTGGTACACTAGAGAGGAGCCTAGTGACTGGTTGACATGGTATTATTTAGAGCCTTTTATGCCAACCAGCACATTCCCTACCTACTTACATGACCAATTGACGAGTGGATAGTATTGATGTTGAGTTAGTTAGAGAAGGGTGAGTAGCTGAAGACTACTAGGAGGCACCTAATGACAGCTAAAAGAAGAGTGAAGTGGATCTAGAATACATAAAGAGATTTTTCAATGATGAGATAGTTCCTACTTAAGCTTTACTTTCCACAGTAAATTATCTTCAGTATTATGGGCCTCAAGCTACTGAAGTGGACTGGAAATTTTGCTTCGTTGGAGCTACCACTAGATGCTTGTCCCCTTAAATATCTTCCATAATTCCAACCTCAAGACATACCATACAGGGCCTGAATGTAAAAGCAATTTCCATTTGTGTTCATTGAAGGTCAAGGTCTTGTCAAATGTGGAGATTCTAGCTTGTCCACAACAATAGGATATTACAATTTCTTAACCATTTGAATAACGATTCATGGAAAGAAACCACATTAGAGAAAAAAATAACCTAGATAATCTCCGAAGATAGTGTGGTGGAAATTGGGATGATTTCATTTTGACCCAAAGCGTAAAAAGAAAGAACCCAATCCAAATCCCTTTAGATCAGTGAAAATATAGCTTTGGATTGGATTGATCACATTTTAACATTTCCTTGTAGTAACAATAATAGTATATTGGGGACACATTTACAAATCATATTGTCTATTTGAAACATTTTATTTATTTATGCTTTGCTTGATTAGATTAGTCGACGAGAAGAATAAGTGCATTACGAATCAACTTATGCCTTGATTGAAACAGATGAGATTGGTAAGTTTGAAGACATAATTGAATGCAGAAAACGAAGACATCAAGAATGGTTTCACATGTTCGGGAGAACTTTTACACATCTAATTTCCTGAAAGAGTAAAGATCAACAAATTAAGAAGCAATCTAGAACAAGTGGGCCTATTTCGGTATTTTAGCTTTTGATATGTATTTAGCCCTTGCTCGGGCCAATCAACCTCGGAAACATTGAAACAATACAAGGAAAGAATTAGTGTTACTCTTCCAAGGTCAGGAAGGATTTTAAAACCAATGGAAGTTAAAATCAGCAATCAGAAGTCATCCAAATCGATCATGCAAGGTCCATAAAACACCATGACACTCGCCAACAGATGGGTTGCATCCCAAACTCCAAATTTCTCCCACAAGGGGAGCAAATTCACAGTATCCTCATGTGCCCCTGTTCAATAACCTAGCCTTTATAGAATCTCTGGACATCACTTTACATGTGCATATGATATTATATATGCATTTACATGCATAGACACATCAACAAAGGTTTTAGTATAACAATTCATAATGTAAACACAAGAAGTATCTTTAGGGAACTTTTTCATATATGGTAGTTTATTTGTTTGCAAACAATCAAACACAGAAGCAAGAAAAATAATACTGAAGGCATACTTCCAACCTTTGGAATTAAATAATGTGGTGACTTACTAGACGATCAGCATGTGTTCTCAAGCTACCTAGATTTGCTGGGCCTTATGCAGGATACAGAAGAAAATGCCAGGTAAAGGAATTCTGCAGGCTACTCTTGCAGGAGTAATAGGTAACTACAAGCGATATTGGTCATTACCCAAAATTTAGATCCTTGTGTGTTGAACATGAAGGAATCATGTAAATTTAACACAATACCAAATGGTCATCCATACTACATAGCTAAGAAGGCATGCTCCCTCACCCACCAACTGGTACTGGCTTTAAATTTCATGGCTTGAGCTTCTCCTAGATCAAAATTCTAATGAAAGATCAAACTAAGGCAGTAATGAAAAATCCACTAAAGTCCAAAAATTATGTATCCACGTCCTATGGGTAAGACAAGAAGTCCTAAATAATATTAATATAGAAAAATCGTATTACGGAGAAATAAAAAAGCAAACTTTTACATAGTGAATAATTTCTGGAAGTCCCTGTGAAGAAAATCATAGATTTGATCAACTGCGTCCCAGTTCACTCTCCTATTTCCTCCAATACCGACTGCCCTCAGTATCCACTGAACAAAAGTATCACAGGAAAACTATAGATACAGAAACCATTCCAAATCCAAATAAGAGATACCAAAAAATTCACTTTGTGCGGCATCCAGATAAAAGAAGACATGAATTAGTGATCAACACCTGAAAAAAGCCCTAACCTTTATGATCGCTGGATGCATCATGGAATTGATCCTCTTCTTGCGCAAGGTGCAACTTGGTCTCATTCTTTGCCGTCACCGAGGAAGGCACCGCATTACCGTTATCAGCAGATCCGATAGCGCCTTCGTCGGGATGCCGCACCACCATGACAGGGCAAACACAGTGATGAACGCAATAGTCGCTGACGCTTCCAAGCCTCCCCTTGTTAGTCTTCCGAGCAGCCCCGAAGCCCCTGCTCCCCATGATCACGGCACTAATCCCGAGCCTTTCCACCTCCAAGCAAAGCCTCTCCTTCATGTCGTGATCCTTCACAATGTGGATCTTGAAGGGAATACGAGCCCCCACAAGGGGCTGGGCGAGGTCCTGCGCTTTCGCGGTCGTGAAGGCATCAAGATCGTGCTCCAGCTTCCTCTTCGACTCCTCGGAGTCCGCGGCCGCGTCCTCCCCTTCAGCGGCGGCGTAGACAGAGATATCGCTGGCGCCCCAGTCGGCGCCGTAGAGGACGGAGGTGGAGTTGACGTGGAGGAGGATGACGGCATCCCCCGGGCGGAGGTAGTTCTGCACGGCCCATTGTACGGCGTAGGCGCTCTCGTCGCTGAGGTCGACGGCTATGGCGATCCGGCGGTGGGTAGCAGCGGAGGGGTTGGCGGCGGCGGCGGAGGAGAAGAATACGCGGGGGGAGGAAGGCTGAATGGCGGCATGGATGAGGGCGGCCGCGGTGGCCGGAGAGACCTGGCGATCGAGCTCCGGGGGCATCTGGTGGGGGTTCATCCCGGAAACAACGTGGCAGAGGGTTTTGCCGTGGGACGCGAAGAGTGGATCGAGGGAGAAGAGGGGGAAGCGTATAATGAAGTGTTGGGAGGTGAGAATAAAGCGGGGAAGAATACACGCTTATCGACCAAGTTAGTACAAGTGTTCGTCTCGTCCAGTTGGTGTTATGGAAAATTATGAAAAGAGCGATTTATTGTGAGGTTACGTGTCGTGAAGTGAGGTCAAAATTAGAGGTGATTTATTTTATTTTATTAATAAAAACAGTAATATCCTTTTCAAAATTTAGCATGTTTTGTGTTTGTATTAAGGTTGTGTTTGATAATGTTCTTGCCCAAAGTTGGAGCGATGTGGTCCAGTCTGATGCGTGTCTTGATCAGGTGGAATTTCGAAGAGGGACCTGCAAAAAATACTTCGACGCTCAAATAAGAATATGTTCAAGAATGGTGTAATGGAAATTTGAATATAGGATACCTGAGACGTGTCGTGTATGTATATAATGTAAGATGAGAGAAGATTGTCGATAATGTGGAGCCCCCGGGCTAAATTGTTTGGCTTAACTTGAGTTTGGTTCATGTGTGTGGGTGCTTTTGGGCCTAATTCGATCAGGCTCAAAGGTACTAGTCCAGTCCACATCCTCCAAGTTTGGTCGGAGTCCAAAGATTTTGTGTCGAGCTCTAAGTAGTATGTCAGCTACTAATCTCAGTAGGATTCATAAACATTGGCTAGATTCTCGGAGTATATCAGCTTATTGTTGAATTGTCCTGAGTGCCGAGTTGAGAGTTGAGCTACTACGAAGGCCGAGGTCTAACTTTGGGCAGATCGTGGAGAGTGTGTGCCTGTCGTTGTCTTTATTCGTCTAGGGCAAATCAGGTCGGTGTATCTTTGTCGTGTTGCTTTGTGCTCTTTCGATTTTAGCTCCTAGTGCGGCAATCAGAGAGGACCGTCAAAGAGGACCATCCAAACACTTGAGGACATGTTGAGGGCATGCGTGATGGACCTGGAGGGTAGTTGGGAGAGACATTTATCTTTGATAGAGTTTGCCTATAATAATAGCCACCTTAGCAGTATCGGCATGGCCCTATTTGAGGCTTTATATGGCCGCAGATGTAGGTCGCCGGTAGGATGGTTTGAGATCAGCGAGTCCCAGATGCCGGGGCCAGACTTGGTTCATGACGCCATTGAGAAGGTGAAATTGATCAAGGAACGACTTCTAGCAGCTCAGAGTCGTCACTTAGTAAAGCCCACGGCGTGGAGTTTCGGGAAGGGGATTCGGTTTTCTTGAATGTGTCCCATATGAAGGGGGTTGTGTGCTTTGCAAGGAAGGAAAAGTTTAGCCCCCCCCAGATTCATCGGGCCCTTCCCTATCTTGCAGCGTAGAGGAGCAGTTTCTTATGAGTTGGCTCTACCGCCTAGCATGGATCGAGTGCATCCTATTTTCCATGTATACATGCTTAAGTGGTATGTTCGGGACGAGTCCCATATCCTAGATGTTGCTGCAGTGGAGGTTGATCCAACCATTTCTTATGAGGAGCGGCCTGTAGTAACCATACATAGGCAGGTGAGGAAGCTGAGGTCCAAAGAGATCCCTTTGGTGAAAGTTCGTTGGGAGCATCACTTAGGGCAGGAGGCCCATTTGGGAGGTTGAGCAGGATATGAGAGAGAAGTGCCCATACCTTTTTGATGCTGAGGTGAGCTTCTTTTCTTCATCTCAAAATTCGAGGACGAATTTTCTTGAAGGGGGAGGAAATTATAATGCCCAAGATTCTAAAAATAATATTTTATCCTCAAGCAGTGGACTGTAGGCTCAAGTTAGCGCGGATTGGCGGAAAGCTTCAGGATTAAATTCGGGCAAACATTTAATGTAAAAAAATAAAAAAAAATTTAATTTCCTTATTTCTATGATTTAGCATGCTAGGATGATAGAGGATCTCGAGTTGAGTTTAGCGGTTCAATCGAAACTCGAATCGGAGTTAGAATGAGTTAGATATAGATTTTTTAAGTCGAATAACTTAAGGAAGGGTAAAATGGTCATTTAGGGCCCAACCATGCCCCATAAAAATAAATCTGTGGTGTGCTACCAGGGGTTTAGACGCACGCCACCCGAGGCCTAGAGAGAGAGGGAGAGGGCGACACCAAGGGAAGAGAAGGATCCGTCAGAGCTAGAATTCCGCGAGTTCATCAGCGACAATTAAAGGAAGATCCTTAGTGTCTTCTTCCTTTCCATTTTCTCCAAGGAGGTGAGTGGATTTAGCCATTTTTCCCCTTTTCTTCATCCATTCTGCCGCCCCTATGTCTGAAAGAAATAGTACCATATATTGAGCCAATCACATATTGATATGTAGGAAACTATTTTTGGTTAATGAATAATATGAGATATCTTTTTATCATATGCTGCATCTATATTTTGTATATATTAGATTGTGATGAACCCTATGAACTCGGGCAATTGATTCCAATGTCTTGATGAGATCATGCCAGTGATACTTGAAATTCATATGCCCCTGTTGTAAATGTTCCCAATCGTAGGATCACCAATTAGGGGATTGATGATTCCGGGTAGACTGGTGCACTTGGTACATGCCTTACACGATAAGGATTAGCTGATCTCACAGTTACCTATGAGTCGTCATTAATGTACAAGTGCATGTGCTCATTAGGGAATGAGTTCACTGAATGAACCTACACGAGAAACACATAATAAAATCCTTACATGAGTGTCAATAGGATATTTCTCGAGTGATAGTAGGTGAAAGCAGTCCTTAGACCTGAGATTATCATGGTTACGTTGTGAGTGACAAACCCATTACTTTGGTTCTATCCATACGTGGACCTAGCATCATGTGCCAGATATTACTGGGCATGGGAAAGCATTCATGAAGGTAGGTGAGCAACCAACATGGAATCGATTACTCCCAGTGAGAGGAGATAATGTCTTATGTGTCCCTGTAAGTGTCGACTCGGGAATCTCTGGCTAGAGTAGACATGAAAGTCAGTAAGATGTTTCTGACGTTTCATTATTAAGATGACATCTTGGCGGGTGGAATATATGTGAATCGTTATTAGGATTTGACACTTCTTTCGTACCCTAGCCGACTTTGGGACGTTGTAATCGAGGGACTTAGTTGCACGATAACTAATCACCGAAGGGCGTTCGGGCTTGTGGATTGAATCTCACACTATTCGGGTAGTCATGGCATGTTGCTAGACGTCAATCTTGACTTGTGAGTGGAGTCTCTCACAACCACACTAAAGGGGTTTTAGTGGTGGCTCGTAAGATTTGAATAGAAGTCGTTCTATCGAATTCGACTCTCCATTATGCTCAACTCACTGCTGGCTTAGCGTGGGGCCCAATGGGTCACACACAATAGGCTAACCTCGTAACGGTCCTTATGAGATAAAGTCAGTATGTGACACTATATATCTACTAGCATGAACATGCTGCAACACGATCACGGATCTCGTTTATGGACATGATAGAAAACATGTTTCCTATAGGAACGAATACGCGAGAAATGAGTACCTTGATAACCCTAATTTGTAGGGCATCCCTAAATTATAGGGATTGACACATGATGAATCCTAATCAATAGGAATTTAATTTATAAAAATAAATTAAAGTTTATATTTAGTTGGATTTAATTAATTTTGAATTAATTATAAATTCATTAAATATAAATTATTGTTTTGGAGGCAAACCCCCGAAAATTTGAATTCCGGGGAGAGGATTTAAAAGGGGGGGCCGGGTCTACCTAGGTGGCAACCTATGCCCCTTATAAATAGATGGTCTAACCTCCTTCAAGTGGGTTAAACAAATTGGTTACTCATCTTGGAGAAGGTTTAGGATTGCATTATTGAGAGGCTTCCTGAAGAGAAAAGCTCCAGGAACTCATCTTCATCTCCTTGGGTGGCCAGCCATCTAAAGCTTCCTTCCCCGGTTTTGTGAAGCTGATTGAAGGTCTCTTTCTCTTGGGTGTGTCATCTACTTCTTCTTCTTGGAGTAGTCCAAGAAGGACAGCGATGTATTCCTTCATCTTCCTCCTCATTTCGTGGTTTTCTCATCCCCTCTTCCTCCCTTTTGGTGCTCGGTTCTTGGTGGGAGGGCAGGCTTTACCTTGGTGCGTTTCGAGGTTGAGATTATCTCTCTGTTGAGCCACAACGAGTCTCCGTGTTCGCTGCCCCTTGTAGCGAGGTGCTTGGTGTGGACTTTTCTTGGAGGACGTGCGCATGTGCATCTTGAAACGGGGATAGGAGCAGCCATACCATCCGTAGTATAAGGTAAATCTTATCCTTCTACCCGCTGATTGAATTTCTTAAAGATTGCTAAAGTTGACCACTGGTTTATGGATGTTTTGAATTTTCAAATCGCTTTTCCCATTGTGCTTCTTCTTCCCATCCCAACAATGCCATGAGGTTTTCATTGATTTTTGGTGTGTTTTTCTCGTATCGGATTGGATATTCGGATTGAGGGTTTTCTCATCGTCGTCGTGATTTCGTCGAATCAATTTTTGGGCGATTTGGCCGCCCCTTCCATTGCTGTGCCGCCCCTCTTCCCCCTTGAATTCATGAGGAATTCTTTGGTTTTCTTGTTGATTGTTAGGGGTTCTTGATGCTTGTTTGGTATCTTGATGAAAGAAAGAAGTTTTGATGGTTTAGGGTATACCGCCCCCCTTTAGGTGGTTCCTTAGGAACCCTAGGGTGGCCGACCATGTTAGGGATAAATTTTAGGGTCCTAGATATATTTTCACAACTAGGGAATACACTTTAGGGTATGTTGAATTATTTCTAAAGTTATAAAAATTATACACATTCGGAGGAGTCGATCCTAAGGAAACCCTAGGGGGGCGAACCCTCCTTGCCTTTAGGGCACTCGGGTGAGGGAGGTAGGCCGGCCCTAGGGTACATAGCTAGGATTGCGTAGGGTCGCTAAGTGGTGTTATCTTGTTCTAGGATTATTCATGCTTTTTATTTTCCTTACTTACGAGGTTATGATGTATACTTTGGGTGTTATACTTGTTGAATGTGTTTGGCTGGATTGGCATGTTCCTACGTTGTTGGATGTATTATATCTCTTTATTTAAGATTTGTGAACATCATTATGATATATGCATATATGTGATTGTGATGTATGGCATGAGGATGTGGAGGTTGAGGTATGTCCTTAACTTATCCTTAACTTATCCTTATTTATCTGTTGTATAGTGCATCTTTCGTTATATATATATATATATATATATATATATATATATATATATATATATATCCGTGTGTGTGATGTGCTTGTTACATTTCCCGGTAGCCTCGCTGGTGAGGGGTGGGTATGCCCCAAAGAGACAGCGTTGGCCTTATTTCGGAAGTCCGATTGGCCGGTGAGGAGAGATCATACCCCAAAGAGACAGTCTGGAGACCCGACCGGTGAGGGGAATGTATGCCCCAAAGAGACGGATCGAAAGAGCCAGTGTTGGTGAGGAAAATGCATGGCCCAAAGAGATGGCACTGAGCTGGGTGGTAGTTCAGCGTCCACACCGTCTACCTACCCTACGTGGCTATGAGAGACCGACGGATCCGGTGAGCATTCATATGATTGTGCTATTACATTTGAGATTATTATCTATTGGTGGATGCTTTTATCATGAGTAGGGTAGTGGATAAGCATATGATATTATTTTGTCATTTACTACTTATATTATATGTATGCTTTTATTAATTATGCATGATGTTGATATGGTGGAATGAGAATTGATCTACTCACTAAGTCCTAGTTGGACTTACCCCTCATCTATGTTATTTTTCAGCACCTGAGCTAGATCAGAGAGGTACCGGGGTGCAGTAGCGCAGCTGGTGACAGCAAGGCAGCGGGTCTCGTGACATGTCGTGGTCGAGGGGGATACCCGAGTCATTTGTATTTTCTTTTGAGTTGTCGAGTCATGTAGACTCGGGTTATTTGTTTTCGCACTTTTCTTATTTATAGGAGTGTTGGTTTGTTTAATTAAAGTTTCCTTAAAGTAACTTGGACATTTGATTTTTCATTGAGTCGTTGGTTTGGTTTGGAATTTAATGTCTATTTTATCTCTTTTGAAATGTCATAGATTGTTCAGGTTATTTATTGTGTCTGTGGTTTGAGTTGGGTTAGGCTTCGGAGTACGTGGGGTACTCTGGTCGGTCATACCGAATTTGAAGTGTGACAATATCAAACTTTGTTTGAGGAGCTCGGAGTCAGACTACCTTTCACAGATTTCAAACATGGGGTGTTGAATCAGCCAAATATCGCTCCATCGCAACTGCACCCAAACAGTTGGGTGTTTGTCCATTATTTTAAAATTTTGATGAAGTGCCTGGAGCTTGAACCAATCGAGCCTCTATGTATTTTTCTCCTTCTTTCAGATGAAGGGATCCTACAAGGGTGTGTTGGTGTCTTTTAATGGCATCCCCGGGAAGAAGCTTTTCAATTTGTTTAGGAGTTCTTATAAGATCTTCAAGGTGAAGTCTAAGCCACACCTTTATCCATTTTACTTGAATCGAGATTCTCAAACGGAGATGTTTCCACTGTCCTAGATAGAGGACCCTACGTCTATCACGCACGTGGGAGAAGAGGTCCTTTCGGTCGAGGATAAGTGTGTCATAGACTTCTTGAATAGGTGTTGCCCTTCCGAGCCTTTTTCTTGCAAGGAATTGCTGAAAAGGGACATGGAGGGGTCTCCGTTCTCATGTTATATATGTAGGTTTAAACGAATTCGTGAGGTTATTTTTACCTTAGCCCCTCCAGGTGTGTTGACGGGAAGTTTTCTTGATGCATGCAGGACATCCTCCATGTTGGACGAGAGATCTTCCGTGCTCGACCGGAGGAGAGAAAGGGTGGTGCCCCTGTAATTGGCAAGGAGAAAGGCTTGTTAATAGACGATTCTCCCCTTCCACTTATGTCGTAGCTATCACGAGTGTTGGGAGCCTCAGGGTCTCAGGGAACGAGGGCCTTGGAGTCTCGGCCCCTAGAGTGACTAGGTCACCTACACCTTTTGATTATGTAACTCCTCCTCATTTGCCTCTAAGGCCATGGGAGAAGGCTAAGAATCTGGGTGCTAGTGAGGGTTCACCTTGCCAAGCGGTCATGCCTCATGTGGAGGATGGAGTTTCAACACAAGTGGTGGCGGTAATGGAGGACATCCCATTGGCAGGCCAACATCCCCTTGTAATCCCTTGTGAGGACCAACATCTCATGTTCAATGCTCATGTGGACTTACCAGAGGTAGTGGATCCATGGGAGCTTGTCCGGATTAGTTGTCTCCAAGCAGCGAGCCTGGTAGGCAGGTTGAAGGAGTTTTGTTGGATGAAATGACCACACTAGAAGGGGGTGAATAGTGTGTTATTTAATTTTTTTTGCCTAATTCTAGTTTTAATCGTTTCTTTGGTTACTTAGGTAAATTACAATTTATCGACTAAATACGGAAGTGATTAATGATAAAGTAATTAACACAAACAATATATCAATGCTAACACAATGGTTTATAGTGGTTCAGCCTCAACGCCTACTCCACTACCTAAGCACCACACTTAGGATTTCATACCCAAATCCACTAAATTATGAGTAGTTTATAATTGAGAACTTTACATCGAAAAGACCCTACACTCACCTCGAAGGCACTTCCACACCCGGAAGTATCCCGCATTCCTACCGAGTGAGCTTTCACATCTCAATTCCTAAGACCTACTCCTAACTTTGTTTACACAAGTGGCTTTACATCTTCTATACCAATGTAACCACTTAATCACAAGACCACACACTAGGTCTTTTACACACACAAGTAAATCAAAGTAAAACAAAATAAAAATAAATCTATCACAAGAAGAGAGTGAAGAGGACTTATCACAATGAGAACACCTCTTCTTCTTGAGCCTAGCACCCTTGAAGAGCTCTCCAATGAAGAATACTTGAAGATGATGGATCAAGAGCTAGGTTTGAAGGATTTGATCAATAATGAGCTTAAGAGATGCTAAGGATCACTTTTTGAGGTTTAGAAGCATCAACAACCAATTGGGAATGAGTTTGAGGTAGGTATTTATAACCCCCAACTCACAAGGCTTGTCAATAGGCATTTTCCTGCCCGTTGGCAACGCCCGATCGCTTGTCGTTTGATCGTCGATCGATTGATCGAGCGACCAAAGGTATTTTGCCCATTCTGGCCATCATTCGATTGACTGATCGATTGATCGAATAGCCTACTGCTTGCTTTCGGGTTCTGCCGATCGACTAGTCGATCGATCGAATCTAGGCAGGGACTAATTCTTGTGTATTTTTCTAGCACGCTTCATTTTCGAGTTTCGGCCTTCAGCGTGCGTCAACTTAGAGAGCGTTCCAGATGTTCTATAGACTCGTCCAAGGCATCTTTGGTGCACACGTTGAACTTCTAGATATTTCCACGACGGATCCGAACGCGTCGACTAATGTCCTTCCAATTTTTCGATTTCTCTGATATTTTCGATCGTGGACGTCGTGCGCTAACCGATATGGAACCTGAAAATATTTCTCAATGAAACATTAGTTCCATGGTTGTTATCATCAAAACCGAGATTAAGACAAAGATAGAAAACCTTAGGCCAACAAGTTTATGTTAGAGTCTGAGGCTCGGGCTTAGGAGGTTAAGTCGTTGAGATTCGAACAAGCAGAGGTGAAGAAGGCTCTCAGAGCGAAAGTTTGCGAAATCGAGCATCTGAATATTGATGTTTCTGAATCCACTACTCGAGTGAAGGAGGTGGAAGATAAGTCCAAAGGCGGAGCTAGAGAGGCTCTACTGTGATCTTGTTGCAGCCTTGGCAGAGGGCTCTTGTCTTAAGGCCGAGGTTGAAAATACCAAGACTGGGCTGGAGAAGTATAAATTGGTGGTGCGAGACCTAGAGGCAAAGTGCGAGTACTTGAGGGTGAAGTATGTCGCTTTCGGGATGTTGCCCTTACTTTGTATATTGAAGGCTTTGATAGGGCGATAGAACAAGCTAAGTTCTTCGCCCTCAAGGTTGACTTTTATGGAGTCGATCTTCTCAAGAAAGTGATGGACGACACTCTAGTTAATCCCGGGGTTGGGGGAGAAGTTCTCGGGCTGCCTGAAGAGGAACCTTATGTCACAGTTTCAGATCATTGCTCGCCTTCTCCAATGATCGTTGATGTTCCGAGGAGGGATGCTCCTGACGCGCTTGCTGAGGTTGATGCGACTCTTCCTTAGCAAGTCTTGTGATATTTTAAGTTGCCCATATGTGGGTTGTCTTGATAACTGCATGTAATGAATTGCTGCCCCTTGAGGGCTTTTGAGGCTTTTTGAAGTGCTTAACAATTTCTCCATTGTGGGTTTATGTTTGCGCCCTCAGGCGCTTGGTTTCTTGTTGCACTATTTTTCAGCTGACATTGTTGCTTGTTCGCGAGTTGCATTCTTTGGTGGTTGTCGTCAGGTTTCTCTATGTAGAAGTATCCTAGCGTTTTTTGGCCGGTGTTGTTGGCTACATATAAATCCTTTGTTAGGGGATATGAGTCGAAGTGCTTGTCGAGAGCCTGGGAGCCGATAACGGCGACTAGGGCCGAGGATTGTGCTTGAGATTAAATCCTTGTTGTAAATATGATTAGTTTTGAAAGTACCTTTAAGGTAGTAGCCTAGAGATTGTGTAAGCTGGGGTGTCACGACTGCGAGCGTAATTTGGGTACGTGTGAGAGCTTAGGAGTGATAGTTGGGGCGCCGAGGCATGAAGCAACAAGGGTTCTGAGGCCGAGTGTGGCAATGCTGAGATCGAGACCTGCGCTTGGGGTCAAGCCAAGCTCGCCGAGGGGCGTAAGGAAAGACTGCGCTCTGGCTTCGTAAGGGATCTAAGGCTGGAAGTAGCGGTGCTGAGGCCGAGTAAGGGATCTAAGGTCTGAAGTAGCGATGCTAAGGCCGAGAAAGGGCTATGAGGCAAGAAATAGTGGTGCTGAGGCTGAGTAAGGGATCTGAGGTCCGAAGTAGCGACACTAAGGTCGAGTAAGGGCTTTGAGGCCAAAAGTAGTGGCGCCGAGGCCAAGTAAGAGCTCTAAGGTTGGAAGTAGCAACACTGATGTCGAGTAAGGGCTCTAAGGCTGGAAGTAGCGGCGTTGAGGCCGAGGACTGCGCTTGGGGTCGAGCCGAGCTCGTCGAGGAGCGTAAGGCAAGACTGCGCTTGGGGTTTGTAAGGGCTCTGAGGTCGGAAGTAGTAAGGGCTTTGAGGTTAGAAATAATGACGTTGAGGCCGAGTAAGGGCTGTAAGGCTGGAAGTAGTGGTGTTGATGCCAGAAGTAGCGGTGTTGAGGCCGAGGACCATTCTTGGGGTTAGTCGAGCTTGCCGATGAGCATAAGGCAAGACCGCACTCGGGGTCTGTAAGGGCTCTGAGGCCGAAAGTAGCGGCGCTGAGACCGAGTAAGGGCTCTGAGGTCGAAAGTAGTGGCGATGAGGTCGAGTAAGGGCTCTGAGGCCGGAAGTAACACCGCTGAGGCCGAGGACCATGCCTGGGGCCAAGTCGAGCTCACTGAGGAGCGTAAGGTATAAGACCACACTTAGGGTCACTAAGGGCTCTGATGTCGAAAGTAGTAAGGGCTCTCAGACCAAAAGTAGTGGCGCTGAGGCCGAGGATCACGCCTGGGGTCAAGCCGATCTCGCCGAGGAGCGTAAGGCACGACATCAACGTTCTTGTCTCGTGATGTGGGATATTCTCTCGGACAACGAGATGACCATGAAATTTTAGGGCACACACATAGAAATGTGAAAGACACGATCTCTATTAATGTAAAAAAAGTTGATATAATAGAGTTTCCAAAGGTGAGGTGCTCGGCCATAGCGTGGTTGTGCATGTCAAGGCAAAAGAGAGAGGAGAGAAGAAACCGGTCATTGTCTAAGGTGAGGTGCTCGGTCCTAGATGCACTTAGGCTCATGTCTTTACTCCGTGTGGTGCTCGATTTTCAAGTTGCATCGGGTCGGGGCCATTTTCTGAGTGTCTCTGCTTGGGTCTCGCCCAGGGTTCCTGCCGACTGTTCGCCCATGGGCATTGAGACCGTCTAACGAGGCAGAGCGTCTGTCTCCTTCTTTGGTCTGGTTGTCCTTTGTTTGATGCATTAGTTGTAACATCGACGAGCTTCTTTCTGGTCGATGTGGAGCTCGCCTACTTCTGTTTCGAAAGTAGGGAATTTTAGCGCCAAGTGGGGGGTCGATATGATGGCTCCCAAGCTATTCAATGAAGGTCGTCCGAAGATTATATGGTAGGGACTAGGGATGTCGATGACCAAGTAATGCACATTGATTGTCTTCAATTCGCTCTTGGCTGGGAATTGAATATCGCTCTTAGCCATATGGAACCTCAGACATTGACTCGCTCTCTTGAGAAACACATGAAGTCTTCCTTGTAGGGTGAGAGCGAGGCTTCGGATAGTTGCATTTTCTCAAATGTAGAGCAGGGGAGGATATCGGTTGAACTGCCTTGATCCACCAAAAGTTTTCTAACGATAAAGTTCCCTACGACCACAGAAACCACGACTGGGGTCATGCATATTTTTGTCAATTCCTAGGAAATCAAACTCATATAATGATATTGCTGAGATTATAGAGATGGCCCCCTTTGGGCAAGCGGTGTCGTCGCCCGCCATAATTGCTCGTAGGGATCTCTTCTGGTCGAGCTCAATTCGCCTCCTCCTGCGAACCCGCTGGCTATGTAGTCGATGATTCCTCAGACTTCGTTTCTTGGGCGGTTGGCTTAGCCTTTGTCTTTCTGACCTCCTTGGTGGTTTGAAGGTGTCCGGCTTCGGCTTTGATGTTGGTGGTCTCGACTCCTGCTTCGACCACATTCCCTTTTGTGGTTGACGTACCAGTCGAGGCGGCTTGCGCGGACTAGGTGCTCAAGCTAATCCCCAAGCACCACACAATCTTCTGTGGGGTATGCCCATGAGTGTCGTGGAAATTAAGCACACTTTTTGCTCTTGTCGGTATTGGGTGGCAGTATCCACTTTTCAGCATTGATGGAGTGCCTAAGGAGTTTCAAGTCGTAGATCCCACAGAGGATTGTTTCCTTCTTCGTGTTGAGTGGAGTGTACTTATTGTACTGGGCTTTCGGGTGGGGTGATGACTTTGCTATCCTGTCGTTATCCCGGTCATGGTGATCTCGATCTTTGCCCTTCTTGTTAGTTTTCTTGGATTTATTGTCTTCGACAACATCTTGGATTTATTGTTAGTTTTCTTGGATCTTTGCCCTCCAGAAATGTTGGGAAGGCTTGGCAGAGGATTGGATCGATTGCTCCATTGAGGAGCATCATGGACCTGAACATCGTTAGGTGCGTGGTCGGGTCGCCCATGCCATCGTAGGGTCAAAGCAATCCCATGTGAAAATAAAAAATAAGAGTAACTATGTCGAAATAGGTTCGCAAATAACAAACTAATTCTTCAAAAATAACCAAGTCAAAGAAATGAAAAATCTCAAACTTGAAAATGCATCTCAAACTTCACTAAGCTTTAGTTTGTGGCACATGCAAGCAAATGAATACAATAATTAATTCATACCCTGGGAAGATTAACATGTTATTAATTATTTTGTAAGGCAATATTCTAGTCTAAAAAAACATATTAAAATAAATTAAATTATTTTAAAATGATTAAAACTCTCAATTTATGACGGCATGATTTATAAATCACCACATAGAGATTTAAAATTTAACATCAGGGATTTCCCAAAACCGAATTTTGGGAGTGGGAAATTCTCAGATCCAAATTTTGGGGGTCAAAATTCTCAAAACCGAAACCTAGTGAATTTGATACCCATTTTACCCCTGGGCCAAAGTCTCTAACTAGTTAGAGACTTTGGTTAAATATATATATATAAATTTTAAAAAATAATTTTAATTTATAAAAAAATATAATGAAATTGAAGGGTTAGAATCTAAAAATATTTTTTCAAACTCTTTAATTCATTAGAGATTTTTGCACAAAGTCTATAAATTTAAATTTAAATTAAAAATTATGAAATATTTTGGTGAAAAATCCACAACACATTTTTTATATCTTTTTTATTAATTTTTTTTTTTTGAATTATAAAGCTATTATAGACTTTGGGCAAAAGTCTCTAATGTATTTGGATAACTCTAGCACATCTAGCACATCTTTTATATCACATATGTATTTTTTGTGAATTAAATTTTACTTTTTATAATTAAAAAATTATTATAAGCAAAAATCTCTAACTCTAACTCATTAGAGACTTTTGTGCAAAGTCTATAATATAGCTTCATAATTTTTTAAAAAAATATTTGAATTCATGAAATAATTTTTAATGATACAAAAGATGTATAACTACGATCCCAAAACATATTTGACATCAAAATATTTCATAATTTTTAGTTTACATTTAAATTTATAGACTTTGTGCAAAAGTCTTTAATATACTAGAGAGTTTGAAAATATATTTTTTATATTATAATATCTAATTTTTATCATAAAAAATATTATATTATATATATATATATATAATTTTTAACCAAAGTCTCTAACTGGTTAGAGACTTTTGGCCCTGGGGTAAAATGGGCATCGAATCCACTACATTTCGATTTTGGGAATTTTGATCGTCAAATCCGAATGTGGGAATTTTCCTCTCCTAAAATCCGGTTTTGGAAAATTGCTGATTTAACATTCCAAGCCGACTTTGATTCAATCATAAGTGTAAAATAATCATGAGAATTAGTTCCATGCGCCACCAAATGGGATTAATTACACTACCGAGTTCTCATTCTATCAATCATGCCATGGAAGCATTACAAGTCTAGAAAATCTAGTATATTACAAATTAATTTATTTCAGCATCACATATTAATCACAATAGATGTCCCATTTCATATATAACAAATACATCAGGTGCAAGTTAATTATAGAAAGAAAGTTACTACAATCACAAAACTATTGCACATAAATTAAATATGGAAATCCAACTTAGATAAAACTTACAAGGAGTTCACATCTGTTTGAGCCACTTGCATTGCAGCCGAAAATGCTACCAGTTTAGAAAGGGTTGATGCAACATTTTCACCGACAGAACATCTCAAAATATTTCGGGTGGCAAGTGTAATGCAATAATGACCAATACTGGATCTGATAAGGCAGCAAAATTGCAAAAAGTGACTGAATTATTGCTAACAAGTTTCATCTGAGAGTCAAGTAGTCTCTTGAGCCTTGACTGATTGTGAATAATTTTTCATTGACCACTAACATGCAAAATTATAACAGGATTAACAAGCTATGGGATCTTAAAGGCCCGCATATTTTGTTAAGTTGGAAATTTCTAGGACAATAAAAAATAAAATGCTTATATAACCCATACATCAAGTATAACATGATTAACAAGCTATGAGAGCCAGTAATCCTAGAAAATGGTGCATCATAATATATTAAGATTGTTAAAGTAATCCGAGAACATGGTGCAGGAAAGCCAAAACCAGTAATCCCATTAACCCATACATCAAGTATTCAAATTTCCAAAATATCACAGAACATGATGCATCATAATATGCAGCATGATGCCTTACCAAACAAGGTAATTTGAAAATTCCATAACAAACATCTACAATGATCTTCCTACAAATGGCTTAGGGCGTGTTTGTTTGCCCAGTTTTCAGTTTTCGTTTTTGCGAAAATTGAAAATTGGGTTTGAAATGATGTTCGGGTTTTCCCGATCTAGGGTTTCCAATCCAACACCATTTTCGATCTTGGGTTTCCGATCCATGTTTTGGATCTAGGGTTGTCGATCTAGGGTTTCTAATCCATGTTTTGGATCTAGGGTTTTCGATCCATATTTTGGATCTAGGGTTTTCGATCCATTGTTGATGTTTGGACCTAGGGTTTGTTCGAGCTGGTTTTGATGTTCTTGAGTTCTTCCGAGATGTGATGTTCGGGTTTTGTTGCTAGGATTTATGATGATGTGGTTTTGGCATATTTGTATTTGCAATATATTCTGATATAAGAGTTCTAACTGTGTAATTGTATTTGCAATGGTATTTTGATATTGTTTAACTCTATAGTCTATTTTTCTGTAATGCTTAATATTCATTCATGCTTCCTGTTATTTTCCTGTTATTTGCCAATAGACTGTTTAATTATTTGCTAATACTCAATTAAGGCTCTGTAATGTATTAGTTTGCTAATAGAGTTTATTTTCATGCGTGCTTGGCTCAGTCTGCTCAGTAATTTATTTTCATGCATGCTTGGCTCAGTCTGCTATATATGTTTGCTATTTGTTTTCTGTTATTTTCACGGGCTATTTGTTTTCTGCTCTGTAATCTATTTTTCTGTAATGTTTAATATTCATGCATGCTTCTTGTTATTTTCCTGTTATTTGCCAATAGACTGTTTAATTATTTGTGAATACTCAATTAAGGCTCTGTAATATATTAGTATGCTAATAGAGTTTATTTTCATGCATGCTTGGCTTTATTTTCATGCATGTATATATGTGTGGCTATTTGTTTCTTGATCAGTCTGCTCTGTAATCTATTTTCATGCATGCATGCTTCCTGTTGACTGTTGCTTGTATTATAATTCATGTTATTTATTGCCATATTTAATATTTTATGCATGTTTTATAGATATAATTATTGTTCACTTATTTTTCAAATAGATATAATTATAGGCCGTTGTGCTTTATATATATATATATATATATATTTCATCGAGAAGGAATTGGAGGCGATAACCAATTAATTGTTATGCGCACTTTGCTCCTGAAGCCGTAAAGTAATATTTCTCATTATTATGTATTTATATGCATTGTTGTTATCAATTTGTTATTTGTTTTCTGATCTAGGGTTTTGATATTATTACGTGATTGTGGTGATAATTTACATTGCGTGGTTGTGCTGATTTTATCCTTGCGTAGTTGTGCTAATTTTATCCTTGCGTGGTTATGCTGATTGTGTAATTATTAAATAATGAGCAAATATATTTTTGGTGGACTATGAATTGGAGGCGGTCACCAACTAATGGTGATACACATTTTCCTTCATAATCCTACATTCATATAATTCTGATGTCAAATACGCATTTATATCAATCATTTATACCTGTCTATTTTCGAGCGAGCTGAGGTTTACTTGTGCTATCAAAAATATTTGAATTCACTAGATTAGAATTCAATTGGATGTATTTAAATTCATTACATAAGTTTATTTTTAATTTTGTGGTACATATGTAAATTTATTTGGTTAGAATTCAATTGGATGTATTTAAATTCATTACATAAGTTTGTTTTTAATTTTTGTGGTACATATGTAAATTTATTTGGTTACTTGTTATGCAAATAGATGTTGCATATATTCTAAAAAAAAAATTGTCTAAGAAATTCTACAGCAACAACAACAAAAAAAGACTTAATTTGATCGGCTTGAATTAATGGAGAGAAATTAAAGAAAAATGATATATAATTAATTAGGTAATTCTCTACTACTCGTAGCTTCCGTTAGGCATGCTACTGCTTCAGGAAGACAACAAATGGGCTCCTCCATGTGAGTGGGCAGCTCTCTCTCTCTCTCTCTCTCTCTCTATTAGGGTTTAGATGATAAAGAAGAAGGATTTTTTTTAATCAAACAGGATATATCTATGTGACTCCCTTTACCCACTTGCCTTTTTTAAATACTTCAGTTTATATATTATACATAGGAATCATAAGTTATTATTTTTATTGAATAACTTATTTATTAATTTTTTTATTAAATGAGGTGTAGATGCAGATGCAGTGTAGATATATTCGCATTTGAATGCGATACAGATATGAATATATTCTACGGATGCGATGTGAATATGGATGTGTGATGTGAATGTGCGCGATGCAGATAATACAATATTTGCACCGTATCTAATTCGTAATCATCCCCAATTATTTTATTTTAAATTAAAAATAAAATAACATATTTTAATATTTATATTAATTAATAAAATAATATTTATTTACTGATTAACATAATTAATATTACTAAATATATTTTTTTAGTTTGAGTTAAAAAATTCTAAAGTGAAATTTGAAAATAGATACTATGTTTGATAAACAAACGCATTTTCAATTTTCGTCTTGAAAATAATCATCGAAAATAACACACAACAAACGAGTTTTCGTTGTTTTCGTTTTGCGAAACATGAAAACATGATATGTCAAACAAACATGTTTTCGCCAAACACAAAAATCGAAACAAAAAACTTGAAACTCGACTCATTTCAATTTTCACGAAACAAAAATTACTTTTAAATTTTCATAAACAAACGCACCCTTAGTCTTTCTCATTCTCATAAAACAAACTAAGTCTTGAATTTCTGGATGATGCAAAAATTATTTGCACCAAGAAAATTCTCTTTTTTTGTATCATTTAGATTCTTTACCTTCAATTAGTACGTGGTCAAACCAAGAGATGATAATAAAATATAAAGACACATAAGAAACTTGGTTAGCGTGAAAGTGAAAAAATAAAAATCTGAAACTAAGTAGAAAATTTTGAATCTATCTTAATAAAAAAATTAAGGGTTATTAGACGAAAATGACCACAACTTTCGCGAATTTTTCAATTTTGACCAATTCTTTGATTGGTCTCAATTGTATATAAGAACTTTAACATTGGTTCCAATAATTGCCCTTCGTCTACAAATCGTGAGATCGCTCATTAACTTGCTGACGTGGCGATTCAGAAATGATTTTAAAAGAACTCATTCGTCAGGCCGCTTATACACATCGAATTATTTTTTAAATATACTTTTTAATTGGGTCCCACCTCTCTCTCTCTCTCTCTCTCTCTCTCTCTCTCTCTCTCACCACCCATCTCCAAGTGCTCAATATCCACGCCCCTACTCTGGCTGCCGACTACAACTGCCTCGACCCCATCGCTGTCATCGTCCTCAGCACCGAGGTGGCTCCCGCGGCGTCTTCTACGCCTCTACCATCCTCTTCTTCGCCTACATCGACACGTTGTCTCCACCATGGCTGAGGAGCAAAAACCTCGCCGGCGTCAGCGACATCCCCATCGGCCTCGTCGGCTCCATGACCATCTGTTAAAGTCCCACATTGGTTAAAAATATGGCAAAGGTAGCCTTTAAATAGTTTGGGCAATCCTCTCCTTATGAGCTAGCTCTTGAGGTGAGTTAGGTCTACTAATTTCTCAACATGATATGAGAGCCAATTGTGTGGTTGATATTGTGCCACCCGCAAATATCCAGTCCTGCAAAACTCCATGCCCCAGAAGTCCAATCGTGGGCGTGAGGGGGGTGTGTTAAAGTCCCACATTGATTAAAAATATGGCCAAGGTAGCCTTTAAATAGTTTGGACAATCATCTCAACGTGAGCTAGCTTTTGGGATGAGTTAGATCTACTAATTTCTCAACACCATCACCACCTTCTTAGTTCTCGCAGTCACCCTCTACCTCATGCGGTCGTACCAGGAGATCGACGTCGACGCTGCCTTCTCCGTCGCCTTCAAGGAGTGGGTGCGGTCCACCTGATGCTGATCTCGTCTTGCTTCTTGAGCGTTGCTTCTATGTTCACCTAATGGTAGAAAAACTCTTAAAATAATTGAGTTACGTAGATCACCAAATCTTAAAATAATTGAGTTACGTAGATCACCAAATATTTGATATTTCTGGATGACTGAATCCAGTTGCAGAGGAAGGAAAGCACATGCTGTTCCGGTATGAGGTTGGCTTTGATATCCAAATATAGATGTAGATATTTGCAATGGAATTCCAAGGAGATCGATCACCTTCTTATACTGCATTCTCACAGTCACCCTCTGCCTCATGCAGCCGTATGAGGAGATCGACATCGACATCGACGCCCCCTTCTCCGTCGTCTTCAAGGTCCGCGGCAAGGAGTGGGCCCAATACATCGTCGCCTTCAGTGCCCTCAAGGCATGACCACCTTCTTATACTGCTCGTCGCCGGCCACCACCATTACCGCCTTCTTCACGACCTCCTCTCTAAACTCCTCTCCATCTCCACCCTCTTCATATTCATGCTCGTCGTTGTCGCTCTCATCGTCCGCCGGTACTACGTCAACAACGAGACTTCCGACGCCGAACGCGCCAAGCTGGCGATCTTCCTCGTGCTCATCCTAGCATTTTCGATCGTGATAGAGATGTATTGGACGACGACGAATAAGGAATGGGTAGGGTACTTGGTGACGGTACCACTGTGGCTTCTTCGACCTACATGCGTCCTACGATACGACGAAAAGCGAGGAAGTTGCTATGGTGCCGAGGCAGAGCTAGGGTGGAGGAGGGCAATGCGTATTGGAGGCAGCGGTATCAACTACCGCACGTAGTCACATCACATGAGAGATACCAGCTCACATGCCACGTCAGCGTCACTCTAACAACTCTCCACTAATAGCTATTATTCTCCACTCTCTTCTATTAGAGTCGTTTTGATCCTTGCTTCGTTATTGACGATCTGGATCTGAGTCTATATAAGGATGTAATAGCTTGAGTAAGAAATATGCAGTTTTTAATATTCTCCTCCTCTCTGTTTAGTTCATCCTTATTTCCATTATGGTATCAGAGCCGATTCCTCAAGCGAGAAGGCTCATCACTTGATTTTTTTTTCCCTGCAATGGTCTCCGACGTCACTAGATCGAAGGATCCTCTATGGCGACCAATGAAACACAACCTGCAGAAGTGGTGAATCCTTTCACCAATGGAAGCACGATCATTACCATCAACCCTGCGGCTCAAATGCCGATCAAGTTGTCTGGAAGCAACAACTACATGATGTGGAGAACGCAACTGGATCTTCTATTACTTGGGTACGATCTCACTGCCTTCATCGACGGTAGCTCTTCTCGCCCGTCTTCTTCAGATCCAAGCTACAAATCATGGACCCGTCAAGATGGATTGATCAGACATGCCATCATGGCATCTGTTGATCAAATTGTGGCGTCCATAGTGATGACAGCTACCACGGCGAGAGAGGCGTGGCTGCGACTGGCTACTCAGTTTGCCAACAAATCGCAGTCGCGCATCTACAGTCTTCAAGACAAGCTCTCCAAACTAAACAAAGGAGGTAAATCCATTTCTGATTATTTTACTGAAGTAAAATCAATTGCGGATGAACTTTCAATTGCTGATGCTCCTGTCAATCCATCGGCATTAACCATTAAAATTTTAAGTGGCCTAGGACCGGAATTTAATGATGTTAGTGCAGCCATAAGGTCCAGAGATTGTCCTATATCATTAGAAGAGCTTTATGATAAGCGCTTAGGCTATGAGAATTTTATCAGCTTGCGCAGTGAACAACCTGCTGTAATGGCACACTATTCACAGCACTCGAACAACATAGCAAAGCCACCATGGCAAAACAAGAAGGAACAGAACAAATTCGGGTCGTTTAAACCATAGAACAATTCCAACAACAACAGAACACCAAAGTACTTCAATAAACCAAGGCTGCAGTGTCAGATCTGTGAGAAAATTGGACACTCTGCAAGGATTTGCAGAAGCAGGTTTAATAATGCTGATAGAGTACCACAACTAAACTACTGTGAACAAAACAACAAGTCAACATGGGTTCTGGACTCTGGTGCGATGCACCACGTAACATCGGAATATGAAAATCTTCAGTCGACTTCATCTGTTGGCAGTGATCAAGGCATCAACATTGGAGATGGCAACACTATACCGGTTTCTCATTCTGGTATGGTCTCCCTCTCTCCCTCTTTTCACTTGGATGAAGTATTGTTTGCTCCATTGATCACTAAGAATCTTATATCTGTTGCAAAATTCTGCATTCAAAATTGAGTATCTGTTGAATTCTTCCCTGACTGCTTTGTGGTGAAGGATCTGAATACAGGTTCTCCTCTAGCTCACGGCCAGAATAACGGCGACCTGTATGAATGGAGTAATGCACAACCTTCTGCCATGGTTTCTATCTCATCGAACAAACCCTCTATCACCACTTGGCATCGACGTCTAGGACATCCGCATCGTAAAGTTCTCCACTCTACATTAAATAATTTCAAGCTTCCTTTTACTTCTGCAGATATGGAACACTGTATTGCGTGTTCGTGTAATAAAAGTCATAGGATTCCCTTTGTCACTTCTACTATTAAAAGCAGTCGACCCTTGGAACTGCTCTATTCCAATGTATGGGGTCCTGCTCCTTTAATTTCTTGTGAAGGTCATCGTTATTACGTGATTTTTGTTGATCACTTCTCGAAATATACATGGCTTTTCCCTATTAAACACAAGTCAGATGTCCTTTCTGTGTTCTCTGCTTTCAAATCTCTAGTGGAGAAATATTTTAGCTTGTCCATTAAAAGCTTATACACTGATGGTGGCGGTGAGTATATTGCTCTCAGTTCCTTTCTAAGTAACCATGGTATTCAACACTTGTGTACCCCTCCATATACTCCTCAGCGTGTGAGTTTAGCAGAAAGAAAACACCGCCACATCATGGAAACCACACTTACGTTGTTATCACAAGCCTCAGTTCCATTAAAATATTGGAACTTTGCATGTTCGACAACAGTGTATCTCATTAACAGAATGCCAACTTCCACGTTGAAAAACAAGTCACCATATCAATGTCTTTTTGGTGACAATCCAAATTACTCCAATTTGAAAATTTTCGGGTGTTTGTGCTTCCCCTGGCTGAAGCCATATGCACAAAACAAGTTTGGACCAAAATCCAAACCTTGTGTTTTCCTTGGATGAGTCAATCAAACACCATTGCTATATCTGCCTTGAACCCAACACCTCTCAAACCTTCCTTTCCCGGCATGTTGAATTTATTGAGAACACCTTTCCTTTCTCTTCCATCTCAACTTCTTCACCTCGAGTCACCCAAACAGCTATCAGTTCATGGACAGACATTACATCTGACATTTGTCAATCAATACCAACTGCTCCAAACTCATGTCCGGTTGTATCCTCAGACATTTGCTCTCCACCGTCCATTGTTCCACCATCTTCAATTCCTATGGTCATTACTCCTTCATCTCAGGGTGCGGAACCTCTAGCCGCAGCAGGAGAACCTATAACAGTCCCAGATTCATTGTGCAACATGGAACCAACTGCTACACGAAGAGTACATACTCGTTCACAGTCAAATATATTCAAACCAAGAGTTCCGACAGATTACTCGACACTCGTGAGCATTGCCTGTTCACTGCCAGTTCCAAACACTTACAAACAGGCTGTACAATACCCAGAATGGAGACATGTGATGCAACAGGAGATTGATGCATTGATTAAGCGTAACACATGGTCACTAGTTCCTGCGGATAAAGCACAGAACATAGTTGGATGCCGTTAGATTTTTCGAATAAAACAAAAGCCAGATGGCTCGGTTGATAGATTTAAAGGAAGACTTGTGGCAAAAGGCTTCCATCAAAGGCCTGGTATTGATTTTAAATCAACCTTTAGTCCAGTGATCAAACAAACTACTATACGCTTAATCTTAAGCTTGGCGTCCAAGAAAAACTGGGATATGTTCCAGCTTGACGTCAACAATGCGTTCCTTCATGGAACATTGCATGAAGAAGTTTTTATGGAGCAGCCACCGGGATTCATCAACTCTGACCATCCAAATCATGTGTGCAAGCTGAATAAAGCCATTTATGGCTTAAGGCAAGCCCCCCAAGCCTGGTTCAACGAGCTGAAAAATTACTTAATATCTCTTGGCTTTCGTAATTCTGCTTCTGATACTTCTTTGTTTATATTAAAGAACAATTGTTCAATTACACTACTGTTGTTGTACGTCGATGATATCATATCAACAGGGTCTTCAACAGAGAAAATATCAGACATATATGAGAAGCTATCATTGCGCTTCTCTCTCAAGGAGATCCAACCACTAAGCTACTTCCTCGGCATTGAAGTAAGCAGGACAACATCCGGAGTCATCCTGTCACAGCAGAAGTACACCGCAGATCTTCTGTGCAAATTCAACATGCACGAGTGCAATAGCATCAAAACACCCATGTCGGTTTCAGTTAAGTTGACTGTCAATGATAGCTCTCAACCTGCGGATTCCAAATTGTTTAGGCAAGTAGTTGGAGCTCTGCAGTACCTGACGTTTACAAGACCAGATATTAGTTATGCAGTAAACAAGCTGTCTCAATACATGCATAACCCAACAGTAACTCAGTGGCAATGCTGCAAACGAGTTCTAAGGTATCTGCGAGGTACCTCTAATCTGGGCGTTCTACTAAATTCAAGCAACAAGTTTAATCTGGAAGCTTACTCGGATTCCGACTGGGGAGGCGATCTTGATGATCGGAAGTCCACTGGTGCTTATATCATATTCCTCGGCAATTCTCCATAAGCTGGAGCTCAAAAAAACAAAGAAGCATTTCAAGGTCGTCGACGGAAGCCGAGTACAAAGCACTCGCTAACACAGCAGCAGAAGTACAGTGGATAACTCACCTTATAAATGAACTTGATTACTTCCACTTCTCCATTCCAACAATCTACTGTGACAATCTCGGTGCTACAATACTGACAAATCAACCAAGCAGCCATAGTAGGATGAAGCATGTGGAGTTAGATTTCCATTTTGTTCGGGATCGAGTTCAAGCTAAACTTCTCTCTGTTCAGCACATACCAGCAGCTCTACAGTTGGCTGATACTTTAACGAAACCTACATTGACTGCTATTTTCATTGACCATCGGATCAAGATGGGCGTCGTTGAACGACCCATCTTGCGGGGGGATATTGGAGGCAGCGGTATCAACTACCGCACGTAGTCACATCACATGAGAGATACCAACTCACATGCCACGTCAGTGTCACTCTAACAACTCTCCACTAATAGCTATTATTCTCCATTCTCTTCTGTTACAGTCGTTTTGATCCTTGCTTCGTTATTGACGATCTGGATCTGAGTCTATATAAGGATGTAATATTTTGAGTAAGAAATATGCAGTTTTTAATATTCTCCTCCTCTCTGTTTAGTTCATCCTTATTTCCATTAATGCGGAGTGAAGGAAATTAAAATGTTTAATTACAATGTTGTAATCATAATTAAGTGTGTCTAATTAGCTTATATATAGGTACATTTGGAGACAAATGAAGAAATGTTTAGTTGGATGATGAAGTTTATGTGTATAAGTAGATTGTGGATAGCATAACCGGGATTTAAGTGGATATGTTATCTTCCAGAATAAACTTCAGCATGTGAATTAAACTGGATGCTCCGCCTGCATTCATTCAATTAAGGATTAATAACACTTTTCTCCTTATTCGATTTAAAACTCACCATCATAAGTTTTCATCGATATTAATTACTTAAACTCTTTCAGTTCTACTTTCTATCATTAGGTGATCTACGTAACTCAATTCTTTTGAGAGTTTTCTATCATTAGGTGAACATAGAAGCAGCATTCAGGAAGCAAGACAAGATAAGCGTCAGGTGGACCCCACCAACTCCTTGAAGGCGACGAAGAAGGGAGCGTCGACGTCGATCTCCTTGTACGGCTGCATGAGGCAGAGGGTGATTGCGAGAATGCAGTATAAGAAGGTGGTGATGGCCATGGAGCCGACGAGGTCGATGGGGATGTCGCATGCGGGGTTTTTGCTCCTCGGCCATGGTGGGACGGCGTTGAAGCCGACGTAGGCGAAGAAGAGGACGACGTCGACGCTGAAGACGCCATGGGCGCCACCTCAGTGTTGAGGACGACGACGAGGCAGATGACGGTGATAACAACGATGGCGATGGGGTCGAGGCAATTGTAGTCAGCAGCCAGAGTAGGGGCGTGGATATTGAGTCACTACTACATTTTGGCTCTATGGCCACGCCACCTTTAGGAACGGCTAAAAAACTGTTCCCATACATCACTTATAGGAACGGTTTTCCAAAACCGTTCCCTTAGCCATTATATTATAGGAACACTAAAGAAACCGTTCCTGTAGATAATATATGGGAATAAATTTTTCAACCGTTCCCTTAGACTATACTATGGGAACACTTTTAGTAACCGTTCTCTTAGAATGTATACTATGGGAACACAAAGGAACCGTTCCCATAGTCTAACTCCATGTATACTATATAATTAAAAAATAAAAAAACTTAAGCCATTTAATTTTCCTCTCCCGCGCGCTGATCGACTACTCGCGCGATCTCTTCTGCCCTAAACGCACCGCTCTACTGCGGTGACCTCCCGACGCCACCGCTTTGCTACACCGACCTCCCGACGCGATTGCTCTGCTGCGCCGACCTCCCGACGCGACCGCTCTACTGCGCCGAACTCCCGACGCCACCAGGCCTCTGCTGTGCCGACCTCTCGAGTCCCGACGCCACCACCCATCTCACACTCTCATAGCACCGGTCGCCGACGATCCTTCCTGTCGTCAGTCATCGTCTCCCGCCGACCGGTAAACACTCCGCTCCCCCTCTCCCCTGTCCCCTCTCCATTTACTGAGTGTCCTTAATCGATTGAGGACAACTTTGTTTTTGCTATCTCAGATCATTTTCCATCTCCCGGTATTACTAATTCATAATATGCCATGTATGATTTTGTTTTCTTTTATGTGATATATCTTTCATTTTCTGATTTTCCATATCCCGGTATTATGATTTTGTTTCATGTTGAGGTTCAATTGATTAAACCTTATTTTTCCATCTCCCGGTATTGATTTTGATATTGAGTTTAAAAATATATTAAAATCTAACAATGCTAACTTGGGTGATAGATTAATTTCCATAACTTGTACGTATAGTGAAAAAATAGCTTGTATGTGGGAGCTGGGAGTAGAAAATCATCCCTCAAGTCATGTTGAACTCAGGACTAGGTAAAGGAGGCAGTGCACTCCTATATTTGTAGCCCGAGAACAACCATGTTCTCTCGGATGAGTAGAATCTTTATTTACCCCTGGGAAAACTTAGGACTAAGCCTTACATCTGAAAGGTAAAAGAAACTGAGGCTAGCATTTAAATAGTTTAACCTCGATGCTTCCTTTAAGTGTTTAATATTTATTAGCTCAGCTTTCAATAGACACTTCCAGGAATAGAATAGGCTTGATATGATTTTGTCGTTTTTGACCATTTGATTTTTTTCTTTTCGTAGTTAAGTAAAATCAATGGATAAGGAATGGATTCAAATGCCGAGATATAGTGCAGAGTATATCAATGGTGTGCAATGTTTCCTACATTTTGCTTATAATAAAGGAAGGCCTCAGGGAGGAGAGATTTTATGCCCTTGTGCTCAATGTGGTAATGGTCGTTGGTTAAGAAAAGATGCAATATTTGAACATTTGATAGACTATGGATTTCTAAAAGGCTACACTATTTGGGTAAACCATGGTGAGGAGTTAACCATGCCCACAGAGGAGGATGACATCGATGATGGAGAGAATTGCATGGATGATACAGATGCACTGTTGCATGATAGATTTAGAGAAGTGGCAGAAGAAGATGGAGTTATAGAGGGGCCTAATGAAGATGCCAAAAAGTTTTATAATTTATTAGAAGAGGCAAACAAGGAATTGTACCCCGGTTGTAAAAATTTCTCTACTTTGTCCTTCATCATTCGGTTATATTTGATGAAGTGTCTCTTTGGCTGGAGTAATGTGTCATTCAATGCACTCTTAGAGCTACTAAAAGAAGCTATGCCAGATTTAAACATCCCCCAATCTTTTAATAAAACAAGAGCCATGATAAGGGACTTGGGCCTTGATTATAAAAAGATTGATGCTTGTCCCAATAATTGTATGTTATATTGGAAAGATCATGAGAAAGACAAGTCTTGTCATCTTTGCGGTGCTTCACGGTGGGTTGAGAATTCTCAGGCAGAGAATGAGCTAGAAAATCCCAAGCAAGGCCACAAAGTAGCGGCTAAAGTTTTAAGACACTTCCCGTTAATTCCTAGACTTCAAAGGTTGTTCATGTGTGAGAGGACTGCAGAATTAATGAGGTGGCATGAGGAAGAGCGGACAAGAGATGGGAAGTTAAGGCATCCTGCTGATGGCGAAGCATGGAGAGACTTCGATGAGCGTTATCTTGATTTTGCTAGTGACCCACGCAACATAAGACTTGGGTTGACTAGCGATGGATTCAATCCATATAGGACAATGAGTATTTCTTATAGTATATGGCCGGTAATAGTTATGCCGTACAACCTTCCACCATGGTTATGCATGAAGTCGGAGTATTTTATGTTGTCCTTAATTATCCCTGGACCACACTCTCCCGGGACTAATATTGATGTGTACTTGCAACCATTGGTTGAAGAGTTGAAAACTATGTGGGAGCCGGGAGTAGACACATATGATGCTTCAAAGAATCAAACTTTAAAGTTGCGAGCAGCCCTTTTATGGACTATTAGCGACTTTCCTGGATATGCTATGTTGAGTGGTTGGAGCACAAAGGGAAAATTAGCATGTCCATCTTGTAATTATAACACAAATTCGGTTTACCTAAAGCATAGTCGAAAGATGTGTTATATGGATCATCGTGTTTTCTTGCCGATGAGTCATAATTATAGAAGAAACACACGGGATTTCAATGGAAAAGAAGAATATAGGCCTGCTCCTATTTTGTTAGAAGGGACACAGATCTTGGACTTGTTGCAAGACTTTGTCAATTCATTTGGGAAGATGCAAAAGAAAAGCAATGGTCCTTGGAAGAAGAAGTCTATTTTTTTTGAATTGTCATATTGGAAGCATAATAGACTACGACATAATCTTGATGTCATGCATATTGAAAAGAACATCTTTGACAATGTGATAGATACTTTATTGGACATAATGGGGAAGACAAAAGATTATGTTAATGCTCGTTTAGATTTGCAAGAGTTGGGAATTAGAAAGAAACTTCATCCGAAACCAATAGATCAAGGCAAGAAAGTAAAGTATGCAAAAGCATGCTTTAACATGAATAAAAATGAGAAGTCTATTTTCTGTGGTGTTCTCAAGGAAGCAAAATTACCTGATGGTTGTGCAGCAAATATTTCAAGATGTGTTCACCAAGATGGTTTGAAAGTCTCAGGATACAAGAGTCATGATGCTCATTTCATGCTACACTACTTGCTGCCAATAGCAATGATTAGCACACTTCCTCACCAACTGGCCTACCCTTTGATACGTTTATGTTCTTTTTTTCGTTCCATATGTCAAAGAGTTATTGATGTGAACGATTTAGAGATCTTAGAATTTGAAATTGCTGAAACACTTTGCCAATTAGAGAGGATTTTTCCTCCTTCATTTTTTGATGTAATGCTTCATTTGCCTATTCACCTACCAAATGAGATAAGATTGAGTGGTCCTGTTCATTCTCGGTGGATGTATTCACCAGAAAGAGAGTTGGGAAAGTTGAAGGCTTATGTGCGCAATAAAGCTCGTCCGGAAGGTTCAATAGCTGAGGGTTACTTGGTTGAGGAATGCTTGACATTTTGCTCAAATTATATGAACTCTAATGTGGAGACACGGTGGAACAGAGTGAAAAGAAATGCTGACACATGTGAGTCTTTTGATACTAAACTTCCTAGTTTTTTTTTACCCATGGGTCGTCCTATAGGAGGGAAGAAAAAAGGTAATTTATTTTCGATGGACAACAATGAGAAGAACCAAGCCCACCGGTATATCTTGTTCAATTGTGATGAAGTTCAGCCTTACATTAGGTAAATAACTATTCTTTGCTCTTAAAAATTTGTTTATAAACTCAATTGAATGATTGTTGTAACAAAATAATTTTCATGTAGTGAACATGAGACTATCATAAATCAAAAGAAAGGAAGAAAGTGGACCAAAGCAAAAAGTCAAAGCCATGATTTTATTGAGTGGTTTAAAAATCATGCAATGGAGGAGGATGTCCCTGATCGATTGAAGGAGTTGTGTAGAGGCCCAAATAAAGTTGCAAGAAGGCTTTCGGGTTATGTTATCAATGGGTGTAAATTTCATACTACGCAGCGTGATGCAAGCCGCAAGACACAAAATAGTGGTGTCACTTTGGTGTCAATCACTCAAAGCTTTGCTAGTAGTAAGGATCAAAATCCGACGACGAATGCAGTTACTTATTATGGTGCAATAAATGAAATAATTGAGTTAGACTATTATGGTAATTTCAAGTTTGTCTTGTTTAGATCAGAAAAGTATGGGTTGACTTGTGTTCACTTCAATAAAAAATGTTATATGGATGATCCTTTTGTGCTAGCTTCTCAAGTCCAACAGTGCTTCTATGTTCGCGATCCCTCTAAAGACAAACTTTATCAGATTTCAGCTGAAACCTTATTAGATTTCAGCTGAAACCTTATTAGTTTCAGCAATCATACAAGTTTGAGCAATGAAACCTGATAAGGTTTCTGTTGAAACCTGATTTCTACAATAATCTGAAGCTTAATCTCTGTTTATGAGAGTGAATACCAAGTTAGTAATCTGAAGATTACCATATTGAGCTTAGATACCAACTGTTGCATGTATATTGTTTAAGTAATTCATTGCTCAAACTTTATCAGGTTTCAGCTGAAACCTTATTAGATTTCAGTGGACATATGATAATGCTAGAACAATGGATAATCTGATGTAACAAATATGCTAGATTCGGACCTATGATAACAAATATGAACAATGGACATATGATAAGTTAGTAATCTGAAGATAATGCTAGAACAGTGGACCTAAAAATATGCTAGATTCGGACCTAGTAGACATATGATAATCTGATGTAACAATGGGTAAAGGAAATGTAACAATGGATTTCAGCTGAAACCTTATTAGATTTCAGCTGAAACCTTATTAGTTTCAGCAATCATACAAGTTTCATTATCATGTTCAGGTTTCAAGTCTAAAAATGCTTTGAGATTGATGTTTATGAGTATGTTTCAGTATGATAAGATCAATGTCTGAGCTGATCAGTTCTCCTTTGTTAGACATGAACAGGTTTGCAAGAGAGCAAACCAAACCTAGAAGTATTGTGAGGCCTTGTCATTGCCAAGGCAGTGCATCTAGATCCAGATGGGTCTATGCTGAAAGACCTTCTCGAAATCTTGTGTATTCTTATTTCTTGGAACACCCTGATGTAGGATACTTTATGCTAGCTTGCATTTAAAATCTTCTTTATCTTGCAGCCCATCTTAATATCAAATGATCAGCTTCAGTAGTTATCTTCCTTTTTTTCTCCTGTTTTAGTGGTTTTCTCAAGTTTACCTAGCAACACAGTTAGTTAGTTCTACTGTTTCGTCCCTGGTAGAATGTTTTCTGTCATCTAACTTGTATCACTAACTTAAATGTTCACTTATAGCAGCAGGGTGCTATTACACTGCCGGGTGCTGTTTAGGTTTACCTAAGTGAACCTAGATAATTCAGGTATTTGATGCCAATCTGTGTACTAATTAGCTTAAACTACAAATGCTGTGGTAGATAGCTCTACTTTGAGCTAAATTGGATAATTTTAGCAAGGTCATGTATTCCTTTTTGCATTCTCTCTTGATACTAATATATTTATCTTTTCCCCCTTTTTTCAGGTTTGTTAAACCTCTCTGTCACAAGAATTGATATGGATTTTTCACTACAAGCAAAGTCAAGCAAAGAGTTAGCGGCCAAACATTACAAAATTAAATGTGAAAAGATTGAGCAGAATAAGAAGTTAAATCCAAACAGAAGATATGGTTTAGTCTCAAAACAAAATAAGAAGGACTCAGTCGCTCAAATTACAGAGGCCAATCAGAAGAATAGTATCTCTAATATCAATGTCCAAGAGAAAGGAAAAACATCCTTTGAAAAGCCCAAGGATGCAGTCCCTACTCAACCTACTGCTTCTACTATGAGGCAGGTCATTTCTATTGATATTCAAAATAGAGGAAAAAGACCAACCATTCAAGATCAAAGACCCACATCCTCTACTAAAAAACAAGTTCTTTCCAATTCCAATACAAAGTCTTCTCAAGTGCAACAACAACAAAAGCCAATCATTCAATATCAAAGGTCTACCCAAGTGCAGCAGCAACAAAGAAAGGGTAACCATGAGCAAGGACATGGGTATGCAACAAAGAAGACAAAGACTGCACCTTTGTGTCCATCAATGTCAATGGTTGAATATCGTGAGAAGCTGGGTATGCAAGTGCTAGAAAAAGATCCTCTAGAAGAGGAATGTAGAGAAGATGACATGGAACAAGTTGAGGAAGAGCACAATATACCCGATGAGCTAGAAGAGGAAGCAGATGTTGAGGAAGAGCACAATATACCCGATGAGTTGGAACATGTTCCCGAAGGTATATTATGTCATTATATGGAATTCTATAATTAGCTTATTTTTAAATCATTATTGCTATGTCAATTAGGAACATCAAAAAGAAAGCAAGAGGGAAGACAATGTGCTATAGAATTCATGGAAGATCACTAGAGGAGCGACAAGAAATAATTTTTAATAGTGAAGCACAACCAGTTGGGCCCAATGAGAAAGCTGTTTCAGACTTGAGCCAATTTTTGGGAACTGTGGCACGAAATTCAAATTGGTGTCCCTTGATTTACACCAATTGGAAGGCCGTACCGAACAAGGATGACATATGGAAATATATCAATGTATGATAGTTTTTTGTATTGTTCATTTACATTTGCATGTTAATATTAATGCTTGTTTTGCTTCACTTTCTAGAAAAAAGTTCATCCTTCCAAAAATAGGGAAAGGGGTTGTGTTCAAAATTATGGATGAAGCTTGGAGGAAACACAAATCAAAAATCAAGAAGGAACATTTTGACAATTACGTAACAAATAGCGAGAGGATAAAAAATCGTCCTACAGACATTCCTCTCGAACACTTCAAGCAAATGATTGATTACTGGAGCTATGAACCCATCCAAGTAAGTATCTAGGTTTCATTATATAACTATGAAAATTATAAAGATTTAGCGGAGTTTGGTCTGCTTAGCGGATTTAACTATGAAAATTATAAAGATTTCTTACTTGCTTTTGATATGGTTATTGATTTTTTCTGGTTGCATATATTTAGTTTTTTTGTTATTGATGTAGGATATGTGTCAACAAAATAGATTGAACAGATCATAACAAAAATGGAGGCATCGGATGGGCAATAAAAGATTTTTTGTGATAAAAGAAAAATTGGTAATATTTTTTTGCACAGTTTCATATTTTGAATTTTAAAGTAATGTCAATATTATGTTTTAACTCATTCTTGTGATTTATACAAAGCATGCTCAAAAGAATGAAGAACCCAGTCAAGTTGAGATGTTTGTTGAAACTCGGACTAAGGACGGAAAAACCTTAGATGATGAAACTGAAGAGACAATTGTGAGTTTTTCTTCTAGCTATTGTTTTATACTTAATTATTTATTATTATCACTAACATTATTAAAATGTACATTTTAGGAAAAGCTTAAAACCATGGTTGAGCATGATGGGAAACCTGCTGCTGAGGTATTTCAATCTATGTTTGGGAAAGAGAAGTCAGGAAGGGTGCGTTGTTATGGAGGAATAATTACACCCACGATCTTAAAAAAAAATGAAGAAATGGCAGCAATACAAGAAAAACATGATCAAGAGGTGAAGTCTTTGAAGGAGCAACATGCAATAATGGAAGAAAGACATGCAAAAATGGAAGAGAGACAGAACCAAATGCAACACCAAATGCAAGGAATGCAATCTCTTTTGAAGACATTTATTACACAGGCAAATCCAGATTTGAACATAGAGGCTATAACAGCTCTGTTGGCACCACCAACTACTCCAAGGGATGCCAATAACATCTTTGGTTCTTCTACTTCCACACATCATCCTCAAAATCAGGTAATTTTAGTTTAATATATGATTATGGAGTCTTCTGATCATTTTTATTTATTAATTAATTTTTGCAGGAAATGATAAATTGAGATGATCAAGAGGACTTGGCTAATGGGAATGCTAGGCTTAGAACAATTTCATATGTTTGTGAACTTTATTTAGACTTAATTGTGAAATTATGGAATGAGAATACTATAATTGTGAACTAATTATTATTCAATTAAATATATTATAAGTTTGAATGAAATTTATGTTTTCGAATCTATGTTTGTAAAATTATATGGTTGTCTATGAAATTGTATGAGTGTTTGTGAAATTGTATGGTTTACAGGAATATATATACATTTTAGGAACAAATATGAACCTGTGCACAAACAATACAAATATGAACCAGCCTATAAGATTTACCTATAGGAACGGTTAAGAATCGTTTCTATAGGGTGGAACTATAGGAACGGTGTAGAACCGTTCCTATAGGGTGGAACTATAGGAACGGTGTAAAACCGTTCCTATAGGGTTGGTTTATAGGAACCTTTTATAACCGTTCCTATAGGCTACACCTATAGGAACGATTATTTTGGCAGCGTGACCATAGGGAAGAAAACTGTTCCTATAGCCTAACGGAACGGCTGATTTGAGTACACACGGGAAACCGTTCCCGTAGGTCTATGGGAACGGTTTTTATCTTTTGGGAACGGTTTTCAACCGTTCCTATAGATTAAAAATATTGTAGTGAGTACTTGGAGATGGGTGGCAACGGAAAGAAAAAAAATGAAGAGAGAGAGAGATGACATCCAATTAAAAATTATATTTAAAAATTAATTCGACGTGTATAAGCTGACACAACGAATGAGTTTTTTAAAATTATTTTTGGATCGCCACGTCAGCAAGTTAACGGGTGATCTCACGATTTGCAGACGAAGGGTTATTATTGGAATCGATGTTAAAATTCATATATACAATTGAGACCAATTAAAGGATTGACTAAAATTTAAAAATTTATAAAAATTTAAAATATTTTCGTCTAATAACCCAAAAATTAATATATTAAGATTATTAAGAAAAACAACCGTTGATAAACTCAATGAAGGGAAGCCATACTTAGTGGACTAACCAAACAACTCACATAATATAATAGCTTTTATAGGTACCTAGGAATCAGTAATCAAGGACACAAATGACTAGTTCATAATCTTGCTTTATAATAATATATAAGATCACAAAAGCTGCAAGTCTATTATGTTGATAATAGTAGTAGCAGAATTAGATTAAAAGATGATGTAAAATTAAGCAAACTTTATGAGAGATCATGAAATACATTGAATTCATATACCATATCCCTACAACCAAATTTCTCGTTTCAATCCATGCAAGATGGCTCTGCAGATAAAATAGAATGTATGACAGATAAAAGATTATGTAAAATTAAGCAATGAACTTTATGAGGGATTATGTTGATAGTGTACTTCCTTCTTTCAAGACAAGTGCACCATAGAAATTGCAAGGACCCTTACCTTCTGGTTCACATGCATTCTTGCCACATGAGAAATAGTTGCTCACAAGCTTGTATCGCCGAGCTTGGCATGAACAATGCTTTCCTTGTTGGAATACAATAGATCTTTTTGCTGCCTCAACAAGATTAATAACTTCTTCCACCTGTTTCTTTTTTGGAACACCAAAATTACCTTTGGAGATAGCTCTGGAGTCAGTTTCACTCTATTCGCTTGTCTCCTGAACCGTTCAAGCATTTGTTTCTTTAGAAATTCATTTGTAATTTGATTCTCGGGAGAAAAGCCAAATCTATCAACAAATTAACAATCTATCATAGTAGGAAAAATATTGCATATGCCAATCTAACCTCCAACTTAGTGAAAACCCTAGTTAGTGTCAATTCCTAGCGTATTATAACGGAAAAATCTGATCTTCAAATTTAAGATAGAAAAGGTTTAAAATGGGTAGAGAGAGAGGACAAAGAATAGGGTCATGAACGATGAGGTAATCGATGGCTTCTTGCACAGGACGAGCTCGCAGAAGGAGACGAGACCGTGGATTAGATCCCCATCCAAAGACATGCCCGCCTCTGTCCTCCCACAGAGCTCCATCAAAGCCTCCTCCAATCATTCTCCCAATCCCCCATCTCTCCACCTCTGTGTAGTTCCTTTTGCCACTTCGCCCTTTCCTACGACAAGCAAGGACATATCACAGACTGAGAAGGGCTTTGTCGTCTGATGATCACAAGCATGCAATTTAACGAAGTGTTAAAGAATAGATGGACAAAGGCTTTTATTCTGCGAGCAGATATGGAAAGACGGGAAGATGAAGTGGGAGATAGGGTTCTATGCGCGCGGTGCCTTAAACCGCATCATGTTATTTCACTTCAACTGCGGTTAATTAAAAACCACGGCTTCAATATTTTTTAAACTACAAAAAAATAAACAGCTGGTTTAATAACTCTATAGATGCAGTTTTTAAAAACTGCAGCTAATTAACTGCGGATTAAAGTAAATTTTGTTATAGTGGAGTCAACGAGGAGAGGAGGGGTAGCCTATGTTATCCTAGTGTCCTTCTCTTCTCTTTGATGATGCGTGTGGGAGACCTCGTCCTAAAGGACGAAAATAGGTCTTCTTCTTTCCGAGTGGTTGTCTCTATCACGATCTGACGGTGGCACTCGTCTTCAGCCAGGTGTTACTCCTAGAACCGTGTCAGCATCTCGACCTGGCTATTAACCATCGGTTCTCCGCCCAAAGGTCGTTTATCAGACGCTTGGATTCTTCTAGTGAGGGGTTGGCTGGTGTTGAAACTTCACTCATTGTTTCAGTGTCTCCAGGTAGAGGGGGACGTCGCTGCTAGGGTGCTGCCTTCGTGTGACGTGATGGCCAAGAACCAGACTCGGTGAAAACCAAGTTCGTGAGGAGCGCGCTTGGGGTCATTGAGGGCATAAGAGCCCGGGATAGACACCAAGGCCGGTGAGCCAGACCGGTGGAGACCAGGTCCTGGTCGCTACGTGAAATGTTTAGGGTGCATTTGTTTATGAAAATATTTTTCGACTTTTCGTTTCGTGAAAACCGAAACAGATTTTCGAGTTTTGGAATTTTGGTTTTGATTTTTTTGTTTGGCGAATACAGATTATATATATATATGAAGCAACAATTACACCACAACACTTATATAATAGTTACACCCCAACAGTTACACCACAAAAGCAACATAAGTTACACCACAGAATTCATCTAAAGTAGTTACACCACCACTAGAGGCAAAGGCAATAAGATGGTCATTAGTATGGATGTGGGACAATGATAGGAAATGTGTATCACCATTAATTGGTGATCGCCTTCAATTCATAGTCCACCAACAAAATGATTTGCCCATTATCGCAATATAAGCACAACCATGCATTGAAAAATTTATAAGCATAACCACACATTGAATGTAAGCATAACCACATTAGCATAGTCATAATTCATATAAGCATAACCACAAATCCATATATGATAGTGGGCAACATTACTTTATGATAGGGATGACAATTTCTGACACGACACGAAGTTACGCGGGTTCAGGTTTAGCTAAACGTGTATTTTGATTAAACGGGTTTAACCCGAATTAATACGATTAAATAATCGTGTTAATCCGGGTTGAACCCGTGTAACCCGTATAAACAAGATTAAACTCATTTAACTAAACACATTTAATCGTGTTACTAAACATATTTAATCCATTTACCCATTTTTAAGAATATATATATAATAATAAGTAAAAAGTTACGAATATTGGGTATGTCTTGTTATTAATAGTCTTTCTCATGTGTTTAATTTTTAATTTCAATAGCTTTTTCATTTTGTTCATTATTGAAATTGTGTTTATCGTGTTGTATCTTGTATGTGTACATATGTACACGTTTAGACACGTTACTTAAATAGGTTAAGTGTGTCGTGTCGTGTCAATCCGAGAATAAAAGGGTCGGGTTCGGGTTTGCATATTCGAACACGTTTAATAAACGGGCCAGGTTTGAGTTTAGCCTTTTACAACACGAGACACGTTTAGACACGACACGACATGGATTGCCACCCCTACTTTATGACTTTAGGAGAAAAGTGTGCATAATCATTGATTGGTTATCGCCTCCAATTCCTCACCGATATAAAACTAATTAAGTCAATCTATTCTAATAAAATAAAGGCATCCAATTACATTAGTAGTCAAACACGTATTTAGTTTTACATCATTCAAGTTATCTAACCTATTTAAACAAAAAAATAAAAGCAATGAAAACAAGTACTATCAACCCCTTGCAACCCATGTCAAGGAGCTTGTCCATTTTGTCCTCTAGTGAAGGAAGGTCCCTACTTGTTTGGTTCACTTCTTCTTTCCCATAGCGTATCGTCGTTGCAATGAGAGTGATCCATCGGAAGAATTGACAACCTTTGAGACTATTTGTGCAAGCCACATATATATAATCGATCAGGGTTTTAATTTTGCACTTTCACTTATCCTTATTGCGGCTCGTAAACCACAAAAACCGTCTCTGTTTTGATATCTCAAATACATTGTATTTTCACTTATTCGGGATGAAGAAGTTGTCATACTATTTAATAAAACCAAAATTAGTATATTGTTCGTACCATACACTATCAAAATTAAGCATGACTAATTGAAGTGAAATGAAGCAGCATAATTAACATTGAACAAATATACATGATAAGCAACAAATACTATTGAAGTGAAGCAACTAGAATAACTGAATGAAGCGATCAAGCAACAAAAATGAAGTAATATTATTAACAGTGAAAAAAGAAGAAGATATGTAACACATAATACATGATTAACATTGAGCTACAAATTACAAAAATCTGATTACAAGCAACCAATTCATAATAGATATGCAAACTGATAAATACACATAATAGATATGTACACAAATAAACACATAACACATCATACGTACACAACAAATAATATACAAAAACATACAAAATCCCTAGATCCAACAACCCTACATCCAAAAACCCTAGATCTAGAAACACTACATCCGAAAACCCTAGATTTAGAAACACTAGATCAAACAAGAGAAACATCCAAAAATTCAAAAATATATACGAAGATCAAGTTCTGGAGGCGAGAAACATCCAAAAATCGAAGATCAAAAATCCTAGATCCAAAAACCGAACAAGTAACATCCAACAAGAAGATGTATACGAAGATCAAGTTCTAGAGGCAAAAAACATCCAATAACCGAAGTTCAAAAACCCTAGATCTAAAAACTGAACAAAAACCGAAGATCGAACAAGAAAACAACAAGAGCTATACGAAGATCAAGTTCTGGAGGTGAGAAATCATACATTTTTATGAAGAAATCGGGAACCAAATGGGGTTTTGAACAAATCACCTCTTGTCGCCACTCTACTCAGGGTCGAGGTGTCACGAAAGATAGAAGCCCTAACCCGACAGATGTCAGGTTTTGTTTATTTTCGCGAAATGGGCAGAGAACTTGTTTTATTTACAAGTTTGTGACCGCTCGTTTCGGGTATTTTTCGCGAAAACCAGAATTCTACTCCGAGTAGAGTTCTGGTTAATGTACAAATGTGGGTTTCGCAAAAACTTCATTTCACGAAATCAATTTGAAACATGGACCTGTTTTCGTCAATAAATAGGTTTTCGGGCCAGGTTTTCATTTCAAACGAAATGAAAACGTGAAAAGTCTGCTAACAAACAAGCCCTTAGGCTTCCACGGGCCCGAAGGAGGAAATATGTGCTTTAGGGGTTTGGCTCGAGTTCATATGTGGAGACTAGCTCGAGCAAGATTCAAGTAGAATATTTAAAGCGGCAAGATTGCTTTAATGGTTTCCTGATCATTCATAGAGTGAAATGTGAGAAATATAATTTTATTTGAGCAATAAAGAAATTGTACGTACAGGGGAAGTGGTCTTTGCTGAGCTTTATTGACGATCAAATTTTGCTTGGAGTTCTTTTCAAGGGTTGAGCCGAGATTGCTTCCGCTTGGTTCGAGATTTTCAGCCAGTTGTTTGTTCTTGTCCCTGGAAAGTTCTTGCGGGCCGATAAGCGCATTCCTTGGTTCGACCGCCTTTGGTTTGAGGCATTCATTGTAACACCACCAGACTTTCTTTTGGTCGGCATGCAATACTCCTACCTTTGTCTTTAAGATAAGAAACTTTACTGCTAGATGAGGGGTAGATACGACAACCCCCAAAGTGTTTAAGGATGGTCGTCCCAAGATTATATGATATGGGCTGGGTATGTTGATGACAAGATACTCGTCTTTGCTTTTGGCTGAGAGTCAAATGTCGTCCTCAGCCATATGGATCCACGGATATCGACCCTCTCTCATGAGAAACCCACTAGGTCTCCTTTGCATGGTGTGAGTGAGGCTTCTGTTAATTGCATCTTCTCAAAAGTAGAGTAGAAGAGAATGTCGTCTAAGCTCCTTTGGTCGACAAGGACCTTTTTAACGATGAAATTTCCTGCAATCACCGAGATAATGACCGGGTCGTGTAGGTTCTGATCAGTTCCTTAGAAGTCGAATTCATAGAATGATATTATCGGGGTTTTGGGGATAGGTCGGTATGAGTGAACGACGTTGTCGACTGCCATGATTGCCTGAAGAGACCTTTTCCTGGCCGAGCTTGACTCTCCGCCTCCTGCGAATTCACCGACGATGTAGTCGATTACCCCTCGAGGTTCATTGGCTTGGCTGCGCTCTTTCTAGGATCTTGGGGGTGTTCGGCTTCACTGTCGAGGGTCGCAACTCCTGCTCCAGCCTCTCTCTTTCCTGTGATAAAGATATTTATCAAGGTGTCTTGTGCGGACTAAATCTTCGAGCTGATCTCCGAGCATTACACACTCCTCGGTAGTGTGTCCGTAAGTGTCATGGTATGCACACTTCTTGCTCATGTTGGCGTTGGGTGGCAGTTTTTGCTTTTCCGCATTGGCGGGTGTTGGCCTAAGGTTTTTTTATCTTGGTCTTAATCTCGGTTTTGATAATAACAAACATGGAACTAATGTCTCATTGAGAAATTTCAGGTTCCAAGTCGGTTAGCGCACGACGTCCGCGATCGAAAAAATCGGAGATATCGACAAGGACACTCGTCGACGCTCGGGATTCTTCAGAAAGTTAGAGTTTAGGTTTAGGGTGTCTAGCATGTGATGTAATCCTCTTTATGATGCAAAGAATCCAAAAACCAAATCCGAACCCCAAAATATGAAAACTCGAAAGTCGCCCTGAAATTCACTAAGCCTAAGGAGCTCCTTGAAGGGCTATATGTCCTAGATATTTTCTTGACACAAAAAATAGCGGTAATTATTCCTTGGGTAAAAACTAGATAACTAGGTATTTCAAAGAAATTTTTGGAAGCCTTTAGCATACCCATATTTGACCCGAGAGATTAGAAAATTTTCGTTTTCTGAAAATTTGTACTAGACCCCAAAAACTAGATTTTGATTCTTAATGATTTTGATTTTTTAGATATTTTTATTGAATCCAAATGGGGGGTAATCCTTATATAATATTTATGTTTTAAATTTATTAACTTAAAGTTAGTAAATGTTATATAAGTAGACTTAGTGAAGACGGAACCCAGAAACAAGCTAAACCAAGCAGTCTATGCAGTTTTGGTTGACCATTCGGTCGATCGAATGCTGCCAAAAACTGGCAGTAGGCAAGTTGGTCGACCGAAGTGTGCCAAAAAATGGCAGTATGCCTTCGGTCGCTCGCTCGGTCGACCGACGATCGACCAGACCTGCGACCGGACGGTGAACACGGCTAGTTTTCTGCCCGTTGAGCTGGTTGTTTCATGCCATCTCTTCAAGGCTTATAAATAGAAGCCTTAGCAAGCCTTCCACCCTTAATCCATCACACCTTGAGCCATATTTTGATGATCCTTGAGCTTGATTGAGCCACAATTCTTGAAATCCCTAGCTTTGACTCTCAACTCATTGAGTAAGCATTGACTTCATTGATTCACCATCAAAGGCATCAAGAGGAAGCTAGGAAACTTTGTTTGGAGCTAAGTATAAGTTGTTTGATTTATTGCTCCATTAAGTTGTGTATTTTCTTGTTTATTTTTTTGTATTTGAGCTTGTGAAGACCTATGTTGTTAGGTCTTGAAATTGGGTGGTTGCCTTTGTGTTTCATGCTTAATTCCATCGGTGTAAACGTAGTTTACTAAGATTAGTTGAGTTGTCCTTAGGTTGATGTGGGAGAGTGCTCTCGGTAGGAAGGCGAGATACTTCCGGGTGTGGAAGTGCCTTCGGTTTGAGAGCGGAGACTTTTCGGTGTAAAGTCCTCATTGTAAGGAAGCTAATTAATCTAGTTAAACTAGTTTAGAAATTCTAAGCGGGATGCTTAGGTAGTGGAGTAGGCATTGGGGCCGAACCACTATAAATAATTGTGTTAGCATTGATATATTATTTTGTGTTAATTGCTTCATATTTATTGCTTCCACTTGTTATTAATATCATGCTTAGCCTAACTAATCACTAAATGATTAAAACCAAAATTAGGCGATAAGATTAGTTAACATACTATTCATCCCTCATCTAGTGTGTCCATTTCACCAACAATTGGTATCAGAGTGGGTTGTAGTTTGAGATTTCACCATCTCGTCTACATCTAGTCTCGATCCAAAAATGGCACTAGAGTTGGTAGCATCTATACCTCCTAGGTTCGATGAGTCTAACTTTGGTCTTTGGAAGAGTAGAATGTACACTTTCCTAAAGACTCAAGCTTTAGGTGTTTTTAATATGGTAAAGTCAAAATACATAGAACTTATGGTAAATATGGATGCATGGACCCAAGAACAAATTAATAGGTTTAAATTAAATGCTAAGGCAACAAATTGCATATATTGTTCTTTGAAAAATAACATCTTTAAAAAAGTCATGCATTGTACTTCGGGTTTTGATATTTGGGCAACTTTAAACATGTTATATGATTATGCCAAGATCGAAGAGATTGACACTTCTAATGAAGGTAGTGATGACAATGGTCATTCACCTACCACTAATCTTGATTTTGATGCCCATAGCTCTTCTAGTCAAAGGAGTAGCTCCAAGAGCCGAAAAAGGAAGGTAGTGTGTCATGCATGCAAGGAAAAGGGGCATGTGAAGAAAAATTACCGTTCCATGAAGAACAAGGCAAAGAAGAGATCAAACGCTTCCACATCATCATCTTATTCGAATGAAGCATCCTCTTACCATGGCTATGAAGCTAATTCAAAATATTGCCTCATAAATACTAATGATGAGGTACACTCTTCTTCTTCTAGAGTATTAATTCATCTAGTTCTCATGACATGTTTTATGATGAATTAATGGATGAATATAAAATCATGTATGCCTTGATGGTTAAAAAGGATAAAGAAAACAAAAAATTAAAGAAGGAAAATTTGACTCTTAGCTCTCATTTACATGATGCTAAACTAGAAAATGAGAAGCTAAAAATTAGTGTCTCTAATCTATGCCATGATGTTTTAAGTATTTACACTAAGGATTTGAAAAATAAAAATGACATGTTAAAGAATGAAAATAACATGTTGAAAACTTAATTGCATGCTTTGCATAAATCTATGAATGATTTGAAAAATGAGATGTTGATTTTGAGTAGAAAAGTTAATACTTCTTCTCTTAATTCTAAAAATCAAAATGTCTCATTTAGGAAACCTCAAAAGAAAATTATTTCCTTTAAGAATGCTCATGCTCATCATGTTTTTCATGCTAAGCATTATAACATTATACCTCATGTCCATAAGAAAAATGGAAAGAAGAGATTTAATGAACATTATTTTTGTTGTGGTGTTTACGGGCATGCCATTTATGATTGCACTTTTAAGATGAATCCAAGTGTGACAAAGACACTTTGGGTTCCTAAGCCCTTTAACCCCCAATGATCCAAAGTCATTTGGGTACCAAAAGTCTCATCTTCTTTTATAGTGGGATGTACCACACAAGGGTAAAGAAAATGGAATATTGAAGTTGACCTTGGATCCAAATAAGAAATCTCCAAGAGGTTGCAACTTCAAATCATCATGATGCCTAAGATATGAAAATTGACATCTAGGTATACTTTGTTTCATCTCCTCACTTTGGTTTGTTTTATTTAAGTTGGAGTTGTGATACATGTTTAATTTGAGTTGTTTTCTCCGCTCTTGCTAAAGAGTTCTTTGGAAAATATTTTTGATTTTTGATTTTCAGTCTCTTCGGAGACCTATGTGGCCTATAACAGGCCTAAGCGACCTTGCGGTTCTAAATCGTAGGCTAATTGTGACCTTTCGGTTTTCAATCAATATGAAGGGTTGGAGATCTATCTTTCAAATATTTCATATTTTGAGATCTCTCGATTCGTTTCGAATTCACGATAATTTATTTTGAAACAGATTTCAAACTATTTAGCAAAGTAAATTTTGAAATCGATACTTGATTCTCTCTTTGCTATCTAGTACGATAACTTGTTAGTAGTCATATTTCCATTATGCTACTAATGAATATTGCTTGCAAGTTATCAAAAATGTGATAGAGGGCTAGTACATTGAATTTGGAAAGAAAATGAAAAGTTTGAGAAATTTTCAAGAATGAGTATGAGTTCATTTTTGCAAAAATCTAAATATAATACTTGAATATTCATGCTTTAATGATGTCTTTATATACTCATGATTGATTTTGTATGATAAATATTTGAATTTTCATGCGTAGAAAAAATCATGATAACTAGGCAATTTTATGATAACTAGAGTAGGTTAAAATTCCTTATTAGATATCTCATTTTGTGTAAACACACAATAAACATGTTTAGATACACACATGATATGATTCTAGGTGTTTAAACTTGAAAATTCATGTGTAGATGAACAAGATGATAACTAGATCACTTTAGGAGACTTAAGCTTGAAAAAGTTTGACCCAAGTCAACAAATCGTCTTAGACACTTCATTTTAAGTCCAAACTTCATAAATATGTTTAGAAATAGGTATGACATATTTCCATGCACTTAGAATGAAAAATTCATATGGATATGAATAAAATTACATAGAGGCCATTTCATGATAATCTCTTTTGAACCAAGTTGACCCAAGTCAACAAATTGACTTAGATGTCTCATTTTTAATCCATATTTGAGGAACATGTTTAGATTTACTCATGTTAGGTATCCATAGATTTAAGTTTGAAAAACCATGAGTAAATGATAAGATTGACATTTAACAAGTTTCATGATAACTAGTTTAGTTTTGAATGAAACCATGCTAGGTTGATATCTTAACTTAAGGATATAATTTTCATTTCAAACTTGACATACACTCTTTATATGATCATTTTGTGGTGTCATAAAAGTTTGAATGAAAACTGAACATGTTTTGAAAAAATATCTGAAAATTATGGAAATACCATTGAAATTTTAGCATTTTCAGTTATTTCTAGAAAAATATAGAAAAATCTCTTTTAACTGATTTTTGAAACTGCACATTCACTAAAAAATATAGTTTCTTCAGTAAAGATTTTAAAAAGTTTCATCAAGAATCTGATTTATAGTGGAATTTTGAAGTTGAATTTCAAAAATACAAAGTATCATCCTCTTGAAATATCAATCTTTCCGATACTTTGATTTTTCATCGAAAATTTCAAATGAAACTTTGTGCATACTATTTTGATTCCATTTTTAATATTGTTCTCATTATTCTTTGATTGAAATCATTTCTAAAAATGATTTTGATATCTTGAGCGATGTTCTAAAAATGAGTTTTTGATTGAAATCGAGATCGATTGAAAAATGGACTTTGAAAATTCTATTTGAGTTCAAACTTGACACATGAATTTCAAATGACCATTCAGTGATATTTGGAAAGTTTGAATAAAAAATAATAACTTTCGGAAAAACACATGAAATTTATGAAAATGCCACTGGATTTTCAAGAATTTTATGAATTTATAGGAGACTGATTTTTGACTGATTCTTGAACCTGTAGATTCCTTGAAAAATCTAGTTTTTCTAGTTAAAGTTTCAAAAATTTTCGTCAAAAATATGATTTTGTATGAATTTAAAAGTTTGATTTTTGAAAACTTGAAGTATACTTTGACCAAAGTCAACAAAGTGACTTAGAAACCTCATTTTCAGCCCAAACTTGACTCATATACTTAGATTCACTCATGTTAGATGTCCAAGTGCCTAAGTTAGAGAAAACATGAGTAGATAACAAAATTTGATACTTAGCATTTTCATATTTTTAAGACTATTTTGAATGAAATCGTACTAAGTTCATATCTTGACTAAATGACATTAGTTTTACTTCAAACTTGATATACATGCTTTAAATACTCATATCTTGGTATTTTGAATGTTTGAGTGAAATCTAGAAATATCATGAAAGATTCACTTATTTACTTTTATGCCATTAAATATCATTCTTCCCAAGTGCTCATTTCTCGATACTTTAGATTTTCGTCAAAATCTTTGAAAGAGACGTCAAGTATGATATGGTAATTCTATCTTTGGTATCGTTCTCATTATTATTTAAGAAAAACTCATTTCTAAAATGATTTTTGAAACTTTGACCGATACGTGTAATATCAATACTTGAATTAGTACATGATTTCCAATTTTAGATTATATTGACCATTCTATGATATCATGTATTGATTAGTCTCACTTGTATGTATGTTTTTATCCCTTGAGTTGAGATCTTCATGCTTCATGAAAACTAATTTTAGACTCTCAACTTTGACTTGATTGACTTTTCTTGCCTTTTTTTATTAATGTCAAAAGGGGGAGAAAAAATATAGGTAAAAGGAAAGAAAATATAGGAAAGCCATGCATATAGATAGGGAGAGTTCTATTATATAGATATGCATGTTGATAGGGGGAGAAATCCCATGTTTGATATCTTTTGCGCTCTAATGAATATATTTTCTTAAGAATGTTTGTCATTATCGAAAAGGGAGAGATTGTTGGCCTAAGGTTTTCTACCTTGGTCTTAATCTCGGTTTTGATGATAATAAACATGGAACTAATGTCTCATTGAGAAATCTTTCAGGTTCCAAGTCGGTTAGAGATATCGAAAAAATTGGAGATATCGGCAAGGACGCTCGTCGACGCTCAGGATTCTTCAGGAAGTTAGAGTTTAAGTTTAGGGTGTCTAGCATGTGATGTAATCCTCTTTATGATGCAAAGAACCCAAAAACCAAATCCGAACCCCAAAATATGAAAACCCGGAAATCGCTCTGAAATTCACTAAGCCTAGGGAGTTCCTTGGAGGGCTATATGACCTAAACATTTTCTTCACATAAAAAATGACGATAATTATTCCTTGGGTAAAAACTAGATAACGAGGTATTTTAAAGGAATTTTTAGAAGCCTTTAGCATACCCATATTTGACCCGGGAGATTAGAAAATTTCTGTTTTCTAAAAATTTGTACTAGACCCCAAAAACTAGATTTTGTTTCTTAATAATTTTGATTTTTTAGATATTTTTATTAAATCCAAATGGGGGATAATCCTTATATAATATTTATGTTTTAAATTTATTAACTTAAAGTTAGTAAATGTTATATAAGTAGACTTAGTGAAGATGAAACCCAAAAATGAGCTAAACCAAGCAGTCTGCCCAGTTTCAGTCGACCATTCGATTGACCGAATGCTTCCAAAAACTGGCAGTAGGCAAGTCGGTCGACCAAAGTGTGCCAGAAAATGGTAGTATGCCTTCGGTCGCTCGATCGGTCGATCGACGATCGATCGGACCTACGACCGGACGGCGAAAATCGCTAGTTTTTCGCCCGTTGAGTTGGCTGTTTCATGCCATCTCCTCAAGGCTTATAAATAGAAGCCTTAGCAAGCCTTCCGCCCTTAATACATCATACCTTGAGCCATATTTTGATGATCCTTGAGCTTGATTGAGCCACTATTCTTGAAATCCCTAGCTTCGATCTCTTAACTCCTTGAGTAAGCCTTGACTTCATTGATTCACCATCAAAGGCATCAAGAGGAAGTTAGGAAACTTTGTTTGGAGCTAAGTATAAGTTGTTTGATTTATTGCTCCATTAAGTTGTGTATTTTCTTGTTTATTTCATTGTATTTGAGCTTGTGAAGACCTAGGTTATTAGGTCTTGAAATTGGGTGGTTGCCTTTGTGTTTGAGGCTTAATTCCACCGATGTAAACGTAGTTTACTAGGATTAGTTGAGTTGTCCTTAGGTTGAGGTGGGAGAGTGCTCTCGGTAGGAAGGCGAGATACTTCCGGGTGTGGAAGTGCCTTCAATTTGAGAGCGGAGACTTTTCGGTGTAAAGTCCTCATTGTAAGGAAACTAAGTAATCTAGTTAAACTAGTTTGGAAATTCTAAGCGGGGTGCTTAGGTAGTGGAGTAGGCATTGGGGCCGAATCACTATAAATAATTGTGTTAGCATTGATATATTGTTTTATGTTAATTGCTTCATATTTATTGCTTTCGCTTGCTATTAATATCGTGCTTAGCCTAACTAATCAATAAATGATTAAAACCGAAATTAGACGATAAGATTAGTTAACACACTATTCACCCCCCTCTAGTGTGACCATTTCACCAATAATGGTATATTTGATGAGCTTCAGGTGATAGATATCCCGGAGGATGATTGCTTTCTTGGTGTTGAGGGGGGTGTGCCTTTCGAAACGGGTCCTTGGGTGAGGTGGTGACCTCGGTCCCCTGTCATTTCTCCGCTCGTGTCGGCTGCAGTTTTCTATATTTCTTTTTGGACATTTTATCCTCGATCGCGTCTTTTAGATTCTTCCAATCGATCTTTTTTACTTCTCGTCGATCTTTCATTTTATGAAACCCATCGCTTTTTCCTGAAATTCAGTCATATCTTTAGGCTCAATTAAGGCGATTTGTTCGGCGAAAGGCTCGAGTTTCAACCCGTGTTGGAAGCAGAAAAACTCGATCGATGGATCGAGGTTGGGGATGTCGACCGCTATCGCCCTTGCCTAATATACTGTAGGACTGCTCCTATCTTGTGATATACCCGTGATGTGGTGAATCTATTGAGGGAGACACATGAAAGGTCGCCGAAATAGCGAATTAATCCCGACGGGAGGGAGGCGAACCATAACAGGGCGATTTTCCCCATGAAGGTCGGGAAGACTCTACAAAGTGCGGAGTCGGTTGCTTCATGATAGAGCATTGCAGTTCGGAATACTATTAGGTGCAGCGTGGGGTCACTCGTAACGTCGTAGTATTATGGTGGTGCGTAGCTCACTTCTCGGTGGGAGACGAGTTGCCATGATATGATTGGCGAAGGGCTCTGTGTCGAGGTGGGAAACTACTGCAATTCCTTGAGCCTTTGGAGCTTCGTCCTTTTTCGGTCAAGGGGTGCTGGAGACCTCTTCTTCTTTCTGAGTGGTTGGTCTCTCCGTGCTCTGAGAGGCAACGCTTGCGTTCAACCGAGGGTTGCCCTTGAGGCCGCGCTGGTGCCTCGACTGGTGCCACCGGTTGTTGGTTTTGTGCTTCTAACTCGTTTACTCGCTGTTAGGGATCTTCAGGAGGAAAGGGGGCTAGTACCGAGCGTTGATCCTCGCCGTTTCAGTGTCACCAGGCCGCGGTCGATCGTCGCCGTCAGGTCGTTGTTGTTGGCGTGTGGCGGCGATCGCTTGGCTAAGGGTTTCAACCATTATGGGGGAGGTAAGCTTTACTCGGCCCCTCGGTTGGCGCCAAATGTTCAATGCTGGTTGGGGGGGGGACCTGCAAAAGATACTCCGACGCCCAAGTTAGGGGGACTCCAAGGTGGAGATTTATGAAATTAGAACTTGGGTTACGTGAGGTGTGCTGTGTTTGTATATATTGTAGGTGGCCCGATAATCTCACTAGGATTGTTGCCCAGAATGGGTCGAGGCCCATCCCGGAGATATCGAGTTTATGATGGTATATCCCTCATGATAAGAAAGGACGTGAAAGTCCATGCATGGTTTGGTGGGTTCCCCGGGTAGAGCCATATATGACCTGACTTGAGTCTGGCTCAAGGGTGTAGTTTGAGCGGAGCCCCCTGGGCAGGGTTGTGTGGTTTGGTTCGAGAGAAAAATGGGGCGTTGCTGGGTCTAGTTCAATCGAACCCAATAATTCTGGTCCAGTCCAAATATGTATTTTCTTCATCAATTGAGAAAGTCGAAGAGACCCCTTCAAATCCCTTTGCTATAGCTAACACAAATACATGAGGTAGTATGCAGAGAAAGGTAAAGGAAAAACTATTCACGCATGGAACTCTGATTCGATTGTAGAACCCTATCACCTCAAGAAAGTCGAACCATTTCAAGGAAAGCCAAATCGCCTTATTGGGAAGCCACACTAATTGTTTTCAATAAAACCAAATAATTCGATGCCCAATTTATTGAAATCTTAATTCAAAACTTGAATTTGTACTATTGAAGTAATTTTTATTATATATTTTTTATGTCTTAAATGATTACTAATCATATTGCCACATTCATCCAAATAGAAAGCCACATGGTTCTCTTGTTATATAACTTAGTCAACCTAGAATTTCATGTATTGGTGGTACTCGAGTTTCATTTAAACCAACTTAAATTCAAATACTTTGCTTCAAAAGATAAAAATGATACGATAAAAGGTGAGTTTCAATTCAATATTTGTTTGATGCTTGGATTAGAAAATATTAGAATTAAAAAAATATAAAATTAACTATTATATTCTAAGATAAAAAATTATATCTAATTCTTTCTTTTACTTTTATCTTATCCAATCCGTACCAATTTATAAGGTTTGGATTTTGATCTTTTTATCGAGATATAGAAAAACTCGAAATATGATATAACTTATCACACAAAATTTTTATTCTAATTAATTTTAATTAAATTCTTATCCGATTGAAATTAATAAAAAATGTCTATTATAAACAACATGAATAAACTAAATTGTCTTAATTAGTTTCAATTAAAAATCTAAAAAATGAAACACTTAAATTTAAAATTTTCGAAATTAATTAAAAAAATTTCGGTGTTTCGTTTTTGAGATTTTTAATTGAAAATTTCGATGTTTTGTTTTTTTAGATTTTTAAAAATTAATTTAAAAATTTCGAAATTAACTTCAATTAAAAATTTAGCGAGATAATTGTCACCGTACATCGTCCCTCGCCGTTCCTATTTCCTAGTTACCAATTCATGCAACCGTCATATATAAACGTCTATCGGGGTCGATCCCGTTATATATAGTCGTTATTTCCCCGTCCTTTCCGTATTCTCTTGTTGCCAACAAGGTAGAATTAGAGACAGAGGTTTTTGTTCCTCTTCTCTGGTCTAGGGTTAGGGTTAGTTTGCACTTTTGGTTATTTTGTTCAGTAGAGGAGAGCCAGAGCGAAGATGCCTCAGCGGCACTCGAAGAACAACAATGACTTGGCATTCTTCACCTACGAGGAGAAGCGCAAGCTCGGGTACGGCACGCAACGGGAGCGGCTCGGGAAGGACTCCATCAAGCCTTTTGACGCCTGCTGCCTCTGCCTCAAGTCCCTCATCGACCCTCTCTGCTGCCAGAAGGGGCACGTCTTCTGCAAGGAGTGCATCCTCGAATGCCTCCTCGCCCAGAAGAAGGACATCAAGAGGTGCTTTCGTCCTCGCAAAATCCTCCTTTTGATGTGTCTTTCTCGGTTGCTTGGTAGGATTTCGGTTTTTGTTTGATTGATGCAACTAAGGAGATGACTCTTTGCATGTGTAAGACGGGGCAAAATTAGTTTATAGTATCATGAATCGTTGATTCTGTTAAATTTTTAGTTTTTCTTTTGCTATTTTGATGACTTGGTAGTTGATAATGCTTTGGACACATCTAATTTATGTATTGTGTCACTATTGTCTTAATTTTTGGTATTCTTGTATATATTTTTTGTTGGCTTCAATGGAGGCCGAGCCTTAGTACAACTGTAAGGTTATTCTACTGCGACCTAGAAGACCCAGTTAGGTTTGAGGGTAAGGCTGCACAATTGATCCTCCGAGACCCCCATTGGTGAGCCTCGTGGAATGAATCTTAGAAGCCGCAAGCTAATTTATAGTGGCAGTTTAGTGGATGAACTTGATCTGAGCCTTTTATAGTTGGCTAATTGGGATTACAAGGCATGTTTTATGGCAGGCTGGCAGCAACTTGTTAAACATCCATGAAATAGAGAAAATGAAGAATATAAATCTAGGAGGGCTGGGATTATTACATTAACTGCATAAATATGTACAGATAGGGTTGGTTATATGTGATCAGCTGTTCTTTAATTTTTGTTAAGTTACTTTTAATGGTATAGTTTTGTTTCAAGATGGTAGTATATTTTGGATAGAGCAGTAGTATATTGTATATTAATTTGTTTTATCTATATACATGATACATCAATATTTATTCTAACTTTGAATTGCTGGAATCAGTAGTTTACAATTTCAAATAGGTTAAATTGTTAGTTTGGTATGAGATCTTTTGGAGTGCTTTATTTTTTTCTATCCAACAAAAATTGATAGTTTGTTATAATGGTAAGGTTTTTGCTCCATTCTGACTCAAAAGATCAAGATTGGAGTTTCGAAAAGTCTCTTTGGTATGTAAGGGTAAGCTGCATACAGTGACCCTCTGTAGCCCCCCTATTGGTGGGAACCTTATTTATTGGGTCACTTTTGATAGTTGTGATTTTGGAAATGCAAGAACCAATATAATTTAGTTTTATGGTTAATAACATATATGAAATTATGAATTCATTGGATAGGTTGAAAAGAAAGTTAGTTTTTGTTTCCTTCTCAACACTGCTTATTTTTGTTCCTACTTCTAATATAACAATTACTCTATTCATACTATTTTTAACATCTCTCATGTTATATTGGTCATTTATACCCTTTGGGTTAGAGCTTGTTATCAATCCTCAGTATCATAATATTTTCATTTTTTGGCTTATTGCAAGCACCTTCCTTGTGACTAATTCAATCCTACTTCTCATAGTTCTGGAAAATGGATGCGGTCTATCTGTGGTTGGCAACTACATAGTGTATGTGAAGTATACGGATGCATATATGTCTATATTTTTAAAATAAAAAAGTAATATAGATGGTTGTTGAGAACTTAATCAACAAAATTCAAGAGACAAAACTATTATATGATAATTAGATGGTCATTTATCAGAATATAGTATATTAATATTCAATTGTAATAGGCAATTCAAAATTAATGAAGATATAAACAAGTGAATATTGCAAATGCTTTTCATCTATAAATAAAAGTAAAATTTCTAAAACATGCTCCATTAGATAAAAAACTGCTACATAGGAGATTGAATAGTCATCAGACTCATAACTCATTAGTTATCATTAATTACGAATGGGCAAAAATAAAATTTTATAGTGGTTTGTGGGTGAGGCATAACCTATTAAATAGTTTGATTAAAACCCAAATGCATACGTAGTGCTACTGTATATGACTGCTCTGTAACTTATGTACAATGTGCTAAGGGACTGCATACACATATATGGCTGCATGAACGATTTTTGTAACTTTGCAACTTGTTTACTACATTAGGTATGGCAGTATTCTCATTTTTTATGAAAAACACTTGTGTAAATTAAATCTTTTTAACTAAAGGAAATTGTCCAAAAGCCCTGTTTTGATGGACATTCAGGAGTTAATTTCTTTTTTCTTTTCCTTCTGTTGATCATTGATATTACGTATTTAAAGGCATATAACAATCTAATTATTCATATTAACGGTGATACTTTCCAGTTCAGATTTATTTAGTTATTTATTTATTTTGTTGTACTACTGATGCTATTTTTCTTGATTGTCTCTGTTACTCATGATGACTGCATCCATGTCTCTGGTGCTTGTAATTTATAATGCAAAAGTTATTCTTTCTAAGCGGTAGTTATTTCTTTTATATGGGTACTTCAGTTAGATCTAGAACTTGATGAGTCTTTTACAGCAGTATGCCAGTTATCCTCCTTTGAATACATTAATTGAGAAAAATGCCTCATTTGTCAAGTATACTTGGATATCCAGGAAAACGAAAGCTTTCAGAAGATTTTCTTTAATCCAAAAGTTACATTTCCATGTTTTCTTCTAGTAAAGTTCCACAATTGCTTTTTCCTTATTGATGAGGGTGATTCCTCACTGATAGTCATGGAAATAGTGAAATCGTGAAGGTCTAATATTGTGTAACCTTACCTCGAGGAAAACCTAGATGCAGTCCTTTTCTGACTACAAGTTAAACTAGATACCCTCAAATTAAGAAACATTTAAGTAATTAAGTTTGAGCACATGATGAATGAAGTTTGGCCAGGGTAAATAAGAAAAGGGATGAGTTTGGTCTTTAGGTAACTGGTAACTGTATCTGTCATAGAAGATAAATGAGATAACAAAAAGGGCAGCCAGTGGAAAGACTGGAAAGAGTTTGGATAGAATGAGGTGTAGCATGTTGAGATATTTTAATCTAGGGCTATCAAAAGGTTATGCAAAGGAGAATACAATCATCTATTTTTTTAGTTTCAACAATAATAATAAAAAACTAGCAAAAAGGTTGGGTAACTTGATTCTTGTTGTTTTATTTCGTCTTGATATAATGGTTTGTATTGTAGACTTATGTGCAATTCGAAGTTTGCGAAGCATGCATATTTCAAGTTTCTTGCCATATTGGATACACTGCTTGTAGGGTATACTGTGTTATATATAATTCCTTGACGTATCCAATTTTAAAATAATTAGTGAACTTTTATGATTATTTGAGGATACTCTATTTTACTGATTTGGTTGTCTAAAGTAGAGGTGACCATTGGTCAGATGGATGGCATATTTGTTGTTTGTAATAATCAAAACTGATTATAATAAAATGGTTGCAGTGCACTTATCACAAGTTCTTGATACCATATGCATATGTTCTTAACATAAATGCACAAAATATAATATTTTCATGATTAGATACTGTTTGTCAGGAATCTGATATATGACTAGGTACTGTAACATTCAACAGGTTGCAAAACTTTTCCATATATAACTCTGCTTTCTATGCATAGTAAAAATTCTATTCTCATGCCATAGTGCATCTTTCTTTTTCAGCGGCTGATGTACAGATCCATCCAGACTTCCAGATCATATCAACATCTTATATTTTTGTATCCATGTTACATATTTATTGTGTTTATATTCCTAAATCATGGAAGTGTTATGGGTTTGTTCGGGAGTGCATTGTCAAAGTGCTATTAGGGCTAAAAGCACTTTGAAAATAATGGTGTTTGGTAATTCATGCTGATGTCGTTATCCTAGAAATTACATTCCCAAAGCCACTTTTTCAAAGCACGCGAGACAGTTCTTTTCCCATGGCTATTTTCCGAAGCAATTTGCTCTTTGCAAAAGCTAATACATTTCTGAACGAAGCTTATGTCTAGTGCTTGTAGCCCAAAGCTCCTAGTTTAAATCTTCATGCTTAATATTATGATACACATATCCTATTTTCAATCACATCATTACGAAGATACAAGTAACCTTGACCCACTTTTGCGAGGCAAGTAGGCAGCTGGCCTCTGGAATCTCAGTTCATAATTTCTTGTATCTATCTTGTAACATGCTTTTATGCTTCAATAAATTACTGGCCTTTCCCTCTATTTCTTCAGAAAAATAAATAAACTATGATACACATATTTGATGGATGATCAAATGATGCTATATGAAATGTTTAGATGAAGATTCAATCACATCTTTTCTATGTCTGGGATTTCCAGATTGTTCAGTTCATCATGCTCTACTATTAAGTTGATGTTTACATCTTAATATGTCAGGAAGCTAGCTGCACATGCTGCTCAACATAAACAAGAGAAAGAAGATGAAGAAGAGAAGCTGATGTTGCAAAAAGCTCGAGAAATCGATGCATTTGACCAACAGAATCATGGGGCTGTCCCACAGCACAATGGCAGAAGTCGGACACTTGACAAGAATGGGTTCCATGGGGCAAATAGTGTGAAGGTAACCTCATATGAGGAAGAGGCTCTTCGCAACATGAAGGCTTTTTGGCTTCCATCTGCAACCCCTGAAGCCCCAGTCAAGGTGGAGGCTCCTTCAACTGAAACAATCTGTCCAGAAGGCAAGGAGAAGCTCAAGCTGAAATTACTCTTTCCAATATATTTCACTGAGGAAAGCAATGAACAGAGGAAGAAATCCAGTTCTCTAGAAAGCAGCTACATATGCCCAAGCTGCAAGGTCACTCTCACAAACACTCTGTCGCTGGTTGCTATCAGCACATGCGGTCATGTATTCTGCAAAAAGTGCTCAGATAAGTTCTTAGCTGTTGACAAAGTTTGTATGGTTTGCAATAAGCAATGCAAGGAGAGGAACCTAATTGTCTTAGAGAAAGGAGGCACTGGATTTGCTGGACATGATGATCATTTGGAGGCAACAGATTTCAAACATTTGGGAAGTGGTTCTGGATTGGGGTTGTGGAAACCAGCAGCTTCAAAATCTTGAAGATGACAATGGTTTTGAACCATGATATATCTTTTAGGTTTTTTGGCTCGAAGCTCTTGTATTTAGTTAAGTGAACAAAAATATGTATGGGCGCATATGAGAAACAGATTTATTACAATGCTAATGACTATGTTCTGCAAATCCATTGCACAGAACATAATTGAAGTTCAGTTACCGTTAGCTTTTTATTTCCAAGCCCTGCCATATATGAACTTGTTGGTGGCATGACATCTTGATTGTATCATTTAATTATGTTCTAAGACTGGTTTCATTGATTTGTATTTAATCATTTGCTAGGACTGTGGCGGCATGTGAGATTGATGCTTACCTACATCTTTATTTAATGGGATAATTGTATAAAAAGAGTAGCAATATGTTTACTTATAGATCTAGTTAGACTCACGTGGTATATTTGTATATTTGTTTCATGAATGAATTAAGAAGATAGGATAAGAGATTGAATTTTATTTTTTCTGTTGTTTGATAATTGAATTAGAAGCCACGAGGTGGGTTTTCAGTTTTCACCCATTGGAGAGACAGTGGATGGTCATTTATAAATTTAGCAACAAGAAACTCCTCTTTTGTTTTTTAGGGATGGAACATCAGCGAGGGGATGATATTTTGCCGGTTTGTCTGCCTTAGCCTAGAGTGTGACGTTATAATACTACACCGATCCACCTTATTCCATCTTTAAATTGAAAATATCTAAATACAATGTATAAATTCTGGATATATTATTGTCTCGATAATACATCCTTTTTAATGCATCCCATATGCTTTTAGCATGAGATTGGAAGACCATGGTAGAAGCAATTTGAGGTTCAAGGATGTTCAACAACGAAGAGATGACTGCACAGTAATTAGCTTCTTGTCCAATATATTTCATTATGTTTGCATGATCTGGAGGGTCTTGAACAAAATGATGTGTTTTGTGCTATAACTTACATAGGACCGGAAAGGCCCTTGCCCATAGAGGATAATTAACACCATTGAGTTTGATAGAGGTGTCAACGGAGGTAATATTTGGATCCATCATTGAGACATTGTTGGTCTTAACTTACGAGAAGGTTGGTGGTTGTCGTATGAAGACAACTTGTAAAGGAGATATCGAAGAATCCGACAATGAAGGGGGATGCTATTTTTTTAAGAGAACCCAAAAAAAATAGAGCCGAAGACACACACACACAGAGAGAGAGAGAGAGAGAGAGAGAGAGAGAGAGAGAGAGAGAGAGAGAGAGAGAGAGAGAGAGAGAGAGAGAGAGAGAGGATAATATCCCTTTTTCTTTTTCGTCCGCTAAGATAAACCCCTAGAGAGGATGAGTGAGAAATATTTACTTCCTAGAGGCAGCATGCTGTTATAGCTGAGAACCCCTCTTAGAGAAGACGAAGAATATTAATCACATGTTGCCTTGAAGGTAGCATGAAGGAGGAGAGGAATCCACTTGGAGGAGACGGACTTGAAGGCAATCAGATGTTCGCCAAGGCCAGCGAATAAGGAAGGTTGTCGGCCCAAGTCGGTGGACTACAAGATGTGTTTGCCTGACTAGTGGATAGAGGTGGGGGATAGGGTTGAGGTGCTGAAACCCTAGCTCCACCCATTATCCGAGATGAGGAAAGGGAAAAAACCTAGGACTCTAATACCATGTTGAGCCAAAAAATTATCTTTTTATTCATCTCATCAAAGATATATAGAGGATGTATATGCATGTGGAACACTCTAACTTATCCAATGCTAACATAGTAACACCGATAGTATACATCATTTAACAAATATAATAGTGGTATTATATATGGTGTATGTCAGATAAAAATAATTATATTTAATGCTTTCTCTCATTTTATTCTATTAATATAATAAAAATATCTAATTTTTATAAGGTGGTAAGAAAATACCAATTAACTCTTTGTTTCGAAGTTAGTCAAATTGCTATTTTACACTAGGTGGTGTGAGAAAGACCCTTAAATAATATCATTCATATGCTCTTACGAAGTTTTGTCAATTATAAGCCATGGTTAAAGTGACAAAATGATTGAAGGTGCTCATTGTTAGGGTTGTCCATTGTTCTGGTCACACCAATTTGAATCGAAATTGTCGGACCGGTTCATTTTGGCCCATTGTAGGTTTAGTTCGAAATCGAATCGAAACCGAATAAGAAATAGTCGATTCGTCTTTGGTTCCCAGAGTTTGGGAACCGAATCAAATCGAGAATCGAAATATATAAAATAAAAATAGTAAATACCCAAAAAAAAATATGAATTTTGGACAATTTCCTATTTTTAGCATAAATTTTTTCCGTTAGCAAGAAAATACACCAACTTTCGTTCTGTTACCCCGTTTAGCACGCACCGTCATTTTTGACGATTTTTGCTGACGTGTCACTTAACGGTGATGACATGATAAATTTTATCATACGTGGGTTATTATTTTATTATTAAAAATATTATTATTATTTTTCTTCTCTCCTTTGCTTCCTCCTCATCTTCTCCCTTGATGGCCGCTGCTGTCGAGTGAATCAGCCACCCCCCTCCTCGTGGCCGTCGGCACCTCGTACACCTCCATGGCTTCGGCGCTCGCAGCTGATGGCCGTCCCCGAGCAATACATGCGCGACGTGAACGAGAGGCCGACACTGTCGACGGTCCTGATCGTGGATCGAGTCTGCCTTCAACAGAAAGCCTCATCTCTGGCCCACAAATCTAGCTGCTTTAAGGCACTCCATGATTAATCCTCCCTAACACTTCAACTCCACGACAGAGTTCAAATCTTACATTGCGATCTTGATTCACAGCGAGACATTGGAGAAGTACTCGGCGAGCATAAGAAGGCTCTGCCAAATCCTTCTCATCCTGATATCTCGAAACCTTGCCCTGAGCTCGAACTATTTCAACGAAATGTTCGGCAAGGCCGTGCAAGTCGTGCGGATGAACTACTACCCGTTGTACGCAAGGCCTGACCTTATTATGGGATTGAGCTCGCACTCCGACGGCAACACGCTCACCATGCTGCAGCAGGACACAGGCTCTATCGGCCTGCAAATTTGCAAAGACAGCGCGTGGGTGCCCGTCCACCCTATTCCAAATGCTCTCATCATCAACATCTGAATACGGCACCGGAGCCATGGAAGATACTCGATCGGGATATCTTTTTACCCGATCGGGAAGAGCTTTTCCCGATCGAGTAAAGCTCTTCCCGATCGGGTAAAAGATATCCCGATAAGGTAAAAAGATATCCCGATCGAGTATCTTCTTCTTGCTCATGTGGTACAGATGGAGTCGTGCGCGTAGGCGGCGTTGGACGCTAAGGCCCAGGTCTCGACTGGTTGCTGCACGACGGTGAAGAAGACCGGCCGGAACCTGCGCAGGTTTGAGGTTTGAGGTGGTCTGCTTCCCGACGGCCTGTGGCGGCCCGACGGGGTTCACGTGAAGGTGTACGAGGCGCTGACAGCCACGAGGAGGAGGTGGGTGGCGGATTCACTCGACGACGGCGACCATCGAGGGAGAAGATAAGGAAGCATAGGAGGGAGAGAAGAAAAATAATAATCACATTTTTTAATAAAATAATAATAATAAATTGATTAAAATAATAATCCACGTAGGATAAAATTTACCACGTCATCACCGTTAAGTGACACATCAGCAAAAACCGTCAAAAATGACGGTGCGTGCTAAACGGGGTAACAGAATGAAAGTTAGTGTATTTTCTTGCTAACAGAAAAAGTTTATGCTAAAAATGGAAAAAAGTGCAAAGTTCGCGTTTTGTTTTGGCATTTACTCAAATAAAAAAAGGTAATTGCCTAAATATATCCTGAACTTTGGACTTTGTCTCAAATGTATCCTGAACTTTTATTTCACTAAATTATATCCTGAACTATTAAATTTGTATCAATTGTATCCCTCCTTTAAAATTCCGTCACCTACTCCGTTAACAATGTGACGTGACTTGCACACGTGGATTTAAATATACTTTTTTATATTTTAACACTTTCTCTGTCACCACCTCACCGGAGAAACCGCTAGACCTCACCGGAGAAACCGTCGGACCTCGCTGGAGAAACTAGCAAACTACGTCGGAGAAACCGTCCGAGCTCGTCGGAGAAACCGCTAGACCTCATCGGAGAAATCGTCAGACCTCGTTCGTAAACCATTCCAATAGAAAAGGATTCTCTGGCGAGGTCCGACGATTTCTCCGCGCGAGGTTCGGTGATTTCTCCGGTGAGGTCCGACGAGATCCGTCGGTTTCTTCGACAAGTTCGACGGTTTCTCCGGCACAGTCCGACGACATCTCCGACGAGGTCCGACGGAGTGGTGACAGAGAAAGTGATAATAAAAAAAATATTTTAATCCACGTGTGCAAGCCACGTCACATTGTTAACGGAGTAAGTGACAGAACTTAAACAGATGGATACAATTGATACAAATTTAATAGTTCAGGATACAATTTGGTGAAGTGAAAGTTTAGGATACATTTGAGACAAAGTTCAAAGTTCAGGATATATTTAGGTAATTACCCAATAAAAAAATATTTTTTATCTTTATTAGTTGATTACTTTTTATCCGGTTAGTTGGTTGATGTTAGTGTTGTTTTTTGATGTTGGTGTGTACCGTGTGTGTTTCAAATGGACTTGATGACATATTATTGATGGAATGATGATTTTTTTATATTCTCGTTTAAACATGCTAAAATAGAAGTCAATGCATGCATCATCTCCATTCTTCTCTATTTATTCTTTCTCTGTATTCCGTTTCTATAAAACAACCCAATCCGCTTGATGTTCGATTTGTTTAGTTACAAACTCGAAATGAACCGAAAATAGTCGGTTCGATCTGGTTCGATTTATCCCATATTCATTTCGGTTTTTGGTTTTGATTTTCGTTCCAGTAAAATCATGTTCAGTTCAATTTATGTTGGTTCGATTAAGCGGATTGGGCACCCCTATTCATTGTCACATTAATAGCCTACATAATTAGTTGCTTTGAAAAAATATATTATAAACAGTTTTGTGTCACATTATACTACCATGGTAATTATATACAGAATTGTGGGAAAATCATAAAAAAAATTTATAGTTTATTGGCAAAATTGTAAAATTTTATGGTATTCGTCAAAACCACAACTTTCTTTTATAATATACCCAATTGCTCTCAAGTTCTACTCATTTACTTCACTATAATTATATTGGCACACAGTTAAATACTTTAATTAAAGTCCCTAACGACTTATATATGTATTATTAATAATAATAATAATAATAATAATAATAATAATAATAATAATAATAATAATAATAATAATAATAATAATAATAATAATAATTAAATTTGACATGATTATGAAATTAATAGGCCCAACTACCTAAAATGATATGTTAATCACATTTGTATCGACGGTTAGAGACTTTTTACCAAAAGTCCATAATCGCTTATATATATTTTACTGCATAGAAAACTTTAAATTTTATATATTTGTGATCTTAACAAACCTAAAAATCTAAAATATGATCTCGATTACAGTTATATTGACAATTATGAACTTTCACCAAAGTTTTTAATTACCAATATAACTGTGATTAACATCTCATTTTAGGTTGTTAGGTCTACTAACTTCATAAGCATGTCAAATTTAAAATTTTCTATGCAATGCAATGCATATATATATATAAGCAGTTAGAAAATTTGATCAAACTCCTTAAATATCAATATACTTATAATTGTGTAAATGAATAGAATCGAGGATAATTAATTAAAAAATTTATAAAAAAATTTATGGTTTCGATAAATACCATAAATTTTTTATGGTTTTGCCGATAAATCAAAATTGTCATGATTTTCTCAAAATTATTGAATTTTGGATAGATGGTGTCTTTTTTTCTGTACAACTTACTAAAGTTGGATTATTTTTGTTGCACATTAAGGTCCTGCTCGGATCAAGGATAAAAGTATTCCATTTGATAATATTTAGGTGGGATAATCATCCTACTAAATTGAGGAGGTATCAATTCTTTTACATGAATTAATAAATTTATTTTTATACCCTTAATAAAGAGAGAATAATATTAAGGCATTCTTAAATCTAAACTAAATAAGGAACATTATTTTCTCTCTAAAATTTATAAGATCTATAATATAAAATATTAGATATAATGTCATAATAAAACATTGTTACTAAATATAATATAATATTACACTAATATTAATACAATATTAGAAAATTACATATGATTTTATAATACTTAAAAAAGTGATGATAGATCATAACAAAATTGTGGTTATCATATCCAAAATTTTCACCATTTTCTTATTGGTAAATTAACTAAATATAAATTTTATATTATACTAGGATTAATAATTGTCTTAAGTTCAACGAGATGTATGAATTAATTCAAATTATGTTAAGCTAGCACATCTATTAACAAATTATGATCGATCTGAGATTGAATTGCCCGAAGATTAACTTAATTATACACACAACTACATAAATATTAGAAGAGAAAAAAATAATTTGCCCCCTCACCTACCGAGGTAAGTAACATTTGCCTCCCATTTTTTTTAAAATTGCACTTAACCACTTCACATTCTGAAAAATAGACAATTTACATCATTCGACGAATTTTTCCGGCCAAAATATATCATGTGCGCTGCACGTGAATTTTTCAAGGGCAATTGGATCATTATAAATCAACACTTAAGGAAAAAAATTAACAATTCAAAAAAAAAACAGTTGATGTTTATTTTGTTGGTTGGAACGGCTGATTGTTTTTTTAAAAAATTTTGATTACAATAATTTAATTGCCCTTGAAAAATTCATGTGCAGCGCACATGATATGTTTTGATCGGAAAAATTGGTCGGATGATGTAAGTTGCCTATTTTTCAAAAAGTGAGGTGGCTAAATGTAATTTTTTAGATGTTAGGAGGTAAATATTATCTATCTTTATAGGTGAGGGAGCAAATTATTTTTTTACTGGTATTAGAAAATTATCATTATTTTTCTATGAGGAATATTATATACTAGATTATCCACAGTAATCATTGATTTCATAGTCTAAATTATAGCATCAGATGGATTAGTTACACCTGTTTCCAGCCAATCATTAATAGATGATGAATTAGACAGCACATGAAACACAGCCAGCAAAAACTTTGCTGGGGTTCATTTTTATATTTATTTCAATTGTATTTATCCATTTTTAATATAAATGAGACTATGAGAAGGCATTCCAATTAAGCAATCAAAAAGCCCAGCTGTGGTTGGATGGAATGCTGACGGATGAAGCAATCTCTATCCACTATTCCACTCCCCAATCTTTGTCTCTCTCGTCTTAAAGGAATTCACTTCAATTATCTACTCTTCTTTTGAAAAATTCCTAACTGTTGGAATAAAATAATTCCATAAGTAGTATTTACTTAAAGTAGATATAATTAAAATTATGTATTATATATTAATGTTATTATATATTTATGAATAAAAAAATGCCTCTATTGAAAAATCACCCCCATTTTCATGCAATTAATTTAAATCTAAATTTTTATTCAATTAATTCATTTATTGTATCCAATAAACACAAACGGACTTCTCATGGAAGCAAGTTTGTACACGTTTACAGAGCTAAAATGTGGGGACGTGGATTCCATTGATACCTTATAAAATTAGTCGAGTTAATTCGGTAATTAATTAATTAAGTTTTATATAATTGATGAACTAATTAAATTAATAAGTGATACTATATATCATAAATTTAAAAATAACATTAATTGAAAATTTAATCTTCTTACCATTAATCAAGGATTAACCAAATGATAGAGGATTAACCGAATTAGTTTATCAAATTTCATTCATCTTTATATATATAAACGAAAGCACTCTTATCATGTCAAGTGTCATGATAAAAATTATGCAAAGTGATAATTTGTACTCTTCATATTTAGCAATACAAAAGTATTACATAGTGCATTAGTAACAAGCTCATATATTTCCTTAGGTAGAGAGATGATGATATTTAATCACAGTTCCGGATAAGGGGATACTAAATTCCCGAGATCGGAACAGAGATTTTGAAAACCCCAAAATACCCCCAATTTTATCGGTGCCACCAAGTTACCCGATTGCACCTTCCCACACGGTGACCAATTTTCCCCCGCCCCCCGCCCGGTCAAAATATTTCCCCCCTCCACTCTTACCTTTTTACAGCAAGCCCTAAATTTTACCGCGAGGCGATTTTATTCGCCATCGGCGGATGTTGCAGTTCCCCTCCGACACTCTCCTCCCCTCGGCCAACTTCCTCATCTCAACGATAGGTTCAAAGCTCTCTCCTTTATTCTATATACTCGAGCTCTAGAAGTTACTGCTTCCATTATACTCACCACCGGCGTACCCGCGACACTCTCGTCAATCAACTTCCTCCTCTCGATGACAATTTCAGATGTTCTCTCCTTTAATGTCCCTAGCATTAGAAACCCTAGTAATGATATTTCCTTGAGTAGACTGTAGTGGTTCATTGAGTTCAATATTTTCTAAAATTTTTATGTAGTTGTTCATTGAATAGACTATTTGGATAGTTGACTATTTGTGTAGTATTTGACAGTAGATTAATGTGTCAGAGAGTTATGGCCCAAAACTGTCTATTAGTAGTCTAATTTTCAAAACATATATTATTTTCAGTATACAATACTATTGACACTATATAGTATTGTGCACTAAAAATAATTATTTAGTAGTATAATTTTAATAGTTTTACAGCGTATTGTGAAAACTTTCTAACTCATTAGAGACTTTTTTCAGCACTATTTAAAGTGAGTTTTTCTATCGAATCAGTGTTGTAAACATAATGTGTATAGTATTTTCACCATAGTAGCAAGTAAATTCTGTGCTGGAGACTATTTGAAAAAGTCCATAATGAGTTAGAGACTTTATCAAAACTCTCTAGGTCTTTATTTGATACCTAATTAGTGTGTTTCTTTATCATTATTGTAGTTATCATATATTATATCTTGGTGATTGAAACATTAAAATTGATTTAGCAGTATGAAAGCTTGAGATATATTCGTCATGGGTAGAAAAAGGAAGCGGCCATGTTTGATGTTTATATTTTATGCATTTGCTTTAATTTTATTTTTTTGATGTTAAATTTAATATGTGCCCTTATTTATATATATTACAGCTAAGCCAGAAAAAAGGAAAAAAATCATGCAAAGATGACAACTCCGACACTACTACAAACTTGGTCTTCAGCAACGGCTATCAGCAACGGCCGCTCAAGCCGTTGCTATTTGCAACGGCGTTCTAACGGACAACCGAGCCGTTGCGGATTATTTTAATTATCAGCAACGGCTTTCTGACGGAAAGGCGAGCCGTTGCTAATTATTTAATCTTCAGCAACGGCTTACTAACGGATAAGTGAGCCGTTGCTGATGATAACTTATCAGCAACGGCGTTCTAACGGGCGAGTGAGCCGTTGCTGATAAGTTTATATAGGGCACGCTCTCGCGCCCGACCCTTCTTCCTCCCGCTTCTGCCGCCGCCGCTCCTGTCGACTCCTCTCGCCGCCGCTGCCGCTGCTGCCGACGCCGACGCCTCTCGCCGACGCCTCTCGCCGCCGCGCCGCTGTCGGTATGTTGATCGGCCGGCCTATACCGTTTCGGCCGGAGATGCTAAAATCCGACCGAAACCCTATTTCTAGGGTTTCGGCCGGCGGCGGTCGGCCTATGGCCGCCGCCGAACCTTCTACAGTGGCCGGACAGTGTGTCCGGCCACTGTACGCCGGCGCCGGAGGGTGGACTCCGGCGCCGGAATATATATATATATATATATATTGTTTTGAAATTGTTAATTAATTATTTTATAAATGTTAATTAAATGTTTAGATTAATTATTTAATTTGTTAGATTAATTATTAGGGTTTAGATTAATTTCGGACGCGCGCCGAAATTGTCCACTTCGGACGCGCGCCGGAATCGTCCAATTCGGACTCGCGCCGAAATCGTCCAATTCGGACTCGCGCCGGAATCGTCCACTTCGGACGCGCGCCGGAATCGTCCAATTCGGACTCGCGCCGGAATCGTCCACTTCGGACGCGCGCCAGAATCGTCCAATTCGGACTCGCGCCGGAATCGTCCACTTCGGACTCGCGCCGGAATCATCCACTTCGGACGCGCGCCGAAATCGTCCAATATGGACTCGAACTATCTCGAAACATTTAGAAAATAATCATCCATCCGACGAGTTGATATGTTTCACGTACGCATCAACGAATCGGATATGATTTAGCAAAACCTTAGATCCGTTCGGGGATTGTATGTTCGTGTAAAAGAAGTAGATGATCTTTTATACGACGTACAATTCTTAAATTGTCCCTGATTGGACAATTTGGGAATATAGTTATTTGTACTGCACTTACGTTTTTATTTTAACTGTTAACTAATTATTCTAAAATTCGACAACATCTCCCTTGTTCTCCGATACGCGCCCAGATGATATGCGTATTCGGAGAACTGTAGGGAGATGCTGTCGAAATTTAGAATAATTAGTTAACAGTTAAAATAAAAACGTAAGTGCAGTACGAATAACATAAATCTCGAATGAAATAGGACAATCTCACCTAAAGACATTAACCAAAGAAATTGTCATTGATTGACAGAATCATGTCGACTGATCGAAGTTGGATGTACCGACGTTTTGATCGTGGAGCTTTAACGAATGAGTTTCGATTAGGCGTAACGTACTTCCTAAATTTCGCCTATTCGAATCGGAATTTCGTTAGCATGGGTGATCAAATCCGATGTCCGTGCCGCATTTGTTCGAATGGACGATTTTTGGATCGGGAGACTGTCACTCTGCATCTATATACCAAAGGATTTACACCAAGATATTTTCTATGGACTTGTCATGGAGAGTCACGCGAAGTCGGGACGTCGAGCAATCCTGTCGTTCAGACATATGGTGAATCTTCCTCTGCTGGTGCTTCTTCATCCAGTCAATGTAATCCCTATAGAACTATGATACTTGATAGTCTTGGGGGTCAATTCCACCTGAATGATAATGTTGATCGGCCAGTTCTTCAGACATCAGTCCCACCAGATACTACAACGGTTGATATCACAGAAGTAGGGGCTGCGGTAGAGATTGAATTACCGAATAAAGAAGCTGCAGAATTTTACGAGATGTTGAAAGCTGCCGATGAACCTTTGTATGAAAATTGTCCTAAATACACTAGGTTTTCAGCAATGACACAGCTCTTAAACATCAAGGCCGATTGTAATATCAGCGGAGTTGCGTATGATCGGATTGCTGGATTGATTAATGGAATGCTGCCTACTGATAACAAGTTTGAGCCTACTTTTTATAAGACTAAAAAGCTAATGAGAAAATTGGGGCTTGGGTACGAAAAAATACACGCGTGCCAAAATAATTGCATTTTATATTATAAAGAAAATGTGCAGTTGGATAAATGCCCTGTATGTCAACACCCTCGTTACAAGGAGAAGAAATCGGTCCGACAGAAAAATATCCCGTTTAAGGTGCTTCGGTATTTTCCACTAACACCGAGGCTTCAAAGATTATTCATGTCGGAAAAGACAGCCCCCTACATGAGTTGGCATGCAAGAAGTCGTGATGATACAGTAATGACTCATCCATCTGACAGTGAAGCATGGAAACATTTGGATACATGTTATCCTTCATTTGCTATGGATACTAGAAATATCAGATTGGGATTGTGCACAGATGGTTTTAATCCGTTTGGACATTCTGCAACTCCTTATTCAGTTTGGCCAGTGCTGCTGACAGTTTATAATTTGCCACCGTCAATGTGCATGAAAGATGAATTTATTTATCTTTCGATGATTATTCCGGGTCCTAAGGGTCCGCGAAAAGAAATTGACATATTTCTCAGACCCTTGATAGATGAATTGAAAACATTGTGGACTGAGGGAGCTGTCACTTATGATTGTCATCGGAAGCAAAACTTCAATTTAAAGGCCGCGGTCTTGTGGACAATCAATGATTTCCCCGCGTACGGCATGTTGTCTGGTTGGAGCACTCACGGCCGACTCTCTTGCCCGTATTGTATGGAACACTCTAAATCAATCAGTCTTCAGAACGGACGAAAAATCTCATTCTTTGATTGTCATCGTCGATTCCTACCGGTTCATCACCAGTATCGAAGGAATCGTAATAAATTTACTAAGGGCAGAGTCGAAAGAGATGGGCCACCACCGATGTTGTCTGGTGAACAAATGTTAGCACGTGTTTCAGCACTTCCAGATATAGTATTTGGTCACAATGAAAGAGTGTCAGGTTTTGGCCAAACACACAACTGGGTGAAAAAAAGTATCTTTTGGGAATTGCCCTATTGGAGTTCATTATTGATTCGACATAATTTAGATGTCATGCACATTGAAAAAAATGTGTTTGATAATATTTTCAACACTGTGATGGATATTTCTGAAAAAACTAAAGATAATGTCAAAGCCCGACATGATCTGAAAATACTTTGTAAAAGACCAGAGTTAGAGTTACAAGAGGTCAACGGACGATATCTGAAACCGAAGGCCCTATATGTGTTAAATTAACAACAGATCAAAGATGTTTGTCAATGGGTAAAAGAACTCAGATTACCCGATGGATATGCTTCAAACTTATCTCGATGTGTGAACGTCGATGATTGCAAAATATCAGGGATGAAGAGCCATGATTGTCATGTATTCATGCAGAGATTACTTCCGATCGCATTTCGAGATCTTCTACCTGATAATATTTGGGGTCCGTTGACTGAATTAAGTATGTTTTTTAGAAGCATCTGTGCAAATGTCCTTCGAGTCGAAGATATGTCAACACTTGAAAATAATATTGTTGAAATCATATGCAAGCTGGAGTAGTTTTTCCCTCCTGCATTTTTTGACTCGATGGAGCATCTACCGATACACTTGGCATACGAGGCACGAGTTGGTGGCCCCGTTCAATATCGTTGGATGTACTTATTTGAAAGATACATGAATCGTCTGAAGAAAAAAGTAAAGAACACCGCAGCTGTTGAAGGATCAATATCTGAATCGTATATCATCCAAGAAATTTCAACATTCTGCTCATTTTACTTTGAATCGACAGTACAGACAAGATTTGATCGTCTTCCACGTAACGACGACGGGGGTGTTCGACATTCAGATGAACGTTTAAATATATTTTGTCACTCTGGTCGTGCTTTTGGTTCTCGTCCATCTCGACACTTAAGCGATGAAGAGTATCATTTGGCACACTTGTATGTATTACTCAATTGCCCAGAGATTGAACAATTCATTGAAATATTTGACATTGAGATGGTGCAAAAATACTCTATTCACAACGATCAAGAATTGGAGACATTACGGAATCGTGATTTCCCTTCTTGGATTCAGACTTACAGCAAAGATCACAGAGCTGAAATAGATGAAAAAATATTTGAGTTTGTTAGTGGACCGTCGCGACTTGTGTCGTGCTATAGCGGATATTTTGTTAACGGGTATAAATTTCACACGGTTGAATATTCATCTACAAAAAAGACGATGAATGCTGGGGTCTGCGTGAAAGGGACAACCTATGTTGAATGTGATATGGATTTCTATGGACTAGTGGAAGAAGTGATAGAGTTGCACTACTTCGGCTTGAAATCAGTGTTCCTATTTAGATGTCATTGGTTCGATACAACAGAAAGGGGCATGAAAGTTCATCAAAAATACAAACTTGTTGAGGTTAATTACAAATCGAAATTGACAGCAAATGAGCCATTTATATTGGCATCACAAGCCGAACAAGTATATTACGCGAAGTATCCGGCTCGAAATAAAGATAGAGCAGATTGGCGTGTAGTCTGTAAGACAAAAGGTAGAGGAAAAATTGATCCGATAGTAGGAGAAAATGATCCTCCTGGTTTCTATCAAGAAGATGATCTTCCTGCTGTGGATCGTATTATTCCAATACTCGAGGATGCAGACACAACGTCAATTCAATTAGAAGTTGAATATGCTGATGATGACGATCATGAAATTGAGGAAGCTGGAGATGAAGAAGATGACGAAGAGGAAGAAGAGGAAGAAGAAGAAGAATTCGAAGACTATTATTCAGATGATGAGGAATAATTGTAAAGTATATATATTTTATTAAATATATCTCTACTATTTATACAATAATCTGATTATATGTCTGTTCGACATATATGTCTGGTCGTGGTTATCGACGCAGGAGAGCTTCGGAGTCTCCGATCGGTGAGACTCCAGCACTTACTCATGCTGCTGATCCTCTTGTTGCTGATCCTCATGAGGATGATACTGCCGAGGCTAGTACATCCAGACGCAGGCGGCCACGCGGGCCGAACAGGTGGCAGCCTCCACCAGCCACAGAGTCACGTAGATTGATCAGCGTGATTGGGGAGCGGTAATATATCATGAATTATGAATCATTACAAATTCATTATATCATAATATAATATTAAAATTTATTTTTGTTGTGCAGGTTCGAGCAAGAAGAAGTGCCGAGGAGCATTTCTTCTACTATTCGACGATACATGCACGGGGCATGGCCTACGTGGTCTCACGTGCCTAGCGAGCACGTCGACATGTTATGGCGCGAGTTTGAGGCACGTATTTTTTTTTTTTTTACATGCATGATGATATATTAAGAATTGGTACTGATATTATTATTTTGCAGGCTCGCTATACATGGGCCGAGGACCAGAGGTCCTTCATTTACGCTGCCTGGGAGTCTATTTCCCGGGCAAGGTACAACGGGCAGCTGGGGCAGGCTCGGTCCCGAGCGATGGCCCGAGCTGGGACCACTAACATCGCGGAGACTCGGGGATACGGCCCCAGTTGGATTACTCCGGATATATGGGACCAGCTCGTGGGGATATGGTCGACGGATCGATGGCAGGAGGTTTCTCAGAATGCGGCTAGAAATCGCATGTCGGGGGGAGCAGCGCGTCACACCGGCGGCTCTGTTGCATTTGCAGTGCACGCAAACCGTATGGTAAGTATATCATTTAATTATATATTTTATTTGTTATTATGTGTACTAATTAATGTATTTGTTTTGTAAATGTAGACGACGGTGTCGGATGACGGGACTGTCCAGCGACCCTCCCCGATGGCGGTGTTTGAGCGGACTCACCGTCGAGCACATGGGACGGGGGAGTACATCGACAACCGCGCTGCATACATTGTGGTAATTATATATTTGTTTAAATTATTCATTATATATTTATAATTTAAGTTTTATGATAAATATTAAACAAAAAATCAAACTCGAGTAGGAGACGTACAGCCAGAGGGTGGTGCAGCGCGGGGGTACCCCCGAGGACTTTGACGCAGCATCGTGGGTCGAGGCCGCAGGTGGCTGGGATCATGGCCGCGTATATGGCTTCGCAGATAGTGGTCATGCGCGAGCCGTACTAGGGCCACTTGGGGCACCGATCCCTCCGGTCGCTGGTGAGCGGCCGTCCACCTCCAGATCCAGTTATGATCATAGTAATAGGATAAGGACACTAGAGGAGACGGTCGCGCGTCAGACTGAGTTGATGGAGCGCCAGAGTCAGACGATGGCGAATATAGAAGCTATGCTACGCAACTTGTCGGGTCATCCCGAAGCAGGCATCTCTTCGGCATCATCTAATCCATCATCCTCGAGTCAGTCCACGCCGGTGTACACTCAAGCACTCCAGACCCCGCCATATGATCCAGGCCATCCTCCATCGTCATCGTGAGATTTTGTTTATATTGACTTTGTTACTCAGATATTGAACTTGTTTAATTTATATTGACTATGTTATTGAGATGTTGATACTTCAATTTTACATTTGAATTGTGTTTATACTATCGTGGATAATTATGAATATAAATATAATTGTTTTGATGTATATCTTGGTGTGTTTGTGACGTGTGAATGAATGTGTATGAGATGTTTGTGATGTGTGAATGAATGTGTGTATGAGGGTATGGGTGTGTGAGTTATGTATCAGATAAATGTATCAATGTATCAATGGAAATTTGAAATTTTTAAATTTTCTGGTTGCAGGTATAGGTCATCAGCAACGGCTTTCCCACGGGCGTCCGTGGGAAAGCCGTTGCTAAAAGTGTATCGAAAGCCGTTGCTGATGACCTACAGCAACGGCTTAGCGACGGCGTTTTACTAACGGTGTTGCTACGGACTCAGCGGCCGTTGCTATTAATGGTATCAGCAACGGCTCCGGGTCTGTGGCAAAACCGTTGCTGATAATATTTTTAGCGACGGCCCAGCGGCCGTTGCTGATAATGTTTTGAGCGACGGCCCGAGCGGTCGTTGCTGAACCGTTGCTAAGTCATCAGCAACGCGACTTTCTCTCACGGCGCTATTGCAACGGCTCAGCAACGGCATCAGCCGTTGCTGATGACCAATTTTCTAGTAGTGCGAGTTGGTTCAATGGACTTATTTTGTCCATCGCTTCCGCAAGTTTATTTCGATTGGAGTAGATAAAAATTAGGGTGGCTTCTTACAATCGGTTCACATCCAACATAGCCAAAGAGAGATAATTGAGAAATCTTCATTTGGAGTATACCTGAGAATTCAAGACTTTCCTACCCTAAGAAATATGATTTGCTTGATCATGAATCACTGGGTTAGGAAAACCACTTTCAGATTTAAAGGTGTTAGGGTAAATTTTTTGCCAAACGATGTTTCACTGCTGCTTGACATTCCAAATAATGGAATTATTATCCCAATGCCCTCATCTTCTGTTGAACCAAGTGGAGAAAGCTACATGAAGTCAAAAAAAATTTATGATGGTTCTCCATGTAACCGAGCAGCAATTGAAGACCATATGCTGCGGTTACACACATCAGCTAATCCGGAGGATATTATGGACTTCCTTAGATTATACATATTATATGTTTTTGTTGTATTTTGTTTTATACTTCAGCTTACATTGTTCCATTGTTTTTGTTGTCGTACGTGGACAACTTAGAAAACATATGTAACTATAATTGGACAAGATGTATATATTCTTACTTCTCCTCACAACTCCGCTTAATTGGGGAGAAAATGAGAGCTGCTAGGAAGAATCCAGGACAAATTCAGTCAACAACCTACATGAGAGGTTGCATCATTCTACTAATTGTAAGTATTATACTATCAAATTTATTTTATGTTATAAATTTAAAATAAAATGATATTTTATTATAATTTATACTTCATAATTTGTAGGGGTGGTTCTTTGAATTCATATTATGGAACCTAAGAAGCCAGAAATTCTCCCCCGAATCCTTAGGCGGGAGTTAAAAAATTAGCAGAACAAGACCCTCCAAGCCCTATGAAAATCACTGGACCAAAACTTTGTAAGTAGATTTGTGTTAATTATTAAATATATAGATTTCCAATACATATGATTTTGTTGTGTAGGTTATCATAAATTTAGAGCCCTAGGAGGGTGAAGAGGAGTTAAATCAATATGACCCTAGAAATGATCTTACAAAGGTTTGTAATTTGAGTTTTTTATGAATTGATTAGATAATTTTAGCCAACTAAGATTTTTTTCCTTGTCTTTAGGATAAATCTGATATTTTTAGAGTTCTTGATGATTTTGTTACTGTATATGTTAGTAAACATGTTGAAGAATGTCTTAAGATAGAACTTTCGAAAGATGACACCCCCCTTGTCAATGTCTCTACTCCAATATACCAGGAAATGAAACATTCTTCCCCTTTGAATGTCTCTACTCCTATATATCAGGAGTACTGTCCTTCCCTTGCCCCTGTTGTTAATAAGTTTTCACCTCCTATTCTAAAGAGTATTGCGAGAAGTATTGTCAGATCCTCTATTTCAATTGTAAGACATTATTTTAAGAAACCTACCCACAGGTATGAATTGAGGGACTGAATAGGTACTCCATTGTGGGTGAAGGTTTATATGAAGAACAAGAAAAAGAAAGAGAAAATGCAATCGATAGTCCAAGATTTATAGCATGAAGAAAAAAAAGAGAAAAAGAAATGACACAAAGCCTAGGAAATTAAACAAGTTCAAAAGGAGAAAATAAAATACTTGAAGGAAATAGAGGAAGACAATGCAAAAGAGAGAGAATGAGAATGAGAAAAAGAAGAAAAAGAAAGACAAGGAGAAGGAAGTACTTGAAGATTTGAGACAACTTCGGGAGTATGAGCCTCTAGCAACGTACAAGAGCAGAAGATCAAGACGTGCCAAACCTCCAAAGAAAGAAAAACAAATTGAAGATTTGACTGTAGAGGACAAACAAAGAGAAGAACATGAAAAAATAGCAATTCAAAATAAGAATAAATTGTTGTTGAAAGAAAAACGTAGGGTAAAATGAATCAAATAATTTACAATGTATTTTTATTTACTAAAACAATACAATTTCTTATACTTGCAATACGTGGAAATTAATGTGATTTGTTTTGATGTAGGTTAAATCTTCACATGAGCTTGATGCGGCAACCATAATAATGTCTCTCAATAAGATTGAGTGAGTGTGTTAACTTATTTTATGAATAACCGTGGACAACATTGTCATATATTGTGCAAACAGATTTATTATATTGATGTTTGATTATAGCATTCAATGTTGTTGAGCCAATGTTTTCAATAGTTTTAAAAACTTGTTGAATTTAACCATTTCGATTGAAGCCTTTCAACCAATTAAGACTTGACCTCAACTTGGAAAAGGGTCTAACCCCTTCAAGAGTTTTGGGTGAAAAGTCTATAAACATTTAAAGAGTTTTCAGTCTCTAAACTTTTAGAGACTTTTAAAAGTCTCTAAACTTTTAAAGAGTTTCTAAAGATGCTAACTTGTTTTTGTTTAATTTTGTAGTCTAACCATGGAGTATTTATGGTCTGATGGGCTGATATCTTTACCGGTCAAAAATTTGTTGAATATTTTTGACTTTGACACATTAATTGATGATGATTCTATTGATGCATATAAGGAAGTCATCCTTTGTTGCAATGGAGATCAAATATATTTTTATTCCAATTTCTAGTAGTAGGATGAGACATACCAACCCTGAAAATGACACGGGTGGACATTGGCATTTGATGGTGATTGACATTAAGCAAAAAACATTCTTCCATTACAATTCATTCTCTACTTATGTAAACTGTAAAAGAGACTTTGAGGAGGCTATAAGTGTTTGAAATTTAATTTATTGATATTGAGCTTTAATAATGTTGATGAGTAAATTTATGATTTTTCATACGGTGCTTGCTAATGAAGACGATGGAACTCAAGGATTTGAATATGATCAGCCCATGGTTAAACTTCAAGAGTCTTAGTTGGAGTCGAGTTGTGGTAAATTATCCTAAACAAGGTCCTTCTGTAGATTGTAGAATATTCGTAATGAAATACATGGAATACCTACTAAAAGATAGACAAATGAACTGGTCCCAAGCAGTCATGAAAAAGTTTTGAATAGATGTTGGGCATCGCTTCATGGATGACATTTATTCTCTTGTTAAACAATGAATGGAATTGTGGTACTACTGACTAATGTTATGGTAATATACTGACTAATCTTGATGTATTATATTGTGGTTAAGTTTCAAAAGTCTCTAAATGGCTATAGACTTAATATTTTTAGACATGAATTAACATCATATGGGATCTATTTGATCGAAAAAATTATTTTATTTCAACTAAAATAGCGGGTTATACGAAAGTCTCTAATCGCAATTCTTGAAGAAAAAAATTCATATGATGATATAAATTATTCCAATTAAAAACTTAATGCTTTTGGACATGAATTAACATCATATGAGATCTATTTGACTGAAAAAATTATTTTATTTCAACTAAAATAATGGGTTATATGAAAGTCTCTAATCGGTTATAGACTTTCGCAGTTCTTGAAGAAAAAAATTCATATGGTACTATAAATTATTCCAATTAAAAACTTAATATTTTAGACATAAAGTAACATCATATGGGATCTATTTGACCAAAAAAATTATTTTATTTCAACCAAAATAACGGGTTATACGAAAGTCTCTATCCGATTAGAGACTTTCGCAGTTCTTGAAGAAAAAAATTCATATGGTGCTATAAATTATTCCAATTAAAAACTTAATATTTTTAGACATGAATTAACATCATATGTGATATATTTGACTGAAAAATGTTAGAATATTTTTTTAAATAAAATATATATTTTTTTATTTTTAAATATTCTTTTTGTGGGCTACGGTTAATTGTGGTTTTTGATTTAAACGGGTTAATCTTATGATCCTATTTGAGATGCATATTAGCTCATTTAATTTGATCCATGTGACTTGAGCTCGAAATACTTAATCTTGATTGATGTGATTAGTCAAGTGTAGGCCCGATTAATGAAGCCCGTGATGAAGATGACACATTTAATCAATTATAAATAGAGGTTAGGTCCTCTCTACACACATGAGAGAATCAAGTATTAGAAACCCTAGCTCATTGTTGCTTTCCCCATCAAAGCAGAGCCTTTTGAGAAAGTGACGTAGAGGAATATATCTAGTTATTCCTAGAGACCCAAAAAATTGCTTCCGCTGTATTTTTATTTTGCTTAAAGTAAAATCTTTCCTTTATTTATTTACAATTGGTATTCTTAAATTCATGTAATTATTATGATATTAATTTTTTCTTACAATTAGTATCATAGCCTTTTTGCATGAATTAAAAATCCAATCTTCTTGATATAATATTTTGATTCATGTATTTTTTTAATCTAATAGATTGTGCATGATCATATATTATTTTTCGAGATCTATTTCTTTTGTTAGGGTATTTTGCTGCAGGCTTATTTCTGTCTCGATCATCGATCCTGATTTTTATTAATGTGCCTCTGAGGGCATGCTGGTTTCCTGCACGCAATCTGCGCAATCGTGCGCTGCCTCAGGTCGCGTGTGTCCGCTGTTGTCCGTGTGTTTGCGGCGCGCGCTGGCCTATTTTTTCATGGATTTATTGTTGTGGCTTGTTGTTTGTGCCTCTGTTCTGTTCGCACTGTGTCACAGCTTCGGAGTAGCGTGTCACGGCCATGCCATGGCCATTCGCGGTCACTGGCACAACATGCTCGGCGTCGGCAGCTCTCTTTGAGGAAGCTGTCTCCTCTCTCTTCCCTTATCATCGTCTCCGGCCTAAAGTTCACGACCAGACGTCAGTACTATCATCGCCGACGTATCAGATCGGATCGTGATCAGTGTCGGTCTCAGCGCTGCATTGATGTCATCTTCCAGCCATCTCTAGCCCGACTGGTTCTCTTCCCGACGTCTCCAGCCTTCGGGAGACGGTAGGACGTCGGCGAGGCTAGTCTGCTGGAGGCGAGGAGGACCGCTGCAATGAGTGGGCGGCGGCTGCAAGAAAATGAACCCATGCACGTGGAATGAGAGGGTTTTCCTTTTAATGGATGAGATTAAATATGCTTATTTTGATGGCTGTGATTAAATATTTATTTTGATGGCTGAGATTTGATCAATAAACTAAAAGGCTGGGATTTAAGGATGGGTTAGTTAATTGGATCTAGATCTATTTCATAAGGTTCCAGATCCATTAAGAGCCAAAACCCAACCTAGCTTCTTTAATAAAACCGGTACACCCTTATAAATCTCAAACCGGTTCATATTTTTAATTTTGAAATCGGTTCATCCTTGGTTCACTGATTTATATTCGATTTTTCATCGGTTCAGTTCAATTTCGAACGATTCACTAGATTTTCCAGCTTAATTTTTTTTTGATTCGACATAAATTATGTTTTGTTTAACTTAACTGCATATGTTTCATGTTTAAATTAATGATTTTTATGATTGATTCAACCTCAGTTCAATCTAAATTATGATTGGTTCAGTTTAATTTTATTTAATTTAAGCTTAATTGATCATTTTATGATTGATTCAATTTTGATTCTATAAAATTTTTATTGGTTCATTATATTTTTGATCAATTTACTTTAAAATTAGATCATGGCATGAAATTTTGAATACAACATTATTGTCTACCTACTTATGAGCCTATAATCTATATGGTCATAGCATAGATTAATTTATCATGCTAATTTTGCTCATATGTTATAATTTATCTTAATATTTTATTATTGTCAATTTTGTTGTCATTGTCATGCTACATTTATTGTAGAATTCATGTGACCAATCTATTTATGTTATTCTTCTACCCATTGATATGATTATTTACTTTTTTAATTTACGCAAATTTTATGAATGTCAATTTATTATTGTACATCATGACATATTTTGCCTCGTGTGGGGTCATAAAATGTTAACTTATTATTTTGTCATTGTACTTTATACTATGTTAAATTTTGCTTCATGCATAGCTGATATAATGCACATGATAGTATATTGCTCATTTTAATACATATATGGATGTATTTGGACCCAGTAATGTTTGTTGGTCATTTTTCTAAATAAATCTACTATTCATAAAAATGCATTTACAATATTTAAATTGTGTTGGAATCCTTTCTCATTGTATTTAATTTTTGGGAGCCTTGTGTATTTATGAGTCAGACTTTGGATCCCAATATGTGTCATGAGATTTATCATATTAAATATCATGCTATAATTGATCACGTGATTTATTGTCGTCAATTTTATTATATTGTAGTATTTTAAATTTTTAATGTGGCTGCAAAATCCTTCCTACCTTGTGCTGGAACTGAACTGGGCTATTGGATCTTGAATATGTGTTAAAGTCCCACATTGGTTGAGGTTGTGGTTTAGATAGTCTTTAAATAAATTGGGCACTCCTCCCCCTTTGAGCTAGCTTTTGGGGTAGAGTTAGGTCCAAGACTGATTTTCTAACATGATATTAGAGCCAAACCTATGGTTGAGAGTGGGCCACCTGCAGAACTTCACGCTCCAGATGTGGATCCTGGGCGTGAGGGGGGTGTGTTAAAGTTCTACATTGGTTGAGGTTGTGGTTTAGATAGTCTTTAAATAGATTGAGCAATTCCCCCCTTTGAGCTAGCTTTTGGGGTGGAGTTAGTTCTAAGACTGATTTTCTAACAGGGCCTAATGCTATTAATGTTCTTTCTCCAATTTTTCAGTCCGCTGCTTATAAAAGTTCTACGCACTATAAATAGACTTATTTTTCTACTTAATTTAGGCCTAATACAGCATTGTTATCCTGATATTATAATAATACTGTAAAATTGACACAATATAATTTATTTATCATTACTTTGTCAGCATGATTCGTTTCATGATTCATTACTGCAAATTTTATTATCATGTTTCAAATTATGCTACGTTTGATTTGATGTAGAATCCATGTGATTTATTATTTACATGATATTATTGTTATTCATTTTATATTATGTAGGTTACTTGAAATGTTAATTCATTATTGCAAATTATGCTATCATTCTATATGTGAAACCTAATATAACTATAATTAGGTGTGGATATTGACATAATTTACAACCACATAAACATAAATAATAATTTGAAATGGTCATTAATTTAAATTCATTATTAATTGCGGTACTTTATTCTTGTATTAATTTTGCAATATATATTATGGATTTGAATATTTGACATATGGGCAACTGATTCATGTATAAGATTTTTCACTGATTATTGCTTGTAATTACTGTCAAAGTGGGATTACTTGTAGTTATTAGTAATTTTTCTTATCATACGAGGAATGCTTCAAATTAATTCATTCAATAGTTTGTCCCAATGGAGGATTATTGAGTGTTTTAATTAGAAATTTTGTAATGGAGTTAAAAGAGTGTTCATTGGTCTAGAGATCCATCTGCCCAAATGTGATAGGTTTTCAAAAATCAATGTATTCTCATTATTTAACTCATCGAGGCTTTATTTCGTGATTGTATATTCTGCCCAAAGGTGAATATGTAATATTTGGTTAGTCTCAATTTCAATTTTATTATATGCCCTATAATTTAATCTAACACATTTGTAATTACATTGTGATGAAGTTATTAAAGTGTGCGTTGGTCTAGAAAAATTATTTGCCCAAAGAGGATATGTTCTCATTCTCATTAATTAACTGATTCCTAAATCACTTGTTGATCAGATAGTGACACTCATAGGATGTGAAGAAAATAATTGATTAGTATATATATATGTGAAAGTCAGTGGGAGGAAATTTTTTTTTCTATTAGTATATAGCTGAATATCAAGCTATCTGACCTAAAAATATTAATATATGACTTCATATTGTAGATCTCATTACAAGACTCCAAACATTTAGAATCAAATTTTTGACAGGTAGAGATCTTGTAAATAAGAAGACATTATAGTTGAACACATAGAAATATTTTTTATATTAGCATATTCTTTAACCAAGGGACTTAGGCCCATAGTCTTTGAAAGACATATTGAAAATATGAGTATTTTGAGTTCTTTTAATATGCTTGGTTAGTGGGAGTTTTATGTTTATTTATGCTAATTATTGAACACTTCAATGCATGCTTAATAATTTGTATTATATTGTCACAAATTATATATATGTGTTTAATGTGTTTTGAGACTCGATATCATATTGAATCAAGTTGTCCCTTGATTGATACCATATTTGAGTCTGGGCGACACGATGATTTTGATTATCTATATGCATATTTGAGACTTGATATCATTTGAATCAAGATGTCCATTGATTGATACCATATTTGAGTTTAGGACATCATGACTTTGTTTATAAATATGTGTTTTGCATATTTGAGACTCGGTGTCATATGAATCAAGTTGTCCACTGATTGACACCATATTTGAGTGTAGGGACATGATGGTTTTTTGAAACCATACGCTTTCTCTTGCCGAAAGGTATATATATAAGAGAAAGTATGAGGACTGACAATGAAAATATCATTGTTCTTATTGGATCATTTTGAGTGTTGTTTTCATGCTACACTCCATACCAATGATAATTGTCAGCAATGTCAGTGGTATTCGTGACTATGGAAAGTCTTATGTCCAGGAATGACGTGATGACTGCTATGATCCAATATTATTGATTTGTTGATAGGAGTCATAATAAGTGTTGCATTTTGGATCATATTTTTCTTATGATCACATTTTTGTGATTAACTCGAGAGTTATTTTTTAAATGAATATTTTTAAATTATAGTTATGCAATTGACCTTGCCCAAGTGGGAGAATGTTAAAATATTTTTTAATTAAAATATATATTTCTTTATTTTTAAATATTCTTTTTTTGGGCTAAGGTCCATTGTGGTTTTTGATTTAAACGGGTTAATCTTATGATCCTATTTGATATGCATATTGGCTCATTTAATTTGATCCATGTGACTAAACACTTAACCTTGATTGGTGTGATTAGTCAAATGTAGGCCCGATTAATGAAGCCCGTGATGGAGAGAGCCCATTTAATCAATTATAAATAGAGGCTAGGTCCCCTCTACACACATGAGAGAATCAGGGATTAGAAACCCTAGCTCATTGTTGCTTTCCCCATCAAAGCAGAGCCTTTTGAGACAGTGATGTAGAGGAAGATCTAGTTATTCCTGGAGACCCAAAAAATTACTTTCGCTGTATTTCTATTTTGCTTCAAGTAAGATCTCTTTATCTATTTATAATTGGTATTCTTAAATTCATGTAATTATTATGATATTAATATTTTAGACATGAATTAACATCATATGTGATCTATTTGACCAAAAAAATTATTTTATTTCAACAAAAATAACGGGTTATACGAAAGTCTCTAATCGGTTAGAGACTTTCGCAGTTCTTGAAGAAAAAAATTCATATTATGCTATAAATTATTCCAATTAAAAGCTTAATATTTTTAGACATGAATTAACATCATATGTGATATATTTGACTGAAAAAAATTATTTTATTTCAACTAAAATAGCGGGTTATACGAAAGTCTCTAACCAGTTAGAGGCTTTCACAGTTCTTGAAGAAAAAAATTCATATGGTGTTATAAATTATTCCAATTAAAAACTTTATATGGGATCTATTTGACTGAAAAAATTATTTTATTTCAACCAAAATAGCGGGTTATACGAAAGTCTCTAACCGGTTGGAGACTTTCGCAGTTCTTGAAGAAAAAAATTCATATGTTGCTATAAACTATTCCAATTAAAAACTTAATGTTTTGGACATGAATTAATATCATATGGGATCTATTTGATCGAAAAAATTATTTTATTTCAACCAAAATAGTGGATTATACGAAAGTCTCTAACCTGCTAGAGACTTTATATACGAAAGACTTTGGTATAAACATATAAAGAGTTCTTTGCAAAATATATAAAAAAGAGTTCTGTGCAAAGTATATAAAAAAGAGTTATGTGCAAAATATACCAAACTGAAATATCAAGAAGTAGGGGGGGAGCTTTACATGACCGTTTGTTATGATCAAACTGTTTGCATGTACCATACTTTTTTGGCACTTTACCATTATGACGAGATTCTCTTCGATTCTTCCTCTTCTGACCTGCTTGTGCCACGGCTTGTGGTGGTTTTACCAAAGGATCAAAGGATTCTCGACGTCAATATTGCTTGTTTCTCGTAGAAAATATTTTGTCTTCATATATTTTATTGTACGTTTTGACGGTAAAGTAATACTCACAAAAAGGATAAGGATCTAGACTACAATAACCAATAACTGCCATAGCATGCGAGCATGGAATACCAAATATTTAAAACTTATTGCAAGAACACGATCGATGGGGTAAATCAACAATGACAATTTGATGAGATGTGTGTACTTGGTAGCAATGGTCCGTATGAGGATGGACTGAATACCAACGACACTTGCTCCTATTTTTAATAAGGATATCTTTAGCTCTTTTTGTTAGAATTTCAGTCATTTTGAGTGACACTTTACGACACTTATAGAACCATTCAGCAACTTTGTCTCTCGTCATCTCAATTAATGTTGTAATAGGCATCTCCCGTACTTTCCTAAACAAAAAATTCATACTTTTCACGGCATTAGTAGTAATGATATCGTACCTACGACTAGGGAAAAATAACGTTGCCCATCTCTCCTTTTCCAACTGAGTTACCCATTGGTAACTAGGCTCATGAATATCCAACAACTTTTGCATACATTCATTAAAGGTATGTTCCGTAGTGGCTCTTGCAGCGGACCAAGATAAAGGACAACCAACATTTGTTTTCACATAGTGTATTAGGTTTTTGGCTAAGTGCACCATACAATATCCATGCGCTGCTTCTGAGAATATCTTTCTCATAGCTGCTAAAATACTAGGATTTCTATCACTCATAATGCTCAAATCGCAGAAGCTAGGTATACAATGTGCAAATTCATCCCAAAACCACTCCTATGTGTCTCTTTTTTCAATCTCACAAACTCCAGATGCTATCGAAAAAAGTCTACTCTCAGTGTTAACAGCCGTCGCTATCATTAGAGCTCCAAGATATTTTCCCCTCAAGTGTGTGACATCAATACATACAATGAGCCTTAAATATTCTCTAAATCCACGCAAGCATGCGCCAAATGCCCAAAATACTCGGAGAAAATGAGAAGATACAGAACATCTCAACAATTTAACTGTTGTTTCATTATCATGTATCTTCAATTCTCTAAGGTAAGCAGATAGATCTTTATAGCACTCATCAAAGTCCTCACGAACTGATATAAGAGCTAATTGAAGTGCATTGTACGCTTTCTTATATCAAATACAAACCTCAAAAGATTTTTGAATTTCGATTACAATCATAACGGGTGTGTACTTTTAATTCCTTACTAGGTGATCCTTGATATGATCTGCAACAAACTTTGTGCTGCAGTCTTTGTGATCTAAATTAAGTATTGACACTGTGCATGTATGCTTGTCTAGAAAGTTGACAATAGTATATCTTCCTCTGCCACTTGCAGACAACATCCATGGACAATCACCATGTTTGCATCCAACTTTGATATAACGTAGTCTACTTTCGATGTGTCTTAGCTCAAAGTTACGCTTAATGCAATATATTTTTAGAGCTCTCCTAAATTCCTCCCTATCATCAAATACTTGGAGTACATAGGCATAAGAAAAATAAATTAGTATCAATACATTTGATCATAAATAAGTGATTCATATATTATGTTATACCTGATTAAGATACAATTTGCTATTTTGAGTTTCATTACAATGAAATGTATTCAGGGCAGTATGATAGTATCATTTTCTTCATCCCCTGATGCTTCCTCTGCTCTGTTGTCATAAATACATTCATTTAAATCATTGTGTCTCTTTGATCTTTTGGAGTGAAATCAAGCAGGCTCTCAAGGTCTTCATTGTTGACAATAGTTTCATGCTCTTCATCACTACAATAACCACCCTCTGTATGATGAGCTTCATACATAGATTGATTTAATGTAATTGTACTTCCAACTACATCATGTGAAGTGAACACATCAAATGGTAAATTCCCAGCTTGCTCCACTTCTTCTCTAATCCTCTCATTGGCCAATTCCTCCTCCATTATATCATATGTATCATCCTCAAATATAAGTGACATATTAAGGTCAATCGGAAAATGAATTCTATCTCCATTGTCAACTAGATTAGAACCATATTGTGTTGATATAGATGAAATATTGTTCTGGCTCTCAATATCATCAATATACGTAAGGACTTCTTTAGAAATGGGCTTTGACATAATATTTTCAGCAACACTATTAGTAGTCGTCTCCTTTATTTTGTCAACCATCATAATTTTTAAATCTTAAACCTAAATAAAGCATATAAAAGAGATGAATAGTTAGAATTATTAGAGACTTTCATATTTGCTGTAACTAAAGTACGTAGCCCTTCAAAACATATGGGCAGAGTCTCTAACTGATTAGAGACTTTCACAAAGTTGTAACTTTCTACCAAAAATTATTTTTGGCGACCGTAGGACCTCTATTTTATCGTATAAAATAGATATCATACCTCTAATACAATTTTTTCACACTAAAGTTTATATTCAGTGCTTTCGGTTAAAAGTCCATGACAGTTTAGAGACTCTTATCTAAACTCAAGAAATCTAGGATTTTTTTACCTACGTGTATGTTAGTAAATTTTTTGTGACATAGTAATTACATTTCCTCCATCAGGTAATGCAATTATAGATTTTGTATAAACTCTATAATGAATTAGAGACTTCTGCAAAATCTATCCTGCTGCTTATTACAATCTCTAATGGTTTCTTTCTCAGCCATACCACATATTTTACAACATCAAAAAAAGAAAAAATGAGATTTCAAGAAAAAAAAATCAAACATTATTATCTACTCTGTAAATGACTCACGTCGTAGGATGAGGAGTGAGATATGGTTGTATAGGCTTCTGCAATCTCAGCATAACAACGGGAAGTCGATCACCAAGAACCTTCACCGTCGAACACCAACAACTCGGGGTGCTAATCAATAAAGTAGTTGAAGATGGGAAGAGTGCAGATGACGGAGGGCTTCTACAATTTCACCATAAGCACAGGAAGTCCATCACCAAGAACCTTCACCGTCGATTAGAAGACAAAGTGCAGATGATAGTGCGGTAATCGACATGCTTTCGTGACGGAGATCGAACAAGGGAAGTCGAACAGTGCAACGATGAGAGAGAATGTGAAAATATTGCATGCTTCTGTGATCGGGCAATCGGGTTGCCCGATTTTATTTTTTTTACTACCTACTGCTTACCTGTAAAGTTGAGGGTATTTTGGGGTTTTCAAAATCTCTGTTCTGATTTTGGGAATTTAGCATCACCTTATCCGGAATCGGGAATTTCCCTTGAGAAATTTCGGTTCCGAGAAATCGCTGATATTTAATTAAATCACATTTAATTAGAGGAGAAAAAAAAGTATTTAATTAAAAGGGAGAAAGGTTTTTTTTTCGAAAAAAATAAAAATAAATTCAAAAATAATAGTAGACCCGATTAAAAGTATATTGATTAAAAATTAAATATCAAACGAGAGATTAAAATTTAAGAAATAATTGTAGGGAGCAAGTAGTAAAGTTGATAAAAATATTATTTTATTTTGATACGATTACATATAGTAACATTTAGTCTAGTAAATTACGTAAATATAGTAACTTTTTAATAAATTATGATTACATATAGCAATAAATACTTAAAACATATGTTAATCATAAAAATAAATTCTCAACTACGCATATAACAACTTAGCACAAAAAAATAGATTTATTATAAAAATAAATTTATAACATTATTTATGTTGTATTTGTTATAATAAAATTAAATTTGATTTAGAAATATATTATTTTATAAAAATAAGAATGATTTAATTGCGAAAAACTTATTGGTACAGTACACCTTCAAACTTGAATATATTTTAATTTCTCATTATTCATAATATATCTTATGATGACATGATTAAATTATTTTAGAAATATATTATTTTATAAAAATATAAATAATTTAATCACGTTTCTCTTTATTAGATTTATTAAAATATGTAATATTTTATTTTATTATTTTTAATGCCTACACAATATATCTTAGAAAATACTAATAAATTATCAAACAAATCTATTTTTAGAAAATATTGTTAAAATATCATCAAAATATTATTTCATCAATAATACGAATGGTAAGAAATACGATTATATATATATATATATATATATTGACAAATATAGAAAGTCACAATAGGTGATCATATTAGGATTTGAACTCTAGACATCTAGGAAACATACAAGATGTTGTCTATATATATCATAGATAATATATATCTTATGAAAATATTATTAAACTGTCATAAAATTATTATTTTATAAAAATATGAAATAATTAATGATTTATCTATTTATTGTATTATTTAATTTGTTTTAAATTTTAGTTAAATATTTGTTAATATATACACAATATATAGGTATAGATGTAGCAGATCAAATTCTAATATCTCATCTCTTTAACTCTATTCTTTAAATTCTAATATCTCCATATATCTCATTTCTTTAAATTCCATCGTACAAATTCCAAATAACATTGACAGTTGAGAGGTAGCATATTAAGGGCGATTCTAGAAGAATTTGGAGAAGAAAAAAGAAAAACTTAAAAACCATCGAAAGGGTCAGTGAGTGTCTCTCCGAAATCGACTGATCCTCATTACTATGAATCGATCATGGATTTAATGATACATGACCCGTATGGTGCTGCACAAAAAAATTCTCATTGCATGCAAGATGGTAGATGTATATGACATTTTCCAAATAAGTTTGTAGACAGATATCCTCGAGGATGGATATCTAGTTTATAGAAGAAGAGATAATGACTGAACAAATTAAAAATAGGAAGATTGATTTGGACAACTATTTTGTTGTCCCTCATAATAGATACACGTTGTTAAAATATGATGCACACATTAATATTGAATGCTGCAACAAATCGAGATCAATTAAATATCTTTTTAAATATGTGAATAAAGGTCATGATCGTGTCACTGTCATATTTGTTGACTCAGCATCACAGTCTGAAATACAAGCTCTTGTTGATGAGATCAAAATATTTTATGATTGCAGGTATATCTCACCGTGTGAAGTGATCTGGAGAATTTTCAGTTTCGACATTCACTACAAATATCTATCTGTGCAACGATTGTCGTTTCATTTTCCAAATAAACACATTATAGTTTTTAATGATGACGATCAAATATCTAAAGTGACAAGTTGACCAAGAACTAATGAGTCTCAATTTTTAGCTTGGTTTGAAGCTAACAAATATTTCTCAAATGCAATAAATTTAACATATGTTGAATTTTCTTTGTTGTTTGCATGAAAGCAAGACATTAGACGTTGGACTCGAAAAGAGACAAGACAATTTTTGATTGGAAAAATATTCTTAATTTGTTCCCTCAGGAATGAGTGAGTTATACTATTTAAGAATTTTACTGAACGTGGTCAGGGGTCCACATCTTTCGAGGATATTAGAACTGTCAAAGGTAAAGTTTATCCAACTTTCACATATACTTGATATACTTTAGGATTGATTGACGATGACAAAAATTATGTAGATGCAATTAAAGAAGCTAGTGCACAAGAATCACGTTTTTCTCTTAGAAAATGATTAGCTACATTATTATTATCAAACTCGATGTCTAGACTAAAATTCATTTGGGAGGATACTTAGAAATTATTAATTGAAGACATACCTTATTTAATAAAGCAAATGTTACAACGAAAAGTACAAAAGCTATATCTTTGTTATATATATTTATTATGATTAGTATATTCATAATGTATTATTTTTTCTTAGATGAACTCAAATATGATTGTTTGGAAAAAAATGATTTAATTCTATGAGCATGTAGTAAGAGTTTGGATGACTTTCCTACAATAACAAAATCATCTTCTAGGAGCATCTACAAATATTAACAATCGCTTAATTGCTGTGGAGTTGCGCTATAATTATAGGAGATTGATAGAGAAAAATCAAGGAGAAGTTCAACACCTAACTTCAGAACATAAACAAATTTATTATAAAATATTGGATGATGTTAAAAGAAAAAAGTGAGGTGTTTTTTTGTCTACGGTTATGGTGGAACCGGAAAGACATTTATTTGGTAACTCTTACATATGCACTTCGGTCCGAAAGGGAAATTGTTTTAACAGTTGCGTCCAGTAGAATAACATCTTTACTATTACATGATGGAAAAACAATACATTCTCGATTTGTAATCTCTCTTAATCTGGATGATGATTATACTTGCAATATTAAATAAGATTCTCCGCTGACTGATTTATTGGTCAGAACAAGTTTAATTATTTGGGATGAAACTCCAATGATGAATAAGTATTATGTAGTTATCTATTTAATTTATATATTTATTAAATTTTATTAAATACAAATCTAATAGTCTGATTCTATTAATTTTAGATATTATTTTGAAACACTTGATAGAAGATTGTGTGATGTTATGCGTTTTAAAAATCAAAACAACAATGATAATTAATTCTTTTGGAGGTAAGATTGTAGTATTTGAGAGAGACTTCAGATAAATTTTATCTGTCATTTCTAAGGAAAGCAGATAAAATATTGTCAATGTTACAGTTAATTCATCTTACTTATGGGATGATTGTAAAGATTTGGAGCTAACGAAAAATATGTGTCACATTGTAAATAACTATGATGACAATACAAATGATTTGAAAAGTTTTTTGGATTAGATATTGTCGATTGGTGACGAAAAGATAGGTGATCTTGGTGATGGTTATGAGGTAGTCCGAATTTCAGCTGGTAACTTGATTTTGGATGCAAGCATGACCACATTGCAGCGATTGTTGATGCAATTTATCTTGAACTTATAAGAAATGCCAATATTTGCAACAAATAGTTATATTAGCTCCTATCTAAATATGATTGAAACGATTAAGAACTATATGATTTCTCTAAATATAAAAGAGTCAACGACATTTTTGAGCTCAAATAACACGTGCTTATTAAATTTTAGAGGAAGTTTATTGGATTAGATCTATATACCAGACTTTGATTTGTAATTCAAAAGATTATATTGAAAAATAAACTACAAATATTGTATACCAAATTTTTTTTCATAATCTTTAAACAAATATTTTTTATATTATTTTTTATTTCTACGTAATATTATTTTTCAAATATTGATATGTATTATGTCTCGTTCGGTTGACATGAGAAGTAACTTTCTATAGAAAGTTATAATTCCCATGAATTAACTTCCCACGTGTATTTCCCGAGAAGTACCTAAAAAATATTTGGTTAATAAAAAGTTAATTCATAGGAAGTGTAACTTTATACCTATAATATGTTTGGTTGACATGAGTACTTCCTAGGAAGTACATATGAAATGACTAATATATCATTTTTTTTATAAATTAATATTTTAATTTATATCTGTTAGTATATATAAAAAAATAAATTTTATTTATAAATAAATATTGTAACATATATAGGTAAAATATAATATAATATTTTCATATATAATTAATATAATATATATTTTATTATATATAAAAATAATTTTTATTTATAGTTAATATGAAAAATTATATATTTTATTTAAAATAAAATAAAATAAAATAAATATGTGTAGAATTAAAAAATTATTTAATCTCATAATATTGACAAAATAAATTATAAATTTTTCATTAAATAAAAATATAGTACTAGATTTTTTTTTTCAATTACAATAAAATAAGTGCAACTTATCTAGGTCATCTAAGTAAATTATTTTTTATGTTTTGTAAAAAATTATATTTGTTGAGAAAGTTGTACTTTTTACAAAATGCAGAAAGTGTATCAATCGAACCAGAACTGTTTTGATAATTTTTTTAAAAATACAATTTTTTTTTTCAGGGAGTTGCGTCACCAAATGAGATTTAATAATAAAATTATTAGATTTATTATGAATAAATTAGTTTGGTATAAATACAGGAATTGGATTGCAGCGGCTGACTGTTGAAGAAGAGATGCACACGTGGCGATGACCCAGTGGACCACTGCTTTTAAAAGAGAAAGGCCACGATAGGATGACGTGGGACCCGTCGACAATTAATGTGCCAGCCGCCGCCACCAACAACGATCTCATCCAAATGCAGCCCCTTCTATTCTCTCTCTTTCTCTTTCTCTTACACGCAACGATATATATAATAATATAACTTCATATTTATTTATACTAGTATTTAAATTTTGTAGCCTTAAAGGATGAGCGAAATTGACGCTTGTTAGGACCAAAAATGTATTTTCTCTATAAATTAATTTATTAACGGGAGGCCATATAAATAATGACAATAATGAACTGGATGATGAGAGGGAGAAGAAGTGGACTCACAAGGAGGCCGAGAGGAAACAAGAGTGGAGCACCGCGAGGGAGAAGAGAAAGGGGACGCCAGCGCGGGCTCTAACCCTAGCGATGGGATCGGTGGGACCGACGGATGAGGAGGTGGTCGTCGTGGCGGCTTCGTATGAGGATGAGGAGGCGGAGGGAGGAGGCCTCACGGCGGTGCTGGATTTCGACGTGCTGTGCGCCACCGTGGCGCTGCAGACGCAGGGGTTCTCCGTGGAGAAGCAGCGCCGGAAGGAGGGGACTGCGGCGGAAGAGGAGGAGGACGAGGAGGCGGGGCTGGAGTTCGGGGGCGTTCAGCGCATGTGGGAGGGCGACATCGTCGACTGCTTCGAGGACCGGCGAATCGCCATTGAAGCCGCATGGTGACATCCTCTTATCCAGTCGTGTGCCTCTTGTTTCCTTTTCGGACAGGATTTATATTTTGTGTTTATATTTTCGGGTTGGTTCATTTATTACAAAAAGAAGCCTTTTTTACTTCTTTAAATCAAATAACTCCGAACAATCTTTTTTTTTTTTATTTTGTATTTTCTTTCCTCTGTTTGCATTTTTGTGACTCGTAGCTTTTACTAGGCTTTTAAATATTTATGACATAGTTTTCATTTTTGTTGGAAGCTGAAATTTAGCTGGATTAAAAGTGGACATGGTGTGTTTATGTAATTTAATTGATTCCATATCGTTTGCAGTTGCCCATGCTATAGGTTTGGGAAGAACATGAGAAGAGCCAACTTAGGATCTTGTTTTTTTCAGGTGAGGCATCTTTCTTACTTGCTTCAGTTTTGTTGCATAGTGTTGGAAAATGGTTGGATATACTACTTTCTGCAATATATTAATGTTGCAGCTCCTCTCTAATTTAGTACAGATATGTTTGGTTTTAACTGTTAATGTGATATCAAGCTGTAATTTACTTTTCAGTCACATTCGAGAAGGTTTAGTTAATCATGTAATTAGCATGATGAAATCGTCTCAGTGCTAATACTGACAGGGAATCAAGTAGTTTCTTTATATTTTTCCCTATAGATTTGCATTTTCCAAGAGAGTTTTTTAAGCTTTGATTCGTCAAGGTAGGGACTTATCTGGGTGGTTATTCTGCAACATGGATAAAACAATGACTTTGGAACTCTATTCTTCACCAAGTGAATCCCCAAAGGACATATGAGTTACTAGTTCTGGTTGCATTTATTAAACAGGGAATTGCAAAACTTACTGTTGATGAGAGGAGATATTGTGATTGTGTGAATATGGCAGAGGCAATCTTTTATATTTCTGAGCATCCTTCTTGAAAACTGATTTGACACCGCTTCCCAATGCTTTCATGTTGTATGAGAAACTGTGATTTTTCCTAGTTGAGAAGCTAACTAAACTTTTATTGATTTTCATTCATATGGATACGGGAATCAAGGTCCTGCAACCATATTTGTTTACTTGATGTGTTATATTCTGCTCAAACTTAGCATTGAGAAACATCTTATAGGTTCGCCCCTTGCTGGTGCTACTTTGATTTTTTATTGCAATATTACTGTCCTTTTAGCCTACTAACACAAAGTTGAGTCTCATGTGCCAGTTGAAAAATGTGTCATTTCCTTTTGGATGAACACACACCCAAGTTTGATGGAATATCATTCTACTCCAATGGCAATGACAACAGGAAACTGATAGAATTGTGAAGTTAGTGACCGAAGTGGTCAAACATCCATTCCATGCCACATCTTCAGTATTTTTCTGAAAATGTACAAGTAAATTGACTTAGCTTGATAGACTTGCATGGCTATCCAAGGATGCTTTTAGGCCATAAAAAGAATGTAGTGGCTTTACCTCCCTAAACAAAGCATATCATATGGGTTCAATTTTTATAAATAGAAACATCTTGTTAGATAGGGACACACAAGAACTTTGTCACCATGGTAAACTTCCTACATTATACCTAGTGTGAATTTTTTTATCACAGGAACAGCCTTATAAAAGTGGTCCTTGTGGAATTGAGTTATTTTTTAATCATTTTTGTGTGAGCCATTGCAAGTGCAAAACCTAGCTTTATTTTCATACAATTTTTTTTAATCACTAGTGGTTGGGGTTCTGCCATAAAATTTTAGAGTTGTTTAGGATGTACAGGGATTTAAAAAATGAGAATTCTTTTATGATGTGCAAAAGATTACAGAGGAACTACACCTTAGGAAGGCTCTTGTAAAATGTATTTTTCTCAATGCTTGAAGGATTATTGGTTAGGCAAATAAATCTCAATGAGTAATTCTTTTAGGAGCTTCTAACGTATTTATATTCTTGCATGTTTAACACATTCGTTTTTGATTTGTTGGGGCCTTGGGGATGGAGAGGTAGAATATAAAGAAAGATTTCTATGTCAGAGGAACGTTGCTTGATTTAGATCTGTTGGAGATACTAGTGTTTTAATGCTGTCTTGTCCTATCTTAACCAAAAAAGAATGACTTGAGATTGGATGGACAAGCTGTTCTGAGCTAAACCAGCTGGCCTATTCTGCAACCAGAATGGTCTTATGAAGAAATTTGAAGAACATCAACTAAGTTATCTTGCTTCTATCTGACTTTCTGCTTATATTGGTATTCTGCTATTTGACATGCTAATTTGAAGAACATTAACTAAACAATCTTGCCTATGAAAATTCTGATACTCATGTTTCTTTTCCTTTCATGTGAAATTGGACCTTGCTTCTTTTCTCTTCTACTATTTTATTGATTGTTTGTTTGTTTGTTTGGTTATTTCCATTATCAAATCTTACTGATTGGTTAAAGTTATTGAACAATCTTGGTAGAATGCTGTGTTGTATGACATTGTTAAATTATAGCCTAGTCTTTTTTTAATTGTTGTCTTCAATTTTTATTTAAAACTGTGCTTCTTTTACAGGCAACTGCATATCTTATCTTTATAGTTGCTGCCTTGTTAAATTTTACTGCTTTTAGTATCACCAACCGGCATCGCTTCCTATATGCGGGAATTGCATCCATCATTTCAGCAGGTTTCTATTTAGGTTATTTCCGCACTAGGATAAAGAAACAGTTCAACATAAGGGTAAGTTTCTCTTTCTAATTCATCATTCTCGTTTATGTGCTCATGTTATGTTTCAGAATTTATAATTAATTGTGCTTCTTATCCAACCTTGTTTAACTGTGCCATTTGGTTTTGATGTACAAAAATGAAGAACAAGAAAATAATTAACAAGATCTATAAAGTAATAGCTATATGGGATCTCAGGATCTTTTTACACATTGTTTCAGCATAAACCACATATATTTATCTGTATATCATTTTGAATTCCTATTTAGATAGTGGGCCTTTTGTTCAGTCACCTTTATAAATAGACATGCTTATAACTTTATAAGCTTCTAAGGTGCTCATTATTGGTTTTGTTATCCAAGTGGAGTTTAGTTTTCCTCCCTATTTCAGGCTTCTTATCTACCTAAAATATGGAGAAGCACCAGGGCTAAAAACTTCTCATACTAGTTTTTCTGGTAGCATATTGTAGTAGTTATAAGCTACTTTGTCACTGTCAAAATATTTCTTTAACAAGGTTAAATCTAATTATCATATCATGACATACATAACATGTTTTTTTCTTTGGCCACTGAATATATATTGATTCTATTAACTATGAAACCAATAAGTTCAATAGTCTTTGGAAAACAGAACTAAGCTACATTCATGGGCCTGCCAGGTGTGCTCATTAAGTAAAAGGATGATTCTTCACGAAAGTTTTAGGTTCAATCATTATTTTTTTGATAAAATCTACTACTTCTAACTGTATTAGCTGATTGCATGATCATGGGGAAATAAGCTCACTAGAAAAGTGATAATGAAAAATAAGTCAGCTGGTTAGGTTTAACCACATTTGGTGATGAAAAAGATGAAACTTTTGTAGGTTGAAATTTGAATTCCATTACATGCTGAGTGTGATCTTAGAAAAATAACTTCACAATCTTATATTCAGAACTTTTTTTTGTCATACTGTCTACTTAATCACAATTTAGTTTTATTTTTGTTTCTTTTGGTAGCCCCACTTGTGGCTTATTTTGGCTTATACATTTTAAACACTTTAGTATCTTTTGAAAAGTAAGAAAATGAATGAGAAAACTCCTGTGGCTTTTGGAGCTTTGATCCACTTGGAGTGATTATTCTTTTTTTTTCTCTATTTTTCTTCTTCTTCCCAAGATAAGATTCAGCATCACTACCGATATTCTAGCTTCTCAAACTTTGACCATTTTTTGTAATATGTAAAACTTGGATTCACATAATCTTGGGTTACTTTAACATAATCTTCCTCCATTGGCAGGGCGGTGGCAGTTCTTTAGATGATTATCTTAACCATCTCATTTGCCCTCCTTGTACATTATGCCAGGTATACCATGAGATTAGAAAGAATTGTCCTACTCTTAGAACATCTTATATGGAATTTTTCTATAACATGCTCCATTTGGTCGATCAGGAATCAAGAACATTGGAGATGAACAACGTCCAAAATGGCATATGGCATGGCCGAGGGGACACGATATGCTTAGCCAGTAGTGGTGAAGGAAGCAAGGCATTCGTAGCGCTCCGTCAGCCTCCTCTATTTCCACCCAGATCTCCAGAGCTTTGTAGCATGGAAAGGGCATCAATTGGTTTTAGCAGTGAGCATTCATGGAATACAAATGCGAGCCATTCGGAGCCTCTGGTACCATGAGATCAACTAGGGCTGCATGGTTGAGATATAACAAGTTCTCTAATGTGATATCAGGTGTTGATTAACATGTCTTTTACGTATTCTTTTTCATACTTAGATCTAACTGATGCAAGAGTGACCTGTTAGATTCTTTGTACAATATGTCAATATCAGATCAAATGTATCTAAAACGGCAGTTACATGTTCAATGTAATTTCATCCTATAATTCAAAGTTTGGCTCACCACTGAAATGACTTGGTATATTGATTTGAAATTTTTTTATCAAAGAAGTTGGTTTACATGCAAAGTAACATTTAACAAAAACACATTTGAAAATGTGTTTGTTTTTTGAAAATAGCAAAAACATTAAATTGGTTTTAGTGAAACCATGATTTAGCAAAACCAGTTTTAATACATGAAGCCAAAAGATAATGAAAACTGGTTAAAAAGGAATGCTGCAATTTGTTTAGCAAAACCAGTTTTAGTGGTGGACTGAATTTTTTTTTAAAAAAAAAGGAATACTGAAATAGACATGCAATAATGTCTTACTCACAATAGTCATCAATTCAATTTAGCATTTCATTTTGAGTAGGGCCGTGCAAAATCCGAATCGACCTAAATAAATCGAATAAACTAACCTGAAATTTTTATTCGGGTCGGGTTATTAGGGTTAATCAGGTATATTATTAGGGTTAATCGAATACATTTGAAATACTTGAACCGAACCGAAATATATAATTATGTATATTACAATTGTAAATGACAATAGTTGGCTTGGTGGTTGGGACATTGGATTTCATTAATCATTTTTATTTTTTTAAAAAGAAATTCAGATTATTAGGGTTATTAAGGATCGGGGACCGATCTTATTCAGGTTAATCGGGTCGGACTATGAATTCTTATTTCGATAGGGTCGAGTGGGATTGGAGCCTCCTTATTCGGCTTGGGTTGGGTTATTCGGATTAAACCACACAATTTGATGTATCACTTCTTAATATAGGAAAGATATTAAATTGGTATGCTTGCATAAATAAAATATTGTTAAGCTGTTCAGTACTTGGCAACTGTACCTACTTAGAGAAAATATTATTATTTTAAATAAATATGGACATCAATATTAAGAAAAAATCATCACAAATTCAAATGAATGAGAAATTTTATTTAGAAAAAAAAACTTTGGTTGTTAACATTCTAGACTTAGAGAAACAATAATATGATCACTCAGCGTATATATTGTCATGGGCCAATTATTTTGTGCGGAAGAACCCGTGCGGCTCCCTTGCATCTCGTGCAAGAGATAAGCCTTAATCCTGAATTCGTCCAGAATTGGGCTTCCCGACTTAACATCGCGGGGCATATGTTGGACCACGTGCCAACCTCGCATTCCATGTCTACGCCCCCAAAAGACCATGTTGGTCGAATGATATTGAAGGCGTAAAGTAAAAACAACATTACAGGACTATGGACGTAAGAAAATATAAAACCGGATGTAGGACGAGCTCCGCAATTATCTTGGGCAAAGAACGATATGTCGCATGCCCATATGGGCCACTCGTTCGTCTCCGCCCAAGGCAATCGCTTTATTTGCCAACGCTCTCCTACATTATACATGAGACCCCTAACCCCAACTGCTACCCCCAAGGTTCCCAAAAGCACGAGGAGCATGACAAAATCGTGGCCATGAGAAATGATGATTTTCCATGGCCACGGCCATGACGAATGCAGGAAAACTGCTCCGCTTAGCCGTGACGCACGCACCAAGTGCCGAATGGCCTCGAAATGCATCCAACTCGTACCGTGGGTCCCTCGGGGATCGCACAAAGAATTTTACAAGTACGAACTAAAACAAAAGACAAAATTACATGGATACGTAAACATATTTACAAATATGTAGGGAGCATTCCGTCATGATCTGTCGTCGCTCGGGCGCATCGAAAAGTCCCTAACATCCTCCCTCACTTCAAGCTTTGACGTCCTCGTCGAACTCGCCTCGGTCGCACCGCCTTTCTGGCATAGGCTGCAATTGCTGAAGTGAATTCTTCACAAGTAGTTGAAGGGAACACCGCCTGTGTAACGACACACCGCAGTGGGGCTACAACATGTTGAGTTTTGCTATGAGATCCACCGCCAGGAAATGACTACTTGGAACATCATTGAGTTTCATCATCTCCTGTTGTTGTGAGAAAGGGCTTTGAGATTCCCAAACTCGTTGTTGGGCAATGAAAGTCCCAGCCTTGTGGAGCAACCGAGTGACGTTGAACAACGTTTGCTTGAAGGGGCACCAGCGTCGTTGAGCAACGCTCGCTTGAATGGACACCGAGAAATAGCTATTGGGTTCACCAAGTCTCGATGTTACTGGGCTATGAGGGTCCCAGACTTTGTGGGGCACACGAGCGTCGTTGAGCAACGCTCACGTGAAGGAACCCGACAAATGGTTACTCAATTCACCAAGTCCCATTTTTGCTGGGCAATGAAAAGTCCCAGACTTAAGTAACATACGAGCAACGCTCGTCTCAGATAACATCTGGGTGTCGTTGTGCAACACCCAAGTGATGAGTAGTTTCGTGGTTGCACCACACTAGAGCATTGCCTCCACCGCCGCTTTGAGCCGATCTCTGCTTGCTCACTCGCCCCCCGCAGGAGTCATGGCGCCCTCCTCCGAGCCCATCTCAACGAGCTTCAAGTCTTACGAATCACTGCTTGCTCACTCGCCCCCCGCAGAGGTCATGGCGCCCTCCTCCGAGCCCATCTCACCGAGCTTCAAGTCTTACGCTGCTCCTCGAATCACGACTTGAGGGATTTTCTCCAACCGGGTCACAACGTCCGCGAACTCTCCGCACTAAGAGCATTGTTGCCACACCACAGTTGTTCTTCACTCGTGCTTGGTTCGGACGCGTCAATCTTGCGACTTAAGAGCCATCTGTCCTGCGCATAAATCTTGCATCTTAGAGGCCATCATGCTATGCGCACCAACCTTGCGACTTAGGGGACATTGCCCTGCGCACCAACCTAGTGTCTCACGAGCAATCTGCTCTGCGCTGCGTCTTAGGGATCATAAGCCCTACGCACAATCCTTGGTGACTCACGAGCCATCGGCTCTGCGCTACGTCTTAGGGGACAACGCCCTGCGCACCATCCTTGGCGACTCACGAGCCATCGGCTCTGCGCTACGTCTTAGGGGACAACGCCTTGCGCACCATCCTCGCGTCTTATGAGAGAGTCTGCTTTGCGCACAATGTGCGTCTTACTAGAGATCTGCTCAGCGCACATGACTTAAGAGACATCATCTCTGCGTGCAAACGACTTTGCGATCTTAGGGGCCCATCCGCCCTATGCAAAAGTCACAGTCTTCGCATTGATCGACGAATGCTTGCCTCCCGGAATACAACAGTCGAAAGGTTCATCGACTGGGTTCACTGCATCAGCAACACGAGCACCACAGACGGAATGTACATCGGCTATGTCTGCATCGAGGGCATTCTCAGTTGGAGGCTTGCAATTCTCGCTCTGATACCAACTGTCACGGGCCAATTGTTTTGTGCGAAAGAACCCGTACAGATCCCTTGCATCCCGTGCAAGGGATAAGCCTTAATCCTGAATCCGTCCCGAATTGGGCTTCCCGACTTAACATTGCGGGGCATATGTTGGACCACGTGCCAACCTCGCATTCCATGTCTGCACCCCCAAAAGACCATATTGGCCGAATGGTATTGAAGGCGTAAAGTAGAAACAACATTACAGGACTATGGACGCAAGAAAACATAAAACCAAGTGTAGGACGAGCTCCGCAATTGTCTTGGGCGAAGAACGACATGTCGCATGCCCATATGGGCCACTCGTTTGTCTTCGCCAAAGGCAACCGCTTTGTTTGTCAACGCTCTCCTACATTATACACGAGACCCCTAACCCCCAAGTGCCACCCCCAAGGTTCCCAAAAGCACAAGAAGCATGACAAAATCGTGGCCATGCGAAATGGTGATTTTCTATGGCCACGACCATGACGAATGCAGGAAAACTGCTCCGCTTAGCCGTGACGCACACACCAAGTGTCGAATGATCTCAAAATGCATCCAACTCGTACCGTGGGCCCCTCGGGGATCGCACAAAGGATTTTACAAGTACGAACTAGAACAAAGGGCAAAATTACATGGACGCGAAAACATATTTACAAATATGTAAGAAACATTCCGTCATGATCCGTCGTCGCTCGGGCGCATCAAAAAGTCCCTAACAGTATGGTAATATGGAATATAACTTTTTTTTTTCCAAATGAAATAAAAGGATAGTTAAACAAGAAGACCTGCCATCATCAAATCAGTACAAAGAATAGACTCAAGCTCCGAAGGACGAATGGTAGTCCACACATTGGACTCCTTTCGAGTTTGAGACTGATTTGCTGCCCAGTGGGCAGCTTTGTTTGCTGAGCAAGGTACAAACACAAAAGAAATGTAATTACATCTTTCAACCATAGACATAATACAATTAAGAATATTAAAGATCTGCCGCGGAGCTTGCGACTCATCATTAATAAGATCTATCAGCATTTTGCAGTCGAATTCAATAGCAACCTTGTTCAAATTCCGGGAAATTATACAAGACAAAGCAAAATAAATAGCCATGGCTTCAGAAAGAATAGCAGAAGAGTAAGGAAAAAAAAAGAGAAGAGATATAAGGGCACTCCCCTAAATTATTTATCTAAACAAAGGTTGCGATGCCTTCTTCCAAGGCAAAAGATCCATCACAATTAAATTTAGACCAGTCATCTTGCAGGGGGGTCCAACCAAGAGCATTAGTTTCTAACGAATTATTTCCCTCAGGTAGCATCTGAGTCTTATAGTGAGAAGAGAATTCAAGGATTCTCATCATGAGATTATGAACAGTAGGCAACCTCTCTCCATGCTTAACACAATTCCGAATATACCAGAGAAACCAAATGGTATTGGCAACAATGGTTCTAGAGTCCACCTCCATAGAAGGAGAAGACTTCAATAGTAACCAGCTACCAGAACACCAATTGGTTATGTTAGAAAAATTGAAATGCAGTTTAGAGCTAAAGTACAAACATGAGCATCTGAAATACCAAGACTGTGAAGTCTAGCTTTAGTAGGCAGTTTGCCATGATAAAGTTTTCAAACTAAAATCTTAACTTTAGGAGCAGTATTCAGATACCAAATAGCTGACCAGTTGGAAAATAGAACAAGAGGAATTACCTGCTAGTTTTTTAAAAAAGTGTATGCATAGGAAGAGGAGGCTTTTCCATTCATCTCAGGAATCCAACAAATGAAATCCTCATAGGGATTCATACGTAAATTAATGCTCTCACTAGAACCCCATAAGAATCTGCTGCAAACAGTTAAGCCAATAAAGCTTGACCATTTATGGTCTTGCATTAGGTCATGCACATTATGAATATTATCAATCAAGTTCATATTAATGAAAGAAGATTTAAGAGAAAGAGGAATATCAAATACCCAATTATCATGTAAAAAGGAAGTAGAGCTACCAGAACCAATAATTTTTTTAAAGCCATATTTAAGGTTGGAGAAAGCATGCATAAAAAGTTTCCAAGACCAAGAAGCCTTTCTAGGCAAGGCATTGCTAGAAAAATTAACAATATGGTATTTAGCCTTAACAATCTTAACCCAAAGCGAGTCATCATTATTAAAATAACTTTGGATCCTTCTCATATGCAAAGCTTGGCTTTTTAATCTGATATCCTGAATACCCAGACCTCCCTGGTTCTTAGGGAGAGTAATGATATTCCAATTCATCAAATGCATGTCATGCTTATCATGGGAGGAGTCCCAAAGGAAAGACTTCATTCTAGATTCTAATTTGTCACAAAGATCAGAGTTTATCCAAGAGACAGATAAAGTATGAGTGGGAATAACATTTAAAACAGAGTTAATAAGAACTACTTTACCAGCTTGGGAAAGAAGGTTAGATTTCCAATTACACATTTTAGCATTAATTTGGTTTAAGAGGTATTCATGAGTTTTGGGAGGGGGTCTTCTAGGAGAAATTATGGTACCTAAGTATTTAAAAGGGAAGTTCCCCATCTTCATGCCAAGAGAGCTACAAATTCTATTCTTAATAGCAAAAGAGGTATGCTTAGGAAAGAAAACTTCAGATTTAGCAGTATTTAAATTTTGGTCTGTTAAGATTGAATAATGCTGAAAAATCTTTTTAAAAAAATTTATACTTCTAGAATTTGTTTTAAAAATAAAGATAACATCATCAGCAAACATAAGGTGACTAATCTTAAGAGAATTTTTCATGTTGAAAGGGGTAAAGGAGTTAGAATCAATAGCATTATGAACCAAAATAGTAAGAATTTGAGAAATAATAATGTAGAGAAAAGGGGAGATGAGATCTCCCTGTCTAATGCCTCTTTTAGAGTGGAAAAAATTAGACACATTACCATTCACAAGACATGCAAAAGTAGGACTGGAAATACATGCATGAATCCACTTAATAAATTTACTAGGAAAATTAAACAAAGAGAGCACATGAATAATAGAATCCCAATTCAAAGTATCATAGGCTTTCTCAATGTCAACCTTTACAATAATATAGGGAGAAGAACTCACATAATCATAAAAGGAGTGTACAAGCTCCTGAATAATAAGAATGTTAGCATGAATGCTACGACCTTTAATAAATGCTTATTGTTCAGGTGAAATAATAGAAGGCAAACAAAGACTAAGCCTATTTGCAATCAATTTAGATAAAATCCTGTAAGATAAGTTACATAGAGCTATGAGTCTAAAATCTTTAACAATTTTAGGATTCTTACATTTAGGAATAAAAGTGAGAATAGTTTGATTCCATTCTTTAGGAAAGCAAGCAGTATCAAAAAAAGAGAAAATGCATTGAGAGAAAGCATCAGAAATAGTATCCCAGTAGTTTTTATTGAACTCAGGAGTGAATTCATCATACCCGGGGCTCTTACCATTGCCTAGGGATTTAATAGTATTCCAAATTTCAAAAGGAGAGAAAGGCTCAATGAGATGAGAAAAATCAATCACAGGAATAACAAAACTAGGCCATAAGGTACTAGAAGAGTCAACCAGACAATTATCAGACCATAAAGAACTAAAGCATAACAAGTTCCTGAAGGATATCTTTATCACTATAAATGATATTCTGATTAGAAGAAGAAATAGAGTTAATCCAGTTTTTTCTACGATTAATGGTAACCACTCTATGATAAAAAGCTATATTTTGATCCCTCTCATTGATCCATTTGATTTTAGACTTAAACCACCATTTGAGGCAAATTTACCTTTGGAGGGTTAGGTGTTTATTATAGAGAGACCTAAGCTTGGAATCAATGGAAACAGAAGGGCCAGAATGAGCTTCCATATGCTCAAGTACGGAGATATCATTTAAAGTTTGAGAGAGACTGTTCTCCAAAATACCTAAATCCTTTTTGTTCCCGTGGAAGAGGGCTCCCCTAGTGGATTTCAACCTATCATTAAAGGAAGGATTTGGATTGGAAGAGTTAAGGGTATGCCAAGTATTAAAGACAATACTTTTACTATCCAAGTAATCAACCCAGAAACTTTGGAATTTAAAGAGCTTATTTCTAGGTTGAGTAATTAAAGGAATAGAAACAATAAGGGGCCTATGATCAAAGATGTTCCTCTAGAGATGCTTAACAGAAGTGTTGCCAAAATAATGAAGATAAGCAGCATTAGCAAAACATCTATTCAATCTAATGAGACTTTTAGCTAAGCTAGATCTATTGTTGGACCAAGTAAATTTATTACCAGCAAATCCAAGATCAAGTAAATCACAATGCTTAATAAAAGAGGTAAACTCATGCACAGACTTTGAATATTTAAAAGGCAAGTGACCCATTTTATCATTCTGATGTAGAATACAATTAAAGTCATCAATTAATAACCAAAGATAAGAATCTAAATTAACAGAAGTAAGTGACTCCCATAATAAGGAGCGAAACCGAGGATCAGTACTAGCATAAAAAATAAAAAGTAAGAAGGGTTCATTTTCCTCAAGTTGCACAAGCAAATGAATCACTTGATTAGAAAGAGAAATAATATGAGTTTTAAGCACCTGGGAATTCCAGGCAACCAGGATACCACCTGAGGCACCATCACCGGGATAAAAGGTACCTTCCCACGTACGGCCAAAGGAGGAAATCATATTAGAAGATCCAGAAGAATCAAGGTGAGTCTCTTGGAGGGAGATAATATGGGGTTTAAGGGTTCTAATTTGGAAGGTTAGAAACTCCTTAGCAGAGCACCGCCTGACACCTCTGATGTTCCAGTTAAGGATATTCACGGGGGAGGGGGGTGGTTAGAGTCACAAAGCAAAGGAACCTTGGGAGGTTCAGGGAGAGGAGAATCAATATTCATAGAAGCTCTGGGTTTCTTAGTGAAATTGTCCTTAATCGATGATCCATAGGGTGGGGGCTTCGGGATAACAGATTTCTTCCTCTTTAGCAACTCTGGAAGAAACAGGGGGAGGGAGAGGGGATAAAGATAAAGCGAAAATTCCTTCAATTTTCTTGCCCATGACTTCTAGGGATTTAGAAGAGGAGGGTTTGAACATAAGGGGAGGTTCAGAAAAAAAGTCTCTACTTTTATTAACCGGGTGATCCAGCGTATCCATAGGATTAGGATTCAGAGAGGGAATAGAGGTCCTAGGTTCGGCTCAGAGATAGACCTAGGAGGAAGACTAGGAGGATTAGAAAGGGTAGCTAAAGAGGAAGATTTAGACTTAAGAGCAGGGGAGCTATTCCGAGCGGGGGGAATGGGTTTAGCTTTAGGAAGAGGAGAGGGGCCGGGGGAGGAGAGATGCGGGAAGGATGAACAGGTAAAGATTGAGGGGGTGCAATAGGCTTGGAACCAATGTGAACCGGCTTGCCACGGTCATGCGACTCCTTGGAAACATCACGCGTCTGAGCACGACCATCCCTCGATGAAGAGTTTTGGCGCGCACTTCGAGGATGCTGCCGACGCTGGGCTTGAATCCAAGGGCCACATGTCGGCTCCGGCACAGGCTCCGGACCGGTATTGCACCAAAGAAGCATCCGATCGAGAAGCATTCACAAACGACACATCACAATTCATAGAAGAATCCATCGAAACAGGCTCGAGAACAGGAGCAAAAATCTCAACTAGAGAGGAAGAACTTTTAACACGATTAAGCAAAATCGGGCAAGAATCTTCGCGGTGACCAATCACCCCACACTGAAAACAAAAACTCGAAAGATTTTCATACATTACCGATTGAAAAAATTCAACATCATCAACAGAAATTCATAAACCTTGTCTAAGAGGCATCGCTAGGTTAATTTCCACGCAAACCCTAACATAGCGGCCTCTTTCATAGGCAAAAGAGCGATCGTCCACACGAAGAACGTTACCAAAACATTGAGCAATTTGAGAAATTGAATCGTGATTCCAAAACTCAAGTGGAAGCGACTGGAGCCGTATCCAAATAGGAGCAGTAGAGAAAGATTCTTCCCACGGCCGAAACAGTGGTTTCCATGGGATTAGCCGCAGCACATCCCCACGGCAAGACCACGGTCCACCTGTAAGAACAAGTTTAGCCGATTCCACAGAATTAAAACGGAAAACAAAAAAATGGTCGTCGAGGTCCATGACCGACTGAAAACCGTATAAGTACCAAACACGAAAAGCCCAAACGCGAAGGAAGTCGAGTGAAGGATGATTACCAAGGAATTTTCCGACCAGACACGCCTCCCATGGTTGACTCCAAGATTGAAGTTGTTGTGAAGAAAAAGAAACTTGATCCACCACTTTCGAAGTGATTTTCGTCAAGGGGAAGAGGAAGGAGTCGAAATCCCTAATTTGTTGTTAGGGTTTGCACCACGCAAAATTTGAGCCCATGATAGGGTTTCTGTCTGTGCCACAGTCGAGGGGACGAAAACAAGGTCTCGATCGGGATCGAGGACACAAAAGGAGGCGAAGGAGACAAGGGCATTTGCACTGGGTCATCAGGCGGCCACGGAGGGGGATGATGGGGAGAGGGGGGAGGAGGGGGAGACGGCAGAATCGAGGGCATCAGAATCGCCCTAAAGTCGCCACTCAAACCGATTCGAGAGTATGGAATGCAACTTCAAAAGAAAAAAATTATCACTACTTTAAATAAATTTGGAAATCAGTACTTTGGAAAATAAAATAAAATAAATAAAAATTCAATAACCATTAAGGGAAAAAATTGTGGCCACTGTTCCTTATTTAGCATTTACTAATAAGGAATATAACTTAAATTAAATATACATTCTAATTACTTTCAATAAATACATTTTATTTTTTTAATGATGGGCTAAAAAATTAGAAGCTTTTTAATTTTTATTGTTTCTTCACGTTAGGAAAAAATAATGTAATTTTTTTATTTTAATATTGTTATTAACTAAATTAAATACTTTTTAAAAAATTTGAATTTTTTATAAATTAAAACTATTTTGGTTAACTAAATGTGTTTTCATTTTTTTAAAATAAAAACTGTTCCAATGAAAATCAACACAGTTTTTCACAATCAAACAAGATTTTTACTATTTTCATTTTAGGATAACAAAGATCGTTTTCATCCACCAAGGCATTTTTAAAATTTTTGATAAACTCGAAATATGAAAATAGGTTTCATTTTCCTTAAAATGGCAATGAAAAATATTGTCCCTTTGTACCCTTCATTTTTGTAACTTTTATTAAATATTTACAAACATTAGTTAAAGCATTTTTAAAAAACATATTACTGTTTGTTATATAATTTAGGGAATATTGATGAGTCTATCTCAAATTATAGACTCGCTGATAAATCTATCCCAACCTTTTACTTACACATAATTTAGTCTAAACTTTTGAATTTATATCAATTTTGTTCTTGTGTGTAGTCGAGGTGATGTGGTCTGTCATGTCTTCTGGTCCAGTGCAACTCCAACAATGGGATCAACAATGGGACCTGCAAAGATACTCTGATGCTCAAGTAAGAAGGAATTTCAAGTGGTGGGTATGGACTTGGAATTGAGAGTATACCTAATGTGTGTCGTGTTTGTTTATAGTGCAGATTAGGGATGTCAAGGGTGATGATGTCTTCTTGAATCTCGTAGGGATATGCTCAGAATGAGTCGAGGTTTATCCAAGAGATGTCAGGTTCATTACCGTTGAATCCCTAATAATTAATGAAGGACGTAGGTGTCCTTGTACGGTCGAGTGGAGCCCCCAAGTTAAGTTGTGAGTGACTTGACTTTAGTCCGATTCACGAGTGCGGGCATTGTTGGGTTTGATCCGTGCCGGGCCCAAAATACTAGTCTAGTCCAAATTATATCCCATCGTCAAATATTTGTTAACACAACATGATAATCTAGTGAGCATCAAAAGACATTTTTTTATTAGGATTTGTCAAGTTAGCAAATGTCGGCATATACTAATGAAAATAAATTAAAAGTAAACCTTAGTACATGATAACACAATATCAGATAGAAGGAGGAAGGGGGTTTAGCTAGGAATTTCTTTAATTTTTTTCATTAATGTATGCTGACATTTACTCACGTGGCAAATCTTAATTAATAAAAAATATATTTTTTTATATTGATTAGGTTGCCACGTTAGCAATTAACAATTATATTAATATACATCCGACGGTGTGATATAATTGATATGAACTAGAAAGTTTGGGATATTGAGCTAATTAACAAATCCATCCCAACTTTTTATTTATACCTAATTTATTCTAAACTTTCCAATTCATATCAATTATCCATCGTAAAATGTTTGTTAACACAACTATTATTTGCTGACATGGTAGTCAGTCATCATCAAAAAATATTCTTTATTAAGATTTGTCAGGTCAGCAAATGCCAGCATATACTTTATTTATTAATTTTTCATACAATTTATGAAATGTACTCTTCAACAAATATTTTTAATTTATTCAAGGGCAAATATTTTTAATTTATCCGGGGGCAATTTTGCATATTTTTTAATATTTCATGGGCAAATTTGACCCTTTTCCTGCCCTTGAATTAAATCTATATGGTACCTAGCCAACGTGTTTTTATGTCCATTGCACGATTTCTGCAATTTTGGCTTCTATCTTAGAATTTAAACAAATACTTCAGTGAATTTCTTAAGAAATATAGATTTTAAAGATGAAACAAAAACAAGGTGCAAAAGATTCAAATTTGCTCAACGAGACTTGGTGAATTGAGTAACCATTTATCGGGTTCTTCACGCGAGCGTTGCTCAACGGCGCTCGTGTGCCCCATAAAGTTTGGGACCCTCATAGCCCAACAATAACGAGACTTTGTGAACCAAGTAGCTATTTATCGGTGTCCATTCAAGCGAGCGTTGCTCAACGGCACTCGTTTGCTCCACAAGTCTAGGACTTTCATTGCCCAGCAACGAGTTTGAGAATGTCAAAGTCCTTTCTCGCAACAACAGGAGATGATGAAACTCAATGATGTTATAAGTAGTCATTTCCTGGTGGCGGACTTCACACGGTGAAACTCGACATGTTGCGGCCCCACTACAGCATGTCGTTACTCAGACGGTATTCCCTTCAACTACTTGTGAAGAATTTACTTCAGCAATTGCAGCCTATGTAAAAAGGCGGTGTGGCCGAGGCGAGTTTGATGAGGACGTCAAAGCTTGAAGTGGGGGAGGATGTTAGGGACTTTTCGATTTGCCCGAGCAACAATGAATCATGACAGAATGTTCCCTACATGTTTATAAATATGTTTTCGCGTCGATGTAATTTTGCCTTTTATTATAGTTTGTATTTGTAAAATCCTTTGTGTGATCGCCGAGGGCCCACGGTACAAGTTGGATGCATTTCGAGGTCATTCGGTGTTTGGTGCGTGCGCGACGGCTAAGCGGAGCAATTTCCTGCATTCGTCATGGTCGTGGCCATGAAAAATCACCATCTCGCATGACCACGATTTTGTCATGCTCCTCATGCTTTTGGGAACCTTAGGGGTGGCACTTGGGGGTTAAGGGTCTCATGTATAATGTAGGGAGAGCATTAGCAAACAAAGCGGTTGACTTGGGCGGAGACGAACGAGCGGCCCATAAGGGCGTGCAACCAGTCGATTTTCGCCCAAGATAATTGCGGAGCTCGTCCTACACCTGATTTTATGTTTTCTTGCATCCATAGTCATGTAATTATTGTTTTACTTTACGCCTTCAATATCATTCGGCCAACATGATCTTTTGGGGGTACGAATATAAAATGTGAGGTTGGCACGTGGACCAATGCATGCCCCACGATGTTAAGTTGGGAAGCCCAATTCGGGACGAATTCAGGATAATAGGCTTATCCCTTGCACGGGATGCAAGGGTGCCGCACGGGTTCTTTTGCACAAAACAATTGGCTCGTGACAGTTGGTATCAGAGTGAGAATTGCAAGCCTCTAACTGAGAAAGCCCTCGATGCAAATATAGCCGACGTACATTCCGTCTGTGGTGCTTGAGTTGTTGATACAATGAACCCAGTTGATGGACATTCCGATTGTTGTATTCGAGGAGGCAAGCATTCGATGATCGATGCAAAGATCGTGACTTTTGCGCAGGGTGGATGGGCCCCTAAGACGCAAAGTCATTTGCACGCAGAGCAGATGGCTCTTAAGTCGTGTGCGCAGAACAGATCTCTCATAAGACGCACAATGGTGCGCAAAGCAGACTCTCTCATAAGACCCAAAGTCCTGCGCAGAGCAGATCTCTAGTAAGACACACATTGTGCGCAAAGCAGACTCTCTTATAAGACACGAGGATAGTGCATAGGGTGTTGTCCCCTAGGACGCAGCGCAGAGCCGATGGCTCGTGAGTCGCCAAGGATGGTGCACACGGCGATGTCCCCTAAGACGTAGCCGCAGAGCCAATGGCTTGTGAGTCGTCAAGTTTGTACGCAGGGCTGATGACCCCTAAGACGCAACGCAGAGCAGATGACTCATGAGACACGAAGTTGGTGCGCATGACTGATGTCCCCTAAGTCGCTGAGTTGGTGCACAAGGCAAGATGGACTCTAAGGCACAAGATTTATACGCAGAGCAGATGGCTCTTAATTAAGACGCAAGATTGACACGTTCCAACCAAACACTAGTGAAGAACAACTGTGGTGTGACAGTAATACTCGTAGTGTAGAGAGTTGGTGGACGTTGTGACCTGATTGGAGAAAATCCCTCAAGTCGTGATTCAAGGAGCACCGTAAGACTTGAAGCTCGTTGATATGGGCTCGGAAGAGGGCGCCATGACCTCTGTGGGGGGCGAGCAAGCAGTGATCTGTAAGACTTGAAGCTCGTTGAGATGGGCTCGGAGGAGGGCACCATGACTCCTGCAGGGGGTGAGTGAGCAAGCAGTGATCGGCTCAAGGCGGCGGTGGAGGTAATGCTCTAGTGTGGTGCGGCCATAGAGACTCATCACTTGGGTGTTGCACAATGACACCCAGATGTTATCCGAGACGAGCGTTGCTCGTATGCTCATTAAGTCTGACACTTTTTATTGCCCAGCAAAAAAGGGACTTGGTGAATTGAGTAATCATTTCTCGGGTTCCTCCACGCGAGCATTGCTCAACGGCGCTCGTGTGCCCCCATAAAGTCTGGGACCCTCATAGCCCAGCAATAACGAGACTTTGTGAACCAAGTAGCTATTTCTCGGTGTCCATTCAAGCAAGTGTTGCTCAACGACGCTGGTGCCCCTTCAAGTGAGCGTTGTTCAACGACACTCGTTTGCTCCACAAGGCTGGGACTTTCATTGCCCAGCAGCGAGTTTGGGAATCTCAAAGCCCTTTCCCGCAATAACAGGAGATGATGAAACTCAATGATGTTACAAGTAGTCATTTCCTGGTGGCGGACTTCACATGGTGAAACTCGACATGTTGTTGCCCCACTACATCATGTCGTTACTCAAGCGGTGTTCCCTTCGACTACTTGCGAAGAATTCACTTCAGCAATTGTAGCCTATGCAGAAAGGCGGTACGGTCGAGGCGAGTTCGACGAGGACATCGAAGCTTGAAGTGGGGGAGGATGTTAGAGACTTTTCGATTTGCCCGAGCAATGACGAATCATGGCAGAATATTCCCTACATGTTTGTAAATATATTTTCGCGTCCATGTAATTTTGCCTTTTATTATAGTTCGTACTTGTAAAATCCTTTGTGTGATCCCCGAGGGCCCACGGTACGAGTTGGATGCATTTTGAGGTCATTCGGCGTTTGGTGCGTGCGCGACTGCTAAGCGGAGCAATTTCCTACATTCGTCATGGTCGTGGCCATGAAAAATCACCATCTCGCATGACCACGATTTTGTCATGCTCCTCGTGTTTTTGGGAACCTTAGGGGTGGCACTTGGGGGTTAGGGGTCGCATGTATAATGTTGGAGAACATTGGCAAATAAAGCGGTTGCCTTGGGCGGAGACGAACGAGCGGCCCATATGGGCGTGCGATCAGTCGATCTTCGCCCAAGATAATTGCGGAGCTCGTCCTACACCCGGTTTTATGTTTTCTTGCATCCATAATCGTGTGATTGTTGTTTTACTTTACGCCTTCAATATCATTCGGCCAACATGGTTTTTTGAGGGCGCGAATATGGAGCACGAGATTGGCACGTTGACCAACGCATGCCCCGCGATATTAAGTCGGGAAGTCCAATTCGGGACGAATTCAGGATGATAGGCTTATTATCCCTTGCATGGGATGCAAGGGTGCCGCACAAGTTTGCACATTTTTTCAATTATAAATATACAAGCAAATTTTCACTCTATAAACCTGCAACATTGCTTTGGCCAACTCCATTCTCCACCCGTGTTATAAGGTTTGAGATCTTAAAGCAAATAGCTCGCATGATGAGATGAAAGATTCGAGGCTTCTAATTCTGAGTTCACTCACCCACTTCTCTCATGCCAACTCCTCCCTTCTCCCGGCGAAAGCTTCCTCCCTACAAAGCCTCGCTTCACTTCTTCAGCATTTCATCGAGTCCGATTCGCCCTCCAATGGCCGAACTCTCCACGCTCACATCATTAAGTCTGGCCTCCAACCCAACACCAATCTGTCCATCAAACTACTCATTCTCCACCTCCGATGCGGCTCACTGGTTAACGCTCGCAAGGTGTTTGATCGAATGCCAAGACGAACTCTTTCCGCTTATAACTACATGATTGCTGGGTACTTCAAACAAGGCTGCGCCAAGGAGTCACTGGAGCTCGTTCGGCGGCTCTCTTCTTCGAACGAAAAGCCAGATGGATTCACCTTATCGATGGCTCTAAAGCTGTCGGCCTGCTTGGGTTTGTATAGTTGTCTGAGGCAGGTCCATGCGCAGATTGTCAAATTGGAAATTGACTCGGATGATGTCGTCATTGCTGCTCTGGTTGACTCGTACGTGAAGAATCGGAATCTTAGATATGCTAGGAGCGTTTATGATGCAATGTTGGAGAAGAACTTAGTATGCTCTACTGCGTTGATCGTCGGGTATATGAATCAAGGGGCATTCCCTGAAGCTCAAGAGATATTTCAGAATACGACGGAGAAAGATACAGTTGTATTTAATGCTATGATTGAAGGGTATAGCAAAGAGTTGGAGACAGCTACAAGTTCAATCGAGATGTACAAGATGATGCAACAGTTGAGGTATCGGCCTACAATTTCCACCTTTGTAAGTGTTATTGGAGCATGTTCACTATCGTCAGCACTGGAGGTAGGTCAACAGATACATGGACAAATGGCCAAGACTGAAGTCTATTCTCATGTCAAATGCGGGAGTGCACTTGTAGATATGTATGCAAAATGTGGAAGAGTTGAGGATGCTCGGAAGATGTTTGATTCCATGCCAGAGAGAAATGTCTTTACCTGGACATCAATGATTGATGGATATGGGAAGAATGGAATCCCGGATCAGGCTCTAAATTTTTTCTATGAAATGAAGAAAAACCATAATGTTGTACCCAATTATGCCACATTCTTAAGTGTTATATCAGCTTGTGGGCATGCTGGACTGGTTTCAAGTGGGCAAAAGATTTTTGAGAGCATGGATAGGGACTACAAACTTAAGCCACTAATGGAACATTATGCTTGCATGGTAGATTTACTGGGCCGCTCTGGGAGTCTACATGAAGCATATAGCTTCATCCATCAGATTCCCGAGAAGCCAAATTCAGATGTGTGGACAGCTTTGCTAGGAGCATCTAGGCTTCATGGAGATGTGGAGATGGCAGATATTGCAGCAAAAGAGGTTTTTAAGTTGAGTCAAAATGGAAGACCAGGAGCTTATATTGCTTTGTCCAACACTTTTGCAGCTGCAGAGAAATGGAAAGGTGTTAGCGAAGTAAGAGAGTTAATGAAAGCAAGGGGTGTCTCCAAAGGCACGGGTCAAAGTTGGGTGGAGATAGACAAAGGTCACTGAAATCTGGCTTCCTATTATGAGTTTGTAACAGATGTGAATATTGATCTTCTCTTTTGTCGCTGAGGAATTTTTGATAAATCCATATCCTTAAAGATTTAACATCTGATCATTTTTTAGTAACAGAGAAATCTACACTGCAGTTGTAATGATTTATATTTGAAACATTGCTAACTCTTGTATAGGCAAGTTAGTGGTCAATATCACGATTTGCCTATGTATTCAGATCAGGCTCTGTTTGGATCAACTTGTTGTATCAGTATCCAATTATGAAAGTGAAGAGTAATTGAAATTCCAGCTTCTTGTTCTACTCTGAACTTACAGTTGGCTGAAATTTCAGATTTATTACTTGGTTGACTTGGTGAAAACCTGATAATAATACACTCTTTCAGATTTATTCAGCTTACATTCATGAATATTGGACCATGCAACTCAAGTCACATGTACATGAATAGTTGGCAGGGACAATGCTTCTACAATCTACACTTTCAAAAACAAATAAACCATTATCAAGGTATGATCAAGATCAAGTAACCGCAAAAGATGGCTATCCATCTTATAGGATATCCTTCGGCCGTTCATTCAGTTTATCTCTTGTGTTTCAGTCGAAGTCCGCTATAAATTTGTGACACATCTGATATAACATTGGTCAGTTACATGTTCCTTTGCTTTTATGTTTTCATTTTAATCGGTGAATGAAGCTATTGTTGTAACTTAACTGTTTTAGTTTCATGTTCTAAATGTTAATAGTTGTTGGTTTCCAATAATCCATTCAAGATGCACATACTTTATTTCTGTATTTCAGAGAAGACAAAAATTGCATACAACAGATCTGCAAGGTTCATGATTTGTATAACTATTCTTGCTACTGATCCATAAATTTCAAGTGGCCTGCTAGTCAAGTCCTTATTTTGCTGCTTCCATGAGAGTTGAAAGGTTGAAATGAAGGTATCAAAAATGGACTTTTCATTCAAGCTGAGCTAACATAGCTCAAAGTCATATCTCTTTGGTTAATAAAATCTAAAAGGTTTATTGATCCCCAAGGGGTACATATTGACATATAGATTATTCTATGTCAAGTAACATGACAACGGTTGGTTTCGGAAGATAGAATGTCTTATGTTTTTTTACCTAGGGAATTAATCGAATTAGTGAGAGTGTTGGCCTCTTATCGGGCAATCCTATTGGGATTAATGAGAGCATCTTTGAATACTCATATTAAGTTTTATATATGAAGGAAGTTTTTAAGAAACTGCTCGAGTTTTAGCAAAAGTTGATCTACGAGGTTGTATTGATTGGTTGAAAAGCCTAAAAGAGTCTATGAATAAAGTCAAAAGAGTTCGTTTTTGGGTTCCCCGAAGCTCCGAATGGATTGGATCGTTTTTGCTTTTGCCAACGAAATGAAGGTCTCACCTGTTCCGAATGCTTCTCTGATCCTGAAGTTTTCGCGAAGAGAATAAGATGCTGCAGTTCCTTCTTAGCCAGGATCAAACTCAGATTTGGACTAGGATTGACCCTCATTGTTCTAGATGAGTTTACGCTTGTTGCTACTAGATTCAAAAACTTAGTGCACCATTCAAGGCAAGACAAAAATATTTATTTGGAAATAAAATGAAAGAATCTATTCAACTTAGAATTATTTTGTTCTTACATCCCAAACAATTTGCATGAGACATCGGAAGATCATTTATGCGATTTCACAATTGATAAGAGCATATTCTTTTAATTTAACTATTAACTATACTTTTAACTATTTGAAACTATATATTAAACTATCTAGCTTTTAACTATCTATTTGAGTGTTATTAAAAAAAGTAATTAAAACACAATAATGGTTTGTATTATGCATCAACGGTCAATTCTCAGTAGAAGGTTTCATTGAAATAATTATTTATTTCAAAGTAACTCATCTCTTTGTTAGAAAAAAGGTGTTGGGAAACAAGGCAAGCTCAGTGGAAAAAAATACAAAAAGTTCTATCCAAAAAACGTCCAATGATCCCCTCGATGTAATTTAAAATTCGATCACATGGGTTTACATGTTATACCTTTGAAGACTACAAGACGGACACATGCACGCCCGCCAATGGTGATCCACACTAGGAATTCTCGTAACGTTAAGAAAGCACCTTTTCTTGATGGCCGATTACACCAAACAAGGTTGAGCTCTTGGATTTTCTTTCTCACTTGTGTGTGGCTTGTAGAGTAAGTCATATTCTCTTCTACTTTCATTTCAATGCTCTCTCTCTCTCTAGGTTGGCTCCCTTCAAAATAAGGTCGGCTGCCACCAAAGATGGATCATCAACATCTGAACGTTCGAGGTGGATATTTATAGATATTTATAGACGCATCGAGAAACATAGATTGCATCATCAGAACCATCGGCTCCCTTCAAAATAAGGTCTGCTGCCACCAAAGATGGATCATCAACATATGAACGTCTGAGGTGGATATTTATAGACGGACCGAGAAACATAGATCGCATCATCAGTACCGTTGATCAATTAGGACCATATTCGGAATCTTAAAACACTTTTAATAGCCGAATATCATATATCATTAATAACAATTATCAAGGTCAAATTACCTTAATTTCATATTCCAATTTTAATGTATCCTTTAATGACTATTATTAAAAATACATTACCTAAAAAGTAATCAAAATAGTTCCAATTTTAAAATCTCATTTAAAATTGAGAATAATTAATTCCAATTTAAAAACTCATTTTAAATTCGAAATTAATTTCCAAAGAGAGAATCAATCGGTTAGTTTTCATGCAAATCCAATCTAATAAACGTAACCTAAAGCTAAATTCAATTCGCTTTATGCGTGAGACCCTGTAGGCTTACTTAAAGTTGGCAGTAAACCCAAATCCCATTTGCGGCCCACAAGTCATAAGTGGCCTCTAGCAAGACAATATGATTACCCAAGTTAAGTAAAGGTCGAGGATCCGAACATACCCAACTCACAGTATGATATTCTGTCCTTTTGTCATGTGATATCTGGATCAAGCATAAGACGTGGATTACATCATCCTTATATTGCTCAATTTGGTTTATTGATTCCTGAGCAGATTGACTTAACAAATGACATTAATACTATTATCAATTCATTTGAGTATGACCATGCATTTCCTTAGTCTTACTCATCAAGGGACCCAGAGATATCTCTCTCATATATGAGAGGGACAAGTTCCTTCACGACTACACATATTCCATTACATGATGTATTCCATATCTAACTGTAATCATTATTGTCATCCGGTTAAAGATGACATTAGACTAGGTCAAAACACAAAACTCATCGTGTAGGAATCCGTGATGACATCAGGTCGAAGGACTACAATATCACTACTGTTGAGAGATATACTAATGATATCAATCCATATAGTATCCTCACGCCAGGTCTGTCCAACACCATACTCTCCAACATGTGTCTATGATATACTTTAATATCTCATATTCATGGCCAGTAAAAACATGATCATAATTAGTCAGACTATATACTAGTCTTCATTCATTATCGTTCTAATGATAATGACCAACTAAGGACTGTTTAGAATAATATTCCAACTGTATTAGAGTTTTACTATCAAGTCTCGTACTTGATGACCATTAGGCGGAATCAACTATTCAAGGAATCAAGTTAAATATGCTCAGAAGAAATAATAATTTAAAATAAATGTTTCATTTATTAAAAAGAAAAGTAACAATGACAAATTTATTCCATTGGCCTATGGCACACTACTAACAACGACGTCGACACCTGCCAAGCACCTAGCTCATGGCAAGCAAAACGCCACAAATAGTAAAAGGCACGCGTAAATGTCAAAAACAATGAAAGAAAAATGTGGCGGGAAAATAACTCATCCAAGAATATATTTACAACCCCACGAGGGGCAATAATTCAAAACCCCGAATGGGGTGAGTATTGGAGGCCTCGAAGGTCAACAATCCAAAGCCAAGTAATATGAATGTGTGAAATTGCATATTCACTAAGACGAGTTTAGAGGAACATCGGCGGCCTCTGGAGGGGAATCACTTCTAAAGATGTCGGTCACCATCACAAGGATCGGAGGGAAGGTCGGCTCAACATCAATCACCAGGGATTCTCCCTCGACTTTCCTCATCGGCAGAAAAGCCTCCCACTCTTTCGCGGCAAGTTGGTCGACCAAAGCATCATCCCTAATCTCTTTGAGATATCCAGCCTCTGGGAAGTCGACTCTTGGGTCGAGGAATCTGGCATGCTCTAGTGTCTTATCAAGATCCACAGCTTATTATAGAGTGGCCTCGTCATGACAGTCGTCAACCTCGCCCTCAAGTCTTAGAACTTCCCCCTCGAGCTGGCTTACCTCGGCCTGCAATCGGGCAACCTCAGCCCTCAATCCAACGTTCAATTTTGCCGCGGTGTTAAGCTTAAGCTGAGTTGCCTCCAACTCTTTGCCCCAGGCTTCGACTTTCTTCATGGCGGCCTTGACCTCGGCTCCAGAGCCAACTAGTTCTTCCCATAGTAACGCCACCTTATCACCAGCCTCTTCAAGGGCTCCATCAAGGTCGAAGATCTTCACCTCTTTCTTCTTCAGGTACAGTTGATGGTTGAGCTTCAACCCATCCATCTGGCAAGCCAGGATCACCGTCGCCTCCTGCATTGGCGCCAACCTCTTCTCTGCGACTCCACGCCAAGTGAAGCCCCTAGACTTCCAAATATCTTAGCATCCTGGCAAGTTCGACCCTCTCAAGCAGACTGATGTCCCCATCCGACTAAAGGTGCTCGTCACAGAAGAGTTGGAAAGGGAAGTTCTTGGACCACACAGAGTTCGCCCTAGCCATGCCATGAAAACCATGAATTCAAAGCTAGGCCTGAATGGGATCCACCATCACTGGGTGCTCAGGAGCACGAGAGTGGGTCCCCTCCTCTACAGACCTTTGGGTGGAGGGCCCGCCTCCACAACAGTCAGAGCCTTGTCCCTCTCCTTCCGCTTCTTCGAAGGAGCTGGGGAGGGAGCCGAAGATGAAGACAACGGGGGTCCCTTAGGCTTTAAAGAGCTTTTCTTCTCCAAAGAGGCCGCCCTTTGCTCGCTTATCCTTATCCGCTTTGAAGGGGATGGCTCTGAGGAGGAACATCATCGGTCACCACCGCCTTTCCCTTCGCCTACATCAGCCTCATCTGAATGGCGGTTGGGTCCATCGTGGGGGCCATTGTGTTTGCACAGACGTTAAAATCCCAGTCAGAAGATTGAAATAAGGAGAAGCAGCAGGGAACTCCCTGAGCTAACTGACTTACTGATGTGAGCAACGGCCCCAGCCTCATCTTGATCCCACCTCAACAACTCCTTACGGGAGAAGGGGGTAGACGGACCGCGCTGGTCCAAGAATGGAATCACGACCTTCTCTTCCGATGCGAAGAAGTTATCCTCTAGCATCAAAATATTGGTGGGCTTGGGTTTCCAGTAGAGAGGAAATCTCTCACCAAGATACACACTCTCTAAAAAGAATGGCATGTCGCTTTCGCGGGATCGAACTTTGGAGAACTTGTTCTTGAAATCCTTATAAGAACTCTTGAAGAGCCCGAGTAACCTTTTCCTACGAGTACTGCTCAAGGAGATCAATTGTCCATTTAGTGTTCCCTTTGCTTGGAAAAAAGTAAAGAAGACATTGAGGCTGGGCTTAACGCCAAGGTACTCCATCAAAATCTCATAACAACAGACACAGGCCCAACTGTTCGAATGGAGCTGTGTAGGGGCAATGTTCAATTGGACGAGGATGCCACACTCAAAGTCAGTGAAGGGAAGCTTAACACCAAAATCCTCAAAGGAAGTCTTGTACATGCAGATTAACTCAGGATCCTCCTGGGTGTGGAAGACCCTATCCTCGGCAAAGCAAGGCAAGCACTCAAAATCCTCATCGTCGCTTGCTCAGGACAACATCACATGGTTGCGGAACTCTATAATGCTCCGTCGGTTTCTCATCGCCGACCTCTCCCTTTTTATTTCTTCATGGACCCAATGGTATAGGTCCATGACAGACGTCGGCCTACCTACTACCAACTAGAAGCTAACACTCTTCTTCCCCACAACCCGATGAAATAAGAACCCTAATAAACGAGGGGTGAATCAATACATCCTATTAACCTAAGGCCGACCTCAACAAAGCAGAAATACACGGTAAAGTCCGAAAGACTCATAGGGAATGGATGAAAGCAAACGAGATGGGGAACGGGGTGGGAATGTCATCGTTGAAAGCCCCAGGAGCAAGAAACAAGAAACATGTAAGAACTAAGAATGCGAGAAAGCTCAAAATGAAGGAAAGGAGAGAGTTTTAAAGCCCGCCAATACTCACACTCAGATTGCATAATGAATCTTGGTCGATCACCCCATCAACGGTGAACCCCCAAATGCCTCGAAGATGAACGACTGGATCTCTGCGCCATGATTACTCTTTGCCAGAATTAAATGCAGGAAACACAAGCACCAACGGGAGGTGGGCACGTGGAAAAGACACTAATTCTTCCTGCATCCACCATACTAAATGCAGAAACCAAAAAGTTGCAAAACGAAAAAGCCAAGATACGCTGATGTCACCTACCTCAACGATTCAACCGAAGACAGAATCCAGCACGTGCTCACCCAAAGTCTAAAGCTCGGACGAGGTCAGATACTCAGCACATGAAAAGAGCTCGGCGGACAGAAAGAGGTTGACACACTATTAGAGCTCAGTACGAAGTCATCAGATTCTGACCAAGCTCAGGGGTTGTGGACTAGACTAGCTCTTTAGGCTCGGCCAGACCGGGATGGAAGCACCCCTACTCATGAACCAAACTTAGATAGAACGAATTACAACTTAGCTCGGGGGCTCCACCCGACCAAATAAGGATATCAACATCCTACATTATTAGTAGGGAATTGACGATAATAAGCTTGCAATCTAAGGGATAACCATCGACCCATTTAGGGCATATTTCCTGGAATTCCGTGAGTTATCCTCGCCGAACACCCAAACCTGCCTTATAAAATAGACATGACGTACATCAAGTATACTCTTTGTTCCAATTCCATACCACCCATCTGAAATTTCCTCTCACTTGAGCGTTGGAGTGTCTTTGCAGGTCACCACCGGAGTCGCTTTGGACCAGGAGACGCGGAGGTTTGGAGCACCCCAACTTCAGGCAAGAATATGCTATGTTGTAAATATTTAGCATTATATGTGTGTGATATTTGATGAAGTAGATATTTGGTTGAAGCATTTGAAAGCAATAGTAGTTACCTGATCGAAGCTTTCAATTGGTTTGGCATAATAATATTGAATTGTAATGCATGTCTGGTCCCTAATTCGACTCAACGTGCACAATCATACTTGTCTCAATAGTATAAACCTCAATTCAAATAAAATAAAGCAAACAAGAAAGGATTCATTTTGTAGTTGCCATGCCAAATTAATGAGTGTTTGATTTATTTTGAATGACGACGATTTAGTCCTCCATTTTTTAAGGCAAAGAAACTTGCATTCATTTCAAGAGAGTTGAGTAGAGTACAAGTTTAGGGGGAGAAGGAGAACAAGAAAGAGAAACAAAACAAAGAAAGGAAATGTTGCAGTTAGCATCTCCCAACAATTCCAGTATCTAGAGAGAAAGGCTATAGTAGTTGGCAGCTTTGACAACAAGTGAAGTGTTGGAACATGCTGAATTTTGAAAGCATTGTAGGTTACTCTCAAACCAAATAAACCAACACCAAGTCAGGATGAGGCAAAATTTCAATTTCTTCTTGTCCCCTACAAGTGAAGGCTCGTTCCAAGGAATCCAGCGTAGTAGAAACCATTCCTCACCAATTAAGGCAACAAAACGAAGCCACCCTTCACAAGTGAAAGTGCAGTCGGAGAATAAGTGTTCGTGGGATTTCTTTTCGTCGCATAAGAGGCAAGATAGGCTCGTTGAGATCCTCATGCGGTTAAGCCTATCTCTAGTAAGAAGTCTTTCCTTCGTTTGGGCCATCCAAAGATTGAGATCTTGGTGGGATGCCCGGTTGCCAAATGAATGAATGAGATTTGTCTCGCACGCCTAAGAAATTTAGCAACCAGTAGAGTGATTTTGTAGAGAAGTGTCTCTCTTTTGTCCACTTCCAGAGTAAAACATCATTTCTAGTGGAGTGTTGTAAGACACTGAGCTCTTGAAGCAAGATGAGTATAGAGGAGGGTTCAATAAAGGAATGGAAGTGAATGTCCCACTCACAAAAATTCCCAACCGATCCTTCAACCTAGCCCAAGAGATAGAAATATCCGATTGTGAAACATGTAGGAAAATGTTGGGGTAGCAATCTGCCAATGTGCCATCTCCCCTCCAAATATCTTTCCAAAGTCTTATGTTTGCTCCTTCCCCTAGGTATAGAGAGGAGATGAAGATTGGATGCAACTTGGCAATATCTTTCCAGATTGATGAGAGATTGTTGACTCTCCAAGGATCAGACCATGAGCTATTTTCACCCAAAAGAGAACAGAGAATCGGGATCCATGGTAAGTGAGGCTTAGTTGTAGCTTTCCAAAACCATGTGTCAAGTTTGGCCAGGTTGTGAAAGTGCAAGTCCAAGACACCCAAACCTCCACCCTCCTTAGGGCAAGTCACTCTGCCCCAAGTCACCAAGCATTTCCCAAAAACAGAGTGATCCAAACCGGTCCAAAAAAAAATTCCTACATCTCTTGTTAATTGCCTTAATTACCGAGAGAGGAGCCTTATAGAGAGCGCATATAGGCAGCTTGCGAGGTGAGAGTACTGTTAATCAAGGTTAGCCTACCGGCTCTAGAGAGAAGATTTCCTTGCCAACTGTTCAATCGGTGATCAATTCCAGAGATAAGTTTCTGCCAATCATCCTTGCTTGGCAGCTCACAACGCAAAGGTAAACCAAGGTAGGTGATTGGGAGCTCGCCACTTCAACATTTTGAAGACATCTGCAAAAGTTCGAGTTGAATCCGCGTTACCCACCAAATGTATAAGCCAAGTATTTTCCAAGTTCATCCTCAATCCCGACACAAGCTCGAAAAAAAGGAGTCGCCATAGATTGCTTAAGCTATTGGTGTTGTAGGAGCTGAAGAGAACCAAGTCATCCGCAAATAGAGAGTGGGTGACACCTCCCTGAATTTTTTGATGTAAAACTCCCTGAATGTATCCAAGGTTTGCCACCCAGTGTCTGAGTCGTGACAAGCAGTCAATAGCCAAGTTAAATAGGAATAGTGAAATAGGATTGCCCTGTCTGATGCCTTTCTTGTGGAGGAAGGGGGATCCCAATTCCAAGTTGATAAGCTAGGAGGATTTCGAACTATTAAGTAGGCATCGAATCGAAGCCTGCCGTCTATTCGGGAAGCCTCGTGCCGCCAACGTATCCAATAGAAAGTCCCAGTTCATGGAGTCAGAGGCCTTTTCAAAATCCACCTTTATGAGAACCCCTTATTCATTAAACTTCTTACACACCCAAACTGCTTCAAACACTGTCATAAAGGAATCCAAAGTGTTGTGACCAGGTCGGGATGCCCCTTGGTTGAAGTCGATCATACTCCCCAAAAGAGAAGTAGTGTGGCGGGCGAGAACCTTAGAGAAAACCCAAATGAGGCTGTGTTCAAGGTTTATGGGGCAAAAATCATAGACCGAGCTATAGCTCCGGATAACTTCGGGATGAGGACAATGTTAGCTTTATTGATTCTGCTCAGCTCTGAAGGTCTTCTATATATCTCATTAAATATCATTAGTAGGTCATCTTTGATCAACTCTTAGAAGGATAAGAAAAACTTTGTCGTTCAAGATTGAGAAAACTCCAATTCGATGTAGTACGAGATCCAAGAAGCTCCAAAAAGAAAGAGCGGAAACAAGTATGAATCTCCGGAAGGGAGGAGAAAGAATTGGAGCCGTGGTGAACAGAATGAATCCAATTTTGTCTTCTTCTAGAGGAGGCGCATTGCTAAAAATATTTTTTTGGCCCTTTGACGCCAGTAGGAATCTTCCTCAGAGTAGAGCTCGTCAGCTGCCTTCTGCAAAATTGGAATTCGCTGATCTCAGAAGAGGAGAAGTCTACATTTTCAGATTTGGTGTTGAAGTCTTCAACTCTCTATTCAAGTTCAGTCCGATTCCGGACCCGCTCCTTGTTGTGAAGAAAACACCATTGTTTCAGCATCTTCCAAAGGGACTTGCATTGAGAAGTTCTCTAAGCCGACTCAATTATGCTTTTGAGCGGCGAAAGAACCAATGCATTTCTATGTAGAAGTCTATTAGCAAAGCAGATGTGGTAGGCCTGTAGGACAATAGCTTTGTGGTCAAATAACTTTCTCTCCCCTCCAAGAGGCGAAGCGAGTGGGAAGGCTTGGGATGCATGTCCAGAAACAAGGAAGCGGTCCAATTTAGCAAGACTCGGTGGCACCTGATTATTAGACCAAGTGAATTGCCTTCTTGCGAGTGGGAGATCAAACAATTCGAGATCAACAATCAATTTGGAAAAGCGGTTAGAATTAACCAAGTTTCCCCTGCAGTTTCGTCTTTCATGAGTGCCACGAGTAATGTTGAAGTCCTCGCCAACAAAAAATGATCCATCTAGATTCTTTAGAGTCTCCACAAGCTCAGTGAGGAAGGAAATGCGGTTAGCACGGCGAGGCGGTCCATAAATAGAAATAAAGGTGACGGTTTTGTTAGAGCGTAGGTGTTGTAACTTGACCCAAATGAGGTATTAACTGGAGTGCGAAGAAAGATCCTGCCACACCGCATTATTCCATATGAGGAGCTTCCCTCCACCAAAACGAACTGAATTGATAGCCAAGTGAGGCCAGTCGAAACCGGAAATTTGTTTGGTACAACGCTAACTTTGTTTCTTGTAGAGCCAAAATACTACATCAGTAGTAGCTATTGGTTTTTTTATTACCATGTAGCGTTTGGATAGACAACGAATGCCTCAGACATTCCAACATAGAAAGGAAAAATGACAATTATCCATGAGACAAAAGATGACAACCACCAGCGGAAAGAGGAGTATGAGACTAAGTCCTGGGAAGCGACAGAGCCTGAATAGCCTGCTCCACATGTCCGAGAGGCATTGTGGTACAAAAACCCAACGCCTGGAGTTACTGCTGCAGAGGGAGTTGCGCAAGACATCGCACAACTGGCACAAGGAGAAGCCCCAATTCATCATTCTGAGCAACGGGTGAAGCACAATAGCTAGGAGTTTGGGAAGCCGAATATCTAAGGAGCGAGGCTTTCCTTGAGGAAGCCTTGCTAATGCAATCGCCATTGGAATGCTTCAATATGAGCCTGCTACTTCGATGGAGAATAAGGTGCTACTTCAATTTGAGGAAAGATGGTGCGCGACCAGAATGAGGAGGACGAAGGATTTCCATTCCCTCCTAAACCGCCGCAAATAGAACTTTCTATCTTTAAACCAGCAACTCCGACGACTGGATTGCATTAGCCGAGGATCTCTTCGAATTTTATGCGACTGAAGATCATCACAGAGTGGTGATGGCTTCATTTCACATGGAGGGGATAGCAAAAAAATGGATCCAGTGGATGCAGAGACGCAAACAGCTGGCTGGGTGGCGCCATCTCGTCAATGCCATTCGACGCAGGTTTGAGCCAACGGATCTCGAGTCTCCGGAGGGGATGTTAAACAAGCTCGTTCAGATCTCAATGGTGGAGGAATATGAAGGCTGTTTTGAAGAAATGACCCTGCGTACAACTCAGTTAACGGAGACCTTCTTAATCAAATGCTTCATTTCGGCGTTGCGGGCCAATCTCAAAATTGAGGTTCTCACGCGGCAACCTGAGTCTATGCATGAGGTCGTGATGCTTGCTAAGCGGCATGAGGCCAAAGTAAATGCGACTCAGATTTCTGGGAATCTTTGGGTATCAGAAGGGCCCGACGATTCTTCCCACACCAAGCAGAGTGACGGCTTCACCACCTGTGGCGATGAGTAACTCGGCTCATGAAATTCGGCCTTCGCCCAAGCGAATCACACCCTTTGAAGTGCAACAAAGAAAGGCACAAGGCCTTTGTTATTACTACGATGAAAAATTCGCATGGGAGCACCGTTGTAAGACAACTTTTCATGATGGATGATGAACACATGGGTGATACTGGCGAGGAAAAGCGACCTGAAGAACATGAAACTGGTGCAGTAGATCCCGAAGTTGATGTGGCTGAGCAGTCCCTCATTTCATTCAACGCACTCTCTGGATATTTCTTGCCTATGACTCTACGATTTCGCGGATCAATCAGGGGTGGATCAACCTGCTCCTCATTTTGGGGTCATGGTAGGCAACGGAGCTCGAGTTCAAAATGAAGGGGTAATCAAAAAGCTCACTATGCTCGTGCAGGGAACAAACATTGATACTGATTTTTATGTTCTTCCCATACAAGGTTTCGAGATTATCCTCGGTGTGGCCTGGATGGCTACCTTTGGTCCAATTGTAATGGATTACGCCCAACTCACCTTTGAGTTCCAATTAAAAGGGCAGCGACATATATGGAAGGGAGAACAGGGTAGTGCAGTGAAGCAGATACATTGTAACACTTTGAAGTGATTATGTAGAACTCAAGCAGTGGCAAAGTTATACCACTTGGAGTTACTACCGTAGGCTGAGGGACAAACAAAAGAGGAACTAGTAGAGTTGCAGCTCCTATTAAAAAAAATATGCACCAATATTTCATAAGCCGTCAGGCTTACCACCAGCTCGAGCATCCGACCACCAAATACACTTGGAATTGGGCCAAGCGCCAGTGAACATGAGGCCATACCGGTATCCACGCTTCCAGAAGGAAGAGATCAAACGACAAATACAACGGATGTTGGGCGATGGGATCATACGACGCAGCAACAGTCCTTTTGTTATATTCTGTTAAAAAAAAATAAAAAAATAAAAAAGCTTTGTTGTAAATTTGTGAGGTGTGGGGGGTTATTTGAAAATTACCTCCCCGCCGCCTCTTAGCCAGCTCTTATACGAGCTGGCTCAGTCGCGTGAGAAGGGGGCGAGAAAAGGAGGTGGAATCGGCGTCGGAGGGTGAGGAATCGGCGTCGGAGGGTGAGAAATCGGAGGTCGGATCGTCGTCGGCGTCGTCGCCGGAGCCGGAATCTTGAGGTAGGAGTCTTCCCCTCATTCCATTGTTGTTTTCTGTCGTTTCACCGAAGTAATCATCGGCGAGATGGAATCGGAGGCGTCGGAGGTGGTCGGAGGCTGTCGGAGCACGGCCTGACGCAGCTGTGCACCGGCGCAGCTGCGCGTGGCAGCGGCCATGCCGCGGCGCGCAGCGTGCGTAGCACGCACAGCGCGCGGTTGTGCCTTCCGACGATGTCCGGAGCTTCGCCGGGGGTCGTAGGCCGGCGGAGAAAGTGGCGAGTCCGCCTGGGTGAGTCGCCAGCGGTAATAGGGCCGGCCGGCGATGAATTGAGGCGGAGGAAGTGGGAGTCGAGCGTGAAGAGGAAGGGGAGGCCGCGGTGGCCTCCCGGTCGTGATTCGGCGCCTCGCCGGCGCCGGAGGCCGCGGAGGAGGCCGGTGGGGGCGGCGAGCGATCTCCGGCGGCCAGGGGGCTGCCCGGCGTGGGTCGAGCGGGCAGCAGAGGGTTGGGCGCGGGCGCGGGCGCGGGCGTTGGGCGTCGGGCGTCTGGGTGGAGGGCGCGGGTGTAGGATATGAATAGTGAGAGAAGAGAGCTGTATTGTGTGAAATAGGATTAATTTGTAGATTATTTAGGGTATTTTTATAGTTGATCGTAGAGTTGTCGGATCGAGTCGAGGAGAATACCAAAGTTGCATGTTTTCACGTTCTGAACGCGATGGTGGTGTCGGATTTATGATCGGAGGCTGTTTAGTAGGTCTTTTTTATATTTTAGTGTTGTTTGGTGGTTAATATTTATTAACTTAATTTGATAAATAATTAAATAATATAAAATATTATATTACTTTAAAGGGGATGAGTTAGGGGTAATTGGTTGGTGCGAGCTTGAGTTTGATTCCCGTCGTAGCCGATGAATTACTGTTGGGTGAGATGACGGATTTATCCTTTTGCCTCGATCTGCTTGATATTGCTTCTAATTCCGTTGAACTCATGTTGCATATTATTGTTGGACATGTCATGTAGATAATTGCATGTGTTATTGTTGATCATGGTGATATACAGTATTGATGTTGATATTTGATCATGATATGCCATGCATGATATTATGTTGTTACCTGTGGTGTTATTCTTTTGATCATATCATCATCATTTGGTGTTGTTATATTGTTGATATTGGTGATCATGTCATTTATTATCCATTGATCATGGTGATACACTTTGTTGCATTGTTGGAGTTGAGTTGTCGACCTGAAGGCTACGGCCTCGGAGAGGACTTCGGTCCCGGACCATTTTAGTGCGGTACCCTCCAGACATGGGAGAGGGTATGGATATTGACTAGTCACTTTGGGCACCTTCGGGTGTAGGGATGTCGGATACGCCGTCCATTGGGCTACCTGCTTGGTAGGGGTAGTCGCGCGGATGTCGGATCCGCCGTCCATCGGGCTACCTGCTTGGTGGGGGTAGTCGCGTCACCGTTGGAGCGGACGGTTGATGCCACTCTACGGGTGGTAGATTGTGGGGTTTTTACCCAACGGTCCATACGCTCGATGATTTGGTCGACGTTGATTAGGAGTAGGTGTGGAGCATTTGTTGTACATCTATCGCCTTTGACTGCATCTTAGGCCATATTGTTGTTTATTGTTGAGTTGACATCTTATTCATGTTGTTGATTATATTGTGATTCTCCTACTCAGCATTTTCGCTAACTCTTATTGTTATTGCTTCAGACTTGCAGGGGTAAGCTGTTGATCTATATATCGAGGTGTAGATAGTTGATAGACACCATCTAGATCTGGAGCTCTGATATGGCGACAGCTTTTGTATCTTATCTTATTTTGTCGTCTTTTGATATTAATGATTTTGGAGTTTTGTAAAAATATATTATTAAATATGTTTGATTATGATTTACGATTCGGATTCGTGGCTTTTCCTTCCACTGCGCGGTGTTCGGGTCGCCGTCGCGTCTCGGGCTCGGGGCCGGGGCGTGACACCTTTCTCCTCACCAGTGTTGCTGGTGAAGAAAAAAAAAGGGACATGGCGCTTCTGCGTTGACTATGAGCTCTGAATGCCTCTACTATTAAGGATCGATTCCCTATACCAACCGTCGACGAACTCTTTGATGAGTTGAGCAAGGCAAGGGTGTTTTCAAAACTCGATCTCCTATCTGGTTACCATCAAATCCGAGTAAGCATTCATGATATACCCAAGACGGCATACTGAACTCATGAGGGACATTATGAGTTCCTCGTCATGCCGTTTGGTTTGACGAACGAGCCCTCAACATTTCAATCTACGATGAATCAGATATTTTAGCCTCATCTCCGTAGATGTTGGTATTCTTTGATGATATACTAGTCTATAGGAGAACATGGGAGGAGTATTTGAAGAATTTGGAGATTGTGTTGCGTTTACTGCAGCAAAACAAACTCGTGGCCAAGAAATCGAAATGCTCATTTGGGTGTTCAATGATTGAATATCTCAGGCACTACTTATCTGTTGGAGAATTGCAAGTGGATCCAGGCACGGTGACAGCCATCCGCTCGTGGCCGACACCCAAGAACATCAAGCAAGTTTGTGGCTTCCTGGGGATAGCTAGATACTACCGACGTTTTATCAAAGGATTTGCCAATATAGCTGCTCTGCTTTCATATCAATTACGCAAGGATGCTTTCAGCTGGAGTGATGGGGTTCTAACAAGATGTTCAATCCGGAGATATTCAAACTGGATCGATTTGATGACAACAACTTCAATCGCTAGAAAAACAAGTTATTGTTCTTGCTCACTGAACTCGGAATTGCATACCTGCTAAGTTCGAATCTTCCTGTAATTCCAGAACCATCTGATAAGGACACTGGTGAGATCAAGACATCTCGCAGAAGGCGTGAAGAGGATGAAGTTTGATGTAGAGGTTTCATCTTAAACTCTCTCTCTGATCGCTTGTATGATTTATTTCGTCCTATCAAATCACCATAAGAAATTTGGAAAACCTTGGAAAATAAATATACATTTGAAAAGCAAGGCACTAGCAGATTTCTTTGAATTTTAAATGATAGATGGAAAATTTGTCATGGATCAAGTTGATGAATTACTATTGATGGTTTCTTGACTCAGATTTAAAGGTGGATGTGTTTGAATCTCCTCAAGTGGCTGTTGTAATTGCAAAATTACCAACCACTTGGAATGACTATAGAAAGAAACTAATGCACACATTTGAAGATTTCACTATAGACGAACTTGTAAAGCATATATGAATTGAAGAGGAAACTCGTTTCCGTGAAAATAAATTTGCTTTAGAGTCTGGTTATAAAGTGAACTATGTTGAGTCTAAGAAAACAAATAGTAATTCTGGAAAGACTAATTACAAGTCTGGAAATAAAAGAAGACTTGGTGATATTTCAAATGACAATGCTCCTATCAAAAAGAACAACAAGAGTTGTTTTTTTTGTGAAAAAAAAGGCATTTCAAAAAGGAATGCAGATTTATCAAGAAATTGAAACTAGAAGGGAATGCTGAACAGAAAAAGACAAATATTGTTGAACATAAAGCTTTCCCATCCGAAATTATTGCTATGGTTATATATTTAAAAATCAGTATGGTGACCGAATGCAATATGACAACAACTGAAAAATCTGCAGATTGGTAGTATGATTCCGGCGCTACTATTCACATATGCAACAACAAAAATTTCTTCAAGCATTATGAAGTTGCAGCAAGTGATGAGAAAGTTCTAATGGGGAATCATGACACTGCCAATGTCCTTGGAAGAGGAACAATAGAGCTTCAATTCACTTCTGGTAAGAAACTAATTTTAATGAATGTATTTCATGTTCCTGATATTAGAAAGAATTTAATTTCTGCCCATTTATTTTGTAAGAAAGGTATTCACTACTAAAAACGGCTTATTTGCGACGGACAATACCGTCGCAAAACGGTCGCTAAAGACCTTCTGCAATGGAAATAAGCGGTCGCAAAGAGCGGTAGCAAAAGACATCGTCGCAGAAAAACTACGACGGCACAAGCAACGATCGCAAAAGATAAAATTATGTGACCGTAGAGCGACAATTCGCCGCGGTCGCAGAATGTGGTCGCGTAATATCTGCGACCTTATTTTGCTGTCGCAGAAATTATAGGCAACGGTACGACGATCACTTTTTCCATCGCAAAATATCATATCTGCGACTGTGATGCGACCGCTAATGCCGTCACAGAAACTACAATTGCGACCGCTTTGGCGACTAGTTCGATATACGTTTTGCGATGGTTACAGCGGTCGTAGATCCGTCGCAAATTTGTATTTTTTTTAAAAAATAATTTATAATAATATTTTTTTAAAATGCCTATTTACATTTAACATCAACATCAAATTATATCAAAATGCAATGCCACAACCAAAAAATATACAAGATATCAAATTATATCAAAATGTTGCCAGTACATCAAATTATAATGTTTATACATATTTATATCAAAATATAATATTTACATCATATCAAAACATGTTTACATCAAAATAGAAAATAAAATACATCAATCATAAAGCGCATCATGTGGCGGCGACGGATGCGGCAACGAGAGGGGCTGCGTCGGGACGGCATCAGCTGGCGTCGCGTCGAATGACGGGGGAGGCGGAGGGGCCGGAGCACCAGGCATGGAAGAAGCAATGCATGTCATGTACTCCCTCATAGCGGCCACCTCACTGATGAGGCGTTCATGAGAAGCCTGTAATTCTGCGTGCGAAGCCTCTAAGGCTGCAAATCGATCCTAGCCCGCATGTGAAGTTGATGGACCAGCGGTGGAAGAGGTGAAGGCAGATGACCCCGCACCATGTGGCTACAACAACGTCTGTGCGTGGGCCGTTGTGCCAATGCCATATACACGACCGTGGTCGACTCCTGTCACCTGCATCCATGCGTCAACATCAAGCTGATGCTGCGCAGGATCACATCCCCGCTGGGTCACCAACTCAGAAATACGTGGCCTTTAAAGATTGATTAATTAAATTAATTTTACATAATTGAACTAATATTTTTTTAAAAAAATATAAACTTTATTAAATATTAACTTACCAGGATCGTCTCCAGCCTCCCGCTGATGAACTCACCCCGGCGAGGATCATGTTTCTATCTATGTGTCTCCTCGAAGACCCTCAAAGGATCAGCCGGAATGAGCATCCCCTGCTCGTCTCGCGTTCCCTGCAATAAAATAAACATAATTATTTTTTCTATGATAAATAATAAAAATTATTATTAAATTACTTACCATACAACGCTCGTGACTAGTAAATGGGATGGACCCACCGGTATGTCGGGCCACAGATCCCTCAACTAGCGTCATCCAGATCTGGTGCGCCGTTCGGGAGGCACCCTACCACTCCTCGGACGCCCAGATGTCGCATAGTCGATCCCATACGTGGCTCGTTATCCAGTTGGGCCCATTTCCCTTCAGCGCATCCATAGGCGTATCCCGATTACCGCCTACATTTGCTCGCGCCTCATCCTGCGCACGGTGGAGGATATCCTTGAAAAGCTTCTTATTGTAAGCTTCCCAAGCATCCTCCACCTGAACCTGAATGGCAGGATCCCAAGTGTATCGGGCCTACAAAAAGAAAACATTAATACAATCATTTTAAATTATATTACTGGAAGTTAGTCATGCAGAATGCTTGTGTTTTAGGAGATCAGGATCAAGACCAAACTTGTGAAGAATATAATCATATCAGATCATAAATAATCACAGGGTAAAGATTCTTCTTGGCAAGATCTCAACAATCATTAGTACAAAAGATTGATAACAGTGTGAAGGAGCAACATCATATAAATAAACTAAAAAGAGGATGTGCATAGGAAGCTCCATCCAATTAGTGGTGCCTCTACATCATTAAATTCTATGTTACAGAAGCAAGGACAAAAACAAGTGATAGCATCAGACGAATTCATTCCCACTTGTATCAAAAACTAAAAAGATGTTAACTGATAGCATGGGGCAATAAGCTTATTATCATGTTAACTAAACTTTCATGATAACTGATCAGTATCAGTTTAAACTTAATCTGATACTGATCAGTATCAGTTATACTGATCAACTGATACTGATCAGTATCAGTATCACAGAGCTCTACCTCAACTTCTTACCACTCAAAACCTAACCTATAGAAGTTGATATGAAGATTGACTTCCAACTATGCACATCAGCTATGTGAAGTTGCCTTCTTGGAAAAACAAATTTTCATTCAGCCAGCATAAACACACACTATGTCATAAAAACCAGATTCAAGTTACATTACATTTACTAATAAATAAATTAATATATCATTTCTGGATGTTCACTTAGCTCAAGAACAAAATATCCAAATTATTACATATACAACCAAAATTTTCATTTTGGTACTAGAATTAAGCTTTTATAAGGCTGAGACCAGTTTGATTATTATATCTTGTAATGTTGAATGAAATCTAAGATTACTTGGCATTGGGACCAGTTTAAACTTAAACTGATACTGATCAGTATCACAGAGCTCTACCAGAATTTTCATTTTGATACTAGAATTAAGCTTTTATAAGGCTGAGACTAGTTAATATGTATATGATGAACCCAGGTTTTTGATACTCATGCTAGTTAATATGATGAACAAAATTATTAGATCAGTATTTAACTTATGATCAGTATTAGATCAGAATTTTCTATAGGTTAGGTTTTTGATACTGATCAGTATTTAACTGATACTGATCAGTATCAGTATCACAGAGCTCGTCTGATGCTATCAGTTTTTGATAGCATCACTTGTATCAGTTAAACTGATAGTGATCAGTATCACTTGTATCAGTTTTTGATACAAGTGGGAATGAATTCGTCTGATGCTATCACATGAAAGCTTATTGTCCCAATTGTTTTTAGTTATCATGGACCATTCTTATTATTAGTCTATGATGCTATCATGTAATAAGCTTATGATGATATCCCTTGTTCTCCAAATATACATTCTATGAAAGCTATGTATGTAAACATGTCAAAACAAGTAACGAATGAGGAAGGTCTACTTTCAGTAAGCACTTAGCATACTGATACTGAACAGTATCAGTAAGCACTTAGCACTTAACGAATGAGGAGTATACTGATACTGATCAGTATCAGTATCTGATGCTGAGTATTCAGCATGCTGAATTCTCTGCATGCACTTAGCATACTGATACTGATCAGTATCAGTCTTTTGAATTCAGCATGCTGAATTATAGGAGCAACTAAGGTAAAAGCTTATGATGCTAAAATTAGAAAGCAGAAGGAATAGTTCATGCAAAAAAATTAACAAATTGCAGTACAGTAACATAACACACCTACCAAGTCAACCTAATCTGCCCTGAAATTTTAATTGATTATAAACATCAAAGGGGGAGAAACAATGATATGTTTTGGTTTCAGCAGCTGAACTTCACACCAGCAATAGTATCATACTTGAGATTTCAGGGTTCTTACTTGTGGTGAATAATGTAGAAGAAGGTGGACCCAGAAAATATCAGTATCACACTTGAGATTTCAGGGTTCTTACTTCTTAGTTCTTAATCTGGAGGCAGCAAGCAATAAGGGTCGTATCTCAGAAAGCTGAACTACTTGCTGCCCCAGTCAGGGCAAGTAGAGTTGATCAGTATCAACTCTACTTGATGCTTGGATATAATTATATATTCTTATCTTCTTTTCCTACTTGCATGGATGATTGGAATGAAGTAATTGAAACTTTTCCTTATAGATCTTGATGCTAATTTTAGGTGGCAGCATGTTTTGGAGTATAGTAGCAGCATAAGTGAGCTTCTTGTGACTCAGAGGATTCCTTCTAACATAAATAATTGTAAAAATAATCTATTAGAGTATCTTCTTTTCTGATTAGTGCAATCAAGGTTCAAGTTAAAGAAGCACCTCTTTTAATGAGTTGCAATTGAACTCAAAAAATATGATTTAGTGCAGAGCGTCAGATGCTCCACAGGCAGAGAGAAGAGAACATAAGTGAAATTATATAAACATAAGTGAAACCAACCAGTCATGAAAAGATAAAAATATGAGAAATTGACTTGCACCAATAAGATTGAACACATGAAACAAACTCGAACACATGAAAAAAATGGCAGATCAAAGTAACTTGAACTACGTACCTCGAACTCATTCCATAATAAATTATGATAATGGTTCGACACCCTGGTCCATGAAGTCCATGACTCATGAAAGAAACTCTTGAGCATAACGGTCATGGTGCGGGCGACATCATCCTGCTCAAATCTACAACTCAAGTATAATAATATTATAAGTAATAATTAATTATTAACAATTATAATAAATAAATTAGTTTACTTACTTTAAACCATTCAGCGATATCCGCCGACGCTGGTCGGACGATGAAGGTGCATCACCCCCCCCCCCATTAGGCCCACGAGGCCTACGACGACCTTGAGCTGGTGATGGTACAACATCCGCCACGGCTGGTGCAGGTGGTGATGATGGTGCTGTCGCGAGCGACGGTGGCCGAGGTAAACCTGTGCGATGAACCCTAGAACGAGCACGCGACATCTACAGATATAAATGTTGATTAGTGATGTCAACCAATAATATAAAATAAATTAATAGAAAAAAGATGAAAAAAATATATATATTACACATTAATTATCAATATCATCTGAATAATAATCGATTGAGTCGTTTTCTTCTTCACTTGTCTCTTCATCTTCACAACTAATCGATTGACGCTAACTTTGATTTGAAATTAACGTCAACAAGCTTATACTTTGGATGAATTTGACTCCCTCGAGATGATGTGTCAAACCAGTGACATTTGAATATCACTATTTTTTTGCACCCAATATATTGAAGCTCAAGCACTTCCTCAAGCAGTGCATAGAAATCACAATCACAATCAATCCAAGTGGAGCCTTTGACACAAACACTAGCATTCATTGTCTTCTTTGTGGTTGAGTACTTCTTTGTATGAAATTTATATTCATTCACAAAGTATCCGTTATAGCATAAGACTAGTCGTGACGGTCCACATGCTAACTCGAGTAATTTGTTGTCTATTTCTTGAATATGTTCACTCGACCAAGTTTTGAACCAATTTGGAAATTTTGTGCTACGTTTATCTTGTAATTCTTCCTCGGATATATTTGGTGTTTGTGTACGAACTTCCGTGTCAAATTTTTGAATGAAAGGATCAACCTCGGGGCAATTCATCAGTACATATAATTGTGCAAGATGATACTCATCTTCCGTTAAATATCTCGGTGGACGTGAGCCCAAACCACGACCAGGAAAACAAAATATTGGTAGACAATCTACAACATTCACATTTCCCCATCATCATTTCGGGGAAGACGAGTCAACTGGGTTGATATTTCCTGAATTATATAAGCTTCACTTATTGAACATTCCACCGCAGCTGTATTTTTTTTTTTCTTTTTAACCTCTGCATATACCTTTCGATTAAATACATCCACCGATATTGAACCGGACCACCAACTCTTGCCTCGTATGCTAAGTGAACCGGTAGATGCTCCATCGAATCAAAAAATCCAGGTGGAAATATCTGCTCTAATTTGCAAAGAATTTCTACAATATTTTTTTCTAGCTTTTCCATATCTTCGATACAGAGGGCATTTGCGCATATATCTTTGAAGAACAAACTAAGCTCCGTTAACGGACCCCAAATTTTGTCTAGTAAAATATCGCGGAATGCAATAGGGAGTAGTCTCTGCATGAACACATGACAGTCATGACTTTTCATTCCTGATATTTTACCTTCGTCTACATTGACGCATTGAGCTAAATTAGATGCATAACCATCTGGTAATTTGAGATCTTTTATCCACTGACAAATATCTTTTTGTTGTTGCTTACTGAGAACATAAGAGGCTTTCAGTTTCACTTGTTTGTCGTTCACCTCCTGTAGATCTAAATCTGGATGTTTGCAATATACTTTTAAGTCCATTCTTGCCTTCACATTATCTTTTGTTTTTCCTGCAAAATCCATCACTGTATTAAAAATGTTCTCAAACGCATTCTTTTCAATGTGCATCACATCCAAATTGTGCCGAACTAGTAATGAGCTCCAGTAAGGCAATTCCCAGAATATACTTTTTTTGACCCAATTGTGTCTTTCTCCGAAATCACTAATTCTGTCAACCTCTCCGAATGTGATATCTGGTAACACATCAACCTGAGCTAACATTTGATTACCAGACAAACACGGAGGTGGTCCGTCTTTTTCCACTATGCCCCTCATGAATTTATCTCTATTTCTCCGGTATGGATGATCAAGTGGCAAAAATTGATGATGACAGTCAAAGTATGAAATCTTTCGTCCATGCCGAAGACTGAATGCTTTTGTTTGTTCCATACAATACGGACAACCAAGCCTCCCGTGTGTGCTCCAACCAGACAACATAGCATATGCCGGGAAGTCACTAATTGTCCACAACAATGCGGTCCTTAAGTTGAAACTTCTTTTTTGATGAATATCATAAGTGATGACTCCGTCGTCCCACAAGTTCTTTAAATCGTCAATTAACGGTCGAAGGAACACATCCAATTCTTTTCTTGGTCCCCTTGGTTCTGGGATTACCATACTCAAAAATATGAAATCATCTTTCATGCACATCGACGGCGGCAAATTGTTGACTGTGAGCAGCACCGGCCAAACAGAATATGAAGTGAATGATTGACCGAATGGATTGATCCCATCGGTACATAACCCTAGTCTGGCATTTCTAGGATCACTTGCAAATGATACTGATTGCTCAACTTCAATTGTAATTCATTGCTCAACTTCAATTGTAATTCACCTTGATACCATGCATCACATATATATGCTATCAGCAAACATATTTCTACAGCTTTGTGCAAATATGACTATAAATGGGCAGTTTATCTCTTCATGAGCCCCATAACTAATATTTGTGCAAATGAGATTCATTAAAGGTTCCAGGAAAGATAGATGAAGACTTATGAAAACTTCAATTGAAAAAAATAAAATGATCTAGATAAATAACTAAATAAGTACATAACATTACGTAGATCTCAATGGCACGAAACAACCATGTACTTACTCCAAATAGTTGGAACTTTACGGCTTGTTATGATATTATTTATTTCCCTTGTGGCCTGTTAACTTTACCATAAATTGAGCAATTGCTGAGTCTATAACTATGGCTTTGCAGATGAGTATAACCATCCTGCATTGATACCGGTGGATGGAGTTTCATCTATATGTGCACTTGACTTTCGCATGGACGAATGGGGAATTGATGTTGCTTTGACAGGATCACAGAAAGCTCTATCATTACCTACAGGGATGGGAATTGTATGTGCTAGTCCTAAAGCTCTGGAAGCTGCTAAGTCAGCCAAATCAGTGAGAGTGTTCTTTGATTGGAATGACTACTTGAAGTTCTACAAAATGGGAACTTATTGGCCCTACACACCTTCCATCCAACTCCTTTATGGGCTTAGAGCTGCTTTGGATCTCTTATTTGAGGAGGGTCTGATAATGTGATTGCTAGGCACAGTCGCCTTGGAAAATCAACAAGGTAAACTTAATAAAGCTGAAATAAAAATTCAGGTTCAGTTAGGTTTTCCAGATCTGTTTATTGAATTGAATATTTCAGGTCCACATCCTTAACTAGCAAGTAATTTATTTCTTTTTAGTTGCTAAATTCTTATAGTAGAATTGAATATTTCCATTATTCTAAAAAAAGATAATTTTTCAGACTTGCTGTCGAGGCTTGGGGCTTGAAGAACTGCACTCAAAAGGAGGAATGGTTTAGTGATACTGTCACTGCTGTGGTAGTGCCATCACATATTAATAGTGCTGACATTGTGAAGACAGCTTGGAAGAGATACAATTTAAGCTTAGGGCTTGATCTTAACAAAGTGGCTGGAAAGGTGTTTAGGATAGGACATTTAGGAAACCTAAACGAGGAAAGTTTTCCTTTCTTCCTTTATTGTTTGTGCAAAATAATGTTATTTCATCTAGCTAGCATCTTATCTATGAGAGGTAAAGTGGATTTGCTTTTCCAGAGAGATTTGGGCAAGGTACTAGTTTAAGAAGCAATACAAGGACTTTCAAACTTGTATAACTTTCAATTCTCTTGAATAGCAATACAAGTTTTCTTTTCCTCAAAAAAAAAGGACTTTCAAACAATATTATAGCAAAAGGATATTTCACTGTCTATATTTGGTAGGTCTTAGAAATTATTGACATTTTCAAGTTGACTTAAACTAAGGAAAATGAAATGTTAAAATATTGATTAAGTGACCAACAACCCTAAAGCTTTAGTTATTATATAGAGACCCAATTTATATTTATGAATTAGATCACCCTTAAAGGCTAGTTGAATCCGGATAAGGGTGGACTATGAAAGCTAAGAATATGCGAGCCAAAGATGAAACAACCATGGACAAATAAGGCCTATATAGATGGAAAATAGACAAGTGAAAATAAATGGGAAGTGAGGCAAGATTTAAAGTCTAAACATTTGGTCGAGGGATCAAAAATCCCCGAAGCATAAGTTGTTTGGAAAGAATTCAATTTATACTTATTGTTCAACATGGCATATTGATACTTTACTGCCCATATTTGAATATTTAACTATTAGTCATTATATGTTGACTTAATTAAAGAATTTGAACATTTTGAAACCATGAAAATATGGTATTGTGGTTCAAAACAAACTTTACCTTGTTCTTCTGCTTTGCATGTCAGCTTGTACATAATTTGTGCATATTGTTTATAAAAATTAATATAATCAACTGAAACTTTCTTCCCTCTGATGAAAAGTAATATTTGATACTGATTTCTCCTAATTTTCCTTCTTGATCATTTTTGCAGCTACAATTGCTAGGTTGTTTAAGTGGCTAAATGCTAAATGTACATTGGAAGTGATACTGATCAGTATCACTTCTCCTAATATAATCAACTGAAACTTGTACATGCTAAATGTACATTGGAAGTGATATTGATCAATATCAGTTTAAACTGATACTTGATACCCGAGTGGTTATCGGGTTTCAAGTATAAACCCTAGCTGTCGGCTAGGGTTTCAGACGAGAGAGAGAGAGAGAGAGGATGAGGAGGAGGATACCGACGGTTGAATAGCTAGTCGAGCAGCGGCGAGGCCTGCTTGCGGCGGGCGACGAGCAGTGGGCGGCGGTTCGTGTGCGAAGGTCGGCGTGCGGCGCGTGCGGCGGCAGAGAGGCGCGCGGTATAGAAAGAGAGGGAGATCGGCAGAGGGGCGGGATCAAAGAGAAAAAAAAAAGGTTTGGGCGGGCCGGGTGGGGGAATTTAATACCATTTTGCGATGGCACTAACGGTCGCAAATAACCGGTCATAATTAACGGTCACAAGTGGTTGCCAAACCCGTCGCCATATTGCGACGGCACTATATACGGTCGCAGTGTCATCACTATTTTGCGACGACACTCAAGACGGTCGCAAAATCCGTCATCCCTTTGCCAGTCTGCGACCCCAATGGACGGCGGTCACAGACCCGTCGCATCTGCGACCGCATACCGTGCCATCGCAAAAAGCTATTTTTTTAGTAGTGATTAAGGCTATGATAGAGGTTGAAAGAGTTATTTTCTCCAAAAATGGTGTATTTGTTGGACAAGGGTACTCTTGTGATGACATATTTAAATTAAGTATTAATAAAGTTGATCTTTCTGTGTACATAGTTGAGTCATCTTTTGACTTATGACATGTTAGAGTATCACATGTTAACTATATGTCTATTAAGTTTATGTCTAAACATGAACTAATTCCTTAGGTGAATAAGCATGATAGAAAATGTGAAATCTGTATACAAGCTAAGATGACTAAGAAACCATTTCCAAGCAATGAAAGAACTACTGAATTGCTTAAACTTGTGCACTCTGATATTTGTGAATTAAATGGTCATTTAAGTATGGGTGGTAATAGATATTTTATCACTTTTATAGATGATCATTCTAGATTTACATATGTTTATTTAATGAGAACAAAAGATCAAACTTTTGATATGTTTAAGAGTTACAAAGCATTAGTTGAAAATTAATTGGAGAAGAAAATTAAAATCCTAAGTGATCGAGGAGGTGAATATTTTTCCAACGAAATTTTTGTATTTTGTGAAGAAAATTGTTTGATTCACCAAGCAAGTGCACCATATACCCCACAACAAAATGGTCTGGCCGAGAGAAAAAATAGAACATTGGTAGATATGATTAATGCATGCTCATGCATGCAAAATTACTAATGAATCTATGGGGAGAGGCTCTATTAACAACGTGCTTGGTGCACAATAGAATACCTTCAAAGAAATTTAGGCATTGTTTGTTTGATGGTGGAGTATGGTTTATCATGGTATGGTATGGTTTAATTTTATGTTTGGGAAGACTTCTAATAAATGGTCATAGTATGGTATGGTAATCTCATGGTTTGAAAACCATACATTTTGGCTAAGTTTTTAAATCATGGATTGGGTGGTTTCTCATGGTTTCATGAAATTTTATTTCTAAATATCATCAATCAAAATTTATAATTCCTCTTGTGCTCTTTATATACCCATATCGGATTAGACTTTTTATCATTCTTGATTGACTTAGTCAAGACTCCGTTCTCCTCCATAGCTATTGTCATTTAACCATATCATCCTCCCAAATAAGATAATAATTTTTACAGTACCATACTATATCATACCATACCTACCATACATTATTAAACCATGCTTCACCTCATCCAAACAAAGCCTTAAGGTTTCACCATATGAGATATGGAAATGAAGAAAACCCAACTTAAATTTCTTGAGGGTATGAGGTTGTTTAGCCTATTATAGAACCCCAGACTCTAAAAGAACAAAATTAAGACCTAGAGGAATTAAGAGTATTTTTGTGGGTCATGCTGAGAACTCAAAAGCATACAGATTATTAGATATTGAGTCTAATGTTATTATAGAGTCCAAAGATGTTGAGTTCCTGAAAACAAAATTTATTGGTGATTCAAATAATAGTTCCCATGATAATACATAAATTACTAACAGTACAGTAACTCTAAATGATCCTACAGTGACCAATGACAATCTTATTGTAACCCAAAATGATACTACAGTATCATTGAATACTAGTTTAAATCCTGCTTCAAATAATAAAAGAAAGGGTATTGATTCTCCTGTTGAATCTAGGAGGAGTTAAAGGCCAAGAAAACAAAAGAACTTAGATTCTGATTTTATTTTTTCTCAAGCAATAGTCTTCTTAGTTGAAGGAAACATAGAAGAGGTGTTAAATAAAATACCTATTGTATTGAATTTAGAAGAAGACCTGGAAACTTATAATGAAGCAATGGCTTCAAGAGATTCTAGCTTCTGGAAAGAGGCTATAAAATGATGAAATGGATTCTCTTCTATCAAATGACACATGGGTATTGACTGATTTACCACCTACTTCTAAACCCATTGGATGCAAATGGATATTTAGAAGGAAATACAACACTGATGGTTCTCTACAAACCTTCAAAGCTAGACTAATTGCTAAGGGATTTAGACAAAAGGAGTAGACTATTTTGATACTTATGCTCCTATAGCAAGAATTACATCAATAAGAGTGTTGTTTGCATTAGCATCAATTTATAACTTATATGGTCATCAAATGGATATAAAAATAATATTCTTAAACGACAATTTTGATGAAGAAATATATATGAAACAACCTGAAGGGTTTGTGCTTCTTGGCAATGAAAAGAAAGTTTGTAAACTGATCATTGTATGGATTAAAGCAAGCTCCTAAATAGTGGTATGAAAAGTTTGACACTGTGATTTTATAAAATGACTTTGAGCATAATGGAACAGATAAATGTATTTACTCTAAGTTCACAAAAGATTATGGTGTAATATTATGTCTTTATGTTGATGACATGCTAATTATAGGAACTAATATGCAATGAGTAACGGACACTAAGAAGTATTTAGCTTCTTAATTTAAAATGAAAGATTTGGGAGAAGTTGATACTATCTTAGGAATCAAGGTTAAAAAATGTAGCGGGAGTTTTTCTTTATGCCAATCTCACTACATTGATAAGGTTCTTTCAAAATTTAATCATTTGGGCATTAAAGAATTTATAATAATTTCATTAAAGACTTTTGTGCAAAGTCTATAATAGCTTCATATTTTTTTTAAAAATATTTAAATTCATGAAATAATTTTTTAATGATACAAAAGAGGTACTATGATCCAAAAAAAATTTACATTAAAATATTTCATAATTTTTAATATAAATTTATAGACTTTGTGCAAAAGTCTTTAATACATGAGAGTATTTTAAAAAAATAAATATATTTTCTATAATATCTTATTTTTATCATAAAAAATATTTTATAATTTTAAATTATATTTTTATATATATATTTTATAATTTTTAATCAAGGCCCAAGAATAAAATAAATATTCAATCTACTAAATTTAGATTTTGAAAATTTCTTCCTCTCGAAATTAGAATTTGGAAAGTCTGTTATTTATTTTGAATTCTTTAATGTAACGAAGGACATAACGAACTAAAGAAGTACGGTGATCCTTCTGCGTAAAAAAGCAAAATAGAGGGCTCTTCTTGATAAAGTGTCTTTTCGCCTCCACGAACCTGTTCGAATCCCTCGCATCTCGCGAGCTGCTGCAATTGAAGTCCAGGGTTCGGACTTCGAATCTTGCCGCCTCTTACCCTGTTCTTCAAGGGGAGTTGGTTGATAGCAGAGCTTTTAGGGCAAGATTAATCTGTTCCTGGTACTTCTTGTCACGTTTGTTTGAGTTCTCTCTCTCCCTCTTTTTATCTGGACTCGAATTCTATTCCAACTGTTTGGATTTATTGGATTGCTGTAATTTTGCCCAACAATTTCTGTTATTTGAGCAAATTTGTGTTATTGAACTGAAGGGATTGGTAATGTTCGGAACCCATTGTCTTTCCTTGCTTTCGTCTTGAGAAGGTGTGGTCTTTTCCATTGCTTTGGGAGGGTTTGGTTTTCTTGTGTGCTAATGCAATGTCTCCAAGTAAGAACACGATGGAGAGGCTGCTGGAAGAGGTCGCGGAGAGGGATGAATGGCCCAAAGATTTTCTAACGCCTTTGCCTCTACGGCCGAAGTCCAAGGGACGTCCGCCTAGTTCATTGCCTCCTCCACATGTTAAGAGTGGAAGCGGTTTACCCTGGAGATTGCTCAAGAATTTTGTGTGTCCGAAATCCGAGGGCAAGAAAGATGAGCAGACACTAAGAAATGATAGGGATGCAATTCTTGATAGGGTGGAGTTGGTAGAATCTCCATGTACTACGGTGTCAGATCTGGTAAGTTATGACTCACCACCATCGATTGTTTTTTTTTTAAAATCAAGAATGAGATTTTGTTTTAAAGGAACGTGCACATGCAATGCCAAAGAGAACTAAAATAATCGCTATTGATATTAACATTGTTGCCATGATATGCTATCATCATAGTTTAGAAGGTCTGTTAGGATAATGGGGATGTTAGAAAACAAAACATTCAGATATTATTACCAATCATTTGTTAGTGGACAATATGAAGAGCAAACGAACACTAATTAGTTGTTGGGTGCAACATGGTGAAGCTGCTGGAGAAACATGTGAAATGGAGCAAACGGGAAAGGTGGAAAAAAAAGGTGGTGGTTTCAATAAGAAGATGACAGGATGGCTTAGTTTGGCCAATGGGGAGAGATTATTGTGGGAAGGATGGCAGAAGGCCAAAAGGGAGGACAGGGACTTAGATAATGTAAAGAAGGCTATGAGATCATGTGCTGCCAAGTCTACTTGTAAGACAAATATCTTATCAGATTTGTGCTGCTATTTGATCTCATTGGCCTATTAATCAATTAGATACCTGCTAGGAATGAGTCAATCTCTATGTGGATCTAAATGCATAGATACATTTTCAGTTCATAAAACGACATTTTGACTTGTCAGCCATGAATTTCCAATTATATTGTGACCTGTCCTATATTCTTCTACTTAAGCTATTGAGTTGGTAAATACTTCACAAGTTATTTTCATTCAAGTGTTGTGATTTTAACGTAACTTTTAAAAATTTAGTCTTTAGAAGTTATTTTCATACTTGGAAGTGTTTTTTATTTTTTTTAAAAGGACTATTTATGAGCTGCCTGATACTATGAATAAAACCTTCTGCATACTTAGATCCCCTGAAATTTGCATGACAAGCAATTTCTAACAGATGATAGTATGTTCTTGGCTTACTTTTGCTCATTTCTGGTTCCTTGGTTTGTCAATGGATTTATGGTGACATCCTTTTCAAGCAAACTATGTTGTAATACACATAGAACCCTTATTCTTAACTGAGCTCAAACATCGGCCATATAAGTCATCATGTCATGGACACTTATTAATTCTCATTTGATGCACTGAATCCTCTGTGATTAGTTATGGTTAAAATTAGAACTGAATCTTAAAAAATCTTATTGCACTAAACTAATGCTAGTTTCTTTTTATACACATCTAGAGTGGAAATTAATATATGCGATTTTTTGGAATGAAAAATGTTATTATCCTTCATGCTTTCAGCTTTAGATGTAAAATTCTTGTCTCAGGTTGCTGGATCAGAAGATAGTGGAAATCACAGTGTGCAAGTTGCTAACGGCACCGACTTACCTATGCAAAGAGTAAGTAGTGATGGACCTGATGGTACATATTTACCATATTTACCTGTTATTTCTTATTACCACCTTTCCTTATTTATTTATTTTCATAGTGTAATTTTTCTTTTATATCAAAAAGCATAAGGAATGCATGTGCACATGATTAATTTGTGTCAAAGAAAGTTAAGATCTTGGTTATTGATATTATGATCATTGACTTGTTGGTGGCCTCATAAAGTTACTTTTCTTTTCTGGGAATAGGTAAGCTTTCTATAATCAGTAGGATGAAACCTGATCTACAGTTGTTTTAGGATCTAGATTCTGAGAATAACTAGTTTAAGAGGTACGAACTCCTTAAAAACAAGAGTTATTGTAGGGACCACATGGTTGGAGCTTGAGGGGCCAGGAGCCTTGGCAGAACATGTTCTTCCAGATTTCTGATGTAGGAAATGAACTGAAAAAGTGATTCAATTGGAAGAAATCTGAATCCCAGTGTATACTAAGGAGTTGAACAGTGAACTACTGACTCGGTTTCCAGTAAATTAGCTAAGAAATTTTTGCTTTCATTCACATGTAACCAAGTATTCACCCTAGGTGATTCAGCATTATATTTAATGTCCAAGTATAAACTATTCAGTAACCAGGGAAATCCTCACATTTGTTCAGTATTTGCACTAATTTATTACAATTAGAAATCATCCATAAACTTTTGAAGTTCAGAGTCTTGATAATGAGAAAGCCAACTGTTGGAAATCCAGGATTGATTGCTAGAAATCAGGGATTGGAAATCACAAATATTATGAGAAATAATTGCAATCCAGGATTAATTGCTAGAGATAATTGCTTTAATGATTGCTGTAATTAGGGAGCAGTAATTATGAAATAAATTGATGTAATTAGGGAGGATATTTTGTTTCCAATTTTTGTGTTTCCATTTATAAGTCAATTTCCTAGAATAGGTTAGCAATCTAATTTGTATATATATACATGCTTGTATCAGATGTATCAGATGTTGATATATGGAAAAAGTATTCCAGTTTTCCTCATGGTATTAGAGCCTTCATAGCCTTCATTGCTGATTTCATCCTTGTTCTTTCTTCGCTCCAGTTTCTTTTCCTCCACCAAACCAGAAGTTCTTCGGCCTTCATTGCTAATTATCCTTCTGCTATGTTTATCCAGTTTATGTTCTTCTATTTCCTTCTCTCAAACCAACATGTCAACTACAACTGAGTCATCTCAATCCCGTTATGTTGCCCAATCTGAAGAACACTCAATGAGAGATTGGCCAAGTATTCAGTCTACCTACAGATTGAATGGAAAAAATTACATGAAATGGTCCCAGCTGGTCCGAACCTTTTTGAAGGGGAAAGGAAAAATAAGTCATCTCCTTGGTACCGGACCCAAGAAGGGAGATCCCAGATTTTATGCTTGGGATGAAGAATATTCCATGGTCATGACTTGGCTTTGGAATTCCATGTTACCAGAAATTTCTGATACTTTCATGTTTTTACCTACGGCTAAGGACATCTGGGAGGCTGCACAACAAACCTACCCTAAGGTGAAGGATGCAACACGTATATTTGAGATCAAAACTAAACTCTCGACCACGAAACAAGGAGAACGTTCAGTCACGGAGTATGCCAACCTGCTGAAAAGTTTGTGGCAAGAGATGGACCATTACCAATGTATTGAGATGAGATGTAGTGAGGATGCGGCAACATTGAAGAACTTTATTGAGAGGGATCGAGTTTATGATTTCATTGCTGGGCTAAATATGGATTTTGATCAAGTGAGAATTCAGATTCTAGGTAAAGAGGAATTACCTTCACTGAATGGGACCATTTCCATTATCAATGCAGAAGAAAGCCGAAGGGGAGTTATGCTTCACACACCACCGGTTGAAGGGTCGGCGAAGATACGAAAAGCCACTGATGAGAAGCGGAGATATAACATGGACAGAACACATGTCTCAAGTACAACAGATTTAGAGGCAAGAAAATTAGAGCCACAACCTTCAAACAAAGACAACTTTTGGTGTGTCTACTACAAGAAATCTCGTCATACAAATGACCAATGTTGGAAGTTGCATGGGAAACCGCCAAGCTCCAAATGGAATAGAGGACCTAATGGTCAGCGAAGTCAAGTGCATATGACCCAATCTTGGGAAGATAGGAACCCTGAAGCTACAAATGCAAATAACAGAGAACACAATGAATTAAACAAAGAGGACATTGAAAGGTTGAAGGCACTTCTTAGTTCATTGGAAAAATCAACAGGCACATGTTCCTTGGCAAATTTGGGTAAGTCTCATTCCTCATATGCTCTAAGTGCTACAAGTTCAGATTTCTCAAACTCTTGGGTCCTTGACTCAGGGGCAACCGACCACATGACCCATTCCTCTCATAAATTTAGCACATATCAACCTAGCCCAAGTAGTAAGAAAATATCCATTGCCGATGGATCCTTGGCCACTGTGGCTGGTCAAAGAGATATTGTTTTAAGCCCATCTATAACCCTAAAAAATGTCCTCCATGTGCCTAAACTTTCTACAAACCTTGTGTCTATTCATCAACTCACAAATGATTTAAAATGCAATGCAATGTTCTCTTGTGATTCTTGTGTATTTCGGGACCAAGCAACGAGGAAGATGATTGGACTTGCTAAGGTGAAACACGGGCTTTACTATTTACAATTACCCAACAGCTAGGTGAACAATGAGAATAACCCAATCCTATCATTCCTATCAAGCAATTCTCAATCCAATAAAGAACAAATTTGGCTCCATCATCTTAGACTTGGACATTGCTCTTTTAGTATACTGAGTACCATGTTTCCCCCTCTATTTAAGGATGTTAATGTAAATAAATTTCAGTGTGATATTTGTGAGTTTGCTAAACACCGACGTGTCTCTTTCCCTTTGAGTAATAAAAGAAACACTGTTCTTTTTTCTTTGATCCATAGTGATATTTGGCGGCCATCTCGAGTCTATAACATTTCAGGGGCTCGTTGGTTTGTCACTTTTATTGATGATTGCACTCGGGTAATATGGGCTTACTTGCTAAAACAAAAATCTGATGTGAGTCACATTTTTCCTATTTTTCATACTATGGTCAAAACTCAATTCAATGTGGGTATTAAAAGGCTGAGAACCGACAACAGTAGAGAATATTTCAACCAATCTTTGTCCCCATACCTTCAAAAAGAGGGAATTATTCATGAATCCTCTTGTGTTGATACACCCCAACAAAATGGAGTTGCGGAAAGGAAAAATGGTCATCTTTTAAACACTGTTCGTGCCTTTTGTTTCAAAAAAATGTTCCAAATTTTTTATGGGGAGAAGTTGTTCTTACTGCAACCCATCTAATAAATCGTGTTCCATCACATGTTCTTGATTTCAAAAGCCCAATGGAGATGTTGTCTCAATATTATCCACAATTTAACATACCAACTCAGTTACCTCTTAAAGTCTTCGGGTGTGTCACATTTGTTCATGTCCACTCTCATGGTCGGGCTAAACTAGATCCTAGAGCTGTCAAGTGTGTTTTCATAGGGTACTCATCCACTCAAAAAGGGTATAAGTGTTATAACCCTATCACTCGTACAACATATGTCTCAGCAGATGTCACATTTGTAGGACAAGAAAACTATTTCTCAAGTCCTTCTCTTTGGGGGGAGAGACCATATATGGAAGATAAGGACCTTTTCCTAAGTGAACCACCCATGATGGTTAGCAAAACTCCTGAAATACAGTCAACCAAGTCCATTCTAGCCGATCCAATTGGGCCCATTTTTACTTTTGACTCTGAAACTATTCCTAAAACCAAGGAGTCTGTACATGTTCTTGAAACCACTAAGGAGCCTGTTGAGTCACTTTCTCCTTCCCCTGATGACATCTCAAAACTCACAAAACCACTTCAGGTCTACTCAAAAAGAGTAAAGCCCGTGATCAATCTAGAGCAAGTTCAAGAATTTGAATCCACACTTGGGAATGAGGTAAGTTCACTTATAGAGAAGTCACCTAATATACTTGATTTAGATGAACCCATAGCCACAAGAAAGGGTGTTAGAAAGTGCACACAACATCCTATATCCCAGTTTGTATCCTTTGAAAGACTATCTACCTCACATAAAAGCTTCCTCACTCACCTAAACAATGTAGCCATTCCACAAACCCTATCTGAAGCACTTAGTAAAGAGGAATGGAGACAGGCAATGAAAGTTGAAATAGAAGCCTTGGAGAAAAATAAGACATGGGAGATAGTGGAATTACCTAGTGGAAAAAAACCAATATGGTGCAAATGGGTGTTCACAGTGAAATATAAGGCAAATGGCTCTATTGAACGTTATAAAGCTAGGCCGGTGGCCAAAGACTACACATAGACCTACGGGGTGAACTATCAGGAGACCTTTGCACTAGTGGCAAAGATGAATACAGTAAGAGTATTATTGTCTCTAGCAGCTAACTATGATTGGCCTTTACAGCAGTTTGATGTGAAGAATGCTTTTCTGCATGGAGATCTTGAGGAGGAAATTTATTTGGAGGTTCTATCGGGTTTTGGTCAGAATCTAAAAGCCAATGAAGTGTGCAAATTAAATAAAGCATTATATGGACTTAAACAATCTCCTCGGGCATGGTTCGGAAGATTCACTAAAGCCATGTTGGCTATGAATTATAAATAGAGTCAAGGTGATCACACACTATTAATCAAGCATTCGGCCTTAGGGGAGTTACTGTCTTGATAGTCTATGTTGATGACATTATAGTAAATGGGAATGATTCCGATGAGAAGGAAGCATTATGCAAGTATTTAGCAAGGGAATTTGAGATTAAGGATCTCGGAATACTAAAGTACTTCTTGGGAATAGAAGTTGCTTGGTCCAAGGAGGGGATTTTTGTTTCACAACATAAATATGTTCTCGACTTGTTGAAAGAGACAGGCAAACTGGGGTGTAGACCAATTGACACTCCCATCGAGCTAAATAACAGACTAGGTGAAGCCACGGGGGAAGAAATAGTCAACAAAGGCATGTACGAACGACTCGTCGGGAAATTGATTTATTTGTCACACACACGACCGGATATTGCATATGCCGAGAGTGTTGTAAGCCAATTCATGCAAAATCCTAAGGAGAGTCACCTTCATGCAGTATATAGGATCTTGCAGTATTTAAAAGGTAGTCCTGGTAAAGGAATTATGTTCAAGAAAAGTACAAGGATGGAACTTGAAACATACACAGATGCAGACTATGCTGGTTCGATTACTGATCGAAGATCAACATCCAGGTACTGTACGTTTCTTGTTGGAAATTTGGTAACTTGGAGAAGTAAAAACCAACCCGTGGTTGCTAGGTCCACTGCAAAGGCAGAGTTCCGTTGTATGGCTCAAGGAATTTGTGAGTTGTGGCTCAAGGAATTTGTGAGTTGTGGCTCAAGATTATCTTAGATGATCTAAAGGTAAAATGGGAGACACCAATGAAGCTTTATTGTGATAATAAGTCTGCAATCAACATTGCTCATAATCCAGTCCAACACGATAGGACTAAACACGTGGAAGTTGATAGACATTTCATAAAGGAGAAGCTTGAAAGCGGCTTGATATGTACTCTCTATGTATCTACAAAAGGCCAACTAGCAGATGTTCTAACTAAGGGTTTGGTAAGCCCAGTGTTTCAAAAAATTATATGCAGGCTAGGGATGGAAAATATCTATTCCCTAGCTTGAGGTGGAGTGTTGGAAATTCAGGATTGATTGCTAGAAATCAGGGATTGGAAATCACAAATATTTTGAGAAATAATTGCAATCCAGGATTAATTGCTAGAGATAATTGCTGTAATTAGGGAGCAGTAATTATGAAATAAATTGATGTAATTAGGGAAATGTAATTAGGGAGGATATTTTGTTTCCAATTTTTGTGTTTCCATTTATAAGTCAATTTCCTAGAATAGATTAGCAATCTAATTTGTATATATATACATGCATGTATCAGATGTTGATATATGGAAAAAGTATAAACTCACCAACTAATCAAACAAGCCACTAAGTTACACATCAACTTTGGTCGACCTTGTAGAACCACTCCTAAGAAAGCCAACTAATCACCCACTATGACAGAACCACTCCTGTAGAACTTTAGGCAAACTCAATGCTAAGGAAATACTTTGGTCGACCCAAATCTTGTCACAAAATGATTTTAGATGAGCTTTAGCCATGTCAATGCCTTTGTGATCACTGTAGTGAGTAAGATATCATCGACATAAATGGCCAAAATCACACTCCCATCGGCTCTATGTCTTGTGAACACTAAATGATGAGACTTGCATTCCTGGAGTCCTATAACAAAGGCAATTTTGCTCAACTTGTCAAACCAAGTCCGAGGACTTTGTTTGAGACTATATATGATTTTCTTTGATTTGTAGACTAGATTCTCCCTCTAAGCAACATACGGGGGTGGTTGCTCCATGAAGACGGTCTCAGTTAAGTCACCATAAAGAAAGACATTCTTAATGTCTAATTGATAGATATGCCATCCAAGATTTACAACAAGGGAGATAATTACCGGACATAATTTAACCAAGCCACCAATGATGTCTCAAAATAGTCGACGCCATACTGCTATGTGAAGCCTTTTGCAACAAGGCGAGCTTTGTATCGCTCAATGCTCTCATTAGGCATGTACTTCAGAGTGAACACCCATCTGCAGGCAATAGGGTGAGCACTAGTGAGCAATTGTACCAAGTCCCAAGTGTGTCGAGTTTTTAGTGCTGCCATCTCCTCATCCATAGCATTTTTCCAATTGGGATAAAGCAATGCTTCCTGGTATGTCCTAGCCTCCTAGGAATAAGAATAGAAGACAAGGACAGTGCAAACTTGCGAAACGGTGGTGAGAGCTTAGTGAGGGATGTAAAATGACTAATGGGTGAGCAGTGCAAGTACATTTACCTTTATGAATGGCTATAGGAAGCTCAAGTTCAGATTGAGGATCATTGGACCGAGGAGGTGTAAGTGAGGTGTGCTGCTTGGAGGGTCCATCAGCCCGTTTATGTCTTCTCTATAGACCTGTAAAGGAGGAACACTAGTAGTTGTGGTGGGTGGCACATCCACAGGAGGAGGTAAAGACATACTCCATAGTAGGAGTTCGAGAGTTCACAAAGGGGAAGAAGGGTGTGTTTTCAAAGAATGTGACATCGGCAGATGTGAAGAGTTTTCTGGTCCCTCGATCATAACATCTGCACCCCTTTTGGATGCGAGAGTATCCAATAAAGATACACTTTATAACCCTAAGAGATAATTTGTCATAACTGGAGTAACTCTGAATAAGGGTAAATGATGATAGAGAATGGAGAAAGAAGACTTGTCCCCAAGAATGGACGATGGGACACGATTAATGAGGTAAGTGACACTAAGAACATCTCTCCAAAAATACTTGGGTACATTCATGTGAAACATCAAAGTTCTTGTAACATCCAACAGATGACGATTTTTTCGCTCAGCCACACCATTAAGTTGGGATGTGTAAGAATAAGTTGTTTCATGGATAATACCTTGTGATGCACAAAAAGGATAAACTCAGAATGAAGGTAATTCACGAGCATTGTCAGTACGTAAAGTTTTAATGGCGACACCAAATTGATTTCTAATTTCAGAATGAAAAGTTTGGAATAGATTAAACCCCTTTGACCGACATTTTGGCAGATAAACACATGTCATACGAGTGTGATCATCAATCAAGGTGACAAAATACTTGTATCCCGTACGACTGACAAGAGGACTTGGACCCAGATATCAAAATGAACTAAATTAAACATTGACTCACTACGCTGAGTGGAGCTGGTGGGAAAGGTTGCACGATAGTGCTTACCTAACTCACAAAGTTCACATTTAAAAGGAACACATGACACAGACTTACGAAGGACGAACTTGAGCTTTTCAGTGGACGGATGACCTAGGCGGTAGTGCCACTGCTAGGAGGTGGTGGAGTGATGAGCTTTTAGTCTTCTTTTGAGATTCACAAAAAAGACGAAATGCCCTCAACCAGAGGAGGTAATTTGTACCATTAAGTTTTATAGAAGTGTCGAGGGTTGCAATTTTTTGATCCACCATTGAATTTGGCATGATTGATGTAATAATGGCAACAAGTAGAACAACCGAGAGAAATTGCAGAATAAATATAACCTGTTTGGGGAAGTGTGGAAAAGTCGAGAATCAAAATAGAGCACACTGTCATCAAGCCTCATGAGACACGGAGATGCAGCTGAAGCAAGAGCGACACCTTGTGGAATGTGCCCAGTCACAAATTTCCCAAACTCGTCGCCATGGAAGATGTACCCAACCGATGTGTCTGTCGAGATTACCTCGCGACATGAAGCGGTTGAGCCGAAACGCCTCGAATAGAGAGCATAGTGCGCTTTCGATGAGAAGGCTGCGTGTGAGAACACGACTCGAGGCAGTCGTGTGTGAGAACGCGACTCGAGGTAGTCGTGTGTGAGAACACAGCTCGAGGTAGCCGCGTGGAGAACGCTGCTGGAGGCGGTCGTGTGGATGTTGCGGGAGGCGGCCGTGTGGACGTTGCGGGAAGCGGCCGCGTGAAGAATGCGACTTGAGGTGGCCGCGTGGAGGACGCGTTCCTAGAAAGCACCGCGAGCAGTCGTGTTCGGGCTGCTCGAGGCAATCTCGAGAAGGGCTGATGCTCCTTGATTTCGCTGCATCTTGGGACGCGACGAGGCTTGAGGCAGATCACAATAGCGTGAGGCACGACTCCCAAGACAGAGATGTAGAGGTGGGCATCGAACCTTGGAGAGCGGCAGAGCGCGTCCCGTGAACGCATGAAGCTTTGGAACCCGCGCCCTGAAGGGCGTCCCTTTCACGTGTGAGCATGTGAACTCCTCAGAGCCCGTGCCCAAAAAAACACAGTCGAGTGTGGGCGTGTCTCGAGCAAGGAGACTGCGCCTAGTGGGACGTAGTTTTTGGGTTGCGTGATGCAAGCGCTGCTCAGCTTCGGGAGATGAAGCGCGTGTCGTCCGAGGAGAACGCCAAGAGACCATGGAGGGCGGCGTCAGGCGCACGCCGTGCGAGAGGGGCAGACGTGTCTCCTCATGAGACGTGTCAGGCATGGCTTTCGAAGGAGTGTCTGCATGGCTTCCAAGCTGTGTGAAGATGCCTCGATTCCAACACTGCTGTTGGCGTAGTCGCGTTTTGGGATGCGGCGCTGTTGGCGCTGCCGCGTCTCGGGACGCGAACAAAAACATGAGCCTATAAGCATTTCAACGGCATATATTGCGGTCGTAGCACGCTTGACTATTTCATGACGACATATAAAACTATATGGGCCTATAAGCATTTCAACAAGGATGACATCCTTATTGGAGTTGATTTTGAAAAGTCATTTGACTCTCACAATTGAGACTTCATAACTTGACACTCTCCATGCTAAGGGGTTTGTTGCCAGAAGATCAATTGGATCACTTATTTGTTGTGATTTGCCTCTACCTTGCAAATTAATGGGAATCTGGGCCCAAGCTTTTTGCATAAAAGGGGTGTTAGGTAAGGCGACTCCCTCTCCCCATACATTTTCAACATTGCAGTGGATGGCCTCTCCATGTTAATTGACAAGGCAGTCTGGAATAGGCTCCTTAATGGTATCTTGAGGCATAGAACTAATGACTTGCTACTTTTTTGTGTCAATGACGGTGTGAGCTTGAGAAACATGCAGTTGCTACTTCGGTACTTTCAACTCGCTTTAGGACTCAAAGTCAACTTCAACAAAACTTATCTACTTAGCTTAAATGGAGATCATAATGTAACTACAAATTTGGCTACCTTGTTCGGATGTCAAGAGGGGAGTTTCCATCACGTACCTCGCCCTCCCACGAAGCTCAAAAAAGAAGATGATGAACCTCATCTCAAAAATCGATAGCAGACTTAGCAATTGGCAGGGATAAATGTAACTACAACTTTTATGTAGAGCTGGATGTCTTACACTCATAAACATCACCCTAACCAAGGACGACTTACTTGTTATCAGTCTCCAAAGCTCCATCATAGTTTTTCAAGCGATGAATGAAGTTCTTTTGAGTTGGTTCTGAGGAGGCCTCTGTCATGAGGAAATGCTTAGTACAATGGAGCTCGGTTACTTGTCCAAAAAGTGATGGGGTTCTGGGCATCTTAGACTCGAAAGGACATAACCGACCTAGGTTAGGAGCCTTGCTATGGAATTACGTACGAGGAAAAAACATAAAGTGGGTGGATAATCTCAGATGCACAGTTGGCACCCAACACCCCGTGGTTTGGCCACGGGAGAGCACGTGACCTCTCACCAGTTTGGAGAGACATTTCAAGTTTGTGACATCTTTTACAGCTGTCTACGCTATCACATGGGGGAAAGAACCCACCTTAGACTTTGGAAGGACAAATGGAACAATGTGGCCACTCTTGCTTAACTGTTTCATGATCTATTCCAATTGGTGGAACGACCAGATATTACTAGCAGTGCACAATGGAGCAATGTGATGGAGAATTCATGGGCTGGAACATCACCTTCTCCAATTTTATTGAGGTCGCCATTCTCCCCAGACTCTTCCTTGGTCTTTCTCAAATACAAAACACCTCCAGCGCGGACCTACTGGATTGAAGGTGGTTGATGGATGGCAAATTCTCTACTAGATCTCTCTAGGGGCTACTGATCTTTAGAGGCATCAAAGATAAATACCACATCTACATTTGGCAAGCCAAACTCCCCCACAAAATTTCAATCTTCGGTTAGCTCTGATTACGCAAACAACTCCTCACCAGAGATAGGATAGCACGCTTTGGGATCTAGACAGAGATGATCTGCTTTGCAGCTCCAACCCAGAAACACATGATCACTTATTCAGCTCCTGTCAATACTCTACTTACAGATGAACGTCCTTCCTTTCTCTTCTGGATACCGACCACTTCACGTTGATTTCGGCTCCGTGAGACGAACAGGCCACCCAATGCACTTTTAGGATGGTCCGCTTATTGCTCATATGGAACTGGTACTTATGGATTGGGAGGGACAAAAAATGCTTCCAAAATTTCTCTTGCTTTGTTGTTTCCCTGGCTGTTTTGGCAGCAAAGTTTGTTGGCTCATTGAGGGTTGGGCTTATCCTCTGAGACAGCTCTAATTTTCTTGTTTTCTAGTTTACTACCTTTCTATTTTATTGTATTTTCATTTTTTCGCTTTCTTGAAGTTTTCTTTTTTCCTCCGAGACGGCTCGTTGAGGGCTGGGCTTATCCTCCGAGACGGCTCAACCTCCTCTCCTGTATTCCCTTCAGACCTCCTGAATCGGATACAATCTGCTTTATTTTAAAAAAAAACAGACAAATCATCGGTGATCATGAATTGGTCATAAATTGGATCAAACAGTGAAGCACACTGAGATTTTCTACAATGTTTCCTGTCCATTGCAAGGAATGGCCTTTAGAGTTATCCCAAAGGGGATTTAATAACATTAATTTGCAAACGACGCCGTGATCTTTTGCTCTGCCTGTGAGATTCTGCTCAGAAATATCAAACTTATCCTGCTCATAATCAAACAAGCCACTGAGTTACACATCAACTTTCAAAAGAGCAACTTGATACTTATATCCTTGACAATGGTTCATTGTCTATTCCAGTGGCTGGCATCTTTGGATGTCGTCTTGCATCAATTCCTATTAAATACCTTGGATTGCCACTTTGTCATAGAAAATTACCAACATCAGCTTGGATTCTCTCTTTGCTGAGGTAGAGAATTTTTTGGCAACTTGGAAATCTTCACTACAAAAGCAAGCAGTGAGACTAGTGCTGGTAAAAAAATTTCTATCTTCTATCCCATCCTTCCATATGGGTATTTTTAAGCTCTTCAAATGGGTCATTGATCATACAATAAAGCTCGACGAAGCTTCCTTTAGGGTGGATCTGAAATGTAAAGTACATTGCACTCATGAGTAGCTCATCCATAACTGAAGGGAGGCTTGGCTTGATCTCTTAAACCATAACAAAGCCAAAGCCTTCATTGCAAGATGGTGGTGGCAATTAATTGCACCATAAAGTGCTCCATGGAAAACAGTGTTGATAAACACATGTTTCTTACATGTTCACTGGTTTAATTCATGGCTGAATAGCTCTTTGGCCTCATGTATGGAAGAACATGGTAATATGCAGGGACCTTGTCTACCCTTTTGCAAAATTCAATGTCAAAAATGGAAGAAATATCTCCTTCTAGCTAGATAGGTGGCATGGGTACTACAATTTGCGGGAATGATATCCAACGGTTTAGAAAGTCTCATCCAATCAGCCAACTAAGGTGTACTGCATGATCAGATGGCTGGAAAATTCAAACTTGGGTTTTCATTTTGGCGTTTGAACCCAACATGCTGCTCTTTGACATCTGAAACTTAGTGTTAACTCCACAGCAAGATGAGGTGTGGTGGACCTTGATTGGGAAAGCCAACACCTCAAAAGGAACTAAGATATTTGCTTGGATCCTAATATAAGGAAGGATTAGAGTTAGAAGTTTCTTGGCCAAGCTGGGATTTATCCAATGCAGTGACTGTGTTTTGCACAACCACTTGGAAAGGAAATGGCCATTGAGAAGTGCAGCGTTGTTCTTGATTGGATGAGAAGCATTGGGCTTGCGAGGAAAGCACATCTTTGAGAGCTCTAATCCTTCAATTATATATTTGTGTCATTTTCTCTTTATAGGTGTTAAGTGATATAGTTATACGTATTTGTGTATGGTAGTACATGTTAGCTTAGGTTATACCACTGTTGTAGCATATTCTGTTCTAGGCCTATATATAGGCCTTTTTTCTCATAATAATATAACTTTTGGGCTCTACTCAACAATAGGGAAGTGTTTTCTAAGACACATCATTTGAAATGTTGAACATTAGTTTAGGCTGTGTGTATTACTATGCTACTACTTACCTAGTAGTAGTAGTAGTAGTGGTTGTTGTTGTTGTTGTTGTGGTTTCTTATTATTTTAATAGCATCCTGTCTTACCTCAAAAAAAAGAGGAAAGATTAAGTCAATTGTGAAATTTTAATAACTTCCTTTCATATTTAAAAATTTCATTGCATAAAACCTGGGTCATATTTGCTGTGAAAGTATAAAACTTCTGCAGACTTTACCTATCTAGAAATTTGTACTATCCAATGGGCAATTTGTAATGTTAAATTTGATTGTATAACACTATGACAAACTTTTCAAAAGTTAAATTTGAAGTAAATACTCAATTTGTTCATTGATATTTTTTAACACTCTTCCTCACATGTGAGCTGGCAAACTAGATTGGATTTCTCATGGGTTTTTATACTAAGGTACACTGTGAATGATCAATTATTTCTTCCCTTAATTTGTTAGGAATAGAAAGAAATCATGATAGCTGCTTTTAGATCGAGCTCAACTAAGTGCAATAATCTGTAATCATTGATACTAAATTTGGTGAAAGCTTTTGTATTTGGTACATCAGCTAAAATGAACTCTACTGAACTGAATCATATAATCTTTATGCAGATGGATTCTTCTGCTGCAAGAAATAGCTTTGTTCTTGATGTGATCTGTGAAGAGCTGGATACAACAACAGTCCAAGAAACCAGTTCCGCAGTTGTGCAATCACCGGATACAAAAATGAAGCCCAATGGTTTTGGAAATTTGCAGAAACTAAAAGCTTACAAGATGCGATTAAGAGATACAAAGACAAAATTACTGACTCTTGTAAATAGTGGAAAAAAAACATACAAGAAGTGCTGGTGCACCTGCAGTTCAAATAACGAAAACGAGAAGATTTGATGGTGGAGAGGACTTTGAGCTATGATAATTTTTTTTAAAAAAATTAAGAAAAAGGAATCAGGAGAATTTTGTTTCTATGGACAACCAATTACATCATAATTGACAGGCTTAGAAGCAGCAATCGAGTTTAAAAATGTGACTTGTTAATGGAAGTACTGAAATGTCAAAAAATAATCTCCATTCCCAGGGAAGTTCATGAGCTTTCTGTAAAACATTGATAGCTTACAAAGTGTATGCCATATTGATGCTCCAAAGCTCAGCTGATAAAGTTATTAGTGGAAGTCCCATGAATAATCAAGTCTCAGCCAACACCCAATTGACTATCTAATAGGACTTTTAAAACAAATAGAAGTTTGAAGTCCAATTGGACTTGACAATTTGTGCTTGGCCTGGTTTGGCTCGATAAAAGTTCACACTTAGAAACCTGGGCTCGGCACGACACAAATAGTAAATGAGCCGGCTTGATCCAACTCGTAGCACGATAAAAAAATTCAAAATCGGGCCATTGAGCTCAAATCTGGCTTTTAGAATCAGATGGCAATTTTATCGGGCTAGGCCTACAACACCCCGGTGTAAGAATTAGGCAGGGCTCGATTTTATCGTGTCGGACTGGGCAAGGCTAGGCTATCTAAGTAAAGTAAATTGCCATGGCTATTCAAGCACACGTTGCAAGCTATACTTAACATTGTCTATTATTACCAATACAATTGCAATTCCTTTTTTTATTTTGGTACTATTAATTCATGTTTATCTTTTAATATATTTATTATTATCTTTTATAAATTTGGTTAAATTTTTTTATTTTTCAATTTTTTTATTAAGTTCATATATGCATTTTATACAAAAATCAATACTCAAAATTATATCAAGATAGATCATCTTGTCAATTAAATATTTAACTTTTCTTTAATTTAACTTAAATCTCAAATTTTTTCATTACAATTTTTGTTTTGGTTCTAAGTTTTGCATTTTATAAGAAAATTTTCAAATCTTTAACGAATATAATTTAATCGATATGAATAAATAACTTTATATAATATGTAGATTTATAATATATATACTAATATTTTCCAAGCAATTCATAATTTATCTAGATTTGACTCAAATTAAATTAAATTAATCAAATTAATTCAAAAATTTTAAAACCTCAATTTTGAAAAAAAGACATGCATGACCACAATTTGTGAATTTATTCGAATTCTACTCGAAATTTTAGCTATTTGTAAATACATCTTTAGTTAAAAATTATTAATTTTAAATATTTCAATTTCTTAAATGAACATGTTACTTAATTCAATTTATTTATGATTTTCAACTAACTGTATTCATTCAAAAATTCTGTTTCCTAGATCAATTGCCAACTATGAGTAGCACAGTTGGTGATAACATCTCGTATGTTTCCTAGAGGTCTATGTTTCAAACCCTAGTATAGTCATCTATTGTGATTTTCTATTTTTGTTAAAAAAAATACTGTATTCATTCAAAAAATCATATTAAATATTAATGTGATATTTGATAAGATGAATTATATGTTTATTATTACATTCATCCAAGAATATTAGTCTTTTCGACATTGTTCTTAGGGATGACAATTCAAATCGGTTAACCGGTTAACCGAACTGCAAAATCCGGTTTTGGATAGTGGATTTGCGGTTCGATTTCGGTTTCGGATAGTAAAAACCAAAAACCGTTTAAAATCAGTTCGGTTTCGGTTATTGGGCCGTGGTTAATCGGTAACCGAAATCGGTTATATATTCGGTTTCGGCTACTAGTTTTTTGCGATTAACCGGTATTCGAAACCGGTTTTGTTATTAATCTTTGAACCGGTTATCCGTTTACTACCGGTTTTTTACGATTAACTGGTGTCCAAAACCAATTTTATTATTAATCATTGAATCGGTTATCCATTTACTACCGGTTAATCGATTAGTAAATGGATAATCGGTTCTATCCGCACCGAAAATTTCAGTTTCGGTTTCAGATATAGGCTTTTGAAATCGACTGCTTTCGGTTAGCGGGTTTGAAAATCGATTTCGATTTCGGTTAACCCCCAAAAGTGCAGTTAACCGAACCATTGTCATCCCTAATTATTTTGCTTGGGCTCAAACTAGTTGGGGCTTCTTGCGTTGCTTGGTGCTTGCGTGTGTTTGTCACCTGCGATACGCGTGCGTTTTCTGGCTCTTTACAATTGGATGCTCTTTGTATTCCCATTAGGGTTTACTTGGTGTCTGCTATGTTTTCTTTTTGCTGCTCTCTCGCATTCCTTGACGACTCCATCTCGGCGTTTAGGGTTTGCTCCTTCTCCGATTTTTTTCATTGCTCTTCATCTCTTTCTTTCTTTCGATCTCTTTTTCTCTGGTTCTGTTATCTCTCTTGAGTTCTTGGGTTGTCTTTTTCTGATTTTTTTGTGTATCTTTCTTGGTTTTCTTGATTTCTTGTTTTGATCTTTAGGATTTTGGTGTGATTTCCTCCGTGGAGTCTTCTCTTTGGTTTTTCTGGATTTTGGTATGGTCCGATTTTTTATCTTTGTTTTATGCTATTGTTCTTTTTTCTTTGGGAGTGGTTTGCCTTTGATCCGGTGTTTGTTAGCCTTCTCTATCTTGGGTTTGGGTTTTTTGCCGACTCTTTCTGCATTTTGGTTTTTCTTTTTGAAGTTTGCTGTGTTTTTGCCTGCTAGTTGTCTTGTGTTCCTTTGTCGGCTCTTTCTTTGTGTTTAAGGTTTTTCTCTCTAGTATCTTTCTTCCTTCTGGCCTTTTCTCTCTTCCTGTTTTTATCTTTTGGCTTCTCTTTTCTTCCTTGTGTTCTTGGTTTTCTCTCCTCCGTTGGTTTAAGATTGCTGGTTTTGTTTGTGATCTGGTGTTTCTCTTTGATGTTTGCTGTGTTTTTTGTTTGTAGTTGTCTTTTGTTTCTTTTGTTGTTTTGGTTTTCTTTTTCTCGCTAGTTTTTCTTGTTGTTTCTGTTTTCCGATGGGGGGTGTCTGCTTTGGTCTCTTGGTTGGGTGCTTTAGCCCTTCTTGCTATGACTATGCCTTCTCCTGGTGGGAAAGAGGGCAGATCATCTTCTGGTCCCTCCAAATCAGGTATGTCTTCACCTTTGTCTACTTTTTTGGAGCCTAATATTTTGAAACTGCAGTGTTCTATCCCGGATTTGAACAGCTCTCCGTCTGTTCATTCCCATCATGATCTGTCTATGGATAAAGGTAAACTCAATCACTTGAAACATTTTGTGCCCAATTTGGGTTTGGGAGGCTTGGCTTCTGAGGGAATTAACCCTCTTAAGGTAACTTCTACTGTTATCCCTGGTTCTAATGTTTTGAATCAATCACGATCGGGTCAGTCTTCTCTTTCATGGGCTAATCTTTTTAAAAATAAAGGTTCTGATGTTAAATCTTTTTCTTCGATTGAGACTCTTTCGAACATTAAAGCTTTTGTCTATGATTTTGTTGAATTCGATGATTCTGAGCTCCAGGAAATTCGTAAACCTTGGTTTGCTTCTCTTATTGGTCGGTTTGTTCATAAAACTCCGACTCTTTTTCATCTTAGAAACTGTGCTTTTACGATTTGGTCGACTTTTAATCTATCGCATGTCATTGATTTAGAAAATGTTTTTTTTTTCCGGTTTGATACTGAGGATAATGCTATTAGAGTTTTGGCGGGGGGTCCTGTTATGACAAATTTTTTAATAATTATATTTTATCTTCTAGCAGGGGATCGTAGACTCGAGTTAGCACAGGCCGACGAGTTTCGGGATTAATTCCGGGCAAGCATTTAATGTAGAAAAAAAATAAAATTTTTTTATTTGTTATATTTATGTGATTTAGCATACTAGGATGATAGAGGGTCTTGAGTCGAGTCTAGCGGTTCAATCGAAACTCGAATCGAAGTTAGAACATGTTAGATATATAATTTATAAGTCGGTTCACTAAAGAGGGGCTTTTTGATCATTTGGGCCCAACCAGGGCCCATAAAAATACCACCTGGGGCGTACGACTGAAGGTTTAGCCGCACGCCACCCGAGGAGAGAGGAGATAGGCGACACAAGGGGGAGGGAGCCGATTGAAGCTGGAATTCCGCGAGTTCGTCGGCGTTGATCGGAGGAGGATCCTTAGCTTCTTCTTCCTTCTCGTTTTCTCCAAAAAGATGAGTGGATTAAGCCCTTTTTCCTCGTTTTCTTCATCAAGCTGCTGCCCCTATGAGAGGGGTTCTTCTCAGATTTTTGATGATTTTTTTCTCGTGCCGGATTCGATGAATGAGATAAAGGATTTTACGTTGTCGTCGTTGAATTCTCGATCCGAAATTTTAGAGCTTGGTCGTACACCTCATGGTGAATTTTTGAGGAGATGTCGCTGCCCCTTTCTTTTTGATCATTGATGGTCCTTGATCTTGTTGATTCTTAATTCTTGGTAGAGGAGGAAGCATGGAGTTAAGGGTGTGCCCCCCCCTCAAGAGGTTCCTTAGGAACCTTATGAAGGATAAATGACGACACTAGAGGGGGTGAATAGTGTGTTAACTAAATTAATTTGAGTCTAAATTCTAATTTAATCGTTTACTTAAATCGTTTAGGCAATTTGCAATCTTACAATTTGATGCGGAAGCGATATAAACAATTGAGCACAAACAATAATAAGTAACAATGCTAACACAGTAATTTATAGTGGTTCATCCCAATGCCTACTCCACTATCTAAGCACGTAGCTTAGGATTTCCAAACTAGGTTTATTAGATTATATCAAGCTTCCCTTACGAGGATTTTTCCTCAGAAAGTCTCCGCTCTCAAACCGAAGGCACTTCCACACCCGGAAGTATCTCGCATTCCTACCGAGAGCACTTTTCCACCTCAACCTAAGGGACAACTAGAACTAATCCTAGTAACAACTAAGTTTATACAAGTGGCTTTACACCTTTTCACCAAGGTAACCACTTTCACACACAAGACCAAAACATCTGGTCTTCGTACAAACACAAATCCAAAAATAATTTAAATAACAGTTAAAATACAATCAAAAGAGCTTAAAGAGAAAATCAATATAAACGCTCTTTTGCAATCCTTCAATCCTTCAACTCGTCAAGTAGTAGAGCTTGAATCAACACCCGAGTTGAAGAGCAGTTGGTGCTTGAAGAAGAACTCGACGGAGAAACAGAGCGTGCTGCAATCAATCTTTGGAAGGCTTAAAAACTCCCTTTTAATTGCTTAATAAATCTATAAGATTAAGGGAAGAAGAGATAAAAGAAGTATTTGAGGGTGTATTTATACCCTGTTGAAGAAACGACAGCTCAACGGATAGTTTTCTATCCGTTGCAGGCTGCCGGTCGATTGGTCGGTCGACTGATCGATCGATCGGTCATTCGACCACTTCGTAAGATAGCCAAAGTACGGTTGAGCAATCGACAACATATATTTGCTCACATTCCAGGCGATGGTCATAATTTTTTCTCTCTGGTTGGTCGACCGACGGGTCCAACGCCCGATGCGAGATCGCGCGATCCCACATTCGATCGACCCATCGGTCGATCGATTCAATGGAGCTAGGTCGTGCGACTGCGCAATCCTGAATTTGGTCGATCGACTGGTCAATCGATGAGCATTCTGCTCATTTTAGGCCTCTGCCGGTCGATCGAAGTAGCCACTGCCTATTTTTGGCAGTGTTCGATTGACCGACTGGTCGATCGACAAGGCTACTGTCTTTTTCCTTACCCTATTCGGTAGACCGCCCGGTCGACCGAACTTAGGCTGAAATTAATTTTTTAGCTGATTTTCTTTCGCACTTTGTTTTCAGGTTTCGGCTTTCAACGAGCATCATCTTGGAGAGCTTTCATGTGATCTTTGAGCCCGTCCAATACGACTTTGGTGCACACGTCAATCTTCGAGAAGTTTCGCGATGAACCTGAGCGCGACGATCAATGTCCTTCCGATTTTTTGATTTTTTCAATTTTTTCAATCTAGGACATCGAACGCTACTGATATAGAACCTGAGGATATTCTCAATGAAAACATTAATCTCATGTTTGTTATTATCAAAACCGAGATTAAGACTAAGGTTGAAAATCTAAAGCCAACACCCTATGAAAGAAATAATGCTCTTGAGCCAGTCACATGTTGATGTGTAGGGAACTATTTTTGATTAATGAATAATATGAGGTGACTTTTCATTATATGTTGTATGTATATTTTATATATATTAGATTGTGATGAACCCCATGAACTCGAGCAATTGATTCCAAGGCCATGATGAGATCATGCCAGTGAGACTTGGAATCTAGATGTCCTTGTTCTAAATGTTCCCAGTTGTAGGATCACCAATTATGGGATTAATGATTTCGAATAGACTGGTGCACTTATATGATAAGGGGTTGCTTATCTCACAATTACCCTAGCTGACCTCATTGAACGGACCTACATGAGGAACACAGAATGTAATCTTTACATGAGTATCAATAGGATATTCCTCGGGTGATAGTAGGTGCAAGCGGTCCTTGGACCTGAGGTTGTCATGGTTACTTGTGAGTGATGACCCATTGCTTTGGCTCTATCCCTGCGTGGCCCTCAACGTCATGTGCCGAGTATTACTGGGCATGGGGAAGCATTCATGAAGGTAGGTGAGCAACCAACATTGAATCGGTTACTCCCAGTGAGAAGAGATGATGTCCTATGTGTCCCTGCAAGTGTGGACTCAGGAATCTCTGGCCAGAGTAGACATGTAAGTCAGGAAGATGTTTTTGACGTTTCATTATTGGGACGACATCTTGGCGGGTGGAATACATATGAATTGGTATTAGTGTTTGACACTTCTTTCGTATCCTAGCCGATTTCGGGACATACGTTGTAACCAAGGGATTTAGTTGCACGGTAACTAATCATCGAAGGGCGTCTGATCCCCTGTAGATTGAACCTCACACTATCCAAGTAGTCATGACACGTTACTAGACGTCAATCTTGACTTACGAGTGGAGTCTTTCACGACCACACTAAAGGGGTTTAGTGGTGGCTCGTAAGATTCGAATAGAAGTCGTTCTATCGGATCCGACTATCCATTATGCACAACTCATTATTGTCTTAGTATGGGCTCAATGTGTCACACATAATAGGCTAACCTCGTAACAGACTTTATGAGATAAAGTCCGAATGCGGCACTATAAGTCTACTAGCATGGACATACTGCAACTCGATCGCGGATCTTGTTTACGGACATAATAGGAAAGGTTATTCCTATAAGGAACGAATACACGAGGAAGGAGTTCCTCGGTAACCCTAATTTGTTGGGCATTCCTAAATTATAAGGATTGACACATGATAAATCCTAATCAATAGAAATATGATTTAATTATAGAGATAAATTAAAGTTTATATTTAGTTGGATTTAATTAATTTTGAATTAATTACAAATCCATTAAATATAAATTATTGTTTTGGAGGCAAACCCCGAAATTTTGAATTCTGGGGAGAGGTTTTTTTAAAAAAGGGGTCGGGTCTACCTTGGTAGCCGCCTATGCCCCTTATAAATAGGTGGCCTAACCTCCTTCAAGGGGGTTAAGCAATTTGGTTATTGATCTTGGAGAAGAGCAAGAGCTTGGTTCTTGACAGGCTTCTTGAAGAGAGAAGCTCCAAGAACTCTTCCTCATCTTCTTAGGTGGCCGACCATCTAAATCTTCCTTCCTCGGTTTTGTGAAGCCGAATTGAAGGTCTCCTCCTCTTGGGTGTGTCATCTACTTCATCTTCTTGTTGGAGTCCAAGAAGGACAACGAGGTATTCCTTCATCTTCCTTCTTGTTATGTGGCTTTCTCATCCCATGTTTCTTCCTTTTGGTGCTCGGTTCTTGGTGGAAGGGCCGGCTTCACCTTGGTGCGTTTGGGGGTTGAGATTGTCTCTCCATTGAGCCACACTGAGTCTTGGTGTTCGCTGCCCCTTGGTTGCAAGGCACTTGGTGTGGATTTTCCTTTGAGGATGTATGCGTGTGCGTCTTGAAACGGGGATAGGAGCAGCCATACCATCCGTAGTATAAGGTATATCTTCTTGTTCTACTCGTAGATTGAATTCCTTAAAGATTGCTAAAATTAGATCATTGTTTTTGAAATGGTTTGAATTTTTAAATCGTTTTTTCCGTTGTGCTTCTTATTCCCATCCCAACACCCTAAGGGCCCGTTTGGTATCCTGTATAAGCCTCATGTATAGTAATACTATACAGTGTTTGGGAAGGGTATTAATTAATACCTCTACGAAAAATAGTACCCTATAAGCTGTCATAAGGTATATTAATACACTCTCAAAGCTCTTCATTAGCCTGCACTAGAGCTTTCAATATTTTGGATACTCATTTTACCTCCAGCCAAAAATTAAAAGATATAAAAAAAATATCAAAAACATAATTTTAATTTATGAAATATTTTTAATGATAAAATATATTATATAATTTTTTACATTACATTACATACGGCTAGTACTATACAGGCTAGTACTATACGATGTATCAAACGAGCCCTAAGGGGTGGCTGGCCTTAATAAATTATTTGGGCAATATAGAGAAGAGTTTACACATAAGGACTGCACTTTAGGGAAATTCCTATACATCATTAGATTTTATATAAAGTGTATGGACCTACAATTAGGAAAACAAGGACTTAGGGACACTTAGAGACATAGGGACCCTTAAGGTAGAACTTAGTTTATATTATATTATATTATATTATATTATAGAGGTTAGTCAATACATACTAGTACTATACAGGCTAGTACTTTACGATGTACCAAACGAGCCCTAAGGGGTGGTTGGCCTTAATAAATTATTTGGGCAATATAGAGAAGAGTTTACACATAAGGATTGCACTTTAGGGAAATTCCTATACATCATTAGATTTTATATAAAGTGTATGGACCTACAATTAGGAGAACAAGGACTTAGGGACACCTAGAGACATAGGGACCCTTAAGGTAGCACTTAGTTGAAATGACAACGAAAAACCCATAGGGGCCGAACCCCTCACTACTAGAAATGTGTTAATCAACAACGGCCGCTTAAGCCGTTGCAATCGCTAACGGCTTACCAACGACTGCTGCGGCCGTTGCAGATATATCACATCTGCAACGGCCTACTTACGGCCGCTCGGGCCATTGCCAACAAGTAGATGTCGTGAACCCGGCGCGCAAATGAAATAATTCATCAGCAACAGCTTACTTACAGCCGCATTGACCGTTGCTAATGATATATATTATCACATTAGCAAAAGCCTTGTAATGGCTAAGTGAGTCGTTGCTGATGATATGTATTTATTAGCAACGGCTTTGCAACGGATAAGTGAGCTGTTGCTGATAAGTTTATTTAAATTGTGATCGCTCCCAACCCCTTCCTTCCTCACTTCCTTCTTCCTTTTCTTTCGACGCCGCTGATGCTTACTACCGCCGATTCTTCGCCCGCCGACGTTGCCCGCCGCCGTCGCCGCTCTTCGACGCCGAACCATTTTCAGGTATTAGCTCCCCCTTCTCTTTTCCTTTACTAGGGCCGGCCGGACGCCGGACCAATGTCCAGTGTCCAATGTCGGACACTGGACAACGGCGTCGAAACACTATTGGTTAGCATTTTATTAAACCCTAATAAAATTTGATTAGGTTTTAATAATCTATGTTAATTGTTTACTGTTTAGATAAATTTTTCATATTTTAGATTAATTTTTCATGTTTTAGGTTAATTTTTCATGTTTAGATTAATCTTGGTTAAATGTTTAATGTTTAATGTTTAGATTTGTTTTCATTATTTAGATTAATGTATTTTAATGTTAATTAGATTTATATTTAGTTTTAGATTATATCTTAATTAATTTTAGTTTAGATTAATTTTAATGTTAATATTTAGATTTAGATTAATTAGAATCGTCCACTTTGAACTCGCGCTCGATTTGTCCACTTTGGACTCGTGTCGGAATCGTCCACTGTGGACTCGAACCGATATCGAAAAATTTAGAAAATAATCATCCATCCGATGAGTTGATACGTTTCACGTACGCATCGACGAGTTGGATATGATTTAGCAAAACCTTAGATCCGTTCGGGGCTTGTATGTTCGTGTAAAAGAAGTAGATGATCATTTATACGACGTACAACTCTTGAATTGTCCCTAATTGGACAATTTGAGAACATAGTTATTTGTATTACACTTAGTTTTTTTTTTTAACCATTAACTCATTCTTAAATTTTGGCTATTGTATCTCTCTTGTTATTTGATACGGGCCAAGATGATATGCGTATACAGAGAACTGTAGGGAGATGCTGTCGAAATTTAGAATGAAATTAGCGGTTAAAAGAAATACTTAGTGCAATATAAATAACATGAATCCCGAATGGAATAGGACCATCTCACCTATAAAGACATTGACTGAAGATATTGTCATTGATTGACAGAATCATGTCGGGCGGTCAAAGTTGGATGTACCGACGTTTTGATCGTGGAGCTTTAACGAATGAGTTTTGATTAGGCATAATTTACTTCCTAAATTTTGGCTATTCGAATCGAAAATTCGTTAGCGCCGGTGATAAAATCTGATGTCCGTGCTGCATTTGCATGAATGCACGATTTCTGGATTGGGAAACTATCACTCTGCATCTGTATAGCAAAGAATTTGCACCAAGATATTTTATATGGACTTGTCACGGGGAGTCAAGTGAAATCTGGACATCTAGCAATCCTGTCATTCAAACACATGGTGAATCTTCCTCTACTGGTGTTTCTTCATCCAGTTCATATAATCCGTATATAACTATGATACTTGATAGTCTTGGGGGTCAATTCTAACTGAATGATAATGTCCATTAGTCAGTTACTGAGACGTTAGTGCCACCAGATACTACAGGTGTTGATGTCACAGAATTGTCATCAGAAGTACAACCTGTGGTAAAGATTGAATTGCCGAATAAATAAGCAACAGAATTTTACGAGATGTTGAAAGTTGCTGATGAACCTTTGTATGAGAATTGTTCTAAATACACTAGGTTTTCAACAATGACGCAACTCCTGAACATCAAGGCCGATTGTAATATTAGCGGGGTTGCGTTTGATCGAATTGCGGGATTGATTAATGGAGTGTTGCCTACAAATAACACGTTTGAGCCAATGTTTTATAAGACTAAAATTAAAAGTTGATGAGAAAATTAGGGCTTAGGTACAAAAATAGATGAATTGAAAACATTTGGTTCTCGTCCATCTCGACACTTAAGCGACGAAGAGTATCATTTGACACAATGGTACGTATTACTCAATTGTCTAGAGATTGAACAATTTATTGAAATATTTGATATTGAGATGGTGCAAAAATACTCTATTCACAACGATGGATGAAGAATTGGAGAGATTACGGAATCGTGATTTCCCTACTTAGATTCGGGCTTACAACAAAGATCATAGAGCTGAAATAGATAAAAGAATATTTGAGTTTGTTAGTGGACCGTCGCGACTAGTGTTGTGTTATAGCAGATATTTTGTTAATGGGTATAAATTTCACACGGTTGAATATGCATTTACAAAGAAGACGATGAATGCTGGGGTCTGTGTGAAAGAGACAACGTATGTTGAATGTGATATGGATTTTTATGGACTAGTGGAAGAAGTGATAGAATTGCACTACTTCGGCTTGAAATTAGTTATCCTATTTAGATGTCATTGGTTCGATACAACAGAAAGGGGCATGAAAGTTCATCCAAAATACAAACTTGTTGAGGTTAATTACAAATCGAAATTGGTAGCAAATGAGCCTTTTATATTGGCATCACAAGCCAAACAAGTATATTATGCGAAGTATCTGGCTAGAAATAAAGATAAAGCAGATTGGCGTGTTGTCTGTAAGACTAAACCTAGAGGAAGAATTGATCCAATAGCGGGAGAAAATGAGCCGATACCTGATGTAACAGATGATTTCTATCAAGAAGAGGATTCTCCCATAGTAGACCGTGTTATTCCAATACTCAAGGATGCAAACACATCGTTAGTTCAATTAAAAGTTGAATATGTTGATGATGATGGTCATGAAGTTGAGGAAGCTGGAGATGAAGAAGATGAAGAAGATGATGAAGAAGAAGAATTCAAAGACTATTACTCAGATGATGAGGAATAATTGTATAGTATATATTCTATTAAATATATCTCTACTATATATATAATCTAATTATATGCTTATTCGACAGATATGGTGGGTCGAGGTTATTGTCGGACGAGAGCTTCGGAGTCTCCGATCGGTCAGACTCTAGCACTTCCTCCTACTATTGATCCTCCTGCCGATGATACTCCTACCGTTGATCCTCGTGCCGCCGAGGCTAGTTCATCGAGACGCAGGCGGCCACGCGGGTCGAACAGGTGGCAGCCTCCGCCAGCCATGGAGTTACGTAGACTCACTAGTGTGATTGGGGAGCAGTAATGTATCATGAATTATGAATTATTACAAATTCATTATATTATAATATAATATTAAATTTTATTTTTGTTGTGCAGGTTCGAGCAGGAGGATGTGCCGAGGACCATATCTTCTACGATCTGATGATACATGCATGGGGCATGGCCCATGTGGTCTCACGTGCCCCGTGAGCACGTCGACATGCTATGGTGCGAGTTTGAGGCACATATTAATTTTTTTTATATACATGATGATTAATATTGGTACTGATATTATTTTGCACGCTCGCTATACATGGGCTGAGAACTAGATGTCCTTCATTTACAGTGCCTGGGAGGCTATTCTCGGTAGAGGTACAACGGCCAGCTGGGGTAGGCCCGGTCCCAGGCGATGGCCTGACCTGGGACCACAAACATCACAGAGACTCGGGGATACGACCTCGATTGGATTACTCCGGATATATGGGACCAGCTCGTGGCGTTATGGTCGACGGATCGATGGTAGGAGGTTTCTAGGACTGCGGCTAGAAATCGCATGTCCGGGGGAGGAGCGCATCACACTGGCGGCTTAGTATCATTTGTAGTGCACACTCGTCGTATGGTAAGTATTATACCTTAAGTTCAATTATATATTTTATTTGTTATTCTGTGTAATAAATAATGTATATATTTTGTAAATGTAGACGACGGTGTTGGATGACGGGACTGTCCAGCGATCCTTCCCAATGGAGGTGTTTGAGCGGACTCACCGTCGAGGACATGGGGCAGGGGAGTACATCGACACCCGTGCTGCGGTCATTATGGTAAGTATATTTGTTTAAATTATTCATTATTTATTTATAATTTGTTTTTTAGGAAAAATATGAAACAAAAAATCAAACTCGAGTAGGATACCTACACTCAGACGGTGACGCAGCGCGGGGGCACCCTCGAGGACTTTGATGCAGGAGCGTGGATCGAGGCTGCAGGTGCTTGGGACCACGGCCGCGTATATGGCTTTGCAGACAGTGGTCATGCGTGAGCCATGCTCGGGCCACTTGGGGCACCGACCCTCCGGTCGCTGGTGAGTGGCCATCCACCTCGAGGACTAATTATGATCAGAGCAGCAGGATAACAACACTAGAGGAGACAGTCGCGCGTCAGAGTGAGATGATGGAGCGTCAGAGTCAGATGATGGCGGAGATGCATGTTATGCGACGCAACATCTCAGCTCATACCGTAGTAGGCATCCCTTTAGCATCATTAGATCCATTGTCCTCGAGCCAGTCCACGCTGATGTACACCCAAGCACTCCAAATCCCACCATATTATGATCCAAATCTTCCTCCACCGTCGTCATGAGGTTTATTGTTTTGTTTGGATATTGACTTTGTTATTTGGATACTACTTGATTGACTTGTTTTGTTAGGATATTGATACGATAGTTTTGAATTTGAATAGTTTTTATATGATTGTGGATAATTATAAATATAAGTATAATTGTTTTGATGTATATCGGGGTGTATTTGGGATGTGTATGTGAATGGATGTGTGTATGGGTGTGTGAGTTATGTATCAAGTTAAATGTATCAATATATTAATGGAAATTAGAAATTTTAAAACTTTGCAATTACAGGTTAACATCATCAGCAATGGCTTTCCCATGACTGTCCGTGGGAAAGCCGTTACTGAAATTGTATCATATTTTTTGGGCCGCAACCTCAAAGCCGTTGATGATGACCTACAACAACGGCTTAGCAATGGGTTTTTACTAACGGTCTTGCCACGACAACCTGGCCATTGCTGATGTATATATCTACAACGTCCTTGCAGCCGTGGCAGAACCGTTGCTGATACTAATATCAGCAACAGTTGTGCGTCGTTGCAGAGACGTTGTTGATAAGCATAGCAACAACGACACTAACCCGTAGCAGAATCGTTGGTGATAATGTTATTAGCAACGGTCGCTCCGGCCGTTGCTGATTTGTTGCTAAGTTATTAGCAACGTGATTTTCTGCCACGGCTGCGTTGCAACGGGCCGGGCCATTGCTGATGGCTTTGAGCAACGGCTCGGCAACGATTGGAGCCGTTGTTGATGCTTGTTATTCCAGTAGTGCCTCTTGCCTTTAGAGCATTCGGGTGAGGAGGTAGGTGGCCCTAGGGTATGCGGCTAGGGGTCAAGGGTTGGGTTACTATTGTTTAGGCTCGCTATGTTGTAACATCTTATTTAAGGTTATTCATGCTTACTACTTTAATTGCTTACATGTGCTACATTGACACGTGCTTATGTCGATATTTGTGATGATATGTGAGTTTAGAATATAATAAATTCTTTTGGCATGTTTCATGTGATGCTCAGATATGATGTATTTATATTCTTGGCTTGCGTTGTAATGTTTAATAATTATGAGGCATGAGTACCATTAATTATAGACATGTGAGATGTGGTGTATGGCATGAGGATATGGAGGCCGAGGTATGTCCTTAGCATATCGCTGATATATATGGCATGAGCATATATTTGTGACGTGGATGTGTTACTTTCCTTATATATGTTGTTATGTGTGTGTGATCTGATGGGTGCCTTTTCCCGAAAGCCTCATCGGTGAGGGGAGGGTATGCCCCAAAGAGATGGTGTTGGCATTATTCCGAAAGTTCCGGCCAATGAGGGGAGATCATACCCCAAAGAGACAGTCTGAAATCCCGACCGGTGAGGGGAACGTATGCCCCAAAGAGACGATTTGGAAGAGCCCGTGTAATGTTTTCCCTTCCAGTGCAATGTACTTCATGAATCATGAGCTGATTTTCTTATTGTCTCTTTACCAGATTAGATTTCATATTGTTGCTATGCATGAATTGTGTGAATACAATAAAGGAGAAGGCTTTGCAAAGGGTTTTGATGCACATCTGAACATTGAACAAATGAACAAGACATCAGTTGAGTTGTTTCAGATGTATGATGATCACAGAAAGAAAGGAATAGTTGTTCCTACAGAAAAGGAGTTCCGTGGTTACTATGCACTTCTTAATTTAGATAAACATCCAGGATACAAAGTAAGCCATTCTTATGTGGCAGATTGTTCTGTTTGCATTTTTCTGGTAGGAGATGGTTCTGTTCCTTCATGTAATTGATGGGTATTTGTTTACAGTTTAGGTAGAACCTGCTGAGCTTTCATGTGACCTTGCTACGATGACTCCTGATATAAGACGCAGCCCAGAAATTTTGTTTGCTCGAGATGTAGCAAGGTACTTATGCATGGGATTTTTTTTAAGTTTTATTGATTTGTTTATTTCATAGCACTTATAATGCATATTTTCCATTTCCAGAGCTTGTAGGATAGGCAATCATATTGCCTTTTTTCGTCTTGCGAGAAAAGCAACTTACTTGCAGGCATGCTTGATGCATGCTCACTTTGCAAAGGTATTTATCTTTGTCTTTTTGTTTCTTTTACTAAGTACATTTAACTTGTGGTGCTATATACCTGTCACTTACTGCTTCTATGTGGATACAGTAATAAATAGTTTGGTATCCCATTGAAGAATTGCGAATATGAACCAAACCGCTGAGATGTACTTGGAAATGCTTTGGTTAATAATGTTCAAAGTTATTTATAATCAAATGGCGACGACCATTAATCATAATTTAATTTGGAGTCATGCAAGCTTTTTTCTTAGATAATCATTTGAATGTTTGAATTTGATTCTTGATGGCAAGTGTTCCTTGCCTTCTTTTCTTGAGACTATGCTGAGGTCAGAGATCTTTTGAAACAAAAGGTTGGAAGAATAGAAAGGATTATTGATAAGTAATTTCTTCGAGGTTGGAAGAATATGCCCTTTTAGATGGTTGGCTGCTTTTAAGAACTTACCTGGTTAATCAAACCCTTTTAGATCTTTTGAAAGGAATGCCTATGGAAGAACTAAGAAATAATACCACGACTCTGATATGAGCTTTTCTAGGTAATCATCTAAAGCTAAAAATGACCATCAAAAAGGAAAGTGGACTACAACCTTTTCAGTCTGCTGCAGCCAATGAGTTAAAAACCTGCTGCCTTAGTTCAGATCCAATATTTCCAAAGAAAAATATCAAAGAAAAGAAAATTATCATTTTATTTCTTGCTTTATAGGATATCCTGTTTATGAGAAAGACTCCACGAATATGCGATTGATATAATATGAGATATTCTCTTGTGAATTTGCACATTTGGCATGGTTTTGATTGTATAAAAGTCTAAGCAAATATCTTCTTTTTTTTCCAGTTAAGGACTCACACACTTGCTTCTCGTCACAGTAGTCTTCAGAATAACAAAGGAGTGCCTGTTACATATGTTATAAGCTGGCTGGGTTTGGAGGTAAATCAAAATTTCTAGGATTTGGTTGATTATAATATTTCACATAAACTTGTATTTAATTATTTTTCAATTTACAGGAGGAGGATGTTGAAAGTCTTCTAGAATACCATGGATTTGTATTAAAGAAATTTGAGGAAACCTATATGGTGAAGGAAGGTCCATTTCTTAATAGTAACACAGATTTCCCTACCAAGCGTTCACATCTTGTGCAGCTTAAGAAATCACAAATGATCTTTAATGATATTTATTCTGGTCCTACCATATCTGATGTCACTAAGATAAGAAAAACTGCTTCTGCTTCTGATGGTGACACTGAATTCCCTATGGAGCATTCACAGTCTGTGCTGCACAAGAAGGCAGAGAATAATGAAACAGTTTCTAAGGGGTTGGATACTGTTGATCAGATAGCTCTTGCATCAGAAGCAGATACTTGGAGAACTGCAAGCAAGGATGTCATTCATAATGACCAAGCAAACACTATTATTGGAGCGATTACTCAACCCAGAAAGTTCCTTGATGAACAAACACTAGCATTCTTAAACAGAGAAACTGAAGCCCAACCAGCAGAATTATTTCTTCCTTGTGACACTATTTTAGATAATGCTGTTAGTAACTGTGTGAAGCAAAATGAGGATGATCAAATGGTTGAATCAGAAGAAGATGCCTGCATGGATCAAGAAGTTTTGCCCAATCCCGAAGTGAATATTGTCAGAGATGTAGGACCTATCAGTTGTTCATTTAACAATGCAACTAGCAGTTCAACATCTTATATGGATATAGATAGAGAAGTAGAAAAGAAAGAGCTGTCGCTTGTGCTTTATGGAAGTAGTCAAATTGCTGATGAGAAGTTAAAGCTGATCTTGAGGTTCGTCATTTTCCCTACTAACATGTTTTATATCTCTGTTATTTGACCTAAAAGTCTTGTTTTTATGGTTGATAACCAGGAAATGGAAGCAGCAAACAATCAAAAGGAGAGAATCTCGTGAGCAAAGAATTATTCTAACAAGACAAGCACTTAGTTCACTTTTGAACTACAAGATGGATGACAGGCTCTCCCTGCTTTTGGACAAGTGGTCAAGACTGCAAGACAAGATAGATGAAAAATTTGCCATTTATTTTTGAAGTTGTACATGCGGGGTTATGTTTCCTTATATTGATTGAAATTAAATGGAGAGAAAGTTTTTCTTTACTTATCAGTTACTAGCAGATTTTGCCTCCGCCCAAGGCATAGAGACATTCTTCTTCTCTCGATGACTCGATCTGAACTAACCAGAAAGTTTACCTGCCCAATGATGCATTAAACATTGCATTTATTTATTTTTTTCACATCCAACTACAACTGTATCCTTCTTACCACAATATAGAAGAAGTAACAAAATGCTTTCTTTTGAAGAGAATGAACTGACAAAATGTCAAAGTTTCTCAATTATAACTGGACATGTGTCCACTGAAATAAATGAACTTCTAGCAAAGTTGCTTTTGTTCTAATTTATAGACAATCCAGTAAGTTAATTAGGCAAAATGTGATATCATACAACACAACATTAATTTGAAGCACTTGGAAAGAAATAGAAAACCTTTCAAGGATGTTAAATACGCTCATCACTATGGTTCAAAACACCTAATAATAGTATAGAAGAGAAGCTCATCCCGTCCTTGTGCTGCTTCCCCCAATACGTCTAAAACTGGCCATGATAGATCACTGAAGCAGAGTTCTTAAGATGCTCAAAATTGAATACACGCAGATTGTGCAGATTGTCATTCAAAGTATTTTTAGAAGTATTCAAAATAAGTATTTTTTAAGTCCATCAAATATAATCAAAACAAGCATATCACAAATTTGGTGGAGACTAGGGCGAGGAGGGCGGATCGAAGGTAGGAGGTAACTGAACATCGGAGCGAGCCGGAAGTTGCGCCATGAAAGTCTACATGTTCTCCATCGCCTGTCTTTGTCGCTCTATCATCTGTCTATGGTCCTCCATCATCTGTGTCTGGTGCTCCATCATCTCCCTCTAATGTGCTAACTCCGCCTCCACGGCTGTCATTTGGGACTGATCCTCCGTTCGAGATGTGGAGGGTCGCTCACTAGCAATTGGGGGTCGGTGCCCCCTGTGGCCCCTATACTAGCCATGCATGACCACTATCTCCAAAACTATACACGCGACCATGGTCCAACCACCTGCGGCCTCAATCCACAAAGTAGCATCAAAGTTATCTGCATCGACCTTCCCCGTGTACGTCTCCTACAAGAGTTAATTTAGCATTTCATAAATTTATATAAATTATGAAATAATATATTTAAAAATATAAACTATATGTGCCACAATCGTAGCGGCCCTCCGGTCGATGTAGTCCCCTGTCTCGTGTTGTCGGCTAACGAATTTTTTGTTCAAATAGACAAAATTCAAGAAATAATTTACGCATACTCGAAACTCATTTGTTATAGTTCCACGATCAAATCGTCAGTACATCCAACTTCGATCATCCAATATGGTTTTGTCAATAAATCATATATTCGGTTAATGTCTTTAGGTGGAATAATCTTATTCCATTTGGGATTCATGTTATTTATGTTGGCTTAAGGGTTTCTCTTAAGCCTAGATCTTCATTTTGATGACAACAAACAAGTATTTAATCTATATGTGAAGTTTTGAGTCCAGGTTGAGGTTGCGATAAGCATGCAAACTTTGTTCGAAAAAACGAAGGAAAAAGATTGTCGAAATGAAAGGAAAGATCGTCAAAGAAAAGGCTTGGGTATCGATTAGGTAGATATCTCGTAATATACCCCTAGGATCCGATCCCAAGCCTAATTGTAAAATTATCCAAGTTAGAACTTGGTAACTAAAGCTATGAAAAAGCATGTAACGAATATAAGAAAAAATTCAGCCTCAGCCAGAGTTCGGTCGATCGCTCGGTCGACCGAACAAGGCAGAAACACTGGCTGTAGCCTTGTCGGTCTACCGGACGATCGACCGAACGATGCCACAAAATGGCAGTAGCCAATCGGTCGACCTGTCGGTCGATCGAAGATGGTGAAGAAATTGGCTCAAGGCTACGTCGGTCGACCGACCAATGCCAAAAATTGGCAAAAGGTGCATCGGTCGACCGATCGATTGACCGGATTGCGGATCGATGAAGTCGCGAGCCATTCAGTCGACCCGTCGATCGACCGGACGACGCGAGTAAAGCACAGAAAGGGTAGCGGTCGCAGGCGGTCGACCGACGATCGACTAACAAGCGACCGAACGGCTGTAACAGCTAGTTTTCCGCCCGTTCCTAACTCCTTTAAGACCCCTTAGAGACTTTATTGAGCATTTAAAGAAGTGATTTGAGCCTTCAAAAAGATTAATTGCTGTGCCCTGTTCTTCCGTTAACATCCTTCTCAAGCGCCCGGTTCTGTTCCTCTACTCTGCTGCGATTCAAGTTCATCTACTGAACGAGTTGAAGGCTAGAAGGATTGGGAAAAGAGCATTGGTCATTCTTTCAATTCTGAGCTCTTTTTCATTGTATTTGAAAAGTTATTTCAAACTTGTTTTCTTCTGTAATAGCTTGCTAGGTGTGCTAGAGAAACACTTAGGGTAGACTTTGTAGATTTGTGTTTTGCCTAGGTGAATAGGTTTGAGGAGTTCTCAAAGAGGTGAGAATTGTGTCTTCGGTTGTATTCAAAGGGAAACACAAGTTCTATAAATTAGTTGGTTAGAAATCCTTGGTGATGAGCCAAGGTAGTGGAGTAGGCGGTTGGCCAAACCACTATATTTCATCGTATTTGCATTGCCTTGAATGTTTGCTCATTATTGTTCTTGATATTTGATAACATACATTGTTAAGTTACATTTGCATTCAATTGAAATTGAAACTAAGCAAAAAGAAAATTGATAAAGTAGAAAGAATGGACAAACACTATTCAACCCCCCATTCTAGTGTTAGATTTCATACAACAATTGGTATCAGAGCTAGGTCGTAGGATAAGATTTAACCATCTTCCCTACAAATTAAGATGTCGAGTGAAATCCAACTAGTTCAAGGGTCCTCTACTCATACTCCACCATTATTCGATGGAAACAACTATGCCTACTGGAAGATTCGTATGAATGACTTCTTACAATCTCTAAGCATAGATGTATGGAGGATGATTCAAGTAGAGTATAAGCAACCCACTAACGACATGGATGAGTGGGACCAAGAAGAGATTAAACTGTTTAATGCTAATGCAAAGGCCGTCAATGAATTATATTGCGGCCTATCAATTAATGAGTTCAATAGGATTTCTACCTGTAAGTCCGCATATGATCTGTGGAAGGTCCTAGAGACCACACATGAAGGGACTTCACAAGTAAAGGAATCTAAAATAAACCTACTCATGCATGATTATAAAATGTTTAAAATGTTATCGCATGAATCCATTGGTGCCATGTATGCTAGATTTCAAAATATTATAAATGGCCTAGCTAACCTTGGCAGAGAAATAAGGGAAGATGAGAAGGTAAGGAAGCTCATTCGTTCCCTTCTAAAATCTTGGGAGCCCAAGGTCATAGCAATCATGGAAGCAAAGGACACGAGTACCTTGAAGATAACTGAGCTCATTGGATCTCTCATGACATATGAGACCCACGTACATGAAGCAATACCAGGAGGAAGATGCCCCCAAAAGCAAGGCCATTGCCTTAAAAGCATCACACCGAGTAGAAGAATCCTCATCATCCGAGGAAGAGACGGATGACCTTGAGGAAATGGCAATGTTAGCAAGGAGGTTTATGAGATTCATGAGAGGAGGCATGAGAAAGGGTAGAGGAAGCTACACATGCTACCATTGCAACAAAGCCGAGCATCTAAGGAAGGACTGCCCACTTCTCATAATGGCTTCCACCTCTGACCCTCACAAAAAGGACAAATACAAGAAGAAGGAGGCAATGATGGCTTCGTGGGATGAAAGCGAGGCTTCATCGAGTGAAGAAGGCACAAAAGAGTGAAAAGACAAATCTTTGCTTAATGGCAAATGATGATGAGGTAAGATTTACCTTTGGTGAACTTTCTTTTACTCAAGAAGAGCTCGAAAATGAATTTGAACAAATGCATGATGAATTTAATGCTATTAGGAGAAAATTTAAATAGCTTAAAAAGGACAATAAATCTTTAGAGCTAGAAAATGATAGTTTATTACTTTCATGCAATGATTTAAGGAAAGAAGTAGATACCCTTAAGGAAGAGAAACACACCCTAGAGAAAGCAAGGAAGGACTTAGAAAATAACAACAAAAAATTAGAAGATGAAAACAAGTATTTAAGTGATCAAGTAGAGCACTTGAATGATGGCATGCTAACTTTGAAAAAGGAACTTTGCATGCTTAATGAAAAGATAACAACCCTACAAAATGACATGCCTAAGGTTGTCCATAAAAAGAAATCATCACACTTTCATACTCACACACACAATAGAAGGAAGTTTATTGGAAATTGTTTTTCTTGTGGCATATTTGGCCATATGGCCAAGGATTGTGCTTTGAGGAGGAACCCACGTGCAAGATTTGCATGGCTTCCTAAAATGACTAACATCAAGGACCCAAGAAAATTTGGGTACCTAAAAAAGTTTTCTCTCCTTTTGTAGATGGAGATGCATCCTCAAGCAAGTAGAAGCACTTGGATATTGGATAGTGTTTGCTCAAAGCACATGACAGGTGACATCAACTTATTTGCAACCCTATCAAGCAAAGATGGTGGACATGTCACATTTAGAGACAATGCCAAAGGTAAGATTGTTGGCATTGGTGATATAGGTATACTTCCTTACCCATGCATTAAGAATGATTTACTAGTTGATGGGTTAAAACATAACTTGATTAGCATATCACAATTGTGTGACAATGGATACATAATTATCTTTGAAGCATCTAAATGTATCATTAGGAGTGCACCAACTAATGATATCATGTTTATTGGAAATAGGCAAGAAAATGTCTACACATTAGATTTAAATGTCTTGTCTAATCCCCATGTTAGATGCTTAGTTGTCATGGAGAATGACTCTTGGTTGTGGCATAGAAGGCTAGGACATGCTAGCATGAGCCTCATCCAAGGAATATCTAAGAAAGAATTAGTTAAAGGATTACCCAAGATAAAATTTGAAAAAGATAAACTTTGTGATGCATGTCAACTAGGTAAGCAAGTTAAATCTTCATTTCATAGCATTAATCAAGTTAGTACATCTAGAATTCTTGAGCTTGTGCACATGGATCTTTTTGGTCTATGTGATGTAGCTAGTCTAGGTGGAAAGCTATATTGCTATGTGTTAGTTGATGACTTTTCTAGATTTACATAGGTTTTCTTTTTAGTAAGAAAAATGAAACTTTTGAATTTTTCAAAAAGTTTACTAAGAAAGCTACAAATGAGAAAGAAGTTTCAATTTTAAAAATTAGAAGTGATAATGGAGGACAATTTAAAAATAAAAAAAATTCTGAATTTTGTGATGATTTATGTATTAAACATACTTTTTCTTCCCCTAGGATTTCTCAACAAAATGGGGTGGTTGAGAGGAAGAATAGAACATTACAAGAGATGGCTGAGACCATGCTATGTGAAAACAATTTGCCTAAGTATTTTTGGGCCGAAGCCATAAATACCTCTTGTTATGTGCTTAATCGCGTTTTATTAAGACCTAAAATTAAGAAAACACTGTTTAAGCTTTGGAATGGTAAAATCCCAAATGTTAGATATTTTCATGTTTTTGAATGCAAATGTTTCATCTTAAACACTAAGGAGCATTTAGAAAAATTTAATTCTAAATCTGATGAAGGGATCTTCCTAGGTTACTCTATTAATTCTAAGGCATATAGAGTATACAATCATAGAACTATGATTGTTGAAGAATCTATGCATGTCACTTTTAATGAAACTAATGATTCTTCTAGAAATGTGAAGATTATAAATGTAGGTGAGAAACTTGAGGATCTCACACTTCATGGCAAATAGGTGGAGGGTGAAGATAATGAGGAAACTCAATATGAAGATCCACCATCCTTGAATCTACCTCAAGTTGAAGATGGGGAAGAAGAAGCTCTACCACCTCTCCCTAAAGGATATCGGTTGATAAGGGATCATCCAATGGATCAAGTTATTGGAGAACCATCAAAGGGAGTGGTAACACGCTCTAAACTCAAGAATATTTGTCAATATGTAGCCTTTATATCTCAAGTAGAGCCTAAGAATATTAAGGAAGCAATAGAAGATGAGTTTTGGGTACTAGCAATGCAAGAAGAGCTCAACCAATTTGCTAGAAATAATGTATGGGACTTAGTACCTAGACCTAGCGAACAAACCATAATTGGGACTAAATAAGTATTTAGAAATAAGTTAGATGAAGGAGGATTAGTCATTACAAACAAAGATAGGTTTGTGGCACAAGGGTACAATCAACATGAAGGGATATATTATAATGAAACTTATGCCTCCATAGCTAGATTAGAAGCAATTAGAATGCTTTTGGCATATGCTAGCTTTAAAGGGTTTAAACTTTTCCAAATGGATGTAAAAAGTGCATTCTTAAATGATTTCATTAATAAAGAAGTATATGTTGAACAACCCCCCGGATTTGAAAGTTTTGAGTTTCCAAACCATGTTCTCAAACTTAAAAAGATATTATATGGTTTAAAACAAGCCCCTAGGGCTTGATATGGAAGGCTTTCAAATTTTTTAATTGAACAAGGTTTTAACGTTGGAAAAACCGATGTTTCACTTTTTATTAAACATCATGAAAATGACATGTTATTAGTTCAAATTTATGTTGATGACATAAGTTTTGGATCTACTAATTAAACTCTTTGTAAGTGGTTTGCTAAGTGTATGCAAGATGAGTTTGAGATGAGCATGATGGGAGAGCTATCCTTCATGCTTGGTCTCCAAATCAAGCAAACCAAGAAAGGAATCTTCATCAATCAAGCCAAGTACACAAAGGAGCTCATTAAAAGATTTGGGATGAATGAAGCTAAGATAGCTTCTACACCAATGAGCACATCCATCAAGCTTGACAAAGATGAAGAGGGTGTCAAAGTCGACGAAAAACGATATCGAGGTATGATTGGTAGTCTTCTTTACTTAACCGCAAGTAGACCCGATATCATGTTTAGCGTTTGTGCATGTGCTAGGTTTCAATCTTGTCCTAGAATGTCTCATTTAAGTGCGGTGTTGTCAATTCTTAGGAGCTAGTCTTGTTTCTTGGTTCTCAAAGAAATAAAACTCAGTTGCACTTTCTGTTGGCATGTAGGCCTGGCAGGCCAAGTCATCAATCGCCTCGTGGCGTGTAGGCTTGGCGGGCCGAGTCACACTCGAACGCCGAGGGCGCTCGGGTCTGCTACGGTATAAGGTGAAGGTGCGCCCTTCCCTCACACCAATTGGTTTGGGGGTCATTGGTTAGCGCCAGAGTCCTACGATATATGGTATCAAAGCCTGGGTCTCTGGTTCGAGTCTCGGCTGGCAATCCCTAAGAGGGAGATTGTTGGCGTGTAGGCCTGGCGGGTCGAGTCATCAATCGTCTCGTGGCGTGTAGGCCTGGCGGGCCGAGTCACACTCGAACACCGAGGGCGCTCGGGTCTGCTACGGTATAAGGTGAAGGTGCGTCTTTCCCTCACACCAATTGGTTTGGGGGTCGTTGGTTAGCGCTAGAGTCCTAGGAGCAAAATTGTTGGCTTAAGGGTCTCTCTTAAGCCTTGATCTTTATTTTGATGATAACAAATATGTATTTAATCCAAGCATGAAGTTTTGAGTTCAGGTTGAGGTTGCGATAAGCATGCCAAGTCCGTTCAAACGAGACGAAAAAAAAGGTCGTCAAAGAAACAGAAGAAGAAAATATCGAAGAAAGGCTCGGGCTTAGATAAAGTAGAATTCATGTGATATACCCCTAGGATAAATGTATCCCAAGCCAAAATTGTAAAGTTATCCAAGTTGAAACTTGGTAACTAAACCCATAAAAAAAGGCATGTAAAAATCCATGAAGAAGTCAGCCTCAGCCTGAGTTCGATCAACTGAACAAGGTAGTATTCTGCTAAGCAGCCGTTCGGTCGACCGGTCGGTCGACCGAATGATGGTAAAATTTGGCAGTAACCATTCAAGGCTGCGTCGGTCGACCGACCGAGGTGAAATCTTGGCAGAATGCTTAGCGGTCGACCAACCGGTCGATCGGATTGGAGATAGCCTATCGCACGACCCTGGCTCCAGTGATTCGATCGACTGACTGGTCGACCGAATGTGGGATCGACATCTTTTCGTCAGCCAATCGACCCGTCGGTCGACTGAGCTCTCTCATACAGCCAACCAATCGACCCGAACGGCTTCAACGGCTATGTTTTTATCCGTTGAACGGGCCGTTCGAGTGAGGGGTTATAAATACCCCTCACTTAACTTCTTTACTTCTTTTTAGAACTTTTATTGAGCAATTAAAGAAGTTTCTTAAGCCTTCAAAAGAACGAACTGCTGCACGCGCCCTCTGCTTCCGTCGACAACTCACTTCAGGCGTTGATTGCCTGCTTCTTCAATCTTGCTGCAATTCAAAGAGCCATCTTCTTGCAAGTTGGAGACGTGAAGGCGTTGGAAAGGAGCCTTGGTTCATTTTAAATTCTTAAACCTCTTTCCTTTGTATTTGACATTTATTGTAAACTTGTTCTCTGATTGAGATAGCTGCTAGGTGTGCTAGGAAACACTTAGGGTGACTTTATAGGATTGTGTTTTGCCTATGTGAATAGGATTGAGGTGTTCTCAAAATGGTGAGAAGGGTGTCCTCATTGTATTCAAAGGAAAACATAGATTCTATAAAAGTAGTGGTTAGAAATCATTGGTGAGGAGCTAGGGTAGTGGAGTAGGCAGTTGGCCGAACCACTATAATTACTCTTGTTTGCATTGCTTATTTGCTTGTTTATCGTTACTATTTATATTTGATCATATTCACCATTAAGAAACAATTGCATTAAGTGAAGCTAAAATTGAGTAAGAAGAAAACATAGGAAAATGGGATAAATACTATTCAACCCCCCTTCTAGTGTCAGATTTCACACAACACTTTCAACTACCGAAGCGGAATACATCGCTGCGGCTAGTTGTTGTACACAAGTCCTTTGAATGAAACAAACCCTTTTAGATTATGGACTTAAGTATTCTTGCATACCTATTCATTGCGATAATACTAGTGCAATAAATTTAACAAAGAATCTTATTTTACACTCTAGGACTAAGCATATTGATCTAAGACACCATTTTCTTAGAGATAATGTGACTAAGGGAAATATATCGATAGAATTTGTATCTACCAACAAATAACTTGCCGATATATTTACAAAACCCTTGGTTAAAGATAGCTTTACAAACTTAAGGATGCAATTAGAGATTTGTGCTTTTCCTAGTGGTTAAGATGTTCTTTTTCAAAACATATATGACTTCAAAAATTTGCATCCTATAAAGTGTCATCACACTTATGTACTGCTCTGTAATGGGACTTTACGACTTATTGATGTTTGCCTTCTATAGGCTTACATTGGTAGAAAGGACTATAGTGGAAGATGATACTTGGTTTTATGGCTTTCTTGGTTTTCATGATAAAACTCATTAATTATACCTTAATTCTTACCCTTTATGATTGATGTCAAAAGGGGGAGAAAAAATAAGGTCACACTTGGTTTTTATGATGCATATAGTTAGGGGGAGTTACAAAAATGATATGCACATTGATAAAGGGAGCATAGGTTGAGTTGTAAGCATTTGTATGCATATGTTGAGTTATATATCTTGTATGCCTTAACTCAAACTCACAAAGAATATGCATATGTGTTCTTAAAATTCCATGTTATGTTTGTCATCATAAAAAAGGAAGAGATAGTTGGCTTAAGGGTTTCTCTTAAGCCTAGATCTTTATTTTGATGATAACAAACAAGTATTTAATCTATGTGTGAAGTTTTGAGTTCAGGTTGAGGTTGCGATAAGCATGCGAACTTCGTTCGAGAAAACGAAGGAAAAAGATAGTGGAGTAGGCGGTTGGCCGAACCACTATATTTCATCGTGTTTGCATTGCCTTGAATGTTTGCTCATTATTGTTCTTGATATTTGATAACATATATTGTTAAGTTACATTTGCATTCAATTGAAGTTGAAACTAAGCAAAAAAAATTGATAAAATAGAAAGAAGGGACAGACACTATTCAACCATCTTCTAGTGTCAGATTTCATACAACAATTTATATATTACTAAGTATTTATTTTAGTCGTTAACTTCATTCTAAATTTCGGCAACATCTCCCTATAGTTATCCGAATACGCATATCATCTGAGCGTGTATCGGAGAACAAGAGCTCACTAGCTAAAATTTAGAATAAAGATATATAGGCTAAAAAGAAAAACTAAGTGCGATATAAATAAGAATATTCTCAAATTATCCAAAATTAGGGACAATTCAAGAATTATATATCGTGTAAAAGATTATTTACTTCGTTTACACGAATATACAACTCTTGAATGGATCTAAGATATTGGGTAACCATGCATAGCTCATCGATACATACGTGACACTTATCAACTTGTTAGTTACATGATTAATTTCAATTTATAGTTATAAATCAATCAATATAGATAGCTAATTAACATTAATTCTACTAATTAATTAATTAATAATAATTAACTAATTAATTAATCGAAACATGCATGGCATCATGACACAATATTAGCAATAATTAAATTACATTAATCTAAACATGCATGACATCATGGCAACTAATTAATTAATCTAAACATGTTTGGTATCAATATTGTCACGTCCTAAAATCGGGTCACACGATCGGCCATAGTGCGAACAGATACTCTGAAGCCTATATCATACAATCACATCAACCATGCGGTATAAACAACTAAGGATACCACAATAGACACATTTATTTATAAAAGTACAACTCAGAACCAACTCAAGTTTAAGCTACACCTATTCAAGTATGAATGTCAATACTAATTAAGTGCACATGTTCATAAGAACTACAAGTTTCATATATGATGCATGTCTTAAAATAACTCAAACTAAACTCGACTCGACTACATCAATAGGTTTCACGAGACTGCCACCGAAGTCCGCCGCCACCAGCCGCGCCATACCTCAATGATCACGCTCTACAAAACAATATACATAAAAGAATGGTGAGTTCAAAGAACTTAGTGATCTAGTGGTCGTCCCGACCATCACCAAGCCAAACCATATTAAGTAAATAAAGCAGTAATTAACTCTGCATTCAAATGACAGATATAAATCATGGTAACATATTTCATCAAAAATTCATGCTCTACACGCACCGCTGGGCCTGACCCGGCCCAATCAGAACAATTCTCTAGTCACCCACCTATAACTCACGAGGTGCTCGCTAGGCTGGCCACCCTAGCGAACTTCCCAACTTGAGCTCGCTGAGCTAGGAAGGCTCTCTAGCCTTAGTGCTCACAACTCGATCGGGAAAGACCCTTCGACCGATGCCACTCAGGTCAATCGTCAGCGTGGATCACCGACGTATGTCTCGACCCAAAATCACTTGTGCGCGAGGTGCAACACTCGGCCCAATACAACCCAACACAACTCGTGCGCGATGCGCACCACTCAGCCCATCCGGCCCAATATCAACTCATGCGCGATGCTCCCCACTCAGCCCATCTGGCCCAACACTACAAGAAATCTGGCTTTTATTGACGAGATTTGGTGGGGTCGCACATCGACCCTCACTAAATCAACCTATTTATGGGGGTCGCTCGTCGACCCTTACGAAAACTCGTCAGTAAAAGAACACTTTTGTGAGGGTTGGGTATGACACTCACGAAAAAGTATATATAGTGAGGACAACATCAGGACCCTCACGAAAACTCGTCAGTAAAAATAAAATATTTTGTGAGGGTCGGATATGACCCTCACTAAAAAGTATATATTGTGAGGATAACATCTTAGCCGTCATGAAATCCTGCATTTTGTGAGGGTCGAATATGACTTTCACTAAAAAGTATATATTGTGAGGACATTGTGACCTTCATGAAATTATGCATTTAATGAGGGTCTAATATAACTCCCACTAAAAAGTATATTTTGTGAGGACACATCATGACCCTCACGAAATCTTGCATTTTATGAGGGTCGAGTATGACCCTCACTAAAAAGTATATTTTGTGAGGGCATTGTGACCCTCTCGAAATCTTGCATTTAGGGGGCGTTTGGTTGTCCGCAAGTGCAAATGCTGCAACTCTAGTTGCTGCATTTGGATAAGAAATTTGTTTGGTTGGCTGCAAAAGCATTTTGCAGCATTTACTAGTTGCAACTTGTATTTCTAATATCATTTGTGGGCCCAAAATGCAATTGCAGCCCAAAAAGCCCGCAATACAAGATTACGGGCTACAAATGCTATAATTTAAATTTTAAAAAATAATTAATTTTGGTGACTTAGAGTTGTCGGATGCAGACAGGATAAATATCAAAATTGTAGGTTTTCGAGCGTGAATGTGATGGTAGTGTCAGATTTTAGATTTGATATTGTTTGATATCTTTTTTAAATATATTTTTAGTATTATACAAAAATTAAAAATTATTAATTTATCAGACTAGGTTTGACAAATCATGTCGTGCCTAAGTTTTCGGCCCATCCAAAAAAATTCGTATCAGGGCCAGCCCGAAAAAATATGTATTCGGCCTGGCCCGGCCCGAAAAAATTTGTGCCCGCCCCGAAAAAAATCGTGTCAGACACGATACGAAAAAAATCGTGCACAGCCCGGCCCGTCCCGGACTGGCTCGGCCGAACCCGAAAAAATTCGTGACCAACCCGATCCGAAAAAATTCATGCACAGCTCGGCCCGGCTCCGCCTGACTCGAAAAAATTTGTACCCAACCTGGTCCGAAAAAAATCGTGCCCAGCTTGGCTCATGAAAATTCGTGCCCGACCCGGTCCGAAAAAAATCATGCCTGAATCAGCCCGACTCGGCCCGACACTAAAATAATCGTGTTTGAATTGGCCCAAAAAAATTTGTATCCGACCCGACCCAAAAAAATTCGTGTCCGACCCGACCCAAAAAAATTCATGACCGGCCTGGCCCGAAAATATTCGTGCATGATCTGACTCGTCTCATCCTGGCCCGGCTCGGCCTGACCCAAAAAAATTCATGCTTGACCTAGCTCAAAAAAATTTGTGCTCGACCCGGCTCGAAAAAGTTTGTGCCAAGCCCGGCCTGAAAAAATTCGTGCCCTGCCCCGTCTGGCCCGAAAAAATTTGTGTCGAACTCGGCCCGTAAAAATTTGTGCCCGACCCAGCCTGCCCGGAGAAATTCGTGCACGACTCGCCCCGGCGCGAAAAAGTTCGTGTCCGGCCTGACCCGAAAAATTTGTGCAAGCCCGGCTCAAAAAATTTGTGCCTGACCCAGCCTGAAAAAATTCGTGGACGACCCAGCCTAGCTCGGCCCGACCCAAAACAATTTGTGCCCAGCCAGACTCGAAAATTTTGTGCCCGGTCCGGCCCCGTCTGGCCCGAAAAAATTTGTGCCCGACCCGGCACGAAAATAATCGTGCTTGGCCCAGCCTATTAGAAAATATTCGTGCCCGGCCCGACCCGAAAAAACTAGTGCTCGGCCCCGCCCGAAAAAATTCGTGCCCGACTCGACCCGGAAAAATTCGTGCCCGGTACGGCCCCAAAAAATTCATGCCCGGCTCAAAAAAATTCATGCACGGCCCGATCTGAAAAAAAATTGTGCCCAACCAAGCCCGAAAAAATTATATCCGATTCGGCCCGAAAAAATTCTTAAGATGCAAGTTGTAAGTGTAATTGCAACTTCCATTTGTGGTCAACCAAACGCTTGCATATAGAAGTTGCAACTCTACTTGCGAGCAACCAAACGGTCGACTACAAAATCTCTTTGCGGGTATTTAATTTTGCATGCAAATAGATTTTGCAGCATTTGCACTTGCGGGCAACCAAACGTGGTGACTCTCACCAATTCCTACCCCTCACTTCTAAATATGAAAATAAATAAAAATTAATTAAAAATAAAAATAAATTTGGACAATTAAATAATTGATTCAATATATTTTAAAAATCTAAAATATTATTGAATAAAAAAATAAAATTATTAAAAATTCTCATGCCTCACCCCTCAAAATTATTTACTTATTAAAATTATTGTTAAATAAATAATAATTTAATAATAAAATTATTAACAATATGAAATAATAATAATTGATTAAATATATTTTAAAATCTGACATGAAATTTGCCTTTAATACTATATTTACATTTTGTGATGGTAAGAAATGACTCTCACCATTTCCTATCTCTCATTTCTAAATCTAAAAATAAATAAAAATTAATTCAAAAATAAAAAATAGACAATTAAATAATTGAAATAATAAAATTATTAAAATTCTCACCACTTAACCCCAACCCTCACCTCTCACCATGTTTAGTAAATAATAGATATATATTATATATAATATAAATATATAGATACATATAAATATGATATTATTTTTTTACGTAGATGGCTAAAATATAATAATATTAATTATGTTTTCTCATAGTAAATAAATTTAAAACTTAAAACTAAAACCCTACAACCCCGATCTCTCCCTCCCCTCTGTGACTGGCGATCTCCCCTCTCCCCTAGGGATGTCAACGGGGAGGGGCGGGTACGAGGGGTGCCTACCCACTACCTGCCCCGCGAAATAAACGGGTACCCGCTACCCGTTTATTCCCCGCGGGGGGACGGATACCCACGGGTATTGACGGGTACCCAAGGAACTTTAGAAAAAATATAGATTACAATATTTTAATAACACTTTAACTCTTAAAGTATTTTGATAATAACTTCAAAGTATAACAACTTCATTTTGATAAACACAAAATTTTGATAACAATATCATCATAAGATTTCAAAACATAAAGTATATGGGTATTGAATTAGGTTAGGATTTTTTTAGTATATGTAATGAGGGTAATATTGTAATTTAGCAATTTTCGCGGGTAACGGGTACCCGCGGGTACGAGTACTATAATACCCGTGCCCGCCCCATATAATAAACGGGTAAGAAAAATTATCCGTGAAATCTCCGCGGGTAGAAAACTACCCCCCATACCCATCATAAATGGGTAAATACGCGCGGGTACCCACCTAAACGGGTAATATTATCATCCCTACTCTCCCTCGTGCCTCTTCCGTGACATGCGATCTCCCCTCTCCCCCTTGTCGGAATTTGGTTCGCAACTCGCCATCTCCACTGTCTACTTTCGTCGTCGGACCGGTATTGGATCTTCATTCTTCATCTCGCTGCCAGCCAGTCTGCTTCTCCATCTCCTCGCCAGTATTGAATCTCGTCTTCCCAAGTATAGGATCTGTTTGTTAGTTATGGATTCTATGGGATAGGGAAACATCTTGGTATGATTGAACCATGGACCAGTGTTCGAAAGCGTGACCTGAATTACCATATTCAGGATGCTAATTTTACTTTATTTTTGTAAAATTTGAGAATAGGCTAGTCTCTTCAATTAATAGATTATAAGATTCTCTTATAATATGATGATTTGGCTGTTTGAATATATTATCTCTTGTCCACAATATTTGTCTTTTTGTGAAATGTTGAAATAATTTTATATCCCTTTGCTTCATATAGTTGATAAATTTGATGTTAATATATATATTGTTTAATTTTATTTCTCTTGTTTCCAGCTTCTTCATCTGGTTAATGAGCTTTCTATGTGCTTATTAAACTCGTTCCCTAGAAGCAACACTAAAAACTACATTTGATTGGTCAATTCTATCTTGTTCCAGCAGATTATAATGCCTTTATAATTTGTTGATTTGACTGGTTGAATATACCATTTTGTTTCATATTTTATGATGGATTATTAGTGTATATTATGATAATTTTATAAGCCATTATTATATACAACATTTCTGTTATATACAACATATTTTATATTGTTTACTGTCCAACCAAATTTATTATCTTGTTTATAGTAGAATGACAAATCTTTGTAGTGTTGTTGGTACGTGCTTTCTGTTCATTTTCTAACTCATTTCGATTTGTTGAATGCTTCATATGTTCGCTCTCAAAATAGCATATTAGAACTAAGGATAAATATGGGCCTCACTTTCCAGGGTAATACTCATGAATATCTACTGTTACTATTGTAATATTTTTCTTTATCATCTCAAAGACTGTTTTAATAAGTTTCTGTACTCTGTAATTTTGGAATATTTTAGTTGAATTATTTTCGTCAACTTTGCCCCTCTTGTTCAGTACTTGTGAAGCAATCTCTGTTATCAGTTTGCTACATTTTCAGCTTCTTAGCGTTTGTCACTTCAGATAAGTGTAACTGAAACTATTATTTGAATTCATGGTATATGCTAGTAAAATTTGTCCACTTTTTTTGTCTTGCAAATACATCATGCTGTTACTTCATGTGGGCTTGACCTCTTTGTGCATCCCATGATGCCGGCCAGTGGATACTAATTTTAGATTGCAAATTTCTAGTAGGGAAAATGAGATTGTTTATTTTAGATTGAACTTTATCCTTTAGAGGATTAGTATAGCCGGACTAGAGAAACAAAATATTTGCTAGTTCAACTAAATGAACTAAGTCAATTATAAAGTAGGCACTCCATTTATGTTGTCTTAACCATTGCGATAATCCAGCTCAGGTGATGACACTATGGACATAAACTGGATGATCTAGAATCTAGATCATACAAGATTTCTAGATCTCTTTCTCTACATGCTTGCAAGTCATGTAAGCTCTGCCTTCCTAGTAACTTATTTTCTGCGACAAAAACCTGGATATTCATATTTTTACAAAGTACTTTCTGTACGAACACCACTCATTACTTTATTAAAATAAGTAATTCAACACTTTCCAGTATACATTTGTGGCATTATTAGTATCTTTCAAATTATTTTTCCTGGAGTATGATTAGTGACATTATTTTTCCTCTATATGATTGGCGCATCTTTTTGTCCTCTCACATTAGTATCTTTCAAATTTTCAATCATGTTGAAGTTTAAGTTGTGGAGACCTCTTTGCTGTGCATATTCATAGGTATGGTTGGAGGTTGGTTATGTTGACCCTTCTAATAAAATTTTATTAAGGAGAAATGTTTACACCAGGGAAGAAGGTTAAAAGAAAAAGAAGAAGTCTGATCTAAAAGTGGAAAGTAGAATATAATAGATCAGTGTACAAGAATGTTTGTGAAACATAGAAGGAAGGTTCAAAAAATAGGTGTCTCATGACGCAATCTGCAGAATGGCAGTGATCATGAAGATATGATTGTCCCGTTCTCTCCAATGAAATGTACCCAACCAATCAAATTCCCTGGATTTTCATTTTCTCTTTAGGTGTCATGTTGTCAGGAATAAAGCAATAGATAGCTTATGAGACAGACATGGTGGTATGTGTAGATAGATTGAAGATATGTCTATGTATGTTAGTATGTTTGAACTACTGGTGCTGATTGAGATGGTGCAAATGTATAAGCGATATGTAGAATAAATAAAAAAGAAAATGATGGATTTCCTTTGTCTACTATGTGCTAGCTTCTTCTAGAAGCAATTATTTTTAGTAGTCTGAATATTTTAGTAGAAGCAATTATGAGATCCCTATGCGACACCACTTCTCAACATTCTTTCTAAAATCTTTTCAGGTACTTGGGGCATTCTACTACTTCCTCTCTATTGAACGAGAAGATTCTTGCTGGAGGTATGCATGTCATCAAAATAATTGTACAACTACTTCCTGGTATTGTGGAAATGGTAGAAGAGAAAACTTGGATTTTATAGATGCCAATTGGTCTTATTCAGCCAGAAAATGCTACAATATTTGACTTTGGCATGTACCTTCAAGCTCTTCAATCAGATATTATTATGCGAAGAAATTTTCCAAAAAAGTTCCTCTATTGCTTCTGGTGGGGTTTGCAAAATTTGAGGTATCCATAAAAAATGCTCTCATGCATTGGATGCATATGGGTGTTCTGACAATCAATAACTGACCATGTTGAAATTATGCAAACAAGCACTTCTATGTGGCAAAATATGCAAACAAGCACTTCTATGTGGCAAAATATGCAAACAAGCACTTCTATGTGGGAAATTTTATTTGCTATTTTCATCTCTATTTCTGGGATGGTTTTGTTTTCACTTCTGATTGGCAACATGCAGGTTCATTTTCTTCACATTCAATTTGATTGGTTAAGTCTATAAATATGCATTTGTTCTCTATGGAGGGAAGTGGTTAATCGGTGACGTACTACACATTTAAAACACAAAAGATGAAATTATTATTTGTTTCCATTAATGAGAGAATCACATATCAAATTTGCCCACCAACTCATTGCTGAATTTGGTATAAGTTACCTTGCACCTAACATGAGCTGGATCTAGATCCATGCTGGATGGATTCCTTTTCTCTCAGGCTGGTTCATCTCGACGAAAACTTGGTCAAATTGTAATAAAAAATGGTGTAGGCTCAATTTGGGATGGAATCCTCAATCCCGAGTTGAAGTGGTTAACCTTGATTTACTTTATCTATAGGTCTATGTGTATCTTCTATATCAAGAGACATCACTTTTCATCATATTAAAAGTTATCTTTTATTGGTACATTAAACAAACCCTTTGCCGATTGTAGACTTATCTACAATCAACTACTGTGAGATCGAATAGAAGAAATGAGAGTGAAAAGGCAAGATGCTGAGCGATGGATGTAAATATAATCAAATGGGGTTTAGTGAGGGTCACATGGGGTTTTAGTGAGGGTCACTAAAACCCAGATTTCTTGTAGTGCAATCTCAACTCGTGCGCGATGTGCACCACTCGGCCATTTATGGCCTTCCTATAAACAACCAAACCATGTTCCTTTAGGGAGTAGACTGTACACTTAAAATGAGTTAGATTAATCGGGTGATAACAAGTTAATTCACATTTCTCGATGCCCCTTAGGTAGCACCCACTCAGCCCAATTAAGTTACTCTCCGCCGTGTACCCTCCACTACTACCTCATAATTGTCTGTGCTTAGTTCACTTTTGGACAAGTGGTCAAGACTGCAAGACAAGATAGATGAAAAACTTGCCATTTATTTTTGAAGTTGTACATGCGGGGGTTATGTTTCCTTATATTGATTGAAATTAAATGGAGAGAAAGTTTTTCTTTACTTATCAGTTACTAGCAGATTTTGCCTCCGCCCAAGGCATAGAGACATTCTTCTTCTCTCGATGACTCGATCTGAACTAACCAAAAAGTTTACCTGCCCAATGATGCATTAAACATTGCATTTATTTATTTTTTTCACATCCAACTACAACTGTATCCTTCTTACCACAATATAGAAGAAGTAACAAAATGCTTTCTTTTGAAGAGAATGAACTGACAAAATGTCAAAGTTTCTCAATTATAACTGGACATGTGTCCACTGAAATAAATGAACTTCTAGCAAAGTTGCTTTTGTTCTAATTAATTTATAGACAACCCAGTAAGTTAATTTGAAGCATTTGGAAAGAAATAGAAAGCCTTTCAAAGATGTTAAATACACTCATCACTACAATGTCTATGATTCAAAACACCTAATAATAGTATAGAAGAGAAGCTCATTCCGTCCTTCTTGTGCTGCTTCCCCCAATCCGTCTAAAATTGGCCATGATAGATCACTGAAGCAAATTTCTTAAGATGCTCGAAATCGAAGTAAAACCGGAAGTCCTTGTCTTTCTCTTCTTCGACCGTCTTGGTGTACATTGAGGAGAGGCAAATCTTCGTGTCCATGACGAGCGTCCGATTCAAGTATTAAGCCTCACCTAGCGTGTAGAGAAAGCTCCATAAGTAGTGGTTCATGCTCTTGCAGTGATCTCCGCCTTCCATGTAGATGAGGTAGCGGTCGACTCTGAAGGCAACCTTAGAATCGATCACTGTGAGGGTGTCATTGACTGGCTCGCCCACGACCTCTGTCATCTCTAGGGCTGTTTATGGATCAAACCCGACCTAATGAATCTGAGAATCCAACTCGACCCGAACTAATCAGGCCGGGTCGGGTTCAGTTTTTTCAAACCCGACTATAATCGGGTCAGGTCTCGGGTTTTAAGGTTCGAAACCCGAGTACCTAATACCCGACCCGATTACCCGATTAATTATATATATATATTTTATTTTTAAAAATATATGTTAAAAATTTAATTTAATAGGTTCGGGAAGACGCGGGCCAACTCGGCCTGCGTATTCCCAAGACGCAACGGCCGGCGTGGCCGCGTCTTCCCAAGAGGAGCAGCCACACAGGCCGCGTCTTCCCAAGAAGCAGCGTCCACGCGGGAGGCTGCTTCTTGGGAAGACTCGTTTTCCCAAGACGACGCATTGGGAAGATGCGTCTTCCCAAGACGGCGCGTTGGGAAGATGCGTCTGGCACGAGAACGAAGCGGATTTTTAAAAAAATATATATATTTTACTTTTATCGGGTAACCCGATTACCCGACCCGATCCTATCTAATTTTGGGCGGGTCCGGTCTGGTCGGATCGGGTTCAAATTTTTTTTACTTTTAAACCCGACCCGACCCGACTGTTGTTGGTTGGGTAGGGCCGATTTTTTCTCCAAACCTGACCCGACTCGTGAACAGCCCTAGTCATCTCATCAGCCAGCTGCGGCACCTACGTGCATTGATACCAGAGTGGAAGTTGCCGACCTTGGAGACAGAGGGAACACAATTGGCAGATTGCATGGGCTGGAATCGATGGTAGTCTCTATAAAACGTGGTCCGAGCGACGTCCTTTAGTAATTTGACCATTCGAAGTGGGTTCACGAATTATGGTGATGAAAGGTTATCCTGCATCGACCTTCCGCATTGGGTGACCATCCTCGTGTACATCTCCTACAAGAGTTAGTTTAGCATTTCATAAATTTATATAAATTATGAAATAATACATTTAAAATATAAACTATATGTGCCACAATCGTAGCAACCCTCCGGTCGATGTAGTCCCCTGTCCCGTGTTGTCGGCTAACGAATTTTCTATTCGACTAACGAATTTTCTATTCGAATAGACAAAATTTAAGAAATAAGTTACGCCTACTCGAAACTCATTCGTTATAGCTCCACGATCAAATCGTCGGTACATCCAACTTCGATCGTCCAACATGATTATGTCAATAAATCATATATTCGGTTAATGTCTTTAGGTGGGATAATCCTATTCCATTCAGGATTCATGTTATTTATATCGCACTAAGTATTTATTTTAGTCGTTAACTTTATTCTAAATTTCGGCAGCATCTCCCTATAGTTATCCAAATACGCATATCATCTGAGCGCGTATCGGAGATCAAGGGTTCACTAGCCGGAATTTAGAATGAAGATGTATAGATAGCCAATTAACATTAATTCTACTAATTAATTAATAATAATTAACTATTTTTTAATTAATTAATTAATCTAAACATGCATGACATCAATCTAAAATATATTACATTAATTAATTGAGCTAATTAACTAATTAATTAATCTAAACATGCATGGCATCATGGCATCATAACATCATATTAACAATAATTTAATTACATTAATCTAAACATGCATGGTTGATGTGATTGTATGGCTTCTGAGTGTCTGTTCGCACTATGGCCGGTCGCGTGACCCGGTTTTGGGGCATGACAAGATTGATACCATGCATGTTTAGATTAATTAATTAGTTCCCATGATGCCAAAATAAACACATTTATTTATAAAAGTAGCTACTCAGAACCAACTCAAGTTTAAGCTACCTATTCAAGTACCAATGTCAATACAAATTAAGTGCACATGTTCATAAGAAGTACAAGTTTCAGATATGATGCATGTTTTAAAATTGCTCAAACTAAGCTTGACTCAACTACATCAACGGGTTTCACGAGACCACCACCACCGTAGTCCGCCACCACCAGCCGTGCCATACCTCAATGATCACACTATGCAAAACAGTATACATAAAAGAATGGCGAGTTCAAAGAACTAAGTGAGTGACCGTCTCGACCAACACCAAGTCAAACCATATTAAGTAAATAAAATAGAAATTAACTATGCGTTCAACTGACACATATAAATCATGGTAACATATTTCATTAGAAATTCGTGCGCTACACGCACCGCTCGATCTGACCCGGCCCAATTAGAACAATTCTCTAGTCACCCGCCTACAACTCACGGGGTGCTCGTTAGGCTGGGCACCCTAGCGAACTTCCCAACTCAGGCTTGCTAAGCTAGGAAGACCCTCTAGCCTCAGTGCCCACAACTTGGTCGAGAAAGACCCTCCGACCCATGCCACTCGGGTCAATCGTCAGCGTGGCTCACCGACGTATGTCTCCACCTAGAATCACTCGTGCGCGAGGCGCAACACTCGGCCCAATACGGCCCAATACGGCCCAATACGCCCCAACACAACTCGTGCGCGATGCGCACCACTTGGGCCATCCGTCACAATATCAACTCGTGTGCGATGCGTACCACTCGACCCATATGGCCCAATCTCAACTCATGCGTGATGCGCACCACTCGGCCATCCTATAGATAACAAAACCATGTTCCTTTAGGGGCTAGATTGTACACTTGTAATGAAGTAGATTAATCGGGTGATAACAGCTTAATCCACATTTCTCGGTGCCCCTTAGGTAGCACCCAGTTGGCCTTCACTCGGCCCAATTAAGTTACTCTCCGCCGTGTACCCTCCACTACTCCCTCATAATTGTCTTAAAATTTTCTATTCAAGAACATAACACTTGTGACGGTCGTCGCGTAGCGAAACGCTATGTCTTATCGAGCAGTTTCCGCACGACGTACCACTTGTCACATACTCATCGTTCGAAGTCTCATCAGAACTTATAGAGTTTCCCGAACAATGACAAAAGAATACCACATCTGTATGAGGATTCCAAATTTAGTGGAATTACCTAACTCCTCGGTTTTCTTACTTTCCCGTGGTCTCGCGAAAATTCTTTCTTCAACTGGAATCCTAGCCCTCTATAGGTCATTTTCCTTAATTTCCACATGAGGGCTTATACCGTCCTTCCGAACATAGTAATGTCCAAATAACCTACTGTGTACCTTACACTCTTAGGGTTACTCGGCCACCCTAGCCCACAATGAAAAATTTGATTCTAGCACGCTAAAATTCATGAAATTTTTGGATTTAATCAATAAATAGATAGGAAACAAATATTAAGCATCAATACCAAATTCTCCTTACTAGGGCCGGCCCTCCCTAAGGTTTGGGGGTATGCCCTAGGGCTGCCGCCCCTTCCAAACCTCAAGGGGCGCCTACAAACAATAATAGGCGACATACAAGCATGAAGAACGATCTACTCGCAAGAAAACACAACAAACTCGCATCCGATTCCTTGAACATGGATCCACTACAACATATTGAATTTTTTATAGCATTTTACTATAGCGTTCTACCTAAACGCTATATTAAATAGGCTAAAATTAAAGCAGCAAGGGAAAATATCGCGCGATATAATTCCCTCCCCCGACATTTCACCACGCGCGTCCTGCCTCCTAAAACCCTAAGGAGGCATTTGGTATGAGGCAATCCATCCAGATTGCTGGCAATCTTGTCTTTAAATTATCTGGACCCCACACATTACCTTATTTGGTGTCTCACTTTGTGCAGACAATGTGGATTATCTTGGTAATCCAGATTGTCATCAAAGTGGTAATCCAGATTGCTCAATGGAGAGGTGTCTATGTGGATTACCATTGAAGTGGTAATCTTGAATTAATTTTTTGGACAAAATTACCCTCCTTAAACTCTAGCTTTTTTACAAATTCTTTGCTCCTCCCACGACTTCTCCCATGACATAATATTATAATAATATTATAATATAATATTATAGTATAATATTACAATATTATATTATATTATATTATATTATATTATATATTTTATTATGTTATATAATATAATATATATATATATATATATATATATAATATAATATATATATATATATAATATAATATATATATATATATATATAATATAATATAATATGATTAATTATAATATTATAATATATTTGTGAAAAGGGTATTTTCGGAAAGTATATCTCATTACTTGGTAATGTATTTGTTATATAAATATATCTATATGAATTCTAACAATCTTATCATAACATTATTTGTGTATACCAAATATTATATTTTATATTATCGATAATTTTTTTTAGTGATAATTTATCTGAAAGATAATCTAAATTGCTTGATCTGAAAAGTAACGCCACCAAACCCAAACGCCAACTCTTTCTATAACATATATTTAAAGAGAAGGGCGCCGCACCCACGTGTAGCTCGACCTCACCTGCCAGGCCGACGTCGAGGCTTTCTTCACCGCTGAGCACCCCCACTACATCATCGTTCGCCGCCGCCAAGGTCGATTTCATCGCTGTTAACCTCCAAATCCAGACCAACATCATCGACGCCGCTCTCCGTTGCGCCCGACAGCTCCCTCCGCAAACTATTCTTCCTAGGTTCGTCCTGCATCTACCCCAAACACGCGCCTCAGCTCATCCCCGAGTCCGCCCTTCTCTCCAGTCCACTCGTGCCCACCAACGAGTGTACGCCGTTGCCAAGTTGAAATCGGCGAGTGGCTCTCCTCTCCCCCTCTACCTCCACAGGTATTGCTCTGTAGATCCCATAGTCAATCTTCAAGGACTTTTTAAGCAATATCTAGCTTACATGGTTAGATTAGTTAGTTGATATCTCCTTACTATTTTCCTTACCATTTAGGGCAGAATGTGCCATGAAGTTTCGCCAATGGAAGGTAGACTGCAAGTCTACTATAAGGCACTATTGGTTGGGTTTCAAGCTGCTATGGGATGATATAGGAGTATCCTCCAAATTGCTGTTGAATGTGCCATGTTTGTTGGGCGGTGAAGCACTTCTTTGGGCTCTCTGCTCTTTTTTTTTTGGCGCTTCCTTCGTTGAAGAGTGGTCGAGGAAGTCGAAAGATTTGGTCTTGGAGATTCTTTTGTCTTTTGCAGCTGGGTGATCATGAAAAGATTCGACCTCTGTTCATGTAGAAGTTGTTGTCTTGAATCAAAGGAAACATGATGACTTTTGATTCGTTTTCAAGCCATCGTTTGGTAAATGCTCTTGAGTTTGACCCGTGAGAGTATAAAGGAAATTACTTCAATCCCGACTATTGACATATGTCACAGTAGCTTCACTTTGATCTACGATTGGTCGCTGGCCAAATTGGAGCTTTGAACAAAATTGGCTTTTGTTCAAAGCTCCAATTTGGAGGTCATTTCCAACTTGGCTCAAGAATCCTTTCCACATTGGCTTAAAAAGAACATGTGGAGTTTGCCATGGTAGCAGGGTAAGTTCTTATTCCTTCCTTCAACGGGACAACAAAAGCAAGCTATGTTCAGAAACTTTAGAAATTGAAAACTTTGTGTTGTATTCTCCTTCCAGACTTGCCATTACAGAGGTTCTGTTCCTATAGTTTTGGTTCTTAATTTAGGTACTTAGTTTCTCCATCACATATCACTTTTTTGCTCCACCACTCAAAATTCCTTGATCAAATAAGCATTTTGTGATTCATCAGCACAACATAATATTGTGGTTTTATTTTCATTGGAACAACATAGGTGCTCAAAAAGTTAAAGATGTCTGCATAGCTTTTCGAAATGGAGATGAGTGTGCACCTTCACATGTCTGTATGGAGTCCATCCTCCCAATAGCCACATGTTACCTTCACATGTCTGTATGCTTGATTTCAGAGATCCACTTCAGAAACACCATATGGAATGCAGGTAGTCTTGTTTTCATCTTTGCTACTGTATCACTGCCCTAAGGCATTCTGATTTTAGTTCTTCAGGGACTTATGTTTCCTTCATTGCGGTTTCTCTATCATCCATCACTACACCATCTGGTATTTTTGTGATATGTATGATGGTTGGTTATATAGCTTATGCTGCAAAGGGCCATTATGACAATGTTAAGGAAGACTTTCACAATGTTAGCAGAAGAAGTCTTGTTTAGCTTTGACAGTCTGCTGCCAAAGTTTGTAAAGGTATTTCCTAAACAATATAAGAAGGTTCTGGCAGAGGAAGCTGCCAAAGAAGCTCAGAAGAAAGAAGTTTGTAAAGGTATTTTGATTATATAATTTGCTTTTAGTGGAATCAAGGTCTTTTTATTGGAAGAAAGTTCCATATGAAAGTTCTATATGAATCAGTTATTGGAAGAAAGTTCTATATAAGGATAGGTTATTATGCTTTTCATACTGAGTAGAAACAAATAATATAAATTCTCAGATCGGTAATCTTGATAATCTCAACATTTTGACATATGATTCAAGTTTCCATTGGATATAAAGGACAATATTTGTCAATATGTCCTTTTAGTAAACTTTTCATTCTTAGGATTCTTGTATCACATATAGCAAATGTAGTTTATCTAATGATAATGGAGATGATTTTTTTCATTCCTTTGACTCGTTTAGTCTTTATTCAAGTACAAGTGATGTTTAATTATTCATCTAGATAAACATAACAATCACCAACATGCTACCATAATAGAGTACATTAAGTTATATGTTCCTGAAATGTTCTGAAATGCAGTGTTCCTAAAATGTTTTCTTGATATCAAGCTATGTTCAAAAGTTAGAAAATCTTTTGTTTGGGTTCAGTACTCTTATAGCAAAGTCAGCTCTAATAGAGCAAAGTTGGCTCTAATAGAACCTATTAGAGCATCTTAATAATAGCACATATTATTAAGATCTTAATAATAGCATCTTAATAATCTTTTGTTAGGATAGCTTTTGTTTGGGCACTTGTTTCTATTAGAGCAAAGTAAGCTCTAATAGCACCTATTAGAGCAGCTAAATGGAAGCAGCAACCACGTGTGTGAGAAGGTACTAGTATTATTCTGTTTCTTTATTTGTGCAAATTGTTATGATTACATTTCATTTTTAGGCATTAAAATATAATTATTTTCTTATGCAGCTCTGGAACATAAAGGGTCGGATATCTCGAAGCTATGTTAGAAGATTTCAAGACTATAACAAGCTAGCTACTTTTATTTTAGAAGACAATACTTAATATACTTTTTATTATTAGAAGACAATATTGATCTATGTTTAAGTTCATTAGTTGATATAAAAATGTTCTTTATATTGATTTGTGTAATTTGGATTAATGTTATGTTTTAGTAGTTTGGATTTATGTAATTTAATCTTGACTTAATATAAAAATGTTCTTTATATTGATCTGTGTAATTTTTTTGATTTTAGTAGTTTGATGATAAGTTCAGAACTTACTTTTGTGGCAAGCTGATATTAAACTTACTTTTGTGTGACATCTTTAAAATGCTCTCTTTAGTGACAGATCACGGTTTGAAAAAGCTATATAAGTATATATAACAAAATAATTTTGCTATTGTAAAAATAAGTAATAACAAGTCAAGCATGCAATAACAATAGTATATAATAACGGTTTGCAAATGCTATAGAAATATATATGATAATTAACTAATTATGCTATTGTAGAGTGAAGTAATAGCAGGTTGTGAATGCGATAACAAACTAATAAAAAATATTACAAAATAACATTCATATAGAATTCGCAATTGTATTTTTGAAACACTATTGTAACTTTCCTATATAAGATAGCGTGCGATTTGATAGTGTTTCGGATAATGCTATACACTATCTATGATAGCGTTTATGATATGCTATTAATGACGATTATTGTTGTAGTGATCGGCAGCCCTTAACATAAATTTTAGGGATTCTTTAGGGAAGAACCACTCACCTACAACCGGATTCAAGGGAAGAGAAGGCGACAATGAAGCCTTGCGACGATTCAATTCTGGCAAAGCTCCGATTCCCAACCAAAGATCTCCATCGAGTCCCCCTTCTCCCTCACGCCACCTAGGGATGCGTGCGGCTCATCCTTGGATCCATATAGTACGGTCCTAGGTAGGCATCTTATTTTTTTAAAATGCTAAATTACTATTTTGCCGCTCTTCACTTAAGTCCACCCAATTCGCTCAAAACGAATCTGATTCGAGCTCCGATCGCACCCTCAGACTCGACTCGAACCCCAACTCGAACTTAACACATAATTTAACTCATAAATAAGGAGATTTCCAAAGTGCAAGGGTCTCACCTCAAGTCACACGCTATCGATCAACTCCACACGCGCCGTTGCGCACCACGACCATCCCGCTGAAACTAATACACGCAAACATATTTATTTAATTTTAGCGGGTATTACAAATCTAAACATAGAGTAACTAATTCAATTAATAAAAACAATGATTTAGAGCTTACCTCGAATAACACATCATAATGAAAGGCGACAAAGAGAGTGAAAGAGGGAGGAAAAGTGAAAGAAGAGAATGAAGTGAGAGAAGTGATGGAGAGTAAATGAGGATCAGGGCCGAATTCGGCCTATATATAAGGTGGTCGTTACTGATGTTAAGTTACCAGCAATAGCCCTGATGGTTGTTGCTAAGCCGTTGACGATGATGTTACATTAGCAACGACCGGTGCAGCCTTAGGTAAGCCGTTGCTAATAGCGATGGTAGGTCGGTCGTTGCTATTAGCCCGTAACAGTTAGATGTAATTCTAGTAGTGTTCAACTATTATTTTGTAACAAATTGTGTAATACCCGCGAAAAAAATTTAATTAATTTATTTTGGCTTCAGCGGGAAAGCCGAGATGCATGTCGGAGCGGGCCGAGAAATCGTCAGAGGGAAAGATTAGTGATATGACCCTTACGCATGAGAAAAATTATTTTATTTAAGTCAGGATGGAAGGTCGGGTCGAGTCGAGTCCGTAGGTTCAAACGAAACTCGATTCGGACGAGTATAGGTCGAGTTATGTTCCACTTAAGTCATAAGGGCAAAATTGTAAAATTGAAAATAAATAAATAAATATAACACACCTGGGACCGTACGACTCCTCCTTGGAGTCGCACGCATCCCTAGGCGGTGGTGTAGGGAGATGCACACAAGAGAGAGGCAGCCGGGTGCTTGTCGTCGTAGGAGGCCGATCGCCCTAGGGATTAAGGGCCGACTGCTTGGGGAAGATGATGATTTTTGAAATTTATTTATACACTATTTTATTTATAAATTGACACTATGCGAAGAGAAATTGGTTCCTTGTGGATAGCGGCCGATATAGGGCAGTTTAGGGTCGTACCTAAAGCCGTAGGGTACCGGCGGTTGGTGATAGGGAAATAACTTTGATGAACCACTATTTTGACATACGTTTATGCGTGATGGTTAGGATGACTTGGTGATGAATTGAGAATCCTTATTAGGGGTACTCGGCTAGCGATCCTACACTAAGAGTTAAGGGCCAAATGGTCCTAATGAAGAAGGTTCACTTCCGGGCTAAGGTGAACCTAGTATTTGGTGTAAGGATAATGGCTATATCTTGGAATTGATAGTATGTATTGAATATAGGGATAATGGTCAAGAACACATATGCTTGGGTTTGATTTCTCTTGGTTGGAGTGGTAGAAGGCATGTCTGAGAGGTTAAGGCCGGACTCGGTGTAGCCACACGCGCACTATTGATATTTGCAAAAATGTCTAAATGACTTGAGTAATTTTATTGGTGTGTGTCCTTGTTTGTTATTTCTTGTGATGATGCTTGTGCAAGATGCTTGTGCTTGGAGTATGGTTGGACTGAGAAGCGCTTTAGCTAGTGGAGCTATTGCCCGACTCAGCGAGTGAATTATGGGTCGAGAGATTTCATTAGTGAGCCACGCCGACGACTTACCTAAGTGACATTTGGTTAGAGGGCTATTCCCAACCAGAGGGGGCACCAGAGTTAGTAGGCCATCCTAGCTGAGAGGGCCTCAAGACTCTTCTTCCTCTCTGATCTTCTTCTCTGGTGAGTGAATCCTCCGTAAAATCCCTAGAATTCATGTTAGGGGTTGTCAAGTGGTTTTTCTTGAAAACGAGGTTGGGAACTTGTTGTTTCTTGCGAATTGTATGTTGTATCATGCTTATGTGTGCCGATTATGAATTATAGGGCACCCTTTAGGGTTTAGGAGGGTGCAGCAACCCTAGGGCATGCCCCCAAACCCTAGGGAGGGCTGGCCCTATTAGATGAAATCATATTAGGTGTTTGCTAATTATTTCAGATTTTATTACTGAGTGCCGCGTTTGCGTCGGCATCATCAGTGCTTGCAGCGTCAGTGAAGCCGAACAACAAGGCAGTGGAGCTAGTATAGAAGCAAGAAGCACTGCAGCCGTCTCGCAGTCCCTCTCCGACCACACTTGTGATGAAGTTCCCACCACAAACAACTCTGCCTTCAGTTGCCTCTTTGAAGGCAAGGTTCGCGCGGTTTGGGGCCTTTGAACTCTCTGGCACCCGTGTGTATTGGAAATCCAACACTTGCAAGGTGGTCTTCAAGTACAAGTCCGATGTAGAGCTCGCACTCAACAATACGAGGGCCAACAAGATGTTCAGCCAAATCAAGGTCCATTTCTATCTCCGTGATGCTAATGCTACTGACCCATTAACTGATGTTAGTGGGCAGAGGCCGGAGTCGCGCCCCTTTGAAGGCATCCAATTCCGACCTGGAAATGATGCAAGCAGCGACAATAGAACCTCTTTGGGTCAATCCATGTCTTTGTCGAATTCAAATCAGAGGCCAACTGGGCAGCTCAAATCCATTCTAAAGAAGCCCGACGACGATGCTGGCCCAAGCAGCATTGGACCTAACTCACCCTAAAAGCTCGAAATCCTCGAAATCCTCGAAATCTTCATTATTATCATCATCATCGTTCCTCTCTTCCTCCTCGTCAAAATAGATTAGGCTCTGACTAATCTGAGGTGATGTGGGGTTGGCTTCTTCTTCGGAAGTGTCCCATTTGGGTGGGAGATTGTCATCATAAAGAGTTAAGAACTGTTGTTCGTCTAGGAGCTCGGACTCATCGTATTCGCTGCTCCAATCTTCCTCGACCTTGTAGAATTGATCCCAGTCAGGATCTTCGGCGAAAAGTGCGCCTGCAAATTCGTCGGCTGGCAGATCATCATCTTCAGCGATTCTCCTTCTTTACTGCTTGGCTTTCTTCCTTAATGAACTTATTTTCCATCATCAGGTAATTCGCATAATCAAGCAGTTCTTTGATCAAAATATCCTTATCTTGATATTGCGGGAAGTTCTGTTTAATAATATTCAGTTTTCTTCCTAAAACGAAGCGTGAGCACATAGGACATACCGTTAGTAGGCAGCTCCGGCAATGTGCCCTCATTTTAGGGTTCGTGAACTCCTTGCAGCAGGTACAGCGTTCACATCCTGGGGTGATTTCCTCCTGATTGTCCTCCCATCTGTGCACGCAATTTTCCATGTTTGCTGGTAGAGTTATCTTTGTTCTCCAATTGTTTTCTGTGGATCCCCATAGCCGAGAAAGAAGACTAGCACAAATCCCAGGGGAAGCGGATGGCCCCTCACTAAAGTCCGCGTAGTTTTATTTCTACTCACTTTATTTTTATTTTGCAGAAAAATGATATTTGATAAGCTGCAGCAACAAGCAATCACAAATCGTCAGACTCTTTGGGCAACTAAGAAGAGCATCTCAAGTGCCCAGCACTGGGCTGTTCTTGGAGGAGTTACAGACTCTAACGCAGGAATGAAAGAGCTGGAGCGATTAACTGGAAAGGTTCTATTCAAAAGGCCCAGAACCCTTGAACAAGAAACAAAATGGGCCGAGAAGATCAAGAGGATCCATATGGACCAAACTTTAACAACAATTGCAGAACTAGAAAAACTTCTGGCCATAAGTTTCCTACAAAAATCAAGAATCGAACAAAATGACTCAATCTACAAATAGGAGACAGATTCGATTGAAGTCATCTCAAGACACATCAACAACCTAAAGCAATGCCACCAAATGATAAACAGCACGAGGCAGAGCATGGTGCTGTGTGCGTTAGCTTCTTCTTGTCTGAAGATGAGCTTAATAATGGCATTGATAGTTTTGCCCAATTCATCTGTTATCGGCCTTGGCGCCATCTGAGTCTCTTCTATGGCTTCCTCCAGGTTGCATATGTAGTCTGCTATATGCAATGGTACCTCTTCCACCACTGCTAGTTTTGTGGTCAATCTTGATAAAGCGTCAGCCAGAATGTTAAGCTTTCCATCGACATGCTGAAAGTTGATGATAATACCTGTGCCTGTGATGTAGTCTACGAAATTTAACCATCTGACTCTTGATGGTTTATTTTGATTAGACTTATTGTGGAAGCTTATTATCGCCTGGCAGTCGGTCCTCAGCGTAATTTCCTTCTTGTCCAGATAATGAATTTTTAGAGAGTTAAGAGTTTCCATGCATGCATGGATCTCCGCGTCAATTGTGGACTTTATTATGGGAAACTTACCGCTTGCATAGGCGCAGATGCGTTCTGATTGTCTACTATCATTCTTTTTCTTCTTCCACTTACAGATCCCACCCCATCCTTCCATACATCCGTCGGTTTCCAGTATAATGTATGCGTCAGATGATAGGCGAGAGGAAACTTTCATTCTTGTTCTTACAACTCTATCTAGGGTCGCCTTATATAGGCGAGAGGAAACTTTCAGAGTAAGCAATAATAATTGAGTGCGGGTGCGCTTTGGGCCCCATCGTCCACTCATACTATTTGCTTTTCTTAAAGTGATTCCTTCGTACCACACTTATTGATATGTTACAGTAACTTGATAATATTTTACAGCACATTAGATTCGTTCTTATCGTCCTTGGTGACAGCGTCCTTTGTCTTTGCTGGTAAGTTGTCGACAGCATCTCTTAGATAGTGTAGGAAATGCTCTGCCTCGTGCTGTTTATCATTTGGTGGCATTGCTTTAGGTTGTTGATGTGTCTTGAGATGACTTCAATCGAATCTGTCTCCCATTTGTAGATTGAGTCATTTTGTTCGATTCTTGATTTTTGTAGGAAACTTATGGCCAGAAGTTTTTCTAGTTCTGCAATTGTTGTTAAAGTTTGGTCCATATGGATCCTCTTGATCTTCTCGGCCCATTTTGTTTCTTGTTCAAGGGTTCTGGGCCTTTTGAATAGAACCTTTCCAGTTAATCGCTCCAGCTCTTTCATTCCTGCGTTAGAGTCTGTAACTCCTCCAAGAACAGCCCAGTGCTGGGCACTTGAGATGCTCTTCTTAGTTGCCCAAAGAGTCTGACGATTTGTGATTGCTTGTTGCTGCAGCTTATCAAATATCATTTTTCTGCAAAATAAAAATAAAGTGAGTAGAAATAAAACTACGCGGACTTTAGTGAGGGGCCATCCGCTTCCCCTGGGATTTGTGCTAGTCTTCTTTCTCGGCAGGACCTTTGCCTTTGGAGGCATCTAAGTCCCTTTCTTTGGTCTGGTCATCTAGTTCTTCCAGGAGTCTTTCTGGTTGCCATATCATTTCATCAAGGTGTTGTTGATGTAATATTCTGTAGAACTCGTCTGTTTCCTTGAGCAATTTCTTTATGGCCTTTTGATATTCACCTTCATTTTCTTGGACTCCCTTATCGCATGGTGTTGCTTCTCTTTTACTTCCCGAGGATTCAGGTTTATCACACAGATACGCTTCTCTCAAATGTTTCCTGTATCTTTCTTAGCTGTGTATCTATGAATTCTTCTTCTTCTTTTTCTCTCATGTAGTCGTCTAGGTATTCATCCCAAAATGGTAAATCTGATATTCTTGGGGGCGTACCGTAGTAAAAGCTCTCGTCAGGGTAGTAAGCATAGTATTCAGGCCTCATCATTTCTTCCATTAGGATGCTTATTGCTTCTTCGTTATCATCATTTATCTCTTCGGTTTCTTCATCCCACGCGTAGAGTGCGTTAGCTTCTTCTTGTCTGAAGATGAGCTTAATAATGGCACAACCGATCCAATTCCGCTTGTGTGGAGCTACATATGCAACCTGGAGGAAGCCATAGAAGAGACTCAGATGGCGCCAAGGCCGATAACAGATGAATTGGGCAAAACTATCAATGCCATTATTAAGCTCATCTTCAGACAAGAAGAAGCTAACGCACTCTACGCGTGGGAAAGATATCTTTGTTCGAACAATTGGTATCAGAGCTTACTACATTCAGGTACTTTCGTTTACGGTTCTTTAACTCAGCTAGCATTTAAATCTTTACACTAGTATACTTTAAGGCCAAAATCTACTAGGATAGACGATAAAGGGGATAACAGTACCCATTAAAGGAGAAGATTTCTCATACGTTCGCAATCCCAGCAGATATTAGCCTACTAAGTGTATCTAGTATACGGATTTTTATCTATATGAGTGACTGGAACCTTACAGCGGCAAGTACCATTTATAAGGACGCTCTTAAGGCCACTGAAGCACTCGGCACTCCAGCTGAAGGCTTCATTAAACCAGCTTTAATCACAACTAAACAATCAGAAATCATCTTCAAGCAATTAAACACCTTAATACAACTCTCTTGCAAAATTAAGGAACAGCTTGACGAACTAGCTACAGAGGTCAAACTTCTCAAAGAAGCTCGAACAACAAACCCAAAATCGATCTCAGATTCGATCGATTCGTTAGCCCGTGACCAACAAAAACTAAAAATCGGGGATTCTTCCGAGAAGAAACCACAACCAAGACCTCCAGGAACACTATACGTGTTCAAAGATCCAAAACTAATTTTTGAGCAGGAGAAGGCCAAATTAAAACAATGACTGCAGCAAACAGGGCGTCCACCTCCTCCAGAACAGAAGTACTTAACCCAAGACCGTCAATAGCCGGCAATGACAACAGACAGCCAACTATCGACGACCAAATCAGGAGTTATGGTGCAATGGTTGGATACACAGGATGGCAGGGAGGGGAGAGTAATCTCCTACTCTCACGCTCTTTGCTAGGAAGACTTTCCAACACCAGCCACACAAACTTCAGATACAATGTTCAAAATGTGGCGGATCACTTAGCAAGCCGAGGTATTCGAGCAATACCGGGATAGATACGCTCTACAGAAAGCCTTCAAGGGCAACAGTGGATTATACGCCCAGCCCTCATTGCAGTTCCAAGAAACCCGCAATCAAGCAGCATTCGGACGAGGACAGACGGCTCCTTAGCCGTCCAATTCTTAGATTATGTTACACAACCATCTTCAGCAACTGCTGACGATGATGATCTGCCAGCCGACGAATTTGCAGGCGCACTTTTCGCCGAAGATCCTGACTGGGATCAATTCTACAAGGTCGAGGAAGATTGGAGCAGCGAATACGATGAGTCCGAGCTCCTAGACGAACAACAGTTCTTAACTCTTTATGATGACAATCTCCCACCCAAATGGGACACTTCCGAAGAAGAAGCCAACCCCACATCACCTCAGATTAGTCAGAGCCTAATCTATTTTGACGAGGAGGAAGAGAGGAACGATGATGATGATAATAATGAAGATTTCGAGGATTTCGAGACCAAATATAGTAAGTTCAGCATTTCAGATGAAACCGCATTCACAGCAGAACTTGACTACCCTATCCTCCGAAAACTAAAGGATAAAGTCATCACTAATGAAGCTCAGGATATTTCAGAATCAGCATTCGCCACTGGCGAGTCATCGTCAGTCACCCAAATACCAAGAGAGCCAATTATGGGACCAGCTCAATACCCCCCTGGTAATTTAACAAGACCAACCTACCAAGGAGACTTCGGAACAATGAGTTCAAAGATAGGCAGTTTACGAGGAGGCTATTCTAAAGCATATAATGAGAGGTATACCCTACCCTCTGCTCAATCAAATACCGGAGCCATCCTAGTTCTGCCAGAAAATGCTGGTCACTACAGTGATGTAATTTCAAGATGGGAATCCATCACTCTCAATTTGTTAAATGAGAGAACCTGGACAGACAATAGGGCAAAGGTATGCTTTGTCGAAAATCTCTTAGGGGAAAATGAAAAGAAAATGTGGATACAATGGCGGATGGCCTACCCCACTGAGTATGAAGAAATAGTATCCATAGCGGATGATCCGCAGAATATCATTTCCCAAGTAAGAAGGATGGTGCTATTAGAAGACCCTACTACTGGATCGACAGATGAACAAAACAGAGCTTACGAAGATCTGGAACGACTCACTTGTTCAAATGTCAAAGACTTGTTTGAATATCTCAATGATTACAAGGCGCTCGCCTCAAAGTCAGGAAGGATGTACATCTCTCCCGAGCTTTCTGAGAAAATATTTAGAAAGATGCCTCCGATCGTTGGCAAAGAATTAGAGGCCGCATTCAAACTAAAACATCCAGGTAACACAATAGGAGTAGTACCTAGAATTCATTTCATCTATCAGTACATCGAAGATCAATGCAAAAGAGCAGCTTTCCAGAGAAGCCTGAAGGATCTATCATTATGCAGTAAAATCCCAATTCCGGGCTACTACAACAAAACTAAGAAGTATAGCCTGAGGAAGGCTAAAAACTACAAAGGAAAGCCTCATGAGTCACACGTGAGAGTCTTCAAAAGAAAATACTCAGAACGAATGAAGAAATGCAAATGTTTTATTTGTGGCGAGGAAGGCCACTTTGCTAGGGAATGCAAGAAGAAGTTGGGAAATATCGCTAGGGCGGCGATAATTGACAATCTTGAGCTACCCGAAGATTGGGACGTACTATCAGTTGATCAGAATGAACCAGATAGTGATGCCATCTGTTCATTCTCAGAAGGAGAATCTGGGACAGCTCACACTCTCTTCTTAGAGCAATCAGAACTTCCATATGATACGGCATTTGTCTTATGGACAAGCAATGAAGAGTTAGTTATGGTAATCACCACCACAGAAACAAAAGATCAGACATGGGGATCCACAGAAAACAATTGGAGAACAAAGATAACTCTACCAGCAAACATGGAAAATTGCGTGCACAGATGGGAGGACAATCAGGAGGAAATCACCCCAGGATGTGAACGCTGTACCTGCTGCAAGGAGTTCACGAACCCTAAAATGAGGGCACATTGCCGGAGCTGCCTACTAACGGTATGTCCTATGTGCTCACGCTTCGTTTTAGGAAGAAAACTGAATATTATTAAACAGAACTTCCCGCAATATCAAGATAAGGATATTTTGATCAAAGAACTGCTTGATTATGCGAATTACCTGATGATGGAAAATAAGTTCATTAAGGAAGAAAGCCAAGCAGTAAAGAAGGAGAATGAAGAACTAAAGAAAGAAATCAAAGACCTTAGAGAGCAGCAAATAGAGGATCTAGAAGAAGAATTCCACAATTTGAGTATTCAGGAAGACATTAGGGAAAAGAAAGGGAAATTCCCTATGAAGGAAGATCTTGGATTAGGCAATTTCAACCTCAAGCCCAAAGAATTAAAGATCCAAGAACCAGAAGAAAGCACGAACAAGCTCTCTACATCACCACAAGAACAACACCTGCCTCAAGAATATGCTACTATAGCAGATAAGGTTAATCAGCCTCAAGGAAAAAGGGTCTTAAACAGGCTGTATAATATGACGATAGTCATGGAAATCCCGCAAGTGCAAACCTTCAAGGTTCAGGCCATTTTGGATACTGGGGCCACCGTATGTTGTGTGGATCAAGATTCCATACCAAAAGAAGCACTAGAGCCGAGCCCATATCCTATCATGATTAATGGGGTAAACTCCCAGCAGATGGCCAGTAACAAGCTAAAGGGAGGATACATGATTATTGAGGAGAACAAGTTTCCTATCCCCTTCACTTATTCATTTCCAATGAGTAAAAAGGACGGAATTCAAATGCTCATCGGATGCAACTTTATTCGAGCTATGAAGGGAGGACTCAGAATAGAAGATCAAACTATTACATTCTACAAAAAGCTCACCACAATATCAACCAGAACTGACGCAGAAGTATCAGCAAAGGCGGTACTTGAAGAATTCGAGCTTACTGAAGACGAATGTATAGACATACTCAACACTACAACGAGTCATCATGAGATCAAAGAGTCAGAAAGGTTTCATAGAAGATTCAAACCTTTACTTCAACGATTAACAGATCAGGGCTATATTGGGGACAACCCAATTGCCCACTGGAGCAAAAATCAGGTAACATGCAGAATTGACGTGATAAACCCTGATCTAACAGTACAGGATAGGCCTCTGAAACATGTCACGCCAGCCATGAAAGATCAATATGACAAGCATATCAAGAGCCTTCTCCAGATAGGCGTGATAAGGACAAGTTCCAGTCGGCACAGGACGATGGCCATGATCGTCAATTCTGGAACTACAATTGACCCGATCACCAAGGAAGAAATAAAAGGGAAAGAAAGACTGGTCTTCAACTACCGCACACTCAACGACAACACCTATAAGGACCAGTACAGTCTACCTGGAATTAACACAATCATCAAAAGGGTTGGAAATAGTAAGGTCTTTTCTAAATTCGACCTTAAATCAGGATTCCATCAAGTCGCAATGGATCCAGAATCCATACCCTGGACAGCTTTCATTGTTCCGAATGGGCTATTTGAATGGCTAGTAATGCCGTTCGGGCTCAAGAACGCCCCAGCCATATTCCAAAGAAAGATGGATCAGTGTTTTAAAGGTACGGAAAAATTTATAGCTGTCTACATTGACGACATATTGGTATTTTCCAATACAGAGGAAGAACATGCAGAACACCTCAAGAAGATGTTAGAAATTTGTGAAAAATGGGGCCTCGTTATCTCGCCTACAAAAATGAAGATAGCAGTAGGAGAGATCGAATTTCTGGGAGCAATTATCGGAAAGAGTAAGATAAGGCTCCAACCCCATATCATCAAAAAGATAGCATCGTTCGACCTGGAGAGTTTAATGACCAAGACTGGTCTGAGAACCTGGCTAGGGATTCTGAATTATGCCAGGAGTTACATTCCGAAGCTAGGAACTTTATTGGGGCCATTATACTCCAAAACTGGGCCCCACGGAGATAAACGCCTCAAACCTTCAGACAAAGACCTCATTGCAAAGGTTAAGGAACTGGTACAAAATCTACCAGATCTCGAACTCCCACCATCTGACGCATACATTATACTGGAAATCGACGGATGTATGGAAGGATGGGGTGGGATCTGTAAGTGGAAGAAGAAAAAGAATGATAGTAGACAATCAGAACGCATCTGCGCCTATGCAAGCGGTAAGTTTCCCATAATAAAGTCCACAATTGACGCGGAGATCCATGCATGCATGGAAACTCTTAACTCTCTAAAAATTCATTATCTGGACAAGAAGGAAATTACGCTGAGGACCGACTGCCAGGCGATAATAAGCTTCCACAATAAGTCTAATCAAAATAAACCATCAAGAGTCAGATGGTTAAATTTCATAGACTACATCACAGGCACAGGTATTATCATCAACTTTGAGCATGTCGATGGAAAGCTTAACATTCTGGCTGACGCTTTATCAAGATTGACCACAAAACTAGCAGTGGTGGAAGAGGTACCATTGCATATAGCAGACTACATATGCAACCTGGAGGAAGCCATAGAAGAGACTCAGATGGCGCCAAGGCCGATAACAGATGAATTGGGCAAAACTATCAATGCCATTATTAAGCTCATCTTCAGACAAGAAGAAGCTAACGCACTCTACGCGTGGGATGAAGAAACCGAAGAGATAAATGATGATAACGAAGAAGCAATAAGCATCCTAATGGAAGAAATGATGAGGCCTGAATACTATGCTTACTACCCTGACGAGAGCTTTTACTACGGTACGCCCCCAAGAATATCAGATTTACCATTTTGGGATGAATACCTAGACGACTACATGAGAGAAAAAGAAGAAGAAGAATTCATAGATACACAGCTAAGAAAGATACAGGAAACATTTGAGAGAAGCGTATCTTTGTGTGATAAACCTGAATCCTCAGGAAGTAAAAGAGAAGCAACACCATGCGATAAGGGAGTCCAAGAAAATGAAGGTGAATATCAAAAGGCCATAAAGAAATTGCTCAAGGAAACAGACGAGTTCTACAGAATATTACATCAACAACACCTTGATGAAATGATATGGCAACCAGAAAGACTCCTGGAAGAACTAGATGACCAGACCAAAGAAAGGGACTTAGATGCCTCCAAAGGCAAAGGTCCTGCCGAGAAAGAAGACTAGCACAAATCCCAGGGGAAGCGGATGGCCCCTCACTAAAGTCCGCGTAGTTTTATTTCTACTCACTTTATTTTTATTTTGCAGAAAAATGATATTTGATAAGCTGCAGCAACAAGCAATCACAAATCGTCAGACTCTTTGGGCAACTAAGAAGAGCATCTCAAGTGCCCAGCACTGGGCTGTTCTTGGAGGAGTTACAGACTCTAACGCAGGAATGAAAGAGCTGGAGCGATTAACTGGAAAGGTTCTATTCAAAAGGCCCAGAACCCTTGAACAAGAAACAAAATGGGCCGAGAAGATCAAGAGGATCCATATGGACCAAACTTTAACAACAATTGCAGAACTAGAAAAACTTCTGGCCATAAGTTTCCTACAAAAATCAAGAATCGAACAAAATGACTCAATCTACAAATGGGAGACAGATTCGATTGAAGTCATCTCAAGACACATCAACAACCTAAAGCAATGCCACCAAATGATAAACAGCACGAGGCAGAGCATTTCCTACACTATCTAAGAGATGCTGTCGACAACTTACCAGCAAAGACAAAGGACGCTGTCACCAAGGACGATAAGAACGAATCTAATGTGCTGTAAAATATTATCAAGTTACTGTAACATATCAATAAGTGTGGTACGAAGGAATCACTTTAAGAAAAGCAAATAGTATGAGTGGACGATGGGGCCCAAAGCGCACCCGCACTCAATTATTATTGCTTACTCTGAAAGTTTCCACTCGCCTATATAAGGCGACCCTAGATAGAGTTGTAAGAACACACTGGAATAACCAGACAGTTCAAACTTCTCTTAGTTTGCTACTCTTGAGATAAGCTTTCTAAGCTTCCAGTTTAATAAATCTTTTGCTCTACTCTGCAACCTTACTCTATCCCGTGTCTTTAATGACCTGAGATCTTGTAAGAAGAACAACCGATCCAATTCCGCTTGTGTGGAGCTACTTTCTCTTTGCTATCGGGGATTCTTCCGAGAAGAAACCACAACCAAGACCTCCAGGAACACTATACGTGTTCAAAGATCCAAAACTAATTTTTGAGCAGGAGAAGGCCAAATTAAAACAATGACTACAGCAAACAGGGCGTCCACCTCCTCCAGAACAGAAGTACTTAACCCAAGACCGTCAATAGCCGGCAATGACAACCGACAGCCAACTATCGATGACCAAATCAGGAGTTACCGACTCAGCAACCGCCTGAGGCACGAACTCCAGAGACGAGTCCACAATTCATCAAGAAGGAGAGGCTTCAACCGAAGTCTCGAATCACAGGTAGATCCAAACGCTGAACTAACGATATCTCAATATCAGCGTGCTCAGCAAGTCCCTGCTGAAACACTATACCAGGCAGGCTGGGCTGAACGAAATCATAGGGTCTATCAGCATTATTCTGATGAGAGGATTCTGGTAACGGAAGGTGCTGAACTTGAACTTCCCTTTATTACTGATCAAAGCTATTCAACATTAGTACAGGAGGGATTACAGCACCTGCATATCGGAATGATTATGGTTCGGGTACACACCCTGCACAGAAGGAGCGCAGGTGTAAACGCCTTAATTCTCTTAAGAGACACAAGGTGGTCAGACGACCGATCCATTATAAGTTCTATGGAAATAGATCTCACTTCTGGAACTCAACTGGCCTACACAGCGCCAGACTTAATGATAAGTATTCATGACTTTCGAGAGCACATACAGCTGGTCATCCAAACGCATGGATACACAGGATGGCAGTAGGAGAGATCGAATTTATAGAAGATCAAGAGGATCCATATGGACCAAACTTTAACAACAATTGCAGAACTAGGAAACTTATGGCCAGAAGTTTTTCTAGTTCTGCAATTGTTGTTAAAGTTTGGTCCATATGGATCCTCTTGATCTTCTCGGCCCATTTTGTTTCTTGTTCAAGGGTTCTGGGCCTTTTGAATAGAACCTTTCCAGTTAATCGCTCCAGCTCTTTCATTCATGCGTTAGAGTCTGTAACTCCTCCAAGAACACTGGTAACGGAAGGTGCTCAACTTGAACTTCCCTTTATTACTGATCAAAGCTATTCAACATTAGTACAGGAGGGATTACAGCACCTGCATATCGGAATGATTATGGTTCGGGTACACACCCTGCACAGAAGGAGCGCAGGTGTAAACGCCTTAATTCTCTTAAGAGACACAAGGTGGTCAGACGACCGATCCATTATAAGTTCTATGGAAATAGATCTCACTTCTGGAACTCAACTGGCCTACACAGCGCCAGACTTAATGATAAGTATTCATGACTTTCGAGAGCACATACAGCTGGTCATCCAAACGCATGGATACACAGGATGGTAGGGAGGGGAGAGTAATCTCCTACTCTCACGCTCTTTGCTAGGAAGACTTTCCAACACCAGCCACACAAACTTCAGATACAATGTTCAAAATGTGGCGGATCACTTAGCAAGCCGAGGTATTCGAATTGGGTTGTCCCACTGTGGTCGCCAGTATTCATCCCAAAATGGTAAATATGATATTCTTGGGGGCGTACCGTAGTAAAAGCTCTCGTCAGGGTAGTAAGCATAGTATTCAGGCCTCATCATTTCTTCCATTAGGATGCTTATTGCTTCTTCGTTATCATCATTTATCTCTTCGGTTTCTTCATCCCACGCGTAGAGTGCGTTAGCTTCTTCTTGTCTGAAGATGAGCTTAATAATGGCATTGATAGTTTTGCCCAATTCATCTGTTATCGGCCTTGGCGCCATCTGAGTCTCTTCTATGGCTTCCTCCAGGTTGCATATGTAGTCTGCTATATGCAATGGTACCTCTTCCACCACTGCTAGTTTTGTGGTCAATCTTGATAAAGCGTCAGCCAGAATGTTAAGCTTTCCATCGACATGCTCAAAGTTGATGATAATACCTGTGCCTGTGATGTAGTCTACGAAATTTAACCATCTGACTCTTGATGGTTTATTTTGATTAGACTTATTGTGGAAGCTTATTATCGCCTGGCAGTCGGTCCTCAGCGTAATTTCCTTCTTGTCCAGATAATGAATTTTTAGAGAGTTAAGAGTTTCCATGCATGCATGGATCTCCGCGTCAATTGTGGACTTTATTATGGGAAACTTACCGCTTGCATAGGCGCAGATGCGTTCTGATTGTCTACTATCATTCTTTTTCTTCTTCCACTTACAGATCCCACCCCATCCTTCCATACATCCGTCGATTTCCAGTATAATGTATGCGTCAGATGGTGGGAGTTCGAGATCTGGTAGATTTTGTACCAGTTCCTTAACCTTTGCAATGAGGTCTTTGTCTGAAGGTTTGAGGCGTTTATCTCCGTGGGGCCCAGTTTTGGAGTATAATGGCCCCAATAAAGTTCCTAGCTTCGGAATGTAACTCCTGGCATAATTCAGAATCCCTAGCCAGGTTCTCAGACCAGTCTTGGTCATTAAACTCTCCAGGTCGAACGATGCTATCTTTTTGATGATATGGGGTTGGAGCCTTATCTTACTCTTTCCGATAATGCTCCCATATCAGAGCTTACTACATTCAGGTACTTTCGTTTACGGTTCTTTAACTCAGCTAGCATTTAAATCTTTACACTAGTATACTTTAAGGCCAAAATCTACTAGGATAGACGATAAAGGGGATAACAGTACCCATTAAAGGAGAAGATTTCCCATACGTTCGCAATCCCAGCAGATATTAGCCTACTAAGTGTATCTAGTATACGGATTTTTATCTATATGAGTGACTGGAACCTTACAGCGGCAAGTACCGTTTATATGGACGCTCTTAAGGCCACTGAAGCACTCGGCACTCCAGCTGAAGGCTTCATTAAACCAGCTTTAATCACAACTAAACAATCAGAAATCATCTTCAAGCAATTAAACACCTTAATACAACTCTCTTGCAAAATTAAGGAACAGCTTGACGAACTAGCTACAGAGGTCAAACTTCTCAAAGAAGCTCGAACAACAAACCCAAAATCGATCTCAGATTCGATCGATTCGTTAGCCCGTGACCTACAAAAACTAAAAATCGGGGATTCTTCCGAGAAGAAACCACAACCAAGACCTCCAGGAACACCAGTATCCAAAATGGCCTGAACCTTGAAGGTTTGCACTTGCGGGATTTCCATGACTAACGTCATATTATACAGCCTGTTTAAGACCCTTTTTCCTTGAGGCTGATTAACCTTATCTGCTATAGTAGCATATTCTTGAGGCAGGTGTTGTTCTTGTGGTGATGTAGAGAGCTTGTTCGTGCTTTCTTCTGGTTCTTGGATCTTTAATTCTTTGGGCTTGAGGTTGAAATTGCCTAATCCAAGATCTTCCTTCATAGGGAATTTCCCTTTCTTTTCCCTAATGTCTTCCTGAATACTCAAATTGTGGAATTCTTCTTCTAGATCCTCTATTTGCTGCTCTCTAAGGTCTTTGATTTCTTTCTTTAGTTCTTCATTCTCCTTCTTTACTGCTTGGCTTTCTTCCTTAATGAACTTATTTTCCCGTGTACTGATAGATGAAATGAATTCTAGGTACTACTCCTATTGTGTTACCTGGATGTTTTAGTTTGAATGCGGCCTCTAATTCTTTGCCAACGATCGGAGGCATCTTTCTAAATATTTTCTCAGAAAGCTCGGGAGAGATGTACATCCTTCCTGACTTTGAGGCGAGCGCCTTGTAATCATTGAGATATTCAAACAAGTCTTTGACATTTGAACAAGTGAGTCGTTCCAGATCTTCGTAAGCTCTGTTTTGTTCATCTGTCGATCCAGTAGTAGGGTCTTCTAATAGCACCATCCTTCTTACTTGGGAAATGATATTCTGCGGATCATCCGCTATGGATACTATTTCTTCATACTCAGTGGGGTAGGCCATCCGCCATTGTATCCACATTTTCTTTTCATTTTCCCCTAAGAGATTTTCGACAAAGCATACCTTTGCCCTGTTGTCTGTCCAGGTTCTCTCATTTAACAAATTGAGAGTGATGGATTCCCATCTTGAAATTACATCACTGTAGTGACCAGCATTTTCTGGCAGAACTAGGATGGCTCCGGTATTTGATTGAGCAGAGGGTAGGGTATACCTCTCATTATATGCTTTAGAATAGCCTCCTCGTAAACTGCCTATCTTTGAACTCATTGTTCCGAAGTCTCCTTGGTAGGTTGGTCTTGTTAAATTACCAGGGGGGTATTGAGCTGGTCCCATAATTGGCTCTCTTGGTATTTGGGTGACTGACGATGACTCGCCAGTGGCGAATGCTGATTCTGAAATATCCTGAGCTTCATTAGATTTCGTAGACTACATCACAGGCACAGGTATTATCATCAACTTTGAGCATGTCGATGGAAAGCTTAACATTCTGGCTGACGCTTTATCAAGATTGACCACAAAACTAGCAGTGGTGGAAGAGGTACCATTGCATATAGCAGACTACATATGCAACCTGGAGGAAGCCATAGAAGAGACTCAGATGGCGCCAAGGCCGATAACAGATGAATTGGGCAAAACTATCAATGCCATTATTAAGCTCATCTTCAGACAAGAAGAAGCTAACGCACTCTACGCGTGGGAAAGATATCTTTGTTCGAACAATTGGTATCAGAGCTTACTACATTCAGGTACTTTCGTTTACGGTTCTTTAACTCAGCTAGCATTTAAATCTTTACACTAGTATACTTTAAGGCTAAAATCTACTAGGATAGACGATAAAGGGGATAACAGTACCCATTAAAGGAGAAGATTTCCCATACGTTCGCAATCCCAGCAGATATTAGCCTACTAAGTGTATCTAGTATACGGATTTTTATCTATATGAGTGACTGGAACCTTACAGCGGCAAGTACCGTTTATAAGGACGCTCTTAAGGCCACTGAAGCACTCGGCACTCCAGCTGAAGGCTTCATTAAACCAGCTTTAATCACAACTAAACAATCAGAAATCATCTTCAAGCAATTAAACACCTTAATACAACTCTCTTGCAAAATTAAGGAACAGCTTGACGAACTAGCTACAGAGGTCAAACTTCTCAAAGAAGCTCGAACAACAAACCCAAAATCGATCTCAGATTCGATCGATTCGTTAGCCCGTGACCTACAAAAACTAAAAATCGGGGATTCTTCCGAGAAGAAACCACAACCAAGACCTCCAGGAACACTATACGTGTTCAAAGATCCAAAACTAATTTTTGAGCAGGAGAAGGCCAAATTAAAACAATGACTACAGCAAACAGGGCGTCCACCTCCTCCAGAACAGAAGTACTTAACCCAAGACCGTCAATAGCCGGCAATGACAACAGACAGCCAACTATCGACGACCAAATCAGGAGTTACCGACTCAGCAACCGCCTGAGGCACGAACTCCAGAGACGAGTCCACAATTCATCAAGAAGGAGAGGCTTCAACCGAAGTCTCGAATCACAGGTAGATCCAAACGCTGAACTAACGATATCTCAATATCAGCGTGCTCAGCAAGTCCCTGCTGAAACACTATACCAGGCAGGCTGGGCTGAACGAAATCATAGGGTCTATCAGCATTATTCTGATGAGAGGATTCTGGTAACGGAAGGTGCTCAACTTGAACTTCCCTTTATTACTGATCAAAGTTATTCAACATTAGTACAGGAGGGATTACAGCACCTGCATATCGGAATGATTATGGTTCGGGTACACACCCTGCACAGAAGGAGCGCAGGTGTAAACGCCTTAATTCTCTTAAGAGACACAAGGTGGTCAGACGACCGATCCATTATAAGTTCTATGGAAATAGATCTCACTTCTGGAACTCAACTGGCCTACACAGCGCCAGACTTAATGATAAGTATTCATGACTTTCGAGAGCACATACAGCTGGTCATCCAAACGCATGGATACACAGGATGGCAGGGAGGGGAGAGTAATCTCCTACTCTCACGCTCTTTGCTAGGAAGACTTTCCAACACCAGCCACACAAACTTCAGATACAATGTTCAAAATGTGGCGGATCACTTAGCAAGCCGAGGTATTCGAGCAATACCGGGACAGATACGCTCTACAGAAAGCCTTCAAGGGCAACAGTGGATTATACGCCCAGCCCTCATTGCAGTTCCAAGAAACCCGCAATCAAGCAGCATTCGGACGAGGACAGACGGCTCCTTAGTCGTCCAATTCTCAGATTATGTTACACAACCATCTTCAGCAACTGCTGACGATGATGATCTGCCAGTCGACGAATTTGCAGGCGCACTTTTCGCCGAAGATCCTGACTGGGATCAATTCTACAAGGTCGAGGAAGATTGGAGCAGCGAATACGATGAGTCCGAGCTCCTAGACGAACAACAGTTCTTAACTCTTTATGATGACAATCTCCCACCCAAATGGGACACTTCCGAAGAAGAAGCCAACCCCACATCACCTCAGATTAGTCAGAGCCTAATCTATTTTGACGAGGAGGAAGAGAGGAACGATGATGATGATAATAATGAAGATTTCGAGGATTTCGAGGATTTCGAGACCAAATATAGTAAGTTCAGCATTTCAGATGAAACCGCATTCACAGCAGAACTTGACTACCCTATCCTCCGAAAACTAAAGGATAAAGTCATCACTAATGAAGCTCAGGATATTTCAGAATCAGCATTCGCCACTGGCGAGTCATCGTCAGTCACCCAAATACCAAGAGAGCCAATTATGGGACCAGCTCAATACCCCCCTGGTAATTTAACAAGACCAACCTACCAAGGAGACTTCGGAACAATGAGTTCAAAGATAGGCAGTTTACGAGGAGGCTATTCTAAAGCATATAATGAGAGGTATACCCTACCCTCTGCTCAATCAAATACCGGAGCCATCCTAGTTCTGCCAGAAAATGCTGGTCACTACAGTGATGTAATTTCAAGATGGGAATCCATCACTCTCAATTTGTTAAATGAGAGAACCTGGACAGACAACAGGGCAAAGGTATGCTTTGTCGAAAATCTCTTAGGGGAAAATGAAAAGAAAATGTGGATACAATGGCGGATGGCCTACCCCACTGAGTATGAAGAAATAGTATCCATAGCGGATGATCCGCAGAATATCATTTCCCAAGTAAGAAGGATGGTGCTATTAGAAGACCCTACTACTGGATCGACAGATGAACAAAACAGAGCTTACGAAGATCTGGAACGACTCACTTGTTCAAATGTCAAAGACTTGTTTGAATATCTCAATGATTACAAGGCGCTCGCCTCAAAGTCAGGAAGGATGTACATCTCTCCCGAGCTTTCTGAGAAAATATTTAGAAAGATGCCTCCGATCGTTGGCAAAGAATTAGAGGCCGCATTCAAACTAAAACATCCAGGTAACACAATAGGAGTAGTACCTAGAATTCATTTCATCTATCAGTACATCGAAGATCAATGCAAAAGAGCAGCTTTCCAGAGAAGCCTGAAGGATCTATCATTATGCAGTAAAATCCCAATTCCGGGCTACTACAACAAAACTAAGAAGTATAGCCTGAGGAAGGCTAAAAACTACAAAGGAAAGCCTCATGAGTCACACGTGAGAGTCTTCAGAAGAAAATACTTAGAACGAATGAAGAAATGCATATGTTTTATTTGTGGCGAGGAAGGCCACTTTGCTAGGGAATGCAAGAAGAAGTTGGGAAATATCGCTAGGGCGGCGATAATTGACAATCTTGAGCTACCCGAAGATTGGGACGTACTATCAGTTGATCAGAATGAACCAGATAGTGATGCCATCTGTTCATTCTCAGAAGGAGAATCTGGGACAGCTCACACTCTCTTCTTAGAGCAATCAGAACTTCCATATGATACGGCATTTGTCTTATGGACAAGCAATGAAGAGTTAGTTATGGTAATCACCACCACAGAAACAAAAGATCAGACATGGGGATCCACAGAAAACAATTGGAGAACAAAGATAACTCTACCAGCAAACATGGAAAATTGCGTGCACAGATGGGAGGACAATCAGGAGGAAATCACCCCAGGATGTGAACGCTGTACCTGCTGCAAGGAGTTCACGAACCCTAAAATGAGGGCACATTGCCGGAGCTGCCTACTAACGGTATGTCCTATGTGCTCACGCTTCGTTTTAGGAAGAAAACTGAATATTATTAAACAGAACTTCCCGCAATATCAAGATAAGGATATTTTGATCAAAGAACTGCTTGATTATGCGAATTACCTGATGATGGAAAATAAGTTCATTAAGGAAGAAAGCCAAGCAGTAAAGAAGGAGAATGAAGAACTAAAGAAAGAAATCAAAGACCTTAGAGAGCAGCAAATAGAGGATCTAGAAGAAGAATTCCACAATTTGAGTATTCAGGAAGACATTAGGGAAAAGAAAGGGAAATTCCCTATGAAGGAAGATCTTGGATTAGGCAATTTCAACCTCAAGCCCAAAGAATTAAAGATCCAAGAACCAGAAGAAAGCACGAACAAGCTCTCTACATCACCACAAGAACAACACCTGCCTCAAGAATATGCTACTATAGCAGATAAGGTTAATCAGCCTCAAGGAAAAAGGGTCTTAAACAGGCTGTATAATATGACGATAGTCATGGAAATCCCGCAAGTGCAAACCTTCAAGGTTCAGGCCATTTTGGATACTGGGGCCACCGTATGTTGTGTGGATCAAGATTCCATACCAAAAGAAGCACTAGAGCCGAGCCCATATCCTATCATGATTAATGGGGTAAACTCCCAGCAGATGGCCAGTAACAAGCTAAAGGGAGGATACATGATTATTGAGGAGAACAAGTTTCCTATCCCCTTCACTTATTCATTTCCAATGAGTAAAAAGGACGGAATTCAAATGCTCATCGGATGCAACTTTATTCGAGCTATGAAGGGAGGACTCAGAATAGAAGATCAAACTATTACATTCTACAAAAAGCTCACCACAATATCAACCAGAACTGACGCAGAAGTATCAGCAAAGGCGGTACTTGAAGAATTCGAGCTTACTGAAGACGAATGTATAGACATACTCAACACTACAACGAGTCATCATGAGATCAAAGAGTCAGAAAGGTTTCATAGAAGATTCAAACCTTTACTTCAACGATTAACAGATCAGGGCTATATTGGGGACAACCCAATTGCCCACTGGAGCAAAAATCAGGTAACATGCAGAATTGACGTGATAAACCTTGATCTAACAGTACAGGATAGGCCTCTGAAACATGTCACGCCAGCCATGAAAGATCAATATGACAAGCATATCAAGAGCCTTCTCCAGATAGGCGTGATAAGGCCAAGTTCCAGTCGGCACAGGACGATGGCCATGATCGTCAATTCTGGAACTACAATTGACCCGATCACCAAGGAAGAAATAAAAGGGAAAGAAAGACTGGTCTTCAACTACCGCACACTCAACGACAACACCTATAAGGACCAGTACAGTCTACCTGGAATTAACACAATCATCAAAAGGGTTGGAAATAGTAAGGTCTTTTCTAAATTCGACCTTAAATCAGGATTCCATCAAGTCGCAATGGATCCAGAATCCATACCCTGGACAGCTTTCATTGTTCCGAATGGGCTATTTGAATGGCTAGTAATGCCGTTCGGGCTCAAGAACGCCCTAGCCATATTCCAAAGAAAGATGGATCAGTGTTTTAAAGGTACGGAAAAATTTATAGCTGTCTACATTGACGACATATTGGTATTTTCCAATACAGAGGAAGAACATGCAGAACACCTCAAGAAGATGTTAGAAATTTGTGAAAAATGGGGCCTCGTTCTCTCGCCTACAAAAATGAAGATAGCAGTAGGAGAGATCGAATTTCTGGGAGCAATTATCGGAAAGAGTAAGATAAGGCTCCAACCCCATATCATCAAAAAGATAGCATCGTTCGACCTGGAGAGTTTAATGACCAAGACTGGTCTGAGAACCTGGCTAGGGATTCTGAATTATGCCAGGAGTTACATTCCGAAGCTAGGAACTTTATTGGGGCCATTATACTCCAAAACTGGGCCCCACGGAGATAAACGCCTCAAACCTTCAGACAAAGACCTCATTGCAAAGGTTAAGGAACTGGTACAAAATCTACCAGATCTCGAACTCCCACCATCTGACGCATACATTATACTGGAAATCGACGGATGTATGGAAGGATGGGGTGGGATCTGTAAGTGGAAGAAGAAAAAGAATGATAGTAGACAATCAGAACGCATCTGCGCCTATGCAAGCGGTAAGCTTCCCATAATAAAGTCCATAATTGACGCGGAGATCCATGCATGCATGGAAACTCTTAACTCTCTAAAAATTCATTATCTGGACAAGAAGGAAATTACGCTGAGGACCGACTGCCAGGCGATAATAAGCTTCCACAATAAGTCTAATCAAAATAAACCATCAAGAGTCAGATGGTTAAATTTCGTAGACTACATCACAGGCACAGGTATTATCATCAACTTTGAGCATGTCGATGGAAAGCTTAACATTCTGGCTGACGCTTTATCAAGATTGACCACAAAACTAGCAGTGGTGGAAGAGGTACCATTGCATATAGCAGACTACATATGCAACCTGGAGGAAGCCATAGAAGAGACTCAGATGGCGCCAAGGCCGATAACAGATGAATTGGGCAAAACTATAATCTCCTACTCTCACGCTCTTTGCTAGGAAGACTTTCCAACACCAGCCACACAAACTTCAGATACAATGTTCAAAATGTGGCGGATCACTTAGCAAGCCGATAAGGCCACTGAAGCACTCGGCACTCCAGCTGAAGGCTTCATTAAACCAGCTTTAATCACAACTAAACAATCAGAAATCATCTTCAAGCAATTAAACACCTTAATACAACTCTCTTGCAAAATTAAGGAACAGCTTGACGAACTAGCTACAGAGGTCAAACTTCTCAAAGAAGCTCGAACAACAAACCCAAAATCGATCTCGTGCTCTCGAAAGTCATGAATACTTATCATTAAGTCTGGCGCTGTGTAGGCCAGTTGAGTTCCAGAAGTGAGATCTATTTCCATAGAACTTATAATGGATCGGTCGTCTGACCACCTTGTGTCTCTTAAGAGAATTACGATCATGGAAATCCCGCAAGTACAAACCTTCAAGGTTCAGGCCATTTTGGATACTGGGGCCACCGTATGTTGTGTGGATCAAGATTCCATACCAAAAGAAGCACTAGAGCCGAGCCCATATCCTATCATGATTAATGGGGTAAACTCCCAGCAGATGGCCAGTAAGAGGTATACCCTACCCTCTGCTCAATCAAATACCGGAGCCAGCTCGTGAGGAGAGGATTGCCCAAACTATTTAAAGGCTATTTTGGTCATATTTTTAATCAATGTGGGACTTTAACACACCTCTTTGGATCAATCCATGTCTCTGTCGAATTCAAATCAGAGGCCAACTGGGCAGCTCAAATCCATTCCAAAGAAGCCCGACGACGATGCTGGCCCAAGCAACATTGGACCTAACTCACCCCAAAAGCTAGCTCGTTAGGAGAGGATTGCCCAAACTATTTAAAGACTATTTTGGTCATATTTTTAACCAATGTGGGACTTTAACACACCCCCCTCACGCCCACGATTGGACATCTGGAACGTAAAGTTTTGCAGGATTGGACATCTGCGAGTGACACAATATCAACCACAGGTTTGGCTCTGATACCATTGTTAGAAAATCAGCATTGGACCTAACTCATCCCAAAAGCTAGCTCGTGAGGAGAGGATTGCCCAAACTATTTAAAGACTATTTTGATCATATTTTTAACCAATGTGGGACTTTAACACTGAGTAATTTCGAGAATTGTATGTAATATATCATCCTTAATCATTGTCTTGTTGTGGCCTAGTGTGTCCAAGCGACCATAAAGGTGTAGGGCACCCTTAAGGGCAAGTAGATAAGCTTTTGTTCATGATTATGTTGCCATGATACTGTGATATAGAAGTTAAGTAAGGTTAATCATCATGTGCTGAAATTTATTTTGGTTTGCTGAAATTTTGGTATAATGCATGCTAAGATGATTATACTATTTGAGGAAGTAGTACATTGTGTAAAATATTGATGCGACCTATCGATCTTAATGTACACTATGTTTTATGAACTTAGAAATTATTACGATAACTTGAACAGTAGTGTACGAGTAGGAAATGGACGAGTACAATAGGCTGGAATTGTTGTTGTACCTATTAAACGAGTCCATTTGCGAGCCCGGTGTGACATTCCCTAGTTTACTATAAACATTAGGAATTCAATCATGTGAACATTAGGGAAGTTGATCTTTTACATGTTGACATGAGGGTATAGCCCTAGAGTAAATAATTTTGAATATTGGACCGTATTGGGCCGAGTGGTGCACATCACGCACGAGATATTATTGGGCTATATTGGGCCGAGTGGTGTGCATCGCACATGAGACATTATTGGGCCATATTGGGCCGAGTGGTGCGCATCACATACGAGACATTATTGGGCCATATTGGGCCATATTGGGCCGAGTGGTGTGCATCGCACACTAGACATTATTGGGCCATATTGAGCCGAGTGGTGCGCATCACACACAAGATATTATTGGGCTATATTGGGGCGAGTGGTGCGCATCGCGCACAATACACTATTGGACCGTATTGGGCCAAGTGGTGTGCATCGCGCATGAGACATTATTGGGCCATATTGGGCCGAGTGGTGCGCATTGCACATGAGGTGATATTGGGCCGCATAAGGCCAAGTGGTACGCCTAGCGTACGAGTGTTCACAGGTTGGAGGGCCTTTTCCGACCGAGTTTTGGTCTCTAATGCTAGAGGGCTTTCCTAGATCAGTGAACCCGAGTTGGGAGGCTAGCTGGGGGTGGTCGGCCTAGCAAGTGCTCCATAAGTTGTAGAGGGATATCTAGAAGACAATTCCAATTGGTTCGAATTAGAATGTGTTACATATTCTTTTATTATGCTATTTGAATTTCAAAATTTTCTATTGCGTTATTTATCTATCATGATTCCACTTGGTGATTGTTGAGGTGACCACTCATTGAGTTTTTGAACTCACCCTCTTTTATGAATATTGTTTTAATTTGCAGAGCGTGATCACTTAGGTATGGTGCAGCTGATGGCGGCAGACTCTAGTGGCGGTCTCATGAAAATCAGTTTATGTAGTCGAGTCAAGTCGTATTGAAATTGAGTTCGTTAAAGATATTTAGTGTGTTTGGATTTATAGTTGTTTATCGTCTAAACTTATACACTACCGTACTTGTCATGTAGTTCTTCTTGACTTGTTATTGAGTTGCTACTTGAATGTTTATGTTTATGCTATAACACAACGGGCATTTTTCTGCTTGTTAGCGATGCCCGGTCGGTGGCCGGTTGACCGACCGAGCGATTTGCCACCGATCGAAGCCTACTACCAATATTGGGGCCTTGCTGATCGGTGTCCAACTGATGGCCGGTCGATCGACTGTCGACCGCTCATCGGCCGACACCTAGGAAATGCTGCATTTTGTTGATTTTTCTCGCAACATTCGTTTCTGGGTTTTGGGTTTTGAAGTTATGCGAAGTGCATGCATCTTGGAGAGCTACCCAAGTGTTTTTACATTTACTCTAAGCTCATCCTAAATTTCTTCGATGCACTCGTCAAGCGTCTAGGAAGCAGCACGGAGACTTGTCATATCGAGACGATGTCACGCGCGATAGTATTGATTTCAACCCAATTTCAACATGCGACTTTCTTGCTTAAAACTGGTTAAACATAGTTTGTTATCACCAAAACAATTATTGAGAGAATAGAGTGCAAGGGTGAAACCCTCGGCCAACACAGTACCCCCCCCTCCGTCTGGAAAAGGAGGAAGATTCGAAAGCCAGGAAGGCCGAGACTGCCCTTCCCATTAACGCGATTCCTTTCGCCGTACACATAATGGCAACCCGCCTACCGTCAAAGAGTAAGTTGCCAACCACCTTGACGCCCTACAATGGTACGGGCGACCCTACGCTGCACTTGAGCAACTGACCTTGCACTCTATAGACCTCTCCCGAAAAACATCTTTGTTATGGTTTACCTCCCTCCCACCGAGGTCTATTCATTCATTCGAAGACCTCTCCTGCATCTTCTTCAACCGGTTCACCACATTTCGGGTCTACCACAAAATGGAGGACACCCTCCACTATGTCAGGCAGGGGCAACATAAGTTCCTAAGGGAATACATATACAGGTTCCAAGCCAAAGCAATCGAAATCCCCAACCACGACCCTCAAGTCGAGTTCTACTCCATCAAACACAAGCTAACAGGATACTTTGTCGCGCCCCGACCCCCGGCCCGGAGACGCGACGGCGATCCGAACACCGCGCAGCGAAAGGAAAAGCCACGAATCATAACATAAGATAAAACAACATTAGAACCAACAATTACAATTTATATATCCGATCAAATACAATTACCCAAATATACAAAATCAATCACCACCAGAGCTCCACCGCTACGACTGACTAACTGTCTAAAAACTATCTACACCTCGATCTACAGATCAACAGCTCACCCCTGCAAGTCTGAAGCAAAAACAACGGAGATCAGCGAATGCTGAGTAGGAGAATCACAATATGATCAACAAAAATATCAAGTGTCAACTCAACAATGCATAACAACATGGCCTAAGATGCAACCAAAGGCGATGAACACAACAAATGCTCCACACCTACTCCTAATCAATGTCAACCAAATCATCGAGCGTATGGACCGTTGGGTAAAAACCCCACACTCTACCACCCGTAGAGTGGCATCAACCGTCCGCTCCAACGGTGACGCGACTACCCCCACCAAGCAGGTAGCCTGATGGACGGCGGATCCGACGTCCGCGCGACTACCCCTACCAAGCAGGTAGCCCAATGGACGGCGTATCCGACATCCCTACACCTGAAGGTGCCCAAAGTGACTAGTCAATATCCATACCCTCTCCCATGTCTGGAGGGTACCGCACTAAAATGGTCCGGGACCGAAGTCCTCTCCGAGGCCGTAGCCTCCAGATCGACATCAACCATGCAACTCGACTCCAAGAGTGCAACAAGGTATATTACCATGATCAACAACATAGCAACAACTCCAAGTGATTATGACATGATCAACAAGATAATAACAAAACATCATGATCAACAATATCACAACAACTCCAAGTGATTATGACATGATCAACATGCTACTAGCACAACATCATCATGATCAACATTATAACAACTCCAATTAATTATGACATGATCAACAGGATAACAACATGCTCAACAAATAAACAACACCACATATATCAACATGATACTAGGCATACGGTGACTAATCCAATGCACCATTGGATTAGCACAACATACTATTATCAAGAATAAACACCAATATGCAACAATAAAATGCAACACATGTAATTTCTCTACATGGCATGTCCAACAATAATGTGCAACAAGAGTTTAATAAATTTCAGGAAACAAAGCAAACAATAGAAGCAAAGGTATTTCCGTAATTTATCTCCAACGACAAATCAACAACAGACTTGCAGGCTCAACCCACACTCAGCACACTCTCCAAACGCCCATGATCAACCAACTCACTCTCCAAACCTCATGCTCAACTCATTCTCCAAACCATAATTATTTCACACCAATCAATCGACTAAATTCTCAGATTAATAATTTACTATTATTTGAACACCTCGACAACCTCAACCACTAACCAACTGAAAGAACAACCTAATAATGCTTTCTCGAAAACTAATCCCACCATCGCATTCAGGACGCGAAAACGATCAAGATTGCTATTCACCTCAACTTCAACCGACAACTCGGGACCCACCAACTAAATTAATTTCAAATACAACTATCAATCACTTACTCAACAACAACAAAATATCAAAATCATATCAAACGATCTCCAATCTGAAATCCGAAACCACCATCACGTTCAGCACGCGAAAATGATCGATATTACTATTCACCTCAACTTCAACCGACAACTCGAGATCCACCAAATTAATTAATTTCAAATATAGCTATATCATTCAATTACTAAACAGCAGCAAAATACTAAAATATATCAAAATCATATCAATCGATCTCCAATTTGAAATCCGACACCACCATCACATTTAGCACGCGAAAATGATCGAGATTACTATTCACCTCAACTTCAACCGACAACTCGAGATCCACCAAATAAATTAATTTCAAACACAATTATATAACTAATTTACTAAACAACATCAATACTGAAATATATCAAAATCGTATCAATCGATCTCCAATTTGAAATCCGACACCACCATCGCGTTCAGCACGCGAAAATCTACAACTTTGGTATTAACCTCAACTCGATCCGATGACTCTACGATCAACTACAAAAATACCCCAATAATTTATAAATCAACCCAATTTCATACGACACAACTCTATTCTCTAAACACTATTCATATTCCACCCACTCGTCTCCCTCTCCCTCACGCTGCCCCTTGCCCTTGCGCCCGACGCCAGCTCCTTGCTCCGCTCGAACCCACGCCGACCAGCCATCCCGGCCGCCGGCGACCACCCCGGCGGCATGGCCGCCCTCTCCTCGACCTCCAACACCGACGGGACAACCAACACCTCTCTCTCTCTCTCTCTCTCTCTCTCTCTCTCGGACCCCTCCTCTCTCCCTCTCGGCCGCCGCCTACGACCCACACGCCGGCCGGCCATCCCGGCCTCGCCGGCCTCTCCCACAGATCCCGGCGCCGGCGGGATATCCAATCACACACACACTCTCTCTCTCTCCCGATCTTCCTCTTCTCCTCCGATCACCCGCAAACCCATCTTCTCCTCTCGGCCAGCCGCTACCCGTCGCCGACCGGCGACTCCACAACCTCCTCAACCTTCGGCCCCGCCCAGTCCCACGATCGACCGAGCGGCGGCCCGGATGATCCGCACCAGCGGTGCTCGACTACTTGGCACCGCCGGCTGCACGATCTACGCGCGGCAGCCCTCCGGCTGGCACACGCGGCCGCTGTGTGCGACTTCCGCACGCGATCAGCCCGCGCGAGGTACGGCGCAGCCACTTCTTCCTCTTCCTCTTCCCCTTGTCTTCGTCGTCCGATTCGTCGGAGATAATCAACAGAAATGAAGCAACGGAGAGGATGAGATCTCCTACCTCGATTCCGCGATTTCGACGAAGACGAGCTCCACCGGCGACGCGCGCACCGACTCCTCCGCCTGCAGCATCTCCTTCCTCCGCTCCTTCTCTACCTCTCCTCACACATCCCCTCTTTAAAACCCCTCAGCATCACCTCTCCCTCACTTAACCTCACCCTCACTGCCACCTGCCACCTGCCACTTTTACACCCTTTTTTTTTATATATATATACCCGGATATAACATCCTCCCCACCTTTAGAAATTTGGCCCTCCAAATTTATGGGCCCACCACGCTTCCACTACGCAACTCTGATATCCTCCTCAAGCTCCCACGACGCCTCTAAATCCGAAGGCTACAGCTTCTGGCACTAACACCGACTTCTCAACGCCACCACCACAAATAAAAACAAATTCCAACAAAACACCTAAAATAAGCTTACAACCCACCTCGACACCTCCTATACCTTACAGAATTATCATTAAGGCAAGACATCTAAGCTCTTAACCTTAACCTCAAACCTATGCTCTGATACCAAACTGTCGCACCCCGACCCCCGGCCCGGAGACGCGACGGCGACCCGAACACCGCGCAGCGAAAGGAAAAGCCACGAATCATAACATAAGATAAAACAACATTAAAACCAACAATTACAATTTATATATCCGATCAAATACAATTACCCAAATATACAAAATCAATCACCACCAGAGCTCCACCGCTACGACTGACTAACTATCTAAAAACTATCTACACCTCGATCTACAGATCAACAGCTCACCCCTGCAAGTCTGAAGCAAAAACAACGGAGATCAGCGAATGCTGAGTAGGAGAATCACAATATGATCAACAAATATCAAGTGTCAACTCAACAATGCATAACAACATGGCCTAAGATGCAACCAAAGGCGATGAACACAACAAATGCTCCACACCTACTCCTAATCAACGTCAACCAAATCATCGAGCGTATGGACCGTTGGGTAAAAACCCCACACTCTACCACCCGTAGAGTGGCATCAACCGTCCGCTCCAACGGTGACGCGACTACCCCCACCAAGCAGGTAGCCTGATGGACATCGGATCCGACGTCCGCGCGACTACCCCTACCAAGCAGGTAGCCCAATGGACAGCGTATCCGACATCCCTACACCTGAAGGTGCCCAAAGTGACTAGTCAATATCCATACCCTCTCCCATGTCTGGAGGGTACCGCACTAAAATGGTCCGGGACCAAAGTCCTCTCCGAGGCCGTAGCCTCCAGATCGACATCAACCATGCAACTCGACTCCAAGAGTGCAACAAGGTATATCACCATGATCAACAACATAGCAACAACTCCAAGTGATTATGACATGATCAACATGCTACTAGCACAACATCATCATGATCAACATTATAACAACTCCAATTAATTATGACATGATCAACAGGATAACAACATGCTCAACAGGATAACAACATGCTCAACAAATAAACAACACCACATATATCAACATGATACTAGGCATACGGTGACTAATCCAATGCACCATTGGATTAGCACAACATACTATTATCAAGAATAAACACCAATATGCAACAATAAAATGCAACACATGCAATTTCTCTACATGGCATGTCCAACAATAATGTGCAATAAGAGTTCAATAAATTTCAGGAAACAAAGCAAACAATAGAAGCAAAGGTATTTCCGTAATTTATCTCCAACGACAAATCAACAACAGACTTGCAGGCTCAACCCACACTCAGCACACTCTCCAAACGCCCATGATCAACCAACTCACTCTCCAAACCTCATGCTCAACTCATTCTCTAAACCATAATTATTTCACACCAATCAATCGACTAAATTCTCAGATTAATAATTTACTATTATTTGAACACCTCGACAACCTCAACCACTAACCAACTGAAAGAACAACCTAATAATGCTTTCTTGAAAAACTAACCCCACCATCGCGTTCAGCATGCGAAAACGATCAAGATTTCTATTCACCTCAAATTCAACCGACAACTCGGGACCCACCAACTAAATTAATTTCAAATACAACTATCAATCACTTACTCAACAACAACAAAATATCAAAATCATATCAAACGATCTCCAATCTGAAATCCGACACCACCATCACGTTCAGCACGTGAAAATGATCGAGATTACTATTCACCTCAACTTCAACCGACAACTCGAGATCCACCAAATTAATTAATTTCAAACATAGCTATATCATTCAATTACTAAACAACAGCAAAATACTAAAATATATCAAAATCATATCAATCGATCTCCAATTTGAAATCCGACACCACCATCACATTTAGCACGTGAAAATGATCGAGATTACTATTCACCTCAACTTCAACCGACAACTCGAGATCCACCAAATAAATTAATTTCAAACACAATTATATAACTAATTTACTAAACAACATCAATACTGAAATATATCAAAATCGTATCAATCGATCTCCAATTTGAAATCCGACACCACCATCGCGTTCAGCACGTGAAAATCTACAACTTTGGTATTAACCTCAACTCGATCCGATGACTCTACGATCAACTACAAAAATACCCCAATAATTTATAAATCAACCCAATTTCATACGACACAACTCTATTCTCTCAACACTATTCATATCCCACCCACTCGTCTCCCTCTCCCTCACGCTGCCCCTTGCCCTTGCGCCCGATGCCACCTCCTTGCTCCGCTCGAACCCACGCCGACCAGCCATCCCGGCCGCCGGCGACCACCCTGGCGGCATGGCCGCCCTCTCCTCGACCTCCAACACCGACGGGACAACCAACACCTCTCTCTCTCTCTCTCTCAGACCCCTCCTCTCTCCCTCTCGACCGCCGCCTACGACCCACACGTCGGCCGGCCATCCCGGCCTCGCCGGCCTCTCCCACGGATCCCAGCGCCGGCGGGATATCCAATCACACACACACTCTCTCTCTCTCTCCCGATCTTCCTCTTCTCCTCCGATCACCCGCAAACCCATCTTCTCCTCTCGGCCAGCCGCTACCCATCGCCGACCGGCGACTCCACAACCTCCTCAACCTTCGGCCCCGCCCAGTCCCACGATCGACCGAGCGGCGGCCCGGATGATCCGCACCAGCGGTGCTCGACTACTTGGCACCGCCAGCTGCGCGATCTACGCGCGGCAGCCCTCCGGCTGGCACACGCGGCCGCTGCGTGCGACTTCCGCACGCGATCAGCCCGCGCGAGGTACGGCGCAGCCACTTCTTCCTCTTCCTCTTCTCCTTGTCTTCGTCGTCCGATTCGTCGGAGATAATCAACAGAAATGAAGCAACGGAGAGGATGAGATCTCCTACCTCGATTCCGCGATTCCGGCGACGACGAGCTCCACCGGCGACGCGCGCACCGACTCCTCCGCCTGCAGCATCTCCTTCCTCCGCTCCTTCTCTACCTCTCCTCACACATCCCCTCTTTAAAACCCCTCAGCATCACCTCTCCCTCACTTAACCTCACCCTCACTGCCACCTGCCACCTGCCACTTTTACACCCTTTTTTTTTTATATATATACCCGGATATAACATACTTTGTTGAACAGATCACCTTGGCAGAGCCTGAGAACATGGTCGAGTTTCAGGAGAAAGCTACTATCTTCATAAAGATGGAAGAACTCCGAGAAGCTAAAAAGGTCGACAGGCAGAATCTCAAATCTGTTGTCGAAGGTAAAAAATCCAAAAGGGTGGATAGAAGAAGTGAAGATCGCAACCACCACGAGCAAAGCAATGGCAGAGGGCCAAGGCCACCACCTCGCCCAAATGCCCAGTTTGAAAGGTACACCCCTTTCAATGCTAGGAAGGAAACCATCCTTCGTGATATCTACCATTTGAAGCTTGTCAGGTACCCCGCCAACGCGGGAAAGCAAAATCTACCACCTAACGTCGATATGAGCTAGAAGTGCATCTTCCATGACACCTATAGACATTCCACCGAGGACTGTGTAGTACTCGGCGACCAACTTGAAGATTTGGTCCGTGTAGGGTACCTACACAAATACATCCTCCACCAAAGAGAATGAGGTCAGAGCCCTTACTTAGAGCCGCCACTTCCGGCCTCAGAGCCCTTACGCGACTCCTCGCGTGCAGTCCTGCCTTACGATCCTCGACGAGCTCGACTTGAACCCTCGAGAGCAATCCTCGAACCCTAGAGCTGCCACTTCTGGCCTTAGAACCCTTACTCGACTCCTCGTGCGCGATCTTGCCTTACGCTCCTAGGTGAGCTCGGCTTGAACCCCTGAGAGAAGTCCTCGGCCCCCAAAGCCGCCACTTTCGGCCTCAGCACCCTTACACAACCAGGACTCAATTTTCACCAGCCTCGCTCGATGGATGTCACTCCACTACTACCGGCCTTAGAGCCTAGCGTTCCACTCAGCGACTAGAATTCAGTTTACACCAGTGTGGCTCGCCATCCTTAGTGCCTATTACAGGCTTCCACTCCCCCAACGATCCCAGGCAAGCTTCTCGCGAGCTTGGTTTTCACTGAGTCTGGTCCTCGGCCCTAAATGTGGTCTCGGGCTCATCCCAGCACACTCCGAATGAGCAATATGACCCCAAGCGCGCTTCTCGCGAGCTCGATTTTCACCGAGTCTAGTCCTCGACCCCCAGATCCACTACTTCTAGCTTTAGAGCCCTTACTCGACTCCTCGCGTCCGGTCCTGCCTTATGCTCCTTGATGAGCTCAGCTTGAACCCTTGAGTGTAGTCCTTGGCCCTAGAGTCACTACGTCCAGCGTCAGCATGACTAGGACTCAATTTTCACCAGCCTAGCTCGTTGGCTATCACGCCACTACTTCCGGCCTCAGAAACCTTACTTGACTCCTCGCGCGCGATCCTGCCTTATGCTCCTCAGCGAGCTCAGCTTGAACCCCCGAGTAAAGTCCTCGGCCCCCAAAGCCGTTACTTTCGGCCTCAGCACCCTTACACGACCAGGACTCTGTTTTCACAAGCTTGGCTCATTGGCTACCACGCTACTACTTCTGGCCTTAGAGCCCTTACTCGAGTCCTCGCGCACGGTCATACCTTACGCTCCTCAGCGACCTTTGCTTAAACTCCCAAGTGCAGTCCTTGGCCCCCAGAGCTGCTACTTCCAGCCTTAGCTCCCTTACATGAGCATGACTCGATTTTCACCAACCTAGCTATCACACCACTACTTTCGACCTCAGATTCCTTACTCTACTCCTCGTGCATGGTCTTACCTTATCAATGAGCTCAGTGTGACCCCCGAGCGCGATCCTTGGCTTAGAGACACCACCTCTAGTTTCCAAACCTTGTGCAAACCTGGCCCTAACACCCCATTCACAATTCGCTCAACAAATTCACATCGATTAAGTAGCTAAACAAATTTGACTAAGCATATAAAGGATAGAAGCATGAAAAATCTTCTTTATTCGTAAGAAATCCACAAGGGGATATGTACATTTACAAAACCACAAAGAGCAGTCTACAAGTAGAAAGACAAATTATAAAGATACACCGACGAAACTGTGCTTTGAAGGGCATCCCGCCCAAGGTGCCATTACTAGCATCAAACCAACTCATGCTTATGGAATTCCCAGTCCCTGGGACCAGCTACCAGGATTTAACTCCATATGCAGACTCGGCCTAACCCCTCGCAAGCCACAGGAGGATTATGGAGGGTCGGACGGACGAGACGACAAGAAATGGAAGTCCTAGCAGCACGAGCCTACCCAGTACGGACCGTTGAGGGGACACGATCGAAACTGCGGATAAGCTCTACTTCATAGTACCATTGTAATACCATCAACACCAGCACCTGCCGATATTTGGACGAATGAGCTCTACTTCGAACGCTGCACGCAAGATACCGATCATGGTGGTTAGAGGGGAGGAATAACCAAAGTTTATGAGAAGAGAATCAAAGATCACCATCAACCAAAACTAGGAGGGGGGCCAACAACCTTGCAAGATTATTATCAAAATATGTTGAGTAGCTTGCGAGAGGTTTCAGACTCAACCTACTCTAACTCTAGTACCTACTCACATGACTTTGCGGATACATGGACTAGTTCTTGGGCTCCCACTAAAGAATCTCTCATGTCAATATGGTATTCTGGATACCAAAATATAATGACTTGGGAAAATTTCCATATGTGGGCATTGGAGACCTACAGAATCGACCTTAGTAATGTAGTTCTCGAAGAAATGGCCAATTTTTACGACAAACGTCATTCGTTTGCATTTTAAATTATGTTTGAAACCTTGTATTCAAACCTTAATGTATTTGACTATTAAGTTAAGAATTTAATGGATATTTTTCATCATTTATTGGTCAAGTATGATGTTTTATAGATTTAAACAAGGTTTTAGACTTCAAAACTATGTTATCCAGCTTTTTTAAAAAAAAAAAAATCATTTAGTACCATTTCCAATACCAGACCGTACCGAGTGTCAGTACAGTACCGGTACCGAGATTTTGAATCTTGGCTTAAGCTAGAAACTCTTTTTCTATTTAAGTCCTAGTACCTTGGCCAAAGATTTCATGATCAAGAATAACCTCATATCCAAAGGACCTTATCTTCGTTTATCCGGGGGCTTTCTTACATCCACTCAGGCCGTTGCAGATGCGATATATCTGCAACGGCTTACTTAAGGCCGCTCCGCCCGTTGCTACCAAGCGGATGGTGTAAACATGGCGCGCAAATGATATAACATATCAGCAACGTTGTCCTTACGGTCGCGTTGGCCGTTGTTAATGATATTATCACATTAGCAATGGCTTACTTACAAGCTCTCCATCTGTTGCTCTTTAGTCGATGGCGTGCCCGCGACGCAAAAATGAAATACTTATCAGCAATGGCTTTGCATAGGACGTGCAACCGTTGTTGATGATATGTATTTATCAACAATGGCTTTGTAATGAATAAGTTCGCCATTTCTAATAAGTTTATTTAACTTGACCTCACGCCCAACGCCCCCATTTCTTCCTTGCTACCTCGATCGACGCTGCCACCTGCATGCTATCCGATGCCGATGAAGCTTGCTACCCGCCGACGCTGCCCCGCCGATGCCTTCGCTACGCCCTACGCCTCCAGGTATTCTCAAAGCCCCCTCTTCTTCTCCTTACTAGGGCTGGCCGTCAGAGCAATATCCAGTGTCCAATATCAGACACTGGACTCCGACGCCGAAATAGTGATTTAGGGTTAAACCCTAAATATTTTGTTTTCTTTTATTAAACCCTAAATCTAGATTAGATTAATTTAGATTAATGTAGATTAATGTTTATATTAATATTTAATATTTTTTAGGTTAAATGTTTAATGTTTAGATTAAGTTTATAATGTTTAATGTTTAATGATAATATCTGTTAATTAAATTTAGTTTAGATTAATTAGATTAATTTTATGATGTTTAATGTTTAATGATAACATCGTCGACTTTGGACTCGCGTCGGAATCGTCCACTTTAGACTCATGCCGAAATCGTCCACTATGGAGTTGAACCGACATCGAAATATTTAGAAAATAATCATCCATCCGACAAGTTGATATGTTTCACGTATGCATCGACGAGTCGGATATGATTTAGCAAAACCTTAGATCCATTCGGGGGTTGTATGTTCGTGTAAAAGAAGTAGATGATCTTTTATACGACGTACAACCCTTGAATTGTCCCTAATTGGACAATTTGGGAACATATTATTTGTATTGCACTTAGTTTTTTCTTTTAACCGTTAACTCATTCTTAAATTTGGGCTATTGTATTTCTCTTGTTCTCCGGTACGCGCCCAGATGATATGCGTATTCGGAGAACTGTAGGAAGATGCTACCAAAATTTAGAATGAAGTTAATGGTTAAAAGAAATACTTAGTGCAATATGAATAATATGAATCCCGAATGTAATAGGACCATCTCACCTAAAGACATTAACTGAAGATATTGTCATTGATTGACATAATCATGTCGGGCGATTGAAGTTGGATGTACCGACGTCTTCATCGTGGAGCTTTAACGAATAAGTTTCGATTAGGCGTAACTTACTTCCTAAATTTTGCCTATTCAAATCAGAAATTTGTTAGCGTCGGTGATAAAATCCGATGTCCGTGTCGCATTTGTTTGAATGCATTATTTTTGGATCGGGAAACTATCACTCTGCATCTGTATAGCAAAGGATTTGTACTAAGATATTTTATATGGACTTGTCATGGGGAGTCACGTGAAGTCGGAACCTCAAGCAATCTTGTCGTTCAGACACATGGTGAATATTCCTGTGCTGGTGTTTCTTCATCCAGTCCATCTAATCCATATAGAACTATGATACTTGATAGTCTTGGGGTCAATTCCAGCTGAATGATAATGTCGATTGGCCAGTTATTGAGACGTCAGTGCCACTAGATACTACGGGTGTTGATGTCACAGAATTGCCACCAGAAGTACAACCTGCGGTAGAGATTGAATTGCCGAATGAAGAAGCCGTAGAATTTTACGAGATGTTGAAAGCTGCCGATGAACCTTTGTATGAGAATTGTCCTAAATACACCAAGTTTTCGGCAATGACGCAACTCTTAAACATCAAGGCCGATTGTAATATCAGCGGGGTTGCGTTTGATCGGATGGCGAGATTGATTAATGGAATGCTGCCTACTGATAACAAGTTTGAGCTAACTTTTTATAAGACTAAAAAGTTGATGAGAAAATTAGGGCTTGGGTACAAAAAAATACACGCGTGCCAAAATAACTGCATTTTATATTAACTTAAAGTTAATAAATGTTATATAAGTAGACTTAGTGAAGACGGAACCTAGAAACAAGCAAACAAGCAAAAAAAACCAGTCTAACAATACTGCCCTGCCCAGGTTCGATCGACCGACAGAAGATGAAGGCATTTCGGTCGACCAAACGTTGCCCAAAACGAGTAGAATGCATTCGATCGCTTGGTCTGTTGACTGACGATCTACTAGCAAGCGACCGGGAGTCACCAACGAGCAGAAAAACGCCCGTTGACGAGCCATTTTGTTTGGGGGGTTATAAATACCCACCTCAAACTTTCTTCCAAGCCTTCTATGACGCTTCTAAGCCTCAAAGAGCCACTCCTTGCATCTCTACAAGAATTCTTGAGCCATCTTTGCAAAGAACCCTAGCTTTGAGCATAGAAACTTTGAGATTGACTTTGAGCTTGCTTTGATTCATCTTCAAGTCATCAAGAGGAGCTAGGACATCTTGTTTGAGATCTAAGTTTATATTATTTATTATTTTCTCTCATTATTATTGTACTTTGGTGTTTATTTCATTGTATTTGAATTTGTGTAAACCTAGGTTGCTAGGTTTGATTGAGTTGGTGGTTGCCTTTGTGTTTAGGCTTAAATCCACCATTGTAAACTTAGTTTACTAGGATTAGTTGAGTTGTCCCTTAGGTTGAGGTGGGAGAGTGCTCTCGGTAGGAAGGTGGGATACTTCTGGGTGTGAAAGTGTCTTCGGTTTGAGAGCGGAGACTTTCCGGTGTAAAGTCCTAAGCGGGATACATCTAGTAAACCTAGTTTGGAAATCCTAAGCGGGGTGCTTAGGTAGTGGAGTAGGCATTGGGGACGAACCACTATAAATAATTGTGTTAACATTGTTTTCTTTGTGTATCACATTGCTTATCTTTAATACCCGCTTCCGCATTTAGTCATTAAATAGTGAATTGCCTAAGTAATTTAAGAAAATATTTAATATTGAATTTAGGCTAATTGATTAGTTAACACACTATTCAACCCCCCTCTAGTGTGGCCATTTCACCAACATGTGGAGTTTTGAGTTCATGTTGATGATACGATATGCGTGTTTGTGGAGTTTTGAGTTTAGGTTGATGATACAATACGTGTGCAAACTTCATTCGGAAAAATGCCAAGAAATGTGTCACACCCTAAATTTGGTATGACCGGCCAGGGTACGCCACATACCCCGAAGCCTAACCCAAACCAAACCACATGAACACGTAAACCATACCTGAACATTTAATAATATCTCGAGGATTTAAAAAGAAACATTTATTTTCAAATAAACCTAGACCACCAACTCAACAAAAAGCAAATGTTCAAATCATTTACTAAAATTTAATTACTAAACAAGACACCTCAAATGACAAAACTGTAGAAACAAATAAATAAACCGAGTCGACATGACTCAACAACTCAAAGAAGTAAAAATGACTCGGGTATCACCCTCGACCACGACATGTCACGAGACCCGCTGCCCTACCGCCACCAGCCGCGCTACTATACCCCAGTGCCTCTCTGATCTTGCTCAGGTACTGCAAAATAACATATATGAGGGGTAAGTCCAACTAGGACTTAGTGAGTAGATCAATCCTCAATTTTCACCACATCATTATCATCATGCAATAATCAAAGCATATATGTAAGCATAAGAACATAAAGCATAATTTTTATTTGAGCATTTATTTTAGCAGCACAATAATCCTCGTCAACATATAGCAACCTGCAAGAAAATGTCACCACATATATTATGCACAATGCAACCATCCACATGCTCAATCGGACCCGTCAGTCCTCATCGCCACATAGGGTAGGTAGTTGGTGTAGCCTCCGATCTACCACACAGCCAGTGTCGTCTCTTTGGGGTATGCTCTCCCCTCACCGTCACGACTCTTCCGATCTGTCTCTTTGGGGGTATGAACTCTCCTCACTAGTCGGACTTCCGGAATCAAGCCACACTATCTCTTTGGGGCATACCCTCCCCTCACCAATGAGGCGTCCGGGAAATGCAACAATCACACCACAACATCACACACGCAGGGAATATAGACATAAGGTAAAGTGTGCTGAACAACAAGTAAATAGGGGTATGTCCAGGACATACCTTAATCTCCACCTCCTCCCGCAATACATCACAACTATGCGGATAAATAACATGAATTCACAGCATACATAATGAGCATGAATTAAGGTACAACACATCCAAACATTGTACAAAAAACAAGCATGTAAAAGATGTAAACAATACAACACCTCCTAATTTCCCTATGCGGTTTAAGCCCTACTTTTGCCCTCCCCTAGCCGTGTACACTAGGGCCAGCCTACCCCTCTACCCGAGTGATCTAGGGGCATAGAGGGTTCAGCCCCCTTGGGTTCTCTAAGGGTCGGCTCACCCTAAAGTTGTCCTAGGGTTCTAGGGTCTCTAGGGTACTCAATTCTGTACTTGTATATCTCTACAATTTCCCTAAAGTGTAGAAGAGATTCAATGTATCCTAAAGTATGTCCCTAAGGTATAAATATCCTATTTTTATTTTCCCCAAATCTGTCCCTAATTTCCCCCAAAGCGGAGGATCTTCCTACGTTGAACGCCGACGAACTCGCGAAATCTCGGCTCCGGCGGCTCCCCCTCCTCTTGGTGTCGCCTCCTCTCTCTCTCTCTCTCTCTCTCTCTCTCTCTCTTGGGTGGCGTGTGGCTGGAAACAGGAGCCATGCGCCCCCCTTTGGTTATTTATGGGCCATGGCTGGCCCAAATTACCGAAACGCCCTCACTTATTCGCCCAATTTCTAAAATCCACAACTAATTCATTCTAACTCCGATTCGAGTTGCAATTGAACCGCTAAATTTGTCTCAAGACCCTCTATCATCCTATCATGTTAAATCATAGAAATAAAATAAATATATTTTTCCTAATTTTTTTTCCCATATATAAGTTTACCCGAATTAAATTCCGCGACTCTACGCCAATTCATGCTAACTTGGGCCCACGGTCCCCTGCTAAGGAATAAAATATTATTTTAGGATTTTTGGGCATAACAATTCCTCCCCCCTTAAAGAAAATTCATCCTCGAATTTTGAGATGAAGAAGAGAAGCTCACCTCGACATTAAAAAGGTACGGGTACTCCTCTCTCATATCCTGCTCGACCGCCCAAGTGGCCTCCTGCCCTGAGTGGTGCTCCCAACGAACTTTCACCAAGGGGACCTCCTTGGATCTCAGCTTCCTCACATGCTTGTCTGTGATCTCTACAGGCCGCTCCTCATAAGAAATGGTTGGATCGACCTCCATCGCAGCAACATCCAGAATATAAGACTCATCTAAAACATATCGCTTAAGCATGGAGACATGGGAAACATGATGCACTCGATCCATGCTCGGCGGTAGAGCCAACTCATAATCAACCGCTCCTCTGCGCCGCAAGATAGGGAAAGGTCCGATGAATCGAGGGCTCAACTTTCCCCTCCTCCCAAAGCACACAATCCCCTTCATAGGGGACACCTTCAGGAAGACCGAATCCCCTTCATGAAACTCCACGTCATGGGCTTTACCATCGGCATACATCTTCTAACGACTCTGAGCTGCTAGAAGTCACTCCTTGATCAGCTTCACTTTCTCGACGACGTCATTAACCAAGCGGGGCCCTAGCATCTGGGACTCACCGGCCCCAAACCAGCCTATCAGCGACCTGCACCTGTGCCCATACTGAGCCTCAAACGGGGCCATACCGATGCTGGTATGGTGACTGTTATTATAGGCCAACTCTACCAAATGTAGATGCCTCTCCCAGCTACCCTCTAGGTCCATCACACATGCCCTCAGCATGTCCTCAAGCGTCTGAATGGTCCTCTCTGACTGTCCGTCCATCTAGGATGAAAAGCAGTACTGCACTGCACCTGCGTACCTAAAGCCTCCTGAAATGGCGCATTGCCATAATCGAGCGGTAAATTGAGTGCCTCTATCGGATATGATCATAGATGGGATCCCATGGTAAGCCACAATATGGTCAAGGAACAACCACACATACTGCTTAGTAGAGAAAGTGGTCTTCACCGGGATAAAGTGCGATCCACCATCGTCCAAATAGAGTCGTTTCCTTTTTCTGACATCGGTAACCCGGTAACAAAGTCCATGGTGATCTTTCCCCATTTCCATTCTGGTACCTCGAGATTCTGCAACAACCCTACGGGTCCCAAGTGTTCGGCCTTTACCTGCTAACAGACCAAACATTTGGATACGAACTCTGCCACCTCCCGCTTCATCCCTTTCCACCAGTCATGCTGCCTCAGATCTCGGTACATCTTGGTGGCCCCTAAATGCATAGTGTAAGTGGAACTAAGGACCACCTCTAGTACCCGCCTACGGACCTTTGCCATGTCTGGTACCACGATCCTGTCCCTATATCTGAGAATCCCCTCGGAGTCCACTCTAAAACCCTCTGCATCACCTCTCACAACTAGATCCTTCGTCAAAGATTAGAAAGCATCCTCGCCCTCAACCGTTCGTAGCATATCAACCAAAGTGGACTATACACGCATGTGCGCCACCAATCCACCTGAACCAGCCACCGATATCAAATCCCCTAGCCCAGGCTCACCGCCAGATCTTTGGCCAGGGATCTCCTACTCACGACCAACTAGAAGGAAGAAGAAGCAAAGGATCTTCCTACGTTGAACTCCAACGAACTCGCAGAATCTCGGCTCCGATGGCTCCCCCTCCTCTTGGTGTCGCATCCTCTCTCTCTCTCTCTCTCTTGGGTGGTGTGCGGCTGGAAACAGCAGCCGTACGCCCCCCTTTGGTTATTTATGAGCCATGGCTAGTCCAAATTACCAAAACACCCTCACTTATTCGCCCGACTTCTAAAATCCTCAACTAATTCATTCTAACACCGATTCGAGTTCCGATTGAACCGCTAAATTCGACTCAGGACCCTCTATCATCCTAGCATACTAAATCACAGAAATAAAATAAATATATTTTTCCTAAAAAAAATTCTCATATAAAAAGATTACCTGAATTAAATTCTGTGACTCTACGCCAATTCACACTAAATCGGGCCCACGGTCCCCTGCTAAGAAATAAAATATTATTTTTGGATTTATGGGCATAACAAAATGTCAAAAATGGATCCGACGATGATCGTGTAGAATCCTAGGATAGGAAATAGAAATCATGTAATATGCCTCTAGGAATTCATCTTAAACCTGATTGTAATAATTTTCAAATCAAAACTCGGAGATGAAACCCAAAAATGAACATCGTGCGACAAATCGGTGAAAAATCAGCATTTCCAAGTTTTTGGCCGATGGTTGGACGACGGCTGGTCGACCGGGCCATCAGCCGGCCATCGATCGGTGGAGGCCAAAAATGAACAGAAGGCCCCGGTCGATGGCCGGTCAATCGGCCTTTGGCCCGGCGCCAACGGGCAGAAAAATGCTCGTTGGGTGACCTGTCCGAGTGAGGGGTTATAAATACCTAGGGCTGTAAATGAACCAATACACTCGTTAACAGCTCATGAACAAACTCGTTTAGGGCTCGTTTACATTCGATTATTTATTAAATAAACAAGTATGAACCAAATTTCTAGGCTCGTTTAATAAACGAGCCGAGTTCAAACACAAACAAGCTCGACTCGTTTATGTTCACGAACATGCTCGTTTATTGTTTGTGAACATACTCGTTTAAATATCCGTTTATTGTTTGTGAACATACTCGTTTAAATATTCGTTTATTGTTCGTGAACATACTCGTTTAAATACTCGATTATTGTTCGTGAACATACTCGTTTATTGTTCGTGAACATACTCATTTAAATATCCTTTTATTGTTCGTGAACAGATTCGTTTACGTACTTATTTAAATATTTATATTTTAACCCTTTTATAAATTATTAATGGTTAATTGATAGATAACTTAGTTAATTAATATATATTAAAATTTAATATTAGTATATTACCCAATACTACCCGTTTCCAAAACCCTAAAAGTAAAACCATTTACTCTAAACACCCAGCCACCCTCACGCCGTCACACAGAAGATCCCAAGTCCATTCCCCACCCATCTCAACTCTTGGCCATCTGACCTCGACACCCACGCCAGCCAAGCGACTCCTCTCGTCGGAGCATCTCGGCAACCTCCCCACCCACTCTGATCTCGCATCTACTCGCCGGATTTGCTCTCCCTGGATCATCTCAGCTCGCTCACCGAATCTGCTCGTGCATCGCCGGATCTATTGTTGCTCGTAGTCGTCGCCTCTCACCTGGTAACATGAAGTTGTGATTTCATGATTTTTTTTGTTGTCTGAAGCTTTCTCCTTGTAATGTGATTTTTTTTATTCTCGTCTGGAGCATCTCGCGACCTCCCCACCCACTCTGATCTCGCATCTGCTCGCCGGATCTGCTCTCCCTGCTCGGCGCGTGAAAATATGATTCTTGATATTCACCAAAAAATCATAAATCTTGTGATAATTACCTCTTCAGCAATGTGCACCAGATCATCAACTGTGAGTTCTGCTTCATTGTCGTTTACAAAAGAGCAGACCACTTCACCATTTTTTATCCTTTTAGATTTTCTACTTCATTGTTGTTTATAGAAGAGCATGCCACTTCACCATTTTTGGTCCTTTTAGATTTCCTGCCTCTAGTCTTTGTAGTAGCTCCATTATCTACTATGGTTAGCCCTCCCTCGGCTTCCTGTATACTTGTTTTAGATACTCCGTGATTTTTTAAGGATGTACTTACTTTTCTCTTTCTTTGTTGATCTTTGCTACTTCCAACTGTACAAGATTCACTCAGTTTCTCAATAGATCGAGTTGGTTTACTTTTACGCATTCTAGTGGTGGACTTGAGCTCAGTACGAGCATCTTTTGCATCAGGTTTCTCTCCTGATCGAGAACAAGATCTATCTCCTTCTCCACATTTCCTAATTTCGTTGGCTTAGTTGAATTGCCTTCACCATCCATAGAGGCAAACGCCTTTTTTTCAGAGCATGTGTGTCAACAACTACTTCAGTCATGTTTTCTATTCTGTCCATTGTCAACACCAATGCAGTAGCAAGTAGAGAAGATGGTTAAATTTACATGAAATATAGAGTAACTAGTAAACAAAGAATAAGTTACACGTGCAACATAACTATTCCTTTACAATAAATTTTGTTTATTTTCTAGAGAGCAAAAATAAAAACTAGCTGGCAGTGGAAAGATAATTAGAAACATTGTCAAGTAATGATATTGTGGAAACACTCATGCAAGAATGTCCAAATAGTAAGATTAAAAATCAAAGCAGAACAGAAGATTATATGAATGTTATATGATATTAATTGATTGTGATACTACAATTAAATATTTGATTTCAATCAAGTTTTCTTATTTAATGATCTCAGTCAAGCATTAAATATTTGATAAAATTATTTGTCTTGTGAGTTAAATGTCACTAGAAATGTTCATTTAAAATGAATTTCATTGCCTTTAGGCTTTAGTGTCTGCTTTAGTAATATAAACTAAGTATGAATTTTATTCTGTATGGGAGTTAGATCTCTTATTAAAGCAGCGGCCATATCATCATTCCTATGGGGTGCTATTTTATGTAGCTTTATTTATCTTTGCTTTGTTGTAATATGTTGTTAAATATGGTTTTTTTTTGTTACATGTTTAGTTTGACTTGTACAAATCCTATCAGTGTTATACTTTTGTTATATTTCTTAGCTATGTCATATAGTACCTCATTAGAAGAACAAACAAATTCAATCCCAACTTCAAGACCACCTGATTTAGAACTTGCATTACGAAGTGTTGAATCAACCAATTCAATCATGGCCAATGAGGAGGTAAATATTGAAAATGCAATAGAAGCAAATAATGATAATCAAGTGGTGAACTTGGTAGAGGACAATGCAAATGAAGACAATCCATTTGAAAAAAGGAAGAGAAAAAAGACATCAGGTGTTTGGAATGAGTTCACAATTATTAAGCTTTCAAATGGGACTGAGAAGGTGCAATGCAATCATTGTCATGTCAAACTTCAAAAGAGCACCACAGGAACCACTACACAATACAAGAGACACTTGGATAATTGCCCAAGACGAAAATATTCTGCCAAAGGTCAACTGAATCTTTCTGTACAACCATCAAAGTCAAGGAGCGCAAGTGTTCAAACTTGGAAATATGATCAAGCTAAGATGAGGGAGTTTATCTCTCATATGGTTCTTGTACATGAGCTTCCCTTTGCTTTTGTTGAGTATGAGATATTTAATATGGTAATGAAATTTTCCAACCCTGCATATGAGAAAATTTCCCGTGCAACAGTGAAAGGTGATTGTATAACTTCATACCAAATGGAGAAGAAGAGGTTGATGGCATTACTAAAGACAACTAGTAGAGTAAGTATCACAACAGATTGTTGGAGATCAGGACAAAATATACAGTATATGGTTGTAACTTGTCATTTTGTGGACTCAGACTGGAAGTTGCAAAAGAGAATTATCAATTTCATTAATGTTATAGGAAGCACCAGAGTTGTGATTTCTGATGCATTGTTTAAGTGTTTGCAAGAATGGGACTTGAAAAGAAAGTGTTCACTATAACAGTGGACAATGCTTCCTATAATGATAGTGCTGTGAGAATGTTAAAAGATAACATTTTTGTGTTTAAGAAGCTTTCTTTGAATGGAAAAATTTTTCATGTTCGATGTTGTGCTCACATTTTGAACATTCTAGTGCAAGATGATTTGTCTGAGATTCAAGATGCAATTTTTAATATAAGGGAAAGTGTCAAGTATATTTCAGCTTCGCCTTCACGATTGAGCATGTTTAGTGATATTGCAAAGCAATTGCAATTACCTAATGAGAAATTGATTTTAGATTGTTGCACACGATGGAATGCAACATATGAGATGCTCTCATGTGCTTTAGAGTTCCAAAATGTCTTTCCACGCTTTCAAGTGCGAGATTCATCCTATAAGTATTTGCCAAGTGGGGAGGATTGGGATAAAGTGAAGAATGTTTGCACTTTTTTAGAAATGTTCAATGATGTTACCACATTAATTTCAGGTATTTGGTTTGTTTAATAAACATTCTTTATTCTAATTTTTGTGAACTTACTAGTTACTAATAAACTCATTTATTCTAATTTTTGTGAACTTACTAGGTTCGGAGTATCCAACTGCAAACTTATTTCTACCCGAACTTTGGAGGATAAAGAATGCTTTGAATGACAAAATAGATGATGATGATGAATGTGTGAGAGCAATGGCGAGAAAAATGAAGGTAAAATTTGATAAGTATTGGGGTGATTGCAATTTATTAATTTCCATTGCGGCTATTCTTGATCCTCGAAATAAGATGCAATTAGTTACATTTTGTTTTGATGCTATTTACTCGAAAGAAGAAGCAATCAAATATATAAAAGTTGTTCGTGATAGTTTGTATGAGATTTATCAAGAATATGCTGATGCTTATGCTGCTAGGGTTGAAAAAAGTAACAATATTAAGAGTGGTCAAGATGAAAACAGTGACAGCCTTTCTAGGTTCTCAAAAGGAAAACTTGGTAGTCAAAAGGGAAGACAAATGTTTGATCAATTCATGAGGACTCATGATACAGTTGCTCATGTTAAATCTGAGTTAGACACTTATTTAGATGATGGTATTTATATTTGCCAAGAAGATCCTGAGTTGTTTGATGCATTAGTATGGTGGAGAGCGAATGAACTTAAGTATAAAATTTTATCCAATATGGCATGTGATATATTAACAATTCCTATTAGCACAGTGGCTTCTGAGACAGCTTTTAGTGCCGGTGGCAGAGTAATAGATTCATATCGTTCATCATTGGGAACAAATACCGTTGAAATGTTACTTTGTGGAAACGATTGGTATCGAACTTTTTATGGAATTCATAAGAAGACAAGAGTAAGTTTTATAATTTAAATATTTTAGATTATATCATTTATTCATTTTACTTAATTTTTATTGTCTTATAACGTGATTTTGTTGCTTTTATTTCATTCAAAAGGAGGAGGTCAAAACTATCTTGCTACCTTAGAGGTTTTTACAAGTTGGATTTTGGAATTTCAAGGTTAGTTATTATAATCACTAGTCACCAAGCTAGCTTTGTCAAGTTGCTTGCATTTATCATTTAGGACTAATATCAAGGCGGTGACTATCCATGTATTAATTTTCATCTTCCTCTCATATAATGCATCCATTAGCATTTTCAAGTATCATCTCATGCATCCATCAGCATTCACATATATTATTACTACAATAAGTATCATTTCAATATATATTGATAAAAGTTTCTTCTTCTTCTTCATATGATTATGTTAGGTTGCTTGCTTGCTAGACAAATATAGATCTTTTTTAGATTCCACCAGAAACTTATCTCTGTTTGCACTTAGGAAATTATTCAAATGTAAGGAGCATTCATTTTACCATTACAAGTAATTTTATGTTTTATGTTTCAAGTTCCAGGTTCACAAGAGCATTCATATTGCACTTGTCTTTGTTTCACAAGAGCATCCCAAATTGAATTTAATTATTAATATTGTTTCCATATGATTTTATGTTCTGACAACCCTACTGGACCTAAGGTTCTTTAGCACACCCTTTTCTCTCTCAATGAATCAGGAGTTTCTCATGTATCTGTAGCTCTTGTGCTGCAAGTTTGCTTATGTCCAACATTCCATATATTGAGCTTGCATTAAGGAGGAGAGTAGACCATGCAACAAAATTTTATGTGGTTATGCTTGTGACATACCCTTGCTTCTCCTGCCAATGTCGGATTCTTCTTATTTGGCTGCAACCTAGATGGGCTCGCATCATAAATGATCTTCTTTGGTTTCATTCATGATTCTTCTATTTCATTCATGATTCATTTTTATAGTTTATATGAAGAGGTTATATGTACAATTAGACTAAGCTAAGTTGCTTTATTCATGATTCATTTTCATAGTTTCATTTAACACCCTAAATGTTGCTTTATGTGTATCTCTCCTAGCTGATTCAATTTGTACCATAACTTATAACTTGATTTAACTAATTTTTAATTTTGTTGATTGCTAGGTGAATGATGATAATCATGCATGGATTGGTGAAGGAGAAATGGAGAAAGTCAATTTTTAATATGTACAGTTGGACTTGTAATTTTAATATTGTCGAATTAAAATGTAATTGATATTTAGATTCCTATTTAGAACCTTTCTTGTCATTATGATAGATTGGTAATTTGGTATCATGTTTTGGTTAATGACTTACTGTGTTTTTTTGTTTATATTCGTTTGTTATTCGTTTAATGTTTGTTTGTTTGTTGTTCATGTATGGCTCCTTTACATGTTTGATTAATGCTTGTTTATGTATTCGTTTATAACTCGTTTGTTCATTTATTTGTTCGGTTAGGTGCTCGTTTATGTGTTCATTTAAGGCTCGTTTATGTGTTCGTTTAAGGCTCGTTTATTTGTTCGTTTAATTGCTCGTTTATATAATCGTTTAGGTACTCGTTTATCTGTTCGTTTAATTTTAACGAACCGAGTTCGAGTCAAGCTCGAACAATTTTAAATCAAACGAACCGAGTTCGAACATAAGTTAAAATACTCGAATCGAGTTCGAGCCGAGTTCGAACAAGGTTTGAAATAAACGAGCCGAGTTCGAACGAGCTAGTACTCGGCTCGGCTCGTTTACAGCCCTATAAATACCCCTCATAAACACTCACCTACACTAGCTCTTCCACGGTTCCTTAAGCCTTCAAAAAAGATTTCTAAGCACTCAATAGTTGATTTCCATGCCTGAGCTTCGACGATTCATCTTCTACTCTGAGTGTTCTTCACATCTCGACTCCGGCTTCAAATCGAACCATTCGAGTTGAGAAGTTGGAGGCTTTGAAGGCTAAGAAAGGAGCACACAAGCTTGGTTCAGTTCCTTGCTCCTTTAGATCTTGTTTTCATTGTTATTTAAGTGTGTTTTTCATTGTTAGCTTGTAAGGTGTGGTAGGTAAACATCTTAGGATTTTTTTGTAGATTTGTGTTTTGCCTAAGGGAGTAGGTGTTGAGGCTTTCTCAAAGGGTTGAGAAGTGAGTCCTCATTGTATTCAAAGGGAAACACTTAGTCTATAAAGAGGTTTGGTTAGAAATCCTTGGTGTGGAGCCAAGGTAGTGGACGTACACTACTACAATTTGATCTTTTAGTGGTGATTGTTATGACGTGTGCTAGCAATTGTAAATGCTGCAAAAACCTTTACCATTAACTAATGAATTCACACTAGATCCATTGTCGTTAAAGACATTAGAAGTAATTTATACAATTGCTAGTAAAGATAAAAATAATCACCACTAAATATATACATATATATTGAAATTTATAACTTTTTTATAAGTTTTTAATCATAGTTGTTAAATGATGTACCTCTAAGTTATTTAGTAGCAATTATCTTATTGCTACAAATTAATTGCCACTAAAAAAATAATCTCTTGTAGTGGGAGTAGGCGGTTGGTCTAACCACTATAGTCAATTGTGTTTGCATTGGCTTGATTACTTGCTTTCATTTAATATCTTTACTTGTCAAAGCATCATAATTAAAAGAACGTCGATTTGGTTATGAATGGGTTTGAATCGAAAAGAATTAAGTTAAACCTAGTTTTAGCTAGCATTTAGTATCAGAGCAAGATCGTAGGATTGGATTTAACCATCTAGCCTACAACTTAGAATGTCTAGAGAAATCCAACTAGCTCAAGGGTCCTCTACTCATACTCCACCACTCTTTGATGGTAACAACTATGCCTATTGGAAGATAAGAATGAATAGCTTCCTTCAATCACTAGGCATGGATGTATGGAGGATGATCCAGTAGAGTATAAGCAACCCACTAAGAATATGGATGAGTGGAACCCGGAAGAGGTTAGACTCTTTAATGCAAATGCCATGGCCATTAATGCTTTATATTGTGGCCTATCCATTAATGAGTTTAATCGTATTTCTACTTGTAAGTTCACCTTTGAACTTTGGAATGTCCTAGCTAGAGACTACACATGAAGGCACTTCACAAGTTAAGGAATCTAAGATAAACCTTCTCATGCATGATTATGAAATGTTTAGAATGCTTTCGCATGAAACAATTGATACCATGTATGCTCGTTTCCAAAATATTACTAATGGCTTATCTAATCTTGGAAAAGACATAAAAGAAGAGGAGAAGGTAAGGAAGCTCCTTCGTTCCCTTCCCAAAGCTTGGGAGCCAAAGGTAATCACGGTCATGGAAGCCAAGCAATTGGGTACCTTGAAGCTTACCGAGCTCATTGGATCTCTCATGACCCATGAGATTCACGTGAGGGCACACAAGGAGGAAGATGCCCCCAAAAGCAAGACCATTTCTTTAAAAGCATCACACCAGATTGAAGAACCTTCATCATCCAAAGAAGAAATGGATGACTTTGAAGAAATGATGATGATGGCAAGAAGGTTCATGAAGTTCATGAGGGGCGGCATGAGGAGAGGCAAGGGAGGCTACACTTGCTACAATAGCAAGTAAGAACACTTGAATTTATATTGGATAGCGGTTGCTCAAAGCATATGACGGGTGATATCAATCTATTTGCAACCCTATCAAGTAAGGATGGTGGGCATGTGACTTTTGGAGAAAATGTCAAAGGTAAGATTGTTGGCATTGGAGATATAGGTATACTCCCTTACCCATGCATTAAAAATATGTTATTAGTTGATGGGTTAAAGCATAACTTGATTAGTATATCTCAATTATGTGATAATGGGTATGTAGTTATTTTTGAAGCATCTAAATGCATCATTAGAAGTGTACCATATATCTAATGACATTATTTTTATTGGAAATAGGCATGAAAATGTATACACATTAGTTTTAAATGTTTTGCTTAATCCTCATGTTTAGTAGCCATGGAAAATGATTCTTGGTTGTGGCATAGAATGCTAGGACATGCTAGCATGAGCCTCATCCAAGAAATAACTATAAAGGACTTAGTTAAAGGAATACCCAAGATAAAATTTGAAAAGGATAGACTTTGTAGTGCTTGTCAACATGGTAAACAAGTCAAGTCTTCCTTTCATAGCATAAATCAAGTCACTACATCTAGAAAAATTGAACTTGTGCACATGGATCTCTTTGGTCCGTGTGATGTTGCTAGTCTAGGTGGTAAATTATATTGCTATGTTTTGGTTGATGATTTTTCAAGATTCACATGGGTTTTCTTCCTAGCTAAGAAAAATAAAACGCTTGATTTCTTTAAAAAGTTTGCTAGGAGAGTAATAAATGAAAAAGGAATTTCAATTTTGAAAATTAGAAGTGATAATAGAGGTGAATTTAAAAATGAAAAATTTTCAAAATTTTGTGGTGAATTTGGTATTGAACATAACTTTTCTTCCCCTAGAACCCCTCAACAAAATAGGGTGGTTGAGAGGAAGAATAGAACTTTAGAAGAAATGGCTAGGACTATGCTTTGTGAAAATAATTTGCCTAAGTATTTTTGGGCCGAAGCCATAAATACTTCTTGTTATGTGCTAAATCGTGTTTTATTAAGACCTAGAATTAGGAAAACCCCTTTTGGGCTTTGGAATGATAGAATCCCAAGTGTGGGATATTTTAGAGTTTTTGGATGCAAATGTTTCATCTTAAATACTAAGGAGCATCTAGGAAAATAATGATTCTAAATCCGATGAGGGTATTTTCCTTGGATACTCTAATAGTTCTAAGGCATGTAGAATATATAATCGTAGAACTATGATTGTTGAAGAATTCATGCATGTTACTTTTGATGAAACTATTGATTCTTCAAGAAATGTTAAGATTGTGAATGTAGGTGAGGAACTTGAGGAGTTGACCTTTCATGATAAGGAGGTTGAAGATGAACTCAATGAGGAACCACATGATGAAGATCCTTCTTCCTCATCCTTACCTCAAGTTGGAGAAGAAGAGGAAGCTCTACCACCTCTCCCAAAAGGATATCGGTTGATAAAAGACCATCCAATTGATCAAGTCATTGGAGAGCCATCAACGGGAGTGGTAACACGTTCTAAACTTAGAAATGTTTGTCAATATGTAGCTTTCATTTCTCAAGTAGAGCCTAAAAATATTAAGGAAGCCATAGAAGATGAGTTTTGGATTATTTCCATGCAAGAGGAACTAAATCAATTTGTAAGGAGCGATGTTTGGGATTTAGTACCTAGGCCTAATGAACAAACCGTAATTGGGACTAAATGGGTCTATAGAAACAAATTAGATGAAGATGGTTTAGTCATTAGAAACAAATCTAGGTTAGTGGCCCAAGGGTATAATCAAAAAGAAGGAATAGATTATAATGGAACTTATGCTCCCGTAGCTAGATTAGAAGCAATTTGCATGGTTTTAGCATATGCAAGTTTCAAATGTTTTAAACTTTTTCAAATGGATGTTAACAGTGAATTTTTGAATGGTTTTATAATGGAAGAAGTTTATGTTGAACAACCTCCCGGTTTTGAAAATTTTGAATTTCCAAATCACGTTTTCAAACATAAAAAGGCTTTATATGGTTTAAAACAAGCCCCTAGGGCTTGGTATGAAAGGCTTTCCAACTTTTTGATTGAACAAGGTTTTAGCATTGGAAAAGCCGATGTGTCTCTCTTTATTAAGAATGATAAAAATGATATTTTAATTGTGCAAATCTATGTGGATGATATCATTTTTGGTGCTACTAATGACTTGCTTTGTGAGTTGTTTGCCAAATGTATGCTAGAGGAGTTTGAGATGAGAATGATGGAAGAACTCTCCTTCATACTTGGACTCCAAATCAAGCAAACTAACAAAGACATCTTCATCAATCAAGCAAAGTACACAAAGGAGCTCATTAATAGATTCGGGATGAATAAAGCCAAGATTGCTTCAACACCAATGAGCACATCCATCAAGCTTGATAAGAATGAAGATGGTGTAAAAGTAGATGAAAAACGATATCGAGGTATAATCAGTAGTCTCCTTTACTTAATCACAAGTAGGCCAGATATTATGTTTAGTATATGTGCATGTGCTAGATTTCAATCATGCCCAAGATGTCTCATTTAAGTGCGGTCAAATGCATATTGAGATATCTAAAAGGTGCGGTTGAATCACGATTATGGTATCCATGTAATACATCTTTTGAGTTAATTGGTTTTTCGAATGTCGATTTTGCCAAATGTAAAGTAGATAGAAAAAGCACTAGCGGGTGTTGTCAATTCCTAGGGATGAATCTTATTTCTTGGTTTTCCAAAAAACAAAACTCGATTGCACTTTTGAGTACCGAAGCGGAATACATCGTCGTGACTAGTTGTTGTGCACAACTCCTTTGGATGAAACAAACCCTTTTGGATTATTGGCTTAGCTATTCATGCATACCTATACATTGTGATAACATTAGTACAATTAACTTAATAAAAAATCTGGTTTTACACTCTAGGACTAAACACATTGACCTAAGGCACCACTTTCTTAGAGACAATATAGCTAAGGGTAATATCTCCGTAGAATTTGTGCCTACCGATAAACAATTTGCGGACATATTCACAAAACCCTTAAATGAAGAAAGTTTTACCAACTTAAGGATGCAATTAGGAATTTGCAATCTTCCATATGCTTAAGTTTTCAAAAACTTGCATGCCTTTCTTGAAAAATTGGTTTTTGTGTAGTATCATCATACTTATGTAATGCCTTGTAGTGGGGCTTTGTGACTTATCGATGTTTGCCTTCCATAGGCTCACATTGGTAGGGAGGACTATAGTGATAGACGATACTTGATTTTTATGGATTTCTTGGTTTTCATGATGAAACTCATTAATAGTACTATGTTTCTTGCCCTTTTTGATTGATGTCAAAAGGAGGAGAAAAGACTTGGTCACATTTGTTTTTATGATGCATATAGATAGGGGGAGTCATAAGTTATACATGCATGTTGTAGGGGGAGCATATCTTAGTTTTCTATTTGGTTTATCAAAAACTCACAAATGAACACTTATAATTGCTTAAATTTCATGTTTTGTTTGTCATCATCAATAAGGGGGAGATTGTTGGCCCAAGGGTTACCCCTATGCCTCGATCTCTATTTTGATGATAACAAACACAAAATTAATGCATTTGTGGAGTTTTGAGTTCAGGTTGATGATATGATGCGCGTGCAAACTTCGTTCGGAAAAATGCCAAGAAACGTCAAAAACGGCTCCAACGACGATTGCGTAGAATCCTAGGATAGGAAATAGAAATTATGTAATATGCCTCTAGGAATTCATCCTAAACCTGATCGTAATAATTTCCAAGTAAAAACTCGAAGACGAAACCCAAAAACGAACATTGCGTGACAAATCAGTGAAAAATTAGCATTTCCTGGTTTTAGACCGATGGCCGATCGACGGTCGGTCAACCGGACCACCAATTGGCCAACGACTGCCGGAGGCCAAAAATGAACAGAAGGCGTCGGTCGATGGTCGATCGATCGGCCTTCGGCCAGCCACCGACTGGGCGGCACCAATTGTTGGTCCAAGGGTTCAACCTTGAGAACACTCTTAGTTTTAATGATAACAAACATGGTTCTAATAGTGTCACACCCCGACTCAGGGCCGCATGATCGGCCAGGGTACGTGTCAGTACCCCAAAGCCTACCCTATGCACTGACCAACAACTTATAAAATACAACCAAACTGACATGGAAATCATGAACAAGTAACAGTACCAAACTTTATTAGTTGCTTAAAAATAGTTTAACAAACCAAGTTTGAAAATATAACAAGTTTTAAGGAAACATCCAAAAGTTTTCAAAGAAGACATCTCAATGTTTTACAAAATCAACTCAGTGCATACACATGACTCTACTCAACCACGACTATGACTATAGTTCTACCAGCTACAAGATCTGCACCCACGCCTCCCCTCCAATCGCACCATGCCACCAAGCCGTACCTCACTGGTCGGGCTCTGCAAAACAACAATAAATAAAACGTGAGTTCGCGAGGAACTCAGCGAGCGGTTCTTTCGAGCCTTCACTTAAATCCTCAGCAAGATAACATATGCAGAGATATAAAACAGATGAGGAAATATAAATTTATCACACCATAATAGTTAGTTTTCCCAAGTCATAAGAACAAGTAAACCGGCCTCTTCGGCCCTTAACAATTTCATTGTAGCTCGACCACTATGTCCTAAGAGGTGTGGATGGTTCGGTGCTCCTCTCTACAAAACCAGGCTAGTCGGCCACTCAAAACCGGCCCATCCAGGCATCTCATACTAGACATTCATGTCTCAGATCCGTCGACTAGGATGGCCACTAGTCTCGGAAATCCTCCGGGTTAGGGATAGCTAGTCCCACCCAACTCGGGTCTACCGTCAGTGTGGTCCACTAACAGAATCTCAAGACCCTCTGCCACTCGGGTCTAACACCTAGCGGGCCCACTGGTGTAATCTCAAGACCCTATAAACCGCTGAGTCGTGTGGTAGACGTTCGGCTAATGACACTCATCAGTTGACCATCTTAACCACAACCGAAATCAGGTTGTGCAATTTCCCTATGTTTTGCTTTTCGGGCATTGCCCATATCCGACCCTCCCCCTCGGGTCGCACTATTAGGGTATTGATACCCACTAACTATCCCTAAGTGTAGAACCTAAAAAGTGTACCTTGACTCTCAGTTGATTGTCACAACTCAATACTGAAACCTTTCTTTCTGAAATTGTTAGAACATGCCGATCTTAGACGAATACATGGGCTGCCATTATCGACAACATATGCCAAGAATTGTTATCCTATGAGTGTCGAATTAAGAGGATAAATTCAAAAGCAAAACAATAAGTAACAAGCTGCATACATGGTAACGATTGAGCATAAAATCTGAGAATTTATGAGACATTTACTTTGATCTATATGTCATACCAATCCTATCCATGTATGTACTAGCAAGAACATTTCCTTATACATGAGGATCTAGATCTATAGCTACTAACAAATTTTATGATGAGCGGCAGTTCATAATATAATTAAAATCTCACACCACGCAAGTAAGTATGAAACGAATCAACCTAACATGAAACCTCGCATAGATAGTTTAATCAAACTTGTAATTCCACCCTTACCCTTGCTCGGCTGACTTGAGCAGGATAATACCTTGCTCGGCCGAGCCCTTAAGGGAAGATGGGCATGCTTACGACAACCAAACCAGAGCATCAATATAGAGATCTAACTTTTAACGAAAATAAGGCGAACCATGAGTTAAAGACGATCGAGGAAATTGGAGAAAATTTCGGCATGACCTTTCCCCTTTTTCCTCTACTCGATCAACCCATAAAACACGACAAATACGATCTAGAATGTGAGATCACAGCTACACTAATCATTTAGAGTTCAACCACGAGAAAAACCACATCGATCGACAAGAAAACTCGCGAAAGAAACTCGATTTCAAAGATTGCTAGGTTCGGCCACCCGCATCCCCTCACAACCAAAATAACCACTCACCTCGATCGGATCATGAGGTAGCCTTGATGAAGACGAATCCTGATTTCCTCGGGCGTCGACGCAAATTCGGCGCCGATCACAATCCCCCTCGATCCCCTTCCTCTTGGGTTGTGTGAGGCTCTCCTCTTTGAGCCGCACGGTGGCTTGGGTGAGGGGTTTTATTCCCCTCATCTCTTGACTAAATTACCCCCATCTACTCACTTACCTCCTCATCCGACTCCACCTAACTCGGATCGAGTCCCGACTCGATCCGCGAACCCAATCTCAACCCAACTTGAGTCGACCAATATACTCATCCACCCAATTGCCAACAATAGGCTATAATTTAAATATATTATACCTGCTACTTGTGGCGATCTCGCGACTCGGCTCGACTAGTTCCCGACTCGATGGGCTGCACCACAAAATTTTTATATTAGGAAACCCGGGTATTACAACCTTCCCCCCTTAAGGGAAATTCGTCCTCGAATTTTGTAGAATCATAGGGACTTACCAGATCTTCGAACAGAGAAGGGTAGCGTTCCCTCATGTCCTGCTCTACTTCCCAGGTAGCTTCCTGCCCAGTGTGATGTTCCCACCTAACTTTCACCAAGGGAATCTCCTTGAATCTCAACTTCCTGATCTGTCGGTAAAGTATCTCCACTGGCCTCTCCTCATACAAGACCGTCGTGTCCACCTCAACCGCAGTCGGTTCGATCACGTGGGACTAATCCGTCACATATCTCCGGAGCATTGACACATCAAAAATTGGGTGAACTCTACTCAGGCTAGGAGGCAAGGCCAGCTCGTAAGCCACTGCGCCTCTCTGCTTGAGGATAGGGAAAGGCCCAATGAACCTAGAGCTCAACTTCCCCTTCTTCCCAAACCGGACTACCCCTTTCATGGGGGAAACCTTCAGGAACACCAAGTCACCCTCAGCTAACTCCAGCTCTCTGGCTTTCTTATCGGCGCATATTTTCTGGCGACTATAAGCCGTCAACAATCTTTCCTTTATCAATTGTACTTTTTTCACTGCCTCCTCGATTAGGTCAGGGCCTACCATGAGAGTCTCTCCGATCTCAAACCAACCCACAGGAGACCTACATCGCCGCCCATATAAGGCCTCGAAGGAGCCATGCCAATGATACTGTGATAGCTATTGTTGTAGGCGAACTCAATGAACGATTGGTGTTTCTCCCAACTGGCTGCCAGGTCTAGAATGCAGGCCCTCAGCATATCTTCCAAAGTTGGTGTTTCTCTCAGACTGTCCGTCTGTCTACGGATGGAAAGCCGTGCTGAAACGTACTTGAGTACCCAAGGCTTCTTGGAAGGACTACCAAAATCGGGCTGTGAATTGGGTACCTCGATCTGATATGCTCATCACTGGGGTAACTTTATAAGCCACAATCCTGTCTAGAAACAATTTGGCGTACTGCTTCACAAAAAAGGTCATCTTCACCGAAATGAAGTGTGCAATCTTAGTTAACCAATCCACTACCACCCAAATGGAATCAAAACCTCCTTTTGACCTAGGCAGCCCGGTCACTAGGTCCATGGTGATTTTCTCCCACTTCAACTCGAGGAGCTCGAGGTTCTACAGTAGCCCCATGAGCTTTAGGTGTTCGGCCTTCACCTACTGGCAGACCAAACATTTGGATACAAACTCAACTACCTCTCTCTTCATGCCCTTCCACCAGAAGTGTTGCCTTAGGTCTCAGTACATTTTGGTGGCTCCCGGGTGCATCGTGTAAGTGAAACGGTGACCCACTTCCAAAACCTGTCGGCGTACCTCTGCCATATCAGGCACCATGATTTGGTCTCTGAACCTTAGAACACCCTTTGAGTCGACCCTGAACCCATCATCTGCGTCACCTCTCCTGACCAGATCCTTTGTTAGAGAACAAAATGTGTCCTCCTCCTGTGCGGCACACATGTCCACCAAGGTGGACTGTACCCGTAGGTGTGCCACCAAGGTACCTGAAGTTGACACAGTGTAAGACCCAAAAAAATTCCTAATATAAAAATCTATTTTGGTGCAGCTCATCGAACCGGGGGTTAGTCAGGTCGAGCCGCGGAATCGCCTCTAGTAGAAGGTATAACTCGACCTATGAAAGTATAAAGTTTAATTTGGCTAAATGGTTATTTCCTTTTATGCATTGGATGTCTTATACGAGTCGAGTTCAACTCGTGCTTGCGGATAGGATTGGAGCCTGAATCGGACTTGGATCGAGTCGAGTAGAGGCTAAGTCATTTAGAGGGGAAAATGAGTCATTAGTGGATGAGGGAATAAAATCCCTCATCATGAGCCGTGCGGCTCATCTTGGAGCCACACACAGCCCGAGCAAGAGAGAGAGAGAGAGAGAGAGAGAGAGAGAGAGAGAGAGGGAGGAGAGATCTTATCGGCGTCAAGTTCACATCGACGCTCGAGGAAATCGAAACTCATCTTCATCGAGGATGCCTTGTGATTCAATCAAGGTGAGTGGTTAGTGTGGTTTTTGAAAGGAGGCGGGCGGGCGGCCCTATAAGTTTTGAAATCGGGTTTTCTTTCGCGAGTTCTTGCCGATCGACGCATTTTCTCGTGTTAGAACTTTAATCGATGTGTATACCTGTGATCTTATGTTTTAAAACATGTTTATTTCACATTTTTGTGGGCTGGCTGAGTAGAGGAAAAAGGGGAAAGGTCATGCCAAAATTTTCCCCAATTTCCTCGCTCATCTCGCAACTCGTAGATCACTTTATGTTCGTTATATGTTAGATCTATGGATTTATACTTGTGTTATTGTCGCAACCATGCCCATTCATCCTTGAGGACTTGGCCGAACAAGGGATTACCCTGCTTGGGTCAGCCGAGCAAGGGCAAGGGTGGAAGATATGGACTGCCCGAATTAATATGCTTGGTTTCGGGTTATGTTGTCTTGATTCATGCTTGCATGCTTATAGATAGGTTGAACTTGTATCATATGAGTGTTGTTCATCTTAGAGATTGTTGCAACTATAGATCTATATTTTCATAGTTATGGATATGTTCTTGCTAATGCATACATGGATAGGGTTGTTATGTAGATGACTCATAGGCAAGGTTTCATTAATTGTCAGATATTATATTAAATCGTTGCTATGTATATATTGCATGTTCCTTATTGGTTTAATTAATGGAATTTATTCTCTTTTATTCGACTCTCATGTGATATTGTTGTTCATGATTAATTTCAGTAAGTGTCATTGAAAATGGTAGGCCAAGTACTCATCTATAGTCGGCAAGTTCTAACAACCTAGAAAGAATAGTTTCGGTACCTAGCGGTGACATTTAACTGAGAGACTCTCAGGATACACTTTCTAGGTTCTACACCTAGGGATGATTAGCGGATGTCAATATCCTAGTAGTATGACCCGAGGGGGAGGGTCGATCATGGGCAACGCCCAGAAAGCAAAACACAGGAAAACTTGCACAACCTGGTTGTGGTTGTGGTTGAGATGGTCTACTGAGGAGTGTCATTAGCCGAATGACTACCACACGACTCAACGGTTTATAGGGTCTTGAGATTGCACCAGTGGGCCCGCTAGGTGTTAGACCTGAGTGGTGGAGGGTCTTGAGATTCCGTCAGTGGGCCACGCTGACGGTAGACCCGAGTTGGGTGGGACTAGCTATCCCTAACCCGGAGGATTCCTGAGACTAGTGGCCATCCTAGTCGACGGATCCAATTCATGAAAGTTCATAACTTAGATGCCCTTAGGGGCTGGTTTTGGGAAGGCCGATCGGCCTGGTTACGACGAGGGAAGAACCGAACCTTCCATATATATGTTAGGCCATTAGTGGCCAAGCTAGTGAAATGGATAAGGGCCCGAGAGGCCGGTTCATCCATTCTTCTATCTTGGCAAACTGATTAACTTCTGTGGTGTGATATGATATTAATTCCTTATATATGTTATCTTGTCGAGGTTTTAAGTGGAGGTTCGAAAGAACCGCTCACTGAGTTCCTCGTGAACTCACAGTTTATTTATTTTTATTTTGCAGAGCCTGACCAGTGGGGTACGGCTTGGTGGCATGGCGCGCAGGAGGGCGGACGTGGGTGCAGATCTCGTAGCTGGCAGTTTGTTAGTCGTAGTCGTGTTTGAGTAGAGTCGAGTGTATGCACTGTGTTGCTTTGTAAACATTGAAATGTTCCTTTGAAAACCTTTGGATGTTTATTTAAAAACCTGTGTTGTTTTTCGAACTTGGTTTGGTTAAACTATTTTCAAACAATTAATAAAGTTGGTATTGTTGCAATTGCTTGTTGTGTTCTTATGAGTTGTTGGTCAGTGCATAGGGTATTCTTCGGGGTACCGACACGTACCCTGGCCGGTCACGCGTACCCTGAGTTGGGGCATGACACACAGTCAGTGTTGCTCCCCCATCCAGGCACAGCGCTAGCTCTCGAGCTAGGGGCCTTCGTCTGATTTCCAAATGAGCCAAACTACCCATGGATTTTCTGCTTAAAGCATCTGCCACTACATTGGCTTTCCTCGGATGATACATAATAGTGCAATCATAGTCCTTTAGGAGCTCCAGCCACCTCCTCTGCCTGAGGTTCAACTCTCTTTGGGTAAGCAAGTGCTAGAGTCTTTTGTGATCCGTATAAATCTCACAAGTCTCCCCGTACAGGTAATGACGCTAGAGCTTTAGTGCAAAAACCACTACTGCCAGCTCTAGATCATGCGTCGGGTAGTTCTTTTCATGTACCTTCAGCTGGCGGGACGCGTAGGCTATGACTCTGCTAGACTGCATCAGAACGCAGCCTAGGCCAACCCAAGAGGCATCACAGTAGACCACAAATCCTCCTGAGCCGGAAGGTACGACCAACACGAGTGCCGACGTCAAGCATTCCTTGAGCTTCTGAAAGCTTGCCTCACACTTATCGTCCCAAACAAATTTGATCTTTTTCTGAGTCAACCGAGTCAAAGGGGCTGCAATCCTGGAGAAGTTCTCTACGAACTTCCGATAGTACCCGACCAACCCAAGGAAGTTGCGGATCTCAGTCACGCTGGTTGGCCGCCTCCAGTTCTGCACAGCCTCCACCTTTGCAAGATCCACCCTTATCCCTTCCTTGGACACTACATGGCCCAGGAACCCTACACTTTCTAACCAGAATTCACACTTGGAAAATTTAGCGAACAATCGGTGCTCTCGGAGGGTTTCCAAGACCATCCTCAAGTGTTCGGAGTGCTCCTCCTCACTCTTGGAGTATGCCAAAATGTCGTCAATGAAGACGATCACAAAACTGCCCAGGTACTCCTTAAACACCCTGTTCATCGGGTCCATGAAAGCAGCAGGTGCATTGGTTAGACCAAAAGACATTACTAGAAACTCGTAGTGGTTGTAGCGAGTCCTGAAGGCAGTCTTAGGCACATCGCAGTCCCGGATTCTCAACTGATGGTATCCGAACCTCAAGTCTATCTTAGAAAACCATCGTGCCCCCTGCAGTTGGTCAAACAAATCGTCTATCCTCGACAGTGGGTAACGATTCTTGATTGTCACTTTATTCAACTATCTATAGTCAATGCACATGCGCATCGACCCATCCTTCTTCTTCACGAAGAGCACCGGAGCACCCCATGGTGATACGCTTGGCCGGATGAAGCCCAGGTCCAGCATATCTTGCAATTGCACTTTTAACTCCCTGAGTTCGGCCGGTGCCATCCTATAGGGTGGGATGGAGATCGGCTTCACCTCGGGTTGCAAATCAATGTAGAAATCAACCTCTCTCCTAGGCGGCAATCCCGGCAACTCCTCGGAAAACACATCAGGGAACTCGCAGACTACTTGAGTTCCACCGATGACCCCTGCCGCATCCCCCTTTTCCTCGGCCATGGATACGAAGGCCAGGAAGGACTGGAAACCCCCCTAAAGCAGTTTACGAGCTTTAAGGGTTGAGATGACCCAAATCGGCTCGCTCCTCCCTTCTCCTTGGAAGGTGAACTGCGGCAACTCGGGCTTGTTGAATATGACTGTCTTAGCCCTACAATCCAGCAACATAAAGTGCTCCGCCAGCCAATCCATGCCGAGAATGACATTGAGTTCAAGCATGGGCAGGAGTGTCAAATCTGCCCTCAATGCATGGCCGCAGATGAGCACTTCATAGTCTTGAAAAACTGCTTTAGCTATAATTGCATCACCCGTACGCGTTGACACCACAAATGGCCCATCGAGCAAGGAAGGTGCCATAGGTAATTCAGCAGCAAATTTGGCGGATACAAACGAGTGCATGGCACCCGGATCAAATAGAAAATAAGTAGCAGATGAACATACTAAAATAGTACCCATTACCACTGCTCTAGATGCCTCTGCCCCATCACGGTTCATGGCGTAAACTCGGGCAGATGGTTTCTCAGAGTGACTAGCCTGCAACCCTCTGCTCTGCATCTGACCCTTCTGTGCCACTGACCCCACTGACATCGGCGCCTTTACTCTTGATAGCTCATATCTCTAGCCACCTCTGTTCGAACAATCCTTCCTAAAGTGTCCAACCTGCCCACATCTGTGCGGCCATAGCAAGCCCCCCAGTGTTTCCGGTTACAATGACCACACTACGGAAAGTCTGTTTTCTGAGCAGCACCCCCTGTCTCTACCTGTCTCGCCGCCCCTGACCCTGAGCCTCCGCGGCCCCAACTACTACTATGCCCACGACTCTGCCGGTGATCTTCAGTGATCATAGTTCCCTCCGAATGCCACAACCGACCTCCAGATCCTTGAGGCCGAAACTTCTTCTTGGGCGACCCATCATTTCTCTCGAACGGCACTAGTGCTTCCTTCAGAAGGGCCTCATCCACCACCCGAGCAAATGTGGAGTCCTCGGTGTAATTGATAAGCCTGCCTATCTGAGGTCTCAGCCCTTCCACGAAACGTTTCACCCTGGTGGTCTCAGTAGCCACTAGAGTTGGGTGGTACCTAGATAGCCGGGTGAACTCCATTTCATAGCTTGCTACTGTCATCCCTCCAGACTAGCGCAACAACTCAAAATCTCGTACCCTCTTGTCGCGGACACTCATCGGCAGGTGCTGTTCCTCTACAGCTGCCCTAAATTCTTCCTAGGTGGGAGGTGGTGCGTGTGCTGCCGTACGACCCCTCTAGGTATGCAACCAGTACTTGGCAGGTCCCCTTAGCTGCAGGCCAACCATGCGAGCTGCTGCCTCTGATGAACACCCCGGTTCTATACACAGCTCATGATAGTCCCCCAGGAACTCGGTGACTTCCACCTACCGATCCGTACCGGTGAATACTGACGGCTTGAACTTGACAAAGTCTACGTAAGTAGGTGCTCCTGGGTCCTGGACCTGCGGCGCAACCTTCTCAGCCACCTCCGATACCATAGGGGCTGCGGGTACCGGCTGGGGCGGCTGTTGCTACTGCATCTGCTATCTCAACTCCTGCTCCCTGCGGAGCGCTTCTTTTAACTGAACTACTTGAGCCTATAGCTGCACAACTGTAGAATCCTGGCCCTCTACCTCTGACTGCTCTCTTTCTCGGCCCCGGCCCCGACCTCGGCCTCGTCCTCGCCTCCGACGTTCGGTGGAATTGCTACCGCTACCACTCAGAGCAGCATTTCGAGCCTCCATCATAGTATCATAAAAAAATAATGATTTCAACATTAATATTAACCAACTCATTCAATTATAATTTAAGTTACTAACCGCATTTTCATGGGCCAATTGTTTTGTGCGGAAGAACCCGTGCGGCACACTTGCATCCCGTGCAAGGGGTAAGCCTTAATCCTGAATCTGTCCCGAATTGAGCTTCCCGACTTAACATCGCGGGGCATCCGTTGGACCACGTGCCAACCTCGCATTCCATGTCCGCGCCCCCAAAAGACCATGTTGGCCGAATAATTTTTGAAGGCATAAAGTAAAAACAACATTACAGGACTATGGACACAAGAAAATATTAAAAAGGGTGTAGGACGAGCTCCGCAATTATCTTGGGCGAAGAACGACATGTCGCATGCCCATATGGGCCACTCGTTCGTCTCCGCCCAAGGCAACTGCTTTGTTTGCCAACACTCTCCTACATTATACATAAGACCCCTAACCCCCAAGTGCCACCCCCAAGATTCCCAAAAGCACGAGGAGCATGACAAAATCGTGGCCATGCGAAATGGTGATTTTCCATGGCCACGGCCATGACGAATGCAGGAAAAATGCTCCGCTTAGCCGTAACGCACGCACCAAGTATCGAATGGTCATGAAATGCATCCAACTCGTACCGTGGGACCCTCGGGGAATGCACAAAGGATTTTACAAGTACGACTAGAACAAAAGGGAAAATTACATGGACACAAAAACATATTTACAAATATGTAGGAAACATTTCGTCATGATTCGTCATCGCTCGGGCGCATCGAAAAGTCCCTAACATCCTCCCCCACTTCAAGCTTCGACGTCCTCGTCGAACTCACCTCGGCCGCACTGCCTTTCTGGCATAGGCTGCAATTGCTGAAATGAATTATTCACAAGTAGTCTAAGGGAACACTGCCTAAGTAACGACATGCCGCAGTGGGGCCGCAACATGTCAAGTTTCGCCGTGTGAAGTCCGCCACCAGGAAATGACTACTTGGAACATCTTTGAGTTTCATCATCTCCTGTTGTGCGAGAAAGGGCTTTAAGATTCCCAAACTCATTGCTGGGCAATGAAAGTCCCAGACTTGTGGAGCAACCGAGTGATGTTGAACAACTTTCGCTTGAAGGGGCACCAGCGTCGTTGAGCAACACTCGCTTGAATGGACATTGAGAAGTAGCTACTGTGTTCACCAAGTCCCGATGTTGCTGGGCTATGATGGTCCCAAACTTTGTGGGGCACACGAGCACCGTTGAGCAACGCCTGCGTGAAGGAACCCGAGAAATGGTTACTCAATTCACCAAGTCCCATTTTTGCTGGGCAATGAAAAGTCCCAGACTTAAGGAGCATACGAGCAACACTCGTCTCAGATAACATCTGGGTGCCGTTGTGCAACACCCAAGTGATGAGTAGTTCCGTGGCTGCACCACACTAGAGCCTTGCGTCCACCCGTCGCTTTGAGCCGATCTCTGCTTGCTCACTCGCCCCCCGCAGGAGTCATGGCGCCCTCCTCCGAGCCCATCTCAACGAGCTTCAAGTCTTACAGATCACAGCTTGCTCACTCGCCCCCCGCAGAGGTCATGGTGCCCTCCTCCGAGCCCATCTCAACAAGCTTCAAGTCTTACGCTGCTCCTCGATCACGACTTGAGGGATTTTCTCCAACCGGGTCACAACGTCCGCGAACTCTCCGCACTAAGAGTATTGCTGCCACACCACAGCTGTTCTTCAATCATGCTTGGTTCGGACGTGTCAATCTTGCGACTTAAGAGCCATCTGATCTGCGCATAAATCTTGCGTCTTAGAGGCCATCTTGCCATGCGCACCAACCTTGCGTCTTAAAGGACATCTTGCCATGCGCACAAGTCTTGCGACTTAGGGGACATCAGCCCTACGCACCAACTTAGCGTCTCACGAGCAATCTGCTCTGCGCCGCATCTTATGGGACATCGCCCTGCGCACAAACTTTGGCGACACACAAGCCATCTGCTCTGCGCTGCGTCTTAGGGGACAACGCCCTACACACTATCTTTGGTGACTCACGAGCCATTTGCTCTGCACTGCGACTTAGGGGACAACGCCCTATGCACCATCCTTGGTGACTCACGAGCCATCGGCTCTGCGCTGCGTCTTAGGGGACAATGCCCTATGCATAAACTTGGTGACTCACGAGCCATCGGCTCTACGCACACGACTTAAGAGCCATCTACTCTGCGTGCAAATGACTTTGCGTCTTAGGGGCCCATCCGCCCTGCACAAAAGTCATGATCTTTAAATCCATCAATGCATGCTTGCCTCCATGAATACAACAGTCGGAAGGTTCGTCGACTGGGTTCACTGCATCAGCAACTCGAGCACCACAAACGGAATGTAACATTAGCTATGTCTGCATTGAGGTCTTTATCAGTTGGAGGCTTGCAATTCTCGCTCTGACACCAACTGTCACGGGCCAATTGTTTTGTGCAGAAGAACCCGTGTGGCACACTTGCATCCCGTGCAAGGGATAAGCCTTAATTCCGAATCCATCCCGAATTGGGCTTCCCAACTTAACATCGCGGGGCATTCGTTGGACCACGTGCCAACCTCGCATTCCATGTCCGCACCCCCAAAAGACCATGTTGGCCGAATGGTTTTTGAAGGCATAAAGTAAAAAACAACATTACAGGACTATGGACACAAGAAAACATAAAACCGGGTGTAGGACGAGCTCCGCAATTATGTTGGGGAAGAACGACAAGTCGCATGCCCATATGGGCCACTCGTTCGTCTCCGCCCAAGGCAACCACTTTGTTTGTCAACGCTCTCCTACATTATACATGAGACCCCTAACCCCCAAGTGCCACCCCCAAGGTTCCCAAAAGCACGAGGAGCATGACAAAATCGTGGCCATGCGAAATGGTGATTTTCCATGGCCACGGCCATGACGAATGTAGGAAAACTGCTCCGCTTAGCCGTAACGCACGCACCAAGTGTCGAATGGCCATGAAATGCATCCAACTCGTACCGTGGGCCCCTCGGGGATCGCACAAAGGATTTTACAAGTACGACTAGAACAAAAGGGAAAATTACATGGACACAAAAATATATTTACAAATATGTAGGGAACATTCCGTCATAATTCGTCGTCGCTCGGGCGCATCGAAAAGTCCCTAACAGCATGGTGCGCTAAGTGCAGTCGTGGTTACCTGATCTCGTAGCATATCATACCGTACGTAGACATGCTAGCATATGCCTAGTTCGGTACCCAATTCCTAGTCATAGTCAAGACCTAACCTGAGGCTATGATACCAACTTTGTCACGCCCCGACTCAGGGTCGCGTGACCGGCCAGGGTACGTGTCAGTACCCCGAAGGCTACCCTATGCACTGACCAACAACTTATAAAATACAACCAGACTGACATGGAAATCATGAACAAGTAACAGTACCAAACTTTATTAGTTGCTTAAAAATAGTTTAACCAAACCAAGTTTGAAAATATAACAAGTTGTAAGGAAACATCTGAAAGTTTTCAAAGAAGACATCTCAATGTTTTACAAAATCAACTCAGTGCATACACATGACTCAACTCAACCACGACTACAACTATAAAGTTGCTAGCTATGAGATATGCACCCGCGCCTGCCCTCGAATCGCACCATGCCACCAAGTCGTACCTCACTAGTCGGGCTCTGCAAAATAACAATAAATAAATCGCGAGTTCGCGAGAAACTCGGTGAGCGATTCTTTCGAACCTTCACTTAAATCCTCAGCAAGATAACATATGCGGAGATATAAAACAGATGAGGAATTATAAATTTAGCACACCATAATAGTTAGCCATTATGCCAAGTCATAAGAACAAGTAAACCGGCCTCTTCGGCCCTTAACAATTTCACTGTAGCTCGGCCACTAATGGCCTAAGAGGTATGGATGGTTCGGTGCTCCTCTCTACAAAACCAGCCTGGTCGGCCACTCAAAACTAGCCCATTCGGGCATCTCATACTAGACATTCATGTCTCGGATCCGTCGACTAGGATGACCACTAGTCTCGAAAATCCTCCGGGTTAGGGATAGCTAGTCCCACCCAACTCGGGTCTACCGTCGGCGTGGCCACTAACAGAATCTCAAGACCCTTTGCCACTCGGGTCTAACACCTAGCGGACCCGCTGGTGCAATCTCAAGACCCTATAAACTGCTGAGTCATGTGGTAGCCGTTCGGCTAATGACACTCCTCAGTTGATCATCTCAACCACAACCGAAATCAGGTTGTGCAGTTTCCCTATGTTTTGCTTTTCGGGCATTGCCCATATCCAACCCTCCCCCTCGGGTCGCACTATTAGGCTATTGATACCCGCTAGCTATGCCTAGGTGCAGAACCTAACAAGTGTACCTTGACTCTCAGTTGCTTGTCACAACTAAATACTGAAACCTTTCTTTCTGAAATTGTTAGAACATGCCGATCTTAGACGAATACATGGGCTGCCATTATCGACAACATATGCCAAGAATAATTATCCTATGAGTGTCGAATTAAGAGGATAAATTCAAAAGCAAAACAATAAGTAACAAGCAGCATACAGGGTAATGATTGAGCATAAAATCTAAGAATTTATGAGACATTTACTTTGATCTATATGTCATACCAATCCTATCCATGTATGTACTAGCAAGAACATTTCCTTAAACATGAGGATCTAGATCTATAGCTACTAGAAAATTTTATGATGAGCGGCAGTTCATAATATAATTAAAATCTCACACCACGCAAGTAAGTATGAAACGAGTCAACCTAACATGAAACATCGCATAGATAGTTTAATCAAACTTGTGATTCCACCCTTACCCTTGCTCGGCCGAGCCCTTTAGGGAAGATGGGCATGCTTGCGACAACCAAACCAAAGCATCAATATAGAGATCTAACTTTTAACGAAAATAAGGCGAACCATGAGTTAAAGACGATCGTGGAAATTGGAGAAAATTTTGGCATGACCTTTCCCCTTTTTCCTCTACTCGACCAACCCATAAAACACGAAAAATACAATCTAAAACGTGAGATCACAGCTACACTAATCATTTAGAGTTCAACCATGAGAAAAACCACATCGATCGACAAGAAAACTTGCGAAAGAAACTCGATTTCAAAGGTTGCTAGGTTCGGCCACCCGCCTCCCCTCACAACCAAAATAACCACTCACCTCGGTCGGATCACGAGGTAGCCTTGATGAAGACGAATCCCGATTTCCTCGGGCGTCGACGCAAATTCAGCGCCGATCACAATCCCCCTCGATCCCCTTCCTCTTGGGCTGCGTGCGGCTCTCCTCTTTGAGCCGGACGGTGGCTTGGGTGAGGGAATTTATTCCCCTCATCTCTTGACTAAATTACCCCCATCTACTCACTTACCTCCTCATCCGACTCCACCTAACTCGGATCGAGTCCCGACTCGATCCGCGAACCCAATAACAACCCAACTTGAGTCGACCAATATACTCATCCACTCAATTGCCAACAATAGGCTATAATTTAAATTTATTATACCTACTACTTGTGGCGATCTCGCGACTCAGCCCGGCTAGTTCCCGACTCGATGGGCTGCACCACAAAATTTTTATATTAGGAAACCCGGGTATTACAAATAGTTTCTTCAAGGTTTGGTCTCAGGTTGGTCATACGATATGCATTCGAAGTTCGTCGGAAAAAATCATGAAAAATCAAAAATCGGAGGCTTCGGAGTCGAACATGTCAAAATTAGTTTAGGACTTCGTTTCTTTTATTGTAAATGTTCCTAAGCCTTAGTTTGATGTTCTCATTGAGTTCACAATCCAAAAAAACTAAAATCCGAACTCTAAAACTTAAAAACTAGAAAAATCAAAAAACGGTCTTGAAAATTTCTAAGTATAGGGGGCGGGGCTCCTTGGAGGGCTAGATAATTTAAATATTTTCTTGCCATCAAAAGTCCCAATAATTGTTCCTTAGATAAAAACAAATTAAATATATATTTTTAAGGAATTTTAAGAAACCGTGAATCTAAAAAATTAAGGCTTGAAAGACTAGAAATCTTCAAACTATCTAGAATTCCCAGAATGCCCCAACCAGTTTTTTTAAAAAAAACTGCCCAGAATGCCCCTAAACGGCTCTTTTTCAAATTAGACAAGACTTGAACGGCTCTTTTCTTCCATACCCTATTACCAACTCTATAAATACACCCGAAACTCCCTTCTTAATGTTCTCAATTATTCTATTGAGCCATCTAACATTTTCTTGAGCCTTAAAAAGTGATTCTAAAGTGCAAATCCTAATTTTCATCTCTCATTATCTTCCTTCACTCTCAAGCCCTCAAACTTGGTGTGGACATCATCCTAAGGCTTGGAGTTCTAGGAGACATCAAGGAGAAGCTTCAACTAGTGTTTGTGATTTACTTAAGCTTTTCTCCTTGCATTTTCTACTTGTTGTTTTGTTGTTTTCATTTCAACTTAAAATCGGTTTGTAACAAGGTGTGGGTAACACACCTTGAGTTTGACTTGTGTGTAACTTTTAGAGTTCCTTAGATTTGAGGTAGAGGCACTCTCATTGTGGAGAGATAAGCCCTTGGTTAACCCCCATTTGTAGGAAAAGAAAAGTTGATACAAGTAGTTGTGAAATCCTTGGTGGTGAACCAAGGTAGTGGAGTAGGGAAGGTTCCCGAACCACTCTAAATATCTTGTTAGCTTTGCATCATTGATATTTTGAATTACTAAGTTCATCACTTGTTCTCATTCTCATTATCAAGCATAATCATATCAAATATTCATCATAACTTAGAAACCTAGAGTGGAATTTGAATTTGTTGTGATCAAACTAGAATTGAAGTCAATCACCTTAGACTCACACTATTCACCCCCACCCCCACCCCCACCCCCTCTAGTGTGCCTTAACACATTTCATTTGGTATCATAGCAAGATTGTAGTTTGTGGTCTAACAAATCTCAACTACACAAAATGAATTCCAATATCGTTTTGGCACAAGGGAGTTCCACCACTTGCCCACCTTTGCTTGATGGTAACAACTATAGCTATTGGAAAAATCGCATGGAAATCTTTCTTAGCTCCCAAGGGAATGAGGTTTGGAGAATGATTAATATTGAATATGAAAGACCTAGCTAACCAATAGATGAATGGTCCATTGAGGAAAATAGACTCTTTACTTTAAATGCTAAAGCTATGAATGCCTTGCATTGTGCCATGTCCATAAATGAGTACAATAGAATTGCTACATGTAAATTGGCATATGAAATTTGGCATGTTCTTGAAACTACTCATGAAGGTACATCTCAAGTCAAAGAATCAAAGATAAATTTACTTATACATGACTATGAGTTATTTAGAATGTCTAGCCATGAATCTATCAATGATATGTACTCTAGATTTCAAAATATCACTAATGGTCTATTTAGTCTTGGCAAAGAAATCAATGAAGAAGAAAGGGTAAAGAAGCTACTTCGGTCTTTGCCACTAATGTGGGAACCAAAAGTTATCGCAATACAAGAAGCAAAGGATCTCTCAACCTTGAAACTTACTACTTGGGTCCTTAATAACTCATGAAATCCACATGAGAAGCCATAAGGAGGAAGAAGCAAAAGAAGATTCAAAAGGGAAGAGCATAGCATTGAAGATCTCCCATCGTGAAGATTACTCCTCCTCCTCCTCCGAAGATGTGGGAGTTTCCAATGAAATGAGCATGTTAGCCAAAAGAATATGGAGACTAACAAGAAAGTCATCTCACAAGAAGAAGAACAAGGGAGAGTGGACATGCTTCCAATGCAAGAAGCCGGGGCATCTAAGGAAGGATTGCCCTCTACTCAAGATCTCCAATTCCACCTCAACATTATTCCAAAAGGACAAGAGTAAGAAAAAGAATAAAGCCTATTTCGCCACTTGGGATGAAAGTGAGCCTTCATCAAGTGAAGAAGACTCTGGAAGTGAAGAGGCAAATCTTTGCCTCATGGCCTTGAATGATGAGGTACCTCTTACTTTTACTATTAATGATGAAGTTTATACACAAGAACAACTTGAGCATGAATTTGACATGATGCATGAGGAATTTATGATTGTTAGAAAAACTATAAAAGAATTTAAAAAGGAGAAAGTTAGACTAGAAAATGAAAATGCATCTTTGCTTTTATCATATGATTCTCTTGAAAAAGAACTTGATAGTTTAAAGAAAGAAAGCAAACCCCTAGATGATAAATTGCTTACTTCTTATAATGCCATGAAAATTGAAGTTGAAAATCTTAAGATAGAGAAACACATGTTAGAAAAGAAAAATGTTGATTTGCAAAATGAAAATGATTTGTGTGAACAACAAAATAAACTGTTAAGCATGCAAGTTGAGCACTTAAATAATAACATGCTGTCATTAAAGAAGAAGTTAGCTACTTTGTATGATAAAGTAAAAAAAACTAGAAAGTTCTCCATCTAGGAATTCTCATGTTTCTCATGCTAAGAATCCTAGAAATCAATTTCACTTTGCTAGAACATCACATGCTCATGTACCACTAGATTTCATGGACATTGTTTTTGTTGTGGTACTTATGGGCATATGATAAGAGATTGTGCTTTTAAGAGGAACTCTTATGCTACCAAAGTGTCATGGGTTCCTAAGGCTACTAACACCCAAGGACCCAAAATGGTTTGGGTACCTAAAGTATCTTTGTCTCCTATTGTAGGTGGAGACACCTCCTCAAGCTACTAGATCAACATGGGTGTTGGATAGTGGTTGCTCCAAGCACATGACGGGCAATATCAATCTCTTTGCAATCCTATCAAGTAAGGAAGAAGGATTTGTGACATTTGGAGATAATGCCAAAGGTAAATAGTTGGCATTGGAAACATTGGTATACATCCCTATCCTTTAATTGAGAATGTGTTATTAGTGGATGGTTTAAAGCATAACTTACTTAGTATTTCACAACTTTGTGATAAGGGGTATCTTGTAGTATTTAGTACCTCAAAATGCTTGATTAAAGATTCTTCTACTATTGATGTTATTTTCATGGGAAGTAGAAGTGAGAATGTCTATACTTTGACTCTAAATGTTTTGCCTAATCCTAGTGTTAGATGTCTTGTTGTGATAGATGACATTCCTTGGCTTTGGCATCGTAGATTATGTCATGCTAGCATGAGTCTTATTCAAGAAATATCTAGGAAAGACCTTGTAAAAGGGATTCCTAAAATTAAATTTGAAAATGATAAGTTATGTGATGCATGTCAAAAAGGAAAATAAGTTAAGTCTTCATTTCATAGTATCAACCAAATAACTACATATAGACCTCTAGAATTAATTCACATGGATTTAATTGGACCTAGTGAAGTTACTAGTCTAGGTGGAAAATTGTATGTATTTGTTTTGATTGATGATTTCTCTAGATTTACTTGGGTTTACTTTCTTGCTAAGAAAAATGAAACTTTCGATTCTTTCAAAAAAATTGCAAAAAAAGTTCAAATTGAAAAAGGAATGCATATTTCAAAAATTAGAAGTGACAATGAATGAGAATTTAAAAATGAAAAGTTTTTCAAATTTTGTGATTCTCTTGGTATTGATCATACATTCTCTTCTCCTAGAACCCCCCAACAAAATGGGATGGTTGAAAGGAAAAATAGAACCTTGTAAGAGATGGCAAGAACTATGTTAAATGAAAATGATTTGCCAAAATATTTTTGGACCAAGGCCATTAATACTTCATGTTATATCTTAAATCGTGTCTTAATACACCCTAAATTAAAGAAAACTCCTTATGAATTATGGCATGATAGAACTCCTAATATAGGATACTTTAGAGTGTTTGGTTGTAAATGCTATATCTTGAACACTAAGGATTACTTGAGAAAATTTGATTCAAAATCCGATGAAGGAATTTTTCTTGGATTTTCCACTAGTTCTAAATCATGTCGTGTTTATAATAGAAGAACTTTAATTATAGAAGAATCCATGCATGTTGATTTTGATGAATCTAACAAATTGGGTAGAAAAGTTGAAGTTGTGAATGTAGAGAAAGAATTTGATGGGCTAAATCTTGGAGAGGATGAGGTTGTGCAAGAAGAAAATGAAGAAACTCAACGTAAAGAGCACTCCCCTTCTACCTCACAAGTTCAAGAAGATGAACTACCACCACTACCCAAAGCTCATCGCACTTCAAAATATATCATCCAACAGAGCAAATAATTGGTGACATGTCAAGGGGTGTGGTAACAAGATCTACTCTTAGAAATACTTGTCAATTTGTTGCTTTTATTTCTCAAGTACAACCTAAGAACATAAATGAAGCCTTAAATGATGAATTTTGGACTTTTGCCAAGCAAGAAGAATTGAACCAATTTGTTAGAAATGATGTATGGGATCTAGTACCTAGACCTAATGATCAAGCAGTAATTGGTACAAAATAGGTCCTTAGAAACAAACTAGATGAATCCGGGAAAGTCATTAGAAACAAAGCTAGATTAGTTGCCCAAGGGTTTAATCAAGAGGAAGGAATAGATTATAATGAAACCTTTGCACCGGTAGCTAGATTAGAAGCAATTAGAATGCTTTTAGCTTTTGCAAGTTTTAATAGATTCAAACTTTTTCAAATGGATGTCAAAAGTGCAATTTTAAATGGTTTCATTATGGAGGAAGTTTATGTAGAACAACTTCCCGGCTTTGAAAGTTTTGATTTTCTGGATCATGTGTTTAAATTAAAGAAGGCTTTATATGGTTTGAAGCAAGCTCCTAGAGCTTGGTATGATAGGTTATCAAAAATTTTGGTTGATCAAGGTTTTTGTATAGGTAAAGTGGATGTTTCATTATTTATAAATCATGATAAAAATGAGATCTTACTTGTGCAAATCTATGTTGATGACATCATTTTTGGATCTACTAATGAATCTCTTTGCAAGTGGTTTGCTACATGCATGCAAGATGAGTTCGAGATGAGTATGATGGGAGAGTTAACATTCATCCTTGGACTCCAAATAAAGCAAACCAAGAAAGGGACCTTCATAAGTCAAGCAAAGTACGCCAAGGAGTTGATCAAGAAGTTTGGGATGCAAGATTGCAAGATTGCTCCAACTCCAATGAGCACGTCAACAAAGCTTGACAAAGATGAAGATGGAGAAAAGGTTGATGAGAAATGGTATTGAGGTATGATAGGTAATCTACTTTACTTAACCGCAAGTAGACCGGATATAATGTCTAGCATTTGTCAATGTGCACGTTTTCAATCATGTCCAAAAAATTCTCATTTTAGTGCCGTAAAACGTGTTTTGAGATACTTGAAAGGCACTATTGATTTGGGTTTGTGGTATCCGGCTTCTTCTCATTTTGACTTGTTTGGTTTTTCGGATGTGGATTTTGTGGGTTGTAGGGTTGATAGGAAAAGTACTAGTGGGTGTTGTCAATTCCTTGGTATGAGTCTTATCTCTTGGTACTCGAAGAAGCAAAACTCGGTTGCACTCTCAACTAGCAAAACCGAATACATGGCCGCAGCTAGTTGTTGTGCTCAAATACTTTGGATGAAACAAATACTATTGGACTATGATTTGAGCTATTCTTGCGTTTCTATCTTTTGTGATAACACTAGTGCTATCAATTTATCCAAAAATCCTATTTTACATTCAAGAACCAAGCATATAGATCTTAGGCATCACTTCCTTAGAGATAACGCCTTAAAGAAAAATATTTCTATTGAATTTGTGCCTACCGATAAGCAACTTGTGGATATTTTCACAAAACCCCTTAGTGATGGAATATTTTTAAACTTAAGAATGCAACTAGTTATTTGTACTTTCCCCGAAATTTGAAAAATGCATATGTCTTTCAAAAATGTATTCTCGATGTATCATCCTCACTTATGTACATGCCTTGTAATGGGGCTTTGCAACTTATTGGTGTTTGCCTACTATAGGCATCCATCGGTAGGAAGGACTATAGTATTTGATGATACCCAGTTTTATTGAGATTTTGGTTTTCATGATGATATCATTAATAGAACCTTGATTTCTTGCCTTTTTGATTGATGTCAAAAGGGGGAGAGAAGCCTTGGTCACATTTGGTTTTAACAATGCATATAGATAGGGGGAGTATGTGTTGGGTGAAATGGCCACACTAGAGGGGGGCGAGGGGGGGTGAATAGTGTCGCCTAATTCCGGTTTTAATTGTTTCTTGATTAGTTAGGCTAAGTTCGATATTAATAGCAAGCAGAAGCAATAAATAGGAAGCAGTAAAGACAAACAAAATATCAATACTAACACAACGATTTATAGTGGTTCGGCCCCAATGCCTACTCCACTACCTAAGCACCCCGCTTAGTATTTTCAAACTAAATTTACTAGATTAAATTGTTTCCCTTACAAAGAGGACTTTGACCCGAAGAGTCTCACTCTCAACCTAAGGCACTTTCACATCCGGAAGTCTCTGCCTTCTTACCGATAGTACTCTTCCACCTCAACCCTAAGGGACAACTCAACTAATCCTAGTAAACTATGTTTACACAAGTGGCTTTACACCTTCTACACCAAGGTAACCACTTACACACAAGACCTAATACTAGGTCTTCTTATACGCTCAAATATAATGAAATAAATCACAAAAATACACAAGTAATGGAGCAAATAAAAAATACAATAAATACTTAGCTCCAAACACGAGTCCTAGTTCCTCTTGATGCTTGGCAATTCTTGCTTCTGCCGCTCTGTTAGATCGATCGGAGGGTCAACCGAATGAGTCGCAATCAAGCTCCTCTACTGTTCGGTCGACCGAAGTATCTACTGCCAATTTTTGGCACACTTCGATCAACCGACCAGTCGACCGAATTGGCTACTGCCAGTTTTTAACACCATTCGGTCGACCGACCAGTCGACCTAACCTGGACTGGGCAGTTTGGTTAGGCTTTGTTTGTTTGTTTTCTGGTTTCGTCTTCGCTAAGTCTACTTATATAATATTTATTAACTTTATAACTTTACAACATAAATGTTATATAAGGATTACCGCTCATTTGGATTCAATAAAAATATCTAAAAAATCAAAATCTAGTTTTTGGGGTCTAGTACAAATTTCTAGAAAATAGAAATTTTCTAATCTTTAGGGTCAAATATGGGTAGGCTAAAGGCTTTCAAAAAATCCTAAAAAATATCTCGTTATCTAATTTTAACCCAAGGAACAATTACCGCCATTTTTTATGTCAAGAAAGTATCTAGGTCATATAGCCCTCCAAGGAGCTCCCTAGGCTTAGTAAATTTCAAGGTGGATTCCGGGTTTTTATGTTTGGGGTTCGGGATTGATTTTTGGATTTCTTTGCATCATCATAAGGATTTACTATTTATCTAGACACCCTAAACCTAAATTCTAACTTCCCGAAGAATCTGAACACGTCGACCAACGTCCTTTCGATTTCTCGATTTCTTTGATATTTCCGATCGAGGACGTCGAGCGCTAACCGATATAGAACATGAAAGTAACTCTTCATGAAATCATTAGTTCCATATTTGTTATCATCAAAACCGAGATTAAGACCAAGGTTGAAAACCTTAAGCCAACAGTATGGATTTCATGTTTAAATAGTATGCATGTTGATAGGGGGAGCTTAAGCTAGCTTCCAATACCAAGTTCATTAAAATCAAAAAATTGGATGCTTAAAATGAACCTTTGGTGTAGTGTTTTTAATGAAATGTTTGACATCATCAAAAAGGGGGAGAATGTTGGCCCAAGGGTTCAACCTTGGAAACACTCTTAGTTTTGATGATAACAAACATGGTTCTAATAGTTTCTTCAAGGTTGGTCTCAGGTTGGACATACGATACACATCCGAAGTTCATCGAAAAAATCATGAAAAATCAAGAATTAGAGGCTTCGGAGTTGAACATGTCAAAATTAGTTTAGGACTTAATTTCTTTTATTGTAAATGTTCCTAAGCCTTAGTTTGATGTTCTCATTGAGTTCACAATCCAAAAAAACCGAAACCCGAACTCTGAAAACTTAAAAACTAGAAAAATCATAAAACAGTCTTGAAAATTTCTAAGTATAGGGGCTCCTTGGAGGGCTACATAATTTAGATATTTTCTTATCATCAAAAGTCCAAATAATTGTTCCTTATATAAAAACAAATTAAATACATATTTTTAAGGAATTTTTTGAAATCGTTAACCTAAAAAATTAAGGCTTGAAAGACTAAAAATCTCCAAACTATCTAGAATTCCCAGAATGCCCCCTCAACCAGTTTTTTAAAAAAAACTGCCTAGAATTCTCAGAATGCCCCTAAATGGCTCTTTTTCAAATTAGACAAAGCTTGAACGGCTCTTTTCTTTCATACCCTATTACCAACTCTATAAATACACCCAAAATCCCCTTCTTAATGTTCTCAACTATTCTATTGAGCCATCTAACATTCTCTTAAGCCTTAAAGAGTGATTCTAAAGTGCAAATACTAATTTTCATCTCTCATTATCTTCCTTCACTCTCAAGCCCTCAAACTTGGTTTGGACATCATCCTAAGGCTTGGAGTTCTAGGAGACATCAAGGAGAAGCTTCAACTAGTGTTTATGATTTACTTAAGCTTTTCTCCTTGCATTTTCTACTTGTTGTTTTGTTATTTTCATTTTAACTTAAAATCGGTTTGTAACAAGGTGTGGGTGACACACCTTGAGTTTGACTTGTGTGTAACTTTTAGAGTTCCTTAGGTTTGAGGTAGAGGCACTCTCATTGTGGAGAGATAAGCCCTTGGTTAACCCTCATTTGTAGGGAAAAAAAAGTTAATACAAGTAGTTGTGAAATCCTTGGTGGTGAACCAAGGTAGTGGAGTAGGGAAGGTTCCCGAACCACTCTAAATATCTTGTTAGCTTTGCATCATTGATATTTTGAATTACTTAGTTCATCACTTGTTCTCATTCTCATTATCAAGCATAATCATATCAAATATTCATCATAACTTAGAAACCTAGAGTGGAATTTGAATTAGTTATGACCAAACTAGAATTTAAATCAATCACCTTAGACTCACACTATTCACACCCCCGCCCCTCTAGTGTGCCTTAACACATTTCACCAATGGGCAGAAAAACGCCCGTTGGGTGACCTGTCCGAGTGAGGGGTTATAAATACCCCTCATAAACACTCACCTACACTCTTCCACGGTTCTTTAAGCCTTCAAAAGAGATTTCTAAGCCCTCAAGAGTTGATTTCCACGCCCAAGCTTCGATGATTCATCTTCTACTCAGAGTTGTTCTTCGCGTCTCGACTCCGGCTTCAAATCGAACCATTTGAGTTGAGATGTTGGAGGCTTTGAAAGCTAAGAAATGAGCACACCAGCTTGGTTCATTTCCTTGCTCCTTTAGATCTTGTTTTCATTGTTATTCAAGTGTGTTTTTCATTGTTAGCTTGTAAGGTGTGCTAGGTAAACATCTTAGGGTTTCTTTGTAGATTTGTATTTTACCTAAGTGAATAGGTGTTGAGGCTTTCTCAAAGGGTTGAGAAGTGAGTCCTCATTGTATTCAAAGGGAAACACTTAGTCTATAAAGAGGTTTGGTTAGAAATCCTTAGTGTGGAGCCAATGTGGTGGAGTAGGCGGTTGACCGAACTAGTATAATCAATTGTGTTTGTGTTGGCTTGATTACTTGCTCTCATTTGTTATCTTTACTTGTCAAAGCATCATAATTAAAACAACATTGATTTGGTTGTGAATGGGTTTGAATCGAAAAGAGTTAAGTTAAACCTAGCTTTAGCTACACACTATTCAACCCCCCCCCCCTCCTAGAGTGGGTATTTGAACAACACAACGCATATCAAGTATACTCTCGATTCCAATTCCATACCCACTATCTAGACTTCCTTCTTACTTGAGCATTTGAGTGTCTTTGTAGATTCCATTTCCATACCAACATTTGGTATCAGAGCAGATCGTAGCTTGAGATTTCACCATCTCTCCATACCAACAAATGGCACTAGAGTCGATTGTTTCTACACCTCCTAGATTCGATGAGTCTAACTTTGGTCTTTGGAAGAGTAGAATATATACTTTCCTAAAGATTCAACGTTTAGATGTATTTGACATGGTAAAGACAAAATATATTGAACCTAAGGAAAACATGAATGCATGGACCCAAAAATAAGTTAAATTGTTTGAATTAAATGCTAAAACAATGCATATACTTGAAAAGGTTATGCATTATTCTTCCGCATTTGATATTTGGGCCACATTAAATATGTTATATGATTATGCTAAAATCGAAGAGCTTTATACATTTGTTGAGGGTGGTGATGACAATGGTCATCCCCCTAGTACTAACCTCAGTTTTGATGATCTTAGTGCTTCTAGTCAAAGAAGCAATCAAAAAGCCGAAAAATAAAGGTTATATGCTACTTGTGCATGGAAAAGGGTCACATTAAAAGGAATTGCCCTTCATCGAAGAAGATTGCCAAGAAGAGGACAAGTGCTTCAACATCCACCTTCGAATCACAAGAAGCATCCTCTTGTCATGACAATGAAGCCACCTCTCAACTTTGCCTTGTGGGATTTTAGGATGAGGTAAATTCTACCGCTTCTTGTCAAAATAGTGATTCTAGCAACTCAAGCTCATTTAACATGTCATATGATGAGTTGATTGAAGAACTTTGTCTCCCGCACTGGTGGTAGTCCCGGCAACTCCTTAGAAAATACATCTGGAAAGTCCATGACAACTGGGGTACTCTCAATGTCGCGGGCCGAGCTCTCGCCGGTAACATCTACAAAAATAAAAGCCAAGAAAGACTGACAGCCACCCATCATTAGTTTGCGGGCCTGAAGAGCAGAGATAACCCTGATAGAGTCCCTTCACCCATCGCCCTGAAAGGTAAAGGGTGGTATTCTCGGCTTGCAAAATGTCACCACCTTTGTCCTGCAATTGACTGGTGCATAATGGGCTGATAGCCAGTCCTTGCCCAGAATTACATCCAACTCTAAGGTCGGTAATAGCATCAGCTCCACTTTTAGATCGTGCCCACCTATGAAAATGTTGTAGTCCTTGAAGACCATCCTCACAACAATAGTACTGCCCGTAGGTGTAGACACTACTAATGGTTCAGCTAACCGACTCTTATATTTTCCCAACCTCAATGCCAACAACTCAAATAAGAATGAATGAGTAGCACCTGGATCAAACAGTGCATAAGCAGGTAATGAACTAACTGTTGTCTTAAGGTTTTCAACCTTGATCTTAATCTCGATTTTGATGATAACAAACATAGAACTAATGTTTCATAGAGAAATATTTCAGGTTCCAAGTCGGTTAGCGCTCGACGTCCGCGATCGGAGAAATCGGAGAAATCGGCAAGGACGCTCGTCGACGCTCGAAATCTTTGAGAAGTTAGAGTCTAGGTTTAGGGTGTATAGTTTATATTGTAAATCATCTTTATGATGCATAAGGACCCAAAAACCATCCCTGAATCCCAAAATATGAAAACCCAAAAATCGCCCTGAATTCACTAAGACTAAGGAGCTCCTTGGAGGGCTATATGACCTAGATAGTTTCTTGACATAAAAAATGGCGGTAATTGTTCCTTGGGTTAAAATTAGGTAACGAGGTATTTTTTAGAAATTTTTGGAAGCCTTTAGCCTACCCTTATTTGATCCGAAAAATTAGAAAATTTTCATTTTCGGAAAATTTGTACTAGACCCCAAAAACTAGATTTTGATTTTTTAGATATTTTTATTGAATCCAAATGGGGGTAATCCTTATATAAAATTTATGTTTTAAAGTTATTAACTTAAAATCACTAAATGTTATATAACTAGACTTAGCGAAGACAGAACCCAAACGAGTAGAAAAACCCAAGCAAAATAGAAAACTGCCTAGTCTGTCTAGTTTTCGGTTGACCGGTCGGTCGACCAACAAAGGCGAAAAAATGGCAGTGAGTGCGTCGGTCGACCGATCGGTCGACCGGATTCTGGATCCCTGAAGTCGTGATTCATTCGGTCGACCGAATGGCAGGATTAGTTCACAGAAAGGGTAGCAGTCGCAGGCGGTCGATCGATCCATCATTGAGCCAAACCTAAGCTTTCCTTAAACAACTTTTAGTCACTCTTAACCTTCATTGAGCCATCATTGATCAACTTTAAGCTTTCATTGAGCCATTTTTTAGAGAAATCCTAGTCCGAGCTTTCATTCCTAGAGTTTGCCTTCAAGTTTGATTTGATTCATCATCAAGGCATTAAGAGGAGCTATGATTCATTGTGTTGGAGCTAAGTATTTGTATTATTGTATTTTTTGCTCCATTACTTGTATGTTTTCTTGTTTCTTTCATTGTATTAAAACTTGTGTAAACCTAGGTTGCTAGGTTTAATTTGGTTGGTGGTTGCCTTGGTGTTAAGGCTTAATTCCACCATTGTAAATGTAGTTTACTAGGATTAGTTCTAGTTATCCCTTAGGTTGAGGTGGGAGAGTGCTCTCGGTAGGAAGGCAGGATACTTCCGGGTGTCGAAGTGCCTTCGGTTGGAGAGCGGAGACTTTCCGGTGTAAAGTCCTCATTGTAAGGGAAACAAGATATAATCTAGTAAACTTAGTTTGGAAATCCTAAGTGGGGTGTTTAGGTAGTGGAGTAGGCATTGGGGCCGAACCACTATAAATCAGTGTGTTAGCATTAATATTCTGTTTGTACTTAATTGTCTTATTTTTGCTTCCGCGTCTAGTTGATAAATAGTGATTTGCCTAAATAATTTAAGAAACGATTAAAACTGAAATTAGGAAATAAGAGTTAGTAAACATATTATTCACCCCCTCTCCCCCCTCTAGTGTGTCATTTCACCCAACAATTGGTATCAGAGCGGGTCGTAGATTGAGATTTCACCGTCTCCTCTACATCGTCTCTCGATCCGAAAAATGGCACTAGAGTGTTTAGCGTCTTCATCTCCTAGGTTCGATGCCTCGAACTTTGGTCTTTGGAAATATAGGATGTACACATATTTAAAGACTAAAGGTTTTGGTGTCCTTAACATGTTAAAACTAGAATTCATTGAACCTAAGGTTGACATGCATGATTGGAGTGAATTAGATAAGAAAATATTTAAGTATAATGGAGATGCCATGAATTGTATTCTTTGCACATTACCAAATGGCATCCTAGATAAAGTCATGCATTGCTCTTCGGCTTATGATTTATGGGTCACTTTAAATATTTTATATGATTATGCCAAAACCGAAGAGATTGGCATTTTTGATGAAGGTGGTGATGACAATGGTCACTCACCTACTACTAATCTCGGTTCTGATGCCCATAGTGCTTCTAGTCAAAGAATCAACTCTAAAAGCCGGAAGAGATTGGTAATTTGCCACTTGTGCAAAGAGAAAGGGCATGTGAAGAAGAATTGTCCTACCATGAAAAGCAAGGCAAAGAAGAGGTCAAGTGCTTCCATCTCCACATCTTACTCAAGTGAAGCATCCTCTTTTCATGACCATGAAGCCACTTCGAAAGTTTACCTCATGGATGCTAATGATGAGGTACACTCTTCTCCTTCTAGTCATGCTAATGATAATAACAATGCTAGCTATACTAGTTCTCTTGACATATCATATAATGAGTTAGTAAATGAATACAAGAAAATGTATGCCTTGCTTGTTAAAAAAGATAATGAAAATAAAAGATTGAAGAAAGATAATATAAGGATTAACTCTCATGTGGATGAATTAAAACTGCAAATGAGATAATGAAATCTAGTTCTTTTGATTCTTCCCATGATAGGTTGAAACTTGAGCTTAAGGACTTAAAGCTTGAGAATGAAAATTTGAAACTTGAGAATTCAAGAATTATAAGTCAAAACAACAATTTGAAATCTCAATGTAAAGCCTTATATCAATCTCTTGATTCATTTAAAAATGAGGTTGTGTCCTTAAATAAGAAAGTAAATGAATTGAAAAATATTTCATTTCCTATGAACACTAGAAATGCTTATGTAAAGAATGCCAATGTTCATCATCATTCCCATGCTAAGCATTCTACCATTAAACCTCATGTTCAAAAGAAAAATATTTCATTTAAGAATGCTCATCTTCATCATAGCTCACTTGTCAAGCATTCTAGTGATAAATCACATGTCCATAGGGAAAATAAAAAGTTTCATGGACATCGTTTTTGTTGTGGTACATATGGTCATGCAATCTATGATTGTGCATTTAAGAAGAATCCAAGTGTTGCTAAAACACTTTGGATACCTAGGCCAACTAACCCTCAAGGACCCAAAGTCATTTGGGTACCAAAGGTTTCTTGCTCTATTGTAGGAGGAGCTACCACACAAGGGTGAGATGAAGTTGCTTGATTGAAGTTGCTTGAGGATTCAAATATTATACCATTTCAAAATTGTAACTTCAAGTCATCTTGATGCCTTAGTAAGGTTAGCATCAAAAGTACTTTGGTATCATCTCCTATACCCTATTGCTTAAATTATAGTTGGAGTTAGATATATGCTTAATATTAGTAGATTTTTCGCTCTTGATAAATTTCAAAAACATTTTTGATTTTTGATTTCCGGTCTCTTCGAAGACCTAGGTAGCCTATAACGGGCTCATGCGACCTTGCGGTTCTAAATCGTAGGCTCGTTGTGGCCTTTCGGTTTTCAACCAATAGGAAGGGTTGAAGATCTTATTTTTCAATATTTCATATTTTGAGATCTCTTGATTCGTTTCGGATTCATGATTATATATTTTGAAACGGATTTCAAACTATTTAGCAAAGTGAATTTTGAAAATGATAATTGATTCTTCTTTTTGCTATTTGGTTTGGGTTGCTTGCTAGTAGCTTTAATTTCATTAAATCTACTAATAAAGTCTACTTGCAAGTTGAAAATGTTAATGGAAGGTTATGCTATCATGAAGAAAATTGAGAAGTAAAAAGACAAGTTTGGCAATATTTCTAAGAATAAGGTATGGGTTTAATTTTGCAAAAATCTTTGTATAATAATTGATTATTCATGTTTAATGATGTCTCTATACTCATGATTATTTTTGCATGATAGATATATGAAATTTCATGAGTAGGTAAAATTTTGATAACTTTGGCAATTTCATGATATCTTGATTGAATGAAATTTGCTCTAGATTGAAATTCATATTAGAGACCTCATTTTTAGTTAGTGGTTGGCAAACATATTTAGATACACATATCACATGAGTCTAGGTATTTAAACTTGAAAATTCACGTCTAGATGAACAATGTGATAACTAGATCACTTTACGGGACTTAAACTTGGAAAAATTTGACCCAAGTCAACAAATCGACTTGGACACTTCATTTTAAGTCCAAACTTCATAAACATGTTTAGGAATAGGTATGACATGTTTCCATGCATCTAGAATGAAAAAATCATATGGATATGGATAAAATGACATAGAGGTCATTTCATGATAACCTCTTTTGAATCAAGTTGACCCAAGTCAACAAATTGACTTAAATGTCTCATTTTTAATTCATATTTGAGGAACATGTTTTAGATTTACTCATGTTAGGTGTCCATAGGTTTAAGTTAGAAAAATCATGAGTAAATGATAAAATTGAAACTTAGCAAGTTTCATTATAACTAGCTTAGTTTTGAATGAAACCATGCTAGGTTGATATCTTGGCTTAAGGACATGATTTTCATTCCAAACTTGACATACACTCTTTACATGACCATTATGTGGTGTTATAAAAGTTTGAATGAAAATTGAACATATTTTGAAAATTAACTGAAAATTACGGAGTGCCACTAAAAATTTAACATTTTCAACTATTTTTAGAAAAATATAGAAAAATCCTTTTTAGATGATTCTTGAAACTGCACTTTCATTGAAAAATTTAGTTTGTTGTGTAAAAAACTTTTTAAAAAAATCATCAAGAATCTGATTTATAATAGAATTTTGAAGTTGGAATTCAGAAACTCAAAGTATCACTTACTTGAAATATTCATTTTTCCGATACTTTGATTTTTCTTCAAAAACTTCAAATGAAAACTCATGTATATCATTTTGATTGCATTTCTAATATCATTCACACCATTCCTTGAGTAAAATCATTTCTAGGAATGATTTTCATATCTTGAATGATAGCTAGAATAATCTATTTTTTCATTGAAATCAATATAGGATGAAAAATGAACTTAGACAATTCATTTTGAGCTCAAACTTGACACACACATCTTAAATGACCATTCAACGATATCTGGAAAGTTTGAATCAAAATTGACGTCTTTTGAAAAAGTACTTGAAATTTATGAAAATGCCCTTGGACTTTCAAGAATTTTATAAATTTATAAGAAACTGATTTTTGACTGATTTTTGAACCTGTAGATTCCTTTAAAAATCTAGTTTGTCCAGTTGAAGTTTCAAAAAAATTTGTCAAAAATATGATTTTGTATGGATTTAAAAATTTGACTTTTGAAAACTTATATACTTTGACCTATATCAAAAAAAGTGACTTAGAAATCTCATCTTCGGCCCAAACTTGACTTGTATACTTAGATTCACTCATGTTAGATATCCAAGTGCCTAAGTTAGAGAAAACATGAGTAGATAGCAAAATTTGATACTTAGCCATTTTCATGCTTTCATGCCTACTTTGAATGAAATCGTGCTAAGTTCATATTTTGATCAAATGACATTAGTTTCACCTCAAACTTGATATACATGCTTTAAATGACCATATCTTGGTATTTTGAAAGTTTGAATGAAATCTAAAAATGTCATGAAAAGATATGATTTTCTTGAAAATATCGATACTTAAGTTACTACATGATTATTGGTTTTGGATTTCATTTATCATTTCATGATATCATGTGTGACTTAGTCTCTTATTCGATGTTTGGATTTCATCCCTTGAGTTGAGACTTTCGTGGTTTTGAAAAATCTTTTAGAGTTTCAACTTTGACTTTTGATTGATTTTTCTAGCCCTTTTTTATTGATGTCAAAAGGGGGAGAAAAATATAAGTAAAAAAGGGAAGAAAATATAGGTTAACCATGCATATAGATAGGGAGAGTTCAATTATGTAGATATGCATGTTGATAGGGGGAGAAATCCCATGTTTGATATCCTTTGCACTTTAATGATATATTTTCTTAAGGATGTTTGTCATCATCAAAAAGGGCGAGATTATTGGCTTAAGGTTTTCAACCTTGGTCTTAATCTCGGTTTTGATGATAACAAACATGGAACTAATATTTCATAGAGAAATCTTTCAGGTTCCAAGTCGGTTAGCGCTCGACGTCCGCGATCGGAGAAATCGGAGAAATCGGCAAGGATGCTCGTCGACGCTCGAAATCTTCAGGAAGTTAGAGTCTAGGTTTAGGGTGTATAGTTTATATTGTAAATCCTCTTTATAATGCATAAGGACCCAAAAACCATCCTTGAATTCCAAAAGATGAAAACCCAAAAACCGCCCTGAATTCACTAAGCCTAAGGAGCTCCTTGGAGGGCTATATGACCTAGATAGTTTCTTGACATAAAAAATGGCGGTAATTGTTCCTTGGGTTAAAATTAGATAACAATGTATTTTTTAGGAATTTTTGGAAGCCTATATAGTTTCTTGACATAAAAAATGGCGGTAATTGACCTAGATAGTAGACTTAGCGAAGACGGAACCCAAACGAGTAGAAAAACCCAAGCAAAATAGAAAATTGCCCAGTCTGTCTAGTTTTCGATTGATTGGTCGGTTGACTGGTCGGTCGACCGACAGAGGCAAAAAAATGGCAGTGAGTGCGTTGGTCGACCAGATTGTGGATCCCTAAAGTTGTGATTCATTCGATCGACCCATCGGTCGACCGAACGGCATGATTAGTTCACAGAAAGGGTAGCGGTCGCAGGCGATCGAACGATCGATCGACCGATAATCGACCGGCAAGCGACCGAATGACTATAACGGCTAGTTTTCCGCCCATTCAGCCGCCCGTTTCATTCCATTTCTTCTTGGCTCTATAAATACCCAAACCTAAGCCTTCCTTAAACAACTTTTGATCACTCTTAACCTTCATTGAGCCATCATTGATCAACTCTAAGCTTTCATTGAGCCATTTTTTAGAGAAATCCTAGTCTGAGCTTTTATTCCTAGAGTTTGCCTTCAAGTTTGATTTGATTCATCATCAAGGCATCAAGAGGAGCTAGGATTCATTGTGCTGGAGCTAAGTATTTATATTATTGTATTTTTTGCTCCATTACTTGTATATTTTCTTGTTTCTTTCATTGTATTAAAACTTGTGTAAACCTAGGTTGCTAGGTTTGATTTGGTTGGTGGTTGCCTTGGTGTTAAGGCTTAATTCCACCGTTGTAAACGCTGTTTACTAGGATTAGTTCTAGTTGTCCCTTAGGTTGAGGTGGGAGAGTGCTCTCGGTAGGAAAGCGGGATACTTCCGGGTGCGGAAGTGCCTTCAGTTGGAGAGCGGAGACTTTTCGGTGTAAAGTCCTCATTGTAAGACCGGGAAACAAGATATAATCTAGTAAACTTAGTTTGGAAATCCTAAGCAGGGTGCTTAGGTAGTGGAGTAGGCATTGGGGCCGAACCACTATAAATCAGTGTATTAGCATTGATATTCTGTTTGTGTTTAATTGTCTTATTTTTGCTTCCGCATCTAGTTGATAAATAGCGATTTGCCTAAATAATTTAAGAAACGATTAAAATTGGAATTATGAAATAAGAATTAGTAAACATACTATTCACCCTCCCCTCTAGTGTGTCATTTCACCCAACACTAACTGAAATGATACCTGTCACCACTGCATTGGACGCCTTTACACCCTCAGGAGTCAGTGCAAAGAAATGAGCAGGTGACCTCCCTGTGCCCGCCGTGTGCTATTGTCTCATCCCTAAGTCTGATTCCACTATGCCACTGAAGCTGTCGATATAGGAGCTCTCCCTCTGGGTGGTAGTGCTGCTTACCTGCCTGCAGGGCAGTCCCTCTTGATATGGCCTGGCTGGCCACACCCAAAATAGGTACTCGAACCATAGCAAGCTCCTTTGTGCCTCCTCCACTCATTGTCCACACTTTGGCACCTCGCCTCTCTGGCCTCTTGGTGCTGCGGCACTCTGAATAGCCGTCGGCGGTCCTGTCTGCATACGGCCAATGAAATTTCCTTGTCCTTGGTTCTACATGTGCTTCGTTTCGGTACCGACACCTCAAACTGGGTGCGCCAGTCCTCCTGGCGGTGCTGCCTAAACCTCTTCCGGGCTGGTCCATCCTGCCAGTCGATAGGTACCATGGCTTCCTTCCGCATTTCCTTGTCCACCACCTGCACAAAGTTAGTGTCATTAGTGTAGTGTATTAGTCTGCCAATCTGTACCCTCAGACCCTCCACGAACCGCCTCACCCGGTGTGTCTCATTCACCACTAGGGATGGGTAGTAACGAGACAATCGTGTGAATTCGATCTCATATTCTGACACTGGCATAGTGCCGGTCTGACGAAGCTGCTCGAATTCCCTAGCTCGCCTATCGCGGACAGTCCTGGGTAGGTACTTTTCAATGATAGTAGTCCAGAATTCTCCCCATGTAGGGGTTGGTGCATGATAGTAGACCCTCCATGACTGGTGCCACTCCTTCATTGGGCCCCTAAGCTGTAGCCCAACGATGTGTGCCATCACTTCAGAGGAACACTCCAAGACTGAGCCTAACTTTGTGCAGTCATTTAGGAATGATGTCACCTCCATTGCCCGATCCGCGCCTGTGAATACTAGCGGCTTCAGCTTCACAAAATTCATGTACAACGAGCTGTGTACCATTGGTTCTTGCCGGACCTCCTCCAAGTATCCAAACTGTACCGGCTCGACTGGCTCGATCACTGCGGGTGCCACTGGTGGTACAGGTGGGGTCCGCTGCTGCGCTAGCTCCCGCTCCTTACGATGCTCCTCTCGCTCCCTACGGAACTCCTCCCATTCTCGACGGAATTTATCCCGTTCTCTACGAAGCTCCTCGGTCAATTCCATCACCTGGGTCTCTAGCAGTGCAACCCTGGGATCTCGCACTGCCTCCTCCTAAGCCACCTGGCTGGTAACACGGCCTCAGCCTCGTCTGCCAGCGGAGTTACTTTCGCTTCCGCTCATCACAACATCATCATATGCATCCATTGCTATTAAATAAGAAAGCAAGCACCACACAATTTCAATATAAAAACAACAACTTAAATCAAACAAATACATATTGCCGCCAGTGCGCGGGTTCAGCTGTCGATCTCATGACTAGGACATACCATATGACGACACGCTAGCAATGCCCCATACAATACCAACTATCCTATTATCGTACCCGCTCCGGTATGACTAGCCAGGGTACGTCACATACCCCGAAGCTTAGCCCAAACCAAACCACATGTATACATAAACCAGACCTGAACTTTTAATAACTTTCAAGAATTTATAAAAGACATTTATATTCAACAAAACCCTAGATCACCAACTCAATAAATAGAAAAAGTTCAAATCGGTTTCAAAAGTTCAATTACTAAAAATGACATCTCAAGTAATAAAAATGCGAAAACAAATAAACCGAGTCGACATGACTCAATGACTCAAAAGAAATAAAATCAATCGGGTATCCCCCTCGACCACAACATGTCACGAGATCCGTTGTCCTGCCGCCACCAGCCACGCTAATGCACCCCAGTACCTCTCTGATCTAACTCGGGTGTTGCAAAATAACAGAATGAGGGGTAAGTCTAACTAGGGCTTAGTGAGTAGACCAGCCCTCAGTTTCACCACAACATCATCATCATGCATAATCAAAAGCATAAAGGTAAGCATAAGAACATAAAGCATAATTTCATTTTGAGTATTTATTTTAACAGCGCAATCATCCTCATCAATATATAGCAACTTGTAAGAAAATGTCACCACATATATTATGCATAATGCAACCATCCACATGCTCAACCGGACCCGTCGGTCCTCATCACCACATAGGGTAGGTAGTCGGTGCGGCCTCCGATCTACCACCCAGCCAATGTCGTCTCTTTGGGGTATGCTCTCCCCTCATCGACACGGCTCTTTCGATCCGTCTCTTTGGGTCACATGTTCCCATCATCGGTCGGGTCTCCAGACTATCTCTTTGGGGGTATGAAGTCCCCTCACCAGCCAAACTTCCGAAATCAAGCCAACATTGTCTCTTTGGGCATACCCTCCCCTCACCAGCGAGGCTTCCGGGAAATGCAACAAGCACATCACATCATCACACACATAGTTATAACAACATAATTATATATGTGCTATCAACTAGAGGTGGAAACGGGCTAGGCCAGCCCATGGGCGGCACGGGCCCGGCCCAATTTTGGGCCGGGCCTAGCCCAGCACGGTTGTGCCCAGAAGACGGGCCGAGCTCGCCTTCTAGGCACGCGGGCCATGCTAGGCACAGCCCACAGTCGGACCGTGCTCGGCACGGCACGTGGGCTGAGGATGACCCGCGCACTGTGTTCGCCCGAGCACAGCACGACCCAAACCAGGTCTGGTGCGCGCTAGACGTAGGTCGGCCCAAGCCAAGTCTGGCTCGGGCCGACGAATACATTATTAAAAAAAAAAATCCTATAAATACCCCCTGTCCTTCTTCATTTCTTCTATCTTCATCTTCAACTCTTTCTCTCAATCCTCAACTCTCAACTCTCAATTCTCAACTCTCAACTCTCTTAGACTCTTACTCTCAACAATCTAAGTTCATTTACAATCATTCTCAACAACATTTTAAGCTCATCAAGAAGACAAGGATTCAAGATTGTTGTTAAATTTTTTTAATCTCTTCAATTTATTTCATTGATTAGTATAATATTTATACTTTTTATATTTTTAATTTTTACTAATGGCGGATGGAGATTTTTCAGGTTATACTCCACAAACTGGATCAAATATGTTAGAAGAAATATCTCCTGCTACTCCTACCACTCCTACCACTCAACAAAATCAAAACATAGAGATAAGTCCATCTATTAATTTATGTCCATCAGGTAGAAAAAAAAGTATGATTTGGAAATATTTTGAAAAAATTATTGAACCTGATGGCACCATAACAACAGCCTGGTGCAAAAAATGTCAAGAAATTCTTTCGGCTTCAACAATCGGAGGAACTGGTCATTTATTACGTCATGCAAAGGGTCATGACACTAAGGTTGCACAAGCTCAACAAATTCTTAATTTATCTTCTTCTGGGTTAACAGCTTTTTCGTATGATCATAATTTTCAACATCGAGAACTTGCAAAATTAATTGTTCAAAGTGAATCTCCTTTTAGTTTTGTTGATCAACCAAGATTTTCTAGTTGGATTCAAAATACTTTACAATCAAAATATAAAAAAATTACTCGAAATACAATGAAAAGTGATGCTTTAAAATTATTTTTTATATAGAGAGAAAATATAATGACTAGTTTTCAAAATAATAAATCAAAAATTTCTTTAACATCTGATGTTTGGTCTAGTCAACGTACTACTAATTCTTACATTTGTGTTACAGCACATTGGATTGATGAAAATTTTATTTTGCAAAAAAGAATAATTAGTTTTAAAGTTTTTGAATATCAACACACTTTTGTTGCCATTTTTTCTGCTATTAGATTTGATGAAAATTTTATTTTGCAAAAATTTAATGGTGATGTTATTACTAGATGGAATTCAACATATCATATGCTTATGTCTATTATAAGATATCAAGATATCCTTATAATATTTTATAATCAAAATATGTCTGGTGATCCAATTAATAATAATGATTTGTTAGTTGTTGGGCATATACCCAAATTTTAGAACTTTTTAATAAAGCTACCGAACAACTTTCCGGTGTTTATTATCATACATGTAATTTAACTCTTTCACATATAGTTCGTATTAGTGAAGTATTTTCTTCATATAGACATCATCCTTTATTTGCACAAATTATTTTTTTAATAAAATCTAAATTTAAAAAGTATTGGTCAGATATACCTACTTTATTTTGTTTAGCAATATGTTTAGATCCTAGAATGAAAATCGATGCTTTAAATATGTTGTTAGATGATTATTATAACAATATGGAATTAGATAATATTGAAGAAAAAAAAATAAAGTTTCGAATTTATTGAATTCTATGTTTGTATTTTACGCTTCAAAATTTGGTGATACAATTACAAATAAGACAACATCTTCTTCTAAATTAAGAGATGATGGTGGAAATTGTATTAATTCTCAACTTGGTCGTAGAATAAAAAAACTAAATCTACTAATTTTAATGAATTACTTTTTTTTCTAGATCATAATCATTCTGAAGAAATAGATGATAATGAAATTTTAGCATGGTGGAAAAAACAAGAAAATATGTATCCTATTATTTCCATCATGGCACGTGATATACTAACTGTTCATGTGTCTATGGTAGCTTCTGAGTCTTGTTTTAGTGCAGGAAATATAATTCTCGACGAAAAAAGGAGCCGAATGAGTGAAGAAACGGTTGAAATGTGCATTTGTTTAAAAGACTGGTTGGATGCTGAAGATATATTACAAGATAAGGGAGGACTCGACACTTCATCATCGGGAGAGGAGGAAGCTCAAACAAGCGAAGCTAGTTCTGCTGGTCCAAGTACAAGTTAAATCATCGGGACTACGGATGATTAAAAATGTAAAAAGAACTACGTAGACATGATCCTTCTATAGTTAATCATTGGAGAGTACAAGTTTAGCTATAGAAGGTACGTAGGCAACCTTTTAAGGTGCGGTCTATTATAATATTTAAAAAAATTATTTTATCATTGGATGAATATTTTTGTATTAAAGATAAATAAAACTTTAATTATAATTTGATTTTTTAAAAATATTTTTATTAATTTGTACTGTGTTACAAATTTACAATGTTACATATAAAAAATATGTTAAAAATATATAATAAAATTTAGTACAATGATTAATAAAATTAGAGGTCCAAGTTCAAAATTCACCTGTAACCATTAATTTTTAAAATTAAATTTTAAACCTTTAAAAATTAAAATTTAAAATTTTAAAAATTTAAATTAAATAATTAAATTTCGAGCCGGCCCGAGCCCAGCTGGGCAAGCTCGGGCTCGGGCTCGGGCTGGGCTTGGCTGACAATCGTTCGGGTCGTGCCAAGCACGACCCGAAATGTGGTCGGGCCTGCCCGGGCCCAGGCCCGGGCTGGGCCTGGGCCGGGGCCGACCCTGGCACGGCCCGTTGCCACCTCTACTATCAACAAGCAAATAAGGGTATAATAGAACATACCTCATCCTCCACCTTCTCAAGTCATAATTCACAACCACGCATGTAAATATAAGCATATGACATGGAAGGGACAGCAAGGGATTGTTGGGTGAAATGACACACGCGAGGGGGGGTAAATAGTGTATTATCTAAAACTTGTTGCCTAATTCCAGTTTTAATCATTTCTTAAATTATTTAGGCAAATCACAATTTATCGACTAGATGCGGAAGCAAAAATAAACCAATTAAGTACAAACAAAGATACAATGCTAACACAGAGATTTATAGTGGTTCGGCCCTAATGCCTACTCCACTACCTAAGCACCCCGCTTAGGATTTCCAAACTAAGTTTATTAGATTAAATTGATTCCCTTACATAGAGGACTTTGACCCGAAGAGTCTCACTCTCAACCTAAGGCACTTCCACACCCGAAAGTCTTCGTCTTCTTACCGAGAGCACTCTTTCACCTCAACCCTAAGAAACAACTCAAGTAATCCTAGTAAACTAAGTTTACACAAATGGCTTTACACCTTCTACACCAAGGATACCACTCAATCACAAGACCTAACACTAGGTCTTCTTACAAGCTCAAGTACAATGAAATAAATCACAAAAATACAATCATACACAAATAATGGAGCAAATAAATAATACAATGAATACTTAGCTCCAAACACGAGTCCTAGTTCCTCTTGATGCCTCAATGATGAATCGTTCAAAGCTTGAAGGCAAGATCAAGGATGTATCATGGAAACTAGGGTTATCAAAGGGATGACTCAAGAAATACTTTGAGGATGATCAAGAATGGCTCGATGGAAGCTTAGATCAGTTGTTGAGAGGGCTTAAAGAAGATAGGTGAATAGTATTTATAACCCCTCAACCGAACAGCTCCTCAACGGGCATTTTTTCGCCCATTGAGTGTCGTTCGGTCGCTTGCCGGACCATCGTCGGTCGACCGACCGATCAACCGCCCAGCGACCGCTGGCAATTCTTGCTTTTGTCGCTTTGTTCGGTCGACCGAATGAGTCACGATCAAGCTCCTCTGTTGTTCTGTCGATTGACCGATCGATCGAAGTAGCCACTGCCAATTTTTGGCATACTTTGATCGACCATCCGGTCGACCGAATTGGCTATTGCCGGTTTTTAACACCATTCGGTCGACCGAACCTAGACTGGGCAGTTTAGATAGGCTTTGTTTGTTCGTTTTCTGGTTCTGTCTTCGCTAAGTCTACTTATATAACATTTATTAACTTTAAATTAAAAACTTTAAAACATAAATGTTATATAAGGATTACCCTCCATTTGGATTCAATAAAAATATCTAAAAAATCAAAATCTAGTTTTTGGGGTCTAGTACAAATTTCCAAAAAACGTAAATTTTCTAATCTTTCGTGTCAAATATTGGTAGGCTAAAGGCTTCCAAAAATTTTTTTAAAATACCTTATTATCTAATTTTAACCCAAGGAACAATTACCGTCATTTTTTATGTTAGGAAAATATTTAGCTCATATAACCCTCCAAGGAGCTTCCTAGGCTTAGTGAATTTCAGGATGGCTTTTGAGTTTTCATGTTTTGTGATTCAGGGATGGTTTTTTGGTTTCTTTGCATCATCATGAGGATTTACAATTTATCTAGACATCCTAAACTTAAACTCTAACTTCCCGAAGAATCTGAGCGCGTCGACCAACGTCCTTTCGATTTCTTGATTTCTTCGATATTTTCGATCGAGGAAGTCGAGCGCTAACCGATATGGAACCTAAAAGAATTTCTCAATGAAACATTAGTTCCATATTTGTTATCATCAAAACCGAGATTACGACCAAGGTTGAAAATCTTAAGCCAACAATCTCCCCCTTTTTGATGATGACAAACATCCTTAAGAATATATATATATATATATATATATATATATATTTAAGCATAGAGAATATCAAACATGGGATTTCTCCCCCTATCAACATGCATATCTATATAATAGAACGCCCCCTATCTATATGCATGGTTTTCCTATATTTTCTTCCCCTTTACCTATATTTTTCTCCCCCTTTTGACATTAATCAAAAAGGGCAAGAAATGTCAACCTATAGTCAAAGTTGTGACCTAAAAGCTTGTTTTAATGAAAATATGTAGATCTCAACTCAAGGGATGAAAAATCAAATATCTAATATGAGAGACTAAATCATACATGATAGAATTAGATGATAAATACATTCCAAGTCTAGAAATCATGTATAGGCTAAAGTATTGACATTTTCATGTATCAATCAATGAGTCAAAAATCATTTTAGAAATGATTTTTCTCATCGCATGAGTGGAATGATACTAAATGTGAGTTCAAAATATCATACTTGAAGTCTCATTCGAAGATTGGACCAAAAAATTAAAGTATCGGAAAAATAAACGTTTGGAAAGAATGATACTTTAAAGTTTTGAAATCCAATTTCAAAAACCCATATCAAATCATATTCTTACTAAAAAAATTTAAAATTTTTGAAATTTTTCAGAGAACATGCAGTTTCAAGAATCATCGAAAAATCAATTTTTTGCATTCTTCTAAAAATAACTGAAATCTAGTGGCATTTTCGTAAATAATTGGAATCTTTCAAAAGTTTTCAGTTTTCATTCAAACTTTTCAGATATCAAGATATAATCATTTAAAGTATGTTTATCAAGTTTGAATTGAAAATAATGTCATTTGATCAAAATTTTACCTTAACATAATTTCATTCTAAAATAAGCATTGTATTATGAAATTGCTAAGTATCAAATTTTAACATTTACTTGTGGTTTTTAAAATTTAAACATATGGACCCTAACATGAGTAAATCTAAACATGTTTGTGAAGTTTGGACCTAAAATGAAGTTTCTAAGTCAATTTATTGACTTAGGTCAACTCTACTCAACTTTAGGTCTCCTAAAGTGAACTTGTTATCAATTTATCCATTTTCTCATGATTTTTCAATTTTAATCACATGGAAGCAAATCATGAGTGAACTCAAACATGTTTATCAAGTTTCAACTTAAAATGAATTCTCTAAGATGAAATCCTACCTAGAGCACATTTCATTCAAACAAGGTTTCATGAAATTGCCTAAGTATCAAAATTTTATCTACTCATGAGATTTCAATCAATCATCATGTAAAATCATTCATGAGCATAGAGAAATCATTTTACCAAGAAAATAGAGGTGTTATGCAAGAATTTTACCAAAATGAAACTCATACCTCATTTTTGAGAAATTCAAAAAATTTCACTTTCTTTTCATTTTCCTTTGGGTAATTACCTGAATATATCTTGAACTATGGACTTTGTCTCAAATCTATCCTGAACTTTGACTTCTCCAAATTGCATCCTCAACTATCACATTTGTATCAATTGCATCCCTCCGTTAAAATTCCGTCAGTTGCCTCGTTAACCCTATGATGCGGCATGTACACGTGTATTAAAAAACTATTTTTTTATTCGAAATTAATTTTAAAAAAAAAATTCAAAATCTTTCTAATATTCATGTGCGCTGCACACGTGGATTAAAAAATTATTTTTTCAAAAAACTATTCCGACTTGTCCACGTGTGAAGCACACGTGGATAAGTCTTCTTGTCTAGGAAGATTTTTTTACATAAATAAACACAAACTAATAAAATAAATAACAAACTTTTTTTTTTAATAATAAATAAATGTAAACACTCAAAATTACATACTTTTTTTTATATTTATTGTCCGCGTGTGCTTCATACGTGGACAAGTCAGAATAGTTTTTTTTAAAAAAAAATATTTTTATTTTTAAAAAATAATAATATTTTTTTATTTTTTTAATCCACGTGCAGCACACGTGGATATTAGAAAGATTTTGAAAAAAATTAATTAATTTTGAATTAAAAAATAGTTTTTTAATACACGTGTACATGCCACGTTATAGGGTTAATGGGGCAGCTGACAGAATTTTAACGGATGGATGCAATTGATACAAATGTGATAGTTGGGGATGCAATTTGGAGAAGTCAAAGTTCAGGATAGATTTGAGACAAAGTCCATAGTTCAGGATATATTCAGGTAATTACCTTTTTCCTTTAGCCTTCTAAAGTTTACCACTTTCTCAACTTGCAAGTAGACTTCATTAGTATCATAATGAAATCATATACCAACTAGCAAGCTAACATACTAAATAGCAAAGGTTTAATGCAAAGTTTCATTTAAAAATCTTAACATATGCTAGATAGTAGAGATTCATTTTAAAGAAATTACCATGATATCAAAATGAATCAAAGAGAACTTAAGATAAGAAGTATTTGAGAAATATGATCTCTAAACAAGTTTAACTAGTTTGGACTTAAAAGAAGGTCTCTAATAATATGTGTCAACCTAGAGCAAGTTTCATTTAATGAAATTTGCCCAAGTATTTAAAATCCTACCTACTTATGAGAATTCAAGGGTTTAGCATGCAATTCTAATCATGAGTATAGAGACATAATTTAAGCTTAAACATTGAGGTATAACACTAAGATTTTATGAAAATCGAAATCATACCTCATACTTGAAAATTTAGCCAAACTCTTCTTTTTCATTCTAATTAGCCTTCCATTTAACCTTAGATTTAACTTGCATGAGGAAATCATTGGTAACATAATGGCATAATTATTTCAAGCAAGTTAATCGTTCTAGATAAGAAAAGTAAGCATCAAAGATTTCATTCAAAATCCAACTTTGCTAAATAGTTCGAAATCCGTTTTAAATGAAATCAAGTCATATAAAAACGAATTTTAAGATATCACAAAAATAATAAATATGAAAACATGATCTTCAACCCTTCCTATTGGTTGAAAATCGAAAGGCCACAATGAACCGCAATGTCGCATGAGCTCGTTACAGGCTACATAGGTCTCCGAAGAGACCGGAAATCAAAAATCAAAAATCAAAAATATTTTCCAAAGAACTCTTTAGTAAGAGCGGGGAAAGCAACTCAAATTAAACGTGTATCACAACTCCAACTTAAATAAAACAACCCAAAGTAAGGAGATGATACAAAGTATACCTAGATGCCAATTTTCATACCTTAGGCATCATGATGATTTGAAGTTGCAACCTCTTGGAAATTTCTTATTTTAATCCAAGGGTAACTTCAATATTCCATTTTTCTTTACCCGTGTATGGTAGATCCCCCTACAAGAGAACAAAAAACCTTTGGTACCCAAATGCCTTTGGGTCCTAAGGGGTTAGTAGGCTTAGGTACCCCAAAGTGTCTTCACAACACTTGGGTTCATTTTAAAAGTACAATCATAGATGGCATGCCCATAAACACCACAACAAAAACAATGTCCATTAAATTTCTTCTTTTCATTATGAACATGAGATTTAATGTTAGAATGTTTGACACGAGAAGGATGATGGACATGAGCATTCTTAAGTGAAATATTTTTCTTTTGAACTTGAGGTTTAAATGTGGAATGCCTAACATGAGAATGATGACGAACATTGTCATTCTTTACATAAGCATTTTTTATTCTAGTGTTCTTAGGAGATGAAGCATTTTTGAATTCATTTACTTTCTTATTCAAGAAAATAACCTCACTTTTCAAATCATTCATAGATTTTTGAATACCATGCAATTGAGTTTTTAACATGCTATTTTCATTTTTTAAGTTATCATTTTTATGTTTCAAAGCTTTAAGCTCAAGTTCTAAGTTATCATGGCATAGATCAAAAGGCCTAGTCTTTAATTTTTCATTTTCTACTTCTAAGGCATGCACATGTGAACTAAGCTTAGAATTCTCCTTCTTTAAATTTCTATTTTCCTTGTTCTTTTTCATAAGCAAGGCATGTATTTTTTGACATTCCTCAACTAGTTCTTCATATGGCATATTGAATGAACTAGAAGAACTAGTACTATCATTATCATTATTATGACTAGAATGGAAAGAGTGTACCTCATCGTTGGTACTCATGAGGCAAACTTTTGAAGTAGCTTCATAGTCATTGCAAGAGGATGCTTCATTTGAATGGGATGATGATGTAGAAGCTTTTGTCCTCTTCTTTGCCTTGTTCTTCATGGAATGACAATTTTTCTTCACATGCCCTTTTTCTTTGCACACATGGCAAATCACCTTCCTTTTTCAACTTTTAGAGCTCTTATAACTGGAGGCACTATGGGCTTCAAAAACCATATTAGTATTGGGTGGATGACAATTGTCATCACTCCCCTCATCAAATATTTTGAGCTTTTCGGTTTTTGCATAATTATAAAACATATTTAAGGTAGCCCAAATATCGAATGCGGAAGTACAATCCATGATCTTTTCAAAGATATTATCTTCCAAATAACAAAATATACAATTTGTAGCTTTAGCATTTAATTCAAACATATCAATTTGTTCTTGGGTCCATGCATTCATATTTTCCTTAGGTTCAATATATTGGATTTTTACCATGTTAAAAACACCTAAACCTTGAGTCTTTAGAAAGGTGTACATCCTAGACATCCAAAGACCAAAGTTCGAGGCATCGAACCTAGGAGGTGAAGACGCTAAACTCTCTAGTGTCATTTTCCGGATCGAGAGACGATGTAGAGGAGATGGTGAAATCTCAATCTACGACCCGCTCTAATACCAATTATTGAGTGAAATGACACACTAGAGGGGGGTGAATAGTGTGTTATCTAAAACTTGTTGTCTAATTCCGGTTTTAATCGTTTCTTAAATTATTTAAGCAAATCGTAATTTATCGACTAGATGCGGAAGCAAAAGTAAACCAATTAAGTATAAACAAAGATACAATGCTAACACAGAGATTTATAGTTGTTCGGCCCCAATGCCTACTCCACTACCTAAGCACCCCACTTAGGATTTCCAAACTAAGTTTACTAGATTAAATTGATTCCCTTACACAGAGGACTTTGACCCGAAGAGTCTCACTGTCAACCTAAGGCACTTCCACACCCGGAAGTCTCCATCTTCTTACCGAGAGCACTCTTCCACCTCAACCCTAAGGGACAACTCAACTAATCCTAGTAAACTAAGTTTACACAAATGGCTTTACACCTTCTACACCAAGGATACCACTCAATCACAAGATCTAACACTAGGTCTTCTTACAAGCTCAAGTACAATGAAACAAATCACAAAAATACAAACATACACAAATAATGGAGCAAATAAATAATACAACAAATACTTAGCTCCAAACACGAGACTTAGTTCCTCTTGATGCCTCAATGATGAATCGTTCAAAGCTTGAAGGCAAGATCAAGGATGTATCATGGAAACTAGGGTTATCAAAGGGATGACTCAAGAAATGCTTTAAGAATGATCAAGAATGGCTCAACGGAAGCTTAGATCAGTTGTTGAGAGGGCTTAAAGAAGATAGGTGAAGGGTATTTATAACCCCTCAACCGAACAGCTCCTCAACGGGCATTTTTTCGCCCATTGAGCGTCGTTTGGTCGCTTGCCGATTGATCGTCGGTCAACCGACTGATCGACCGATCAACCGCCCAGCGACCGCTGGCAATTCTTGCTTTTGCCGCTCTATTCAGTCGACCGAATGAGTCATGATCAAGCTCCTCTGCTGTTCGGTCGACCGACCGGTCGATTGAATTGGCTATTGCTAGTTTTTAACACCATTCGGTCGACCGATCGGTCAACCGAACCTGGACTGGGCAGTTTGGTTAGGCTTTGTTTGTTCGTTTTTTGGTTCCATCTTCGCTAAGTCTACTTATATAATATTTATTAACTTTAAGTTAAAAACTTTAAAACATAAATATTATATTAGGATTACCCCCCATTTGGATTCAATAAAAATATCTAAAAAATCAAAATCCTTAAGAATCAAAATCAAATTTTTGGGGTATAGTACAAATTTCCATAAAACAAAAATTTTCTAATCTTTCGGGTCAAATATAGGTAGGCTAAAGGCTTCCAAAAATTCTTTAAAATACCTCGTTATCTAATTTTAACCCAAGGAACAATTACCATCATTTTTTATATTAGGAAAATATTTAGGTCATATAGCCCTTCAAGGAGCTCCCTAGGCTTAGTGAATTTCAGGACGGTTTCCGGGTTTTCATATTTTGGGATTCGGGGATGGTTTTTAGATTTTTTTGCATCATCATGAGGGTTTACAATTTATCTAGACACCCTAAACCTAAACTCTAACTTCCCGAAGAATCATAGCGCGTCGACCAACGTCCTTCTGATTTCCCAATTTCTTTGATATTTCCGATCGAGGACGTCGAGCGCTAACCGATATGAAACCTGAAAGAATTTCTCAATGAAACATTAGTTCCATGTTTGTTATCATCAAAACCGAGATTAAGACCAAGGTTGAAAATCTTAAGCCAACAGTAATAAATATGTAACACGTCTAAAGCATAGAATAATAAGAAGGGAAAACACATATAGGAAGCCAAAAAAGATAGGGTATCACCACCTAGCAATTCTATACAATGTAACCCTCCCTTGAAGACCCTAACCGATTACCCTAGGTCAACCTACCTTCCCACCCGAGTGCCCTAGGGGCTAGGGGGGTTCGACCCCCTTAGGTGTTCTTAGGGTCGGCCCTTCCGATAGTTAAGTTTAGGTCCTACCGTCTCTAGGTGTCCCTAGGGTTTCAATTCTCTAAGTATAGGTTCCTACAATGATTATACTATTAGGAATCCATTCAACATACCCCAAAGTATATTTTCTAGGTGTGAAAACATGTCTAAATTCATAAAAATATCATCCTCGGGGTGGCCGGCCACCCTAGGGTTCTTAAGGACCCTCTAAAGGGGGCGACAAACCCTAATTCCATCCTATCTTCCTTCTATCCTCAAGATCTCAAACAAGCACCAAGAAACTCCAACAATCATCAAGAATTCAAAAGAAATCATCAAGAAAACAAGGGGGGAGAGGGGCGGCACAGCAAGGAAAAGGGGCAACCAATCGCCCAAAAATCAATCCGATAGAACCGTTGCGTTCACAATACAAATCTTGATACGATTATCCAATTCACACTACTAGAATATTAGCTATCAACCACAGGGCTCACCGATGGCTGCCTGGGCTGTCAGAACCATTCATGACTTTTCGACGGCCGCATGGGTCATGGCTGATGTAACCCAATCAGCTGCGGCTCATATACGGTCACCCAATGCCGTCGCTCATAGGTGATGGCACGCACGGGGCACGAAATGAAATTACCTAGTAGCGATAGCTTATCGGGGGCCAAAGGACCGTCAGCGATATAAGTAAGTAATTAGCCACAGCCAGAAGCGGCTGTCACTTATTAATTGATGGCACGAAAGCGGCGCAGAAATAAAAAACACGTCACCGACGGCTGAGAGAGGGCTACACGACCGTCGTTGATACTATTATTAGTTGTCCACAGTTTACCGACGGCCAAACCTTTTTATTTGCATTCACGCCCGACCTTTCTCTTTCCCCCGCTCTCCTCTCTCTTCGTCGCTGCCGACCGAGACCAAGATTTGCCGCCGATCGTCCTCTGCATCGTCTGCCGCGACCCTTCTCATCGTCGAGACGCCGCCCTCGCCGCCTACTCCCTCGCCCTCGCCACGCCGCCGACTGCTCCCTCGCCCTCGCAGCTTGGTCCCTCTCCCCTCTCTGCCGCCACCAAGGTGAGTTCCTCCCCTCTCCCCTCTCCGGGCTGGTGCCGGCCAATTTTGTTTTAATTTTTTAAAAAATTAGATTAATTAGTTGTTAATTAGATTTAATTAGGTTTGTTAATTACTATTAATTAGTTTTGTTAATTAGGGTCAATGCTAGATTTAATTAGTTTTGTTAATTAATTAGGGTTATTTGTTAATTAGATTTAATTAGGGTAGAATAAATATTAGGGTTAATTTTAGTTGGGTGTAATTACAATTTTAAAATCATCCACTTTGGACTCACGCGCACCGAAATCGTCCACTTTGGACTCGCGGCCAAATCGTTCACGATGAACTCGCGCCGAAATCATCCACAATGGATGGGCTCGCGCGTGTTGGGTGAAATGGTTACACTAGAGGGGGGTGAATAGTATGTTTACTAATCTTTTTGTCTAAATTCGATTTTAATCATTTTCTTAAGCTACTTAGGCAATTTACGATTGAATGATTAAATGCGGAAGCAATAAATAATAAAGCAATTAATACAACCAATAAATCAAGGCAAACACAATGATTTATAGTGGTTCGGCCCCAATGCCTACTCCACTACCTAAGCACCCCGCTTTGGATTTCCAAACTAGCTTTACTAGATTATCTTGTTTCCTTTACAACGATGACATTTTCACCAGAGAGTCTCCGCTCTCACACCGAAGGCACTTCCACACCCGAAAGTCTCCGCCTTCCTACCGAGAGCACTCTCCCACCTCAATCCTAAGGACAACATGAACTAATCCTAGTAAACTACATTTACACCGGTGGATTTAAGCCTTAACACCAAGGCAACCACCAACTCAATCAAACCTAGCAACCTAGGTTTACACAAATGATATACAATGAAAATAAATAAGAAAATACAATAACAATTGGAGCAATAAATAAATCAAACTATACTTAGCTCCAAAAAAAACTCTCTAGTCCTCTTGATGTCTTGAGAAGATGAATCTTGAAGGTTAAAAGGCTAGATCAAGGTTTTATCATGGAAACTAGATATTGCAAAGGGATGGCTCAAGAAAAGCTTTAGAATGATCAAGAATTGCCTCAATAGAGGCTTGGATCAATTGTTGAGAGAGCTTAAAGAAGATAGGTGAAGGGTATTTATAACCCCTCAACAGAACAGCTGCTCAATGGGCGAAAAACTAGCCGTTTCCACCGTTCGGTCACTTGTCGGTCGATTATCGATCGACCGACCGATCAACCACCCAGCGACTGTTGGCTCTCTATGTATTAATCGCACTGTTCAGTCAACCAATGGGTCGACCGAATGAGTCGCGACTTCAGCGATCCGTAATTCGATCGACCGATCGGTCGATCGACGCACGCACTGCTAGATTTTAGCCTCGGTCGATCGATCGAAGTAGCCTTCTGTCATTTTTTCACCATCTTTGGTCGACCGAAATAGGCTACTTCCAGTTTTTAACACCATTCGATCGACTGAACCTGGACTGGGCAGTTTGGTTAGGCTTTGTTTGTTCGTTTTCTGGTTTCGTCTTCGCTAAGTCTACTTATATAATATTTATTAACTTTAATAATTTTAAAACATAAATGTTATATAAGGATTACGCCCCATTTGGATTCAATAAAAATATCTAAAAAATTAAAATCCTTAAGAATCAAAATCTAGTTTTTGATGTCTAGTACAAATTTTCGGAAAACAAAAATTTCCTAACCTTTCGGGTCAAATATAGGTAGGCTAAAGGCTTCCAAAAATTCCTAAAAAATACCTAGTTATCTAGTTTTGACCCAAGGAACAATTATCGCCATTTTCATGTCAAGTAAATGTCTAGGTTATATAGCCCTCCAAGGAGCTCCCTAGGCTTAGTGAATTTCAAGGCGGTTCTGGATATTCATGCTTTGGGGTTCGGGATTGGTTTTTAGGTTTCTTTGCATCATCATGAGGATTTACAATTTATCTAGACACCCTAAACCTAAACTCTAACTTCCTGAAGAATCCGAGCGCGACGACCAATGTCCTTCTGATTTCCCGATTTCTTTGATATTTCCGATCGATGACGTCGTGCGCTAACCGATATGGAACCTGAAAATAACTCTTCATGAAATTATTAGTTCCATGTTTGTTATCATCAAAACTGAGATTAAGAACAAGGCTGAAAACCTTAAGCCAATAGCGCGCACCGGAATCATCCACTTTGGACTCGCGTAGAATCATCTGCTATGGACTCGCATTGGCATCCATAAATTTAGAAAAAAATCAAGACGAGTTGGAGAGAATGAGCTAGCAAATGACTTCTATCAAGAAGATGATCCTTCCGAAGTGGAATGAGTTAGTCCAATAATCGAGGATGATGACACAGAGTTAGTTCAATTGGAAATAGAATACGTTGATGATGACGATAATGAAGTTGAGGAAGGACAAAATGATGATGAGGGAGAAGAAGAAGAATATCAAGATTGTGATACAGAAGAACAAGAAGAATAGTATTACATGTATGATGATAATGACGATGACGAATAATTGTAAATGTGAAGTTATATTCAATTATTAAATATATCTATTAATCTATTATATCTAATCTAATTATATTAATTTTTTACAGTTATGGTTCGAGATATCAATTTATAGTTGATAGCATAGCCTCGATCATAATGGTAAGTATTTATGTTTATTTGATTTACACATTTTTTATTTATAGTTTATATATATTTAAAATATAAACATGTGTAGGAAACATACACGAGGACTGTGATCGGACATGGAGGCACACCGGAGGAGTTCGACGCAGGAGCTTAGGTGGAGGTCGCAGGTGGCTGGGAGCACGATCGTGTTTATGGCTTTACAAACAGTGGCCATGCACGCGTCGTGCTCGGGCTACTTAGGGCACCGACCCCTTCGGCTGTGAGTGAGCGGCCCTCGATATCCCGAGCGCGGGACCAGGGCCGGGTAGTGGCCTTGGATTCGGAGCTCACCTAGCAGAGACAAACAATAGAGAAGCAGAGGCTGGCGATGGAGGAGCAGAGACGGATGAATGAAGAGTTGAGACAGATGATGCAGAACATGCAGGCACTCCTCACTCAAATTGTGTCTCACTCTGGCCTTCTATCGATGATGTCGCAGTCGTCGTCCTCCTCGACCCATTCAACGCTCCCGACCCAGTCATTGTCAACTCCACCGCCACCACCACAGCCGTGAGATTTTGGTTTATTGTATTTTGTTTATATTTTGATGTTTGTTTGTATACTGATAGTTGTTTATATATACTTATGGTTGTATATATATGATATTTTGATAATTGTTTGCCTCCGGTTTGAGGCTTAGATTGATGATATTTATGTAAAACTTGTATGTTTGGTTTCAAATGCATGTGTATGATATTTTCTTGTTGTAATCTGTGATTGAAAATAGATTATAATCTATAAATATCATTGTATACAGGAATTTACAAATTTTTTATTTTTTTCAGTTACAAGATATACCTTCAGCCACGGCTTACCCACGGTCGACCGTCACTAAGTCGTGGCTAAAAGCTTATCATAAATGGCTGATGGTCTGAGCAGCACCAAATATCACGATTGTTAATAGTATCACGGACAGCCCGAAGCCGTGGCTGATGTGTTTGTTTCAGTGACAGCCGCCTACAACCATCACTAATGTGTTTAAACCAGCGACAGCGCCTGTGACTATCGCTGATGATTACTTGTGACGGCTGGGAGAGGCTGTCACAACTTATCTGAGACGTGCACATCAGTGACGGCTTTTTGCCACGGCTAACGCCATCTATGATAATTATCACCGATGGTTTATCCACGGCTTGAGCCGTCGATAATGATGACAATTCTAGTAGTGTCAATTCACGAAAAACCCAACGAAAAACGACGAAATCCCCGTGACATAGGGGCGGCAGCATATATGAGGAAATTGGGGGAAATAAGGCTAGAACCGCTCACCTTTTTGGAGAAACCGAGAAGGAAGAAGAAGCGGAGAATCTTCCTACGTTGAACACCAACAATCTTGCAAAATCTCGGCTCCGACAGCTCCCCCTCCTCTTGGTGTCACCTCTCTCTCTCTCTCTCAGGTGGCGTGCGGTTGGAAACAACAACGGTGCGCCCCCCTTTGGTTATTTATGAGTCATGGTTAGCATAAATTATCAAAACGCCCTCACTTAAGTTAAACGATCTGTTTCTAATCCATTCTAATTCCGATTCGAGTTTCGATTGAACTGTTAAATTCATCTCGAGACCCTCTATCATCCTTGCATTCTAAATCACATAAATAAAATAAATATATTTTTTCTAAAATTTTTCCATATATAAAGCTTATCCGAATTAAATTTCACGACTCTACGCTAATTCACGCTGACTCAGGCCCACGGTCCCCTGCTAAGGAATAAAATATTATTTTAGAATTTTTGGGCATAACATGTATTTTCATATTTCATGTAATAGATATGATGATGCTTTACACATGTAATCTATTTTCATGATGCTTTGAATTTTATTAATTTTAATAGTGTATAGTGTTAATAATATACTAATTTTGGTTTTACTAAATAGTATGGTAGCATCGTCATCCGTCGTAAGTGAAAATACAACGTATTTGTGATATCAAAACAAAATATGTTCTTGCGGTTTGCGAGACACAATAAGGATAAGTGAAACTTTCAAAAAACCCAGCTGATTATATGCGGCTTGCCCATTATCTGATAGTCCCAAAGGTTGTGGATTCTTACGTTGGATCACTCTCACTGCAACGACCATACGCAAAGGGAAAAAAGAAGTGAATCAAACTAGTAAGGACCTCCCATTGCAACTAGAGGCCAAAATGGACAAGCTCCTTGATATGGGATTCAATGGGTTAGTAGTACTAGTTTTCATTGATATTGTATTTTTGTTTAAGTAAGTTAGATAAGTAGACAAGCTATTAAGTTATTTTGTCTTGTTGATGGTGGTTGGTTAATTTTGTGATAGTGTTGTTAATACTATAATAATGTTGCTGTAAAAATTACTTCTGTTAATACTGTGATGCTGCTATGATGTTGGTTAATACTGTAATGATGATGCTGCTGTGATGTTGGTTAATATTGTAATGATATTGTAATGATGGTGTTAGTAAGTTAGATGCTGTTGTTAAGTTATTTTTGTAAAATGATGTTGGTTAATACTATTAATACTTGGTGTTGTTGAGTTATTTTTTGTAAAATGATGTTGGTTGATACTGTGGTGCTTCTTTTAATACAATTTTGAGTTTTGTATTGTCGACAAGGAATTGGAGGCGATAGCCAATCAATGGTTATGCGCACTTTCCTCCTAAAATCGTAAAGAAATGTTGCATGTTATCATGTATACTTAAATGCATTATTGTTTTAATCTTGGTTATGCTTATATCGATTTATTCCATGCGTGGATGTGCTTATATCAATTGATGTTCTTCTGATTTTGGATTTTGATGTTCTTGCGTGGTTGTGCTTGATTTTATCCTTGTGTGGTTTTGAGATAAGGGGCAAACTATTTTTTGGTGGACTATGAATTGGAGGCAATCACCAACTAATGGTGATACGCATTTTCCTTCATAGTCCTATATTTTATTTCATATCGATGTTGGTCTATAATTGCTGCTAAAATTCAGTATGTAATTTGATGTATTAGGAGACTGGTCTTGGATTATGGTTGTTGTAATATGTACAAATTTGTGTGTAATATAAGTAATGTTAAAATAATTTTGGATTATGTCATTACAGTCTGCTCTAATTTAATAATTTGTAATCGAGTTACGATAACGACGAATCTAATTATCAAACGACGATAACTTAGTCAATTTATACTTAGTATCAAACGACGATAACTTAGTCAATTTATATTTAGTATCAAACGACAATAACTTAGTCAATTTATACTTAGTATCAAGCAATGATAACTTAGTCAGTTTATACTTAGTATCAAGCGGCGATAACTTGATCAATTTATACTTAGTATCAAACGACAATAACTTAGTCAATTTATATTTAGTATCAAATGACGATAACTTAGTCAATTTATACTTAGTATCAAACGACGATAACTTAGTCAATTTATACTTAGTAGATAACTTAGTCAATTTATACTTAGTGTCAATTTAAACGACGATAAGTATCAAACCCCGATAATTTATACTCAGTCAATATTAATTTTATACTTAGTTCATACTTAGTCCATATTTTAATTAGTTCATAACAATTAAAAATAATTTAATAATATTCATAATAATATTTATTTACTAACATAATTAATATTATTTTTGTTAAAAATTATTAATAAAATCTGAAAACAGATACTATGTTTGATAAACAAACGCAGTTTCAATTTTCGTCCTGAAAATAATCATCGAAAACAACACACAACAAACAAGTTTTCGGCGTTTTCGTTTCACGAAATATGAAAACAGGACATGTCAAACAAACACATTTTCGCCAAACAAGAAAACTGAAGCGAAAAATCTGAAACTTGAAAACTCATTTCAGTTTTCGCGAAACGAAAACTCGAAAAAAATTCTCACAAACAAACGACGCCCTAATCGTTTAACTTATTTGCTAGTATACTCACCTTGTAGTTTTATAGACTTGATATTGAGTTACTACCAACTATCTACATTTATGTCATAGAACTTCTTCTTCTTCTTTTTTTGAAATATGTCATAGAACTTTACTTTTGGTTTATGATGCATGAAACACATGTATGTTTGGTTTAGGCTTCGGGGTGCTTGTCCATACTCTGGCTGCTCATGTGACCCAATTTTGGGATGTGACAGTTATTATCTCCATGAATGAATAACTCTTGTGTATTCTCAAGAAGATAACCATATATCGGGGGAGGATGAGATACTCTACTAGACCTCGAGGTTCTATGACATTTTGAGTTTGAATGAGCTTCTCTACTGATTGATCAATCTCCATGGGCTTGGACACTTGATCAGTTTGTTGGGCCGATGACTCTTCATCTGATTCTATCTCCCTTCCCATACCTCCTTCTTTAATATATTATTTCTCAAGAAAGATGACATCTCTACTAATAACAACTCGTTGTTCAATAGGAAGATGGAAATAATATCCAAAGTTGTCACTTCGATATGTAACAAACCTACCCTTTATCGGATCGAGTTTTCCAGTTTATCGATCTTCGGCTTCTTAATGAATGTTGGATAGCCCCAAATATTAATGTGTTACCATAGTGCAATTCGCGACAATGAGCATGTCAGTGGTTGGAATTACGAGCGTCCAACGACAATATAGTAGGTCTTGTGGGGGAAGACACAAATAGCAGGTGGAGGGGATTATAGGTCGGGCAGATTAGGACGAGATTTAGTGTTAGGGGAATATTTTAATGAAAGAAATATTTAATATTATTTTGGAGTGCTGATTGGGCTATTAATCTACCTTAGCAAATCCACATCAACATTTAAACGACAATTGTGACATTTAGTTAACAGTAGGATAAAATTAAAATGAATTAAAAAGTGAGGTATATTACTGTTATAAATAAAAATATGAGATAATATTTGTGAAATATATGAAAAGTTGTGATAGATTTTATAATTAACCCTAAAAAATTGCTCAAATTATAATTCTGAAATTTGAAAGCTCTAATTTTGTCTTGCAAAAACAAAAGAAGAGGCTTTTAAAAGTGTCCTCGTAGATCAATCGCGCTTATGCATTAGAAGAGGTATTGTGATTGCATAACCGCATTTGAAGCAATTAAGCAAGCATATTTCATTGGGAAATAGGGCTTCGTCGGTCATGTCCGGGAGGAGCCGGATGCCTCCGCACGGCCTGAAGGGGCCCCCGCGCCAGCTCCACGATGCTCCGCCCCCGCCCTTTGCTGGGCGGAGCCTCGGCCCGATCCACCCTGCCGCCCTCCTCGAGGAGATGAGGGAAGGGCCGCCCTTCGGTTTCCGCGGTGGGCGGCCCCCTCATCCGGCCGTCATTGAGGAGCACCTTGCTGCACAGCACCAGGAGATTCAGGGCCTCCTTGCCGACAACCAGCGCCTCGCCGCTACCCACGTCGCCCTCAAGCAGGAGCTTGACGCTGCCCAGCACGAGATCCACCGGATGTCCAGCGCGGCCGCTTCCATGCAAGGCGATAAGGATCTACAACTCCGCGAGGCATGATCAATTTCATGTTCTTATTTTTTTAATTAAAATTCCTTTACTATTTACTAGCAAAATCAATTTTCCGCTTAAAATTTGAGAAGGCTTTCGAGAAATCGGTGAAGCTGGAATCCGAGCTTCGAGGGGTAGAGGCGATGAAAGGGGAGCTGATACAGGTTCGTGGGGACATACAGAAGCTCACTGCAGCGAGGCAGGAGCTCACAGGTCAGGTTCAGGTCCTTACCCAGGACCTGACCCGGACATCAGCAGACTTGCAGCAGGCACCTGCTATCAAAGCCGAGATTGAAGCCATAAAACAGGAAGTTCAACGGGTGAGGTAACATTCAGATATGATACTTTTTGCTAATTCTCCTGGTGTTTTTCTCTGCTTTGATAAAGGCTGAGTTTGGTATTGCTTTAGCTTTTCAATACTCAATAGTGCATTTAAAGAAAGCACTTTTTAGTATAGGTGATTTAGGTTCCGTTTGACAATGCTTTAGCTTTTTCAGACCACTTTGAAAAACAATGTTGATAAAAATACTACCTCACTTGCTTTGAAAATGTGGCTTTAATAATGTAACTTTTGTGATAATAGCAGTTTTACTATTCATTTAATAACATCATTTATTTTTTGCAAAGTGATTTTTAGCCTTAAAAGCTCTTTGACATTGGCACTCCCAAACATAACATTAGTCAAAAGTAATGGAATGTTTGGTTAATGAATTTTTTTGACGTTTTTTTGTTAATGAAAAAAATTCTTTTTAAAGCACTTCTTTTTAAAAAAAGGTTTTGCAAATGAGAAACTTATAAAAAGTTATTTTTAAAACCCAAGTGCTTTTTTATTATCATGGATAAACAGCCTTTTTAAAGCACTTCTGTGAAGAAGTGTTTGACAATGAGAAGCTTTAAGATTGCATTTGTTGCATTTCTGGATAATCTGGATTGCCTCACTGCCAAATGGATTAATACTTGTAAAATATTCAAAAATATTTCATTATAGCATTTAGTACACCATCAATGTTGGTGTAGAATCACTGGTAATTTGGATCATCACATTTGGTGTCACAACCAATTATTGGAAATGTATCACCTATTTCTCTAAATACCTCTATGTTTGAGAATCTAAAATTAATTCAATTTGTAAGGAGTTCAAGAAAAAAATGTCTAATTAATTACATGAACTTAAAGATTGGGTTAAAAGAACATGTTGCAGGTTCTTCATTTAGTGGAGAGGGGACTGGCAATTGAGGGTCTTTTCTCTTTATTTATTTTACAAGATTCCCACTTTGGTGGTAATGTTACCACCTAAGATTACCAGTGAAAGATAAATTACCACTTTAAATGATAATTTGAGAGTGATACTTTCAACCAAAGTGATTTGGTTTAACAATCACAAAACACCTTTTTTGCTTACCAAAGTGGTTTTAGATCGCAAAGCACTTGTACAAAGACATTATCAACCATAAGAAAAGGCAATTAGTTATCAACATCTTCATTTTGTCTTTTTTGGTATTTATATGTTATTTTGGTTTTGATGCAAGATTTGGTCATGCCAATTATGCTTCTAGTCTAATGGATTAGTCACTTTGATTTAAATTCCAATACTTTCCAATTCTCATACTGTATTATGAGTACCAATTTCACCAATGAACTAAATGCTACATAAGTACATAAGGTTCAAGTGAATATTCACAGCACGCAATTCTGGTAGAACTCAAATACAAGCAAATAGCCATGGTGTGCTAGTTTGGTTTTAATAATTTAATACTGACACCAATTATTCAAGATTATTTCACCGATGGCTCCTTAGTGATTGAAGTTGTTATCACTATGCAAAACTTTTAGTGTATGCTTTTTCTACAAGGTTGCTTAGTAAATAGTAAGTATATTTATTATGATAGCCTTAAAGATATAACAAACCCACTTAGCGCAGTAGTTCCATTGTCATCTTGCTAAGACCTTATAGACTTTACAAATACCTTTGGTTGACTTCAAGAGGGATAATAACATAAACCAAAAAGGGGCTCCTAGCTAAACAAGAGTTACGAGACAAGACTTAAAGTAGCCTATTATATCTCAATCATGATAAGGATCACATGGAAAATAGTCGTCATGAAACTTTCATTCTTATCACAAAAAAGGAAGGGGGCCAAGCTAAAATTGAATTTGAAATGTACCTGTAAACCTTGTGAACTTTATAAAGACTAAAGGATTTTAAACTGAAATTAAGTTCAAAGTTCTAAAAATGGTCACTTTTATTGGCTTGTTTAAGTAGAAGGTTTAATTCTTTAACTTTCAAGGAAAAAAAAATACTAACAGGTAGAAGAGGTTTAATAGGTTTTCTATTAAGGAGCACTTCCCATTCTTTTATGTCATACATGAAATGAAATGTCTGTGATACAAAGTAGGAAAATAGGAAAAATGAATTGTTGCTACAGTTGAATGAGGCTGGAAGTGAATAATCTCTCAGCTCAAGATTCCGTAATGGCAGTTCATAGTCAATTAGCTAACTTCTAGCCATAAAATTGTTTCAAACTTAAACATTGTAGTTAATCTTCACTTGGTTTAGTTTATGTGTAGTGTATTGAGAATTGTTTGTTCTTAGTTAAATGAATTAAATTGTGACTATGATCTTTCTATGTATAAATATTATAGGAAAGGACTTTAAATTAAATGTAGAGCAAAATAATGCAGACCCATAATTTTAGGAGTTATGTACAAGTGTTGCAGGAATGAGAATGGGGAAAAGCCTGTCATTTTGACTACAATGTACTTTGCAGTTAATACTATTTAAAAGAGCATATAATGGACCTCAAAATGACTTTACCCCTTCTTGCTCCTTGATTTCTCTCTCATAACTGGAATGTTTTTAATCTCAATAACAATGATATATAGGGCTGCTATTGAGTATGAGAAGAAGGGATATGCTGAGAATTATGAACAAGGACAAGTGATGGAGAAAAATTTAATCTCCATGGCTCGTGAGGTCGAGAAGCTGAGAGCTGAGGTTGCTAATGCTGAAAAAAGGGCAAGAGCTGCAGCTGCTGCTGGGAATCAAGGTGGTATTTAGTTTATGTTTTGTTAGTAACTTAGTATTTTGAATATTATGTTTCTAGTGGTGTTTTCTACTGTTGCATTTCTTTTGTTGGTCTTTCTTCAATAGATTAAACTAATTATGTGGAAACATTCTCATTTGGACTTTAGGTTTATGTTATTAATATAGTGGGGAAATTTATATTTTGAACTTTTGAGCTTTTCCAATAACCATAAGTTGCATAAAATCAATATGTTGTCAATTGCAGCATTTATCATTTAATACTCTTTCAATTTCTAATCACAAATTATCCACTAGTTTACTTATTTAATCAAAGCACAGATGATGATGTTTAATTTTTTTAATTCTTGGACATCCCTTGTATGTTGTATTTACTTACTGTCATAATACAATTCCTCATGAAACTTGATATTGTTTAGAGCTAAAATGATTTCTTGTTCATGTGAGACTGTCACCCTCAGATGACCATTTTGTTTTCACTTTTAAGCAATACCTTGTGTATAATTCATCTGGTTGCCAGTGTCATTTTTAAGATGATATTCAGAGATGGTATGAAATAGTGCTGCTAAAGAAGCTTTTGTAGTCAGTGCTGGATGAGTCTGTTTGACATGTAGCTGTTGATGATTGGATGATGTTGATCATTGAATCAAGCTAAGTTTAGATTAACTTTGACAAGTAAATTGGGGTGATGTTACAAGCTCGCACTATCTAACCTCATAATATCTCACACTTATGTTGATTCAGGAAATAATGCAAAATATCCTTTTATTTGAGATATGCGACAACTTAGTCCTTTTAAATAGTGAATGCTTCCTTTGTAGCATTCTCTTGTAAGAAAGTAATTAAAGAGGCACTCCTCCTTTCAGATTAGGCTCGATATTTTGTAATCCTGATACTTGTGTTGTATAAGCTACTTTACAGTCTAATCTTTTTCTTGAATTGAAATCCTGTATTCATTCAAGAGTGTTGAAAGCAAGGTTGTCAAAAGCGTTAAGCGCACTCAAGGCGCAAAGGGTCCATATCGCCCGAGGCGCAAAGCGCAAAAAAAGCGCGCGCCTGACTAAAATAAGGCGCGCCTTACTAAATTCAAATAAAATATAGAAATTAAGCATAAGTCATAACTCATAAGCAATATAACATACACCAAACAATGATAGCAAATCAAACAATATGAATCCAACATGTACCAAGCAATATAACATACACCAAAGTGACCAAACTACATGAATCCAACATATACCAAGCAATAATAGCAAATCAAACCACAGTTACTACTTACTACATGAATCCAATTATCTAAATTAAAGAGACACAATCACACAAGTACACAACACATCAAATAAAAATTAACTTGAGTCTCAAATCAAAATGCAAGAATTCTAAAGACTTTAATTTAGTGATTCCTCTAATCTCTAAAGCTCAAGCCTCATCCTTGGAGTCCTCATCAGTCATCACTAAAGTTGTCGTCCGTATCACCACCATCCGACTTATTTGCTTCAACATCTTCTTCGGTTTCATATGAATTCGCCTCGCTTTCACCAAGATCAAATCGAGTTGAGCCTTGTGAACTTTCTGGATGAGCGCTACTCTTTCCATGAGATGACTTAGTATGTTTCCTAGACACTCTAGTGGGTTCCCCAACTCCCGATGCTCTAGCTACAAGACCCCACGTCAAGCCTCCTCCACCTTCATCATCACTAAGAAAAACCCCTTCATTTTCAGCAACTTCATCATTCCCTTCACCCATTGTTCCTAACAACCACTCATTGCTATCATCAATGTCCTCCAAAGCAATCGGATCCATGGTATCCTTGCAATCATAGCGAGCCTTAAGCGCTTGATTGTACTTCACAAATACTAGATCATTAAGCTTCTGCGCCTCAAGCTTATTTCTCCTCTTGGTGTGAATCTATATAATCAAAAGAAAATATTACAATTGATAAGAATGATTGTAAGCATAAACATGTTGAAAACTTGAAATGTTAACTTATAAGTTAAAATTAATCACCTGCTCAAATACACTCCAATTTCTTTCACACCCAGATGCACTACATGTGAGGCTAAGAATCTTGATGGCTAGTTTTTGCAAATTGGAAGCGGTGCTCCCGTACAAACTCCACCATTCAGCTGCCATGGAAATAATTCAAAAATTAACAATCAACTTGAGCAAAGCAAAGTAAATTAAGAATGAGGTGATAAATTTTACCCGGTGCCTTCATCTTTCTAGTTTTGATCGCCAAGGGAAACCCGAAAAGACCTTCGGCCTTCTTATATAACGACAACTCATCCATTATCTTCACTTGCACATTTTGATCCGAAACCAATTTTTCTATACAAGCATAAAGGCCACTTGTGATTTCGGAATCAAATTCTATATTTGGATCATCATAGAAGAACCCGGGATTCAAAAAATGACCCGCCGCATGCAATGGATGATGGAGTTGGCATTCCCATCTGTCATCGATGATCTTGAATATGTCTTTGTATTTCTCCTCTCTTCCATTGAAAGCACTCGTGATTGCTTCCTTTGCTCTATCCATGGCTTCATATAAATAGCCCATTGCCGGTTTCCTTTCATTGTCGACTAGACGAAGGACTCGAACAAGAGGTCCCATTGCCTTAAGGATGTATACAGTATTGTTCCAAAAGGAAGGCATTAACACCGTTTCAGCTGAACGCTTCCCCTTTGCCTCCTTTGCCCACTTGCTAGAAACCCATTCTTCCGAGATGAACATTGCCCTTAATGAGTTCTTGTGCTTGTGGATGCTTTTGAGTGTGAGATAGCATGTGGCAAATCTTGTTTTTCCAGCTCTAACAAGATTAGCTTGCTTTGTGAACTTCCTCATCATATTCAAGACAAACACATGGTTATATATATAACCTGTCAAAGCTACGGCCCTTGTCAAAGTTCTTGAAACTAATGGAATTTTCCCAATATCTTCTAACATGAGATCAATGCAATGTGCAGCGCATGGAGTCCAATATAAGTGCGGCCTTTTAGCTTGAAGAAACTTGCCCGCCAACTTAAAATTAGAGCCATTATCGCTAATGACTTGCACAACATTAGCTTCTCCCACATACTCCACAAACTCATCTAGCAACTCAAATGTCTTCTCACCGGTCTTCGAATAGGAAGATGCATCAATGGATTTGACAAACATGCTCCCTGCAGGACAATTCACCAAGAAATTAATGATGCTCTTGCCGGTTCTACTAGTCCAACCATCGGCCATGATTGAACACCCATACTTCACCCACATATCCTTGTGACTTTTCAACAGTTCATTTGTATACTCAACTTCTTTCTTCAAGCAAGTGACTCTCACTTCGTGGTAGCTTGGGGGCTTCAAATTTGGACCATATTGTCCAATAGCTTCAATCATACATTTAAATGAATCCAACCGAGTAACATTGAATGGAATTCCGGCTTGGTACAAGAACCTAGAAATGTATTGAATGGTCACAGCTCTTCTCTCTTTATCTAACTTCTCATCCACATTTGTTTGCCTCAACCTTCCTTGCTTGCGAAGCTCAACAACAGTTTCCGGCTTCTTGTAGGCAAAAGAATCCATGGGACCTTTCAGCTTGCCTTTTTTTGGGTTTGGCACCAAGACCACTTTACTCTTGCCTCTATCAATCTGATTTTCTGTCCTCTTTCCATATGCATTTAACTGAACATCATCTTCAACTTCTTGCATATCATCCACATCATCAAAGTCGGGCAACTTATCATAATTAATCTTGTCTTGCTTTTTCTTGTTCATATACTCCATCAACTCCAATCTAACATGCTCGGGGCACTTCAAGCACTTCTTAGCATTCCGGTTACCGCCGACTTGATGCAATTTTGCTCCGTAGATGCCTCCATTTGTAATTTTTCCACAAAACACACATTGAACAGAATTTGCATCTTTAGGATTTTGTATAACATTGTACTTCCATGCCGGGTCTTTCTTGTTTGTCGATTCAGATGAAGCACTACCACTAGCTACTGGTGCACTGCCAATTCCACTTCCACCCTCCATATTAATCCACTGCTCACTCAATACACAACTATCACTGTGTCACTGCACTGCTAGTCTACCACAATCAACACACAAGGATGATTATGAGTTTATGACAAGCAATGAAGAAGAAAAGAGTAGAAGTAATGAAGAAGAAGAGGACTAGAGGAGAAGAAAGAAAATTCGGATGAAAATGACTGTGAATACAGAATACATGGCTGGAAGAAAAAAACTCGGCTGAAAATGACTGTGAATACATGGCTGGAAGAAAAAAAAATTGGCTGGAAAGATTAAAGAAAGAAAACATGGCTGAAAAGAAAAAAAAATACTAGAAGTAATGAAGAAGAAGAGAACTAGAGGAGAAGAAAGAAAGAAAATGGATGAACTTACTTGAAGAAATTGGGCAGCACTCCGGCGGCTGGGCGACACTCCGGCAGATTTGGTGGCTGGACGAGTGAAGGAGAAGAAGAGAAGAGTCACTCGACGGCTGAAACGAGTGACAAATGAAGCCCTAATATTTTTTTAATATTTTACTTAGTGGGTAGGCCCCCACTTAAAGGCAGGAACCACCAGCTCACCCAGGCGCACGCCTGATGCGCCTGGGGCTTCAAACTTGAAGTGCTGAAGCGCTGCCAAGGCGCGCGCCTGGCTGAAGGCGCTGCGCCTTGGCCGCGCAGAGGCGCTGAGCCTCTGGTGCGCCTCGCCTGGTGCGCCTAGGCGCCCAGGCGCGCGCTTTTGACAACCCTGGTTGAAAGGGTACAGGAGAGAAAGAAGAGAAAAAGCTACTTTACGGTCTAATCTATTTTCTAACATATTGTAAATCTTTTGCTGTTTTTTATGACTAATAATATGCACCATGAACGTGATTTATGCTATTTTGGGTGCAGTTCCCGATAATAATTTGATGTCATACTTCTTGTATTAATCCTTGCTTGCTGATGTACTAGAGTCTGCATATTTGTATGTTAATCTGCACCATTAACTTTAACACTATTTCTTCAATCCTCAATTCCAGTTTATGGTGGAAACTATGGCAATCCTGATCCCAGCTATGGTGTAAATCCTTATCAATCTGGCTATGGCATGAATCCTGTATGTTTTCTCTTTCTATTTCTTCTAGCATCTTCCCAAGTGTCTTAATGCATGTAAATTTGGATATTTGAATGTTCACAGAAAGATATAATCTCCATCTTCAAATATCAGGTTGCTGGAGATGTTGGTCCTCAGTATGGGTCTGGGTCCGGACATGGTTCTTGGGGTGCATATGACATGCAACGAGCTCATGGACAGAGATAAAAGAATGACTCTTACAAATGCTGACATCAATTGCCTAGATGCAATCTCATCGGTGCAATATTAGGCCTACCTAGGTTATAGATATGATCTCACCGGTGCAATATTAGGCCTACCTAAGTTTTCTGATTGTTATTAATCAGAAATATGTGGTGGTTCGAATCTCACTGAGAATCTTTTGGGTATCCACTATTCTAGCTCTAAATTGTTATAAGTGGTGTTTCTACTAAAACACTTATGAATACTAAGTCTAGTATGAGGATTTCATATGCAGATATGGCATTTATTTACAGATATTATAGTCATTGAAAATTGTCAGCTATTCTGAAACTCCGTTTGTTTAACTATATCTCTTTGGCTATCAGCTGGTGCAATCATAAAATCAATCTGAATATTTGTATATGTTGAATGTTTTCAGATCAATGCTTATTAATTTTGTAATTTATATATATATTTGTCTAGATAATTTATGCTTGGAGTACAACGTATACATCCAGGTGCCTTCTACAGTATCTATTGGCTAATTTTGTTTTTTGATTTTGTAATTCAATCTGTAGAATATTTGAACAATTTGTTATTCTTTTTGGAACCTATATGAACTTTTTCCCTGTTTAGTCATTTAATGCGTGAGACATGAGATCCTGAGATTACGTTGATCTTCTGCAGATTATCAGGAGTCTTATGCGCTCACCCTTTAGACCAAGATATTGAATTTTTTTTTTCTTTATTTCCTTATTTCAGCCATCAAAAGTTTCAACAATCACTTGTATTTTGTTATCGTTTGGTTTAATAGCTTGCTTTTTGGTAGTTTGTCGAATGACACTGGATATAATATCTTAATGCTTATCCCACATGGGTTATGTAAATTCATACAAAACCATATATGATGGTTTTACACTGTTAATTTTTTCGAAGTCTCTTCCTTTGTGCTTTTTCATAATGATGACCTAGTATTTGGTTGGAGAAATAGATGAGGAATAAAATATTATTTTTTATATTTTATTTATTTGTTTGTTTGATTGCAACTCATAGACAAGAAATACGTAGACCATAAAAAATAGATAAAAAATACTATTGTTCATGAGAATATTATTTATTATCTCAATCCAACGAATAGTATTCTCTATCTATTCTTTATAATATTTTTCTATATTGTTCTTCAATATTTATAATATTACATAAGAATATAAAAAATTAAATTATTAAATTAATATTAATAATTATATATCTTAAATAAGTAATTGTTGTTTTATTATTAAATATTATTTTTTTTAGATTTAGTTTTTATGAAAATAAAATAAATAATAGTTTTTTATTATTTTATATTAACCCATTGTTTTTATTATGTTGTTATTAATTAAAATAAATAATAATATAATTTATTATATTTTTAGAAGGGTATTTTGATCATTTTCCTATATTATCATTCAATATTATAAATAATAAGAATATGAAAATTGTTAAATTAATTTTAATAATTGCATATCTTAAATATATTATTATTATTTTATTATTAAATAATATTTTAATAATTATTTTTTGAAGATTCAATTTTTTTTATGAAAATAAAGTAAAAAATAGTGTTTTATTATTTCACATTAATTCATATTTTTATTATGATGTTATTAATTAGAATAATTTATTATATTTTTATAATGATATTTTTGTCATTTTTCTCTCAATTTATTATCTATTCTTTATGTTAAGCAAACAAAGTAAATATATTCAATTTTGTTAAGAAGAATATTTTGATCATTTAACTTTTTATTCATTATCTATTCGGGCTCGACTGTTCAAATGGGCAGCCTAGCCCGGGCCTGAGCCCGCCCCTTCGGGCTCAGGCTGGGCTCAGGCTGGCCCGAATTATTAAAAAGATGAAATATAAAGGTTGACGGTGAACCGTCAACCTTTACTATTTTTTTAGGAACTAACCACCACACCAAGACTTATTATCTATTTTTATATAGTTTTAGTAAGTATAATATATTATGCTCAAGCCTAGCACAAAAAATCAAGTCAAGCCTGGGTGTAGACCAGGCTAGGCTTGAGTGGCACTAGCCACCTAGGCCTAGCCTGTGGACGCAAGGCTAGACCCAGCCGGGCCCGTGCCAAGCACGACCCACGTGCCCAAGGAGCCCAGCCCGCCCCTTGAGCACAGTCGGTCGTGCCCGACCCGGCCCGAAATTCTTCGAGTCAGGTTAGGCGCGGCCCAGAATCGGATTGGGCCCGACCCATTGCCACCTCTACTTTCTTATGCTAACCAAATAAAATAATTTTATTCTTGACCTATTTATGATGTTAACCAAACACGATAATATTATTCATTATCTATTTTTATTCCTTATGAATTTACTCAATTCAATCAAATGCATTCCTAGTCATCTAACACGTGCTTTGTTGCTGATATGCGTCTTTTATCTGTCATGATGAAGAAAAATCTGTCATGATGAAGAAAAAGGAAAAATACTGTAATTCTGATGTCTGCAGTCTGTTGTATTATGTTTTAAAGTTCTTTGGACCTTTTTAGATTCATACTTGGACCTATTAGTTTTAAAGTTCTTTGGACCTTTATATTATCTGTATTTATGTCAATTAATAAAATTTGATGATATTCATTTCATTTATCATGACAAATTGTAGCTTAGATCATTTTACTATTAATTTAGTTTTGTCAACTTAAAGGAGTCAATTCATGTTAAAGGCCATCGAGGTTAACATACATCAAGTGATAGAGATATCCACGTAGCTCTCTTAACTTGGCCAAACATTATGACTGTATTTGTTTTGCTTATGGACTAGATTGGACTTAGCCATTTAGAGTGCATTTGTTTCACTGATCATCGAGCAATTAGACCGAATGAGCTTTGATCCAATATTTGTTTGGGTAAATAGCAAAAAAAATACGAATTTTATCCATTTTCTCATTTCTAGTACGAACTTTTTTCGTTAGCACGATAATATACGAACTTAGATTCCGTTACCCCATTTAGCATACATTTAATTTAAATAGAATTGATTGTGTCACGTTAACGGAGTATACGTGGCAAGTTCTTATCCTACGTTGCGTATATTACATCGGCCGAGTGGGGTTTAAAAACCAAATTACCCTTTTGTCCATCCCTAATCGCTCATGTATTATGAATCAGGGATGAGCAAATTGGTAATTTGTCAGTCGTCTTCAATTTGAGACTGAAAAGCTTAGGTATTGGCCCTTATCAGGTGATGAAGCCCTTCCATTCTCTCTATCAACTGAACCAAGTCTGAGACCACCGCTGACGTCAATTCCGCCACACAACTCTTGTTTCAAGCACGATAGCTCGTCCCCGCCGCCCTTGGCAAGGCCCGAGCCACTATCGACTTCCCTATGCGATGGAAGTTGATAACCTCCAAGCTGTTGCACGTCTCGTCGTGCCTCTCTGACCTGTTGAGCCACCCTTGCTTTGCCAATAACGCTCTATGCAAGGAGCTGCTTCAGTCGGTCACGAACACCCTTAATGAAGCCATCGCACTCGCCAGTCGCTGCTGCTCCGCGTATTCGATTTGCTTGGGGAAGCTGTAGATGCAACACAACCTCGACGCCCTGTCGGGCGAGCTCGACCTTATTCTCGACGACTATGCGTTACTGGTGAAGACTGGCGTGCTTGAAGACGCCGCCGCGTCTCCAATGCTCGCTAATTCGCAAAACGCGAGGCAGCTTGGGCGTGCGCGACTTGCTTGCGCGCTTGCAGATTGGCCACGCCGAGGCCAAGCACCGAGCCGTGGGCGGCCTTCTTGAAGCGATGAGGGAATGTTGACAAAGGTTCGAATGAAGAGAAGAAAGGAAGGAAGTAGGTATTAACTGTCATTAAATGAAAAGACCATAAAAGGGTTTTTATATACCATAGTTGATTGTATAAATAAAAGGGTACAAGTGTAATTTTGTTTTTTTTAAAATGTTGTTGGGTCATATAAATAGGAGGTTAAACTGTTAGATGAGATTTAACTCCTCGCGACTTCTTCTTTCCTATGCTTCTTGAGTTCACTAGATTTGAATCCAGAATGTGTTGCAAATATTTCTTCTATTCCAGATTCAATGAAGCTAACCAATAGTCGAGCTGAGGGTTCCTTTCAAATCACTAGTTCCACATTGCATTTTGTTCATTCTGTCAACATGGTATCAGAGCTATCGGATTAGGCGAAATCGCAGATCCGCCTAGGGCGTGTTCTTCCCCAAATTGCTAAAATGGTGAGGAATCGCAGGTCCCAGTCGGCTCGATCTGTAGTGGGCGAATATGCAAATCATGAGGAGATCAGAACTGCTTCGGATGCGAGTGGATATGACAATGATCCATACCTAGTCCATGACAATGATGCTCCGGGTATTTTCCTCGTTTCAGTCAAGCTAAGTGGGCAAGAGAACTACCTTCCATGGCGTGAGTCTATGATGATTTCATTATCGGCAAAAAATAAATTAGCTTTTATTGATGGTACTCTTCCCATGCCCAAGGTAAACTCTCCGATGTATAGCATCTGGAAGAGATGCAATGACCTGGTGCGTTCATGGATTATGCAGTCGATTGCTCCTGAACTCACCACTAGTGTCATCTATGCAAAAACGGCCAATAAGATATGGCTTGACCTAGAAAATCGCTTCAGGAAGAGTAACGAGCCAAGGATATTTGAATTAGAGGTCCAGATATACACTTTAAAACAAGGAAACTTGTCAATTGCGGCATACTTCACCAAATTGAAGTCTTTGTGGGATGAACTTGACGCAGTGGATATGGACTTAGACTGCGAGACAACAAGAGAAAGAAGCAGGTTAGAAAGGATGAGATTAAGGCAATTCCTTATGGGCCTCAATGATATATACATGCATGTAAGGGGACAGATACTTTTAATGAAACCCTTACCTGATGTGAATCAAGCTTATTCACTACTAGGCCAAGAGGAATTGCAGAGAAAAGTGGAGATGCTAAACAATTCTTCTATTGACAGTGTTGCTTTGAATACTTACAAACAGACTCAAAATCAAAGTTTCAGGAATGAGAAAGGCAATGATGGATTTCAGCAAAGGAAATATTGTGATTTCTATAAGAGGTCGGGACATACAAGAGAAGATTGTTACAAACTACATGTCTATCCATCACGAAATAAGAATTTTAAAGGCAAACAGAAGTACTCGAATCAGTATGGTGACAGACATGCTAATAGTGCAGTTGCAAATAATACTGAAATGAAATTGGAAGATAAGGCAAAATGCTCCAACAGTAAGAAAGAAGAGGAGGATCATGGTGGTTTCACGGAGAAACAATACCAAACCTTACTGAGCATGTTTAACAACAAGGGGGCAAATGCTATAGTCAACATGGTTGGTGAGTTTTTTAACAATAGCTCTAATACGAATGAAAGAAAATGAATTATGGATAGTGGTGCCACTGACCATATAGCTTCAAATGAGATAGGCATGCTGAAAACAAGTAAACTCTCTAGCAAGGACAGGATTTCACTACCAAATGGCACTTCAGTACCAATAACAGGAATTGGTACAGTGCATGTGAATAATCATATTCAACTTCACAATGCCTTAGCAATTTCAGCATTCAAGTGCAACCTATTGTCTGTTAGTAGATTGACTAAGGAATTGAGATGTTCTATAACTTTTAATCCTTCCAATTTTATCATACATGACCTAATCTCGAAGAAGGTGATGGGTATTGGTGAGGAAGTAAATGGACTCTACATTTTGAAGGAGTCCATGAAGGAAAATTACAAGCAAGGATGTGAAACACGGGTGATGAATGTGAAGCTTGACGCATTTTCTTTATGGCATTTTAGACTTGGGCATATGCCAACTGAGAGGATGAGACTTTTGTCAAAATACATTCCAGATTTAAATAGTAATCATGATATGTTTTGCAATGTTTGTCCAATAGCCAAGCTATGTAGACTTCCATTTCCACATAGTATGAATAAAGCTTCTTCTTGTTTTGAACTCATACACTTGGATGTTTGGGGTCCTCACAGGGTAAAGACACATGATGGTTGCTCATATTTCTTAACCATAGTTGATGATCATACAAGGGTTGTTTGGACTTATCTCTTCTCTTTTAAGAGTCAAGTTTCAAGTATACTAATTAACTTTGTTAAGATGGTCAGAAATCAGTTTGATAGCAGTGTGAAAGTAATTAGGACTGATAATGGAACTAAGTTCTTTAACACTGCTGTGAAAGATTTTTTAAATGATCAAGGGATTGCACATCATAGCTCATGTGTAGAAACACCCCAGCAAAATGTCATAGTTGAAAGGAAACATAAACATCTATTGGAAGTAGCTAGAAGTCTAAGGTTTCAAGCTCAATTACCAGAGAGTTTTTGGGGAGAATGTATCTTGACTGCTACCTACTTGATCAACAGAATGCCAAGTGTAAAACTATCTAATAAGAGCCCTTATGAAATGTTGAACAAGACTCCACCTTTACTGAGTCATCTAAGGGTGTTTGGGTGCTTATGTTATGTAGGCACATTAAGGCAAGGCAGGTCAAAGTTTGATGCCAGGAGTAGAGAATCTATTTTTATTGGATACCCATATGGAAAAAAGGGGTATAAAGTATATGATCTGAAGTCTCAGGACATCACAATATCAAGAGATGTAGTGTTCATTGAACACAATTTTCCATTCAAGAAGGCATGCACACAAGAAACAACGTCTCCATTGCCTATGAGTCACACAGGAAATGAAGATAACTGTTATTCCTATGACTTAGAAGGACAAGAAGATGATCACAATCACAAGAACATTGACCAAAACCTCATTAGTGAAGTGCCTACTCAAACTGAAACAATAGGAGAAGAGGCTTTGGAAAATGACTTACCTGAGCAAATAGAAATGTGCATTTTTTATACCAGTCAAGAAATGAATGATGATGTATCTCAACCACCTATTCAAAGAAATAGAAGGGTAGTAAGAAAATCTATCAGGTTGCAAGATTATGTTTGTAATCAGTTGAAAAGCTTGCCTGCACAGAGGGAAATTCAAAGTCCTGGCACTGCACCATATCAGTTGAACAAATACATGAGTCTCACATGTATTTCTGAAACTCATAGAAGGTTTATGGCTAATATTGATGTGTTGCATGAACCCAATTCATATGAAGAAGCTATGGCAGATCCTATCTGGAGAAATTCTATGAAGGAAGAGTTGAATGCTTTAGAAAAGAATAACACCTAGAGTTTGTGTCAGCTACCTGAAGGTAAGAATCCAGTTGGTTGTAAATGGGTTTATAAACTCAAATACAATCAAGATGGAATGGTTGAAAGACATAAATCTCGACTGGTAGCAAAGTCGTATACTCAGATAGAAGGAATTGACTATTCTGATACCTTTGCACCAGTTTCGAAGATGGCCATTGTAAGAATCACTTTGGCCATTGCATTAGCCTTCAAATGGCCACTACATCAACTGGATGTAAACAATGTGTATCTGCATGGTGATTTAGAGGAAGAGGTGTACATGAGATTGCCACCTAGATATGGAGAAGTTGGAGATAGAAGAGTTTGCAAGTTAAACAAATCCATATATGGATTGAAACAGGCTGGTAGGCAGTGGTTTTCGAAGCTGTCAAGCAGTATAAAAGAAAGAGGGTATGTGCAATGCAATGGTGACCCATGTTTGTTTATCAGAAGAGAGAAAGATAAGGAAGTATTGACCCTAGTCTATGTTGATGATATAATCCTCACGGGATCAGATATTGAAGGAATTAAAGAACTAAAGCAATACTTGAATCAGAAGTTTAAGATAAAAGACTTGGGATACTTGAGGTACTTCTTAGGCCTTGAAGTACAAAGGAGCAAGGAAGGAGTTCAAATATGTCAGTGAAAGTACATAATAGATCTTTTGTCTGAAATGAAATTGAGAGACTGCAAACTCAAACCTACTCCAATGGCTCTGAATAGAAAACACAGCAAGGTGATGACTGAAGTTGAGAAACCATTCAGTGATAATTCATCTTACAGGAAGCACATTGGAAAGCTGCTATACCTCACAATTACAAGGCCAGACATCATGTATAGTGTTCATAGATTAAGTCAACATGTAGAGAACCCCTTGACAAAACATTATCAAGGAGCTCTGAGGATTCTGAAGTACTTGAAAGGAACTGTTGGGATGGGTTTGTTTTACTCGGCAGAAGCCAAAATGACCTTGGTTGGCTTCTCAGATGCTGACTGGGGGTCTTGTGTTCAGAGTAGGAAATCAACAACTGGCTACATCATAAAGTTAGGCACATTAATCGTCAACTGGAGGTGTAAAAAATAAGCCACAGTCAGTCGCTCGAGTACAGAGAGCGAGCTGAGGGCTTTATCAAGCACCACTACAGAACTAGTTTGGATGAGAAACATCTTAGCTGAATTTGGCATTGAACAGAAGGAAGCTTCACACTTGTTTTGTGATTCGCAGAGTGCTCTACACATCACACATAACCCTATCTTCTATGAACGAACTAAACATCTTGAAATCGATTGTTATTTCGTTCATGAGAAGTATCAAACAAAAGTGGTGGATCCTAGATAAATTCCCAGTGATGAACAGCCTGCGGATATCATGACCAAGGCTTTAGAAACCCCTCAACATCAGAAATTGTGCTCCAAGTTGGGAATGGAGAACTCTTTCTCCATTCTACTAACTTGCCATGAGTGTGTTGACAAAGGTTCGAATGAAAAGAAGAAAGGAAGGAAGTAGGTATTAACTGTCATTAAATGAAAAGACCATAAAAGGGTTTTTATATACCGTAGTTGATTGTATAAATAAAAGGGTAAAAGTGTAATTTTGTTTTTTTTATAAATGTTGCTGAGTCATATAAATAGGAGGTTAAACTGTTAGATGAGGTTTAACTCCTCGCGACTTCTTCTTTCCTCTGCTTCTTGAGTTCACTGGATCTGAATCCATAATGTGTTGTAAATCTTTCTTCTATTCCGGATTCAATGAAGCTAACCAATAGTCGAGCTAAGGGTTCCTTTCAAATCACTAGTTCCACATTGCATTTTGTTCATTCTGTCAACAGGGAACCTCGTTGAAGACCAGAGAGAAGACAACCACCTTGATCTGCTTGTTAGCCGAGTCAGGGAGCTACGAGAAACTACTGATCGAGGTATGCCATATCGAGGACTCCATTTGCCAATCAACAATCGTAGGAGCCCTAAAGAATCTCTTTGTCGTGTCCGAAGTGCGACAAACATTAGTAGAAGAAGGCATCATCGGTCATGATCGATCTCCTCGATTGCGGATTCATTCTCGGCTCCAAAAGAGTACATTGTAGATTACTTGCAGAACCTCTGCGCCAACAATGAGAGCTTGAGGAGGTCCATCGTTTTCGAGGGAGGAGTCCGCAGCCTCTTGGCCTACTTGGACGGGCCATTGCCGCAGGAATCCGCAGTTGGAGCATTAAGGAACCTCAACAATTCAGTCGTCGTCGACAGTCTCGTCTCGATGGGCATCCTTTGTCATCTTATTGATAAAGAAAATGGAAGGGCTTCATCATGTGATAAGGGTCAACACCTAAGTGTTTTGGCCCCAAATTGAAGGTGATGGAAAAATTACCAATTTGCCCATCCTTGATTCATAATACATGAGCGATTGGGATGGGCAAAATGGTAATTTAGTTTTTAAACCCCCACTTGGTCACTGTAATATATGCCACATAGGATAAGAATTTTCCACATATACTCTATTAACGTGACACATCAGCCAATTCTGTTTAAATTGACGTGGTATGCTAAAACGAGGTAACGAAACCTAAGTTCGTGTATTATCTTACTAACGAAAAAGTTCGTGCTAAAAATGGGGAAATGGGCAAAGTTCGTTTTGTTTTTGTGCTATTTACTCTATTTGTTTTACAAAAATTATCACAACACTTGATATCCAAACCAAAATAAGTAAATTATTAATTTAGGGGAAGATGATCAAAGTAAAGAAGATAATGATATAAAGGCAACAGGAAGCGTAACAATGAATGTTACAATTAGGGGTGAGCAAAATTTACCGATTAATCGTTCGAACCGAAATCGAATTAATCGAACTGAATTTTTTGAATAATTTTTGGTTTGGTTAACAGTAAAAAAAATTTAGTTTTCGGTTTTTGTTTGGTTCGGTTCGGTAAATTAACCAATCGCTTCAATTAATTACCAAATTAATCAAATATTAATATATATTAAATGAAATAAAAATATATATCATATATTATTGTTTGCCGAAGTGGTTAAGAGGGCTTGCTTTATCCTAGTAACTTGGGTTCAAATCTTAGTAAGTTATAGTTATAAGTTTTGTTTTGTTTATAGTTAGAGATATAGTTTTGGTTAGTAATATTTATATCAATAAGATGGTTTGCTTTAGTGGTTAATGTGTTATATGTTCATTTCATTGTCTAGAGTTTAAATCTTAGTATATATATATTTTACTATTTTTTTGGTAAATTCAGTAAATTAACTGAATCGAACTAAAAAATTCAGCTAACCAAACTGAATTAACCAAACTTTTTCGGTTCGGTAAACGGTTAACAAAAATTTTCCAATTTGGTTCGGTTAATTAACCGAACCGACCGATGCTCACCCCTAGTTACAATTGTGGAAAGAAATGTCACTATACTCGGGATTATTGGTATGCCAAGAATCGAGCTCAAGGAATTTTGGTTAGGAGTGAGCGGGTCCTAGTACTCTGTATTTTTCATGATATCCGGACCATACCCTGTATAGGATCGGTTCCTAGGTTTTGGATCCAGACCCTACCCTGTTGGGACCTAGAATTGGCCCCTACCATGAACTTGTGATATAGTACAGGTTCGGGATACCATGTTGGAACCTATTCATTTACATATTTCAGAGTACAGGTTCAGGGTGCTCTGTTGGGACCTGTTCATTTATAGGTTTTAGGGGTATAAGTTATGGGTACTGATTTCGATTTCGATTCCGAGTACCAATTCCGATCGATTTCGATTCTGAGTACCCATGCACACCCTTAATTTTGTGACAATGGGATATTTCATAGATGAAAAGGAGTCATGAAATATGTAGCAGTTAAGAAGATTGGGATGCTCAAGCTTCTTGTGCTACATTAGAGGATCATGAAAAGTATTATTCAAGTATAAGGAAGAGCTTGGAGATTACGAGGCACTCCAATTTTCTTAGACTTCTTTTCTTCTTTGGTGTTTTCTAAGAAAATTATAATATTAGCTCTAGCTGCAACAAGAAGAAGATTATGAGGGACTTTGGATGTTCTAACCATATGATTGGGGGACAATAAGAAGTTTTGCATGGAGGGAAAGTGGTGGTGACAACTAATGACCATAAGCTACCAATCACCCATATTGGTAAGGAAATAATAGCTCGTGGGCTCAAAGTCTCAAAGGTGCAAATCCTTTGCTCCTGATGGCTCAAGCGAAGCTATGCAACTCCACCTTATCCCGCATAGGTGAATATGTGCAACTCCACCTTATCCCACATACACGCCCAGCCCTCAGGTAAAGTCCTCTTTTTCCAGATAAACTTAAAGCTTGGAGTGGGCTTTGGAACTCCAACCTCATCAGGAATTTTTTTTGGTAAGCCTCCTTAAATCCGCTCGTGGGTAGAAAGATTCTAGTTTTCCTCTGGACTTGTCAATGTTTTAGATTTAGAAGAGAGGTTTTCTGTTTCCAAGTCCGATTCTATTGAGAATGCTTTGTAAGTCCTCACTAGAGGACCTTTTTCTTTTCAAGGTTCTATGATTTGCCTTGTTCAATGAAAACCTTATTGTTGTCCTTGATTGAATTGTTTTCTTCTACCATGCTTTGGGTTTGAATACAAGGACTTTCACTCGGATTCCTGAATGAACCTTCAGTTATACTTGCTAATAGTTTAGCAAAACTACCAAAGATCGATGATTTATCTTTTGCCTTTGAACGGAGCAAATATCTTAGAGGGTGTGCATTGAGATGGATTGATGTCTCACCACAATCGCCTCCACCCTCTTGCTCAAATGCCCTAGCTATGGATATAGGTGCATCGAAAGTGACCTCATCATTGCCCTTCCACTTGTTCCCTTTCCTGCCCAAATTGAGCCAACTTTGGGCATGCAAGGGGCCACTCCCTTTCATGTGCTTGCAATGTGAACACCGTGACAGGGGGCAAGCCCAAGGAAGGCATGATAATAAAAACACTTGTCTCAACTCTTTCCCTTGACACTTTGAATCCATAACATATCTTTCTGTATCGCCCACCCCCCTCTCATATCGCTTTGGGTCCAATTCGCTTGGTTTGAACCGTCGTGCCCGTTACCATCCACATTCAGAACGACATTGTCCATTCATTCCTTTTTCCCCTAAGGAAATACTGCAGCATAGCCAGTACAAATCATCGGTTATGGAGTATGTAGGTAAGCCTGGAGTGTAAGGTATTGTTGCCTTGTCCATTCGGGATATATTGATTCGAATTTTCTGTTGTGCAGGTGAGATGTCTTCGCTGCTGGGGGAGCCAAGTATTCACGCTTGGTTGGCGGAGATGCGGAGGAGTGCCTTGGGTGGCAAGGGGAAGAGTCTGTTGGTGGACAATTTCCTGAAGCAAATGTGGGCTTTTGGATCTCGAGCTCAGGGAGCCTTGGGCTTCAGACCTTGGAGGTGACTAGGTCACCTGCGCCTTCTGATTCCCCGACTCCTCCTGACTTGCCTTCCAGGCATCGAAAGAGGGCTAGAGGTGCCGGTGAAAGTTTGCCTCCTTGGGCGGTTATGCTTCTGGCGGAGGATGAGGTTATGGCGCCAGAGGCGGCAATGGCAGAGAGTGCCCCATTGATGGTTCAACAGCCGGTTGCGACTCTTCACGAGGGCGAGCATTTTCTATTTAGCAGCCAAACAGACTTACCAGAGGGAGCAGATCCATGGGAGCTTGCCCATCTTCAATTGTCAAGCCTGGTAAACAACTTGAAGGAGTCTGTGTCGAAGGAATCCGAGGTTTGGTCTCGGGCGATTAAGCCTTTGAGACTTGAGCTGGCTAAAGTGAAGAAGGCCTTGGAGGCGAAGCTCTATGAAGTCGAGTGTTTGAACATCACTATTTCTGAATCCACTGCTTGGGTGAAGGAGGTGGAAAGCAAGTCCTGAGCGAAGCTGGAGAGGCTCTACCATGATCTTGTTGCGGCCACGACATAGGGCTCTTGTCTTAAGACCGAGGTTGAAAATACCAAGGCCGAGGTGGAGAAGTATAAGCTAGCGGTGCGAGACCTAGAGGGGGAAAGTGCGAGTACTTGAGGGCGAAGTATGTCGCTCTCGGGACGCCGCCCTCGCTTTGTATACTGAAGGTTTTGGCAGGGTGATAGAACAAGTTAAGTTCTTCACTCCCCAGGTTGACTTTTCTAGAGCCGATCTTCTCAAGGAAGCAAGGGATGACGTTCTAGTTAATCCAGAGATTGGGGGAGAGATTCCTGGGCCATCTGAAGAGGGACCTTCTGTCGCAGTTCCAGAGCAATGCTCACCTTCCCCAATAATCGTTGATGTTTTGGGGAGGGATGCTCCTGTCGTGCCTACTGAGGCTGATGCGACCCTTCCTTAGTAGGTCTTATGATATTTTAAGTTGCCTCGTCTGTGGGTTGTCTAGATAACTGTTTGTAATGAATTACTGCCCCATGCGGGCTTTTGAGACTTTTTGGAGTGCTTGACAATTGCCATTTGCGGGTTTATGTTTGCGCTCTAAGGCGCTTGATTTCTTGTTGTGCTTTTTTTCGGTTGACATTGTTGCTTGTTCGTGGGCTGCATTCTCTAGTGGTTGTCGCCAAGTTTCTCTCTGCAGGAGTACATTGGAGCTTTTTGGTCGGGGTTGTTGGCGCAGCTAAATCCTTTGTTAGGGGATTTGAGGCGAGGTGCTTGTCGAGAGCGTGGGAGATTGATAGCGGCGACTAGGGACAAGGATTTTGCCTGAGGTTAAATCCCCGTTGCAAATAGGATTAGTTTTGAAAGTGTTGGGCGAAATGGCACACTAGAGGGGGGTGAATGGTGTGTTTATTAATTCTTATTGCATAATTCCAGATTTAATCGTTTCTTTGGTTACTTAGGCAAATTACAAGTTAAGTGACTAAATGCGGAAGCGATAAATGATAAAGCAATAAAGACAAATAAAATATCAATACAAACACAAGATTTATAGTGGTTCGGCCCCACTACCTACTCCACTACCTAAGCACCCCGCTTAGAATTTTCAAACTAAGTTTTACTAGATTGATGATGTTTCCCTTACACAGAGGAGTTTGACTCGAAGAGTCTCACTCTCGACCTAAGACACTTCCACACCCGGAAGTCACCGCCTTCTTACCGAGAGCACTCTTCCACCTCAACCTAAGGGACAACTCAACTAATCCTAGTAAACTATGTTTACACAAGTGGCTTTACTCCTTCTACACCAAGGATACCACGCACTTACAGACAAGACCTAATACTAGGTCTTCTTACAAGCTTGAATACAGTGAAAGAAATCACAAAAATATACAATTAATGGAGCAAATAAATACTACAACAAATACTTAGCTCCAAACACGAGTCTTAATTCGAAACTTCTTTCCCTCATAAGTGGTGGTCCCAATAACTTTAAAACATAAATGTTATGTAAGAATTACCCTCATTTGGATTCAATAAAAATATCTAAAAAATCAAAATCCTTAAGAATCAAAATCTAGTTTTTGGGGTCTAGTACAAATTTTTAGAAAACAGAAATTTTTTAATTTCCCGGGTCAAGAATGGGTAGGCTAAAGGCTTACAAAAATTCCTAAAAAATACATCGTCATCTAGTTTCTACCCAATGAACAATTATCGCTATTTTTTATGTCAATATAATGTCTAGGTCATATAGCCCTCCAAGGAGCTCCCTAGGCTTTTGGATTTTCATATTTTGGGATTCGGGATAGGTTTTAGGGTTCTTATGCATCATCATGAGGATTTACAATATAAACTAGACACCCTAAACTTAAACTCTAACTTCCTGAAGAATCCGAGCGCCGACGAGCGTCCTTGCCGATTTCTCCATTTTCTTCAATTTTTTTGATCGGTGACGTCGTGCGCTAACCGATATGGAACTTGAAAGAAACTCTTCATGAAATCATTAGTTCCATGTTTGTTATCATCAAAACCGAGATTAAGAGCAATGTTGAAAACCTTAAGCCAACAGAAAGTACCTTTGAGTTAGTAGCCTGGCGATTGTGGAAGCTAGGGTGTGGCGATCGCAAGCGTAAGATTGGGTGTGTGTGAACCTGAAGTAGCAGCGTTGAGGCTGACAAAGAGCTCTAAGGATGAAAATAGCGGCGTTGAGGCCGAGTTAGGGCACCAAGGTCCGAAGTAGAGACGTTGAGATCGAGAAAGAGCTCTGAGGTCGAAAGTAGCGGTGCTGAGGCTGAGGACCGCGCTTAGGGTTAAGCCGAGCTTGCCGTGGAGCGTAAGGTAAGACTACACTTGAGGTCCGTAAGGGCTCTGTGGCCGAAAGTAGTAAGGGTTCTGAGGTTGAAAGTAGCGACGTTGAGACCAACTAAGGGCTCTAAAGCCGGAAGTAGCGGCACTAAGGCTGAGTAAGGGCTCTGAGGCCTGAAGTAGCGACGCTGAGACCGAGTAAGGACTCTAAGGCTGGAAGTTTCGACGCTGAGGCCATGGACCGCGCTTGGGGTCGAGTCGAGCTCGCCGAGGAGCGTAAGGCAACACCGTGCTCCAGGTCCGTAAGGGCTCTAAGGCCCGAAGTAGTAAGGACCCTAAGGTCGAAAGTAGTAAGGGCTCTAAGGTCGAAAGTAACGGCGATGATGCCGAGTAAGAGCTTTGAGATTGGAAGTAGCGGCGTTGAGGCCACCGCACTTAGGGTCGAGTCGAGCTTGTTGAGGAGCGTAAGGCAATACCACGCTTGGGGGTCCGTAAGGGCTTTGAGGTTAGAAGTAGTAAGAGCTCTAAGGTCGTAAGTACCGATGTTGAGGTCGTAAGTACCGATGCTGAGGCCGAAAGTATCGATGCTTAGGCTGAGGACCGTACTTGGGGTCGAGCCGAGCTCGCCGTGGATCGTAAGGCAAGACCGCGCTCGGGGTCTGTAAGGGATTTGGGGCCGAAAGTAGTAAGGGCTATGAGGTCGAAAGTGATGGCATCGAGGTCGAGTAAGGGCTCTGAGGCCGAAAGTAGTGGTGCTAAGGCCAAGGATCGTGCTTGGAGTCGAGCCGATCTCGCCGAGGAGCGTAAGGCAAGACAACGACATTATTGTCTCAAGTTGTGGGATATTCTCTCGAACATCGAGATGACCATAAAATTTTTGGGCATGCACATAGAAATGTGAAAGACACGATCTTTATTAATGCAAAAAGAAATTGCCTGAATTAAAAGGTATAGCTAGGATATGAGAGAGATTTATATCTAACACAATATTATGAGTTCAAGAAGAAAATTAAAAGGTTGTGCCACTATAACCGCTTCAACCGTTTGGTTCTTTTCACGTTTAGGGAAGCACATTGTAGGAAAATATTCATGTCAGCTAAGCTATATTGCTTATTAAGTGAATTCTTAATCATAAAATTAATCAAGATACTTGTTGATTTTTTTCCCTTGCTCTTTTGTCCCTATCCTTCTTCTATTCTTCACGTATACCTGTTAAGAAAAAGGACCAGAGTAAGGAATTGCAATTGGTTTTCATGATTTATCATCTTGATTTATTGTGTGCTCTACTTTTTGAGTTTGAGGTACATGAACATCTAAATTTTTAGTTTCAAACTTAAATGCTAACTAGTAGTTTTGAAAGCCTTTGTAGTATGTGGATAAAGATCACCCAATCCATTAAATCTTGCATATTGCAGTTGCTGTAGAAAAATTAAAAGTGGTACTATAAATGACAGTCACAGGAAAGTAGGATTAAGCCTTGCAAATTGTAATTGCTATAGAAAATTAAAAGTGATACTATGAATGGCAATCTTAGGAAAGTAGGATCAAAATCTTGCAAATTGCAATTGGTTTAAAAAAGTTAAGGAAAATTGATGAATTTATTCCAAACTATATGCTAATGAATAAATATATCTCACTTTTTTTTATTACATTTAATATATTCCAAATTTTTAAATTTATATCAATTATATTTCACCTGAGATATCTGTTAATGACAATAATAGAAAAGTAGGAAGGAATACAAATTCTATTGAATCCAACCTACAATCACTCAATCCAACAACATAATATTTCATAAAATACAAAATCAAAAAAATGAATACAGAAGAAGAAGACCGAAGGCAAGACAACGTGAGGCGTGTGTGCATGCTGAATCGCTAGAGCGTGAGAAGAATAATAACAGAGGCAAGATAGTGTGAGGCGTGCTTGTTGAATCATTGGAGCATGAATGTGTGAGGTGTGGTGAACCGTGAAGCAACATATTTTATTTCTTTATTTTCGATTGTAGATTATATTTTTATAATTCCCAAAAAATTAAAATTTGCTCCTCGGATGTGCAACTCACGTCTATATTTTTGACAAAAATACAATACCATTTGATATGCACACTAAAATTGAATTAAATTTAAAATTTGGAGGACTAAATCAATTTATTTAATTTTGTAGGATTAAATTGAAATTAATCTAGTATAAAATGAGCAGGTGAGATTTGAATCTTTAATCTTTATCGTTTGCGGGTGTGGGTTCAAGTTGGACTTGGACTCGTCTTGGCCCAGGCGGCTTTAGTTGTATAGCTCAAACCCTATAAAATTTGACGAAACTTTCAAAACTCCCTCCTCTTTCTCTTTTTGTTATTATTATTATTTTCTCTTCTCTCACACTCTGCAGTGTGCTTCTCTCTTCGTCCTACCACCATCCAATCCACCGGCGATGCTCGACTCCGGCAGCCGTGGTCGCTTCCCCGAAAAGATCCCTCCAAGGTACTTCCCATTCCCAATTTCTCCCATTTCGAAGTATTCCCTTTTCTCTTATTCCCTTTTCCTCTTTCTCGCCTCACAGGCCATCCGAGGAAGAATCATCTCCTCGCTCCCTCGCCGATCCCATCCTCCCACTCCTCCGGTAAACCTCCCTCCATTCTTAAATTACCTCTATTTGATTCGATCTAATTTATTGCTTCAATTCGTGTCAGGTCCATCCGCCAGGCTTTTGCCGATTTCTGCAGCCGCCCGGATGATGCCGCCGCCGCTTCCCGCTTTAATTCCCTCCTGGAGGACTGCATCACGAGCTTTGCAGATGCTGACCGGTACCGCAATGATGTCAGGTTCCTCAAGATCTGGATTCTATACGTAAGCCGCCGCTGCTCATCCCTCTCATTTCGAATCCCTCTTTTTTGCTTTCTTAATTGTTTTTTTGATGCGCGTTGGGCTTGTTGTTGTTGGCTATGGAGTAGGGGGACGCAATTGGTGATTTTGAGAGGGTGTTCGGGATCATGGAGGCGAAGGGGATCTGCCTGCGCCATTCTTTACTTTACGAGGCGTATGCAATGTTTCTTGTCGCCCGAGGGAAGCTGGTGAAGGCCAATGAGATATTCGAGCTGGGAATCTCCAGGTTTGTTCCACTTCTTTCCATATCTCTGCTCGATTGTTAGTGGAGCAGAAGATGATTTCTAGTTGTGATATGCATGGTAACTATAGGATCGCAGAGCCACTTGACAGACTAAAGAAGATGCATGGGCTTTTTCTGAACCGTATAACCATTATCGCAAGGAATGCAGCTCCTGATCCTAAGGTGTGATTGTTAGTATTTGCATAATCAGTTGCTTGCTTCCTTTCATTGATAAAACTCCACATGATACAGTAGATTTGGTCCTATGTTAATTAGGAAAAAATGAAGAACAGATAAGAAAAGCAGTATCTCACTATGGAATCTGTGCGAGATAATTAGCTAGCGTAGATCTTGAAAACAAGATTTGAAGGACGCCTAGTATGACAACTTTTCTAGTATATTAACATTGACTACATGACTGTTTGAAAAATTGGTCAATTCTGACCTGGATCAAGATTTTTTTTTTCTGAGAAAAGAAAACTTGTATTTATCATAAGAAGTGAGAAATACAAGTAAGGGGAAGGGAGTTAGCGAAGGAATGTACAACAAAACAAAAATACACAAACAGGGAGGGACCCTCAAAGTGAATTACATAGCTTAGCCAAGGCCACTCCTTCAATGGTGAGTTTTGTGAAGGATCCGAATCCATTGTTGAAGCAATGATTCTTACGTTCTTGCCAAATTTTCTAGAACCAAATCATGACCGTGCTATACTTAGTGAGGCTGACCGAGTCAGCCCCCCGTAACGGAGATTCCCATGGTCAGAAACATAAAGTGCAGAAACGTGGCAAAAATCGGACAAGATCAACCATCCTTGCCTAGTTTAGATGCAGTCATTGAAGAGATGCTTATGGGATTCATCAGCTGCTAAACATAAGGGGCAAATCGGGTCAACTGACACTGTTTCTCGCTATTAAACACTATTAAACGATTCATGGTAGGTAGCCTTTGTTTGTTAAGTAGCCAATTTTTGATGTAAACGGACACGGGGCATTTTCGGTTCCAAATATATTTGGCAGAAGGATCCAAGATACTTGTGTAAGTGAGTAGACTGTAGAAGGATTTAGTAGAGAAATGCCCATTCTCATTCCACTTCCAAGTAACAACGTCTTCACCTGAGTGGTAAAGTAGTGGCCTAAGATCATTTGCTAGATTAGCTAGGTGGACCAGAGGGATGAAATTGAGGAAAGCAATGTTCCATCCTAGTATATTTGAGTGGTAAAGTAGTGTCCTAAGATCATTTGCTAGATTAGCTAGGTGGACCAGAGGGATGAAATTGAGGAAAGCAATGTTCCATCCTAGTATATTTCTGTGCAGGCTAACTTCTTTGGATTCGCTGATAAGGGCTGTCAGGGATCTGGCGAGGGAAAATAGCTCTAGATATTTTTCTCGTAATGTGATGCTGCTGAGCTAGGGATCGAGCCACAAGCGCATCCTGTTTCCTTCTCCCATGTGAAAATGTAAGGAGATCCTAAAGATATCTCTAATTTTGATGATTCCCCTCTAGGTCCTTGAAAGTTTGACTCTGTGCGTGTCGGACCAATTCTTGATAGTGGGTACAGATTCGAGACTTGCTCAACCCATATCAAATCTTGATTTTGTAGGAGCTTCCAAAGCCAAGATCCCAGTCGTGCCAAGTTATGGCAAGGGAGATTGAGTAGGCCATCGATTGTCCTTGCTGTAAGTGTTTCCCAATTCACCAGGCATTTTCCTTGAATCCCTGCCTCTATGCAACCAATTCAAAAAAATTTCCTGCGTCTTTTATCGATTTGCTTGATAACCTAGGCGGGCGGGGTGTAACACACCTAAACGGTGGTCCACATGCAACGTTCCACAAGGCTAGAGAGAGATGCTTCCCTTCATTAAGAGGTGTTTTCCCAAGGCAACTCTTCCCACCATAGTAGTATAAATAGGGGTAGGGTCTTCACTTGTAATCATTGAGTTGTAATCTCAACTTTGAGTAACTATATTGAAAGCTTCTTTCCACCAAACTTTATCTCTTGTGTGTGTTGTTGCTTTGGAGGCTGACTTAGCCAATCTTGTGAGGGGCAAGTGAGGGGCTAAGTGCCGCATGAAAGCTTGAAAGGGTCGAGTTCGTGACAAGTGGTATTAGAGCTAGGTTGGTCGTGCGCTGCGACAACTTGGACTATTGCAAGCAACAAGGAGAGGAACGAGTCCGATAGGATCAACGACCGCAGTAGGGAGGCTGTGATCGTAGAGAAGGACAAGAGGAAGAAGCGTGACCAAAGTCGATCACGAAAGGTGGGAACTTTGGAAATGACTATTGCTGAAATCAATGAACGCGTGCAGTAGGTAGAGCACGATGTTGGGACATTGAAGGGCCACGTCCTTGGGCAGCTTGATTCCATGAAGGCAAGCATGGAGGCTTGTGTAGAGGAGTGCCTCATTCTGCTTGAGGCAACCATGGAGAAATGCTACTCTCGCTTGAGGAGGCAATGATTGAGTGGGACACTCACCTTGAAGCAAGACCGATGGACGTCTTTCAAGCAATGTAGACCGCCATCGAGGAGATGCAAGACGACCTGGCCTTGTGCAAGAAGGCAACGGCCAACGGTGGGGCGAATGCGGGAGTAATTGGTCCACGAGTGGACTACCCGAAGCCCAAGCTATTTGATGGAAAGCGGGATGCCCAAGAGGTTGAAAATTTCTTATGGCACATGGAGTTGTACTTTGATGGTCTCAACTTGATGGATGAGGCCACCAAAATACGCACCGCCACACTTTACCTTTTTGGAGTAGCCAATTTGTGGTGGCGTAGGAAGCATGCCGACTAGGGCTGTACAAAACCCTAACCAACCTGAATAAATTGACCTGAAATTTGCATTCGGGTCGGGTTATTAGGGTTATTCGGGTCGGGTCAAGTAGTGAAATTTGGTATTTTTCGGGTTCGGGTACGGGTCGGGTTAAAGCCCGAATAACCCGAACCAAATCGAAATATATATATTTATGTATATTAAAATTGCAAAACATGATTATTGGCCTGTTCTTGGAAGATTGGAAATAAAATCTAAGAGGTCTTGAGTTCAACTCCTAGTGGAGTCATATTGCTAATATCATTTTCAAAATTCGGATTATTCTAGCTAATCGGGTCGGGGCCCGATCTTATTCGGGTTAATCGGGTCGCCCCCCTAACTCTTATTCGATAGGGTCGGGTGGTGTAGGAGCCTCCTTTTTCGGGTTCAGGTTATTCGAGTCGTGTCAGGTTTTGACCCAACCCGACCGATGTGATGCTCACCCCTAATGCTGACCTTAAGAGAGGAACATGCCAGATAGAAACATGGGACGACTTCAAGACTCAATATTTTTTTACTTCTACAAGTAACAAGATTCCTTCTAGGGCTGTTCACGAGTCGGGTCGGGTCGGGTTATTAATAATCTAAAGCATAACAATATATAATTATACTTTAGGTTATTAAAATATACATTTTTTCCATCTAGTCCCTTAAAATATCTCATTTTTTTCCCGTTTGATCCCTCTTTAATCCATGTTAGCATTGCCATGTTGACACTTAACAACAAAAATTAACGGAGGGATCAAACGGAAACAAAAATAATTTTTGAGGGACTAAATGGAAACTTTTTAAAAAGCATGGACCAAACAGAAAAAACATGTTATTTTGGGGGCCAAAAATATAATTTAGCCTTATTTTTAGTATCATTGATGGTTGTTTTCATTATTATCTAATATTATGTAAGGTATTAATGTTATTAATATATTGTTTCCCACTTTTCCTTTTATTTTTTTTCTTCATATTTATTTTTAAATTAAAATTTTCAACATGTCAAATCATTTTTCCAATTGATTTGAATATGATTGCTCAAATATTGTTCATACCTCATTTTTCTACAACTTTCCAATCATAATATTGATTTTGATTTTGTGAATCATGCTAAATACAATACAACAATGAATCTCATCAGTGTTTTTCCTGGTATACTCTAATTTTTGGTAGTTAAAAGAAAACTAAGGTAGGCACATTTGTGATGTTACCTGAATATTGAGGCATCATCTGATTATGCTGCTTGCTAATGTCTATTTCTTCAAGCAATGCTTTATTAAATGGAAAATATCTCCCAGAATGACCTATGACAATATACTACAATGTGATTCTACTGTGTGCTAAATTAGAAAAAGTCTTTGGCAGTTTATATCAAATTTTCATGACCAAATTAAGAGATGATAATTGGTTATTGTTTATAGTCAATCATATGGCTATACTATGCAAAATGCATGTAAATATCTAGTTTTAAAATGGTTTATAATAATCAAGATATAGAATGGTGATAGCTTCTAAGCGGAGAATGAATTTGCTTTTCTTTATTTTACATTGTTTAATTTATGTCTAGATTAACAGATTGAGAGAGTAAGTGCTTTCTTATTATATATGTGCTTATTATGTAGAGTGACACACATAGCTTACTAAGTCAGGAGCCAAATCTTGTAAACCCATGGTCAATTTCTACCATTGAGGATTTGCTAAAGAAGATGAATGCTGCAATCAGAAAATATAATGTAAGCTTCACTTGGAATATGTGTCTTAGTGATACGCTGATATTTACTCTTTGAGGACTTATATGCCTGCAAATACATTTCAGGGTTACTGTCGTAGCAGTAAAGTATACTCAGGGAAGGTATCTTTATCTTCTCTACAAAATTCATCAAGAAATAAAATTGTGGAGCTAGGTATTACATTTTTTCTCTTCTTTGCTGGCATATTCTATATTATTTCATGGTTTTTTATATTTGTGATTCTTAACAATGGCAGAAAGACATGAAGATTGAATTTGTTATGGATACAAATACACATTTTAATAAAAAATGATTGTTCCAATTTGGAATTTTTTATTATGCAAATTAATATTGTTCTTGGTTCTATCTAAAAGAGACGTGGCTTGACTAGTCTAGTTTTGAGCATTTGCTTAGATGGTGACATGGTTTTGGATTTATTCAAAAAAAAATGTTTGAATGGTTTTGGTTGTTATGAAATTTAAGAATGGGTTTGAGGAATTAAACAATTATAATGAAGCTAGATATACATTTTTCTCATGCTACTCTCGACTAGCCATTGCCTTTTTTCATGAACCTTTTTCTGTTTCTCATATTGTTTTGGATGCTACTTCTTCTCAGATAAGATAATGCTCATATGATGTCTCAACCGTGCACTTTGAACCTCTTTGTTTCCATACTCAGGATGTTTGTGTTCCTACCCCCTTGAGATTTAGGGGGATGTTGAGAGTATTAATATACTTTGTCATTTCATGTTGATCTACTTCTATTATTTTGTTCCTTGGTCATATTGTACCTCATGGTTGAATATAAATAGAGCAGGGGTTGAGTTAATAGAACGTCTACGAGGGTTTTCTCCTTCAAATAGTCACTCGTCAATTTTCCATCCAACAAGACATTATATACATAGTTATCGTGACACATGGACAAGTCACTCATTACATAGCTATAGATATAAAACACACTAATAAAAACTATAGCATGAACTTTGGGATTGTAACAAATATAGGCTAATTTTCCATTTCTAACTTTTATATACCAACTTTTAGATTTGTAAAAAATACAACCATTGTCTAATGTAAGCAAAATTGCAATTAAAATTTTCTTTTAAAAGGAAAGATGGAGGAGCAAAGGGTTCCTCCAAGAATACACATTAGAGGAACCTTATGCAAAAGTAACAATGTGTCCAGGAAAAAAAGGAACAATGTGTCCAGGAAATTTATGTATTAATTACAAATGGTCGACAAGACCACCCATTATGATTAGCACTTAGACTAAAAGGTGGTGACTAAAAGGTGGTGGAAACCATGGTTTAAAATAAAACTGGTACCGTACCGTACTGTATCGACACTCGGTACGGTCTGGTATAGAAAACACCATACCGGTTTTTTATTTTATTTTTATTTTTTAATTTTTTTTTATAAATAGAAATAGCTCCAAATCTTCAATAACAACATAATTGATAAAGAAATGCTTAGAATCAATATTCAAATGCCAATTACATGAATACAATATTTAAAATGCGGACGAATGACGTCCGTCATACCCATACGGGCCATACATATTTTGGCCTTCGGGACATACACGACTAAGGTCAACACCATAGGTCTCTAATGCCCATATTTGGAAATTTCCCATGGCATAATGCTTCGGTATCCATTATACCACATTGACATTAGCGTTTCTTTGTTGGGATTCCAAGAACTAGACCCTGTATCATCAGTTGAGTAGGTACTGGATACAGAGTAGGTGGATTCAGAAACCTCTTGCAAACTACTCATCATATCGTGATGGTAATCTTGTAAAGCTGTCGGTCCACCTTCTCGACGCGGGCCTCAGAAACATCTTGCAAAGTTGTTGCAAAGTTGCGCTTTGAACATCTTTCGGACTTCAGACGGTACTTTGGAGCAATTGACGACGTCGGGATATCCTCCGGCCAAGTGTTGCTTCAATCGAGTGATGCCTCTACCACGTGAAATCATATCACAGTGGAGGCATTGCTGGTGATGAGCCTTCTCCAACCGACGACCATGCTGCCATGCGGGGTCGGCTTGAGATTTCGGTGCCATTTCAACAGAATTTCGACGTAGAACTTAATAAAAAAAGATGTGTGAGAGAGATTGATGGATAGAGGGGTAAGTGGGAGTGAAAAGAGTGTTTTGGGGGCTTTATATAGCCCCCAAAACACCCCAAACCCGGCCCCAAACGGCTAGAGAGCCGTTTGGGGTCATTGTTTATCATACCGGGCGGTATATCGCCCGGTATGATTAAATACCGCCCGGTTTGGGCGGTACAAGCCCACAAATGTGGCCGACAGCCCGACAGGGCTGTCGGGCTGTCGGCCACCCGTTGCCAACGACGCTCAGCGCCGTTGGCAACGCCATCGTTAACAACCATCATACCGCCCTTACCGGGCGGTATATAGCGAAATACCGCTATATACCGCCCGGTATACCATATATACCCGGTATTTTCAAATACCGGGTATATCGAATACCGCTAACCCCAAAAACTGGTAAATACCGGGCTTACCGTACCGTTTCGGTCGATTTTTTAAACCATGGTGGAAACCATAATACTTTTTTTTTTGAGCAAAAGAAACCTGTAATATATTCAAGAGCATTGAAAACAATTACAGGTAAGGGAAGGAAAGAGAGTAAAGGAGTATCCAAAGCAAATAAAACAAAACAAAAAATAAAAGTAGAAAAACTTCAGTACACAACCACACAAAAACAACATAGAAAAAGACTCATCCCATAGTTGACGAGAAGAATGCTGCAGCAGAGATGGCTTTGGAACGAGGAGTAGCAGCAGAAGCAGACATTCCTGGGAAGATCCTTGAATTTCTTTCAAACCAAATCATCCAACTCCAAATTAACAAGAGCCTGGTTCTAGTTGTTTTACTCTTCAAATCCTCGGAAAAAGACTTATCCCAAGGTTGTGCCTCAAGGGGAAAGAAACAATGATTCACCTTCGAGAGAAAGAAATTCCAACCTTGAATAGTATAGGGACATGAAATAAATAGATGAGAATGAGATTCTCTCTCGAGGTTACAGAAGGGGCAAGTGTCAACAGAGAGTGAAGCCCCAAGAGACCAAGCGATCACGAGTTAGAAGTCTTTTCCTAAACCATTACCAGCCGAAGATAGAAATCTTGTAGGGGAGTCCACGTTGCCAAAGAAACTTAGCAAAGCGATCCAGAATACCCCGAAAGTTCAATAAAACGTAAAGGCTTTTGGTAGAGAACTGCCCATTATCCGTCCATGTCCAAACAAGACAGTCCTCGCCGGAAGAAGATTGAACAGTTTCAAGTTCCTCAACCAAACCAAGCAGGCTATCATAACTGACTAAGGAAGAGAGGCTGAGATTCCAATTCACAAATAAACCATCCTCATTGACAATTCTGGCATTAAAGATAGAGATGTTTGGTTTCTCCGAGGAACGAAAGAGAGAGGGAAATTTGGAAGCAAGACATTCCCCATTCGACCAATTGTCAGTCCAGAGCTTGAAAAAAGAACCCGAGCCCACTTGCCAACGAACACAACTGAGGAAAAGGTCAAGAATACAGTGAAGGTCCTTCTAAATAGGAGAAGCAATCCTCGAAAACCTCCTAAAATTCCACGAGCGAAAATCTCCATAAAGAAGCCAAATTATCTCAACCCATTGAACTTTGCACCTCTGAATTAATTTCCACAGCCAAGAACCAAGACGAGCAAGATTATGAGCGTGCAAGTCGATGATTCCAAGCCCCCCTCGTCCTTAGCACGAGTGAGAAGACTCCACTCCTCAAGGCATTTTCCACGAAGAGAAACTGAGTTAGGGCCAACCCAGAAAAAAATTCTTTCTCCTTTGATCAAGCATCTTAAGAACCCACTTTGGGGCCTTAAAAATGGAGAGAGGATAGGCCACAGAACTGCTTAAAGTGCTGTTGAGTAAAGTGAGGCGCCCCGCCCGTGAAAGTAAACGCCCTTGCCAAGAGCTAAGTCTAGCATCAATTTTAGCTATCCAATGTAACCAATCAGACTTGCTAAGCTTACCTACCTTAAGAGGCAAACCAAGGTATTTAATAGGGAATTCAGCTGGCAAACAATGTATCTCATCATCAAACCTCCGAGAGGAATCGAGATTGCTGTTCAAGCAAAGAATAGAAGTCTTGTTTAAATTGACCTTCAAACCAGTTGCAAGCTCAAAGCAGCAAAGCAGAAGAAATAGGTTTTTCAAGCTGAAATCATCATTTTTGCAAAACAGAATTACATCATCGGCAAATAGAAAGTGAGAGATTCCTCCTTGCACCACATGATTTAGAACACCTCTGATGAGACCATTATTCGAAGCTAGGTTGATGAGGCGAGAAAGGCCATCCATAGCAAGGTTGAAAATAAAAGGAGATAAAGGGTTTCCTTGTCTAATCCCGCATTTGTGACGGAAGAACTCTCCAACTTTGCCATTAATGAGTAGGGCTGATTCGGTGGAGAGCAAATGCAATATCGAAGAGCACCATCTAGAGGAGAAGCCTCTAGCGATCAACATGTCCTGAATGAACTCCCATTCGATAGTGTCAAAAGCTTTAGCAAAGTCCACCTTGATAAGTAAACCATCCTCCCTATTTCGCTAGCAAGCCCAAACGGTTTCATGAACTCCCATAAAACAATCAAGCGTTCCTCGGCCCGCCAAGTAAGCACATTGAGAATAATCCACAAGGTCACTCATGCAAGGCTTAAGACGATTCGCCAAAATCTTTGAGAAAATCTTCACGATGCTATTTTCGAGGCTAATAGGCCGAAAGTCCGTGACTCTCGAGGCCCCCTCACACTTCGGAATCAAAATAATGTGCCCTCGATTGAATCTTCTAAGTGTATCTGGTTGGGAGTGAATCTCATTGAGGATCAGTAGTAGGTCCATCTTGATGTAATCCCAATAAGCGCGGTAGAATTCTGGGGTGAGACCATCATGACTGGGCGATTTGAATGACCCCAACTGAAAGATAGCAGCTTTCACCTCCTCAAGGGTGAAAGGAGAGTCCAAAACCAATGAAACAGGAAGTGAAGGCAAAAGAACATCTCCCCAATTGACTTTGAGTAAAGGCCTCTCGTGAGAACCAAGTAAAAGCAAGAAATGATTCCTCAAATGGAGGGCAATATCCGCATCATTTGAGAAGTCCCCATGGTCCGTAGAAATCTTATGAATCCAATTTGTTTTTTTTCCTGGCGGAGGCACATTGGTGAAAGAAACGAGTATTGAGATCTCCTTCCTTGACCCACCGTTTCTTCGCTCTTTGCCGCCAAAAAGAGTCTTCATTTTTGTAGAGATCATCAAGCTCGACTTTAGCCAATTTTAGAGCCGCAAACTCCGAGTCAACCAAGCCACCCGACTGCGCCTTGCAATTAAGAGATTCAACCTGGTGTTCAAGTAAAACTCTACTTTCTCGTGTTTCTTTTTAAGATTGAAAGCCCATTGGGAAATGATTTTTCTAAGGAGTTTCCATTTCATAATCCACCTGGCTGCAGCTGATCCAACAGAAGCCGAGTTTGGCCAAGAACTATGAATAATATTAGAGAAACTATCATATTTGAACCAGAAATTCTCCAACCTAAAATAAGGAGGTCGTCTAGTGCAGGGAGGCGAAGCAAGGAAAATTAGAGCTGCATGATCTGAGAGCTTACTGTCTCCACCTAACACACTAGCAAGGGGAATTAACAAAGCCGAAGGTAGAGAGATTAGGACTCGATCTTATTTGGCAAAGCACGGAGGTTGCTGATTATTAGACCAAGTAAAATTCTTTCCCTTAATCAGCAAATTAAGCAAATAGTTATCATTGATCACTTGTGAGAACCTGTCCGAATCCCTCGCAGAGCCAAAACAGTTAGCACGCTCATGATCGAAGCGAGTAATGTTGAAGTCCCCACCGAGAATGAAATTATCACTAGTGTTGCTCAACAAGCTATCCAACTCCCTAAAGAAATCAGCTCTACTAGATCTACGCGAAGGACCATAGATATTGACAAAAGAGAAACATTGTTTGGATCTTTTATTCTCAAGCTTGGGCATAAGAAGGAAAGAATCGATATGAGAGGATATAAGATTCCAGACATCATCGTTCCAGATAAGGAGCATACCTCTGGCCAAACCAACAACATCAAGAGCTATGAAAGAAGAGTGCCTAAAACCACATAATTGTTTAACAGATTTTGAAGAAGCCGAAACCAGCTTAGTCTCCTGAAGGCCAATGATTGAACAATTGCAGTCCTTAACCGTTGACTTGATCCAGGCTTGTCAAAAGCGCGTGCCTGGGCGCCTAGGCGCACCGGGCGAGGCGCACAAGAGGCCTAGCGCCTCTGCGCGGCCAAGGCGCAGATGTTAATCTGAGTGCTGTGGGATCCCAATATCCTAACAACAGTCAAAGTGATCGAAAAGACTGACCAGATGTTAACTCTTGGCTGGTATAGAAAGTATGAAACTGAATAAAGATTTTCTTTTCACTTTAGTGTATGCATCTAATAGTCAGATTGATAGGAGAAGGCTGTGGGCTGATCTTGTGCGGTTCGGTTTGCTTTGATAATGTCCAAGGACCTTGGCGGATAGCAGGATACTTCCAAATTGGTAAGATTTGCCGAAGAAAGGGTGGGGGGCAGAAGGACAAGGGTTATTTATGAATTTCACGATTGTATCTCTTCTTGTAGCTTTGAAGATCTAAAAGCTACTGGCTGCACCTGGTCTTGATGTAACCAGTCCGCGGGCATTAGTGGAATTGTTGGGCGTCTTCACCCAGGCGCGCGCCTTGACCGTGCTTCTGGGATTTTTTTAAAGCCCCAGGCGCACCAGGCGTGCGCTTGGGTGAAGTCAAGTTTTTTGACTTTAAGTGAGGGGCCTACTGGGCCTACCACTTAAAAAAATAAAAAAAATAAACCCATTTAGGGCTTCACCTGTGAAGTCAAGATTTTTTTTCTTCCCTTCACCATGTTTCACAGCCGCCAAGCACCTTCCTTCACTCGTCCAGCCACCAATATCCGCCGGAGAGCCGCCCAGCCGCCGGAGTTTGCTTCATAGTTTCTTCAAGTTCTTCCATAGTTGATAGTTCCATTTTCTTTCTTTCTTCTCCTCTTCTTCTTCATTACTTCTCTGTTTTTCTATACTTCAAATTTTCAGCCGAGTTTTTTTTTTATTTTCTACCGAGTTTTCTTTCTTCTCCTCTTCTTCTTCATTCCTTCACTCGTCCATCACTGATATGTTACTTCATCTTCATTTTTTTCAGCTGAGATTTCTTTTATTTTTAGCCGAGTTTTCAGCATGTTTTGACAGTCATATTCATCATGTTTTCAGACATGTTTTGCTTGTCAATTGTCATAAACTGAGTTCATCATGTTTTCAGCCATGTTTTGCTTGTCAATTGTCATAAACTGAATTTATTAAACTCATAATCATACTTGTGTATTGACTGTGGCAGACTGGCAGTACAGTGATCGTCATAACTCATAACCAGCATTGTGTATTGAGTATTGACTGTGGCAGTGGATTAATTGGTCTGTTGTGTGATTGTGTCTCTTTAATTTAGATGATTGGATTCATGTGGTAACTGTGGTTTGATTTGCTATTAAGCCTATTATTGCTTGGTACATGTCGGATTCATATTGTTTAATTTGCTATATGTTTGGTGTATGTTATATTGCTTATGGCTTATGCATAATTTTTAATTTTTATGTGAATTTAGTAAGGTGCGCCTTATTTTAGTCAGGCACGTGCTTTTTTTGCGCTTTGCGCCTCAGGCGATATGAACCCTTTGCGCCTTGAGTGCGCTTAACGCTTTTGACAACCTTGACTTGATCATATATTGTTTAGAGAGCCGATTCACCCCACGTACGTTCCAGAATAAAGAAACGAAATTGTGTTCAAACATAGAAACAGAGAATCACCACAAAAACAGAACACCAAGACACAAGATCGCGAGATCAAGACGAACTCACATCCACCCAAAAATCACGAAGAGCACTAGCAACAACATAGACAGGACCAGAAATAGAGAAACCCAAGCTTCTAACTCGATCATTGATCGGCAAGGCAGAGAGAGAGCGGAAGACCGGTGACAAATGCGAACCCAAAAACGAAGGATCGACCGCGCGATCAGAAGCAATCCCTGACGGAGGGGAAAGAGGCGGATCCCCATTCAAGGAAGCCTTGCGAGCTAAAGCCCTCGAAAGAGTACTGTCTGAAGAAGCCCCCTAAAGAAGCAGCCTGCGACTTCGCCGTACCCTTAAGATCAGGGGAGAGCGGTGATGGCGCCTCGCATAGCTGAAGATGAAACGCTGTCGGGGACTCTGCTCCTTACTTGACAAGGAGGAGGATACGGGCATAGAGGCCCCACCATGCTCCGAAAATAATATTTTTTAAACACTATTTTGAGCATCAATAGCACCTCCTCCTCCAAGGCAAAGCCCCATGATTTCTCTATTTAACCTAATATATTATCCTGCTCTAGTAGTAGCTATACTTAGTCAATCAATATCACCATTTCATTGTAGTAGTCCATTGATTTTCTGCTTGTAGTGATCTCAGGATTAGCATCCCAAAGCCCTTGACATGCACTTCTAATCTCAAGCTCTGTATATGAACTCCAAAACAATGATCCCATGGTCCTGCTAGCTATATGCTTCTCTAGCTTCCTTGGAATCCATACAAGCTTGCAGTTTACAATCATCAACTTGTTGCTCTTGTTTGAGGAGGATGTTTGCCAGCTTTAGGTTATAGTGGATGATGCGAGGATGAAATGCTTGATGCAAATGAGCAAGGCCATAAAATGCCGGTTATGACCTTGAAGCAATCATGACATGGCAATGCTCTAAGGACTTGAGAATGCTCTTGTAAATCGTAGAGTGCATGCTTTCTTCCATAAGAATCATAATCCAAGATCAGTAGCTATAGATACGTCATCTACTAGTACCAGGGCAGTGGTGTCAATTTTGGTTGCTTCAACTTAATGAGAATCAGAACCTTGCCATTGAAGTCATTGTTGTACCACAGTGTGTTTGCTTGTAAAAACTTATTTCAAGATCATGCAGTGCATATGTATATATGTGTCTGCATTAGACTTTATGCCTCATAGAAATGAGCTCTGTACAAAAATGATAATAAGAAAATCTGACTTGTTAGTGGGCGGGCTGAGAGAACTAGCTGGTGGGCACAATTCTTGCTTTGCAAAGCTAGTCAATTTAATCCCTTTTCTTACTCCACTCCCCCTTTTCCTACATTTTCCTTCTCTTTCACCTTCTTTTCTTGTTCTTCCCCCTTGGTGCTCCTATCTCCTATTTTTATTTAAATTCAATCACTATACCATATAATTCCTTGATAGGTCTGTTGTGGATCTCCTAGAGTCCAAGTTCAGGTAATTTTTCTTAAAATCGATCATTCTGATAGGTTCAATTGATTCTGATGGCTTTCTGATCAATCCCTAACAATTTGGGACTTCTCTGTTGGGTTGGGCTCACAATCCAAATCGATTATGAAAGCTATTCTTCCATCATCTCAAATTTCCGTGGTCATCGCACTGCCCTTTCGTCATAGGTTTTTCTTTCTGTGGTGTTCAAATTGGTTAGAATTTCTAATATTGCTCAAGTCCTATTGATTCAATAAAAAATCCATGAGATGTAAGGTGTTTGTTGATACTTTTACAAATATCATTTCATATATTGAAATATGATGATACCACAAATCATGATAAAACTGAGCCAAAGCCAGGATGTGCTGGTTCCTTTTCAAGGACAACATATTGTTTCCCTATCATGCACATAGACACTTGGACACAAAGTATGTTTTGACTTTCATTGATCAAACAAATGTGTGGCATTTATGTTTTTGCTATGTTACCCCATACATAAACCATGCATATTAAAATTTCTGATTGTGCTAATGTTTTCTTAATTACTTAATTTACAGGTGGTATCAAATACCAGATCAAAGGCTGCTCCGGCCTTGGTGGATTTGCTAAGGTATACAAGGCTTACATTGAGAGCAATCCTGATGATGTTGTTGCTTTGAAGGTTATAATCTTCTCCCATGTCTTATTATTCTTGCAATTTCTCAAAATAATACATTGTTAGAATAATCTTATATCTACTCATTTTTTGCCAGATTCAAAAACCTGCATTTCCATGGGAGTTTTACATGTATCGCCAACTTGATAAACGTATCCCTGATGTTGAGGTTAGCAACTGCCTCTATTTCGATTTCTTTATTGGCATTTTCTTAGATATTTTTCTTACACTAATTCTTATCAGAGATTAAGCTTTGGGTCCGCTCATAAAGTGCACATCTTTGCTGACTTGAGTGTACTCGTTTGTGACTTTTTATCTCATGGAACTCTTCAGGTAATTGAAAATTTTGACAACTCAAAATGGTCAATGCCCTTGCGACTAGTTATTTTTTTCTCCAGTCTATCAACAACATTTGTTCTCTACAAATTTCCAGCTGTAGTAGCCTTGATTAAATGCATATATCTTACGAAGAACAACTCCTTGCAGGATGCTATAAATTCTCACTTGGTGCTGCAGAAGGTTATGGAAGAGGAGCTATGCATTTATTACACAATTGAAATGCTTAGCATATTGGAAACTTTGCATAGTGTTGGCATTATCCATGGTGATTTCAAGCCAGATAATCTACTAGTCCGCTATGCAAGGTAATCATCTGCAGTTAAATAGACATTATTATTATAATGATTTTTTCCACATTAAGCATTTATGGAATATCTATAAGAAATTAAGAAGATAACCTCCTAAGTCCTAGGAGTGGTAATGATCATACAATAATAACCCAAAGTTGATTATTGTGATTCCTGCTAACTATCTGAAGTTGACCCAAACACGACTAAGGTAGTTAAGGACTTGAACCCTTCCAAAACTAATTAACATTTGATTCCACTTAAAGAGGGTTGGGCGGATATGGGAGTCCAAAAAAAATCCTGCTTCACTTGCTTGTGTATAGTGAATTCAACTAACCAAAGCATTGATTCAACCAGCGGGGAGATTTCACATTTTGAAACCAAGAATTCAAATAGGATTAATCTTCAAGGCTAGAAAGTAATAACTCATTGAAATATCAAAAATTCGTTGTGTTAAAAAATGCAGTATACCTTAGTAGATAGCAAGTAGCTAACTGTATAATTAGTAGTTATATACCTAACTTAGACCAACAACAATCATCAACATGAAACTTATCATCCTGGTATCAGATACCAAATTACCAGACGTGTGACTGACTTATGGTGACTCTATTGGTATTAGGATTCAGGGGTGCTAAAAAGTGATATAGAGGGGCAGTGTTATAGAAATGGCCATGTGATGAAGTGATTAGGATTAGTGGGGGACATGGGTACTTCAGTTAGTCCCTAAAGAATTGCCCTTAATGTTAATTGGGTTGGGTATGATTCAAAGGATAGGATCTTGCAACTGTAATTTATTCATATATATGGCATGTGCTGAATATCATGTAGGACTAGTATCTTTCCAAATGTTCGCTTTATATTAACATTATTTCTGATAAGAATTTTAACAGGTGATTCATAGCACCATAATCTAATCATAACCTTTGTGATAATTTAAATCCATAAGATATATAAAGGGCATAGTCGTAGAAATTAGATTGACAAAATTGTGATTTGATTTATTTGTTCAAGATAAATCTAATAACAAGGACTTTGAAAAATTGCGAAAGGCCATCCCTATTTTTAGACCTGGACTAGAAGTTGAATCAATTGAGCCACTAGTTATTTGATTTGACCAATCCAATAAATTCAACAGGTGCAAATAATAAAAAAATAAAAAAATGATCTAGTTGATTTGAATTGATTTTCGCATGGTTACGTAATTTTTTGATTAGATTTGATTAGTTCTGATGAGTATTCATGTATGGTTTATGCAAAATTTGGACTAGATCCAGTTGGACCCGCCAGCTCATCTAGTTTTAAAAGCAGTGAAGGCCATCGTCTATCACAATAAATCCATAGTAGTGTTGTTACAGTTATTAAGAATAAACAGCAATAACAAGAATTGTAGCCTGTGTTAATTCTATTCCTTGCAAGTTTTGACCGAATTCTCTTTCAAGGTTTTGAGTGATTGATTATTCCCCCTTGTGGGTATGTAGGGTTGATGTAGAATATTAAATACAGAAAAAGTGAAAGAGAAAGGTTTCAACAAGCTAACTGAAGCAAGAAGATACGTTTTGGAGAAAAGATAACTTTTCACTCGAATCAATAGATTATACTAGTGTCTACTAGAGGGTTTTGTCATTAAATGAAAAGTCTACATAAAATATTGGGATGATGCTTTGATATCTATTCGAACTATTGTGGTTATACTAACTACTCAATCTTTCAAATTTGTCAAATGGGTTCTCGATTTTATTAATTTGTTTCAAATTAGTACTTTCATCACTTGCTGTAATGGAATCCTACAGAAAAAAATTAGACGATGCCAAGTAAGCTGCCAGGTTAGTATTTTTTTTGGCGAGAAATTTCCACTCATTTATCTCTATAAGCCCTAATAATAAAATATACACATTTGATAAGTGAGTGTATGGGCTTGAATGCTTTTGTTTTATTATTAGCTTATAGAGGCAAGTAAGCGGAACTTTTTCCACCATAAAATGTTGACTTGCCGGTCCACATGGTGCTAATTGGTTGTTTTTTTGCTGATTTACGTTAGAGAAAATGACATAAGTACTAATTTAACATAAATTAATAAAATAGAAATTTCATTTGATAACTTCAAAAGGTTGTGTACCTATTTGGTATAATCACAATAGTTTAGGTGCCTTTGGAAGCATTATCCTTAAAATATTACCAAACTAACAATTCATAAAAGTTTAAGAAATGATGTTGCAAAGGGAACACCACAATACTCTAACGTTGTGTTGGGTGCATTAAGTAATTTAGAGGGCGTTTGGTTGCCCGCAAGTGCAAATGCTGCAAAAAGTATTTGCATGCAAAAGCAAATGCCCGTGAACAGAATTTGCAATCTATTGTTTGGTTGCTCGCAAGTAGAGTTGCAACTTTTATTTGCAAGTGTTTGGTTGGCCGCAAATGGAACTTGCAATTACAATTGCAACTTGCATTTTTGTATCTAGGTCTAGTAATTTTGACCCGATATAGGGGTGGCAGATTTCGGCCAGACCCGACCTAGCACGAAAAAAATCGGGTTCAGGCCATTATCGGGCCGGCCCGATAAGGCCCGATCCCTTATCATGCCAGGTCGGGCCAAGTGTTATTGGGCCGGCCCGACCCGATAGCTCGATAAACACTTTGGGTCGGGTATTAGCGGGTTTAAAATTCGTTCATTATCGGGTTTAAACCTGATTTTAAATATATTTTAGTGGTATCAGACACGATAAAATCATGATCGGGGCACACATTATCGCCAAAGACCGGCCCGAGCCCGAAGCGGCGACCTTGTGCCGGGTTGGGCTACCCTTCTGGGAATTCGGGTCGTGCCAGACACGTCCTGACTGGCAACGGGCTTGACCGGGCTCGGGATTGGGCCGACTCGAGCACAACCCATTGGAGGCACGAAGATGTTAGTCAAATAGAGGTAAAAGGGTAAATATGTCATTTTACTCTCCAACAATAATTGATCGGATACAATAGAATTAATTCGACCAATAATAATATTATTTTATACTCTAAATCACCATTTAGTTTAGTAAAATATGTTTTATATTATTGAACTATTTATCAAAATAAATTAAATTTTTTAATTGTTGTATAATACTGAAAATATATATAAAATCTATCAAACGACATCAGATCTAAAATCTGACACTACCATCATGTTCAACGCGTGAAAACCTACAATTTTGATATTTATTCCATCTCCATCCGACGACTCTAAGTCGCTAAAATTAATTATTTTTCAATACTTAAATTATTACATTTGCAGCCCGCAATCGTGTATTGCGGTGCGGGCATTTTGGGCTGCATTTCATTTGCAGCCTTCAAATGATATTAGAAATACAAGTTGCAACTAGTAAATGTTGCAAAATGCTTTTGCAGTCAACCAAACAAATTTGTTGTCTAAATGCTGCAACTAGAGTTGCAGCATTTGCACTTGCGGGCAACCAAAACGCCCCCTTAGTTTATTGATTACCACTTGTATATTGTCCGATAATCTTGCACTCCAGAGTTTGATAGACTCAATAGTCAATAATGTTGGTGTGAATTTATTGGTAATCTAGATTGTGTTTAGTAACATAACAAAATTACTGCGAATGTGGTGTACCAATTTCCTTAAATATCCTTAAATCTGGAAATGTAAAATTAATTTGTAAAGTTTTCAAATAAAAAGTAATATGTTTAATTAGTCACATGAAATTTACAAATAAATGTAAACTATCAAGTAAAAAATATGTTTAGCAAACAAATAGTAAGCTATATTGATCACATGAAATTATTAGCAGAATGAGAAAAAAAAATCAGTTGTAAAGAGAAACATTGGCAGTCAGAGTAAGGTAAGGAGTAGAGAAGGAGAGGGACAATCGTTAAATTACAAAGAGGAACTGGATGTTGGTTTTTTTAGGTAAAGGATGTTCTTTTTCTATATGTTTTGCATGATTGCCACATGTTAACATTTGGACTACCAACATAGGATAGATTACCACTTTAAAAAGAAACCAAGCAAGGTAACTTGGATTACCATGTTGAGAAATTAGTAGGCCTAATTCATCCCAAAAGCTAGCTCATGAGAAGAGGATTGTCCAAACTATTTAAAGACAACTTTGGCCGTATTTTTAACCAATGTGAAACTTTAACACACCTCCTCATGCCCAGGATTGAACATCTGGAGCGTGGAGTTTTGCAGGATTGGACATCTGCGGGTGGCTCAATATCAACCACAACTTGGCTCTGATACTATGTTAAGAAATTAGTAGGCCTAACTCATCTCAAAAGCTAGCTCATGAGAAGAAGATTGCCCAAACTATTTAAAGACTACTTTGGTCATATTTTTAATCAATGTGGGACTTTAACATACCACATGCACGATTATTGGTAATCTTGCATGACTACCTTGTACCAAACGCCACCTAAGCTTTTGTACTGATTATTGTTTATAGATTGAATTATTTTAGTGTTCCATCATCAATTCAACATCATCAGACATTCTTGTACCCAGTCAAATAATAAATTCTAGTCATTCATAATAGCATAGATGAACTTAACTGAGACTATATTTTTCTTGGGAAAATTGCACATTCTACCCTTCTGTATAGGCTAAACTATACATCCTACTCACATGGTCTAGAAATTACTTGTTACTCCTCTCTACTAACACATGGTCCCTAGAAGTTAATGCAGTTGTGACGTGTCATGATGTGGAATCACTATAAATAATTACACTATTTTTTTTAAATATCCAAAAACTTGCCACATGTACTGAGGGGGCCATAACGTAAGTGGAGGAGAGGTACAAGTATATTGCAAATTGAAGGGTGCAATGTGTAATTTAGCATCTTTTGAGTAGTGGTAAATATAATTTTTCCTCTGATTTTTTGAGCCCGCACAAAATTAGAGGATTAGATCTTTATCAATGAAAATTTTGAAATAGAATTCTCATCAATTTTCGTCTACTAGTCTTTATTATTGAGGTTTTAGATATTCTCTATAATGTATTAGTTCAGGAAAAAAAATAGAATAATAGTTTAACTATGATGAGGTCCCTGTCCTTTGTCACTCTCAGATTATTCAGTCTTTGTCCTAGTGACACTTAGTGACATGTATTGTAGAAAGCAATTAAGTTTCTTTTATGTTTGAAATTGAAGAGAAGAGTTGACAGAAGATTCATTCAAAAACAGAAGTGGACCTTGGCGGGATCAGGTTAAATAATTTTCTTTGTAATGTTTAATGTCCAAGTCAAATATCATACGTATAGACAATCTGGTTCATCCTTCTGCTCAGGAAAATTTAGTTTATTCTTGCAGGGATTATGCCTCGTTGACTGGGGAAGAGGCATCGATCTAAGTCTTTTCCCTGCGAATACAAGATTCCTTGGTGATTGTCGAACATCTGGATTTCGATGTGTTGAGATGCAGGACAATCAACCATGGACCTACCAGGTTTACACCTTTATTTCAGGTTATTATCAAATTCATTAAAGCCTACCATTCTCTTTTACAAAACTTGTCTCTTACGCCAGGTTGATACATATTGTCTCTGTGTGGTCGTCCACATGATGCTACATGGAACTTACATGACCATTGAAAAGAAGCTTAATTTAGATGGAAGCTATTGTTATGCACCAAAATCACATCTCAAAAGGTATTCACCAATCTAAACAATGTTTTCATACCTGAAAATAATCTTTTCTATCATTTTGATCTTTTCAGGTATTGGAATACTAAATTATGGGAACCTTTATTCTCCGAATTGCTCAACAAGAAGTCTAATGATAGTGATGTACTGCTTCTACGAACTTTAAGGGAGTCCTTCGAGAAGTATATGTGTGACAACCCTAAGCTTATAAAGTCACTAAAACACCTTCTGGCAAAGCAGAAGGCATCTCTATGTTCAGCGTAAGCAAGCAGTAACCTCATTTTATAGGATGATGTGTTGTAGAGTATTTAGTGTACGTAGTGTATATACCAAGCGTATGTGTTCATTCTTGAGATGAATCTAATTTTAGTCTCTGAAACACCAGCAAATGATAAATGTAAGAATAATGTAATATACCCCGTCTATTTCCAGATTTGTACCTGGAGGTCCTTGTTTGGCAAACAGCTATGTTGCTAATGTATTTCAAAATGAGATTGTTTACTGAAATGATATGGAGTGATGTTGAGCTCTCTTGCATTGAATTGCATCTGTTTCTATTCTATCGCAAAATCTCAATCATTTTTTTTTCTTAACTTTAATTTAATTTAAATCATTTTAAAGACTGTCATGCCCCGTGCCGGGCCTGTCCCCACGCCTTGAGGCGGCCCCATCTAAAAATGCGATGACGGGTGACTTGAAATAGAAGTAGCGAAATGAAAATCACAAATCATTATCATAAAAAAAATATTACAATCAATAATTACATTCGAAGAGCCCAACAAGACATGATAAGAAATAGTTTATTTATTCAAATCTAAACAAAACATTTAGTATTCACATCATACAAACTCCAAAATTAGTAGTTTTATAATTTAGATGACAAGATAAAACAAAATATACAAATGATTGCGATCAGAGTTCCACATCTACTAGCAGTATACACGTTATCTACAACTTGACCTAGCGATCACCGAAGCATAAACAATGAAGATCATCATGTGCTAATTAGGAGAATCACTATATGATCGACAACATATATCAAAGTGTCAACTCAATAATGAAAAGTAATATAACATAAAATGCAGTCAAAAGTGATAGATGCAACAAATACTCATCCCCTACTCCTAAACAACGTCGACCAAATCAACGAGTGTATGGACCATTGGGTAAAAACCACACAATCTACCATTCATAGAGTGACATCAATTGTCTGCTCCAATGGTGATGCAACTACCCAATCCAGTAGGTAGCCCATCGAGTACCACGTACGGCACTCCCACACCCAAAGATGCCCAAACTCGACTAGTCAATATCCATACCCACACCCATGTCCAGAGGGTACCACTATAATAGGGTCAAGGACTGAAGTCCTCTCCAAGGTTGTAGGCTCTAGGTCGACAATAATCATACAAGTCAACTCCAATAGTACAACAATGTGGTATTACAATGATCAATAGAATAGCCAAAATAATATCACCATGGTCAAGAATCAAGGCCGTAGGCTCTAGGTCGACAACAATCATGTAACTCAACTCCAATAGTACAACAATGTGGTATTACAATGATCAATAGGATAGCCAAAATAATATCACCATAGTCAACAATATAGCAAACTGACAGCACCATAGATAATAACAAGATTATGCATAAAATAATTAATTTAATGCACTATACGACTAGTGTAATACCCGGGGTTTCCTAATATAAATTTTTTCATGGTGCAGTCCATCGAGTCGGGAGCTAGCCGAGCCGAGTCGCGAGATCGCCACAAATAGTAGGTATAATTAATTTAAATTATAGCCTAATGTTGGTAATTGGGTGGATGAGTATATTGGTTGACAAAAGTTGGATTGAGATTGGGTTCGCGGATCGAGTCGGGACTCGATCCAGGTTAGGTGGAGTCGGATGAGGAGGTAAGTAAGTGATTGGGGGCATTTAAGTCAATAGATGAGGGGGAATAAAACCCCTCATCCAAGCTAGCCGTGCGACTCAAGAGGAGAGCCGCACGCAGCCCAAGAGGAAGGGGGGGCAAGAGGGATTTTGTTCGGCGCCGAGTCCGCGTCGACGCTCGAGGAAATCGAAGCTCGTCTTCATCGAGGTTACCTTGTGATCTGATCAAGGTGAGTGGTTAGGGTGATTGTGTAGGGAGGCGGGTAGCCGACCCTAGAAGTCCTTGGAATCAGGTTTCTTTCGCGAGTTCTTGTCGATCAACGTGTTTTCTCACGTTGGAACTCTAAACGATTTGTGTACCTGTGATTTTATGTTTTAAATCATATTTATTTTGCATTTTATGAGTTGGCCGAGTGGAGGAAAAAGGGGAAAGGTCATGTCGAAATTTCCCCAATTTCCTCGATCGTCGTTCAACTCGTGGATCATTTTATGTTCGTTAAATGCAGATCTTTGGGTTGATGCTTACGTAGTTGTCGCAAACATGCCCACCTTTCCCTAGAGGGCTCGCCCGAATAAGGTATTACCTTGCGTGAGTCGACCGAGCAAGGGCAAGGGCGGAAATTTTAGGACTATTCGAATTATTATGCTAGGTTTCATGTTGTGTTGTCTTGATTCATACTTATATGCTTAGTGTTAGATTTTAGTTATGTTATATGAATATCGTTCATCCTAAAAATTGTTAGTAACTATAGATCTATATTCTCATGTTTATGGAAATGTTCTTGCTAATGCATACATGGATAGGATTGTTATGGCATATGAATTAAAGGAAATGTTTCATAAATTTTCAGATATTATGTTCAATTGTTGCTATGTATGTTGCATGTTCCTTATCGGTTTATTTAGTAGAAATTATCCTCTTTAATTCGGTTTTGACATGATAATTGTGCCGATGAGTATTTTTGGCAAGTGTTGTTGATAATGGTAGATTGCGTACTCATCTATATTCGGTACCTAGTTGTGACATCTAACTTAGAGACAAAGTACACTTGCTAGGTTCTACACCTAGGGGTAGTTAGCGGACATCAATATCCTACTAGTGCGACCCGAGGGGGTAGGGTCGGATATGGGCAATGCCAGAAAAGCAAAACATAGGGGAATTTGCACAACCTGATTTCGGTTGTGGTTGAGATGGTCTACTGAGGAGTGTCATTAGCCGAGCGGCTACCACACGACTCAGTGGTTTTATTGGGTCTTGAGATTGCACCAGCGGGCCCGCTAGGTGTTAGACCCGAGTGGTGGAGGGTCTTGAGATTCCGTCAGTGGGCCACGATGACGGTAGACCCGAGTTGGGTGGGACTAGCTATCCCTAACCCGAAGAATTTTTGAGGCTAGTGGCCATCCTAGCCGATAGATTCGTAACACAAATGTTTAGCATGAAGTGCCCATAAGGGCTGGATTTTGGTGGCCGACCGGCCTGATTATGTAGAGGGAAGAACCAAACCTTCCATATATATTTTTAGGCCATTAGTGGCCGAGCTGTAGTGAAATGGATAAGGGCCTGCGAGGCCGGTTCATCCATTCTTCTGTTTTGGCAAACTGGTTAACTTCTGTGGTGTGATCATATTTGTATTCCTCATCTGCATCATACTTTGTATATGTTATATTGCCGAGGTTTTAAGTGGAGGTTCGAAAGAACCGCTCACTGAGTTCCTCGCGAACTCACGATTTCATTATTGTTGTTTTGCAGAGCCCGACTAGTGAGGTACGGCTTGGTGGCATGGTGCGATTGGAGGGCAGACGTGGGTGCAGATCTCGTAGTTGGTAGCATATATTATAGTCGTAGTCGTGTTTGAGTAGAGTCGTGTGTATGCACTATGTTGGTTCTGTAAAGCAATAAGATGTTTCTTTGAAAACCTTTAGATGTTTATTTAAAACTTGTGAAGGTTTCTAACTTTGTTTGGGTAAATTGTTTTCAAACAGCTAATACAGTTTGGTACTATACCGCTTGGTTTGGGGTGCCGACACGTACCCTGGCCGGTCATGCGTACCCTGAGTTGGGGTGTGACAAAGTTGGTATCAGAGCCTCAGGTTAGGTCTTGACTACGACTTGGAATTGAGTACCAAACGAGGCATATGCTAGCATGTCTTCGTATGGTATAGTTATGCTACGAGATCAAGCAACCACGATTGCACTCAGCGCACCATGCGGTTAGTAACTTAAATTTTAATTGAATGAGTTGGTTAATATTAATGGTGAAATCATATTTTTTTATGATAGTTTGATGGAGGCCCGAAATGCTACTCTGAGTGGTAGCGGTAGCATTTCCACCGAACGCCGGGGTCGGGGCTGAGGCCGGGGGCGAGGCCGAGGTCGGGGCCGGGGTCGTGAATGGGAACAGTCTGAGGTAGAGGGCCAGGATTTTGCAGTTGTGCAACTTCAGGCTCAGGTATCTCAATTAACAGAAACGCTCCGCAAGGAGCAGGAGTTGAGGCAGAAGATGCAGCAGCAGTAACAACCGCCCCAGCTGGTACCCGCAGCCCCTGTGGTACCAGAGGTGGCTGAACAGGTAGCGCCGAAGGTCAGGGACCCAGGAGCACCTACATACGCAGACTTCATCAAGTTTAGGCCGCCAGTATTCACCGGTACAGACCGACAAGTGGAAGTCACCGAGTTTCTAGGGGACTGCTACGAGCTGTGTATAGAGCTGGGGTGTTCATCAGAGGCAGCGGCGTGCATGATCGGCTTGCAGTTAAGAGGACCTGCCAAATACTAGTTGCATACCTAGAGGGGCCGTAGGGCAGCACACGCACCACCTCCCACCTGGGAAGAATTTAGGGTAGCTGTAGAGGAGCAGTATTTGCTGATGAGTGTCCGCGATAAGCGGGCACGAGATTTTGAGTTGTTGCGCCAGTCTGGAGCTAGGCATGACAGTAGAAGACTATGAAATAGAGTTCACTCGGCTCTCTATGTACCACCCAACTCTAGTGGCTACTGAGACCGCCAGGGTGAAGAGGTTCGTGGAGGGTCTGAGACCTCAGTTAGGCAGGCTTATCCATTACACCGAGGACTCTACATTTGCTCGGGTAGTGGATGAGGCCTTCGGAAGGAAGCGCTGGTGCCGTTTGAGAGGAAAGATGGGCTGCCCAAGAAAAAGCTTCGGTCTCAAGGGTCAGGAGGTCGACTGTGGCATTCGGAGGGAACTGTGACCACCACAGATCACTAGCAGAGTCATGGGCACAGTAGTAGCCGGGGCCGCGGAGGCTCAGGGTCAGGGGTGGCAAGATAGGCAGAGACAGGGGGCGCTACTCAGAAGTTAGACATGTCGCAGTATGGGCGTTGTAACCGGAAACACTGGGGAGCTTGCTATGGCCGTACAGATGCATGCTTCAGATGTGGGCAGGTGGGACACTTTAGGAAGGATTGCCCGGACATAGGTGGCCAGAGATCTGAGCTATCAAGAGGAAAGGCGCCGATGTCAGTGGGGTCAGTGGCACAGAAGGGTCAGATGCAGAGTCGAGGGTCGTAGGCTAGTCACTCTGAGAAACTATCTGCCCCAGTTTACGCCATGAGCCATGATGGGACAGAGGCATCTAGAGCAGTGGTAGTAGGTACTATTTTAGTATGTTCATTTGCTGCTTATGTTCTATTTGATCCGGGTGCCACGTACTCGTTTGTATCTGCCAAATTTGCTGCTGAGTTACCAATGACACCTTCTTTGCTCGACGAGCCATTTCTAGTATCAACGCCTACGACGATGCAATCATAGCCAAATCAATTTTTCAAGGCTGCGAAGTGCCCATCTGCGGCCATGCATTGAGGGCAGATTTGACACTCTTGTCCATGCTTGAACTCGATGTCATTCTCGGCATGGATTGGCTAGCAGAGCACTTTGCGTTGCTGGATTATAGGGCTAAGACAGTCATGTTCAGCAAGCCCGGGTTGCCGCAGTTCACCTTCCAAGGAGAAGGTGAAGCGAGCCGATTGGGGTCATCTCAAACCTTAAGGCTCGTAAACTGCTTCAGGGGGGCTGCTAGTCCTTCCTGGCCTTCGTATCTATGACAGAGGAAAAGGGGGATGCGACAGGGGATGTCGATGGTACTCAGGTAGTCTGCGCATTCCCCGATGTATTTCTCGAGGAGTTATCGGGATTGCCGCCCAGGAGAGAGGTGGATTTCTACATTGATTTGCAGCCCGAGGTGAAGTCGATCTCCATCCCACCCTATAGGATGGCATCGGTCGAACTCAGGGAGCTAAAAGTGCAATTGCAAGAAATGCTGGACCTGGGCTTCATTCGGCCGAGCGTGTCACCATGGGGTGCTCCAGTGCTCTTCTTGAAGAAGAAGGATGGGTCGATGCGCATGTGCATCGACTATAGGCAGCTGAATAAAGTGATAATTAAGAATCGTTACCCACTATCGAGGATAGACGATTTGTTTGACCAACTGAAGGGGGCACGATGGTTTTCGAAGATAGACTTAAGGTCCAGATACCATCAGCTGAGAATCCGGGACTGCGATGTGCCTAAGACTGCCTTCAGGACTTGCTATGGCCACTACGAGTTCCTAGTGATGTCTTTTGGTCTAACCAATGCACCTGCTGCTTTCATGGGCCTAATGAACATGGTATTTAAGGAGTACCTGGATAGTTTTGTGATCGTCTTCATTGACGACATCTTGGTAACTCTAAGAGTGAGGAGGAGCACTCTGATCACTTGAGGATGGCCCGAGAAACCCTCAGAGAGCATCAGTTGTTCGCTAAATTCTCCAAGTGTAAATTCTGGTTAGGAAGTGTAGGGTTCCTGGGCCATGTAGTGTCCAAGGAAGGGATAAGGGTAGACCCTGCAAAGATGGAGGCGGTGCAGAACTAGGGGGCAGCCAACCAGCAAGACTGAGATCCGTAGTTTTCTTTGGTTGGTTGGGTACTACCGAAAGTTCGTAGAGAACTTCTCCAAGATTGCAGCCCCTTTGACTCGGTTAACTCAGAAAAAGGTCAGATTTGTTTGGGACGACAAGTGTGAGGCGAGCTTTCAGAAGCTCAAGGAATGCTTGACGTCGGCACCCATGTTGGTTGTACCTTCTGGCTTAGGAGAATTTGTGGTCTACTGTGATGCCTCTCGGGTTGGCCTAGGCTGCGTTCTGATGCAATTTGGCAGAGTCATAGCCTATGTGTCCTGTTAGCTGAAGGTGCATGAAAAGAACTACCGGACACACGATCTAGAGCTGGCAGCAATGGTTTTTGCACTAAAGCTCTGGAGTCATTACCTGCACGAAGAGACTTGTGAGATTTATACGGATCACAAGAGCCTCAAGTACTTGCTTACCCAAAAAGAGCTGAACCTCAAGCAGAGAAGGTGGTTGGAGCTCCAGAAGGACTATGACTGCACTATTATGTATCATCCGGGGAAAGCCAATATGGTAGCGGATGCTTTGAGCAGAAAATCCATGGGCAGTTTGGCTCATTTGGAAATCAGAAGAAGGCCCCTAGCTCGAGAGCTAGCGCTGAGCCTGGATGGGGGAGCAACCCTGACTGTGTCAGTATTGGGTACCCTGGTGGCGCACTTGCGGGTACAGTCCACCTTGGTGGACATGTTGCGTGCCGCGTAGGAGGAAGACGCATTTTGTTCTCTAACAAGGGATCTGGTTCGCAGAGGTGACGCTGATGATGGGTTCAAGGTCGACTCAGAGGGTGTTCTAAGGTTCAGAGACCGGATCGTAGTGCTTGATATGGCAGAGGTTCACCGACAGGTGTTGGAAATGGGTCACCGTTCCACTTATACGATGCACCCGGGAGCCACCAAAATGTACCGAGACTTAAGGCAGCACTACTGGTGGAAGGGCATGAAGATAGAGGTAGCAGAGTTTGTATCCAAATATCTGGTCTGTCAGCAAGTGAAGGCCGAACACCTGAAGCCCGCGGGACTGCTGTAGAACCTCGAGGTCCCCGAGTGGAAGTGAGAGAAAATCACCGTGGACCTAGTGACCGGGTTGCCTAAGTCAAGAGGAGGTTTTGATTCCATTTGAGTGGTAGTGGATCGGTTAACCAAGACCGCATACTTCATTCTAGTGAGAATGATCTTTTCTGCGGAGCAGTATGCCCGACTATTTCTAGACAGGGTTGTGGCTTATCACGGTACTCCAGTGATGATCATATCAGATCGAGGTACCCAATTCACAGCTAGATTTTGGCAATCATTCCAAGAAGCCTTGGGCACTCAAGTGCGTTTCAGCATGACTTTCCATCCACAAACAGACAGACAATCTGAGAGAACCATCCAAACTTGGGAAGATATGCTGAGGGCCTGCGTTCTAGACCTAGCAAACGGTTGGGAGAAACACCTGCCGTTGATTGAGTTCGCCTACAACAATAGCTATCATAATAGCATTGGCATGGCTCCCTTCGAGGCATTATATGGGCGATGGTGTAGGTCTCCTATGGGCTGGTTTGAGATCGGAGAGACTCTCATGGTAGGTCCTGACTTGATCGAAGCGGCAGTGAAAAAGGTACAATTGATAAAGAAAAGGCTATTGGCGACTCAGAGTTGCCAGAAAATGTATGCCGATAAGAAAACCAGAGGGTTGGAGTTCGCTGAGGGCAACTTGGTGTTCCTAAAGGTATCCCTCATGAAAGGGGTAGTCCAGTTTGGGAAGAAGGGAAAGTTGAGCCCTAGGTTCATTGGGTCTTTCCCTATTCTCAAGTGGAGAGGTGCGGTAGCTTATGAGCTGGCTTTGCCTCCTAGCCTAAGCAGAGTCCACCCAATTTTCCATGTGTCAATGCTCCGGAGATATGTGAAGGATGAGTCCCATGTGATCGAGCCGACTGCGGTTGAGGTGGACTCGGTGGTCTCGTATGAGGAGAGGCTAGTGGAGATACTTGACCGACAGATCAGGAAGCTGAGATCCAAGGAAATTCCCTTGGTAAAAGTTAGAGTAAAAGTTAGGTGGGAGCATCACACCGGGCAGGAAGCTACTTGGGAAGTAGAGCAGGACATGAGGGAACGTTACCCTTCCTTATTCGAAGAACTGGTAAGTCCGTATGAATCTACGAAATTCGAGGACGAATTTCCCTTAAGGGGGGAAGGTTGTAATACCCAGGATTTTCTAATATAAATTTTTTCGTGGTGCAGCCCATCGAGTCAGGAGCTAGCCGGGCCGAGTCGCGAGATCGCCACGAATAGTAGGTATAATTAATTTAAATTATAGCATAATGTTGGTAATTGGGTGGATGAGTATATTGGTTGACTCAAGTTGGGTTGAGATTGGGTTCGTGGATCGAGTCGGGACTCGATCCGGGTTAGGTGGAGTCGGATGAGGAGGTAAGTAAGTGATTGAGGGCATTTAAGTCAATAGATGAAGGGAATAAAATCCCTCACCCAAGCCAGTCGTGCGGCTCAAGAGGAGAGCTGAACGCAGCCCAAGAGGAAGGGGGAGCAAGAGGGATTTTGTTCGGTGCCGAGTCCGCGTCGACGCTCGAGGAAATCGAAGCTTGTCTTCATCGAGGTTACCTTGTGATCCGATCAAGGTGAGTGGTTAGGGTGATTGTGTAGGGAGGCAGGTAGCCGACCCTAGAAGTCCTTGGAATCGGGTTTCTTTCGCGAGTTCTTGTCGATCGACGTGTTTTCTCGTGTTGGAACTCTAAACGATTTGTGTACCTGTGATCTTATGTTTTAAATTGTATTTATTTTGCATTTTATGGGTTGGCCGAGTGGAGGTAAAAGGGGAAAGGTCATGCCGAAATTTCCCCAATTTCCTCGATCGTCGTTCAACTCGTGGATCATTTTATGTTTGTTAAATGTATATCTTTGGGTTGATACTTACGTAGTTGTCGCAAACATGCCCACCTTTCCCTAGAGGGCTCGGCCGAACAAGGTATTACCTTGCTTGAGTCGGCTGAGCAAGGGCAAGGGCGGAAATTTTAAGACCGTTCGAATTATTATGCTAGGTTTCATGTTGTGTTGTCTTGATTCATTCTTATATGCTTAGTGTTAGATTTTAGTTATGTTATATGAATGTCGTTCATCCTAGGAATTGTTAGTAACTATAGATCTATATATTCTCATGTTTATGGAAATGTTCTTGCTAATGCATACATGGATAGGATTGTTGGCATATGAATCAAAGGAAAGGTTTCACAAATTTTCAGATATTATGTTCAATCATTGCTATGTATGTTGCATGTTCCTTATCGGTTTATTTAGTAGAAATTATCCTCTTTAATTTGGTTTTGACATGATAATTGTGCTGATGAGTATTTTTGGCAAGTGTTGTTGATAATGGTAGACTGTGTACTCATCTATATTCGGTACCTAGTTGTGACATCTAACTTAGAGACAAACTACACTTGCTAGGTTCTACACCTAGGGGTAGTTAACGGACATCAATATCCTACTAGTGTGACCCGAGGGGATAGGGTCGGATATGGGCAATGACCGGAAAGCAAAACATAAGGGAATTTGCACAACCTGGTTTCGGTTGTGGTTGAGATGGTCTACTGAGGAGTGTCATTAGTTGAGCGGCTACCACACGACTCAGCGGTTTTATTGGGTCTTGAGATTGCACCAGTGGGCCCGCTAGGTGTTAGACCCGAGTGGCTGAGGGTCTTGAGATTCCGTTAGTGGGCCACGCTGACGGTAGACCCGAGTTGGGTGAGACTAGCTATCCCTAACCCGGAGGATATCTGAGGCTAGTGGCCATCCTAGCCGACGGATCCGTAACACAAATGTTTAGTATGAAGTGCCATAAGGGCTGGTTTTTGGTGGGCGATCGGCCTGGTTATGTAGAGGGAAGAACCGAACCTTCTATATATATTTTTAGGCCATTAGTGGCCGAGCTATAGTGAAATGGATAAGGGCCCGAGAGGCCGGTTCATCCATTCTTCTGTTTTGGCAAACTGGTTAACTTCTGTGGTGTGATTATATTTTAATTCCCCATCTGCATCATACTTTGTATATGTTATCTTGCCGAGGTTTTAAGTGGAGGTTCGAAAGAATCGCTCATTGAGTTCCTCGCGAACTCACGATTTCATTATTGTTGTTTTGCAGAGCCCGACTAGTGAGGTACGACTTGGTGGCATGGTGCGATTGGAGGGCGGACGTGGGTGCAGATCTCGTAGCTGGCAGCATTATAGTCGTAGTCATGTTTGAGTAGAGTCGTGTGTATGCACCGTGTTGGTTCTGTAAAGCATAATGTTTCTTTGAAAACCTTTAGATGTTTATTTTAAAACTTGTGATGTTTTCAAACTTTGTTTTGGTAAACTATTTTCAAACAGCTAATACAGTTTGGTACTATTGCTTTTGTTATGATTTCGATGTCAGTCTGGTTGTGTTTTATGAGTTGTTGGTTAGTGCATAGGGTAGGCTTCGAGGTGCCGACACGTACCCTGGCCGATCACGCGTACCCTGAGTTGGGGCATGACAACTAGCATGACATACCATGATAAAAAATTAATATCAATGAATAACAACAAAGTTTAACACATGCAATTATCTGCGTGCTATGCAGCAAGAATTCCAAAATCTTAATAAGCAAAACAATCACTTGGAGCAAAAGGATCTTTTTGTAAATGTAGTTTTGATGATGAATTAACAACAAACAAGGAACGAGTAACTCGCAGACACAACCCACCCACCCCAAACTACAATCATTCCTCACTAATTAATTAATTAATATCAAATATACTCTTAATCAAACACCTCAAAATCAACCTACTAAAATGGTGTTCTAACAACGTTTTCGTAGGGCAACTGACCCAACCATTACGTTTGGCAAACAAAAATCTATAAGTTTGCTATTCTCCTCCACCTCATTCGGCGACTCTAAGTCCACCAAATAATTTCTTTTTAAACATTTATACTATTCACTTATATATAATTTTAAATTAATTAACTTATGATTTGATTAATCAATTAACTCATTTTTTATATTTTATAAGTATTTTAAATATTTGCTAGATAGATTTCAAATGAACACTTTATAGTTACTTGCCATTTTGGCTCTCACATATTTCTTAATTATTAAATATTTAAATAAATCAGATACTCTTCCTTATCCCCATCCCCTACTCCCTAGCTGCTGCCACTAATCCCCTCCAGCTAGTCATCTAGCCACCCTCTACTGCGCCGTCCGACCCTACCTAGACCCACAGTCGGCCAATGGGCTGGGAGGGCCCGCCCTAGTTGTGCATAGCTGCTGGGCACCACCAGAGCCGTGCGGCCTATTCATGGCACGACCACCCACTGGCTAGTCGCTTGCGGCGTCGCTACTCGCTCACTAGCCACTTGCGGCATTGCCTCTCGCTGGCCACTCGTGGCGTAGCCACCCTCAAGCTAGCCACCCATGGCTATTATGTGCAATTCCCGCACACGGCCAGTCCACGTGGGTTGCTGTCGCTATCATCCCTTCCCCTCGTTGTCAAATAACTACGAAAACAAAGAAGCAAAGCGAGTGAGATCTCTTACCTAGATTGTGAATTTCGACGAAGATTTTCCTCCTTGTACTCGACTGCTGATCCCCTTCTACGCAAGTGTTCTCCTCTCCCGTTCAAAGGCTCTCTCTGTAAATCTTCTTCCAATTCAGAGTTCCCCCTCTCTCCCCTTTAAATTTCTTCTTCTCCCCCTCTCCATTAATGGATGTCGTCAAATCTCAATTAATGGTTGGGTTTGTGTGTTTTTATTTTTACCATTTTGCATATAAGCCCAACGATTATTATTATTATTTTATTGTAGCATCCTCCCAACCTTATGAAATTTGGTCCTCTAAATTTTCATACCTATTGTTCCAAACAAGCTTGGAAAGTGATATCTGATATCCTCCTCATGCTCCCACATGGCCTCTACATGAGAATGGTATTGCCAACCAACCTTGATCAACAAGATCATGCTATTATGAAGTCGATGCTCCTTCCTATCAAGGGTCCTCACTACAACTCCTCATAACTGGTATCCTATCTAATTCGCTAAACATGCTCCTGCAATATATGTGAAGGATCTGGCATGTACCTCCTCAACAAAAAGACATGGAAGACGCTTTATACTCATGCTAATGATGGTGGTAATGCTATCTGATAACGAACAACTCCAACTCTCTTCAGGATCTTCAAAGGACCAATGTAACCTGAGGCAAGCTTCCCCTTCTAGCCAAACCCCATCATACCCTTAGTTGAGGAACCTTAAGGAACACATGATCCCAACCAAGAACTCAAAGTCCCTCCTTCAACGATCTGCATAAATCTGATGCTGATTTTGAGCTGTGAGCAACCTTTGTCTAATCCTATGGAACAACTAGATGTCCTACTGGACCATCCCGGGTCGCAAAAAACTTGTTTGCCCATCTCGTCCTGCATTGGGGACCCTCACCTCCATCCATAAAGAGCCTGAAATGGAGACATATGAATAGCTAAATGATAGCTACTACTATAAGCAAACTCCACCAAAAGTAGATGACTCTCCCAACTGCCACCAAAGTCCAAAACACAAGCACGCAAGAGATCATCCAAAGTCTAAATAGTACACTTGGACTGTCCATTAGTCTATGAGTGGAATGCTATATGTTGAACCAAAGCTCGGTACCTAAAGCCCTCTAAAGACTCGGCCAAAACTGTGAAGTGAACTAGGGGTCTTTGTCCGAAATGATACTAGAGGGTACACCATACAATCTCACTATCTCCATATAGTACAATATGGCTAACTTGTCCAAAGAATAACTCTTCTTAACTGGAAAAAAGTAAGCCGACTTCGTCAATTGATGCACAATCACCCAGATCCAGTCATGCCCCTTTTGTGTCCTTGGAAGCCTAGACATAAAATCCATATTGGTATGCTCTCACATCCACTCACGAATAGGGAAGTTCTGGAGCTTCCATGCCGGTCTATGATGTTTGGCTTTTATTTATTTGTTGACCAAACATCTTGCTCCACAATCAGCAACATTTATCTTCATTCCACGCCATCAATAGACTTTTGTAGGTCTTTATACATCCTTGAACTACCCATGTGTACAACAAAGGGAGACTTATGAGCCTCCAATAACAACTCCTCCTTTACTACCCTCCAATAACCGCAAGGTGCCATTACTATTCCGTGAGAAGTCCAGTCAAGTGCCTCGCTCTACCTCTTGAGCAATGACTTGTAGGTGACAATCCTCAATTTGGAACTTTTGAATCCCCTCTACTATCGGTGATTGTGCATTCAATTGTGCAAAAACTCCACTCTATGTCTAACCCAGTAAGTATATGCTCAGCTCTTACTTTGCAACTTTGAGATGCTGATATATCCCCACTGATTTCCTGCTTTATGTGTCTGCTACCATCTTCGCCTTGCCAGGATGATAATTAATAGTGCAATCATAATCCTTAAGAAAATTAATCCACCTCCTCTTCCTCATTTTCAGCTCCTTCTATAGGTGCTTCAGGCTCTTATGATCTTTAAATATCTCAAAGGTAACACCATAGAGATAGTGTCGTCATATCTTAACGGCAAATATGATGACAACTATCTCCAAATCATGCATTCGGTAGTTTTTCTAATGCTTCTTAAGTTGTCTAAAAGCATAAGCTACCACCTAACCATTTTGCATCAAGACAACACCAAGGCCCTAGATGGATGTGTCATGAAGAAATCATCCCCTCTAGAAGGAATCCCTAACACAAGTGCAATAGTAAGCCTCTTCTTTAGATCTTGAAAGCTAGCCTCACACTTCTCATTATAGATAAATGCCACCCCTTTCCATGTCAACTTAGTTAGAGGTGCAACAATCTTTGAGGTTGTCCACAAATCTATAATAGCAGTCGACTAGTCCAAGGAAGCTGCGAATCTCGTGGATCATCCTAGGCCTCTGCTAGCTCATCACTGCCTCGGTCTTGTGAGGAACTATTGAGATATACTAGCACCAAAAATCACATGTCCCAAGAAGTCATTTCTTTGAATCCGAATGCACATTAATTTGCTGAATTTGACAAATAGTTGTTTCCTTCTCGGTACACCCAAAACAATTTTGAAGTGCTATTCATACTCAGTCTCTGACTTGGAGTATACTAAAATATCATCAATAAAAATAATCATGAACATGTCTAAATACTCCAGAAAGACACGATCATCAGGGCCATAATCATTATCGGTGCATTGGTTAGTCCAAATGGTATAACCAAAAACTCGAAATGCCCATAACTTGTACGGATATCAGTCTTCTACACATCTTACTCTCTCACCCTCAACTGGTAGTACCTGGATCTCAAGTCAATCTTCAAGTACACACAATGGGTACTTGTTCTTGATGGTTAGTGCATTTAACTGTCTATAGTCGATGCAGAGCCTCAAAGATCCATCCTTCTTTTCCACAAACAAAGTTGGAGCTCCCCAAGGTGACACAGTAGGACAGATGAATCCCTTGTCTAACAGCTCTTGTAACTGCTCCTTCAATTCCTTAGGCGTTATACAATATGGTGCCTTCGACATAGTTGTACCAGGATACAACCCGATACAAAACTCAAAATGTCGCTCTTGTGGTAAGCTTGACAACTCATCAGGGAATACATCGGGAAATTCTCTAACCACATATACATCCTCGATCTATGTTTGCACTTCGATAGTCATGCCCACCAAGGACAACAAAAAACCATTGCATCCTCAGTCCATCAACTATGTAGCCTGCAATGATGAGATAATTAGAGCCACTTACTCCCTTGATCTAACAAACTCAAAGGAATGCTGACATGGGGGAGAAAACACAACCACTTCCTCTTGACAATCGACTCTAGCATGGTTGGCAGCAAGCCAATTCATACCCAAGATAACGTCGAAGTGGGAGAAATCTACCAAAATCTTAGCATCTCCCAACTTGAGTCTGCCCCCTTTCAACTTGTGGCTCGACTGCACCACGTCAGTTGATGCTATGATTAGAAAAAAATCACTCACTCTAGGTGTAGGCTCTCTCTACAATTTAGCAACGAAAACCGAAGATATAGAGAATGTGTACTACAAGTATCTACCTATGCATGGACAGGCACATCAAACACTAAAATGATACATCACACCATTGATCCTGATGCCTGATGTGCCTTCTCATGTGTTTGTGTAAAAACTCAGGCTCAAGTTTGGCCAGCCAACCTCTAATGACTAGTCTACCTCTGACCTTGACTCTGCCCCCTTGATATTTGCTATAGTCCCATGTGTCCCTTTGGCTCGACAACTCAAGTTGATGTGGCTAGGCCGATTGTAGTAATAGCACACACTCCCACCTCTAGGACAGTCCCTGGAAAAGTGTTAACAGTCTCTACATTTGAAGCAATGATCAGAGCTGACTCCAATCTAATCTCCAGGTCTTGCAGCGACCCTTGATGCCTAATCTCATGGTGCCTATGAAGACTAGGACGATCCCTGCAGTTGATTGGGAGTCATCTTCGCCTTCTTTTGCGGTCTAGAATATCCACTAATAAATTTTCTCAGGGTTGGCTGGGTCTAAGCTCTATGGCCTCCTTAGCCCCTATCATGTCCTCTTGCACCTAGTGGAAGTAACGATCGACCATGACGATCCTTCTGCTTATGCTGGGTGATTCTCAAGTGAATATTCTCAACTAGAAGTGCTTGGGCCACAACTCGACTATAGTCTATCAAATCGGCATGACTAGCAATCCGATCTTGAATAGCAAAGTTCATCCCTATGAAGAAATGCTCTGCCTTGTCCTCCTCTAAGGCTACCATCTACATATAAAACTCTAACTGGTCAAACTCAACCTTGTATTCTGCCATGGTATGAATCCCCTGCCGCAGATCAAGGAGCTCATGCTTCTTCTGCTGACGAAAAACTAGGAAGTATTTGCGTAAGAATGCAGCTCTAAAGTATGCCCATGAAATATCAGCTCCACCTCTAGTAGAAACATGTGCCCTCCACCAATCTCTGGCTTGACCAATCAGGTTAAAAGTGGCTAGATCCACCTTTGCCTCCTGACTTAAAAGTATCCTCCACTCTTGCTAGCCATCTCCTAGCCACCATAGGATTTGCATTGCATCAAGACTACCAAAACGCTCTTGGCCAAGCTATTGGAACTTTAGTAAGCGGGACACCCATGACTCTACCTAATGGGGGCTCCCTCTGGTCCAAGTGCCAGCATCACATACAATGGCTGCGGCACAATAGGAACACACATAGCAAGAACATGCACCAATAGACCCTTTCCAACAACCCGAGGAACTATTGGTATGGCCTCAACAATTGCCTCCTCCACTCCAACTCGAGCTCCAAGAATAAAATCATGCATCTTCTTCACTAGAACATGCACAGGGGCTCCACGGTCACAACCCCTACCACTAGTAATATGACCAGTTCGACGAGCACCTTAGCTCGCTCGTCCACCACGACCCCTAATAGTCAGAGGCATCACCTGAGTAGTCCATGCCTGCCAAGGAATCTCCACCTGACTTTGGTCTCCACCTAGGCCCTCATGATTCCTCGCATGCCCAATGACGTACCTCGACGCCAACACTACAAGTAAAACAATAATTTTGAGTAAAGCATCTAAATAAATAAAGCTTACAACTCAACTCCTACGCCTTAGAGTATTATCGTCAAGGTAAGACAGTAAGCTCTTAACCTAATCTTAATCCTAAGCTCTCATACTAATAAATATTGTTACGCCTTGGGCTAGGCTCACCCCCACACCTCGAGACGACCCCATCCCTAAACGAGATAGTAGGCGACTCGAAAACCACGCAGTCGAAGGAAAGCCACAAATCATTATCATTAAAATCATTAAAACCAATATGTACATTCGAAAATCCCAATGAGACATACGATAAGGAATAGTTCATTCAAATTAAGTCTAAACTAAACATTTAGGCTGTGTTAGGTACATTGATTGGTAATGTTAAAATTAATGATAATCTATATTACCACAAGATAGATTGTCATCTTCAATTTACCGATAATATAATATTATCATGTTTGACTTGTTTTGTCAAAATAGATAACAATCTAATTTTGTATTTTTTTACTTCACAAAAAATTATCGAAAAGATCCTTGTCAAAATTTGGTGCAGCTGCATGGAGAAGATTGTGTGGAAGAGCAGGGAAATGTTGGAATTTATGATTATCATTGGGTGGTAATCCACATACCCACCTCCCATAGGGGCTATCTACATTATCACTTTGGTAATGTGGATTACCGAGACAACCTAGATTACCGGTAAAGTGCCCGAACCAAACACGATAATGTGTGGGCCCTGGGAATTTGAGAGTCACATTATCGGTAATGCAGATAGATTGCTACATACCAAATGCCCCTTAGTAATCCACATAATACAAACTCCAAAATAAGCAATTTCATAATCTAAGTATTTCTAGACGACAAAATAAAATAAAATATAAAAATCTTCGCCATCAGGGCTCCACGTCTACTAGCAGTCTACAGGCTATCTACAACTTGATCTAGTGATAAAATATAGAAAAAGTTGCCATTAGGGCTCCACGTCTAGTAGCAATCTATAGGGCATCTACAACTCGATCTAGCAATTGACAACTCATCCCTATGAGTTTGGAGCAAAAGCAACAAAGACCAACAAGTGTTAAGTAGGAGAATCACAATATGATAAACAACATATATCTAAGTGTCAACTCAATAATTAAATAGTAACATGGCGGAAGATGCAGTCAAAGGTGATAAATAAAACAAGTACTCCTCACCTACTCCTAAACTATGTCAACCAAATCAACGAGCGTATGGACCATTAGGTAAAAACCCCACACTATTCCACTCGTAGAGTGGCGTCAACCATTATGTTAGGGACCTTCGAGATTGTCAAGTCCTGTATGTGTCATGACGGTCCCTAACGTGCATTGTAAATATTGCATCATGAGCATTCATATAAATATGCATTGTAAAATGCGTCCGCCCACCGCCTACCGCTCTTGCTCACGCCTAGGCAAACGGCCTCGTTTGCCTAGGCGTGTCATGGATGGTGGGGGTGTGTGAACATAGGAATTTTGTTATGCTCCTCGTGCTTTTGGGAACCTTGGGGGTGGCACTTGGGGGTTAGGCTCCACAAGTATAGTACCCAGGTTTAGCCTGGGCACACTCTAGTCTTTCGTTCTAGTTTTTGTTCAAGCATTTTCTAGCATTTTTATGCAATTGGCCATTTGGCCCAACAACGTTTTTGCGTCCAAGCATACAGAGGTTTCGACCCACACGAAGTGGGAGCCCGTGACTTTTCGACATTGGCCAAGCAGATTGGCTTAAGGTTGATTCCTCGCACGGGAAGCGAGGAAGCCACATGGATATTTTTCGCCCAAACAGTTAGTCAGTGACAGTTGGTATCAGAGCGAGGCAAGCTCACAAAGCTTTGGTGCAAGCAATTGACGCAAATCGTCAACAGACTCGTGCCTTCGTCATTGCAGACAAACGACGTTGGGGCACTCATCAATCTCGCAAGAGAGATTTTCTCGACCAATCATGGGTCGCAAGACAATCGACGAAACGAGTGGCATCAACGATGCATTGGCGACCATTCCGGAAGAAGCGTTGGTGGAAGAGCCAGTGCAAACTCAACAAGTTAAGCAGACCAGATCGACTGTGCAACGACTTGGAGAGTTGGAGATAATTTATGATGCTCACGCGGCTGGCATGGCCTTATCGGCAAGATAGCCGACGCACAAGAAAACTTGGAGTCAAGGCTAGAGGGACTCCATGGTTACACTCAAGATGTAGTCAAACATCTGCAAGATGAGATAGCAGAGCTAAAGGCTACAGTCAAATTTCTAATCCGAGAGATTCACTCGGGCGATGGAAGTTCACGGCAGAACGAAGCGTCACAGCACCACCTCAGAGCACCCGAACCAAAGCCTTACAATGGGGCCCGGGATGCCAAAGCGGTGGAAAACTTCCTCTTCGACTTGGAGCAGTACTTCAAGATCACGAGGACAATTGATGATGATATGAAAGTGTCCGTTGCAACCATGTATCTGTTTGAAGATGCAAAACTTTGGTGGCGGACCAAGTATGATGAAATTCAGAAGGGGCAAGCCAAGATTGACACTTGGGATGAACTCAAGCGTGAACTGAAAGCGCAAATTTTCCCCGAGAATGTGGAGTTTATCGCCCGACGAAAGTTACGACAACTTCGTCAAGATAATTCGGTTCGGGAGTATGTGAAGAAGTTCTCGACTATCATGTTGGACATTTCGGACATGGCCGAGACTGATCAATTGTTTACCTTCATGAAAGGACCGCAGCCATGGGGCACAACAGGAACTCTCCAGGAGGAACATTCACTACTAGAAATATGGTCTTCAGCAACGGCTATCAGCAACGGCCGCTCAAGCCGTTGCTATTTGCAACGGCATTCATACGGCCGCTCGAGCCGTTGCAGATATGAGGTATCTGCAACGGCTTTCTAACGGGCGAGTGAGCCGTTGCTGATGATGTTAATTATCAGCAACGGCTTTCTAACGGACAAGTGAGCCGTTGCTGATGATAACTTATTAGCCACGGCTTTCTAACGGACACGCGAGCCGTTGCTGATGATGTTAATTATCAGCAACGGCTTTCTAACGGACATGTGAGCCGTTGCTGATGATAACTTATTAGCAACGGCTTTCTAACGGGCGAGTGAGCCGTTGCTGATAAGTTTATATAGGGCACGCAGTCGCGCCCGACCCTTCTTCCTCCCACTGCTGCCGCCGCCGCTTCTGCTCTCGCCTCTCGCCGCTGCTGAAATCCGACCGAAACCCTATTTCTAGGGTTTCGGCCGGCGGCGGTCGGCCGATGGACTCAGCGAAGGACAACCGGACGAGCGAAGCCCTCGAGAACTGCAAGGAGCTACTCGACTACGCCATCGGCGAGCTCAGGAACTCGGTCGACAAGTTTTCCAATTTGGAAGTGGCCAAGATGGATGACATTGTCGACGACCTCAAGGTCTGGCTCAGCGCCGCCGTCACCTACCAAGAAACTTGCCTCGACGGGTTCCAGAACACATCCGGCGACGCGGCGGCGTCCATGACCAAAGCCCTGAACAGCTCCTCCATGCTGACGAGCAACACGTTGGCAATCGTCGACCAGATGTCGACGGTGCTCACCTCGTTCCAGCTGCCGTCCCTTAGCCGGCGATTGCTCGCGGAGAACGAAGTCAGCGACCGCCGGGAGTTCCCCGAGTGGTTCCACCATGAGAGACGGAGGCTCCTCGCGCTCTCGCCGCAGGAGATGAAGCCGGACGCGACAGTGGCGCAAGATGGGAGCGGAAACTACAAGACCATATCGGAGGCTATCGCCGCGGCACCGGAGAAGTCCAATAAAACCTCGAGCGGTGAAGGCCATATCGGATGCATCGCTGGTGCCGGCGCAGGCCACGGTGAAGAGCTACCTCGGCCGGTCGTTGCTAAAAAGTGTATATGTTATCAGCAACGGCGTTGCTACGGACTCAGCGGCCGTTGTTGATAATATTTTTAGCGACGGCCCGAGCGGCCGTTGCTAAGTCATCAGCAACGCGCGTTTCTGTCACGGCTCTATTGCAACGGCTCGGCCGTTGCTGATGCTCTTCAGCAACGGCCCAGCAACGGCACCAGCCGTTGCTGATGGGCATTTTTCTAGTAGTGATTCAGAGTTTGTCAAAAGCAAAGATCGTAGCAGAACGACTCACCGACTATAACCCAGAGGAGAATACGGCTAAGGTAGCACCTTGCAAGTCGAGATTTAGGGGACCCAACAACTCCAATTGCTACAGCTCAGAGGAAAATACAACTAAAGCGGCACCCTTCAAATCGAGATATTGGGGGTCCGACAACTCTCAAGGCAAAGGATTCGTAGGCGATACAAGGTGGAGGAATCATACCCACAGATCATATGTCCCGAGAAAACATCCTCAAAGGGGGTCCTCTCCGAGAGGGAACCATTCGACAGTTTCGCCTACTTATGCATTGTGTAAAAGGCCTTACTCAGCCCAAGGATGTCTAGAACGACAAGCCTTGAATGCCCTGATAGCAGAAACCATGTAAGAGACAATGTCCAATGTCTCAGCGAAGAAAGACAAGGGCAAAGGAAAAGCAGTTGCCTCAGAGAGTCACAACGGGGGGTCATCGAGCGACCACTCCAGCGAAGACGAGTACAATGGGAGAACTAACATGGGAGCAGTACGACTGCTTAATGCTCTCAAGACTCAAGTGGGGGAGCGAAAACCCAAAACAAAGCATCCAGAGGCGACAAATGAGCTGATATTCATCGACATCAAGCTAAACGGCAGAACCACCCGAGCGATGGTAGACTCGGGAGCAACTCATAATTTTATTGCCGGAGAGGAGGCAAAGCTAATTGGACTCCAACTAGGGAAAAGTTCAAGTCGTGTCAAAGCAGTGAATTGCGAAACACGAAAGATCGACGACATTGCAAGAGACGTTTCGCTGAAAGTTGGAGGATGGAAAGGGCAGATCAACCTGATGGTCGTGCCCCTCGATGACTATCAAGTCATTCTAGGGATAGAGTTCCTCAAATCAGCAAAGGTGGTACCCATGCCCTTCCTCGACACGATATGCTTGATGGGGGAGGACAACCCCAGTATCATTCCAACAGTGCGTTCAGCACCAAGAAGTCAGAACAAACTCCTTTCTGCCATACAAGTGAAGGAAGGAGTCTGACGAGGGCACGCAGAGCAAATGGTTCTTAAGACGCAAGAGTGCGCATGACAGATGGCCTCTAAGTCGCAATATTTGTGCGCAGAGCAGATGACTTATAAGACGCAAGGCTTGTGCGCATGGCAGATGGCCTCTAAGTCGCAATATTTATGTGCAGAGCAGATGACTCATAAGACACCCACGCAGGGCAGATGACTCGTAAGACGTAGCTCGTAGCGCGAACCCACAGCAAGAATCGGGGAGCAGGCCCCATATCGACCTTCTTATAGAAGGACCCCACCAGAGTTGGCGGACTTTGCAGTTGGAGGCATTTGCAAGTAGGAAGGGCATTCCATCGCTTACGAGAGTCATATGTCGAACGACACGAAGCGATGGTACCCAGTCCGCAAGATGAAGAAATGGAAGATCAAGAATCAAGAACTCTCCAACGCCTTCAAGAAACAAGTCGACGAGGGCGTCAACTTCGTAAGTGGGGGAGAATGTTAGGGACCTTCGGGGTTGTCAAGTCCTGTATGTGTCATGACGGTCCCTAACGTGCATTGTAAATATTGCATCATGAGCATCCATGTAAATATGCATTGTAAAACGCATCCGCGCACCGCCCATCGCTCTTGCTCACGCCTAGGCAAACGACCTCGTTTGCCTAGGCGTGTCATGAACGGTGGGGGTGTGCGAACATATGAATTTTGTCATGCTCCTCGTGCTTTTGGGAACCTTGGGGGTGGCACTTGGGGGTTAGGCTCCACGAGTATAGTACCCAGGTATAGCCTGGGCACACTCTAGTCTTTCGTTCTAGCTTTCGTTCAAGCATTTTCTAGCATTTTCATGCAATTGGCCATTTGGCTCAACAACATTTTTGCGTCCAAGCACACAGAGGTTCCGACCCACACGAAGTGGGAGCTTGCGACTTTTCGACATTGGCCAAGCAGATTGGCTTAAGGTTGATTCCTATCACAGGAAGCGAGAAAGTCGCACGAATATTTTTCGCCCAAACAGTTTGTCTGTGACAGTTCGCTTCAACGGTAATGTAACTACCCCATCCAGCAGGTAGCCCATTGAGTGTCGCATTTGACACCCCCACACATGACGATGCCCAAAGTCAACTAGTCAATATTCACACCCACACCCATGTCTGGAGGGTACCACTATAATATGGTCTACGACCGAAGTCCTCTCCAAGGCTATAGTCTTCAGGTCGACAGTAATTATGCAACTCAACTCCAATAGTTCAACAATGTACTTAGGTTATGAAATTGCTTATCACAATGATCAATAGGATAGCAAAAATAATATTACAATATCAATGATATAGCAACAACGCTGTGTGATAATGACATGCTCAACATGACAACTACCATAATATTATGCATAAAATAATTAATTCAATGAACTATACGACTAGCATGACGTACCAAGATAAAAAATTAACATCATTGAATGACAATAAAGTTTAACACATGCATTTATCTACATGACATGTCCAACAATAATATGCAGTAGGACTTTAATAAATTTAAGAAGTCACGCTATCGTGGAGCTAATCTTTCTGCAATACCTTGTTCGTGTGGTTTCCTTGTATTGTTTGTTTATTTTCACTATATATCTTCACAAAGAATTAAAAAATAAATTATAAAAAATATCTTCCTAAATAAGACATTCATTCCAACTTTAATTTTTTTTTTGTTCTTTTGTGATTTTCAAATCTTGAAGCTTTCATGGGTATTAATTAAGTAATTACATGAATCCTTTTCCCTCGATATAACCTTTATAGAAAGCAACAATTAATTTTGATTCTATTGAAGATGGTTGTTAGGTAAATTTATTATTTAATATACTTAGTTTAATATAGTTAAAGTATTCTTTTTAATTAGATGGTTTCATGATTTTTTGTTGTTGTGAAAAATTACATAAATTAAATGTAAATAAATATTTATGAAGTCGAAATAAATATGACATGAGTATAAGTTTGTCTAAGACAATGACATAGATATCAACTTGGATGATACGTCTTCCTTTAAATCTAGAGAATCAATAAAATTAGAAATGTCTTTTGTGATGTTGTGAATTAGATGGTCATATTTTCTTTTATAAAACCGGAGAAAGCTCTTTGTTGATTTATTTCATGAAAAATCATTGATTATTGTAATGAAAATAAATTGAGTACATTGTACATATGTTAATTATGTGATATTATATATTTTATATTAGATGTATACTTTGTTATAATGTTTAGTTATATCTTAAATTTTTTTCTTTGTCTAGGAAGATAGTATGCATAGGTATTACATGACATAACAAATTGTATCTCTACTCTCTAACACTTTCCAGCACTAGCTAGCTAATCTCATCGACTTGCCTTTATATAATCATATAAGATCTTCGTTCTATAGCTTACTTTTACTAACTTGCCTCAAATGTTGAGACTTGAAAGTTAGTATATGTTCTAGAAGTCAAATTACATTTAGATAACAACATAATATTATAGCATTCTCTTTTGATCAATATAGAGTTTTCTTTCTTATTGTCCATGTTGAATGTGCTTGTTTAGAAGTTGGCGGTAGATCATGATGTCGTCCATATACACTACTATAAACTTATCTAAGTATTCATTGAATAATCAGTTTGTCACGATGAAAAAGCAAGTTGAGGCATTTGTAATATATTAAAGGCATTTGTCATTAGGTGAACTTGAAGATTCCACACTAAGTCAAGTGTTCTTCTCTTCGTTGCCATCAACTAACTATTTGCACTTGCTAATAACCAGATCTGAAGAAGTATTTTTCCTTATCCAATTGGTCCAACAATTCCGCAATAAGAGATATTGAGTAATTGTTTTTTAAAGTCATTATCAACATAATGATAAAGGCTTATGTCTTACTTCTTTTAGAATAGCTTCCGGGCTCTAGCAGATGCTTTTGAGTTCTAAACCCAACCCCTCGTGGAGGAGTGTTTTGAATTGTGATAGTTTTGGTGGAGACATCCTATAGAGATGAATTATATATATATATATATAGTAATTTCATTAAAACATTACCAAGTTATCAAATTTATTTATGCGATTTATTCTTTTTATATTGATATATTTTAGGGAAAATTAATGAAACTATCTCGAACTATTAAGTTTTTAACAAATCTGACCCATACTTTTATTTGTAACAAATTTATACTCGAATTTTTATCTTTGTATCAATTGTATACTCCCGTCAAATGGGTGTTAAAATAGCCGTTATATGCTGACGTGGACTACACAGTCAGCATAAAGAATAAATTTTTTAATCAAATTTATCTCGTCATCAAATTTTTTAATAAATGAATATCAACAGTATATTTGATGACGAAGCAAATTTGATTAAAAAATTATTTTTTTATGCTGACTGTGCAGTCCACATCATCATATAACGACTATTTTAACACCCAGCTAACGAGAGTATACAATTGATGCAAAGATGAAAGTTTGAGTATAAATTTATTACAAATAAAAGTATGAGATAGATTTGTTAAAAACTCAATAGTTAAGGACATTTTCATTAATTTTTCTTATATTTTATATATGGTGTATATAAGATTTAGTGAGGTTGTGGATTGTGCCGTAGAGATGAATTTTACACTATCCACACTATTTGATTTGCTATCATCCCCGATTAAGATGAAAGCTTTACATAGAGCTCTAGCTTGATTTTGTGATTTCTCTTTCTTGGGCAACAAAGACTTGCAATATTGAGCAACAAGTCTTTAAACTCATTGTTACAGTCTGCTCAATAGAATAACTAACTCGTCAACTTTATACGCCTAAATTAGTAGCCTATTAAGATCAAAGTCAAATTAAATGCATATTTCTTTGTCAAGAAGCATTTGTTACCATTTATTCAACATCAATTTTATACATCTAAATCAGTAATCTAGTTAAAATGTTTGCACAAAATATTTAATTTGAAGTTGATAATAGCACGTCAACCAATTTCTATTAACCAACATCACTTTTTTTGCATACTTCCAATATAGAACTAAATGTGGTGTTGCATGCTCCTAATACATAACTAAATTGGGATGTTACAAATACATTTGTGCTCCTCCGAGAGTTGATGCTCTAACTTGGTTACAATTAACCTAGTGAGTTCACCTAGGCAAACTCTCTTCTTTACTTGGATGGAGTCCTTCAGCATTAATTGCACTATATTGGAAGAATATAAGGATTGTCCTCACCATCGTGCCCATACCAATATAGCAATTTTGGCCAGTTGGCCAGTTTTGGCGTAGCATGGGCTAGCTTAGGATTGATTGTATGAAAAGAAGCAAGAACTTTTACTCTAAATAAGTAAACAAAACATTCTTCAAGTCTTTTGTCATCGTCTAATATTATCTGGACATCTTAAAATTGGTTCCAGCCAACATAACAAACAGATTAGAACAATTCACCACTAATATCGTCGTTTTTACTCTTCTATACTTGTTTATCATGAAGGTGAGGATTATTCTGCAACATAAATGTCAATTTATCATGAAAAGGAAATATAAAATCAGACAAATGTCAAACATTTTGATAGGTACATTTTTGATTTCCTGGATTGGGCTGCAGCACCAGAAACCAGAATCCATCACAGGACAAGATTCATGCAGTAGCTTCTGCAGCTTTATCCTTCTTTGTGGGTGTGCTGGGACCCTGCTCAGCTTTTTTCTGAGCACGAATTAGCGCACGCCTAGCCCTAGGGCGAATCTCCCGCACATTACGTGGGGGCATCATGTAAGGTTCTAGAGGACGGTCTCCAAATGGATGCTCATTTCCAGCAAATATCCTCAGCTTGCGGTCACGATCCTGAGAGAAGTATTAGAATTTAGCATTTGCTTATAAGAAACTTTCAGAAGTAAACCGATAACCTGATCCATTTATAAATTTCAGATCGATCAGGAAAGATTTACTCTTTATTGAAAATAAAAAAGCCAAAAATAGCAACTTCGTCAATGGAAAAAAGGCAATGATCATGAATATTAAGCAATTACACCCCAAGTACGTTCTGTCATTAAATGTGTAAAACTCCTAGGCAATTATTTAGAGCAAATATTTGCTGTTCTTTTGGACCGTGCTTTATAAATGAACATACAAGCAGCACTACTGGCAAGAACTTTCCGAGATGCTATCCGTTCTTGCAAGTTACAATTTTACCTAAAACTATGAAAAGGTCTGTACACTTAAAACACTAACCTTAACAATGGTTCCTTGCATTCATTGTATTGCTAATTGTAAATGTAGAGAACAAAAAGACATTCTATCTAGATGAATTTGGTTATACAATCACTTACAACTACAACATAAACCAATGATGGTTAAAAATCCCCTAACCAATCCCCAATAATCAAGGCTTTATGGGTTGTTGAATGCTGAATTGTAACAATACACAAAATGCATCAGTTATTCTATAGATGGCTAGATGATCCTTCCACTTTCCGAATAGTCAAGTAATAGATAAACTAAACAATGTCATCTTCTTAAGAAATTTATGATTCCTTCGGAAAGATTATAAATATGATATAAAAATGAAAAATTATTCGGATACCTTTTCACTTTACTATGTATCTTGGTCATGATAATATTGGATCATATGAAGTACAATATCTTTATAAAACAGGATCCAGCATCACATTTTGCTCATGATTGTCATCATGAATATGATGGATTTAAGTACTAACCTGTACTAGTCACTAGTCAGCACAGGTCCAATAGCTTGGTGGGTACTATTGATATTGATCCCAATGGTCGGTTCAGCTATTGAGCTTGGACCACATGGTAAAATAAGCCAACATAAGAGGACAAGATATGTTGATGCCAGATTCATGATGCATGAGAACCACAGAATGAAACAGTGGTGCCGCCAAGCATGATGATTCATTGCCCAATGAATTAGGAGATCCTTCACAGTCAACCTAATTCATTTCCTATGCAAATCCAAAACATTTGATGCTAACCTAAATTGGACATGCCCAACTCTAGTCGAAGTTGCAACCAAATAGAAAGACTAATACTAGCATATGAGGTATGAGAAACGACAAGAGATCGATTGACCCTCTAAATTGGATTGATGAAATAAAAATGACTGAACTTCTTCACCCTCTCATTCTGTGATTTTTCCATGAGGTCCAAAACAACTCATCCAACACCAACAACAAGAAGATAAACCAATGGTGTGACAGGTTGATACCTCTCTTGCTAATTGATAATAACATCTGAAATGAAGGTGACAGATGATGCCCGCATTGGCAACTTAGGTATTTGGCCATAACAAAGGAGCACAATTTCACACATATCCCTTCAGAGAAGAATTAGCAAATTGAAGGAAAATACAAAGCAAGTTCATGATTCAAAGGAGAGCTTACCTGACATTGAGTCAAATAAGAGCTCATTTTGTAGACAACCTGTCTACCACTAGCATTAAGGTGCCAGGCATCACAAGAGGCCCAATCACTGTAGACTGATGTTTCCTTGTATTCATACCCTACCCCTACCATTGTGTGTGCAAGCCATGTAAATGCATGTTGTACTTGTTATATGTCAATTTATTAAGGTTTGATATACATGAGGTGTACAACCTATTGATATAAAATTTATTGGTATGATTCCATATATTGGACTTGCAAACAGATGTCATCAAGACATCAATGTTTGTTGCTTCCATCTTGATCTCACTTATGATGCATGACATTTACTTTAGTATTTGTACGAGATCATACTTGTAAATTATTGACGTCTTCCTAACAAAGTAATAAATGTCTACTCGACTTTTTTGTCTTATTTCATTTAAACCAGACTTAAAACCAATAAATCTATTTTTTGGCAAATGAATTGGATTTTATGGGACTGTCAGAAATACAGATAGTCTGATATGGTGAATAAGGTAGTTGTAGTTTCAATATCATTACTAGACTAGGCTTTGAATCTCGATGGTTATATACTTGAGACTTGAGAGTTGAGGTGCTTGAGTAACTATGGTGAAACATGAGAGTTGAAGGGGTTCAACATCTCTAAGGACAATGTCAAAAATGTGTTTTCATATGTTAATGTAGCTTCAAATCCTTAGCATTGAAAACCTGAGCATTTTCAGTTTCAAGCTCTAAAGGAGAGCTAAGAATTGAAATGTATTTAATTTTCTAGGTAAGACAAACCAAAATTTGAACATAGAACTAAAGTTAACTTACATCACGCAATCTGTTGCGTGGAAGCATGCGCAAGACAGCTTTTCGAATCACTTCTGTTGGGTCTTTTGCTAGCTGATCCTTCAAGCTCCTTTCCTTTAAGTTACCGACATACCTGTGAAAACATAATTAAGATATTATGAGGTAGACAATGACAACCATCAGAACTAATCCTTAGAGAAAATAATGATCACTCTTGGAACTTACCCAGTGTGCCAGCGGTAGAACTTATGGGTCATTTTTCTTCCTGTAACACATACATCTTTTGCATTGAGCACGATGCACATATCTCCATCTTCCTGGTGTGGGGCATATGTTGGCTTATCTTTGCCTTGAACTACAGTTGCTATCTGAGAAGCCAATCTACCAAGGATCTAATGCATGAAAAATTATTAAAGACCTATTACCAGATTGATGATATAATAAATAGAGAATAGAATGCCAGGAGTCAAAAGTAGGATGGAAATCTCAACCTGGCCTTTTGCATCAAATACTCGCCAGCGTAAACCCTCTAAATTGATTCTCCTCAGCCCAGCCAGTGCTTTCTGAGTAAATTGTTAATGTAAAGTAACACGGATGATACAGCATAGTATTATTATTAAAGTAAAACAAAAAGAAAAACAGATCCATCTGTAACCAAAATATTGTTGTTTTAATTACATTCATATGCTGAATCAGAAGAAGTCTCCTAAGTTATTTTACAAGTATAATAAACAAAATTTAACTGAAAAATTACAGTAAACAGAAACACTATTGCTTAACTGTAACAATCAGTATATTAGAAAAAAAGATGTTTAGAATATGTGAATGTTGAGAGAAAAGAGAAAAGAGAAAATAACATATGAACGTGGACCTCTCAGGCAGATACTTGATACTTCTTTAAAAAGGACCGTCTCTTTCAATGTAGCAATACATTTAGTATACTACTAGGAATGATGCAGCGTTCATCTAAGTAGTCATAGGAAGTTGGAAGAATTTTCAGTCTTGGGAGGTTGATATCATGTATATCTATGGAACAAGCAGGAGTAAATAACATTTTCAATGATATTGTGGACAGTAGGGCCCAAATCTACATCTGCTACAAATTCTAAATTGGTTACCTCAAAAACGATAAAACAAAGGATTGAAAGATAAAATAAGAATAAGTGAACCCAACCAACCAAATATTCATTTTGGCCTCGTGCTTAACCAACAACATTAAAACTTCAAATACTATCCTCCTTGTGTTACATAACCCATTCTAGATGACATATAACAAATCTTTAAATTGTGTACATGAAGAGCTCGAAGAAGAGACAACATTTCATTTTTGTCATTTATGTATTAAAGGGTGTTTGGTTGGATGGAATACATGGAAAATGAAATACTATTCCTTATGGCCCACCTATCCCTTATTTGGTTGCAACTTTTTGACAACAATAGGTGGGCCATAAAGAATATTATTCCTCATAGATGGGAATACTATTCCCAACTCAAGGAATAGTATTCCCTATCTATTCATTTTTGACATTTTTTTATATTGTCCTTCAAATAATATTTTAATTATTATTTTGTGAAGATTCATATTTTAATTATTATTATTATTATGTGAAGATTCAATTGATTTTTATGAAAATAAAATAAATAATATTTTTTATTATTTTAAATTAATAAACTATTTCATAGTGATCCCTATTTTTATTATGTTGTTATTAATAACAAAAAATTATAATAAAAGGTATTATATTATTAAGAAGGATATTTTGGTCATATTGTCTCTGTTCTTTGCCTATTCCTTATGCTAACCAAATAAGGTAATACTATTCATTGTCTATTGACTCTATTCCATTCCTTATCTACTCATATTCCTCATTTGTTCTTATTCCTTGTGATTTCAAGACATCCAACCAAACACACCCTAGAGAGGCAACACATGGCCATAGGCCAAAGGTAATTTCCTATCACAATATATTTTTATCCTTAAAAAGGGGAAAATATAACACTCTCTTATATCTTATAGAGTAAAACTGTGGTTGTTTAAGTGAACTGTGTTCAAAATTCCATGTAATAATTGGATTCCCATTAGTCTCGAAAAAATTACGTAAAAATTGTGAGGCCAACCATGCTTTATACAAGTGGACAGAAGTTGGGACAACTTTCAAACAAATAGGCACAAAAAGAAGAAAACCAAACTTGAATCCCTTTGGACCAGTTACCAACTTAGGTTTCGGTTTGATGGATTCACAATTTAATGATGCCTTACAATAAATGATATTATATTAGGACCATTTTTACAAATCATAAATTGCTACGTCCTACATGGAAACAACTCTTATTTTACAACATTTTCTTATGTTGTCTAGGGAGAAGATCAGGAAGCTAACAAATAGTAGAAGTAAGCTTTGCCTTGATCGAAAATTCTGAGTCTTGATAGAGCATGAAAAGATTGGAAAGTTTGAAGGCATGATCAATTTGATTAGATAAATTTCAGAAAAGGTAAGATTTTAACACTGGATTTGCATGTTGCAAAGGAAAACTAATCAAATCTCCTAAAAGGAAGGAGCCATAATCAAGATATTAAGATTGGATTTATTGCAATCTTTTTTCCTTTTTCTTCTTCAAAGTTCAATGTAGTCATTATAGAAAAAGGAGAAAGGAATTGTAATAATCATCAAACTTTGAATTAAAGAATTCTCTGTCATTGCTTTTTAACTGAATTGGGTTTGAAGGACTTGAAGGAAGTCCAAGAAGTCTGTTTTCCACCTTCGCATCCTAACCTTTTGCGCACACAATCATAGCCCTTTTCTTCCAAACAGACTCAAGCAAGACTGCTCTCCTATTTTTTCCTAAGCCTTATACAACCCTTCCAAAACCATATATTTCTTAGTATATTTAAATTACTCTTACAAATCAGGCTTTTATTACCTGTTCCCATCTTGCTTGCATGTGTGTTTATCTCTATTACAGTTAAATCCCAATACATCAACCTGAATTAGTGTTTGAAATTTTACTGAAAAGTTGCATTAAGGAGTTAGTGTAGCCAAAATGAGGAATAATTAAGAGAATGTGTGGGGATTATTAAAATAAGATAAAATAACAAAAGTTTCATCATTGTGAAAAATTAGGTTCAACTCTGATATAAGATAGGCAGCCATCTAGAATGGTGTGGGCGTGTTCAAAGAAGACATGCATATGTCATAATTAGACAGATGGGTCAATTAGGATGGTGTGAGGAAAGGTGGACGGAGAGATATAAGAACTTCCCTAGAGAATAAAAAGGAAAAAAGATTAGAGAGTTCTTAAATTATCTAAAGATACTGCACCAAACAAAGTACTGGTGGATAAAGATTATGTAGCTAACTCAAATAGTTGGTGCCTTACATCTTAGAGTAATGGAGTCATTGAAACTTTTAAGAGCCGCTGCTCAACCCTTGTATCAAGAATACAAGCTTATCAATATTCTCCTCAACTAAACATACCTAGTGGAGAATGCTTTAACCAACATCAAGATATTGATTTTCTCCTGAGCATCTACACATCATGCACTAGTACTGGTGGCTGAGGGATTGACAGAGAATCCTGATCTGCTTTTAGCCTCATGTTTCTTTATCTTCTTAAAGGGAACAAAAGTTTTAAAATTGTAAAAATATAAGATATAACAAAAGGGAGTTTCATGCAATCTCTAAGTATTGGTTAATGGCTTGAAATATATTGTACATAAGTCGCATGATTCACCAGCAAAGGATAGAAAGGATGAATATGATCACAATAAAACTTTTAATTGAAAAAATGTATCATAATAGTTTATTAGGTGCCTGAAGCAACATATTGGTGCATAGGCTGAAGTTAGTCATTCATACAGTTCAAATTTATGAACTCAAGACAATTAGAGGTATACACCAGAGGAAAGTACGATTTAGAATAGAGAAAACATTGTATGTTGTACAGGTATCAGGCAAAAAACAATAGCAGAGGCCAATATAGATTCTGAAGATGAAGTTTTAATTTCAAATCCTCAGAAAATAAACTCATAGAAAGCGGAATAAAGTAGAATGCCCCAACCAATAAGCTATTCAAATAAACTCTAAGATAAAGAGTTTTGGAGATCTGGATTAATAACGAGACAAAATAAAACACCAAATTTTTTTTCTTCAAATGAACTAATTCAACCGGTTTCTTTTCCTTTATCACATGCTTTAGATCGTCATCTCAACTTAAGCACAATAGAGAGCATACTATGTTGTACATCCATAGCCGAAATATATGAGCAACAACAAAATGAAGGACGAAGTGAGCAAAGGGCATCACAAGCACCTTTATGTTCCCTTTAAAAGGTTGAGCTGCAGCTGCCATGGTAGCTTCCTTTTCCTATATTCCCCTTTTTCTACACAACTTCAAATCAACATCAGAGGAGGTGGAAGAGGGAAAGGACCGACATTGTTAGAAGAATTAAGAGAGCAGGGGAGGCCTCATACCTTGAAGCAGCGGCGATATCGGAAGAAAAGCTCCGGGCCGGCGGAGATGGTGGCGACGCGGGATCAAAGAGACGGCGGCGGGACGAAATAGGGAGAGGCGTCTGTGTTCCAAAGTTCTTTGTTCTCCCAAAGGGTTTAAGAGCGGGCGATAGATAGATTAGGAGGAAGTCGGGTTCATCAACTGAAATGAGAACCCGAATCCGACAAGAGCGCCACTTTCAGTTTTTGTTGCCCTGCCATCGGATTCCTGGCGTGCCGTGCCGTGCCAATCAAAATCCGACCCGTTATAGATCCGATCTGAGAGAAAATGAAGTTTTCTCCCTTCTCTGTATAATATTTTCTTTCTCCCTTCGATTTATTTTTTGCTATCCATTTCTGGCTTTCAGCTGCTTCAGATTTTATTATGTTTTTTTTATAAAAAAATAACTATGATTACTAAAAATATGTTTAAATTTGACAAATAATTGACATGGTATTTATAATATCTATAACCAAAGTAAATGGATTTCGAGATCTCGGTCATCTTTAATTTTTTGGTGTCTTGTCCAAACGCCAAAAAGAATTGCCGAAACTTAAATCATTTTCCTTGTAGAGAAAGATGTGATATTATAGTATACACAAGGTGATCATAAATATGCAAAAATTATATAATATATAAATACATTATGAAAATATTATAAGATTTAGAGAATATTTTAAAAATTAAAATACCTTTAGGTGAAATTCTCAAAAATGAAGAAAGAGTAATAAATTAGCATTTTCATAAACCAAAATAATTCCATGAGAAATTTTAAAAATGAAATAATGATGCACAAATTTTAAAAATTGAAATACAAAAGTTTACATTTTAATTTTGCCCTCTCATACTTGTGGCCGGAGTCTTTAAAATGTTAAAGACTTTTGTCAATAGTTTGTAAGACTAATTTTTATAATTTTTAATTTATATATATATATATAAATTGTTTATTTATTAAAATTTAATTTCATGATTTTTTAGACTTTTAAAGAATTTTGACAAAGTATTTAATTTGTTCTAAATATTTTCATGAACTTCATAATATCACTAGTTCATCTCCTGCTCCGAAGAACCCCAAGCGGCCTAGGCTTTTGTTTAGGATTTTTTTTTCTCCAAGTGCTTCCTCATCCATGGACTATGATGGTTCATCTTCCCCTGTGATTGCCCCAAAATGAATGTCCTCAGCTGAAATGCGAGGGGGTGGGGCTTGGAGAAGACCTATACAGGATTATCTCCTAACCCATATCCAAAGGTTCTCTTTATTGTAATTGCTTTGTAGAAAACATAAAATTTGAATGAATTGTAAGTGCTTAAATTAATATGTTCTTTGGGCCGACACTAGTGAGGTGTGGCATAATCGTCTGAAGCTGCTGTAGGCGGCCTTATTCTAGTTTGGAACTCCGTTGTTATTCTTGGGATGCGAAGACAAATCACAGCGGAAAATAATAGTTTAAAAATTTAAAAATATTCCAAAAATAGCGATCTACTTTAGCGACGATGAAGAATTCAATACATGAGGAATGAGCAATTTTTATACCTTTAACTGAAAGGGTGAATGAACTACTCCAACCCCAAATACAAGATGCACATATGCACGTCCTCCAACGATAATTTACACCAAACACCTCATAACACAAGGGGCAGCGACCTCTTAGACTCGTCGTGGCTCAATGGACGGGTTTCTCAAACTCTGATTTTCACCAAACAAGGGCTGACCCTTCCAACAAGATCCGGGCAGCGAGCAAATGGAGAAAGACGATGAAAAAAATCCAAAACGAATTGACATAAGATAAAAATATATTGCTAGAATTTTAGGACTCATCTAAAGATCCAACACGACAACAATTTCCAGCGAGGGAAAAATCTGGTGGAGCTTCTCCAACTGAATCCTCATCAAGTGGGGATTCAAATTTCAGCTCCCTATCAAATAATCAAATATGGAGTCAAAACTAATATCCCTATTTAATAGGGAGGCTAGGCGCATGGAGAGACCAAGCTTGGTCTAATAGTGTGTTAATAGTATGTTATTTAAATTTTTTGTCTAAATTTGATTTATTGATTTTAGTCGATTCTTATCGTTTAGGTAATACACTAATTTGAATAGCAAGTAGAAGCGATAAATAAGACAATAAAACACAACCAAAAAAGCAATGCTAACACAAGTAGATTTATAATGGTTCGGCCCCCAATACCTACTCCACTACCTAAGCATCTCTCTTAGGATTTCCAAACTAGCTTAACTAGGTTAATTAATTTCCTTATAAAGAGAACGTTTTGACCGAAGAGTCTCATCTCTCAAACCGAAGGCACTTTCACACCCGAAAGTATCCCGTCGGCCTTCCTACCGAGAGCACTCTCTCACCTCAATCTTAACGACAACTCAACTAATCATAGCAAACTACGTTTACACTAGTGGAATTAAACCTTAACACCAAGGCAACCACCAACCATTCAAGACCTAACAACCTAGGTCTTCACACTTTCAAATACAGTGAAATAAACACTAAAATATACAAACAATAGAGCAAATAAATAATACAATAAATACTTAGCTCCAAACACGAATTCTAGCTCCTCTTGATGACTCGATGATGAATCGATTAAAGCTTGAAGGCAAGATCAAGGATGTGAGGATCAAAGCTAGGGTTTTGCAAAGGAAAATTAATGAAAATATCTTGAACTATTGAGTTTTTAACAAATCCGTCCCATATTTTTATTTATAATAAATTTATACTCGAATATTCATCTTTGTATCAATTGTATACTCTCGTCAATTGGGTGTTAAAATAGTTGTTATATGTTGACGTGGACTGCACAGTCAGCATAAATAAATAATTTTTTTAATCAAATTTGCCTTGTCATCAAATTTTTTAATAAATGAATATCAATAATATATTTGATGACGAGGCAAATTTGATTAAAAATTATTTATTTATGCTGACTGTGCAGTCCACGTCAACATATAACGGTTATTTTAACACCCAACTAACGAGAGTATACAATTGATACAAAAATGAAAGTTCGAGTATAAATTTGTTATCAATAAAAGTATATGACAAATTTGTTAAAAACTTAATAGTTCAAGATATTTTCATTAATTTTCGCTTTTTGCAAAGAGTAGCTCAATGAAAGCTTAAAAGGTGTAAAAGATGTCTCAATAGTCTCAAGAAGTGCTAAGGAAGGCTCTCATAGCTTGTATTTATAAGCCATGGAGAGGAGACACCAAACAGCCAACACAACGGACGAGTTTCTGCTCGTTGGCGCCGCTCGGTCGGTGGCCCCAACTCAGGGTCACGTGACCGGCCAAGGTATACGTGCCTATACCCCGTAACCAAACCCATGCGCATGCCAACTCATAATAAATAAACATAGTGGAAAGAATGTAATGAGTTTTATTTCAAATGGAAAACCAAACCGGATTTCATTATAAGTAAATTTAGCAAAATAGTAAAGTGCGGAAATAAATAAATCAAAGTTCAACGGTTCATTTGCAAATAAAATCTGAAATAAAAGACATGAATGTCCCCAAGGGACTACAAATCCAAAATACCAAAACACAGGTGCATACCAAACTACTAAAGACTCGACTACGACCCATAACTAGGATTGCTACGAGATCAATGTGGCTCCTCTGCCCTCTAGCCGCGCCAATTGCTTCAGCCCACCTCACCGGTCAGGCTCTGCAAAAAAATAAAACAAAACAACAACAGGTGAGTTCAAAGAACTCAGTGAGCGGTTCTACCAACCCCCACTAGAAACCAAACAAAGAGTTATAGCATATGATAAAACACTTGTCCTAAACAGGAATAAAGTCACCAGGGTGTGACTAGATGTTAGGCCATCTGGCCATCACATGCCCGAAGGCAACCAACACTCTAGCAGTGAAGTATAACAGGCCTAAGCCTACCATACCCTAAGGCAACAATCATACTCAAGGGTTACTAGGATAATCCGGATTGGCTCATTCAAACTTATCTTATAACAAAGAAACTCGGGAGCAATTGGGATTTGCCCGTCCGAACTTGCTCCACGAGACGCGAAGGAACAATCGGGATTCGCCCATCCGAACTTGTCCCTTTAAGATATCACAGGAATAATCGGGATTTGCCCGTCCGAACTTATTCCTTGAAGAAACTCGAGAATAATCAGGATTTGCTCGTCCGAACTTGTTCCACGAGAAAACACAATAACAATCGGGATTTGCCCATCCGAACTTGTTCCAAAGTGATGACGTAGGAATAATCGGGATTTGCTCATCCGAACTTATTCCTTTAAACACAGGTTGAGAATTAACCATCCAACCTTCTGGGCCAAGTGTGCAATCCGGCTACTAGCCGAGCCTTTCCTCCATTCATAAAGATATGACGCAATATGACCTAAGTCAAATGTCTTCTACAGTGTCTTAGGGGTGTCTTTGCTGGGAAACACCGCAACACTCCATGTCCGATCCCAACACCTAGACCCGTAATGTCATAACCCATAAGGTTTTATTTCATTCATAACTATATTTGTTGGTTCATAACATATTATGCTGCCCCTTTTGAATTTTAATTATGCAATTAAAATTATCATCACCAAGATTAGGGTTTTGTTTTAGGATTTTATTTTCAGTTTACTGTTGAGCCCGAAACTGGTGTACCCAAATCGAATCTGACTTCCAAAGTGTGACCTATGGATCTGAACTATATTTTCTAGTCAAAACAATAGGTTACACGACTATGTTCAGTAAACTATACACATCACAACAGAGATTACAAAATCAGCCCTGAATTATAATTTCAGCATGAATTTTTCAGCAAGATTGAATTTTCAGCATGTTATGGAAATAATTCCGAAATTCACATAATATAAATCCTAAATTTCTATCACCACATATTTATAACATCAAGTCCATCATCCAAAACAAATTCATAATTTGTTAATCAAGATCTAGCAAGCATCTACATCATCATAAGATCAAGGCTCAAGTTTTAAATCAAGAATCCACATCAAGAACACTCATGGCATCAAGAGAAATCTTTCCACATGCAACATAGATTCATAAGCTGAAATTACATATCTAAACACATCTCATGCATTGGCATCAAAGGAATTTAAATTAAGGAGGTCAATCCAAGCCTAGTTTGTAAAGAACATATCAAGGATTTCTTTTAGGCATTTCATCGAACACCTTGAGGGCACCCTTATCTCTACCTTGGCCGAGCACCCCTAGGGGGGGGAGGGTTTCGGGTCTCCTCTCGCATGACAATCACAAAAGAAACGACGAAAATTTGAGAGTCGACGGGAAAAGCTCACAATGATACTTTGAAATTCAAGAACGGCTCAAGAATTCAAGAAAACCACGAAAAAAGGGATGGAAGATCCACTCACATGATTTAGGAAGAAAGAATACGAGAAATTCCAAATCGGCGACCTCCAAATCTGGCCTTGAAGATGCGGCGGCTCAGCTCCTCAAGAAGGGGTGGCAGCTCCAAGGCTCAAGGGGGAAGGGGCGTCGGCTTCAACCAAGTCGACGGCTTGGGCTCCAAGGAGAGGGGAAAGAGGGAGGGATGGCTCGGCGGCTGGCTTCTTGAAAGCGGCGGCTTCATGAGAGGGGAAAGGGGAGAGGGGCGGCTTGGCTTGGGCTGCTCCTCTCTCCTATTCAGTTGGTGCGGCTCCAATAGGGAGCCACCTAGCCCTAGGGGAGAATTTTATAATCCCCTCATATTTCCTCCTATCCACACCCTAAAACCCGCACTCTTATCAACCCGGATCCGCAACCTGCTAACCCAACTAATCCCACTAGCTCAACATAACCCTATGCTAAATACAATCATCAATCACATGCACACTCATACATTATAATTTAATAAATCAAGCACACGCAACAGAATAATTAAATAAATTTATCTACGTAGGGAAGGGAATTTCATAATTCAAGCTCCTACTTACCCAAGCTCGCAAGCTCGCACCAGATCATGAGTCGACTCGGCTCGACCTCGAACTAGTCCGCTAGGCTGACAATCACAAATAATAACAAAAGTAAATATTAATATATAGGATATTACATATAAATTTTCGAAAATCAAAAATTTTATAATCTCCCGAGTCAAATATGAATCGGTTAAATGCTTTCAAAAATTCCTTTAAAATATGTCGTTAACTAGTTTTTACCCAAGGAACAATTATCGGGACTTTTGGTGTCAAGGAAATGTCTAGGTTATATAGCCTTCCAAGGAGCTCCTTAGGCTTTGTGAATTTTAGAGCTATTTTTTTATTTTTCGGTTTTTCATATTTTGGTGTTCGGGTTTCGTTTTTGGATTCTTATACATCATATTACAACACTTGTTAAACACCATAAACCTAAACTCTATCTTTCCTAAGAATCCCGAGCGTCGACGAATGCACTTGTCGATTTCTCCGATTTCTCCGATTTTTCGATCAGGGACGTCGTGCGCTAATCGACTTGGAACTTGAAAATATTTCTCTATGAAAATATTAGTTCCATGTTTGTTATCATCAAAACCGAGATTAAGACCAAGGTTGAAAATCTTAGGCCAACAATCTCCCCCTTTTTGATGATGACAAATAACCTTAGGAAAATATTTTCTATTAAGCATAAAAGAAGTCAATCATGAGATTTCTCCCCCTATCAACATACATATCTAAATAATTATACTCCCCCTATTTATATACATGATTTTTCTATATTCTCTTCCATTTTAATTATATTTTTCTCCCCCTTTTGATATCAATAAAAAAGGACAAGAAAAGTCAACTATGGTCAAAGTTAGGACTTGAAAACTAGTTTTCATAAAAATGAAGTCAACCAACCCAAGGGACGAAAACAACATATCCATTATGATACAAATTTAATACATGATATCAAAGAATTCTAAGTCTACTGTTCATGTATCAAGCTCAAGTAATGATATTTTCATGTATCGGTCAACATAATAAAAACCATTTTAGAAATGATTTTTCATCAGTCAAAATAAGAACGATACCAAAAACATGATTCTAACATCATACTTGAAGTCTCATTCAAAGGTTTCAACGAAAATCCAAAGTATCGAAAAATAAGGAAGAACGATACTTTAAAGTTTTAAAATCCAATTTCAAAAATCTAAATCAAATCACATTCATAATCAAGATTTTCAAAATTTTTATGCCATAAACTAGAATTTTCAAGGAAGATACAGATTTAAGAATCAACAAAGAATCATTTTTCTACATTTTTCTAGAATTCATTGAGTTCTAGTGGCATTTTTATAAATATCAATCATTTTTTTCAAATGTTTCTAGATTTTATCCAAACTTTTCAGATTCCATGAATATGATCATTTAAAACATATATATTAAGTTTGATATGAAAATAATATCATTTGGTCAAAATATCAACCTAGCGCAGTTTCATTAAAAAATAAGCATGGTAATATGAAATTGCTAAGTATCAAATTTGATCAATTACTCATGGCTTTTCAAGTTTAATCACATGAACACCTAACATGAGTAAATTTAAACATGTTTGTGAAGTTTGTGCTCAAAATGACATTTCTAAGTCAAATTGTTGACTTATGTCAAACTTTTTCAATTTTGAATCTCTTAATGTGAGTTAGTTATCATTTTATCCATTTACATATGATTTTTCAATTTTAAATACATGGAAGCAAATCATGAGTAAACTCAAATATGTTCATCAAGTTTCAACTTAAAATGAAGTCTCTAAGATGAATTTCTACCTAGAGCACATTCATTCAAACTAGATGATGTGAAATTGCCTAAGTATCAAAATTTTATCTACTCATGAAATTTCAATCAATTGTCATGCAAAGTCATTCATAAGCATAGAGAAATCATTTGATCAAGAAAATAGAGGTATTATGCAAGAATTTTACCAAAATGAAACTCATACCTCACTTCTTGAGAAATTTCCCAATTTTTATTTTCTTTCCCAATTTTCTTTAGTCTTCCATTAAAAATAAGTTTATCTTGCAAGCAAGCATCATTAGTATCATAATGAACATAAGCAAGATAACTAGACTAGATAGCAAAGAGGAAAAAAATCACGTATCGTTTTCAAATACCTACTTTGCTAAATGGTAAAAATTCATTTTAAAGAAGTAAACATGATATCAAAATGAATCAAGAGATCTCAAAATATAAAAATTTAGAAAAGTAAGATCTCTAAACATGTTTAACTAGTTTGGACTTAGAAAGAATGTCTCTAATAATAAATATCAACCTAGAGCAAGTTTTATTCATTGAAATTTGCATAAGTACTAAAATTCTACCTACTCAAGAGAATTCAAGGGTTTAACATGCAATTCTAATAATGAGTATAAAGACATAATTGAAGTTTAAACATTGAGGTATAACACTAAAATTTTGAAAGAATCGAAGTTATACCTTATTCATGATAATTTGCCAAACTTATCCTTTTCCTACTAATTATTAGACTTCCTAAAATACTCATAACTTGCAAGTAGGCTACACTAATATTTTAGGGAAAATATAGCTACTTAGCAAGTTAACCAAACCAAAAAGCAAAGAGAAGCATCATGTATCATTATCAAAGTTCACTTTGCTAAATAGTTTGAAATCCATTTTAAATGAAATCAAGTGATACCAAAATGAATTTTAAGTGACACAAGTGAAATATAAATGAAAATATGATCTACAATCTTTTCTATTGATTGAAAATCGAAAGGTCACAATGAGCCAACGATTTAGAACCGCAAGATCGCATGAGCCTATTATAAGCTACATAAGTCTCCGAAGAGATCGAAAATTAAAAATCAAAAACATTTTTGAAAGCATATCATAAGCGGGAAAAATAATCAATCTAAGCAAGTATCATAAACTCTAACTATTAATGGATCAATTGAAGTTAAGAGATGATACCAAACCTTTTAGATGCAAATTTTCACTTCCATAGGCATCTAGGTGAAAAACTTGATGTTGCAACCATTAGGGGTGAGCAAACTTCACTGATTCACCGAAACCGAACTGAAACCGATTTAACCGAACCGAATTAACCGAATTAATTTCAGTTCGGTTTTTGGTTAAAGAAATTTTTGGGTTTGGTTTTCGGTTCGGTTCGGTAAATTAACCGACGGTTCGGTTAATTTACCGAATTAACCGAATATATATGTATATATATATGTATATGTATATATATATATATAATAACAGATATATTAGATCTTATCATTTGTCTTGGTGGTTAAGTGTTAAGTTTAGCATTTCCGCCGGCCCGGGTTCGAATCCCATGTTGTGTAATAATATTTATTTAACATTCGATATATATATAATAGGTGTTAGTTATATATAAATTGATAGTAATATTTGCTAAGATGGTTAGAAGGGTAAAAATTAAAATTTAATTCTCCATTTGGCCGAGTTTGAGTCCACATACATGGTTTGAAATTTTTTTTAATCTGTTTGGTTAACCGAACCGAATCGAAAATTCGGTTAATCGAATCGAATTAACCAAATTTTTTCGGTTCGGTAAACGGTTAAATTTTTTTCTATGGTTCGGTTCGGTTAACCGAACCGAACCGATGCTCACCCCTAGCAACCATGTAAGAATCTTTCATTCAATTCTTGGCCAACTTCAACACATCACTTTTCTTTATCCTTGTGTGGTAGCTCCCTCTACAAAAGAGCATGAAACTTTTGGTACCCAAATGACTTTGGGTCATTGGGGGTTAGATGGCCTAGGGATCCAAAGTGTCCTAGCTACACTTGGATTTTTCTTGAACGCACAATAAAAAATAGCATGGCCAAACATACCACACAAAAAAACAATGTCCATTAAATTTCTTTTCATTTTTGCTATGGACATGAGATTTATCATTAGAATACTTGACATGTGAACTATGATCAGCATGAGCATGAGCATTCTTAAAGGAAATATTTTTGTTTTGAGGTTTTCTAAATGAGACATTTTGATTTTTTAGAATTAAAAGAAAAAGTATTAACTTTTCTACTCAAAATCAACATCTCATTTTTCAAAGCATTCACAGATTTATGCAATGCATGCAATTGAGATTTCAACATACCATTTTCAATTTTGAAACCATTTTTCAATTCATTACTTCTAAGTTTCATTTTTTATTTCAAATTCTCATTTTCAAGTTTCAAGGCTCTAAGCTCAATTTCTAAATAATCATGGCATGAATCAAAAGAGCAAAATTTCAATTTCTTATTTTCGCTTTTGAACTCATGCAAATGACTAACAAGCTTTAGGTTTTCTTTCTTGATTTTTCTATTTTCCTTATTTAATTTCATGAGCATGGCGTACATCTTCTTAGATTCTTCTAATAGCTCATCATAAGTCATACCTAAAGAATTAGAGCTACTATCATCATTATCAAGATTTTTATCATGACTAGAAGTAGAAGATTTTACCTCATTATTAGCATCCATGAGGCAAGCTTTTGAAATGACTTTATAATCATGACGAGAGGGTGCTTCACTTGAATAAGATGATGATGTGGAAGCATTTGACATCTTCTTTGCCTTGTTCTTCATGGAAGGGTAATTTTTTTTCACATGCCCATTTTCCTTGCATGCATGACACACTACTTTTTTTTTCGGCTCTTGGAGCTACTCCTTTGACTAGAAGAGCTATGGGCATCAAAACCAATATTAGGGGTAGGTGAATGACCATTGTCATCACTACCTTAATTAGAAGTGCCAATCTCTTCGATCTTGGCATAATCATATAGAATGTTTAAATTAGCCCAAATATCATATGCAGAAGTACAATGCATGACATTTTCAAAGATGCCATTTTCCAAGGAACAAAATATGCAGTTCGTAGGTTTAGCATTTGACTCAAACATATCTATTTGTTCTTGGGTCCATGCATTCATGTTTTTCTTAGGTTCAATGTATTTAGTCTTTACCATAAACACACTTAAACCTTGTGTCTTTAGAAATGTGTACAATCTACCCTTCGAAAGACCAAAGTTATACTCATCAAACCGATGTGGTATAGATGCTACCAACTCTAGTGCCATTTTCGGATCGATACTAGATGTAGAGGAGATGATGAAATCTCAATCTACGACCCGCTTTGATATCAAATATTGGTGAAATGGCCTACACTAGAGGGGGTGAATAGTGTGTTACCTAAACTTTTTACCAAAATTTGATTTATCGGTTTTAATTGTTTCTTATAGCGTAGGCAATACACTAATTTGAATAGCAAGCAGAAGCGATAAATAAGATAATAAAATACAATCAAGAAAGCAATGCTAACATAAGTACATTTATAGTGGTTCGACCACAATGCCTACTCGACTACCTAAGCACCCAACTTAGGATTTCCTAATTAGCTTAACTAGATTAATTAGTTTCCTTACAATGAGGACGTTTTTGTTGGATGAAATCTCACACTAGAAAGGGGGAGGGGTGAATAGTGTGTGTCCTTTTTCTATTTAATCAATTTTCTTTTTGCTTAATTTCAACTTCTATCAAATGCAAATATAACTTAATGATGTTTGTTATCAAATATCAAGCACAACGATAAGTAAACAATCAAGGCAATGCTAACACGATGAAATATAGTGGTTCGGCCAACCGCCTACTCCACTACTTGGCTCATCACTAAGGATTTCTAACCAACTACTTTATAGAACTTGTGTTTCCCTTTGAATACAACTGAGGACACAATTCTCACCTCTTTAAGAATTCCTCAAACCTATTCACCTAGGTAAAACACAAATCTACAAAACCTACTCCTAAGTGTTTCTCTAGCATACCTAGCAAGCTATTACAGGTGAAAATAAGTTTAAAACAACTCCTCAAATACAATGAAAAAGAGCTAAGAATTGAAAGAAGAACCAATGCTCTTTCCCAAGCCTTCAAGCCTCCAACTTGCCAGTAGATGAACTTGAATCGTAGCAGAGTTGAGGAAGAATGGGCGCTTGAAGAAGAATGTTGACAGAAGAACAAGGCGCAACAATCAAACTCTAAGAAGGCTGAAATCACTCTTTTAAAAGCTCAATTAATTCTCTAAGAAGTCTTAAAGGAGTTAGGTGAGGGGTATTTATAATCCCTCAGCCGAATGGGCTATTCAATGGGCGGAATACTAGCCATTTCCGTCGTTTGGTCTCTTGTCGGTCGATCGTCGGTCGACTGATCGATCGACCGCTGGCTATCTATGAATTAATCGCACTGTTCAGTCGATCGACGGGTCGATCGAATGAGTCACGACTTCAGCGATTCATAATCCTATCGACCGACGCACCTTTTGCCAATTTTTAGCATTGGTCGGTCGACCGACGTAGCCCACTGCCATTTTATGGCATCATTCGATCGACCAACCGATCGATCGAAAATGCTACTGCCAATTTTTCTGCCTTGTTCAGTCGATCGACCGCTCGATTGAACTCAGGTTGAGACTGATTTTTTCTTTATATTTGTTACATGCTTTTTCATAGGTTTAGTTACCAAGTTCTAACTTGGATAACTTTACAATTAGGCTTGGGATAAGATCGTCCTAGGGCTATATTACAAGATATCTACTTAGTCTATACCCGAGCCTTTCTTTGACGTTCTTTTTCTATCGATTCTTGACGATCTTTTCTTTCGTTTCTCCGAACGAAGTTTGCATGCTTATCGCACCCTCAACCTGAACTCAAAACTTCACACATAGATTAAATATATGTTTGTTATCATCAAAATGAAGATCGAAGCTTAAGAGAAACCCTTAAGCCAATAATCTCCCCATTTTTGATGATGACAAACATAACATGGAATTTTAAGAAAACATATGCATATTCTTTCTGAGTTTGAGTTAAGGCATACAAGATATATAACTCAACAAATACAAAAATATATATAACTCAACATATGCTCCCCCTATCAATGTGCATATCATTTTTGTAACTCCCCCTAACTATATGCATCATAAAGACAAGTGTGACCTTACTTTTTCTCCCCCTTTTGACATCCATCAAAAAAGGTAAGAATTAAGGTATAATTAATGAGTGTCATCATGAAAACCAAGAAAGCCATAAAACCAAGTATCATCTACCACTATAGTCCTTCCTATTAATGTAAGCCTATAGAAGGCAAACATCAATAAGTCGCAAAGCCCCACTACAGAGCAATACATAAGTGTGATGATACTTTATAGAATGCAATTTTGAAATATATATATGTTTTGAAGAAGAACATCTTAACAACTAGGAAAAGCACAAATCCCTAATTGCATCTTTAAGTTTGTAAATCTTTCCTCAACTAAGGGTTTTGTAAATATATCGGCAAGTTGTTTGTCGGTGGATACAAATTCTACCGAAATATTTCCCTTAGTTACATTATCCCTAAGAAAATTGTGCCTTAAATCAATATGCTTAGTCCTAGAGTATAAAATAGGATTCTTTGTTAAATTTATTGCACTAGTATTATCACAATGAATAGGTATGCAAGAATACTTAAGTCCATAATCTAAAAGGGTTTGTTTCATCCAAAGGACTTGTGCACAACAACTAACCGCAGCGATGTATTACGCTTCGGTAGTTGAAAGTGCAATTGAGTTTTGTTTCTTTGAGAACGAAGAAACAAGACTCACTCCTAAGAATTGATAACACTCACTAGTGCTTTTTCTATCTACTTTACACCCGACAAAATCTACGTCCGAAAAACCGATTAAATCAAAAGATGTATGACATGGATACCATAATCCTAAGTCAACCGTGCCCTTTAAATATCTCAACATGCGTTTGACCGTACTTAAATGAGACATTCTAGGGCAAGATTGAAACCTAGCACATGCACAAACGCTAAACATGATATCGGGTTTACTTGTGGTTAAGTAAAGAAGACTACCAATCATACCTCGATATCGTTTTTCGTCGACTTTGACACCATCTTCATCTTTGTCAAGCTTGATAGATGTGCTCATTGGTGTAGAAGCAATCTTGGCTTCATTCATCCCAAATCTTTTGATGAGCTCCTTTGTGTACTTGGCTTGATTGATGAAGATTCCTTTGTTGGTTTGCTTGATTTGGAGACCAAGCATGAAGGAGAGCTCTTGTAAGCGAAATGGCGACACTAGAGGGGGGGGGGGTGAATAGTGTGTTTACTAAATTCTATTAGCCTAAATTCCAATTTAATTATTTTCTTAAATCATTTAGGCAATTTGCAATCTTACGATTTGATACGGAAGCGATATAACCAATTAAGCACACGCAATAATAAATAATAATATAAACACAAGATTTATAGTGGTTCGGCCTCAATGCCTACTCCACTACCTAAGCACCCCGCTTAGGATTTCCAAACTAGTTTTACTAGATTAATTGTCGTTTCCCTTACACAGAGGACTTTGACTCGAAGAGTCGCACTCTCGACCTAAGGCACTTCCACACTCGGAAGTTTTCGCCTTCTTACCGAGAGCACTCTTCCACCTCAACCCTAAGGGACAACTAAACTAATCCTAGTAACAACTAATTTTTACACAAGTGAATTTACACCTTCACAACAAGGTAACCACTTCACACAACAAGACCTAACAACCTAGGTCATACAAACGCACAAATCAAATAAAAATGTGTTCAAATAAAATAGTTAAAATACAATCAAATGAGCTAAAAGATTAAACCAATGATTAATGCTCCCTTGCAAGCCTTTGGCGCCTTCAACTCGTTAGGAGGTAGAACTCGTATTAGATCCCGAGTTGAGGAAGAAAGCTAGGTGCTTGCGAGAATGTTCGCGGAAGAACGGAGCGCCACGCTGCAATCGATCTTTGGAATGCTCAAATCTCCCTTTAGAATGCTCAATCAAGTCTGTTAGAGTAGGAGAAGAAGATTAAAAGAAGTTATATGAGGTATATTTATACCCTCATGAAGAAACGACAACTCAAAGGATATAAAACTATTCGTTGCAGGCCACCGGTCGATTGATCAGTCGATCGACCGATCGATCGCCGCTTACTCTCTGTGTGCGGTTGATCGACGGGTCGACTGCCCGACGCAAGACTCGTGATCCGCCATTCGGTGGACCAATCGGTCGATTGACGCGATCTTGCATCTTCAGCAAACCCAGTTCGGTCGACCGATCGATCGACCGCTAGGGCTACTGCCCTTTTTAGGCCTCTGTCGGTCGACTGAAGTAGCCACTGCCTATTTTCGGTAGTGTTCGATCGACCGACAGGTCGACCGAAAGAGCTAATGCCTCTTTCCTTACCTTATTCGATCGATCGCCCGGTCGACTGAACTTAGGCTGAATTTTATTTTTCAGCCGATTTTCTTCCGCGCTTTGTTTTCGAGTTCCGGCTTTCAACGACCATCAACTTGGAGAGCTTTTATGTGATCTTTGATCTCGTCCAATGCGACTTTGGTGCACTCATCGAGCTTCCAAAAATTCCCACGACGAACTCGAGCGCGATGATCAATGTCCTTCAGATTTTCTGATTTCTTTTGATTTATCCAATCGAGGACATCGAACGCTAATTAATATGGAACCTGAAAGATTTCTTGATGAAATATTAGTTCCATGTTTGTTATCATCACAACTGAGATTAAGAGATTAAGACCATGGTTGAAAACCTAAAGCCAACAGCTCTCTCATCATGCTCATCTCAAACTCATCTTGCATACACTTAGCAAATCACTTACAAAGAGTTTCATTAGTAGCACCAAAAATTATGTCATCAACATAAATTTAAACTAATAAAATATCATTTTCATGATGTTTAATAAAAAGTAAAACATCGACTTTTCCAATGTTAAAACCTTGTTCAATTAAAAAATTTGAAAGCCTTTCATACAAAGCCCTAGGGGCTTGTTTTAAACCATATAATGCTTTTTTAAGTTTGAAAACATGGTTTGAAAACTCAAAACTTTCAAATTCGGGGGGTTGTTCAACATATACTTCTTCATTGATGAAACCATTTAAGAATGCACTTTTAACATCCATTTGAAAAAGTTTAAAACCTTTAAAACTAGCCTATGCCAAAAGCATTCGAATTGCTTCTAATCTAGCTACGGGAGCATAAGTTTCATTATAATCTATTCCTTCTTGTTGATTGTACCCTTCTGCCACTAACCTAGCTTTGTTTCTAATGACTAATCCTCCTTCATCTAACTTATTTCTACATACCCATTTAATCCTAATTATAGTTTGTTCGCTAGGTCTAGGTACTAAGTCTCATACATCATTTTTAGCAAATTGGTTGAGTTCTTCTTGCATAGCTAGTACCCAAAACTCATCTTCTATTGCTTCCTTAATGTTGTTAGGCTCTACTTGAGATATAAATGCTACATATTGACAAATATCATTGAGTTTAGAGCACATTACCACTCTAGTTGATGGTTCTCCAATGACTTGATCCATTGGATGATCTCTTATCAATCGATATCCTTTGGGGAGAGGTGGTAGAGCTTCTTCTTCCTCATCTTCAACTTGAGGTAGAGTTGTGGATGATGGTTCTTCATGTTGTATTTCCTCATTATCTTCATCCTCCACCTCTTTGTCATAAAGTGTGAGGTCCTCAAGTTCCTCACCTATAATTACAATCTTCATATTTCTAGAAGAATCATTAGCTTCATTAAACGTGATATGCATAGATTCTTCAACAATCATGGTTCTATGATTGTATACTCTATATGCCTTTTGAATTAATGGAGTAACCTAGGAAAATCCCTTCATCGGATTTAGAATCAAATTTTCCTAAATGCTCCTTAGTATTTAAGATGAAATATTTGCATCTAAAAATATGAAAATATCTCACATTTGGGATTTTACCATTCCAAAGCTCAAAAGGTGTTTTCTTAATTTTAGGTCTTAATAAAACACGATTAAGCACATAACAAGAGGTATTTATGACTTCGGCCTAAAAATACTTAGGCAAATTATTTTCACATAGTATGGTCCTAGCCATCTCTTGTAAGATTCTATTATTCCTCTCAATCACCCCATTTTGTTGAGGGGTCATAGGGGAAGAAAAGATATGTTCAATACTTGAATCATCACAAAATTCAGATTTTTTTTCATTTTTAAACTCTCATCCATTATCACTTCTAATTTTTAAAATTGAAACTCCTTTCTCATTTGTAACTTTCTTAGTAAACTTTTTGAAAAACTCAAAAGTTTCATTTTTCTTAGCTAAAAAGAAAACCCATGTAAATCTAGAAAAATCATCAACTATAATACATAGCAATATAGTTTTCCACCTAGACTAGCTACATCACATGGACCAAAAAGATCCATGTGCACAAGCTCAAGAATTCTAGATGTACTAACTTGATTAATGCTATGAAATAAAGATTTAACTTGCTTACCTAGTTGACATGCATCACAAAGTTTGTCTTTTTCAAATTTTATCTTGGGCAATCCTTTAACTAATTCTTTCTTAGATATTTCTTGGATGAGGCTCATGCTAGTATGTCCTAGCCTTCTATGCCACAACCAAGAATCATTTTCCATGGCAACTAAGCATCTAACATGGGGATTAGACAAGACATTTAAATCTAATATATAGATATTTCCTTGCCTATTTCCAATAAACATGATGTCATTAGAAGGTGCACTACTAATGATATATTTAGATGCTTCAAAAATAATTACATATCCATTGTCACACAATTGTGATATGCTAATCAAGTTATGTTTTAACCCATCAACTAATAAAACATTCTTAATGCATGGGTAAGGAAGAATACCTATATCACCAATGCCAATAATCTTACCTTTGGTATTGTCTCCAAATGTTACAATGTCCACCATCTTTACTTGATAGGGTTGCAAATAAGTTGATATCACCCGTCATGTGCTTTGAGCAACCACTATCCAATATCCAAGTGCTTCTACTTGCTTGAGGATGCTTCTCCATCTACAAAAGGAGAAGAAACTATTTTAGGTACCCAAATTTTTTTGGGTCCTTGAGTGTTAGTCATTTTAGCAACCCAAGTAAATTTAGCATGTGGGTTCATCCTCAAAGCACAATCTTTAGCCATATGGCCAAATATGCCACAAGAAAAATAATTTCCATTAAATTTCCTTCTATGGTGTGTGTGAGCATGAAAGTGTGATGATTTCTTTTTATGGACAACCTTAGGCATGACATTTTGTAGGGTTGTCATCTTTTCATTAAGCATGCAAAGTTCCTTTTTCAATGTTAGCATGCTATCATTCAAATGCTCTACTTGATCACTTAAATACTTATTTTCATCTTCTAATTTTTTGTTGTCACTTTCTAAGTCCTTCTTAGCCTTCTCTAGGGCATGTTTCTCTTCCTTAAGGGTATCTACTTTCCTTAAAACATTGCATGAAAGTAATAACTATTATTTTCTAGCTCTAAAGATTTATTGTCATTTTTAAGCTCTTTGAATTTTCTTCTAATAGCATTAAATTCATCATGCATTTGATCAAATTCATTTTCTAGCTCTTCTTGAGTGAAAGAAAGCTCACCAAAAGTAAATCTTACCTCATCATCATTTGCCATCAAGCTAGCAAAGATTTGTCTTTTCACTCTGTGAGTCTTCTTCACTCGATGAAGCCTCGATTTCATCCCATAAAGCGATCATTGCCTTATTCTTCTTCTTGTATTTGTCCTTTTTGTGAGGGTTAGAGGTGGAAGCCATTTTGAGAAGTGGGCAGTCTTTCCTTAGATGTCCGGCTTTGTTGCAATGGTAGCATGTGTAGCTTCCTCTACCCTTTCTCATGCCTCCTCTTATGAAGCTCATAAACCTCCTTGCTAACATTGCCATTTCCTCAAAGTCATCTGTCTCTTCCTCGGATGATGAGGATTCTTCTACTTGGTGTGATGCTTTTAAGGCAATGGTCTTGCCTTTGGGGCATCTTCCAAAATATATTGCTTCATATGGGTCTCATGTGTCATGAGAGACCCAATGAGCTCGGTGATCTTCAAGGTGCTCATGTCCTTTGCTTTCATGATTGTAATGACCTTGGGTTCCCAAGTTTTTGGAAGGGAACGAAGAAGCTTCCTTACCTTCTCCTCTTCCATTATCTCTCTGCCAATGTTAGCTAATCCATTTGTAATATTTTGAAATATAGCGTACATAACATCAATGAATTCATGCGATAATATTTTAAGCATTTCATAATCATGCATGAGTAGATTTATTTTGGATTCATTTACTTGTGAAGTCCCTTCATGTGTGGTCTGTAGGACCTTCCATAGTTCATATGCGGACTTCCAGGTAGAAATCCTATTGAACTCATTAATTGATAGACCGCAGTATAATGCATTGATGGCATTAGCATTAGCATTAAAGAGTCTAATCTCATCTTGGTCCCACTCATCCATGTCCTTAGTGGGTGGTTTATACTCTACTTGAATCATCCTCCATACATTCATGCTTAGAGATTGTAGGAAGCCATTCATACGAATCTTCCAATAGGTATAGTTGTTTCCATCGAATAGTGGTGGAGTATGAGTAGAGGACCCTTGAGCTAGTTGGATTTCACTCGACATCTTAATTTGTAGGGAAGATGGTTAAATTTTATCCTACGACCTTGCTCTGATACCAAATGTTGGATGAAATCCCACACTAGAAGGGGGGGGGGGGGGTTGAATAGTGTGTGTCATTTTCTATTTAATCAATTTTCTTTTTGCTTAATTTCAACTTCTATCAAATGCAAATATAACTTAATGATGTTTTTTTATCAAATATCAAGTACAACGATAAGTAAACAATCAAGGCAATGCTAACACGATGAAATATAATGGTTCGACCAACCGCCTACTCCACTACCTTGGCTCATCACCAAGGATTTCTAACCAACTACTTTATAGAACTTGTGTTTCCCTTTGAATACAACCGATGACACAATTCTCACCTCTTTGAGAATTCCTCAAATCTATTCACCTAGGCAAAACACAAATCTACAAAGCCTACCCTAAGTGTTTCTCTAGCACACCTAGCAAGCTATTATAGGTGAAAACAAGTTTAAAACAACTCTTCAAATACAATGAAAAAGAGCTAATTGAAAGAAGAACTAATGCTCTTTTCCCAAGCCTTCAAGCCTCCAACTTGCTAGTAGATGAACTTGAATCACAGCAGAGTTGAGGAAGAATGGGCGCTTGAAGAAGAATGTTGACGAAAGAACAGGGCGCAACAATCAATCTCTAAGAAGGCTGAAATCACTCTTTTAAATGCTCAATTAATTATCTAAGAAGTCTTAAAGGAGTTAGGTGAGGGGTATTTATAACCCCTCAGTCGAACGGGCTGTTCAACGGGCGAAAAACTAGCCGTTTCCGTTGTTCGATCGCTTGTCGGTCGATTGTCGGTCGACCAATCGATCGATCGCCAAGCGACCGTCGGGTCGACCGAATGAGTCGTGACTTTAGCGATCTGCAATCTTGTCGACCGACGCACTTTTTGCCAATTTTTGGCATTGGTTGGTCGACCGACGTAGCCTACTGCCATTTTTTCATCATCTTCGGTCGATCGACAGGTCGACCGAGTGGCTACTACCATTTTATGGCATCATTCAGTCGACCGATCGGTCGATCGAAAAGGCTACTACCAATTTCTCTGCCTTGTTCGATCGATCGACCGGTCGACCGAACTCAGGCTGAGGCTGATTTTTTCTTTATATTTGTTACATACTTTTTTATAGGTTTAGTTACCAAGTTCTAACTTGGATAACTTTACAATTAGGTTTGGGATAAGATCGTCCTAGGGGTATATTACAAGATATCTACTTAGTCTATACCCGAGCCTTTCTTTGACTTTCTTTTTCTATTGATTCTTGACTATCTTTTCTTTCGTTTCTCCGAACGAAGTTTGCATGCTTATCGCAACCTCAACCTGAACTCAAAACTTCACACATAGATTAAATATATGTTTGTTATCATCAAAATGAAGATCGAAGCTTAAGATAATCCCTTAGGCCAACAGTTTTGATCGAAGAGTCTTCGCTCTCAAACCGCAGGCACTTCCACACCCATAAGTATCCCGCCTTTCTACCAAGAGCACTCTCCCACCTCAATCGTAAGGACAATTCAACTAATCATAGCAAACTATATTTGCACCGGTGGAATTAAGACAAAACACCATGTCAACCACCAACCATTCAAGACCTAACAACCTAGGTATTCACACTTTCAAATACAATGAAATAAACACACAAATAATGAAGCAAATAAACAATACAACAAATACTTAGCTCCAAACACGAATCCTAGCTCATCTTGATGCTTTGATGATGAATCGATTAAAGCTTGAAGGCAAGATCAAGGATGTGAGGATCAAAGCTAGGGTTTTTGCAAAGAGTGGCTCAATGAGAGCTTTGAAGGTGTGAAAGATGTCTCAATAGGCTCAAGAAGTGCTAAGGAAGGCTATCATGGCTTGTATTTATATGCCATGAAGAGGAGACACCAAACAGCTAACTAAACAGGTGAATTTGTACATGTTGGCACTACCCGATCGATGGCCGGCTGATGGCAGGTCGATCGGCCGGTCGACCGACCATCGATCGAAAGTCTGTGTCTAAATGTTATATAAGGATTACTTCCCTTTTGGATTCAATAAAAATATCTAGAAAATCAAAATATTTAAGAATTAAAATCTAACTTTTGGGGTCTAGTATAATTTTTTGAAAATCGGAAATTTATAATCCCCCGGGTCAAATATGAATCAGTTAAAGGCTTCCAAAAATTCCGAAAAAATATGTTGTTAACTAGCTTTTACCTAAGGAACAATTACCGAGAATTTTGTGCTAAGAAAATGTCTAGGTCATATATCCCTCCAAGGAGCTCCCTAGATATTACGACCGTTTTGTAATTTTTTGGTTTTTCATGTTTTGAGGTTCAGGTTTAGTTTTTGGATTCTTATGCATCAAATAGAGGATTTACAACGCTTGCTAAATATCTTAAACCTAAACTCTATCTTCCCGAAGAATCTCGAGTGTCGATGAGCGTCATTGCCGATTTCTTCGATTTTCCAATTGGGGACGTCGTCCGCTAACTGACTTGGAACCTGAAAATATTTCTCCATAAAAACATTAGTTCCATGTTTGTTATCATCAAAACTGAGATTAATACCAAGATTGAAAACCTTAGGCCAACATAGTCGAAAATCCTTTTTCGACTTTCATATCCACTATGGCCAGAGATTCTCGACTCGACACTTGCGGGAGTACATAGGACATTCTCTCCTCTTACTAGGAGTAATTGATTCTATATTGGTTGCTCACCTATCTCCATGAAAGCTTCACTATGCCCAGTAGTACTCAACATACGACTATGCGAGCCATGTAGGGAATGCACCAAACCGATAGATCGTTAATCACAAGGTAATCATGACAACCTTAGGTTCAAGGATTGCTTGCACCCACTATCACATAGGGAACAACCTATTGACACTCATATAAGGATTCCATTTGGCGTTCCTCAAGCGGGTCCGTTCAGTGAACTCATTCTCTAATGAGCACCTGCACTTGTACATTAATGACTTCTCATAAGTAACTACGAGATCAGCTACCCCATATCAAATAAAGCATCTACCAAGTGCACTAGTCTTGATGGAATCACTGATCCCCTACTCAATGATCCTATGATTAGGAACGTTTAGAACTGGGACATCTAGATTCTAAGTCTCACTAGCATGATCTCATCATGACCTTAGAATCATTTGCCCGAGTTCATGAGATTCATCATAATCTATTAACAATATATTAAGATGCAACATATGATGAAAAGATGTCTCATTATATTTATTACCCTTGAATACTCCCTAAATACACTGACATGTGATTGGCTCAAGGGCATCATTCATTTCAATCTCCCACTTGCACTTTAGCCAATCACCCTGGTATCTCCATATCTATATTTTCAATGGTGATTAAATTTGCTGCTGTTGTAATCATTTTGGTCTGCAATAATGTCTTTGGTCATCGCCTCTTCCAACGATGAGGTGATACCGCTTTAGGAAAACAACGTTTATGCACGAGATATCTGATCCTTTACTTTGAGTAACAGTTGAGTATTGTCACACAATACGGGCACTGAACTGGTAACCTTAGGAACAACTCCCACTAAGTGATAAACTCTTTTATCCAGTCACTTTTCTTGGCGGCTCCACAAGTAGCAAAGCATAAAGCTTTTGTCACCCTATCGGCTGCAATACCCAGCTAAGAACTCTTTCCTGCTTACTGTACCACTGAGTCATCGAATCGACTACAATACCCCGCTTGGAACTCTTTCCAACTTATTGCACCACCATTCAGAGTATCTCGATATCTTGATATGGATTTATAGTCGTCTAAAATATCTCTAGTTATTTTCAAGTACCTGAGAGTGTTCTTCATGTTTTGTAATGTTCCTCTCCAAGGTCCTCCCGAAAACGGCTAGCCACCCCTTGGGCATAAGCTATTTCATGACCCTTAAGCGAGTAACCTATTTTACTTCCTTCTATGTTAAACTCTTTTAACATTAGTATCAATATACTTTGATCGGGATAATCATAGCATCATTTTATACCTATCCCTTTAAATCTTTATTCCCTAAGCATATAGGATGTCTGTCTCAGATCCATTTCGGAGAAGTTTTGGATAAATAACTAGAGCTAGGAATGTCATTGCTAATAAGCAATATGTCATCCACAGACAGCACAATAAACACAACCGCGCTCCCACTAACATTCTTATATACACAAAGTTCATCCACGTTTTTGATAAGGCCAAACTCTTTGACTATCTCATAAAAAAAGGATGTTCCAACTCCTCGATGCCTGCTTGAGTCCATAATGGACTTCTGCAACTTACATACCTTCCTCGGTCCAATTGAGGATACGAATACCTCTAGCTTAATCATATATATAGACTTATTCCTCAAGCTCTCAATTGAGAAATGTAGTCTTGATATTCATCTACCAGATCTCGTAGTCGTGGTATGCAGCGATGGCTAGCAATATCCTAATGGACTTGAGCATAGCTACAGGTGAAAAAGTTTCATTATAGTCAGCTCCTTGCCTTTGAGTGAAATAGGCATTCAACTCTAGTTGATGAATTTCTTCTTGCAACTCCTCCTTTCTAGGAAGAGATGACTCTGATTCCAAACTACAAGAACTTTCAGCATGATCAGAATGGCTAAATGAATCTTGGTAATCATAAGTTACATTATACTGTTGTGGCCTACATGGAGTGCTGCTGACACTACAACTACCAACAGAAGATGAAGTATTTTCAGCATCACCAGGTTTTGAGCTCCTCATGGAACATTTTTGTTTATCTTGAACTGATATTTTCCTTCCTGCCACCTTGGAAAACATAAGGAGCCTCACATAACAGAGATTGATATTAACCTTTGACACTCAGCCAGCTTCCAGATGTTATAGTCTAAGACCTCAACAACATCACCACAAATCAAATCTGTCGACACCCCCAACCAGTGGAGGGAAGGGTCTGATAGCCTTTCTAGGAACCATGTCCATAGCCACTTTGCTACCTGCTGGATACCCATCATATCTTATAGAATATGTATGCCCATTGCTAGAGACAATACTCCACCAAGAACCTGATGACACCTCACTCGTGGTCCACACTTTCACTCTACTCTCCTTCTTGAACATCATGATGACGATGATCACGGCCTCATGTACAAACCCTTCAACGACGACGGTGAAGGATTGAGATCGATCGCTCTGTCCGCAGTCTATCAAATCAATTTTCGGATGGCTTTTACCTTCTCCTCCCACATTACACTAGGGTCCCGCTCTACCTCCTCCTGGGCTAGCCACCTACGGACTTGATCTCGACCGCGGCCTCGTTGGCCTGTGGAATTGCTTCCACTGCCACTCATCACAGTATCTAAAAGAAAAGTATACAACAATCAATTAAACATTTCACTAATCTATATCTAGCTACTAGGTGATTATACATACCGCCGCAGGCGTGCAAGCTCAGTCGCCCAGTCTCGTGAAGTAGGACAAACCGTATACCGACACGCTAGCAATATTCCATACGGTACCCTATGCCCTACCGACATAGGCAGACCTAACCATGCTCTGATACCACTTTGTCACGCCCCAAACCCAGGGTCGCGTGACCGGCTAGAGTACTGACTTGTACTCCGAAGCCTAACGACACATCTAACCAATGTAGATAGAATAAGAAAACACCATACATAAAATCCAACTCAATATGATACCAAATAATTGTATATATAGTGTATAAATCCAAAACATCTTAAACTACAAGTTCCAATGGAAACTACATGACCCATCCTACTACTCGACTACGTCATGACACACCACGAGACCGACCACCTGAGCTTGCCGCAACTAACCGCACCGTACCTCAATGATCAAGATCTACAAAACAACATCAAAAGAGTGGCTAGTTCAATGAACTCAGTGAGTGGCTCAACCCAAAGCCCTCTTCAAGCTAAGGCATAAAACCACATAATATATTTTAAACAAAAGTAAATCAGCGAGGCAATAATAATCCAAGACAACACAATATAAAAACCCATCATTCAACTCATGTGTATACGCACTGCATTCCACCGGCCCACATTGGCCCAACATCAAACTACGACAGTACATTTAAGCAATTATCTCATGCGCCTTGCCCTTGCACATCTAACAACACCGGCCTACATCGACCATATCACCAGAGTGCATTTAAGCACTCACACGAGTCGATCACTAGGACATCGCCTAATGAGCTTCCCGCCCTGGGCCCTTTGAGCTAGGATGGCCAACTAGCCCCGGTAACCCTCCTCTGGTTGGAAAAGGCCCTCCAACCAATGCCACTCTCGGGTCGGTTGTCAATGTGGCTCGCTGACGAGTTTCCGGTCCATAATCCACTCGTTGAGTCGGGCAGTAGCTCCACCAGCTAAAGCGCTTCTCAGCTCAGCCATACTCCAAGCACAAGCACCATCACAAGGAAAAGAAAATACACAGAGTACACGCCAATGAGATCATTCGACTGGTTTAGGCAATTTGTCGATATCATGAGTACATGTGTGACCATACCAAGGCCCGGCCTATACCCGGCCTTAAACTCTGGGTCGTTCACCCTACCACCCCAAAATCAACGCAATCACACCAAAGGTGCTTACATAACATTTCACAGATCAATTATCCATTTATTAATTATCCACTGATCAATTATCCATTGAGCAGAAAAATCCAGCAACTTATATAAGCCTTGAAGCATAAAATTTCAGCCTCTACCTCCAGAAATTTCAGCATGGTAACATGCTTACTATGTTACTCTTTTCATACCCAAGGTTCAGAATCTTTCAACCTACAAATCTGATATATAACAATAAATTCCAATATGGATAAACATACATGCGTTGCTACGTAGACGCTAAATTCAACATATGAATACAGAGCTATAATTGTAAAACAAGAGGTATAGTAACTGCTATACAAGCATGTCGAGAATTAAAATTTCAGCAACCAACTCTTTCATAAAAGTGAGCAATTTCATCATATATATCACGATAAAAACTGAAAATTTGCGGCCAATAAACTTTAAGCAAAAACAAGTCAGCATACACATCTAAATTCCAGCATTAACATACTTGGGAATAATTTTGTATTCTAGTTTTCCTATCAAACTAGGGCAGTACTACATCTATCTCCTTCCTAGTCGAGTACCTCAAGGACCGATCCCAACACGGAGAACAACATCCTGGATTTAAATCTCACAATTCCAACCTATTTCAAGCACTCTGGCAAGTCTTTCTCCCCCTTCTTTCACACGGCCACAACCGGCCGGCCCTAAGGCCTTGTTTGTTTCATGGTAAAGTATGGTTTAGAAATAAATGGTCATAGTATGGTATGGTATGGTATGGTAATCTTATGGTTTGAAAACCATAAATTTTGGCCAAATTTTTAAACCATGGATTTGGTGGTTTCTCATGGTTTCATAAAATTTTATTTTTAAAATGTCATCAATCAAAATTTATAATTCTATTTATCATTCTTGATCGGCTTAGCCAAGACTCTATTCTCCTCCATAGCTACTGTCATTTAACCATACCATACCATCCTCCCAAATAAGAAAATAATTTTTACCGTACCATACCATACAATACCATACCATACCATTCATTACTAAATCATGCTTCACCTCATCCAAACAAAGCTTAAGTGTTAGGGCTGCCCAACACAAACTCGGTGAGTAACTCAACAATTCTCATCAAGAGGTGTCCATTTAAGGGAAAGATTCAATCACAAACTATGGAGATAAACAATCTAATGGAACTTTAATTTTCAACCCATGCCGCACACTTGAAATCAAAGGGGAAGGGCTGCCACAAGAATACTCCTCTACAAGATATTCATTTTCCGATACCAACCATATTGGAATCATCACAAACAAGCAATTAAACCCATAGAAGAAAATTTTCAAATTCATCCTATTATGCATGGTTCAGTCAAAGCATAGGGAGAAGTTTCAAACAAAGGAGAAGGGAGATAGGATTCCACTCACAGAAGAAGGGGAAAGCAAAGAGGAAAACAATCCTCAAGTCCCCGCGTTGATCGGCTCCAGCAATGATAGGATCTCCGACCAAAGCTCTAGGTGTCACCCCCTTCCCCTCTCCTCGGCGTTCGTGCAGCTCCCCTTGCAGCCGTACGGTCGACTCTCCCCATTATATTTATTTTTAAAAAAATCAATTTACCTAAATTCCCTTCCACTTAAGTGAGCCCAATTACCTACCTAGACTCGACCGAATTGAGTTTCGATTAATTCTTTGGACTCGGTTCGAACCCAACCCAGACTCAAGGTTCTACATCAACCCTTTTACAATAATTACTTACGCTCAAGGGCCATACCTTAAATTGCGCCTTCCTACGACTCACACGGCCCGATCCGACGCGCATCCCGATTCTCCCGCTGAAACCAAAATCCAATCAAATCAAATTAGCAAGGGTATTATAGGTCCATTCAGAGACAATCCCATTGTCCTTGAGATAATTCATAAATTCAATGGATAGGTATTCCCCGCCTCGACCCGATCAAGGGGCTTTAATACTTTTCCCTACTTGTTTCTCAACTTGAGTTGTATACTCTTTGAACCTTTCAAAAGCATCAAACTTATGTCTCAGATAGTAGACATATCCATACCTCGATACATCGTCCGTGAACGTGATGAAGTAGGAACATCCGCCTCTGGCCTAAGTTGTCATCAGTCCACAAACATTTGTGTGGACCAGCTCTAACAACCCAATGGCTCTTTTACTACGTGTAAATGAAATGGCCAACACTAGAGGGGGAGGGGGAAGGGGGATGAATAGTATGTTAACTAAACTTTAGCATAAATTCTGTTTCAATCATTTTCATAATTACTTAGGCAAGAGTTCAATTTAACTAGATGAATGCAGAAGTGATTAAATAACACTAGTAATCAAAACACAATATAAACAATGCAAATAAGATAGATTTATAGTGGTTCGGTCCCAATGCCTACTCCACTATCTAAGCATCCTCGCTTAGGATTTCTTGTTGGTGAAATGGCCACACTAGAGGGGGATGAATAGTGTGTTATCTAAATCTTTTTGCCTAATTCCATTACTTAGGCAATTCACAAATCGAGTAATAAGCGGAAGCAAGATATAAATGATAAGCAATAAGAAACGCAAGGTAAACAATGCTAACATAATTATTTATAGTGGTTCGGCCCCAATGCCTACTCCAACTAAGCACCCCCCCCAAGCTTAGGATTTCCAAACTAGATTTACTAGATTATATTGTTTCCCTTACAAAGAGGACTTTACACCGGAAAGTCTCCGCTCTTAAACCGAATGCACTTCCACACCCGGAAGTATAATGTCTTCCTACCAAGAGCACTCTCCCACCTTAACCTAAGGGACAACTCAACTAATCCTAATAAACTAAGTTTATAATGGTGGATTAAGCCTTAACACCAAGGCAATCACCAACTAAATCAAACCTAGAAACCTAGGTTTATACAAATGATATACAATGAAAATAAACCATAAAATATATAAATAATGGAGCAAATAAATAATACAATAAATACTTAGCTCCAAAGAAAACTCTCTAATCCTCTTGATGCCTTAAGATGATGAATCGGTGAAGCTTGAAGTCTAAATCAAGGAGCGGAGAACAAAACTAGGGTTCTTGCAAGGTTGGCTCAAAGCAAGCTTGTAGAGATGCTTAGGATCACACTTTGAGGCTTGGAAGCATCAATGGTAGGCTGGAAATAAGTTTGGGATGGGTATTTATAACCCCTCAAACACCAAGGCTCAATCGACCGAGCGACCGAAGGCATTCTGCCCATTTTGGGCATCATTTGGTTGACCGAAATGCCTTGACCTTCTGCCGATCGACGAGTCGGTCGACCGAACCTGGGCAGACTGCTTGGTTTGGTTGATTTTTTTTTTTGCTTGTTTGCTCATTTTTGGATTTTGTCTTCGCTAAGTCTACTTAAAGTTAATAACTTTAAAACATAAATATTATATTAGGATTACCCCCCCCCCCATTTAGATTCAATAAAAATATCTAAAAAATTAAAATCTTTAAGAATCAACATCTAACTTTTGGGGTCTAGTACAAATTTCCAAAAAATGAAAATTTTATAATCTCCTGGGTCAAATATAGGTATGCTGAAGGCTTTCAAAAATTCCTTTAAAATACATCATTATCTAGTTTTTACCTAATCAACAATTATCGAGATTTTTGGTGCCAAGAAAATGTCTAGGTTATATAGCCCTCCAAGGAGCTCCCTAAGCTTAGTGAATTTCAGGGCCATTTCTAATTTTTCGGGTTTTCGTGTTTTGGGGTTCGGGTTTAGTTTTTGGGTTCTTATGCATCATCATGAGGATTTAAAACACATGCTAGACACCCTAAACCTAAACTCTATCTTCTCGAAGAATCCGAGCGACAACGAGCGTCCTTGCCGATTTCTTTAATTTTTTCGATCGGGAATGTCGAGCGCTAACCGATATGGAACTTGAAAATAATTCACCATAAAATATTAGTTCCATGTTTATTATCATGAAAATCGAGATTAAGACCAAGGTAGAAAAACTTAGGCCAACATTTCTAACTCTAGTTTACTAGATTAAAGTGTTTCCTTACAATGAGTTTCACCGAAAAGTCTCCGCTCTTACACTAAGGCACTTCCACACCTGGAAGTCTTCGCTTTCTCACCGAAAGCTCTCTCCCACCTCAAACCTAAGGACAACACAACTAATCCTAGTGAACTAAATTTACACTAATGGATTTACGCCTCAACACCAAGGCAACCACCAAACTCAAGATCTACAACTAGATCTTTACACACTTGATGTACAATCAAATAAACACTAAAAACACGAGTAAATGAGAGCAAAAATAAATAATACAAACTTAGCTCTCAACTAAGAAGTCCTAGCTCCTCTTGATGCCTTGATGATGAAACAATTGAAGGTTGAAGGCAAGATCAAGGGTTTTTGTCTCCAAGCTAGGGTTTGCACAAATGATGGCTCAATCAAGCTCAATGGTGATCAAAATATGTCTCAAGAAGTGTTAGATGTTTTGGAAGGCAAGTTTGGGGTCTTATATAGAGATTCCAAAGGTAGAATCTCGGTTTTTAGCAAGCTCAATGGGTATAAATTCGAAATAGAGCCGTTAGACGTATTCTGGGAATTCTAGAAAGATTGACTAGATGATTCTGGGAATACTTGCAGAGTACCAGTACTTTCCAAGTTATTCTGAAATGTCTGTCCAAGTTGTTCTGGGTTGTTCCGAATTGTCTATCCAGGTTATTCCGGGTTGTCCATCCAGATTATTCAGGGTTGTCCATTTGGGTTGTTCTGGGTTGTCCATTCGGGTTGTTCATCCAGGTTGTTTCGGGTTATCCATCTGGGTTGTTCATCCAGGTTGTTCCGGGTTGTCCATCCGGGTTGTCCATCCGGGTTGTCCATTCGGGTTGTTCTGGGTTATTACAATATCTCATCCGAAATATCATTTATGACTTGGAAACTCTTGGTAATACTGTAGAGTACTGGTACATTCCGGTTGAAGTCTAGTCGACCAAACCAGCAAGGTTCTTTCTTCTGGTTCTAGTTTCAGGTTTGGTTCTTTAGGAGTCTTTGCATCATAATGAGAATTAATACAATCATTCTAGACACCCTAAACCTAAACTTTATTCTTCCCGACGAATTTGAGTGCGTCGACCAACGTCCTCCGATTCATTGATTTTTTGATATTTTTGATCGAGAACATCACACGCAAACCGATATGGAACATGAAAATATTAGTTCCATGTTTGTTATCATAAAAAATGAGATTAAGACCAATGTTGAAAATCTTAGGCCAACAATCTTCCCCTTTTTGATGATGACAAACATCCTTAAGAAAATATATTCATTAAAGCACAAAGGAAGTCAATTATGAGATTTCTCCCCCTATCAGTCATGCATATCTATAAAAATAAACTCCCCCTATCTATATGCATAATTTTCCTATATTTTCTTTTATTTTACCTATATTTTTCTCTCCCTTTTTGGCATCAATCAAAAAAGGGCAAGAAAAGTCAATCAAAAAGTCAAATTTGAAACTCTAAAAGATTTTTCAAAATCGCGAAAGTCTCAACTCAAGGGATGAAAACCAAACATTAAATAAGAGATTAAGTCATACATGATATCATGAAATGATAAATGAAATTAAAACCAAGAATCACGTAGTAAGTTAAGTATTTTCAAGTATCGATCAAAGTATCCAAAATATCATCAAACCAAGAATCACTTTAGAAATAATTTTTCTCATCAAATGAGTAGAACGATACCATACATAAATTCAAAATATCATACTTCAAGTCTCATTTGAAAATTTAATAAAAATTCAAAGTATCCAAAAAAATATGAGCAATTTGAGAAGAGTGATACTTTATAGCATTTTCGTAAATAAGTGAATCTTTCATGATATTTTCAGATTTTATTCAAACTTTTAAAATACCAAGATATAATCATGTAAAACATGTATATTAAGTTTGAAGTGAATCTAATGTCATTTGATCAAAATATGAACTTAGCCTGATTTCATTCAAAGTAGGCATGAAAATATGAAAATAGCTAAGTATCAAATTTTGATATCTACTCATGTTTTCTCAAACTTAGGCACATAGACATCTAACATGAGTGAATCTAAGTGTGTCAATCAAGTTTGTGCTTAAAATAAAATTTCTAAATCACTTTGTTGACTTAGGTCAAAGGGATACTTCAAGTATACATAAATCAAACTCTTAAATCCCTATCAAACCATATTTTTGACGAAATTTTTTCAAACTTTAACATGAGAAACTAGATTTTTCAAGGAATCCACAGGTTCAAGAATCAATTTTCTATAAATTCATAAAATTCCTAAAAGTCCAGTGACATTTTAGTAAATATTAGGTATTTTTTTTTAATCAAAAGTTATCTGTTTTGATTCAAACTTACTAGATATAGCTGAATGATCATTTGAGATGCATTTGTCAAGTTTGAACTCAAACTAAATTCCTTAAGTTCATTTTTTAACATATCTTGATTTCAACCAAAAACTCATTTATCAAGTTATCGCTAAGTTATTAAAATTATTTTTAGAAATGATTTTAATCAAACAATAGTGAGAGTGATATTAGAAATGAAATCAAAATAGTATGCACAACGTTTCATTTAAAATTTTCAACGAAAAATTAAAGTATCGAAAAGATTGATATTTCAAGAGAATGATACTTTGCATTTATGAAATTCTACTTTAAAATTCCACTAAAAATCAGATTCTAAATAATTTTTTTTGAAATTTTTACTGAAGAAATTAGATTTTTAAATGAAAATGTAGTTTCAAGAATCAGTCAAAAATAATTTTTCTATATTTTTCTAAAAAATAAATGAATATGATGAAATTTCCAATGATATTTTCGTAATTTTCAGTTATTTTTCAAAACGTGTTCAGTTTTTATTCAAACTTTTATGACACTATATAATGATCATGTAAAGGGTGTATGTCAAGTTTGAGATGAAAATAATATCCTTAAGTCAAGATATGAAGCTAGCATGCTTTCATTCTAAAATAAACTAGTTTTTATGAAATTTGCTAAGTGTCAATCTTATTATTTACTCGTGATTTTTCAAATTTCAACCTTTGGACACCTAACATGAGTAAATCTAAATATGTTCCTCAAATATAGATAGAAAATGAGAACTCTAAGTCAAAATATAAATCTAAATATGTTCCTCAAATATAGATAGAAAATGAGAACTCTAAGTCAAAATATTGACTTAGGTCAAACTTGTTTGAATAATGTTTTCATGAAACCACCTGTACACCATTTTATCCATATTTTCATGAATTTTCAATTCAAAATGCATAGAAACATGTCATATGTATACCTAAATATGTTTGCGATGTTTGGACTTAAAATGAAATGTCCAAATCGATTTATTGACTTGGGTCAAACTTTTCAAAGTTAAGTCCCCTAAAGTGACCTAGTTATCACCTTGTTCATCTACCCATGATTTTTCAATTTTAAATGCATGGCAATGAATCATTAACACATCTAAACATGTTTATCAACTTTCGACTTAAAGTGAAGTCTCTAATATATGAAGGATTTCAAGCTAGTCCGATTTCATTCAATATCAACATCATGAAATGACCTAAGTTATCAAAAAAAAAATTACTCATGAAACTTCGAACATTTATCATGCATAATCAATCATGAGCACAGAGAAATCATTCAAACGTAGTTATTGAGGTAATTTAACTATATTTTAGTAAAAGTCAAGATCATACCTCATTTGAGATAAATTTTGTCAAACTTGTCAACTAGCATTCCAATTTTAATCTATTAGCCTTCTATCAATTTTTTAATAATTTGCAAGCAACAACCATTAGTAGCATAATGAAACTATGTGACTACTAGCAAGTTAATTAGTATACTAAATAGCAAAGATTAAGTGCAAGATTTCATTCAAAAGTTTTAACCAAGCTATATAGTAAGGATTCATTTCAAAAGGAAATATCATGATACCAAAATGAATCAACGAGATCTAAAAAATATGAAATTTTGAAAGAATAAGATCTCCAACCCTTCCTACTGGTTGAAAATTGAAAGGCCACAATGAGCCTACGATTTATAACCGCAATGTCTCTTAGGCCCGTTATAGGACACATAGGTCTCCGAAGAGATCAGAAATCAAAAATCAAAAATATTTTTGAAAGCATATCATGAGCGGGAAAAACAATCAATCTAAGTAAGTATCATGAACTCTAACTATTAATGAATCAATTAAAGTTAAAAGATGATACCAAAACTTTTTAGATGCCACTTTTCATTTCCATAGGCATCTAGGTGAAAAGCTTGAAGTTGCAATTATGTAAGTATCTTTCATTCAATTCTTGACAAACTTCAACACATCACTTTTCCTTATCCTTGTGTGGTAGCTCCCCCTACAAAAGATCATGACACTTTTGGTACCCAAATGACTTTGGGTCCTTGAGAGTTAGATGGCCTAGGAATTCAAAGTGTCCTAGCTAGACTTGGATTTTTCTTGAATGCACAATCATAAATAGCATGACCATATATACCACAACAGAAACAATGCCCATGAAACTTCTTCTTTTCATTTTTAATATGGACATGAGATTTAATATTAGAATGTTTTATATAAGATGAATGATGGGCATGAGCATTTTTAAAGGTAACATTCTTCTTTTGAGGCTATGAGATATTTTGATTTTTAGAATTGAAAGAAGAAGCATTAACTTTTTTTACTTAAAATCAACATCTCATTTTTCAACTCATTCATAGATTTATGCAATGCATGTAATTGAGATTTTAACATGCATTTCTTATTTTCTAAATTGTCATTTTTAACCTTCAAATCCTTGAAGTCAAGTTCTACATTATCATGGCATGAATCAAATGACCTGGATTCGGCGGAGATTCGGCCGAAATTGCAAATTTTAGCCTTTCGGGGTTTTGGGTGTCGATTACGGATTTTGGTGGTTTCTTTTGCATTGTAAAGAGGATTTTATAAGTATTTTAGACTTCCTAAACCTAAACTCCATCTTTCGATGAATTCCCGAGAGTCGACGTGCATCCTTCCGATTTCTTTGATTTTTTTGATCGCGAATGTTGCACGCAAACCGACATGGAACCTGAAAATATTTCTTACTCAAACATTAGTTCCATATTTGTTATCATCAAAATCGAGATTAAGATCAAAGTTGAAAACCTTAGGCCAACCATCTCTCCCTTTTTGATGATGACAAACATCATTAAGAAAATATTTTCAATAAAAGCATCAAGGAAGTCAATCATATGATTTCTCCATCTATTAACATGCATATCTAAGAGAATAAACTCCCTCTATCTATATGCATGATTTTTCTATATTTTCTTCCCCTTTATCCATATCTTTCTCACACTTTTGACATCAATCAAAAAGGACAAGAAAAGTCAACCTATAGTCAAAGTTGAGACTCTAAAACTATTTATCATGGAGTATGAAGATTTCAACCCAAGGGATGAAAACCAAATATCGAATATGAGACTAAGTCATACGTGATAGCATGAAATGAGAAATAAATTCCAAGTCTAGAAATCATGTATAAGCTTAAGTATTGATATTTTCATGTATCGATCAAAGGGTCAAAAATCATTTTAGAAATGATTTTTTCTCACTAAATGATTAGAACGATACCAAAAGTGAATTCAAAATATCATACTTCAAGTCTCATTCGAAAATCCGATGAAAATTTAAAGTATCGAAAAAAAATGACCATTTGAGAAGAGTTAGAAATTGAATTTCAAAAATTCATATCAAATCATATTCACACTCAAGATGTTTGAAGTTTTTATTCCATAAACTAGATTTTTCACGGAAAATGAAGATTCAAGAATCAACCAAAAATTATTTTTATGCATTTTTCTAAAATTCATTAAAATCCAATGGCATTTTGGTAAATAATTGGGATTTTAACGACATCTTCATATTTCCTTCAAACTTTCACAATAACAAAATATGGTCATGTTAAGCATATATTTCAAGTTTGAAGTGAAAATAATATCATTTGATCAAATTGTCAACTTAGCATGATTTCATTCAAAATAGACACAAAAATATGAAATTGCTAAGTATTAAATTTTGCTATCCTCTCACGTTTTCTCTAATTTAGGAACCTAGCATCTAACATGAGTGAATATAAGTATGTGAGTCAAGTTTAGGCTTAAAATGAAATTTCTAAGTCACTTTGTTGACTTAGTTCAAAGCATACTTCATATTTACAAAAATTAAACTTTTAGATCCTTATAATCATATTCTTGACGAAAATTTTTGAAACTTTAACTGAACAAAGTAGATTTTTAAAGGAATCTATAGGTTCAAGAATTAATCAAAATTCGATTTTATGTAAATTCATAAAATTCTCGAAATTCCAGTGTCATTTTCGTACATATCAATTTTTATTTTCAAAAGTTATTATTATTTATTTAAACTTTCCAGACATCGTTGAATGATCATTTGATATACATGTGTCAAGTTTGAACTCAAAATGAATTTTCTAAGTTTAAGTAATCTGATAGTAATATAGGTCTAGCTGATATGTATTCATAGTACGTTGCGAGATGACATCTTAGACTCACAATCCGATAATTTCAGCATGCAAACATAAAATTCTTGCCCACTTATCTAATACAATTTCAGCACTTCCGATTATGAAATTTCAGCAATAAGGTACTCATACATCTTAGCATATCAAGTAGATAAAGATTGATATATTATCTCAACAATTTTCAGCATAAACATATACATTTCAGCATGTAGAAAATGTAAATTTAGCATGTTCTAAATAATTCCAGCCTACATGAAAAATAGATTCCAGCATACTACACTAATCATTCCGGCCTATAATTAATTAAATCACAACATAGTACAAGGGAGTTTCATTATACAAAACCTCAACATGAAATCCCTTAAGGGTACCCTAACTATTTAGGGTCACTCGGCCACCCTTAGGCCACAAACAATAGGTGAGTTCTACGTGCTTTCATACAACAAAATTCGGAATTAAATATTGAATAAATATGAAATAAATTACCTACAATCTTTTCTTGCTTCCCATATAAGGGCCGGCCCTCCTTAGGGTTTAGGGGCATGCCCTAGGTCTATCGCCCACCCCAAACCCCAAGGAAGCGTCTCACAACCAATCCGATACATCAAATCCGAATATTAACATGCGTATAAATTAATTTACGAAAAGATTTCATCATCCGATCCCACATACATGGATCGGTAACCCCTAATCATATATATAAGGATTTGGAGAAACCACTCACCTAGAATCGGTTTAGGGACAAGGAAGACGACGGCGAAGCCTCACGTCGAATCCGACCCGACAAAGTCTCCGATCTACGACTGATTTATCTCCAACTCCTCCCTCTTTCACTCGTCTCCTTGGGTCACGTGTGTCTCCTCCTTTGGAGCCATACAGTCCCAAGTGGCCCCTTTTTTATATTTTATTTTACATGTCGAATAACCCTTTTGCCCCTCTTCACTTAAGTTGACCCAACTCGCTCAAAACGAGTCCGATTCGAGCCCCGATCGCACCCTCGGACTCGGCTCGAACCCAACTCGGACTTAACACAACAATTAACTCTAATTTTTGAAAATTTTAATTGAGCAAGGGTCTCATCTCAATTCGCGCCCAACCGCGATCAACTCCGCACGCGTCGTGCTCATCCCACTTAAACTAATATACAAATATTTATTAAATTTCGCGGGTATTATAAAAATTAATTTCACTAAATCTAAGATTCACTTTCCCCATAAAGTTGCCAATCATGTTGAACATAGAATGTGTAGGATGCTTAATATGAAACATGATAGTTTCCTTTTTAAATATTTAGGTACTATGATCAATTCTAGAGTTATGCATGCTAGTAGTTATAATTTTCTAATTGATAAAGTCAATGCTAAGATTAATAATTGAAAGAAAAATAGTTTTTCACATGCTAGTAGAATAGTCAGGACTCTGGCATGGGTAGGGGTGGCAATTTTATCCGCATCCGCTAACTAAAAACCGCATCCGCACCGTATCCGATCCATATCCGCAAGTAAAAATGGATATGGATACGGATATGGATTTAGAAAACTTATATCCGCGCGGATATGGTGCGGATACGGATATGGCTGTGGATCCGCACCGTATCCGCACCGTATCCGCACCGCCTATCCGTGTCTCTGAATGACTATTTTGCCCATATAAGTTATTAATATATATAAGAGCTCTATGGTAATTTTATGTCAAGATGAATTTTGAAGTATATTATATATTTATTTTGGATCAATGAATTGGTAATTTATTGATTTTTTTAATTAAATATAAAATTTTAATATTTTTTTATTAAATACGGTGCAGATACGGATGCGGTGCGGATATCCGTATTTGAAGCGGTGCGGATATGGATATCCATATTCACATCCGTGGCGGATACGATGCGGATACGGATGGGCGGATATGGAGTGCGGTGCGGATACGGATAATCCGTATCCGCACCGTATCCGCTCCGTTGCCAGCCCTAGGCATGGGCAAAGCCACATGTACTGTTGGGGTGTCCAATGACACCCCTAAATTTGTAAATATATATATATGATTTCAGTTAAGGAATAAAAAGTTTTCCATGATAGTTGACACCCCTTAATTGCATCAACTTTTAAAGTTTTCTTGAAAGTTCACGTGTGTTAATGTAGTGCAACTCTCACTTTTATTAACACACATGTGAACGAAGTATGATTTTAGTTTACTCACAGCATTACAATTAAATCATGATTTATTTTATTTTTTCTTAAAACTTTGTTTAGGTTAAATTATTAAATTAATTTTAATTATATTAAATTAAATACATTAGTTTTAGTTAAATTACATTAATTATCTTATTTTTAATAAATTAAACTAACTATGCTACTTTTAATCAAACTAAATTGAATATAATTTTAATTAGATTTATTTCTTTAAGTTAGTTTTAATTAAACTAGACTACTAGGAGTAGTTTTAATTAAATTTATTAACTTCCTAATCTATATTATATTATTATGCTAATTTTAATTATATTGCGTAGGTTTTTATTTATGTGTAAATTGATGTAATTCATACTTAATTTATTAAAGGACAAACAATAATTGCTCAAATTAAAATTTTAAAATAAAATTAATTAATTTTGATATAGTTAATTAGTTACAAGTTATTTTTTATCGAATTAATATAATTTTATGAGACAAATTAATGTATTTTTAATTTTTATATTTAATTTAACCAAATTCCTTTAAGGCATCAAAAAATCAATAGTGGATAAGTTTAGCTTTATGTAGTTAGGATGATTTAATTTGATGTAGTTATATGATGCATTTTATTATGTTTTAATTGTCATTTTTTATGTTGTGTTAATTTTAATCAAGTCGTCATTGGAAAAAAATGATAATAAGTTAATTTTGTCACGTTTTCAAGATAGTGTTGAAAATATAATTATAATAATATAATGTTATATATTTTATTTATTATCATCATTTTATTTTTAAACATAAAATTTTGATTTGCATATAAATTTTATTTGTAAGTATTTTTTTAAAAATATTTAATTTTTATAATACTAATAGTAAATTTAGAAAAATTGCACCCCCTAACATTGGTGTCTTGGCTTTGCCGTTGCCTCTAGAAAATAATGGAACGACGACTTAAGGGTGTTAGTACTCTTGCTCGGAATCTTTATGTTAATAGAGTTGTTATCCGAGATCTCCCGTGGAATATCTCACATATCTTGCTTGCACATTATTTTAACACTCTTTATACTATTTGGTTGGCTCATAATAAAGCTATTTTTGAACCGTTAAGGGCTTCAATTTTTATATTATTCTCAAAATCCATTGCACTAACAATGGATTACGTGGATAATTCCATGTGAGAGGGGAAGGAGAAAGTACTTAATCCTGGATGTACTTAGTTTCCACCTAGGGATGATATTTTTAAATGGAATGTTGATGCATTTGTCTCTAAGGATGGTAGCTAGGAATGGTACTCTTATGCTGTTATTTGTAGAAATTCTAGCTAATGATGATATCATTTATGCTTTAGCTAATTATAACCAAGATTACTATGTGATAGTTAATGAGGCTTTTGCTATTAGGATGGTTGTAAGTGAAGCAACTATCCTAAATTGTAGAAAAATCATTATTGCATCTGATGTAAAATCAATTGTTGAAATATGCAATCATAAAATTGAAGTTTCAGATATTCAATCTTTGAGAAGACAATGTAATTTAGTAGGTATTTTCATGGTTATCAAAATTGTGAGTTAACTCCTAAACTCGAATGATTTTACGATCCCAAGTATCAAAATCGAGCTGACTCGCACCGCACTCAAACTCGTTTCTGGGTAAACTCGGTGAACTCGGGGTAAACTCTGTAAACTCTTATAAACTCGGTCAAACTCGCGATTAAACTCGGGCGAACTCGGTTTGATGATAATTATTATGGATTGAACTTGTACTTTTATATTTTATCTTTGAGTCATTGTGTGTGTATTATTATGGACTTAGAAGGATTCATTATGTATGAATAGACTTGTACTCTTATATTTTATCTTTATGTGTACTTTATTATAGAGTTGAACTGCGCCTTAATTATGAATTTCATGTTCAATTAGATTATATTTGGGTGGCATAATATTTTTTTAATATCAGGTAAACTCTTACGAGTTTATGAGTCGAGTTTAGGGAGGCTCCACGAGTTTACTTAAACTCTCAAGGTTAACAACCTTGGATATTTTGTTTTGTTATCGTGAAACGAATAAAGTTGTCAACTAAGCAACAAATAGAGTTAGGGTGAATAAGGAAGTTCATGTTTGGTCATCTTCTCGTCCTCCTGAACTAGATGAGATTCTATATGAGGATTGTGTTACCTAATTTAATCAATAAAACTTGATGTTTTTCGTTTGGTAAAAAAAAATTGAAATTGATTGGAGTGTTAGGAACATTATTAATGACATTAATTTGATGCTGACAAATTTGAGTGTGCTATCACATATATTGGCAGGAATGACAATATGATAGTTGACTAGCTAGCTAATTATGCTAGGAAATTATGCTAGGAAAATAGAGCGAAACTTTGATTGGAACCATGATTGGCTATCTGATTTTGTAATTGTAGCCAAAAAAGGAAGATGAGAGTTTCTCTAGTTCTTCTAATTAATATATAATCTATTTTCTTTTGGTATAAAAAATATATTTCTTACCATACGTCTTGTCATGATTTCTGAATGTATTTGTCGATTTTAATCGTTCTTATATAATAGTTTGTGGTTTTCCCGGGTTGCATGATTTTTGAGTTGTTTGCATAGCATTTCAAGACGGGGCTGCCCGGGCATGAGGGTGACAATAGAAGGATTTTGTTTAGCATCAAAAGTTAAAATATGCATGTCTGAGCTTTCCAATTGAAAACTAAGTTGTGAAAAAAAAACATTTTTTATAAAAAAAAAATGAAAAACTATTTTCATAAAACAAAAAGAAAAAGAAAACATTGCTGGGAGAGGCAGAACTCCCTCATTAATTTCTTTCCTTTTCCTCATACATTCAATGCTCCATTGTTCCATTCTTCTTACCATCAACAAAGGTGCCTGGAGAATCAAGTCTTTTCTCAGCTCGCACATTTGTTCTTGGAGAATGGAGAACATTTTACATATTCAAGTGAAACCAAATGAAAGGTAGTAATCAAACTCTCTTCTTCTTCTTCTTCTCTTTTCTTTTGTTTTTTAAAAAAAATCTTGTGTTCAGAATTAAAAGTACTTCAAAAAGGAATTGAACCCATGATTCCTTCAGCTCAATCCATGGCGTTCGGCCCAAAGCAACCTTTCCTCACCGGATTCCACACCCACTGCACAAGAAACCTTCTCCCGTTCACCCCGTTCATATTGAAGCCCACGCCCTCCGAGTTCCGGAACACGTTTCCGACGTAGCCCCCTCCGCTTCCCCTACCGTAGGTCCCTACGCAGAGGTCGGCGATCTCCGTCGGGGCCGCGGGGTCATCGCCCGCGAACCAAGCGTTGATCAACGGGTTGCTCGCCATCTCCGCCAGCTCGTGCCCGATCACGCTCACCATCCCGTCGGCGCCCACGTCCCCGTTCGGCGGCCCGAGCACCTCCACGCCGCTCGCGTTCCCGCCGCGGCCCATGTACTCCGGCAGCGCGAACGGGTACGCGCACATCCCCGGGCACTGCGCGCCGCTGTGGCCGACCCACGCGTAGGGCACCGTCACGCCGACAATCGCCGGGAAGGTGAAGTAGTGGAAGCCGCACACCTCGCGGCAGAAGTCCTCGACCGCGACGTCGGGCGAGGTCAGCACCAGGTAGAGCCCGTTGTGCGGGTCCAGCGGCAGCCGAGCGGCGGCGACGGCGGACCGGATGACGGACTGGATGGCCAGGCGGGAGAGCGAGGCACCGTGGGTGTACGCAGCGTTGTGAAGCTCCCCAGCGAGGACGAAGGTGCCGGTGATGTTGGAGCCGGTTTGGTCGGTGTAGAGGCGGACGGAGCGCCACCAGTCGGCGACGGAGGGGGAAGGGGAGGAAGTTGAAGATAGGGAGAGGAGGAAGTCCCGGATGATGCTCATGGTAGCTGCTTCCCAGCGGCCGTACCAGATGATGTAGATGTTGGCGGCGGAGGCGAACACGGGGCCCATGTGGTATGCGACGTCGATGAGCTCTGAGGAGGGTGCCAAGCGGTCAGTTTGGAAGGGGTAAAGGTGAGAGGAAGAGGAAGCCATTACAGAGGAGGAGAGGAAGAGGAAGCAGAGAAAACAAAGCTTAGTCATAGTTTCTGTGTGCTGCTTGATCTCAGTCTCAGGTCTTTTAAGAGGTTTTGAATCAGCTTTGGGCTCTAAGTTTTGAATCCTAGTGTGAGGAGCCCAATGATGACTGGTCCCACTTTTATTGTTATTTTTATTGGTTCTAAGCAACTCCAAAGAGATAGAATACTTTTTGATTTTGAAGGGGGTTTTCCATAGCAAGGGTTCAGAGTTCAAAATACAGATGTGAGGAAGCAAGTGGGCAGCTAGCTCTGCAGCAGCAAATTGTAGCAGCTGTGCAGCAAATGGAACATAAGGTGAACAAAATATCTCCAAGCTTTAGTTACCTTCTCAAGGAGTGGTTGAACTCCAAATTCAAGATGGGGCAATAGGGGGTTGCCTGAACTCAACTAATGCAAATTAAGATGGCAAGTTTGAAATCTCAGAGAAAACTAAGCTTTGGTTATCTCCATATCCCAAAGGAAATTGTTTCCTTGGTCTTTTACCAAGCTATAATAATGTCAGGATAGAGGTGGGGGAAAGGGAATACAATAACAGCATTGCATGTGAGGGGGGTGGTAGCTTACCCCATTAACTATCCATGACTTCAGGGTCTTTATTGCTCCCAAAAGCCTATCACGCAGTGATTCAAGGAAGGTCTTGACACACCATGTGCTATTCAAAGGATCCTCTGATTTCTTTGTTTTCTGAATATGCAGAAGACAACCATGTGCATGTAGGTATTTTGCCTTAGAAGCTCATTTATTCATCATGGTGAGAAACAAGACCACAAACACAATTTAAAACTTTTTCTCTTCTAGAAATAAACATTACTATGTACATATAAAACACAAGTAGCTAATACACAAAGTCCTTTCTCTTCAAGAAAATAAACTTTTTCCTCATGTAGTTTTCTTTTCAAAAAATATTTACCCTTTCCTGTACAATAGAAGAAACTATTCCATGTGTGTTTTTTTCCCAAATAATTACCCTTTTCAGAGCTCAATGCAGACAAAAAGATTCATATACTAATGAAAATATTTTGAACCTATGAGCTTATTGGTTGTGTAATGAACCAAAACCTTGCTTGTTTGATTGCTTTGCTCAATACCTTCTAAAACAAAGAATATTCACCTTAACAAAACACTTGATTTTAAGAGGGCAAAGTTCTTTGAATGCTCCCAGACTACAGAAATGGTGATTGTGCTATTTAAAATGACATGTGCATATTACACAGTAGGCCATCATGCTCAGAACAAAGGGTGCCAATGATATAGCAGAGTCCATAAAAAACTGGCAGGGTATGATTCAACCGACCAACTATAATAATGTTAGACACTTCTAAATTGACAATAGACGGCAAAAGCTTCACAATCACTACATTCTTTTCTTTGCTCCAAAGGAAGCTAGTTAATGAATGAAAGAAAAAGAGGTGGTCAAAGATCCACAGTAAACAAAGAAAAGAACCAAGGGAGGTCTAGCTATGCTTTATAGTGTTTTGTGTGAGATCCAAAGTAAGCATTCTATTGTCAATATAATGTTCTGATGGACCAGAAATCATGGGGAACTAACTTTACCATAAGGTTATAGAATAAGAATAGTAATGATATTGATGCAAGCTCATTGTTAATAAAACTAGCAAACGTTTCAATCAATAAGGTACTAATTCATCACCAAGGTAACTGTGGATCAGCAGAAAAGGCTACCAGGATATAAAGATGAAATACAAGGAACCAAATGCAGAGACATAATGATAAGTAGACTCTCAATATGCTTACAAGCATGGAGGAAAACATTCATGCTTTTAGCCAGTTGTCATTCAGATTTTTTTTTTATCTAAAGAAAAGTCAAGTATGTAAGAAAAACATGAATTTTAGAGATCCGAAAGCAACCTCCAGCACACTCGAGAAGTCCTAATCACATTGCAATAGAATAGCTGCAGAAATAACAAAGAAGAAGCCTTCTAAAGACATCGACAACTGCAGAGAGGATAGAGGAATCATTTAACATAAACTCAGAACCAAGTGCCTCAGATTAAGTAAACTAGGCCTAATATAGATCAACATAAAGGCTGTGATGTTAACTTCTAGGGTGTAGGCAATAAGCAAACTGATATGGTAAAGTCTCAACTATAAGGCTTTAAAAGGGTTAACTCACATTTTATGCTAGGTTAATATTCTTGTTATTGCTGGAAATACATTATCCATGTTAAGCAGGTTATAATCTGCTCTTCATGCTCAACTTGTACACTCAGACATAATCTGCTAGAACAGTCACTTCTTTCCCCTGAATATTGTAGAACAATGGTATTTGTCATAAAATGAGAAAATAGTCTTGGAAACTAGAATCACATGAAATGTGATGATACCTAAGTCTCAAATTGTATGGCCAATGACTTAAAAAGTTCGAAATGAGAGAGAGCGCCAAAGGTGACAACTCCGGTCCCGGCAAAAGTCCTACCCAGATCTGGGTTACGAAGCCAAAAAAACCACCGGATCCCGGCAGCAATGCAGGCAAGCCAATCTTCCTAACTCCTGTAAGGAATGAATCGTTTCTAATGCACACTGGAGAATCAGCCAAATCGAAGGAATTGGCTGCGGCGGAAACAAGATGGCTGAAGAGGCCATTTAACCCTACCCCAGCCAAATCTGATCAAAGGAAGCCTAATTCTTGGGCTGCTCTGTTTAAGGAGGTCAATCAGCCATCATCTCTGGATTGCAATAAAATGGCGGATCTAAGAATCAGAGCTATACAAGAGAACTCCCCCGATGAAGTCTTCATCGAAGAAGAGCTCATGATAGTCGCCCGGATGAACTGGACTAATTGTTTGTACGGTAAATTTTTTGGAAGAACTCCCCATTTACCGTTTGTTCAATCTGCTCTGCCTAAAATTTGGAATTTAAAGCATATATTACATGTAGTAGATCTTGCTGCTAGATTTTTTTGCTTTAAATTTTCAAATGTTGATGATATGAATTCAATTCTGTTGAAAGGGCCTTGGTTCTTAAATGGCCAAGTGTTACTTCTAACACCATGGAAGGAAAACTTTCAGCCTATGCTAGAAAAAATTGATACAATCCCTGTTTGGATTTATTTCCCTGGTCTACCGATTGAGTACTTGCATTGAGAAATCTTACTAAAGCTTGCAGCCACAGTGGATCAACCAGTGAAAATAGATGAGTTTACAGAAAAAGGAGTAAGGGGCAGATATGCTCGTATATGTATCCTTTGGGAATTAAGCAAGAGTGTTCCTTATGGCATATGGATTAATAGTATGGGCAATAGACTATGGCAGACAATTGCATTTGAAAACATACCTAAACTTTGCTATGGTTGCGGCAAAATTGGGCGCTCAGTTGAGAATTGCAATACTGTCAAGGTGTCTTCTGCTTCAAATGCTACAGAGCTTGACACAGAAGGTAACATTCCATCTAAATCAGATTCAAATGCAAAAAAAGAGAAGTCAATTCATGAAAACCTTGAGGTTGAAGATATGCATGGTCCTTGGTAGCTGGTGAATAGAAAAAAAAGATCTCCTATCAGAAGAAATGATTCTAACAAATATATAAGCTCTGGACCAAACATGAACATTGATAACAATTCCAAGCCAGTTAAAACTAACAAGGGGCATAATCTATTTAGTCCTATCAGTTTGGATGCTAGGAAGGAAAAGGAGAAAGAAAAAATGCAATTGGAGAACCCTTTTGCAAAATCCAGCCCTTCTTTAAACTCTCAGCTTCATAATATAATACACCAGGCCATCAAGTTCTCAGCCACCAATGATTCTCCTGTACAAGTTCCTATAACCATGGGGAAAAATATTGAGAAAATGCAGAAAAAAATGTCTGATACATTTGAAGTTATTGTAAGCAAAATAAAAGAGAAAGAACTACAGATAGTTGAGGGAATTTGCACTGACTTGTCTGTAGGACCTCAACAAGCTGATTCTAGAAGAAGAAAGGCAGTTTCCCAATCTATTCACTCTTCAGATCTTCTCTTCAGCAATAATGTTGTAAAAGGGAAGAAAATGAGATATTCTAATGACTCCAAGGTCATCACTTCTGATGGTGATCCTTTGTCAAGTCAGGAAGGCAACACTCCAAGCACCAATTAATGGTTAAAGTTCTTTCTTGGAATATAAGAGGTGGGCTCAAATCCAGAGCTTGGGACCATCTTAAAATTCTGATGGACAATAATAAGTTTGATCTAATTCTGCTCCTTGAAACACACCTAACTGAGGTCAATTCTCAATTGTGCATTAATAAATTCGGCAACAACTGGTCTGGTATATTCACTGCAGGCAATGGTAGATCTGGTGGCAGAGTCCTTGTTTGGAAGAAAGATTTCTTTACAGTAAATAAGTTTTTTGAATGTAATCAGTGTTTGAATGCTATCATCCAACCAAAAGGCAACAAGCCTTGGCTTATAAGTGGAATTTATGCTAGCAATGACCCAGCTGATAGAATGATATTATGGGATTTTCTCAGTCAAGTAGATACTGATAATTTGCCTTGCCTTATGATTGGTTATTTCAATATATTGCATAGATAAACAAGAGGATAAAAGAGGAGGAAATGCTTTTAGATGGGGACAATCCATTAGTGCATATAAGGATATGTGCATAGAAGCAGGACTTCTTGATGTCAAATTTTCTGGTAGTAACTTCACCTGGTGCAACAACAAATCAGGGAGCAATAGAATCTGGGCAAGGCTTGATAAAACATTAGTCAGCTGGTCCTGGTTGAGCAATTATAGTAAGAACTTTGTCAAGCATCTATGCAAGGTAGCATCACAAACCTATCTTATTTACTGCCGAAAATGACAGAAAAGGTAACAGAATTACCAAGAATTTCACCTTTAAACATTATTGGTTCGAGTATCAGGATGTTGAACATATTATAAAGGAAAATTGGCATCATGCTTCAATGGTCAGTAATAGTATGAATGGGGTAGGCAGTAATCTGCACAAGCTAAGTGGCAAACTCACAACATGGGCAAAATCTAATATAGGTCAGCTTGAGAAAAATCTGAAAGAAGCAAAAGCTGAACTTACACTGTTGGATCAGTTAGATGAAATCGGTGGCTGCAATGATCAAGATATTTGTAGAATGAGAAGCTTAGCCAATAGAATTATGGCCCTAAACAGATAAATTCACCTTAAATGGTGGTCTAAGGCAAGAGTTAAATGGCTGGAGGAAAATGATAAGAACACAAAGTTCTTTCATAATCTTGCTAAACACAGAAAATTCAAAAATAGCATCAATAGTATCTGTCATGAAGGGATAGTTATCAGTGAGCCAACTGAGGTTGCTAACACATTTGCTAAGTGGTATAAAAATCTTTGGAAGGAGGACACCGTAGCACTTGATCATCCTGAATGGAGAATTGCTGAAAGTTTAAAATGGAAAAGGCTCCGGAACATAAATAAAATTCATCTCTGCAATGATTTTTCTATGGAGGAAATTTTGGTGGCAGCTAAGAATCTTGGAAAGGGGAAAGCCCCTGGTCCAGATGGCTTTAATATAGAGTTTTTTATCAAGTACTGGAATATTATGAATGATTCAATACTCATGGCCATCAAAGAATTCACTTCCACAGCAACTCTACCTATGTCTTGGGGAGAAACTAAGCTTGTCTTCATTCCTAAAGTTGAAAGGCCAACCAGTGTTACAGATTATAGACCCATTGCGCTTTGCAATGTCATATACAAGGTTCTATCCAAAGCCATTGTGAACAGGATCAAACCCATCATTAAAAACTTGATATCCTTTGAACAGTGTGCATTCATTGAAGGTAGAAAACTTCAAGACAATGTGCTGATTGCAAGTGAAATTATAAACATCATTCACAAATCAAAAAGGAAGAAGCCATATATATTACTAAAGGTGGATTTAGAGAAAGCTTTCGATAGAGTCTCTTGGAAAGCAGTGGGTCAAATTTTAAAGTTCATGAACTTCCCCAGCACCTTAATTCAATGGATTATGACATGTTTACAGTCAGCCAAATTTAGATGTTGCACTGATGGGAATCTATCTGACACTTTTGTTGGTGTTAAAGGGGTTAGACAAGGAGATCCCTTGTCACCTTATATCTTCATTATAATGTGGGATCTCTTGTCAAGAATATTGAATGAGGAGGTTGACAAAGGCAGCATAAAAGGTTTCAGTTACAGAGGTACTAAAATCAATCATCTCTCCTATGCTGATGACTTACTGATCATAGTGAAAGGCAGTCTAGATAACTGCAGGAATGTTCAAAAGGCATTGAGACTTTATTGCAAGCTAACTGGACAGAATATAAACATCAAAAAGTCTAAACTTTTCTTCCCCAAAGCTTGTAGTTATAGTATTATAGATGCAGTCTGTAATGAATTTGGTATTAAGATGGGGCACTATCCTATGAAGTATTTGGGTGCGTTCATTGGAGCTCAAAAGCTTGATAAAAATCATCAAGAGATAATTCTTTCCAAAGCTCTTTCAAAAGTTGAAGGTTGGGCAGGAAAAAACATCTCTCAGGCTGGCAAAATGGTTTTGCTCAATTTTGTGATGAATTCATTACCCATCCACACCTTGGCTACGACTTGGATTAATAATAGTACAATTCAGAAATATGAAAGTATTGCAAAAAAATACCTATGGAGCCAAGGAACAGGGGATACATCTCATTGGGTGGAAAAGTGTTACTGCTAGTAAATTTATGGGTGGCCTTAGAGTTAAGGACCTGGGTATAATCAGGAACTCAATTCATGCAAAAAGAGTACTGCCTTTTCTCAATAAAGAGAAGCACCTATGGTCAAGAGTATTTATTGCCAAATACAAAGACTACCATCCCTGGTTCTCGAGGAAATCTAGTTGCTTCTCTTGGTCTTTTAAAGGATTACATGAGGCAATTCAAATTCTCAGAGAGGGGTTAAGGATGAAAGTTGGCTTAGGAATTGATATTGATTTGTTGAAGGATCCATGGATATCAAATATTCCCATTCTCAGGTGGCCTACCTATAAAAACATGGACCTACAACTAAAATATCAAAAGGTAAGTCATCTAATTAAGGATAATGACTAGGATCATGAATCCATTTTGGACCTTTTTGGAGGATTTCGTTATAGAAGTATTACCCAGATCCACATACCAAAGGTAAAAACCAAGGATAAGTGGATCTGGACAGCAGATACATACGGAGATTTAAGCTGCAAATGAGCATATAATTTCATAAAATGCAAACAAACTGAAAGCAATGTTAGCATGGATTCAACCCTGAATTGGAAAATGATTTGGGGTCTTAAAGTAATTCCCAAGGTGAAGATCTTCTTATGGAAACTATTATGGGGGAGACTTCCCACAACATGGCAGTTATCCAAGCATTCTAATATCAAGCCTCATAACTGCTTTGTTTGTCAAAGTAGCAATGGTACAAGTAATCACATTCTGTTTGAGTGCGCCTTTGCAAAATTATACTGGGATATGCTTGAAAGAGAACTTAATACTAGCTTCCAATTTAGATGTAGTTGGATTGCTGTGATTGGATAAAAGAAGGCAGTGTATGTAATCCTAATCTGAAGGATTGGATAACTGAAATAATAGTTGCTTCAATCTGGAATTTATGGAAAAATAGGAATAATGTCTGCTTCAATAACTATAAACAGGGATTAAACACGCTTCTGTGCAAAGTAATTGCTGACATTTGCTGGAACAGCAAGAATTCTAAAGCAAAGAAAAATGATGTTGATGGGAAATTGAATATTCTAAATGACATTCTGCAAAAGGGTGAAGGCTCCTATGTTATCCTTAATGATGCAGCATGGAAAAGCAAAGAGGAAAAAGCAAGTCTTGGAGCATGTATTCTAGACATGGAAAGCAATATAATTGATCAAGCGCCTAGTACAAAGTGTGTAAACTCTCCTATTGAAGCTGAGCTATGGGCAATTTGGGTAGGAATTCGAAAAGCTAAAGAACTAAAGGTCAATGATACTGTTGTTCTATCAGATTGTCTCAAAGTCATAAATATTCTCAACAAAAAAGACAAACCGCCATGGTTTTTGTTGAACCTGATTAAAGACATTTGGTCTTTGGGAGTTGATCTCAAGGTAAGTGGCTGGTTCCATATCAATAGGGAATACGATGCAATTGCACATCAAATAGCAAAGAATGGCTGCTTGGTGATCTCGGACAACACACTAGCTGTGAAGGCTAATGGAGAATTCAAGGAGTTGATTGTACCCAATGTAAATAGGCCTAGTTTAGGTAATGTTCATATGCAAAATAAACTCGTTCCTAATTTTGTTTATAACTCTGTTTGTGTGGTGCCTGGAGATGTAAACTCTGTTACTGCTTCGGCAAGTAATAATAATAGCTTCAATCCGCAAGAAGGAATATATTCCTGCTCTGTTGTAGGCGAGGAATGTACGACTATCAGTCCTCTACATCCTCCACCCTTTCAACTGAGTGGGGAGTGACCTTAGCTTGTGGTATTTTTTGAAAAAAAAAAGGTCTCAAATTGTACAACTAAGACTAACAAATTCGATGTTTGGATTCAACATATAAGTTATCTGTGATTCAACATAAAAGTTATCTGATTCTTAGATGATTGTTTATTGTTGTTTATCCCGTGTTATTTGATTTCGGGTTATTTATTGTTCATTGTGATTCATTAACATCGATTGAAATAAAAACCACTATTAATGCTCAAAATCTGGATGATTTTACACAAGGAATAGGTTGTCAATGTTGTCATTTTACTAGAGTGTACTAATGTACTAATCCGGTTGAAAGTTAAACACTTGATTTAAGGGTTAATTAAAGAATATATCACAACTTTTACCGAAATTCTCAAATCTATCACGACTTTTCATTTGTTTCAAATGCAGGTTTCAGCTCTCTTTCGTTTCAATTGTAGCATGCCATCAGACTCGGGTTAAGTTTCCCCGTTAAACTGCTGACCTGGCAATTATGTCGTGTCTTAATAAGTCCAGTTAGCCGATAAATTAATATAAAAAAATTAAATAGCTGACAAGGGAGTGTGAGGTCCGCTGCTCCGCCACTCCGCACCGCCCCTCGGGTGAGATAAGCAACTGTGTTGGCGTGTCGCTCCGGCCCCCCTTTTCTTAGCTCTCCATGCCCTTCTCGTGTCTCCCTTGACCACTGTGTTGCAGATCTGACCACCTCCGAGTTAGCTTCCTACCGCCAAGCGCTCACATGATGCGAGTTAGGTTTTAGTCTGTCTCTGTCCTCGCTCATCCCTTTGCTATCATTTGCCACATCTTGTCGCATTCTGCCATTGATTCGTCCCTACCGTTCACATCTTGGAGGGCGGAATAGGGCATTGAGATCGGCTTGTGCTGGAGTACCGTGGAAGAAAATGATGAATCGAAGCTTTAGGGCTGGGGGTCTTAGTGTTGAGGCCGTAGACGAAGGAAGAGGGAGCCCAGACAATGGCCGGCTGGGGGTCGGCATGCTTGGCGACAACCATGAAGAGGGTTATTGGGCCGGCTACATTGGAGGCGACGTAGGACTGTGGGTTGCGCTTGGCGTAGCGGACGCTAGCCTGGGCAGCAAGCTAGGTGGAGAATGTGGGTGAACGGCATGACGTCGTTGATGTCAGCCTCGAGCACGAGGATGCCATGGCGAGCGAGGAGGGCTTGCCGTGCGCGCTTGAGGGAGGGGTCATAGTAGGAATTAAAGTTGTCAAGGTCGACAACGTCGTTGCCGCGCTTCTTCAATGCGAGCGAGCAATGTGTGCCGACAAAGCCGGCGACGCTCGTGACGAACACAGTAAAGCTCGAGGGGCGGTGCGGAGTGGCGGACCTCACGCTCCCTTGTCAACTATTTAATTATTTTATTAATTTAATGACTGACTGAACTTATTAAGACATGTTACATTGCTAGGTCAGTAGTTTAACGGGAAACTTAACCCGAGTTTGACGGTGTGCTACAATTGAAACGAATCAAGAGTTGAAGTCTGCATTTGAAACAAATGAAAAGTCGTGATAGATTTAAGAATTTCGGTAAAAGTCATGATATATTCAACATTTGGTATTTGTCATAAAATGAGAAAACAGTCCTGGAAACTAGAATCACATGAAATGTGATGATACCTAAGTCTCAAATTGTACAACTCAGACTAACAAATTCGATGTTTGGATTCAACATATAAGTTATCTGTGATTCAACATAAAAGTTATCTGATTTGTAGCTGATTGTTTATTGTTGTTTATCCCGTGTTATCTGATTTCGGGTTGTTTATTGTTCATTGTGATTCATTGACATCGATTGAAATAAACACCATTATTAATGCTCAAAATCTAGATGATTTTACACCGGGAATAAGTTGTCAATGTTGTCATTTTATTAGAGTGTACTTATGTACTAATCCAGTTGAAAGTTAAACACTTGATTTAATTAGGGGCATATGCAATTGTAGCTTGTGCTGGAGAGGGAATCCTTCTCTCATTGATTGAGCCATTTGATTGAAGGGTTTGTTACAGAAGTTAAGTGAATTTGATATTTAAGTGAATTTGACATGAGGGTTATATCTTATATTTGACATGAGCTTATATTAAAACCCTCTACTTATGCTTGTGAATTCTAATTGTTGCAAGAAACATTGTTTGCAGGGTGAGAAGCTCTTTGGACAGATGAAGCTTGAGATGGAGGAGACAGGAAAGCAAAAGAAGTTGAAGAGGAGTTGTGTCTTTCGGTCTATGCTCAGATGCAGTTTTTGTTGCTAAAAAGAAAACTGTGCAAAGGAGAGAGTGTGTTAGGTTAATAGGATTACCTGATTGGTCTTCCGCCTATCTCCAGATATCTTGCAGTGTCGCCGAGGATTTTATCCGCTCCAAACGTCGGAGTTCACAAAGGAGAAGAAGGAGAGAGGTTGGGGATCTGGAGGAAGGAAAGAGATAGACGCGGGAAGAGAAAAAAGAAATTTGATCTGAATTAATTCTTGCTTGTCTTTATTCATTACACTTTAGCTATTTATGTGCCCTATTACAGAAACTATTCATTTATTCGGTAAGTATCTTTACATGATGTAATCCCGACTCCAGTGGAGTCGGTTCCTCACTCACTTTCCTCCACGTGGATAGCTTTCCACCTCAGCATTCTGTCGTCCTTCAGAAACTCGACACGTGTCCGGTGTATCTACCTCGAGTTCCTCCTCTTCTAGTCGTTGATCACCTGAGACGCACGTGACATCACACCCCCCCCCCCCCTTCATGAACAACCTTGTCCTCAAGGTTTAAAGAGCAGTCATCCCCATCCTTGTGTTGTCGTCTCGCATATCCAACAACGGCAGTGGCGTCACTTGCATGGTTGGATCACCACGACATTGCTTCAAAATAGAAATATGGAAAACCAGATGGATTTTAGCTGCTTTCGGCGGGTCAAGCTTATAAGCTACGTTGCCAATTCTTTTGATAACTCGAAAAGGTCTGAAATATCTTGGACTCAGTTTCTGTTGCCGCTATAGACAGACTGATAGCTAGCAATAAGGCTGTAGTTTAACAAAGACCTATTGCCCTGCCTGCAATTCCATTTCCCAACGATGCTTATAGCTTGCAATTTAATGCGCAGTTGAGAACACTCTAAGTTAGACTTCAATTGTCGGATGATAGCGTCTCGTGTCAATAATTCTCTATCAACACTTAGATTTGTAGTCGTACCTCCAGCATATTGGATGAGCTTCGGAGGGTCCCGACCATATAAGGCGCGAAAGGGGGTCATGCCTGCTGAAGAATGGAAAGATGTATTATACTAGAATTCTGCCCAAGGCAAAAACATGGTCCACTTTGTCGGCTCCTCGGAAGCAAAGCATCTTAAATACATCTCAACACACCAATTCAAAACCTCAGTTTGGCCATCCGTTCATGGGTGGTAGGCTGAACTGAATAAAAGTTCAGACCCTTGCAGTTTGGCCATTTCACACCAAAACTCACTCGTAAAATGAGTGTCTCTATTAGAAACTATGGTTTTTGGAATGCCATGCAACTTCACAATTCCTTCCAAGAACACTTCAGCAACTAATTTTGTTGAATACTTCTTTGGTAATGGAAAGAAGTGTCCATATTTCGTTAATCTATCGACAACAACCAATATTACTGAGCTTCCATTCGACAAAGGCAATCCAGTAATAAAATCCATTGAAATGTCTTCAAATATCTCAACAGGTATCGGTAGTGGCTGAAGAAATCCTGCCGAACTAAGTTGCACAGCTTTCATGCGCTGACAAACTTGGCAATAGGCTACAAATTGCCTGATATCTTTGCGCATATTATTCTAGAAGAAATTTGCAGATAGTCTGTGATGTGTTCGAGAAATTCCTGCATGTCCTCCAATTAGTGAACTATGAAATTCAATTGGATGCATGGACACAAGAACAAATTAATAGGTTTGAACTAAATGCTAAGGCAACAAATTGCTTATATTGTTCCTTAGAAAATAACATCTTTGAAAAAGTCATGCATTGCACTTCGGCTTTCGATATTTAGGCAACTCTAAACATGCTATATGATTATGCCAAGACTGAAGAGATTACTACTTTTGATGAAGGTGGTGATGACAATGGTCACTCACCTACTACTAATCTCAATTTTGATACCCATAGTGCTTTCAGTCAAAGAAGCAAATCTAAAAGCTGGAAGAGAAAGGTAATTTGCCACTTGTGCCAAGAGAAAGGGCATGTAAGGAAGAATTGCCTTACCATGAAGAACAAGGCAAAGAGGAGGTTAAATGCTTCCACATCATCCTACTCAAGTGAAACATCCTCTCTTCATGACTATGAAGTCATCTCAAAAGAATGCCTCATGAATAATAACAATGAGGTACAATCTTCCACTTCTAGTCATGTTAAAAATCTTGATAGTGATAATGTTGATAATAGCTCTAATTCTTTAGGAATGTCTTATGCCTATTAGAAGAATCTAAGAAGATGTATGCCATGCTCATGAAATCAAATAAGGAAAATAGAAAAATCAAGAAAGAAAACTTGAAGCTTGTCAATCATTTGCATGAGTTGAAGAGTGAAATTAAAAAATTGAAAACTAGCATGATTGATCCATGCCATGATACATTAACTCTAGAAGTTAATGATTTGAAACATAAAAATGAAACTTTAAAAAATGAAAATAGCATGTTAAAAACTCAAATGCATGCTATTCAAAGATCAATGAATGATTTGAAAAGTGAGGTTATTTTATTAAATAAGAAAGTAAATAATCTATCTAGCAATTCATCTTCTAAGAATTCTAGAAATACAAATGTCTCTTTCAAGAATGCTTATGCTCATCATGCTTCTCATATCAAGCATTCTAACATCAAACCTCATGCTCAAAAGAAAAATATTTCATCTAAGAATGCTCATATTCATCATATCTCACATATCAAGCATTCAAATGATAGATCTAATGTCCATAGCATAAATAAAAAGAAATTCAATGGACATTATTTTTGTTGTAGTATTTTTGGCCATGCTATTGTTGATTGTCCATTCAAGAAAAATTCAAGTGTAGTTAAGACACTTTGGATTCCTAGGCCAACTCACCCCCAAGGACCCAAAGCAATTTGGGTACCAAATATTTCATCTTCCTTTGTAGGGGGAGCTACCACACAAGGATGAATGAGAAGTGGTGTATTGAAGTTGATCTTGGATCTAAATGAGAAATCTCCAAGAGGTTGCAACTTTGAATCATCATGATGCCTAAAGTATGGAAATTGGCATCTAGGTATATTATGTATCATCTCCTTCGTTGGTTTGTTCTATTTAAGTTGGAGTGTTGATATATGCTTAATTTGAGTTGTTTTCCCCGCTCTTACTAAAGAGTTCTTTCAAAATGATTTTTGATTTTTTTTATCTTCGGTCTCTTTGGAGACCCCGGTGGCCTGTAATGGGCCTAAGCGACCTTACAGTTTTAAATCGTAGGCTAATTATGGCTTTCGGTTTTCAACCAATAGGAAGGGTTGGAGATCTTATTTTTCAAAATTTCATATTTTGAGATCTCTTGATTCAGTTTGTTATCATGAATGATTTATTTGAAATTGAATCCATGCTATTTAGTGAAGTTGAATTTGATAAATGATACTTGGTTTTTTTTTCTCTTCACTATTTAGTTTGATAGCTTGCATGTAGATTTGGTTTCATTGTCTACTTAAGAAGTATACTTGCAAGTTATGAATATTTTAGGAAGGCTAATTAGAATGAAAAAGATTACTTTGGGTAAACTTTCATGAATAAGGTATAACTTCAATTAATTCAAAATCTTAGTGTTATACCTCAATGCTTAAGCTCAAATAATGTCTCATTACTCATGACGGTAATTACATGTAAAATTCTTGAATTTTCATGAGTAGGTAGAATATTAGCACTTAGGCAAATTTCATCAAATGAAACTTGCTCTAGGTTGATACTAGAGACATTCTTTTAAGTCCAAACTAGTTAAACATGCTTAGAGATCTTATCCCTCAAATAGTTCACATCTTAAGATCTCTTAGGTTCATTTTGATATTATGTTAAAATCTTTCATTTAAAATGAATCTCTACTATCTAGCATAGGTTAAGGTTTTTATTTAAAACTTTGCATTAAATCTTTGCTACTTAGTATATTAGCTTACTAGTAGTCTTATTACTTCATTATGATACTAATAAAGCCTTACTTGCAAGTTAAGAATTGGTAGGATATGCTATCTAAAAGAAAAATGAAAAAGTTGGGCATATTTTCAAGAAAAATGTATGAATTTGATTTTTGAAAAATCTTAATATAATACTTGAATATTTATGTTTTAATGATGTCTCTATGTACTCATGATTGATGTTGCATGATATATGTATGAAATTTCATGAGTAAGAAAATGTTTTGATAACTTAGGCAATTTCATGATATCTTGATTGAATGAAACTTGCTCTAGGTTAAAACTCATATTAGAGACCTCATTTTGAGTAAACATCAAATGAACATGTTTAGATACACATATCACATGAGTCTAGGTATTTAAAATTAAAAATTCATGCCTAGATAAATAATGTGATAACTATATCACTTTAGGGGACATAAGCTTAAAAAGATTTGACCAAGTCAACAAATTGACTTGGATACTTGATTTTAAGTCCAAACATCATAAACATGTTTAGGAATAGGTATGACATGTTTTCAAGCACTTAGAGTGAAAATTTCATATGGATATAATATGGATAAAATGACAATAGAGATTAATTTATGATTACCTCTTTTGAACCTAGTTGACCCAAGTCAACAAGTTGACTTAAAGGTCTCATTTTCAATTCATATTTGAGAAACATGTTTAGATTTACTCATGTTAGGTATCCATAGGTTTAAATTTGAAAAATCATGAGTAAATGTTAAGATTAAAACTTAGCGAGTTTCATAAAAACTAGTCTAGTTTTGAATGAAACCATGCTAGGTTGATGTCTTGACTTAAGAATATAATTTTCATCTCAAACTTGACATACACTATTTACATGATCATTATGTAGTGTCATAAAAGTTTGAATGAAAACTAAGCATTCTTTGAAAATAACTGAAAAATTATGGAATTGTCATTTGTTCAACAATTGGTATCACCAATTTTAGTTATTTCTAGAAAAATATAAAAAAGTAATTTTGAGATGATTCTTGAAGCTGCACATTCACTGAAAAATCTAGTTTCATCAGTAAAAATTTCAAAAAGTTTCATCAAGAATCGGATTTAAAGTGAATTTTTGAAGTTGGATTTCAAAACACAAAGTATCATCATTCTTGAAACGTCAATCTTTCCGACACTTTGATTTTTCTTCGAAAACTTCATATAGAAACTCATGTACACCATTTGGATTCCATTTCTAATATCATTCACTCAATTTCATGAGTAAAATCATTTCTATGAATGATTTTGATATTTTGGATGATAGCTATGATGAAAAATGAACTTAGAAAATTCATTTTGAATTCAAACTTGATACATTCATTTCAAATGACCATTCAATAATTGGTATCAAATTTTTCGTCCAAACAAATTGGTTTTAAAAATATTTGTCAAAAATATGACTTTGTATAAACTTAAAAGCTTGATTTTTGAAAACTTTAAGTATAGGTTGATCTAAGTCAACAAAGTGAATTAAAAATTTCATCTTAAGCTCAAACTTGATTCATAGACTTACATTATCTTATGTTTAATGTCTTGATGCATAAGTTTGAGAAAACATGAGTAGATAGTAAAACATTGAGACTTAACATTTTCATGTTTTTTCATGTTTATTTCAAATGAAAACATGCTAAGTTCATATTTAGATCAAATGACATTAGTTTCACTTCAAACTTGATATACATGAGTTAAATAACCATATCTTGGTATGTTGAAAGTTTGAATAAAATTAAAAATGTCATGAAAAAGATATGAGTACATTCAAATGAGAGCATACATGATTTAGCTATGAATTGTATCTATTTTTTATGTATGATTTTGTTTCATATCAAATTATTTATTTTCCATCCCTAGGGTTGAGATTGTCATGTTCCATGAAAAATCTTTAGAGTCTCAACTTCATGAAAAAATACTTGTCTTTCATCCTTTTGAATAGATAGACCCTTGTTGTCCTTTTTGATTGATGTCAAAAGGGGGAGAAATGTGTAGTCAAAAGGGGGAGAAATGTATAGTTAAAATGGGGAGAAACGTATAGGTAAAGGGAAGGAAAATATAAAAAACTCATGCATATACATAGGGGGAGTTTAATTATATAAATATACATGTTGATAGGGGGAGAAATCCCTTAGTTGATATCCTCTATGCTTTAAATGAATATATTTTCTTATGGATGTTTGTCATCATCAAAAAGGGGGAGATTGTTGGTTTTAGGTTTTCAACCTTAGCCTTAATCTCGGTTTTGATGGTTTTGATGATAACAAACATGGGACTAATGATTTCATTGAGAATATCTTTCAGGTTCCATATCAATTAGCATTCGATATTCTCAATCGAAAATAGCGGAGAAATAAGATATCGGAAGGACATTGATCGTCGCGCTCGGGTTCATCGTGGAAAGTTTCTCGAAGATCGACGTGTGCGCCAAAGTCACATTGGATGGGCTCAAAGTTCACATGAGAGCTCTCTAAGATGATGTGCGTTGAAAGTTGGAACCCGGAAATGAAGCATAGAAGAAATCGGCTGAAAAATAAACTCGGCCTAAGTTCGGTCGACCGGTCGATCGATTGAATAGGGTAAGAAATGGGCAGTAGCCCTAGCGGTCGATCGAAAATAAAATCACAAGTTTCTTGCGTCGGGCGATCGACCGACCAAATCGCCCGACGCAAAGCCCAAAATGGGCAGTAGCTTGGTGGTCGACCAGTCGGTCGACCGACCTACGTATAAGCAAAGACGCAAGATCGCGTCGATTGATCGGATGATAGATCGCGCGATTTGCGTCTAGGCGGTCGACCCATCGGTCGATCAACCAGAGAGAAGAACGGAGCAGTTGAATGACCGATCGATCAGTCAGTCGACCGACCAATCGACCGACGGTCTGCAACTAATAGAAAACTATCCGTTGAGCTACCGTTTCTTTAGCAGAGTATAAATATACCCTCATATGATTCATTTAACCTTCTACCTTCATTCTTACAGAGTTTATTTGAGTCATTAAGAGGAAGAATTAAGTCTTCCAAAAGATTAGTGATTGCGCTTGTTCTTCCGCCAAATTCTTCAAGCGCAAGCTCTGTTGCCTCAACTCGGAAATTGACTCGAGCTCCACCACTCGGCGAGTTGGAGGTTCCAAAGGCTTGGAAAAGAGTAGATAATATTGTTTTACTTCAAGCTCTTTTCTCTTGTAATTTTAACTGTTCTTTAAACTGTTTTTGATTTAAGTGTGTATCAAGACCTAGGTTGTTAGGTCTTGAATTGGGTGAAGTGGTATCCTTGGTGTAGAAGGAGTAAATCCACTTGTGTAAACTTAGTGTTTACTAGGATTAGTTTAGTTGTCCCTTAGGGTTGAGGTGGAAGAGGACTCTCGATAAGAAGGCGGTGACTTCCGGGTGTGGAAGTGTCTTAGGTCGAGAGTGCGTCTCTTCGGTGAAAAGTCCTCTATGTAAGGGAAACATAAATTAATCTAGTAAAACTAGTTTAGAAATCCTAAGTAGGGTGCTTAGGTAGTGGAGTAGGCATTGGGGCCGAACCACTATAAATCTTATGTTTGCATTGATTTTTTATTTGCTTTAATTGCTAAATCATTTATTGTTTCCGCATATAAAATCATCGAATTGCAAATTACCTTACTAATCAAGTAAACGATTAAAATCTGAATTTAGGCTAATCGAATTAGTAAACACACTATTCACCCCCCTTATAGTGTTGCCATTTCGCCTTCACAAGCTTCATTCCTGTAGGAGTAACCAAGTGACCCAGATATTCAATAGATTGACAGCCAAAAGAACACTTACTTTTCTTTGCTACTAGCTTGTTGTCCCTGAGTAGCTGCAACACTATTCTTAAGTGTGATTCATGGTAATCCAAAGTCCTGCTGTAAACCAGGATATCATCAAAGAAAACCAATATAAACTTTCGCAAATAAGGATAAAATATTCTGTTCATTGTGGCCTGAAATGTAGAGGGTGCATTTGATAACCCAAATGGCATAACTAAGAACTCATAATGTCCCTCGTGGGTTCTAAATGAAGTCTTAGCTATGTCTTGAGTATGGACCCTAATGTGATGATAAGTAGCTAATAAATCTAGTTTTGAAAATATTTGAGCTCCACCTTATTCATCTGCAGTTGGTATAGGAAATCTATCGCGAATGGTCACTGCATTTAAAGCTCTATAATCCACATAGTCTCCATGTGCCATCCTTCTTTTTCAGTAATAAAACAGGAGAAGAAAAAGGACGGGTGCTATACTGAATGAGTCCCTCACTTAGCATCTGTTTGACTTGCCTCTCAATTTTTGTTTTTTGAAAATAAGGATATCTATAAGGCTTGACATTTACTGGGGACTAACTTGGAGCTAAATGGATCTTATGATCAATTAATCTCGCAGGAGGTAATCCCTTTGGTGGAGTGAAAACATCATTGAATTCAGACAACAAGCTCTGTAATCTGATATGCTTTGTTCAAGCATTTCTAACTAATACAATGTCATAATAGACTGGTTATCACACATTTTTGTTAAGGTACTACATTGAATTGTCTTGGCACTTGGTGAATGCTCTCCCTTCCAATGACACTGGTTGCCTTGTAACTGGAATTCAAAAGTCAATTTAGCAAAATCCATTACAATTGGCCTAAGAGTGGCCATCCAAGCCAACCCTTGCACTAGATTAGACCCCCGAATGGGCAAGGCAAAGAAATCAGTCATAATAGTTGTGCCTTGGATTGCCAACTGAACATTCTCAATAACCCGTTCACGTTGTATCTTTTCACCACTTCCATTCATGACACTGAAAGGAACCGTTGGTTTAACAGACAAACCTAAGTACTTACTCATCTTAGATTAGATGAAATTATGAGTACTTCCACCATCTAGAAGTACTTGCACACTCTTGCCTTTGATTGTTCCCGTAAATCTCAAGGTTGTAGGAGAAAAATACCCAGATAAAGCATTAAAAGAAATGTGAGTTTGCTCAGAGTTATCTACACTAGATAACTCCAGATCAGGTTCCTGCTCAGCCTCACCCATTGAAAACCCATCATCAAGCATGAATAATTGCGGAGACTTACATTTGTGACCATAAGTGTACTTATCATCACAGTAGAAGCACAAGCCTTGTTCTTTCCTCTTTTGTGCCTCAGTTGCTGAAATTCTCCTAGGTAACATTTTATTGTCGCCAGTAGAAACTGATGGTTTTGACACAAATAGCCCACCTGTTGACAGAAAGCCTTTAGTAGGCGTTGGGAATAAGCCCTTAGCCGTAGTAGATACAAATCGGCTCGGGTATTTGTGAGCAGCAGTTGCTTTAGCCTCACAATGCTTGGCCAAAAGCACTGCTTCATGTATCAAGGATGGCTGAAAAGATAATACATCATACTTGATATCTGTCCAGAGTCCTGAGATGAAGTAATTCACCAGAAAAGACTCAGGCAATTCTATAGTTCTTAATGCCAGCTCCTCGAATTTGCTCTCATATTCTTCAACTTTTCGAACTTGCATCAATTTCGTCAATTGACCTTCGGTGGCTCCAATTCTGTGGGTTCAAAACGCCGGCGAAGGGCCTCAACTAAATGTCGCCAACCTGATAATTGTTTTCTCTTCTACATCCATCGGAACCACCTTCGCGTCGTACCATCCATTCGAAAAGAAGCCATTGTGACCCGGTGCTGCTCTTCTGTGGAGTAGAATTCGAAGAAATCTTCAGCCGCAACTATCCACTCCTCAACATTGGAACCATTGAATAAAGGCAACTCAATTTGTGGAGGCTTCGGCGGAAATGAAAAGTCATCTTCATCAGCACTATCTCCCTTGGGCGACCCTCGCCCACGCGATCGCAAACAACTAGCACCATCAATCGGCAAGTGTTCAACCTTGCCCTTGTTCCATTGAGCCATCTGACTGTTCAACAACCCAATTTGCGATGAAATTGTTTGCAAGATCTACTGCTGACCCTCAATTGCATGCTGTTGTGAAGATACATTAGCTCGAAGGCCCTCGAGTAATTGATCGTGATGAGAATTAGCCTCCTGTAATACCCTAGCAGATTCGGCCAGCGCCTAATAACGTGTTTCCATAGCAATAGCCCGAAGCGGAAGAGGGCAATGAAAGCACCAATGTCAGGTTAATAGGATTACCTGATTGGTCTTTCGTCTATCTCCAGATATCTTGCAGTGTCGCCGAGGATTTTCCCCGTTCCAGACGTCGGAGTTCACAGATGAGAAAAAGAAGGAGGAGAGAGATTGGGGATCTGGAGGAAGGAAAGAGAGAGACGCGGGAAGAGAAAAAGGAGATTTGATCAGAATTAATTCTTGCTTGTCTTTATTCATTACACTTCAGCTATTTATATGCCCTATTACACAAACTATTCATTTATTCTGTAAGTATCTTTACATGATGTAATCCCGACTCCAGTGGGGTCGGTTCCTCACTCGCTTTCCTCCACATGGATAGCTTTCCACCTCAGCATTCCGTTGTCCTTCAGAAACTCGACGCGTGTCCGGTGTATCTACCTCGAGTTCCTCCTCTTCTAATCGTTGATCACCTGAGACGCACGTGACGGAGAGGAGAAAGAAGTATGTAGGAAAATTACTAGAGCCATGGTGGGCAAAATCCGGAAGTAGATAGTCATTTTGTGACATAGGTTTAGAATGGGTTTTCACTGTCTTTCAACTCTCCTATTTGCCTCGTGATGTTTGTGTTTTTGTTTCATGTAATGGTGCATGCTGTACTACTTGCTCAAGCTCAAGGCAATGCATGCTATCAAAATTAAATTTGATTAACTTCTAAGCAAAGAATCCGTGATTGATTCAGTCAGGTGGTTTGGTTTGGCATTTAAAGCCATGCTTTGCAAAAAGGATAAAAGAATTTAGATTTTGGTTTAGCTTTTGGTATTCGACATCTCAGAGGAGATCAGCAACGAAGCCAATTAAGTTGAAGGGATAACAAATGACAAATAATTAATCAAATAACTAAATATATCTTAACTTTTAAGGTATTTTTCAAATCTATCACCACTTTCCAATTTTTTCAATTCAATATGCCACTTTTCGATTTGAAACAAATCTATCCCACCATTAACGAAATATCACAGCAGCCGTTTGGATGCTGACGTGGGCACGCTGACATGGATCAAGAGCCCAGTCAACATCCTAAAATATTAATAAAATATTAAGTTAAAAATACCCAGTTTTTAACTTTTTTTTATGGGCCCCACCCAACCCAGTCAGCAAATCTTTTACCTAAACCCTAACTTTAATTAAGAAATCTAAACCCCACCCGACAAAACCCAAATCCCACTTTTTTGGTTATTGCCTCTTCATCCCGACAAAATCTAGACCATCGCTCCGTTCTTGTCCACCAGAAGGAATCTCAGCATTCTTCGTCGGCTTCCTTCGTCGCTTAGCCGTCTCCAGTTTGCCGGGAAGAACAAGCATCATCCCCGACTTTTATCGAAGCATCTCACACTAACTCGACTCACATCGCCTCCCTGCAATCAGCGACCACCAACGCGAAGTGTTCCAACATCACCAACAAAGTCCTTGTTACAAAAGGTTAGTAATTTTCTTTCCATATGAGGTGTTTGATTTGAAAAGATGGAATCCTAGATTCATTCACCAAAACTAGGGTTAATCATGCATCCTGTTTTCATGTTCATGCTTCCGGTTTTCATTTCCATCCCATGTTTTTGATTGGATTTGAATGTGTATTCTCCCCCATAATGTTCATGCTTCTGGTTATATTGTCCCCTCGGTGTTAGTAATGTTCACGTAGAGCTAATGGTGAGTGTTACTGCATAAATTTGATTGGGTAAAAATTGCATAATATATCCTTACTTTTATTACTTATCCCTAATATAGCCCATATAAGTTGAGATGGTTCGACATTCAAATTAGCTTCGGAAAACTATTCTTCCTCCATGATGAGATTCATCATCAGCTTCAGCCCCTGTAAGTATAATTTTAATATCATTAATTACTCAATTATATGATGGCATGCTATTGATATTAATCATCTTATGATATAGGTTAATATTAGCAGTGAAGATGGAAGCGACATGGATGATACACTGTATATTGATGCTATCTCGGGATGGACTCCACATCTTGGGGGGATAATAAACATGCATCTACAGAGGTAGAAACTGATACACTTGAGGGGAATGATGAACATGTAGCTATAGAACATCTTGTTATTGCTGGGACTGATCAACATGTAGATACTGAGCATGTTCCTGCTACTAATGAAGAAAGTGATGATGATATTGAGACATATGAAGACATCGACTATCGCCTAGTTGGAGAAAGTGGCGCTGATATATGTTCTAGTGAATTTGATGAATTAAATGATGAAGAATATGTGACGGTTAGAGCACTCAAAAAAGACAAATATAAGCATGGTAGAGGTCCAAATTTGAATGAAGATGAATGTGACACTAATGAATTTGTATCAGTCACAATTGAAGGTACATCTGATAACAACTTAGCAGAAGAGGTGCCTATCCTAGTTAAGCCTACAAATTTGCTTGAAGATGCACGTGAATGTACTAGTGAGTATGAGGATAATGAAGATGAAGTCGTTACACTCGACGATAGTGAAGATGAAGAGGGTGTAGGTTGGTCGACTGAGCATACGAGGAAAAAATTCCGTAGGAAGGTATGTAATCCCAAATGTGAGGTCAAGGATGTTAAACTAGAACTTGGGATAAAATTTGAGTCTAATTCTCAATTTAAAGAAGCTGTTCAAAGCCATGTTGTTGCAAATGGTTACAACATAAGATGGACAAGAACATGTGCAAAAAAAAATGGAAGCCAAATGTGTAAGTGGTTGCCCGTGGAGAATATATGGTAGCTTGATGAAAAGAGAATTGACATTCATGATTAAAAGCTACAATAGTGAGCACAGATGTTCAAGAAGCATGAGGAATAGGCAAGCCACAAAAGATTGGATGGCAAAATATTATCTTGAGAAATTTAGGAGCAATCCTAATTGGAGTGTGGATGAAATGGAGAAGGATTTGCTAGCTAATTTTTATATTAACATCTCAAGAATGCAAACTTATAGAACAAAATGAGAGGCTTTAAGAAGACTACGAGGCTCTGTTGAGGATCATTATGACATGCTTGGTTCATATCTAGCGCAACTTCGACGTGTGACCCCACAAGCTTGTTTAGCATTGTATGTAATCGAGAATTTACAAGTGCACCTCCATTTTTCTAGCGACTGTACATTGGATTTGAAGGGCTGAAAAAGAGATTTCTTAATGGTTGTAGACCGATAATTGGATTTGATGGGTGTTTCCTCAAGACATTTCTAGGTGGCCAATTACTTTCAGCTGTTGATAGAGACAAGAATAATTAAATGTTCCCAATTGCTTAGGTGGTCGTTGAAGGAGAAAATTATGATTCGTGGAGTTAGTTTTTGTGGCTGTTGTTTGATGACTTGTCCATAGATCAAGGATATGGTTTGACTGTAATTAGCGATCAACAAAAAGTAAGTTTACTTTGTTTAATTTAGTGTTTAATATCCAAATAGTTTGGTGACTGTTAACTTTTCTTTGTTTATTACCTAGGGGCTAGAGTATGCAAATAAACAAAGGATACCTGCTGCGTAGCATAGGAATTGTGATCGACATGTATATGCTAATTGGAAGAAGAAACACGGTGGGCTAGCTTTGAAATCACTATTTTGGAGAGTTGTTAGATGCACGGTGGAGTCTGATTTCCAATGAGTACTAAATGAACTCCAAGCTACTTCACCAAGAGCACATGAAGATTTTCTCGCAATTGGAGTAACAAAATTTTGCCAAGCTTATATTAGTTCGAGCTGCAAATGTGGTGATGTGAGTAATAATATAAGTGAGACTTTCAATGGTTATATTCTGAAGGCACTATCAAAGCTAGTTATTGATATGTTCGAAGATATTCGGAGTATGTTGATGGCAAGGATGCATGCTAAACATGAGTTGATGTTAAAAAACACTTATACTATATGCCCCAACATAAGGAAGAAATTTGAAGAAACAAGAAGGAAACAAAATATTGCTATGTGACACCTACAGGTTAGTTTAGTTTATTTTCAGTTTGGTTTACAGTACTTCAGTTGAGTTTATTTTCAGTGAATTTTGTTAACATGTAATATGTTATTTGAGGTTCAACAATTTGACAAGTCATATGTTGTTAACTTGAATTCTCGAACATGTTCTTGTCGACACTGGGATTTATCTGGCATACCATGTAATCATACAATTGCATGCATCACTTGGCTCAAAGAAGAACCAGATAACTATATTGCCAATTACTATAAGAAGAACACCAACTTGAAGGCATATGAGTTCCTCTTGCAGCCTTTGACGGGAAAGGATACATGACCTCCAGTTGACGGACCTAATGTTTTGCCACCTCCTGCGAAAAAGATGCATGGGAGGCCAAAAAAAAAAGAAAAAGAGATTTGCATGAAGATGATAGCACAACAAGAATAGGAACAAGAGGTCTTATTATCACTTGTCAAATATGCTTTCAAGACGACCATAGTAGAAGAACTTGTTCACTTAGGGGACAACGAACTCATACAGAGGTTTGGCTATGTTTAGCTTATTACAAATATGTTTTTATTATTTAGCTATGGTTATTAATTCAAAAATTGTTTTATAGCAGGGAGGTGATCCAGGAAGCACTGGAGGTGCATCATCATCATCCACTGGGAGAGGTAGAGGCAGATCCTGCTCATCAAATAGGGGAGGTGGAAGTGCATTTGGTAGAGGAATAAGAGGAGGTTGATCTACCTATTTTAGGGAAAGAGCAATGGCCTCGCAAGGATTCGAGATTTTTGTTGGTGAAGAGACAAACACTACCTATTTTAGGGTAAGTTAGTACATATATTGTTAACTTGAATTATTTTCAATTTAGTAATTTAGTATTTTATTTTGTTAGATGCCTAGATCTAGTTTATCAATTTGCTCTTCTCGAGGGGAATGGAGTAGATCTTTGATTCGGTAACATGAAAGGAGGGTCCAAGGACATGATACACAAGGATGATGAACTTTGGATCTATTTTGTTTTTTGTACATGATACTATGTATTTTGGATGGATAGATACAATAGTTTTTTGCATACATGAATTTAAGTACTATGTTTTGTACATGATACTACTATATATTTTGGATGGAAAGTAGTGTATTTTGGTATGGTTTGATGTATGTATGGTTTATGGTTTCTGTTTGACTGGTTTCAGTGTACATTTAGTGTATGACTTTGTATATTCAGTGCGTGTATAGTATGGTTTCAGTGATGTATATTTAATGTATGACTAGTCTCAGTGATGTATAGTATGATTTCAGTGATGTATAGTATGGTTTCAGTTTGATGTATGTATGGTTTCAGTTTGATGTATGTATGGTTTCAGTTTGATGTATGTATTGTTTCAGTGATGTATGGTTTCAGTGAGGTATAGTATGATTTCAGTTTCAGTTTGTAAACATATCAGTTCAATGTAAACATATCAGTTTGTAAACATATCCTGGTTTCATATTGTATTAGTTTGTATGGTTTCAGTGATGTATAGTATGATTTATATCAGTTTGACTGGTTTCAGTGTATATTTAGTGTATGACTTTGTATATTCAGTGTGTGTATAGTATGGTTTCAGTGATGTATATTTAGTATATGTAATATCCTAGATATTATTATTGATTTTTGTTATTGTTTGTGATTGTCAGCCTAGCGGGCTAGTTCGAGGTCGAGCCGAGTCGACTCATGGTCCGGTGCGAGCTTGAGAGCTCGGGTAAGTCGAATTATGGTTTATAATAATATAGTTTGATTGATTAAATTATGTTGCATATAGGTGTGCATGTGTTTGATATTTGTGTGGAGCATGAGGTTAGTTGAGTTAAGGTGGGTTAGCGGGTTACGGATCTGGGTTGATGTGAGTGCGGGTTATAGGATATGGATAGGATGGGATTATAAAATCCCCCCCTAGGGCTAGGCGACTCCCATTTGGAGCTGCACCAGCCGAGAAGAAGAGAGGAGCCGCCCCACTCCCCCTTCCCCTCTGTTGGAGCCACAGCCTCCAAGGAAGCCAGCCGCCCTCTCCTCATCTCTTCCCCCCTCTCTTGAAGCCAAGCCGCCGACTTGGATTGGAGCCCCCCCCCCCCTCGCTTTACCCTTATTATTGGAGTCAAGTGCTTGTGGCCTGATTCGGAGGCCGCTGATCGAGAGTTTTCCTATTTCCCCTTTTCCTAAATCATGTGAGTGGTTTACCTCTCATTTCTTTAAATTTTCTCTTCGTGATCTTGAGCCGTTCTTGAAATCAAGATTTTCTTGTTTGCTTTTTCAAACGAATCTCGAGTTCTTTTCATTTTCTTTTGTTGCCATTGAAGAGAAGGCCCGAAGACCCCCCTATGGGGCTAGGAAGCCCTAGGATTATCTAGGGGTGTTTGGCCAAGGAGGGAATTATTGGTGAAATGACTTACACTAGAGGGGGGGTGAATAGTGTGTTAACTAATCTTATCGCCTAATTTCATTTTTAATCATTTATTGATTAGTTAGGCTAAGCACGATATTAATAGCAAGCGGAAGCAATAAATATGAAGCAATAAACACAAACAAAATATCAATGCTAACACAATGATTTATAGTGGTTCGGCCTTAATGCCTACTCCACTACCTAAGCACCCCGCTCAGGATTTCCAAACTAAATTTACTAGATTATATCGTTTCCTTACAAAGATGACTTAACAATCAGAAAGTCTCCGCTCTCAAACCGAAGGCACTCCCACACACGGAAGTATCTCGTCTTCCTACTGAGAGCACTCTTCCACCTCAACCTAAGGGACAACTCAACAAATCCTAGTAAACTACGTTTACACCGGTGGATTTAAACCTCAAACACCAAGGCTACCATCCAATTTCAAGACCTACACTCTAGGTCATACACAAACTCAAATACAAAGAAATAAACAAGAAAATACAATACTAAATGGAGCAATAAATCAAACAATAAATTACTTAGCTCCACAACAAGATTCCTAGCTTCCTCTTGATGCCTTCGATGATCAAGCAATGAATTAAAGGTTTAATCAAGGAGATGAAAGGTTCAAGCTAGGGTTTTCACAAGATTTGCTCAATGAAGGCTTAGAATTGATCAAGAGATGGCTCAAGGAGGTTAGAGGTGATCAACATCATGAAGGAAGGCTCTCATGGCTTCCTATTTATAAGCCATGAAGAGAAGAGAGGACTCTCTCTTCTCAACGGGTGATTTTTTGCCTGTTACAGCCCGCCGGTTGCTTGTCCGGTCGATCATCGGTCGACCGACCAGGCGACCGCCCGAGTGACCGGAGCATTCTGCCCGTTCTGGGCAATGTTCGATCGACCGAACTTGGGCAGGGCAGTTTGGTTAGGCTTGATTTTTTGCTGGTTTGAGTTACGTCTTTGCTAAGTTTATTTATAAAACATTTACTAACTCTAAGTTAATAACTTTAAAACATAAATATTATATAAGGATTACCCCTCATTTGAATTCAATAAAAATATCTAAAAAATCAAAATCCTTAAGAATCAAAATCTAGTTTTTGGGGTCTAGTACAAATTTTTGAAAAACGAAAATTTTCTAATCTTCTGGTTCAAGTATGGGTAGGCTAAAGGCTTCCAAAAAATCTTTAAAATACCTCGTTATCTAGTTTTAACCCAAGAAATAATTACTGCCATTTTTTGTGTCAAGAAAATGTCTAGGTCATATAGCCCTCTAAGGAGCTCCCTAGGCTTAGTGAATTTCAGGACGGTTTCCTGATTTTCATGTTTTGGGATTCGAGTTTGGTTTTTTTGGGTTCTTTGCATGATAAAAACATCACATGCTAGACACCCTAAACTTAAACTCTAACTTCCCGAAGAATCCCGAGCGACGACGAGCGTCCTTGCCGATTTCTCTAATTTTTTTGATCGGGGACGTTGTGCACTCACCGACATGGAACCTGAAGGATTTCTCAATGAAACATTAGTTTCATGTTTGTTATCATCAAAACCGAGATTAAGACCAAGGTTGAAAACCTTAAGCCAATAGGAATTGGGTCGTCGTCAAGGGGTTCGATGAAATGCTTACGAGGAGTTCTTGATGTTTTCGAAGTCTAGGCTTTCTATTCTTAATATTGATTATGTTTCCTCTGATGCTCCGCATAATTTCCATCTAAATCTTTAATTTCCGCATATGAAATCATATTTTTCATGTGGAAAGATCAATCTTGATGACATGCTATATTCTTGGTTTGGTTCTTGATCATGAGGCTTTGTTCTTGATTTAGAAAGTAATGTTCATGCATGCAAATTCTTGACTAGCAAATAGATGTTAATTTTTGGTATGATTGATCTTGCTGTCCTAATCTGGTTTGGCAGTAATTAAGGATGTAATTATTGTGATTTTCGGATTAATTACCTTGATATGCTGAAAACTCAATCTTGCTGAAAACTTCATGCTGATTGTTGATTCATGGCTGATTTTGAAATCTCTATTGTGATGTGTATAGTTTATTGAATATAGTCATGTAACCTATCATTTTGATTGGAAAATATAGTCTGGAGCCTTAGGACTCACTCTGGAAACCAAATTCGGCTTGGGTACATCGGTATTGGGCTCAACAGTAAACTGAGAATAAAACCCCTAAAACAAAATCCTAATTTCGGCAATGAAAAATTAAATTGAAGAATAAAAATTCAATGGGCAACATAATCTGTTAAGAGCCAACAAATTAATTTATTTGCATGAGATAAAACCTCACGAGATGATGATATTACGGGTCTAGGCGTCGGGATCGGGCATAGAGTGTTGCGGCGTTTCTCAGTAAAGACACCCCTAAGACATCGTAGGAAACACTTGACTTAGGTCTTGTTAGCGTCATATCTTTATGAATGGCGGAGAGACTCGGATAAGAGCCAGATTTCAGGCTTGGCCCGGGAGGTTGGATGGCTAATTCCCAACCTGTGTTAAGGAATAATTTCGGATGGACGAATCTTGATTATTCCTGTGTTTTTTATTTTGGAACAAGTTCGAATGGGTGAATCCCGATTGTTCCTGTGTTTCTTGTGGAACAAGTTCGGACGGGCAAATCTTGATTGTTCCCGAGTTTCTTTATTTAAGGAATAAGTTCGGAAGGGCGAATCCCGATTATTCCTATGCCGTTTGTAAGGTTTCTATTATAGGATAAGCTCGGATGGGTCAATCCCGATTATCCTCATAACCCTTGAGTGTTACTTGTTGACTTAGGGCGGATAGGCTGAGGCCTGTTGTACTTCACTGCTAAGTGAATTGGGTTGCATTCGGGCATGTAATGGCTAGATGGTCTGTTAGCTTGACATACATCTTGATGCATTATCCCTGTATGAGACATGAGCATTTATTCACTTATCTCTGTGGTTGGTTTTATGATGGGGGTTGGTAGAATCGCTCACTGAGTTCTTCTGAACTCGCCCGTTGTTTATTTCTATTTTTTTTGCAAAGCCCGACCAATGAGGTGAGCTGGAGCTTTTGGCGCGGCTGGAGGGCGGAAGAGTCACATTGATCTCATAGTTGTTCTAGTTAGGGATCCTAGTCGAGTCTTTGGTAGATTTATTATGCACTTGTGTTTTAACATTATGGAATTGTTGAACTTTCAGATTTCAGATTTCATTTGTTAAGTGCAAATTGTTAAACTTTGATTTATTTATTTCCACACCTTGAACACTTTGCTAAAAACTTTACTTCTTAAATGGAATCTGTTTTGTTTTCTCGTTCATAATAAAAATTGTTGGTCTTTCCGCTACGTTTTATTATGAGTTGGGATAAGCATGGGTTAGGCTGCGGGGTATAGGCATACCTTGGCTGGTCACGTGACCTTGAGTTGGGGCGTGACAATGTGGTATCAAAGCGTGTTGTTCGATCTGACTACGACCTAGAGTTTGTTTACCGTATAGGGTATTGCTAGCGTGTCAATATACGATAGGGTTGTGTTATGAGATCCATGGGTTAAGTCTGCACCTCAGCACGACTTGTGGTTAAGTTTACTTAAAGACTTAGGGTGAATTAAATTATCTAATTATGATGTTTTCTTTCTGGTGATAGATTATGCCTCCCGGCAGTTGAAGGTCCACGAGAAGAATTACTTGACTCATGATCTTGAGCTAGCAGTAGTGGTGTTCACATTGAAGCTGTGACATCACTATCTTTATGGTGAGGCTTGTGAGATACACTGATCATAAGAGCCTCTAGTATTTGTTTACCCAGAAGGAATTAAACCTGAGGCAGAGAAGGTGGCTTGAACTTTTGAAGGACTATGACTGGATGATCATACACCAACTGGGGAAGGCTAATGTGATGGCAGGTGCTTTGAGCAGAAAGTCTATGGGCAGTCTAGCGTATTTGGCGATTAGGAGGAGATCGTTGGCTCAAGATTTGGCCATGTGTTTGGATGGCGGGGCAGTCTTGGCAGTGTCAGCCTTTGGTGCGTTGGTGGCTCATCTGAGGGTACAGTCTATGTTGGTAAATATGCTGCGGATAGCGCAGGAAGAGGATGCTTTTTGTGTACTCACTAAGGATCTGGCCAGGAGAGGCGATGCCGATAATGGTTTTGGCATTAACTCGGAGGGCGTTCTGAGGTTTAAGAACAGGATAGTGGTGCCACACATGGATGAGGTTCGCAGGCAGGTGTTAGAGATGGCCCATCGATCTACATATACCATGCATTCGGGAGCCACAAAAATGTACCGTGTTCTAAGACAGAATTATTGGTGGAAGGGCATGAAGAGAGAGGTGGCCGAGTTTGTGTCTAAGTGTCTGGTATGTCAGCAGGTGAAGGCCGAACATCTCAAGCCGGTAGGATTGCTCCAGAACTTTGAGATACCATAGTGGAAATGGGAGAAGATAACCATGGATTTGTAACAGGATTGCCAAAGTCTGGGAATTAAGGACAATGATTCCATTTGGGTAGTGGTAGATCACCTAACCAAGATGACACATTTTATACCAGTCAAGATGACCTTTTCAATTGAGCAGTATACAAGGTTGTTTTTGGATCGAACCATCGCATATCATGGTGTCCCTGTTATGATCATCTCAGACCGGGGTACTTAGTTCACAGCTTGTTTCTGGCAGTCTTTCCAAGAGTCGTTGGGCACTCAAGTTCGATTCAGCGCTGCATTTCACCCTCAGACAGATGGTCAATCAGAGCAGACCATTCAGACAATGGATGACATGCTGAGAGTATGTGTCCTAGATTTGGAGGGCAGTTGGGAGAGGCACTTACCCCTGATTGAGTTCGCCTACAATAACAGCTATTATAGCAGCATCAGGATGGCCCCTTTTGAGGCATTGTATGGGCGACAATGCAGGTCGCTTGTAGGCTGGTTTAAGGTAGGGGATTCCCTTATGATGGGACCCGACCTGGTTGATGAGATATTAGAAAAGGTGAAACTAATCCGGGAGAGGTTGTTGGCAGCCCAGAGTCGCCAGAAGATGTATACTGATGGGATGGCCAGGGAGGTAGAGTTTGCTGAGGGGGACATAGTGTTCCTCAAGGTATCCCCTATGAAAAAGGTGATGAGGTTTGGCAACAGAGGGAAGCTAAACCCTAGGTTTATTGGATCGTTTCCTATTCTCAGGCGTAGGGGAGCTCTGGCATATGAGTTGGCCTTACCTCTCAGTATGGACTGAGTGCATCCAATGTTCCATGTATCCATGCTAAAGAAGTATGTCTGGGATGAGTCTCAAGTGATTGACCCTACCGCAGTGGAGGTGGATTCGGCAATCTCGTATAAAGAGAGGCCAGTTGTGATGTTGGACCGTCAGATCAGAAAATTGAGATACAAGGAGATTCCTCTGGTAAAGGTCAGGTGGGAGCATCACTCCGGGCAGGAGGCCACCTAGGAGGTAGAGCAGGATATAAGGGAGTGATATCCTTCATTATTTGTTAATTTGGTAAGTCCTCAAGCTTCTTTTTCTAAAATCCGAGAACAAATTTTCCTTAAGGAGGGAGGATTGTAATATCCTAGATATTATTATTGATTTATGTTATTATTTGTGATTATCAGCCTAGCGGGCTTGTTCGAGGTCGAGCCGAGTCGACTCATGGTCTGGTGCGAGCTTGAGAGCTCGGGTAAGTCAAATTATGATTTATAATAATATAGTTTGATTGATTAAATTATGTTGCATATGGGTGTGCATGTGTTTGATACTTGTGTGGAGCATGAGGTTAGTTGAGCTAAGGCGGGTTAACAGGTTGCGGATCCGAGTTGATGTGAGTGCGGGTTATAGGGTGTGGATAGGAGGGAATATGATGGGATTATAACCCCCCTAGGGCTAGGCGGCTCCCTTTTGGAGCTGCACCAGCCAAGAAGAAGAGAGGAGTCACCCAGCCAAGCCGAGCCACCCTTATCCCCCTTCCCTTCTCTTGGAGCCACAACCTCCAAGGAAGCTAGCCGCCCTCTCCTCATCTCTTCCCCCCTCTCGCCGCCGACTTGGATTGGAGCCTCCCCCTCTCCCCCCCCCCCCCCCCCCCCCCTTTTTCCCTTGTTCTTGGAGCAGAGTGCTTGTGGCCGAATTCAAAGGCCGCTGATCGAGAGTTTTCCTATTTCCCCTCTTCCTAAATCATGTGAGTGGTTTACCTCTCATTTCTTTAAATTTTCTCTTCGTGATCTTGATCCATTCTTGAAATCGAGGTGTTCTTGGCTTTTTCCGTCAAATCTCGAGTTCTTGCCGTTTTCTTTTGTTGCCATGGAAGAGGAGGCCCGAAGACCCCCTATGGCGCTCAGCAGCCCTAGGATTACCTAGGGGTGTTCGGCCAAGGAGGGAATTGGATCGCCCTCAAGGGGTTCGATGAAATGCCTACAAGGAGTTCTTAATGTTTTCGAAGTCTAGGCTTTCTATTCCTAATCTTGATTATGTTTCCTATGATGCTACACATAATTCCCATCTAAATCTTTAATTTCCGCATATGAAATCATGTTTTCCATGTGGAAAGATCATTCTTGATGACATGCTATATTCTTGGTTTGGTTCTTGATCATGAGGCTTTGTTCTTGATTTAGAAAGTAATGTTGATGCATGCAAATTCTTGACTAGCAAATAGATGTTAATTTTTGGTATGATTGATCTTGCTGTCCTAATCTGGTTTGGTAGTAATTAAGGGTGTAATTACTGTGATTTTTGAATTAATTATCTTGATATGCTGAAAACTCAATCTTGCTCAAAACTTCATACCGAATTATTGATTCAGGGCTGATTTTGAAATCTTTGTTGTGATGTGTATAGTTTACTGAATATAGTCGTTTAACCTATCGTTTCGATCGAAAAACATAGTCTAGAGCCTTAGGACTCACTATGGAAACCAAATTCGGCTTGGGTACATCGGTTTTGGTCTCAATAATAAACTGAGAATAAAACCCCTAAAACAAAACCTTAATTTCGACAATGAAAACTTAAATTGAAGAATTAAAATTCAAGGGGCAGCATAATTTGTTAAGAGCCAACAAATTAATTTATTTGGATGAAATAAACCTCACGGGATGATGATATTACGGGTCTAGGCGTCGGGATCGGGCATAGAGTGTTGCGTTGTTTCCTAGTAAAGACACCATAGGAAACACTTGACTTAGGTCTTGTTAGTACCATATCTTTATGAATGGCGAAGTGGCTCGGATAGGAGCCGGATTTCGGGCTTGGCCCGGGAGGTTAGATGGCTAATTCCCAACCCGTGTTAAGGAATAAGTTCGGATGGACGAATCTCGATTATTCCTGCGATTATTTATGGAACAAGTTCGGATGGGCGAATCCCGATTGTTCTTGCATTTTTTGTTGAATAAGTTCAGAAGAGCAAATCCTGATTGTTCTCGAGTTTCTTTATTTAAGGAATAAGTTCGGATGGACGAATCTCGATTATTCATGTGTTGTTTCTAAGGGTTCTATTATAGGATAAGCTCGGAGGGATCAATCCCGATTATCCTCATAACCCTTGAGTGTGATCTGTTGCCTTAGGGCGAATAGGCTAAGGCCTGTTGTACTTCACTGCTAAGTGAATTGGGTTGCCTTCGGGCATGTAATGGTCAGATGGCCTATTAGCTAGTCATACATGTTGATGCATTATCCCTGTATGAGTCAGGGGCATTTATTCACTTATCTATATGGTTGGTTTTATGGTGGAGGGTTGGTAGAATCGCTCACTGAGTTCTTCTAAACTCACCTGTTATTTATTTGGTTTCAGCTTGTAAACATAGTATGATTCCAGTTTGAAGTTTTAGTTTGTGTTACTGATTGTGATACACTGAAGTTGAAGTTTCAGTCTGTGATATCTATTTCATTGTATCTGATACCAACTGGTATCATTGATACTGATACATATTTCAAGTACTACTCCACAAAAATTAGTAATCAATATGGTTTTAAGTACTACATGTTTTGTTTTCCATTTTTCTTCTTTTCTTTATAGCTTTGAGCCATCAACCAAGGTGCATGAGAGACCTTGCCAATGTGTTTTAGTTTCATTGTATTTGATACCAACTGGTATCATTGATACTGATACCAGCTCGTATCACTGATACTGATACCAACTGGTATCAGTGATATAAGAGCATATATATCTGAAATACCAACTAGTATCATTGATATATATGCATTGATATATATGCATTGATACTGATACCAGCTAGTATCAATGAAATTGAGATAAGAATGATACCAGCTGGTATCATTGATACTAATACACATTGAGGCAAATTTATAAATCAATCCAGATTTAAACACACTATAAACACACTGCTCAGATTTATTTATAAATGGTACACTATTCACATTTCAGATTCCAAAATGAGATACATGACAATATTCTTGCAAGAGCTACTTAATACAAGTATATAATAATTGTCATAAAATACATCATAACCCATCAACCATCAAAAACTCTACACCAAGCTATCATGCCTACAATAATCCAAGAAGCTACTAATAACCAAAAATAGTGATTGATTCTTTCATCTAGCTTCTTCTCCTCCTTCTCCAGCATAGTTATCCTATCTCCACAGGTTGATAATTTCTCCACAAGAACGTCATTCTTTTCTTGAAGTAGCTTGAGTTGATTCTTCAACAATTCTGTATTTTCACTTGTTAACTTTTGTATCATTTCCTTCGCTTGCCCATAATACTCGGGGTCATGCCACTTAAAGTACCCGCAGGATTTCTCTTTATCCTATGCAAAGAGAAATTGTTAGTTCATATTGAAAGAGTTTATTATAACATAATATTTACCTTCCAATGTATGCATCTCCAGAATTTCCTTCCAGAATTTCCTTCCAGAATTTTTATCTGTATTTGATGTTAGCAACCAAGCTGCAATATTATGCCGACAAAATTGGCGCACACATTGATGAGGTTATATAAACCTCAGTTGATGTTGATTTTGATGCTATTGCCATAGTGCTACAAAGATTCGAAGATATAAATTATGTTGGAAAATATACACATTGATAATTTGCCTAATGAAAATATACATATTGTATTTGTTTCATAATTTGTTTCATAGCAGTCTAATGTTTCATACATGTTTAATGATATAAGGGTTTGATAAGAGTGGACCTTCATAGAGCGAAGAAAATTAGTAATCAACCTTAACATTATTATGAAATTATTCTGACAAATACATATTTATTTGAAATTTAGAGTTTCCAAACAAATCTATCTAGGGTTTGCAAAAAAAAATAATATAGTTTTAGGGCTTCAAGCCGGTGACACAAAGGGTTTGAAATTTAGGATTTCAAATTTAGGATATGCAAACAAATATAGGGTTTCCAAACATTTGCCATCACTTCAAAGGAAGGTTCAGGCCAACGACACAAAGGAAGGTTCGATTGCTACTTACCTTGGAGATACATTCTGTGGCGGCGACGCGAATGAAGGATTTCTAGGACCTACACGCTTGTAGAGGGATCGATTGCTGGGGAGCTCTTCGTTTTTGTCGGAGAAGAGAAGAGTGCAGTCGGGGAAGAGAAGAATAGCGGGCATAAAGATTTGATGACTGGGTTGGGTGGGGCCCACAAAAAAAATTAGTTAAAAATTGGTTATTTTTTAACTTAATATTTTATTAATATTTTAGGATGCTGACTAGGCTCTTGATCCACGTGACCGTGCCCACGTCAGCATCCAAACGGTTGTTGTGACGTCTCGTTAACGGTGGGATAGATTTGTTACAAATCGAAAAATAGTGTATTGAATTAAAAAAATTAGAGAGTAGGGATAGATTTGGAAAACACCTCAAAAGTCAAAATATATTTAGTAATTAACCCAATAAAAAATTAGCATACAAAAAAAATGAGCATTAATGACGGAAATTTTGTAACGGCTAAAATCCATCACAAACTGTGATAGATTTGTGACAGATTTGTGATGATGTGAAATGAATTTTCTTTTTATCAAAACAGTGACAGATTTGTGATGGAAAATCCGACACAATACGGTTCCGTCACAAATCAGTCACAGAAATTTTGACCAATTTGGCATATAATTTTTAATAAATAGCATCAGTGACAAAATAGTGACTGATTTCATTTTCGTCACTAATATTTCGACACTAATCTGTCATTAAAATTTTTTCTTCATATCTATCACAGATCTGTCACTGAGCCACCACATAACATTGACAGATCAGTGACGGAAGTAGAAATCCGACACAAAATTAAACTAAATATTATTTAAATAAGTTTTATCATGTTTAGTTCCACATGTGCTAAAATTACTTTTTTACTTATTCTTAATCATCATAAATATAACTTTTATAGTCTCATATGAATTAAAAAATTTTCTTCTAATTTTCTTAAATTTTATAAATTGATACCTCGTACCTAAAAGTTTACTTTCATACTATCTTTTTATAAATTTCTTAAAAATATTGTAAAAATATAAATAATAATAAAATATTATATTATTATAAATTATTATAATATTCAAATATATTCAAATATTATTATATTATTATATTACAATAATCTATGATATAATAATATAATTGATAGATTTTTTATTAATAAGATATTATAATTAATATCATAATTAGTGACGAAAAATTTATTTTAATTCGATCATCGATATCAGTGACGAGTTTTGGGATCAAAATTTTTCCGTCACAGATTTTTTTGACGGACACATTCGTCATAAAAGAGCAAATTGAGCATTAGTCACGAGGCTTTTAGCGACAGACTGTGATGAAAATTTCCGTCATTGATACCCTTAAGTGATGGGTTTTTAAGCATAAGTGACAGATTTTTTGTCATTAATGATTATTTTTCTTGTGGTGTAGTACATGCAATTAAGTAATCAAGTTAGGAAAACAAAACAAATCACAAACGAAGCCAATTAAGTTGAAGGGGTAACATAAGACACATAATTAATCAAATAAAGAATTAGTACATGCAATTAAGTGATCAAGTTAGGAAGATTTTGGATAAGGTTTACCTAAGGTTTTAGTTATTAATATGATATTTAGGGATTTTCATCGTCATCTTCATCGCGAATGTAATGAACATTATAATTTAGTTAATTGTGAATTTTAAGACTTCTATGTATTAAGAAATTTGATACTATGTATTAAGAATTTTTAAGACTTTTATGTATTAAAAAATATATAAAATTCAATTTGTCCATAAAAAATATAGAATGGTATTTTTGTCATTTTGACATGTACAATAATGTGTTATAGCGAAACAAACATGGTATAAGATGATTGTCCTAGGACACCTGGTGTCGTGTCCTTGTCTGTGTCATGTGTTGGTCATTTTGCAAACCAAACATGCCCTCTGCAACAAATGACATCATATGCACTTAAATGTAACAACAAGATTTTAAAACTCCAACAACTAATCATTATTCACTCCTATAGATTTCCTTCTAGAATTTGAAATGCAATGAGGTCGCTCAAATAGTCCATATGATCTCCTTGAAACAAGAGTGTCATGTCCCTAGTAGGGATGAGAATATTACTCGCACCAGTGGATACTCGTGGATATTTAGCTGACACGGGCTAGGTATGGTAAACATATTATACCCACGGGTACGGGTACGAGTATAAATTTTTACTCATTTAATAATCGGGTACGGGTATGGATACTATACTATCCACACCCGCGGATACCCGCTACCTGCCAATATATATGAAAAATTAAATTTATAATTTTATATATTAATATCTAATGAAAAGTTTAAAAATAAATCTAAATATAATATATTTTTAGGGATATCAATTTCCAATTTTAGTTGAAAGTACTTTGATTTTAAATTTAGTTTTGGTTTTAAATATAATGTTACATAAATGGTTATTGCTATTTCTTAAGATAATTTTATGATTTCGAATTTATTTGTTACATAGTTTATTTTATGGATTAATTTTTTCAATCAAGTTATTAATAGTGTTGAAATGAGAATCATTTGTGGTATACTATTATAATAAAATAAAAATTCTTGTTATATATTAAATGAGTATCCTTGGATATCCGCGGATATCAATTACCTGCGAGGGTACGGGTGTAGGTACGGGAGACAAGTTTAGTAAACGGGTGTGGGTGCGGGTGCGGGTGCGGGTGCGGGTGTGGCACTATTTGCCCCGAACCCATCCCGTTGTCATCCCTAGTCCCTAGCTACCTAGTAAAGAATGAAAGGGTCAATTGCTCCTCTGATACTTCTGTTGCTCATTATTTCTTCAATAGATTTGCTTTCACTGTTGCAAGATGTTTAGATGAACCTAGTATGCCTAATCTCTCTCTCTATATATATATATATAAAAATAAGATTTAAAAGTGTCATAGGCACTTTCACAATTCAGTATGGCTGACGTTGCATTTTCTCATTTTTTTACATTTTCTCATTTTTTTATTTGTTAACCCATTGACTTCTTCTACATGTTTCCTCTTCTTTCTCGAAGTTATTTCTTTTACTCATTCTCTCACACGTCTCTCTTCCTCTATATACTTAAAAGCAACATTCAAGAAAGCCACGTGGCACATTGAAAAGCCATGTTCGCTGACTTGGCAATTTTAATTTTTTTTTGCATATTTATTTATTTTAAATAATTTAAATATACTTTTTTTTATTAAACCCACTTATACCTCTCTTTCCAATTCTCCATGCGTTTTAATACAGTTTAATGCTCCTCTCTCTCTCTCTCTTGCAGTTTCATGCTTCACTCTTTATTGGATTTAATGTTTAATCTCTTTTCTGTCGGGTGCACATCACGTCTCCTCAACTTCAACTTCCTCCCCCTGTACGTCTCCCAGGTCCTCTCCCCACCTCTATTTTCCCTGCCATGGTCGTTCCGCAGCTAGCCGATCGACCAACCCAAAGACCTAGATGATGATTGCTCATCGAGGCGCGCGGGTCCTTGGTCGTCCTCAAGGTCCTCTCTGCGTTCTCGAGGAGGAAGCTGCTGCCTTCACCGCCCTTCAATTCCATTCGCGAGATCGCCCTCAATACCATTCCTTCTACTTCCAAGATCGAGATCCGTTGCGTCCTCGATTCCCACTATGGCTTTGACGTCGCTGAGGTCACCCTTTCCTCGCCGACTAAGCGCAAGAAGACTAAGTGCGGTCCTTTCCTCGCCGCCAAACCTGACTACAGGAAGGGCTATGTCACCCTTCGCTTCCCTCTCTCCCTTATCTCTTCCCCTTCGTCGAGGGAGAGGACGGCATTTGACGTCGCTGAGGTCACCCTTTCCTCGCCGACTAAGCGCAAGAAGACTAAGTGCGGTCCTTTCCTCGCCGCCAAACCTGACTACAGGAAGGGCTATGTCACCCTTCGCTTCCCTCTCTCCCTTATCTCTTCCCCTTCGTCGAGGGAGAGGACGGCATTTGACGTCGCTGAGGTCACCCTTTCCTCGCCGACTAAGCGCAAGAAGACTAAGTGTGGTCCTTTCCTCATCGCCAAACCTGACTACAGGAAGGGCTATGTCACCCTTCGCTTCCCTCTCTCCCTTATCTCTTCCCTGTCGTCGAGGAGAGGACGGCCGCAGCGAGCGCAAGGATTTGCTCGACGAGTGTCGTTGTGCGGAGTCTGGTGGATATCGCGGCAAGTGTGCTGCTACAATCGGCGACAAGGGGCAGGTGGAAGCAGAGCAATGGCAATAGGAGCATGAGGGGAAAGAAAGGTTAATTAGGAGCTGGTGTAAATTCCTGTGGAGCAGCATGAAGCATATAATTTTTTTTTGAACAATCTTATTGTACTTTAAAGAAAGTAACTTCACTTGAAACTTTGCTTCTTTCACCTAGGTTTAGATTTTTTTATACTTGGTTAGAACTTTTATCATACGTTACCATCCTTAATTCTATTGATGGTGTCTTACATTTTGAGCTTTGCCTGCTACACATTCGATGGAAAGCTTGTATGGTCTAAGTTCTTAGAATTTTAATTTTTTTCCATTTTATCTACTTAATAAGTTCATCATCAACGAGAATTTATTTTTTGCTTTTGTATTGATTTTTTTCTAATTTGCTACAAAGTGAATGACTTTTCTTAGTGTTACTCCATTTTTCTATCTTTTCCTTATACTATTGCACGATTAAGCACAAAATGAATAGAGGAATATATCTCTGCGTTGAATCACTTCGTTAGCATTGCAATATTTAATGCTTTGAACGGCATCATGTTATATGCTTAAATTCGATGCTGAATTGTTAACTGCTAAGAATTACAATTTTAATTAACCACAGATTTTAATATGTAACTACTAAGAAAATAATTAATTCTCTCATTAATCTAATACACCCCGCTCATGCCTACCTAAGTCATTTAGGCTCACTTGCCTTCTCTGTTGCCATATTTTGAGCCGACATTATTGGAGCCATTTTACATGCGAGAATGATATTGTCAAACCAATTTTGTTGATCTAGAAATATAGGTTTTCTAATTTTTTATATTTTTACTATATTCATTAATATTATCAAACAATTTCTATTTATTTTGTGTACGCACTACTTGCATTGACTATTTATTTTTCTCTTAATCGTTTGAGTCTTACTACTTTAATTTGTTTAATTCTCTTAATGATTTATTTTAATTTTTATTTAAAATATTATTAGTATTTAAATTTAAAATATTATAGAATAAATGTTGTTTTTAGATTTATATTTTATTACTATTTACTTATGTATTTTATTCTTTTAAGATTATAAAATATAATATATTTATATAGATTTTTAATGTATTTTTATTTTCTTTCTCATGTGCGCCTACTTTTGTTGTTTTCAATATTTTATTTATTATTAATTTGAATAAAAGTTAAAAATTACCCGCATATAGAAAACCTGTTACCATTCCTAGAATTATCTAAAACTTTTTGTCTTGACAAGGAAGGTCGGCCACAACTATATAAATTATAATAATTAGATAAGGTTTTGCATGGTTAATTATCAATTATTGCTTTGTTACTGCTGCTTCTTACTACTTCATATGAAAATTAGAATACCTTTTGTCTCTCTAGCTATAGAAAACTCAAGTACATGTTGTATGTTATATATTATGCTCATTTTTATAAACATATTAATTATCTTTCTATAAGATATATATGGTATATATCTTTCTTCTTCTTAACCTTCTGTTGCTCCATTTCACAAAATCAAGTTCTCCTCGTCTATTTCATGATGACTTTTTTTGGGGATTTTGTGAAGCAGATGTAAATTAGCTTTACATGTGTAAAGCTCATGAGAAGTTTTATTAGAATTTAAGGATTATATATTTATTTTATCTATAGTTGCTCATGGTGCAGTTGTTGAAGTTGGACAGCCTTTAGACCGAGGTGAAAGCTAAAGTATTGAGAAGGATTGAGGTAATGTCTCATCATATTAAATTTATGTAGTATTGATTTTTAAACATATGCTTAATTTGATGCATGTTAGAAATGGATTTATGCTATAATGAAAGACTGAGGGTGAAGCTAATTAAAACGCAGAGAAGGATGAGGTACTTTCATTTTATTTCTTTTCATCATATTAAATTTATGTAGTATTAATTTAGAAACATATACTTTGATTCTTGTTAGAAATGGATGAATCATGAATGTGGTAGTGGAATAAGGATGAATTGTACCTTAGTTTGTATGTGTCACACGCTACCAATAGGGAGCAGATGCCACAAAAAAATTTCACATATTATTTTTTTGTGTTCAACTTTTTTTTTCCATCTCTTATACATTTGTTTTTACCCATAATTTTCTATGATATTTGAATCTTATATTTTTAGTTATTTTTGTTTTCATATTAAATAATATAATATTATAATGGTACAATTGATTTAATTATTTTTTCTAAAATATAATATTTTAATAATTACAACATATCACAAATACAAATTGGTTTAATTCTATTTTGGCTATTTAAATAATTACAAATACAACTATTTATACACTCAAATAATTATAACAAATTATTTAGTCCAAAATATTTTTGAATTATAATTTATAGTTACAACATTCATTATTATCATTAAGCAATCTTTATTTACTCTATGTATTAATTGTTGTCGATTTTACTATTTATTTTTTCTCTTAATCCTTTTGATTTTTTTATGCAATATGATTCAAATTTTTTATTATGGAAAGATTAATATTGCTTTTTGATTTATATTTTATTAATAATTATGAATCGTACTATTTTGAGATATAAAATGTACTCTATCTATATAGATTACTTATTTCACTAATTTGAGTTTTTGAAATATCAATTTTTGAGTTTGTTTTTAATAAAATTTCAAAATCATTGAAGTTTACGTAGTTTAAATTAATTTTAATTTCTTAATTTCTAATTTGTCTCTATTATTTATTTTTTATCTATGAAAATATTACTATTTTGTAACTATTCTTTTTTGTATATTTTTATTTTTATGCATGTGTACAATTTATGAATTTGCTCATTTATTAATTTATTGAATTATTATAAAATTTTGTACTTATATAGTAAAGACAATAACTGTATTTTATCAATTAATAACAATGTCATTAATTTTTTAATATAGAATTCAATATATATATATATATATATATATATATGTGTGTGTTTTTTTTATGTTTAATTTTTAATAGTAAAATTCTAATAAGATTATACATTTGAATATAATATAATATAATTCTACAAAATTATTAAATTTATACTTAATTTATTTAATTGTTCTAGGTTATTTAACTGCAACTATATTTATATATATTTGTGCAACGTCCGAATTCTCTATTTTTTTAAAAAAAAATTATACGTTTAATACAAAGTTAATTAATATAATTCTCTTTGTAAAAATTTAATTCTAACTCTTTATTTCCTTCTCTCTCCTCCTTAACTCTCCCTCCGTCTCTCTCTTTTAATCACTCTCTCTCCACTAATTATATGACTTCCTCTCTTTTCCTTAGTCTCTATGTATAACTCTTTATCTTCCCTACCTCGATAATTTGAGGTTTTTTAAAAAACAAATTAACTCACTATCTTTCTTAATCACTCTTTTAACTAGGCACAGATTACGAAATGTTTCATCTCTTTTAATTAACTTATTATCTTTTTTAATCTCTCTTTTAATGAGGCACAGATTACGAAATATTTCATCTCCTTTAATTAATATCCGATGATAAATATGAATTAACTCTCTCCTTATATAATTAGTTTATTATAAAATTTATAGTATTAATAATTAGTAAATTTTATATTAAATTAAATTTATAGTTCATCAGTATTTCAATAAAATAAAATATATTTATTTATAGATATTTGCGCAACGCGCGGGTTCTCATAATTTTACAATTGTTTAAATTTAAATCATAGGTAGGTTTTCGACTAGTTATTTAATTATTTTTACATCTCTCATTTGTTGACATAGGTAGGTTCGCGTGCACTGCAAATGCAACAGAGCCGCCGGTGTGACGCGCTGCTCCCCCGACATGCGATTTCTAGCCACATTTCGAGAAACCTCCTGCCATCGATCCGTCGACCATATTCCCACGAGCTGGTCCCATATATCCGGAGTAATCACTACTAGAAAAATGGTCATCAGCAACGGCTGATGCCGTTGCTGAAGAGCGTCAGCAACGGCTGAGCCGTTGCAATAGAGCCGTGATAGAAAATCGCGTTGCTGATGACTTAGCAACGGCCGCTCGGGCCGTCGCTAAAACTATTATCAGCAACGGTTTTGCCACAGACCCGGAGCCGTTGCTGATAACATTAATAGCAACGGCCGCTGAGTCCGTAGCAACGCCGTTAGTAAAACGCCGTCGCTAAGCCGTTGCTGTAGGTCATCAGCAACGGCTTTCGATACACTTTTAGCAACGGCTTTCCCACGGACGCCCGTGGGAAAGCCGTTGCTGATGACGAATACCTGCAACCAGAAAATTTGAAAATTTCAAATTTCCATTGATACATTGATACATTTATCTGATACATAACTCACACACCCATACCCTCATACACACATTCATTCACACATCACAAACACCTCATACACATTCATTCACACATCACAAACACACCAACATATATACATCAAAACAATTATATTTATATTGATAATTATCCACGATAGTATAAAAACAATTCAAATGCAAAATTGAAGTATCAATATCCAAACAAAATAAGTTAAACAAGTTCAATATCCAAACAAAAAATCTCACGATCATGATGGAGGATGGTCTGGATTATATGGCGGGGTCTAGAGCGCTTGAGTGTACACCGGCGTGGACTGACTCGAGGACGATGGATTAGATGATGCCGAAGAGATGACAGGTTCGGGATGACCTGACAAGTTGCGTAGCATAGCTTCTATATTCGCCATCGTCTGACTCTGACGCTCCATCATCTCAGTCTGACGCACGACCGTCTCCTCTAGTGTCCTTATCCTATTACTATGATCATAACTGGATCTAGAGGTGGACGGCCGCTCACCAGCGACCGGAGGGGTCGGTGCCCCAAGTGGCCCTAGTACGGCTCGCGCATGACCACTATCTGCGAAGCCATATACGCGGCCATGGTCCCAGCCACCTGCGGCCTCGACCCACATTGCTGTGTCAAAGTCCTCGGGGGTACCCCCGCGCTGCACCACCGTCTGGCTGTACGTCTCCTACTCGAGTTTGATTTTTTGTTTAATATTTATCATAAAACTTAAATTATAAATATATAATGAATAATTTAAACAAATATATAATTACCATAATGTATGCAGCGCGGTTGTCGATGTACTCCCCCATCCCATGTGCTCGACGGTGAGTCCGCTCAAACACCGCCATCGGGGAGGGTCGCTGGACAGTCCCGTCATTCGACACCGTCGTCTACATTTACAAAACAAATACATTAATTAGTACACATAATAACAAATAAAATATATAATTAAAAGATATACTTACCATACGATTTGCGTGCACTGCAAATGCAACAGAGCCGCCGGTGTGACGCGCTGCTCCTCCCGACATGCGATTTCTAGCCGCATTCAGAGAAACCTCCTGCCATCGATCCGTCGACCATATCCCCACGAGCTGGTCCCATATATCCGGAGTAATCCAACTGGGGTCGTATCCCCGAGTCTCCGCGATGTTAGTGGTCCCAGCTCGGGCCATCGCTTGGGACCGAGCCTGCCCCAGCTGCCCGTTGTACCTTGCCCGGGAAATAGCCTCCCAGGCAGCGTAAATGAAGGGCCTCTGGTCCTCAGCCCATGTATAGCGAGCCTGCAAAATAATAATATCAGTACCAATATTAATATATCATCATGCATGTAAAAAATAATAATAATAATACGTGCATCAAACTCGCGCCATAACATGTCGACGTGCTCGCTAGGCACGTGAGACCACGTAGGCCATGCCCCGTGCATGTATCGTCGAATAGTAGAAGAAATGCTCCTCGGCACTTCTTCTTGCTCGAACCTGCACAACAAAAATAAATTTTAATATTATATTATGATATAATGAATTTGTAATGATTCATAATTCATGATATATTACCGCTCCCCAATCACGCTAATCAATCTACGTGACTCTGTGGCTGGTGGAGGCTACCACCTGTTCGGCCCGCGTGGCCGCCTACGTCTGGATGTACTAGCCTCGGCAGTATCATCGGAATGAGGATCAGCAACAGGAGGATCAGCAGCATGAGTAAGTGCTGGAGTCTCACCGATCGGAGACTCCGAAACTCTCCTGCGTCGATAACCACGACCAGACATATCTGTCGAACAGACATATAATCAGATTATTGTATAAATAGTAGAGATATATTTAATAAAATATATACTTTACAATTATTCTTCATCATCTGAATAATAGTCTTCGAATTCTTCTTCTTCTTCCTCTTCTTCCTCTTCTTCCTCTTCTTCATCTTCTTCATCTCCAGCTTCCTCAATTTCATGATCGTCATCATCAGCATATTCAACTTCTAATTGAATTGACGTTGTGTCTGCATCCTCGAGTATTGGAATAATACGATCCACAGCAGGAAGATCATCTTCTTGATAGAAACTAGGAGGATCATTTTCTCCTACTATCGGATCAATTTTTCCTCTACCTTTTGTCTTACAGACTACACGCCAATCTGCTCTATCTTTATTTCGAGCCGGATACTTCGCGTAATATACTTGTTCGGCTTGTGATGCCAATATAAAAGGCTCATTTGCTGCCAATTTTGATTTGTAATTAACCTCAACAAGTTTGTATTTTGGATGAACTTTCATGCCCCTTTCTGTTGTATCGAACCAATGACATCTAAATAGGATCACTGATTTCAAGCCGAAGTAGTGCAACTCTATCACTTCTTCCACCAGTCCATAAAAATCCATATCACATTCAACATAGGTTGTCCCTTTCACGCAGACCCCAGCATTCATCGTCTTCTTTGCAAATGAATATTCAACCGTGTGAAATTTATACCCGTTAACAAAATATCCGCTATAGCACGACACAAGTCGCGACGGTCCACTAACAAACTCAAATATTTTTTCATCTATTTCAGCTCTGTGATCTTTGCTGTAAGTCTGAATCCAAGTAGGGAAATCACGATTCCGTAATCTCTCCAATTCTTGATCGTTGTGAATAGAGTATTTTTGCACCATCTCAATGTCAAATATTTCAATGAATTGTTCAATCTCTGGACAATTGAGTAATACATACAAGTGTGCCAAATGATACTCTTCATCATTTAAGTGTCGAGATGGACGAGAACCAAAAGCACGACCAGAGTGACAAAATATATTTAAACGTCCATCTGAATGTCGAACACCCCCGTCGTCGTTACGTGGAAGACGATCAAATATTGTCTGTACTGTCGATTCAAAGTAAAATGAGCAGAATGTTGAAATTTCTTGAATGATATACGATTCAGATATTGATCCTTCAACAGTTGCGGTGTTCTTTACTTTTTTCTTCAGACGATTCATGTATCTTTCAAATAAGTACATCCAACGATATTGAACGGGGCCACCAACTCGTGCCTCGTATGCCAAGTGTATCGGTAGATGCTCCATCGAGTCAAAAAATGCAGGAGGGAAAAACTGCTCCAGCTTGCATATGATTTCAATAATATTATTTTCAAGTGTTGACATATCTTCGACTCGAAGGACATTTGCACAGATGCTTCTAAAAAGCATACTTAATTCAGTCAACGGACCCCAAATATTATCAGGTAGAAGATCTCGAAATGCGATCGGAAGTAATCTCTGCATGAATACATGACAATCATGGCTCTTCATCCCTGATATTTTGCAATCATCGACGTTCACACATCGAGATAAGTTTGAAGCATATCCATCGGGTAATCTGAGTTCTTTTACCCATTGACAAACATCTTTGATCTGTTGTTTATTTAACACATATAGGGCATTCGATTTCAGATATCGTCCGTTGACCTCTTGTAACTCCAACTCTGGTCTTTTACAAAGTATTTTCAGATCATGTCGGGCTTTGACATTATCTTTAGTTTTTCCAGAAATATCCATCACAGTGTTGAAAATATTATCAAACACATTTTTTTCAATGTGCATGACATCTAAATTATGTCGAATCAATAATGAACTCCAATAGGGCAATTCCCAAAAGATACTTTTTTTCACCCAGTTGTGTGTTTGGCCAAAACCTGACACTCTTTCATTGCGACCAAATACTATATCTGAAAGTGCTTAAACACGTGCTAACATTTGTTCACCAGACAACATCGGTGGTGGCCCATCTCTTTCGACTCTGCCCTTAGTAAATTTATTACGATTCCTTCGATACTGGTGATTAACCGGTAGGAATCGACGATGACAATCAAAGAATGAGATTTTTCGTCCGTTCTGAAGACTGATTGATTTAGAGTGTTCCATACAATACGGGCAAGAGAGTCGGCCGTGAGTGTTCCAACCCGACAACATGTCGTACGCGGGGAAATCATTGATTGTCCACAAGACCGCGGCCTTTAAATTGAAGTTTTGCTTCCGATGACAATCATAAGTGACAGCTCCCTCAGTCCATAATGTTTTCAATTCATCTATCAAGGGTCTGAGAAATATGTCAATTTCTTTTCGCGGACCCTTAGGACCCGGAATAATCATCGAAAGATAAATAAATTCATCTTTCATGCACATTGACGGTGACAAATTATAAACTGTCAGCAGCACTGGCCAAACTGAATAAGGAGTTGCAGAATGTCCAAACGGATTAAAACCATCTGTGCACAATCCCAATCTGATATTTCTAGTATCCATAGCAAATGAAGGATAACATGTATCCAAATATTTCCATGCTTCACTGTCAGATGGATGAGTCATTACTGTATCATCACGACTTCTTGCATGCCAACTCATGTAGGGGGCTGTCTTTTCCGACATGAATAATCTTTAAAGCCTCGGTGTTAGTGGAAAATACCGAAGCACCTTAAACGGGATATTTTTCTGTCGGACCGATTTTTTCTCCTTGTAACGAGGGTGTTGACATACAGGGCATTTATCCAACTGCACATTTTCTTTATAATATAAAATGCAGTTATTTTGGCACGCGTGTATTTTTTCGTACCCAAGCCCCAATTTTCTCATCAACTTTTTAGTTTTATAAAAAGTAGGCTCAAACTTGTTATCAGTAGATAGCATTCCATTAATCAATCCAGCAATCCGATCATACGCAACTCCGCTGATATTACAATCGGCCTTGATGTTTAAGAGCTGTGTCATTGCTGAAAACCTAGTGTATTTAGGACAATTCTCATACAAAGGTTCATCGGCAGCTTTCAACATCTCATAAAATTCTGCAGCTTCTTTATTCGGTAATTCAATCTCTACCGCAGCCCCTACTTCTGTGATATCAACCGCTGTAGTATCTGGTGGGACTGATGTCTGAAGATCTGGCCGATCAACATTATCATTCAGGCGGAATTGACCCCCAAGACTATCAAGTATCATAGTTCTATAGGGATTACATTGACCGGATGAAGAAGCACCAGCAGAGGAAGATTCACCATATGTCTGAATGACAGAATTGCTCGACGTCCTGACTTCGCGTGACTCCCCGTGACAAGTCCATAAAAAATATCTTGGTGCAAATCCTTTGGTATATAGATGTAGAGTGACAGTCTCCCGATCCAAAAATCGTCCATTTGAACAAATGCGGCACGGACATCGGATTTGATCACCCATGCTAACGAAATTCCGATTCGAATAGGCGAAATTTAGGAAGTACGTTACGCCTAATCGAAACTCATTCGTTAAAGCTCCACGATCAAGACGTCGGTACCTCCAACTTCGATCAGCCGACATGATTCTGTCAATCAATGACAATTTCTTTGGTTAATGTCTTTAGGTGAGATTGTCCAATTCCATTCGGGATTTATGTTATTTGTACTGCACTTACATTTTTATTTTAACTGTTAACTAATTATTCTAAATTTCGACAGCATCTCCCTACAGTTCTCCGAATACGCATATCATCTGGGCGCGTATCGGAGAACAAGAGAGATGTTGCCGAATTTTAGAATAATTAGTTAACAGTTAAAATAAAAACGTAAGTGCAATACAAATAACTATATTTCCAAATTGTCCAATCAGGGACAATTCAAGAATTGTACGTCGTATAAAAGATCATCTACTTCTTTTACACGAACATACAATTCCTGAACGGATCTAAGGTTTTGCTAAATCATATCCGATTCGTCGATGCGTACGTGAAACATATCAACTCGTCGGATGGATGATTATTTTCTAAATATTTTGAGACAGTTCGAGTCCATATTGGACGATTTCGGCGCGCGTCCGAAGTGGACGATTCCGGCGCGAGTCCGAAGTGGACGATTCCGGTGCGAGTACGAATTGGACTATTCCGGCGCGCGTCCGAAGTGGACGATTCCGGCGCGCGTCCGAAATTAATCTAAACACTAATAATTAATCTAACAAATTAAACAATTAATTAACAATTATAAAATAATTAATTAATAATTTCAAAACAATAAAAACAATAAACAATAATTAATAATAAAAAATTCCGGCGCCGGAGTCCACCCTCCGGCGCCGGCGTACAGTGGCCGGACACACTGTCCGGCAACTGTAGAAGGTCCGGCGGCGGCCATAGGCCAACCGCCGTCGGCCGAAACCCTAGAAATAGGGTTTCGGTCGGATTTTAACCAATACTCCGGCCGATCAACATACCGGCAACAGCGGCAGCGGCGGCGAGAGGCGTCGGCATCGGCATCGGCAGCAGCGGCGAGAAGCATCGGCAGGAGCGGCGGCGGCAGCAGCGGGAGGAAGAAGCGTCGGGCGCGACTGGTGCCCTATATAAACTTATCAGCAACGACTCACTCGCCCGTTAGAAAGCCGTTGCTGATAAGTTATCATCAGCAACGGCTCACTTATCCGTTAGCAAGCCGTTGCTGAAGATTAAAAAATCAGCAACGGCTCGCCTTTCCGTCAGAAAGCCGTTGCTGATAATTAAAATAATCTACAACGGCTCGGTTTTTCGTTAGAACGCCGTTGCAGATACAGATATCTGCAACAGCTCGGGCGGCCGTAAGAACGCCGTTGCAAATAGCAATGACTTGAGCAGCCGTTGCTGATAGCCGTTGCTGAAGATCATGTTTCTAGTAGTGAATCCAACCGGGGCCATATCCCCGAGTCTCCGCGATGTTAGTGGTCCCAGCTCGGGCCATCGCCTGGGACCGAGCCTGCCCCAGCTGCCCGTTGTACCTTGCCCGGGAAATAGCCTCCCAGGCAGCGTAAATGAAGGGCCTCTGGTCCTCAGCCCATGTATAACGAGCCTGCAAAATAATAATATCAGTACCAATATTAATATATCATCATGCATGTAAAAAAAAAATAATACATGCCTCAAACTCGCGCCATGACATGTCGACGTGCTCGCTAGGCATGTGAGACCACGTAGGCCATGCCCCGTGCATGTATCGTCGAATAGTAGAAGAAATGCTCCTTGGCACTTCTTCTTGCTCGAACCTGCACAACAAAAATAAATTTTAATATTATATTATGATATAATGAATTTGTAATGATTCATAATTCATGATATATTACCGCTCCCCAATCACGCTAATCAATCTACGTGACTCTGTGGCTGGTGGAGGCTGCCACCTGTTCGGCCCGCATGGCCGCCTGCGTCTGGATGTACTAGCCTCGGCAGTATCATCCTCATGAGGATCAGCAACAGGAGGATCAACAGCATGAGTAAGTGCTGGAGTCTCACCGATCGGAGACTCCGAAGCTCTCTTGCGTTGATAACCACGACCAGACATATCTGTCGAACAGACATATAATCAGATTATTGTATAAATAGTAGAAACATATGAACTCGTCGGATGGATGATTATTTTCTAAATGTTTCGAGACAGTTTGAGTCCATATTGGACGATTCCGGCGCGCGTCCGAAGTGGACGATTCCGGCGCGCCTCCGAAGTGGATAATTTCGAAATTAATCTAAACCCCAAAAATTAATCTAAACCCTAAAAATTATTCTAACAAATTAAACAATTAATCTAAATAATTAATTAACAATTAATTAACAATAAAAAAACAATAAAAAAATATTATTAAACTACAAATTTCGGCGCCGGAGTCAGGTGGACTCCGGCGCCGGCGTACAGTGGCCGGACACACTGTCCGGCCAATGTACAAGGTCCGGCGGCGGCCATCGGCCGACCGCCGCCGACCGAAACCCTATTTTTAGGGTTTTGGTCGAATTTTCTACCGGCCGCAACAGGAAGAGACGGCCAGCCGAAGGGCACATACCTGACAGTGTCGGCAGCAGCGGGAGGCGTCGTCGGCGTCGACAGCGGCGGCGAGAGGCATGAGAGGAGCGGCGGCGGCAGCAGCGGGAGGAAGAAGGGGGGCGGGCGCGATCTGCGACCTATATAAACTTATCAGCAACGACTCACTCGCCAGTTAGAAAGCCGTTGCTAATAAGTTATCATCTGCAATGGCTCACTCGTCCGTTAGAAAGCCGTTGCTGATAATTAACATCATCAGCAACGGCTCGCATGTCCGTTAGAAAGCCGTTGCAGATACAACATATCTGCAACGGCTCGAGCGGCCGTAAGAATGTCGTTGCAAATAGCAACGGCTTGAGCGGCCGTTGCTGAAGACCAAGTTTTTAGTAGTGCATGACATTTTCAGAAATTTTAAACAATTTTTTCTCTCAATAACTGCAGTTAGCTCACACACCTCTCTCTCTCTCTCTCTCTCTCTCCAACAGTGAATTCAATTTTTATTTCATCATTTTCCATGCAATTAACTCTCTCCCACTCACTCATTAATTCACATTAATATGATTTAATATAAGCCACCTACATTCACATAAGTCACATTCTCTCTCATTCATTTACATGTGAATAAAGTAATTGCAGGTAAAGTTACGATTCTCTTTAGATTTTTTTTCATATTTATTTATTTGATTGCATGTAAAGCAACGTTTCCTCCATTTGCATTTGCATGAAGAGGTAACTGCAAACACGTTATCTATCTCTCATTTATTTTGATTGTAATATCCTCTTTCATTCATTCGTGCGCCTCTCTTCCAAGTCTTCTCAACTTTCTCCGTTTCCTTCTCCGCGTTCTCCTCCCCTCACAGCTTCTCTTCCTCCTCCCACGTTTCTTTCTCCTGGAGCATCGCCTGGGTTTCTCCAGGAACCCAGACGGGCCTCCTTGCCGCCCGAACCCTTCGCCGTCATCCGCCTCTTCTCCGGTGCAGTCCCAGCCTCTTCTCCGACGACGACTTAATTCTAAGGATTGCAAGTAAAATTACTCTCATCACATTTTGTTCATCCTTAATCAACTGCACATCTTAGCAATCTCCAAGGATGAAGGTCTCCTCACTGTCAAAGCTCGGGTTCAGCGAAGGTATCTCCGGCGTCTTATTCGGCCCATCCACGACACACGCCCGAGCTCCAAGACGAAGCAGCGCACCAAGATCGCCGTGGTTGGCTGCAGCAATGTCAGCATGGCGATCGTGCAGATGATCATGACACAAGACCTTACTGACGAGATCGCGCTGGTGGACTTCGACGTCAAGTATCATGAAAACACCAACTGCTGCCCTGCCATTATTCATCGTCCAATCATTTAAATCCATAGGGAAAAAGAGAGCGCGACTTCTATGGAGCCCGGCTATTTCCGGAAAAAAAAGGACAAAATTAATATGGTGCTAGACACCATGTGGATTAATAGCACTAATTTTAAAGTAACATGCTTTAAGATTAAAAGTTAATCTGGACTTCCTAGGTGATTAATTTATGTTCACTCACAGTGGATGTAGGTTAACTCATGGTGAGCTCGGGTTCACTCAGCAAAATTCCAGGTTGATATATTAGATTCACCGTTGTTATTTCTTGATTCAATATTGCACAGCCTAGGTTCAAAATTAGTTACCGCAGATTCACTCATATTAATCCTAGATGCACTCACAAAAATTTTAAGTTGATACATTTTTTTGTGTTCACCTTTTGCCTAGTTTCTGTGTGAACACGTACATAAAAAATTCCGATTCACCATTTTTTCCTTGCTTTAGTGTTATTCAATCAATGATCAAAGTTAATTACTCAGCTTAGGTTCACTCATATTAAGCCTAGATTCAGTCACAAAAATTTCAAGTTGATACATATTATAGTGTTTAGCTTTTATGCTGAATTTATTTTAACAAAAAAATAGATTCACTATTATTGTTTCTTGGTTCAATATTATACAACTTGAATTCATAGTTAGTCACGATATATCCATTCGTATGAAGTCCAAATTCACTAATAACAATTTCATGTTGATATATGTATTCACCTTTGTCGACTTTTTTTTTGAACAAATATAACATTTAGATATACCATTGTTGTTCGTTGGTTCAATGTTAGTCACCTCATGTTCACATGATTCACTATAAAAAGAATTCACATATATTAACTTAAAATTTGGCTGGGTGAATCTGATCCTTCTATGAGTCAACCTGCCGTGAGGCACCGTAAGAATCCCTACTGTGTCTCCCTATGGTGCCAGGCACCGTAACAAATTCGTCGGAAAAAAAATAAAAGAAAGTTAAAAAAAGAAATCTACAAAAGTGAACTCTTTCCCCCACTGCATTTTCTTTGTAGAGGCTCCTCCCCCTTTCAGGGAAGCTCCCTGCACCACATGTATCACACCCAGGTCATCAGTCGCTTCCAAAAAGAAACTCTTTTCTTCCAAGCCATCCACGCCTAGCTCGACCTTCTACACATGGTAAAAATTCAATGCTGCCTTCTTCTCGATCTTAATCGTTGCTTTCCATTCCTCTTCTACCTTCGAGGACGACGAGAGAGGTTCATGGATACAACAATCTGGCACAAGACATGTCGTCGGGCCACTTGGGGTGCACGACAAAGACTACGATGGGCTGGACGTTGGTGACGACGGGGAGCAGAGGAGCTATTGTGGGGAGGAGGAAGGGGCCAAAGGCAGCCATGGACGAAGTGGCAGTGGCGGTCACTGATAGTAGCATTCTTCAAGCTTTGATCTCAAGTTCTGAGGAGGTGCAGGTTGCAACAAGAGTTTGCTTGCTTAGGCTAAGAAATGAGTAAGGGGAGAAGAAGAGACGGAAAGGAGCTTATCGGCGGTGTAGTCGGAGTTAGGGATTTGGGGATTGAGGTATAAGAGTTTTAGGAAGATGTTTGGAGGGAACTCAAAAAGGAATGAGAATATTAATTCAATTTTTGAATTTCAGGTATATAATTCGTCTCAAATCCATATATGTTCAATTTTGAATCCATTTATTAGCATGCATGAATATTTGGTTAGGGTGACATGAATCACATGAAGCAAGATTATCACTCCGCCCATAGAAGTTCTTACGAGCAGATCGCTCATAGCAGTTTTTTCCCAACGTATGTTGTACATCGCCCCAATGCTATTTTAAGTAATAATACTAAGAGTCAGTTTGGTTCACAAAATATCCAGCAAAGAATACAGATAAGAACAGGGACATGACATCAGAAGTCTTGGGGCAATAGTTTATATCATGTTTGTTTCGTCAAGAATTGGACACAATATTCCGTCATGTCCTACGTTTGTTTCACTATAATAAAGTACTGTACCGGTCAAAATGACAAAAATACAATTTTATATTTTTAATGCCCAAATTAAATTTTATATATTTCTTAATACAAAACTATATTAAATACTAGCAGTTAGGTTTCCCGCACTTGCAGCAATGCAATATAAATCTATCTTACCATAAAAAGTTATAAAATGATACACATTCTCTTGAGAAACTTCATGATTATTGCTTAATCTCAATCCATGCAGTCATATAAAAAATAAGATTTTGAATTAAGGTATAGTTAGTCATATCACTCTTGAGATCAAGCAACATAACAAAAAATTGAAATAAAATCATCTTTCTATATATTAAATCAGAATATTCCTATTGACATACTTACATTGAGGTATAGAAATTCAAAAATGAGATCTCCCCTAAGAAAAACTTGACATGCTCTAGGAAATTTTGCTAGAGCATCTCACATTCTTGACAATATTGTGATCATAACATCCGACCATCAAACTTAAGTGGAAGTTGTCAATACTGACATCCATCTATAGGGTACAACATGATAGAGCTTAGGGGTGAGCATGAGTCGGAACATCCCGGCCGTCCCAGTCCGGCTCGAACCGAAAGTTCGAGAAAAATCTCTTCCCAGTTCAAAATCGGGACGAGTCCGGGACAAATATGTTCGTCCCGATTAAAAAAAGGATCGCGACGACATAAAAAAAATTGGGATTATCCTGGTCTGGCCCGGTTTATGATATAAGTAAGATAAGTTATTTAATATTAATTTTTTGGGATGTCGTAATACAATGCACTATTAATTATTTAATGTAGAACTACCCAATCGATCAAAACATTATCCAGCATTGAAGATCTCCAAATCTCAATCTTTGCAAATGTCTTAAACCTCTTCAACCTACAATTGAATTATCAACATAAGGTCAGTAGTAAAGAAAAACTCGACTTTTCTCAATTTACTAAAAGCTCAACCAAACATAAGATCCATGAGTGCTCAACCAAACTTGGCTTTTCATCTTCCATTTTAATCCGATCCATGAATGCTCATACTAAATCTTGATAAAACTGATAAGTACAATGTGAAGGTAAGAGAAGCAAGATAATTCAATATGCTCTAGTATTCCTGTAAAACCACAATACTCTGGCACATGTTTTGCTATTCAGTAGGTAATTTTATAAAGGTATCAACATGCTTTGGATGTTAACAAGATTCCAATAGAGTCCGGGTAATTTCCTAGTCATCAACATACTTTATGTAATTACTTTAAGTTCCTCATCCCGTGGTTCCGGATAAGATCTGGTTCCAAATTCCAATAGGGTAGGGTCCGATATCAAAACCTAGAAACCGGTTCTATATATGATAGGATCCGAATATTACAAAAAATATAGAATATCCGAACATGCTCACCCCTACATATATCCAGTTCAGTTCCCATTTTTTTGCAAAACAAACAAGCCTAATTGATGATCTTAAAAGTATTTACATAAATACTACGCACTGTCCATGTAAAAATAAATCGTTACCTAAAGAAGGGGTACCACCCACGATTACCTTTTATCTCGGGAATCAAGAAAAAGATGGAACCAACAATTTCTAAACAGTTGCCATACATAAAAAAGAATTAATAAATGTTTGGCAAGTCAAGTGAAAAAAGACCAAAGTTATTACAAAGTTTTGGTGATCACTTATTAGTTTCTAAATTATCTTCATTATTAATAAGAAGTCTAATGATAACGATAAACATGATGATGCATGAGGAATAAAGTGTTACTTGCGCTAATGACAAAGTAGATTCCAAGCGTGTGTTGATGTCCATGGAATAACATCTTACAAAACCATAGCATGCAAATACAGAGCACTCCCAACAAGACATTCCTACTAGGAAGAAGAAAACCAGAGAGTTAGAGAGTGAAATCGGAAGAATGGCACTCCTCAACTTGAAGCACATACTAGTCGATGTGCTACCGTCGCTTGCCATGAAGGAGCAGGTCCAGCTGCTGCGCATTCCAAATCACCTGGAGATTCTTGGTGATAGCCTCTGGGCCATCAATGCTATGATCATGGATGGGAAGATGCAAGCTTCTTACTTGGAGACTAGGGAAAATCTGAAGTGGAAGGAGAGGGTGAAGGATGAGCTGCAGGATGTGGAGTTGCTGAAAGAATGGCTGAAGGATGTGGATTTAGCTGTTATGGACGTGGAAGCATTGCTCAGCGGGATCCTTGACTGGACATCGAGAGCAACGGCAGCGGTATCCAAGTGCAACCTCTTGTGTGCCGGCCAAGTGGTGTTTCGCCATTTTATTCTGATGGAGCTCAAGGTGATGGCGGGCAAGTTGAACTTCCTCCAAAGAAAGGGATTTGCATTGGGTCTCCGAATCGACATGTTGGAATCCATGCATCCACTCCGAGAAGAGTACTCCGACATCCTAAGAGATGAGGTGGTGGGTAGAGAAAAGGATAGGGACAACATCATAGAAACTCTTCAAGGGAACATTGACCTTGGTGTGCTTTCCATCATTCCCATATGTGCTTATAATGACGTGGGGATGACGACCTTGGCTCTGTTGGTTTATCATGACCTCTGGGTTCGCCAAAGTTTCCAGCATCGGATATGGGTGAATGCAGTTCCTCTTCGGGATTACATGAGAATCGCTGGAGAAATTGTGACAAGGATAACCGGCAAGGAGTCTTACGGTGCAGATTGGTCGGTTGTGAGGGATTTACTTGGTGAAAGTAGATTCTTGCTCATTTTGGATGACCTGCAATTTTCTCAAGAGGAAGAAGACAAGTGGGAGGCATTGAAGCATATCCTTCGGAGGATGGGTGGACCAGGGAGTGCAGTGATCCTCACCTGTGATGCTTTTCCATATTCATGGTCTCCGGAATGTTACTTGTTGACTCGGATATCTGAAGATGCTGAGGCAGATATATTTTTGAAACATGCACTAGTCCAACATGATCAAGAGGATGGACAAACAATTCTCTCTGCATTTCTAAAGCTTGATCAGCGCAATAGTGGTCTAACGGATTCAATGTCGTTTGTGAAGGTTATGGGCTCAATCTTCAGGTACAATAAGATGGGTACCAATACCATCGATCCCCTCATGCAACTATTGGATTTAGTGTGGCTCTACAGTTGTCCGTCTACATTCAGGAGAACACTGCTTTTTAAGTCATGGTTTCCGGTGAATGACATGCTTAGTAATGAAGATGTCTTGCATTTGTTGATTGTTGAAGACATGGTACCAATTGCTTCAGATGGCAAATTTATAAGACATCGTTTTGGGATAATAGAATTTTTGCGTAAAGCAATAGAAGAATTCTGCTTCATGATGAAAATTGGCGAAGAGAGAAGAATCCCTGAACAATGCTTCTATTTAAGCTTACTTGTGGATTCTCAAACATCATTGTTATTTCCACCAACCTTGTTGCTTGGGCTAAACAACAAATTGAGAGCCTTGCTTATTTTGCATCATGAAGAAGAAGAATATAAGAAATATCAAGCAGTACCAGCAGAGATCCCAAAACACATATTTCCTAAATTGGCATACTTGCGTATATTATATCTACGGGAAGTGAGGATTCAAAAGCTACCCAAAACAATTGGAAAGATGCATCGCTTGAGATATCTCAAACTTCATATGGTAGATATTGTAAGTCTTCCTCAAACCTTGTGCAAGCTTTTTAATTTGCGGATTTTAAGCTTTCATCACTGCGAAGAGCTACAAAGGCTACCATCGCAAATCCACAAGCTTCAGAATTTACAAATTCTGAAATTAGCTTACTGCACAAAGCTTAAAAAATTACCAGGATCCCTCACCAGACTTGTAAATTTGCAAGAATTAGACGTTCAAGGTTGTCATTGGCTAAAAGAATTACCTGAGGATTTGAACTTAATGAAGAATCTAGAGAATATAAGCATAGCAGAATGTGCATCGTTGACTCAAATGCCTCGTAAAATTGGGGAATTGACTCGCCTCCAAAAGTTGTCAAGATACATTGCAGTTTACGATGATAACCATGGTGGAAGTATTTGTGCAATCTCAGAGTTGCAGGCGTTAACAAATCTTCAACAAGTACATGTGCAAAACCTAGAACGAGTGTCCAACTTTGTGGGGGACATTCAAGCTGCAAAAGTAATACAAGAAAACACAAGGCTCGAGCATTTGGCACTAGAATGGGAATGGTGGGATATGGATAGCGTAGCCAAAGCTGCATCGGTACAAATTATAGCTGAAGGCTTCAAGCCCAATTCAAATTTGAGAAAGCTAGAGATGGTGTCATACATGGGCAAGGACTTCCCTGGCTGGATGAAAGCGGAGGGTGTTTCTTCCTATCTCAACTTCTTAGTTGAGATAAGGCTCATCAATCTCAAGCGATGTGAGAAGCTCCCGCCACTTGGTCAACTTCCTAAACTTGAGACTGTTGAGATAAGTGGCATGGATTCAATTAGAGTTGTAGATGCTGCTATTTATGGCACTGAGATTGGCACCTTTCCATCCTTGAGAAAGCTCACATTATCTGAAATGCTTATGCTGGAGGAATGGCACATGGTGGAAATAAAATCTCGTGATTTATTCACTCAACTTGATGGATTGACGTTGACCCAATGTCCAAAGTTTAGAGGGTTCGATAAAAGCATCATTAATTATAGATGGCTTATAATGACTATGTGGTTGAACAATGAGACGTTGTTGACATATGAGTTTGGGCATCATCGCAACTTCGATTTTATCAACAAACTGGAGATAGTAGGGTGCCAAGAGCTAAGATGCTTGCCGCAGGCCATGAAGTATTGGAAGAATCTCTGGGGTCTGAAACTTGTTGGATGCAACCAATTGGTGGCTTTGCCAGATTTGAAATCTCTAAGGACTTTGACTATATTTCGTTGCTCTGCGCTGAGATGTTTGCCGCAGGCCATGCAATACTGGAAGGAACTTCGACGTCTAAAAATTGTTGGATGCAATCGATTGGTGGCTTTGCCAGATTGGCTGCAAGATTTGGAATCTCTTAGGAAATTGACTATACTTTATTGCTCTGGATTGCAATACATTCTAAAGGGACTATCCCTCAAGGAAAATCTACTTCTAAATATCAAAGGGTGTCCAAATCTCCAGTTCTAACTACAAAATGTACTCATTGGAATGATGATTAATTTGCATAGGTAATTGTTTCTAAATTTTCACTTTTGAATTGTAATTCCATATTTAGAATGTGTGCTAATTAATAGCATTTGTTCATTAACATGTATAGTCAAATTTCGAATTTTGGCTAGTTAATTATTAACATCGTTATTTATTTATTTCCTTGATGAATTGCTTACTTATCTCTCTCTCACGCGCATAAGTCATGCTAAGTAAAATATTTTTGATATAATAATTAATTATTATATTTTAATTTGTTCCATCAATCTCATTCTAGTTATTAATATTTACTAGAGAAACCTTTTTTCTCTGTCAGAAGCTCAATAGTTAAATAAGCTTACCGCCCAGATGTGGTAATCCTCGTCGCCGGCAACAGAAGCGGAGAGCACTGAGCCGCATTGGCGCGAGTGGGCAAGGAGGCGCGCAGGGAGTCAACCCACGTGTTGACCCTTGCTGTTGTTGTGGGGGAGGAGGAGCGAGGCAGCGGGAAGGCGGAGTGGGGGGTGGTGAGAGCAAGCTCTTCCGACACGATAGCTTTTTTGCTTCCTCATCATACGACTCTTTGCTTCTGATGCAGAGTTTTGTAGAAGTAAAGAGTAATTAGGAGGAGATAAAAGATGAGAAAGAGGGAGAGAGTTGTCGCGCCCCGGCCCCCGGCCCAGAGATGCGACGGCGACTCGAACACCGCACAGCGGAATGAAAAGTCACGAATCAACATAAAACAAAACAACAACATAAAAACCAATAACTACAATCCATAAGTCTGATCAAATATAATATTTAACCAAATATAAAATTGATCTACAATTTATAGCTCCAAAATAACAATATCAAAGCCGAGCTATAAGACGATAAAACAAACCAAAATACAAAATAGTCGCCATCAGAGCTCCACATCTACGACTGACTACTAGCTGACTAAAGACTATATACACCTCGATCTACAAATCGACTGCTCACCCCTGCAAGTCTGAAGCAAAAACAACGGAGATCAGCGAATGCTGAGTAGGAGAATCACAATATGATCAACAAGTATCAAGTGTCAACTCAACAATGCATAACAACATGGCCTAAGATGCAGTCAAAGGCAATGAACACAACAAATACTTCTTATCTACTCCTAAACAACATCAACAGAATCATCGAGCGTGTGGACCGTTGGGTAAAAACCCCTCACTCTACCACCTGCAGAGTGGCATCAACCGTCCGCTCCAACGGTGATACGACTACCCCCACCAAGCAGGTAGCCCGTCAGATGTCGCGTCCGACATCCCCACACCCGAAGGTGCCCAAAGTGACTAGTCAATGTTCATACCCTCTCCCATCCCTGGGGGGTACCACACTAAAATGGTCCTGGACCGAAGTCTTCTCCAAGGCCGTAGCCTCCAGATCAACATCAACCATGCAACTCGACTCCAAGAGTACAACAAGGTATATCACCATGATCAACAACATAGCAACAACTCAAAGTGATTATGACATGATCAACGAGATAATAACAAAACATCATAATCAACAATATCACAACAACTCCAAGTGATTATGACATGATCAACATGCTACTAGCATAACATCATCATGATCAACATTATAACAACTCTAATTAATTATGACATGATCAACAGGATAGCAACATGCTCAACCAATAAACAACACCAATAAGCAACAATAAAATGCAACACATGCAATTTCTCTACATGATATGTCCAACAATAATATGCAACAGGAGTTCAATAATTTCATGAAACAAACCAAACAATGGAAGCAAAGGTATTTCCGTAATTTATCTCCAACGACAAATCAACAACAGACTTGCAGGCTCAACCCACACTCAGCACACTCTCCAAACGCCCATGATCAACCAACTCACTCTCCAAACCCCATGCTCAACTCATTCTCTAAGCCACAATTATTTCACACCAATCAATCGACTAAATTCTCAGACTAATAATTTACTATTATTTAAACACCTCGACAATCTCAACCACTAACCAACTGAAAGAACAACCTAACAATGCTTCCTCGAAAAACTAACCCCACCATCGTGTTCATCACGCGAAAAAGATTGAGATTGTTATTCACCTCAACTTCAACCGACAACTCGGGACCCACCAACTAAATTAATTTCAAATACAACTATCAATCACTTACTCAACAACAACAAAATATTAAAATCATATCAAACGATCTCCAATCTGAAATCCGACACCACCATCGCGTTCAGCACGTGAAAATGATCGAGATTACTATTCACCTCAACTTCAATCAACAACTCGGAACCCACCAACTAAATTAATTTCAAACATAACTATATCATTCAATTACTAAACAACAGTAAAATACTAAAATATATCAAAATCATATCAATCGATCTCCAATTTGAAATCCGACACCACCATCGCGTTCAGCACGCGAAAACGATCAAGATTCCTATTCACCTCAACTTCAACAGACAACTCGGGGCCCACTAACTAAATTAATTTCAATCACAATTTTCACCCACTTATTAAACACAGCAGAATACTGAAATAATATCAAAATCATACCAAACGATCTCCAATCTGAAATCCAACACCACCATCGCGTTCAGCACGCGAAAATCTACAACTTTGGTATTCACCTCGACTCGATCCGATGACTCTACGATCAATTATAAAAATACCCCAATAATTCATAAATCAATCCAATTTCATACGATACAGCTCTATTCTCTCAGCACTATTCATATCTCTTCACCCGCTCGTCTCCCTCTCTCTCTCCTCACCCCTGCCCCTTGCCCTTGCGCCCGACGCCACCCTGCTCTGCTCGAACCCATGCCGGCCGGCCATCCCGGCCACCGGCGACCACCCCGGCGGCACGGCCGCCCTCTCCCCGACCTCCGCGACCGGCGGGACAACCAACACCTCTCTCTCTCTCTCGGACCCCTCCTCTCTCCCTCTCGGCCGCCGCCTACGACCCACACGCCGGCCGGCCATCCCGGCCTCTCCCACGGCTCCCGGCGCCGGCGGGATATCCAATCACACACTCTCTCTCTCTCCCGATCTCCCTCTTCTCCTTCGATCACCCGCAAACCCATCTTCTCCTCTCGGCCAGCCGCTACCCGTCGCCGACCGGTGACTCCACAACCTCCTCAACCATCGGCCCCACTCAGTCCCACGATCGACGGAGCGGAAGCCCGGATGGCCGCTTGGCACCCCGCACGCGATCAACACAGGGTACGGCGCAACAACCTCCCCTTGTCTTCGTCGTTAGATCGGCGGAGATAACAACAGAAATGAAGAACGGAGAGGATGAGATCTCCTACCTCGGTTTCGCGATTCCGGCGACGACGACGAGCTCCACCGGCAACACGACGCACGCCGACTCCTCCGCCTGCAGATTCCTCCCCTCTCCTCTTCTCAATTCTCTTCCCCAACTCCCTCTTCTTAAAACCCTTCAACGACACCTCTCCCTTACCTCCCATTACCTTCACCTGCCACCCCCACTCCCCGCGTCATCCCTCCTACCCAAACATTGACTCAATTTTTTTTTTTTTTTTTTTTTTTTATACTGGATATAACAAGAGTTGTCTATGAATTTGAGCTCCTCTTCTTTGTCTCCTTGAGGAGGATGAGAGAATAGTTGTTGAATTAAGAATGCAGCCAACAGAGACTTGGGAGGAAGAAGATTTCCATTGGCAGACATTATATAAACAGTAAGCAGGGGATGGGAGTTGCATGGGAAGTAAGCAGATGCGAGAGAATAATTGTTGAATTAAGAAGGCAACGAACGGAGACTTGGGAGGAAGAAGATTTTCATTGGCAGGCATTAAATAAACAGCGAGAAGGGAGTGGGAGTTGCATGGAAAGTAAGCAGACGCGTGATTTCCATTGGCATGCGTGACTTGTAAGCAGAAAATAGCTTCCCCGCGGCTTCCCATGACGGAAGCCACTCTGGTGTGTAGGAAAGAGCACGTCTCTGGCAAGAAGTGATTCACCACAAGAACCTAATACCAAGTCCTAGGGGTTTGTTTCACACCACACAAAGCCTTTTTAAATCAACATTTTAAATCAACACACGGTAGCATAAGTTTCATTATATTTTATTCATTCATCTTGGTTAAAACCTTAGGCAACTAATCTAGCTTTGCTTCTAATAACTAATCGGGATTCATCTAGTTTATTCATAAAGACCCCTTGATCTTAATCTTGGTTTTAATGATAACAAACTCGGAACTAATATTTGAACGAGAAATAATTTCAAGTTCCAAGTTGGTTTGCGTGAGACGTTCGCAATCGAAAAAATCGAAAGGACGTTGGTCGACACGCTCGAAAGTCCGACGAAGAGTTAGGTTTGGGTTTCTTGGGTCGAGTGATATTGTATTTTTCTCCTATTGTATGTTGATGATGAAGAAAACCAAAACCCAAAACTCAAACCGAAAGCCGAAATCTAAATTGGAAGCAAGAAATCAGAAATAAGAATTTTTTATTATCGGCCGAAGGTTCAGTCGATCCTTCGATCTACCATCATTGGAATTCCAGTGACCACTTCGATCAAGGTTCGGTTGAGGTTCGATCTACTTGAACACCTTTTAAGTCTTCCTTTGGCCCGTTGAATCCTCATTGAGTTATCATTTGCTAAGCCACAAGCTTCCATGAACCATATTTGGTGAAACCCTAGCTTTCTACCTTGTTATGCTTGAGACCGACTTTGAGCTTGATTTGATTTATCTTCAAGTCATCAAGAGGAGCTAGCTAGGACATATCTTGTTTGAGAGCTAAGTTTGTATTGTTTGTTATTTGCTGTCATTTACTTGTGTATTTTCTGGTATATTTTCATTGTATTGAAAGTGTGAAGACCTAGGTTGTAGGTCTTGTAAGTTTGGTGGTTGTCTTGCTGTAGAGGCATAAGTCTACCGGTGTAAACTTAGTTTACTAGGGCTAGTTGTGTAGGGAGAAGAGGTGTTGGAGGTGCTCTTGGAGAGCTTGTAAATCCTCTTGTATGATACACTTTAAACTAGTAATTTGAGTTTGAAATCCTAAGCAGGGTGTTTAAGAAGTGGAGTAGGCAAGGAGCCGAACCATTATAAATCGTTAGTGTTTGTATCGCTTCTTGCGGTGTGCTTCTTAATTGTTTCATTCATCGCACACTAACTTAGCAACTAGAATTGTGAACTTAGCTTAAAATTGTAAAAATCGATTAAATTTGATTTTGTCTTAATTTTTAGCGTAACACACTATTCACCCCCCTCTCTAGTGTGGCAATTCGCCCAACAATTGGTATCTCAGAGCGGGTCGCAGCTTGATATTTCACCATCTCTACTATACTTTTCTTAGATGGAAAATGACACTAGAGTCGATCATTTCAACACCTCCTAGGTTCGACGAGTCTAGCTTTGGTCTTTGAAAGTGTAAAATATACACATTCCTAATTAAAGACTCAAAGTCTAGGTGTATTTAACATGATAAAAACCAAATATATTGAACCTATGAATGAAATGCATGCTTGGAATGAAAATGAGATTGATATGTTTAAATTGAATGCACAAACTATGAATCTCATATATTGTATATTGTCAAATGAAATTTCTGAAAAAGTCATGCATAGTACATCGGCTTATTACTTATGGGCTTGTTTAAATGTTGTATGATTATGCAAAAATCAAAGAGTTAATCACTCTTGATGAAGGTGGTGATGACAATGGTTATCCACCTATTACTAACTTGGTTTTTGATGCCCAAAGCATATCTAGTCAAATAAGCACTAAAAATCGGAGAAGAAAGCTAAGGTATTTTCTTTGTCAAGAAAAAGGACATAAGAAGAAGAATTATCCTCATTTGAAGAAAAATGACAAGAAGAGTAAGAATGCTTCAAATTCCTTTATTGAATCAAGTGAAACCTCCTCCCATCATGACTAAAAAGCCACTTCGAAATTTTACCTCATGGGTATCCATGATGAGGTACATTTCTTTACTTCTAGTCATGATAGAAATATTGATAGTGATTGTGATGCTAGTTCTTCAAATTCACTTAACAAGTCATATGAAGAATTAATAGAAGAATATCAAAAGATGTGTGTAATGCTTTTGAAAAAGAATAAAGAAATCAAGAAGATTAAACCTGATAACTTTAGACTTACTAAGTATTTGCATGCATTAGTTAAAAAAATAAAAATTTAAACGCAAATTCAAATTCCTCAAGTGTTGATTGCCTTGATATTGTAAATGTTTTGGAACACAATTGACAAATGAAATTGATGACTTGAAATTGGAAAATAAAAAGTTGAAAAATAATATGATTGATCCTTTTCACGAAGCTTTGAAACTTGAGGTTAAAAATTTGAGAATAAAAAATAATGATTTGGGAAATAAATTAAAGCATGAAAAGAATGATTTCAAAAATAATTTCAAGATTGATAATGAAAACTTGAAATTGGAAAATGTGAAAATAAAAAATAAAAATAGCATGTTGAAATCTATAAGAGAAGAAGATCACATATGTGGGTTCCACGAGGGCATTTAGTCAAAATTCAACATGTCAGATGAAGACCCTGCAAATGAATGAATGTGGATCTCATGCTGAGGGCATTTTAGTCAAGAGAAGAAGAAGAATATTAGGTCTCACACTAATTCAGAGGGCATTTTAGTCAAAAATCATCATGTCAGATGAAGACTAATGATATGGGTCCCACGCTAATGTAGAGGGCATTTTAGTGAAAATTCAGCATGTCAGGTGAAGACCCTATAAATAAATGATTGTGGATCCCACACTGATGTGGAGTGTTGGCTTAAGATTTTCAACATGTTGTTCAAATGGTCGCACTAGAGGGGGGGGGGGGGGGTAAATAGTGGGTTACCTAAAATTTAAGTCTAATTGCCAATTATTAGTTTTAATCTTTTCTCAAGACTTACGCAATTCACAAATCAATGACTAAATGCAGAAGCGATTAATAAAACAATTAAGCAAACCTATACCTTCTGTCTTTAAGAATGTATACATTCTTTTTTTCCAAAGATCAAAGTTAGACTCGTCGAACATAGATGGTATAGACACAACCAACTCTAGTGTCATTTTTCGAATCGAGAATAGATGTAGAGGAAATGGTGAAATCTCAATCTACAATCCACTCTGATATCAAATGTTGTTCAAATGGTCACACTAGGGGGTGAATAGTATGTTACCTAAAACTTAAGTCTAATTGCCAATTATCGATTTTAATTTTTTCTTACAACTTAGGCAATTCACAAATCAATGACTAAATGCGGAAGCGATTAATAAAGCAATTAAGCAAACATAAGAGAGACAATACTAACACAATAATTTATAGTGGTTCGGCCCTAATGCCTACTCCACTACCTAAGCACCCCGCTTAGGATTTCCAAATTAGTTTAACTAGATTAATTAGTTTCCTTACAATGAGGAATTTACCCTGGAGAGTCTCCGCTCTCAAACCGAAGGCACTTCTAAACCCGGAAGTATCCCATCTTCCTATTGAGAGTACTCTCCCACCTCAATCCTAAGGATAACTCAACTAATCCTAGTAAACTACGTTTGCACTGATGGAATTAAGCCTTAACACCAAGGCAACCACCAACCATACAAGACCTAATAACCTTGGTCTTCAGAAACTCAAATACGATGAAATAAATAATAAAATACTTAGCTCCACGAGAAACTCCCTAGTCCTCTAGATGCCTCAAGATGATGAATCGATGAAGCTTGAAGGTTATATCAAGGAGTTGAGAGATCAAACTAGGGTTTCACCAAAGAAGTGGCTCAATGAAGCTTAGAATTGATCAAAGAATGTCTCAAAGGTAGTAGAAGTGATCAAGGTAATGAAGGAAGACTCTCATGGCTTTGTATAGCCATGAGGAGAGAAGGCAAGCGACCTCAACCCAACGGGCATTTTTCTGTTGGCGCCGCTCGATCGGTCGCCGGCTGATGGCTGGTTGATCAACCGAGCGATCGGCCACCAACCGGAGCCCTCTACCTATTTTGGGGCTCAACAGATCAATTGTCGGTCGATCGGTCGATCGATCGTCGACCGCCCATCGGCCGACACCAAAGAAACAATGTAGTTCGCAGATTTTTCTCACGATGTTCATTTTCGGGTTTCGGGTTTCGAAGTGTTTGGGTTCTTAAGCATCACGTAAAGGATTTACAGCACATGCTAGACACCCTAAACATAAACTCTATCTTCCTGATGAAATCCCGAGCACGTCGACCAACATCCTTCCTACTCTTTAATTTCTCCGTTATTTTTGATCGCTGATGTCGAGCGCTAATCGACTTGGAACCTAAAAATTATCCATAAAATTATTAGTTCCATGTTTGTTATAATCAAAACCAAGATTAAGACCAAGGTTGAAAATCTTAGACCAATAATCTCTCCTTTTTTGATGATGACAAACAACCTTAAGAAAATATATCATTTAAGCATCAAAGGATATCAATCATGGGATTTCTCCCCCTATTATCATGCATATCTAAGTGATTATACTCTCCCTATCTATATGTATGGTTTTTATATATTTTCTTCACTCTTACCTATATTTTTCTTTTCCTTTTGACATCAATAAAAAATGACAAGAAAAATCAACTATAGTCAACGTTGAGACTCTAAAAACTATTTTTCATGAAACATGAAAATCTCAAACAGATGGATGAAAACCAAATATCTAATATTTGACTAAATCATACATGATAGCAAGAAATGATAGCTAACATTCAAATCTAGAAATCATGTATAAAGTCAAGTAAAGATATTTTCGAGTATCGGTCAAAATATCAAAAATTACTTTAGAAATGATTTTTCTCGGGTAATAGTGAGAACGATACCAAAAATAAAGTTATGATATCATACTTGATGTCTCATTTGAAAATTTCGACGAAAATCCAATGTAACGAAAAATGAGCAGAATGATACTTTAAAGTTTCAAAATTCAATTTCAAAAAGCCATAACAAATCATATTTATACTCAAGATTTTTGAAAAATTTTATGTCATAAACTAGATTTTTCAAGAAAGATGCATATTCAAGAATCAACCAAAAATCATTTTTTTGTATTTTTCTAAAACTCATTGAATACTAGTGGCATTTTCGTAAATAATTGAATTTTTTTAAATATTTTCAGTTTTCATTCAAACTTTTCAGATATCAAGATATGATCATTTAAAACATGTATATCAAGTTTGAGATGAAAATATTATCATTTGGCCAAACTATCAACTTAGCATATTCTCATTCAAAATAGGCAGTTATCATGAATTTTGCTAAGTCAAATTTTAACATTTACTCATGATTTTTCAAGTTTAGTCACATAGACACCTAACATGAGTAAATCTAAACATGTTTGTGAAGTTTGGACCTAAAATGAAGTTTCTAAGTCAATTTATTGACTTAGGTCAAACTTTTCAAGAACAAGTCCCCTAAAGTGATCTAGTTATCATTTTGTCTATCTACACGTAATTTTTCAAGTTTAAACACCTAGAAGCATGTCATGTGTATATCTAAACATGCTTCATGAGTTTGGACTTAAAACGAAAGTCTCTAATGACAAGTTTTAACCCTGGGCAATTTCACTCATTGAAAAATTGCCTAAGTACTAAGAATTTTCCTACTCATGAGATTTCAATCATTTTTCATGTTATTTCAATCATGAGTATAGAGACATCAATCAAACATAAAAATTGAGGTATTAGACTAGAAATATGCAACAACCAAAAACAAATCTCATCCATGGGAATTTAGCCAAACTTCATTTCATTTTCTATTTTCCTTATAATAGCCTTCCATTCAATTTTTGATGACTTGCAAGTAATCTTCATTAGTATCATAATGATAATACGAATACTATCAAGTTATTATCTAAGTAGCACAGGCAGAGAATCAATTATCGATATCAAAGCCTATTTTGCTAAATAGTTAAAGATTCATTTCAAAATAAATAATCATGAAATCGAAACGAATCGAGAGATCTTAAAATATGAAATATTTGAAAATTAAGGGCGTGTTTGTTTACGAAAATTTAGAAGCAATTTTCGTTTCGTGAAAATTGAAATGAGTTTTCGAGTTTCAAGTTTTTGGTTTCGATTTTTGTGTTTGGCGAAAACGTGTTTGTTTGACATATCTTGTTTTCATGTTTCGCGAAACGAAAACAACGAGAACTCGTTTGTTGTGTGTTATTTTCGATGAATGTTTTCAAGACGAAAACTGAAACTGTGTTTGTTTATCAAACATAGTATTTGTTTTCAAATTTTACATAGAATTTTTTAACTCAAACTTTAAAAATATGTTTAGTAATATTAATTATGTTAATTAGTAAATAAATATTATTTTATTAATTAATAAAAATATAAAAATATAAAAATATGTTATTTTTATTTTTTTTAATTTAAAAAATATTACTATACTAAAAAATAAAAAAATAATATAAATATAAAAATATTATTATTTAGTAAATAAATATTATTTTATTAATTAATATAAATATAAAAATATAAAAATATGTTCTATTGTTCTAACATGAACAATGAGATCTTGTTAACCATGTCTTTAAGCCCTTTACTGCTTATTTCCTTTTGGACTAGTACACCTAATTTTCCTATTTACCTTCTATTTATATAGGTTGAGAAAAATATATTAAACGAAAAATTCAACGCTGTTACTGCTTATTTCACTAGTACAACTTGAGAGCAGCTGCTCCTGAAGTGATATTTATATGTTACAGAGTTGCTTTGAAGACTTGCTGAGTTTTGTAGATTGATGTTGTTAACTATAGAGTTGTTTGAGGAACTATTTATACATCCTGATATTTTTTGAACAAAATAAGTAACTAAATAAATTTAAAGTCGACGCTTATGATATAAGTGAAAGACAATATAAACTTTGAATTCCACGATATAACTCACAATTGCTTCAAATCTTCAACATAATCTTTAGGTTGCTTATACTGACCCATTGATCAATTTTAGAATTTTTTTATGTGTACAAAAATATACAAATGTACAACAAAAATTAAAAACAAACTTATGTAATGAATTTAAATACATCCAATTGAATTCTAATATAGTGAATTCAAATATTTTTGGTAGCACAAGTAAACCTCAACTCGCTCGAAAACAGACTGCCCGTTTCCACCACCTCCAGCAGCACCGAGTTGGAGAAGAAGATGAATGATTGATATAAATGCGTATTTGGCATCAGAATTATATAAATGTAGGACTATGAAGGAAAATGCGTATCACCATTAGTTGGTGACTGCCTCCAATTCATAGTCCACCAAAAATAAGTTTGCTCATTATTTAATAACCACACAATTATAAAATCAGTACAATCACACAAGAATAAAATCAGCACAACCACGCAAGGATAAAATCAGCACAACCACGCAATAACATCAAAATCCTAGATCGAAAAATAAATAATATAATAATGAGCAATATTATTTTACGACTTTAGGAGGAAAGTGCGCATAACCATTAATTGGTTATTGCCTCCAATTCCTCGCCGATGAAAATAAATTAAAAAATATAAAATAACAGCACAACAACCTATAATTACGGCATCACAACAGCAATATATCCAAAATATGATATCATCACAACATATATACACCTAGCAGTAATATATCAAAAAACATCATCAAAATAACATCTTACTTACACAAAAATACAATAGCAATAACAATAAGTACTAGTAACCCCTTGAATCCCATATCAAGGAGCTTATCAATTTTGACCTCTATTTGATGAAACGGATGATGGAAGCTTTGGTTCACTTCTTCACCGTCGCGTATGGTTGATGCAATGGGAGTGATCCATTGAAAGAATCCACAACCTTTGGGGCTTGAAGAGCAAGCCGCAAATAAACGGTCAGGATTCTTTGAAGTTTCACTTATTCGTACTATAACTTTTATACCGCAATAACATATTCTGTTATGGTATCGCAAATATGTTGTATTTTCACTTATGCGACTTGAGGAAGCTGCCATATTATTCTATTATGATATCGCAAGTATGTTAGTATATTATTGGTATTATGCACTAACAAAACTAATAAATTCAAAGCATCATGAAAATAACATCATTGTATCTATTAACATAAAAAATGAAAATACATCAGCGGCGATGCGCCCAAAGTTGATTAGCAATACCCTCACGAATACCATGCATTACATTTTGGCTAGAAGAAGGTTCACCTATTGATGATGTAGGTTCATTATCATCATCAATAATAACTTCTTCATTGTTCCAAATTTCTACTAATTCATCAAAATTTTATATTTAATAATAAAGTTGTGAATTGCTCAACAAGCCAATACAATACTTCCTTGTCTTGAAACCCCATAGTTCAACATCATCTTTAGGATCGGAAAACGTGCTTTTAAGAGTCCAAAGCATCGTTCAATAACATTCTGACAAGATGAATGTCGTTTGTTGAACAATTCTCTTTTAGACGTTGGGCCTCGACTATGATAATCTGACCGATGATATCTTTCACCTCGATAAGTTGCCAAAAATCCAGGTACATTAGGATATCCGGCATCGACCAAATAATATTCATCTATCAATACAATGTATAAAATGCATTAGTAATAAAACCAATACAAGAATGTGATTATGGTTCATGAATTTTACCTCCGTTTGGGATCGAAAAATCCGTGTTAGGAGAGTATATTGTATGTGCAAAAATCCGAAAGTCATTTGCGGTTCCCTCCCAACCCGCCTTCACATATGCGAACTGCATGTTATGGGCGTAGGCCGCCATCACATTTTGTGTTGTTGTTCCCTTACTGCCACGATATCAAGATGATTTGTTGGCGGGAACGAAAGCGGAGACATGAGTCCCATCAAATGCCCCTATGCAATTCTACAAAACCATGCTTCGATTAGTAAGACCCCTTAAGGCTAAAATAATGTGCCTAAGTGTTGTACATTACCTTAAAATATGGAAACCACCGTGGATTTCCATGAATCTCCGGTTGAATTGTTTGCGGTTCACGAGGTTGTATAAGTTCAGTTCCCAACCTTAGAACCGCTTTAAATACATACTTGAACCATTTGTGACATGTTTGAGTTGAGTGTTGGTATCGCTCTGCAACTACTCGAACTAGTTCATTGTGACAAATTGTATACATGAACATAGCGACAGCTTCTTCCACATAAATATTTTTATCCTCTAAGCCTAATCTCCTAAGTTCACCACATAATCTTAGGAAGAGAGACGGCTCCATACGAAGATTTATGTAGCATCTAATTGGACTATGTATCAACTCTTGGACGTAGTCAGCACCTCTCAACATTGAAGTGCGTACTGCTCTTCGTGGAGGAGCATTTAGTTTGTTGTCTAATGATTCCATTATATCCAACATTATTACTAATATAACACCATCACAATATTTCTCTTCATCACTATCTGATTCATGTGATGTATTTGGTGGATGATTCATTCTACGACAACATAGAGAAAGAAACCATCACACAAATATGCAATTCATCTTAAACTTAAATAAGCAAAAATCTAAAATAGGAATAAGCAAACAAATATTCTTTTATTCTAAACCGAAATAAGTATCCGAAACAAATAAAGTAACAACACTGAAAAAGTATCTGAAATAAATAAAGTAACAAGACTATATGCAAAGGTGCACATACAAGGGTGCATAAAGTGTTTAGTTCAAATTACACAAATGACAGTCCACTCACTCACTACAAAGTTTCCAAGAAGTTTTTTAGTTTGTCATCTTGCAACGTCATAATAAGTATTCGAGATTCCGCATTAGCAAGCATGAAATGGCAAGTCTTTGCATGAGTTTCTGTAGATAGCCCCTACAAATTACTAATGCGCTCAAAGCAATTTGCTAGGCTATATGGATCTGCGTGTGGGGGTGTAGTACACACTAATGTTGCCTCACTTCGAACACGACGAGCTGCAAAGTGTTCACTAATGAGTTCATACATCTTTTGCCTCTCTTGTTCTAGAGATGTTCTCGCTGATGATTTACCTCATTTCTTACTGCGGCTATGGCTTGAAGAAACAGAGGACGTCGAGGGATTTCATGGTCGTTATCCCCCGTGTCCTCCTCTTCCCCTTCCTCTTCCACAAGAGGCTTCTTACCGCGTTCATTATGCCCCAATAATTCCTCATCTAACTGACGCTCCTCAGATGAATTCAAAGGCGTTTGTGTAGATGACCGGGCCATCCCACCAGTTGCTGATTGATTTTGGAAAATTAATTCCAACAATGTGTAGTTGGCAGGTGACCCATTCTTAAACTGTTGGAAACACTCTCTTTTTCCTCCTCTCTGCACACGAAATAAACTCTATTAAAATGCTACCCAACATACAACCTTACTCTATTACGAAAATCCTTACCGTGCTATTCCACACCGTTTCGTCAGCCTCAATCCTCCCTGTGTCGGGATTCCAGGTGACCTCGGTGTGATTAATCAACTCTTGGAAGTCTTTAAACATACGATGAAGGCGATTCTTCTTTCCCTTACACTGATCGGCCCTGTATCTAGTGCCATATTTTTCTAGAAGCCTATTGTTAATTTCTTCCCATATAGGCTTGTCAAAATTCAAAGTACCTAATTTTGTTTGTTTATTATGCAATATAAACAAAAAATCCTCCATAGCATTTTTGGACCAGTTTTCCGACTTCTCCCTCGGATTACGATGGAAACCCACATATAATTATATCTATTAAAAAATAACATGAATTATAATACAAGCAACAGCCAATAGAAAAATAATAGTCAACAGGTTGCATGAATATTAAACATTCATGAACTATAACATGAATTATAATACAAACAATATGAATATATACACATGCAAATAAAATTAATTCTCATTTTACCCTTGACCAAGCATGAACATGACTAATACTATTATATGAAGCAGCATGAAGCATGAATAAGAACAACACTAATAATACAAGCAGCTTGAAGCATGAAGCATGAACAAGACTGAACAGAAGTAATAATCAGCATGAAGCATGAACATGACTAAAAGAAGTAGCATGAAGCATGAACAAGACTGAACAGAAGTCCTAATCAGCATGAAGCATGAACACGACTGAACAGACTAAAACAAGCAACATGAATATAATACACACAACATGACTTATACTATTATATGAAGAAGCATGAATCATGAAGCATGAACAAGACTGAACCGAAGTAGCCAAGACTGAACACACTAAAACAAGCAACATGACTATAATACAAGCAACATGACTGATACTATTATATGAAGCAGCATGAATCATTCTGCATGAACAAGATTGAACAGAACTAATAATACAAGCAGCTTGAAGCATGAAGCATGAACAAGACTGAATAGACTAAAACAAGCAACATGACTTATACTATTATATGAAGCAGCATGAAGCATGAAGCATGAACAAGACTAAACCGAAGTAGCCAAAACTGAACAGACTAAAACAAGCAACATGAATATAATACAAGCAACGTGACTGATACTATTATATGAAGCAGCATGAATCATTCTGCATGAACAAGACTGAACAGACTAATATTCAGCATGAAGCATGAACATGACTAAAAGAAGCAGCATGAAGCATGAACAAGACTGAACAGAAGTAATATTCAACATGAAGCATGAACAAGACTGAACAGAAGTAATAATCAGCATGAAGCATGAACATGACTCAAAGAAGCAGCATGAAGCATGAACAAGACTGAACAGAAGTAATAATCAGCATGAAGCATGAATATGACTAAAAGAAGCAGCATAAAGCATGAACAAGACTGAACAGACCGAGCAACATGAAGCATAAACAAGACTGAACAAACTGAGCAACATGAAGCATGAACATGACTAATACAACCAGCATAAAACATGAACATAAACTGAATAGACTGAGCCAAGACTGAACATTATAATACAAGCAACATGAATATATACACATGAACTGAAACTATTATATGAAGCAGCATGAAGCATGAAGCATGAAGCATGAACAAGAACAAGAACTAATATGTGATTCTGACTTTTCTACATCTATCATTATTGCTAACAAGCTATCGAAAGTATGTACATCAATCACTTTTTGATGTACCCTAGATCAAAACCCAGTGTAGTACCACAGGATAACAAGCAAATACAAATAAACCCTAGCATCAAAACCCGAACATCACATCTCGGAAGAACATCAAAACAAGCTCGAACAAACCCTAGGTCAAAACCCTAGATTAAAACCCGAACATCACAAATCTCGAAAACCCTAGATTGAAGAAAGGAAACATAGATTGAAGAAAGAAAACATAGGAAGAACGCAAGAAATATCAAAACCCTAACTCGGAAAATGCCTAAAATCAAAAAAAAAAACCTAATGAACGAGATCGCCGACGAGTGATGAGCCGGATCTTTTTCACTGAAGCCGACGACCAAAATCACAAACCCTAGATCAAAAAAGTCCGATGGCGACAACTTGTCGCCTGTGTCGCCAGCAGAAGCCGAAAGGGATGTTTGGGTCGAGTGGAGGTCGCGTGATGGAGCCGACGCGGGAATGAAGGGTTTTGTTTGGTTTTCGATCGAAACGGGCAAAACGAGCAAGTTTCGGATTATAATTACAAGTATGCCACCGAGATTTTTCATCGCGAAAACTCGAAAACTACCCGAAGTCGTTTCCGCGAATTGAGTTGAAATGGTGTTTCGGGAAAACTCCATTTTCGTGAAGTAGATTCAAAAACGATACACGTTTTCCACAACAAATACCGTTTTGGGCCTAGTTTTCAATTTTCACGAAAATAAAAATCGAAAACTGGGCAAACAAACACGCCCTAAGATCTTCAATCCTTCCTTTGGTTGAAAACCGAAAGAACACAATGAGCCAACAATTTAGAATCGTAAGGTCGTATGAGCCCGTAGGCTATATAGGTCTCCGAAGAGACTGGAAAACAAAAATCAAAAATATTTTTAAAACACATATCAAGAGCGGAAAATCTACTAATGTTAAGTATATATCAAAACTCCAACTCTAATTCAAGCAAGTAGGTATAGGAGATGATACCAAAGTCTTTGATGCTAACATTTCTTAAGGCATCAAGGTAGTTTGAAGTTGCAACCGAGTAAAGATCCTGCATTGGGGTCATTGGTCAACTTCAACGTACCATCAATCTTTTCACCTTATGTAGTAGCTTCCCCTACAAGAGAAGATGAGACTTTTGATACCCAAATGCTTTTGGGTCCTAGAGGGTTAGTGGGCTTAGGTACCCAAAGTGTCTTCACAATACTTGGATTCATTTTGAACGCACAATCATAGATAGCATGCCCATAAACACCACAACAAAAGCAATGCCCATTAAATTATTTCTTCTCATTCTTTTTATGAACATGAGGTTTAAAACTAGAATGCCTAACATGTGTATGAGTATAAGCATTCTTAGGTGCAACATTTCTATTTCTAAAATTCTTAGGAGAAGAACCATTAGTAAGTTCATTAACTCTCCTACTCAAGATTAACACATCATTTTTCAAATCATTCATAGAACTATGCAATGCATGTAATTTAGTTTTCAACATGTAATTTTCATTTTTTAATTGTCATTTTTAGTTCTCAAATCCTTAACTTCAATAATCAAACCATCATTGCATGGATCGAAAGAACTACTTTTTAATCTTTCATTTTCTAATTTGACATTAAGTAAATGAGAATTAAGACTCAAGTTTTCTTTCTTCAATTTTTTATTTTCTTTATCCTTATAAACAAGCAAGGCATACATATTTTTATATTCATCCATTAATTCATCATAAAGTATGTCATGAGAACTAGATGAGTTAATACTATTATTTTTGTTATCATGACTAGAAGAATGATAGTGTACCTCATCATTGGTATGCATGAGACGATCTTTTGAACTAGCTTCATAGCCATGGCAAAGGGATGCTTCACTTGAGTGAGATGAGGATGTGGAAGCATTTGTCCTCCTTTTTGTCTTGTTCTTCATGGTATGGAAATTCTTCTTCACATGCCCTTTTTCATTGCATAGGTGACAAATCACCTATCTCTTCCGACTCTTTGTACTCCTTTGGCTAGATACACTATGAGCTTCAAGAACTTCATTAGAACTAGGAGTATGATAATTTTCATCAACTCCTTCATTTAAACTAATAAGTTCCTCGATTTTAGCATAGTCATAGAGCACATTCAAGCAAGCCCAAATATCAAACGTGAAAGTGCAATGCATGACTTTTTCAAATATAGCATTTTCCAAAGAACAAAATATGCAATTCATGGCTTTAGTATTTGACTCAAAACTATCTATTTGTTCTTGGGTCCATGCATTTATATTTTCCTTAGGTTCAAGGACGGTATTTGGTCTTTACCATGTTGAACACACCTATATCTTGTGTCTTTAAGAATGTATACATTTTTCCTTTCCAAAAACCAAAGTTAGACTCGTCGAACATAGGTGGTATAGACGCTACCAACTCTAGTGTCATTTTTTGGATCGAGAATAGATGTAGAGGAAATGGTGAAATCTCAATCTACAATCCACTCTGATACCAAATATTGTTCAAATGGTCACACTAGGGGGGGTGAATAGTATGTTACCTAAAACTTAAGTCTAATTGCCAATTATCGGTTTTAATCTTTTCTTACAACTTAGGCAATTCACAAATCAATGACTAAATGCGGAAGAGATTAATAAAACAATTAAGCAAACATAAGAGAGACAATACTAACACAATGATTTATAGTGGTTCGGCCCTAATGCCTACTCCACTACCTAAGCACCCTGCTTAGGATTTCCAAACTAGTTTAACTAGATTAATTAGTTTCCTTACAATGAGGAATTTACCCTGGAGAGTCTCCGCTCTCAAACCGAAGGCACTTCTAAACCCAGAAGTATCTCGTATTCCTATCGAGAGTACTCTCTCACCTCAATCCTAAGGATAACTCAACTAATCCTAGCAAACTACGTTTGCACTTGTGGAATTAAGCCTTAACACCAAGGCAACCACCAACCATACAAGACCTAATAACCTTGGTCTTCACAAACTCAAATACGATGAAATAAACAATAAAATACAACACTAAATGGAGCAATAAATCAAACAATAAAATACTTAGCTCCACAAGAAACTCTCTAGTCATCTAGATGCCTCAAGATGATGAATCGATGAAGCTTGAAGGTTATATCAAGGAGTTGAGAGATCAAACTAGGGTTTCACCAAAGAAGCGGCTCAATGAAGCTTAGAATTGATCAAAGGATGTCTCAAAGGTAGTAGAAGTTATCAAGGTAATGAAGGAAGACTCTCATGGCTTTGTATTTATAAGCCATGAGGAGAGAAGGCAAACCATCTCAACCCAATGGGCATTTTTCTGCCCGTTGGCGCTGCCCGATCGATGGCTGGTTGATGGCCAGTCAACCGACCGAGCGATCGGCCACCGACCGAAGCCCTTTGCCCATTTCGGGACTCAACCAGTCAGTGGCCGGCTGATGGCCAATCGATTAGCCGTCGACCGCCCATCGGTCGGCACCTAGGAAATAATGCAGTTCGTTGATTTTTCTTACGACGTTCATTTTCGGATTTCGGATGTCGAAGTTTTTGGGTTCTTAAGCATCAAGTAGAGGATTTACATCACATGCTAGACACCCTAAACATAAACTCTATCTTCCCCACGAAATCTCGTGCGCATCAACCAACGTCCTTCAGACTCCCTGATTTCTCTGATATTTTTGATCGCGGACGTCGAGCGCTAACCGACTTAGAATCTGAAAATAATTCTCCATAAAATCATTAGTTCCATGTTTGTTATCATCAAAACTTAGATTAAGACCAATGTTGAAAACCTTAAGCCAACAGAACCTTGGTCTTAATCTCGATTTTGATAATAACAAACATGAAACTAATGTTTTCATGGAGAAATATTTTCAGGTTCCAAGTCGGTTAACGCACGATGTCCCCAATCGAAAAAACTAAAAAAATTAAAGAAATAGACAAGGATGCTCGTCGACACTCGAGATTCATTAGGAAGTTTGAGTCTAGGTCAAGGGTGTCTAGATAACATGTAAAATCCTCATTGTGATGCAAAGAAACAAAAAAATGAAACTCCGAACCCCAAAACACGAAAACCAAGAAAATCATAAAATGACCTAGAAATTTTATAAGCCTAGGGAGCTCCTTGGAAGGCTATATGATTTAGATTTTTTCTTGGCACCGAAAGTCTCGGTAATTGTTCCTTAGGTAGAAACAAGTTAAAGACCTATTTTAAAGAAAATTTTGGAAACCTTTAACCTATCCATATTTGACCCGGGAGATTATAAAATTTTTGATTTTCGTAAATTTGTACTGTACCTCAAAAGTTAGATTTTGATATTTTTGATATTTTTATTGAATCCAAATGGAGGCGATCCTTATTTAACATTTGGATAAATTATACGGAACCCCCATCGACTATAGTCAATGTGCGCAAAGACTACCTAAACTACCAAGTATGCACAGAACTCCCGCGACTACACTTTTTGTTCAAATAACCCCCTCTGTTAGCATGTCCGTTAGTAACATGCTAACAGAGGGGGGTTCTGTGCAAAGACTACCTAAACTACCAACTATAGATGGATGGTGGAGATTGCTGCCACGTGACACTAGGGAGGGGGGTTCTGCGTACGTAAAAGTTTTTCCGTTAAGTTACTAACGGACATGCTAACATAGAGAGTTATTTGAACAAAAAGTGTAGTCGCGGGGGATTCTGTGCACATTTGGTAGTTTAGGTAGTCTTTGCGTACATTGACTATAGTCGAGGGGGGTTCCGTGTAATTTACCCTTAATATTTATATTTGGAAAAATTGACAAATCTAGCCCAAACTTTAGTGAAATTAACAAATCTAATCCATCTTTTAATTTGCATCAACTATAACTCATATTTTTGAATTTACATCAATTATAACCCTCCGTCTACTTGCTGTTTATCGGGCTGTTAGTTGATGACTTGGCATCCCAGTCAACAACGTAGTTAATATTTTTTAATCGTAACTTGCCACGTCGGCGTATGCGAAAATAAAAAAAATAAAAACCCTACAGATACCTTGATTTTAAAATTTTTAACGGTATTTGTAGGGTTTTTTTAAAAAATATTTTTTTTATTTCTGCATACGCTGACGTGGCAAGTTACGATTAAAAAATATTAACTATGTTGTTGACTAAAATGCCAAGTTAACAACTAACGGCCCGATTAACAGCAAGTAGACGGTGGGTTATAATTGATGTAAATTTGAAAGTATGGGTTATAATTGATGCAAATTAAAAGATGAGTTAGATTTGTTAATTTCGTTAAAGTTTGGGGTAAGATTTGTCAATTTTTCCTTTATGTTTTAAAGTTAATCAAAATGTTTTAGATTCTTAACGATTATAACATTTTGATTTTGTTTTAATAACTTAAAGTTAAGAAATGTCAAATAAGACTTGTAAGAGAATGAACCTTGCTGAAACTGCATTAAGTGTAGTTTCAATAGAATGGTCGATCGACCAACCTGCGACCGACGAGAGATCAAACTTAGTGAAAAACCCACAGTAGGCATTCGGTCGACGTCTGGTCAAATGTTCGATCGATCGAACCTTTGATCGTAGGATCGACCCGCGGAACCTCAACGGCTATTTTTTGAGCCATTGAGTGGAGTTTACCCGAGCCCAGGCTTCCTATACTACTGTTGATCACTCTTAACACTTATTGAGCCATTATTTGATCATCTTTGAGCCTTAAAAGAACCATCCATTTTTTCTTGACCTAGCTGAGCTTGAAACTTGATTCTTGTCTTTGTTCTTCAAAGTTTAATCTTCAACAGGCATCAAGAGGACTAAGTTGCATCACTTGGAGCTAAGTATTTATTGTTTGATTTATTGCTCCATTAAAGTGTGTATTTTATTGTTATTTTCATTATATATAAGTGTATAAACCTAGGTTGATAGGTTTGTTGAATTGGGCAGTTGCCTTGGTTGTAAGGCTTAAATCCACCGGTATAAACTTAGTTGACTAGGATTAGTAATTATTATCCCTTAGGGTTGAGGTAGAAGAGTGCTCTCGGTAGGAAGGCGAAGACTTCTGAGTGTGGAAGTACCTTTGGTGTGAGAGCGGAGACTCTTCAGGTAAAATGTCCTCATTGTAAGAGAAACGATATAATCTAGTAAAGTTAAGTTTGAAAATCCTAAGCGGGGTGCTTAGGTAGTGGAGAAGACATTGAAGCCACACCAATATAAATCTCATTGTGTTAGCATTGCTCTCTTGTGTATTGAATTACTTGTTAATTATTAGCTTCCGCATTTATCTAATTTGATTTGAGCATTAACCTAAGTAAGCAAGAAAACGATTAAAACCGAATTAGGTTAAGTTTTTAATAAACACACTATTCACCACCCCACTCTAGTGTAGGCTATTCGACTTATAAGGAGGGTATTTTAATCAAAATTTGATATGTCAGATGTCACATCAACATCGTTAAGGAGACATGGACGACATTTAAAAAATAAGATAATTTTGCACCCTTTTTCGTTACTGTAGGGGCATTTTGCTTTAAAAAAATCTAAGAGGCAAAATAGAGTCTTTAGAAAAACGTGGAGGGCAAAATAATATCTTTTCCTGACTATTAAATGATGATGTGTTACTAATCATACACGTCACATGACATGTAAGTTCCGTTAACTGATTCTTGACGTCATTCCTAAAATGGGGAAGTATAGCAACAATTTTTAAAATATTTTAGGTAATTTTGGGCCAAAAAATCTGAAGGAAAAATAGGTTGTTTCTAGCAAACACGCAAATTAGTACCTTCTCCCAATAACAATCGTAAATATAAGGTGGGATGGATGTATCCAAAAGAGATTTAGATAGCGTTTGATTGGATGGAATAGATGAGAAATAGAATACTATTCTTTATGTTTTACTTATTTCCTTGTTTGATTGTAATTTATAGATAAAAAATAGATGGGTCATGCATGGAAAATACTATTTCTTACCTCAACCGAAGGAATAATATTCTTCATCTATTTCTTATGACATTTTTAAATATTGTTCTTCAACATTTATAATATTACACAATAATATAAAAAATAGATTGTTAAATTAATTTTGATAATGCATATCATAAATAGATAATTATTATTTTATTATCAAACATTATTTTAATATTTATTTTTTAAGATTCAACTAATTTTTATGAAAATAAAATAAAAATATTTTTTATTATTTTAAATTAATAAATTATTTTACATTAATTATTATTTTTATTATGTTATCATTAATTAGAATATATTTGAATATTTATTATATTTTTAGAAGGGTATTTTAGTTATTTTTCTCTTTATTCATTGTTTAATTCTAATATCAACCAACATGATAATACTATTCCTTACTTATTCCCTTTCATGTCTATTTTTATTCCTTATTATTTTACGTCACTATCTTAAAAATAAGTTGGTTATAAATATGAGCTATATATTTGATCCGTAGTGTGATGAGAGAAGAATAACATTGACCGCATACTCTACTCGGGCTTACTTGACATGGCTTCATGAAAAATGCATACTCTACTCGGGCTTCTTGAATCAACCAACGCAACAAAAATAACCATATGATCCTTCCATCACTAGCTTTAAGGACGACAATTTTATAATATGAATCAAGTATGATCAAATCCTCCTATTTTATGATATTCTTCTGATAAGATGCACTGCCCGTCCTTAAACCTTTTTGAGCTGTAACAATCTATAGTAAACAATCCCATGATAGACCATTTTAAGAGTTGTGAAAGAACCTTTGAACAAAATTTCCTTAGTATTTTTGTTAATCATTGGTACTATTTGGACAAAGGAAAATGTTTCTTGTTCGATTGTTCCATTATTTTTTTGGAATCTTTCACACCATTTGAATGCCCTCGTTGTGGTATCAAGTTTCTCAATATATTATTTCTACTTCCACGCTAAGTTCAGCTTGTATTTAAGGATCCTCCAATATCATGTAGATACGGATAGTCTCTTGTTATGCTGGTACAAATATTTCTTTAAGAAGAATTATATAAGACGCATATACTAATCACCCGAACATCGCCCCACTATTTTAAGTGGTTTATTACATGACAGATATTAAGATTGCTCACGATGGATAAACATTGTTACATGCATATGTAATTAACCATCACATATTTTCTAGGATTTAAATGTCTCTTTAGCAATCAAGTATTTACCAATAATTGTAAAAATTCAAGCTGTAACTGAAAAAGGAATTTCAGCCACAAACAGATTATATTGTAGGTTACAGAATTGGAGTCAATCTTGGAATTTGCCAGTGGATGATGGTAAACAAACTACATATTCTAAGAAATTCCACCTAAATTTTGCTAAGACTACAAATTCTAAATTCTAAAAGTAAGGATTTTTTCCTTGCAAAAATCTTCTGATGGCAAAAGCTTCAACTTGTCTCTTGACACTCTATCAGTAAGGTTAAATCAGACTCACTAGTGGCAGCATAAGTAAATTGTAGCACAGAAAGTTCAGATGGATTTAGGTTGAGCCATCATAAAAACCAAGATGGAGTTTGTCTAAGTCAGTTTAGTACTCTTACAGAGTGGACCTTATGGTGTGGGCTATGAACTATAAACTATAAAGCACTAATACTTATCCAAATTACTCAACTTCCAGATAAGGGGATCCATTCATCAGCATCTATTACCTCTAGCAAATTACACATATCCAAATTCAAATGAACAACCTCTTACCCAAACCACGGAGAAAAGGATTTGTGCATAAGGGGTCATCTTTCTTGAAATTGATTTTGCGGCTGCAATTAATCTGGCAATTGATGGGAGGAGAGACAGACTGAGAGGGCAAGTTGCGCACCCTGGCACTGCGACCGCTTGATGGAGGTCCCGCCACTTGAACATAGGCTACGCACGGCCTCCGACTCCTCGGGGCAGCACACCGACACCAAGCACTCAGCCATAGAGCGATTCAGGTGCCGGCACAGCACAGCCCGCTGCCACGGGTCACCGGCGCGCAGGTGACACTCCGACAGCGCACGGTGCAGAGACCTGCACTCTTGAGGCACCATAGCTGCTACTCCGTCATCTCGCCCTTGTTCAACCATGGAGACCCTGTTCTTTGATAACTCGACTCGTTGATTGTTTTGCGGAAATTGGTTCAACCTGCATTCAATTTTAGGCAATTTATTCTAGAAGTCTATTTAATTGGATAATAATTCTTAAGAATAAAAGTATTTGTTAAAAATAGTGGAATAGAAATACGACCAAATGAAATGATACAAAATACAAAATACAAAAAAGAAATTAACAATAAAATAGATAAGGAATAATATTTTATTATTTAATTAGGATTAAAAAAAGATTTGAAATAATTACTTCTTTATTTAGTTACTATAAAAATTAGATTAGGAATAACAAGTACTAAGATGTCTATGTTAATAATATTAAATATTTATACTCAAGATAATATATTAAATTATAATTTATTCTAATTCAAAACACCATAATAAAAATATGGAATAGTGTAAAATAAATATTAATTTAAAAATATAACAAATAAAAGTTAATATTGAATAATTAATTAAATTATTGTTTAATTTATTATTTATTTTAATAATGAATTAAAATTAGATACTATTACTGAAAAATAAAAATTGTTACGCTCCAAGTGGGATCAACCCAACATTGAGGAAAACCTCCACTTGATGTGCCAGTGCCATAATTAGAAACCAACAACCATAACAATGAGAAAATCAACCCAAAATAAATATATAAATACAAAAAGCAAATTCACAATGCAGCGAAAATCCTTTTGGACATTTTCAATCTTAGCAGGAAATGATTTTTATCAGAACACAATTTATAAAATACAACATTAACAACTTTTATGATTTTTGTAAAATATTCAAAAATGCGAGAAAAAAAAATCTTAAATAATTACTGTAAATAAAACATTGCTTGAGGAGCCAGTAATAAAAATTTCAAAAATTCCCACATTCATTTAATATGGAAAATAACTTCAAAAAGGCTATTATAGTGGTAATTTCAACAAAGCAGCAATTCATAATTAGATTCAAATACCAAGGAATAATCACTTAAATATACTTGGGCAATTCTATAACAATTCAAATGTCAAAAAAACTTATGACTTTACAACTCTTTAGAGTTTAGAATAAATAACAATGTCAAAGAAAATTTTCTCAGTCATAAAGTAAAGAAATAAATGGGTAAAAGGTTGCCAATAGAACCTCCAACTAGCGGTCTAAAACTCTAACTATAATGGTATGTTTGCTTCATTGGATAGAATATGATAAGATTAGATAATAAATGAGGGAGGATTGAATATGAATTTTTTAAATGCGATGTACATCGGATATAATATTAATTTTATATTATTCTAATCCTGTTTTTTTCTAATCAATGCACTAAACAAACAATGGACTAAAATCAATATCTAATCCTATCTCTCTTAATCCTATGAAGCAAACAAGCTCTAAGAGTTTGAGGCAAAAGCAAAGGAGACCATGTGTTGAGTAGGAGAAATAATATGAACAACATAATAAAGTAAATGACGACCAATATGTCACTACTCACTAGATATAAATCCAAAACATATACACCAAGAAAAACTCAACTACTAATATGACTACCCAAAACATCACTGACTCAAGCATGTAGAACTACCATGCAACAAACCAATCAACAACAGCATTGATATTCTACTATTTCACAGTAAGCAAATAATAAAGACTCTAACATAGTTGTCAAAAGCGCACATAGCGCGCGCTATAGCGCATAGCGCAGCAACGCGCACCCCATGCGCGTCGCTGCGCTATGTGCAGCAAATTTTAATGTAGCGCAGCGCAGCAAAAAGCGCGCTACGCTGAAATCCTGCAGTTTTTTTCTTCCATGTTTTTTTCTTTGGAAGGCCAAGAGTTTTTTGGAAGGCCAAGGGTTTTTTAGAAGGCCAAATGTTTTTGGAAAGGCCAAAGGTGTTTTGGAGAGGCCAAAGGTGTTTTGGGAAAGCCCAAAATTTTTTGGGAATGCCAAGAGTTTTTTGGCAGGCTGGCAGGCTGAGTTTTCAACTTTTCTTGGAAGGCCAAGGGTCACTTTTGGAAGGTGCAGGTAGCCAAAAAATCAAATTACACACAAGCTCTTCCTCCCCACATGTATGCTCTTCAAATTACACACTTTTGGCATCAGTTCTAGCAGCAAGCAGCAGGCAGCCTTGCAACCCAAAATTCTTCTTCATCTCCCAGGTTATTTTCTACTCTTATTTTTCTTTTTGTCTACTCTTATTTTTTCTTTTTGTTACCAGTTTATATTTTTACTTTTTTTTCTTTATCTACATTTTTTAACTCTTTCTCATCTTACTTTTTATTGTCTTTTTCCCTTCTTTTGGCTCTCTTTTTGATCTTGCTAATTGCAATAGGTGATTTTTTTTTTAATACAGAGTTATGAAATGTTTTGTAACTGTTCTGAAATTGGTTTGCTGAAATTTGGTGTTTGTTCTTTGTGAATTCTTTGTGAAATTCAAATTCTGATTTTTGATTTCTGAAATTCTTTGTGAATTTTTTTGGGTATTTGCTGAATATTTTTAAGAATATTCTTGCTGAATATACTCTGATTTTGCAGCAAGGAAGATTGAAGAATGTCAACTGGTTCATCTTGCAGAGGAAAAAAGGATCCCGGATGGGATCATAGCACTTTAGTCAATCCTGGGAAGGCTACTGATGGTATAAATGGCAACTATTGTGGCAAAGTTACCAAGGGAGGAATTTCTAGGCATAAAGAGCATCTTGTTGGGGGATATAGAAATGCTACAGCTTGTAAAAAGGTCCCTGATTATGTGAAAGTTGAGATGAAAGAAATATGGAAGCAAAAAAACAAGTAAAGAATGCAATGGATTCAGTGCCTCATTTTGATGAACTTGTTGAAGAAGAAGAGGTTGAAGAGATGCCTAATATCATATCTCAAGGAAAGAGACCAGCTGTATCTTCCTCAAGTCAACCAATTTTCGAACAATCAAAAAAATCAAAACAAACTGCATCAGGTCCTATTAGTTAGTATTTAAGGATGGTGAGGCAAACATGATGAGGCAGCAAGGTGGTGTGAAAGCTAAAGAGTATGTTAATGCTAAGAAGAAATATAGGGAAGATGTAGTCCAGAAGTTTGCTAGGTGGATGTATGATGTCGGGATCCCATTCAATGCAGTTAAATATGATAGCTTCAAGCCTATGATTGAAGCAATTGGGCAATATGGTCTAGGCATGAAACCTCCAACTTATCATGAGGTGAGGGTGACTTGTTTGAATAAGGAGGTTGAACACACCAAGCTGCTTTTGAAAGGCCATGAAGAAGAGAAGGCAACTTTTGGTTGTAGTTTAATGGCAGATGGTTGGAGAGACAAAAAAAAGAGGTCATTTATCAATTTTTTAGTGAATACTCCAAAAGGAAGCATGTTTGTTGGATCAATCAATGCATTTAGCTATTCTCACACAGCTGAAAAAATGTTTGAGCTACTTGACAGATTTGTGCAGCACATTGGGGAGAAGAATGTTGTTCAAGTTGTCACCGATAGTGCAAGTTCAACTGTTGCAACCGGCGAGTACTTGATGGAGAAATATCCGCACTTGTTTTGGTCTCCATGTGCTGCACACTGTTTGGATTTAATGTTTGAAGACATTTTCAAAATGCTTGATTTAAAAAGAACACTTGAATGGGCAATCAGTGTCACTGGCTACTGGCTACATCTATAACAGAACTCAAGTGTTGAACATGATGAGGGAGTTCACTGGTCAAAAAGACATGGTTAGGCTAGCAAAAACTTGCTTTGCGACTGCTTTTTTAACATTGAGGAGTTTTTATAAGCACAAAGCCAACTTGAGAAGGATGTTTACTTCAGATAAATGGTCCAAAAACAAATTTGCAAAGGAGCGAGGTAAACAAGCTCAGAGAACTATAATGATGCCTTCTTTTTGGAACACTATCGTTTACTTTATGAAGTTTGGTGGCCCCCTCATTGAGGTCCTCCGGTTGGTAGATGGTGAAAAAGAGCCTCCAATAGGTTACATTTATGAGGCAATGGATAGGGCTAAAGAGAAGATTGAAATTGCTTTTGAGAAGAATGAGGCAAAGTATAAAGAAATCTTTGATATAATTGACAAAAGATGGAATTGTCAACTCCATCAGCCTCTTCATGCAGCTGGTCATTATTTGAACCCCCAGTTTTACTACAGCAATCCAACCATTGAACAAGACCAAGAAGTCATGTCTGGTTTGTGGAAAAGCATAGAAAGACTGGTGTCAACAACTAATGTTATCGATGAAATTGGTAAGGAACTAAGAATATATACAAGAGCGGAAGGAACTTTTGAATATAATGCAGCAAAAAGGCAAAGAACAATTCTAGCACCAGGTAACTAATTAATTTGTTAAAGACGTATGTTTTGCCAATTTGCCTTGCTGTAATTTTCATAACTTGCTGTAATTTTCTTCTTATTATTATTTTATTACAGCTGAATGGTGGGCTTCATTTGGATCCTCGACACCCAACTTGCAAAAATTTGTCATTAAAGTTCTGAGTCTTACTTGTAGCTCGTCTGGTTGTGAGGGAAATTGGAGTGTCTTTGAGCATGTAAGCAACTCTTAAGTTAGACATTTATATTTAACTGGTTAGTGTCTTTGTATACTATAAAGTATAAACTACAAATAATTAACTTATATTATTTGTCTATTGTCAGTTTGTCACTTCTACAGCTTAATTCCAAGAAAAGAAATCGGTTGGCGCAAGAACGCTTGAACAATCTGGTGTTTATTAAGTACAACAGATCTTTGTTGCGAAGATATGACAACCGTGATCGAATAGATCCCATTGTCTTGGATAGTTATGAATTAGATGAAAGCAATGAATGGTTGGTGGGGAAAGTGCAAGAGGAAAATGAGGAGGAAGATGAATCTATGTATGGTAATGATGATTTTTGGGCTGAAGTTGGACATGCTATAGGAGCCGAAGAAGAAGAATACACATTAAGATCTCAAAGTTCTCATTCTATGGTTGCAACTTCATCAAAAGGTAGAGGCAAGTCATTTGCCTCTACCGTTACAATTTCGTCAAGAGGAAAGGGAAAGGGAAAGGGAAAAAGCAAGTTGATAAAAATTTCAAAAAATGACGAAGAGAAAGAATTTAGTGCCAACCAAACTGATATGGAGGAGGAAGATGAGAAGGACAGTGAAGGCTATGTCTCTCCTGGCCTTGATGTGGATGATGAGATTAACCTTGAGGATGAAGATGATGAATAAAGTTGGGGTCTTGGGGAATTCTTTTGAAGATTGAAATCTGAATTTTAGGCTTTAAAACTTTGCTTTGCTAACTTTTAAACTTATCCTTATGGTTGACTTATGATGCTTTGCTTGGTTTATCTTATGTTATGAACATGGTTTCTTCATCATTTTGAATATTTAGTTGTTATTATTTATGATAGTTGGAATCTATTAGTATTTTTAGTGTATACATAAAATATATACTTATGTTTTTATTTTGCGCTTTATTTCAATAAAGCGCGCGCTTTGTGCTGTGCTATGCGCTATAGCTCCAAGGGACCTTTGCTCGTCGCTGCGCTTTGCGCCCCTGACAACTATAGACTCGAACACAACTACACAAATCAACAAGTGTATTTGGACCGATCATGCACTTCGCCTGCAAGAGTGGCACCAACTGCCCACTTTATTGGTGATGAGACCATCCCGAAGGACAACCTGACAGATCTCATGTATGATATTCCCACATCTAAAATGGTGGCACATAGACTAATATGTCTTTTGTATACCCTTGCCCATGTTTGAAAGGTATTTATGTCGACAGTGCTCCAACACCAAAGTCCTCGACAAGGTCGAGGATAAATACAACGATACAACTCAGCTTAACAATACAACTTCAGTAAATATCACCATGATCAATGAAATTAACAACTTGACTCAAAAGGGGTGTAACAATAATGCTAAGCACCTCAACGACATATCAATATCACTCAACATGGTTTGAAAGGAACTCCAAGGTGTTCCGGGGAGTGGACTCAGCTGTTTCTTCTAATTCCAGAGCTGCATTTGATGCTTCTTTCTTTTTGTCTACTGTGAATCAAGCTACTGGATGTGGTGTTTAGATGTTGGGTCTTTTGCTTACTACTTTTTAGTTTCCTTTCTTTCCTTGCTTTATGACCTTAAGACTTGTTTTATTCTATCCCTATCTCTACCTGTAATTGTTTCATTAGTCTTGAATGTATTACAGGTTTCTATTGTTCAAAAAAAAAAAAATCAATATCACTCAACATGCTCAACTTTGGGATTAATCAGCAGTATATATAGCAGATACAACATATAACATCAAGATGTCATGCTTCAGATAAAATTAAAAACTAGTGCTTGCATGACATATACATTCAATAAGTATCTAAATTAGTTTCAAAACATGCATTTGTCTACATGGCATGCCTATCAATAAAAATGCAACAAGAATTTCAAGGAATAAGAAGCAATAACAAGCAAACAAAGCACTAGAGTCTTTTCATAATTTTCACTAGCAATCATTTCTGATAGGTAATAGGAAATCAACTCACGAGCATCCCATACTCTATCCAGACCCCACTACTCCAACTAATCTACACAATAATAAATTATTTAACAACTTCACCTAACTAATCCCATAATTAGAATATATATGCTAGAACTAAATCAACATTAAAAACAGATAAGAATTTCATTCATATGTCTAGGATCAATTTAGACCTCAATATTAACTATTTATGTTCATAGGTTTTCATTTGCCTAAGGTCAACCTAGCTTCTAATTAAGCGTAAATATTATCATCTATTGCCTGATGTTTAACTTAGTAGAACATAATTTATTATATAAACATTAGTCTTTAATGAAACATGCCCACCACAACATAAATCAAATAATGCTAGCTTCAATTAAACAATGAATACTAAAGTAATATATCAAGTAAACCATTTGCTTTACTTAACCCACCCTTCACAACTCAATTCAACCATTGGTTTAATTTAATATCCTATTATAATACACTTATTAAGTTACTCATCCAATTATGTCCTAAATTAAATATGAAGAAATTGAATACAATCAAATAATTTTGAACCACCAAAAGTTGAAATTAGTCAACCTATACATATGATAATCATCAGCACATATGTTATCATTCATCACTCAATCAGCAACTAATAATCCACCATTTGAAATGCTAAACTAATTATAATTTAATTATGTTCCAATACACCTTTGATCTACCAATCAAATAGAAGAAAACTGCTTATAATTGATTACAAATTATCCAAATGTGGTGCTAATACCTATCCGATGCACCTAAGCTTCATCAAACCAATTAAACTTAATAAAGTTTAAGCCAGTCAACCATCTCATCCTAATACTATTAAATTACTCAATATTAAGCTAATACTAAGAGTCATCTACTCAAATGCTAAATCAACCGTACTTCAATTAAGCTTTTAAGCACTTATTCTAACAACGAGATGAGTTGATTAATCTCCTACTTCAGTATAGGAACATAACAAGATACATATGTATAACTATTAAACTAAGATCCCCTACTGCCACTACTTGATAAAGCACTATATAAAAGCAAACATTAAATAGCCTCCCCTTTTAATTTCCTCTTGTCTCCTTCCTCTGCTATCGCTCGACAACACCCAAAACCCGACCCCATGTTACCAATTTTGGCAACCCAGAACTGCAGCCGTCGGCTAGAATCCAGACGCCGCCTTCTCTTCCAGATTTCGGCCGTATTGCGCTCCACTACTGCTGCAATCAACCAAGGGCCCCTTGCAACCGCCCCCTACGCCGGACTCCTTCCAACAATTCGGACGCCGCTGGCCACCGTGGACACCCCAAGCCTCCCCAATCCTATTCCTAGCCGAGATCTACGACAGCCGCCCAAAGGACAAAATCCAGCGTGAACCGGCAGCAAACGCGCGTGCGGTGCGCGGACTAATAGTTGCGTAGAGCCGCCGAATGGCTACCGATCTCTGCGGGGGAGATCGGCCCTCGCCTCCAACCCCACATTAGGACTATTCAAGGCATCCGAACTTCCCTCCTCTCATCTCTACTCCACCTGAGCCCAACGAACCCGCGAAGGATGCCGAGAGGAAAACACGGAAACGAACGAAGGAGTGATGGGATCTCCTACCTCAACAGTCAGCCGTCGACATCGCGCCTCCAAGCCCGATCTCACTGCCACCTCTCCGATCACTCCTCACGCTATGCTCTATGCCCCTTGGTCTCGGTACATCGTTCCCGCAGCCGCGACACCCATTGTTCCGATTGAATTAACTAAGTTTTGGATTAATTAACTTAGTTTAAACTCCAAATATAAATTAATTGGGCTCCAGCCCAAACAATTCAACCCAAACCTAAGCCACCGTCAACCATTCTTAAGATTTACTAAATTTAATTTTAATTTAATTTTCAAGTCTTAGAACATATAATTGATTTTTTTCTAATCTACCCTACAGAGCGTGTATGTTAATTGATATATTAATTAGGTATTTTTAAAAATAAACATCTAGAATGGATCGAAAATATAGTTACTAAGTTCTAAATAAATAAAAATTAATAATGTTTTGTGTATTGCTTATGGTTTATCTCTTTCTTGTCAAAAATTTTAATCAAATAAGAAAATATGTTGATCATTAGGACTTAGATTACTATTTTATTCTTGACATATTTTCCCAACCAAATATCTTCTTATGCAAATTTGTTTTCCTCGAATTTCTCGTGAAACCAAAAAAATAAATCACTTTGGAGTTAATTATTGATTATAGTTTTTGATCGGGAGGCTTTTGCTAAAGGGATAATAAGTGTTTTTGCCCGTGAACTTTAGCAAAATATTTGAAAATACCCGCTGGAACCATTAATAATGGTAGATGAGAAAGATGAACTAAGCAAATGTGAGATCCAGTCTATTCATCTAGTTGGGAAACCCCTACCTTTAAGCATTTCCAAAATGAAATCTCAATTAACAGAGTCGATGGCTTTTTTAAAATCGACTTTTATCATACAAAGATTTTTCCACCTTTGTTTGCAGACCCAAATGGTTTGGCTAACAGTCATAAAGGAGTCCAAACTGCTATGGCCAGAGATGAAAGCCCCTTGAGTGTTGTCCACCAAATCAATTATAAGTGGTGCGAGCCTAGTCATCGAAAGCTTGGAGAAGAGTTTGACGATACAATTCTCCAAACTGATAGGTTTGTAATCAATGGGGGACTTAACTCCTTCCTTCTTAGGAATGAGAGTGATGAGAGCATGATTTATCCTTCGTAACTCAAAAGGACGAGCTTGGATGTTATTAAGCATTCAGACAAGATCCTCCCCAATCAGGCTCCAATATTTTTTGAGAAATTCCAACAGATACCATTTGGGCCTGGGCCCTTGTAGTTTCTGTTATATCTGGGTATTAAAAAAAAAAAAGTTGGCTGTGGAAGTGGAGAAGTGCCAGGTGGCGGTGAGGGTGAGGATAAGTGAGGGAGAGGTGCTGTTGAGGGGTTTTAAGTGAGGAGAAGAAGAGAAGAAGAGGAAGAAGCGAGGGCGTCGATAGGCAGCGGAGGAGTCGGCGCATGTCACCGGTGGAGCTCGTCGTCGCCGGAGTCGCGGGATCGAGGTAGGAGATCTCTCCCTTCTCCTTTACCTCCGTATTTGTTTTCCGACGACGTCGACGATGCGAGGATCAGCCGAGCCCGAATGGTGGCGATCGGCCAAGCCGCGAGCGACCGGCCACGGGCGGCCATGTCGCGCGCAGGCCGGCGGCCACCATTCAGTGGGAGGTGGGTTGGGTCGGTCGCGGAGGTCGAGGAGAGGGTGCGGGTCGTGGAGTCGCCGGTCGGCGACGGGTAGGCGGCTGATCGAGAGGAGGAGATGGGTCTGCGGGTGATCGGAGGAGAAGAGGGAGATTGGGAGAAGAAGAAGAAGAAGAAGGAGAGAGAGAGAGAGGTGGTGGTGGTCCCACCGGCGCCGGGAGCCGCGAGAGAGGCCCGACGAGGCCGGCGAGACCGCCGGGGTGATCGCCGGCGTCCGGGAGGTCAATCGGCGTGGGTTCGAGCGGTGCAGGGAGGTGGTCGGGCGCAGGGGCGGGGGGTGAGGGGAGAGGGAGACGAGTGGGTGGGATAAATAGTGTTTTAGAGAATAGAGTTGTATCATATGAAATTGGATTAATTTATGAATTATTAGGGTATTTTTATAATTGATCGTATAGTCGTCGGATTGAGTTAAGCTGAATACCAAAGTTGTAGATTTTCGTATGTTGAACGCGATGGTGATGTCGAATTTTAGATTGGAGATCGTTTGATATGATTTTGATATTTTGCTGTTATTGAGTAAGTGATTGATAGTTGTATTTAAAATTAATTTAGTTGGTGGGCCGCGAGTTGTCGGTTGAAGTTGAGGTGAATAGCAATCTTGATCGTTTTCGCGTGCTGAACGCGATGGTGGGGTTAGTTTTCCGAGAAAGCATTGTTAGGTTATTCTTTCAGTTGGTTAGTGGTTGAGGTTGTCGAGGTGTTTAAATAATAGTAAATTATTAGTCTGAGAATTTAGTCGATTGATTGGTGTGAAATAATTGTGGTTTGGAGAATGAGTTGAGTATGGGGTCTGGAGAGTGTGCCGAGGGTGGGTTGAGCCTGCAAGTCTGTTGTTGATTTGTCGTCGAAGATGAATTACGGAAATACCTTTGCTTCCATTATTTGGTTTGTTTCTTGAAATTATTGAACTCTTGTTGCATATTATCGTTGGACATGCCATGTAGAGGAATTGCATGTGTAGGAATTGCATGTGTTGCATTTTATTATTTATTATTGGTGTTTATTCTTGATCATAGTATGTTGTACTAATCCTACAGTGCATTGGATTAGTCATTGTATGCATAGTGCCATGTTGATATATGTGGTGTTGTTTACTTGTTGATCATGTTCTTATCCTGTTGATCATGTCATAATCAATTGGAGTTGTTATATTGTTGATCATGATGATGTTATGTTAGTAGCATGTTGATCATGTCATAATCACTTGGAGTTGTTGTTATGTTGTTGATCATAGTGATATACCTTGTTGCACTCTTGGAGTCGAGTTGCATGGTTGCTGTCGATCTGGAGGCTACGGCCTCGGAGAGGACTTCGGTCTACGACCATTTTATTGCGGTACCCTCCAGACATGGGTGAGGGTATGGATATTGACTAGTCACTTTGGGCACCTTCGGGTGTGCGGATGTCGGATACGACGCCCGTCGGGCTACCTGCTTGGTGGGGGGTAGTCGCGTCATCGTTGGAGCGGACGGTTGATGCCACTCTACGGGTGGTAGAGTGTGGGGTTTTTACCCAATGGTCCACACGCTCGATGATTCAGTTGATGTTGTTTAGGAGTAGGTGAGGTGTATTTGTTGTGTTCATCGCCTTTGACTGCATCTTAGGCCATGTTGTTATTCATTGTCGAGTTGACACTTGATACTTGTTGATCATATTGTGATTCTCCTACTCAGCATTTGCTGATCTCCGTTGTTTTTGCTTCAGATTTGCAGGGGTGAGCAGTCGATTTGTAGATCGAGGTATAGATAGTTTTTAGATAGCTAGTAGTCGGTCGTAGATGTGGAGCTCTGATGGCGACTGCTTTTATATTTTGGTTTGTTTTGTCGTCTTATAGCTCGGCTTTGGAGCTATAATTTGTAGATCAATTTTATATTTGGTTAAATATTGTATTTGATCGGACTTATGAATTGTAGTTATTGGTTTTTATGTTGTTATTTTCTTTTATGTTGATTTGTGGCTTTTCATTCCGCTGCGCGGTGTTTGAGTCGCCGTCGCTTCCCGGGCCCGGGGCTGGGGCGCGACAGTTTTTGAAATTGCGAATAGCATAGAGTACCTCATCATGAGTGAATAAAGCATCAAGCTATGTAAGGCTGGGGAGAACGCGAGGGAGAATGTCTGCCCAACGGACTTTGAGAAGAGGGGGATGCTTTTCCCGAGGATGGTGATAAAGAAATTTCGAAAGGCATTAGAAATCACAGGGGTGATCTGTTATAGTCTCGTCGGCAAACCTAACCAAGGAAATCCAATTATGATTGCACCTGATAGAAGCACAAAGATGGAAGTAGTGCATGTTATGGTCGCCTTCGGAGATAAAGCTTGTCAAGTTTTACTTTGGTCTCTTTGAAGCAATCCAATTCACCTGGAGTGAGGGTACCTGCATCCGACTTTGTTGAGTAAGACTTGGCTAAGTCCTCAAGATATTTCCTCTAAGCCATCCAGTTTTTCATTTTGAGGGCCCCAGGTCTTTAGAATCAGTCATAGTTGTTTACAGGCTATGACCCATCTTTTCGTGTAAGAGGCAGAAGAAGTCGACTCCCTGAGCGCCGGAACAAGCCCCCCATTTATGATACCAACGAAATCGGAAGAATCAAGCCAACTGATTTCCATTCGGAAGGGGCGGGCAGGACTCTGATCGAAACTAAAATTCTTGAGAAACAAAGGGTTGTGATATGAAAGTCTCCATGAGCCTGCAGTGCCTATCAAGTCAGTCATAGTATTCAGGAGATTTGAGTTGACGAGGATACGGTCCAGCTTTGCCAAGCTAGGGCAGATCTGGTTGTTGGACTAAGTATAGGAAGTTCCTGAGACGGGGAGATCAAGAAGTCCTCAGTCTGCAATAAAGCGTGAGTATAAAAAAATAGAAACTGTGAAAGAGGAAATGAAATATCGATTGCTTGCTTAATTGAGAAACATTATAGCATTTTATAGGCTTTGCAATGAGAAGTTGATAAACTCTAGATACTAAAAACAAGGTAGCACTTACTCACAAACACCATGAACAAATGACCCACTAATAGATAATGACCCACTAAACACTATTAAATAATAATTAAAAAGGGATAACTAGGGAGCTTAGTCTAACATGGCTTGACAACCATAAAACATGGATAAACATGGTTGGGTCATGAGAGTTGCACTAACTTATGATACTCCCCCTTAGTGCAAGCTTCCGATCAACAACACCCAAAGTCATTTGAAAAAACTCAAACTTAGGCTTTGCCAAAGCCTTGGGGAATATGTCAGCCACTTTCGTTGGTGCGAACGCCTTCTAGCTCAATTTCTTGGTTGAGAACTTTTTCACGAACAAAATGATGTCGAACCTCAATGTGCTTTGTTTGAGCATGGAAGATTGGATTTGATGCAAGCTTAATAGCACTTTCATTGTCACACCTGATCTGCACAGCATAATCAACTTTGCATAGGATATCTCTAATCAACCTCTTCAACCAGATACATTCTTGTGTGGCCATAGTTGCTGCCACATACTCGGCTTCGGTGCTAGAAAGAGCAACAACATCTTGCTTCTTAGAACACCAAGAGATCATTGTTGATCTAGTGTTAAAATAATAACCTGAAGTTGAGCGACGATCGCTTATATCTCCTGCCCAATCTACATCATTAAATCCGTTAAGCAAAAAGTTATTACATCTAATGTACATAAGACCATAATTGAGATATTCTTTCACAAAACGCAAGATCCTTTTTGCTGCATCTAAATGAGGAGTTCTTGAATTCTGCATAAATTGAGAAACAACACCAACAGAATATGAAATTTCTGGTCTAGTGATCGTCAAATAAATTAAGCTTCTAACAAGTTGTCGAAACTTTTTAGCATCCTTCAGCAGTTTTCCTTCATCTTTCTTCAACTTGAGATTTAACTCCATAGGAGTAGCCATTTTTTTTGACTCCCCCATGCCAAAGCGATCCAAGAGACTCTTTGCATAGCCTCTTTGAGAAACAAAATATCATTGATCTAACTTTTCCACTTATAGACCAAGAAAATATTCAATCTCTCCTAAATTTTTCATCTCAAAACGAATAGAGAGATCATTTCTCAAATTAGAAATTTCTGATTCATTATCTCCGGTTAATATCATATCATCAACATATAATAGTACGGAGAGATGTAAATTTGATTCTAATTTTATAAAGAGACTAGAATCTAAACTCGAAATTTCAAAACCACAAAATATGAGGTATTGAGCAACTTTACCATACCAGGCTCGTGGTGCTTGCTTTAGGCCATAGAGCCCTTTCTTCAAATGACAAACATGATCTGGAAATTGCTTTCTTCAAACGACTTCAATCTCTTCTTGCATTGCATTTCTCTAGTTTGTACAGCCCTTTGCATCTTCATAGCTTGTTGGTTCTTTTGCAGCTAGTGCTTCTGAAAAGAAACATACGGTCACTGTGCAATGATTAAGTTTTACCTCATAGTCCCTCATATAGTTTGGCTGCCTTGTCTCTCTTGATGACCTTCTCACCACTTGTTGTTCACCATCTTCTTCTCTTTCACTCTGTCTAGGAGCTGGAGGTTCATTTTCTACTTCTTCATCATCTTCAAAAAACAAAAGCTTCAAAATGTCTTGATCAACAGGCTTTTCAACAACACAGGGAGACGATGCTTCATCAAACACTACATCTTTAGAAATAGTATACTTCTTTGTCTTTGGATCCATGCACCTCCACCCTTTTCTATAAGAGTTATAGCCAACAAATACACATTTTCTTGCTTCCGGGTCAAGTTTGGTTCTATTAGATTTAGGGATATGAACATAACAAATAGAACCAAAAACTCAAAAATAACTCACATTTGGCTTAGTACCATACAAGACTTCAAAAGGAGATTTTTGTGTACCTAGCCAAGGAGGCAACCTGTTTGTCATATGGCATGCACATTGAAAAGCTTCTGCCCAAAGCTCTCGAGGAAAATTCTTGTCATGCAACCACGAGAGGCAAACTGAAGCAAGATAATCAAGCTTCCTCTCTGCAACTCCATTTCGTTGAGTAGTATATGGGCAAGTATCTGGCGGAGAATGCTATTGTCATCACAAAATTTGAAGAACTCTTCTGATATATATTCTCCACCATTGTCACTCTGGAGACATTTTATCTTCTTCCCGAATTCTTTTTCAATATCATTATTGAATTCGATGAACTTGGAATGCTTCGCTCTTCTCTTTCAAAAATTTCACCCAAGTGAACCTTGAGTGATCATCCACCAACACCATTACATAGCGATGTCCATTGTAACTTGGTGTTCTTGTTGGTCCCATTAAATCTGTGTGCATCAACTCGAACAATGTGGATCTCCAGTTTGACGATCTTTTGAAAGGAAGACGATGAGACTTGTCATATTGGCAACCCTGACAAATCACATCCTCACATACATTCTTTAAGGTGGGCATGCCATCTACCAACCTCTTAGAGGAAATTTGTTGCAATAGCTGATAGCCTACATGACCCAACCGAGCATGCCAAATTGCAGCACTATCGGTTTGACTTGTTTTCTTTACATAGGCTTCACCTACTGACATAACAAACAAGGAACCTTTCTTCTCACCGGTAAGAATAACATTAGCAGATATAGTTTTCACATTATCAAGCACCTTCACATCATTTGGGCCAAACAAGATATATTTTCCAAAATCAGTAATTTGAGGAATGGAAACTAAATTTTTTGTCAAATTTGGAACATGATAAACATCATGTAACTTGATGCTCTTGGTTCTTGTATCATCAGCAGCATTGATTGTCACAACACCTTCTTTTACTACTGGATAAGTTGAGTTATCTGCAGTAACAATGACTCATTCATCATGATGTTCATGCATCTCTAGGAACAAGATGTCATTTTCGGTTACATGGTGAGAGCAACCCGAATCAATGATCCACTCCTCTTTGTTGGCATAATTTACTGATGTTGAAGGTGACTTGACTTCAACAGTAAAGCAATTCTCTCATTTCAGTTGATCATCTCCTTCTTTAGTACTTGCAACATTAGCTTCAAAAAGTTTCACACAGTATTTTTTCTTGATATGCCCAAGTTTCCCACACCTGTAATATTTAAATGTCTTTTTACCTTATGAATTGCCACCTTTTTCTGCATTTGAACTTTCTTCTTTGCTTTTGTTCTCGGTCGGTGTATTCTTTTTATTTGATTTTCCTCTTGAGACGAGAACAACATCAGATTCAAAATTCTGTCATTTGTTTCGCCAAAGCTTCTTGATTAGAGAGTAGATTCTCTAATTCTTCTACAGAAGGTTATTTTGACCACCCTTGAATAGAGGTAACGAAGGGCCCGTACTCCTTTTTAAATCCACGAATGAGATATCGTCGTAGATGGGCTTTGCTAATTTTTTCATCCGAATCTATATCTGAAATTTTAGCACAAATACTTTTAATTCGTAAAAAGTATTTTGAAAATGACATACCTTCCTATTGTAATGATGTCAATTCATTCTCCAATAACCGCAATCTTGCAATATTCTTCTTGGTAAACAATCTTTCAAAAGTTTCCCAAACTTTTTTTGAAGAGCTCACATCACGAACATGATCAATGAACTCTTTGCTAATAGATGTCCTCAAAGCAAATAGAGTCTTGTCACACTTGATCTTTCATTTTCTTTGTGATTCAACATTCTGAGGGGTATAATAGAAATTCTTGCATCAACATCTATTATTAATTCCCACATTCCTAACCTTTAGAATATATGCCTTCATGCATCTCCATTATTCCGAACCAAAAAAAATTCTATCACACTCAAATTAAATAAAATCAGGATAAAAATGAACTAGTCTTTGAATGAAGCGAGGAGCCTTCAATATTTAATCATGCACTTTTTCTTTTGCTGTGAAGAAGAGAATGGGGCCACTTGCTTTTCACCTCTTCCTAGAATTAATCCTTCACTTGCAATTTGACAAGTCAAAATAAATCCTGCATTCCTTCCTATGCAATCTGTCGTGGCTTCTTCCTCAAGTAATAGTGAGGAAGCTATGCTTCTTCCGGTGCAGGGACTCGACGCTCCTCCTCCCTTCCAAATGAAGCCGGCGGTTACAGAAGACTGACGGGCGTCGTCGGGCGAAGCAGTTCACGATCTGGAGAAATGGATCTAATTCAACAGAGGGCGATTTCTGGATCTCGGGTCTTCTTCGAGCTTCCTTGTGCCTCTATAATCAACTCGTCTTGTTGAGCAAGACGAGTAAATGAATCCTTCACAATATGCCGGCGTCGGGCGTGTTCTAGCGTGGAATTTACTAGACGCCTCTTCAGCAAGATGACGCGACCTCGTGCGTCTTCTGCCGAACTGCCGCTGGTGCAATTTGTTGTGGGTCTTCAATTGCCCAGCGGTACCTCCTTCACTCCTTCACCTCTGCACAAAACAGAGCAAAAACAGCACAAACAGAGGTGACAACTCGGCTCTCTCCTACTCGGCAATCTCTCCTCTAACCTGGCAGCTCTGATACCATATAAAAAATAGAAATTATGAAAGAGAAAATGAAATATTGATTGCTTGCTTAATTGAGAAACATTACAACATTTTATAGGTTTTACAATGAGAAGTAGATAAACTCTAAATCCTAAAAATAAGATAGCACTTACTCACAAACACCGTGAAGAAATGTATTAATGACCCACTAAACACTATTAAATAATAATTAAAAGAGAATAATTAGAGAACTTAGTCTAACATGATTTGACAACCATAAAACATGGATAAATATGATTGGGTCGTTAGACTTGCACTAACTTTCGATACTGAGAAGAGGCTTGAATTCCGCCTATTAACTGTGCAATTAACTCTTTCTTCATTGAGCTTAATCATATTAAAGTCGTCCTTTTATTTCCAGTTTGTATTTATACAATAAAATTCCACTTCAGCAATGGTCTTCTTGAGTAGCCTTTTGTTTATCACTTCTCCATTTCCCAGTCGTGTACCTTTGATAAGACTGTAGTACTTTTTGGTCATTGACAGAAATACACGAAGATAGTAACCTAGCAAAAGAAGATACATAGCAAAAGAATGAACTTATTAGCTATGCAATGCTGAATATCAAAAGCTGCTGATTTCAGTAGACCATAAATGAAAGATTAGTACTAGGGAAGCTTTGGAATGAAACAAAGCACACAATTAAGTTGAGGAGTTGTGGAATGGAGATGGTAGCAAATTAAGCAGCTTCTTGTATAAACTCGAGATGGAGACATAAATAGTTCTTTCTCTAGTTATTCACACGATGAGACCAATATATTGGAGGTTAGAAATAAGCACACAAGTAGCAGCCTCTATTTACACGGAAAACAGAAAGCCAGCATGGAAAAAACCAAGCACTGGAACAAGCAACTTCACCATCATCCATAAGCAAGTAACAACAAAAACCAAGATTAGAGAATGAAGAGCTGCCTATAAACATTTTCAAAATCATATTTAGCATCTATTATAATAGTATTTTCAAAAAGAGAGAAAATGCTCAATCAAACTGCTATGAATAATTTTTTCTTCTAGAGCAGGTGAATGCTTATCCTCCAGCTAACAAATCATATTTTCTACATCCTTGGAAAGAAGTGCGAATTTGTAAGCACACAAAAGGGTTTCATTCTCACAAGTAGCAGCAACAACAATCGTAGAATATTTTATTAAAATATATATTTTTTTATTTTTAAATATTTTTTTTTGTGGGCTACGGTCAATTCTAGTTTTTGATTTAAACAGGTTAATCTTATAATCCTATTTGAGATGCATATTGACTAATTTAATTTTGATTCATGTGACTTGAGCTCGAAACACTTAACATTGATTGGTGTGATTAGTCAAGTGTAAGTCCGATTAATGAAACACGTGATGGAGATGACTCATTTAATCAATTATATATAGAGGCTAGGTCCCCTCTACACACATGTAAGAATCAGGGATTAGAAACCCTAGCTCATTGTTGCTTTCCCCATCAAAGTAGAGCCTTTTGAGAAAGTGATGTAGAGAAAGATCTAGCTATTCCTGAAGACCCAGAAAATTACTTCCGTTGTATTTCTATCTCTTCAAGTAAGATCTTTCCTTTATCTATTTATATTTTGGTATTCTTAATTCATGTAATATTTCTTATGACATTAATTTTTTTTTACAATTGGTATTAGAGCCAAATTATATGAATTAAGAATCCAATTTTTAGTGTAACAATGATTCGTGCCATGTTTAGATAGTGCAAAATAAATTATTATTATCATAATTTTGCCTTTCTTAGATCTTCGTGTGTACGATTATTTGTTGTTCATTTAAATATGTATTTTTTATTTTTCGTATGTGTTCTGTCGAAAAAATATTGGTTATTCTCGGACTCAGAGATCGGAAATATATGTATCTATAGCTTTCGAACATTCAGTGTTTTCTATCTAATTTTTCCTCAAATTTATTGTATTGCATTGGTGAGCATCTCTGTCTCAATCCCATGTGCATCTTCCTGAGAGCCTTGTTTCCTGCTCACCATGCACCATGTCGTGCATGTGATGATTTTTTATTATGCTATTTCTCCGTATTTTCCCTCAATTTTTGTTTGCCTCGGACATGTGCTTCTCTGCGTCGTTTCCTTCTTGCCTTTTGCATCATGCTCGTGTATCCGCTAACGACAGGGCGTGCACCTCGTGTGCCTGCGGACGCACCTCGCTCAACGTCGAGCGCTCTCGTCCGCGGCGTCTTCGCGCGGGCACATCGGCACACCTCGCGAGTCGAAAGGCGCCCTCTCACGCCTGCGTCCGCGGCGCATCTGCGGCTCAACTCGCGAGCCATGACGCACCCGTCCATGCGCTACTCCGCGCCGCGTTGATGTGCCCTAGCGGGCCTTTCTAATCAGGTCTTGCACCTCGGGCCCCGCACCATTTTTTTAATCAACATTTTTTTTTGAGTTTTTTAGTGCTGTCTCGGGCTCGCTTTTTTGGGCTGTGTTTTGGGCCCAGTACACGACCCGTGATATATTGGCCTAGTACAATTTTTAATTAAAATGGTTTAGATTTTAAAATTAAAATCGATTCAACATATTTAATTAGCTGGTTCAATTCTATTAGACTGGTTCAATTGCTTCTGTTTATTTCATTCCATTTAACCAATTATGTGATTTAATTAAATCGGTCTAGTCTTTTATTGTATTCCGGTTCATTTTAATTTTTAAACCGGTTCAGGGTTAAATTAATTTGGTTCAGTGTAATTTTTGATTTGGTTTAATTGCTTGGTTCATTCAGATTTGAACCGGTTTATTTCTAATTTTCATTTGGTTCACTTGAAATTACACCGGTTCACATGAAATTGATTAATTATAGTTAAAATCACTTATGGACCAGACCCAACCTATTAAATCTGATCTAAACCAGATCTAAGTCAGCAATATTTGAGCTTAATTTTCAATCGATTCACCATATTTTTTGACTGGTTCAGTTTAATTTTTATCGGTTCACCTAAATTATGTTTGGTTCATCTCAATTACATTTTGTTCATGCTTAATTGATCCTTTTATGATTGGTTCAATATTGATTCAGTGAATTTTTTTTTGATTCACTATGTTTTAGATCAATTTACTTTAGAATTAGATCATGGCATAAAATTTTGAATATAATATTATTGTCTACCCACTCATGGGCTTATATGGACATAACATAGATTAATTTATCATGCTCATTTTGCTCACATGATATAATTGACCTTAATTTATTATTGTCAATTTTATTTTGTTGTTATGGCACATATGTTGTACGTAGAAATGTAGTTTTATTTATTTATGCTATTTTTCTACGTATTGACATAATTATTTGCTTTTTAATTTAATTTATGCAAATTTTATGAATGTCAATTTATTATTGTACATCATGCACATATTTTATCTCGTGTGGGGTCATAAAATATTGATTTATTATTTTGTCATTGTACTTCATGTTATGCTACATTTTTGCTTCATGCATAGCTGATATAATGCACATGATAGTATATTGCTCATTTTAATACATATTGTATGTATTTGAATCCAGTAATGCTTGTGGATCATTTTTCTAAATAAATCCACTATTTATGAAAGTGTTTTTACAACATTTAAATTGTGTTAAAAACATTTTCTAATTGTATTTAATTTTTGGGAGCCTTGTGTATTTATGAGTCAGAATTTTGATCCTAATATGAGCCTTGTGATTTAGTATATTAAATATCGTGATATAATTGATCACATAATTTATTGCCGTCGATATTATTTTGCATTTATTGCAGTATTTTAAATTTTAATGTGGCTGCAAAACCCTTCCTATCTTGTGCTGGAACTGAACTGGACTATTGGATCTTGAATATGAGCATAATGCTATTAATGATCATTCTCCAATATTTCAGCCCGCTGCTTATAAAAGTTCTGCGCACTATAAATATGATTATTTTTCTACTTAATTTAGGCCTAATGCAACATTGTTATCCTGATATTATAATAATACTATAAAAAATGACGCAATATGATTGGTTTATCCTTACTTTGCCAACAAGATTCGTTTCATGATTCTTTACTGCAAATTTTATTGTCATGTTTCAAATTCATGTGATTTATTATTTACATAATAATATTGTTATTCATTTTATGTTATGTAGATTACTTGAAATATATATTAATTCATTATTGTAAATAATGCTGCCATTTTTTATATATATGAAACCTAATATAGCTACAATTAGGTGGGGATATTGGCATAATTTTCAACCACATAAACATAAATAATATTTTAAAATGATCATTGATTTAAATTCATTATTAATTATGGTACCTTTAATTTTGTACCAACTTTGTAATATATATTATAAATTTGAATATTTGACATGTGGGCAATTGATTCCTGTATAAGATTTTTCACTTATTATTGCTTGTAATTACTGTCAAAGTGGGATTACTTGTAGTGATTAGTAGTTTTTCTTATCATACGAGGAATGCTTCAAATTAATTTATTCAATAGTTTATCCCAAATGAGGATTATTGGGTGTTTTAATTAGAAGTTTTGTAATGGAGTTAGAAGAGTGTGCATTGGTCTAGAGATCTATCTGCCCAAAGGTGATAGATTTTCGAAAATCAGTGTATTCTCATTATTTAACTCATCGAGACTTTAATTCGTGATTGCATATTCTGCCCAAATGTGAATGTGTAATATTTGGTTAGCCTCAATTTTATTATATGCCTTATAATTTAATCTAGCTCATTCTAATTATATTATAATGAAGTTGTTAGAGTGTGCGTTGGTCTAGAAAATCTGTCTACCCAAAGGGGATAGATTTTCGAAAACTAATGGATTCTCATTGGTTAACTAATTCCTAAATCACTTGTTGATGAGATAGTGACTTTCATAGGATGTGAAGAAAATAATTGATTAATATATAAATGTGAAGGTTAGTGGGAGGAAAATATTTTTTCTATTAGTATCTAGCTGAATATCAAGCTATCTGACCTACAAATATTAATATATGACTTCACATAACATAAGGAGACATTATAGTTAAACTCATAGAAATATTTTTTATATTAGCATATTCCTTAACCAAGGGACTTAGGCCATAGTCTTTGAAAGACATGTTGAAAATATGAGTATTTTGAGTTCTTTTAATATGCTTGATTAGTGGGAGTTTTATGTTTATTTATGCTAATTATTGAACACTTCGATGCATGATTAATAATTTGTATTTTATTGTCACAAATTATATATATGTGTTCAATGTGTTTTGAGATTTGGTATCATATTGAATCAAGTTGTCCCTTGATTGATACCATATTTGAGTCTGGGCGACATGATGATTTTGATTATCTATATGCATATTTGAGACTTGGTATCATTTGAATCAAGATGTCCATTGATTGATACCATATTTGAGTCTAGGGCATCATGACTTTGTTTATAAATATGTGCATAACATATTTGAGACTCGGTATCATATGAATCAAGTTGTCCATCGATTGACACCATATTCGAGTATAGGGACATGATGGTTTTTTGAAACCATACGCTTTCTCTTGCCGAAAGGTATATAAAGAAGAGAAAGTATGAGGACTGATAATAAAATAACACTGTTCTTATCGGATTATTTTGAGTGCTATTTTCATGATACACTTCACATCAATGATAATTGTCAGCAATGTTAGTGGTATTCGTGACCATGAAAAGTCTTATGTCCAGGAATGACGTGATGACTGCTATGATCCAATATTATTGATTTGTTGATATGAATCATAATAAGTGTTGTATCTTGGATCATATTTTTATTATGATCACATTTTTGTGATTAACCCGAGAGTTATTTTTAAATGAATATTTTCAAATTATAATTTTGCAATTGACCTTGCCTAAGTAGGAAAATGTTAGAATATTTTTTAATTAAAATATATATTTTTATTTTTAAATATTTTTTTTGTGAGCTACGGTCAATTGTGATTTTTGATTTAAATGAGTTAATATTTTAATCATATTTGAGATGTATATTGGCTCATTTAATTTTGATCAATGTGACTTGAGCTCGAAACACTTAACATTGATTGGTGTGATTAGTCAAGTGTAGACCCGATTAATGAAGCCCATGATGAAGATGACCAATTTAATCAATTATATGTAGATGCTAGGTTCCCTCTACACACATGTAAGAATTAGGGATTAGAAATCCTAGCTCATTATTGTTTTCTCCATCAAAGTAGGATATTTTGAGAAAGTGATGTAGAGGAAGATCTAACTATTCTTAAAGACCCAAAAAATTACTTCTGTTGTATTTCTATCTCTTCAAATAAGATTTTTCCTTAATTTATTTATATTTTGATATTCTTAATTTATGTAATATTTCGTGTGCCATTAATTTTTTTTTACAAACCACATCCAAGCAAAAAAGAAATCTTTTTCTACGAACTTCAAGTTGTATCTTTAATAAAACAACATATTTTTTTTTTATGAAACCAAACAAGGCAAAGCATAAAGACCAAAATTTAATTAATAAAACCATTTTAGATGTAACTAAATATTCCTCAAAGACCTTTAAACTCAACTCCTTTCCAATTAGATGTAACTAAATATTCCTCAACCATCAAACTCAGCTCATGTTCAAGCAATTCGCCAATTATAATGCTTATTACATCACGGAAAGTTCAACTTGTGCCAATACGTTAATCAAGTGTTTATTAGATTCTCAACATATAATCTCTTTTATATAATAGGGAATTAAATTGATTAACATGCAAATTTTATCAATTATTTTTATCCAATCTTTTTTTTTGTCCAGTGAGAATGTCACTCTAATTTAGCTAAGGATACCTATGCTATATGCTACGAGATAAACATTATTCCTAATTTATATTTTTGATAAACTTTATGTATTTGAATTCAACCAAATCATATCCACAATCTCCTCGTATAACCAATATATGGTGCAAAAGTAATATCACATACCTACATGCATCAGAAAATACATAACACGCCAACATAATATACGATCATACAGGCTCCTATCAATCATGCATATTCGTCAATCACATATATATACTTCGGCAATTTAAACATGGCATTGTGAGTCGAATGACTTACACTAGAGGGGGGTGTAAATAGTATGTTTGCTAAAAACTTAATCTAAATTCAGTTTAATCGATTCTTATGTTACTTAGGCAATTCAAAAATTGAATAGCAAACGAAAACAAAGTAAATATGACAATTCAAACAACAAACACAATAGCAATGCAAACACGATCAATTTATAGTATTTTGACCCAAATGCCTACTCCACTAGTTAAGCACCCATGGTTAGAATTTTTAAACTTAACTTTACTAGATTATAATTATTTCCCTTACAATGAGGACCTTTTACCTGAAGAGTCTTTACTCTCACACTGAAGACAGTTCCACACCCGAAAGTCTCTGACTTCACACAGAGAGCACTTTTCGACCTCAACCCTAAAGGACAACAATTATTAGTCATAATAAATCAAGCTACACCGGTGGACTTATGCCTCAAACATTAAGGCTACCACCACACACTTGACTTAACACACTAGGTCAACCACAAACTCAGATACAATGAATCACAAAAATACACAAGTAATAGAGCAAATAAATAAAATAATTTATACTTAGCTCTAACACAAGATCCCTAGTCATCTTGATGTCTTTTGATGATAAATCAATGGAGAATGAAGGCCAAATCAAGATTTCTCTATGAAACTAGGGTTTGCTCGAGAATGGATTAAGAAAAGCTTGTAAATAATGTTAGAATGACTCAATGAATAATTAGATTGGTTCTTGGGAGCTTTTATAGAGTTCCCAAGGGTAGGGACTCAAAAAGAGTTGTTCAACAGATCTAAAAATATTCGTCAGGATTTTCGATCGACCATGGGTCGACCGACGATCGACCGACGATCGATCGATAACTCACTGTTAAGGGCTAAAATTCTAAGCCTTATCTACATTTCTTAATTTTAAGTTAATGTCTCTATTCATTTTTATTCTCCATTAACTTTAAAACATAAATATAAATATGGAAATACCCCCATTTGGATTCAATAAAAATATTTAAAAAATTAAAATTCTTAAGGGTCAAAATCTAAATTTTGGGTTTTAGTACAAATTTATGAAAATATGATATTTTAAAATCTCCCAGGTCAAACATGGATGGTTAAGGGTTTCAAAAAATTCCTTTAAAATCAGTCTTTAACTTGTTTCTAGCCAGTGAATAATTACCGGGACTTTTGGTGCCAAGAAAATGTCTAAATCATATAGCCTCCAAGGAGCTCCTTAGACTTTGAAAACTTCTGGCCGGACCATTTTTTGATTTTTATGGTTTTCAAGTTTTCGAGGCTCGAGTTCGGGTTTCGGGTTTTGAGTTTTGGATTTCTTTGCACCACAATGAGGATGTTATTATGAATCTAGACAACCTAAACTTAGACTTTAACTTCCGATGAATCCCAAGCATCGACGAGTGACCTTGCCAATTTTTTTGATTTTTTCCAATCGAGGACGTCGCGCGCAAACCAATATGGAACCTAGAAATATTTTTTGCTCAAACATTAGTTTCATATTTGTTAGCATTAAAACCGATATTAAGACCAACGTTGAAAATCTTAGGCCAACATGCATAATATGTATAAAAATCATAATAAAACAATCCCCCCTAGGGTCCCAACATTAATCATAGAGACAATTTATCATATTATTGACTTAGCGGCCAAAACAGTGCCTAATAGTCAAATTTCAGCCTATTGCCTTGAATGAGGCATTATATCGAACACTTTGAGGGTAACTCAACCCTTACTACCCTACTCATCTCATAGCACCCCTTATTGAGGGTAAACTCAATTTGGGGACATCAAGGATCGTAGTCCACATGACCCTCTATCCGAGTTATGACCAAGGGTACAATCTACCTTAGTAAAGCATGACTTAGACTAAAATTACATATTTCACTTAGACATCTTGTTTAGCATGAACACCTCTAAAATCTCTGTTTATTTTAAAACATAAATGTAAATAAGGAAATACCCCTCATTTGGATTCAATAAAAATATTAGAAAAGTCAAAATCCTTAAGGGTCAAAATCTAAATTTTGGGTTCTAGTACAAATTTGCGAAAATCGGAAATACCAAGCTTGACCGTATATCTCACATGTCATCCCTAAAGTTCTACTTGAATAGAACGATGATTCGCACTCAAAACACCATGTCAAACTTGCCTACTTAGATTTAGGATAGTCACGAGCATTTCTAGGATGGCTACCCAAATCACCTCCAAACATTGAGTTCTTGTCCTAAGGATCAACCTACTCAACCCGTATGACGTTCCAACCAAACCTCAGATTTCTACTACCAATATGGTATTATTTAATTGTGCACAAGGTGTCGTTGAACACCTTGTGGGCACTTCACCTAACTGCACCTTCCTCTCTACTAACATAATGGATTCATGCCATTTTCTTCAAACTACGACCACCTCCGTGCCCTACATAACATCATCACTTAGGGCCAAATACCCTACATGATTTCTCCTCTACTAGGGCCGCATACCCCCATGAAATGGGAGGAGTTCACCTTCCCCAACTCCCTTACATAACTAGCACATCAAGTACCGCACATGATGAAATTCTGTAGTTTAACCATAGGAAGAATAGTACTCATCAAAACAGCCCCAAAATCCCATCAATTAAGGCCCCTACTCGACCCTAGTCTCCCCTAAGGCTGGCCTACAACATTCACACCCCAAAACTCCAAAGCAAAGCAAGGAAAGATGCATAGATTTATCACAACAACTATGATTATAGAAAATCTCAGATTTCTACTCGAATTTCAACAAAGAAGGGGCTGCCCTCAGGAGAGGCAAAGCACAAAGGGTTAAAGCCACTCACCTCGATTGAAACTCCCATCAAATCCTAGGCAATGACTCCGACGATCTTCGACGAACAGAGATCTCTCGCGTTTGATCTCATTCTCCAAAATGTCGCCCCTTCCTCCTCCTTGGGCGTCCTTAAAACGAACCATCCAAATCAAATCTCCAACGTTCAGATTAAGAAAAATGGAGTCTCGGACATCCTCACTAAAAATCAGTCCAATCAGATCCCGGATGGTGTGTTGATCGTTCGATTAGATGAAACTAGTCGCTACAGGAATCTACTGAAGAACACTTTCTTTTTTGAAAGAGAATCCTCGTATTAATCATAAGTTGTGAAAAATATAAGTTATGAAGATAAGGGAGGGATTAAGAATATACAAATAATAGACAAGAACACAGAACAAAGTCTCAAATTAAATTACACGCTTTAACCAAAGCGGCTCCATCCGTGGCCAATTCCAAAGTTGATTTTAAGCAATTGTTGAAATATCTATTGTTGTGTTCCCGCCAAATATATGAATTCCAAATCATAATCGCTTTATACTTTGATTGTCGAGCAAGAATCGTGTGATGGTCTTCTAGCTTCCATGCCGGTAATCCAGAGGAACATGTTGTGTATGGCAAAGGTCCATAAGAGTTAGCTAACCCTCCTTAGTGAAGATACAATCAAGGAAGAAGTGATCATGCGATTCATTTGCCTCATTACATAGCAAGCATGAGGGGTCTACCTGAATATTTCTTGATTGAAGATGGTCTCAGGTAGGCAACCTTTGTCTATTTATCAGCCAATTTGTGATGGATATTGACACGGGACATTTGCAGTTCCAAACACACTTGACTGAGGGATCTAGGATGCCTCGGTATGTGAGAAGGTTATAGAGAGAATTGGTGGAAAAGAGCCCATTTAAACTGGCCTTCCTCCAAAAGATTTAAAATAGCAGTCAAGTAATCCGCTAAGCTCGTGATGTGGTCCAGCGGAATATAACTAGAGAACACAATGTTCGATCCCCTGATATTACCCTATGCGCCGAATTCCTTTGAGTTGCTGATGATGGCATAAGGATCTATAACAAATGCGAACAGGGTCCTGATACTTATGTTGTAAAGATGTACCTTCCAACCAAGGGTCCAACCACAAATGGATCCGTGATCCGTTCCCAACATAGAAGTGAAGGGATCTCCAAAAATATCTCTAACCTTGACAATTCCTGACCAAATCCTCGAGAACTTGAGTCTCGAGGTCTCAGACCAGGTGATGATACCCTAATATAGAATTGAAATTAAGTTTACCCAAGAAATCAGAATTTTGTAGCAATTTCCATAACCACATACCCAATCTCGCTAAGTTTGATGAAGTCTGCTAAAGAACACTATTAATAAGGCTTCAGTTTTTTTCGTCACAATCACATATCTTGCCGTCAAAAGAATATCTCCACCGATAGGAATCCAGAACATGATGTATACTACTCACTGACCACATTTCGGCAAGATCAAACCACGAATGCCCCTCCGATCACAACATTTGATGAACTCTGTCACTGCAGGAACTGCCTGCCGAGAATAATTCTCCTCTCTCTCCTAGTGTGTGCCTCTCCTCCTAGGGATACGTGCGCAGTCAAGTCCAAAAATAGCCTCTCTTTCAAGCCCGGGTATATAATCACAAGTTACCACTTAACGTCCAAACACTGTAATGCCCTCTTACTTTAGTTCACACCCAAACCGAACCCAAAGCTCTACTGAACCACAACAGAACATCTCGAGGATCTGACTCAACCAAGCAAGACCAAAAATAAACCAACTAAACTTAAATTAACTTGCGTGTGAGTCGTATCACGACCTCCAGCGATTTCCACCTCAACACGCTCCTACGTGCAACTCGGATCTCCGGCTAAACCATAATTACAAGCATGAGTATTTCAATCTTCCCCCTTAAAGAAAATTCATTCTCGAATTTTAAGATAAGCTAAAGACTTACCAAATTGCTGAACAAGTATGAGCACTAGTTGCGCATATCGTGCTCCACCTCCCAGGTGGACCCCTACCACGAGTGGTGCGTAGTGTAGGTGGGGCTACGCCAACTCAAGTGCCTGACTCTTAACCTCTACCATACCTGGCACCACAATTCTAACTCTGAATCTCAGGACATCCTCACTGTCCACTCTAAACCCGTCATCAGCCTCTCATCTCTCTGCTGAGTCTCTAGTCAGTGTACAAAAGACATCCTCACTCAGAGCTAGTAGAGCAAATCTAACAAAGTGGACTGAACTCGCAAGTGCACCACCATGCAGCCCGAGTCATACACTAACAATACAACTATATCATCGAGACATCAGTGAGCTTCCTTGCCAAGGGCCTCCTCGACACCCTAATGCCAGACTCCCCTAGGACTTCCTAATGAAGGCATCCGCCACAACATTCGCCTTTCCCGGGTGGTACAGGGTCGTGCAAACACAATCTTTTATGAACTCCAACCACCCCTTCTATTGTAGATTAAGGTCTTTCTGCATCAACAGATACCAAAGGATCTAATGATCAGTGAAAATCTCACAAGCCTCCTTCTTAGCAGGGTTCACCTCAACTCTAATAGGGAAAACACATACAACAACACCTCTCGACTTTCTTGGCTGCCCCCTCATTAGCAGTCACGAATGCTAGATGTATCTGGAAGCCCTAGTCGAGTAACTCCGAGGCTCTAAGGGCAAATATGATCATCATGGTATCACCCTTCCATTCCCTCATTGGAAGGTAATCTGTGACAGCTCAGGCTTACTAAGGATAACATCCTTCGTCCCATCGTCCACCGAGGCATGCTGTATGGACAACCAATCTATCCCTAGAAACACAATCTACTCAAGTGACGGTAACAACACTAGTTTGGACTCTAGCAAGTGCCTACACACTGACACATCGCAATCCACAAAGGCCACCTCCGCCAGGAGGGTATCGCCCTTAGGCGTCGACACCACTAAGGGTACCTCAAGCGAACTTGCTTTCCTACCCATCTGAGAAGCAAATGAAAATGAAACAAAGGAGTGCATAACACCTGTTAAGGTACATGACACAATCACCTTGGACACCTTCGCGGTTTCATATGTTAGTGCAAACACTTGTGCTGTGGCCTTCCTCGAACCAGTGCTGTGTTGCCCTCTGCTTTGAGTCTGACCTCTTTGCACCACTGAAGCTGAAGATGTAGGTGCTTTCCCCTGAGAGGGTGCTAGCCTCGCACTAATGTTCCTCAGACAATCTCTCACAAAGTGTCAAGTTTGACCACAACCATAGTAGACATTTGTGTGCTTGAAACATGGCCCTTGGTGCCCTCGCACTGGCCACACTATGGAACCTCTATCCTCCGCTGTGACCCTAATGATATTGCCCGCTGCTCAAAATCGGGTCCTGGGAGTCTTTTGAAACTGTCCAGACCCCTACTAGGTTGTTGGAAAACTCCAACATGTGACCCCTCTGAATGCGCCTTCTTGTCTTCAGGCCCTTGAAACTTGAACCTCTCCTAGGAGATCCATCATGGTGCTCACCAAGTACCATGGTCTCCTTTCGCATAGCCTCATCTACCACCTGAGCGAAAGGGGTGTCGTTGGTGTAACGTACCAACCTACATATGTCCACCTTGAGTCCCTCCACAAATTGTTGTACCCGTGCTGACTAAGTCAATACTATCAACGGGTTGTACCTAGACAATCTATTGAACTCCAGCTCATATTGTTGCATAGTCATGCCTCTGGTCTGCCTAAGCCACTCAAACTCTCTCGCCTGTCTGTCACGGACACTACGAGGCAAATACTACTCTATCAGTGTGCCTTGAACTCCTCCCAAGTAGGTAAGGGCGTATCAGTCCCTCTACGAGCCTTTCATGCATGGAGCCACTCCTTAGCTAGCCCCCACAACTGTAATCCCATCATCTGAGCTGCTACAACTAAAGTGCGTCCTAACACCTCACACAACTCGAAACAGTCACTCAAGAAGCTGGTGACCTCCACGTCCGAGTCTGCATCCGTGAACTCAGGCGGCTTCAGCCTGAAAAAATCAATATAAGACACTACACGCTCAACCAATTATCGATGATCAACTTTCCTCACTACAAGTGGAGCAGACCCCGCTGTTACCTGATCAGCCGGTGCTGGGGGAACCGACGGCTAACACTGATCCTGCTGTCTCAACTATCGCTCACAACGGAGCTCCTTTACTAACTCCTTGACCTAAGCCTCAAGTTGTATCACTCTCAGGTCATGCTCAACCTCCTCTATGACGATCTGCTCACGACCTCCAGTGCTACTCCCATGGCCCTGGCCTTGGGCTCCTCGTTTATTGACGAAATTCCTTCCACCTCGCCTCTCATAGAGTTACTACCTGCTTCCATAATTTGAGAACGACACAATAATTTCTAACATCAAGCATTAATACTACAATAGAAAAACAATTACGTACATTGCGCGCAAGCTCAGTTCCTCTTTCCCCTAGGACATGACACACTGTATGATGACACACCAACAATGCCCCTACAACCTATCGTCGCGGTAAGGACCTAATAACCATGCTCTGATACCACTTTGTAATGCCCCAAGCATAGGGTCGCGTGACCGGCCGTGAATATCACACGCATGGTTTAAAATATCGGTATATACTGGTGTCGTACCGTACCAACACTCGATACAGGCTGGTACAAAAACCTGTACCGAGTGGAATTTTTTTTTGCTGTTAAAAATAACTCCAATGGTACATAATTGATAAAGAAATGCATAAATTTAAGATTTAAATGTCAAATGCATGAATACAATGTTTAAAATGCGGACAAATGATGTTCGTCATATATCTCTTGGGGACATACACGATTAAGGTCGATACCGTAGGTCTACAATGCCCATATATGGAAATTTTTCCATGGTATAATGCTTTGGTATCTAGTATACCACATTGACATGAGTGTTTCTTTGGTGGGAGTCCAAGAACTAGCCTATGTATTCGTATAGTCAGTTGAGTAGGTACAAGATACAAAGTAGGTTGATTCAGAAACCTCTTGCAAACTACTCATCATATATATCGTAATGGTAATCTTGCATAGCCGTCGGTTCACCTCGATGCTGATCTTTGACTCTCTTCTCATACACCTTAGTTGCTCCTCTGGTTCTAGCACCGTGATCCGAATCTTGGGTGCAGTGGTCGAAGTATTGCTCATTCATCCACAAATAGTCTTTTGTGCTGATGGCACGACGATGTCTTCTCCACTAGCTCCATCATCATCATCATCATCATCATCATCATCATCATCATCATCATCATCATCATCATCATCATCATCTCCTTCGTCTTTTGTGTTGCTACTGCTATGAACCGAGAGCTCTTCTTCTTCGTCCTCTTCTGCTTCTGCAATCGCATCCAAATGATCAATTGGTCGTTTTTCTTTGCCTTTGCCTTTGCATTTTGCCTTTGAAGGTGAAGGTGATGCCTTCTTCTTTTCCTTTAATTGGGAAGATGGAGAGTCAGACGTGGATCATCGTCTTGCTTGTTGTATTCATTGAGAGTCCAAGGGAGCAAGGCTCATGTCCCTCTCAAATGCTTGGTTGTCCGTGTCTTGTGGTTGGCTCTCAGACTCAACTGCAGCAGATATAATTGGTGAAGGCCGAGGTGGATCGCCTGGTTCATCAAGAAGATGCTGGTCACTCTCCATTGCACTCAACCAATCAATCATCGAGTTTGCATCACTTTGGACGAACTCGACATCGAACGGATCTACATGTGTATTGTCTTTATCTTCGTTCTGTAACGCCTGCATTCAAAGTCGCATGTTGTAATGAACATATACAAGCTTCTCTAATCGGGCGTATGAAAGGCAGTTGCACGGCTTGGTATGCTTCAAGGAGAAGGTCGACCAATTCCTCTCGCATCCACTTGATGATGTGGTTTGCGAGAGTGTGTGTGTTGCAATTTTTTGAAGAGTTGAAGCTTCGGTTCCAAATTGCAACCACCATTTGACTGCAATAGATTTAAAATTTAATATTAGAAATGAGATTTTAGGCTAAAACACTATTTTAGGCTAGAATAAATAAATTAGAAAAAAGATTCTATTTACCTGGATCCATAGTTTCTCGGCACGAGATTGCAAATGAATCTCTGAAGTTACCACTTTCATATCAGAAATACCTTGATTCATTGATAGCTTGTGCCGCTTATCGGTTGGATGCTGACATTCGCTGTATGATCTTGCAGATGGGATATAACAAACTTTCGACCGTTCCAAGTTCACATTTGTACTGGTATGTGGGATTTAAATAATACCCTATAAAAGTTATAAATTCAATAAGTAATTCAACATAATGAATTAAAATTAAATAATTTTAGAATATTAAATAAAAAATACCTACGACGTGTATGTCATGACCCAATTGATTCTCCCATCTTCAGGAGAAAATATCGATGAAGTGCTGATACTTGGCAGGAGCAATCATAACCCTCTTGATTTCTTCCTGTGCTTGGTGGATGTAGTGGTAGATATGACCCATTTGAGGCGTCTTTTTCATATCCACCTATCATAGAACCTTGTACAAAGGTTCTACGACAACGATTATTTTTGTGATGCAATCCTAGAAGCACGCGTTGAGGATGTTCTTCTCTGTTTGTTTTCCACCTAGCTTTCCGACATATCTTGATGTAGACCAGTCCTCACTTGTAAACATGGATCTAAGTGCCCAACTTTTTTTGTTGGAGCGACCTTAATGCAATGAAGTTTGTCGCAAAACGAGTTGCTCCCGGTTGAAGAATTTCACCTAATTTTTTTCTCATTAGTGATTATTTATGATAAACTAATTAATAAATACTGTAATTTTTTTAAAGGGTAATTACCTAAATATATCATGAACTATGGACTTTGTCTCAAATGTATCCTGAACTTTGACTTCTCCAAATTATCTCCTCAACTATCACATTTGTATCAATTGCATCACCCCATCAAAATTTTGTCAGCTACCCCGTTAACCCTATGACGTGGCATGCACATGTGTATTAATTTTTTTTTTTACTCGAAAGTGATTAAAAAATTATTATTATTTCAAAACATTTTTTGATGTCCACGTGTGCTGCACCTTTTTTTGGATTTTTTTGAAAAAAAACAACATGAATAAAAAATTATTATTCATGTACACGCTCCCCATCACCAATGCCACCAGTTGCTGGTAGGCGAAGAAGAACCTCCGCAGCGCCGCCTCCACGCCTTGCAGCGCTTGCAACAGCTCCACCTTCCCGGGGTTCTCTTCGTTTCCTCTTCACCGGTTATGGAAAAGACTCATGGCTGCTTCCTGCACATGGGGTCCCCCTTCGGGATCCACCTCAACGCCGAGGATCCATGACAATCGCCACTTCAGCTACTTGCCAACGCTTGTCACACGAAGTAGCACAACCGACCGAAAGCAGAATGCCTCCGATCCAGTGGCGGCCCTAATGCCGAGCTTGTTATAACAAAAAATTTGATTATATTTATTTGATTTTATAGCAAGATGTTATGCCCAAAAATCCTAAAATAATATTTTATTTCTTAGCAGGGGACCGTGGGCCCAAGTTAGCGCAGATTGGCATAGAGTCGCAGAATTTAATTCGGGTAAGCCGCATATATGAGAAAAAATTAGGAAAAATATACTTATTTTATATATGTGATTTAGCATGCTAGGATGATAACGGATTCCGAGATGAGTTCAGCAGTTCAATCGGAACTCGAAACAGAGTTAGAACGGGTTAGATACGGGCTAGTTTAGTCGGATAACTTAAGTAGATGCATTTTGGTCATTTGGACCAAACAGTGGCCTATAAATTGGAACATGGGGCGTGTGGCCAAGGGTTTTGCCACATGCCACCCGAGGCTCAAGGAGGAGGAGAGAGAGGAACCTCCGAGAGGAGGAGGAGGAGCTCCGGTGCCAGATTTTGCAAGATAGTTGGCGTTCAACTTAGGAAGATCCCTAGCTTCTTCTTCCTTCCCGATTTCCCCCAAAATAGGTGAGTGGATGAGCCTTTTTTTCCCTCTTTCCTTCATCAGCCATGCCGCCCCTATGTCATGGGGTTCTTGTCGTTTCCTTTGAGTTTTTTCGTGAATCAAATTGGTTAATTGCATTGAGAGTTTTACCGTGATCGTATTGAATTTTGGGCAATTGGCTGCCCCCTTTCTTTCTGTGCTGCCCCCTTTCTTTCTTCAATTCTTGATGGTTGTTGAGGGTTCTTGGTGGTGGTTTGATATCTTGAGGAAAGGAGAAAGATGGAGGGTGTTTAGGGTGTGACGCCCCCTTGTAGGGCACTTTGGAAACCCTAGGTTGTCGATCACCATAAAGGTGGGATTTTTAGGGGTTCAATCTATTTTTCACACCTAGGAGATACACTATATGGCAAGTTGGGCTTGTTCCTAAGGATAGAAACAATATAGGACCCTACACTTAGACAATTGAAAACCTAGGGACACCTAGAGACACTAGGACCTCGGTTTAACTTTCGGGAGGGCCGACCCTAAGGACACTTGAGGGGACTGAACCTTCCTTGCCCTTAGAGCACTCAGGTGAGGGGGGTAGGCCGGCCCTAGGGCATTCGGCTAAGGTCCTTAAGGGCGGGTTAAATTGTGTAGGATCGTTAAGGGGTGATACCCTATTCCTAGGGTTCGTTATACATGCTTTACATGCTCTTATCCTACGCTTTTGTACGTACTATGCTATACTTCTATGCTTATTGCACACACTGTGATGTTATGATTTTGGTGTTATTTCCCTTAATATATAATTGTGTGTGATTGTGGTGGATGACGGGAGGAGGCAGAGGTGAAGGTATGCCCTAGACATACCTTTGTTACCTATTGTGCACATCTTGTTATACTCATTTATATATGTAACTGGGTGTGTGATGTTGTGATGTGCGTGTTGCATTTCCCGGGAGCCTCACTGGTGCAGGGAAGATATGTCCCAAGGAGACATTGTTGGCCTTATTCCGAAGTCCGACTAGTATGGGGAGATCATACCCCAAGGAGACAACCCGGAGACCCGAGCAGTGAGGGGAACGTATGTCCCAACAGGCTAGCTTGGAAAAGCCAGTGTCGGTGAGGGGAGAGCATACCCCAACAGGCTGACAGAGCCGGGTGGTAGTGCGGCGGCCGCCCGTCTACCTACCTTATGTGGCTACGTGGGACCGACGGGTCTGGAGGTGATTCATGTGGATGATGAATCATGTTTCTTATTCGTTATTTCTGTGGTATTGTTGCTATATGATTATCATGCATAGTGTAATAGATATGATATTATCATGATGTTGTTTACCACTTGAGTTATGTTTTCTTTCATGTTAATGGTGATATAGAGAATATGAGGTGATATAGAGAATATGAGGACTGATTTGTTGTACGAAATGGCACACTAGAGGGGGTGAATAGTGTGTTATCTAAATCTATTTGTCTAGTTTCGGTTTTAATTATTTCTTAAATTGTATAGGCAAATTGCAATTTTACGATTAAATGCGGAAGCAAGATAAATCAATTATGCACAAACAACAAATAACAATGCTAACACACAAATTTATAGTGGTTCGGCCCCAATGCCTACTCCACTAGCTAAGCACCCCACTTAGGATTTCCAAACTTAGATTTACTAGATTAATGTTGGTTCCCTTACAAAGAGGACTTTGACTCGAAGAGTCTCACTCTCAATCTAAGGCACTTCCACACCCGGAAGTCTCCGCCTTCTTACCGAGAGCACTCTTTCACCTCAACCCTAAGGAACACCTCAACTAATCCTAGTATGCTATGTTTACACAAGTGGCTTTATACCTTTTACACTAAATGTAACCACTTACATCCAAGACCCAACACTAGGTCTTCTTTCAAACTTGAATACAAAGAAAGAAATCACAAAAATATACAAGTAATGGAGCAAATAAATACTACAACAAATACTTAGCTCCAACATGAGTCCTAGTTCCTCTTGATGCCTTGAGATGATGAATCAGTAAATCTTGAAGACTAAATCAAGGTGTGTATCTTGGAAACTAGGGTTATCAAAAGGATGGCTCAAGTAAAACTTTAGAATGATCAAGAATTGGCTTAATGGAAGCTTGGATCAATTATTGGACGGCTGGAAGAAGGATTGGGATGGGTATTTATAACCCCTAGCTGAAATAGGGTGTCAACGGGCATAATTTTTACTGTTACAGATGCTTGGTCGATGGTCCGGTCGATCGTCGGTCGACCGACCGATCGACCGCCCAGCTTTCTGTGAGTATTACGCGCCATTCGGTCGACCGACGGGTCGATCCACTGTCAGGAGATTAGCGTTCCCAAATTCGGTCGACCAATTATTTGAAGCATGTATATCAAGTTTGAGGTGAAACTAATATCATTTGATCAAAATATGAATTTAGCACGATTTCAGTCAAAGTAGGCATGAAAGCATGAAAATGGCTAAGTATCAAATTTTGCTATCTACTCATATTTTTTCTATCTTAGGCATCTAGACATCAAACATGAGTGAATCTAAGTATATGAGTCAAGTTTGGGCTTAAAAGGAGGTTTCTAAGTCACTTTTTGACTTATGACAAGGTATACTTTAAGTTTTCCAAAAATCAAACTTTTAAATCCATATAAAATTATATTCATAACAATTTTTTTTGAAATTTTAACTGGACAAACTAGGTTTTTGAAGGAATCTACAGGTTCAAGAATCAATCAAAATTCAGTTTCCTATAAATTCATAAAATTCTTGAAAGTCCAGGGGTATTTTCGTAAATTTCAGATACTTTTTCAAAAGTTGTCTATTTTACTTCAAACTTTTCAGATGTCGCTGAATGATCATTTAAGATGTGTGTGTCAAGTTTGAGCTCAAAATGAATTGTCTAAGTTCATTTTTCTTCCTATATTGCTTTCAATGAAAAAATGAATATTTCTAGCTATCATTCAAGATATCAAAATCATTCCTAGAAATAATTTTACTCAAGCAATGGTGTGAATGATATTAGAAATGGAATCAAAATGGTATACCTGAGTTTTTATTTGAAGTTTTTGAAAGAAATCAAAGTATCGGAAAAATGAGTATTTCAAGTAAGTGATACTTTGTGTTTTCGAAATTCAACTTCAAAATTTCACTATAAATCCGATTCTTGATGAAACTTTTTGAAATTTTTACACAACAAACTAAATTTTTCAGTGAAAGTGAAGTTTCAAGAATCATCTAAAAAGGATTTTTCTACAATTTTCTAAAAATCATTGAGTAAACTAGTTTAAAACTAAAATTTCAATAGTATTTTTGCAATTTTCAGTAATTTTTCAAAATATGTTCATTTTTCATTCAAACTTTTATGGCACCATATAATGGTCATATAAAGAGTGTTTGTCAAGTTTGAAATAAAAATTATGTCTTTTAGTCAAGATATCAACCTAGCACGGTTTCATTCAAAACTAAGCAAGTTATCATGAAACTTGCTAAGTGTCAATTTTATTATTTACTCATGGTTTTTGAAACTTAAACCTATGAATACCTAACATGAGTAAATCTAAACATGTTTCTCAAATATGAATTGAGAATGAGACCTCTAAGTCAATTTGTTGACTTGAGTCAACTTGAATCAAAAGAGGTTATCATGAAATAGCCTCTATGTTATTTTATCCATATCCATTTGAATTTTTCATTCTACGTGCATGGAAATATGTCATACCTATTCCTAAACATGTTTATGAAGTTTGGACTTAAAATGAAGTGTCCAAGTCAATTTTTTGGCTTAGGTCAAACTTTTTCAAACTTAAGTCCTCTAAAGTGAACTAGTTATCATTTTGCTCAATCTCTCATGAATTTTTAATTTTAAGTACATGACAACTAATCATTAACACACCTAAACATGTTCATCCAATTTTCAACTTAAAATGAAGTATGTAAAGAAAAATTTCAACCTAGTCCGATTTCATAAATATCATGGTTTCAACCTAGTTCGATTTCATAAATATCATGATATCATGAAATGAGCTAAGTTGTCAAGATTTTTTTTACTCACAAAAATTTAAATATTTATCATACATAATCAATCATGAGTATATAGAGACATCATTAAAGCAATATTCAAGTATTATATTAATATTTTTGCAAAAATGAACTCATACCTCATTCTTGGAATTTTTCCCAAACTTTTTATTTTCTTTTCCATTTTCTTTTAGATAGCATAGCATTCCGTTAATATTTCCAACTTGCAAGTAGACTTCATTAGTAGAAAATGAAACCAAATCTACATGCAAGCTATCAAACTAAATAGCGAAGTGAAAAAGCTAAGTATCGTTTTCAAAATTCAACTTCACTAAATAGCATAGATTTATTTCCAAACATATAAATCATTCATGATAACAAAATGAATCAAGAGATCTCTAAACATGTTTAACTAGTTTGGACTTAAAACGAATGTCTCTAAAAATAAGTATCAACCTAGAGCAAGTTTCATTTAATGAAATTTGCCTAAGTACTAAAATTCTACCTACTCATGAGAATTCAAGGGTTTAACATACAATTCTAAACATGAGTATTGAGACATTATTTAAGCTTAAACATTGAGGTATAACACTAAGATTTTGAATTTATCAAAGTTATACCTTATACTTGAGAATTTAGCCAAACTAATCTTTTTCATTCTAATTAGCCTTCCATTTACAATAACTTGCAAGTATACTTCATTAATGGTAATCAAATCTTATCTACTAGAAAGTTATCATACTAAATAGCAAGGTGAAATATAAATATTCATTTGGGTATTTCAACCTAAGCTAGATAGTGAAAAATTCGTTTCAAGTAAAATCGTCATGAAACCAAAACGAATCGAGAGATCTCAAAATGTGAAATTTTGAAACATAAGATCTCCAACCCTTCCTATTGGTTGAAAACCGAAAGGCCACAATGAGCCTACGATTTAAAACCGCAAGGTCGCCATGAGCCCATTACATGCAACATAGGTCTCCGAAGAGACCGAAAATCAAAAATCAAAAATGTTTTTGAAACTTTATCAAGAGCGAAAAATCTACCAATATTAAGCATATATCAAACTCCAACTATAATTTTAGCAAGAGGGTATAGGAGATGATATCAAAGTCTTTGATGTCAATTTCCATACCTATGACATCATGATGGCTTGAAGTTACAACCAAAGATGGATTCTTCATTGAAGTCCATGGCCAACTTCAATTCTTTAATTTTCTTTACCCTTGTGTGGTAGCTCCCCCTACAATAGAGCAAGAAACCTTTGGTACCCAAATGGCTTTGGGTCCTTGGGGGTTAGTTGGCCTAGGTATTCAAAGTGTCTTAGCAACACTTGGATTCTTCTTAAATGCACAATTATAGATTGCATGGCCATATGTACCACAACAAAAGCAATGCCCATTAAATTTCTTTTTATTTTTGCTATGGACATGAGATTTATTATTAGAATGCTTGTCATGTGAAACATGATGAGTATGAGCATTCTTGGAAACATCACTCCTCTTATTATGATCATGAGGTTTAAAAATAGAATGCTTAACATGAGATTTAACATTAGCATGAACATTCCTTTTTGAAAAATCATTTCTACTAAAATTTTTAAATGAGGAAATATTTTTCATTTCATTCATTTTTTGTTTAGGTTTAGAACCTCATTTTTCAAATCAATCATGGAGTTATGTAAAGCATGCATTTGAGATTTCAACATATAATTTTTCTTTTTGATTTTGGAGTTTTCATTTTTCAAAATCTCATTCTCAATTTTGAACCCATTTTTCAAGCTTTAAGTCATTAAACTCAAGTTTCAACATATCATGACAAGGATCAAGTGAGCTAGATTTTAATTTCTCATTTTCTAATTCTAGAGCATGCACATGTGAACTAAGTCTAGAATTCTCATTTTTAATCCTTTTGTTTTTCTTATCCTTTTTCAAGAGCAAGGCATACATGATTTTATACTCATCCATCAATTCATCGAAATCATGAGAGCTAGATGAGTTAATACTATCATTATTATTAACATGACTAGAAGAAGTGGAGTGTACCTCATTGTTATCATTCATGAGGCATTCTTTTGAGGTGACTTCATAGTCATGAAAGGAAGATGCTTCACTTGAGTAGGATGATGTGGAAGCATTTGACCTCCTCTTTGCCTTGTTTTTCGTGGTAGGGCAATTCTTCTTCACATGCCCTTTTTCTTTGCACACATAGAAAATCACCTTCATTTTTCGATTTTTAGTGCTCCTATGACTAGAGGCACTATGGGCTTCAAAAACCATATTAGTATTGGGTGGATGACAATTGTCATCACTCCACTCATCAAACGTATTGATCTCTTCGGTTTTTGCATAATTATAAAGCATGTTTAAGGTAGCCCAAATATTGAATGCGGAAGTACAATGCATGATCTTTTCAAGGACATTATTTTCCAATGAACAAAATATGCAATTTGTAGCTTTAGCATTTAATTCAAACATATCAATTTGTTCTTGGGTCCATGCATTCATATCTTCATTAGGTTCAATATATTTAATTTTTACCATGTTAAAAACACCTAAACCTTGAGTCTTTAAGAATGTGTACATCCTAGACTTCCAAAGACCAAAGTTTGAGTCATCGAACCTAGGAGGTGAAGACGCTACCAACTCTAGTGTCATTCTCATATCAAAACAAGGTGTAGAAGAGATGGTGAAATCTCAAGCTACGAACCTGCTCTGATACCAATTGTTGTACGAAATGGCACACTAGAGGGGGGGGGTGAATAGTGTGTTATCTAAATCTATTTGCCTAGTTTCGGTTTTAATCATTTCTTAAATTGTTTAGACAAATTGCAATTTTACGATTAAATGCGGAAGCAAGTTAAATCAATTATGCACAAACAACAGATAACCATCCTAATACACAAATTTATAGTGGTTCGGCCCCAATGTCTACTCCACTAGCTAAGCACCCCACTTAGGATTTCCAAACTTAGTTTTACTTGATTAATGTTGGTTCCCTTACAAAGAGGACTTTGACTCAAAGAGTCTCACTCTCAATCTAAGGCACTTCCACACCCGAAAGTCTCCGCCTTCTTACCGAGAGCACTCTTCCACCTCAACCCTAAGGAACACCTCAACTAATCCTAGTATACTATGTTTACACAAGTGGCTTTACACCTTTTACACTAAGGTAACCACTTACATCCAAGACCCAACACTAGGTCTTCTTACAAACTTGAATACAAAGAAAGAAATCACAAAAATATACAAGTAATGGAGCAAATAAATACTACAACAAATACTTAGCTCCAAACATGAGTCCTAGTTCTTCTTGATGCCTTGAAATGATGAATCGGTAAATATTTAAGGCTAAATCAATGTGTGTATCTTGGAAACTAGGGTTATCAAAAGGATGACTCAAATAAAGCTTTAGAATGATCAAGAATTGGCTCAATGGAAGTTTGGATCAATTGTTGGACGGCTGGAAGAAGGATTGGGATGGGTATTTATAACCCCTAGCTGAAATAGGGCGTCAACGGGCATAATTTTTACCGTTAGAAACACCCGATCGATGGTCCGGTCGATCGTCGATCGATTGACCGCCCAGCTTTATGTGAGTATTATGCGCCATTCGGTCAATCGACTATCGCGAAATTAGTGATCCCAAATCCGGTCGACCAATCGGTCGATCGAAGCAGTGATGCCAAGGTCGCGCGACTTGTGATCTGCAATCCGGTCGAGCGATGCAGCTACTGTCAATTTTTTGGCAATGTTCGATTGATTGATCGGTCGATCGAACTGCCTTCTCCTTCGATCAGTCGACTAGTCGGTCGATCGAACTTGGGCAGGGCAGCAGGGTAGTTTTCTTGGCTTGGTTCGTTTTTTGGTTTTGTCTGCACTCAGTCTACTTATATAACATTTATTAACTTTGAGTTAATAAATTTAAAACATCAATGTTATATAAGGATTACCCCCCATTTGAATTCAAAAAATATTTAAAAAATCAAAATCCTTAAGAATCAAAATCTAGTTCTTGGGGTCTAGTACAAATTTTTAGAAAACAGAACTTTTCTAATTTCTCGGGTCAAGTATGGGTAGGCTAAAGGCTTCCAAAAAATCCTTAAAAATACATCGTTATCTATTTTCTACCCAAGGAACAATTACCGCCATTTTTTATGACGAGAAAAAGTCTAGGACATATAGCCCTCCAAGGGGCTACCTAGGCTTAGTGGATTTCAGGGCGATTCCGGGTTTTCATATTTTGGGGATCGGGATTGGTTTTATGGTTCTTATGCATCATAAAGAGGATTTACAATATAAACTAGACACCCTAAACCTAAAGTTCCCTTCTCGAAGATTCCCGAGCGCCGACGAGCGTCCTTGCCGATTTCTCTGATTTCTTCGATTCTTCCGATCGGGGATGTTGTGCGCTAATCGACTTGAAACCTGAAAGATATCTCAATGAAACATTAGTTCCATGTTTGTTATCATCAAAACCGAGATTAAGACCAAGGTTGAAAACCTTGATCCAACAATCTCCCCCTTTTTGATGATGACAAATATCCTTAAAAAAATATATATATTAAAGCACCAAGGATATCAAACATGGGATTTCTCCCCCTATCAACATGCATATCTACATAATGAAACTCCCCATATCTATATGCATGGTTAACCTATATTTTCATATTTGTTATCATCAAAACTGAGATTAAGACCAAGGTTGAAAACCTTAAGCCAACATGATCTACTCACTAAGTCCCATAGACTTATCCCTCATTCTGTTGTTTTAGAGCACCTGAGCTAAATCAGAGAGGTACCGGGGTGCAGTAGCGCGGCTGGTGGCGGCATGATAGCGGGTCTCGTGACATGTCGTGATCAAGGGGGATACTGAGTCTTTTTCTTTGTTCTTGAGTTGTTGAGTCATGTCGACTCGGTTTACTTATGTTTCCACTTTTTATTTACTTTGAGTTGTCCGTTTTTGTAAGAAAACTTTAATTCCATTTTCTTTTGAACATTGGTTATTGTTGAGTTGATGGTTGGGGTTTTGGAATTTAAAAGTCTTTTCAAAATTTCCTAGAAGTGTTAATAGAATGTTCTTGGTTTGGTTTGATTACATGTGGTTCGGCTTGGGTTTAGTCTTCGGGATATGTGGCATACCCTAGCCGATCATATTGGGTTTGGGGTATGACACAGAAAGCGAGGACTTAAATTAAGCGAGTTAGCAAAGTTTCGGGGAGAAATTTTGTAAGTTTTAACTTAGGAAAAAAATTTAGAGAAATTTTATATTTATTTTTTCTGTAATTTGACAAGTCATGGTGAGAGTAGACCCCGAGACGAACTCAATGGTTCGATCAGAACGCGAATTGAATTTAAAATATATTTATAACGAATTTTCTAGTCGAGTTATAAGTGGGGGGCAAAATTGTAAATTGAGGTAAGAAAATCTGCCCCAACTTATATATATGGGTTGTACGACAGGGGGCGCCGCACAACACCTGAGGCAGTAAGGAGGCAGCGGCTCTTGGAGAGGGAGTCGAGTTCGAGGCCGGATTTCGCGAGTCTGTCGGAGTTGATCGTCGAGGAATCCTTGCAACCATTCTTCCTCCTTGTTTCCTCAAGCCGGTGAGTGGTTTAAACCCCTCCTTCCCTTATTCATAAATTCATGCCGCCGCCCCCTCCTTTGAGATCTTCATCGAGGATTTTTACGTCGTAAATTCTAGAGTCTCGATAAATTAGGAATTTTCCATATTGATGTGTAGATTCTAGTATGCTTAATGATCTTCACATATACTACTCGATTTCTGCTATCTTTGAATGATGCGCCGCCCCTCCCTTTAATGAATTTTCTTGCCTTGATTTATAACATGAATCGCTAGGCTTTGGCTTGGATTATAGATTTTTATTTGTCATAATTAAGGTAATATTGTGTTGGCCTAAGGTTTTCAACCTTGGTCTTAATCTCGGTTTTTGATTATAACAAACATGGAACTAATGATTTCATGGAGAATTATTTTTAGGTTCCATATCGGTTAGCGCACGACGTCCACGATTGTAAATATTGAGAAAATTGGAAAATTTGATATATCAGTGAAATCAAAAAATCGGAAGGCGTTGGTCGACTCACTCAGATTCGTTGGAAAGATAGAGTCTAGGTTTAGAGTGTTTATATAAATGGTAAAATCCTCTTTTATGATGCAAAGAACCGAAAAAACCTAAACTGTAATTCGAAACCCGAACCGAAGAAAGAAACCATCTGAAACTCAATGTAGAGTACAGGTACAATACATAGAGTACTGGTACTCTACGGTCGATCGTTTGATCGATCGACCAAATAGAGCCTAGAATCCACAACGGGCTCCGGTCAATCGACCTTCGATTGGCTTGTGATCGGACGGCAGAAAACGACTATATTTCAAGCCATTGAGTGATGCTTCCCTCATGGCTTATAAGTTGGTGGTTGCCTTGGTATTTGAGGTTTAAATCCACTAGTGTAAACTTAGTTTACTAGGATTAATATTGTTGTCCTTTAAGTTTGAGGTGGGAGAGTGCTCTCGGTAGGAAAGCGGAGACTTCCGGGTGTGGAAGTGCCTTCAGTGTTAGAGCGGAGACTCTCCGGTGAAAACGTCCTCGTTGTAAAGGAAACAAGTTAATCTAGTAAAGCTAGTTTGGAAATCCTAAGCACGGTGCTTAGGTAGTGGCCGGAGTAGGCATTGGGGCCGAACCACTATAAATCGCATTGTATTAGCATTGCTCATCTTGCTTGCGTTAATTGCTTTATTACTCGCTTCCGCATTTATAACTTGAATTGATAACTTGCCTAAGTAGTTTAAGAAAAGACTAAAACCAAAATTAGGGAAAAAGATTAGATAACACACTATTCACCCCCCCTCTAGTGTAGGCGATTTCACCAATATTTGGTATCAGACCAGGTCGTAGATTGAGATTTCACCATCTCCTCTATATTGTTTCTCGATCAGGAAAATGGCACTAGAGTCGGTTGTTTCTACACCTCATAGGTTCGATGACTCGAACTTTGATATTTGGAAATATAGGATGTACACATATTTAAAGACTAAAGGTTTTGGTGTCTTTAATATGTTAAGTTTAGAATTCATTGAACCTAAGATTGACATGTATGCTTGGAGTGAATTAGATAAGAAAATGTTTAAGTATAATGGAGATGTCATGAATTGTATACTTTGCACATTACCAAATGACATCCTAGAAAAAGTCATGCATTGCTCTTCGGCTTGTGATTTGTGGGCCACTTTAAATGTTTTATATGATCATGCCAAAATCGAAAAGATTGACACTTTTGATGAAGGTGGTGACGACAATGGTCACTCATCTACTACTAATCTTGGTTTTGATGCCCATAGTGCTTCTAGTCAAAGGAACATTTCTAAGAGCAAAAAACAAAAGGTAATTTGTCATGCTTGCAAAGAAAGAAGGCATGTGTAGAAAAATTACTCAAGCATGAAGAACAAAGCAAGGAAGATGTCAAGTGCTTCCACCTCCATATCTCACTCATTTGAAGCACCCTCTAGCCATGACTATGAAGCCACATCCAAAGTTTGCATCATGGTTGCAAACAATGAGGTACTTTCTTCATCACCTAGTCATGATAATGATAATGATAGTACTAGCTCATCTAGTTCATTTAATATGCCATATGAAGAACTAGCTGAGGAATGTCAAAAAGTGTATGCCTTGCTTATGAAAAAGAATAAGGAAAATAGAAAACTAAAGAAGAAAAACTCTAAGCTTAGTTCACATGTGCATGCCTTAGAATTAAAAAATGAAAAATTAAAGACTAGGCCTTTTGATTCATGCCATGATGATTTAGAACTTGAGCTGAAAGCTTTGAATCTTCAAAGTGATGATTTGAAATCTAAAATGAAATCTAGAAATAATTATTTCAAATTTGAGAATGAGACTTTGAAAAAGGAAAATTGTGTGATGAAATCTCAAATGCAAGCCTTAAACAAATCCATTAATGTCTTGAAAAATAAGGTTGTTTTCTTGAGTAGGAAAGCAAATAATTTATCCAATGTTTCATCTTTTAGAAATCCTTGGAAGAAAATTGGTTCATCTAAGAATGCTCATGCTCATCATGTTTCTCATGCCAAGCATTCTAACATTAGACCTCATGTTCTTAAAAATGGTAAAAAGAAAGAATTCCATGATCATTACTATTGTTGTGGTATATATGGGCATGCCGTTTATGATTGTGCTTTTAAAGTGAACCATAGTGTTGTTAAGGCACTTTAGGTACCTAAGCCCACTAACCCCCTAGGACCCAAAGACATTTGGGTACCAAAGGTCTCTTGTTCTCTTGTAGGGGGAGCTACCACACAAGGATAATGAAAATTGAAGAGTTGAAGTTGACCAAGAAATTGAAGGAAGGATCCTTACATGGTTGCAACTTCAAAGTCTTCACCTAGACTAGATGCCTTAGCTATAAGAATTGGCATCTAAATCACTTTGGTATCATCACCTTTTCTCTACTTGTATGTTTGAAGTTGTTGTTTATGATACATGCTTAAAATCGATTGATTTCCCCCGTACTTAATATATTTCAAATGATTTTTTTTTTATTTTTCGGTCTCTTCGGAGACCTATGTAGCCTATAATAGGCTCATACGACCTTGCGGTTCTAAATCATAGGCTAATTATGGCCTTTCGGTTTTCAACCAATATGAAGGGTTGAAGATCATGTTTTCGTATGTATTATTTTTGTAATATTTTAAAATTCATTTTGGTATCACTTGATCTCATTTAAAACGGATTTCAAACTATCTAGCAAAGATGTATTTTGAAAATGATATTTGAATCCCTCTTTGCTATTTGGTATGGTTAACTTGCTAGTAGCCTTAATTTCATTATCTACTAATGAAGTCTACTTGCAAGTTGAAAATGATAAAATGGAAGACTATAGAAATTGAAAGAAAAAGACAAGTTGGGCAAAATTTCCAAGAATGAGGTATGAGTTTGATTTTGCAAAAATCTTAGTATAATACTTAATATTTGTGCTATAATGATGTTTCGATACTCATGATTGGTTTTGCATGATAAATATATGAAATTTCATGAGTATGTAAAATTTTGATAACTTAGGCAATTTCATGATATCTTGATTGAATGAAACTTGCTCTAGGTTAAAATTCATATTAGAGACCTTATTTTGAGTTGGTAAACATGTTTAGATACACATATCACATGATTCTAAGTATTTAAATTTGAAATTTCATGTGTAGATAAACAAGGTGATAACTAGATCACCTTAGGGGATTAAACTTGGAAAAGTTTGACCGAAGTCAATAAATCAACTTGGACACTTTATTTTAAATCCAAACTTCATAAAAATGTTTAGGAATAGGTATGACATGTTTCCATGCATTTAGAATGAAAAATTCATATGAATATGAATAAAATGACATAGAGGTCATTTCATGATAACCTCTTTTGAACCAAATTGACCAAAGTCAACAATTTGACTTAGAGGTCTCATTTTCAATCCATATTTGAGGAACATATTTAGATTTACTCATGTTAGGTGTCCATGAGTTTAAGTTTAAAAAATCATGAGTAAATGATAAGATCGACACTTAACAAGTTTCATGAAAACTAGTTTAGTTTTGAATGAAATCAAGCTAGGTTGATATCTTAACTTAAGGACTTAATTTTCATCTCAAACTTGATATACACTTTTTACATGACCATTTTGTGGTGTCATAAAATTTTGAATGAAAATTGAGCACGTTTTGAAAAATAACTGAAAATTACGAAAATGCTATTGAAAATTTTATCACGCTATGTATGAACTTTTATCACGGTTCTTGCTATGTATGAACTTTTATCACGCAAGGTTTTCATCACCTGTTATCTAGGGTTTTTATCGGCACTATTGATTGATGTTTATCAAGTTGTCTATCTTGTTATCAGGTAGTCTGAGTTGTGTTGTTTGATGTTGTTATCTAGGGTTTTGGACTATTTCAGTTGTTAGCTAGGTATGAACTTCTTCGGTTTTTATCAGGTAGTTTGTGTTATTTGATGTTTATCAGATCTATTTTCATATTGGTCTATTTTCATTGTTTTAATCGGATGTTTATCATATTTATTTGATGTGCTGACACATCTAGGGTTTTAATCGGCAGTGTTGTTACCATATGGGTGGCCATCGGAATTCGAGGGAAAAGTCAGAGTTTTGGCCAAAGAATACCACAGAAGAATTTTTGTACCTCTTGCATATTAGACAAGCTGAATTAGGCACTCTCAATTTTGATAAGACTGTATGAGAAGATATTAGTAAAAAACTAGAGGAGAAGTGTGGGACTAATTACGGGGTGGAGAAATGTAAGTCCAAAAAACACGGCTTCTTCGTTTATATAAGCATTTTCAAGAGTTGATTAACCACACTATGGTCACATGAAATCCTGATACGGGGAAGATCCTGATACGGGGAAGATTGATGCCGATGAAACAGTGTTGAACTCATCGGTATGTCTTTTTATATTTAATCAATGGGGTTGAGTTAGTTGGTTTTAGAATTTTTTTTTTCATATACAGAAAGGAACGACAAAAAGTTATTTCAAACCCTTCAAGAACAAACCACCACCACACTATAATTTCATGGAATTGATATTTCAAAATCATTCCGCAACTGGTGGGATGACCCAATCATCAACACAGCCCCTATTGAATTCGGATGAAGAGCGTATGTTAGAGAAGGAATATTTGGATCCGAATGTACGTGGGAATGAGCCCTTAGTGGAGGAAGATGACGATGCCGATAGTGTTGGGGAGGTAGATAGACGTCCATCTATTTCCTCACGCAGCAAGAAAAGAGGTAAATCATCGGTGAGATCAACTGTAGAACAAGAGAATAAAAAGTTGTATGAACTTATTTCAAATCACTATGCAGCCCATCGAAGTGATGCAACTTCAGTGTACACATCACCCCCAGATCTATATAGCGTCCCAAATTATGTTGGCCGCATTAATAGTGTAGAAGGGCCACCTGAAGCTCACTTGTTTAAGACAATGACTTACTTGGTTGAGCATCCAGATGCTCGACCACTTGTTATGTCATTGAATGATGAACAACTCAAGAAATGGATGGAAAGTTTACATGAGTGACACATTATTTTATTTTTTATGATGCTGGGTTGAACTATGTGTGTAACAATACTTTCTTTATTTTCATGCTTTGGTTATGAACTAAACAATGTATTTTTAGTTTGTTTACTTTCATGCATTATGTTTTTAGTTTATTGATTATGCTTAGAAATATGCATTAATTATTTTCATAGAATGAGTCATCAACCTCCACATACATCTTATAGTGATGAAGAAATTTTCCATGACTTGGTATTATTACTCATGTTGGATATATTGGATAAGTTGGATGAATTAGAAAACCCAACCCCAAGAAGAGCAGTGTGTACTTTAATTTTGAGAGATGCAGACTATGTGCATGAGTTAATACATAGTCCTCTACGATGCTACGAGAACTTGCGTATGGAGCCAAGTCTATTCCTTAGATTATGCACCGTGTTGGCCGAAGGTTTTTTCCTTCGTGCTCTATTATCTTCATGATTATTTTGATGATAACAAACCAAATCTATCTAACCAAGTTCTTGAAGCTTGAAGGTCGCAGGATCGATAAAAGACAAAAGTCAGTTTCATGTCTTGCGACATCGGTCTCGATACGACGACTCACAAGAGCTCAATGCGTGCACCAAAGACGTCTTGGAAGAATCGAAAGAACATATGAAGCACGCTGAATGGCGAAACCCAAAAACAAAGCGCGCAACGAGAAGACCCAAAGAAGGGATTTCCAGCCCAGGTTCGGTCAACCGATCGATCGATCGAATACTGTTGAAAATTGGCAGTGGCCAATTCGGTCGACCGAATGCGGTAAAAAGTTGGTAGTAGCCAATTCGGTCGACCGACTGGTCGACCGGATGTGGCGAGAAATTGGCAGTAGATTGCCGCGGTCGCTTGGGCGGTCGATCAGTCGATCGATCGATGATCGATCGACAAGCAACCGGGCATCGCCAACGGGCAGAAAAATGCCCGTTGACAATACCTTGGTTTTAGGGGGTTATAAATACCCACTCAAAATTTTCTCCCAACTAGTTGTTGATGCCTCAAAAACTAAAAGAGTGATCCTAAGCATCTTCTAAGCCCTTTCTTGATCAAATCTTCCAAACCTAGCCCTTGATCCCTCAATCTCAAGTGTTCATCAATGGACAGTCATTCAAGCTTGCTAGGCTCAACAAGAAGAGGTGATTCTATTGTGATAACTCATCTTTTCTCTCTTCTTGTGATTGAAGTGTTTTTTGGTTTGATATTGATTGTATAAATTTGATCGTGTAATAGACCTTGTGTGTGGTCTAGCTAGTTTGTGGTAACCTTTGTGTTTAAGGTGTAAAGCCACTTGTGTAAAACTAGATTAGGAGTTGTTATTAAGAATTGAGGTGGGAAAGCTCACTCGGTGTGAAGGTGGATACTTTCGGGTGTGGAAGTACCTTCTAAGGGAGTGTAGGGTCTTTCCGGTGTAGAGTCCTCAATTATAAGCTACTCTTAATATAGTGCATTTGTGTGTGAAATCCTAAGCACAGTTCTTAGGTAGTGGAGTAGGCGGTTAGCTGAACACTATAAATTCCGTTGTGTTAGCATTGTTCTTCTCATGTTTGCTTAATTGCTTTATTTCATCACTTCTTTGTCTAGTCATCAAATAGTGAATTGCCTAAATTGTAAGAAAATGATTAAACACGAAAAACTAGAATTAGGCAAAAGATTTAGTTAACACACTATTCACCCCCCTCTAGTGTGGCCATTTCACCAACAATTGGTATTAGAGCAGGTCGTAGATTGAGATTTCGCCGTCTCCTCTACATCTAGTCTCAATCTGAAAAATGGCACTAGATTTGGTAGCGTCTGTACCACCTAGGTTTGATGAGTTAAACTTTGATCTTTGGAAAGGAAGAATTTATACATTCTTAAAGACTCAAGGTATATGTGTGTTTAATATGATAAAGTCAAAATAAATAGAACCTAAGGAAAATATGGATGCATGGACTCAAGAACAAATTAACATGTTTGAGTAAATGCAAAGGCAACAAATTGTATATATTATTCTTTGAAAAATAACACTTTTGAAAAAATCATGCATTGTACTTTGACATATGATATTAGGGCTACTCTGAACATGTTTTATGATTATGCTAAAACTGAAGAACTAGTTACCCTAAATGAAGGAGATGATGACAATTGTCATACTCCTATATCTAATGAAGTTCTTAAAGCAAATAGTGTATCTAGTCAAAGAAGTACAAAGAGTTGAAAGAGAAAGGTGATATGTCACCTATGCAATAAGAAAGGACACGTGAAGAAGAATTTCCCTAGTATGAAGAACAAGGCAAAACGGAGGTCAAATGCTTCCACTTACTCACATGCATCAAGTGAAGCATCCTCACACCACAATCACGAAGCTAACATCATGAACATTGATGAGGAGGTATGCTCTTCTTCCAGTCATGGAAATTATAGATCTAATTCATCTAGTTTCTCAAATCGTCTATATGATGAATTATTAAACGAATGCAAAATATGTATGCCTTGATTGTTAAAAAGGACAAAGAAAATAAAAAATTAAAAGAAGAAAATTTGTCACTTAGTTCTCATTTACATGAAGTAAAACTAGAAAATGAGAAACTAAAAATTAGTGTCACTAACTCATGTCATGATCCCTTAAACATTGACACTAAGGATTTGAAAATTAAAATATCATTTTGAAAAAGGAAAATAGTTAGTTAAAAACTCAATTGCATGCATTGCATAAATCTATGAATGATGTAAAAAATAAAATGTTAATTTTGAATAGGAAGATTAATGCTTCATCTGTTAAAAGATCTAGAAATCAAAATGATTCATTTAGAAAACCCCAAAACAAAAATGCTTTTTCTAAGAATGCTTATGTTCATCATAACTCACATGCTAGATCCTATGTCCATAGTATAAATAAGAGAAAATTTAATGGACATTGCTTTTGTTGTGGCATTTTTGGTTATGCCATTGATGATTGTGCTTTCAAGAAAAATCCAAGTGTGGCAAAGATACTTTGAGTTCCTATGCCCTAAGGACCCAAAGCCATTTGGGTACCAAAGATTTTCTGCTCTTTAGTAGGGGGAGCTACCACATAAGAGTAAATAGAAATAGACTATTGAAGTTGACCTTAGATCCGAATGAGAAATCTCCAAGAAGTTGCAACTTCAAGCTATCATAATACCATAGGTATGGATATTGACATCTAGATATGTTTGGTATCACCTCCCTCACTTTACTTGTCATCTTAAAGTTGGAGTTATGATACTAGTTAAATTAGAGTTGTTTTTGCCCGCTCATGATATGACTTGAAAAATAATTTGTCTTTGATTTTCCGGTCTCTTCGAAGACCTATGTAGTCTATAACGGGCTCATGCGACCTTGCGGTTCTAAGTCGTTGGCTCATTGGGGCCTTTCGGTTTTCAACCAATGGGAAGGGTTGAAGATCTTATTTTTCAAAATTTCATATTTTGATATCTCTTGATTCGTTTTAGGTTCATGACGATTCTATTTGAAACGGATCTTTCATTATCTAGATTAAGTTAAAATTCTCAAATGAAGAATTATTGCTCACCCTTTGCTATTTAGTATGCTAACTTACTAGATGTTATATCATTGAGATACTAATGATTTTTTGGCTTGCAAGTTAACATTTATTAACAGTGGAAGACTATCGTAAAAATTGGAGAAAGAAAATAAATTTATGGAATTCTTCAAGAAATGAGGTATGAGCGTTAATTTGGTAAATATTCTTGCATGACACCTCATTTCTCTTGATTGAATCAATTTCATGATTATGAATAATCTTTCATGTTGTTTGAATAAAATAGCTCAAATAAGAAATTTGGATTAGTAAGAAATTACAAATCTTGACTATCCTGTGATTACATAATGTAGATAGATTTTGAATTGGGAATCTTGTTAGGTGATTGACAAATTTGTCATGAACATAAATTGCATTGCAAATAATTACACTTAAACAAGTATGTTGATGAATACATAAAGTCTTACATTTCAGGCAAATAAAATTTTTGATGAGTAAATATAATACAAAAATTTGATATATATGATTAAAATTGCATAAAATTTCAGGAAAAAACTATATGCTCAAAAACATCATTATAAGTGATCCAGACAAGATCTTACCAGATCAGGGCATTCTACGATAGAAATCTAATTAAGGTTTCGTGCAAAGTCCAAATATATATGAAAATGCCACTGTGAACTTGAGGATTTTCTAGAAAATTGTAGAGAGATCCTTTTTTAGTGATTCTTGACTTTTTGAAATCCTCATAAAGCATAGTTCGTGTGAAAAAAGTTTCATAAAATTCCAATATATAGATCTCTCTAAATATATATTTTTTTGTAAGCCTAGAAACACATTCCAGCTCGAGCGATCGCATGACATGCGATCGCCCGATCAACCGGCGGACAGAAATTGATCACCCATTTGGCCAACTGATTTAATCCCAGCTCTTCAACTTAAGCTTTTAAGCTCGAAACTAGGGCTCCTTTAACCATTCAATCGGCCGGTCACCCCCACTCCTTGGATCTTAAGATTTATTCTCCACTTTTAAGGTAAAAACTCAACTCTTAGCTCTAATACATGAGTTAGTTCATCATGTTGAGTAGATCCTTCACCTTCCTTCATCTCTATGTCTAGATTTACTCATAAAAATCATGGTTCATGCTTCTCTACCCTATGCATGATGTTTTTTCCTTGATATTTTTGATTCAAAACAAGTTCTAGGGAAGAAAAATTAAATTTCTTGTGTTTCTTGTATGTTTTAAAAAGTTCTCTCTTCATGATTTATTTTAATTTTTTTTTGTTTTTAGTTGTAAAGGGGATCTTCATGATGATTCAAATTTCTCATCTCCATCTTGCCAATTTTTTTTTTGTAAAAAAAAAATAGGGGGGGGGGGGCTTAAGAAAATGATGATACAAACTTACATTTGCCAATTTTGTGACTCATACATTGATATTTAATATTAAAATTAAAATGCTTTTCTTTCAAAAAATAGGAAAAAGAGTCTTGTAAAAATTCATGTTGATCTTAAAAGTGTCTCTTCTATTTGGTTTAGGAGCATACATTACTCATCAAAGCTAATTATATGCATATTATCCTAATCGTCTTGCAGATGGCACCCAAGACAAAGCTTCCAAGCTTGCCTGATAATCTTTTAACATCTATAGGCAAGACTTGAGCCCCTAGGTTTGTAGACATAGTCATCTTACAAACTCGTCCAATTAACCTAGGAGATCTAGAGAAGTATGACATTAGAAGCAAACTTGCAGCCCTGGGATGGGTAGAATATATAGGGAGACAAGTACCGGTGTGCCCTATATTGATAAAGGCAATTTTCTCTAACCTCGTGATAGATAAGGCCAGACTAGGTGACTCACTAGTTCTCAGATCTGAAATCTTAGGTAAATCTATAGTAATCACCGAATCAACCATTAGAGATGCATTTGGGTTCCCTCTGCTAGGAAGATCAGTATATAATATGTCCACACATCACTTTCATGAGGATTTTCCTAGTCCTGTTGTGTCAGCCATTTATCTTGACGGTTACCAGGGGATGCTTCCTACTCAAAGCATCAAATTGTCAACCATTGCTAGGATCATTCATCTTATCATTGCCTATAATATACTTCCTAGAGCAGGACATTATGACGAGGTAACTAGCAAGAGCACCAGAGTGCTCTTCTATGCTATGACCCGGAGACCTATAAACGTTCCTGATCTCATGCTTCGCTACATAGCGGATGTCCATGCTTAAAAAAATAAGCCCTACCTTATGCCACAGTAATCTCTCGCTTCATCTATGCTACTAGGGTAAACAAGTCTAAATTTGAGGTAGAATCCATGCCCAAAGCAATAGACTCCTTCACTCTAAACCGTATGAAAATACTTGAAAAGCAGCGCGGTAAAAGGGTGAGGGGGGAACCTGCGGAACACAACGATCATGATGAGGACATGGATGAGGGAGATGGTGGAAGTTCGTTAGCTCATACTCACATTGAGCGTTTGGGAGATCTAGAGCATCGATTTGCTCAATTTCATATCGACCAGCTGGAATGGAACAAAAGTACGAAAGGGCGTCTAGATGAGTACGGTCGTCGCATCGATGAGTATGGTCAGATAGTCGATGAGTATGGTCGACGCATGGATGAGTACGATAAATGCATCGATCAGTATGGTCAGAGAGTGGATGAGTACGGTAGTTGGATTGATGAGATGTATGGTCGGGTGGATGAGATATGGCAATACTATTAGATGCATCTGCCACCTCTACCACTTGAGGATGATTAGTCCCACTGTTGCCTGTTGTCATTCACTCTATGGACTTGTATGAACATTATACTTTGCTCGGACTACTTTGTATTTGTATTTGAGACTGCTTGCTTTAAGTTTATATGGCTATGTTGAACTTATTATTGTTGCACTTGATTATGTATGTGATAATTGCATGATGTTGCACTTGATCCTATGACTTGTCATGAATGACTTATTTCATTCTAATTTTCTTTAAATCTTTTTGATCGATGACAAAGGGCGAGAGTTAACATGTTTTCATGATTACGAGTTAACATGCTTCAGATTAGGCATGATGATAGGGGGAGAGTTAGAAATATGCATATTGGTAGAGGGAGCACTAAATATAATATGCTTGTATTCATCATCGCTTAATACTCTCAAATATCCACTTATAAACTCATGCTTCACACTAATTGACTAATACATTACATATAGATTTTTGTTGATTGCTCTCTATCGCCAGTGGTTTGTCATCATCAAAAAGGGGGAGATTGTTGGCCGAAGGTTTTTCCCTCCGTGCTCTATTCTCTTTATGATTATTTTGATGATAACAAACCAAATCTATCTAACCAAGTTCTTAAAGCTTGAAGGTCGCATGATCGATAAAAGACAAAAGTCGGTTTCACATCTTGCGACATCGGTCTCGATACGACGACTCACAAGAGCTCGATGCGTGCACCAAAGACGTCTTGGAAAAATCGAAAGAACATATGAAGCATGCTGAAGGGCGAAACCTGAAAACAAAGCGCGCAACGAGAAGACCCAAAGAAGGGATTTCCAACCTAGGTTCGGTCGACCGGCCGGTCGATCGAATACTGTTGAAAATTGGCAATGGCCAATTCAGTCGATCGGTCGGTCGATCGAATGCGGTCAAAAATTGGTAGTAGCCAATTCAATCGATCGACTGGTTGACCGAATGTGGCGAGAAATTGTTAGTAGACAATTTGGTCGACCGGAGTGTGCCCAAAAGTGATAGATTGCTGCGATCTCTTGGGCGGTCGATCAGTCGGTCAATTGATGATTGACCGACAAGCGACCGGGCGTCGCCAACGGGCAGAAAAATGCTCGTTGATGACAACTTGATTTTGGGGGGATTATAACACTACAAGAAAAAAGTCTTTTAAGGACACAATTGTAGGGACACTTTTATTAGCGTTGCCGAATTTTTTAAAACCCTCATTATTTGGGACACTTTAAAAAGTGTCATTCTCAACTACAATTAGGGACACATTTTACCATAGCGTCTCAATTTTTTCCAATCAGGGACGCTTTATTTTGAGCGTCTCAAAAATTAGGGATGCATTTTTTTTATGGCGTCTCAATTTTCCCAATTAGGGACGTATTTTTCCATAGCATCTCAATTTGGTTATATGAGATGCAACAATAGCCCCACATTGGAAACTTCTCAAAAATAACTTACCATTTGGTTATATGGGATGCAACAATAGTCCCACATTAAAAACTTCCCAAAATAGACTTGATTATTTGATTATAAATATGGATGCATGTATATGCATAATTGAAAAGATAAAATGTGCAAACCTAATTGGTTCTAGTAAGTTAAGACTCAGCTTGGCTCAGGCTCTGAGTAAAATATAATTGAGTCAAGTTGGGCCAAGGCCTAGCTTAGGCTGTACTCCTCTACTTAATTTCACCCCTAAGTGCAACTAGAAAGCATTTTTGTCAGAAATCATCGACGCCATTAGTTAAAGTGTCACGAGCTGCATTTGAGGCGCAACTAAAATGTGCCTCTGCTAGAAATCACTGACACCGGACCTTTGCGTCTCGAATGTTTTTTGGGACACAATGATTTGAGATGCTTGTAAATTGCGTCGGTAAGTTAATTAGTGACACAAAAGAGCGTCCTTAAGAGAAAAAAGAATTTCCCCATCTGTCCAATTTATTGTAGTGTAAATACCCACTCAAAACTCTCTCCCAACTACTTATTGATGCCTCAAAAACTAAAAGAGTGATCCTAAGCATCTTCTAAGCCATTTCTTGATAATATCTTCAAAACCTAGCTCTTGATCCCTCAATCTCAAGTGTTCATCATTGGAGGGTCATTCAAGCTCGCTAGGCTCAACAAGAAGAGGTGATTCTATTGCGATAACTCATCTTTTCTCTCTTCTTGTGATTGAAGTGTTTTTTGGTTTGATATTGATTGTATAAATTTGATCGTGTAATAGACCTTGTGTGTGGTCTAGTTAGTTTGTGGTAACCTTTGTGTTTAAGGTGTAAAGCCACTTGTGTAAAACTAGATTAGAACTTGTTCTTAGGAATTGAGTTGGGAAAGCTCACTCGGTGTGAAAGTGGATACTTCCGGGTGTGGAAGTACCTTCTAAGGGAGTGTAGGGTCTTTTCGGTGTAAAGTCCTCAATTGTAAGCTACTCTTAATATAGTGCATTTGTGTGTAAAATCCTAAGCACGGGTCTAAGATAGTGGTGTAGGCGGTTGTCACACCCTAACTTAGGGTCATGTGAGCGGCCAGGGTCTATGTCCTACCCTGAAGCCTACTAAATACACTGACTAACAAACTGAAACACATAATGAAAACAACGATGCAGCTTTATTCAAATCTTTAAAGAAGGTTCTCAATTTTGCTTTAAAACATGAAAACTTCCGAAACATCAGTCACCATAGGAAACAACTCAAGTTTAAAAGCAAGTACATATTTTCGAATAGACAATCTCACTGTATTAAAAGAAACAACTGCCCTAGACCTCTAGACTATGACTAGTGGACGCTGCTACGAGATCTACGCCACCGCTTGCCCTCCAGCTGCACCATGATTCTAAGCCTCATCTAACTGATCGGGATCTACAAAACAAGGAAATAAATCGTGAGTCCACATGAGACTTAGTGAGCGGTTCTTCCGAACCACCACATAAATCCCCAATAATCATATATATATATATATATATAAAGTTAGGGATATAAGTTGCTTATGTTATGACAACCGACCCCCGGGGTCGTCCTGTATAGGTCATACATTCATGTAGGCAGCCATAACAGCCTAACTACGCCACATGGCACCCGGCCCCTAGGGCCTACTCATGGTCTAGTGATTCGGCTATAACTAGCCCCTACCACATATAGATAGTAACGTACATACTGGCCGTTCGGGCCACATACCACATAAGTGAATCAAAGCAAACTCCGGGCCGTCGACTAGGATGGTCTGCTAGTCTTCGAACACCGATTGGGGTAGGGATAGCTAGTCCCACCCAATTGGGGTCTGACACCTAGCGGGCCCACTGATGCAACCTCAAGACCCAATCACTGGCCGAGTCAAGCATTAGTCATTCCGACTATCCATGCTACTCGACAGACCACCACAATGACATCACACAAACATGGGTCCTAAAGTTTCCTTATTTAAAGTCCCGGGCGTCCGCCCGTTCTCAGCCTTTTAATTTTGGCCGTATCATGCACACTAAGTCTGTTTTTGATAAACAAACACAGTTTGAAATCAACACAAAACAAATATATTTTCGCTGGTTTCATTTCGTAAAACATGAAATTTGGACATGCCAAATAAACGCATTTTCATCAAACAAAAAAATCAAAACCAAAATTCCGAAACTCGAAAATCCATTTCGATTTTCACGAAATGAAAAGTCGAAAAATATTTTCGCAAACAAACGCGCCCTTAGAGTTTCAACTTTGACTTTTGGTTGATTTTTCTTGCCCTTTTTTATTAATGTCAAAAGGGGAAGAAAAATATATGTAAAAGGGAAGAAAATATAAGAAAATCATGCATATAGATATGGGGAGTAAATTTATTTACATATGCATGATGGTAGGGGGAGAAATCCCTTCGTTGAAGAATTAAAATATAAGAAAATCATGCATATAGATTGTGGAGTAAATTTACTTAGATATGCATGATGATAGGAGGAGAAATTCATTCGTTGATATCCTTTGTGCTTTAGTATATATATATTTTTAAGGATGTTTGTTATCATCAAAAAGGGAGAGATTGGTGGTCTAAGGTTTTCAACCTTGGTCTTAATCTCGATTTTGATGATAACAAACATGAAACTAATGATTTCATGGGGAATTATTTTCAAGTTCCATATCAGTTAACGCACGACGTCCACGATCGGAAATATCGGAGAAATCAGAAAAATTAATATATCAGATAAATTGGAAAATCAAAAGGACATTGGTCGATGCGCTTGGATTCATCGGAAAGATAGAGTCTAGGTTTAGGGTGTTTAGATAAATAGTAAAATCCTCTTTTATGATGCGAAGAACCCAAAAAACCTAAATAGTAATCCGAAACCCGAACCGAAGAAAGAAACTGGCTGAAACTCAATGTTGAGTACAGGTACAATACGTAGAGTATTGGTACTCTACGGTCGGTTGATTGACCGATCGACCGAATGGAGTCCAGAATTCACAGTGGGCTCTGGTCGCTCGGTCAATCGATCAACCTTCAACCGGCCTACTATCGGACGACCGACCTTCGACCGGCCTACGATCGGACGGTTGAAAACGACTATATTTTGAGTCGTTGAGTAATGCTTCCCTCATGGATTATAAATAGAAGCCTTAGCAAGCCTTCCACTCCTCTTCTAACATTCCTTGAGCCATATTTTGATGATCATTAAGCCTCATTGAGCCACTCTTTGGTGAAACCCTAGTTTGATCTCTCATCTCCTTGACATAGCCTTCAAGTTTCATCGATTCATCATCTTGAGGCATCAAGAGGACTAGGGAGTTTCTTTTAGAGCTAAGTATTTGTTGTTTGATTTATTACTCCATTAAGTAGTGTATTTTATTGGTTATTTCATTGTATTTATCAAGTGTGTACGCCTAGAGTGCTAGGTTGATTGAGTTGGTGGTTGCCTTGGTATTTGAGGTTTAAATCCACCTAGGTAAACTTAGTTTACTAGGATTAATATTGTTGTCCTTTAAGTTTGAGGTTGTAGAGTGCTCTCGGTAGGAAAGCGGAGACTTCCGGGTGTGGAAGTGCATTCGGTGTGAGAGCGGAGACTCTCCGGTGAAAACATCCTCGTTGTAAAGGAAACAAGTTAATCTAGTAAAGCGAGTTTAGAAATCCTAAGCATGGTGCTTAGGTAATGGAGTAGGCATTGGGGCCGAACCACTATAAATTGCATTGGGTTAGCATTGCTCATCTTGCTTGTGTTAATTGCTTTATTACTCGCTTCCGCATTTACTACTTGAATTGATAACTTGCCTAAGTAGTTTAAGAAAATATTAAAATTGAAATTAGGCAAAAAAATTAGATAACACACTATTCACCCCCCCTTCTAGTGTAGGTCATTTCACCAACTCTTACTACCCTACTCATCTCATAGCAGCCCTTATTATGGGTAAACTTAGTTTGGGGACATTAAGGATTGTAGTCCGCATGGCTCTCTATCCGGGTTATGGCCAAGGGTACGATATATCTTGGTAAAACATGATTTTCAAGTACTTAGACTAAAATTGTAGATTTACATATATTTCACTTAGTCATCTTATCAAGCATGAACACCTATTCAATCTCAGTTTATTCTTTGCTAAAAATAGATACTAAGCTTGACCATACATCTCACATGTCATTCCCGAAGTTCTACTTAAATAGAATGATTCACCCTTAAAACACCATGTCAAACTTGGCTACTCAATTTAGGACAATCATGAGCATTTCTAGGCTACTCGTCCAATTCACCTTCAAACCTTAAGTTCTTGTCCTAAGGGTCAGCCTATTCAACCCTCGAAGGCCCCCGTACAACGTTCCAACCAAATCCCAGATTTCTACAACCAATAAGGTATGATTTAGTCGTGCACAAGGTGTTGAGGCATTTTGCCAAACACCTTGTGGGCACTTCACCTAGCTGCACCTCCCTCTCTACTAACACCATGGATTCATGCCCTTTTCTTCAAACTACGACCACCTCCGACTACCCTACACAATCACTATCACTGAGGGCCAAATACCCTACAAGATTTCTCCTCTACTAGGGCCGCATACCCCCATGAAATGGGAGGAGTTCACCTTCCCCAATTCCCTTACAAAACTAGCACATCAAGATATCACACATGATGAAATTATGTAGTTTTACCATAAGAAGAGTAGTACTCACCAAAACAGTCACGAAATCCCATCAATTAAGGCCCCTACTTGGCCCTAGTCTCCCCTAAGACTGCCCTACAATATTCACACCCCAAAACTCTAAACCAAAGCAAGGAAAGATGCATGGATTCATCACAACAACTATGATTATAGAAAATCTCAAATTTCTACTCGAATTTCAAGCAACAAGGTGTTGCCCCTAAGGAGAGGCAAAGCCCTAAGGGTTAAGGCCACTCACCTCGATTGAAACTCCCATCAAATCCTAAGCAATGACTCTGACGAACAACGATCTCTCGCGCGGGATCTCATTCTCCAAAATGTCGTCCCTTTCACCTCCTTGATCATCACTAAAACGAACGATCCAAATCGGACCTCCACCATTCAGATTAAGAAACAAGCCGTCTTAGACATTCTCACCAAAAATCAGTACGATCAGATCCTGGTTGGTGTCCCGAGCTCTCGATTGGACGAAACTAGTCGCTGTAAGAAACTGTTGAAGAAAACTATGAACAAGGCTTCAATTTTTCAATCACAATCACAGATCGTGTCGTCAAAAGACATTCTCCGTTGATAAGATCTAGAACATGAAGTCTACTACTCACTAACCAAATTTCGGCAAGATGAGACAACGAATGCCACTCCGATTTCGACGTTTGATGAGGTTCGTTGCTGCAGGAATTGCTTGCTGAGAATACTCTTCCTCCCTCTCAAAGTGCATGTGCCTCCTCCTAGAGATGTGTGAGCTGTCAAGTCCAAAACCAACATCTCTCTCAAGCTTAGGTATATAATCTCAAGTTACCACTCAATGTCCAAAGACCGTAACACCCTCTTTAATTCACACTCAAACCGAACCACATCAAAACATCTCGAGGACCCGACTCAAGCACGACCAAAAGTAAACCAACTAAACTTAAATTAACTTGCACGTGAGTCGTATCTCCGACCGCAATCTTTGGTGATCTCTCCGACTCACTCCGACACGCAGTTTGTATCTCCAGCTAAACCATAATTACGAGCAGGGCCGGCCCGTCTATAAGGCCCACATGGCAACTGCCTTAGGCCCCCAAACTGATGAAGAAGCTTAAATAGTTATACATCAGTGGGGGCCATCAATTAAATTATGGGGCCTCACATTTAAGATGAGTAGAATGTAGATGACGCAGGTGCCCTATTCGACTGTTCATCTTCTCCACTCAATCTAACGCTGCCAGCTCCAAGACGTTGGAGTCTTGGTCGAAGCCTCCAATGGCCGGTCATCCACCTCATCCCAAACTCTTCGTATTCCACATCTCCACCGAGTCCAAGTCTTCAACGGTCCGTCGTCCACTGTCCACAAAGCAAGATAAAATGGCAATGTCTGCCCTCCCTCTCGGCCTCAAACGTTCTTCTCCCTCTCGAACTCTCAACTCCCAACTCTTCACCTCTCGTCCAGTCACTCTCTCCACCTCTCTGCTATCGCTCTCGCCTCTTGGTACACGATGTTGCATACCCATGAACCTAGCAAGCAGCGGCGACAAGTCTCTTATTTCTCCGACATCAGGACCAAACGAGTAGCCGACCAGGTGTGAGGTGTGTTGATTTCTCTAATTCTCTAATTCGTTGGTCAATGACTCAATAGTTCTTGTCAGATAATTTATTCTCATGAATTGAGAATTTGTAGTCCAAAATGGTTTTGCCGGCATGCACATTCCAAAATAGTTTAACTTTTTTGCTAGGTTTTGGAGTTGTTGTATTTTGAATTTGATTGCTAAATTACTATTAAAATAGTTCTATGTAGATCGATTGCTCATTTGCTTAATTACTATTGCTTAATTACTATTGAAATAGTTCTGTGTAGATCTTATAATTTGATTGCTTAATTAATAATTTGATAATAATTTGACTCGATTACTATTTTTATTCACAAGTGTAGATCTGTGTAATTCTGACGCTGTCTTTTTAAAACAGATTCATTCTACTACTTGCTTTGAATTGCTGGTTGCCTTTTGCATTTATCAATCAAGTGAATCATCAACTTCCACACCCAGGTTCTATTGTTCTGACCTTCTATTACATGTTATATTTGTGTTATTTTTTAATTTATACTGTAGCTAGTAAGAATATATTAGTTTTTGTTATTGATAAGAAATTAAATAGGTTAAATAGAAAATATGAATTTGATTATTCAAAACTCTTAAAAAATAGAAGACTTGAAACTTTAATAAAATCTCAACAGGAGCTATTGAATTTTTTTTAACAAATAATAAAAAGAATTTAGAAAATGTGGGAGATTGTTCCTTGAATGAACAAGTCAATAATGTTATTGAATTAGATGATAATAAAATAAAAGAACAAGAACAAGAAACCAATGAAAAGTTTCACATGGATCCTAATAATGATCAACTTTTAAATGAACCAAACGATTTCATCTCCAAAAATATCTATGATCCTAGTCAATGGACTAATATTGATACAAATTTGAGAGATTTATTAGTTGAGAATGGGCCAATTAAAATTGTTAGTATATATTTTCCAAAGGATAATTTTTCAAGACATTTCTCTAGTACACATTATATACAAAAATTAACAAATGGTGAAAAACATGAAAGAAGATGGTCAGTTTATTCTAAATACTTAGATATAATATTTTGCTTTTGCTGCAAGTTGTTTAATTCTATTGTTTGTAATAGTAAACTAGCTAACGAAGATACTAGTGATTGAAAAAATCTTAGTGCTAAACTTAAAACTCATGAAACGAAACGAGTAATGAGCACATTATTAATATGAGTTCATGGATAGATTTAGAGATGAGATTGTTGAAAAATAAAACAATTGTTAAGAATGTTCAAGAACAGATTAATAGGGAAAGAGAACATTGGAAAAAAGTATTATTAAGAATTATTGTTATAATAAAAACTATTTGTAAAAATAATTTGGCATTTAGGGGAAAAAATGAAAAAATCTATCAAGAAAGCAACATAATTTTTTTTAAGTTTAATTGAAATGATTGCCGAATTCGATCCAGTGATGCAAGAACATATTCGACGAATTAAAGATGGTGAAATTCAAAATCATTATCTTGGACATAATATACAAAATAAATAAATTAATATGTTAGCATGTGAAATTAAAAATGAAATTATTAAAAAAATTATAGATGTAAAATATTTTTCAATCATATTTGATTGCACACCCGATACAAGTCATAAAGAGCAAATGTCTCTCATATTACGAAATGTGGACATTTCTTTAACTCCAATAAAAATTATTAATTTTTTTATAGTTTTTAAACGTAGAAGAAATAAAATGTATTGGTCTTGATATTCATAACTCAAGAGGACAAGGATATGATAACATATTGAATACGAAGGAGAAACACCAAGGAGCGCAAAAAAGACTCCTTGATATAAATCCGAGAGCATTTTACACACCATGTGGTTGTCATAATTTAAATTTAGTACTTTCTGACATGGCTAATTCTTGTCCTAAAGCTATAACATTTTTTGGAGTAGTGCAACACATATATTCATTATTTTCTTCTACTAAACAATGGAAAATTTTAAAAGATTGTATGCCTGCTTTAACTGTTAAATCATTGTCACAAACACGTTGGAAAAGTTGTATTGAAAGTGTTAAAGCAATAAGATTTCAAATCCCATAAATAAAAGATGCTTTATTAAAGTTAGTATAAGTTAGTGAAGATCCAAAAACTAAAAGTGAAGCCAATTGTTTAGCAACGTATGAGCTTGAGAATTTTGAGTTTTTATTAGGCATGACTATTTGCTACGATATATTATTTGCTATTAATTCAGTAAGCAAAAATTTTCAATCAAAAGATATGCATATTGACGTTGCTATAGATCAACTAGAAGACATTCTTTCTTTCTTTAAAAAATATAGAGAAGAAGGATTTGCAACTGCTATGATTTGTGCTAAAGTTATTGCATTTAAAATGAATATAGAACCTAAATTTTGAGAAAAATGTGTCATATATAGAAAAAAATAATTTGATGAGAATACCGATAACGAAACAATAAAGTCACTTGAAGAATCTTTTAGAATTGACTATTTCTTATACATAGTAGACTAAGCCATTTCCTCACTTCAAACTAGATTTGAACAATTTAAAATTTAAAAAAGTACTTTTGATTTTCTATTTAGTGGTAAAAAATTGAGATCATTAGACAATGATGATTTGAAAAAAATACTGCATTGATGCATTGATCTTGAATATTCCATGAAACATATACATTGATAGTTTAGATTTATTTTCAAAGTTAAAAGTGTTAAGAAAAATAGTACACGTAGAAGATATCACTCCACTTGACATACTCAATCATATAAAAAGACTTGATTCTTTTCCAAATGCATATATTGTCTATATAATAATGTTAACTATTCTTGTGACGGTAGCTTCGGCAGAAAGAAGTTTTTCAAAATTAAAATTAATAAAATCTTACCTAAGATCTACAATGTCTCAAGAAAAATTAAATATATTAGCTTTATTATCAATTGAGAAAGAAATATTTGACATAGTAATTTTGCATCTCAAAAAGTTAGAAAAATAAAATTTATTTAATTTATTTATTAATTTTGTATAATAAATAAAAGATCTCATTTTTAAATTTTGCCGTAGAGCCCGATAATCTTTGGGCCGTCCCTGATTACGAGCACGAGTATTACAAACTGCAACCCATTTTGCAACATGTAATTGCAGTGTGTAAAAATATAATATTATAATTAACCTTTTTTTTAAAACAAAGATAGAAAATTATAATAGATGTTCAAACTAAGATTCGAATCTTAAATCTTTAGGTAATATTCAATATATTGCCACCAACTATGGGTAGCATAATTGGCATATTGCAGTTAACTTAATTCCATCCAACCACTTGATCAAATGCGGAAAGCCTATTTGCATTTGCAAGGTAATTATTGACGGCGTAAAACATACATTTAATTAGGAATGTGTAAACCCTCACCGTTATAAAATATTATTATGTCACGTCGGCCTTCACGTGACATCCTAGCTTATGCAATCAACCTTTTCTTTTTTCCCCTCCAATCTCTCCATTCGGAACATAGTTATTTTCGTCAATTTAACATAGGGATTTAAAATAGATCATCATGTGAAGGTAATGACTAGTTTAAGCATGCTGAGTGTAGCAACTAATCAATCATGACTAATTCGAGTAAATGCTTATATAGTTTTCTAACGAGTAATTAAGATGACAATTATTAATATTACGAGACTTAATTGTAGAATGACGATATGCAATATAAACGTGAAGTATATATAAAGGTATATTTGGGGTAGTGCTCACGTTAGATTCGTTATTCACGCTACTAGATTTAGCAATTAACCTTTGACAAGCAAAGGAGACAAAATGAAAAATTCAAGAGAGTGATGGCTAAAGTGTAAAATATACACTCACTAATAAGAGGACGCCAATAAGTAAATCAATCCTTCACCTCCGCCTGCAACGCTACTGCGCTTGTGCCGGCCGTCGACGCCGCCGCCGCCGCCGTCGCCGTCGCGCCTCTCCGGATCGCGCTAGCCACCCCTGAGCCTCTCTGGTGTGTGGCTTCCAAACTCGTGCGCATCCGCTCTCCCCTTCGTAGCCAGGGCGCCTGCTTCGATCGCGTGAGGCGGCGGCAGCGGCAGCAAGTGGTGCACGAATTTCTCGGTAATCGGCGCGAAGAGCGCTCAATTCGGGTCTTCGTCCTTCTCGTCTGCCTCCTTCCATGAAGTCAGTCTCGATCTCCTCTTACTAGCACTATATTCCTCCAATTTTTCGTCTTTGTCATGGTTTGACCCGAAAGTTACCTACTTTCTCGTTTTATGCAATTTTTCTCATTTCATAATATGATTGATTTCTTCGTTCGTTTTGCTCAAATGAAAATGGTCATAATAGGATATGAAGAGACAAATTGGGTTTTTCTTCTGTCATAGGTGTCGATGTTTGTTACTCATTTACTCTTCTGTCTTGGATGATAACTATGAACGCATCCGTGTTCTTGTTTGTAGATGGAATTACATGTCAAATGGAGGTGCATGTTTCCCTTGTATTAGCATAATATTATGCTTGATAGATTCAAAGACAAAGAGAATTTGTTGTTTTCTTTATATTCGCACAGCTAAAGCTTTAGATAAATGCACTTTTAGCTTCTAGCTAGAAGAGTGTGCTTGACTGCGCTGCTTTATGTTAGTGAAAATTAATTTTGATGATCAGAAATTATATTTTCTACTATCTACTTTAGTTTATTGATATTTTCATTCTCGGTTGTTGTTATTGCTATTATCTTCTTTCCATTCAAGATTTCATAGGAATGTCCTAAGAAACTGTTGGGATATTATTTTAGCCTAACACCCTTGAAATCCCACCACATAAACTCCAGCATCAGATGTAACTTCTATAAATTATTCGGCAGAGATTTTATACAGATTGGAGATCAACACCTCAAAATCCCACACTCCACCAGCATCAGATGTAACTTCTATAAATTATTTGGCAGAGATTTTATACAGATTGGAGCTCAACGCCATAAAATCCCACGCTCCACCAGCATCAGATGTAACTTCTATAAATTATTTGGCAGAGATTTTATACAGATTGGAGCTCAACACCTCAAAATCCCACACTCCACATTAAAGTTCTAAGCCTCAGATTTACCATTTGTACCTGTATATATCTTATCAAAGACAACCCCACCCGCACCCCAAGGCAAACACAAAATTTGAATTTTAAACTTTGAACATCTACTTGGGTTTCCTTTGTCCCACTTGGAATTATGATTTTGAGAATTCCTGTGATTTGATACCCTTATAATTTTACTATACTTGTTGTCAACATTATGACATGTATATAGCTCTCTTCCAAACATAGAAAATTTATAATAATGATGTTATTTTAATCTCCTGAATACATCTAAAAGTTCTATTAAAATGTTCTTTTGATTCTCTTGAAGCATTTTTATCATCTTTCATATCTATGAATTTCTTTTTAGATTATAGATGCTTACCACCTCAAACAATTGGGACTTTACAACTTGTGGTCACTGTAGTTTTACTAAATTAACATATTTTCTGATATTTGCCTTGAAAAACTATTTTTGCACATTATTCCATCTTGTATGTTCTTTTTAAGGCCTATAGATGCAGCTTTCTAAGAGAGAAAACCTTTGTGTATCATTTTAGCAAATTCCACTTAACTTTCTAAGCAAGGCAGTTAACATGAAGAAAACATGTACTGGTAGAAAACCTTTATGTAGAGTTAATTGAGCATGTAATATTTGATTTACACAACTTGCTTCTCGTTCATCCTTGCAGATTATCTTCTTTTGGATGACCTTTAATGGGTGCCATGGTAGGGAGTGTTCTACCATCTCTGGGTCGTATAAGGCTTACCGATCTCATAGGCTCTGAAGGGCTTCCATCAGAGTCTTACAAGATATCTGTATCAACTCTGACACAATCCCTTGCTCAATACTCTGCTGCTATAATTGAATTACCTCCCGCAGATAGTGCCCTTCTGAGATCTGGTCTAGAATCTGCTCGTTTGTTTTTTCATCAGTGTGCATATCCTCCTGCTGATATGGTTCACACAAATGAAACCCGCGAGTGGTGCAAAACATCTGGCTATTATGCTGATCCTCAATTGTGGCAAGAAACATATGATTATAGGCCCGGTCTTACTCCAGCAGATCCTCATAATGCAATGGAATTTCCTCCAGCTGGTTTGCCTGACATATTTGCAATACTAGGCAAGGCTGCCCGAGATGCCTTGGAGGCTATCAGCTTTTCATTAAACTTGCGTAGCTTTTCGTTTGCTGAAATACTTGATAACATGCCTTTGAGAAGTAGGGAAATAACGTCCTCTGTTCTTTCAGTGTGTTGTCACTCAAGACCATCATTTCAAGGAGTACAACATAATATGGCAGCCCAGGAAGAGGGACAGCTGGTCATGTTCCCAGACCATGAACATCAAGTTGATAAGTCTTTAATTACTCTTGTCAAATCAGATAGGGCAGGATTGCATATAAAAGACTTGCACGGTCATTGGATACTTGTAGATGGGAATCTTGGCCCTCAAGATGCAATTATCTATCCTGGACTAGCACTTTATCAGGCAACAGCAGGCCATGTGAGTCCTGCTATGCTTAGGATAGATGTGGGTAATTTGCAAACTCACTTGTTTGGAAGATGTTCACTGGCTTTCAAGCTTATGCCAAGATCCATGGCAAGTCTTAGCTGCTCGGAGATGAGAGCAGCTGGGTATGGAGTGGAAGCACAATTCCAGATGCCTATAACAGTGGATGACTTTATGCAGAGATCACACTCTACTGATCAATTCACTAAATCTAATTTTCCCAGTTATGCAATTCAACCCAGTCAAAATGGTAACTCAGCATTCTAGTGAACAGTGATATTGTTCAATATTTTTGGAATTACATTGATTTTAACTAGATAAGAATGCCTTTCATTTGCAGTTTAAATCATACATAGTTATGTGTATACATGAATATATTTCTTATACCTAGTTCTGTGTATTGGCACTCATACAGAATATATATACATGTTGTCCATCTATGTCCAGAATCCAGAAGGATGTTGTACAAAATGTTTCATGGGGTATGCCTGTTTATGTATGTGCATCTGCTTATGCATCCGTTCAGTATATAATTTAACTTAACTCACTGTATGGACAACTGAATCTTAAGAGACTAACTAGTTACTTCATTCTTTTTCATTCTGTTCATTATGGCTGTATTTGCTAGAGTGATCATCCTTCTCTATTATCTATTTGTGTTGCTCATGTCAAAATGGTGAAAACCAGTTTCGCTTGAATTAAAAGAAGTTGTCCCATTGCATAAAGCTCTTGTCAATGTAGGATATAGGGAGTGTCAATGTATGAGCCTTACCAGAAGTTGTTTCCATGATTTGAATCTTGGTCAAATTGTAATGGAACAACGTTACTATTGTGTGAATGGTCTCACCTGAACTACTGAGTACTGAGAAAAATGCTTGGCCATTTTCAGCTGTGCGGGTGTCAAAAAGTAATCCAATGTAGACTAAATCTAGAGATAATGATGATAGTATTTGGACTATAGCAATCCCTTGTATTCTATAACCACTAGCTGGTAATCTATATACATATTATCAATGATCTTAAGGTTGTATTTTCAAACACCAATTAAACATGTCAATAATTGAAAAGCATTAACTGATCATATGTTGATGGTTTATAACAGCTGGTCAATAATATTACTGTTTGCTGTTGGCTTGCTAAAAAATTGGACCCCTAAAGAAGAATTATAGTCTTCCTGTGAGACTTTCTTATAAAGAAGAATTATAGTTTTTAGTTATGAACTTCTTGATTTTAAGATATCCTTACTAATTTTTATTGACAAGATCAATTTAGCAGATGCATTATGAAGGGTTAACCACATAAGAAGGCAAAATAATGTTTGCTTATTCTTATTTTTCATTATCTTCTTTTAGTCATTATATTAGTCAAGTCCAATATTGGCACTCAATTATTTTAGGAAATATGCGGTCTAGAGTCTAGACTATGTTCAAATCTTCTATCAGATATAATAATTAGAAATTTTGATAACTTTATTAGTGGCATTCTGGAATTTATAAAAATCTAAAGCCTAGCTAGGCCACAAGGCCCACAACTTCTATAGATTGGCTGCAGCCAAAACTAGTCTTAGCTCAAAGAAATATCAAATTTGTCAACCCAAGACCTAACCAAAATAGACCTTTGGGTGGCTGGTCCAACTTGAGCTGCAGGTTGATTTGATTACAAGATGAGTAAAGTTGGGGAGAAGACCCTGAACTGCATAGATCAATGCTTAAAAAAATACAGCTTAGCTTGAGGTAAGTTATACTATTCAAATGTTATTAACAATCCAAGGTGGTTCAACCCCTATGTTTTACCTAATCTGGAAGCATGAGAGCACAACTAATTCTTATACTCTTGGAGATATACTGAATTTTTTAATCTTTTAGATGTATAATGCTTTCTTATCAAGTAAAATCACTGACAAAGCAACCAATTACCTACAGATGGATTCTACTATAATATTCTTTTATAGATCTAAACAAGGGATCTCCTTTTGGCCATAATGGTATAGGAACTACTCGCAAACACAATGCTGAATTGATAGGTAAAGTTTAGATTTAATCCTGATACCAACTTGACATCATTCAACTTCTAATTTCCACAAGGCTATCTAAATGTGTTAAACATAATCATGCTCACCCTAAGTTAGAGTAAGCCATAGATTCTAGCGATCTATACTTCTATAGTACTCATGCATTTACCCTCATCTAACAATTTATTTCTTTCTGTGATATCTGAAATTCTGAATTGTTCATCATTTGAGTAATATTTTTTGTTCTAATATATTGTACAGTCGTTCATGTTAGTATTGCTTTCTTAAGTTAGATGTCATTTGGCTGTGGCTGTCAAATTGTCCCTTTCTTCATCTTGCTAGACTTAAGGCCATTATTCATAAGACTTGGCCTAAAATGTTATTAAGGATTGCATTGTTCTTGAGAAAAAGAACTCCTTGATTTCCAGGAAAGGAAACAGGGCCTTTTGGTTCAGCTTAGCCCTAGATTTATATTGATTACCATGTTACATTTGGTTTTCATTTGGGTCTTCTGCATTGGTGATGCAGTTAGTTGAAAACAATGGTTCTCAAAATAGTTTCACAATTTCATTAATTCATAGTTATCCATTTCATTATCATATTTTTGTACTCTTAGTATCAGACTTGATATGGTGAAAGAAACCTTTAAGTCATTGCTACCACAAAAAATTGAAGCCTTATGTTTCATTTTATCAGACTTCCCAGGGATGAAATGATGTATTATGAAGACCTTTACAGTTAAGATAAAATTCTTCTAATAACTAGCATATGATTGAAACACGAATCATGTAGGAAGTACAAAGGAAAATTACTGATGACGTGTAAAGTACTTTTATGGCACTATCTAGTGGCTTCATTTTTGATATTTCTATTTCCTTCTTTTGTGTGTGCACTCTAACTAATTTTTTCCTTATTCCTCTTTCTAACTTCTAGATCAACAAGGTAAGGCAATTTTGTGAGAGCTACCAACATTTGAAACTAGATGACTCTTAAATATGGCTTGAACAAGTGCTACTGGGGGTGAAGTTTAGTTATAATTATTATGCTAAATTACAAGGTCACCCCTCCCTTGTACTTAAGCTTTAGCTCCATGGACACCGTCTGAAAGTCTCTAAATTGCACATCCATTGTCCTCCCAGTTTATTTCCATATAGCACCTCCTCCCACTTAATGTGGTCCATTTTTTTGAGTAAAATATTTTTTCCCCTCAACTTCGACATGTCATCATTCAATTGGATTATTAAAACTTGTTCACCTTTGTATCAACTTAGGGACCAACTGGTAGCATAGGTGCATTGGCTCCAAGTCACAGGGTTCAATGATGATGTGTACAGTGACAGCATTATTTTAATTGAAAAATGTACAACATGTGCAAATTGGAAACAATGTGATTTTCCTATGATTAATGTGAAGAAGGGTAGAGGAAGGTACTTGAAACAATAAAAATTAATTTAACTGCCCCTGGTATAACTAGAGATTTGACATTATGTAGAGTTGAATGGCAGGAAAAGATCCATGTAGCCAACCCCAGTTTGTTGGGACTTTAAAGCTTCTTGTTGTTGTTGTGGATGTGCAATTTGGATCTTGGAGGGGAACCTTTGGAGTTAACCATGTGAAGTATGAGGTGTTTGACAATTCACTTCAATTATTAATGCAGAAACTTGGTGTTAGTTATACTTCAGAACTTGATATGATATCTAAAAGAAAAAATTGCTAGGCCGTTGGGTAATTGTAGTTATTAACTCTTTGTAGCTTCTTGTGTTTTTGCAGTGTCTAACTTCTGGTAGTTTGTACAATCTGACATACAGGAAATAAATGGAAGCTAATATGAAGATTGAGTAATCAACATGTAAGGTATAAGCAATTGGAGAGGACCCTCCATATTAAGAACACTATTTTTTATGGTACTTTGGGGAGTCACAATCTAAGTGATTTCTCTGGCAGCCTATCATGGTTATTTAGTGTTTCAATTCTAAAGTTAACTCGTTGATCATTCATTTTGTAGCTTGGACAATAAAGCATCTTAATTGATTGAAGTCTTAAATGAAAGTCAATTGAGATTCACCAGTACTACCAATCAACCTCAAGAGGTTACAGGATTGTGAAACAGAATCCAAGGTACACCTTGAAATTCCAAGGTTTTTGGTAGAATAGGTTTAATGTCTTGATGCACGAGAGGCAAAGAGAAATTGATACCTTATTGAAGCTAAGTGGGATCAGAGGAAAGAAAAAGGAACAAGGAAACACTCAAAAGAAAGAATATGATGACAATGAATTAATAAATGAAAGCTTATCCACAATTAACCATATTTTTTTTCAGATGACTACAGAAATGTAGTTTATGCAGCAGCTAGCTGAAATATAGCTAGTGTTTTCTGTGCCCACTTATAGACATGTGAATCTCATCTAGTAAGGCTTTTTCAATTGTTCTCTTTCTCTAACCATTGGTTTCTTTTCATCATTAACTTTTTCTATCTTGTTAATTTATTACTATAATCTTATGTGATTTGTTTCTTGTGATGCTTATATAATGACTGATGTGCATGCTTAGAACTGAATGCTTGTTTTGCTTTTCTGGATCCCATACTGTTTCTCTATTATATCATGCTTGCTTGTTGTATTAGTTTTTATGTCCTTATTCATTAGCATGGTCATTGAACTTAGATCTTTCCATCCAGCATCTTTGAAGCCTCATATAAAGACAAAGAAGGACAAGACAGGACGCAAGCCTTTGCCACCTTCTAAGAAACTACGTTTGGAGGCTCAGAGGGTCCTTAAAGAACGTGTTCAAGATATTGCTGAAAAGAAGGGCATAAAACTCAGATTTTGTAATCTCAAGGAATGTGAAGGCCACATGCAATCAGTAGACAGCCCATGTAGTAATATAAGAATGGAGATTGGATGGCCTCCAGGGGTTCCATTTGTTCATCCACATGACCTTCCTAACAAGGCAAAGCTAGGGTTCCTTGAAGCTTATGAACCTGGTTGGGCTGCTTCTCAGCAAGATATGGAGTTGCTATTAGCTCAGCGGTAGAGTATGCCCAGGTCCTTTTGATTTCACCTGTTTCACCCTGCAAGTTTATTGAACCTGGATAGTCTAGTTGACAAATGGTTAACATTTATCAATCGTAATTCTTATACCAACTCTACTTGCTTTTTGTCCATTCATGAGAGAATGTCAAAGGCAATTTTAACATGGTCCCTAATTCTTCTTGAATTTTTTAGAACAAAACATCTTCTGTTTTTATAGTTTACACGATCTGTTGTTTTTGCTTATTCATAACACTCGACGTTGAAGCTCTTCATGCTAATTAAGTATAAACTTTCTTTCTACTTTTTTTTTGTCAAATATCTATCTTCTGGATTCTTATATGTGCTGCATCTTACCATTATTTTCCTTCCTGCAGGAGTCAATCCCCATAACCACCCATGGGTTGTGACCTAACAAACTCTGCCAACAGTTTGCTTAATCACCTAGCAGATGTCCTACTTCAGTTGTCGGTGCAATAGAATAGGTAGTAGTAACATTATGGTAGCATCAGTCATCTAGCCGGCAGACAGAAGTAGAAAGAAGGCACCAAGGTGGTTAGCTTTCTTGTTTCTGTGCTTAATACTCTGAATATAGTGCCACGGCTGAAATCTGCATTGATTCTGAGTTTACCTTGTGCCAAGATCCCTGAAGATTTTATATTTTCACTCTGATCTTTTCTACCTGAAGCTATATATTGCAAACAACACGCTGCACTTGGAAATAATATTTAAGGTATGTCAACTCTCTAGCATTCTTTCTTTTCCAGAGACGATTATTTTATATGGTGTCGATGTATCTGCATGAAATCATAGATCATCTTTCCAAGTCAAGTGGCATGTTTAGTTCAAAAAGGATTTGAAAGAACAGTAGCTGGCTGTCCTTTGCGCTTAATAAAGTGAATGGAATGAGGTTGTTGTAATAATGAAAAGAATTCAGAGGTTCACTGACTATTTGAACCAAACCTGCCTCATCTGATAAAGAATGGATTCAAGCTACTGCAATCATTCAAAGGCTTGATAACGAATCTCTAGATATTATCATGCTTTATCCATGTCTGTTATGATTAGAGGCATGGTTTTAAATCTCATACCGTACCGGGCGGTAAGCTCGGTATATATCGGTTTTTGTAAAAACCGGTAAATACCGGGTATCTCGGTAAATACCGCCCAAGATGCCCGGTATTTATGAAATACCGGGCAGTATTTGCTGTCATACCGGGCTATACCGCCCGATATGACATTGTGTACTGTTGCAACATACCGAGTATTGGAAAATACCGGTATCTCGGTAAATACCGCACGGTATGCTCCGGTATTTAGCAAATACCGGGCGGTATTTGCTGTCATACCGGGCGATACCGCCCGGTATGATCCAACAGCTCTTAAAAAGAGCCGTTGGGTATTGTTCGATACTGTATTAGGGTTTTTCATAGATATAAGAGAATCATTACATTAGAATTTATATAGGGCGACACAGGCCCACAATCCAAAGGGTCCAAAAACTCTGCGTAGCGCAACATAAGACGCTTAGGGCAAATCAGTCGCTACACATCCCAACATACGGTGTTGATCTTAGTCCGTCGTACTCGTACATATCTTGGGGATATACGCGACTATATAAACTCCAATGTAATGATTCTCTTGTATCTATGAAAAACCCTAATACAATATCAAAACAATACCCAACGGCTCTTTAAACATTGCATTCATGTATTTGACATTTGAATATTAATTTTAAGTATTTCTTGATCAATGATGTGTTATTCGAGTTATTTTTAACAGCAAAATTTAAAAAAAAAGAAAAAAAAGGGGACCAGTATGCAATTTCCGTACCGTACCGTGTGCCGGTACGGTACGGTATCGGTACGTACCGATACCGGTCATCCACCGAGATGATGACCGGTATCGGTATTTTAAACCTTGATTAGAGGTGCATTTGTATATGGAATGTGAATTTCATTTTGTTTGTGGATAATGCGTGCAAGCTTTTGTGTAAATCATTCAACTGAAAGTTCAGTGTAGATCATAGGGGTACAAATCTAACTTAGTTAATTTATGGTCTTTGATTTTTCACAATCTAAAATGTAAAGACAATGGATATGACCAGATAATTTATGAATTGAAGAGGTGATGGTTTCTTTCTTGACTAGTAATAGTTCATGCTTTCATGGATTAGAATCTTAAGAAGTAAATCTTTTCATCATGAAATAGCATAAAAAATTGTCTTTTCTTTTACCCCAGTTTTGATAGCATTGGAGTTGCATTTTTACTCAGATTATTTTGACTCTTGTGCTTGACAGCTTGAGCGCTCTCAAAGAAATTTGTAATTTGTTATATGGAAAATGTAAAAATATCCTTTGAGAAGAATTTGCATTTGTCCTTAACATTCTTGTACGGGCAATTTAACATTTAGTCCCCCTTAAATATTCAAACAAATTGTTATTTTTTATATAGTGATAGCTGAGTTCCATGTTCTAGGATGTATTTGGTTGGATGACGTGAATTCATAAGGAAAGGAATAGAAATAGCTAAAGAATATGAATAGACAAGGAATAATATTACTTTGTTTGGTTGACGTTTGACGTTGTAAATAGTTCAAGAATAAAATTACTCTGTTTGATTAGTATAAAGAATAGATAAGGAAAAAAAAATTAAATGATCAAAATATCTTTCTTAATAAAATCGAATATATTTATTTTGTTTGTTTAACATAAAGAATATAAAATTAGTTAAGAAGAAAATGACTAAACTATTTTTTTAAAATATAATAAATTATATTATAATTTATTTTAATTAATAATAATATAATAAAAATATGGATTAATGTAAATTAATTTATTAATGTAAGATAATAAAGATATATTATTTATTTTATTTTCATAAAAAATAATTAAATTTTCGAAAATAATTATTAAAATATTATTTAATAATAAAAATAATAATTATCTATTTAATATATGCAATTATTAAAATTAATTTAATAATTTAATTTTTATATTTTTATTATAAATATTGAAGGACAATATTGGAAAATGATCAAAATATTCTTCTAAAAATATAATAAATTATATTATAATTTATTGTAATAAATAATAACATAATAAAAATATATATTAATGTAAAATAATTTATTAATTTAAAATAATAAAAAATATTATTTATTTTATTTTTATAAAAAAACTAATTTTCAAAAAAATAATTATTAAAATAATATTAATAGTAAAATAATAATTATCTATTTAATATATGCAATTATTAAAATTAATTTAATAATTTTAATTTTGTATATTATTATATAATATTATAAATGTTGAAGGACAATATAAAAAAATATCATAAGGAATAGATAGAGAATACTATTCATTGGGTTGGGATAAAGAATAATATTTCTGATTCATGAGGAATAATATTTCTTATCTATTTTTTATAACCCATCTATTTCTTGTCAATAAGTTGTAACCAAATAAAGAAATAAGTGGGGTATAAAGAATATTATTTTATTCCTTATTTATTTCATCCAATTAAATACTATCCTAGTGTTTGAACCTTGGTTGTTGCAATTAAAATATATCAATGAAAATGGCCCAAATAACAATTATATTTAAATTATTTTAATGGTTGCATTATTATTGTAAAGTAAATTAGTAATCATTTAAATGGTTACAATTACCAGTATATTGCCAAAAGTTAATGCTAAATATGTCTCTCTTTTTTTCAAAATTAATATTAAATTATATTTTTTTAAAAAAATATTTTTGTAGGGGTTTTAGTGCTATTTTGTTCTACTTAATATTTTTCCACAGTTGTAGGCTTATCATATCATTGGAGAAAGTGAATTATAAAAAATAATTTAATCAATTTTCTTTCTCGAGTTTATGAGGTGTTTGATGTGGGGACAAAGAACAAACTAGTGCAGAATGAAACTATTAAAAACATAGAACTTGTGCCCTTGAGCAGTGCTCAGTAAGTAACCATGGACTTGGGGCTTTGCATGTTGTTTTGATGTTCACACTTATTAAATAAAACAAAACGTAGATGAAAGTGGCGGATCCACTGCAGGCCCAGTGGGGACCATGGCCCCCCACTAAGATTATTTTTTTTTTAAAAAAAAATTATTTGCCCCCACTCACAGAATCATGCACGGGCCAAATGGGTAATTACGACTCACATCTCCACGACTCCACATACGCACGCCGGCCGCCGCAGTGTGCAGACGAAATCTGAATAAATCTTAGCATTTATTGTTGCGTGTTTACCTTTGGTAAACAAACGGCACAAATGCACAATTAATCATTACTTAAACCTATTAACCCGACTAAAATTTCATTCCTCCTGCCTTCTCTCTCGCTCGTCAGTCGTCACTCTCGATCTCTCTGACTCTCTCTCAAATCTCAATCGCTCACGGCTCACCTCATCTGCTGCTTGTCGTCGGGCTGCCGCTGTCGCTTGTCGCCGGGCTTCCGCCTACCGCTGGTTGGGTTTCCGCCTACAACCTACCGCCTACCTCCTATTGCCTGCCGTCATCAGACTGCAGGCTGCAGCGCCTGCTGGCTGCCGCAGTGCCGTCGACCGTTGAGCGTCGAGCACTCGAGCTGCCAGCCTGCCACCAGCCGTCCTGCGGCCTGCCGGCTTCCATCAAGCACTCGAGCTGCCAGCCTGCCACAGTGACACTACACCGTGTGACTGCAGCGGTGCAGCCTGCCGCCCGCCACCTTCACAAATCACAGTGCTTCCGTCGCTCGCCGCCCGCCGGACTGCTCGGCTGGTCGTTGAGACGCTGACTCGCTGTTGTTGCCACCTGTCGCCCTGCCGGGATTGCTCGCTACCGCTGCTGATCCCGCTCCCGCTCAACGGCTCAAGTGCTCAACGGTAGTCGCTGCCGCTGCCGATCCCGCTCCCGCTCAACGACAATCGCTGCCACTCCCGCTCAACGACAGTCGCTGCCGCTCCCGCTAACTCGTTGTCGCTGCAGCTAGCTTGCTGCCGCTGCCGTTAACTCGCTGTTGCTGCCGCTAGCTTGCTGCCAGGCTGGTGGCAGGCTGGCTGGCAGGCTGGCAGCTCGAGTGCTTGATGGAAGCCGGTTGGCCGCAGGACGCTCGACGGTCGGCGGCACTGCGGCAGCCAGCAGGCGCTGCAGTCTGATGACGGCAGGCAGTAGGAGGTAGGCAGTAGGCTATAGGCGGAAACCCGACCAGCGGTAGGCGGAAGCCCGGCGACAAGCGACAGCGGCAGCGGCAGCCCGACGACAAGCAGTAGGTGAGGTGAGCCGTGAGTGATTGAGATTTGAGAGAGAGTCAGAGAGATCGAGAGTGACGACTGACGAGCGAGAGAGAAGGCGGGAGGAATGAAATTTTAGTCGGGTTAATAGGTTTAAGTAATGATTAATTGTGCATTTGTGCCGTTTGTTTACCAAAGGTAAACACGCAACAATAAATGCTAAGATTTATTCAGATTTCGTCTGCACACTGCGGCGGCCGGCGTGCGTATGTGGAGTCGTGGAGATGTGAGTCGTAATTACCCATTTGGCCCGTGCATGATTCTGTGAGTGGGGGCAAATAATTTTTTTTTTTTAAAAAAATAATCTCAGTGGGGGCCATGGCCCCCACTGGGCCTGCAGTGGATCCGCCACTGTATGGAGACATGACCACATACAATGGCGGAATGGGTCAGATTCTTACAGGAGACTAGTGGTCTCCATGACCGATTGTTTGGATCCCTTCAAACTAGCTTGGAAACTCAGCAACAAGCCATCGATGTTCAACAAAAGTTATTGGAGACGGTGTTCGCCCAAATCGGCCTCTTGAACAACCAGATGGTTCAGATGAATAAATTAAATTAAGGCGGAGCAGATGGGATTTGGGGGCAATGTGAGTCCGCAACCAAGCCAGTGGAAATCCACACCACAAGGGGAATCAGGGGAGGAGGACGATTTCCCCTTCCCTCCCAAACCGCCTCAGGTGGAGTTACCCATCTTTAACGGAGCTGACGCTGAGGATTGGATAGCATCGACCGATAATTTTTTTGAATTCTATGCCATGGAAGATCAACATCGAGTGACCATGACATCATTCAGAATGGAAGGCTTAGCTAAAAAATGGTTCGGGTGGATGCAGTGTCGGACGCAACTTACTGGGTGGAATCACCTAGTGGAGACAATTTGGAAACACTTTGAGCCTATAGATTCAGAATCGCCTGAAGGACAATTGAGCAAATTGATGCAGGAATCCAAGGTAGAAGAGTATGAGGGCCGGTTCGAAGAATTGGCCATACAGACCACAAATTTGTCAGAATCCTTCCTTGTGAATTGTTGTCTTCGGGTTAAGAGCAGACATCAAGACATAAGTGTTGGCGATGCAGCCCGCTTCCATGCACGAAGCTATAACGATGGCCAAATGTTGTGATGCCAAAATAGCATATATACGAAGGTTCTCGGGTCAGCATTCCAGAATGAAAGGGCCAGCCCACTCCTCTCCGTGGGGGGGGGGGGGGGGGGGGGGTGCGATAACCTTTGCATTGAATCAAACGGGAAGAGCTGCAACTATGGGAATGTCGACTTCGAGACTATGGACTTCCACACCATTGGGGACACGCTTCGTGCTGCGAAAACTTACGTCAGCTGAAGCTCAAAAGAGACGGGAGCAGGGTCTCTCTTATTATTGCGACAAAAAATATACTTGGGGACATAAATGCAAAACACCCCAGCTATTCATGTTGGATGATGGGTTGGTCAAGGAAGGAACTGAGGAGATGCCATAATTGCAAGCTGAGGCTATAGAAGAGGAAGCAGTCGAGCATTCACTGATATCCTTCAATGTGATGTCTAGGAGTTTTTCCCCAATGGCGTTGCGATTTAAAGGATGGATACGAGGCAAAGAAATCCAAGTGCTATTAGACATAGAAAGCATACATAATTTCATACAAGCTCGGGTACCGAAACACCTTGGATTGAACATATATTCGACACCTACCTTTGTAGTGATGGTAGCTAGAGACGCCAAAATAAGCAGTGAAGGAATGATTAAAAGCTTAAAATTGTTGATCCAACGAACGGAAGTCACTACTCATTTCTATGTGTTACCGATCAAGGGATCGAACATCATACTGGGGGTAGTGTGGATGGCGACGTTAGGACCAGTAGTCATGGACTTTGCCAACCATATATTTGAATTCTAGTTGCAAGGCCGAAGGCACTCGTGGACAAGTGAAAGTTGCCTACGCTCGGAACCAATACAATGCAACACCCTTCGAAGGATGTATGAGACTCAAGCAGTGGCCGAAATGTACCAGCTTGAATTAATACCAAACAGTGTGAACCTAGGAAGGTGCGAGGACCAGGAATTGTGTCTATTACTCGAGCAATTCCCAGATGTATTCACTCCTCCAAAGGGACTTCCTCCTGTAAGACATATTGGCCATATGATACATTTAAAGCAAGGATAGCCTCCTATTAATGTCCATACCGGTACCCTTACTTCCAGAAAGGGGAAATAGAGAGGCTAGTGCGGCTAGAGAGGTTGTTGCGGCAACTGCTGAACAAAGGTTTGATTCAAAATAGTGGCAGCCCATTCTCCTCGTCGGTGTTACCGGTTAAGAAGAAGGATGGTATGTGGCGGTTTTGCATCGATTACAGGGCTTTGAATGTTGTGACTATCAAAGACCGGTTCCCAATCCCCATAGCCAATGAACTATTCGACGAGTTGGGTAACATGCGTATATTCTCCAAGATGGATCTATTGGCAGGGTATCACCAAATTCGAGTTCATGAAGAAACGTACCTAAGATCGCCTTCAGAACACACGAAGGGCACTACGAATTCTTAATAATGCCCTTCAGATTGATGAATGCCCCAGCTACATTTCAGGCAACAATGAACGAAATTTTTAGACCGTACTTACGGTGATTTTTGTTGGTATTATTTTGATGATATTTTGATAAATAGCCATACTGCAGAAGAGCATCGTGGGCATCTTCAGGTGATCCTACAGGTATTAAGAAATAATGGCTTCGTAGCAAAGTGCTCGAAATGTGCATTTGGTGCACAGTTATTGAGTATCTAGGTCACTTAGTCTCAGTAGAGGGACTATAGGTTGATCCCACAAAGATTGAAGCTGTGCAGGCATGGCCTACACCTCGTAACCTTAAGGGGTTGAGAGGATTCCTTGGCCACACGGGGTACTACAGAAGGTTCATAAGAGGGTTCGCACAGTTAGCCGCTCCACTGATAGATTTGTTAAAGAAAGAAGCCTTCAAGTGGTTTGAGGAGTCTCAGTCGTCATTCATTACTCTCAAAGAAGCTTTGAGTAGAGCACCTGTGTTTGTGTTACCGGACTTCAATAAGGAGTTTGTGGTCGAAATAGATGCTTCTGGGGTGGGCATTCGAGTCGTGCTAACCCAAGGAAAGCGGCAATGGCTTTCTTTAGTCAGAAACTATCTCCACAGTTGGAAGCCACCCCCACTTACCAAAGGGCGACGTATGCCATCATCCGAGCAGTGTAGACATGGCATCAATACTCGCTAGGCCGAAAGTTAATCATACTGACCGATCACTACTCACTAAAGGAAGTTAAGATGCAGGTTATCCAAACGTCAGAGCATCAAAAAATATTGAGCAGTATACATTAGTATGTAATTACAAATTTAGCCATTTCATATTACCTTTTAAATAAGGGCAAAGAAGTCTTTTTAATACTTCTGTTAGTTCAAAGCTTAGTTAGTTAAAATAACTCACTTAGCTCAGTTTTGTTCAATGAGTTGAGGTTAAGCTTTTCCTTTTTTCCGCAGTTTTCTATCTCCTCTGTTCTTGCATATTTTTCCTTCCTTGTTGTATTGGTTCAAGCCTACTCAAACCTTGTAAGTCTTTGATTAAGCAACTCAATAAACTTGCAAGAGTGCAGATTTGGATTGTTCAGATTCATTTGTTTTGGTGCATTTTTCTCAATATGGTATCAGAGCGGTGTTAGATTGATCGAAGAAAAGCTTCGCGACGTCTGAATCGCAATTTCTTTGCCTTGAGCATTTGGATCTCAGATATGCTTCGAATCCTTCTCGATGGCAAGAAATCGAAGGGGATCTGCTGCCAGATCAAGCGTAGGCGAATCACAAGGAACGCAAGATGAGGAAACATCTTCAAATCTGATAGAAACGGGAGATAATCCCTATCTACTGCAAGGGAGCGACAATCCCGGTATGTCTCTTGTTTCATTTCTGCTCAAGGGTCATGAGAATTTCTTACCGTGGAGAGAATCCATGAAGATCTCACTATCAGCGAAGAACAAACTGGGATTTGTTGACGGATCTATCAGTGAACCAGAAGAAGCGTCGCCGAAGTATAAACTTTGGAAGAGGTGCAATGATATGGTTAGATCCTGGTTGATACACTCAATAATCCCCGAGTTAAGCCCTAGCGTCATATATGCAGTAACAGCTTATGAAATGTGGGTTGATTTAGAAGGGAGATTTGGTCGTAGCAATGAGCTAAGGGTGTTTGATATAGAATTACAGATTTGGAACACTAAACAAGGTTCAATGACAATATCTGCATACTACACCAAATTAAAAGGGCTATGGGATGAGATGAATGCCATAAATGCAAGATCATATTGCAATTGTAAAATCCAAAAGGAAAGCAGAGAAAGAGCCAGATTGAGGCAATTTTTGATGGGTTTGCATGAGTCCTACAAGGGTGTAAGAGGTCAGATGCTTCTGATGAGGCATTTGCCGAACATTTCACAGGCTTATTCAATGCTTGAGCAAGAGGAGACTCAAAGACAAGTTGGAAATGAAAGTACAAATGAGATGGAAAGTGTTGCTTTAAACAGTTATCATCAAGGGCAATCCTTTGCTCCAAAACAGAATCAAAAGAACAAGTATCAGTTTAATTCAAGAAAATTCTGTGAACACTGCTAGAGAACAGGACACACCAAAGAAACATGTTATAGAATTCATAGTTATCCACCTGGTCATAAATTCTATAAAGGAAAGCAAAAGCAAGGTGAATGGGGAAGCAACTCATCAAATGAAAAACAAATAAATAATGTGCAGTCTAACAAAGGTGATGAATCCAATACAAACAACATGGAAGCTGATTCACATCAAAAGGGTCTTGCTGAACAAGTTCAACACCTTGCGGAACAATGCAGCACACTTCTAAGCCTGATGAATCAAAAGCCAAATACCCAACATCAAGTAAATATGGCAGGTATATCTAAGAACTCAGCTAGTGTCATTAATACTCAATCTTGGATTTTGGACAGTGGATCAACAGACCATGTAGCCTCATCCAACATCACCTTAGAAAACAGTATCAAACCTAACCATGGCAATAAAATTTCATTGCCAAATGGAACCACTACCCATGTATCTGAAATAGGAACCACATACCTGAATAGACACATAAAACTCAATAACACTTTACTTGTTCCAACATTCAAGTTCAACCTATTGTCTATTAGCAAGCTAACTACTGATATGAATTGCTCAGTAACCTTTTACCCAAATGAATTTGTCATCCAGGACCTCACTACGAAGAAGATTTTGGGGAATGGTAAAGTGGTTAATGGGCTATACTATATGAGTGGAGCTTCTACCTATACCAGTAAACTCAATTCAAGCCATTTTGTTTCAAATACTTCTGTTGATACTACTTCTTTGTGGCATATGAGGCTAGGTCATATGTCTTTAAATAAATTGAAGTTGCTGAGTGATATCATTCATGAACTCATGTTTCCTTCAAGCACCTTTTGTAATATCTGTCCTTTGGCAAAACAATCATGTTTACCTTTTCCGAAAAGAATGAATAAAGCATCATTTCCTTTTGAAATTGTTCATTTTGATGTTTGGGGACCACATAGGGTTTCTACCTATGATGGCAAAAATTATTTTTTGACTATAGTGGATGACTATACAAGGTGTGTGTGGACTTACCTATTTTCTTCAAAAGACCAAGTGCCTTCATTAGTTATAGATTTCATCAAACTAGTGAAAAATCAGTTTGAGAGAAACATCAAAATACTGAGATCTGATAATGGCAAAGAGTTTTATAATCATACCTTAAATACCTTTTTAGCTAGTGAAGGAATAGTCCACCAAAGCTCGTGTGTTGAAACTCCTCAACAAAATGCCTTAGTAGAAAGAAAACATAGACATTTATTAGATGTAGCTAGAAGCCTCAAGTTTCAATCTCAGTTACCTTTAGAATTTTGGGGAGATTGCCTTTTGACTGCAACATATCTTATAAATAGAATACCAAATTCAGCCATAAACAATAAAAGTCCATATGAGATGATGTATAAAAAAAGGCCAAACCTATCTCATCTAAGAGTCTTTGGTTGTCTATGCTACACAAACACCATTAAGCAAGGTAGGACAAAGTTTGAACCTAGAGCATTTGAATCAGTTTTTATAGGATATCCTCACGGCAAGAAGGGATATAAAGTGTATGATATAAAAACTCAAGCCATTTCAGTTTCTAGAAATGTTACTTTTGTTGAACACATTTATCCCTTTAATATTCTTGAGCCACAAAGCACCATCCTTCCAATTCCTATTCCATCTCAGAATAGTCATTTTCCATTAAGCATTGATGCTTCTGCTAAACCAGATTTCATTCCTATTAACCAACCAAGTAAGTCATCCACTAAAGCAAAAAATGTTTTGAACTCAAATGAGATGCTGAAGTTCCTAGTGAAGTTGAAGACCACAATGAAGTTGTGATTGATAACCAAGAAGTTGAAGATGATAACCCTTCTCAACCTAACCATCCACCTATTAGAAGAAGCCAAAGAGAGAAACACAAGCCACTAAAGCTCCATGATTATTGTTGTGGCTCATTAACCCTCAAACCAGAAACCAAATTCAAAACCAAAACTTCACCCTATCCATTGCAAAAGTATATGTGTCTAAACAATATACCTACTGACCACAAAAGCTTCCTTGCATACTTAGACAATCATCATTGTCCCAAAAACTATGGTGAAGCTGTCCAAAGTCAAGAATGGGTGCATTCAATGCAAACTGAGCTTAGAGCAATAGAAGAGAACAAAACATGGGAACTGTGTAGTTTACCTCATGACAAAAATGCCATAGGCAGCAGATGGGTATTTCGCATTAAATATAACCCTGATGGAAGTATAGAGAAATTGAAATCAAGGGTTGTAGCAAAGGGCTTTACACAAGTAGAAGGTGTGGACTTTCAGGAAACATTTGCTCCTGTATCAAAGATGACAACAGTAAGAACTTTGATTGCCATAGCTGCTTCAAAAAACTGGCCATTACAACAATTAGACATAAACAATGCTTTTTTGCATGGAGATCTCAATGAGGAAGTTTATATGGTTAAGCCATTGGGTTATGGAGTCCCTACTGATAATAGAGTGTGCAGGTTAAAGAAATCAATATATGGTTTGAAACAAGTAGGCCGACAATGGTTTGCAAAGCTTTCAACAAGTATTCTCTCTAGAGGGTTTACACCAAGTTCAGCTGATCCTTGTATGTTCATTAAAGGAAGCAAAAACAAATTGATGATCATCCTAGTTTATGTGGATGATATAATCCTCACGGGAACTGATGTGAATGAGATGAGTTCATTAAAAGTATTTCTGAACAATCAATTCAAAATAAAGGACTTAGGAAATTTGACTTACTTCTTGGGTTTGGAAATACAAAGATCAAATGCAGGAATTCACATTTGCCAAAGAAAATATATTACTGATCTTCTTACAGAAATGAATTTACAAGAGTGTAAACCCAAAGACACACCTATGCAAATGAACAACAAGTTGAGTAATGAATTCAGCAAAACTGATACTTCATTTGATGATGAGTACTTGTACAAAAAGTTGATTGGAAAATTGCTTTATATAACAATTACAAGACCTGACATAGCTCATAGTGTACAAACACTTAGTCAATTCTCTCAATCTCCTAAACAATCACACTATAAGGCTGTTATCAGAATCATAAAGTACTTGAAAGGAGCTCCCGGACTTGGTCTGTTTTACCCAGCAGAAGCAATTTCCACCTTGTCTGGATACTGTGATGCAGACTAGGGCAGCTGTGTAATGACTAGGAGGTCTGTTTCAGGTTATATGGTGAAGCTTGGGTCATGTTTGGTTAGCTGGAAATGCAAGAAACAACAAACTGTCAGTAAATCTAGTGCAGAAAGTGAACTCAGATCTTTATCAAGTGCTACTGCAGAAATAAGCTGGTTTATTAAACTCTTAACAGAGATTGGCATTGATATAAATTTACCTGCTCCAATGTATTGTGACAACAAAAGTGCAATCCATATAACTGCTAATCCTATTTTTCATGAAAGGACAAAGCATTTAGAAATAGATTGTTATTTTGCTACAGAGAAATACTTGCAAGGAAAGATCAAACCTGTTTATATACAAGGGAAGGAACAACAAGCTGACATTCTCACCAAATCACTTCCACAACAGCAGCATGAAAAGCTTCTAAGCAAGCTTGGCCTGGAGAATCCTTTCTCCAAGCCTAGCTTGCGGGGGGGAGTATTGAGCAGTATACATTAGTATGTAATTACAAATTTAGCCATTTCATATTACCTTTTAAATAAGGGCAAAGAAGTCTTTTTAATACTTCTGTTAGTTCAAAGCTTAGTTAGTTAAAATAACTCACTTAGCTCAGTTTTGTTCAATGAGTTGAGGTTAAGCTTTTCCTTTTTTCCGCAGTTTTCTATCTCCTCTGTTCTTGCATATTTTTCCTTCCTTGTTGTATTGGTTCAAGCCTACTCAAATCTTGTAAGTCTTTGATTAAGCAACTCAATAAACTTGCAAGAGTGCAGATTTGGATTGTTCAGATTCATTTGTTCTGGTGCATTTTTCTCAATAAAAAAGGTTGATCAAATTAATGGGATATGACTTTGATATCCACTATCGGGCATGAATGATAAATACGACTATCGACGCACTTTCAAGGAAGCCTGAATACAACCAGATGGTGCTATCTCGGCCAGTGTTTGATATCCTAGAAGAAGTCAAAAGGCTTAATTGGGAGAATGAAGAATTATCCCGACTGTGGCAGGGAGTGAACTGTGGCAGCGAGGGAAAACCAAAATATGAAGAACGAGATGGAATCCTACTATTTCGGGGAAGAATTGTGGTACTCGATGATTGCACACTCAAATCAATATTGCTAAGAGAGTTTCACAGCTCTGTCATAGGTGGTCATGCAGGAGTTAGCAAGACTTATCATAGGCTATCTACAAATTTCCATTGGAAAAACATGCGACATGATATAAAGAAATTTGTGGCAGAATGTCAAGTCTGCCAATGAGTGAAGAGCGAACAATTATCCCCCGCAGGCTTACTACAACCTTTACCAATACCAAACGAAGTGTTCGAGGAGATCTCAATGGATTTCATCACAAGATTACCACCATCCAATGGGAAGACGACCATATTAGTGGTAGTGGATAGGTTGACCAAATACAGTCACTTCTTCGCACTGCCGAGGAATTACTCTATAGAGAAGGTGGCTGAAGTAATTCTTAATGGAATTATAAAACTCCATGGCATTCCAAAATCCATCATTAGTGATTGTGACAATCATTTCCTCAGTGAAATGTGGGGGGAGCTCTGCAAACTACAAGGAGCTGAGCTAGGCTTCAGCTCCGCATACCATCCTTAGACCGACGGTGAGGCCTTGAACCAATGCCTCAAGATGTATTTATGAAGCTTTGTGTTTAATGAGCCAACTAGATGGGAAAAATATTTGGCATGGGTAGAATATTGGTACAATACATCTCTTTAGTTGTCCGCAGGCATGACACCCTTTAAAACTCTATATGGGTGAGATCCACCGAAATTAGTAAGGTACGTCGGCGGCTCTTCAAAAAATTCAATAGTAGATCAGGCCTTGTTGTTTCAGGGACGAGATTCGAAGACAACTAAAGAGAAATCTGGGCCGAACACAAGAATGAATGAAGGTTCAGGCTGATAAAAAAGGCGATATGTGGAATTTAAGGAAGGCGAGTGGGTCTTTGTAAAACTATAGCCCTATCGCCAATTATCTCTGTGGTTGCAACAACAACAAAAGCCCGAGCCTAGATTTTTTGGACCATTTCGTATCATTAAGAAGATAGGAAGAGTAGCTTATAAACTGGAGTTGCCAGCAGCAACAAGAATCCACCATGTTTTCCATGTGTCGGTATTAAAACAATGCAAGGGGAATCCCGACATGCAAGTGACACCTCTGCCTCTCCTAGAAATGTCAGACAGTGTCGAAAGAGAGGAATATACAATCCACGATGAAGAAGATGGAAGTGAGACGTGGAAAGAACACGACTCCCAAAACCTTGGAGACAATGTTCTTTCTGAAAGGTGTTAAGTCACACTTAAGGGAGCGGGGGGGGGGGGGTGAATAGTATGAGTCTAGATTCTATCACTACTTTAAATTTTACTCTAAATGCGAAAACAAGATATGTGAATGAGAACAACAAAATCATACAATGCTAACAAGTTGATTTATAGTGGTTCGGCCCAATACCTACTCCACTACCTTGGCTTACCACCAAGGATTTCACAACCACTTATATTAACTTTCCTTTCTTTCTAATGAGGGTCTACCAAGACCTTACCTCTCACACTAGATAGTGCCTCTATCTCAAACCTAAGGAATATTAAAGTTACAAACAAGTGAACCCAAGGTGTGTCACCCACACCTTCTTACAAACACAAGCAATTAAGAAACAACAAGAAAATACAACAATAATGAGCAATAATCAAAACAATAAACTACTTAGCTTCAACATAAGATCCTTGAGAAAAATAGTTCAATAAAGGCTTCAAATATTGTTAGAATGGCTCAATGAATAGTTGGGAACTAAAGAAAGGCAAGTTTGAGAGCTTATATAAAGATCCTAAGTGTAGGGGCTCAAAAAGAGCAGTTCAAGAATTTGAAAAGGAGTCGTTGGCTTCTTTGTGATAGCATATTAGTAGCAGAAAATTTGTCACAGATCGATAGCAGATTGGTAGTAGAAGACAATTTTATGCATTTGCTCGTTTTCAAGTTTTCGGGGTTTGGGTTTCGGGTTTTTGGGTCCTTATGCATCAAATAGATGATTATACAAGTATACTCGATGCCCTAATCCTAAACTCTATCTTTTTGATGAAATTCGAGCGATGACGAGCGTCATTGTCGATTTCTCAAATTTCTCCGATTTATCAGATCGGGGACGTCGCGAAACCAATATGAAACCTGAAAAAAATTATTGCTCAAATATTAGTTCCATGTTTATTATTGTTCATGCCTGAGAGTCGGGGTCTTCTGGTCCAGTCTGGTATATCTTTATAGAGTTGGCAATATATGGTCCGACCCGATAGCCCGAAAAAATATCGGGTTCGGGCCGATCCTTATCGTGCTCAGGCCGTTATCGAGCCGTCCTGATAAGGCTCAAAAAGTTATCATGTCGGGATGGGCTAGGCGGTGTAGGCCCAGCCCGGCCTGGTAACCTGATAAGAATTTTGTGCATTATCAAAATTATCAGGCTATCGGGCCCGAATCGGCCCAATAGCCCGATAGCTCGGTTATAATGGCACAATTTGAGCCCGATAACTCGATTTTATTTTTTGTGTTACTGGGATAAGCGGGCCTACCATGCCGGCCTGTTATTATTTGTGTTGGGCCGGGCTAGAGATTCTAGGCCTGAATTTTTATCCGGTCGGGCCGATCCGATAACATCGGCCCAACATGAATTGCCACCCCTACATCTCCATCTCGGCGCGGGGGGGGGGGGGGGGGGGGGGGTCTTGCAAAAGACACTCTGACGCCCAAGTTAGAGTGACTCCAAGGTGGAGATTATGGAATTTGGAACTTAGGGTTACTTGGGTGCACCGCGTCTATATATATTGCAGGTGGAGATGATCATGCTTACCTGGCAATCTCGCTAGGATTGTTGCCCGGAATGGGTGGGTCGAGGCCAATCCCGGAGATGATGGGTTTATGATGGTATTTCCCTCATGATAAGGGGGGACATTGCAGTCCATGTTTGGCTGGGTGGATCCCCCGGATGGAGCCGCCTGTCTTGGCTTGAGTTTGGCTCAAAGGCGTTGCTTGGGCGGAGCTCCCTGGGCGGGGCCACGGAGTTTGGTTTGGGGTAAATGGTGGGACACTACCGGGTCTAGTTCAACCGGGCCCAATAGTTCTAGTCTAGTCCACAGTCCCCGAGATTGGTTAGAGTCTGAGAGACTGCGTGCTGAGCTCTGAGTGAGATTAGTCTTTACAACCTTGGCTGGTTTTGAGGTGACGTTTGAAACAATCCTCCTTGATGCGCGCCTTCTGTACTGTAGATATATCTCGGTAGAAAGTGACCATGAATAGAAATTTGGCAGTCGTTTCCTGAGGCATTAATCACAGTTATGTCTTTGATGGAAAGGAGTATCATATATTCGTCAGTTATGATGACGATTAAATAGTCCCCTGCTTTGCTATGTGCTATGGAGATCATGGGTTGGGAAGTGTCGAAGATGGCCATCCTATCAGAGGTTGTCTTTTGTTCGGCAAGGGGTTTGCCCATGGTTTAAAATATCGGTATCGGTACTGATCTCGGTCTTTGACCGATACCGGTACTGTACCGTACCGACACACGGTACGGGCTGATACAAAAAATGCATACCGAACATAATTTTTTTTTTAATTTTGTTGTTAAAAATAACTTCAATAACACATAATTGATCAAGAAATACTTAAATTTAAGATTCAAATGTCAAATACATGAGTACAATGTTTAAAATGCGGATGAATGATGTCCGTCGTATTCATACATATCTTGGGGACATACACGACAAAGGTTGACACCATACGTCTCCAATGCCCATATCTGAAAATGATCACATGCCATCATGCCTTGGTATCCATTATACCACATACCCATTAGTGTTTCTTTGTTGGCAGTCCAAGAACTAGTCCCTGTATGATCAGTTGAGTAGGTACTTGATACAGAGTAGGTTGATTTAGAAACTTCTTGCAAGCTACTCATTATATCATGGCGGTAATCTTGCAAAGCTGTTGGTCCACCTCCTCGACGCCGGCCTCTTCTTGTACACCCGAGTTGTTCCTCCATTTTTAGCACCGTGATCCTGATCTTGGGTGCAGTGGTCGAAGTATTGCTCATTCGTCCATAGATCGATAGGTGCTGGTGTTGATGGCACGACAGTGTCTTCTCCCCCAGCTCCATCATCATCATCATCATCTCCTCCGTCTTCTGTGCTGCTACTGCTATGAGCCGAGGGCTCGTCTTCTTCGTCCTATTCCGCTTCTGCAATTGCATCCAAAGGATCAATTGGTCGTTTCCCTTTGCCTTTGCCTTTGCCTTTGCCTTTGCCTTTGCCTTTTGCCTTTGAAGGTGAAGGTGTCGCCTTCTTCTTTCCCTTTGATTGTGAAGATGGAGAGTCAAATGTGGATTATCGTCTTACTTGTCGAACTCATTGAGAGTCCAAGGGAGAAAGGGTCATGTCCCTCTCAAGAGCTTGATTGTTCGTGTCTTCTGGTTGGCTCTCAGACTCAATAACATCAGATATAATTGGTGAAGGCCGAGGTGGTTCGCTTGGTTCATCAAGAAGAGGCGAGTCAGTCTCCATTGCACTCCACCAATCAATTATTGGGTCTGCATAGCCTTGGACGAACTCGACATCGAACGGATCTACATGTGGAATATCTCTATCTTCATTCTGTAACGCCCGCATTCGAAGTTGTATGTTGTAATGAACATATATGAGCTTCTCTAATCGGGCGTACGAAAGGTGGTTGCACGGCTTCGTATGAATCAAGGCGAAGGTCGACCAATTCCTCTCGCATCCACTTGATGATGTGGTTTGCGAGAGGATGCGTGTTGCAATCTTTCGAAGAGTTCGAGTTTCGGTTCCAAATTGCAACCACCATTTGACTACAACAAATTTAAAATTAATATTAGTAATGAGATTTTATCTTTGATAAATAAATTGGCAAAAAAAATTTATCTACCTGGATCCATAGTATCTCGGATGGAGATTGCAAATAAATCTCCGAAAATGCCAGTTGCATCTCGGAACCATTTTGATTCATTGAGAGCTTGTGCTGCTTCTTGGCTGGAACCCAACATTCGTTGTATGTCCTTACGCAGGGGATATAACAAACTCTTGACCGTTCCAAGATTATATTTGTATTGGTATGCGGGATTTAAATAATACTCTATAAAAAATTAAGCATATTGAATTAAATTTAAATAATTTTCAAATATTAAATAAAAAATACCTGCGATGTATATGTCACAGCCCATTTGATTATCCCATCTCCGAGAGATAATTTCGATGAAGTGCTTATACTTGACAGGAGAAATCATAACCCTCTTGATTTCTTCTTGTGCTTGGTGGATGTAGTGGTAGAGATGGCTCATTTGAGGTGTCTTTTCCATATCCATCTGTCATAGAACCTTGTACAAAGGTTCTACGGCGATGATTATTTCTGCGATGCAATCCCAGAAGCGCGTGTTGAGGATGTACTTCTCTGTTTGTTTTCCATCAATTTTTTCGGCATATCTTGATGAAGTTCATTCCTCACTTGTAAACATGGTTCTAAGGGCCGCCTTTTTTTTTGTTGGAGCGACCTTAATGCGATGAAGTTGGTTGCAAAACGAGTCGCTCCCAGTCGAAGAATTTTATCTAAAATATGGAATTATCATTAGTAATTATTTATGATAAACTAATTAATAAATAAATACTGTAAATTATTTTAAAATTAATAAATTATCTTCTATAAAATTTTTCATTAGGGCATGTACCCATGTGTGGTTGCAGATGAAGCAGGTAATTTCTTGCGTCTTCTTTACTGTCGACTTCACTATCGGTATATCACCGATATCTTTCATCATTAGGTCTACATAATGGGCTGCACATGAAGTCCAACATATGTGAGGGTAATCTTGTTCAATTATCTCACCTGCCCATTTGAAATTGGCTCCGTTGTCGGTTATAACTTGAACAACGTTCTGGGGTCCAATCTCCTCGATCACCTCCGTCATCAGCTTCGAGATGTAGTAAGCGTCATGGATTTCATCGGACGAGTTCACCGACTTGTGATAAACAACCATCCCATTGCAATAGATGAGGAAGTTGATGATGCTCATTCGGGTTGGCCCGGTCCAGCTATCGCACATCAAACTGCATCCGTACTCCCCCCATTGCCGCTTGATTATGTCGATCCATTGCTTTATTTCATCGACCTCCACTTCAAGATAAGGACCTGAAATTTCATAGGGAGCTGGAGGGGCAATACTTGGGCCTACCTTTTGGATGGTAGACACCATGATTCGATAGTATGGATTATTGGCTACATTTGCGGGAATCCAGCTAAAGTGAAACCATTTGGACATGGCTCTCCCCAACTCCCACTTCTTCGTCTTGCCCCAAGCATCGTCTATGCGCGGTTGCTTTGCTGATGGAGGAGGAAATACCCTGGGATCAAGATCAGAAATATCAACATTAGTTTTCCTACCACTTGCTCCGAGGTTTGTGAAGAATCCACGAATGCCTCCTCTGCTTTGAGGTACCCTCATGCTAGAACTTCGGCCAATTTAAGGACCGGAGGGAATTAAACCACTTCGGTCCATTGATCCGGCAGCCGGAGTCGAGCCGGCGCTGCTTGTGCCACCGCTGCCACTGCCGCCACCATACTCAAAATGAGATCTGGGATAGTACATCCGATCTCATTTGAATGCAGCGTGCTCCAATGAAGCTTGGATGCCGGCTTCAAATTCTGGATCCTCGCCGTCACCGGCACCCTGAGCCTCGTAACGACCACCGTCGACTTCTTGGGCAGCTCGTCGGTCAAACTCGGCTTGTTGAGCTGCATTCTTAAGATGCTGCTCCTTCTTGTTGGTGAGCATATCTTTGAACATCTGTCGGACTTTCGGCGGTGTTTTGGTGCATTTGACGACGTTGCCGGATGTTCCAGTCAAATGTGCCTTCAATTGAGTGACACCTCCACCACGGCAAATCATATTACAGTGGATGCATTGCTAGTGGTTAGCCTTCTCCAATCGAACACCGTGTTGCCATGCGGGGTCGGCTTGAGATTTCGGCGCCATTTCAATAGAGTTTCGGCATGGAAATTAAGAAAAAAGATATTAGAGAGAGAGAGAGAGTTTGAGAGGGATTGAGAGTTTAGAGAGTTTAGATGAGTAGAGGGGTGAGTAGGGGTGAAATATATGTTTTGGGGGATTTATATAGACCCCAAATTAGGTCAAATCAGGTCCCAAACGGCTATATAGCCGTTTGGGACCGTTCTACTACAGTTTAAGAGCCGTTGGGTCATACCAGGCGGTATCGCCCAGTATGACCTCAAATACCGTCCTATATGGGCGGTATTTACCGAGATACTAGGTATCGTCCAATACTGGGTATCTCGTATACCGTTTTTTCCAAAAACTAGTAAATACCGATCATATCGGGTGGTACGGTATGGTATTTGAAACCATGGGTCCGCCGTTTGTCATGGGTTTGTACCATCAGGCTTAAGGATCGGAGAAGGAGTTCCACATGTAGGTCTGTATAATCAGGCTTACGATGAAGGCGAGGCATGTTTCCAAGGTTTTTAGGAACACCGTGCTGGCTTAGAACCCTTATCAGCGGTTCTTGGCTTTGCCCGTCGCCATTTTGATTTCCTTTTCTGCCTGTCCTTCCAACTCCTGGGTTGCAAGGGCTTCCCCGACCCAGTTTGCGCACACTGCCGAATCTTGGGAGCGGGACTCTGAGCCAAAACTTCGTTTCTTGCTCATCTCGCTCAGCGTTCATCTCAGATGTTCTATTTGAAAGTGTTTTTTTCTTTGAATAGCCCCCTGTGGGCTTCTAAGTGTATGTACCCCTTTTGTGGGATTTTATGAAGTAAAAGATATGTCCTTTTTGCCTAAAAGGTTGTTTCCTGCATGCTCGTATTGGTGTAGTATTTGAACTGCAATTTTACCTGTGATGATGTAGGCGCTTAGGATTGTGCTATTTGTTTGAGAGTGCGTCGGGCTAAGCCGAAGGCCGTGTTTAAGGCCAAGGACCAAACTTAGTGGAAATCGAGTTCGCAGTAGGAATGCTCAAGGTCGTGTTGCTCACATGGGAGCATGCCAGACTGAGCCGAAGGCCGTGTATAGGGCCGAGGACCAGCCTCGATGAAAACTGAGCATGCAATAGGCACGCTTAGGGCCGTGTTGCTCGTTGGGAGCATGCCAGACTGAGTCAAAGGCCGTGTGTGGGGCCGAGGACCAAACTTGGTGAAAATCGAGCTCACGATAAGAACTCTTAGGGTCGTGTTGCTCGCTAGGAGCGTGCCGGACTGAGCCGGAGGCCGTGTGTTGGGCTGAGTGTTGGCTTTAGGTTTTCAACATTAGTCTTAAGCTCGGTTTTGATGGTTTTGATGAAAACAAACATGGGAATAGTAATTTCATTGAGAATATCTTTCATGTTTCATATCAATTAGCGTTCGATGTCCTCGATCAAAAATATCTGAAGAAATCAAAAATCGGAAGGACATTGATCATCGTGCTCGGGTTCATCGCGTAAGTTTATTTAAGATCGACGAGTGCACCAAAGTCGCTTGGATGAGTCCAAAGATCAAGTCAAAAGCTCTCCAAGATGATGCTCGTTGAAAGCCGAAACCCGAAAACCAAGCGAGGAAGAAATAGGCTGAAAAAACAATTTCAGCCTATGTTCAGTCGACCGGGCGGTCGACTGAATAGGGTAAGAAAGAAAGGCCCAGCCATTTCGATCGACCGAACACTACCGAAAAATGGCAGTGGGCACTTCGGTCGACCAGTCGGTCGACCAACAGTGGCTAGTTTTGGGCAGTAGGCTTGGTGGTTGACCGGTCGGTCGACCGACCTGCTGAATGCTGAAGACGCGAGATCTCGTCGGTCGACCGACGGGTCGACCGAAGGTCGGGGATGAATAGTCGCGTCTGGGCAGTCGACCCGTCGATCGACCGACCACAGACAGTTGAGCAACGGTCGAATAGTCTGTCGATCGACCATTCGACCGGTGGCCTGTAACGGATAGTTTTCTATCCGTTGAACAGCCATTTCTTCACGAGGGTATAAATACACCCTCATGTACATCATTTAATCTTCTTCCTTGATCAATATAGATTTTTTGAGCCATTAAAGGAAAGATTTGAGCCTTCCAAAAGATTGATTGAAGCGCACCCTGTTCTTCATCGAGTTCTTCTTCAAGCGTCGTCTGCTTCCTCAACTCGGGATTTAATTCAAGCTCAACGACTTGGCCGAGTTGGAGGTTCCAAGGCTTGGAAAAGAGTAGATAATTTTGTTTTACTTTAAGCTCTTTTCCCTTGTAATTTTATCTGTTGTTTGAATCGATTTTTGATTTGGGTTTGTGAGAAGACCTTGTGTTAGGTCTTGCATATAAGTGGTATCCTTGGAGTAGAGGGAGTAAAGCCACTTGTTTAATTGTAGTATTTACTAGGATTAGTTTAGTTGTCCTTTAGGGTTGAGGTGGGAAAGTGCTCTCGGTAGGAAGACGGGATACTTCCAGGTGTGGAAGTGCCTTCGATTGGAGAGCGGAGACTTTCCGGTGCAAAGTCCTCGTTGTAAGGCAAACATAAATTAATCTAGTAAATCTAGTTTGGAAATCCTAAGCGGGGTGCTTAGGTAGTGGAGTAGGCATTGAGGCCGAACCACTTTAAATTGTGTGTTTGCATTGCTTTATTGTTTGTTTTAATTGCCTTATCATTTATCGCTTCCGCATATAATCATCGAATTGCAAATTGTCTAACTAATCTAAGCAATCGATAAAAGTTAATTTAGGCTAATCGAATTAGTAAACACACTATTCATCCCCCTCTAGTGTCACCATTTCACCAACAATTGGTATCAGAGCGTGTCGTAGATTGTGATTTCACCATCCGTTCTATAATTCGTCTCGATCTAGAAATGGCTCTAGAGTCGGTAGCGTCTACACCTCCTAGGTTCGATGCCTCTAACTTTGGTCTATGGAAATCTAGGATGTACACATTTCTAAAGACTCAAGGTTTTGGTGTCTTTAACATGTTACATTGGGAATTCATTAAACCTAAGGATGATATGCATGCTTGGACTGAAATGGATAAGAAAATGTTTAAGTATAATGGAGATGTCATGAATTACATACTTAGCACATTACCAAATGACATCCTAGATAAAGTCATGCATTGTTCTTCGGCTCATGATTTATGGGCTAGTTTAAACGTTTTATACGATTATGTCAAAACCGAAGAGATTGGCACTTTTGGTGAAGGTGGTGATGACAATGGTCACTCACCTACTACTAATCTTGGTTTTGATGCTCATAGTTCTTCTAGTCAAAGGAGTAGCTCCAAGAGCCGAAAAAGGAAAGTAGTGTGTCATGCATGCAAGGAGAAAGGGCATGTGAAGAAGAATTGTCCCACCATGAAAAACAAGGCAAAGAAGAGGTCAGAAGCTTCTACATCATCATCCCATTCAAATGAAGCATTCTCTTGCAATGACTATGAAGCTACTTCAAAAGTTTGCCTCATAAGTACCAATGATGGGGTACACTCTTTCCCTTCTAGTCATAATATTGATAATGAGAGTACTAGCTCTTCTAGTTCATTCAATATGCCATATGAAGAACTAGTTGAGGAATGTCAAAAAATGTATGCCTTGCTAGTTAGAAAAGATAAGGAAAACAAAATGACAAAAAAGGAAAAATGTAATGCTTAATTCTCATTTGCATGAATCCAAACTAGAAAATGAAAAATTGAAATTGAGTTCATTTGATTCATTCCATGATAATGTAAAATTTGAGCTTAAGGACTTGAAGCTCAAAAATAACAATTTTAAAAAAGAGAATTGCATGTTAAAATCTCAATTACATGCATTACATACATCCATGAATGAAATGAAAAGTGAGATTACTTTTTTGAATAAGAAAGTAAATGAAGTAAAAAATGCTTCATTTCCTAAGAACACTAGAATGAAAAATGCTTATGTAAAGAATGCAAATGTTCATCATCATTCCCATGCTAAGCATTCTACCATCAAACCTCATGTTCAAAATAAAAATGTTTCATCTAAGAATGCTCATATTCATCATGTCTCACATATCAAGCATTCAAATGATAGATCTAATGTCCATAGCATAAATAAAAAGAAATTCAATGGACATTGTTTTTGTTGTGGTATTTTTGGCCATGCTATTGTTGATTGTGCATTCAAGAAAAATCCAAGTGTAGTTAAGACACTTTGGATTCCTAGGCCAACTCACCCCCAAGGACCCAAAGTAATTTGGGTACCAAAAGTCTCATCTTCTCTTGTAGGGGAAGCTACCACACAGGAATAAAGAGAACTGAAGAGTTGAAGTTGACCTTGGATATAAATGAGAAATCTCCAAGAGGTTGCAACTTCGAATCATCATGATGCCTAAAGTATGGAAATTGGCATCTAGGTATATTCTGTATCATCTCATTCTTTGGTTTGTATATGCTTAATTTGAGTGTTGATATATGCTTAATTTGAGTTGTTTTCCCCGCTCTTAATATATTTCAAAAATGTTTTTTGATTTTTGATTTCTCGGTCTCTTCGGAGACCCAAGTGGCCTGTACTGGACCTAAGCGACCTTGCAATTCTAAATCGTAGACACATTGTGGCCTTTCGGTTTTCAACCAATAGGAAGGGTTGGAGATCATATTTTTCATTTATACTATATTTGTGATATCTGAAATTCGTTTTGATATCACTCGATTTCATTTTGAAACGAATTTGAAACCATTTAGCAAAGTGATATTTGATAATGATCTTGATGCTTCTCTTTGCTTTTTGGTTGAGTTAGCTTGCTAAGTAGCTATATTTTCTCTAAAAATATTAGTGTAACTTCTTGCAAGTTATATGAGTATTATAGGAAGGCTAACTAGGAAGAAAAAGATTAGTTTGACTAAATCATCAAGAATAGGGTATAACCTTGGTAAATTCAAAATCTTAGTGTTATACCTCATTAGTTAAGCTTAAACTATGTCTCTATACTCATGATTAAAATTACATGTAAAATCCTTGATCTTTCATGAGTAGGTAAAATTCTAGCACTTAGGCAAATTTCATTGAATAAAATTTGCTCTAGGTTGATACTTGTTATTAGAAACATTCTTGTAAGTCCAAACTAGTTTAACATGTTTAGGGATCTTATGCCTCAAATAGTTCACATCTTGATCCCTTAGATTCATTTTGAAATCATGGTATTCATCTTAAAATGAATCTTAACTATCTAGCATAGTTTAAGGTTTTAAATGAAATTTTGTATTGATCCCTTACTAGTTAGTATGTTAGCTTGCTAGTTGACATATTATTTCATTATGATACTAATGATGTCTACTTGTAAGTTATGAATGTAAATGAAGACAATGCTATCTAAAAGAAAATAAAAAAGAAAATGAAAAAGTTGGGCAAATTTTCAAGAAAAATGTATGAATTTTATTTTGCAAAAATCTTTGAAAAATAATTAAATTTTCATATTTAATGATGTCTCTATACTCATGATTGATGTTGCATGATATATGTATGAAATTTCATGAGTAGAAAAATGTTTTGATAACTTAGGCAATTTCATGATATCTTGATTGAATGAAACTTGCTCTAGGTTAAAACTCATATTAGAGACCTCATTTTGAGTAAACATCAAACAGACATGTTTAGACACACATGATATGACTCTAGGTGTTCAATCTTGAAAATTCATGTGTAGATGAAAATGTGATGACTAGATCACATTAGTGGACTTGAGCTTAAAAGGTTTGACCCGAGTCAACAAATTGACTTGGACACTTGATTTTAAGTCCAAACTTCATAAACATGTTTAGAAATAGGTATGACATGTTTCCATGCATTTAGAGTGAAAAATTCATATGAATATGGATAAAATGACATGGAGGTTAATTCATGTTTACCTCTCTTTGAATCTTGTTGACCCAAGTCAATAAGTTGACTTAAAGGTCCCATTTTTAATCCATATTTGTGGAACATGTTTAGATTTACTCATGTTAGGTATCCATAGGTTTAAATTTGAAAAATTATGAGTAAATGTTAAGATTGAAACTTAGCAAGTTTCATAAAAACTAGTTTAGTTTTGAATGAAACCATGCTAGGTTGATATCTTGACTTAAGAATATAATTTTCATCTCAAACTTGACATACACTCTTTATATGACCATTATGGAATTGCCATTTCTTCAAGAATTGATATCACCAATTTTAGTTATTTCTAGGAAAATATAGAAAAATCTTTTTTAAATGTTTCTTGAAACTGCACATTCCCTGAAAAATCTAGTTTTATCAGTAAAAATTTCAAAAAGTTTCATCAAGAATCGGATTTAAAATGGAATTTTGAAGTTGGATTTCAAAAATACAAAGTATCACTTATTTGATATATCAATCTTTTCGATACTTTGATCTTTCTTCAAAAACTTCAAATGAAAACTCATGAATACCATATGAATTCCATTTCTAATATCATTCACACAATTTCTTGAGTAAAATTATTTCTATGAATGATTTTGATATCTTGAAGGATACCTAGAAATAACCCTTTGATTAAAATCAATATAGGATGAAAAATGGTCTTTGAGAATTCTTTTGAGTTCAAACTTTATTCATGTATTTCAAATGATCATTCAATATTTGGTATCAAAATTTTCATCCAAAAATTGGTTTCAAAAATAATTGTTGCAATATGAGTTTGTATAAAGTCAAAAGTTTGATTTTTGAAAACTTTAAGTATAGGTTGACCTAAGTCAACAAAGTGAATTAAAGATTTCATCTTAAGCCCAAACTTAATTCATAGACTTATATTATCTCATGTTAGATGTCCAAATGCCTAAGTTTGAGAAAACATGAGTAGATAGCAAAACATTGAGCTTAGCATTTTCATGTATTTCATACTTATTTCAAATGAAAACATGCTAAGTTAATATTTGGACTAAATGATATTAGTTTCACTTCAAATTTGATATACATAATTTAAATGACCATATCTTGATATCTTGAAAGTTTGAATGAAATATAAGAATGTCATGAAAAAGATTTGAGTGCATACATGTTTTTGTTTTGAATTGTATATATCATCTTTTATCATGTATGATTTAAGGTTTATATCAAATACTTCTTTTTCATCCCTTTAGTTGAGATTTTCATGTTTCATGAAAAATCTTTAGAGTCTCAACTTCATAAAAAAAATACTTGTGTTTCATCCCTTTAACTAGATAGACCTTTCTTGCCCTTTTTGATTGATGTCTAAAGGGGGAGAGAAGTATAAGAAAAAGGTGGACAAGTGTATAAGAAAAAGGGGGAGAAAAGTATAGGTAAATAGGGAGGAAAATATAGGAAATCCATGCATATAGATAGGGGGAGTTTATCTCATAGATATGCATGTTGATAGGGGGAGAAATCCCTTAGTTGATATCCTATATGCTTTAATGATATATTTTCTTAAAGTGCTTGACAGCGCCTAGGGAGGATTTCAGCCTAGGGAGAATTTAGGTGGGTCACGTGGGTCAAGGGCCGCTTGTGAGATCGTGTTAATTCCTCCTACAAAAATTGCGATGGCTGCAAGGGAAGTTAGACACAAAAGATGTGTGCATAATAGAGAAAGCAACTTTATTATGAAATAAAGATACATCATACCCCACTGAGAGCTGAACCCAGCTTACACTAGGTAGGGCCTCATTAAAAACCTTTCATGGGGAAAACCCAGTGGGAAAAAACCACCAAGTAAGGAAAAGAGCACCCTAGCCTTGTTGTAATTTACAAGGGAATTCTTAGCTGTAATAGACCCTAGGGAGGCCACGTTCCAAGATCATTGGAGTTCTCACTCAGAGAGTTCTGCTATTATGTAGCCACCCTTTCCGAGGACCTCTGTGATCTGATAGGCGCCTTCCCGGTTTGGGGCAAGCTTCCCTTCTCCGACTGGTTTTCTTCCTGGTTCGATCTTTCGGAGAACTAGATCTCCTTCCATAAAGTTCCTTGGCCTGACACGTTTGTCGTATTTTTATGATTTTGGCGAGTTCTCTCTCTTCTTCAATGAGGTCGAGTTTGGCGACTCGGGCTATGTTACCCTGTTCATCGAAAGCAATTCTGCGGAGGCTGGGTTCTACGATCTCGATGGGGATCATGGCCTTTGCCTCGTAAATGAGGCGGTAAGGGGTTCCGAGATGGAAGACTAAGTTGTTGCGTTATAACTCCAGAGCACTTCAGCTAATTCATCGACCCAGTAGGCCTTGACTCGATGGAGCTTTTTCTTTAACCCAGTTAGGATTACTTTGTTGGCTACTTCGGCTAAGCCATTCGTTTGCGGGTGTTCAACAGATGAGAAGTGTTGTTTGATGCCAAGGTCCGAGCAGAACTATTGGAATCGCCGATCCGTGAATTGAGTCTCGTTGTCGCTAACGAATTCTCGCAGTATTCCGAATTTGCAGATGATATTCTTCGAAACGAACTTCTGGACTTTATCTGTTACAATTGTTGTTAGGGTTTCGAACTCTATTTATTTGGTGAAGTAGTTGATTGCTACGACTAAGAACTTGAATTGCCTAGGTACTGGGGAAAAGGACCAAGGAGGTCTACACCCCATTTGTGGAACGGCCAACTGACGTCTGAACTGTGCAAGGGTTCGGGGTGTAGTTGAGAAACTTCTGAGAACCTTTGGCATTTGTCGGATTTTTTGACGTAAAGGCCACAGTCTATTTTCATACTCGACCAGAAATAGCCAGCTCGGAGGGTTTTGGCTGCCAGCGACTTTCCTCCGATGTGGTTACCACATATGTCGTCGTTGACCTCTGCCATTATATTGTTGTTCGAGGTAGGGCGACACACTTGAGGAGTGGTCGGGAGAGCCCTCAGCTCGTTATCAAGAAGAGTGTAGTAGCTTGCCATCCTTTTGAATTTGCTCGGGTTGGGGGTGCCTACCGGGATTTCACCCTGCTTGAGGTAATTGATTTAGGGGGTTCTCCATTCCGTGCCTTGTTCAATTGTTTGGACTTTGGCCGTGGTGTCAGCCAGTTGGATGCTCGGGTGTTCGAGGACTTGTTGAATGACCGACCTATTGTTCTGGGGTTTTTGGTGCTAGCAAGTTTGGATAGCAGGTCGGCCCAGGTGTTTTCCTCCTGAGGTATGTGCTGGATTACACATCTATCAAAATTAGTGACTAGAGATTGTACTAGCGCATACCTTTCAAGTGAAGGATCTCTAGCTTGGCAGGTATCGTTGACTTGCCCCATGACAAGTTGTGAGTCGCTTTTTACAACGATGGTTCGAGCTTTTACTTCTTGCACGAGCTTTAATCCAGCTATTAGGGTTTCGTACTCCGCCTGATTCTTGCTGGCTTTAAACTGGAGCTATAGGGATTGTTCTAGCGCAATTCCCTGACCAATTTTCAAAATGATACCTGCCCCGCTTCCCTTTTCGTTGGAAGCGCCATCCACAAACAACGCCCAGGTTTCCCCGTGATTGGGAGTATCTCCTTGGTTGGTGAACTCGGCAACAAAATTGGCTAGTGCTTGGGCCTTGATGGGTCCTCTGGGTTGATATTTGATACTAAATTCCGAAAGCTCTACCGACCACGATATCATCCACACCGCGAGTTCGGGCTTACTCAGCACTTGCCGGATGGGCTGCTTAGTGCATACCTGAATGTGGTGGCTCTGGAATTATGGTCTTAGCCTTCGAGCTGAAATGACTAGGGCAAAGGCAAGCTTTTCGAGCTTTTGGTATCTGATTTCTCGTCCTTGGAGAACTTTGCTGATGAAGTAAATTGGTTTTTTATCCTTTTCCTATTCCTAAATCAGGACCGAGTTGAGGGCGTTCTCCGTGATAGTCGGGGTCTTCTGGTCTGATCTGGTGTATCTCCTGTTGGTGTGTAGGCCTAGAGGGCCAAGTCATCAATCGCCTCGTGGCGTGTAGGCCTGGCAGGCCGAGTCACACTCGAACGCCGAGGGCGCTCGGGCCCTCTACGGTATAAGATGAAGGTGCGCCCTTTCCTTTCACCAATTGGTTTGGGGGTCGTTGGTTAGCGCCGAATTCTGGGAGTTGGTATCAGAGCCTGGGTCTCGGGTTCGAGTCTCGGCTGGCGATTGCTGAGGGGGAGATTGTTGGCGTGTAGGCCTGGAGGGCCGAGTCATCAATCGCCTCATGGCGTGTAGGCTTGGCGGGCTGAGTCACACTCGAACGCCGAGGGCGCTTGGGCCCTATACGGTATAAGATAAAGGTGCGCCCTTCCCTTTCACCAATTGGTTTGGGGGTCGTTGGTTAGCGCCAGATTCTGGAAGGCTATTGTTGGCTTAAGGGTCTCTCTTAAGCCTCCATCTTTATTTTGATGATAACAAACACGTATTTAATCCAAGTGTGCAGTTTTGAGTTCAGGTTGAGGTTGCGATACGCATGCCAAATTCGTTCAAACGGGACGACAGAAAAGATCGTCAAAGAAACGGAAAAAGAAATCATTTGAAGAAAGGCTCGGGATTAAGTCAAGTAGATTTAATGTAATACGTCCCTAGGATAGTTTTTCCCAAACCTAAAATATAAGGTTATCCAAGTTGAAACTTGGTAACCAAACCCATAGAAAAGACATGTAAAAATACAAGGAAGAAGTCATCCTCAGCCTGGGTTCGGTCGACCGGTCGATCGATCGAACAAGGCAATAAGTATAGCATTACAGCCCATTCGGTCGATCGATTGATCGACCGGGGATCGCAAAAATTAGGCAGAAGCCATTCGGTCGACCGAATGTGGTGAAGGCCAAACAGCAGAGCTGTGTCGGTCAATCGGTTGGTCGATCGACTGAGGCAAAAAATTGGCAGAAAGGTAGCGGTCGACCAATCGGTCGACTGACCTAAAGATAGCCTCATTCTCGCGACTCGCTGCAGCAATTCGGTTGACCGACTGGTCGATCGAATGTCGAAAGATTTATTGGCGGTCGACCCGACGGTCGATCGACCTCTCTCAGCTGCGAGAGGTCGATCTATCGATCGATCGACAAATCGATCGGCCGCGATCGAACGGGCTCAACGATCGACTTTTCGCTCGTTGAACGGTCCGTTCGGGTGAGGGATTATAAATACCCCTCACCAAACTTCATTAAGTACTTTTTGCAATCTTACTTGAGCATCAAAAAGAGTTCTTTAAAGCCTTCAAAGACCTTCACCTGCGCAAGCCCTCTGCTTCCATTCTCAACAGCAAATCCAGGCGCTGCTTCTTTCTGCTTCAACTTGGCTACAATCCTTGGAGTCATCATCTTGCGAGTTGAAGACAAAAAGGCGGTGGAAAGAAGCTTGGTTTAATCTTTGATTCCTTAGCTCTTTCCTTGTATTTAATCCTTATTGTATCTTGTTTTCTAGTTTGAGATAGCTTGCTAGGTGTGCTAGGAAACACTTAGGGTAAACTTTATAGAATTGTGTTTTGCCTAGGTGAATAGGATTGATGTGTTCTCCAAGTGAGGGAGAAGGGTGTCCTCAAGTGCATTCAAAGGGAAACATAAATTCTATAAAATAGTGTTTAGAAATCCTTGGTAAGAAGCCAAGGTAGTGGAGTAGGCGGTTGGCCGAGCCACTATAAATATTGTTGTTTGCATTATTTATTTACTTGCTTTTATCATTGACATTGAAATGAGATCATATCAACCATCAAAGAACAATTGCATTAAGCTAAGATAAAATTGAGCAAAAGAAAATTGTAAAAGGGGACTGACATTATTCAACCCCCCTTCCAGTGTATGGTTCAAAGGGTTACTAGGCGCACGGGGAGGGGGGGGGGACCTGCAAAAGACACTCCGACGTCCAAGTTAGGGTGACTCCAAGGTGGAGGTTATGGAATTTGAAAATTAGGGTTACCAGGGTGTGCTGCGTCTATATATATTGCAGGTGGAGATGATCATGTTTGCCCGGTAATCTCGCTAGGATTGTTGCCCGGATGGGTCGAGGCCAATCTCGGTGATGATGGATTTATGATGGTATTTCCCTCGTGATAAGGGGGGATGTTGGAGTCCATTTCGACCGAGTGGATCCCCCAGATGGAGTTGTCTGTCTTAGCTTGAGTCTGGCTTAAAGGCGTTCCTTGGGCGGGGCCACGGGGTTTGGTACAGAGTGAATGGTGGGGCACTGCCGGGTCTAGTTTGACAGGGCCCAATAGTTCTAGTCCAGTCTAGTTATCATCAAAATCGAGATTAAGACCAATGTTGAAAATCTTAGGCCAACAATCTCCCCTTTTTGATGATGACAAACATCCTTAATAAAATATTTTCAATTAAACATAAAGGATATCAACCAAGGGATTTCTCCCGCTATCTACATGCATATTTAGATAAATTAACTCTCCCTATCTATATGCATGATTTCCTTAAGGTTTCTCCCCTTATACCTATATCCCCCCCCCCTTTTGGCATCAATCAAAAAGGGCAAGAAAAAATCTACATATAGTCAAAGTTGAGACTCTAAAATTATTTATCATGAAGTATTAAGATATCAACCAACAGGATGAAAATCAAATGTCAAATATGAGACTAAGTCATACATGGTAGAATGAAATGATAACTAAATTCGAAGTCTAGATAACATGTATAAGCTTAAGTATAAAAAAATAACCATTTGAGAAGAGTGATACTTTAAATTTGAGAAATTGAATTTCAAAAATCTATATCAAATCATATTCATACTCAAGATTTCTGAAGTTTTTATGTCATAAACTAATTTTTCTAAGAAAAATGCAGATTTAAGAATAAACCAAAAATTATTTTTCTGCTTTTTTCTATAATTTTTTGAAAATCAGTAATATTTTGGTAAATAACAATAATTTTTCATGATATTTTTAAAATTCATTCAAACTTTCATAATACTAAGACATGGTCATGTAAAACATGTAATCAAATATTAAGTAAAATAATGTCATTTCAAATGAACTTAGCACGATTTCATTCAAAATAAGCATAAAAGTATGAAAATGCTAAGTATATATATATATCTAACATTAGTGAATCTAAGTATACGAGTTAGGTTTGAGCTTAGAATTAAATTTCTAAGTCACTTTGTTGACTTAGGTCAAAGGATATAATTTAAGTCTACAAAAATAAAACTCTTAAATTCTTATTAAATCATATTATTGACGAAATTATTTGAAACTTTAACGGGATACACTAGATTTTTCAAGGAATCTACAGGTTTAAGAATTAGTCAAAAATTAGTTTTTTGTAAATTCATAAAATTTTTGAAAGTCTAGTGGCATTTTCGTAAATATCATCTATTTTTTCAAAAGTTATCATTTTTTATTCAAACTTTCTAGATATAACTAAATCATCATTTGAGATGCATTTGTCAAGTCTGAACCCAAAATGAATTCTCTAAGTTCATTTTTTAATCTATCTTGATTTCAATAAAAAATCGATATTTCAATTTATCGTTCAAGTTATTAAAATAATTTCTAGAAATGATTTCACTCAAATAATAGTGTGAACGATACTAGAAGTAGAATCAAAATGGCATGCATAAACTTTCAATTGAAATTTTTGACAAAAAATCAAGTACGGAAAAATCATCAATTTAATAGAATGATACTTTGTATTTCTGAAAACCAATTTAAAATTTTATTATAAATCAGATTCTTGATAATTTTTTTTGAAATTTTACACAACAAACTAGATTTTTCAATGAAGGTGTAGCTTCAAGAATCATCTCAAAATCATTTTTCTAAAATTCATTGAGTATACTATTTTAACATTGAAATTTCAATTTTTGTGTTTAGTTATAATCAATGAGTTTGCCCTATCAGTAGACATCAAAATTTTTTGAAATTTTGAGTCAATATTCAAGAATCAATCAAGATTGCACATATTCAAGAATCACTCAAAATGATTTATCTACAATTTTCTAAAAATGATTGAGTGAAGGTATATCAAACTAGTATAATCAAGCTTATCGTCCTAACAATGGGAAAATATCATTTTATCACTCTACTCATGAATTTCTAAATCTAAGCACATAGAAATCTAAACATGTTTGTAAAATTTGATCCTAAAATGAAGTGTCTAAGTTAATATGTTGACTTAGGTCAAACTTCTTAAATTTAGGCTCCTAAAGTGGATTAGTTTCACTTTGCTTAAATTCTCATGAATTTTTAATTTTAAACTTATGACAACTAATCATTAACACACCTAAACATGTTCATCTAACTTTCAACTTAAAATGAAGTCTCTAATGAAAAGTTTCAACCTAGTCCGATTTCATTAATATCATGATATCATGAAATGGACTAAGTTATCAAGATTTTCCCAACTCATGAAAATTCGAATATTTATCATGCATAATCAATCATGAGCATAGAGAATTCATTCAAATATAACTATTCGAGGTAATTAAGCAAGATTTCAACAAAAGTCAAACTTATACCTCTTTCAAGCGAATTTTGTCAAACTTATCATTTACTTTTTAATTATTCTTCATAATAGCATAGCCTTCCATTAACATTCTTAACTTGCAAGTAGGCTTCATTTGTATTATAGTGAAATCATAGACCAACTAGCAAGCCAACATACTAAATAGCGAAGGTTAAATACAATGTTCCAATTGAAAATCTCAACCTAAGCTAGTTAGTAAAGATTCATTTCAAGAGAGTCGACATGAAATCAAAATGAATCAAGAGATCTTAAAATATGAAATATTTGAAAAATTAGATCTCCAATCCTTTTGGTCGAAAACCGAAAGGCCACAATGAGCCTACGATTTTGAACCGCAAGGTCGCACTAGCCCTTTATAGGCTACAAAGGTCTCTGAAGAGATCGGGTAATCAAAAATCAAAATCGATTTTTCAAAATCTCTTATCAAGAGTGGTAAAAACAACTCTAATTGACCATATATCAATCACTCCAATTATTGATGAAACTAATCAAGAAAGGAGATGATACCCAAATAGTTTTGATGCCAACTTTACTTAAAGCATAATAGTAGTTTGAAGTTGCAACCAAGTGACAATTCTTCATTGGGGTCCTTGGTCAACTTCAACACACCATCAATCAGTTAACCTTGCGTGGTAGCTCCTCCAACAAAAGGAAGATGAGATTTTTGGTACTCAAATGACTTTAGGTCATTGGGGGTTAGAAGCTTTTGGAATCCAAATTGTCCTAACATTGGTGTTCCTCTTAAAAGCACAATCTTTTATCATATGCACATAAGTACCACAACAATAGCATTTTCCATGAAAGATGGTATGTGCACGAGCATGTGAATGCTTAGCATAATGAAATGAACTCCTAGGATTTTTAGCATGTGAAGCATGATAGTTCATAGATTCTAGCATTTTCCTTTTTTTCATTCTACACACATAATTACTTCTTTAAAGAAAACATACCATCATTTAGATGTTCAACCTGCATGCTCAATGATTCATTTTGTTTCTCACACAAGTCATTAGCAATTTGCAAGTCAGTATTCTTTTTCTCTAAGGTCAATTTATTATCCCTAAGATTCTCTACTTCATTTTTCGAAGCATTATAGCAAATAAGTAAATCATCATCTAAAGGTTTGTTTTCATTTTTTCGATTTTTCTAGATCCTTTTTAAGAGTATCACATAATGAAACCAAGGAAGCATTATTCTTCCTAATTAAGTTCCTTAATACAATATTCTAATAATCCTAAATTCATCATGTAACATATCAAATTCATTTTCAAGTTGATCTTGTGTATAAACTTTATCAAAAATAGCAATAGTAGAGATTACCTCATCATTTAAAGCAATAAAGCAAAGATTTGTCTTTTCATCTTCGGAGTCTTCACTTGATGAAGGTTCACTTTCGTCCCATGTTGTCATGTATGTCTTCTTCTTCTTTTTACTCCTATCTTTTTGAAATGATGAAGAGTTGGAGACTTTGTTTAGAGGGCACTCTTTCATTAGATGTCCCAACTTCTTGCATTGAAAGCATGTCAAGTTCCCTTTGTTTTTCTTCTTTTAGAGAGGCCTTCTTGATAGCCTCACTATCCTCCTTGTTGGCATGGCAATCTCTTCATGAGGTTCATATTGCTCTTCTTCTTCGGAGGTGGAGTATTCTTCATAATATGAGGTCTTCAAGGCAATGTTCTTTCCTTTTGAAGCCTCCTTTTCATCTTGTTTGTGGCTTCTCATATGAATTTCATGAGTCATTAATGACCCAAGTAATTAGGTAAGCTTAAGTGTAGAGAGGTCATTTGCTTCGTTTATTGCTACTACCTTTAGTTCCCATGCTCTAGGCAAAGACCGAAGTAGCTTTACCCGGCCCTTTCTTCCTCCTTGATTTCCTTACCAAGACTAGATAAGCCATTAGTAATAACTTGAAATCTACCATACATATCATCAATAGATTCATGTGAATGCATTTTAAACATTTCATAGTCATACATAAGTAGATTTATTTTTGATTCCTTGACTTGAGTGGTGCCTTCATGAGTAGTTTCAAGAAGGGTTAATTAATGAATCTAGCCCAAACTATAGGGGTTTTAACAAATTTAGCCCACCTTTTAATTTGTCATAATTCTAGCCCAAACTATAGAATTTACAATAATTATAATCCACTGTGAGATATCTGTTACATTAATCGTTAGTTGCTGATGTGGCTGCACAATTAGCTTTTTAAAAAATAATTTTTTATTCATTTTTTCTTTAGTTTTTCCACCTCAGCCTACACTATTTAAAAAAATAAAATAAAAAATATTAAAACCCTTTTTGCTTCTTCCCCATCAAGCTTCCCGTTGTCGCTACTCAAGGTCGAGGTTTCCCTCCGTCAAGAGAATCCCCATTGCCAGAACACCGTCAGTCTTACCCATCCCTACGGCCTTCCGCTGCCCCATATCCTTCGACCTCATGAACGACCCGGTGACACTACCCACCAGCATCACCTATGACCGCCACAACATTGAGGCATGTCACCAACCAAGCCCTCGGGGGCGAGCTCGACCTCGTGCCGAACCATGCAATCCGGAGGATGATCCAGGACTCGTGCGTCGCCAACCGCTCCCTCGGCTTCGAGAGGATTCCCATGCCATGGATCCCGACGACCCCCACGCAGGTGTTCGACTTGCTTTCTGACGTCAGTCTCACCGCCGAGACCATGGTCAATGCGGGGAATTAGTTAGAAAGCTCAAGGCTCTCTGAAGGGAAAGCGAGCGCAATTGCAGGTGCATCATCTCCGGCAGCGCCAACCTTGTTCTTTCGACCTATTTCAACGAATTGGGCAATGAATTGTACGACAGCAATAGAGCCGGGCTCACGGAGGACATCCTCTCAGCAATAGTCGTGTTCCTCCCTCTCAATGAGGACTTGTGTCGGCAACTCGCACTACCCAAGTTGCTTGACGCAATCGTCTCTTCCCTCAAGTCGTCGAATTTGGAAGGCAGGGTGAAGGCAGCGTTGGTGTTGAATAAAAAGGGTTTTAATATTTTTTTTATTTTTTTTAAACAGTGTAGGTTGAGGTGGTAAAACTAAAGAAAAAATAAATATTTTTTTTTATAAAAAAGTTGATTGTGCAGTCACGTCAACAACTAGCGATTAATGTAACGGGTATCTCATGGCGGGTTATAATTATTATAAATTCTATAGTTTGGGCTCGAATTATGGCAAATTAAAAGGTGAGCTACATTTGTTAAAACCCCTATAGTTTGGGCTAGATTCATTAATTAACCCTTTCAAGAACATTCCAAAATTCATAAGCGGATTTGCATGTGGAAATTCTATTGTACTCATTTATAGACATAACACAATGTAATGCATTCATGACCCTAGCATTTCATTTAAAGAGTTTGCTTTCCTCATTTGACCATTCATCTATAGGCTTGCTAGGTTGTTCATAAGGAGTCTTGATCAAATTCTTGAGGGCCAAGAAAAGTATTCATGCGTTTTTTCCAATAGCTAAAGTTATTACCATCAAGTAATGGTGGACAAGTTGGGATTTTTTATATCTCAAACTACAATTGTTCCTGCCTGAGAGTTGGGGCCTTCTGGTCCGGTTCGATGTCTCTCATTGCCTGATTCGACGCCGATGGGAGGGGGGGACCTGCAAAAGACATTCCAACACTCAAGTCAGTGAGACTCTTGGGTGGAGGTAATGAAAATTGGAATTAGAATTACCTGAGGTGCGCCATGTCTATATCTATTGTAGGTAGTGATGATGACGCTGCCCGGAAATCTTGCGGTGAGGATACGCAGAATGGGTCGAGGTCTATCCCTGAGATGGTGGGCTTGTAATGACGTATCTCTCCTGATAAGGCAGGATGTAGGTATCCTTATGTGGCCAGGTAGGGTCGCTGGGTAGAGCTGCTTAGTTTGGCTCGGGTCTGACTCAAGGGTATAGTTTGGGCGGAGCCCCCTGGATGGAGCCGCGTGGTTCGATTTGGAATAAATGATGGAGCATCGTTGGATCAAATCCGATCGGGCTCAATAGTCCTAGTCGAGTCCAATAACCTTGCTTTGATACTAAATGAAAGGTGTTAAGGCACACTAGAGGGAGGGTGAATAGTGTGAGTCTAGATTCTATCCCACTTTAAATTTTACTCTAAATGTGGAAGCAAGATAAGTGAATAAGAATAGAAGAATCAAACAACGGTAACAAGTTAATTTATAGTGGTTCGATCTCAATGCCTACTCCACTACCTTGGCTCACCATCAAGGATTTCACAACCACTTGTATTAACTTTCTTTTCCTTCCAATGAGAGTCTACTGAGGCCTTACCTCTCGCACTAGAGAGTGTCTCTACCTCAAACCTAAGGAACACTAAAGTTACAAACAAGTGAACTACTTAGCTCCTATGGGCGAAATGGCGACACTAGAGGGGGGGAGGGGGGGTTGAATAGTGTGTTTACTATAACAATTAGCCTAAATCCACTTTTAATCGATTACTTAGATTGGTTTAGGCAAGATGCAATTATGCGATTTAGATGCGGAAGTGATATAAATAATTAAGCACACACAATTTAAAACAATGCAAACACAGGTATTTATAGTGGTTCGGCCCCAATGCCTACTCCACTACCTAAGCACCCCGCTTAGGATTTCCAAACTAGTTTTACTACATTAATTTACGTTTCCCTTACACAAGAGGACTTTTCACCGAAGAGACGCACTCTCGACCTAAGGCACTTCCACACCCGGAAGTCACCGCCTTCTTATCGAGAGTCCTCTTCCACTTCAACCCTAAGGGACAACTAAACTAATCCTAGTAAACACTAAGTTTACAAAAGTAGCTTTACACCTAACACCAGGTAACCACTTATACACTCAAGACCAAACACCTGGTCTTCACACGCACAAATAAATACAGTTCAAATAATAAGTAAAATTACAATCAAAAGAGCGAATAATAAAACCAATAGAAAGAGCTCTTTTGCAAGCCTTTGGCGCCTTCAACTCTTCAAGGGATGAGCTTGATCAAAACCCGGGTTGAAGCAGCAGCTGGCGCTTGAGAAAGGAACTCGAGGAAGAACAAGGCGCACTTCAGTCAATCACTTGGAAGGCTTTAAACTCCCCTTTAAATGCTCAACGAACTCTGTAGAAGTCAGGGAAGAAGTTAAATGATGTATATGAGGCTATATTTATACCCTCCTGAATAAATGACTGCTCAACGGATAGAAAACTATTCATTGCAGATCGACTGTTCGACCGCAGCTCTTTACCCTATTGTCGGTCGACAGATGGGTCGACCGCCTAGATGTAAAAACATCGATCCCGATCTTCGGTCGACCCATCGATCGACCAACGTGATCTGCGTCTTCAGGTATCAGTAGGTCGGTTGACCGACGGGTCGACCGCTCGAGCTACTGCCCATTTTGGGCTTCGATCGGTCGACCGCCCGATCGACCAAAGTAGCTCTGCTACTTTTTACCTTCATTCGGTCGACCGTCCGGTCGACCGAACCTAGGCTGAAGAAAGAAACTTCAGCCTATTTCTTCTGCACTTCGTTTTCGGGTTCCGACTTTCAACGACCATCAACTAGGAGAGCTTTCAAGTGATCCTTGAGCCCGTCCAATACGTCTTTGGTCCACGCGTTGCTCTTCGAGAAGTTTCTGTGACGAACCCGAGTGCGACGATCAATGTCCTTCTGATTTCTGATTTCTCCGATTCTTTCGATCGAGGACATTGAACGCTACTGATATGGAACCTGAAGATATTCTCAATGAAATCATTAGTCCCATATTTGTTATCATTAAAACCATCAAAATCGAGATTAAGGCTAAGATTGAAAACCTAATGCCAACAACTCCAACACAAGATCATAGCTTCCTCTTGATGCATTTGATTATAAAACTCAAGGTTTAAGGCTCAATCAAGAAGGCTGATGTCAAAGGTAGGGTTTGAGAGAAATGACTCAATAAATGCTTCAAATATTGTTAGAATAACTCAATGAATAGTTGAGAACTAAAGGAAGGCAAGTTTGGGAGCTTATATAGAGATCCCAATGGTAGGAGCTCAAAAAGAGTCTTTCAAGAATTTGAAAAAGAGTTGTTGGCTTTTGGACCGGAGCAAAGTGGTAGCAGAAGATCCATTGCAGATTGGTAGCAGAGTGGTCGCAGACGATCGGTCGCAGAGTGATAGTAGGTTGGTCGCAAAAGATACTTTTGTGTATTTGCTGGTTTTCAAGTTTTCGAAGTTTGGGTTTCGGATTTTTTGATTCTTATGGACCAAATAGAGGATTATACAAGTATACTAGACACCCTAAAGCTAAAGTATATCTTCCCGACGAAATTCAAGCGACGACATGCATCCTTGTCGATTTCTTCAATTTTTTTGATTTATCGCACAAATCGATATGGAACCTCAAAAAATTTCTTGCTCAAACATTAGTTCCATATTTGTTATCATCAAAATCGAGATTAAGACCAAGGTAGAAAACCTTAGGCCAACACTTTCCGAGCCTCGGGGTAATGCTACGAGCGGACGCGAAACAGGCAAGGGACGTGGTCAAATCACGAAGCATGGCCTGGCTGACTCTGGGTTGCAACCTGCCCAGGTGGCAAGTGGACCACGATGGGGCAGGTGCTTCAAAAGTAGGCCCCTGTTGCATAAGGTATATAAAATGTAAAAATAGTTATAGATAGCAGACATAAATAGATAGAAAACGAAATGTAAAGCATCACCAATAACAAAGTTCTATTTCAGATCAGGGAAGGGTGCAATGAGTCATGTGTGTCCTCCGGATCCCCCTCCTTCGCCTAACCCTCGTTCATCCCCTTCTCCGCCCTTGCGATATGGCACTTCCTCTGGCGCTCTCCCTTGTGGTCCTCCTGCGGGTGCTAAGACTACCTCTGTGGTCCCTCCGTCGGTTCGCTCCCCATCTCCCCGTCCCCCTGTGCGGTCTGATCCGCGTCCTGATGCGAATTGTGCGCCTCTGTCTTGGTCTCAGGTACTTCGAGGAAGTAATATCTTGCGTGCTCAGGTAAGCACCAATCCTACTCTTCGATAGATTCAGTCGTCCACATCCAAGTTTGTTCACTTCTCGTCCGAACAGATTTTGTCTTGGTCTACTCCGTGGGAATCCTATTTGATTGGAAATTTTTTTGGGCATTCGCCCCCCCTTCCGATTGTTAATTCGTGGGATACTCGTGTTTTTTTTTATAAGAATTTTGTTTCTACATTGGATCTCAAATATGGGTATTTTGTGTTTCGATTTTGGAAATCGGCTTCCTCCAATGCAGTCCTCACCGGAGGACCGTATTCTCTTCGAGGTCATGCTCTTCATTTGATTCCTTGGCGTCCTCTTTTTCGACCTTGGTGCGAGGTATTTTCTTCGGCTCCGATTTGGATTCGATTTGTTGGCTTACCGCTTGAGCTCTGGAATGTTGAATTCATTTCTCTGTTGACGGGTTCTATTGGTAAGCTTTTATCGATCGATCAACGTTCCTTTGAATTCATTCGGGGTCGCTATGTTCGGGTTTGTGTGGAGATTGATTTATCTAAACCTTTGCGTTAGGGGCTCTGGATTGGGAAGCCCGATCGAGAATTTTTCTAGCCGATTTCCTATGAAAATTTGCCGATGGTTTGTTTTTCGTGTGGTTTGATTTGTCATCCTGAGGCCGAGTGTGAATCACTTAAACCTATATCGATTTTTGGGACTGTGCCGAAGTCCACTTCTTCCATATCCGATTCTGTGCCCTTGAGTGGCTCGAATTGTAAACTGGATTTGGCTCCGTCGTCGGATTTGCCGTCTCAGGCGTGTGGTTTGCAAGTTCCCGTTGGTCGGCACCGCCGCAACTGCCGACGGGATGACCGTTCACGGCCTATATAGCGCGCACGCGCGGTCGCGATTACTCACGTGCCTCGCACGCATCCATCGTTTCTGCTTCTGTTGACGGCATTAATGACGGTTCGGGTGTTGTGCCGGGTTCGACGCCTCGGGTCTCGCCTACGGATTTGGGCTTGACTGCAAATCGCGGAGCATTTAGTGTTGGCTCTGCTGCTTCGGTTCCCTCTCCTTCCCGTCACTGTGCCGGCCTTAATGGCGCGATCTCCTCTTACACGCGCGATTTGATCTCATCCCCGTTACGCCACCCGGATGTGTCTGTTTCCATGCCACATGGCATTGTTGCGTATTCCACCCCTTCATCTTCTCTGCCTTCTATGACGCAACCCACTTCGCACGTGCCGCTGCCTCGGACCCTGGTATGGGTGCCCAAATTGGGTCAATCCACGTCTCCATATGTCCTGCCGCCCTCTATGTCTCCTGTTGTCACTCACTCTCGGTCCTCGTCTTTTCACCCTACACCGCCCACTCAAGTGCCTCTTTCTAATCCACCTGTCCCCTCTTCCTCTTCCTCACCTCCTTTGGCTCGCTCTTTGGAATAGATGGTTTTCGACCTCTCTTTTATATTCGCCACTGCTCGTCCTGATCTTCCTAAATGCTCCTCTAGTGAAGTTGCCCTTGCGGGTGTCGCGAAAAAGCAACAAACCTCCCAAGGCTCCGTCCTCGGTGTCTCTGTATGCTGAGCACGCTTGTCCGTAATGCCCTCACGTGACGGATGCTCTTGTGATGCCCTCTTTTGATCTTGATACTCATCCGGTGGTTGACCATATGGTGGCCTCCTCGGCCGCTGCGGCGCCGCCTGGGGAAGATCTTATGGTGACTTATTTTGTTCCTACCGATGGTTTGGCTCCTGCCTATATGATTGTGTCCCCATGAACTATTTATGCTGGAACACGCGCAGTGCCCGGCGCCACAAGGTAAGAGATGACATCCGCCTGCATGTAAAAAAATTTTCTATCAATTTGATTGCATTACAAGAAACTCATTTTATACTAACTTGGCTTCCATGTTCATTAAATCGGTTGGGCACTCCTAGGTCGGAGTGGCGCAGCCATCGGTGGGGGCTTCGGGTGGGCTGTTGCTGGCCTGGAACTCCTCCGTCCTTTGGGTTCAAGTATTATCTCTCCAAGCTCAATGCATTTTTGCTGCTGTCAGTATGGAAAACCTGCCGTCATTTTTGTTTTCGAATGACTATGCCAGTACGAACCCCGCGACCCATAGTGTTTTCTGGAATAGTTTTTCTGAATTTGATTTTACTTCGTTTCCTTGGTTTATTTGTGGGAATTTCAATGCTATTTTATATGACTCGGATAAAAAAGGTGGGTTACCCTTTCGGGCCCATAAATCAGTTGTGGATTTCCGAAGCTTTGTTCATGATAATAGTTTGATCGATTTGGGTTTCACGGGAAATCCTTTTACTTGGTGCAATAATAGATCGGGGAATGCGCGTATTTTAATTTGACTTGATCGTGCATTTTGTAACGCTGCGTGGCTTGATTTTTATGATTCGGCGTTTGTGACGCATTTACCTCGAGGGATTTTTTATCATTGTCCACTTTTAATCCGTTTTGTTCAATCTACTTCTGGCAATCGTCTGTTTAAATTTCAAAAAATTTTGCTTGAATACCCTGATTCTGTTGAGGTTGTTAATAATGCTTGGGGTGAGATTCCTCAATCTTTATTGCCGCATAATGAGTTTAATCTGGGCTTGCATTTTACGTGTTTTTCTTTATCTAGTTGGAATAAATTTAACCTTGACAATCTATAATGTAATCTACAATCTACGTTATCTGATATTACCGAGCTTGAAAAAATTGATGCTGATAGTGGGTTGAGCTCTGCGGACGAGCTTAATTTACGTGCCCTCTATAATAAAGCTAGTGTTATTCTTAGACAAATTAATTTAAAATGGTGGTCTAAGGCGAAAATAAAATGGATTGTTGATGGGGACTTGAACTCGGCTTTTTTTCATCGTGTGGTGACTACCTGTCGTAGGCTTAATAAAATTTCTAATCTTAGGCTCTCTTCGGGAATCTTGGTTTCTGATAATTCACTACTAGAAATTAGGTCTTCAGCAACGGCTATCAGCAACGGCCGCTCAAGCCGTTGCTATTTGCAACGGCGTTCTTACGGTCGCTCGAGCCGTTGCAGATATTTGTATCTGCAACGGCGTTCTAACGGATACGCGAGCCGTTGCGGATTATTTTAATTATCTGCAATGACTTTCTGACGGAAAGGCAAGCCGTTGCTGATATTTTAATTATCAGCAACGGCTTTCTAACGGATAAGTGAGCCGTTGCTGATGATAACTTATCAGCAACGGCTTTCTAACGGGCGAGTGAGCCGTTGCTGATAAGTTTATATAGGGCACCAGTCGTGCCCGACCCTTCTTCCTCCCGCTGCTACCGCCGCCGCTCCTGCTCTCGCCTCTCGCCGCCGCTGCCGCTGCTGCCGACGACGCCTCTTCCTCCTCCCGCTGCTGCCGACTTGTTCAGGTATGCCTCGCCGGCCGGCCGTCTCTTCTCGTTGCGGCCGGCGGGAATCAATCTGACTGAAACCCTATTTCTAGGGTTTCGGCCGGCGGCGGTCGGCCGATGGCCACCGCCGGACCTTGTACAGTGGTCGAACAGTGTGTCCGGCCACTGTACGCCGGCGCCGGAGTCCACCTGACTCTGGCGCCGGAATTTATAATTTTATATATAATTTATATTGTTTTATAATTGTTAATTAATTGTTTTATAATTGTTAATTAATTGTTAATTAATTATTTAGATTAATTATTTAATTTGTTAGATTAATTATTAGGGTTTAGATTAATTTCGGACGTGCGCCGGAATCGTCCACTTTGGACGCGCCGGAATCATCCACTTCGGACGCGCGCCGGAATTCGGACGCGCGTCAGAATCGTCCACTTCGGACGTGCGCCGGAATCGTCCACTTCGGACGCACGCCGGAATCGTCCACTTCGGACGCATGCCGGAATCGTCCAATATGGACTCGAACGGTCTCGAAACATTTAGAAAATAATCATGCATCCGATGAGTTCATATGTTTCACGTACGCATCGACGAGTCGGATATGATTTAGCAAAACCTTAGATCCGTTCGGGGATTGTATGTTCGTGTAAAAGAAGTAGATGATCTTTTATACGATGTACAATTCTTGAATTGTCCCTGATTGGACAGTTTGGGAATATAGTTATTTGTACTGCACTTACGTTTTTATTTTAACTGTTATCTAATTATTCTAAATTTCGGCAACATCTCTCTTGTTCTCCGATACGCGCCCAGATGATATGCGTATTCGGAGAACTATAGGGAGATGCTGCCGAAATTTAGAATAATTAGTTAACAGTTAAAATAAAAATGTAAGTGCAGTTCAAATAACATAAATCCCGAATGGAATAAGACAATCTCACCTAAAGACATTAACCAAAGAAATTGTCATTGATTGACAGAATCATGTCGGCTGATCGAAGTTGGATGTACCGACGTCTTGATCGTGGAGCTTTAACGAATGAGTTTCGATTAGGCGTAACGTTCTTCCTAAATTTCGCCTATTCGAATCGGAATTTCGTTAGCATGGGTGATCAAATTCGATGTCCGTGCCGCATTTGTTCAAATGGACGATTTTTGGATCGGGAGACTGTCACTCTGCATCTATATAGCAAATGATTTGCACCAAGATATTTTCTATGGACTTGTCACGGGGAGTCACGCGAAGTCGGGACGTCGAGCAATCCTGTCGTTCAGACATATGGTGAATCTTCCTCTGCTGGTGCTTCTTCATCCAGTCAATGTAATCCCTATAGAACTATGATACTTGATAGTCTTGGGGGTCAATTCCACCTGAATGATAATGTTGATCGACCAGTTCTTCAGACATCAATCCCACCAGATACTACAACGGTTGATATCACAGAAGTAGGGGATGCGGTAGAGATTGAATTACCGAATAAAGAAGCTGCAAAATTTTACGAGATGTTGAAAGCTGCCGATGAACCTTTGTATGAGAATTGTCCTAAATACACTAGGTTTTCAGCAATGACACAGCTCTTAAACATCAAGGCCAATTGTAATATCAACGGAGTTGCGTATGATCGGATTGCTGGATTGATTAATGGAATGCTGCCTACTGATAACAAGTTTGAGCCTACTTTTTATAAGACTAAAAAGCTAATGAGAAAATTGGGGCTTGGGTACGAAAAAATACACGCGTGCCAAAATAACTGCATTTTATATTATAAAGAAAATGTGCAGTTGGATAAATGCCCTGTATGTCAACACCCTCGTTACAAGGAGAAGAAATCGGTCCGACAGAAAAATATCCCGTTTAAGGTGCTTCGGTATTTTCCACTAACACCGAGGCTTCAAAGATTATTCATGTCGGAAAAGACAGCCCCCTACATGAGTTGGCATGCAAGAAATCGTGATGATACAGTAATGACTCATCCATCTGACAGTGAAGCATGGAAACATTTGGATACATGTTATCCTTCATTTGCTAGGGATACTAGAAATATCAGATTGGGATTGTGCACAGATGGTTTTAATCCGTTTGGACATTCTGCAACTCCTTATTCAGTTTGGCCAGTGCTGCTGACAGTTTATAATTTGCCACCGTCAATGTGCATGAAAGATGAATTTATTTATCTTTCGATGATTATTCTGGGTCCTAAGGGTCCGCGAAAATAAATTGACATATTTCTCAGACCCTTGATAGATGAATTGAAAACATTGTGGACTGAGGGAGCTGTCACTTATGATTGTCATCGGAAGCAAAACTTCAAATTAAAGGCCGCGGTCTTGTGGACAATCAATGATTTCCCCGCGTACGGCATGTTGTCGGGTTGGAGCACTCACGGCCGACTCTCTTGTCCGTATTGTATGGAACACTCTAAGTCAATAATTGTAAAGTATATATTTTATTAAATATATCTCTACTATTTATACAATAATCTGATTATATGTCTGTTCGACAGATATGTCTGGTCGTGGTTATCGACGCAGGAGAGCTTCAGAGTCTCCGATCGGTGAGACTCCAGCACTTACTCATGCTGCTGATCCTCCTGTTGCTAATCCTCATGAGGATGATACTGCCGAGGCTAGTACATCCAGACGCAGGCGGCCACGCGGGCCGAACAGGTGGCAGCCTCCACCAGCCACAGAGTCACGTAGATTGATTAGCGTGATTGGGGAGCGGTAATATATCATGAATTATGAATCATTACAAATTCATTATATCTTAATATAATATTAAAATTTATTTTTGTTGTGCAGGTTCGAGCAAGAAGAAGTGCCGAGGAGCATTTCTTCTACTATTCGACGATACATGCACGGGGCATGGCCTACGTGGTCTCACGTGCCTAGCGACCACATCGACATGTTATGGCGCGAGTTTGAGGCACGCATTATTTTTTTTTTTACATGCATGATGATATATTAATATTGGTACTGATATTATTATTTTGCAGGCTCGCTATACATGGGCCGAGGACCAGAGGCCCTTCATTTACGCTGCCTAGGAGGCTATTTCCCGGGCAAGGTACAACGGGCAGCTGGGGCAGGCTCGGTCCCAAGCGATGGCCCGAGCTGGGACCACTAACATCACGGAGACTCGGGGATACGGCCCCGGTTGGATTACTCCGGATATATGGGACCAGCTCGTGGGGATATGGTCGACGGATCGATGGCAGGAGGTTTCTCTGAATGCGGCTAGAAATCGCATGTCGGGGGGAGCAGCGCATCACACCGGCGGCTCTGTTGCATTTGCAGTGCACGCAAACCGTATGGTAAGTATATCTTTTAATTATATATTTTATTTGTTACTATGTGTACTAATTAATGTATTTGTTTTGTAAATGTAGACGACGGTGTCAGATGACGAGACTGTCCAGCGACCCTCCCCGATGGCGGTGTTTGAGCGGACTCACCGTCGAGCACATGGGACGGGGGTGTACATCGACAACCGCGCTGCATACATTGTGGTAATTATATATTTGTTTAAATTATTCATTATATATTTATAATTTAAGTTTTATGATAAATATTAAATAAAAAATCAAACTCGAGTAGGAGACGTACAGCCAGACGGTGGTGCAGCGCGGGGGTACCCCCGAGGACTTTGACGCAGCATCGTGGGTCGAGGCCGCAGGTGGCTGGGACCATGGCCGCGTATATGGCTTCGCACATAGTGGTCATGCGCGAGCCGTGCTAGGGCCACTTGGGGCACCGACCCCTCCCGTCACTGGTGAGCGGCCGTCCACCTCTAGATCCAATTATGATCATAGTAGCAGAATAAGGACTCTAGAGGAGACGGTCGCGCGTTAGACTCAGATGATGGAGGAGATGCATGCTATGCTACGCAACATGTCAGGTCATCCTGAAGCAGGCATCTCTTCGGCATCATCTAATCCATCGTCCTCAAGTCAGTCCACGCCGGTGTACACTCAAGCACTCCAGACCCCGCCATATGATCCAGACCATCCTCCACCGTGATCGTGAGATTTTTTGTTTGGATATTGAACTTGTTACTGAGATATTGAACTTGTTTAACTTATTTTGTTTGGATATTGATACTTCAATTTTGCATTTGAATTGTTTTTATACTATCGTGGATAATTATCAATATAAATATAATTGTTTTGATGTATATCTTGGTGTGTTTGTGATGTGTGAATGAATGTGTGTATGAGGGTATGGGTGTGTGAGTTATGTATCAGATAATGTATCAATGTATCAATGGAAATTTTCAATTTTCAATTTTTCTATTTCCAGGTATACGTCATCAGCAACGGCTTTCCCACGGCCGTTCGTGGGAAAGCCGTTGCTAAAAGTGTATCGAAAGCCGTTGCTGATGACCTACAGCAACGGCTTAGCAACGGGGTTTTACTAACGGCGTTGCTACGGACTCAGCGGCTGTTGCTATTAATGTTATCAGCAACGGCTCCGGGTCTGTGGCAAAACCGTTGCTGATAATGTTTTGAGCGACGGCCCGAGCGGCCGTTGCTAATCCGTTGCTAAGTTATCAGCAACGCGACTTTCTGTCACGGCTCTATTGCAACGGCGCGGCCGTTGCTGATGCCCATTTTTCTAGTAGTGATTGTTCCATTTTATCCGCGTTTGCTGATGAGTATAAAGCCCTCTGGGTGCCTAGTAATGCTAGTTTTGTTAATATTTGTGATGGCATGCATTTTAAAACCTTAGATGATAATGCGGCTTCGACTCTTGTTAGACCTTTTACTGCTTCTGAGGTTTTTGATGTTATTAGGTAGATGCTGAATGGCAAAAGCCCCGATTTTGATAGATTTACTGCTGAGTTCTATAAGAAGTATTGGTGTATTATTGTTGATTCATTTACGAGATGTATGCTTAGTTTTTTTGACTCTGCTTTTTTACCTCTTGAGTGGAACAAAATCATGCTTAGCTTTATTCCTAAATGTCTCAATCCTTCTGCTGTTCGTGAATTTAGACCCATTGCTTTGTGTAATTTATGCTACAGAATTCTTGCCAAAGTCATTGCTAATCGAATGAAAATTCATTTACCTCACTTAGTTTCCCCTGAGCAGTCTGCCTTTGTTAAGGGCAGATGCATTCAAGATAACATTCTTGTGGCTCAGGAGTTGACTCACTCGCTTTTTAAGTCTAAGGCTAAAATCCCTTATATCTTAGTCAAAATTGACTTGGAAAAGGCGTATGATAAACTTTCTTGGTCTGCTATCTCTGTAGTTTTGGACGCTCTTAATTTTCCCTCCAAGTTTGTGAATTGGATTAATTCTTATATTTCGACCGCTACTTTCTCGTGCTTAATTAACTCTGAGCTATCTGCATTTTTTAAATCGCACCGGGGAATTAGGCAGGGTGATCCACTCTCGCCTTATTTGTATGTGCTTACGGCTCAGGTGCTCACCAATTTAATTAACCATGCCATTGATACTAAAGCCTTGACTCCTTTTAAGATTAGAAGTGGCCCTGCTATTTCTCATTTGATGTTTGTCGATGATATTCTTTTGGCATTTCGAGCTAATAAAAAGAGTCTTCAAACCATTAAATCTATTTTTGAAAAGTATGGGGCTTTTTCGGGTCAGTCAGTTAATTTTGCTAAGTTGGAAATTTTCTTCCCTACGGATATATCTTCTGATATGGTGAACCATGTTTGTAATTTCTTAAACATGCGCAGAGGCAGTTTCCTCTTTAAATACCTTGGGGCGATAATTGCCCCGCAACGACCTCCCCCTTGTGCCCATGAGATGATTATTGATAAATTCAAATCTAGATTAGGGTCTTGGCAATCTTCCCTTTTATCCCAAGCTGGCCGAGTGGTCCTAATCAATTCGGTCCTTAACTCTATCCCGGTCCATTCCATCGTTGTTTCCTGATATTCATCTAAGTGGATGGATAAGATCGAGCAGATTATTAAAAAAAATTTGTGGTCCAATAGTGAGGAAAAGAAGGGCATTCCATTTGGTTAAATGGAATATTGTTACCAGTCCAAAAAATTTAGGTGGCCTTGGAGTTCATGACCTCAATTGTAAGGCTCTTTCCTTACAGGCAACTAGGATGGGGGACTATCTTAATGGCAAGCCCTCCTTGTGGGTCCGCTTAGTTTCGGCTAAATACCATGACTTGAGGAATTCTTTCCTCCACCCAGATAAAAATTGCTCTTGGAGCCGGAAATTATTTAGGCAAGCTTTTAATTTGTTGTTGTTTGGCTTTACTAAACTCATTAAGTTGGGAAATAACACTTCTATTTTGCATGATTTGTGGGTGTCAGATATTCCCTTATGTATGTAAACTCTTTTTTACTTGCACAATATTGGATGCCTGATGCTATCAATTGTAATTTCGGTCCGGTTTTGGGGGAGTCCATTTGGAGAATTACGTTGCCTATGAACCCTGAGGAGGACACCTATAGTTGGAAGGAGGACAACTTGATGATTTTGATGATAACAAACATAGAACTAATAATTTCATTGAGAATATTTTTCAGGTTCCATATCAATTAGCGTTCGATGTCCTCAATCAAAAATATCGGAAGAAATCGGAAATCGGAAGGACATTGATCATCGCGCTCGGGTTCGTCGCGAAAGTTTATCGAAGATTGACGAGTGCACCAAAGTCACTTGGATGAGTCCAAAGATCAAGTCAAAAGCTCTCTAAGATTATGCTCATTGAAAGCCGGAACCCAAAAACCAAGCGCGGAAGAAATAGGCTAAAAAAATAATTTCAGCCTATGTTCGGTCAACCGGGCGGTCAACCGAATAGGGTAAGAAATGGGCAGTAGCCCTAGCGGTCGATCGATCGATCGACCGACCAAAGCCCAAAATGGGCAGTAAGGTTGGCGGTTGACCGAGCGGTCGACTGACCTACGTATAAGCGAGAGACGCATTCGCATCGGTCGATCGATGGGTCGACCGAAGATCGTAGATCGATAATTTTCCGTCTGGCGGTTGACCCGTCGGTCGATCGACCACAGACATGGGTGCAGCGGTCGAATGACCGGTTGACCAGTCGGTCAACTGACCAATCGATCGGCGGCCTGTAACAGATAGATTTTTATCCGTTGAGCTGCCGTTGCTTCACGAGGGTATAAATACACCCTTATATGATTCATTTAACACTCTTCCTTAACTTCTACAGCTTTCATTGAACATTCTAAGAGGAAGATTTGAAGCCTTCCAAAAAGCTTGCGCTGCTTCTCTAAAAAGCCACTCGTGTAAACGTAGTTTACTAGGATTAGTTTAGTTGTCCCTTAGGGTTGAGGTGGAAGAGGACTCTCGATAAGAAGGCGGTGACTTTCGGGTGTGGAAGTGCCTTAGGTCGAGAGTGCGTCTCTTCGATGAAAAGTCCTCGTGTATAAGGGAAACATAAATTAATCTAGAAAAACTAGTTTGGAAATCCTAAGCGGAGTGCTTAGGTAGTGGAGTAGGCATTGGGGCCGAACCACTATAAATTTTGTGTATGCATTGCTTTTAATTGTTTGTTTTATCTGCTTGATTATTTATCGCTTCCGCATCCAATCGTAAAATCGCAAACTGCCTAAACCAATCTAAGCAATCTATAAAAGTGGATTTAGATAATTATTTAATAAACATACTATTCACCCCACCTTTAGTGTCGCCATTTCGCCAACTAGAGTTACTGCCAAATCGGCATATAGTGTTCTTAGAAGCCATGAACCTGTACCTTGTCTGCTTGGACCGCTGGCCCGATGGAACCTTCTTTGGAAATTAAATACTGCTCCAAAGGTTAAGCTCTTTTGCTGGAAGCTCCTTCACCAACGCATTCCCACTCGTGCAAGGCTCCTTTACCTTAAAATCCTTGATTTTGATCTTTGTCCTTTTTGCCAAACTCACTCTGAAACTATCCAATATATTTTCTATGATTGTTGCTTTGCTAGCTCTGTTTGGCATAATCTTTCCCTTAAGATGGGCCTCAATCTAGGTGATAGGGTTAACTGGAGTTCCGGTGACTGGTTAGCCTGTTCCTCCTCCCCCCGGGGAGTTGAGATGTTCAGATTAACCTTGGTTGCCAACTCCTACTGGTTCATCTAGTACGCTAGAAACTGTTTGCTGCATGAGGCTAGGCAGCCTACCCCCATGAACCTAGTGACCCGTATTTTGGCTTTCACTCATGATCGCATGAGCGAACCTAGGTCTGAGGGAAATTCTAGTAACATTAATTTCTTGGTCAAATGGTCTCCCCCAACTCCTGACCATTTAAAATTTAATTGTGATGTATCTTTTTTGAATGCCCATGGTGGCTTAGGTTTTGTGTTGCGGAATTCGGAGGGAGCTTGTCTTGCGGGTGAAGGTCTCTTTTGTTCCGGGGATAGTGCCCTTCAACTTGAAGCTATGGCTATGAAATTTGTTCTTCAGTTTGCATCCGAGAATTCGATTCCTCAATTCTCCATTGAGTCCAGTTCTAAAACCTTGGTTGATGTTATCAACAAGGCTGCTCCTGCACCGTGGACTATCTCTACTATTGTTGATGATATTTTTCATTTGATGTCTGGGTGTAATGTCTCTCGTATATCCTTTTGTTATCGAGAGGCCAATGAAGCTGCTCACTGGGTAGCAAATCATGCTCGTGTTGTTATGGACCATTTTGTTTGGTCCATAATTCGACCCCCTGAGTTGGATTGTATTCTGTACTCTAACATTTTTGGCCTTAGCACTGCCAGGATTTAATTTCAAATCATTTTTATTTTGTAAAAAAAAATCTACATCTATCTCGGTTTCTCATTACTCTACTCAGTGGCGGATCCACGGTGGGAGTAGTGGGGCCATTGCCCCCACTGAAAAAAAAATAAAATATGACCAATATAGTGGCCACCACTCACCGGTGTATGTTTGTGCTCCCACGGTGGGGGCAGTGGGGGCCACCAGTGTATGCTTGTGACCACTGTACGCTTATTTAAACCTGCACTTGCTATTGGTATGGCATTTCTATTCAAATGCAGCTGCTAGAACTAATCATAATATAATTAAATCTTCTTCTTCTTCTCTCTATTTAAATGCACCTACTGATAGATAACATAATTATCTTCTTCTCCATAATTATATTCAAATGCACCTACTGCTACTTCTTCTTCAATGCACCTTCTTCTTCTGCACTTGCTGCGGGTAGAACATTTATATTCAAATGCACCTGGTGCTAGATAACTTCTTCTTCCTCCTCGTAATTAAATCTTCTACGTTTCTATTCAAATGCCCCTTCTTCTTCTTCGTAACATAATTAAATCTTCTTCTTCTGCACTTGCTGCTTGTAGAACATTTCTATTCAAATGCACCTGCTGTTAGATATAACATAATTATCTTCTTCTTCTTCTTCTTCTTTTAGCTTGCTGCTACTTCCAAAGCTTCTTCTCTTCTTCTTATTCTTCCATCATTATTAGCTTGTTGTTACTTCAATTCTAAATCTTCTTCTCTTATTATTATTATTATTATTATTATTATTCTCTTCTTCTTATTATTATTAGCTTGCTCTTCTTGTTGGATAGATTTAATTTTGTATTTGTGTTTGATTAAATTTTTTACTAAATATATTTTCAATTTTTTATTATAATTATGGTTTTAATTAATTTTAAATTTTTTTAAAAGATAAATGAAAAAATTTGTAGTAAATTTGTCGAATATATATATAGCTGGCTAAATTAATATTTAGAATGATAGACCGCCTCCATTACATGCGAAGCAAATTTAAAACGTTGATTTTTGAAATTTTATATATCAATTTACTACCACTAGTAAAATTTTCTGGATTCGCCACTAACTATACTCTTCCTTCTTCCCTAATGGCCCTCTCCGCTCGACGTATCCTTGGGGCTATTCTTGGGGTTATCACTGATGATCAAGGAGTCCACTAATCGCAATAGAGTCATCATGATCATCTAAGAATAAGACGATCTGACGCTCTTGGGCCCGTAGGATCATCGAGAGGTAATTGATCCTGACACACAATTACAAATATCATCATGTGTTGTTTGTTTGATTGGTAAATTCAGTGGAATTGAATTTACCTATGTTTATCTATTTAATTTAATGGTAAAAATTCATGAATCTACCTTGCATTTTTCCCATAATGTCAAAAACGCTTATGTACGTTTTTTCGCTCAAATTACTCTTGTTTCAACGCTTATCCACCTTGACAAAAAAAATCTTATTGTTAGGATTGTTGGCGTAGGATTTTTAACATTGTTCATGAAAAAATATTTTTAGGTTCCAAGTCGGTTAGCGCACGATGTTCCTGATCGAAAAAATCGAAGAAATCAGCAAGGACGCACGTCGACGCTCGAGATTCTTCAGGAAGATAAAGTTTAGGTTTAGAGTATTTAGAATGAATATGTAATCCTCTTTTATGATGTAAAGAACCCAAAAACCAAACCCGAACCTCGAAGCATGAAAACCAGAAAAAATAGAAAACGGTCATGAAATTCACTAAGCCTAGGGAGCTCCTTGGAGGGCTATATAACCTAGACATTTTCTTGGTACCAAAAGTCTCGGTAATTGTTCCTTGGGTAGAATCTAGTTATTTGACCTGGGAGATTATAGAATTTCTTATTTTCGTAAATTTGTACTAGAGACCAAAAGTTAGATTTTGATTCTTAAGGATTTTAATTTTTTAGATATTTTTATTGAATCCAAATAGGAGGTATTCCTTATATAATATTTATATTTTAAAGTTATTTATATAAGACTTAGGGATACTATAGCATGCTCAAACTACCCTCAGTCGCATGGTTGGTCGACCGACCATCGACTGACAATCGACTGCCAAAGGCTCAAAAGCCAAAGAAGGCTTCCGATCGATGATCGGTCGCTCGGTCAATCGATCGACCAATCGACCGGGTGATCAATCGACGCGTGGCAACGGATAGAAATCTATCCATTGCAATGGGCTATTAAGCCTCCTCTCTTCATGGCTTATAAATACAATCCACCGGTGTAAATTTTGTTTGCTAGGATTAGTTGTGTTGTCCTTAGGGTTGAGGTGGAAGAGTGCTCTCGGTAGGAAGGCGGGATACTTTCGGATGTGGAAGTGCCTTCGGATTGAGAGCGGAGACTCTTTGGTGAAAACGCCCTCATTGAAAGGAAATAAATTAATCTAGTAAATCTAGTTTGGATACCTAAGCGGGGTGCTTAGGTAGTGGAGTAGGCATTGGGGTCGAACCATTGTAAATCTCATTGAGTTAGCATTGATACTTTGTGTGTTGAATTAGTTCTTATTTATTGCTTCCGCTTGCTATTATTATTGTGTTTAGCCTAAGTAATCAAGAAACGATTAAAACTGAAATTAGACTTAAGTTTTAGTTAACACACTATTCACCGCCCCCCGCCCCCTCTAGTGTAAGCCATTTCACCAACAAGGATGCCTTTAGAAGACGAAACTTTGAGAGAGCAAATGCAAGATCAAACTTTTCAACTCAAACTAAGTCAAATGAGAATAATGGCTCAAGGAAAGCTCACAATATTGTTAGGATGACTCAATGAATCATTAGGGACCAAGGGAGACAAAGGCATAAGCTCAAATCTAGTCGTTCAATGGATGAAAATAGATATGTTGGGCACTTCGGCCGAACTCCGACCGAATTTTAGTCAATTGAGGATCAACCGAGCTTCGGCCGAACATTTATTAGATTTTCCAATAACGTTTTGGTCGATCTTCGGTCGATCGAGGATTGGCCAAACATTGGCCGATAACTTGGGTTAAAGTTGAATTTTTAGCTTTCTAATTTTCGGGTTTCAAGATTGATTTTTAGGGGGTTTTTGCATCACAAAGAGGAATGTACATTAATTCTAGACACCCTAAACCTATACTCCAACTTCTTGACAAATCCCGATCATCAACGAGTGTCCTTCCGATTTTTGTCGATTTTGTTGTTTTTTTCGATCGTGGACGTTGCGCGCAACCCAACTTGGAGTCTAAAATTATTACTCAATGAAAACATCAGTTCCATGTTTGTTACCGAGATTAAGACTGTTGGGCGAATGGTCACACTAGAGGGGGGTGAATAGTGTGCTATACTAATCTTTTACCTAATTTCGGTTTTTAGTGTTTCTTACAACCTTAGGCAAACACAAGTTTATTCGGAAGCAAGTGATAAATAGATAAAGCAAAAACAAACACTTAAGTAGTTTATCAACACTCTGATACTAGGTGAATTTATCAATTTAGGCAAAATAAATGCTTTAGCGATATGATAATCAATAAGAGGAACAAGCTAATCACAATCAAACAATGGCAATACTAGCAAGATAAATTTTTAGTGGTTCAGGACCCTTCCCTACTCCACTACCTAAGCACCCCCGCTTAGGATTTCCATCTTAACTTTACTAGATTAAATTTGTTTCCTTACACTTGAGGACTTTACATCAGAAAATCTCTGCTCTCACACCGAAAGTACCTCTGCTTTCACACCGAGAACAATCTCCCACCTCAAAGGGCAAGCTCAACTAGGTCAAGTTTCAAGTTTCAAGCTCAACAAAGGGCAACCTACACCGAGAATTAATCTTTAAGAAAGTTTCAAGCTCAACTAGGTCAAGAATTGCCCTTAGCTCCAAATCGATAACTACACAGAGTATAGTTTCGACACGGTTCAATCGTTGATCCGATTTTCGAGTTTGGTTTTGGGGTTCTTTGCATCATAATAGAGGATTTTATGTTCAATCTAGACATCCTAAACCTAAACTCTATCTTTTCGACGAATTTGAGCGTCGACGAGCGTCCTTCTGATTTCTTCAATTTTTTTGATCACGGATGCCGCACACTACTCGACTTGGAACTTGAAAATATTTCTCCATGAAATCATTAGTTCCATGTTTATTATTATCAAAACTGAGATTAAGACCTAGGTTGAAAACCTTAGGCCAATAATCGTCCATTTTTTATGATGACAAACATCCTTAGCAAAATAATTTCAAGTAAACACAAAGGATACCAAACATTGTATTTCTCCCCCTATCGATATGCATCTCTAAACATAAATACTCCTCTTATCTATATGCATGATTTTTCTAAGTTCTCTCCCCTTCTATCCTAGATTTTATCCCCCTTTTGGCATCAATCAAAAAGGACAGAAAAGTCAATCGTAAGCCTAAGTTGAAATACCAAAGGATTTTTAAAAAATTTAAAAAGTCTCAACCCAAAGGATGTAAACCAAAAGTGAGATTAGATACATGACATCAAAAAATATACTCAAAGTCCATATTCAAAGAACCATGTGTCTATCAAAATTTCCTAAGTACCAAAATGAGAGATCAAACATGATTTTTTCATGAAAACTTAAAACACTCCCCTTTGAAATGAGAACAAGACTATGATCTCATCCATCGAGTTGTGAAACTCCATCATAGGGCTTAAGTAGAGATGAATACGATAAAGCTAAAAATATCATTCATTTCGGCAAATTTCCTAAGTGTCGATCAATTTATCAAAATTATTCTTAGAAATTATTTTTCACAAATAATTCGATGAATGATACCAAATATGAAATCCAAATAATATAATATAGTTCAAGTTCGGAAATATAGAAGATAAGCCTAAGTATTGGAACTTGACTATGCAAATCAATAAGTATTTCAAGTCTACAAAATCCAAACTATTAAATTCGTATTAAATTGTATTCTTGACAAAAAAATTTGAAACTTTTACTAAGTAAACTAGATTTTTCATAAAATCTACAGGTTCAAGAATCAAGAATCAAGAAAAGATTAATTTTTTGTGATTTCATAAAATTCCTGAAAGTCTAGGGGTATTTTTGTAAATTTAGTTTTTCACAAATTTTCAGTTTAGATTCAAACTTTCCTAACATTAATGTATGATCATTGAAGGCATGTATCATGTTTGAACTAAAAATAAGTTCTCTAAGTTCATTTTTTCCATCCCAACCGAAAAATTTGTTTAAAATCTTGAAATTTCCTTAAAAGTATCGAGATTGATACTAAATGATCTTTCAAGAACTCAAAGACAATGACTCAAAAGTTTATAAAAAAGGTGAGATGTTGATAATGAATACATGATATTAAAGATAATAGATAAACTCAAAATTCAAGTTTAACCATCATGTATCATTCTCAAGTATTGATATTTCCATTTATCGTTTGAAATACCAAAATCATTTATAAAGATGATTTCTCAACAAATAAAGGAAACGATACCAGATGTGGAATCAAAATATCATACTCGAACTTTCACTCAATTGAAGTTTCTAGACCATTTTTCTAACCTAGTAGAATTTCATTTTTAACTTAAGTTCATGAAATCTACCAAGTATCAAAGTTCTAATTACTCATGAATTTTCAAACATTCATCATGCACATTCAATCATGAGCATTAGACATTTATAAAGGCATACATACAGAGGCATTAAACTTAGATTTTGCAAAAATCAAAGTCATACATCAAACTTGAGAATTTTTCCAATATTCTCGATTTTTTTTTTAATTTAGTCTATCATTTATCATTTTCTCACCTTGCAAGTAAACTTCATTAGTACCATAAGTATGTTGGGATGGTAATAGAAAATGCAGTGGAAATAGCAATTTAAAATTATCTAATCATCCCGAAAACATCGATCTACTTTAGCAATATTAAGGAATTCAACATATGAGAAGAAGGAGAAGATATACCTCAAACCGCAGTTGGTATGGCTGCTCCTATCCCCATTTTAAGACGCACACACGCACGTACTCCAACGTAAGTCCACACGAAGCAACTCGCAACTAAAGGGGCAGCGAACACCGGCGCTCGTTATGGCTCAACGGAGAAACTTTCTCAATCCCGAAATCCACCAAGGCAAGGTCGGCCCTTCCACCAAGAATCGGGCACCAAAGAGGGAAGGAGAGGGGATGAGAAAACACTGGAACATGAGAGAAGAGGTGAAGATACAGTGCTTGTTGGCTGAAATGGCAACACTAGAGGGGGGGTGAATAGTGTGTTTACTAAATCTATTTGCCTAAATTCGATTTTAAACTTTTCTTAAACTACTTAGACAATTTTCGATTGAACGACTAAATGCGAAAGAAAGATATAAACGGTAAGCAATAATAAGATACACAAAGTACACAATACTAACACAATGATTTATAGTGGTTCGGCCCCAATGCCTACTCCACTACCTAAGCACCCTGCTTAGGATTTTCAAACTAGTTTAGCTAGATTAATTAGTTTCCTTAAAATGAGGACTTTTCACCGAAAAGTCTCCGCTCTCAAACCGAAGGCACTTCCACACCCAAAAGAATCCCGCCTTCCTATCGAGAGCACTCTCCCACCTCAACCTAAGGATAACTCAACTAATCCTAGTAAACTAAGTTTACACCGGTGGAATTAAGTCTCAAACACAAAGGCAACCACCAACTCAATCAACCTAGCACTCTAGGTTTACACAAATGGAAATACAATGAAATAAACACTAAAATACAACAATAATAAGAGCAAATAATAAACAATGTAAACTTAGCTCTCAAACACAATGTCCTAGCTCCTCTTGATGACTTGAAGATGAATCAAGGCAAGCTCAAAGTCAATCTTAAGGTTCTTGGGCTCAAAGCTAGGGTTCTTTGCAAAGATGGCTCAAGGATTCTTGTAGAGATGCAAGGAATGGCTCTTTGAGGCTTAGAAGCATCAATAATTGGCTAGATCAAAGATTAGGATGGGTATTTATAATCCCCCATAAGAAATGGCTCGTCAACGGGCGTATTTTTGCCCGTTGGCGACGCCCGATCGATTGTCCGGTCGATCGTCAGTCGACCGAAGGCAAAACTGCAATTTTTTGGCACACTTCGGTCAACCAAATTGCCTACTACCAGTTTTTGGCGGCATTCGATCGATCGATCGAAACTAGGCACACTACACTGCACTACTTAAATTTGGCTGAGTTTTTCTGCTCGTTTTGGTTCCGTCTTCGCTAAGTCTACTTATATAATATTTACTAACTTTAAGTTAAAAACTTTAAAACATAAATTACTAATGCAGTAGGTTACCATGCGGTGCGCGTAGCGCATAAGTTACTGATGCAGTAGGTTACCATGATTTATATTTGTCATTTGAACACCGTGTTAATTATTGTTTAAATTATTTATTCATTATGGTTTGGCTTGCTGATGGTCGAGATGGAAACTCACTGAGTTCTTTGAACTCACCATTCTTTCCCTATTACAATTTTGCAAAGAGTGATCATTGAGGTATGGCACGACTAGTGGCGGCAGACTCCGATGGCAGTCTCGTGAAACCCATTGATGTAGTCGAGTCGAGTTGAGTCTGATTTGAGTTTATTTTAAGAAACATATAGTTTATCTAAGACTTGTAGTATTTGAACACTTGAACTTATGTAGTAATGGTACTTGGTTATGTAGCTTTTACTTGAATTAATACTGAGTTTCTACCTTTATGATAAATGTGCATGTTATGGTATCTTGAATTCGTTATATTGCATGTTTAAATGTGATTGCATGGGTTAGGCTTCGGAGTGCCTGTCCGCACTCTGACCGGTTGCGTGACCCAGTTTTGGGGCGTGACACCAGCCACCAAGGAGAACTTAGGGTTCTTGGAACTCTTCCACACAAGAACCCTTCTCAAGATTCACAATCTTTTCTCTCTTGATCTTTTCCTCTCTCTCCGTTTTTTTCACCCTTGGTTCGGCCACCCTTTACCTCTTTTAAAGGGGGCGGCCACATCAGAGAAAAGGGGGGGTCGGCCACTTCAGTTCAATTTTGAACTCACCCCGGATTTCGAAAATCCGGGGTTTGCCTCCTCTTTTAATTTTCATATTTAATAGTTTTATAATTTATTCAGAATAAATCAAAAACCAATTAAATAGAATATTAATTTATCTACATAAATTAAAGAGTAAATAACCAAAAAATACGAACTTTGAGCCTTTTCTCATTTTTAGCATAAACTTTTTCCATTAGCAAGAAAATACACCAACTTTCATTTTGTTACCCCGTTTAGCACGCATCGTTATTTTTAACGATTTTGACTGATGTGTCAATTAACAGAGAATACGTGGCAAATACTTATCCTACGTGGATTATTATTATTTTATTGTAATCATTTTTTTAATTATTTTAATCAATTTTATTATTATTTTATTATTTTATTATTAAAATAGTTTTTTATTATTATTTGAGTGGAGGTTCCGCATTGCCGGGATGAGCTGCGGGTTGAGGGAGGCGTCGTCGCCCGTAGCCAGAACCTCATTTCCAACGGAGATGATGGAGATGGCGATGACGGGGAGGTAAGGCAGAATATTGACGACGACCCAATTGCGGGCGGCGAAAGGGTCGGCGGCAAGGGAGGGAATGTCGCCATTAGCAACGCCGATGACGACAGAGGTGTTGGTGCCGGTGAGGGCACGGGGGATGGCAGGGTCCACACCATAGAGGCGGACCTTGCCAATGGTGGTCGACTCTACTCATCCCAAATGAGGCAGATGCCACATTCCTAATGGGTAAAATGAAATCTCAATCGAGTAAAAGGAAATCCCGATCAGGTAAAAAGAAATCTCGATTGGGATAAAGTTCTTCCCGATTGGGTAACGTTCTTCCCGATCGAGTCAAAGTGCTTCCCAATCGGGTGAAAATAAACCCCGATCGGTTTGTTTGCTTCCAATCTAAACAAAATAAATCCCGATCCAGGCGCCTAAACCCTGATCGATTTGTTTGCTTCCAATCCGAACACCCAGCGATCCAAGTGCCTAAACCTTCTTCTTCTTCACAACCATCGGGTCGTCGGCGTGCACAAACTGGCAACTGGTTCACCACGATGATGATTCGGTCTTGCGCCTACGATTGCATGTCTGACGCCATGCTTCTCCCCCGCGATGACGATGAGCTGCTCCCTGATGATGGCGACGATGCGCTTCTCCCGATGGAGTGTAGTTAGCGTCAAGGTCTTTGAGAAGAAGGACCTTTGTCATCATTCTCATGTAAAATTATCAATTTATCCTTTTGCATTAAATAGTTGCCATGTAGGATAAGTATTTGCCACGTATTCTCCGTTAAGTGACACATCAGCCAAAACCATCAAAAATAACAGTGCATGTTAAACGGTGTAACGGAATGAAAGTTGGTGTATTTTTTTGCTTACGGAAAAAGTTTATGCTAAAAATGAGAAAATGTCCAAAGTTCTTTTTTTTTTTTGGGTATTTACTCTAAATTAAATGCCTATTAATAAGAATTATATTTATCTCCAAAAACCAATCACCTAAAAAATAGGGATGAGATAAATCAAACTGCTATTTGTTAATAGAACCATGATTTATCCAAATAAATCAATTATCTATTAATTTATGATTTATCTAAATACATCAATTCCCTATCAATTATGATTTATCTAAATAAATCAATTTTCTAATTAATAGGTGTAGGCATATGGGAAAAATCAAATTTCCCCTACATGTAATTATGTTTAATTCTTAATTAAACATAATCCCTGTCTAATGGTTAATTAATTACTTAATTCATAATTAAGTTTAATCAACCCCTAAAACTAATATCGTATGCCATACCCTACGACCTTAGGGTTACCCTACCAAATAGGGCTACCCTACAAATTAGGGTTATTGAGGAACTCCTTCTTCGCGTATTCGATCCTATAGGAAACATCTTTCCTATTATATCTGTAAATGAGATCCGTGATCGAGTTGCAGCATGTACATGCTAGTAGACATATAGTGCCGCATTCGGACTCTATCTCATAAAGTTCATTACGAGGTTAGCCTATTGTGTGTGACACATTGGGTCCCACACTAAGTAAATCTACAGGGATCGAATGCCCTTCGGTGAGGTCTAGCAATGTGTCATAGTACTCGGATAGTGTGAGGTTCAATCTACAGGGATCGAACGCCCTTCGGAGATTAGTTACCGTACAACTAAATCCCTCGGTTATAATATCCTGAAGTCGGCTAGGGTATGAAAGAAGTGTCAAACCCTAATACCGATTCATATAAATTTCGCATGCCAAGTTGTCATCTCATTAATGACATGTCAAAATCTTTTTTTCGACATTCATATCTACTTTGGCCAGAGATTCCTGAGTCAACACTTGTAAGGACACATAGGGCATTATCTCCTCTCACTAGGAGTAACTGATTCCATATTGGTTGCTCACCTACCTCCATGAATGCTTCCCATGCCCAGAAGTATCCGGCACATGACACTAAAGATCACGACGGGTTGTCAATCACAAGATAACCATGATAACCTCAGGTCCAAGGATTGCTTGCACCTAATATCACCCGAGGAACATCCTATTGACACTCATGTAAGGATTCCATATTGTGTTCCTTGTGCAGGTTCATTCAATGAACTCATTCCCTAATGAGCACATGCACTTGTACATTAATGATTGTTCATAAGTAACCCAGTGAGATCAGCCACCCCCTATCGTATAGGGCATGCACCAAGTGCACTAGTCTTCCCGGAATCACCAATCCTCAAATCAGCGATCCTATGACTAGGAATATTTAGAACAGGAGCATTTGGATTCTAAGTCCGACTAGCATGATCTCATCATGGCCTTAGAATCAATTGCCCGGGATCACGGGGTTCATCATAATCTAATATATAAAAACATAGATACAGTATATGATGAAAAGTTGCCTCATTTGTTCATTATCCAAAAATAGTTCTCTCACTACTAGAAATTTGGTCTTCAGCAACGGCTATCAGCAACGGCCGCTCAAGCTGTTGCTATTTGCAACGGTATTCTTACGGCCGCTCGAGGCGTTACAGATATGTTGTATCTGCAACGGCTTTCTAACGGACACGCGAGCCGTTGCTGATGATTTTAATTATCAGCAACGGCTTTCTAATGGACAAGTGAGCCGTTGCTGAGGATTACTTATTAGCAACGGCTTTCTAACAGGCGAGTGAGTCGTTGTTGATAAGTTTATATAGGGCACGCGATCGCGCCCAACCGTTCTTCCTCCCGCTGCTGCCGCCGCCGCCTCCTCCCGTCTCTCGCCGCCGCTGCCGACGCCGACAACGCCGACGACGCTTCTTCCTCCTCCCGCTGTTGCCGACACTGTCAGGTATACATCGCCGGCCGGCCGTCTCTTCCCGTTGCGACCGACGGGAAATCCGACCGAAACCCTAAAAATAGGGTTTCGACCAGCGGCGGTCGGCCGATGGCCGCCGCCGGACCTTGTACAGTGGCCGGACAGTGTGTCCGACCACTGTACGTCGGCGCTCGAGTCCACCTGACTCTGGCACCGGAATTTGTAGATTAATATATATTTTTTAATTGTTTTTTAATTATTAATTAATTGTTAGTTAATTAATTATTTAATTAATTATTTAGATTAATTGTTTAATTTGTTAGATTAATTATTAGGGTTTAGATTAATTTTGAAATTGTCCACTTCGGACGCGCGCCGGAATCGTCCACTTCGGACTCTTGCCGAAATCGTCGAATTTGGACTCGTGTCGGAATTGTCCAATATGGACTCGAACTGTCTCAAAACATTTAGAAAATAATCATCCATCCGACGAGTTGATATGTTTCACGTACGCATCAACGAGTCGGATATGATTTAACAAAACCTTAGATCCGTTCGGGGATTGTATGTTCATGTAAAAGAAGTAGATGATCTTTTATACGACGTATAATTCTTGAATTGTCCCTGATTGGACAATTTGGGAATATAGTTATTTGTTCTGCACTTACGTTTTTATTTTAACTGTTAACTAATTATTCTAAATTTCGGCAACATCTCTCTTGTTCTCCGATACGCGCCCAGATGATATGCGTATTCGGAGAACTGTAGGGAGATGCTGCCAAAATTTAGAATGAAGTTAACGATTAAAATAAATACTTAGTGCAATATAAATAACATAAATCCCGAATGGAATAGGACAATCTCACCTAAAGACATTAACCAAAGAAATTATCATTGATTGACAGAATCATGTCGGCTGATCGAAGTTGGATGTACCGACGTCTTGATCGTGGAGCTTTAACGAATGAGTTTCGATTAGGCGTAACGTACTTCCTAAATTTCGCCTATTCGAATCGGAATTTCGTTAGCATCGGTGATCAAATCCATTGTCCGTGCCGCATTTGTTCGAATGGACGATTTTTGGATCGGGAGACTGTCACTCTGCATCTATATAGCAAAGGATTTGCACCAAGATATTTTCTATGGACTTGTCACGGGGAGTCACGCGAAGTCGGAACGTCGATCAATCCTGTCGTTCAGACATATGGTGAATCTTCCTCTGCTGGTACTTCTTCATCCAGTCAATGTAATCCCTATAGAACTATGATACTTGATAGTCTTGGGGGTCAATTCCACCTGAATGATAATGTTGATCGGCCAATTCTTCAGACATTAGTCCCACCAGATACTACAGCGGTTGATATCATAGAAGTACAAACTGCGGTAGAGATTGAATTACCGAATAAAGAAGCTGCAGAATTTTACGAGATGTTGAAAGCTGCCAATGAACCTTTGTATGAGAATTGTCCTAAATACACTAGGTTTTCAGCAATGACACAGCTCTTAAACATCAAGGCTGATTGTAATATCAGCGGAGTTACGTATGATCGGATTGCTGGATTGATTAATGGAATGCTGCCTACTGATAACAAGTTTGAGCCAACTTTTTATAAGACTAAAAAGCTAATGAGAAAATTGGGGCTTGGGTACGAAAAAATACACGCGTGCCAAAATAACTGCATTTTATATTATAAAGAAAATGTGCAGTTGGATAAATGCCCTGTATGTCAACATCCTCGTTACAAGGAGAAGAAATCGGTCCGACAGAAAAATATCCCGTTTAAGGTGCTTCGGTATTTTCCACTAACACCGAGGCTTCAAAGATTATTCATGTCGAAAAAGACAGCCCCCTACATGAGTTGGCATGCAAGAAGTGTGATGATACAGTAATCACTCATCCATCTGACAGTGAAGCATGAAAACATTTGGATACATGTTATCCTTCATTTGCTAGGGATACTAGAAATATCAGATTGGGATTGTGCACAGATGGTTTTAATCCGTTTGGACATTCTGCAACTCCTTATTCAGTTTGGCCAGTGCTGCTGACAGTTTATAATTTGCCACCGTCAATGTGCATGAAAGATGAATTTATTTATCTTTCGATGATTATTCCGGGTCCTAAGGGTCCGCGAAAAGAAATTGGCATATTTCTCAGACCCTTGATAGATGAATTGAAAACATTGTGGACTGAGGGAGCTGTCACTTATGATTGTCATCGGAAGCAAAACTTCAATTTAAAGGCCGCGGTCTTGTGGACAATCAATGATTTTCCGGCGTACGGCATGTTGTCTGGTTGGAGCACTCACGGCCGACTCTCTTGTCCGTATTGTATGGAACACTCTAAATCAATCAATCTTCAGAACGGACGAAAAATCTCATTCTTTGATTGTCATCGTCGATTCCTACCGGTTAATCATCAGTATCGAAGGAATCGTAATAAATTTACTAAGGACAGAGTCGAAAGAGATGGGCCACCACTGATGTTGTCTGGTGAACAAATATTAGCACGTGTTTCAGCACTTCCAGATATAGTATTTGGTCGCAATGAAAGAGTGTCAGGTTTTGGCCAAACACATAACTGGGTGAAAAAAAGTATCTTTTGGGAATTGCCCTATTGGAGTTCATTATTGATTCGACATAATTTAGATGTCATGCACATTGAAAAAAATGTGTTTGATAATATTTTCAACACTTTGATGGATATTTCCGGAAAAACTAAAGATAATGTCAAGCCCGACATGATATGAAAATACTTTGTAAAAGACCAGAGTTGGAGTTACAAGAGGTCAACGGACGATATCTGAAACCGAAGGCCCCATATGTGTTAAATAAACAACAGATCAAAGATGTTTGTCAATGGGTAAAAGAACTCAGATTACCCGATGGATATGCTTCAAACTTATCTCAATGTGTGAACGTCGATGATTGCAAAATATCAGGGATGAAGAGCCATGATTGTCATGTATTCATGCAGAGATTACTTCCGATCGCATTTCGAGATCTTCTACCTGATAATATTTGGGGTCCGTTGACTGAATTAAGTATGTTTTTTAGAAACATCTGTGCAAATGTCCTTCGAGTCGAAGATATGTCAACACTTGAAAATAATATTGTTGAAATCATATGCAAGCTGGAGCAGTTTTTCCCTCCTGCATTTTTTGACTCGATGGAGCATCTACCGATACACTTGGCATACGAGGCACGAGTTGGTGGCCCCGTTCAATATCGGTGGATGTACTTATCTGAAAGATACATGAATCGTCTGAAGAAAAAAGTAAAGAACACCGTAGTTGTTGAAGGATCAATATATGAATCGTATATCATCCAAGAAATTTCAACATTCTGCTCATTTTACTTTGAATCGACAGTACATACAAGATTTGATCGTCTTCCATGTAACGACGACGGGGGTGTTCGACATTCAGATGGACGTTTAAATATATTTTGTCACTCTGGTCGTGCTTTTGGTTCTCGTCCATCTCGACACTTAAGCGAGGAAGAGTATCATTTGGCACACTTGTATGTATTACTCAATTGTCCAGAGATTGAACAATTCATTGAAATATTTGACATTAAGATGGTGCAAAAATACTCTATTCACAACGATCAAGAATTGGAGAGGTTACGGAATCGTGATTTCCCTACTTGGATTCAGACTTACAGCAAAGATCACAGAGCTGAAATAGATGAAAGAATATTTGAGTTTGTTAGTGGACCGTCGCGACTTGTGTCGTGCTATAGCGGATATTTTGTTAATGGGTATAAATTTCACACGGTTGAATATTCATTTACAAAGAAGACGATGAATGCTGGGGTCTGTGTGAAAGGGACAACCTATGTTGAATATGATATGGATTTTTATGGACTGGTGGAAGAAGTGATAGAGTTGCACTACTTCGGCTTGAAATCAGTTATTCTATTTAGATGTCATTGGTTCGATAGAACAGAAAGGGGCATGAAAGTTCATCCAATATACAAACTTGTTGAGGTTAATTACAAATCTAAATTGGCAGCAAATGAGCCTTTTATATTGGCATCACAAGCCGAACAAGTATATTACGCGAAGTATTCGGCTCGAAATAAAGATAGAGCAGATTGGCGTGTAGTCTGTAAGACAAAAGGTAGAGGAAAAATTGATCCGATAGTAGGAGAAAATGAGCTGATACCTGATATGACACATGGTTTCTATCAAGAAGATGATCCTCTTGCTGTAGATCGTATTATTCCAATACTCGAGGTTGCAGACACAACGTCAATTCAATTAGAAGTTGAATATGCTGATGATGACGATCATGAAATTGAGGAAGCTGGAGATGAAGAAGATGAAGAAGATGAAGAAGATGAAGAAGAGGAAGAATTCGAAGACTATTATTCAGATGATGAGGAATAATTGTAAAGTATATATTTTATTAAATATATCTCTACTATTTATACAATAATCTGATTATATGTCTCTTCGACAGATATGTTTGGTCGTGGTTATCGACGCAGGAGAGCTTCGGAGTCTTCGATCGGTGAGACTCCAGCACTTACTCATGCTGCTGATCCTCCTATTGCTGATCCTCATGCCGATGATACTGCCGAGGCTAGTACATCCAGACGCAGGCGGCCACGCGGGCCGAACAGGTGGCAGCCTCCACCAACCACAGAGTCACGTAGATTGATTAGCGTGATTGGGGAGCGGTAATATATCATGAATTATGAATCATTACAAATTCATTATATCATAATATAATATTAAAATTTATTTTTGTTGTGCAGGTTCGAGCAAGAAGAAGTGCCGAGGAGCATTTCTTCTACTATTCGACGATACATGCACGGGGCATGGCCTACGTGGTCTCACGTGCCTAGCGAGCACATCGACATGTTATGGCGCGAGTTTGAGGCACGTATTATTATTTTTTTTTACATGCATGATGATATATTAATATTGGTACTGATATTATTATTTTGCAGGCTCGCTATACATGGGCCGAGGACCAGAGGCCCTTCATTTACGCTGCCTGGGAGGCTATTTCCCGGGCAAGGTACAACGGGCAGCTGGGGCAGGCTCGGTCCCAAGCGATGGCCCGAGCTGGGACCACTAACATCGCGGAGACTCGGGGATACGGCCCCGGTTGGATTACTCTGGATATATGGGACCAGCTCGTGGGGATATGGTCGACGGATCGATGGCAGGAGTTTTCTCGGAATGCGGTTAGAAATCGCATGTCGGGGGAGCAGCGCATCACACCGGCGGCTCTGTTGCATTTGCAGTGCACGCGAACCGTATGGTAAGTATATCTTTTAATTATATATTTTATTTGTTACTATGTGTACTAATTAATGTATTTGTTTTGTAAATGTAGACGACGGTGTCGGATGACAGGACTGTCCAGCGACCCTCCCCGATGGCGGTGTTTGAGCGGACTCACCGTCGAGCACATGGGACGGGGGAGTACATCGACAATCGCGCTGCATACATTATGGTAACTATATATTTGTTTAAATTATTCATTATATATTTATAATTTAAGTTTTATGATAAATATTAAACAAAAAATCAAACTCGAGTAGGAGACGTACAGCCAGACGGTGGTGCAGCGCGGGGGTACCCCCGAGGACTTTGACGCGGCAACGTGGGTCGAGGCCGCAGGTGGCTGGGACCATGGCCGCGTATATGGCTTCGTAGATAGTGGTCATGCGTGAGCCGTACTAGGGCCACTTGGGGCACCAACCCCTCCGGTCACTGGTGAGCGGCCGTCCACCTCTAGATCCAGTTATGATCATAGTAGCAGAATAAGGACTCTAGAGGACACGGTCGCGCGTCAGACTGAGATAATGGAGCGCCAGAGTCAGATGATGGCGAATATACAAGCTATTCTACGCAACATGTCAGGTCATCCCGAAGCAGGCATCTCTTCGGCATCATCTAATCCATCGTCCTCGAGTCAGTCCACGTCGGTGTACACTCAAGCACCCCAGACCCCGCCATATGATCCAGACCATCCTCCATCGTCATCGTGAGATTTTTTTTAAATTGACTTTGTTACTGAGATATTGGACTTGTTTAATTTATTTTGTTTGGATATTGATACTTCAATTTTGCATTTGAATAGTTTTTATACTATTGTGGATTATTATCAATATAAATATAATTGTTTTGATGTATATCTTGGTGTATTTGTGACGTGTGAATGAATGTGTGTATGAGTGTATGGGTGTGTGAGTTATGTATCAGATAATGTATCAATGTATCAATAGAAATTTAAAATTTGAAATTTTTTCGTTACCAGGTTCACATCATCAGCAACGGCTTTCCCACGGCTGTCCGTGGGAAAGCCGTTGCTAAAAGTGTATCGAAAGCCGTTGCTGATGACCTACAGCAACGGCTTAGCGACGGGGTTTTACTAACGGCGTTGCTACGGACTCAGCGGTCGTTGCTATTAATGTTATCAACAACGGCTCCGGGTCCGTGGCAAAACCGTTGCTGATAATATTTTTAGCAACGGCCCGAGCGACCGTTGCTGATCCGTTGCTAAGTTATCAACAACGCGACTTTCTGCCACGGCTCCGGCCATTGCTGATGCCCATGTTTCTAGTAGTGTCTGCACATCGACATGTGATTAGCTCAAATGCACTATTTCTTTCAAAGGAAACTATAGATATTAGCAAGCTTACCAAACCAAATAGCAAAGAAAAAGAATCAAGTATCATTTTCAAAATCCACTTTGATAAATAGTTTGAAATCTTTTTTAAATGAGATCAAGTAATATCAAAACGAATTTGAGAGATCTCAAAATATAGAACATTTGAAAAAATGATCTCCATCCCTTCTTATTGGTTGAAATCTGAAATGTCACAATTAGATTAAGATTTAGAACCGCAAGGTCGCTTAGGTCCGTTATAGGCCACTAAGGCCTCCGAAGATATCGGAAATTAAAAAAAAATATTTTCTAAAAACCAAATCGAGAAAGGAGAAATCAACTCAAATTAAACATGTATCGAACACTTCAAATTAAACATATTCTCAATACTCACTCCATCTCTTTACACCGTTATGGCCTCGAGGTAGAACCACGGCCACTCTCATCGACAATCGACTACATTATTTTTAATCGCATCATTTCTTAGATCTCGGTTGCACCATTCAAGGACCTCAAAGATTTAGTGACTTAATTTATTATTATTCTTATATGTATTTAGGGATACTAACTAAAATTCTAATCCAAATGATAATGCAACTTAGAATCCTAATGGCTAAATTGAAACAAATCTATCCCAATTCAAATAGTTTGATGATATGATATAATTGAAACAAACTGAAAGTACGGGATCCATTTTGGTTGGAAATGAAAAGTTAGAATAGATTTGGGAAAATCCTTAAAAGTCGGGATATATTAGATATAATCGTTTAAACCTTATAAAAAACTGATGATGTGGCAATTTTTGAATATTTTATTCATTTAGGGATACTAACATGACAATATTGATCCATGTCAGCATCCAAACGGCAAATGTAACGCTTCATTGATGGTGTGATATAATTGAAAGAAATTGAAAGGTGGAGTATATTATTGGGAAAAATTAAAAGTTGTGATAGATTTGGGAAGACCTTCAAAAGTGAGGATATATTTTATAATTAACGCAAACAACACGTTTATTAAAATAATAATTAAAATACTTAATATAGCTTAGCTCATCCATTCATTCGTTACAAATGTAGCATTTTTCAACTTCCATTCCTAAAAAATTTACAAACTAGCTTGAGATTGGTAATCTAATTATATGACCCTTATGTTGTTCCTTGAGCCGTAGATGGGGAATCCTCTGTATCAGGACCTTGGGATGAGGATCAACCTAGGTGTGGTCGGTTAGGGCAGCCTTAGGGTAACCCTAAACTGGATGGGTAATGATGGCTATTCACGATCCTTGGGTTCCTGTTGGTAATGGATTGGTGGGTTGGTGGTCGGGCTAAATTGAAGTCGGGGTGTGAGTACGTCACCTTGTGGTCGAACCCTTTGATGTAGGGAAATAGCTCTAGGGTAGCTTTTCCTTGAGATTACCTTGTACACTGAACCTATTCTCGGTATCTATGTAATGAACTATAGAAACTATCGTAGTAGAGGAACGGAGAAGATTTCAATGTGTAAGGTTATAGAGACTTAAATCCGTAAATGACGTAAAGTAAGGTAGTAGGCTGAATTATTACTTCTCTATGTTAAGTAATTATTTTGCCTATGCTGAATATTAGTTATGCTTGCTTGGGTGAAATATATCCATATAGAAATGGCTCATATTCATCCAGTTATAGTGTATATCCACCCAGTATTGATTCATATCGATTATGTTAACTGTATATACATGTTGTAATGTAGATCCACTCTGTTTGGTGATATAACCACCCAGTATTGATTCATATCCATTATGTTACTTGTATATACATGTTGTAATGTAGATCCACTCTGTTTGGTGGTATATCCACCCAGTATAGATTCATTACCATTTTGTTAACTGTATATACATGTTGTAATGTAGATCCACTCTGTTTGTTGGTATATCCACCCAGTATTGATTCATATCCATTTTGTTAACTGTATATATACATACTGTCGAAAATTATATATCCACTCTGAATCTGGTATAGTCGTCGGATGAAGACGAGATAAATATCAAAGTTGTAGGTTTTTGCATGCTGAACCTGATGGTAGTGTCAGATTTTACATATGATGTCATTTGATAGATTTTTTAATATATTTTCAGCATTATACAAAAATTAAAAATTATTAATTTGTCAGACAAATCGTGTCGGACCTAAGTTTTTAGCCTGGCCCGAAAAAATTTGTCCCTGGCTCAACCCAAAAAATTTATGCCCGACCCGGCCCGAAAAAATTCGTGTCCGTCCTGCCCCGAAAAAATTTGTGTCCGACCCGACCCAAAAAATTCATGCACTGCACGGCCCATCCCAGCCCGGCTCGGTCCAAAAAAATTCGTGCCCAACCCGGCCTAAAAAGTTTCGTGCCTAGCCCGACTCAAAAATTTCGTGCCTGGCCTAGCCCGAAAAAATTTGTGCTCGGCCAGGCATGAAAAAATTCGTGCTCAGCCTGGCTCGAAAAAATTCACTATCGGCCCGGCCCTGCCCAAAAAAAATTCGTACCCCGGCCCGGCCCGAAAAAATTCATGCCTAGCCCAAAAAATTCATTTTTCGGCCCGGCCTGACTAGAAAAAAAATTCGTGCCCAGCCCGAAAAAAAAATTGTGTTCGGCCCAGCCTTGCCCGAAAAAATTCATGCACTGCCCAACCTGTCCCGGTCCGGCTCGGGCCGACTCGAAAAAATTCGTGTCCGGCCCGGCCCAAAAAGATTTGTGCACGACCCGACCCGAAAAGTTCGTACCCGGCCCTGCCCGAAAAAGTTTGTACCCGGCCCGGATAAATTCGTGCAAGCTCGGCCCGTCCCGTCCCGTCCCGGCCCGGCTCAGCCCGACTTGAGAAAATTCGTGCCCGACCCGACCCGAAAAATTTCGTAAGATGCAAGTTGCACGTTGCAAGTTGCAAGTGTAATTACAACTTCCATTTGCGGCCAACCAAACGCTTGCAAATAGAAGTTGCAACTCTACTTGCGGGCAACCAAACGGTAGGCTGCAAAATCTATTTGCGGGCATTTGCTTTTGCATGCAAATAGATTTTGCAGAATTTACACTTGCGGATAACCAAACGCCCCCTAAGTGTATAAGTTGAAATCATACATGTGCATGCTAGATTTAGATATGCACAATGAAATTAAAAGTATTTGTGCTGAAATAGAAACTCGTGTGATAGACTGTAGACCCGAGAGATTGGGCCCAAGAAAGGGTTGGCTAGGGACGCGCGTGTGCATACCTGAGTAGTCGACAAAAATGATAAGATCACTTGAGAAATTGTTTATTTATTTTTATGTACGATAAGTATTGTTTGTGCTTGTGGTTGTGGATGGACGATGGCCGAAGTGAGAAGCGTACTAGTTGGCAAGATTGGTCCCGACTCGGCGAGATTGGATATGGGTCGAGAGTTGCCGTTAGTGAGCCACGCTGAAGATGGACTCGAGTGGCGTGATATGGGTTGAGAGTTGCCATCTGTGAGCCACGCTGACGATGGACCCGAGTGGCTTGGTTGGAGGGCTATTCCCAACCAGAGTGGGTGCCGGAACTAGTAGGCCATCCTAGTTCAGCGGGCCGAGTATATGATTTGGGCCTTATGGGCCAAGTATATGCTTTGGGCCTTATGGGTCGAGTGTGTAATTTGGGCCTCTTTGGGCCGGGAAGATGATGTGGGCCCTTGTGGGCCGAATGGTTGCTGAGGTTGATGTGGGGCCGGTTCAGGCCAAGTGACGGGGTTGTTTTGAGCATAAGTTCACGGATGAAATCTTTACTTATCATGTTATTATATGTCAGTGATTTCATTATGCTTAACATATTTATGCTCGGGATTTATGTGGAGGGCTCGGTAGAGCCACTCAGTGGGTTCCTTAGGAACTCACCACTTTCTTCATGTTGTTTTGCACATCTTGAATAATGAGGTACTACTCAGTGGATGTGGCACAACTAGGGGAGCAAGCTTGCACTACAGATCTCGTGGTGAGTCTAGTTGAGTCGTAGTCAAGTAGTGGAGTCTTTTTCATTCATGCATATGAACTTGTATTTGCTTTCAATATGAACCTTTGGAGTCTAATGTTCTACTTGGATAATTATCAGTTATGCATTTGGATTCTGGTTATCACAACTTTTTCATTTTATATGTGCATGCTTGTGTCCGCATTGGTAGGTTTCGGGGTACGTCCACATATCCTGGCCGGTCACGTATCCTTGTAAAACGGGGCGTGACACGAATGGCCTACACTAGGAGGAGGTGAATAGTATGTTATACCAATCTTTAACCTAATTTCGGTTTTAATCGATTTCTTGAATTCTTAGGTTAAACACGATTCAATTTAATAAATGTGGAATATTATAAGTAAGCATATGCCAATTTGAATAATGCAAACACCAACAATTTATAGTGGTTCGGCTACACCGCCTACTCCACTACCTAAGCACCCTACTTAGGATTTTGAACTCTAGTTTACTAGTTTAAAGTGTATTCTACAAGAGGATTTACAAGCTAAGGCTCCAACCCTCACACCCGAGTATTACTCTCACCCTGAGAGTATTACACCTCTTCTACCAAGGACTACACAACTAATCCACTAGGACTAAGTTTACACTAGTGGACTTATGCGTCTACACCAAGGCAACCACCCAATACTTGATCTAACACACTAGGTTAAGAAACAACACTCTAAAGCTTGCAAAACCAAAAATACACAAGTAAATGGAGCAATAAATCAAATACAAGTACTTAGCTCCAACAAGTGCAACCTAGTCCTCTTGATGTCTTTAGAAGATGAAACTTTGAGAGAGCAAAGGCAATATCAAGCTTTTCAACTCAAACTAGGTCAAATGAGAATAATGACTCAAGAAAGGCTCGCACTATAGTTAGGATGTCTCAATTAATCATTAAGGAACAAGGGAGGTTGATTTCAAGAGTTTATAAGGAGAAGACAAAGGCATGGTCTCAAAACTAGTCGTTCAACATATCAAAATAGATTCATTGGGCACTTAGGTCAAACTCTGGCAAAATCTCGATCGACTAAGGTACTGGCCTAAGGTTTTCAACCATGGTCTTAATCTTAGTTTTGATAATAACAAACATGGAACTAATATTTTAGCGAGAAATATTTCAAGGTTCGAAGTCGATTGATTTGCGCGCGATGTCTATGATCGAAAAAATTAGAGAAATCAAAGATTTCGAACGGATGGTCATTAACGCTCGGGATTCCTCAAAAATATAGAGTTTAGATTTAGGGTGTCTAGATTTATTTTAATATCCTCTATTTGATGTATAAGGACCCTAAAAATAGAAACTCAAAACCCGAAACCCGAAACTTGGAAATCAACAAACCAAAAAAAATCAACAAGATGTTGAGTTATCGGCCAATTTTCGATCAACCAAAAAGTTACTGGTTTGTCCAATAACTTTCGATCGAAGCTCGGTCGATCCTCGCTCAACCGAGATTCGACCCAAGATCGACCAAAGTGCCCAACAGATCTTTTTTATCCATTAAACGGCTCTTTTTGAGCTCATACCCTTGGGATCTCTATATAAGCACTCAAGACATCCTTCATTAGTGTTGCAACTATTCATTGAGCCATCTAAAGATTATTTGCAAGCCTTTCTTGAGCCATTTGATTCCAAACCCTAGTTTTTATATTGAAACCTTGATCTTGCCTTTGAATAATCAAGATTCATCTTCTCAAGACATCAAGAGGACTAGAGAACTTGTGTTAGAGCTAAGTATACTTTGTTTAGTTTATTGCTCCATTTACTTGTGTATTTTTGTGGTTTATTTCATTGTATTCGATCTTGTGATTGACCTAGTGTGTTAGGTTAAGTGTGTGGTGGTAGCCTTGGTGTAGAGGCATAAGTCTACCGGTGTAGCTTAGTTTACCAGGATTAGTTGTGTCATCCTTTAGGGTTTTAGGTGGGAGAGTGCTCTCGGTGTGAAGGCGAAGACTTCTAAATGTGGAAGTGTCTTCGGTGTGAGAGCGAAAACTCTCTGAGGAAAAGTTCGCAATTGTAAGGAAACAAATCAATTATGGAAGAAATGAAGTAGTCCTCATTAATGAGTTGGCAGTTTCTAAAAGCTTTTTTGGCAGTAGTTTTTCTTGAAGCTTTTATGGCTGAAGTATAATATGGTGTGTTGGATGTCTTTTGAGTTGAAATTGATAAAGTTAAGATCCTTTGTTATGTGACATTTATGGAAGGTGGTTGGCCTTCTCTATTTATGAGTAAAGAGAAAATATGAATTTGTAGGTCTCTGATGTCAACACATACAGTTTTAACTGCTCATTGGCCAGTCTCAACTGATCTTGCTATAGTGAAGTTTATTCTGCTGTGATATTTATCATACTGCAATGTTTCTTGAATGTTGTTGACATTATTGATTATATATATATATACTAGAGTTAATCTTGATTGGTCACTTATGGTGACTTTTGGACTTGATCATTTATGGTGACTTTTGAACTTGGTCTTTTATGATGCTTAATGGAGTTTTGGCCATCATGGAGCTACTACTCTATGGCCTTGTCATTCACTTTGAGGGAGTTATAGTCATCATGAAGTGTTATGGCGTTGATCATTCATTTGTGGAGTGAATGGTCATTTATGATGATTAATGGAGTTATGGAGTTATGAGTTTCTCTTGAGGAGTAATGCCTTGATCATTCATTGGTGGAGTTAATGGTCATATTATGATGATTAATGGGGTTATGGAGTTAGGAGTTTCTCTTGAGGAGAAATGGCTATGTCTTTAGGTTGCCTACTCTCGTTATAAAAGGTGTGAGAGAATATTTGAGAAGATTGATCATTTTTTATGGATCCACTCCTACAACTCCACTATGGATCCTATCCTATTGATCTACTCTTATGGATCCACTTCTATCAACTCCTATGTGCTTAAACTGTGCTACCAAATATTTGAGGAGTTGAGACTGCTGAGTGCAGACGACAATAATCTATCTTTCTTAACTTTTGGAGAAGATTGGTTTCTGGTGGAAAGCTCACTACAACACAAGGCTGTGTGGAGGACAAAACTCTATGGCTGGGATGTCATAGAGAGGCAAGTTGGTATGTACTTGTAATAACAAATAGGTTTTTTGTTATTTCCAATTCACTATAGTACCATAGTCGAATTTCGGGTGTGAAATCCAGATGACTTATTTCGTACTTATAGAGAGTGGATTAGGCATATGTCCGATTAGTGCCCCAAAGATTATGTGACATGTGTTGTCATTGAACTGCGTAAACAAATCATTGTATTTGCGTGCTTCCTTGTGATTTTTTGTTTTGGTTCTTAGTTTGCTACCTTTAAGTAGTTGCAATACCATTTGTAACTCCCTATTTAACTGCCCTACAGAAGTTCCCTTAAGAGACACATACTGTCAACCCCAAAATTTAGATTTTGATCCTAAAGGATTTTGATTTTTTTGATATTTTTATTAAATCCAAATGGGGGTATTCCTTATTCAACATTTATGTTTTAAAGTTAAGAAATATTAAATAATGCTTGTGAAAGAATAGACCTTGCTGAAAACTGCATTTAGTGCAGTTTTGGTCGAAGGTCCGATCGAATATTCGGTCGAACGACTTGCCACCGACGAGCGATCAACTTTGGTCAGAAACTCACAGCAAGCATTCAGTCGATATTTGGCTGAAGGTTCAGTTGACCGAACCTTCAACCGAAGGATCGACCAGCGTAACCTTAACGACTATTTTTTGAGTCATTGAGTGGTTTTTCATCCGGATTTTGTTGTGGTTTTCTATAAATATAAGACCCTGGCCTTCCTTACACCATTCTGATCACTATTAACTTATTTGAGGCGTCATTTGATCAATCCTAAGCCTATTTGACTCATTCATTTGTGAAAATCTAGCTTGGAGCCAAAAACCCTTGATCTTGCATGTTGATCAAATACCCACACTAGAAGGGGGGGTTGAATAGTGTTGGGTGAGTTTCAACTTCTATTCGATTTCTTTCGAGTTCAATTTCTAATGCAACCAAATTAACGTGCTACTAGATAGAGATGTTTGATGAATAATAAATAGCAAATAAGCACAATCAAATAAGCAATGCAAAGACGAGTAATCATAGTGGTTCGCCCAACTGCCTACTTCACTACCTTGGCTCCTCACCAAGGATTTCTAACCAACACTTTATAGACTATGTGTTTTCCTTTGAATACAACCGAGGCTTTCCTTCTCAACCCTTTGAGAATGCCTCGAACCTATTCGCCTAGGCAAAACATAATTCTACAAAGCAAACCCTAAGTGTTTACACTAGCACACCTAGCAAGCTAACAATGAAGAAATAAGTTCAATTAATAATAAGTAAAATTACAACAAAAAGAGCTAAAGAGTAAACCACAACTAAAAGCTCTTTTCCAAGCCTTCAACGCCTCCAAATCCATAAGATGTTGAGGTTGAATCGAAGCCGGAGTCAATGGAAGATGAGCGCTTGAGAGAAATCGTCGACCGGAGAAGCAAGCGCGAGCAAATCAAGCTTAAAAGGCATAAATCTCACTTAGGAAGCTTTAATAACTTGTTAAGAAGAGTTAATGGAGGTTGGTGAGGGGTATTTATAACCCCTTACACGGCAGTTCACTCCAACGGGTGTTTTTCTGCCCATTGGACGCCATCTAGTCACTTGTCGATCGACCGACCGATCGACCGCCCAGTGATCACGAGGCTACTACCCTTTCCTGGCCATATTTGGTCGATCGAATTGGCCACTGCCAATTTTTGGCTTCGTTCGGTCGACCGAATTAGCTACTGCCAATTTTTTGCCTCGTTCAATCAACTGATCGGTCGACCGAACCTGGGCTGAGGCTATTTTTTACAGGTATTTTGTTGCACGCTTTATTTTCGGGTTCCGTTACCAAGTTTTGACTTGAATAACAATACAAACAGACTTGGGATATATTCCTAGGGATATATTACATAGAATCTACTTTGTGATCTTTCAACTCTACTCAATTTACGTCGGAGCCTTTTATTGCCGATTTTTGCATTTCTTCGAGCAAAGTTCGCCCGTGTATCGTAATCTCAACCTGAACTCAAAACTTCACAAATATATTAAATACATATTTGTTATCATCAAAATAGAGATCGAAGCCTAGGGGAAACCCTTGGGCCAACATTGCCTTCACTCTTCAATTGTTTCATTTTGAAGGCATCAAGAGGAAGCTAGGAAACTTTGGTTGGAGCTAAGTATCTTACTGTTTGATTTATTGCTCCATTATTATTGTATTTTTGTTGATATTTTTATTGTGTATCAAGTGTGTAAACCTAGGTTGCTAGGTTGTTCGATTGGGTGATTGCCTTGGTTGTAAGGCTTAAGTCCATCGGTTTAGTTAATTTACTATGATTGAAATTGTTGTCCTTTAGGTTGTGAGGTGGGAGAGTGCTCTTGGTAGGAAGGTGGAGACTCTCGGGTGTGGAAGTGCCTTCGGTGTGAGAGCGGAGACTCTCTGGTGAAAAGATCCTCACTATAAGGAAATAAATTAATCTAGTAAAGGTAAGTTTGGAAATCCCAAGCGGGGGTGCTTAGGTAGTGGAGTAGGCATTGGGGCCGAACTACTATAAATTATATTATTTGCATTGCCTCGTATTTTGTTTTAATTACTTGTATTATTTACTTGCTTCCGCATTCATCTAATTGAATTGAGCACTTGCATAAGTAATCAAGAAAAAAGATTAAAATCAAATTTAGGCTAAAGTTTAGCGAACACACTATTCACCCCCCCCCCCCCCCCCCCTCCCTTCTAATGTAGGTCATTCGACTTACAACCTTATGATGAGTTAGTAGATAAGTGTAGAAAAATGTATGCCTTGCTTGTAAAAATGATAAAGAAAATAAGAAGTTTAAGAAAGAAAATTTAAGGCTTAGTTCTCATTTATATAATGTGAAATTAGGAAATGAGAAGCGAAAACCTAGTTCTTTTGATCCTTATCATGACTTCTTATGATCCAATTCTCTACAGAGACATCTGGAATACGCCCTTACTTGAGTGCCAAAGTGTTTTTGCAGGTTACCCTGGAGCCACGTTCAAATAGGAGTCAGGAGGACTTGCAGCGTCTCCGATCTCAAGAGAGAACATTTGGCGCCCACTGTGGGGATGAGTAAATCTTACCTGCCCGACCATAATTGATACTCAGAGTCAAGCCAATGCCACCGCCAACAATGGACAGGAACCTAGCAACAACGTCCCCCCTCTACCGCACGATGCTAATGCAGCCAAGAACGACGCTCTGGTCGCCACCAACCCAACCATGGAGGAGTTATGACGCATGATCATCGATCTTATGGAGCAAACTAGAGGCTGGCAGGCGAAGTTGATGTGCTGACGAAATCCAAAGAACAACACTGGACTGAGCATGAGCATCATCGGTCAAAGCGTGCAGACGACAACTATTATAAAGAGTCAAAGCTGAAGCCATAGTCGTAGTTGGGTCCGACATGATCGTAGCTCTCGGCGCCGAAGCGAGAGCAGGACACCCCTAAGGGAAAGTAGTTGTCACTGTTGCAACGAGAGGACAGACCAGCCATCCAATGAAATCCAGGGTGCCATAGATCAGATAGCCGAAGGATTTACAGGAGAAGGAGGACAAGCTCGGCCAGAAAGAGGTCCCTCCAAGCTATCATGACGATTGATGACACAACTCACCAAGAACCCCAGTAATATCCTTCTATGAATTTGATTTCCAAGGGATAGATAAGAATCTGCATGATCAGGTGGGTAATTTATGCAATCACATGCAACTTTATTGTCAGGAAAGTTCTGGTCGACCACGGTAGCTCAACCGACATTTTGTACTCTACTTTCAAAAGGATGTATCTGATCGAAGCCTCCCTCAACCCCTATAATGGGGACTTGGTCAGGTTCTCAAGAGAACGAGTAAACGTTCGAGGATATGTCTAGCTAAGGATGATGTTTAGCTCTCATCTAAAGTACAGGTATGTCATCGACTGCCTTAGCCCCTATAACATTATTATGGAGCGCCCTTCACTGAACACCTTGGGAGTCATTGTCTCAACACCTTATTTAGCTCTCAAGTTTTCGGTCTCAAAGACAGAGGTAGGAATGATCCATGCTAACCAAAAAGAAGCTTGCATGTGCTATAATGAGTGTCTAAAGTTGAAATCAGCAAAAGCAGAAGAAGCACCGAACACTTTGTCCCAACGGGTAAACTCAACATTCCACACGAAAAAGCAACCGAAAATATCAGAGTTAGACCCAAGAGGGGATGTCCAGGAGAGACCTTAGCCAACAGATGACTTAAGTTAGTACAGATCGAAGAATCGCCCGAGCAAGTAACTTTCATTGGAGCTCGCTTCCCCATCGAGCTTAAGGACAATATAAGTGCTCTACTCCAGAATAATGCTAACATGTTTGCATGGACTCATGCCAACATGCCAGAAATAAATCCCAGGGTCATATGTCACAAGCTTGCCATCGACCCCTCGGGTCAAGCCCGTAGCCCAGAAGAAAAGAAAGCTCAAAGCCAAACAACAATAAACATCTATTGAAGAGACTAAAAAGTTGTTGAAAATAGGTTTCATTAGAGAAATCAAATTCATGACATGGCTTGCGAATGTGGTCGTGGTCAAGAAGAACTCGAGGAAATGGCAAATGTGCGTGGACTTCACATATCTAAACAAAGCTTGTCCAAATTAAAGATTCGTACCTCTCTCGAGCATAGACAAATCAGTCAATGGCTCCTCAGAGTACCAATACCTTAGTTTTATGCACACTCATTCAGGGTACAACCAAATACGGATGCACCCGAGGACGAGGAGAAGATGTCATTCATCACATAACACACCAAATTTTGCTACAAGGTGATGCTATTTGGATTGAAAAATGCAAGACCAACATACTAGCACCTCATGAATAAAGTCTTCGAGCAACAGATCGGAAGAAACCTCGAGGTCTACGTAGACGACATGGTTGCAAAGATCTCAGCCATTGGAGATCATTTCGAAGATCTCGCTGAAATTTTCAGGAAGCTCAGACAGTACAACATGAGGTTCAAGTCAGAGAAGTGTGCCTTCGGGATTCACGACAGCAATTTCCTTAGGTTCATGCTCACAAATTGAGGAGTCAAGGACAATCCCGAAAAATGTCGGGCAATACAAGAGATGTGCAGCCCTCGAAATGTGAAGGAGGTACAACAACTCGCATGGAGAATGGCTACCCATTTTTCAAAATCTTCAGGAAGAAGCAGGATTTCCAATGGAACTTATGAGTGTGAACAAGCATTCTAGGAGCTCAAAAACTTTCTCGTGAACCCGTCGATCCTGGCCAAGCCTCAACAATGAGAAACACTCTTCCTCTGCCTCATGGTTACAGAAAGCGCACTCAGCTCAATCTTAGTCCGAGACGAAGGGAAAGATCAGAAGCCCATTTACTTTGTCAGTAAAGTGCTCCACAGCCGGAGGCTAGATACCAGAAGCTAGAAAACCTCGCTTTCTCCTTTGTTATATCAGCGACAAAGTTGAGACCCTACTTTTAGAGATACCACATCGTTGTACGAATCGAGCAGCCCATCAGACAGGTCTTGGCAAAAACTTGAGCTTGTTGGAAGAATGATAACCTGGTCGGTAGAACTCTCCAAATTTAGTATGGAATATCAACCGCGATGCCCAATCAAGGCTTATGCACTTGCTAACTTCATTGTCAAATTCACAACCGAGGAAGGAGGCATCGACCAGGTGTAATATCCTAGATTTTATTATTATTATTATTATCTCCTTATTGTTTGTGTTTGCCCACCTGGCGGGCTAGTTCGAGGTCGAGCTACGTCGACTCATGGTACGGTGCGAGCTTGTGAGCTCGGGTGAGTTGAATTATGATTTACAAGTATATAGCTAATTGATTTGATTATATTGCATGTGGATGTGCATGTATTTGTTGATTGTATTTTATCATGGGTTTAGTTTTGGGTTAGCGGGTTGCGGATCCGGATTGAGGAAAATGTGGTGTTAGGGTGTGGATAGGTGGTTTTGGGAGGGGATTATAAAATACCCTCCCTAGGGCTGGCGGCTCCCTATTGGAGCCGCACCAGCTGAGTGAGAGACGAGAGCAGCTGCCGAGGCAAGCAGCCGCTCATCTCCTTCCCTTGGAGCCGCCAAGCCTCCTTCCCCTTTCCCTCCCCTTTGGAGCCGAGCTGAGAGGAGCAGTCTGAAGCTGAGCCAACCACCCTCTCTCTCTCCCATCCTCCCCTCTCTTCAAGCCGGCGGCTTGAGGAGGAGGAGCCGCCCCCTCTCCCCCCTTCTTGAGTCGAGCTGCCATTTCTTGAAGTCGAATTCGGGGGCCGTCGCTCGGGATTTCTCCTCTAATCATCCTTCCTATTTAGATGAGTGGTTTTACCTCTCCTTTCTCGGGTTCTCTCGTAGTTTGAGCCAATTTGGGTGTTTTCTTGATTCTTGTGATTTCTCGCCGAACCGTGGGTTTTGATTGTCATGTTCTTGTACCAATTCGTGGAAGGAGGGCCAAGACTCTCCCTTTGTAGCTCGGCAACCCTAGGTTTACCCTACGGGTGCTCGGCCAAGGGTGAAGCAAGGGTGCCCTCAAGGTGCTCGGTGAAATGCCCAAGTGAGAGTTCTTGTTTACCATGAAGTCTATATCTTGAGTTGCTTGCCTATTTAGGTTCTTGAATTATTGTGCATGCCTTAGATTAAAATATGTGATTTTTGGATATGGAGAATGTTTTATAAAAATAAGATTTGATTTTGTAGCCTTGAGTGTTCTTGATATGAGATTCTTGAACATGTAAATTGATTCTTACTTGAAGATTTCTTGGTTCATGCTACTCTTGGTTAAACAATCATGACTTGATTCTTGAGAAGTTTTTCCTAAATGATATAATTCTGTTATGTTGATAATTAAGGAATTTATTTCTATAATTTCGGATTTATTTACCTTGAGATGCTGAAAACTCAATTAGGCTGAAAATTGTATGCTGAATTATTGGTTTAGGGCTGATTTTGAAATCCTATTTGTGATGTGCATAGTTTGTGGAACATAGTCGTGTAACCTATTGTTTTGACCAAAAAATATAGTTTGGAAACATAGGTCGCACTCTAGAAACCAAATTCGGGTTATACACATCAGTTTCGGGCAAATCCCGATTATTCCTGTGATATCTTAAAGGGGCAAGTTCGGATGGGCGATTCCCGATTGTTCCTTTGCATCTCGCAGAGCAAGTTCGGATGGGTCAATCCCGATTGCTCCCGAGTTTCTTTATATTAGGATAAGTTCGAAGGGCCTTCCCGATTATCCTAGTACGTTTTGTTGCCCTAGGGCATTGTAGACTTAGGCCTGTTGATCTTCACCGCTTGGGTGTTGGCTGCCTTCGGGCAGGTGGTGGCCAGATGGCCTGTTAGCTGGCCACTCCCTTGTGACCTCTCATGCTTGAGATAGGAGTTTTGCTCTATGTATCATATCCGTGTTTGGTTTTTTCGTGGGGGTTGGTAGAACCGCTCACTGAGTTCTTTGAACTCACCCGTTGTCATTTTATTTTTATTTTGCAGAGCCTGACCGATGAGGTGGGCTGGAGCACTTGGCGCAGTTGGAGGGCAGAGGGGCCACATGATCTCATAGCAGTCCTAGTTATAGGTCGTAGTCAAGTTGTAGTAGTTTTGTCATACACGTGTGATTTGTTGTTGGAGTTGTAGTCCCGTGGGGACATTCATGTCTTTTATTTAGCTTTTATTTGTTAAAAGAACTGTTACTCTTTGGTTCATTTTTCTTTCCGCACTTGAACTATTTATTAAAAACTTTGATGTTTTGGAATAAAAATATGTTTTAGTTTTTCTTTTATTTAATAAAAGCTGTTGTTCTTCTGTTATCTTTATGAGTTAGCATGTGCATGAGTTAGGCTGCGGGATATAGGCACGTATACCCTGGCCGGTCACGTGACCCTGAGTTGGGGCGTGACCATGTGGTATCAGAGTATGTGGTTCAGTCTGACTACGACCTAGAGTTGTCACCGTATAGGGCATTGCTAGCGTGTCAGTATACGATAAAGGTATGTTATGAGATCAATGGGCTAAGTCCACACCTCAGCACGAGTTGTGGTTTAATTACTTAACGACTTAGGGTAAATTATATTGGCTAATTTTGATATTTCTTTTTGGTGATTCCAGATCGATGGAGGCCTTTAATGCCGCAAGAAGTGGTAGTGATAGTAACTCTACTAAGCGCCGAGGCCGAGGCCAGGGCCAGGGTCATGGTAGACCGCAGGCCCAAGAGGATGTGGGACAGGATCCCATGGTTGTGCAGTTGCAGGCCAGAGTGGCTGAGCTGACTGAGGTGCTTAGTAGGGAGCAGAAGCTGAGGCAGTAGCCACAACTAGTACCAGCAGCACCCGCAGCACTGAGGTGGTCCAGCCAGTAGCACCGGTGGTCAGAGCCCCCAGAGCACCTTCATATGTAGATTTTGTTGCATTTAGGCCATCGGAGTATTCAAGGACAAATCAGCAGGTGGAGGTCACCAATTTCCTAGGATATTGCTATGAGTTGTGCAGGGAGCTTGGTTGTTCTTCTGAGATGATCGCTCGACTGATCGGGTTACAGCTAAGAGGTCCAACCAAGGATTGGCTTCACACCTAAAGAGACCGCAGAGTAGCAGATGCACCACCCTCTACCTAGGAGGAGTTTAGAGCTGCTATGGTGGAGAAGTACCTGCCATTGAGTGTCCGGGATAGACGGGTGAAAGAGTTTGAGCTACTGCGTCAGACGGGCAGTATGTCGGTGATAGATTATGAGATAGAGTTCACTCGACTCTCGATTGTACCATCCCACCTTGATAGCCACAGAGACTGCTAGCGTCAAGAGGTTTGTCGAGGGGCTGAGGTCACAGATCGCCAGACTCATCCATTACACAGAGGACACTTCCTTTCCTCGGGTGGTAGATGAGGCGCTCCAAAAGGAGGCACTGGTACCGACAAATAGCATGATGGTCCCTAGAAGAAAAAGTTTCGGCCCCAGCCTTCAGGGGGTCGGCCAGCTCACTCAGAGGGAACTTTCAAGATAGCAGGTCCACAACAAGGCGGAGGTCATAATAGTTCTAGAGGCCACATGGGTTCAGGACTAGGGGCATCATCTGGAGGTTCACAACGAAGACCTGGGCCACAACAGTGTAACCGATGTCACGGAAAGCACTGGGGGCTTGCTGGGGACGTTCAGATGTATGTTTCACTTGTGGGCAGACTGGGCATTATAGAAAGGATTGTCCTAGCAAGGGCGGTCAGCAACCTGATCAGACTAGACGAAAGGCACCGATGTTAGTGGGTTCCGTAGCTCAGAGGGGTCAGACTTAGGGAGGAGGCCATGAGCTAGTGGTTCAGAGAGGCCCGCTGCACGGGTATTTGCTATGAACCAAGAGGACGCTGAGGCGTCCAGGACAGTAATGTCAGGTAATCTTGTTATAGGTTCTGCCATTGCATATGTCTTGTTTGATCCGGGTGCTACTCACTCTTTTGTGTCTGCTTTATTTGCTGTTAAGTTGGTAAGGGAACCGTCTGTGCTTGATTTGCCTCTTGTGGTGTGTATGCCTACGGGCGTTTCTGTGATGACAGAGACAATCTTTTGGGGTTGCGAGGTTGTCATTTGTGGGCATGTGTTGATGGCCGAATTGACACTCCTGCCGATGCTGGAGCTTGATGTAATTTTGGTCATGGACTGGTTGGCGGACCATTTCGCCTCAGTGGATTGCAGGGCTAAGACTATGATCTTCAGTAAGCCCGGGTTGCCCCAGTTTACCTTCTAGGGTGAGGGAAGAGGAGATTCGTTAATGGCAATTTTAGCTCTCAAGTCTAGGAAGCTACTTTTGGGTGGATGCCAGTCCTTCTTGGCCTTTGTGTCTGTGGTAGAGGGAGGCGGAGATGCGGCTAGGAGTTGTCAGGATTGTCTCTAGAGAGGGAGATCGAGTTCTGTATTGATTTGCGGCTAAGGGTGAAGCCAATCTCCTTTCCGCCATATTGGATGGCACTAGCTGAGTTGAAGGAGTTGAAATCCCAATTGCAAGAACTACTTGAGTTGGGCTTCATTCGCCTAAGTGTTTCGCTTTGGGGTGCTCCAATGCTCTTTGTGAAAAAGAAAGATGGATCCATGTGGATGTGCATTGATTACTGACGGCTTAACAATGTAACGGTGAAGAATCGGTACCTGCTGCCCAGGATTGATGATTTATTTGATCAGCTTCAAGGAGCTCAGTGGTTTTCCAAGATTGACCTGCAATCAGGGTACCATCAGTTGAGAATCTGGGACAGTAACATCCCTAAGACTGCTTTCAGGTCAAGGTATGGGCACTTTGAGTTCTTGGTGAGTGTTGAGGGAATACTTGGATAAATTTGTGATAGTGTTCATTGATGATATCTTGATATATTCCAGGAGCAGAGAAGAGCATGCTGAGCACTTGTAGATGGTTCTAGAGACTCTCCGGGAGTACCACTTGTATGCCAAATTCTCCAAGTGCGAGTTCTGGTTGGAGAGTGTGGGGTTCCTGGGCCATGTGGTGTCCAGGGAAGGGGTAAAGGTGGACCCCGTAAAGATAGAAGCAGTTCAGAATTTGAAGAGGCAGACTAATGTCACTGAGATCTGTAGTTTTCTGGGGTTGGCAGGCTATTACAAAAAATTTGTGGAGAATTTCTCCATGATCGCAGCGCCATTGACTCGCCTGACTCAGAAGAATGTCAAGTTCAAATGGGACAGTAAGTGCAATGAGAGCTTTCTGAAGCTCAAGGACCGCTTGACGTTGGCACCAGTTCGGGAGGATTTGTTGTTTACTGTGATGCCTCCCAGGTTGGCTTGGGTTGTGTGTTGATGCAGAATGACAGAGTGATAGCTAATGCCTCCAAATAGTTGAAGGTTCACAAGACGAATTATCGAACTCATGATCTTGAGCTAGCAGTAGTGGTATTCGCATTGAAGCTGTGGCGTCACTACCTTTATGGCAAGGCTTGTGAGATATACACTGATCATAAGAGCCTCTAGTATTTTCTCACCCATAAGGCATTGAATCTGAGACAGAGAAGATGGCTTGAGCTCTTGAAAGACTATGACTGCAAAATCATGTACCATCTGGGGAAGGCTAATGTGGTGGCTGATGCTTTGAGCAGGAAATCTATGGGCAGTCTAGCGCATTTGGCAGTTAGGAGGAGGCCGTTGGCCCAGGATTTGGCCATATGTTTGGATGGCAGGGCTGTCTTGTCAATGTCAGTTTCTGGTGCGCTGGTGGCTCACCTAAGATTGCAGTCCACGTTGGTTGACATGCTGTGAGCAGCGCAGGAGGAGGATGCTTTTCGTTCACTCACTAAGGATCTGACCAGGAGAGGTGATATCGATAATGGTTTTGATATTGACTCGAATGGCGTACTTAGGTTTAAAAACTGGATAGTAGTGTCAGATATGGCCGAGGTTCGCAGGCAGGTGCTAGAGATGGATCATCGATCCATATACACTATACATCCTGGAGCCACGAAGATGTACCATGACCTAAGGTAGAATTATAGGTGTAAATGCATTAAAAGAGAAGTGGCCGAGTTCGTGTCTAAGTGTCTGGTGTGTCAGCAGGTTAAGGCTGAGTATTTGAAGTCGGCAGGGTTGCTCCAGAACCTAGAATTGCCAGAGTGGAAATGGGAGAAGATAACCATGGATTTTGTGACGGGATTGCTAGAGTCTGGGAAGGACAATGATTCTATCTGGGTAGTGGTGGATCGCCTAACCAATACTTCATAATTTATACCAGTCAGGATAGCCTTTTCGGTCGCTTACCATGGTGTTCCTGTTATGTTCATATCAGATCGGGGTACTTAGTTCACAGCTCGATTCTGGCAGTCTTTCCAAGAGGCATTGGGGACCCAAGTTCGGTTCAGTACCGCATTTCACCCTCAGATAGATGGTCAGTTAGAGCGGACTATTCAAATGCTGGAGGTTATGCTGAGAGCATGTGTCCTAGATTTGGAGTGCGGTTGGGAGAGGCACTTACCTCTGATTGAGTTTGCCTACAATAATAGCAACCACAGCAGCATCGGGATGGACCCATTTGAGGCATTGTATGGGCAGAGATGCAGGTCGCCTGTGGGTTGGTTTAAGACAGGGGATTTCCTTATGATGAGACCTGACTTGGTGGAGGAGGCAGTAGGAAAGGTAAAGCTAACCAGAGAGAGACTGTTGGCAGCCCAGAGTCACCAGAAGATGTATACTGATGGAAAGGATAGGGAGGTAGATTTTGCTAAGGGGAACATGGTGTTCCTCAAGGTGTCCCCTATGAAAGGGGTCGTGAGATTTGGTAAGAAATAAAAGCTAAGCCCTAGGTTCATTGTGTCATTTTCTATTCTCAGGCGCAGGGGAGCTGTGGCCTATGAGTTAGCCTTACCTCCTAGTATGGACCGAGTACATCCAGTGTTCCATGTATCTATGCTGAAGAAGTACATTCGGGATGAGTCCCATGTGATTGAGCCTACCACAGTGGAGGTGGATTTAGCAGTTTCTTATGAGGAGCGGCCAGTTGAGGTGATAGACCGGCAGATCAGAAAATTAAGGTCCAAGGATATCCCCTTGGTTAAGGTCAGGTGGGAGCTCCATTCTGGGCAGGAGGCCACCTAGGAGGTGGAGCAGGATATGAGAGAGCGTTATCCTTCGTTGTTTGATGATCTGGTGAGTCCTTAAGTTTTTTTTTCTGATATTCGATGACGAATTTTCTTTAAGGGGGGAGGATTGTAATATCCTAGATTTTTTTTATCCCCTTATTGTTTGTGTTTGCCAGCCTGGCGGGCTAGTTCGAGGTCAAGCTGAGTCGACTCATGGTCCGGTGTGAGCTTGCGAGCTCGGGTGAGTTGAATTATGATTTACAAGTATATAGCTAATTGATTTGATTATATTGCATGTGAATGTGGATGTGTTTGTTGATTGTATTTTATCATGGGTTTAGTTTTGGGTTAGCAGGTTACGAATCCGAGTTGAGAAAAATGCGGGGTTAAGGTGTGGATAGGTGGTTTTGGGAGGGGATTATAAAATCCCCCCCAAGGGTTGGCAGCTCCCTATTGGAGCCACACCAGCCGAGTGAGAGAGGAGAGCAGCCGCCGAGCCAAGCAGCCACCCTCCCCATCTCCTTCCCCTGGAGCCGCTGAGCCTCCTTCCCCTTTCCCTGCCCTTTGGAGCCAAGCTAAGAGGAGCCGCCTGAAGCCGAGCCAACCGCCCTCTCTCTCCCTCCCTCTCTTCCCCTCTCTTCAAGTCGGTGGCTTGATGAGGAGCCGCCGCCCCCTCCCCCCCCCCTCTTCTTGAGTTTCTTTATATTAGGATAAATTCAGAGGACCTTCCCAATTATCCTAGTATGTTTTGTTGCCTTAGGGCATGGTAGGCTTAGGCCTGTTGATCTTCACCATTTGGGTGTTGGCTGCCTTTGGGCAGGTGGTGGTCAGATCGTCTGTTAGCTGGTCACTCCCTTGTGACCTCTCTTGCTTGAGACATGAGTTTTGCTCTATATTTGTGTTTGATTTTTTCGTGGGGGTTCGTAGAACCGCTCACTGAGTTCTTTGAACTCACCCGTTGTCATTTTATTTTTGTTTTGCAGAGCCTGACCGATGAGGTGGGCTGGAGCACTTGGCGCGGCTAGAGGGCAGAGGAGCCACATGATCTCATAGCAGTCCTAGTTAGGGGTCGTAGTCCAGTCTGTAGTAGTTTTGTCATGCACTTGTGATTTGATATTGGAGTTGTAGTCCCGTGAGGACATTCATGTCTTTTATTCAGCTTTTATTTATTAAAAGAACTGTTACTCTTTGGTTCATTTTTTTTCTGCACTTGAACTATTTATTAAAAACTTTGATGTTTTGGAATAAAAATATGTCTTAGTTTTTCTTTTATTTAATAAAAGATGTCATGCTTCTATTATTTTTATGAGTTAGCATGTGCATGAGTTAGACTGTGGGGTATAGGCACATATACCCTAGCCGATCACGTGACCCTGAGTTGGGGCGTGACACCAGGCTAAAATATGGACTTTGTACATAGATAAAGCCACTAATGAAAATGGAAGCGAGGGTCGGAATAATCCTGGAAAATGGAAAAGGAGTCGTTGTAGAGCATTCATTGCAATTCCAATTCCAAGCAAGCAGCAATCAAAGGCAGAATATGAGACATTGGTTGCCGAAATAAAGCTCACCCGCGATGTAGGGATACGAAGAGTGTTTGTGAAAGGAGATTCTCAACTTGTCACAAGACAAGTTAATGGCAGCTTTCAAGCAAAGGATCCCTCCTTGGAAAGGTACCTATCTATTGTACATCGGTTAATGACTAACTTCGATGACTGTGTGGTACTTGTTGGCTTTAGGTTTTCAACCTTAGCCTTAATCTCGGTTTTGATGGTTTTGATGATAACAAACATGGGACTAATAATTTCATCCAGAATATCTTTCAAGTTCCATTTCAATTAACGTTCGATGTCCTCGATCGAAAATATCGGAAGAAATTGGAAATCGGAAGGACATTGATCGTCGCGCTTGGGTTCGTCATGGAAGTTTATCGAAGATCGATGAGTGCACCAAAGTCGCTTGGATGAGTCCAAAGATCAAGTCAAAAGCTCTCCAAGATGATGCTCGTTGAAAGCCGAAACCCGAAAACCAAGTGCGAAAGAAATAGGCTGAAAAAACAATTTCAACCTATGTTCGGTCGACTAGGCGGTCGACCGAATAGGGTAAGAAAGAAAAAATGGCAGTGGGCACTTCGGTCGACCAGTCGGTCGACCGACAGTGGCTGGTTTTGGGCAATAGGCTTGGTGGTCGATCGGTCGGTCGACCGACCTGCTGAAAGCTGAAGACGCGATATCCCATCGATCGACCGACGGGTCAACCGAAGGTCGGGGATGAATAGTCGCATCTGGGCGGTCGACCCGTCGATCGACCGACCATAGACAGTTGAGCAGCGGTCGAAGCTGTGGTCGAACAGTCGATCGACCAACCATTCGACCGATGACTTGTAACTGATAGTTTTCTATCCGTTGAACAGCTGTTTCTTCACGAGGGTATAAATACACCATCATATACATCATTTAATCTTCTTCCTTGATGATTACAGATTTTATTGAGCCATTAAAAAGGAAGAATTGAGCCTTCCAAAGATTGATCAAGCGCGCTATGCTATTTCCACGAACAATCTCTCAAGCGCCAGTTGCTGCTCCTCAACTCGGGTTTTGATCAAACTCATCCCTTGACGAGTTGGAGACTACAAGGCTTGAAAAGAGCATTCATTTTTGGTTTTACTCCTTGAGCTCTTTTCATTGTAATTTTATTTGTTATTTGAACTGTGTTTGATTTGAGTTTGTAAGACCGGGTGTTAGGTCTTGAATTGGGTGAAGTGGTATCCTTGTGAGGGAGTAAAGCCACTTGTGTAAATTTAGTGTTTACTAGGATTAGTTTAGTTGTCCCTTAGGGTTGAGGTGGAAGAGGACTCTCGATAAAAAGGCGGTGACTTCCGGGTGTGGAAGTGCCTTAGGTTGAGAGTGCGACTCTTCGGTGAAAAGTCCTCTTGTGTAAGGGAAACGTAAATTAATTTAATAAAACTAGTTTGGAAATCCTAAGCGGGGTGCTTAGGTAGTGGAGTAGGCATTGGGGCCGAACCACTATAAAATCTCAGTGTTTGCATTGATTCTTAATTTCATGCTTAATTGTTTTATCATTTATCTTGCTTCCGCATTCAATTATAAATTGTCTAACTAATCTAAGCAATCGATAAAAGTGAATTTAGGCAAATCAAATTAGTAAACACACTATTCACCCCCCCCCCTCTAGTGTCGCCATTTCATCAAACAGTACTACTTCGGAGGAAATTAAATACCCAAGCCGACATGTTATATATTCAAGCTCGCCAGCACCAAGAAGTCACAAAACAGCAGATCTGTCATTCAACTAGTCCTCGCCTAATCAAGCATCCAGCAAGCTGAGGTTCAAGTAGGCCCGAATAACCGAGCAAAAGTCGAGCTGGAGAACACCTTACCTCGCCTACCTAATGAGGGGGGAGGTACCCGAGTACATTCAGGACCAGAAGAAATTCCAAGGGGCCACCAGTTACTACACCCTAGCTACTAGAAAATCAGCTATACAGGAGGAGACATTCCCAACCATTAATCAAGTGCACCACCCAACCACAAACAGATATCGTAATGGTTGAAGTGCACGAAGGGATCTGCGGCAACCATATCGGAGGAAGATCGCTAGCAACAAAAATTCTCCGAGCAAGATACTTTTGGCCAACGATGAGAACAGATTGCAACCTATATGTCAAGAAGTGTGACAAGTGCCAAAGGTTCTTAGAAGTCTCGCAAAAACATATCAAGCCTTTGCACTGCTCGAAAATCAGTTGGCCATTCGATATATGGGGAATTGACATCCTCGGTCCTTTGCCTCCAGCACCAAGACAACTCAAATACTTAGTGGTAGGCATAGATTACATCACCAAGTGGAAAGAGGCCGAGCCTTTGGCCTCAATTACCACCGAAAAGATCAAAATGTTTGTTTAGAAGAAAATCATATGCAGATACGACATATTGTAGGAGCTAGTCAGTTACAACGACACTCGATTCACATATCGAAGGTTCAAAGAATTCTACTTCGGCCTCGGCATCCACTAGCTTTCTCCTCAGTTCATAGATCGAAGGTTGATAAACCAAGATCGAGGGTTGTAGACCGGACTAATTCCTCGGGCGCCCGTCTAATAAGCCCATGAAGCATAGCCCGTCTAATTCCTCAGCCTAACCACTCGGGGACCCATATCGTGTTGGGCTAGCCCAAGTTAGGCCTAAGGGCTGCGCCTAGTCATCCCAAGGGCACTTTCATCTTTAGCCCATGCTCGATGACTTGAACTTAATTATAGTACAATTAAGGGGCAAAACTTGAAGATTGATTTATTCAAGGCATATTTCTACGACTATTAAGCAGAAATCTCCGCCAGAACTCCATTTATCGAAGACATGTCTTATAAGCTAAATCGTGCATCTACATGTATCTTCTTCTGATCCAATTCTCTACAGAGACATCTCGAATACGTCTTTACTTGAGCATCTGTGTGTCTTTGAAGGTCGCCCCGGAGCCACATCCTAACATGAGCCGGGAGGACTTGCAACGCCTCCGATCTCAAGCGAGAACAATGTTGGGTGAAATGGCAACACTAGAGGGGGGGTGAATAGTATGTTAACTAAATTTATCGCCTAATTCCGGTTTTAAACTTTTTCTTAAGCTACTTAGACAATTTATAATTCGACGACAAAAGGTGGAAGCGATAAATGATAAAGTAATTAATACAAACAAGATATCAATGCAAACACAAAAATTTATAGTGGTTCGGCCCCACTACCTAAGCACTCCACTTAGGATTTCCAAACTTAGTTTACTAGATTAAATTATTTTTCTTACAAAGAGGACTTTGACTCGAAGAGTCTCACTCTCAACCTAAGGCACTTCCACACCCGGAACTCTCCGCCTTCTCACCGAGAGCACTCTTCCACCTCAACCCTAATGGACAACTAAACTAATCCTAATAAACTACGTTTACACGAGTGGCTTTATACCTTCTACACCAAGGATACCACTCAATCACAAGACCTAACACTAGGTCTTCTTACACGCTCAAATACAATGAAATAAATCACAAAAATATACAAGTAATGGAGCAAATAAATAATACAATAAATACTTAGCTCCAAACACGAGTCCTAGTTCCTCTTGATGCCTCAATGATGAATCGTTCAAGGCTTGAAGGCAAGATCAAGGATATATCATTGAAACTAGGGTTGTCAAAGGGATGACTCAAGAAATACTTTGAGAATGATCAAGAATGGCTCTTAGGAAGCTTGGATCAGTAGTTGAGAGGGGTTAATGAAGGATGGAGAGGAGTATTTATAACCCCTTAATCGAACAGATGCTCAACGGGCGTTTTTTCGCCCGTTGGACGCCATTCGGTCGCTTGTCGATCGATCGTCGGTCGACCGACCGATCGACCGCCCAACGACCGCTGGCAATTCTTACTTCTGCCGCTCTGTTCGATTGACCAAAGGGTCGACCGACTATATCGCGAACTGGCTCCTCTATTGTCTGGTCGATCGCTCGGTCGACCGAAGTAGCCACTAACAATTTTTGGCACACTTCAATCGATCGAATTGGCTACTGTCAGATTTTGACACTATTCGGTCGACTGAACCTGAATTGGGCAGTTTGGTTAGGCTTTGTTTGTTCATTTTCTAGTTTCGTCTTCGCTAAGTCTACTTATATAACATTTATTAACTTTAATAACTTTAAAATATAAATGTTATATAAGGATTATCCCCCATTTGGATTCAATAAAAATATCTAAAAAATCAAAATCCTTAAGAATCTTATTTTAATTTCATGCATTCATTTTTAATCTTGTAAACATGTAATTTTTGTATCTTTGATTTTTTTTTATGTTTTCCCTTTAATTTACAAATTTCAACTTTTAAATTATTTTTTTGATATTTTTTAATTAACTAGCACCTCAGCATGATATGGGTTCATGGGCTATGCTATGCCAATGGGATCGAAAAAAATGAACCCGTTAACTTGCAAGGTGTGCAACCAAATGATGTGACATGAGGAGGAAATAATAAATGGGGATGGGATTAGAATTTGGCGGGTTAAAAAATATAAAAATATACCTCATAAGTGTTTTGATAGATAAAGGAGGAAAATATTAGACATGGGAAGGGACAAGTTTTATCTTTTTCTCTATATATAATGTTCAATATCCTTGATGGGCATAGGCTCATGTTGTGCAAGCCCGAGCATTAGGGCAGTACATGAGTTGGATGGAATTGAGTTCAAAATTTTTCATCTCTTAAATTCGATTCGAAGGTTGGATCGGATCGAGTCGGGTAGTTAAATTTATCCGTTCTAAGTAAAAATGAGTTTCTAAAAATATATTTTTTAAAAATAATTAATTTTAATATAATATTTTAAGACTAATTAAAAATATATAAATAATCGAATAATTGGGTCACGACTTTTAAATTTTGAAACATGAGACCTGATCAAATTATGATCGGATTTACTCGGATTGTACTCGACCCAACCCGATCCAACCCAAATAGTTCGGGTCGGGTCCGATTCTCAGGTTTATTGGGTCGAATAACCCTATCGAAACCCTATCGAGCATAGTCCACTGCCACCACCAAGAAATTATTGTATACATAGTCCCCTATTTTTATTATTTTACATTTTTCCTAATTTGATTAAATTTTTAAGTTTTTTCATAACTTCTTTTATTATGTTCAAAATTTTGCATGTTTTGAAAAAAAATATGAATCTAAAATTAACCAATTTTGCTTTATTAATAGCTATTAAATAATTATTATATATTTTAACATATCTTCTTATAATTTATTCATATCATATATTATATTATAATTATTATTTATTACATCCAAACTTTTAGTTTTTAGTTTTCCTTCGTTTGCTTCAGTTTTTGTATTTTCATTAAAACTTTTAGTTTGAGTTAGTTTTTTCATTTAAAACTCCAAATTAGTCCAACTAATTCCAAACATCATGCCGGTTTATTTTCCTATTTGAATGAAATCAATTTCATGTCAGGTTGGTGTCAGCAAAATGGCAAAAGCAATTACTGCCATGCTTAAACATATATATGCGTCAACCGAGATGTTGATAAAACTCATGAAAAGGTACAATAACCGTACCTTTTTATGCGGTTTTTAATTAGACCAACAACAATATCTTCCTACTTTATTTTAACAACTATTTTGCAAGCTATAGAAATGGATGTCTAAGAATTAGGACATCGATGGGATGAAAGTTAGGGGGCAATTAAAAAATCCAATAGCAAACAAAAATGAAATAGAATCATGCTCAGAGCTCACTAACCGTGATTAGAGAGCGAGAGGAAGAGTTACGGAGCGGAGAGGGATAAAAGATGATCGAATAGAAAGAAGAAGATGTAACATAGAGGAACGAACAAAGAGGAAGAGGGAAAAGAATGACAGGAGAGAGGGAAAAGAGTAACTAAAAGGAGAGGGAGTGAACGAAACATATCTATTTTTGTTGCGATGGTAAAGAACTCTAATTGCACGAAGAAGACAATCCAATGGAAAGAGGAGATTGTTTTTCTTAATTTACCACTTATTTTTTAAATTTATCTTGTAATAACGTGGATTATTATTATCATGATATTATCGAGCAACACAATCTTAATATTTATTTATTTTATAATCCTTATTAATTATCAATCTATCACCAATTTTATAATTATTATTACTAATTAAAATTTATTTTCATATAAATTTTCATCCCATTGCAAAGCCAAGGTATCCTATTAGTTCAAGATTATAATTTATGGTATATTTAAACATATTTTATAATTCAGATAATTCCAAATACAAGATTTATTTTAAGTATAATTTTTTATTATTTTTGTTCATTTTTTTTGGAAACCTTCTAAAATTTCACAGACGATTACTCCCTCTCTTAATAGAAAATATTTCAACCGTTGGATCAAACAGCATCAGCTGTTCAATAACTGACGTGGCCCTCGATCCGAGCCCTCGTCGTCTTCCTCTTTTCCTCTCTCGGGTGGGCGCACTTCAATCCCACTTCCTCCTCTCTCCTTTCCTCTCCGCCCCTTCTCCAGTTTTCCTTCTTTTCTTCCCTATCTCAGCTCCCCTTCTGAGTTCAGCACCTCGCCAATTCCAGCCTCCCCTCTTCTATCGCCAAGGGTGGTGCTCTCTCGCCTAAGGGTAACGCGATTGCTTGCGATCTGCTCTTTTTCTCTTCTTACCACTTGCGATTTGATTTATTTCTTTTTGGTGCTGGATCATGCCATGTTTGTGCTGTGATCGACTAAATTTGATGTGCTGGACAGGTTGGTATTTGTGATCGGTCTCCTGAGACTGCGATCACCTGGATATCTGGCCAGAGTTGGCTGAATTTTTTGGATTTGTCTGCATAGAGGAAGGGAATATGTCGAGCGGAGAAGTCAGGAAGGTGTCCCGTGAGGACATACAACTGGTACGGGTTCTCTCGTTAATTTTCTTTCGTCTTAGTTACTTTGATCGCTGTACATGTGTTTTTGGTCATTTTATGATTAGCTCTTTTGTATTTACATATAGTCGATGGATTGAAATTATTCTTGATTGGCATCACTACTCGAAAAGCGCTTTTAGATTTATGAGCTTATCTAGGTGAAATTATATTTTGCTTTATACAAAAGATAGAGATAATAATTCTTATTTTCCAATTCATAAACATTTAAACTAGGAGAGCATAAAGTTCGTGTACTTCACTATCAGGACAGTATCATTAGCTTTACACGCAATGTTTTGGTTTGGATTCCTTTTCTCTGTGAAGTACAATTTTAGTCCGGTTCCTTTGATAAAAAAAATTAAAGTTAGCTATTCCGTTCTTTTATATTGCTGCTTAAATTCTTAAAGGGAGAAAAGGTAATTCCCTATTTTGCATAAATTTTGTAGCAAAGAAAAATGAACATACAAGTAGTTGGTTTATATGCTCTTTGAGCTTAATATGTACTATGTGAGCTTGGCTGTTCTGAGTAACGGCACTTGATTTGCATAATGTTGAAGTTACATGACTTTTCTCATCTTTTTTACTGTTCTTATTTCCAAATGCATGAGTTTCAATATCTTGTAGCTTATTTGCATTATTGGCGTTTAAAATTTTAATTTAGGTTATTAAAGTTTTAATTCATTCACGTTAACCTGAAGTTGGTACTTGTCAAAATATGAACACCTCTGACTTTTCTATGCTTGACATTTATTGCACCTTTTATTTATCTATTATGATATTATCTGAGCCCTATCTATTTTTTTCATTTGTTTTTCTAACTTTTCAGGTTCAGAACCTTATTGAACGATGCTTACAGCTGTATATGAACCAGAAAGAAGTAATTGACACATTGTCTATGCAGGCAAAAATAGAGCCTAGTTTTACTCAACTCGGTAATTTCACATTAAATAGTTTTTGGCAATTTAGATTTATCTTGTTGATAAATTTTTAAAGATGATAGCTATCTAATTTGATTTTTCCTATAATATCTGTTTGAAGCAATGTACATAACATCATATTAGTAGCATCAGCTGTTCTCTCGGAGATACACAAGTTCATTGACAATATTAATTGACTATTGATGTTGGAAGCAATTTGGACATTTATATATGCATCTAGGAAGATTATCTCATGTACATTCATAAGCACAGCCAGCATGAAATTTTAGTCTCATGTGTCCCCTGACATGTCCCTTTTGGCTCTTATTAGATGCACTTGTCTATGCACTTGGGAATGTAGGATTAGATTAGCAACTTGGAATATAGAAACACTTTGGGGTAAATAATTAAAAGGTGTAGATATGATGGTTAGGAGGATAATTAATACAATATTTTTACTAAAAACTAAGTGGGTGGGACCGTGGGAGAACAATTTTGGATATAAACTTTAGTATGAGAAATAATCATAGAAAATTATAATGAATTCATGATGGATAAGGATTTTAAGACAATATGTTGTAGAAGCAAACAAATTTTATTATTGTTAAATTTGATTGAATGACAAACTTTTCTAAAACGTTAAGTTGTTATGAAATAGGTCAATCTATAAATTAATATTTTTAACATTCCACCACACGTGTGGGGAAGTAAACTTAAGGGCCTGTTTGGTTAGCGAAACCAAGTCTGTTTTCATGGTTTCAGTTTCACTGAAACCAAAACTGCTTACGAAAACGCGTTTGGTTTAGTGTTTTCGTGAAACTGAATCGAAACCAGAATGAAAACGAAACCAGTTTTCTTAATAAAAATGAAAACAATAGAATGTTGTTTTCTGTGGTTTCGAGACTGTCGGTTTCGTTATCAAAATGCTGTGACAACTTTGTAATTATAAATATTTTTTTATAAAATTAATTAATTTAAAAATAAATCAAACTATATCGAATTTTTAAAAATAAAAATAAAAATCATCATTTTTAACTCAAACTTTTATCTTAAATTTATAAAATAATTAAACCAATTTATATCTAATTGACTCAAACCCAAATTTTAAATAACTCAATTTTCTTAAAATTGGTCTATTTATAATTTAATCAAATCTAGTTTTAGATCATTGGACTTGTTTTTTTTTTGAAATTTTATAATAACTATTAATTAATTTTTATATCTAATTGAACAAAAAAATTTTAAATTACCAATAACTTAATTAATTAAATTATTTAAATATTTTGTAACCATATTAACAAATATTTAATTTTGTAAACTAACTAAACATTTAATTACTACTAAAAATGTTCAAGGAAAATTAATATTATTTTTTATAATCAAATAAATATTTACTGGTTTCAACTAACTAAAACTGATGTTGTTTTTATTAACCAAACGCGTTTTCAGAAAACTGAAAACTAGAAACCAAAACCAAGTTTTCGAAACCAAGTTTTCAGTTTCACTGAAACCAAACCAGAAAATAATTTTCGCTAACCAAACAGCACCTAATTGAACTAACTCTAGCTTAACACGTGAACTAAATGTAATAGGGGGTATTTTTTCATTATTACTAATTACACTGGCAATATTCCAACGTAGGACCTCATGTTGTGATATCATGCTAAATTTCATTGGATAACCGACTTTCCCAAAAGCTTAAGCTACTAAGATAGAGATCATTATGTACATTTATATTCTTAATAGTTGTAAAACTATAATGTTTCAAATTGGTGTTAGGAAAAGAAATGTTAAATGTAATAAATTCTTGTGCCCTTCGTGTTAAGACATGATGATTAAACCAAATGAGATTTTTGAGAAAATTTAGATGAAACGTTGTAAGGAATAGTGGAATACGAACAATTGAAAAACTTATCATTGGATGAGCTTTAAATAGTCATGTAGGGAGGAGTTAAGTACAATGTAAGGGAGGAGTTAAGTACAATGTAAAGTTGTGGATAAAGGTTTTGGGTATAGGGAGAGAAATTGACTAGTGTAATATGATTTTAGATTTTACTACGTCTTATAATCTTATAATCATTAATTCCCATAAATTGAACATTTAATTACATGCAAGAGTGGAAATAATTATAGTCAAATAGACTTTTTTTCTGATTAAGGATACAGGTAAAACTATAAGAGATGTAGGTTTACAAAATTGGGGAATAACATAATAACATTTAACTTTTAATTTTACTAGAATTAGAACCTGGAACTTTAAGGCTTAGTTTGAGAAGTTATTGTTAAGGGTGAGTTGAGAGAGGGGAGGAAATGAAACTAAGGGCAGGGGAGCGATAACAAATTCTCCCTAATTTAAAGGAATTGGAAAAACTGTGTGTTCCAGAAATAACTTATAGCTTAGTTTTTGTCCATGCCATTAGAAATAAGTTTAATTACATAACAGGTCCTAAACTTTAGTGAAATTACACGTTAAGGTCATACAATTCACATATTACACCAAAAGACCCAACCTTTCATTTTATAACATAAGAAGAACTCCTCATTAACCCTTTGTCCAACAAACTGTTACCTTGCCTATGTGGCACCATGATGTGATAAAAATTGATAAAATATTAATTTTTTCGTTATCATCCTCCTTAGGCAACCTCGTACTTCTCCTCTAACAACCTCTTCCTCCCCATCCTCTTCCTTTGAGGACCTTGTACTCCTCATCCACTGACCCCCTCCTCCGGAAACCTTGTACTGCTAAGTCCTAACAATAAATGAGCCATGTCACCTAACAATAACTTGTCAAGCACCCTACAACTGAAATGGCCATATTATTGTGCAACCAAAGTAGCCTAAATTATTTGATGCAATAAGTAATCCAGTGTACAGCTGACAAGAATTTCAATGCTATCTTCAATCTCTAAATTGATTCTATCTTAGTCTTACTTTATAGTTTTTAGTTATATTTTAAAAATGCTCATGTTTGCTTGCTTTTCAGTTTGGCAAAAACTTGAGGAAGAGAATCGGGAATTTTTTGAGGCCTACCATGTCAGACTGATTCTTAAGAATCAGATAATGGTTTTCAACAAGCTCCTTGAGAAACAGGTTGAGATGATGCAAAAGGCATGTCCATCTGGAGTTGCTAGCATACCTCTGCCCAATGGCTCTGGTTCTTCTGCTTGTATGTTTCTTTCAAGATTTTGCTGCTACTAGATATTAGTTTTTCTTCAGGCTAGCACTTCCATCAAATATTACCTGAGCATTCCTCCATAGAATAAGTCTTTTAGTGCCCCCTTGTAATTTCTGGACAATTGGACATTATTGTCTATACTAACCTCACAATGTTCAAATAATGGGAAGGTTTTAAACTGTCACGGATATCACTCAGCTGTCATTGAAATTCCAAAATTTGTACATATGCCTTATTTGAATAGTATTAAGAATATAAATGGATAGATTGGTTTCTTTCCTAACAACTTAAGCTTTTGGGAAAGTTGGTCATCCAATCAATTTTACATGGTATCTGAATCATCTTAGCATTAATATTAAAAAGACAACTTCAATTAAGTCGATCCATGTGTCCTCCTTGGTTAGTCTCCTCAAGTTTACTTGCCCACACGTGAGGGGAGTATTAAGAATATGAATGCATAGATTTGTTTCTTTCCTAATAGCTTAAGCTTTTGGAAAAGTTGACCATCCAATCAAATTTAACAAATGGAAAGGAAAATATTGGTATTTTTTTCCTCAAAGGATCTTGCAAAACAAGTGAAAATATTGGGATTATAGTTTCCCTCATTTCTTTGGGGGAGCTCATGCTTTCCATTGACTCAACTCTAGAATTTGGATTATGTAATTTGAGACATTATTAACCAGAAAGTTTATAGTTTTTAATGTCAGAGGTAGTTGGATGCTTCCTAATAACTTGCTTCCAGAATCTTCATTAGTTTCATGATATTTATTCTTTCCCTTATTAATTGGTATTTCATCAGTTTGGTGTAGTTTATATCTTGAAAGCTACATGGTATTTTTTTGTTAGCATTGCTCTCTTCGTGTTCGATCTTCAAATTTCCTTTTGTGAGATTGTGAACTGTATCTGGATTCAAGCAGTAGTGCTTCCTAACTGAAAGAAGAGTAAAATCAATAAGTGTTGATTGATTAAGAAACAAACAACAAAATTTGTAGATATTTTACCTCCTCTACACTATTTTTTTTATGACAAATAAGATTGGTTGTAAACTTCTAGATTATCTAACTATAAATAATTTAGAGTCCACAATGTGGAACAAAAGAGAAGAAACCACAACTCTGATTTTAGGATGTAATTAAAACAACACAGATATTTACCTCTAAAAAAACAATGCATTTCCAACAAGTATTTAGTAAACTGGAGTAACAATTTGTTGTCTCAGGTTTTCCTAAAATTATTGTAGCATGGACAGAATGTCAGAACAAGAATGTTGTTTGCTCAAAGGTTTGGTAATTTATGTGCAGCCTTGAGTTCTATTTTTTATTTACCAAAAAATCAACTAGATTTAAAATTTATTGGCAATCCCGAAATAACTCATCCATATATTAATAGAAGGAACGTTGAATTTAGAGATTTACATTAATAGTGAAGACATCTATGCCCAACATGCTATCCAATGTAGAATACAATAATGGAATTTGGAATGGGTTTCTTATTTTTTCAATAACAATTACATGCTTTCTTAAAACATTTTTCTATATGCCCACTGTCATCAGAGGTGAACTTGAATCAGTTGGTTGTAGTAATTAATATATTATCTTACTGCCATCACTTTTTTCAGTGCATCAAGCTCCATCATGCTATGCGTCTCAACACACATCCACGTCGTCTAGGCTAGATAACATGCTTTGCAATGGAGGTTTTTCAAATGCTCTGGTAAATGGTAGACCATCAGGACAAGGAAACTACCTTGGCAATGATTCTTCAATTCTTGCCAGTGGCATGAATGCCTCAACAAATATGTTATCTGCGCATGACTCCAACATGACGAGGATTCCTGGAATGAATGGGTCAATGGTTAAGTCAGAACCTAACTATTCCAACAATTCTGAGTTTCCATTCAGCGATAGTGGCATCTTAGAAGCACACCAACCAATTGGAGATGCCTCAGCTGGATCCTTCAGTAGTTCAGAATTGACTGGACAACCATTAAATGATTCTCTCCTGGATATTGATACATCTTCACTTGGATTTAGTCAGATTCCCAGAAATTTTAGTTTTTCTGATTTAACAGATGATTTTGGTCATTGTTCTGGTTGGTCCCTCTTCTTTCACTTTTAGATGCAATTTTTTCCTTCTCATTCTGAGGTCTCTTTTCCCAGAATATATTTAATGCTGTCTTTGTTTATAGATATACTGGACAATTATGATAGGTCTCCTTATCTTCCACCTGATTCAAATAATTTCACAGACTCTCCAGGAAGGGAATTTAAAGGTAAACTTCTATCTCTTTATTTGTTTTATTTTCCGTGCATTTTCCACCTTGAGTTACTTAACATTTTATTCCTTTAGAGGAAGACATTAGGAAACTAGACACAATTTCTGAAGGAGTCAGCTATGAGGACTTTGGAAGTGACTGACTGAACATCTAATTGGTCAGGTATCAAGGTAATTTTCAAAATGTGTCAAAATACATAGCAAGTACGTCCTTTGGCTCCTAACAGACTAAAAGCAAAACAATTGATGTAGAAAAATATAGAAAAGATGAAAAACTTTATCATTAACATTATAGTTTATCAACCAGAACAAAACCAGCTGTGGTCTGTGTCCTGTTAACCGAACTTGTTTTTGGTTATCTTGTCCAAGTAGTCTATTTTAAAATGAACTATCAAGTCCTCTGAGAAGAAAGTCACATAGTGCTTTATCCGTTACATCTTTCTCTTCATGCTTGATCGACCATTTAAACCTCGTCTTTATATTTGATATGGACTGGTCCTGTTCAATTTGTTTTTCCTGTGATGTTTAATTATTCAGAATACATCTACGATCATGTCTCCTCTCAACCAGCATATATAGTAGATGTAGTACCTTTACTGATATGATTCTGGTCATATATATTGATAACATAAGCTCACTGTCTTCTAGTTACTCATTCTGCATGTCATGCTGCAGGTTGACCCAGCATCTGTACATATTGGATTGACATGTTCCTTTTTCTTAAGATTAAGGTGGAATCTTCTGCAGTTGTTTACCTGTGTGTTTGGCAGATGCTAAATATTTGCTGCCAATGAAATATTCTGTAATAAGACTTGTATTTGAACAAATAGAAAAGTGTTGTAGCACTTTGATTTTGTTTTCTGAAGACCTGGGGTGTCTCTCAGCTTCTTAATGGCAATGTACCATAAATTTTGTTTTTATTTATTTTTATGTTTCCTCTTTTTGTTAAAAAATGGCCCATGCGAAGTCATTCATGAATCTAGTAGTACTGAACGGAAAGAAGCAAAGTGTGTCTGACTAATTTTTATTTATACCTCAGTAATCTGTTTTTCGGAGGTCAACACCACATTGATTAATTAAACATCCAGACATGTTTGCACGAAAGAATATTCATCCAAATTTGCATATCTCACCAAGTTAACTTTTATGTATTTGTGTCAAATATTAGAAAATATACAAAAAATCATAATTGGTTGCAAACATACATTTATTGCACAAATTTAACATTCAGTGTTATATAATATTTTATAAATTGTTTAGAGTAATACTAGAATTTTAAATAGGTGAGAATCCTAAGCAGTTTGGTTAGCGAAAATTATTTTCTAGTTTGGTTTAAGAACTTAGTTTTGATGGTTGATGAAAATTATATTAGTTTTGGTTGATTGAAATGGGTGAAAATTTATTTGGTTATGAAAAATAATGTTAATTTTTATTATATAATTTCAATAGTAGTAATATGATATAGAATAAATAGTAAATTAATTCATGATAGAAAATAGTTAATGAAACTTAATATAATTGTATAAAAAATCTTATACTGATAAAAGCAAAAAAGAATTGCTATCTAATATTGCAATTAGGAATATAGACATCTAAAATGAAAATCAAAATATGAATTTTTTAGATTCATTTTTAATAGAAGTTGAAATTAAATCAATTCACTAAAATGTGATGAATATTATTATTTTCTTAACATAATTATTAATTTTATTTTATAACTAACTTATTATAAAACTAAAAAAGAAGACTTTATAGATTTATAAAATATTAATTATGTATTTATAGTTAGTCTATAAAATTAGCTTTTGCTAATAAGATTATAAAATATTTATAAGATTTAAATAAATAATTAGAAATATAGTATTGTGTTTTGTTCAATTAGATATTAATAAAAATTATATATATATATATATATATATATATATATATTTTAAATGATGATTTTTATTTTAGTTTATATAAATTAGATATAGTTTGACTACTTTATGAAAAATATTTACAATTGCAAGTAACTGCATTTTGATATCAAAATCAACAATCTCGAAATCACATAAAACAATCAACTTTCTAGTATTTTCATTTTTCTCAAGGAAACTAATTCCATTGAAACTTGTTTCCATTCTGGTTTCAATTCAGTTTAATCAAAATGTCAAACCAAACACGTTTTCATAAGTAGTTTTGGTTTCAGTGAAACATCGAAATTATGATAACAAAAATGATTTCTCTAATCAAATATGTCCTAAAAATTTATATTTATTACGAAAAATTATATATGCAAATGTGTTAATGTTCTTGCCCGAGGGTCGGAGCGTTGCGGTCAGGTTCTGTGCGCCTACTGGTCGGGTATAACTCCAGCGCGCGAGGGGAGGGGGGGGGCTGCAAAAGACATTCTAACACTCGAGTCAATGGACGATCAAGGTGGAGCTAATAGAAATTAGACTCAAGATTACCTGATGCATGTCGTGTCTGTATATATTACAGGATGAGGAAGGAATGACGATAATGCTGCCCGGTAATCTCGTTAGGATGTTGCTCGGAATAGGTCGAGGTTGATCCCGGAGATGTTGGGCATGTGATGACGAATCCTTCGTAATTAATGAGGACGTGAATGTCCTTGTATGGCGGTGTGTAGCCCCCGAAATAAGCTATCTGGTTTGATTTGAGTTTGATTCGTGAGCGTGGGCACTATTGGGCCTAATTCGGTCGGGCCCAGAAGTACTAGTCCAGTACATAGCCCCCAAGCTTGGTCAGAGTCTAAAGGACTTCGTGCCAAGCTCAAAGTAGTGCTGGTTTACAATGCTGGTCTGGTCCGCAGACGTCAGTTGGATTTTGGAAGTGTATTACCTTTGCCGAGCTGTCTTAGGTGTCGAGCTGTTGTGGAGGCCGAGCTCGAACCTTGAGATGGCACGTGCTTGCCGTCACCCTTATTTGGTTGAGGCAGATCGGATTAGCGTATATTTACCGTGTCGCTTTGTGCTTCTTCGATTTCTGCTCCGGATGCGGCGGTTACGTAGTGGGAGGATTTTCTTCTTCGTGGCAGCTCCTGATTGGCACCTATCTCTTTGCCCAAGAGTAATTATAGTGAGGAGAGTGTCCACTCGTGTCTTGAGGCAACGCAGATAAAAGCAAGAGGTGTGCATTCTATGACACCTACGGACATACCACCGAGGAATGTGTGATGTTAAAAGATTAGGTCAAAAACTTGGTTCAAGAAGGAAGGCTCGACCGCTATATCGATCGCGGAAGAAGCTGTAGCCGGGATCGGAATAGTCATGACCACCATTGTCGAAGTCGGAGCAGAACGCCCCCGGGCCACACCGGAGGCCACCAAGACAATGACAGAATTAACCAGCCAACTAACGAGATTTATGGGGGTCATCGACCACATAGCCAACGGATTCGCGGGAGGAGGCGCGACAAGTTCTGCTAGGAAAAGATCCCTTCAAGCCATCATGGCAATTGACGACTCAGCTCTCCCACAAAGGCCCGCCATTAAAGCCCCGGTAATATCATTATATGAATTGAACTTTTAGGAAATTGATAAAAATTTGCACGACCCTGTCATCATCTCTGTAATCGGTAGCAATTTTATTGTCACGAAAGTTTTGGTAGATCGGGGAAGCTCAACCGACATCCTTCTTCACTCCACGTTTAGAAAAATGCAGTAAACAGAGGCGTCGCTCGACCCCAATAGTGGATACCTAGTAGGATTCTCAGTAGAACGAGTCAATGTCCAAGGTGTTGTGTGGCTAAGAACAATGTTTAACTCTCGACCGAAGACAAAGACAATCGACGTACAATACCTGGTCACTGACATCCATAGCCCCTGTCATATGGTTCTAGGGTGACCCTCACTGAAGAGCTTGGGAGTACTCATGTCGACTCCTCACCTGGTGCTCAAATTCCCCATTTCGGACACAGAAGTGGGGGTACTCTATGCCGACCAAAAAAAAGTCCGCTGATGTTACAATGAGTGTCTAAATAGAAGATGACCAAACTGGGGGAGGAACCGAGTGCTCCACCCTAACATGAACTCTCAATATCCCTCGCCGAATAGTGATCGAAGACTCCCAAGCTGGACCTGGACGAGGATATCCAGAAGCGGCCCCAACCTGTCAACAATTTGGAGCCCAAGTATGCCCGAGCACTACTTGAGCAGATGACACTCATTGGAGCTTGCCCCTGAGCAGAGCCCAAAGTACAACCGGCTCTCAACCAAGATGTTACACCCCGCCTAGGTTCATCCCTAAATAAGGAACACCGCCTAGGAGAAGCGCAACCAACTATCAACTAACACACCAAAATCTTCATAACAACTTGCAACATAAATCTCAACCACTTGCATTAGAATAATATATATTACAATAATAAAATGCTATTCAAGAAAATTTATACATCTCTACGGAAATCAATGTCAAAGTCTGCCTCATCTACTCTATCTAACTAGACCTTCTCAGCTACCACTCGAATCTGCAGATCTGAAGCAAAAACAACAAACATCAGCGGAAAGCTGAGTAGAAGAATCAATATGTCAAGAGGTAAAGATGATCATCCATGATGCCATGATGACATGATATTCAACTATGTGCATACCACTACCAACATTATATGCTCGTACCAACCAATGCGATGTCATCCTTAGATAAACACTTATGCATCTAATAATCACTATATTCATGTATAATCATGCATACACCTCATAACTATCATCATATACTCATGTCAACTAGCACAACATCAAATCATACATATTCTACTAACAATGCGTACATGCATGATAATCACCCAATCAAGAGCGTAGTGGACAATTGGGTTTCCCCCGCACTCTCGCACCTCGAGAGTGGCACCTCAAGCCCGCTCTAGCTAGAGATGCGACTATCGATCTAAAAGATAGCCCGCCGACGTCTAACACCTCGATGCCGCACACGAGCCCGCCAATGTCTAACATCATGACGCCGCACCTCATGTGAAGATTTCGTGATCACCGGTGTCACCGCCCATACACCTCGGGCAATAAATCAACAGTGTCCGGGCTTGCGCCCACAATAGGTCATAATGCACAACATGCCAATATAACTCTCACAATTATAAAAGCAACATGCATAAAATGCTATCAACTTGATGTCAACAAATATAATGCATATGACAACAACTACATCAATAATGCAACCAACCAACAATCTGAATCTAGCATTATGCAACTCCTTAGCAACTACACATACTTCCAATCATCATAACCACTATAGATGCAATTCATGCAACATAATATGATATCAACATGTATATGGGCCAACAACATGCAACGGGAGGTCAACGAAATTCAGAAGCAATTCAAGCAATTAGAGGCAAAGGGTAAAACTATCAATTTACCCATTCAACATTCATCGGCTTCAACAGGAGTCAACTCCCACCCAACACAATAATCTATACTTTGAATCACCACCCAATATAGAAAAGACCTACCAGACAACCTCTGATCAGAAATCCAACACCATCATCGCGTTTAGAACGCAAAAACCTACAACTTTGGTATTCACCTCAACTCGATCCAACGATCCTACAATCAAATCTAAAAATACCCTAATATTTCACAAATTACCCTCATTTCATGCGATACAGCTCTCTTCTTAATTAATATATTTATTAAAGCAAATAAAACCTTTCCTCCCTCACTCGTCTCCTGCTCCCGATGTCGCCCCGTGCTCCACTCGAACCCACGCCGGTCGGCCCTCCTAGCCGCCGGCGACCACCCCGCTGGTATCATCGGCCTCTCCCGCGGCCCCCGGCGCCGGCAAAACACCGGATGATGGCTGGGTGGCCACGGCAGCCTCCCCAACAGCAGCAGCAACTGCTGCCATGATGCGGGCAGCAGCCGCACGGCTGCCGCGACCGCCGCACCCCCCCTCCGGCCCACCTCCGTCTCCTCCCTCTTCCCCCTCATTCGACATCCCACCGATTTTACCTCCTCCAACCCCTCCGCTACTGCCGATGAATGCAAAATCGGGAAAAACGACAACGACAATGAAAAACAACAAGAAGAGAAAAGACTCCTACCTATAAACTCCTCCAAACTCCGATCTTTACCGGAGTCTTCACCGCCACCGCACGCCACTCCGATCGCCTGCCTCCTCAACCGCTACAGTGATCGAGAGCCCACCATTAGAGGAGAGATTAGGACTAAATAAATATCATTAGACACTTTGCAAAAAGATCCCTCAAGAAGATATATTCACAATTCAATCCTCTCTTCTTTTCTTTTCTTTTTTCTTTTCAGGTCATAACACAAGAAATTGTGTCGGTTCCCGAGCAAGGTATCCCTCTCTGAAAAGAAAGGCACCTCGACCGACCCACCATCTGAATCCGGCGGCGCAAAAACCGTGAGGCCCCTCCCCCTTGAGGTGACCCTCGATGAACAAAATATTCTTGAAGCTTGCTAGAACAAACTGGACCAAGCCAAGGAATAAAAGATCGCCCAAGGTAGGCACCTGTGAACTAAGCATCTCGCTCAGAGGAACTATAATATATTACTAATTTCTCTCTCATTTAATAAAGATTAGTTTCTTTATCCATGTTTGTGTGTGTGCATTTAGGAAAGTTACAGTTGTCTTGTTATACGCAATGTGCAGACAACCTACGACTCATGGCAAGAACGCCAACACCACTTCCAGCCTCAATGCTCTCGACGACCCCAAGTATGGTCCTGCCTTACACTCCCCATGAGCTCGACTTGACCCCAAGTGCAGTCCTCGGCCTCAACCGCCGCTTTCGAGCTCAACTCGCTCAATGACTCCAAGCGTCGTCCTTCCTTACGCTCCCCGCGAGCTTAGCTTGACCCCAAGCGCGGTCCTTGGCCTCAGCCATCTCTTTTGGGATCAATGCCCTCACTGACCCCAAGCATTGTCCTTCCTTATGCTCCTCACGAGCTCGGTTTGACCCCAAGCGTGGTCCTCGGCCCGCACCGTGACCTCGGCCTCAATCGTCGCCACCCACTACCTTAGCATCATTACTCTCGACCCTAGAGCCTCCACTTATAAACTCAAAGAACTTCGAAGAAGATTGACATGTAACATCAGTCGTAACTCTGCCTTTGACATGAATCAAATCCCAGCTCGAAGGCTCATCAGCAAAGGTTGCAGTAGTTATGTGCCCAAAAATGCCAGGCTCAGGCAAGACAGCTTCATACGCTGTACTCAACTCCAAAAGAGTCATCAACCGTGTGAAGAACCTCGAACGAGGCTTCTAGCCCCCATGGCAGTTCTCAGCGCAGAACACAAACGAATTCACCAAAGGGAAAACCTAAAAATTCTACACCAAGCAGATTGCTACTCCTAGAAGTGGCTACTAATTAGTCGACACTGGCTGGAAGCGTTAGAACAATCCTCAACCTTGCTGACTATCGACCAAGCAGTGTTAACTAAATGCCTAACATCCAACCAAAGGGTGTCGGCACCCGCCGAAACACTCAGCTCACCACCAGCAAAAATATGAAAGTAGTGAAAGAAATAGTGCCATTGAGCCAATCATATGTTGATGTGTTTAGGGACTATTTATGGTTAATGAATAAACGAGGCATTATTTCATCATATGATGCATCTTTACATATTGTTAATAAGATTATGATGAACCCCATTAACTCGAGCAAATGATTCTAAGGCTATGATGAGATCATGCCAGTGAGACTTAGAATCCAGAGGCCCCAGTTCTAAATATTCCTAGTCATAGGATCATCAAGTAGAGGATCGGTGACTCTGACAAGACTAGTGCACTTGGTACATTCCCTATTTGATAGGGGATAGCTGATCTCGCAGTTACCTATGAGGCGTCATAAATGTACAAGTACGGGTGCTCATTAGAGAATGAGTTCACAAAATAGACCCGCTCGAGGATGTCAAATGGAATCCTTACATGAGTGTCAATAGGATTTTCCTCATGTGATAGTGGGTGCAAGCAAACCTTGGACCTTAGGTTATCATGGTTACCTTGGATTGACGATATATCACTTTGGTGCTGTCCCTGCATCGCTTGCAAAGTCGTGTGTTGAGTGCTACTGGGCATAGTTAAGCTTTCATGGAGGTAGGTGAGCAAGCAACAAGGAATTGGTTACTCCTAGTGAGAGGAGATAGTGTCCTATGTGCTCCTACAAGTGTCGACTCGGGAATCTATCGCCATAGTGGATATGAAAGTCGAAAAAGGGTTCCTGACGTTTCATGGTTGAGATGATAACTTAATAAAGTGAAATACATATGAATCGATATTAGGGTTTGACATGACTTTTGTATCCTAGTCGAGTTCGGGATATTATAACCAAAGAATTTAGTTGCACGGTAAGTAATCACCAAAGGGCATTCGATCCCTGTAGATTGAACTTCACAATATTCGAGTAATCATAATATGTTGCTACGTCAATCTTGACTTGTGAGTGGAGTCTCGCACTACCACACTAATTAAAGGGGTTTAGTGGTGGCTCATAAAAATTCGAATAGAAGGTGTTCTATCGAATTCGACTCTCTAATATGCATGACTCATTGCTAGCTTAGTGTGAGGCCCAATGGATTACACCCAAACAGGCTACCCTCGTAACAGGCTTTATGGGATAGAGCCCGAACGCGATACTTTATGTCTACTAGCATGGACATGCCGCAAGCCGATCACGATTCTCGTCTACGGACAAAATCGGGAAAGTGTTTATGGTTCGAACACATTATACTCAAGGAAGGGGTTCCTCGAAACCCTAATTTATAGGGTACGACACGCGATAAGTTAGACCCGACCCTTGGTCCGATTCAACTATTGAACCGAACCAAACCCATGGTCCGGTTCAATGAGTGAACCGACCCATGGTTTAAGGTGGGTCGGCTCTAATGAGGAGGGAAACATAAATTCTATTTTGAACAGAATTTCTGGTTCGAATTCGAATTTGAATCATGGGAGACCAAGCATGGTCTCCTCATGCGCCTAGTCTCCCTATTAAATAGGGAGATTAATTTTGACTCCCTATTTGATAGGGAGTTGGATTTAATTCATCCCTACCATATAGGGAATGAATTAATTCATCTCTATAAGTTAGGGAATTAATTGGAGGCAAACTTCATAATTTCAAATTCTAGGGTGAGTTCGAATTTGAACAGGGGTGACTATTGTAGCTGCCCCTTGGAGATATAAATAGGGGGCTGGCTGAACCCCCTAAGGATGATATTTCTATCTCCAAATTTTTTTCTCCATCTCCAATCTCTAGTCACACCTTGGAGTTTCCCTTCTTGATCATCCGCTAGCTTGGTGAAGCTCCACCGGATTGTTTCCCGCCGAAAATCACTGTTGATTTATTTTTTTTGGAGGAGTCCAAAAATCCCAGCAAGGTATTCTCTTATTGTGTCAATTCGTTCCTTGGTTTTTCATTGCTTTTCACCCTTTGCCCATTGTCTGGTTCTTGGTGGAAGGGCCAGCCCTTCTTTGGTGCAAATCAGAGTTGAGAAACTTGTCCGTTGAGTCACGACGTGCCCAAGTGGTTGCTGCCCCTTTTGTTATGAGACACTTGGTGTGGACTTGCGTTGGAGGGCTTGCACGTGTGCGCCTTGGATTCGGGAGCGGAGCATCCCCCTTTGCCCAATGGCTTGAGTTATAACTTATGCTCCTTCCTCTAATGATTGAATTCCTTAGAATCGCTAAAGTAGATCTATATTTTTGGGATGTTATGGATTTTCTTAAATTGCTATTTTCCACTGTGTTTTCTCTCCGCATCTCAACAGTGGTATCAGAGCCACCTTTAGCGAGTTTTGGAATTCTGTTATCATGTTATTGTTGTGTTTACGAACAGTTTGCGTCCAGAACGTATTGCTGCGATTGTTGTGTTTTTGGGGGCTTCTTAAGTTGGTTGTAGACTTCGTGGCTCAAGCATTGAGTCGACATCAAAGTATATTGTTCATGTCCTTCGGGACAGAAACCAAACTCAAAAAATCTTATGAGTTCATGGTTGAACAGCCTTGAAAAGCTAAATTTTCAGCACACTTCACACGACACATTTTAGATGGAAACGTAACCCGATTAGCATGATATTTGATTCTATTTTTCATTTCCTTTTACTTATTTGATAAGATGCATGAAAGGATGATTATGGACTAGCCCTATGTTCATGTGACTGGGTGTATATCTGGTTGTATTGATTGCTTGTAAATTTGTGAAATTTCAGCATTGTAAATTTTAAATAGGGCTACGTACCCCTGCCTTCATCTTGAGAAATCTAATTGTAAATCTCTTCTCACTCTCCTTTAACCTCTCCCCAAGGGTTGTATAGGGTCTTCTTCTTTTAAGTATGTAAAATTAGAAGTTTAGAGGCAGGTTAATGTTGAGCATGCTTGCTGCCTCATTTTGGTGCGCGCACAGAGAGGAGGTTTTCGGCTCCATGGTGATGACGGCTTGAACCCTGTGAAGGTGTTGTTTGAACCGGCAACCCACTTGAGGATGTTTGGCAGCACCTTGGTGAGACGGCACTTCCAAGAACCCTAGGATGACGGCCTGTATTCATCCCGTGGCTCAAGTGGATAATTTAGAAAGTCAATAAGCATCCTTATTTTTCTTTATCATTTTATTTACTACTTATGCTGCAATATGTTGTTATCTTAGATAAAATAATTGCATGAAAGAATCCTCCACTAATATTGAGTTCGAATGGCTAAGTTATTAAGAATACTGGTCATGCCTTCCATTATTATGGGGAGTAGAGTGTATCTACGAATGTAGCAGGTTTGTGGTGCACACACAAGGCCCGTTGTGCAAGTTGACATGATGCACCCCATATGGCACATGAGATGTGTCTCTACTACTGACTTCAACATAACTTACCTTGTTGTGCTACACTCAAGGGTGGTTATTTTCTCGCCGGGGTATAAGAATGATGGGTCCGACTCAACTGGGGTTCTATGGTTTGTTGTGCACACACAAGGCCGTAGTTACCCTAGAGGCATAAATTGATGGAAATCACATGGAGATGTGATCGGTAAAGTGTTACCCACCCATGGACCTATTAGGGTTTATCGTGTTGCATGCGAGACCCAAGTAGGAGAAGTGGGGTTCCATCTTCCACTAAGAAAGTCTACCAACGAGGACTTCCCTCTTCCCAACTAGAGGGTCATTTGGGAACCGTAAAAATTAATGAGAGATATGATTAATTAAAAGTCCTCAACAATCATACATGTAGAACATATGCTTATGTATGTCTTTCTTTTTCATTGTAGCATTCTACATCATCACCATCTCATCATTGTCGTTGCGTAGCATTCTTAATGCTAACAAATTAACTGGACCTAACTATGTCAATTGGTTTCAAAACTTGAGGATTTTCCTCAATCAAGAGAAAATATCCTACATTCTTGAGAACCGGCCACCGGAACCCCCTGCTCAGAGAGCATCCAAGGAAGTCAGCACCACTTATAAGAAGTGGCAAGATGACATCACTATTGCTCTCCTCTATGTCAAATGTGTTGCAAAGGCAACATGAAAAGATGGATGATGGATCCATCATACTTCACCTCAAGGAGTTGTATGGTGAAGAGAGCAGGACTGCTAGGTATAAGATGCCAAAACAACTCTTCCAAGCCAAAATGGTGGCAGGGACACCAGTTGAGACCCATGTCCTCTAACTCATCGATTTGATCAAAATGGGAAATTGAGCGTCAACATGGACAAGGAGCTAAGTCATGACTTAATACTCCAATCTCTCCCGGGACTATTTTCATAGTTCATTATAAACTACCACATGAACAAGATGGATGTCTCGCTTCCCGAGTTCCTTAATATGCTGAAGACTACTAAGTCCCACCTTCCGAAGGATAAGGACAAAGTCTTGTTACTGGGAGGTGCATCTAAAAAGGCAAAGAATCACTATGTTAAAAACAAAGCGAAAAACAAAGCCGTGAAACCTAAGAAAGATATCAAGAAGAAAGGGAAGGATGTTCTCGGAGGCACTTGTTTTTATTGTGGTAAAGAAGGTAAGTGGAAGCGCAACTTCAAGGAGTACATTGCAGAAATAAAGCAGAAGAGGGCTTCTAAAGCCCCCTCTACCGGTACGTCTATTATGAAATAAATTTATCATTAAACAATCCTACTTCATGGGTATTGGATACCGATTGTGGTTCTCATATTTGCAATTTGTTGCAGGGGCTGAAAAAAAGTAGAAGACTGGAGAAAGGCGACTACGATCTACGGGTGGGCAATGGCGCAAGAGTTTCAGATTTAGTCGTAGGAACCTATTGTTTAAGTCTGCCATCTTGCAAGACCATTTAAATAATTGTTATTTTGTTCCAATGTTAATTAAGAAAATTATTTATGTTCCTTTGTTACTTGAACAAGGTTGTGAAATGTCCTTAAAAGGCAATAGTTACTGCATATACCATTTTGATGAGTTGTATGCTACTGGATATCGCTGGTGAACAAGGTTATGAGCAAGCTTGGTGAAGCTCCACCGGATTGTTTTTGGAGGAGTCCAAAAATTCCAGCAAGGTATTCTCTCCTTGTGTCATTTGTTCCTTAGTTTTTCATCATTTTTCTCCCTTTGCCTACTGTTCAGTTCTTGGTGGAAGGGCAGACCCTTCTTTGGTGCAAACTGGAGTTGAGAAACTTGTCCATTGAGCCACGACGAGCCCAAGAGTTCGTTGTCCCTTTTGTTACGGGGCCCTTGGTGTGGACTTGCGTTGGAAGGTGTGCACGTGTGCGTCTCGAATTCAGGATCGGAGCAGCCCCCTTTGCCCTATGGCTTGAGGTATAACTTATGCTCCTTCCTCTCATGATTGAATTCTTTAGAATTGCTGAAGTAGATCATTATTTTTGGGATGTTTTGGATTCTTTAAATTATTATTTCTCTTGTGTTTTCTCTCCGCATCCCAACAAGTAGCACACAAGGAACATTGCATAAAATTAAAACACTCTGGGACATACCTACAGGCCTACAAAGGGTGATCATGTCAAATGTCATCAAAAGGGCAAACATTAAAAAGCCCCGAAGGACGGCAATCCACAGACCGGTTACATGTCATTACAATTCAACACATAATCCACAGACAGATAGCTCATATGAAGCAGAACTTATCGAGATGAGGCTGGAGAAGCATCGGCGGGCACGGAAGGGACATCGTCCCTAGGAACCTCAGTTGTCATCATTGCAGGCGGGCACGACTTGAAGACAATCATCGAAGGTAGCCCCTTGGTCGGCGCAGGAGTCTCCTCCCCCCGTTTGGCTAGTGGGACAACCAGGGCGCCCTCCCTAACCTCTTTGAACCACCCGACCTCTAAGAAGTCAATCTCCGGGCTGAGGCATTTCACCTGCTCCAACGCCCTCTCAAAGCCCGCAACATACTACAAGACAGCCTCATATGGATAGTCGTTGACCTTGCCCTCAAGTCTTTTTACCTTCCCTTTGAGCCTCTCGGTCTCTACTCGGACGACGTCGATCTCAGCCCTCAGCTTAGACTCCACCCCTGCTACAACATCAATATCATGCTCTAGCCTAAATATTTGTCTTCTTAGGATGTCAGACATGTCCCATGCCTTTCTTGCCCTAGCTATGGCCTCAGTAACGACACCGTTGAGAGTCACGATTGTTGGGACGGCGAGGATCGGGCAAGCAATAATAATTTTACACACAACAGAAGGATAAAGCGATCCTCTACCCAAGTGGATCCATGCATCTCAGTTAAATCAATACTAAGTTTAGGAATATACCCTTGAAGGTCGAGCTTTGTCTTTTGCTTCATAAGACCAAGGCTTCGGATCCCAAGTGCTGCCAGAGAAGAACACCCTCTATGGTTGGCACACTAGTGAACACGACGAACTGGGTGGCTTACGAGTGCTAGCTCGGCTCTCTCATAACTTCTTCCGATTTGGACGAGCACGGAACTCCTTACAGTCTCTCTCTCTCTCTCTCTCTCTCTCTCTCTCTAGGTGGAGGTCAATTGCCACAAAGGGAGCTCGGCTTCCTTTCACAACAAGGTTGACAACCTTCAAGAGTAGATCATTAGCCTATCTAAACCATAGGCATGTATTTATAGACGCATCAATCATGTTGATCTATTATTCTCATCCGTTGATTGATTCAAGCCATATTCAGAATATTAAAACCGCTTTTAATACCCCATATATATATATCATTAATTACAATTATCAAGGACGAATTACCTTAATTTGATATTCCAATTTTAATATATCCTTTAATAACGATTATTAAAGATACATTGCCTACATTATGATCGATTTTATTCCAATTTTAAATCTCTTTTAAAATTTAGAATAATTAATTCTGATTTGAAAACTCTTTTTCAAATTCGAAATTAATTCCCAAAGATAAATATCAAGAGAGAATTAATCGGTTACTTGTCATGCAGATCCAATCCGATGAACGTAACCCAAAGCCCAATTTGGTTCACCCTATGTGTGCGACCTTGTAGGTTCACTTAACGTTGGTAGTAGGTTCAAAACTCATTTGCAACCTACAAGTCATAAACGACCTCTAGAAAGGCATTATGACTACCCAAGTCAAGTGAGGTCGGTGATCTGAGCAACCTAACTCACAGTACGATACTTTGTCCTTTTGTTGCGCGATATCTGGATCGAGCATAAGGCATGGACTACATTATCCTTATATTGCTCAATCTGGTTTCTTGATTCCTGAGTAGACTGACTTAACAAATAACATTAATACTCTTATCAATTCATTTGAGCACGACCATGCATTTTCTCAATCACACTCATCAAGGGGCCAAGAGATATCTCTCTCATATAAGAAATGGACAAATTCCTTCACGACTACACATATTCCTCTACATTATTCATTCCATGTCCAACTGTAGTCTTTGTTACCATTTGGTTAAAATGATTTTAGACTGGTCAAAACACATAATTACTCATGTAGAAATCCATGGTGACATCAGATTGGAGGACTGATGTATCACTATCGTTCTGATATATACTAATGATATATATTTAACACCATGTTCTCCAACATGTGTATACGATCTCACTTTAATATCACATATTCATGACCAGTAAAACATGATCATCATCAGTCAAACTGTCTACTAGTCTTCATTCATTGTCATTTCATTGATAATGATCAAGTATAGACAGTTTATGTAATACCCCAGTTTAGTCCCACACCGGGAGTATGTTGGATGTGGTGTTGACTTATAAGACTTGATGGGTGTGCTACCATCAATTTCAGCTTAAGCATTTTAATTAGGCCAATAGGTTGGCTTATGAAGTTGATGGGTCAATTATCCCATCAAGCGGGTTATAACAAAATGATATCAGAGCAAGACTTGGGTGAGAAAGGGCTGCCCAGGTGATGGGGTGGAGCCGCTACTAGGCTAGGCCTCACATGCCGCCGACTTGGGTGTGATTCTGGACTATGTGTTAGACTCGAGTTGGGTCTTGACGAAGACATCAAGACATAAGTAGGGGAGATTGTAATACCCCGGTTTAGTCCCACACCGGGAGTATATTGGATGTGGTGTTGACTTATAAGGCTTGATGGGTGTGCTACCATCAACTTCAACTTAAGCATTTTATATATATAGCCCTAATCTCCTCTTTAATCCCTTGTCTCTCTCTCGATCACTATAGCAGCGGCGGACGTGCGGCGGCAGTAGTGAGGCGGCGGCTATGAGAAGACTCCGATGAAGATCGGAGTTTGGAGGAGTTCTCAGGTAGGAGTCTTGTATTCTTCTTTTTCGTTGTCGTTGTTTTCTGTCAATCTTCTATTTCTTCGTTCATCGGCAGCAATCGGAGTGGCGACGGGAGGACGAAGATCTGGCTCTGCCGGATGGAGGGAGGGGCGGCGGTAGCCGAAGGCGGTCCGTGGATCGCCTCCCTGTGGGCGACTATTGGCCGCGTCGTGGGGCAGCAGCCGCTGCTACTGCGAGAGGCCACCACGGCCTCCAAGCCTCGGATCGGTGTCTCGTCGGTGCCGGAGGCTGTGATGGGGGCCGATAGGAGTCGGCGGGTGATTGCCGGCGGTCGAGAGGGCCGGTCGGTATAGGTCCGAGAGAAGCAGGGAAGGCGGCGCTCGAGTTGGGTGTCGGGCGACAAGTGGGGGAGACGAGTGAGGAGGGAGATGTTTTATTTGATTTAATAAATAAGTTAATTAAGAAGAGAACTATATTGTCTGAAATGAGGTTAATTTGTAGAATATTAGGTTATTTTTAGATTTGATCGTAGGATCGTCGGGTAGAGTCGAGATAAATACCAAAGTTGTTAGTTTTTGCGTTTTGAACGCGATGGTAGTGTCGGATTTCTTATCAGAGGTTGTCTGGTAGGTCTTTTCTATGTTTTGGTGTTATTTGATAGATAAGAGTTATTATTTTAATTTGATAAATAATTAAATAATGAATGATAGTGGTATTCTAAGTTAGGTGGTGATTTATAGTTAGATAGTTGTGGTGGGTGTGAGTTGACTCCTATTGTAGCCGATGAATGTTGAATTGGTAAATTGACGATTTTACCCCTTGCTTCTATTTGCTTGATTTGCTTCTGAAATTCGTTGATCTCCTGTTGCATTATGTTGTTGAACATGCCATGTTGATAATTGCATGAGTCTGATTAGCTATTAAGCATTGATGATTATTGAATTATGCTAGGCATGGTGCACACGGTTAGTGTTGTCATAAGTTGTATTTGCTTACATGAATTATTCTGGTTGCATCTTCAGTTGATAGTTGTTATAGCATTTATAGTTGTTAGCATTGTAGATCAGCTATGATGTGTCATGTGATGATATATAGCTATCATGCTGCTTATTATTGTATCAATTATTGTTGCTAGTATCGTAGGTCAGTTGTTGATGACATACTGCATTATAACCGTTGTGGGCGGAAGCCCGAACACTGTTGATTGTTTGCCCGAGGAGTATGGGCGGTGACACCGGTGATCATGAAATTTTCACTCGAGTTGCTTGTGCGGTGTCGTGCTCTTAGACGTCGATGGGCTCGTGTACGGCGTCGCAGTGTTAGACGCCGGCGGACTATCTTTTAGATAGTTGCATCTCTAGTTGGAGCGGGCTTTAGGTGCCACTCTCGTTGTGCGAGAGTGCGGGGGGAAATCCACTTGTCCACTACGCTCTTGATTGGTATGAGTTGCAATAGTTGATAGGTGAACATGTGTCTTATTGTTGTTGACATGTTGCATTTTATTATAGAGTCGTGTATTGTTGCATTTGCAGTATCATCGCATCATGATTGTTGTCCTTATTATTGGCATATTGATTCTCCTACTCAGATTTCTGCTGATGTTATTTATTGTTGCCTTAGATTTGCAGGTATGTCGGTAGTTGAAGTTGGGTAGCTAGAGTCCTAGAGGAGGAGTCGTCATCCGCTGCTTAGATGTTTTCTTAGTTATTTTTAGATTGATGTTGAACATTTGTGTAGAGAACTTTTTGTTGAAATGGTGATTTCAGTTGTTCTTGTTGAGATTTTCTGGTGTTTCTCATTGTTAAGTTGTAGGTTGCGCTCCTCCTAGGTGAGGTCCCTTATCTAGGAATAAACTTAGGCGGGGTGTAACAATTTGGTATCAGAGCTTAGGATCGTCCTCCTCCATAGGATTTAAGGTTGGATGTCTAGGTCTAAGGATGAGATTCAACCTTACTTTAAGTTGATAAGTTGATTTTTAAATTATTTGGATGTTGATTGAATTTAAAACCTGAGTCATTTTTTCCTTTTATGAAGTATGGAGGCTAGAGGTAGCGCGGGTGTCCGAATTGCCTTCAGAGGTGGACGTCGAGGCCGAGGTGGAGGTGGTAGGCAGTCTACGCAGATTGAGCGAGTCAATCCAGTTCTGGCCGGAGTCGAGTCTGACCTAGTAGATGATGTTCCTTTAGCTCAGTTACAGCGTCGGGCACGCTCGAGCCATAGGCCTAGTCAGAGTGGCACTCAGGTGGCCGAGTGGGAGGACAAACTGAGCGGACGGAGTTGACGGAGCCTCAGCCTGAGTTCGATTCTGAGTTTGATTCAAATTCAGCATGTAGTGTGGATACATCTTCTGAGGTGTCTGCTGGAGAGCCTTCAGAAGATTCATCGGTGCAGCCGCAGCCTATTGCTCAGTATGACCCAGTGCAGACTGAGTCCCTCGAGAGGCGGAAGATGAACTAACTGAATCAGTTTCTACGCCTACGAAGAGGCAAATTCGACATCTTTTCTGGGACCACCGACCCTGTGGTGGCTCAGTCATGGGTCCGCAAGGTGGAGCGGGATTTGGTGGTTTGGGCTGTCCCAAGGAGGAGCGAGTCGATTTGGTGATTTATTGTTTTACTGGGGAGGCTCTGGTTTGGTGGGAGTTGCAGCAGAGGCTGTCGAGAGAGAAGACTGTCACTTGGAAAAGATTCTTGAAGATATTCTTCAAGAAGTATTATCCAGATACCTATGTGAGACAGAAGTTACAAGAGTTCCTTCAGTTGCGTCAGGGGACGAGGCGGGTGGTGGAGTATGCTGATGAGTTTGATGCACTCATGAGGTTCGTCCCAGATTTGGTTTCCACCAGTAGCAGGCGGGCAGAGATCTTCTTCAATTGACTGAATAACTCCATTAAGGGGTTGATGGCTAGTGAAGAGTTGGAGAAGTATGATAGAGTTCTAAGGCGGGCACTGCGGGCGGATGCGACTCATTCTGAGATGTTTTCGGTCAATCAGCAGGCAGAGGCCATCCGACTAGGTCAAGCTTAGGATCAGAGTGGTGGGGCGTCTCCGCCGCTGCCCAAGAGAGCCAAGACGACACCAGCACAATCTCAAGGGTCTTCACTACCCTTCTACCAATAGGGATGTCAGGCGGAGAGAGGACAGTGTCATTGTTTCAAGTGTGAAGATGCTTCCCATGGAGCTAGGGATTGCCCACTGCATCAGCGTATCTGCTTTACATGCGGGCAACCTGGTCATATCAGCAAAGAGTGTCCGATCATACAGCATGCAGGAGGTCAGAGCTCTCAGTAGCAGCAGAGGGGCCTGTAGCAGAATACCCAACATTCTGCCAGAGTGTTCACACTAACCCAGGAGCAGGCCCAGGGGGATGTTCGTGTTGACCACCACGTTCTTCCTGAGATAGGTACTCAAATTTAAAGGACCAAATTTCTTTAGGTGGGGAGAATGTTATGACCTGGAAAATTGGGGACCTTGGTAAATATCTTTCTTGGAGGGGTCTTTTAACAAAAGTGCCTAATCTTATATATTTAGCCCTAATCTCCTCTTTAATCCCTTGTCTCTCTCTCGATCATTGTAGCAGCGGCGAATGTGCGGCGGCAGCAGTGAGGCGGCAGCTGTGAGAAGACTCCGGTGAAGATCGGAGTTTGGAGGAGTTCTCAAGTATGATTCTTGTATTCTTCTTTTTTGTTGTCGTTGTTTTCTGTCAATCTTCTATTTCTCCATTCATCGGCGGCAATTGGAGTGGCGACGGAAGGAGGAAGGTCCAGCTCTGCCAGATGGAGGGAGGGGCGGCGATAGCCGCAGGCGGTTCGCGAACCGCCACCCTGTGGGCGACTGTTGCCCACGTCGTGGGGCAGCAGCCGCTGCTGCTGTGAGAGGCCATCGCGGCCTCCAAGCCTTGGATCGGCGTCCCGTCAGTGCCGGAGGCCGTGATGGGGGCCTATAGGAGTCGGCGGGTGATCGTCGGCGGCCGAGAGGGCCGGCCGGTGTGGTCTGAGCCAAGCAGGGAAGGCGGCGCTCGGGTTGGGTATCGGGCAACGAGTGGGCGAGACAAGTGAGGAGGGAGAGGTTTTATTTGATTTAATAAATAAGTTAATTAAGAAGAGAGCCGTACTGTATGAAATGAGGTTAATTTGTAGAATACTAGGTTATTTTTAGATTTGATCATAGGATCGTCGGATTGAGTCTAGATAAATACCAAAGTTGTAGGTTTTTGCGTTCTGAACGCGATGGTAGTGTCGGATTTCTGATCAGAGGTTGTCTGGTAGGTCTTTTCTATGTTTCGGTATTATTTGATAGATAAGAGTTATTATTTTAATTTGATAAATAATTAAATAATGTAGGATAGTGGTATTCTATGTTAGGTGATGATTTACAGTACAAATAGTTGTGGTGGGTGCGAGTTGACTCCTGTTGTAGCCGATGAATGTTGAATTGGTAAATTGATGATTTTACCCCTTGCTTCTATTTGCTTGATTTGCTTCTGAAATTCGTTGATCTCATGTTGCATTATGTTGTTGAACATGCCATGTTGATAATTGCATGAGTCTGATTAGCTATTAAGCATTGATGATTATTGAATTATGCTAGGCATGGTGCACACGGTTAGTGTTGTCATAAGTTGTATTTGCTTACATGAATTATTTTGGTTGCATCTTCAGTTGATAGTTGTTATAGCATTTATAGTTGTTAGCACTGTAGATCAGTTGTGATGTGTCATGTGGTGATATATAGCTATCATGCTGCTTATTATTGTATCAGTTATTGTTGCTAGTATCGTAGGTCAGTTGTTGATGACATACTGCATTATAACCATTGTGGGCGCAAGCCCGGACACTGTTGATTGTTTGCCCGAGTAGTATGGGCGGTGACACCAGTGATCACGAAATTTTCACTCGAGTTGCTTGTGCGGTGTCGCGCTCTTAGACGTCGATGGGCTCGTGTATGGCGTCGCAGTGTTAGACGTCGGCGGACTATATTTTAGATAGTCGCATCTCCAGCTGGAGCGGGCTTGAGGTGCCACTCTCGAGGTGCGAGAGTGCGGGGGGAAACCCACTTGTCCACTATGCTCTTGATTGGTATGAGTTGCAATAGTTGATAGGTGAACATGTGTCTTATTGTTGTTGACATGTTGCATTTTATTACAGAATCGTGTATTGTTGCATTTGCAGTATCATCGCATCATGATTGTTGTCCTTATTATTGGCAAATCGATTCTCCTACTCAGCTTTCCGCTGATGTTGTTTGTTGTTGTCTCGGATTTGCATGTATGTCGGTAGTTAAAGTTGGGTAGCTAGAGTCCTGGAGGAGGAGTCGTCATCCGCTGCTTAGATGTTTGCTTAGTTATTTTTAGATTGATGTTGAACATTTGTGTAGAGAACTCTTTGTTGAAATGATGATTTCAGTATTTCTTGTTGAGATTTTCTGGTGTTTCTCATTGTTAAGTTGTAGGTTCCGCTCCTCCTAGGTGAGGTCCCTTATCTAGGGATAAACTTAGGCGGGATGTAACAATTTGGTATCAGAGCTTAGGATCGTCCTCCTCCATAGGATTTAAGGTTGCGTGTCTAGGTCTAAGGATGAGATTCAACCTTACTTTAAGTTGATAAGTTGATTTTTAAATTATTTGGATGTTGATTGAATTTGAAACTTGAGTCGTTTTTTCCTTTTATGAAGTATGGAGGCTAGAGGTAGCGCGGGTGTCCGAACTGCCTTCAGAGGTGGACGTCGAGGCCGAGGTGGAGGTGGTAGGCAGTCTACGCAGATTGAGCGAGTCAATCCAGTTCTGGCCGGAGTCGAGTCTGACCTAGTAGATGATGTTCCTTTAGCTCAGTTACAACGTCGGGCACGCTCGAGCCATAGGCCTAGTCGGAGTGGCACTCAGGTGGCCGAGTGGGAGGACAAACTGAGCGGACGGAGCCTCAGCCTGAGTCCGATTCTGAGTTTGATTCTGATTCAGCATGTTGTGTGGATACATCTTCTGAGGTGTCTGCTGGAGAGCCTTCAGAAGATTCATCGTTGCAGCCGCAGCCAATTGCTCAGTATGACCCAGTGCAGACTGAGTCCCTCGAGAGGCGAAAGATGAACCGACTGAATCAGTTTCTACGCCTTCGGAGAGGCAAATTCGACATCTTTTCTGGGACCACTGACCCTGTGGTGGCTCAGTCATGGGTCCACGAGGTGGGGCGAGATTTGGTGTTTTGGGCTGTCCCAAGGAGGAGCGAGTCGATTTGGTGATTTATTGTTTTACTGGGGAGGCTCTGGTTTGGTGGGAGATGCAGCAGAGGCTGTCGAGAGGGAAGACTGTCACTTGGAAAATATTCTTGAAGATATTCTTCAAGAAGTATTATCCAGATACCTATGCGAGACAGAAGTTACAAGAGTTCCTTTAGTTGCGTCAGGGGACGAGGCGGGTGGTGGAGTATGCTGATGAGTTTGATGCACTCATGAGGTTCGTCCCAGATTTGGTTTCCACCAGTAGCAGGCGGGCAGAGTTCTTCTTCAATTGACTGAATAACTCCATTAAGGGGTTGATGGCTAGTGAGGAGTTGGAGAAGTATGACAGAGTTCTAAGGCGAGCACTGCGGGCAGATGCGACTCATGCTGAGATGTTTTCGGTCAATCAGCAGGTAGAGGCCATCCGACTAGGTCAAGCTTAGGATCAGAGTGGTGGGGCGTCTCCGCCGCTGCCCAAGAGAACCAAGACGACACCAGCACAGTCTCAAGGGTCTTCACTACCCTTCTACCAACAGGGATGTCAGGCGGAGAGAGGACAGTGTCATTGTTTCAAGTGTGGAGATGCTTCCCATGGAGCTAGGGATTGCCCACTTCCTCACCGTATCTGCTTTAGATGCGAGCAGCCCGGTTATATCAACAAAGAGTGTCCGATCATACAGCAGGCAGGAGGTCAGAGCTCTCAGCAGCAGCAGAGGGACCTGCAGCAGAGTACCCAACATTCTGCCAGAGTGTTCACACTAACCCAGGAGCAGGCCCAGGGGGATGTTCGTGTTGACCATCACGTTCTTCCTGAGATAGGTACTCAAATTTAAAGGACCAAATTTCTTTAGGTGGGGAGAATGTTATGACCTGAAAAATTGGGGACCTAGGTAAATATCTTTCTTGGAGGGGTCTTTTTACAAAAGTGTCTAATCTTATATATTTAGCCCTATTCTCCTCTTTAATCCCTTGTCTTTCTCTCGATCATTGTAACAGCGGCGAATGTGCGACGGCAGCAGTGAGGCGGCAGCTGTGAGAAGACTCCGGTGAAGATCGGAGTTTGGAGGAGTTCTCAAGTATGATTCTTGTATTCTTCTTTTTCGTTGTCGTTGTTTTATGTCAATCTTCTATTTCTCCTTAAATCGGCGGCAATTGGAGTGGCGACGGGAGGAGGAAGGTCCGGCTCTACCAGATGGATGGAGGGAGGGGCGACGATAGCCGCAGGCGGTACGCGAACCGCCACCCTGTGGGCGACTGTTGCCCACGTTGTGGGGCAGCAGCCGCTGCTGCTGTGAGAGGCCATCGCGGCCTCCAAGCCTTAGATCGGCGTCCCGTCAGTGCCGGAGGCCGTGATGGGGGCCTATAGGAGTCGGCGGGGTGATCGCCGGCGACCAAGAGGGCCGGCCGGTGTGGGTCTGAGCCAAGCAGGGAAGGCGGCGCTCGGGTTGGGTGTCGAGCAACGAGTGGGCGAGACGAGTGAGGAGGGAGAGGTTTTATTTGATTTAATAAATAAGTTAATTCAGAAGAGAGCCGTATTGTATGAAATGAGGTTAATTTGTAGAATATTAGGTTATTTTTAGATTTGATCGTAGGATCGTCGGATTGAGTCTAGATAAATACCAAAGTTGTAGGTTTTTGCGTTCTGAACGCGATGGTAGTGTCGGATTTCTGATCAGAGGTTGTCTGGTAGATCTTTTCTATGTTTCGGTATTATTTGATAGATAAGAGTTATTGTTTTAATTTGATAAATAATTAAATAATGTAGGATAGTGGTATTCTATGTTAGGTGATGATTTACAGTACAAATAGTTGTGGTGGGTGCGAGTTGACTCCTGTTGTAGCCGATGAATGTTGAATTGGTAAATTGATGATTTTACCCCTTGCTTCTATTTGCTTGATTTGCTTCTAAAATTCGTTGATCTCCTGTTGCATTATGTTGTTGAACATGCCATGTTGATAATTGCATGAGTCTGATTAGCTATTATGCATTGATGATTATTGAATTATGCTAGGCATGGTGCACACGATTAGTGTTGTCGTAAGTTGTATTTGCTTACATGAATTATTCTAGTTGCATCTTCAATTGATAGTTGTTATAGCATTTATTGTTGTTAGCATTGTAGATCAGTTGTGATGTGTCATGTGGTGAGATATAGCTATCATGCTGGTTATTATTGTATCAGTTATTGTTGCTAGTATCGTAGGTCAGTTGTTGATGACATACTGCATTATAACTGTTGTGGGCGCAAGCCCGGACACTGTTGATTATTTGCCCGAGGAGTATGGGCGGTGACACCGCTGATCATGTAATTTTCACTCAAGTTGCTTGTGCGGCATCGCGCTGTTAGACGTCGACGGGCTTGTGTGCGGCATCGCGGTGTTAGACGTCGGCGGACTATCTTTTAGATAGTCGCATCTCCAGCTGGAGCGGGCTTGAGGTGCCACTCTCGAGGTGCGAGAGTGTGGGGGGAAACCCACTTGTCCACTATGCTCTTGATTGGTATGAGTTGCAATAGTTGATAGGTGAACATGTGTCTTGTTGTTGTTGACATGTTGCATTTTATTACAGAGTCGTGTATTGTTGCATTTGCAGTATCATCTCACATGATTGTTGTCCTTATTATTGGCATATTGATTCTCCTACTCAGATTTCTGCTGATGTTATTTATTGTTGCCTCAGATTTGCAGGTATGTCGGTAGTTGAAGTTGGGTAGCTAGAGTCCTGGAGGAGGAGGCGTCATCCGCTGTTTAGATATTTTCTTAGTTATTTTTAGATTGATGTTGAACATTTGTGTAGAGAACTCTTTGTTGAAATGATGATTTCAATTGTTCTTGTTGAAATTTTCTAGTGTTTCTCATTGTTAAGTTGTAGGTTGCGCTCCTCATAGGTGAGGTCCCTTATCTAGGGATAAACTTAGGCGGGGTGAAACAATTTAGAACATGATTCCAATTGCCTTAGGGTTTTACTATCAAGTCTCGTACTTAATTGCCATTAAGCGGAATCAACTATTCAAGCAGTCTATGTTGGCCCAAGGGTTGCCCCTTGTGCCTCGATCTATATTTTGATGATAACAAACATGAAACTAATGCATTTGTGAAGTTTTGGATTCAGGTTGATGGTGCGATACGCGTGCGAAGTTCGATCGGAAAAATGCCAAGAAACGTCAAAAATGGCTCCGACGATGATCGCGTAAAAATCCTAGGATTAGAAATAGAAATTATGTAATTGTATGTTTGCTTCATTGGATAGGATAAGATTGGATTGGATAATAAATGAGGGTGGATTGGATATAATTTTTTAAAATCCGGTATACACCGGATATAATATCAATTTTTATACTCATTTTCTTCTAATTCATGCACTAAACAAACAATAGATATTAATCCATCAATTATCATATCCTTCCTTATCCTATGAAGCAAACATGCAGTAATATGACCCTAGGTATACATCCTAAACCTGATTATAATGTTATCCAAGTCAAAACTCGGAAACGGAACCCAAAAACGAAGATCGCGAGAAGAACTCAACAAAAAAGGCTGATTTCCATGTCTGGCCGATGGGTGGTTGACGGCCGGTCGATCGGCCCATCAGCCGACCATTAATCGGATGAGCCCTAGAATGCACAAAGGGCTCCGATCGATGGCTAATCGCTCGGTCGATAAATCGGCCTTCGGCCGGCCATCGACCGGCCATCGACCGGGCGGCCCAACGGGTAGAAAAATGCCCGTTGGGTGCCCTGTTCGAGTTAGGGGTTATAAATACCCCTCCTAAACTCTCATCTATCCCTCTCCATTGTTCACTAAGCATTCTTAAGAGAGTTTTGAGCCTTCCTTGGTTGATTTCCATGCCCGAGCTTCGACGATCGACCCTCTACTCGGTGTGTCTGTCGCGCCTTGACTCCGGCTTCAAATCGCATCCTACGAGTTGTCGAGTTGGAGTCTTTGAAGGCTAAGCAAGGACCACACTTGTTGGTTTTACTTTCTTGCTCCTTTAGATCTCGTTTTCTTTGTTGTTAAACAAGTTTTTTATTGATAGCTTGTAAGGTGTGGTAGGAAACATCTTAAGGTTTTTTTTGTAGATTTGTGTTTTGTCTAGGTGAAAAGGGTTAAAGCTTTCTCTAGGGTTGAGAAGTGAGTCCTCATTTGTATTCAAAGGGAAACACTTAGTCTATAAAGAAGGTTGGTTTGAAATCCTTGGTGTGGAGCCAAGGTAGTGGAGTAGAAGGTTGGCTGAACCACAATAACTACTTGTGTTTGCATTGACTCAATTGCTTTCTCTCATTTGATATCTATACTTGTCAAAGCATCATAATTAGTCGAACATTGATTTGGTTGCAATCAGATTTGAATTGAAAAAGAACCGAATTGAACGTAGTTTTAATCGCACACTATTCACCCCCCCTTCTAGTGTGGATATTTAAACAACAGCCTATTATCAAGTTAAATACACTCACAATAAATAACAAGATAAAGCAAGTGCTCCAATTATTCAAAAGGAAAACAACAATAACATTATTATTCCATTGGCCTAGGGCACACTACTAACATAGATCTCATCATCCTTCGGCTCGAGGGCCTTCCCCATCTCTGCCAGCTTGGCCTTCAGGGATTCAATCTCCCGAGCCCGAGCCACAGATGTCTCCAACACGAACAACTTCTCTCCCTCCTGTGTCTCTACCAAACTGGCTAGTCGGAGACATTGAGCCCTAATATACTTGGCCATATTTGTCGTGTCCTCCCCCTCGGGCGAGTCAATCACGACATACGCAGAAGGCACTGACCATCGCGAGAAACTACATCAAGGTACTGCTCCGCTTATTAGCCCTCCTCTACCGACGCCACAACCACGACCTCCCCTAGTGAAATGAATTCTTGAGGAGGCAGATCTTCATCATCCGAAATTGCGACGCATGGAGCCCTAACCCCCCTCCTTTGCTTGAGGGGAGAAGGGGAAGGAGAAAAATATGGGGAACGCGAGGGAATTGGCTCTTTGTCCAACCCCTGGACCCTAGACCTTGAAACCTTCACCGACTTCAACAAAGGTGGGTGAGGAGATACATCAGCCATTGGCCTCTTCCTCTTACCAACCTCAGGGGCCTTCCCTCTCAATTCCTCCATCCTAGAATGGAGGAATGACTGATCATGAATCAGCATATTCAAATTGGCTAAGGTAACAACACCATGCGATCCCAAACTTACTTATATACTTTGCGATCGAGGACTTGTCCCGGTCCTATTTTAGTAACTCTCTACAGGAAAAAGGAACAGAAGGACCACACCAGTTCAAATACTCAATCACTAGTCTATCCTCGGGCAAAATACCCTCCTCCTCCAAGGCCAAAATGGAATCGGATTCCGCCTCCAGAACAACATAAACTTCTCCGTGTTCAACACCCTATCCAAAAAGAATTAGGGGTGAGCAGGTCCATGTACCCTGTATTTTTCATGATACCCGGACCCTACTCTATATAGTATTGGTTCCTAGATTCTTGACCCAGACCCTACCCTATTGGGACCTGGAACCGGATCCAACCCTGTTGAGACATGGAACCAAACCCTACCCAGAACCTGTGGTGTAGTACAAGTTCCGGATACCCTGTTGGAATCTATTTATTTGTAAGTTCTAGGGTATAGGTTATGGGTACCCTGTTGGAACCTGTTCATTTACATGTTCCAGGGTACAGGTTTTGGGTACCCTGTTGGGTTCCAAGGTACATGTTTCGTTTTCGGCTTTGGATATCCTATGTGTTGAATCCAGAACCGGAATCGGTTTTAACTAGTTCCTTAACTTTTGTCCCGGACCCTATCCGAATTTAATTCGGATCTACCCAGAATCTACCCTATCAGGTAGGCTCCAACCGGTTTCGATTCTGCGCGGTACCCATGCACACCCTTAGAAGAATTGCTAGACATCTGGTTGCGACCTCACTATGAAGAAATACCTCATGAAGTTCTTGTAAGAACTCCTCAACATGCCGAAGAGTTTCTTCCTCGAGGTACTACTGAATGACACCCATTTGCCCTTTTGGGTCCCCTTTGCTTGGAATAAGGAGAATAACACTTTGCGACTTGGCTCAACCTTGAGGAACACCATCAGAATCTTGAAACAACGGATAAATGCCCAACTATTCGGATGAAGCTACGTCGGGACGACATTTGCTTGGATCAGCACCTCATGCTCAAAAGCAGTAAAAGGCTGTCGAACTCCGAGATCCCCAAACATAGTCCAGTATGAAAGGTGTTAAGACACACTAGAGGGGGGTGAATAGTATGAGTCTAAGGTGATTGACTTCAATTCTAGTTTGAACACAACTAATTCAAGTTCCACTCTAGGTTTCTAAGTTAAGATGAATGTTTGATTTGATTATGCTTGATAATAAGAACAAGTAATAAGCTAAGCAATTCTAAACACCAATCAAACAATGTTAACAAGATATTTAGAGTGATTCGGGAACCTTCCATACTCCACTACCTTGGTTCACCATCAAGGATTTCAAAACCAATTGTATTAACTATTCTCTTCCTACAAATGAGAGTCAACCAAGGGCTTACCCCTCCACAATGAGAGTGTCTCTACCTCTAGGAACTCTAAAAGTTACATATAAGTCAAACTCAAGGTGTGCCACCCACACCTTGTTACTAACCGATTTTTGAGTTGAAATGAAAACAACAAAACAACAAGTAGAAAATGCAAGGACAAAAGCTTAAGTAAATCACAAACACTAGTGAAGCTTCTCTTTGATGTCTCTTAAAACTCCAAGACTTAGGATGATGTCCACACTAAGATTGAGGGCTTGAGAGTGAAGGAAGACACAGAGAGATGAAAACTAGGATTTGTACTTTAGAATCACTCTTTAAGGATCAAGAGAATATTTGATAGCTCAATGAAAATAGTAATAAACTAGTAAGGGAGTTTTGGGTGTATTTATAGAGTTGGTATTCGGGTATGGGAAAAAAGAGTCGTTCAACAGTTTAAAAAAGATCCCTCGGGGGCAGTTTGGTAGTTTCCATATTTCTGATTTCAAGTAAACTACAGTTTCCATATTTTTGGTTTCAAGCCTTATGTACATTTCTTAATTTTAAGTTAATGTTTCTATTTATTTTTATTCGTCATTAACTTTAAAACATAAATGTAAGCAAGGAAATACCTTCCCCCATTTGGATTCAATAAAATATATTAAAAAAAAATCACAATCCTTAAGGATCAAAATCCAAATTTTGGGTTCTAGTGTAAATTTGCGAAAACCAAAAATTTTAAAATCTCTTGGGTCAAATATGGATAGGTTAAAGGTTTCCAAAAATTTCTTTGAAATCGGTCTTTAACTTGTTTCTATCCAAGGAACAATTACCGGGACTTTTGATGGCAAGAAAATATCTAAACCATGTAGCCCTCTAAGGAGTTCCCTAGACTTTGAAAACTTTTGGGCCATTTTTTTATTTTTCTGGTTTTCAAGTTCTCGGGGTTCGAGCTTTGGTTTTTGACTTGGGAACTCAATGAGGATATCAAACTAAGGCTTAGGAACATTTATAATAAAATAAACTAAGTCCTAAACTAATTTTGACATGCTCGACTCCGAACCTCCGATTCTTGATTTTTTGCGATTTCTCCGACGAACTTCGAATATGTATCGTATGTCCAACCTGAGACCAAACTTTGATAAAACTATTAGAACCATGTTTGTTGTCATTAAAACTAAGAGTGTTGCCAATGTTAAACCCTTGGGCCAACATTCTCTCCCTTTTTGATGATGACAAATATTTCATTAAAAACATTACACTTAAGGTTCATTTTGAGCATTCAATTTCGTATTTTAATGAACTTAGTATCGAAAGCTAGCTCAAGATCCCCCTATCTACATGCATACTATTTAGACATGAAATCCAACCTCCCCTATCTATATGCATTGTTAAAACCAAGTGTGACCAAATCTTCTCTCCCACTTTTGACATCAATCAAAACGGCAAGAATGCAAGGTTCTATTTAATGATATGATCATGAAAACCAAAATCTCACTAAAATCGGGTATCATCAAACACTATAGTCCTTTCTACTAACGGATGCCTATAGTAGGTAAACACTGATAAGTTGCAAAGCCCCATTACAAGGCATATACACAATTGAGGATGATACGTCGATAATTCATTTTCGAAAGACATATTTATTTCAAACTCCGGGGAAGGTACAAATTCCTAGTTGTATTCTTAAATGGGAAAATACCTAAATATAGCATGTACTTTGATATTTGTCTCAATTGTGGCCCGTACTTTCATTTGCCTTAATTGTGTACATATACTAAAATATTTGTTTCAATTGTGGCATTCGTCTAATTTTCGTCAAGCGTCCCGTTAAACTGACGATGTGGCATGTTGACTTGTATAAAAAACTAATTTTTTATTCAATTATTAATTCAACATCCACGTAATCTCTTAGTATTATTAAAACTGGATCCCACCTTTTTTTAATATTTTAAAAGTGGGCCCCACATCTCTCTCTCTCTCTCAAATGCCAATGTCGCTGCTCTCCCCCTGATCTCCGATCGCCACCGCCGCCCCTCCCCTTGCCAATCTCTGGTAATTCTCTCTCTCTCTCTCTCTCTCTCTCTCCTCGAGAGAGAGAGAGAGAGAGAAGGGGGGAGGCTGAGTGCCTCGACAAAGTCGGAGAGGCGACTGTCGGTGACCTCGAGGAGCTCCAAAGAAAAGCTGACGCTAGTGAGACAGAGAGAGAAGAGCTTGGTGGGACGGGAGGCGAGGATGTGGAAGAGCAGATACACGAACACGTTTGGGTTAGAGAGTAGTGGAAGATTCAGGTCGTCGAGGAAGGGGAAGAAGAGCAACTCGGAGAAGCCGGCAAAGCAACCGCAAAGAGGACTCGGAGTGGCTCAACTGGAGAAGATCCGATTGCAAAGTCGGATGAAGGAATATGTTTCCTCTCTCAACTCCTCATTCCACAATGATCGATCTCGACATGATCTCTTATTTCTCTCTTTAATTCTAATCATCTCCGGTGGTTTTTTTTTAAAGACTAATTGTCCATATATCCCCTTGATGCTTTTTTTCCAAGTCGTATATATATGGGGAGTTGTTTTGTAGATTTTAAGATGGAGATTAATTGATTAAGTTGATGTTTGTTAAATATGCAGGAAGATTCCAAAGCGGAAATGATGCATTCATCGTCTCCATTGTCGTCATCATCTAGTATGGGATCAGGCTCGAGATCTTCATTGTTTGCATTGCATCCCAATAATATGGTATGTCAAATTAAATTTGGAGTTAAAACAATTAAACTTGTAGTGAAAGAAAACAAATTAATGAAACGAAAAGAAAGATTGAAGCGAATATTCTGCAACAAGGAGTGCTCAAAGCAGAAGGTTCAGCTATGGCGAATACTGGCCTAACTATTCTGCAACAAGGTAATATATGTCTTTACTTTTGGTGGTGTTAATTAGTTGAAGCGAATTCACCTTATCAATTTATTAGTTTCTAATTTTCATGTGATTAATAGTAATTATATATACATATCACAAGGATCGTAACATAATTATACGCCTCCAACTAGCTACTGTCACACTGCCACTCTTCGAAAAGGTTAATAATTTTAATTAATTAGTTTCTTATTAATCTGAAGGTTTATTTACTACATGCATGCACATTGAATTGCAGGAGTCATCAGAGAAGAAGAGAAAGCATGATCATAGCTTTTCCATGGGCTCAATTAGTCAAAACTCTGATTCAAACCAGTAAGAAGTAGACTTAGAGCTGAGGTTATCATTGTAAATGTACTCGCAAGGCAAAATCTTGGTTAAACTCATGTACCCATGTTTTTATTATAATTAAGTTGTTAAGTTGCATCTTCTTTTAGCTAGATTATTGATCCATCATTGGTATATGGGAGAACTTGACGAGCGGGGAGATGGCATTGTATATAGGAGCTCTCGATGTCGGCTGAGAGGGCGTAGGCGGAGTAGGCCGCAACACGTTCATGGGGAGGACCCGAAGGGTGACACAAGCTCCGAGATCTCCGAGAGGAGGTCACATGTCTTTGCAAGCTGGTCGGCAACATCCACTGCCTCAGTGTAGCAGAGGAGAAGCCCAAGGAACCGGAGGCCCCGTGACTATACTCTGCGGCCCTCCTCCTCCAACCTCTACTTGTCCTCCTCCAGCTCGACGGCCACGAGCTCGAGCTAGGGCTGCTGCTGTTGTTGACGGCGCTTCTTGCACGCGCGTTCGTCATCCTCAGCATTATTGTACTCTAAGGGTGAAGTCGTAGTGGAGGAGGAGGAGGAAGCAACCATGGAAAGAGAGAGAGAGATGTGGGGTCCACTTTTAAAATATTAAAAAAGGTGGGACCCAGTTTTAATAACACTGAGAGTCAGCATGCCACGTCGTCAGTTTAACAGGACGCCTGACGGAAATTAGATGGCAGGCCATAATTAAAACAAATGTCTTAGTATATGTACACAATTGAGATAAATGAAAGTACGGGCCACAATTGAGACAAAGGGCAAAGTACATGTCATATATAGGTATTTTCCTTTCTTAAATTTGAAAATGTTTCATCACTAAGTGGTTTTGTGAAAATATTAGCAAGTTGCCTATGGATAGGCATAAATTCAATAGAAATGTTTTTCTTTAAGACATAATCTCTAATAAAATGATGTCTAAGATCTATATGTTTGGTTCTTGAATGTAAAAAAGGATTTTTTGATAGATTGATAACACTAGTGTTATAACAAAAGATAGAAACACAAGAATAGATCAAATCATAGTCTAATAATGTTTGTTTCATCCAAAGTATTTGAGCACAACAACTAGCGGTGATCATGTATTCGGCTTCAATAATTGAGACTGCAACCAAGTTTTGCTTTTTGGAAAACCAAGAAACAACACTCATACCAAGGAATTGACAACACCCACTAGTACTTTTTCTATCAACTCTACAACTTGCAAAATCTGATGGAAAATTAATAGCAGGAATTTAACCTATTCCAAAAATCATACATGTCAAATCATTGAGAAAAATTAGATGCGGAAGCATACCTGAATCCATTGCTAAATTTGAGAGATGGGGGCAGCCTTCCAAGTCTATTCACCAACCACAAGGCGTCTCTGAATAATTGGGCTTCTGAGACTGGAACCAAGGACCATAACCATCTATTTATAGAAAAACCCTGAGGTAATGGTAATTCCAATTTTGCCTATCATAAAATCAGAAATTACCTATAATGGTATCTGTATAATTAAAGCTCATATATTATTGAGATGTCACGGGCCCACAGATAAACAACTGTTAGATCACTTAAGATCTGGGCCATTAGTTTTTGATAGAGACGGATGCACGCCTATTGATATGTGTTGGCCCACATGAGGTTATTAAAATTAATCTAACAATCTCCCACTTGGGCCAACAAATGTATCACCGTATGGTTATGCATGCTAACTTTATAAGCTCGTCATCACTATTATTATCAACCATCTCCAACAATCTGGTCCATCGATCATACCAACAATGAACCAAAGCGACTTTCATCACATTTATCGTGACTAAATACATCAATGATCACAATGTTAATACTTTCGACGACATAGATCATATATGGGTGCACAGTATGGAAATTACATGCAATGTGATCCTAACATGCATATTTCCAACTGGTCCTACTATATTGAGATCAAATAAAATATTCAGAGTGAAAAATGACAAAACTTTATTCTGCAAAAAAAATCTCCATAAAGCATAGTAACATATTATAAACTCCCACTAAACCATCATATCAATACATGATGTAACACACAAATGAGCATCATGCTCATGAAAGACCGTGGGTGGAAAACTTTTTATAAGCGGATCCGCCCTCATGGAAGTTGTACATATGTGCTCTATGGTCACTATGAATTCTTTCTTTAATAACCAGGAACTTCATATCGATATGCTCAGATTTTGAAGACTTCTTATTGTTATTGGAATATAACACTGTCTTATTGTCAAAGAATAACTTTAGTGGTCTTTCAATTTTATCTACAATGCGCATCCCAGTGATAAAATTTTGCAGTCATATTTCAAGATTGGATACCTCAAAACAAGTTATGAACTCTACTTCCACATTTGAAGCTGCAGTGAGTGTCTGCTTAGCACTCCTCTAATGAACAACTCCGCTGGCAAATAGATAAACATAACCAGAAGTGGATCTTCGACTATCTTGGCATCCAGCAAAATCAGAGTCAGAATACCCGATGATCTCCAGCTAATTTGACTTTCTATATGTAATATTTTATTCTCTGTAGATACAACATAACCTGTTTGGCTGCTTTCTAATGATCCATTCCGGGATTACTAAGATATATGCCTAATATCCCTTCAATGTACGCAATATTCGGACACGTACACTCTTGAGCATACATCAGACTCCCTATAGTAAACGCATATGAAATCTTCTGCATTTCCTTCTATTCAAACTTATCCTTGGGGCACAGGTTGAGACTAAATTTGCCTCCTTTAGCAAATAAAGGTATATAGGAAAATGTACTTGCTCCAGCTGAACTCATGGTAAATGCATTCATCAACCGCATTTATCTCAAAACCAAATGAGATAATAATTGATAAATATATGATACCACTAATGGGAAGCATTTGTTCTAGAGGTCGTTGAGTTTGTACTTCATAGGTAGATTCTTAAAGAGTTAATTCTCCTCTCCCCCAAACTCAATAACCTCAATGAACCGGGCATTTCCTATATCAAAGAATGACCTATTCATGGGATTATTAAATTTACACCCCCTAGACCTATCAAAGTACCCAATAAAGTAGCAGCCGACTGTTTTGGAGTCCAGTGATTTAATTTTCCTTTGACCAATATGGCCTAGTCTCAGCTGGACAATCCCAAATATTTAGTCTGGGCTTCTTGCCTGTCCATAATACATAAAGAGTTTTATGCACTGCTTTAGATGGTACTCTATTCAGAATGTAAGCCGTAGTCTTAAAAATTAATCACATCTAGTGATTGAGACTTCTCACTAATTAGATATAGGTACTCGTATATGGAGTAATCGTCTATGAACGTAATCAAATATTGTTTGACCATTCTTAGAAGCCATAGGGAAAGGTCCATAAACATCTGTATAATTATGTTCTAAGACGTTTGAACTCCTATTAGTACCTTAACCCTAATGTTTGTTTGTTTCCCCTTAATGCACTCAGTATAAATCTCAAAGTCCGTAGCATCATGGATACTGAGAATCTCATTAGACACAAACCTCTGTATCCTATGCTTGGATATATAACCTAAGCGCTTGTGCCACAACGTGGTGGAATTATTATCAGCTAATTTTTATTTTGTACCATGTGAACTGGTATGCAATATTTCATTAGATGAAGCAATTACATCAAGCATATAAAGGTTATTGAATATATGATAAAAACAGTACCAACAATATTAGAATTAAAATAAAGATTTAAACTTTCCATTTCCAAATGAACAAGAATAACTATATTTGTCTAAAAACAGAGATAGAAATGCAATTTCGTCTAAAGACGGTACTACAAAAGTCTCTCTCAAATATATTCTAAATAACATTCAATCCTAAGCAATAACCTAAATATGTCTATAGCTTCAACTTTAGCTAATTTACCATCGCCCACAAAGATGAATCTTTCAGCATCACTCGGCAATTGGCAGCTCAGGTAATCCTGTATAAACACACTTATGTGAGTAGAAACACCAAAATCTATCCACCAAGTGTCTATAGGTACAAAATTTAAATTAACTTCAGAACAAACCAAAGTGAGAAATATACCTTCCTTAGCACGCCAAGCATGATATTTAGTACAATCTTTCTTTACATGCCCACTTTTCTTGCAGAAGAAACAGGTAGAAACCTTAGTCTGATCCTTTTGCTTTTTCTTTTGTGGAGCATCTGCAGCTTCTGTAGTCTTAGGTCTTTTCTTGCCCTTATCTTTAGAGACTACAACCAAATGAGCACTTTCGATCTTGTCTAGCTTTAGTCTTTCTTCCTCTTGCACACAATGAGAGATAAGCTCATTAAGAGTCCACTTTTCTTTTTGACAGTTATAACTGATTTTAAAATGATTGAAATGCACTAATAAATCCTTAGGGAGGTCTAATTTTAGTGTCTTTAATCTAGAGACAAGAGTTGACATCTCCATAATGTACTCCCTTATGTTCCCTTTGCCTTTATACCTCATTGAGACCAAACTTGTTAACAGCATGCTTGTCTCAACCTTTTCATTTTTCTCAAAACCTTTTTCCAGAGCATCTAGGAATAATTTGGCATTAGTCTCTTCAGATATAGCGCCCCTAAAACAATCTGATATTGCCCGTCTCATAATCATAAGACTTAGGCGGTTGGATTTTCTCCACTGCTCATATTTTCTCTTATTATCAAGAGAAGTTTCATCTGTAAGAGGAACAGGCTCAGTCATCCGAAGTGTCAAGTCTAGATTCATGCAACCGAGAACAATCATAATATTTTCTTTCCAAGCTTTGAAATTCATGCTAGTCGGCACAGTGATAGAATTCAGAGTGGCAGTAATATTTGATGAAGCAGAAATATTAGCTGAATAAAGAATAAAACAGAACATTAATATAATCAGCTCAATAAATTGATTAAAGCAAAAGAAATAAATAATTAGCAGGTCCCATTACAAGATACCAAGCACAACATTGACATTTCATCTTTGGACAAAAATATCAACTTGCAAACGGTACTCTCAATGCAGTAATCAAATATTGACAATCAGTCCCGTCAAACAAGAAGACTTTCTTTGGACCGACTCTTGTCCACATGGAAAACCTTATGACCATCACATATTTATTACCACAGTCATGCAATGAATCCGATCAAGTAGTAACCTTCCTTTGGTCCAATCACTACCCGCATGAATTTCAAGCATACAAACATCTTTTATGTTCTAAAACATGCTAATTCTACACAAGAGAGCTCGCTTTGGCGAGATGTTATTTCAAATTAACATATTTCAAAATATTAGATATGATAGGCTATTATTTTATTTCATGTTAAATTGATCAAACTACAATAAAACGGTTAAAATTATGTTGAACCAATCAAGATTTGATTAATTTAAATATGAACCGAACCTATTTGAGCTGAACCAAAGCTAAATTGACGAGAATTAAGCTGAACCTAATATTAATTCTACCGAACCGGTTAAAATTAAGCTGAACCAAATATTAATTTCAATGAACCAGTCAATAATCCTAATGAACCGCTTGAAATGTGCACTGAACCGGCCTAAATTGACCTGAACCGAGGAAATTTGACCTAAACCAATGTTGAACTGGAGAAATTTGACCTAAACCAATGTTGAGCCGGACCCAATTGCATTGAACCGGACCTAATTTCAGTGAACCAGACCCTTATTATCCTAAACCGGTGTTGAACCAGATCTAATTAAAATGAACCAAAGCAAATAACCCGGTTCAATTTAACTTAAAATGTGGGTCGAGTTTAATTGAATAGTGGGTCGGGTTTTAATAACTCGGTGATACCAATTGATGGAAAATTAATAACAGGAATTTAACCTATGCCTAAAATCATACATGTCAAATCATTGAGAAAATTAGATGCAGAAACGTACCTGAATCCATTGCTAAATTTGAGAGATTGGGGCGGCCTTCCAAGTCTATGCACCAACCACAAAACATCTCTGAATAATGGGACTTCTGAGACTGGAACCAAGTGCATGACCCAGGGACCATAACCTCTTTATTTATAGAAAAACCCTGAGGTAATGGTAATTCCAATTTTGCCCATCATAAAATCAGAAATTATCCCTAATGGTATCTGTATAATTAAATCTCATATATTATTGAGATGTTACAGGCCCACAGATAAACAATAGTTAGATCACTTAAGATCTGGGTCGTTAGTTTTTGATAGAGACAGATGCACGCCTATTGATATGTCTTGGCCCACATGAGGTTATTAAAATTAATCTAACAAAATCTACATCTGAAAAACCAAACAAGTCAAAATGAGAAGAACCCGGATACCATAAACCCAAATCAATAGTGCCTTTCAAATATCTCAAAATACGTTTTACAACACTAAAATGAGATTTTTTGGACAAGATTGAAAACGTGCACATTGACAAATGCTAAACATTATGTCTGGTCTACTTGCGGTTAAGTAAAGTAAACTACCTATCATACCTCGATACTGTTTCTCATCAACCTTTTCTCGATCTTCATCTTTGTTAAACTTTGTTGAGGTGCTCATTGGAGTTGGTGCAATCTTGCAACCCTGCATCCCAAACTTCTTAATCAACTCCTTAGCATACTTTGCTTGACTTATGAAGGTCCCTTCCTTGGTTTGCTTTATTTGGAGTCCAAGGATGAAGGTTAACTCTCCCACCATACTCATTTCAAACTCATCTTGCATGCATGTAGCAAACCACTTGCAAAGCAAAGTGTTTCATTAGTAGATCCAAAAATTATATCATCAACATAGATTTGCACAAGTAAGATCTCATTATCATCATGCTTTATAAAAAAATGAAACACCGGCTTTATCCATACAAAAACCCTAATCAACCGAAAATTTTGATAACCTCTCTACCAAGCTCTGGGATCTTGCTTCAAACCATATAAAGTCTTTTTTTTATCTAAACACATGATCGAGAAAATCAAAACTTTCAAAATCAGGAGGTTGTTTTACATAAACTTCCTCTATAATGAAACCATTCAAAAATGCACTTTTGACATCCATTTGAAAAAGTTTAAAATTTTTAAAACTTGCATAAGCCAAAAGCATTCTAATAGCTTCCAATCTAGCTACCGATGCAAAGGTTTCATTGTAATCTATTCTTTCTTCTTGATTGAACCCTTGGGCAACTAATCTAGTTTTGTTTCTAATGACTTGCCCAGATTTATCTAGTTTGTTCTTAAAGACCCACTTACTACCAATTACCGCTTGATCATTAGGTCTAGGTACTAGGTCTCATACATCATTTCTAACAAATTGGTTCAGTTCTTCTTACATGGCAATGGTCCAAAACTCATCATTTAAAGCCTCATTTATATTCTTAGGTTCTACTTAAGAGATAAAAGCAACAAATTGACAAATATTTGTAAGAGTAGATATTTTTACCACACCCCTTGACATGTCACCAATGATTTGTTTCGTTGGATGATATCTTGAAGTGTGGTGAGCTTTGGGTAGTGGTGGCAATTCATCTTCTTAAACTTGTGAGGTAGAAGGAGTGTGCTCTTCATGTTGAGTTTCTTCATTTTCCACCTGCACAACCTCATCTTCTTCAAGATTTAGTCCATCAAGTTCTTCCTCTACATTCACAACTTCAACTTTTCTACCCAATTTGTTAGATTCATCAAAATCAACATGCATGGTAGACTGGACTAAGATTATTGGGCTCGGAGATCTAGCAGCGCCCCATTATTCATTCCAGACCGAATCATGTGGCTCCATCTAGAGGGCCCTGCCCAAACTACACTCTTGGATCAGACCTAAGCCTAACTGAGCGGCTCCGCCCAAGGACACCACCTGGCTATACAAGGATACCTACATCCTACCTTATCAGGGGAGATGCCATGATGAACCCGCCAAACCCGCCATCTTTAGGATCGACCTCGACCCATTCGGGGCAACCTCACCACGAGATTTTTGGCCAACATCATCATCCTCACCTGCAATAAATACGGACACGGCGCACCTCAGGTAACCCTAATTCCAATTTGCATTACCTTGGAATCCCACTGGCTTGAGCGTCGGAGTGTGTTTTGCCCCCCCCCCCCCCCCGGTCGGCGTTGAACCAGACGAGGAGAGCCACCAAACCGAACCGAAAGGCACCCAACTCTCAGACAAAAATATTTGGCGCCCACCGTGGGGCTGGGTAAAGCTTACCTCCACCCACAATGGTTGGAACCCGGAGCCAAGCGACCGCTGCCTCACACCAATGGCCACGACCCGACGGCGACGATCGACTACAACCTAGTAATGCTAAAATAGTGAGGAATGATGCTCCAGTACCGGCCAATCCACCCCTCGAAGACCCTTATCGACGAATAGATGATTTGGAGGCTAAAAATCAATAGCTAACAGCCCAAATCGAGATGCTAGCACGATCCCATGGACAGCCTTCGACTGACCACGAACGCTGTCGCTCACAACCTAGAGACAACGCCCACTCGGGACAAAGGAGACTCGATCCATCTCCTCACGATGAAGCCTCCAACACCCCCCCCATCCAGAGAAAGCTGAAGATCCCGCTTTTGATGCGGGGCCCTTCACCGAGCACATCATGACAACTTGCCTCCCACCGAGGAGCGAGTTGCCTACCACCCTAACACCCTACACAGGTACGGGCAACCCTGCACTACACCTGACGGCATTTTAGACTGCAATGCCTTATCATGGAGCAACCGACCCCGCACTCTACCGAGCTTTTTCGATGTTTCTAAGGAAAATCGCCCTACTGTGGTTTGCCTCCCTCCCGACGGTCTCTATTCATTCTTTTGAAGACCTCTCTCACGTCTTCCTCAACCGTTTCACCACGCCACGAGTATACCACAAGACGAAAACCACCCTCCACTACGTCAGACTAGGGCAACATGAGACCCTAAGGAAATACCTGAACATGTTTCAGGCCATAGCGGTCGATATTCCCAACCTCGACCTACAGATTGAGCTTTTATGCATTCAACTCGAGTTAAAACTCGAACTCTTTGCTGACTAGATCGCCCTAGCGAAGCCTAAAGACATAGTTGAATTTCAGGAGAAAGTTGTCAGCTTTATAAAGTTGGAGGACCTCTGAGAGACCAAAAAGATCGACTGGCAAAATCTTAAGGCCATCGTCGAAAACAAAAAAATCCAAGAAGCAAGACGAAAAAAATGAGGATCACAGTCGCCACGAGCAGATTAGCGGAAGAGGACCAAGGTCACCGCCACGATTGAGCGTTTGATTTGAAAGATATACACCCCTTAACACCTCAAGGGAAATTATCCTATGAGATGTATATTATCTACAACTACTCAGACCCCTCGGCCACCAAGGTGTAAAGTCTTCATACGAAGGCGACAAAAGTAAAAGGTGTGAGTTCCATCGAACCTATGGGCACACCACCGAAGAATGTGTGGTCCTCTGTGACCAGATTGAGTGTTTGATCAGAGCAGGTCACCTCGACCACTAAATCCAGCGTGGTCGGAGTCATAGCCAAAGTCGAAAAAGTTGTCAGTCGCGTTAGAGCTCCAGTAGGACCCTCGCCTCTTGGTGATACAAACAACAACCACGACTTTGAAAGTGAGCAGTCCTACCCTAACATCTGGGGAGTCATCGACTATATAATAGGAGGATTTTCCGGAGAGGGCAGTTATGAAACACAATCTTCCTAGATCGTCATGATCAATGGCGAAGCAGCTCGGCCACAAAGGCTATGCACATCCACCCTAGTAATATCCTTCTATTACTCTGATTTTTAAGGGGTTGACATGAATTTACATGATTATGTCATCATTTCTGTGATTGTTGTTGGTTTCCTTATTAGGAAAGTCTTGGTGGACCAAGGAAGCTCTGCTGACGTCCTCTTCTACCCTACGCTCGAGATAATGGGCATTAGCAAATCATTGCTAGACCCATACCATGGAGAACTTGTCTTCTTCTCAAGAGACCATGTAAGCACCAAGGGCTACTTACAGATAGCCACGACATTCGGCTCTACACCGAGAGTAAGAATGATAGGCGTACAGTTCCTTATCGTCGAGTGTGCGAGTCCCTATCACATGATCTTGGGTCGGCCCTCCTTGAACAACTTAGGGGCCATAGTATCGACTCCCCACCTCGTCATCAAATTTCTCATCTCGAAGATAGAAGTAGCTGGGAATTACTTATGCGGACCAAAGGGAAGCTCGTGCGTGCTACAATGAATGGTTGAAGCTCAAGCCAGCTGAGCTCCAGCCAAGAATATCGGATTTGGATCCCAATGGAGACATCTAGGAGCGGCCCCAACCCATTGACGACTTGGACCCCATACAGATCGGGACATCTCCCGAATAGGTAACCTATATTGGGGCACACCTCCCGAACTAGCTCAATACACGACTTAGCCCCCTGCTCAAAAGTAATACAGACCTCTTTGCATGGACACCTATTAACATGCCAAGAATAGACCCCTAGGTCATTTTCCATCAACTGGCCATCGACCCTTTTGTCAAGCCGGTGGCTCAGAAGAAGAGAAAGCTCGGAGTCAAAAGACAGCATGCATCCCTTGAGGAGACTACAAAGCTGCTAAAAGCGAAATTCATCAGGGAGATTCATTTCACAACATGGCTCGCGAACGTCGTAATGGTCAAAAAGCATTCAGGAAACTGGCGAATGTGTGTTGACTTCATCGACCTCAACAAAGTCTGCCCAAAAGATTCCTACCCATTGCTAAGTATCAACAAACTTGTTGACGACTCCTTAGGGTATCGGTACTTGAGTTTCATGGATGCCTATTCAGGCTACAACCAGATCCGGATGCACCTTGACGATGAAGAAAAAAATGGCTTTCATCATCGAGCATTTTTACTTTTGCTATAAAGTAATGCCCTTCGGACTCGAAAACATAGGAGCTACATATTAGCGATTGATGAACAAGGTTTTTGAGAAACAAATAGGGCGCAACATAGAAGTGTATGTTGATGACATGGTAGCTAAAACGCCTGCCATTGGCGATCATTGCAACGATCTCATTGAGATCTTCAGTCAGCTCAGACACTACAACATGAGATTAAATTCAGAAAAGTGTGCCTTTGAAGAGCAGGGTGGCAAATTCCTCGACTTCATGTTAACACACGAGGGGATAGAGGCTAATCCAAAAAAATATCGGGCTATTCAAGAAATGCGGAGCTCGCACAACATAAAGGAGGTACAATGGTTCACTGGAAGGATGACGCCTCTCTCCAAATTCCTCTCCAGATAGGCCTGACAGTATATGTCTCTAAGGGAACTTTTGTTAAGGGCAGTTGAATAAGAAGTTGCAACTACTACTAGAAGCACAATAAGAACCAAAACAAAAGAACACACACAAATACAAGAGGTTTGTTTACACAGTTCAGTGACAAACCAGTCACCTAATCTGCGAGGCACTCACCTGATAGATGCCTAATCCACTCTCTATAAGTACAAAATAAGTCCTCTAGATTTCACACCCGAAATCTGACTACAGTACTACAGTGAATTGAAAATAATAAAAATCTATTTGCTATTACAAATAATATCAACTTGCCTCTCTATGACATCCCAGCCACAGAGTTTCGTCCTCTACACAGGCATGTGTAGTAGCGAGTTATCAGCCCAAAACCAATCTTCTCCTAAAGATAAGAGATGTAGATTGTTGCCTTCCTACACTCAGCAGTGTGCACTCAGCAGTCTCAAGTCCTCCCAATAACTGACAATGTAGTGTACGCACATGAAGGGTTGTAGATCAGATCTTTCCATCGGTATTTATATGAGATATCCAAAAGACCTAAATCAATGCTAACTTTAATCGCTGGTCTTTAATCAGTCCTCAATTCAAATAAAATAGTCATCGGTTTGAACAGCCAGCATTGAAAACATCATAAAGTTCAAATTAAACAGTAATGCCCAGAACAAAAAGAGTAGGAAACTCTTTACTACTCATAACACCAAAAACGGATGAACTATAAATAAATAACGATGATTAATAGTACCCGAGATATCAAGAGAATCATCATCAATATTGAAGACTGTAGAAGCGGTTGAGACTGTCCTCACACAATTGTAACTGTCATCACATGGGCAAGGCTCCTTACTGTTGAGACTATCCATAAAACTGAATTCACCAAGAACACTTTTGCCAAATACAGCCAACATATAAAAGCCAAACACTAACAAGGCCGATTGAGTCGCTCCCTTCTTAAAAATGTTACAAAAAAAGTAGGACTTCCACTATGATAAAAAATGTGAGCAGGCCTTCGAAGATTTAAAATGATTTCTCGCTAGCTCGCCGATTTTGGACAAACCACGACAGGGAGAAGCCCTATTTCTTTACCGCACCATCACGAAAAATGCCCTCAGCTCGATCCTGATTCAGGAGCAAGAAAAGAATAAAAAACCGATCTACTTTGTCAGCAAAGTTCTCCAAGGACCAAAAATTAGATACCAAAAACTCGAAAAGCTCGCCTTTGCCCCGATCATTTTAGCCCGGAGGCTGAGACTATATTTCTAGAACAACCACATTCAGGTACACACATAACAGCCTATCAGGCAAGTGCTAACTAAACCCGAACTCGCGGGGAGAATGATATCTTGGTCGATGAAGGTTTCAAAATTCAGCATCGAATACCAACCCAAACACTACTAAAAATATGGTTTTCTGTGACAGCCCATTTGCGACGGCACCGGATGCGATCGCAGATGCGATGGTTCTATGACCACCGTCCGTTGGGGTCGCAGAGCCGTCAGAGTTTAGAAATACTAAACACCCGATCACACCCAAATCTCAGTCTCACACTTTATCTCTCTTTTGCTCGCTCTCTCTCTCTCTGAAGCCCTAGCCGCCAGCTACCGTTTCGGTTGGGATTAAAGGGGAGGGCTGCGGCAGGCGGTGCTTGCCATCGACTCGTGCAGGGTTTAGGGTTTAGCATTTTATCCTAGAAATGCTAATCCTAAATTTTACCAAGTCACTCTCCCATCAACAATGCCTCTGAGTCTTCTCTCACCATCCGAGTGTTTGCCCATTTGGTGCCCCTCACCATGCTCAACAAGCCAACACGCAATATTATGATGGCGGCTCTTCCTCACAACCTCGCCACACCTTTCGATTTTAACTCAAAATGCAATAGTAGTTTTTTACTTCGTTGAAAATTTCAAATGAAGCATCATTGATTTGGATTTTGGAGTTTGTCTTTACTATTTATACTTTATAGGTTATGTTTGTGCTGCTTTTCATTACTTATATCTATTAGGTTTTATTGTTGGCCTCATTCCTTCATCTTCGACCATATTTCTATTTAAAATTAATTAATAGCAATGTGTTTTTAGATTTCGATATGTTGTATTGCTTTATTAATCGTTGATTGAGGCATTACTTATATGATTGAGGCAAGGATTTAGGGTTTATTGTTGGCCTCAATCATATATTTGTTTCAATGTCGTACAGCTGCTATCATTGCTTTCCGTGACTAAAGAAAAGGGCGCAAGACACAAGTCCAGCATTTCCGTTTATGACATGTAATGCATTGATCTTCTTGCTCTTGCTATCATTGAATTAAGAAATCATTGATCTTCTTGCTTTTTTCATTTTTGTGAGTATTTTATCAGCTTTCTTTCTTCACATCAATTTCAAGTTTAATGTTTATATAGAGAGTTTCACAAGATGCAAGATACAAGTATACTGATATCTTTGTGATTTTGGTTCACTGTACATATAATTTCTACATCAATTGAACTATTTTTCATTGTGTAAATACATCAGAGTACACAATATGATGATCACCTCCATTAGTTTGTAACCAAATTATTAGGCTTCTGATTATTAGTTCATCCTAAAATATGGTTTCTGAATCAGTTGGGAAATGAGTTCTAATTGAACATGACTAGATGTTGTTTATACTATTGCATTGTGTTTTCTAAGTTGATGTATAGTTGATGTATAGTTCACACATTTTTGTTTATTTACAGTTGATGTATAGTTCATCCTGTTTTGATATCCAAGTCGATGTATAGTTCAAATTGATATCCAAGTTGTTTATTTAATAACCTTCAGTTGTAATGTATAGTTCAAGTTGTCATACAATCATTTTTGTTTCTGCATTTCAATTGTTTATTTAATGTATAGTCTTCACATGTTCACACATTGTTTACTTGATATTTATCATGCATGTGATCTAAGAATCATGAGTTAAGAATCATGCATGTGATCTAAGAATCACCTTATAAGTGTTTGTATTTCCTCTACGCAAACCATATAAAAACTCGTCGCGTGACACCCTAGAGACTCATGTACGTTGTCATATATGATGATCTAAGTGATACACATCTATTAGTATATTATTTAAGAATTCTCCTTGTGAAAGGGAGACGATGGTATTTTCGAACTTTTTAAAATTTCATTCTGATTTTAAGAATTTTGAGCCCCTTATTCAATTTCGAGAAATTTCTATCATTTTTATTCTGGTTTCGAGAAAAATCCAAAATAATTTTTTTTTCACTTATATAGGAAAAAAAAGCAAAATTACTCCATATTTAATATTTGCCTCATGCCCTTTAAAATAAAATAATTTTACATTATTTTTTAATTTTAATAAAATAATTCAAAAATTAATTATTAAAATTAGATTCCTAATTTTATCCTTATTTTCTATTTGTTTTCTCCTTTCGCCATGATGTTGCTTGAAATTTCTTATCCTCACGTCCACGTTGTCATTATTTGTCGTCCTCAAAACCATAAAAACTCACACTCAACTCCCCACCAATTCGTCTCGCGTCCACGTTGTCATTATTTGTCATCCTCACAACCACGAAAACTCACACTCAACCCCCCACCAATTCGTCGCTGCTATGCTTAGCTCCAAGCACCTCAACACCACCAGAGCAGTCTTCACCCCAACAACAATCCATGTTGTGCTCACACCTCCTGCCTATAAAAACTGATAAGTGTTTGTATTTCCTCTACGCAAACCATATAAAAATTGGTCACCATAGGGGTGTTGCCATAGGGGTGTTACCATATAAATACTGGTCACTTAGGTCATCATATATGACAGCGTACATGAGTCTCACCTGACAAATGAGCGTCACAGATGTCACGCGACCACATTTTGCGACGGCTTCGCACCATCACAGAACGATTGCAGATAGTTTTTACTTGCGATCGCGGTGGTGGCGGTCGCAAACATTCAGCGACTACCTCTTTTGCGACCGTCGTTTGCGACTGCCCCTTGCTGTCACAAAAGGTCTTTAGCGATCGCTTTGCGATGGCTGGGTCCATCACAGATGACCAGGTTTTTAGTAGTGAAAAGTCCCATAAATGCCCAAGTGCTAGCCGACTTTGTTGTCGAGTTCACCAACCAAAGGAATACTCCTAAGCAAGAAGAAACCTGGACGTTATTTATGGATGGTGCCTCCAATGAAAAGGGGAGCAGGGCAGGCATCATTCTGGAGAATGGTCAAGGAATCGCCCTGGAGTAATCTCTTCAATTTCAGTTAAAAGCCAGCAACAATCAGGCGGAGTACGAAGCACTGATTGTCGAGCTAAAACTCACTCCATAAGTGAAAGCTCGAAACATCGTCGTGGAAAGTGACTCACAACTTGTCGTAGGGCAAGTCAACAACACCTACCAAGCCAGGGACCCCTCCCTCGAAAGGTAGCTCTCATTAGTCCTATCTTTAATCACTAGCTTCGATAGTTGCGTGATTTAGCATATACCACGAGAGGAAAACACTCAGACTGACCTGCTATCCAAACTTGCTAGCACCAAAAAGCCCCAGAATAATAGGTCAGTCATTTAGCAAGTTCTCGAACATCCAAGCATCCAACCAGCCGACACCTCGGTCGGAGTCCAAACAGTCGAACAAGGCACAGATTGGAGAACTCCCTACATCAATTACCTCAAACAGGGCGAAACCCCGGAAGACATCTCCAATCCAGGTAGATTCAGAAGGATGGCAAGCTACTACACACTTCTTAATAACCAGCTCAACAAAAGAGGTTTCTCTCGATTGCTCCTCAAATGTGTTACCCAACCTTGAACAGCCACCAAAATGGCAGAGGTTCACGACGACATATGTGGCAACCACAATGGAGGGAGGTCCCTAGCGGCCAAACTCCTCTGTGCCGGCTACTTTTGGCCAAGCGTGAAGATAGATTGTAGTCTCTACGTCAAAAAGTGTGACAAATGCCAAAGGTTCTCAAAATCTCTCAACTGCACCCCAAACCATTGCATAGCTCGGACATCAGTTAGTTGTTCCACAAATGGGGCATAAACCTCTTTGGTCCATTTCCCCCAGCACTAGGGCAATTCAAGTAATTGATTGTAGCGATCGACTACTTCACCAAGTGGATAGAGGCTGAACCACTATAAACCATTATAATTGATAAAGTTCAAAAGTTCATCTAGAAAAATATCATTTGCAGGTTTGGAGTACCATGTGAGCTCGTTAACTACAACGGGACTCAATTCACGGATCATCGATTTTGAGAATTCTGCTCATACCTGGGCATCAGACAACTCTTCTCATTTGTTGAGCACCCACAAACGAATGGCCTGGCCGAAGCGGCCAACAAAGTAATCCTAATAGGCTTGAATAAAAAGCTTGTACGGGTCAATACCTATTAGGTCGACGAATTACCTGAAGTGCTCTAGAGTTACAACACAACCACTCAGTCTTCGACCTCAAAAACCCCTTACCGCCTAGTTTACAGAGCAGAGGCCATGATCGTTGTTGAGATCGTAGAGCCTAGCCTCCACAGTATTACCTTTGAGGAACATGGCAACACAGAAGCCTGAGTCGCCAAGCTTGTTCTAGTCGAAGAAGAGCGAAAACTCGCCAAAATCAAAGAAAAAGCAACGAAACTTAAAATTGCCCAAAAATACGACAAATGCGTCAGGCCCAGGAGCTTTGCAGAAGGAGACCTTGTTCTTCAGAAGATTGAGCCACAGAGAAAACCATCTAGAGAAGGCAATCTTGCCTTGAACTAGGAAGGCCCTTATCGAATCACAAAGGTCCTTGGGAAGGGTGCCTACAGAATAGTCGAGCTATCTGGACGAGAACTCCCACGATCCTGGAATGCGGCCTCCCTGCAGGCCTACTACAACTAAGGTTCCCCCTTAAATTACAACAAGATTGGGGTGCTCTTTTCGCCATAGAAGGTTTTTAATGAGGCTCCATCATGTGTAAGCCAAGTTTAGCTCTCGGTGGGGTATGATGTATCTTTATGATATTCCACAATGAAGTTACTCTTTCTATTACGCACATGTCCTTTGTGTCTAACATCCCTTGCAACCATTACATACTTTGTAGGAGGAATTGACACGATCTCACAAGCGGCCCCTGACCCACATGACGCACCGTCCCTCCTCGGCTAAAATCCCCCCTCAGCACCATCAAACGCACGAGCAATCAAAACTCGATCTCCACCAGTTCAAACTCAAACTCAACACTCCACACAGTAACCACAATTTGGTTTTCACCGGTCTGGCTCGCCGGCCTCAGTGCCTATCCTGGGCTCCTACGCCCCTAATGACCCCAAGCAAGCTTCTCGCGAGCTTAATTTTTACCGAGTCTGATCCTTGGCCCTACACGCAACCCCCGGCTCAGCCCAACACGCTCTCAACGAGCAACATGGCCCCAAGTGCGCTTCTTGTGAGCTCGGCTTTCACCAAGTCTGGTCCTCGGCCCTACACGCGGCCCTCGGCTCAGCCCGGCATGCTCTCAACGAGCAACATGACACCAAGAACGCTTCTCGCGAGCTCGATTTTCACTGAGTTTGGCCTCGGCCCTACACCCAGCCCCCAGCTCAGCCCGGCACACCCTCAACAAGCAATATGACACCAAGCACACCCCTGCGTGATCAAGATTCGATTTTCACCAATCCACCTTGATTACAGTCAGCGTCAAGCTCAAAAATACCTAACAGGCAAACCGAAGCTCACATCTACTCTAATCAAGACATATAGGGAACATCCACTCCGCAAAGAAATACGACAAGGATGAACAAGGAAGAAATATCTTTCATTTCATAAAGCCCCATGAAGGGAATAGTTACACTTACAAATCCACATAGGGCTATTCATCAACAAAAAGAAATAAACACTTTCAAACATAGCATCCACTTGGAGAGCATCTCGGAAACATGGTCACCAACCAAACTGCACAAGCAAGAAATTATGGCTCAGAGTCCTGCTACTAGGATTCAGCGGCGTGTGCGAACTAGGTCGAGGAAACTCTTGCAACCCACGAGTTGGGAGGATACGCAAAAAAGGAATTCAAAGTGGCAGCGGAGCAAAACTGAGAACCATATATTGACAAGAGTTTTAAGCTAGCACGGTGTTTCCTGAAAACCATGGAAATAGGTTTCACCTCCGCCCTAAGCATGATTGTACATACCTACTATTGGAACTCCTTCACTTGCTTAAATCCTTAAGCCAGATGGTACAAACCCACGGCAAACGACGAACCCCTCGCTGAGAAAATGAAAGCAACCTCTGATGTAATGGTAATTTTCAACACCTCCCAATCCATGATTTCCATAACACACAAACAAACATGGGGCTATTTATAGGCCCACAACACAAACCGTCACCATAACGAACGAATCTACGAGGCTCCTTTTCCATCAAATTATAATTAAGGCTTGATGCTTTGGAAACTGATTACAGAATATTTACTCGTGATTACTTTTTCTGCCAAAGATATATTTACTGCACAAGTGGCGTACGCCTGAAAGAGTTTTCACAGGCATCACATCCAGCCCGGATACCGAGATCATGCATCAAAAACTATGTACTCATCCAGTGATTAATCGAGGTAACGAAAATTGACCTCACTTAAGAGCTCGACACACAATCCTACAGACTCTGGCCGAGCTCGAGGGCTGTGGACTAGACTAAGATTATTGGGCCTGGTCGAATAAGATCTAGCAGCGCCCCATTATTCATTGTGGGCCGAATCACGTGGCTCCATCTAGAGGGCCCTGCCCATACTACACTCCTGGATCTAGGGCTGTCCATTCGGTTCGAACCGAACCGAACCGAACCGAACCGAATTGGGCCAAACCGAAATTTTTTCTTTACCCAAACCCGAACCCGAACCCGAACCGAACATTTCCTAACCCGATTTAACCCGAACCGAAATAATTCGGTTCGGTTCGGTTTTCAACCCGAAAACCGAATTTTTAATTAATTTGATTAAAAATTAAAAATTAAAAATAATTATTTAATACTTATTTACTTAATTCAGTTAAAAATTAAAAAAAAATATTTTTTTAATTAATTCGGTTTTCGGTTCGGGTCAGTTCCCGAATTCCGGGAACCGAATCCGAACCGAAATACAAATTTTGGTTCGGTTCGGGTCAAAGAACCGAACCTACAATGGTTGAAACCGAACCGAACCAAAAATTTCGGTTCGGTTCGGTTTGAACCGAACAGTGGACAGCCCTACCTGGATCATATCCAAGCCTAACTGAGCGGCTCCGCCCAAGGACCCCACCTGGCTATACAAGGATACCTACATTCTACATTATTAGGGGAGACACACCATGACGAACCCGCCATCTCCGGGATCGACCTCGACCCATTTGGGGCAACCTCACCACGAGATTTTTGGGCGGCATCATCATCCTCACATGCAATAAATATGAACACGACACACCTCAAGTAACCCTAATTTAAATTTGCATTACCCCCACCTTAGAATTCCATTGACTTGAGCGTCAGAGTGCCTTTTGCAGGTTCCCCTCTCCCCTGGCCGACGTTGAACCAGACAAGGAGAGACACTAAATCGAACCGAAAGGCACCCAACTCTTAAGCAGAAACACATGGATTATTCAATAATTAAAGTTCCTCTATTATAAAGACAATATGCTTTATAACCAGTGGAATATCCTAGAAAAGTTCCTTTATCGGATTCTGAATCAAATTTTCTCAAGTAATCCTTAGTGTTTGAGATATAGCATTTACAACCAAACACTCTAAAGTATCCTATATTAAGAGTTCTATCATGCCACAATTCATATGTAGTTTTCTTTAATTTGGGGTGTATTAATACACAATTTAAGATATATCATGAAGTATTAACGGCCCGGCACAAAAATATTTTGGCAAATCATTTTCATTTAACATAGTTTTTGCTATCTCTTGAAATGTTCTATTTTTCCTTTCAACCACCCTATTTTGTTGGGGGGTTCTAGGAGACGAGAATGTATGATCAATACCAAGAGAATCACAAAATTCAGAAAACTTTTCATTTTTAAATTCTCCTTCATTATCACTTCTAATTTCTGAAATAAGGATTCATTTTCAATTTGAACTTTCTTTGCAATTTTTTTGAAAGAATCAAAAGTTTTATTTTTCTTAGCAAGAAAGTAGACCCAAGTAAATCTAGAGAAATCATCAACCAAAACAAATATATACAACTTTCCACCTAGACTAGTAACTTCACTTGGTCCAATTAAATCCATGTAAATTAATTCTAGAGGTCTAGATATAGTTACTTGGTTGATATTATGAAATGGAGACTTAACTTGCTTTCCCTTTTGACATGCATAACACAACTTATCCTCGCTACTAGAATAATCGCTTTTACAAAAGGGGCTCACCGACGTCCGCTTGAGTTGTTAGAAATATCCACGACTTTCTGATGGCCGCAACAGCCATGGCTGATGTGGCAAACTTAGCAATGGCTCGCATATGGCCGCCTAAGATCGTCGCTCATAGCCGATGGCGCGCACGGGGCGCGAAATGAAATAAGTTATTAGCCACGGCTTAGAGAGGACCGAGTGGGCCGTCGGTGATATAAATAAGTCATTAGCCATGGCTAGTGGCGGCCGTCATTTTTGGGTTTATGACACGTACTTGGCGCGAAAATAAAAAAACCCATCACTGACAGCCTAGATCGGTCATCAGTGATATCATAATTAATGATCCACGGTTTACCGACGGCTAGTGGGTCATCGGTGAAAAGGCTTTTTATTTGCATTCGCGCCCGTCCCCTTTTCTTTCTCCTGCTCTCTCCTCTCTCTTCATTGCCCTCGCCGCTGACAATTTCTCACTGCCGACTTCGTGTGCCTCACCGATCACCTTCTTCTCGCCGATGACTTCGGCGTCAACTTCGCCTCACTGGTCGCCTTCACTGGTCACCTTCACCACTGATTTCCCCTTTATTTCTTCGGGTCGTCGCTCACTTCGTGCGTGCCTCATTCGCCTCTGCCTCGCCGACGTCAGGTCGCCCTCATCGATGATCACCTCCCTCCCTCCCTCACTGCCAATTAGGTAAGCTCTTCCTCCCCCTCTCCGGCCACCTGGGTCGAAACCCTAGGTTTTGGCCCCCGCCAATCGTAGTTGTTTTTCATTTAATTTTATTATCTGTTAATAATTTTTAGATTAATTAGATTTAGGTTGTTTAATTTTAGGGTTAATTAGTAATTTTTATTTTATTATCTGATATTTAGTTTTAATTTTAGGGTTGACTAGGTTAATTTTTTTAGAGTTAACTATGTTATTATTTAATTTTTTATTGTTAATTAGGTTAATTTTTTTCACTATTAATTAGTTTTAATGTAAGGGTTAATTAATTTTAATTGGAATAAATGTTAGGGTTAATTTTAGTGTAATTGGGTATAATTACAATTTTAATTAGAATTGTCCATTGTGGACTCGCGCCGAAATAGTCCACTGTGGACTCGCGTCGGAATCGTCCACTATGGACTCGCACCGGCATCCACAAATTTAGAAAATAAATTAATCATGACGAGTTGATATATTTCATGTACACATCAACGAGTCAGGTTTTAAATGAAGTAGATGATCTTTTATATGATGTATAGGGAGATGCTGCCGAAATTTAGAATGAAGTTAATGAATAAAAGAAATACTTAGTGCAATATGAATAACATGAATCCCGAATGGAATAGGACCATCCCACCTAAAGACATTAATTGAAGATATTGCCAACTTTTTGACATAACATGTCGGGCGATCGAAGTTGGATGTACCGACGAATTCATCGTTGAGCTATAATGGATGAATTTCGAGTGGGTGTAACTTACTTCTTAAATTTCGCCTATTCGAATCGAAAATTCGTTAGCGGTGATAAAATCCAATGTCCGTACCGAAAATGCTCGAATGTATGATTTTTGGATCGGGAAATTGTCACAATGCACCTATATACAAGAGGATTCACACCAAGATATTATGTATGAAATTGTCACGAGGAGTCACGTGAAGTCGAGATGTCGAGCAATCTTGTTGTTCATACTCATAGTGAATCTTCTAGGGTGGTTGTTTCTTCGTCCAATCCACCTAATCCTTATAGAACAATGATATTGGATAGTCTTGGTGGTTAATTACATTTAAATGATAATGTCGAGTCGATTACTGAGACATCAGTGCCACCAGATACTACAATAGTTGAAGTCACAGAAGAACAACTTGTGATAGAGATTGAATTGTCGAACAAGGAGGCTGCAGAATTTTACGAGATGTTGAAAGCTGCCAATGAACCTTTGTATGAGAATTGTCCTAAATATACGAGATTTTCGGCAATGACGCAACTCTTGAATATCAACTCTGGTTGTAATATCAGAGGGGTTGCGTTTGATCGGATTGTAGGCTTTATCGGTGGAATGCTACCTCCAAATAATAAGTTTGAGCCAACTTTTATAAGACAAAAAAATTGATGAGGAAAATAGGGCTTGGGTACGAAAAGATACACATGTGTCCCAATAATTATATTTTATATTATAAAGAAAATGCATAGTTGGATGAATGCCCGGTATGTGAACATCCTTGTTACAAGGAGAAGAAATTGGTATGACAGAAAAATATCATGTTTAAGGTGCTTTGGTATTTTCCACTGACACTGAGGCTTCAATGATTATTCATGTCGGAAAAGATTGCCCCCTATATGAGTTAGCATGCAAGAAGTTGTGATGATATAGTAATGACTCATCCATTTGACAGTGAAGACTCATCCATCCGACAGTGAAGCATGGAAATATTTGGATAGATACTACCCTTCATTTGCTAGGGATACTAGAAATGTCGGACTAGACCCAACAGCGCCCCATCCTTCATCAAAACCAAACCACGTGGGCCCGTCCAAGCGACACCTTTGAGCCAGACTCAAGCTAATTCAAGCAGCTCCATCCAGGGGACCCACCCGGCCAAACATGGACTCCTACGTTCTCCCTTATCACGAGGGACATACCATCATAAACCCATCATCTCTGGGATTGGTCTCGACCCATTCTGGGAAATAATCCTAGCGAGATTTTCGAGCAACATGATCACCTCCACTTGCAATATATACAGACGCGACACATCCAGGTAACCCTAAGTTCCAATTTCCGCAACCTCCACCTTAGAGTCATCCTAACTTGGGCGTCAGAGTGTCTTTTGCAGGCCCTCCCCCCCCCCCCCCACGCTGGTGTTGAACCAGACATGGAGATACACCAGACCAGACCAGAAGACCCCAACTCTCTGACTCTCAGGCAGGAACATCTAGCGTCCACCGTGGGGCCGAGTAAAGCTTACCTCCCCAATAAATGGTTGGAACCTGGAGTCAAGCGACCGTTGCCGCACATCAACGGCTGCAACCCTACGACGGCGATCGACCTGGTAATGCTGAAATAGCGAGGAGCGACCCTCTGTTACCGTCCCATCCCCCTCTTGAAGATCTTTATCAATGAATAGGTGACTTGGAAGTTGAAATCCGACAGCTGAGAGTCCAAGCCAGGGCAGCAACGCGATCTCGCGAACAGCCGCCGGCTAACCATGATTGCTACCCACAACCTGGAGATAATTTCCAGCCGGGAGAAAGGAGGCACGATCTGGTTCCCCGCGGCGAAGCCACCAGTGCTCCTCACCTGGAGAAAAATAGAGACCCCAAAATCCAGAAGGCCGAAGTTGTTCCCACTCTTGACGCGGGGCTCTTCGCTGACCACATATATCATGACAACCCACCTTCTCCCGATAAGCGAGTGCATGGGCGACCCCGCCCTACACCTGACAGCATTCTAGACTGCAATGCTCTATAATGGAGCGACCGACTCCGCACTCTGCCAAGCCTTTTCGGCGTTCTTAGGGAATAATGCTCTACTATGGTTCACCTCGCTCCCACCAAGTTATATTCACTCTTTCAACGATGTCTCTCGCGTCTTCGTCAACCATTTCACCACGTCACAAGTATACCACAAGAAGGTATCCACCTTTCCGCTATATCAGACAGGGCAACATGAGCCCCTAAGGAAATACATGAACATGTTTTGGGCCACGACGACTGACGTCCCAAAGCTCGACACAAAGATCGAGCTCTTCTGCCTCCAACTCGATTTAAACTCGGGCCCTTTGCCGAACAGATCGCTTTAACCGAGCCCAAGGACATGGCCAAGTTCAAAGAAAAAGCAACAGGCTTCATAAAAATGGAAGATCAATGAGAATCAAAGAGGGTTGATAGGCAAAACCTCATAGCCATCATCAAAGACAGAAAATCCAGGAAGCACAGTGAGAAAAAGGAGGATCACAATTACCACGAACAAAGTTACCACCTGATGTCGAGGTGGCCACCTCGTCCGAGCAACCGATTTAAAAGGTACATGCCCCTTAATATCTCAAGGGAAATAATACTACAAGAAGTACATTATCTACAACTTCTTAGACCCTCGAGCCACTCGAAAAGCTCAAAATCCTCATGCAGACGCAACAAGAGCAAAAGGTGTGAATTCCATAGGACCTTTGGGCACACCACTAAAGAATGTGTGGTCCTCCATAACCAGATCGAGCGATTGGTCAGAGAAGGTCATCTCAACCACTATATCCGACCAAGTTACCAGTCGCATTAGGGCCTTAGTCAGACCCCACAACTAGATGATACGACAGATGACCGTAACCCAAAAATTGAGCGGTCTTACCCCAACGCCCAATGAGTTATTGACTACATAACGGGAGGATTTGCTGGAGAAGACAGTCCCAAGACACAATCGCCCCGGATAATTATGATTGTCGGCAAAATATGGTCACAAAGGCCACCCATACCCACATCGGTTATATCTTTCTATGACTCTGATTATCAAGGGATTGACAAAAACTTGCATGATCATGTCGCTATTTTTGTGTTCGTTGTAAAAAGTGACTCGCAGCTTATCGTGGGGCAAGTCAATGGTACCTACTAGGCTAGAGATCCTTCACTCAAAAAGTACCTTGCACTAGTACAATCTCTAATTGCTAATTTCGATAGCTGTGTAATCCAGCACATACTTTGGGAGGAAAACACTCGAGTCGACTTGCTATCCAAACTTACTAGCATCAAGAACCCCCAAAACAACATGTCGATAATTCAGAAATCCTCGTACACCCGAGTATTCAACCGGCTGACACCACGGCCGAAGTCCAAACAATTGAACAAGACGCAGATTGGAGAACTCCTTACATCAATTACCTCAGGCAGGGCAAAATTCCTGAAGGCACCACCAACCCGAGTAGATTCAAAAGAATGGCAAGCTATTACACGCTCCTTGATAATCAGCTCTACAAAAGAGGGCTATCTCGACCACTTCTCAAGTGTATCGTCCAACCGTGAATAGCCACTATAATAGCAGAGCTCCATGATGGCATCTGTGGTAATCACATCAGAGGAAGATTGCTAGCGGCCAAAATCCTTCGAGTCGGCTATTTCTGATCGACGATGAAGATAGACTGCAACATTTATGTCAAAAAATATGACAAGTGTCAAAGGTTCTTGAAAATTTCTCAACTATACCCTGAACCCTTGCACAATTTAGACGTCAGTTGGCCGTTCTACAAAGATAGACCTCCTCGGTCCCTTCCCCCTTGCACCTGGACAATTCAAGTTCTTGGTCGTAGCAATTGACTACTTCACCAAGTTGATAGAGGTTGAAACCCTAACAACGATAGCAACAGATAAAGTCCAAAAGTTCCTTTGGAAGAATATCATCTGCATATTCAAAATACCACAAGAACTCATTAGTGACAACAAGACTCAATTCACAGATCGACGATTATGAGAGTTTTGCTCGGACCTCGACATCAAACAACTCTTCTCGTCTATTGAGCACCCGCAAACGAATGGCTTAGCCGAGGCAACCAATGAAGTAATCCTAACAGGGTTAAAGAAAAAGCTCAACCGAGTCAAGGCCTACTGGGTCAATGAATTACCCCAAGTACTCTGGAGTTACAACACAACAACTCAGTCTTCCACCTCGAAAACCCCTTACCGTCTCATTTACGGAGCAGATGTCGTGATCCCCGTCGAGATCACAGAATCCAGCCTCCACAAAAGTGCTTTCGAGGAACAGGGTAACATAGAAACCTGAGTCGTCGAACTCGACCTCATTGAAGAAGAGCGAGAACTCGCCAAAATCAGAGAAGCTCGAGATCGCCCAAAAATACGACAAACATGTCAGGCCAAGAAGCTTTGCGGAAGGCGATCTAGTTCTCTAGAAGATCGAACCACAAAGAAAACCAGCCGAAGAAGGCAAGCTTGCCCCAAACTGGGAAGGCCCCTATCGAATAACAGAGGTCCTCGGAAAAGGTGCCTACTGGATAGCAGAACTCTCCAGGTAGGAACTCCCACGATCTTGGAACACAGCCTCCCTGTGAGCCTATTACAGCTAAGAATCCCCCTGTAAATTACGAAAAGGCTAGGGTGCTCTTTTTCTTACTTGGTGGTTTTCTCCCACTGGATTTTTCCCATGGAAGGTTTTTAATGAAGCCCTACCTAGTATAAGCTTAGACAAGCTCTTGGTGAGGTATGATGTATCTTTACTTCATAACAAAGTTGCTTTCTCTATTATACACACATCTTTTGTGTCTAACCCTCTCTCAGTCATTGCATACTTTGTAGGAGAAATTTATACAGTTTCTCAAGCAGCCCGTGACCCACGTGACGCGTCATTCCTCCTCGGTCAATCTTCCCTACTCTCAGCATAACCAAGTGCCTCAGCAATCAAGACTTGGTTTTCACTAGCTCAAGCTCAACCCAGCATCTCACTCAGCGACTAAATCTCGGTTCTCACCAATTTGGCTCGCCGGCCTCAATGCCTATCTCAGACTCCTACGCCCTCAACAACCCTAAGTGTGCCTATCACGAGCTCAGTTTTCATCTAGTCTGATCCACGACCTTACATACGACCTCCGACTTAATTCAGCATGCTCCCAACGAGCAACACGACCCTAAGCACACATATCGTGAGCTCAATTTTCATCGAGTATGGTCCTCGACCTTACATACGGCCTCCGGCTCAATCCGGCACGCTCCCAGCGAGCAACACAACCCTAAGCGCGCCCCGTCGTGAGCTCGGTTTTCATCGAGTCCAGTCCTCGACCTTACATACGGCCTCCAGCACAGTCTGACAAGCTCCCAGCGGGCAACACGACTCTAAGCGCGCATATCGCGAGCTTGGTTTTCACCGAGTTTGGCCCTTAGCTCTAAACGCTACCTCTGGCCTAGCCCGACTCATTCTCAAACAAATAGCATAGTCTCACATGCCTTCATCATAAAAGGTAAAATTACAGTTCAAATGCTACACTAATCCAAACATGCAGGAAATAGCCTTTCAGGCAAAAAGGAAGACAGGTCTTATAAAATCCCATAAAAGGCGTACATACAAGCCCACAAGGAGCTATTCAAAGAAAGAAATACTTTTAAGCAGCACATCCAAGATAGACGTCAAGCGAGATGAGCAAGAAATAAAGTTTTGGCTCAAACTCCTACTCTTAGGATCCGACGGTGTGCACAAACTGGGTCGGGGAAGCCCCTACTACCTAAGAGTTGGAAGGATAGGCAAAAGATGAGGTCAAAGTGACAAGAGTTCTAGTGCAACACGAAAACCAGGGAAGTAGGCTTCGCCTTCACCATAAGCCCGATCGTACAAACCTACACCTAGCACTCCTTCCCCCGCTCAAATCCTCAAGCCTGATGGTACAGACCCACGGCAAATGACGAACTCCTCGCCGTCCAAATGCAAGCAACCTCCGATAGGATGCTGTCACATCCAACCTGGATACCAAGGCAACACATCGGAAGCCGCATACTCATCCTATGACTAATTAAAGTAATAGAAACTGACCTCACTTAGAGCTCGGCACGCAGTCCTACAGACTCCAACTGAGCTCGAGGGCTATGGACTGGCATAAAACTATTGAGCCCAATCGGACTAGACCCAACAGCGCCCCATCCTTCATCAGAACTAAACCACGCGGTCCAGCCTACGGGGCTCCGCCCAAGCGACACCTTTAAACCAAACTCAAGCTAAGTCAAGCAGCTCCATCCGGGGACCCACTCGACCAAACATGGACTCCTACGTCATCCCTTATCATGAGTGACATACCATCATAAACTCGTCATCTCGATGATTGGCCTCAACCAATTCTGGCAACAATCCTAGCGAGATTACCGGGCAGCACTATCACCTCCACCTACAATATATACAAATGCAACGCACCCAAATAATCCTAAGTTCCAATTTTCGTAACCTCCACCTTGGAGTCATCCTAACTTGGGCGTCGGAGTGTCTTTTGCAGGTCCCCCGGTGTTGAGCCAAACATAGAGATACACTGGACCGGACTAGAAGACCCCGACTCTCAGGCAAGAACATTATGTATACTTATAAATTTTTAATATATATACTTTAGTTTATATTTGCATTATATTTAATGGTTTACCCTAAAAAGTATTAATAGTTTTTCATTTTATTTCTTTTATATATTTTTTTGTTAAAAATCTATATAGTATTATTTGTTTAGAAATAATTTTGATTTTTTTTATTTTTAAAATTATTACTTTAAATTTTTATTCAGAAATTTTTACTTCGAAGATGTATGTATTTTAAAACAAATTAATATCATTATACAAAATGATTGTTGCCACTTTTAAATTTACATTTTATTGATATTTTATTTTGTATGTTACTCTAGGTCATAAATTTATTTAAATGGTTTTTTATTTTTTTTTATTTTTTTCCTATACGAACATATTGTTTTAAGCGTTAAAAATAATTATTAATTACTAATTTAAGACAATTCATCTTTTACCTTTTAAATTCTTATTTTCATATGAAATTTAATTACTACTTATAGTTATTTTAAATCAAATTATATAAATATAAGTACACACTTTTATAATTATATAAATCAAATCAAACTAATATATATTGCTTGTGGTATGTTTATATATTACTATTTAAAATGTAATTTAATTTAAACGAATTTTGTAATTTTACTATTGGTTTTTATTATTAAAAGTATAATTCTTTTATAATATGATAATAATATGGTAACTTATTTATGAAAATCTAGGTATATAAATATTTAATTTAAAACTTTTAATTTAAAATAGTAAAAATATTAAATTATTGTTACAAATTTAATTTAAAAATTATTTTAGAAAATAATTTACAATTGAAGTTTAAAATAATTATTTTTAAAATAAAAATAAAAATTAGTTTTAAATTTAAATTTATATAATTTCAAATTAAAATTATGTCACAAATTGTGAAAATATCAACAAAAAAAATCGATAGACTATTCTATTTAAGGATGTAAACGGAGCGTATTCGGGGCGGATAGTGCCACACTCGCACCCATTTACTAAACTCGTCTCCCGTGCTCGTGCCAGCACCTTCACCTGCGATGGGTATCCGTCACCCGTCCCCTATTTAATATATGATAAAAAAATTTATTTTATTATAATAATATGCCATCAGCGATTCTCATTTCACAACTATTAATAATTTCATTGAGAAATATTAATTCATAAAATAAACTACGTAATAATTAAATTTTAAATCATAAAATTATCTTAAGAAATATCAATAACCATTTATACAACATTAAATTTAAAACTAAAATACTTTCAACAAAAATTTTGAATTGATATAATATATAAAAATATAATATATTTAGATAAATGAAATCTAATGAATAGATAATTAAGATTTATTTTTAAACTTTTCATTAGATATTAATATATATAATTATATATTTTAATTTTTCATATATATTGATGGGTAGCGAGTGTCCACGGGTGTGGATAGTATAGTATCCGTACCCGTATCCGTTTATTATATGGGTAAAAATTTATATCAGTATCCATACCCGTGGGTATAATATGTTCCTCATACTCAACCCGTGTCGGGTGAATATCTGTGGATACGAGTAATATTATCATCCCTAATTCTATTTATATATAATATGTCACACCCCAACCCCGGTATGACCGGCCAAGATACACCACGTACCCCGAAGCCTAACCCAACTCATCAAAACAACAATAACTTGAACAGTGGGATTTTTTTTGAAAAGAATAGACATGACACCACAAACCAAACCAAATCAAAACTCAATATGAACACACTGAACAAGTTTATTAAAAAAGGAGTTCAAATAAATAAACGACTCCCCAAATAAAAATAAAATGCGGAAACCATGACCCGAGTCAACATGACTCAACAACTCAAAGAGACACTAAAATGACTCAAGTATCCTCCTCGATCACGACATGTCACGAGATCCGCTACCCTGCCACCACCAGCTGCGCTACTGCACCTCGATTCCTCTCTGATCTAACTCAGGTGCTGCAAAATAATAGTAATGAGGGGTAAGTCCAACTAGGACTTATTGAGTAGATCAGTCCTCAATTCACCAAATCAATCATCATGCATAAAAACACAAATAGCTGATATAAATCAACGTCGGAAGAAATTAGCAATAATATATCCATAGCTCTATGCATGAAATCAACATCCGTCAACAAGTATAAAAGATCTTTTTAAAAATGACGGACAAGCATCAATAACACCTCCACCACTCTACTCACATCCACAACAAAAAGTATAAGCATCCATCAAAAAGTATAAACATATCGATAGCAACAAAATAGGATGAATGCAACATCTCAATCATATGCATGCAATGCATCACCCCAATCATATGCATGCTCTCCGAACCCGTCGGTCCCACATAGCCGCATAGGGTAGGTAGACAGGTGGCCGCCGAACTACCACCCAACTAAGTGTCGTCACTTTGGGGCATGTCATCCCCTCACCGGCACTGGCTCTTCCGAGCTAGCCTGTTGGGGTATACGTTTCCCTCACCTGCTCAGGTCTCCGGATAGTTTCTTTGGGGTATAATCTTCCCTCACCAACCGAACTTCCAGAATAAGGTCAACGCTATCTCTTTGGGGCATACCCTCCCCTCACCAACAAGGCTTTCGGGAAATATAACAAGCACATCACAACACCATACACGCAAGTATATAAGTATAAACAAGATGTGCTATCAACAAGTAATAAAAGGGTATGTCAAGTGCATACCTCATCCTCTACCTCCTCCTGCCATACATCACAACCATATATATATATATATATATATATATATATATAGTGCTCATAAATCATGAATGCTCAGCACAAATACACAACCATAAAATAACATTATAGCATTGTAAGGAAAGATGCATGTGTATCATGAAGCACTACAAAAAGAAACTCCAACTATAAATCAATGAACTAAAACATGATAAAATAACTCGTCATAGAAATTGCTGATCTAGGATAAAGTTTACCTCATTAACTACTATATCCATGAATCATCTCAGATTGAATCACAAAAATATATAAAATATAATTTTTTAGCTTGGCACGCAAAATGAGGCAACATCCGCCTATTGTTTTCAAAATATGAAGGTCTGATGGAGAAACAGACCTCACCAATGAATCCAGAATGTCGATTAGGTGAAAATTCATATATAACTTGAATAGTTTCGCTAACTTTAAGGTCTTCAAATAATTATTTAGAATAATAAAGTAACTACCTTAATTTATTTAATAAATCATTGTTACAAATAAATATGACGGTGTTACAATCAACAAATCAGTAATAAAATCTTAGCCCTTCATCTAAACATGATCGCATCACAGCCTTCCATCTAATATGATGCAATCACAGTCCAATATTTAACATGATGCAATCTCAGCCTTACATCTAACCAGATGCAATCACCACTCTCCATCTACATGATGAAATAATAATCTTACATCTAACCAGATGCAATCACAGCCCTCCATCTAACCAGATGCAATCACAGCTCTCCATCTACATGATGCAATCACAGCCTTATATTTAACCAGATGCAATCACAGCTCTCCATTTAACCAGATGCAATCACAGCTCTCCATCTAACCTAATGCAATCTCCACCCTCCATCTACATGATGAAATCATAACCTTACATCTAATCAGATGCAATCACAGCCCTCCATCTAACCAGATGCAATCACAGCTCTCCATCTACACAAGATCAAATCCCTGCCCTTCATCTCACCCACTTCAATCCAGCCCTTCATCTCACCCAAATTAATCTCAACCCTTCATTTCATCTCCTCACCTAATCTCTTCATCCTCTCCTCCCCTCACCCACCGCCGCCGCGCACCTTCCCCAGCCACCACCGCCGCGCACCACCTGGGATCAGCCGGACGGGGTCCCCTCCGGGTCCCCCATCGTCCGATGATGGCTCGCCGGCGCCTGGATCTCGATGACGGCCCCAAAAGCGGTGGCTAGGCCGGCCGCCCCAAGAGGCGGGCAGCTACCTAGCCCAGCCGCAGGCCGCGCCCACCTGGGCAGGCGACAGCATGGCCGGCCACGCCGTCGCCGGCCTGACCCACCGTCGCCTAGCAGTGGCCGTCCCTAGCGGCCACCGCACTGGCGATGGCTGCACAAGGCAACAAGGTCTCTTTTTTTTTCTTTTTACGAAGGAAGAACCACAATTTACTATTTCTGATTCGACACGAGAAAAAAATGCGTCAAAAATCAACGAAAAATCCCCGAAACATGAGAACAACAACTTGAATCAAGAATTGGAGAAGAGAAAGTCTAAATCCACTCACCGGATGGAGAGAAAACGGAAGGAAAAGACGCATAGGATCTTCCCCCGATCGACACCGACGAACTCGCGAAAATCCGGCTCCGACGGCTCCTCCTCCTCGACGGCGCCCTCTCTCTCCTCTCCCTTGCCTCGGGTGGTGCGTGGCTCAAAAACCCCTAGCTGCACCTAGGGCTGGCAACGGATCGGATACGGTGCGGATAGTACATTATCCGCATTCGCATCCGCACCTCATATCCGTATATCCGTATCCGCACTGTATCCGCCACGGATATGAATATGAATATCCATATCCACACCGCTTCAAATACGGATATCCGCACCGTATCCATATCCGCATCTGTATTTAAAAAAAATGTTAAAATAATATATTTAATTTAAAAATCAATAAATACCCTGTTTATTGATCCAAAATAAGTATGTAATATATTTTAAACTACTCAACCACAATTTATAATTTAACCACCATCAACCATAATATGTACATTAAATCAAATTGAAACAAACAACATTAAGATACATAAATCATCTAAATAGCAATCTGATACTAGCTAAAAAAATTTATAATATGAGTAATTACTAGCATCTAAAATTCTAAATAGCTACAACATACACCACCCAATTGGAGCACGTGAGGGCTATCTAGGTCGCTCTCTTAAATTGACAGATGAAACCGACCCAATTGGAATTGTTGGCCATGGAAGTACAGAGAAAGAGGTAAAAAGTCACGCATGGGTGTGGAAAAGGTGATGGGAACACTGGGGGAGATCATCATTGATGGGCACTTTCCCCCTACCATCCATCAAAAAAAGCTACAGCTGAAGGTGGGATGAAAATGAGAAAAAGGTCTATGGTGCTGCAGGACCGAAGCTCTTAAATCAAGAATGAAGTTGTGCATCATCTCTGAGCTCACTGGTCAAGGTCCTCTTCATTCTAGCTAGAAACCTAACAAGGACTGTGAGTCTTCATGCTACTTAACATGAAGGTAGTTTTCAAAGCTTAACATTTCAATTCAATAACATGAAGGAAATAACTTAACATGCAATTCAATAACATGATATTTGGATTCAACTCACTTAACATGCGGCTGTCGGCTGTCGAGTGTCGGCAGAGAAGGGAGACGAGTGACGAACTCGTGTTGCGGGCCTGCGGCTGTCGGCTGCGTGCAGAGAAGGGAGACGCCGAGTCGCCGAGTCGCCGAGTGATGCACTAGGGCAGATATGGTGCGGGTGTGCGGCGATCGACGTGAAAGGGGCGAGCAGTGATGAAGCGAACTGCGGACTGTCACCGAGTCGCCGTGTGCCCGTGTGTGTCGGAGTGTCGGACTGTCGGTGCCTCGGCGCCTCGGTGGACGGTGGTGTGTCTTCGTGAAAGCAACGGGCGAATCAGCGAATGGATGAAGGCATGAAGCGGCGGGTCACGGGTGAAAGATTTAGGGCAAGTGGAAGAGAAGGGGCGAAGGGCAGATGCTAAATGTTTGATATAATATATATATTAGATATAAAATTACAATATCGCCCTTGGCCCCTTAATATGTATTATATATATATAGGTAAAATAGTAATTAAAATGAGGTGGATAGGCGGTGCGGATATGGTGCGGATACGGTGCGGATACGGTGCGGATACACAGACAAATCCATATCCGCACCGTATCCGTGCGGATATGAAATTTTCAGATCCATATTTGTATCCATATTTGTTTTTACTTGCGGATACGGATCGGATACAGTACGGATGCGGTTTTTAGTTGACGGATACGGATAAAATTGCCAGCCCTAACTGCACCCTGGGGTCTAATTTATAGACACCAGTTGGGTCCAAATGACCAAAATACCCCTACTAAAGCTATTCGACTTAAACAGCTCATAACTCATCTGATCTAACTCCGATTTGAGATCCGATTGCACCACCAAATTTGCCTCGAGACCCTCTATCACCCTAGCATGCTAAATCACATAGATAAGATAAATAAAATTTCCCTTAATTTTAATACATTAAATACTTACTCAGGTCTAATCCCGAAGCTTCCCGCCAATCCGCGCTAACTAGGGTCCACAATCCCCCGCTCAAGAATAAAATATTACTATTAAGATTTTGGGTATTATAATTCCCTCCCTCCTTAAAGAAAATTTATCCTCGAATTTTGAGATGAAAGAAAGAAGTTCACCTCGACATCAAAAAAATACGGGTACTATTCTTCTCTCTCATATCCTGCTCGACCTCATAACCACACCTAAATTTTTTTCCATGATTAAATTAAAAAAAAAATCAAATCTATCAACACTAACTCAATGCTTAATTAGAATCAAATCATTTAAACCCTTAGCCTAACAATTAGTATTAAAATCAATGATCAACATATATGATCAAACTGCTTCATTTGATTCTTATGGGCCTGTTTGGTTAGTGAAACCAAGTCTGTTTTCATGGTTTTGATTTCACTGAAACCAAAACTGCTTACGAAAACGTGTTTGGTTCAGCGTTTTCATGAAACTGAATCGAAACCAGAATAAAAACGAAACTAGTTTTCCTAATAAAAATGAAAACACCAGAATGTTGTTTTCTGTGGTTTCGAAATTATCGGTTTTGTTATCAAAATGGAGTGACAACTTTATAATTATAATTTTTTTTTATAAAATTAATTAATTTAAAAATAAATCAAAATATATTATTTTAAAAAATAAAAATAAAAATCATCATTTTCAACTCAAACTATTATCTTAAATTTACAAATTAATTAAACCAATTTATATCTAATTGACTCAAACCCAAATTTTAAAATAACTCAATTTTCTTAAAGTTAATCTATTTATAATTAATCAAAACTAATTTAGACCACTAGAATTATTATTATTTTGAAATATTAACTATTAATTAATTTTTATATCTAATTGAACAAAAAAATCTCAAACTACCAATAACTTAATTAATTAAATATTACAAATATTTTATAACTATATTAGCAAATATTTAATTTTGTAAACTAACTAAATATTAATTACTACTAAAAATGTTCAAGGAAAATTAATATTACTTTTTATAGCCAAATAAATATTCACTGGTTTCAACTAACTAAAACTTATGTTGTTTTCATTAACCAAACGCGTTTTCAGAAAACTGAAAACTAGAAACCAAAATCAAGTTTTCGAAACCAAGTTTTCAGTTTCACTGAAACCAAACCAGAAAATAGTTTTCGCTAACCAAACAGCACCTATATTTCTTCAATTAAAATCTGCCCGCAACCCTTTGCAACATCAACCATTTAATAACATTCTTAAAACAAATTAATTGTTAAACCTCACTTATAAGGCATAAACTCTTGCACAACCACCTAGGATCAATAGGTAATCATAATCCCTAAATTCAATAGGTGAATATCTTACAGTTGAGGCTACAACTCCAATGGGTAATATCTCATTTCAAATATGCCGAGTCACAATCTCAACTAGGCATTCTCATTAACATTAATGATTATCTTTCATATGCAGTGCCAAAATATATGACATTGCAAAGCATCATCAACCACAATGAGTACTTGTTTTTTAATATTTTATTTTATTTATTTGTTTTAACTTAGACCTTCTAATGTCTAACATTCTTTTACCATGCTATATCCAATCATAATGAACATTGAATATCAGATTTAACTTAATTCTAATTCAAGATAAGCTAAACATATTCTATCACCTATTATATGTTTCCCACAAACATGTAGATGTTTGCCTAACTTACTCAGTTATGCATTTATCCTACCAAATTTCCCACTCTTTCTATATCCTTTTCCAAAAGGTCTTCCCTTTCCTTTAACCAATTTCACTAAGGAAAACCATGCAAGAATTTAAGACAACAAAAAAATCTGTTCAAGCCTTCCCCTCATATGGGTCGGACAAACAAGAGAAAGTTTTTCCAAGGAAATTAAATTCCTAAACCACTCTTACCACATTGCCAATTAACCACAAAAAGACATATAGTAAATAACTAAAACATCATTATGGGTCTACATTTCTAGAAGTAAAAACGCAATAACTACCCAATTAATCAGATAAATAATCAACTTAAACCAAAAATACGTACGGCCGCTGGCGCGCAGGTTCAGCTCGATCTCGTGACTAGGATGTACCATATGTGAACACACTAGCAATGCCCCCATACGATACCTACCATCCTATTGTCATACCCGCTCTGATACCAACTTTGTCACACCCTAAACCCAATATGACCGGCCAGGATACGCCACGTACCCCGAAGCCTAACCCAACTCATCAAAACAACAATAACTTGAACAGTGGGAGATTTTATTCTTTGAAAAGAATAGACATGACACCACGAACCAAACCAAACCAAAACTCAATATGAACACACTGAACAAGTTTTTTAAAAAGGAGTTCAAATAAATAAACAAGACTCCCCAAATAAAAATAAAATGCGGAAACCACGACCCGAGTCAACATGACTCAACAACTCAAAGAGACACTAAAATGACTCAAGTATCCTCCTCGATCACGACATGTCACGAGATCCGCTACCCTGCCACCACCAACTGCGCTACTGCACCTCGATTCTTCTCTGATCTAACTCAGGTGCTGCAAAATAATGAAGGGTAAGTCCAACTAGGACTTACTGAGTAGATCAGTCCTCAATTCACCAAATCAATCATCATGCATAAAAATACAAATAGCCGATATAAATCAACGTCAGAAGAAATTAGCAATAATATATCCATAGCTCTATACATGAAATCAACATCCGTCAACAAGTATAAAAGATCTTTTTAAAAATGACGGACAAGCATCAATAACACCTCCACCACTCTACTCACATCCACAGCAAAAAGTATAAGCATTCATCAATAAGTATAAACATATCGACAATAACAAAATAGGATGAATGCAACACCTCAATCATATGCATGCAATGCATCACCCCAATCATATGCATGCTCTCCGGACTCGTCTGTCCCACATAGCCACATAGGGTAGGTAGATAGGTGGCCACCGAACTACCACCCAACTCAGTGACGTCACTTTGGGTCATGCCCTCCCCTCACCGGCACTGGCTCTTCCGAGCTAGCCTGTTGGGGCATACGTTCCCCTCACCTGCTCAGATCTTCGGACTGTCTCTTTGGGATATGATCTCCCCTCACCAGTTGGACTTTCAGAATAAGGCCAACGCTGTCTCTTTGGGGCATACCCTCCCCCTCACCAACGAGGTTTTCGGGAAATGTAACAAGCACATCACAACACCACACGCGCAAGTATATGAGTATAAACAAGATGTGTTATCAACAAGTAATAAAAGGGTATGTCAAGTGCATACCTCATCCTCCACCTCCCCATATCATACATCACAACCACATATATATATATAGTGCTCATAAATCATGAATGCTCATCACAAACACAACCATAAAATAACATTATAGCATTGTAAGGAAAGATGCACGTGTAATGAAGCAGTGCAAAAAGAAACTCCAACTATAAATCAATGAACTGAAACATGATAAAATAACTCGTCATAAAAATCACTAATCTAGGATAAAGTTCACCTCATTAACTACTATATCCATGAATCATCTCAGATTGAATCATAAAAATATATAAAATATGATTTTTCAACTTGGTACGCAAAACGAGGCGACATCCACCTAGTGTTTTCAAAATATGAAGGTCTGATGGAGAAACAGACCTTACCAATGAATCCAGAACGTCGATTAGGTAAAAATTTATATGTAACTTGAATAGTTTCGCTAACTTTAAGGTCTTCAAATAATTATTTAGAATAATAAAGTAACTACCTTAATTTATTTAATAAATCATTGTTACAAATAAATATGACGGTGTTACAATCAATAAATCAGTAATAAAATCTTAGCCCTTCATCTAAACATGATTGCATCACAGCCTTCCATCTAATATGATGCAATCACAGTCCTCTATTTAACATGACGCAATCTCAGCCTTACATCTAACCAGATGCAATCACTACTCTCCATTTACATGATGAAATCATAATCTTACATCTAATCAGATGCAATCACAGCCCTCCATCTAACCAGATGCAATCACAGCTCTCCATCTACATGATGCAATCACAGCCTTATATTTAACCAGATGCAATCACAGCTCTCTATTTAACCAGATGCAATCACAGCTCTCCATCTAACCTAATGCAATCTCCACCCTCCATCTACGTGATGAAATCATAACCTTACATCTAATCAAATGCAATCACAACCCTCCATCTAACCAGATGCAATCACAGCTCTCCATCTACACAAGATCAAATCTCTGCCCTTCATCTCACCCACTTCAATCCAGCCCTTCATCTCACCCAAATTAATCTCAACCCTTCATTTCATCTCCTCACCTAATCTCTTCATCCTCTCCTCCCCTCACCCACCGCCGCCGCGCACCTTCCCCAGCCACCGCCGCCGCGCACCGCCGGGGATCAGCCGGACGGGGTCCCCTCCGGGTCCCCCGCCGTCCGACGATGGCTCGCCGGCGCCTGGATCTCAGCGATGGCCCCAAATGCGGCGGCTAGGCCGGTCGCCTAGCCCAGCCGCGGGCCGCGCCCGACGGCGCCCACCTGGGCAGGCGACAGCTCTGCCTGCCAGGTCATCGTCGGCCTGACCTGTCGTCGTCTGGCAGCGGCCACACCGACGACGGCTGCGCAAGGCAACAAGGTCTCTTTTTTTTTTCTTTTTACGAAGGAAGAACCACGATTTATTATTTCCGATTCGACACAAGAAAAAAATGCGTCAAAAATCGACGAAAAACCCTCGAAACATGAGAACAACGACATGAATCAAGAATTGGAGAAGAGAATGTCTAAATCCACTCACCGGATGGAGACAAAATGAAAGGAAAAGACGTGCAGGATCTTTCCCCGATCGACACCGACGAACTCGCAAAAATCCGGCTTCGACGGCTCCTCCTCCTCGCCAGCGCCCTCTCTCTCCTCTCCCTTGCCTCGGGGTGGCGCGCGGCTCAAAAACTCCTAGCTGCACACCGTAGGGTCTAATTTAAAGACACCAATTGGGTTCAAATGACCAAAATACATCTACCAATACTATCCGACTTAAACAGCTCGTAACTCATCCAATCTAACTCCGATTCGAGATCCGATTGCACCGTCAAATTCGCCTCGAGACCCTCTATCACCCTAGCATGCTATATCACATAGATAAGATAAATAAAATTTCCCTTAATTTTAATACATTAAATGTTTACTCGAGTGTAATGCCGAAGCTTCACGTCAATCCGCGCTAACTAGGGTCCACAATCCTCCGCTCAAGAATAAAATATTACTATTAAGATTTTGGGTATTACATAATAATATATTAAAATATAAAATTCAATTTTAAACTTTTTTATTTTTAAAATTATATTTTAATATTGCAAAATATGGGTACAATTTTTCTTCTAATTTTAAGTACTTAACCAACAATGAATAAAAATTAATTTCTTATAATATTTTTTTTAATTATATGAAGTAAATAAGTCCATCCATCGCATGTTGCGTCCATGTGGCAGCCTAACCTGTTGACATATTCAGATAACAAAATAGTGATCCTTTTTAAATTATACACACAAAAATTAAAACTTAAGCATTAACATACCTTCTTATTACATACTTGCTGGCCTCCGTGCATGCTTTTGAGGCTATTACATCCAATAAAAAAGCAGGTAGTAATGAGGGTAATAATGAACGAACGAGTAAACGATTGCTTTTAAGTAAAACCCGGTTAGGTTTCCCTCGGTCGTCGCCTTGCCTTGTCGGTACAACCACCCGTCTCCACCGCCGTGCTCCGCTCGAGCATCTTCCTCGCCCGCCGGTCCTGGGAACGGGCTTCCTCCTTTCGCTTGCGGTGGAACGGTAAGTGCCGTCTTTCGACTCCGTTCCAAAGCTCGTTTCTTTTCATCGTTCATTGGCTCTGGTGTTTCGCAGCTTGCGACATCACTTGCTGATTGATCTCGGTTCAACATCATTCTGATTGCTAGTTCTTGATACGTGGAACAGTGAGATCAAAAGGTTTGGGGTTTGGCGAAGAAAATATTCTTTCCACAGTGACATTGGGCGGTAACTTCCGGGGTGGTGCCGATGGCGAACAGAGCGAAGAAGCATATTAACCTCTTCTACTGCTCCGAATGTGAAGATCTTGCGCGGAAGGTTTCCCAGCAATCCGACGTTATTCAGCTACAAACCATAACCTGGAGGTCCCCTTCTCAATCTTCAAGATTCTTTCTTTAACCCGGTTTCTATCTTTTGTGGTATTATAGCGTGTGATTTTATACCTTTTCTAAGTTTCCCGTGTTTTATGGGTCGACTGAGCACATGTATAGTAAAATTATGATGGTGACTTGTCTAGAATTTCTTGCCTTAAACATGCTCTTTTTTAAAAAAAATTTCTTTGTTCTGCTTCTTGTGAGATAGATTGGTGAATAATTTGTTCTAAATTCAGTATTAATGTCTTCTGATAAGCATACTTATCGGTAAAATAATTCATTTCCATTTTTATGCATTATACTTCTGGAAATTGCAACCACCCTGAAAGTTTATGCAGATGTTGATGTTAAATTTTGAAAATCTTTATCTACATGTAAATTCAAATTAGTTCAATGTCTTAGCAACAATGATTATTTCTGTTGCTGGGATTTTTTTTCTCTGCAATTCCTTTTACTGTTTTACCATGTATCAATTTTCAGAAGTTGTCAGAATTATAATCATAGAACATGTATACTATTGTTGCTCAGATATGAAAAGAGGTATGCCAGTTTATCTTTTCATAAGTGAGCGTCTTAGTTCTGTAAAATGCACTCACCTGAAAATGTTTATGACATATCAAATAACTAATCTATGCAACCTTTATCTACATGTAAATTCAGATTCCTTGCATCTCTTGGGCATTAATGATTATTTTAAGAATGGGATTGTTTTTTCTATAATTTCTTTTAATACTTTATCATGTGTTAGATATTAAAAGCTTTAGGACCATAAGCTTGGAAAATATATCATGAGATTGTCTAGTCATTTGGTATTCATATTTTGTCATCTATGTAAAATTAGGATACATATTCCAATATATTTCTTAGAGGCACTAGGCACTAAGGGGTCATAGCCTCATAGGGTGTAGGCATAACATGTAGGTATTAAGGATGTAGTTAGTTAGATGGAATGAAATCATAAGGAATAGGAATAAACAAGGAATATGAATAGATAAGGAATGAGATAGACAAGGAATAATATTACCGATTATGAATAGACTAGAAATATGATTACCTTGTTTGGTTAGCACAAGGAATAGACAAGGAATATGACCAAAATATCCTTCTTAACAATATTGAATATACTTAAACTAATATTCTGTACTATAATTTATTGTAATTAATAAACAACATTATAAAAAATTGAATTAATGTATTTTTTAAAAAAATGTTGAATTATGTAAAATACTATAAATATTATGCAAAATAATTTTATTATAAATATATGAGACGTAATTTTTGTGAACTTCTATGCGCATCATGGTGACAAGCCATCATGAATAGATTAGTAAATGTTATTCCTCATGTTGAGGTAGGGAATAGTATTCCACATGATTAGGGAATAGTATTCCTCATTTATTTGCGGGGCCCCACCTATTCCTTGTCAAACAAGGGAATAGATGGGGATAGGCAATACTATTCTATTCCCTATCTATTCCCTCCAACCAAACAGGTCCTAAGTATAAGTACATTTCTAAGATAGTAAGCATAAGTGACAAGTGTGAAATATATACGATATATAGTATCATAAGTCTCAACATCTAATATTTAAAATTATTTTTAGAAAAAAATGATTGAGTTGATTTTGGTCACTGCTCTCCGATGAGAAAACACTTTTGTGATTGGTTGAGAAGAGTTGAACTTGAGTTGCACTTGCAGGCGACCAACCTTGCACAACTCCTTGGGGGTTGGGCCCTTTTGAGCTCCCTCCGATGCTTAAGTTAGTACCAATCAGAAGAGAGATTCTACGACATAAATTAGTGCTATATGCCTTACCCATGTGGTAGCTTCTATATCTATACGTGATGTAAGGGGCATGTTGTATTTTGCACGGATGAAGTAGGGGGACGGAGGGTCAACATTGAGCAATTTTGGTTACCAAATGTTGCAAATCTAATTGGGTTAGAGTGTTAGACCCATGTGCTTAACCGCAACGATTGGACCAGGCCCACGCGCTCGACTGGTTGTCATTGGGCGAGGCCCAATGACACATGTCTACGTGTTGTTTGATGACTGGCTAGAAAAATGGAAGTGTCCAAAATGCTACTACCAATATCTCCTTGGCTGTTAGTTTAGGAACCCGCGGCAACCGCACGAGTGAACGCCTTGTTATCTATAGCTGATGAGCGTCCCACCCAAACATGCACAAGGTGACTACAATAGGGAGATCCCTTATTTGCCTTCACTTGCTTCTGCATTCTTGTTGCATTAGGCCAGCTAGCACTCACATGCTCTCGCACACTATTTGTTTGGCTTTCCCCTGCTTCGACTTCCTTCTATTCATTTGTCAAACCGCTTGAACACAGGTAGAATGTCAATCTTTGACTCTTGCACTTTTGCTTCTTCCTCTTTAGGCTCTTCTTCGGCTCCATGGTCTCTTGTTTGAGTTCGTTCGACTATTCTACGCCTCGAGTGTGAGGTCTCCCCACATGAGGTTGTAGAAGTCGGACTGCATGAGGAGGTTGAACTGGTGACAGAGGTACAATGGTCAATCTCAAGTAAGGAAGCAACTCGAGAGGTACTTGAACATCTTCATGTAACCCTCATCTATTGACTATGAGGAAATTGAGTTTTTGATGGCCTGATAAGACTATTCGTCGGAGTACTCGATCATCATTTTGAAACCATATTTCTATTTATTCCACCATTGACTAGGTCATTTGATTATTAGCATCTACTCATTCAGATCGACTTTCGGTTTCTGTTCGATCCCATGGTCACCATACTCCACTTTGAACATTCCACCGACTTAGATTCCACTAAGTACCTATTGGAATTCATTGGTCTCAATCGATTGCACAATGTTTGAGTGAAAGTGTCACTCTTTCGGTCGGTCTTTAATGTACATTGGAAAATGAGAACTTATTTTGTTGCAGATCAAAGATATTTTCAGATGGAGAGAGCCCCAATAACAATAAAGGGTGGAGATCCTGTTTTATTTTGATCAGATTGGCTAGATGAATTGAAATTGTCGATTGTTTGGCAAGACTATATGGTTTTGAGCATTTTGAATTGCTTGAAGGACTAAGATAAAGCCGATTGAGACTAGCTCTAGGCAGTCGCACCTTGGACTCCTTCAACAAAGAGACTAAGAGCCAGCAACTCTTGCATTGTTCTAGTCCCTTCTACAGCCCCATTGACCAAAAGGTTAGAGGCTACCTTAACTCGGTAGTCAGGCAAGGAGACAACCTTAGAAGGGCGTAGGAGTACGCCCCCTCCTGCGGTGTTCACCTTTCGTCCCAGCGTCCCTGGGTTGCCCTTGACATTGAATAAGCTCAAGGTCGAAGACTACTCCTTGTCCTTCTTCATTGAGCACACCAATGCCATGTTTGAGGGGGGTAGGGGGGGACCTCACTGTGGGCTTAGAGGACCGAGGACCTCCTCAAGGTCATGGAGTGGAACTGCCAACTGATGGTTCTCGAGGCGACCTAATATTTCTATAATTTGGGCATGATCGAGTTGTACAAGTGTTGTCACAAGTATAAACAGAAACAATCTTTTCAACAGGATTGAACCTTGTCCTTTTGGTGGCTCAATAGAGGTCCCACCACTAGGCTAAGGTTATTTTTTGTTAATTTTGAACATTATATATAATAACAGTCTCTTTATAAATATTTCTAAATAAAAAATAAAGCTAGGACCGAAAGGTCCCAATTTTTTTCCACTGTACCATTTCACAAACCTTCAATTTTCTTTTACAAAATACCCAACTCTAGCCCTCATTTTCTTCCTCACATCCTACCTTCTTTCTCACCTTACTTCGGCATTGGCGTATCAAATTTCTGACGACAATCAAAGACTATTCTAATTTCTCTTTACTCCTTTATAGTTTGTCTTCACTGTTTTTTTATTTCTCTTAAAATCCAAATATTCCGAACTTGATATATGCAGAACTTGTTCATAACATCTTCTGGTCTTAATCTGACATATATTTATTTATATTGTTAAATATGAGCTCCTCGCTTCCCCTGGGTGAACACCTAGGCTAGCGCCTAATACCCTGGGCAATATGAGACCTTGGTGCCTTAGAGTGCCTAAAGCCTCATGACAACACTGGGCGAGACAATATGGTTTTGAGCATTTTGAATTGCTTGAAGGATCAAGATAAAGCCGATTGTGACTAGCTCTAGGCAGTAGCACCTTGGCCTCCTTCAACAAAGAGGGTAAGAGCCAAAGCAACTCTTGCATTGTCCCAGCCCCTTCTAGAGCCCCATCGACCATGGGCTTAGATGACCTCCTCAAGGTCATGGAGTGGAACCGCCAACTGATGGTTCTCGAGGCGACCTAATATTTCTATATTTGGGCACGATTGAGTTGTACAAATTACAAAACATTCCAAAAATTTGCTACATATGGCAAGTGTTCTTTTCCTTTATTCTACAATTTCTATCGTTCCACAATTCTAGATGTTGCTTCAAACCATTGTTGATCGAGCCCTACAAATGACATGATCTTGTGCCTCCTTTTTGAAGAGTTGCTGGAGCACAAGATGAAAAGGAAGGAGGCTAAGGACCATTTCCAGGAGGTGATGTCCCAGCTGTTGGTCGAGGCCTAGTCTAGCATCGCCAGATGGGACAATGCATTCAATATTGCTAAAGACATGATGATTCCTCTCTTGGAGAAGGGACAAATACTGCTTCCTACCCATTGACTTTAAAAAGAGCTAGAAGTGGCCATCGCGACCTAATAAAACTATGAGGGGTTCCATGCTGGGCTGATTTGGCTTGGAGGCTTAGCTATGAGTTTCGATACAAGATTTGTCTTGCTCAAACTCGCGCTCTTCATCTCAACAAAACAGTCGAGTTCAACCCTTCTAGTGAAAGACATTTGAAGGAAGCCACATTGAGATGGCCCATCAGTAGGAATTCAATGACGCTCTTTGGACACATGCCTTTGATGGCGAAGATGAATGCCCGACCATGCTTGATACTCATTTGGAGGTGCAAAGGAAGACAAAGGCCATGAGCACCAGGCATATGATTAGGCGAAGGACTAGGCGAATGAGCAAGCAGATGTATGGTAGTTTGCTTTTCCTTTTTGTTTTCATACTTGTACATTTTCTAATTTCTTGTCACACTAATCAACATTAGGGCCAACCATATATGTACTTAAAACTTTTGGAATGAATAAATTCTTCCAACTATTTTGTCTTTGTTGAATGTCCCAAATGCTCGTTATATCTGTAATGTCTATGATAGCCCAACTTGTTCCTAAATACTTCCTAGTTCGTTGTTATCAATCAATTTTCCACTGTCGAGTTTTTAAGTAAGGTATACTTGATTTGTTTGTTCAGTGCAATAATCCTACAAAATATTTAGTAGCATCAACCATTTGCTCCAAAAGGTACATTATCCAAAACTGTCTTTACCAAAGAAGAAATTTCGTTGATCAACAATTTATAAATCTTACAAATAGAACTTCTTTAAGTTGGCAATATTCCATGGCTGAAGAATTGACTCTCTGTCCAACACTTCATATTGGGTGGTATTTCTTCGTAACCTTCTCGCTTCTCCTCGGTCTTTCGGTAGAATACTCGTTGCTTGATACTTGAGGATTTGGTCGATCCATGCATGCTGTATTTTGTTGACGCAGCTAATTTTGCGTTTATGGAGGGTGCTAATAACCTCGATGTAAACTTCTTGTCCATCTTCGCCAATTATAGCTCGACTGCCAACTTTGCTAGGGAGTCAGCCATTTCATTCTCCAAACGTGGGATGTAGGTCAGTGTCAATTGCTGGAATTGGTTGATTGTTTACATGGTTCTCCTGGTACTTAGCTGACCTTGGCTCGATCTCAAAATTGCCAGCAACTTGATTGACCACTAGCTAGGTTGTCATGCGACAGGCCTCAGGCTTTTGACGAGGTGGAGCATGGCCAACAAAGCTTCATATTTTGCTTAGTTGTTGGTGACGGGGAAGTCGAATCGAACAATGTACTAGATGGTCTCACCTAACAATGCAGTGATCACCAGTTGGACAATTCTCCCTAACATGGTTGAGGGACGGCCAATGTGTACACATACTGAACTCCCCTAGCTCGACCAACCACTTTAACGATCCATTGATAATGCCCAGCTTTGTAAGGATTTGGGGCAATAGTTGGTCGATGAGCATGAGAATAGAAGGCATGTGGAAATATGGCAAGAGCTTCTGCATTGTGCTATCTAGAGGCTGATACACCTCTTCTTCCTCCTCCATTGACTCATTCCTCCTTTCTCTTCAACTATCCTCATCCTCTTGTCTTTAAATGACTGGGTCAGGTCTTTAAATCGATTTTTTTTCTTTTTTCTAATCAGTTTAATTGGCGAGCACCAATTCACTAACTTGGTTTGACTCAAATGAGAAAACTGACTAAACCAAGTTGTCTACCCAGTCCAACCAGAAAGTGATCCAAGTTGAAACTGATGTTTTTATATGTTGATTGCAGAAATTTTGATGATGGATTCCCTAACATTTTCATCAACAATGCACATGAGATAAGAGGACAACATGTTGCCTTTCTAGCCTCTTTCAGCTCACCTGGGGTCATTTTTGAGCAAATATCTGCAATTTTTGCATTGCCAAAGCTCTTTGTTGCTTCTTTCACCTTGGTATTACCATTCTTTCCAACTGGATCTTATGAGCGAATGGAAGAAGAAGGAGATGTTGCAACTGCATTTACTATGGCACGAGTGTTGTCTATGATTCCCAAGTCTAGAGGTGGTCCAACCAGTATTGTCATCTATGACATACATGCTTTGCAGGTCAGTAAAACTCATGCCTTTGATTTATTGGGAATGTTTAGATGATTATTCTATTAATTATCTACATTTTGTGCTGATAATTTTTGTTAGTCATACCTAGCAGTGGCAGTACATAGCAATTTCCACTAGACATTTATATGCTATACTCATTTATCATTTGATTGTCGGTGTGAATTGTGAGCTACTCTTATAGTTCATTTGAAGGAAACTGTTTTATGCTTGTTTTCTCGATATTTTAGTTCATTCGAAAAATCCAGATTTAATAATTTGTGTCGACCTGGAATGTTATCTACATTATATTAGAATGAATATTTTCTGTGCAAATTTCAATTTTGAATCATTCTCTTTTTATCATACTTATACTATCCTTAGTAACTCTATTCTTTAACAGTTTTGGTAGTTGCCTTAGAGAAATGTAGGAGAAGTCTTTTTGGCAACTTTATTTGCTTCCAGCAATGGTTTCATGTTAGAAATCCTGTCTTGATATATCATAATACACCATCTTGTGGGATATAAGTTTTTAACCTTATGTTTGAGTGAACTGATGCTGAAAGGGTTTTGTTATCCAACATGTTAGGTTCTGGACTCAATTTTTAGATAGTATGTTCTGTCCATAAAATTTTTCATCGAGCATGTAGAAAGTATATGTTAAAACCAGTGTTTTAAAAGGCATTAGGCGCCCATAAGGCGCAAAGGTTCCCTCTATTGCCCGAGGCACTAGGCGCCACGAAAGGCGCTCGCCCAAGCGAAGTGAGGGGTTCCTAAAAAATAACAATTTCTAAATCTAAAATAAAGCTAAAAATGGTCTTAATCTTCAAAAATCATAACCAAAACAAATTCGACAGTAGAAATTAAACAAAGTAAAAAACACTTAAAAAGCTGAAAACACATGTATTTAATAGAGAAAGCAAAACCCATATCAACTTTACGTCATATTGCCTAGTTCCTAATTTCCTCCATAACGATTAAAACTAAAAAGTATAATCCTAAAGTTATATATTTTTAAGGCCCTAATCATCATCAATGTCATCCATATCATCTTCATCATTCAGATCACCATGCCCTCCATAAGTAATAATCCTCCTTTGTATCCTCTGCAGGGGCTTCCTCATCAATATCAACTACTCTAGAACTTGAAGTAATTCCTGTTGATTTCGATCTTGCTTGGTTCCTCGTATACAGGTTCACCAGCCTCGGATGCCACCCCACGTCAAATTATCATCATCATCAAAAACCATTCGTTGCTATCAGTATTATCTCGCGTCAAAAAGTCAGTATTATCTCGCATCAAAAAGTCATCTTCTGCATTCTCAGTATTATCTCGCATCTCTCCTACCAACCATTCGTTGCTATCATCTATATCATTCAGGGATATTGGGTCAATTGCAGTCCACAAATCATAACGAGGCTTAAGTGCTTGATTGTACACTAAATCTTGAAGTCTTTTATGCTCCATTATGTTTCTTTTCTTATTATGAATCATTGTTATCAAGAGGCGCTTGGGTGCTTGCCTAGGCGCCACGTGAGGCGAGGCGAGGCCTGAGCGCCTCAACAGTATGTGAGGCGGGCAAAACTTTTTGACCTAAGTTTCGAACTTTCTGAACCAAGCTCCGAACTTTCTGAACCAAGTTCCGAACTTTGTCACCCAAGTTCAAAACTTTCTAAACCAAGTTCCGAACTTTCAAAATCAAGATCCGAACTTTCTGAATCAAGATCCGAACTTCCTGAACCAAGTTTCGAAATTTCTACACCAAGTTTCGAATTTTCTGACCCAAATTTCGAACTTTCTAACCCAAGTTCTGAGTTTTCTTACCCAAGTTCTGAACTTTCTTACCCAAGTTCTGAACTTTCTTACCCAAGTTCTGAACTTTCTTACCCAAGTTCTGAACTTTCTTACCCAAGTTCTGAACTTTCTTACCCAAGTTCTGAACTTTCTTACCCAAGTTCTGAACTTTCTTACCCATATTTCGAATTTTCTGAACTATGTTTCGAACTTTTTGAACCATGTTCCGAACTTTTTGAACCATGTTCCGAACTTTCTCAACCAAGTTTCTAATTTTCTAAACCAAGTTCCTAACTTTCTGAATCAAGTTTCGAACTTTCTGAACCAGGTTTCGAACTTTTTGAACCAAGTTCAGAACTTTTTGAGTTCCGAACTTTTTGAACCAAGTTCTAAACTTTCTCCACCAAGTTTCGAACTTTCTGACCCAAGTTTCGAACTTTCTGTCCCAAGTTTCGAACTTTCTGAACCAAGTTCCGAACTTTCTGAACCAAGTTCCGAACTTTCTGAACCAAGTTCCGAACTTTCTGAACCAAGTTTCGACCTTTCTTAATCGAAGTTCCGACCTTTCTGAACAATTTGAAATAACTTCCGAAAGTTACGATTTTTTTTGAAAGAAGTTTCGAAAGTTCCGTCTGAAACAAGTTTCGAAAGTTTTAACCGATCCAAGTTCCGAACTTTCTGACCCAAGTTCCGAACTTTCTGAACCAAGTTCTGAACGTTTTGACCAAGTTTCGAACTTTCTAAACCAAGTTCTCGATTTTCTGAACCATGTTCCGAACATTCCGACCTAAGTTCAAAACTTTTTGACCCAAGGTCAAAACTTTTTGAACCAAGGTCCGAACTTTCTGACCTAAGTTCCCAATTTTCTGACCCATGTTCTTAACTTTCTGAATCAAGTTCCGAACTTTCTAGTTCCGAACTTTTTGACCCAAGTTCAGGAGAACTTTCTGAACTAAGTTTTGAATTTTCGAACCTAAGTTTCGAACTTTTTGACTCAAGTTTCGAACTTTCTTAATTAAGTTTCAAACTTTCTAACCCAAGTTTTGAACTTTCAAACCCAAGTTCCGAACTTTCTATTACAAATTCCGAAAGTTCGAACTTTTTGACCCAAGTTCCGAACTTTCTGATCGAAGTTTTGAACTTTTTGAAATTCTGAATTTTTTGACCGAAGTTCCGAACTTTCTGACCGAAGTTCCGAACTTTGTGACCTAAGTACATAACTTTATGACCCTAGTTCCGAACTTTCTCAACCAAGTTTCAAACTTTCTAACCTAAGTTCCGAACTTTCTAAACAAGTTCCGAACCTTTTTACCTAAGTTCTAAACTTTTTGATGCAAGTTTCGATCTTTTCGACCCAAGTTCCGAACTTCGACCCAAGTTCCGAACTTCGACCCAAGTTCCGAACTTCGACCCAAGTTCCGAGCTTCGACCCAAGTTCCGAACTTCGAACCAAGTTCCTAACTTCGAATCAAGTTCCTAACTTCGAACCAAGTTTCGAACTTTCTGAACCAAGTTCCGAACTTTCTGACCTAAGTTTCGAACTTTCTTACCTAAGTTCCGAACTTTCTGATGCTAGTTTCGAAATTTCTAAACCAAGTTCGGAAATTTCTGACCCAAGGTCCGAACTTTTTGAACCAAGTTCCGAACTTTTCGAATTGAAGTTCCGAACTTCGTGAACTAAGTTCCGAACTCTCTGAAACAGAGGAGGTTTATAATAATTACAAAAGGTTACCTTTTAGTTTTGTTGAGAAACTTTCTGCAACTTCCGCAACTTTTGAACCTTCTGCAATTTGTGCTTAACCTAATCTTATTTTTTCCTGTATAGCTATTTTACTATAATACTCTTATTTGTGTTGGTATTAATAGGTTTTAATGTAATTTTTTGGGTATAACAAATCTGTTAAAAGAATAAAATAATAACATCTGAAAGCAAACAAAGAGGCGCTTGCTCCTCCGCCTCATCGCCCCAAGCACTCGGGGGAAGCGACACTCGCCTCTTTGAAGGGGCCTTGCTTGACCTCTGGGCACCTGAGGCGAGCGCTCGAGGGTTTTTTTTAAAACACGGGCTAAAACCACATTACTAGATTGTTCAATTTTCAAATTTTTTTCTGCAACTATATTGCTTCATATTCTTGTTGCAAATTGTGGTTTTTAGAGTCTAATTTGATGATATATTTGTATATGTTATACTAACATGCATGGTTTAAAATATCGGTACCGGTACCGATCTCGACCTTTGACCGATACGGGTATGTACCGGTACCGTACCGTACCGACATATGGTACGGGCCGGTACGAAAAATACATACCAGATATTTTTTTTTCTGTTAAAAATAACTCCAATAACACATAATTGATCAATAATACTTAAATTTAAGATTCAAATGTCAAATACATGAATACAATGTTTAAAATGCGGACGAATGACGTCTGTCGTACTCAAGCTACTCATCATATCGTGGTGGTAATCTTGCAAAATTGTCGGTCCACCTCCATGACGCCGGCCTCTCTTCTCGTACACCCGACTTGTTCCTCCGATTCTAGCACCGTGATCCTGATCTTGGGTGCAGTGGTCGAAGTATTGCTCATTCGTCCACGGATCGGTAGGTGCCGGTGTTGGTGGCACGACGGTGTCTTCTCCCCCAGCTCCATCGTCATCATCATCTCCTCCGTCTTCTGTGCTGCTACTGCTATGAACCGAGGGCTCGTCTTCTTCGTCCTCTTCCATTTCTGCAATCGCGTCTAAAGGATCAATTGGTTGTTTCCCTTTGCCTTTGTCTTTGCCTTTTGCCTTTGAAGGTGAAGGTGTTGCCTTCTTCTTTCCGTTTGATTGTGAAGATGGAGAGTCGGATGTGGATCGTCGTCTTACTTGTCGAACTCGTTGAGAGTCCAAGGGAGCAAGGGTCATGTCTCTCTCAAGAGCTTAGCTGTCCGTGTCTTCTGGTTGGCTCTCAGACTCAACAAGAAAAGGCGGGTCAATATCCATTGCACTCCACCAATCAATTATCGGGTCCGCATCGCCTTGGACGAACTCGACATCGAACGAATCTACATGTGGAATATCTCTATCTTCGTTCTGTAACGCCCGCATTCGAAATTGCATGTTGTAATGAACATATACGAGCTCTCTCTAATTGGGCATATGAAAGGCAGTTGCGCGGCTTCGTATGAATCAAGGCGAAGATCGACCAATTCCTCTCGCATCCATTTGATGATGTGGTTTGCGAGAGGATGCGTGTTGCAATCTTTTGAAGAGCGGTTCCAAATTGCAACCACCATTCGACTGCAACAAATTTAAAATTAATATTAGTACCGGAATTTTATCTTTGATAAATAAATTGGCAAAAAAATTCTATCTACCTGGATCCATAGTATCTCGGATGGAGATTGCAAATGAATCTCCAAAATTGCCAGTTGCATCTCGGAACCATTTTGATTCATTGAGAGCTTGTGCCGCTTCTCGGTGGGATCCCGACATTCGCTGTATGACCTTGCGGAGGGGATATAACAAACTATCGACCGTTCCAAGATCATATTTGTATTGCGCCTTCTTTATTGTCAACTTCACCATCGGTATATCACCGATATTTTTCATCATTAGGTCTACACAATGAGCTGCACATGGAGTCCAACATATGTGAGGATAGTCCTGTTCAATTATCTCACCTGCCCTTTTGAAATTGGCTCCATTGTCCGTTATAACTTGAACAACGTTCTGGGGTCCAATCTTCTCGATCACCTCCGTCATTAGCTTCGAGATGTAGTAAGCGTCATGGATTTCATCAGTCGAGTTCACCGACTTGTGATAAGCAACCCTCTTGTTGCAATAGATGAGGAAGTTGATGATGCTCATTCGGGTTGGCCCGGTCCAGCTATCGCACATCAAACTGCATTTGTACTCCCCCATTGCCGCTTGATTTCATCGATCCATTGCTTTATTTCATCGACCTCTGCTTCAAGGTAAGGACCTGAAATTTCATAGGGAGTTGGAGGGGCAATACCTGGGCCTACCTTTTGGATGGTAGACACCATGGTTTGATAGTATGGATTGTTGGCTGTATTTGCGGGAATTCGACTGAAGTGAAACCATTTGGAGATGGCTCTCCCCAACTACCACTTCTTCATCTTGCCCTAAGCATCATGTATGCGTGGTTGCTTTGCTGATGGTGGAGGAAATGCCCTGGGATCAAGATCAGAAACATCAACATTAGTTTTCCTACCACTTGCTTCGAGGTTTGTGAAGAATCCACGAATGCCTCCTCTGCTTTGAGGTACCCTCATGCTAGAACATCGGCCAATTTGAGGACCGGAGGGAATTGAACCACTTCGGTCCATTGATCCAACAGCCAAAGTCGAGCCGACACTACTTGTGCCACCACTGCCACTGCCATACTCAAAATGAGATCCGGGATAGTACATCCGATCTCGTTCGAATGCAGCGTGCTCCAATGAAGCTCGGATGTCGGCTTCAAGTTCCGGATCCTCGTTGTCACTGCCACCCCGAGCCTCGTAATGGCCACCGCCGACTTCTTGGGTAGCACGTCGGTCGAACTCGGCTTGTTGAGTTGCATTCTTAAGACGCTGCTCCTTCTTGTTGGTGAGCGTATTTTTGAACATCTATCGGACTTTCGGTGGTGCTTTGGTGCATTTAACGACGTCACCGGATGTTTCGGCCAAGTGTGCCTTCAATCAAGTGACGCCTCCACCACGGCAAATCATATTACAGTGGATGCCTTGCCAGTGGTTAGCCTTCTCCAACCAAACACTGTGCTGCCATGCGGGGTCGGCTTGGCACCATTTCAGCAGAGTTTCGGCGTGGAAATTAAGAAAAAAAGAGATTAGAGAGAGAGAGAGTTTGAGAAAGATTAAGAGAGATTAAGAGTTTAGATGAGTAGAGGGGTGAGTGGGGGTGAAATGTATGTTTTGGGATATTTATATGGACCCCAAAACAAGTCAAATTGGGTCCCAAACGACTATATAGCCGTTTGGGACCGTTCAGCTACGTTACCCAACGGCTCTGGGTCATACCGGGCAGTATCGCCCGGTATGACATCAAATACCGCCCATACCTGGCGGTATTTACCGAGATACCCGGTATCACCCAATACCGGCTATCTCGTATATCAGTTTTTCCAAAAACCGGCTGTACCGGGCGGTACAGTACGGTATTTGAAACCATGCCAACATGTTCTCTCTTTTTAAGTATTGTTTATGATGCATTTATCTTGAATTCCTCAGGAGAGATTTTACTTTTGGGATGATGTCTTGCCATGCTTTGAAACTGGGATTCCTCTTCTATTGCAACGTCTTCGGGAACTTCCTGATGCTGACAATGTAAGATACTATATTTTTTAAAGAATCATGTCATATAGATTCTTCTTTTGACTTTCTAGCCTTGGTGACTGATTCATCTCTAGTTCTTGATGTAGATAACTATAGCATTTCCAGATGATGGAGCATGGAAGAGGTTTCACAAGCAGCTTCTCCATTTTCCAATGGTTAGATTGTTGAAGACAAAATTTCATTATTGAGAAAAAGTTTCATTTGGATTCAATTTTTCCAAATATTAAATGGCAGGTAGTTTGTGCGAAGGTTCGTGAAGGTGACAAAAGAATAGTTCAAATTAAGGAAGGAAATCCAAAAAGTCAGCATGTTGTGATTGTTGATGATTTGGTGCAATCTGGTGGAACTCTTATTGAATGTCAGGTAATAGGGTCATGAATTGTATAAGTTGCATGTGATTTTCTTACACTTCTCTTGCCCATGCAACTTGTTTATGCAATTTTATATCTTATTTTATTACTGTCATACAAAACATGCAAATCTAACCCCTTTTCTTTCAGTTTATAACTTTTCTTAGTTTGTCCATAACTCTTCAAATCATATATGATACCATAAATCTTTTGTTGCTTATGCATCTTGCGGAATTATCTTTTCTGATCTGTTGGTATTAGTTGCATGGTGAAGCAAAATTTTACAACAAATCATTCAATTCTGACTTTGTAACCTAAATAAACTCGCTTTACGTTTCATCACATGATATCATTCCTTGTAATGTAAGCCCTTATTTCATTCCTTGGTCAGCATCTGCTTTTTGTGTTATGAAATTGTTAGCCAATCTAGAAAATGCACAATTTAACTGAAGTCTGAACAAAAAAGATGGTTGCTTCTACAATCCATGGAAGGAAAAACTTCAACTCAAAGTTCCTTTTATAGCTACATGATAAACGGATTGAAGGATTAGTAAATGGCTGCTGATTTTTGGTGGTGAGATATTGTGTCCAGTTAGTAGAATGTAGATATAATTTGCCCTGACAATTCCTTGGATAACAGTTGCTCCCTCACCAAATTGCTGAGATGGAGAAATTGTCACGTCACAATTTGGGGGTTAACTGTCAACCGTCAAAACTTTGACATAATAATTTCAATGACTATGGAAAAATAACTTCAGTTAATAAATTAAAGAAGACATTTCTTTTATTCTAATATTTAAAGTGAATTTAGAGAGTTTCTTTGAGAACTTCACATAAAAAAACACTTAAATTAGCACAATTTCATAAATTTTTAGACGGACAGCAAAGATCACCTAAATTTTCATAAAGATTTCTCTTCTGTTGAACAGTTATCTAATTTTCACACTAGAATTTTAGAAATAAATCGAATTGCAAATCTTTCAATATTTTCTCAAAAGCACTTAATGGTAAAAGTTGCTATGGAAAATACTGTTTTCCATAAAAACATACTCGCACAAAATATAACTAGGGCAGGTCATGCGAGCCACACAACTCACGAGTGATATGATTAAGTGATTTCAATTGTAATGCAACATTTAATAATAAAGAAACATGCAAACAAATACTAACAGGAAAGATACTATATTCAACTAAATATTCACTTAATCGTCATACCCATATGTCAACTTGACCGAGGGTTTTACTTGGGTTGGGACCATGGTTTAAAATACCGTATCGGCGGTACGATCAATATTTACTACTGGGCGCCTGGGCGGTACAATCGGTATTTACTATCGGGCGGTACGATCGGTATTTACTACCGGGCGGTACGATCGGTATTTACTACTGGGCAGTACGATCGATATTTACCAGTTTTTGGAAAAATTGGTATCAGTAAACCCCGGTACCAACCGGTACTAGGATGTACCGGCCGATACATGCTCGGTACTGATAATACCGGGTCGGTACCACTCGGTACTCGGTGGTACTAACTTGGTACCAAGGTTGTCAAAGGCGCTAGGCGCACTCGAGGCGCAAAGGTCCCATAATCGCTTGAGGCGCAAGGCGCAAAAAAAGCACGCGCCTAACCGAAACAAAACACACATTTTTAAAATTATTATTTATACTTTTCTCAAATAATTAGAATATGATATGCAATGTAAGAATTAAATTATATGCACCATTGCACCTATAACATCAACAATTCCAACGAAGAATTAAAACATCGCATCTCTAGTTAAAGAGACAAGCAATAAAAAATTCTAAAGACTAAGAGTTTTTGAAGACAAACATAAATATTTCACAATCCAAATGTTATCCAACATGAAAAGCACCAAAGCTTTTAAGTTTTAAGTTTTAATACAAAGATAGTGCCTCTCCTCATCCCTACTCCCTACACACCATCCCCGGAGTCCCCATCACTAAAATTATTATCAGTTTCATCATTCTCGAAGTCCCCGAAAAAAAATGTGATGCACACAATTGAAGCTCTAAATGGTTTTTTTATAATTTTTTTACTATTACATTAAGTGGTAGGCCTCGGTAGGCCCCCACTTAAGAAAAAAAACTAGGACTTCACCCAGGCGCACAAGGCGCGCGCCTAGGGCTTCATAAAAAAGCCCCCAGGCGCGGCCTTGGCCGCGCCTAGGTTAAGGCGCTTGACCCATTTAGCGCCTCGCTTGGTGCGCCTAGGCGCCCAGGCGAGCGCTTTTGACAACATTGCTCGGTACCATCGAACGACTATTTTCTAGCCGTTGGGTGTTTTTTTTTTAACGGTTCCAAATGGCTAATTTAGCCCTTTGGACCGGTATCAAGGAGGTTTGGGGCTATATAAACCCCCAAAACCTCTCATTTCATCCACACAACTCATATATCTCAAACTATATTTTTTAGATATTAGAAAAATAAAAAACCTTGAGATAGGCCGATATCGGCCTTTGTGTAGCTGACCGTACCAAGTGTCGAATACGTACAGATACCGGTCTCGGATCGAGATCGGTACCGATATCGAGATTTTAAACAATGCCTGAGACCACCATAGATGAAGCATGTCAACTGTAACATACTCCCATAATTGTGAGCGGCACGATGTCACCACTTGTGTGCTAAAATAAGGAAGCGGTAATTTTGATATTTTTGAAGAATAACCTAACAGATATCTATACACTTGGTGCCGTCAGCTCTACACACTTGAGCTTGTTTGTTCGGATCATCAATTGTTTGCCATTTAATGATTTTTAAAAATCTTTCAGTCATTTATAGTCTGTACTCAACCTCTCATAACCTAGGTTGTCACTTTCTACTATTTTCAATCATGGATTGTTAAACACATGCTAAAACATAGTTTGCATAGGATAATCATAATTAACATGGAACATCAACATACATGTCATATATATTTGGACAAGTTATAATTTCATCATACATTTAATCTTATTATGTAGAATAAATAAATAAAAGCACAATAACAATAATTTGACAATAAATGATAATATCAATCGTCAAAACAAATACGAGGAGTAAAAACAGAACATGTAATTTTTTTGACAAGATTCGATGATGGGAGGATGACATGGCGACAAGGATTTTTTGTGCAAGAGATGACATGTAGGCACTATGAGTACCATTGGAGGCTTGGGTCCGATAGGGACCCTCACTTCGTCATTCAGACATGAGGCTAGCATGTTGCCCCTGCCCATTAGAGGCTATCTTTCTTGCACTGTGAGCAACGACACTGGATCAGATAGATGATAAATGAGATGACTGTTTCTAATTGCTCAATTTATAAGTCTTGCCTAAGTCATGGACTTGATTGAAGCAACCAGTCTAATTCAAAAAGATTGATATGATTGACAAGAATTTCCTCAACCCTCCTGTCCTAGTGCCACTTACCTCTGGTCGTCCCTTACTACGTTATGTATATTACTAATTTTTGCATCTATAACAGAAGATTCAGCAGGAGCAGTATTGGCCCAACATGATGACCATAAGTGGGAAGGAGGCATGTATTATTTGTCGAAATTCTTCAATGAGGTTGAACAAAAAGAAGTATACAGCAATGGGACCTTTAAGTGCAATACAGATGCATTATATGTATCTTTCATCTAACAATTAAGCAGATCTTATACAGATGCATTATATGTATCTTTCATCTAACAATTAAGCAGTGTTCATTATTTTCATGGGACCTTTAAGTTGCAATAACTTTTATGGCTTACAGAAAGTTTTGGCTGCACATGGTGCTGGAAAAGTTAGTGCTTATGTGACTCATGGTGTGTTCCCCAAGCGATCCTGGGAGCGGTTTGTGCATAATAAATCTGGTAAGAGTGTCGGTCACATTATTATCATTCCGATATTTTTCTTCATTTTTGGCTTTCACTCAGGTTCCTGTGTTTCTTTTTTTGTTAGAAGTGTCAGGACATCAGTTTACCTACTTCTGGCTAACAGATTCTTGTCCACTTACTGTGAAGGCGATAGCAAACGTGGCTCCGTTTGAGGTTCTTAGCCTTGCTGGTTCTATTGCAAATGCTCTTCAAATTTAAATTTCTTAAGTTGCTGTCATTCCTTTGTTATCCCAAAATTTTTGAATAAAGTGATTTGACTCAATAGAATGATTCTTGTATATGTTTTGCTGAATTATAGAGGGAACCAAAGAGAAAAAATCACGACAATTTTGAATGAAGTATTTTTACTGAATTATAGGAGAACCAAAAAGACACGCACACTACAGACTTTTACAAACTTATATATGCATATCTTCAATTGCTAAAGAAGCCTCGATGGCGGACTAGTATGCAAATGCTAATTGTTGAGGAACATATTCCTTTAATTGTTAATCGCTTCTTTATTTTTGTCCAATGCATGCTTAAGTTTGCATTTTAAATATTTTATCACGGATGTGGGGTGAATCATTGTCATCATAATCTATCCCTTTCAATGTGGAAAAAGTGAATGGCTGATTCCTCGGTTATGGATTATAAGATTCATAATTAATGCTCATTTATTAGATATTAGTCACAATCAACAAACAACCATTATAATTATGTCAAAATATGCAGATTTTCTCTCTATTTGAGGCTAATTTTAGAAATTATTTCTCATTATTTCAAAATATTTAAGACATTGAAAATCTACTCAACACCATAAAATAATTTTTTTGAATATAATAAATATATTTAATTATTACAATGTCTATGTGGATTAGTTCTACGACTCGCACTCCAGCATAGAATAAATCGTGATGTATCACACCTTACATTATATCATTCTCTTTTCTCACTCTTTGTGCCACCACCTTCCTCTAGTTGCTAACCATTTTTCTTGGCCAGGCCAGACTAGATCAGGCTTTCGTCTTAACTGATCAGGTCTATATAGTAGAAAATTGATCTGGGCCTGACCTGTGGTATGTTATAGGCTTAAATTTTGGCCTGAGCCTGACCTATTCGTTGGTCTGGCCTGGTCTGTGGCCTGTTAACGAAGCATGCTTCCAATATAAAATTTTGGCCTATCTTGGCCTGTGTTTTATTAAATTAAAATAATATTAGCTATTACATTAAAATAATTTTAATGTAAATATATAATAAAATAATATTTTATATTTTATATATTTATATATATACTACCTTAATAGACCCAGACTGGCCTATCAGGCTCAATAGGCTTTAAATTGAGCCTGAGCTTGGCCTGATAAGAAAAATAAGTCTATTTCAAAGTCTTGGTCTGAGTTATTTTTAAACATACCAGGTCAGATCATATACAGGCCATAGGTCGCCTATTTCCATCCCAAGGCATCATGACTCTCTTGTTTTGTGAGAACTTTTTGTTGACTGTCGGTGGCCAATAATGCATTTTTGTCACTCTAAGAGTAGAAGAGGAAATTAAAGCTCCTTTCTACTCATGCTATCGGCCTCTTTACCCTCTTAGTATGGTCGACACTTCCTCGTTGGTTCTCCAGTGTCCCTAAGGTTCCTCTAGTAAGAATATTAAAAGATGTGCACCAAGAATTTCGTTGTATTGATACCTGTCATTTGCAATATTGTACTCTTTACACTACACTTGCAGGACATCAGTAACCCAATACATGATGACTGAAATAAAAACACAAATTGGCAATAAGGAACTAAAGTTTTTAAATATAGGTTTTATCAATTGAATTCTGTATGCTTCAGCTTTAACCAATTGAAACCTCACAAGTTGTTTAACTGTCAAGATGTGAAGAATCAGTGTCTAATTATCATTGACTGCATAGTCAATTCATTTTTCTGATAGTGGCTAAAATAGGTTATTCCTGCTTCCCCAATTTTTGGGACACTATATATGGTGCAAACCATGGAGGAATAACCACAATTGATGCCCTAGACCTTTTTATGGTTCAAATGAAATTGTACCAATGTCGTGCACCAAGATGAGGTCATGAGCAGACATTGGTGTCAAATAGCTCTTTGTGCTAGAATCTTTATATTCATGATGCATCATAATTCAAGCATGTAAAACAAAATGAAATTTGATCCAAGTTTTTTAATAACTGAATAGTGCCTCAATATTTCAACTTCCTTCGTTTTACTAATATCATATCTTAGATTCAATGTGTATCAAACACAAGTACTTATTTAAATAAGATCTAGATTCATCCTACATCAGCAAAAGGTTTCATTATACCTATATCCAGAAAGGATCAAAAGGTCAGCATCTTAAAAAATGAAAAAAGAAGGATCCAATTAATAGACAGTTTCTAAGTAATCCTTACCGGAAAATTAATGTGTCCCAGCACCCCAGTACTTTAGAGCAGCGAGATCATATGATCTAGCAGCAGCCTCCTCATCATCATAAGCGCCTGAGAAGAATCAGAATGTGGGGAGCAATAAATAAATGAATTTTAAGAATAAAGAAACATCTGACAATCAGATAATTATTGGTGACTCAAAATTTGTTGTATATTTAAGTACACTGGAGATACAGTTCGAGCGCCAAGAATACCATGCACATTAAGAAATTCGAGTTAGTACATGAGAAATGAGAAATGAGAAATAATAACATATTATAAACATTTTCTCATCTTTCAGGAATCTGAGTTAGTACAAGGGAATTAAAAAATTTCCTTTCAGCTTTCTATAACACAATCAAGAAACACCAATCTACAAGAACTACATAGTTTCTTATAGGTTGGTTTTTCAAATTTTAATAAATTGCAGAAAAATTTACATAATAACCACTGGAATTTTAAGTTTGCAGTCATAGATATTCATGCAATCTGCTTGGCATGAGGCTTAATTTTCACACTTACCTTGTTTTCCTTTCTTATTTTGGTTTTTATTTTTTAAAAAGAAACATCTTGTATTCATCAAGAGAATTGAGAAATACAAATAGGGGGAGAGGAAGAGAGTAAAAACATAAAAACAAATACAATATGGGTTAATTAATGTATCTAACTCAAACTATGATCATTTTTACAAATTTAGTCCGATTTTTAATTTGATATCAATTCTAGCATGGCGTTAGATGTCCGTTAATGCAACCGTTAGGTGCTGATGTGACATCTAACTCAGCAAATTAAAAAATATTTTTTATTTTCACTTGTACCACGTCAGCATATAAAAAAAAATTATAATATTATATAAATAAAAAAAATTAATATATTTATCTCAAACTTTGTCCCTTGTAATAAATCTATTCTAACATTTAATGTTTCTTCCTAATCTATCCCAAACTTTGGGATTGACAATAATTGTATCATTTGAAAATTGAACTTAAAATTTGGATTACATTACAATTGTATATAATAAATCCAAATGTTTGGATTACATTTCTCCATATTTTTTTATTAAATTCGACTATTACATAAAAAAAAATAAAACTTGGAACAAAACTCATTTTTTTTTTGTTTTTATTTTTTATTCAATTCGACTATTGCATTTTATAAAAAATTCAAAACTTTCAATACCTTTTTGCATATATTATTATTTATTAAATATTTAATATTATGATTATATTTTATTTAGTGTCTAACAAAATTTGGCATTTTAATTTAATTTTTTTAGTTTTGTGTTGATTTTTTTATTCAATTTGATTATAGCATTTTAGAAAAATAAAAATAAAAATTTGAACCAAATCAATATATTTTACTGATAATATTATTATATATCATACATTTAATATTATTTATATTGTATTTAATTTGGTTTAGTATTTATTTTTCTTCATAAAATATCTTTATTTTACTATAAATTTTTATTTTTAAAAAATATAAAATTTGAAATGAAATTTTTATATAAGGACTATAAATTATTTTTTTGTGAAATTATACGTGTGATTCTTCGAGGTGTTAAAAGATTTTTCGTGTTTAATTTTTTAAAATAAAAAGAATTTGGTGAAATTTGATACAGAATTATCAAATAAAATGAGAGTTTTGATTTATTTAAAAAAAACCATTTGTCTTCGAGAATCATAATTTTTGTCAATCCCAAAGTTTGGATAGATAAGGGAGAAAGATTAAACGTCATGTTAGAATTGATATCAATCTGATAGTTCATGATGTATTTGATATAAATTAAAGATCAGGCTAGATTTATGAAAATGATCATAGGTTGAGCTACATACATCAATTAATCCTATTTTTTTATTACATGCTGACGTGACACAAGTGATAATAAAAAATATTTTTTAATTTGCAGAGTTATATGTCACGTCAACACCTAACGATTGCATAGACGGGCATCTGACGTCAGGCTAGAATTGATATCAATCTGATAGTTCGGGATGTAACTGATACAAATTAAAGATTGGGCTAGATTTATGAAAAATGTCATAGTTTAGGCTAGATACATCAATTAACCCATACAATAAAGTAATCAAACTGGCCTAGCAACATTGACCACCAAAAGTTAACAATTTATAATCAGCCCAGGTCTCTTGTAAGACCCAGAAGAATGGCACACTCGATCGCAATTTCAATAGCAAGGTGATTTTCTGCTTGAAAACATCGGGAGTTACGCTCCATCCATATTTTCCATCTCCAAAACCTAATAGCACAGAATTTAGTCAATCTAAAATATTTGCTATCAGAACATCTATCAGACCAAGGAGAGTAGTTCATTTGAATGAAACCATGCTAGGTTGATATCTTGACTTAATGACATAATTTTAATTTCAAACTTGACATACACTCTTTAAATGATCATTTTATGGTGTCATAAAATTTTGAATGAAAATTGAACATGGTATAAGAATAACTGAAAATTAAGAAAATATTATTTCACCCAACAATTGGTATGCATTTTCAGTTATTTCTAGAGAAATATAGAAAAATTATTTTTAATTGATTCTTGAAACTGCACCCTCATTGAAAAATCTAGTACGTTGTGTAAGAATTTCAAAAAGTTTCATCAAGAATCTGATTTATAGTGAAATTTTGAAGTTGGATTTCAAAACTACAAAGTATCATCCTTCTTGAAATATCAATCTTTCTGATACCTTTTTTTTTTTTCTTCAAAAACTTCAAATGAAACTTTGTGCACGCTATTTGGATTTCGTTTCTAATATCATTCACACAATTTCTTGAGTAAAATCATTTCTATGAATGATATTGATAACTTGGATTATAGCTAGAAATTAATATCCATTTGCTTATTAAAATCGATATAGGATGAAAAATGGACTTTGAAAATTCATTTTGAGTTCAAACTTGATACATGCATTTCAAATGACCATTCAATATTTGGTATCAAAATTTTCGTCCAAAAATTGGTATAAAAAATTTTCGTCGAAAATATGATTTTGTATAGATTTAAAAGTTTGATTTTTGAAAATTAAAAGTATAGTTTGACCTAAGTCAACAACATAACTTAATTTCATCTTAAGCCCAAACTCGATTCATAGACTTACATTTTCTCATGTTTGATGTCTAGATGCCTAAATATAATAAAACATGAGTAGATAGCCAAATTTGAAGCTTAGCATTTTTCATGGTTTCAAGCATACTTTGAATGAAATCATGGTAAGTTCATATTTTGATTATATGACATTAGTTTCATTTCAAACTTGATATACATGCTTCAAATGACTATATCTTTGTATTTTGAAAGTTTGAATGAAATAAAAAATATCATGAAAAGAAACAATATTCATGAAAATATTCATACTTGAGTGCATACATGATTTAGGTTTGAATTCTATTTATCACTCTTTGCTATCATGTATGATTTAAGTTATATATTAAATATTTGTTTTCCATCCCTTTGGTTGAGATTGTCATGTTTCATGAAAAATCTTTAGAGTCTCAACTTCATGAAAAAGTATTTTTTTTTTTCATCCCTTTGACTAGATTAATCTTTCTTGCCCTTTTTGATTGATGTCAAAAGGGGGAGAAAATTATAAGTAAATGGGGAGAAAATTATAGGTAAAGGGGAAAATTATAGGTAAATGGGAAAATTATAGGTAAATGGGAGAAAAATATAGGAAGACCATGCATATAGATAAGGGGAGTTTATTTTCATAGATATGCATGTTGATAAGGGGAGAAATTCCTTAGTTGATATCCTCTGTACTTTAATGTATATATTTTCTTAAGGACATTTATTATTATCAAAAAGGGGGAGATTGTTGACCTTAGGTTTTCAACCTTGGTCTTAATCTCGATTTTGATCATAACAAACATAGAACTAATATTTCGTTGAGAAATCTTTCAGGTTCCATATCGATTAACATTCGATGTCATCGATCGGATAAATCAGAAGAAATCGGAAAATCAGAAGGACATTGATCATCGCGCTCAGGTTCGTCGTGGAATATCTCGAAGTTCGACGTATGCACCAAAGACAGAATTTTAGGCGACGATTTTCAATTGGAAACCAGATTTGGTCCCATATTAACTATCTAAATTTCCTAAATAGTCAGGTAATAGTGCCTATAATAGGCGGCCGTACCTTGATTTCTTCCCTCTCTCATTTTCAGCTTCAATTTCTTCGAATTAAAGTCATCTAAAATTTAATTTCGGCAGTCATTCAATGCCAATTTTTGCATTAGAACTAGCGCTGGTTTTTAGAAGAATTTTTTAAAGTGAGTGAACAACTCCTTGTCATGTTTGATATGCCATTTAGGTTATGAGTTTTTAATTATTCCATTATGGAAATATGATAGAACATAATAAAAACCCACCTTTAGGAGCTCCTACACAATATTGATTTTGTTTGTTAACTGCACAAATTGTTATCTTTGCAAACATAACAAATTGCATATATAAATTTTGCACAATACACATAATTACATAAGCCTTTTTTTGCATAATGGTAAGAAATGATATATTATGAGGATTAAATTATAATGAAATCCATAGCTCATCCAATAAAAAAGAATAGTAGAGAGGCTCTCTCACTACACAAATATTAAGCCCACCAAATCCACAAACCGAGTCAGATATCCAAAAATAATGGTGAAGCTAGCCTACAACTATTGGTTATTTTGCCTTTACTCGGTAAATCTTTCCTTTTCTCAATACTCATGATTGGCATTTGCAAAATTGTTTGGTTGAGGGCTTTACATTGTTCGTTATGCTCATTAGGAGGTATACAAAATGGACGTGGTCATATCGATTTTGCATAGCAACATGAGTCAGCCACTTCATTTTGGTTGGACAAAACTCAATCAATCGAAATATAGGTTTGGCCAACGGAGATTCAACCGAACAAAGAGCAAGAGGCCACTTTGAAAATGCAGCCTCTTCTCGCACTTCGTTCCTCGCCCTTATTCTTTGATACCCACGTTTGTTGTTGAAGCTTTACTTTACCTCATCTTGAGGAGGCATGGCCAAAGATATTACAATGTGTACATCATATTGGCTTTCAATCATAACCCAAATTCATTGAGTTCTCATCATTAACATAGAAGTTGAGTTTATGAAGTAGTTATTTGTCAACCGATACCTCAACACACGCACAAAACAATTCCCCCTTTTGTAACCATGGGTTGATCCATTTAGAGAGGTCGCTCGAGGCCACTAAGGAGTCATCTCAAGATCGTGGAAGTCCAAAAGCCGAACGGTAACCCAATAATTGTAATCCATATAAGTACCTAAAAAAATGTAAACTTCTCGAGTTTCAGTGTTCAATTCCAACACCAAAGCATGAGTAGTTTGTTTTGAACATACTAGGAGCCTCCCTCTAGCAGAGCATGCATGTCTAAAAAAATGAAGGCAAAGAGATCAACTTAATTTCACTTACTGGTTTCGAAAGAGCAATCACCTTAGATTTAACGGTATGGAATGACGCTCAAGAGCCAATAAAGTGCCCCATCGCAGAAAATTTCCAATGAACTTCACCCTCTACAAGTTCATCAACTCATCTACAAGAGCAAAGTAAATCACGAGAAATTTTTATTTTGCATCCCCAATCTAAATCACAATAACAATTAATGAATCTAAATTTGTAAATCACAATAACAATGAAAGTTACATGTATAAATTACAACTTTTACAGCTTCTGTTATAGAGAAGCTCAAAAATCAATTGAAAGTTGGCTATTCATTGTTTCTTTGTTTCCAAGATCAACGACCAAAGTACTAGCTTACCAAGGGATACAAAAGCAGAAAAAATCTGCCTTTTTCCAACATTCAGTATCCATTCGCATGGCCAACAAATCACTAGATAGTTGAGGGAGAAACAAAAGAACTGAATGCTCAGAGTATCACCAACTATTCATCATCCTCCAATACACTATAAATCATCCTACAAAGTTTATGAAAGAAAATAACAATTAGTCTAATTTGCAATTAGTCATTATGGATTCAGTTACGTTGCAATGTATATCATTTACCAAAACAAAGACAAGAAAAGGAGGATAACAAGATGGACGAGCTTGAATAGGCGCCTTTTCTTTTCTCGGTTGAGTAGATTAAAGATCTCTGTTACATCTATTAGGTGTTGCTGTGAACGATACCTGTAAAAAGAAAGACTATATATCAGCAGATGATTTATTCAACAGTAATGATCAGGCCTTTGTTAAACTTTGCTCAAAGCTAGCCAGTGCATATAGGTGTATGCACATAAGTCCAACTCAAACATAAGGAAATAAAAGAGTGGCCAAGTTCTCACCCTATTAGCCTTTTGCTATCTGTCCTAGCTTGTTAGCATGTAGTTAGACCAACTGAATAATAAGATGACTAGTTATAGGCCATAGTACATCAATCTCATGGAGTCCAAACTACAAGATCCCTTCTGAGTATTTGTCTCACAAGTCATGGCAAGTTCACTTGTGGATCAAATGCCCATCGGGAAATAACTAAATAAGGACTATTCATGGAGGACAGAACACTAAACCAGTATCATGTTCGTGTTCATTCAAGCCCTTGAGATCTCTATCAAGCTTCAAGACCGTCATCCTACCTGATCCCATCTTGTTTCATTTAGTGGGGCACAAAGGTCAAGTTTAAGATTTCCAACACGGGGAACTCTCTTCTCATGCTTTTAGAGATTAGCAACTTTTGAAATAGGTGAAGAAGAATACTACTTTTGAGAGACTAAAATAGTAATGTTGAGACTTGAGATTACAACAGTAATTCTACATTCATTTGTTGGGATCCGAAGCACGGAAAGCCGAAAAATAGCGGAAGCGAGGAAAAGAGTGAATTGCAAAAAAATCAGATGGATCCCAAAAAACCAGCGATCTCTTGGTGTGCAATAGAACTCAAGAATACAAGAGAGGACAGCAAGAGTTATACCTCACACAAGGAGAGGAAGAAGCAATGCCAATCCGAGACGCACACGCGCACGTCCTCCAACGGTGATCCACCAAGTCTCTCATAACACCAAGAAGACTCCTCTTCTTGTTAAGCCCATCGTCGCTCGATGGAAACAATGCCTTCTCCGAGCACAAGGAAGATGGGAGAAAGTGTTCCTCTCAAATTCGGATGCCCTATTCACAAGGGAAGAGGGGAGGGAGAAATAGTGGCTATGGACCGAGAATCAACTCTCTTAAGGGGGTCGGCCACCACACCCTATAAATAGGGTGTCATCCAAGTTTTGTCGCCGAACCCTAGCAAGGGAAGGGCCAGCCACACCAAGAGGGAAAAAATCCCTCAATTAAAAGGGGAGGAAACACTTTCCAAAATCCATGACTTGGGTTTCCATAAAATCTTGGGATATGGAACATGTTTCCTTGTCTCCAAGATTTGGCTCCTTATTTGGAGATAGGAAACATTTTCCTAATCTCCTTGTAGCTGCCCCCTATCAAATAGGGAATGAGGATCTCATCATCATTAATAGCCATAATTGAAATATAGAATCTTTCTATATTTCAAATAAGGTTTAAAAAACCGCCCGAAACGGTATATACCGGCCGGTATATACCGGTTTTTGAGGATTCCGGTATTCGATATACCCGGTATTTGAAAATACCGGGTATATCATGTATATCGGGCGGTATATGGCGGTATTTCGCCATATACCGCCCGGTAAGGGCGGTATATGCATCATACCGCCCGGTATGAGCGGTATGATGCGATATCGGGGGAATATTGATTTTTTTTTTTTTAAGAGTTAGATATAACTCTAAACAATACATAATTGATGAATAAATGCTTAAAATCAATATTCCAATGTCAGATACATGAATATTAAAAGTCATTTGGTACTGTATTAGGATTTTTCACAGATACAAGAGAATTACATATAAGCACAGCCCAAAGGGTCTAAAAATTTTAAACCCTGCGTAGCGCAACATAAAATGTAGTGCAACAAACTTTGGTGCCGCCCGCTATCCGGTTATTAGATATATTCCGCTATCCGAAAAAATTTTAGACCCTTTGGGCTGTGCTTATATGTAATTCTCTTGTATCTGTGAAAAATCCTAATACAGTACCAAATGACTTTTAATATTCATGTATCTGACATTGGAATATTGATTTTAAGCATTTATTCATCAATTACGTATTGTTTAGAGTTATATCTAACTCTTAAAAAAAAAAAAAAAAAAAAAAAAAAAAAAAAAAAAAAAAAAAAAAAAACGGTATGCTATTCCCGTACCGGCCCGTACCGTGTGTCGGTACGGTACGGTACCGGTACCGAGATTTTAAACCTTGATTTCAAAGTTTCCTTTCTTCAAGATATTTGAATTTGAGGAACATTTCCTTAATCCAAACATTCATTTTCTTTTAGCAATTTGAATTTTGGGGAACATTTCCTAAATTCAAATATTGCTTTTCGAGATATTTGAATTTTAGGAATTCCATCGACAGATATAATTGACATATCCATGCTAGTAGATAATTTTGCCAAGTTCGGAATCTATCTCGATACATTCCGTTACGAGAATTACTTGTTTCATGTGTGTGACTGTTCCGTGCCTTGGTATAAGCACGAGTTTGGGGCCGATGAGGACTGATGAATAGGAATAGGAAGAGGATAGTTGGGTGGTGGTGGTGGAGAGAGAGAGAGAGAGAGACTGTTGTAGTTGTAGTTGTATTTGAAAAACCTTGATATCCTTTCCCCTTCTCATCCACTTATATTTATAGAGTACATTATGGCATGGTTTAAAAAATCGGCCGAAACGGTACGGTAAGCCCAGTATTTACCGATTTTTCGGGTTAGCGGTATTCGATATACCCGGTATTTGAAAATACCGGGTATATATGGTATACCGGGCGGTATATGGCGGTATTTCGCTATATACCGCCTGGTAAGGGCGGTATACCATCATACCGCCCGGTAAGGGCGGTATACCATCATACCGCCCGGTAAGGGCGGTATGATGGTTTGTTAACGTTGGCAACAGGTGGCCGACAGCCTTGTCGGGCTGTCGGCCACATTGTCGGCTTGTACTGCCCGATATCGAGCGGTATTTAATCATACCGGGCGGTATACCGCCCGGTATGATAAACAGTGATCCCAAACGGCTCTCTAGCCATTTGGGGCCAGGTTTGGGGTGTTTTGGGGGCTATATAAAACCCCAAAAACACTCTTTTCACTCTCACTTACCCCTCTATCCATCAATCTCTCTCACACATTTTTTTTATTAAGTTCTATGTCGAAATGGCGTCGAAATCTCAAGTCGACCCCGCATGGCAGCACGGTCGTCGGTTGGAGAAGGCTCATCACTGGCAATGCCTCCACTGTGATATGATTTCACGTGGTGGAGGCATCACTCGATTGAAGCAACACTTAGCCGGAGGATATCCCGACGTCGTCAATTACTGCAAAGTACCGTCCGAAGTCCGAAAGATGTTCAAAGCGCAACTCAACAACAAGGAGGAACGTCTTAAGAATGCAGCTCAACAAGCCGAGTTCGACCGACGAGCTACCCAAAATGTCAGCGGTGACCATTATGAGGCTCGAGGTGGCGATTACAACGAGGATGCAGAATTTGAAGCCGGCATCCGTGCTTCATTGGAGCATAGCATTACGAACGAGAACGAATGTATTATCCCAGATCTCAATTCGAATATGGCGGCGGCAGTGGCAGCGGTGGCATAAGCAGCGTCGGCTCAACTTCGGCTGCCGGAGCAATGGACCGAAGCGGTCCAATTCCCTCCGGTCCTCAAATTGGCCGGAGTTCTAGCATGAGAGCACCTCAAACTCAGAGCAGAGGAGGCAGCAGAGGAAGCCTTCGTGGATTCTTCTCAAACCTCAAAACAAGTGGTAGGAAAACTAATGTTAATATTTCTGATCTTGATCCCAGGGCATTTCCTCCTTCATCAGCAAAGCAACAACGCATAGACGATATGTACGACAAGCCGAAGAAGTGGGAGTTGGGGAAAGTCATCTCCAAATGGTTCCACTTCAGCCGGATTCCCGCAAATGCAGCCAACAACCCGTACTACCGAACTATGATGTCTACCATCCAAAAGGTAGGCCCAGGTATTACCCCTCCAACTCCGTATGAAATTTCAGGACCTTTGCTTGAACATGAGGTCAAGGAAATAAATGAATGGATCGACGACGTCAAGCGGCAATGGGGGGATTACGGATGCAGTTTGATGTGCGATAGTTGGACCGGACCAACCCGAATGAGCATCATCAACTTCCTCATCTATTGCAACAGGAGGGTTATCTATCACAAGTCGATGAACGCATCCGATGAAGTCCATACCGCTCTTTACATCTCGAAGCTGATGAAGGAGGTGATCGAGGCGAATGGACCCCGGAACTTTGTTCAAATTATAACCGCAACGAAGCCAATTTCAAAAGGGCAGGTGAGATAATTGAACTGGATTATTCTCACATATGTTGGACTCCATGTGCAGCCCATTGTATAGACCTAATGATGAAAGATATCGGTGATATACCAATGGTGAAGACGAATGTAAAGAAGGCGCAACAAATTACGCGCTTCATATACAACCACACATGGGTACACGCCCTTATGAAAAAATTTACAGAAGGTATTTTTTAAAAATAATTTATAGTATTTATTTATTAATTAGTTTAGGTGATAATTACTATTAATAATTTCATATTTTAGGTGAAATTCTTCGACCGGGAGCGACTCGTTTTGCAACCAATTTCATCGCATTAAGGTCGCTCCAACAACGTAAGGCGGGCCTTCGATCAATGTTTACAAGTGAGGAATGATCTACATCAAGATATGCCAGAACTAATGATGGAAAGCAAACCGAGAAGTACATCCTCAACATGCGCTTCTGGGATTGCGTTGCGGAGATAGTCGTCGCCGTAGAACCATTGTACAAGGTTCTACGACAGGTGGATATGGAAAAGACGCCTCAAATGGGTCATATCTATCACTACATTCACCGAGCACAAGAAGAAATCAAGAGGGTTATGATTTCTCCAACCAAGTATAAACCCTTCATCGACATTATCTCCCAGAGGTGGAAGGATCAAATGGGTCGTGACATACATCGCGGGTAATTTTTTATTTAATTTTCTGAAATTTATTTAATTTTAATTCATCATGCTAAATTACTTATTAGATTTATAATTTTTTGTAGCGTATTATTTAAATCCCGCATACCAGTATCGATATGATCTTGGAACGACGGATAGTTTGTTATATCCGTTTCACAAGGTCATACAATGAATGACGACATCAATCAATGAAGCGGCACAAGCTCTAAATGAATCAAAATATTTCCAAGATTCAAGTGGCACTTTCGGAGATCCATTTGCAATATCGTGCCGAGATTCTATGGATCCAGGTAGATATAATTTTTTTTCAATTTATTTATTAATGATAAAATTGGTAATCTCGTTAGTCGTTACTAATATCAATTTTAAATCTATTGCAGTTGAATGGTGGTTGCAATTTGGAACCGAAGCTCCAACTCTTCGGAAGATTGCAACACGTATCCTCTCGCAAACCACATCATCAAGTGGATGCGAGAGTCTCCTTGATTCATACCAAGCCGCGCAACCGGCTTTCATATGCCCGATTAGAGAAGCTAGTATACGTTCCAGAAGACATGGCCATTACTTCCTTGGACTCTCAACGAATTCGGCAAGCAAGACGTCGATCGGAATCGGACTCTCCATCTTCCCAATCAAAGGGAAAAAAAAAGGCAACACCTTCAAAGGCAAAAGGCAAAGCCAAATGTAAACGATCAATTGATCCTTTGGATGCGATTGCAAAAGCAGAAGAGGACGAAGAAGACGAGCCCTCCGTTCATAGCAGTAGCAGCACAGAAGACGGAGGAGATGATGGTGATGATGATGGAGCTGGTGGAGAAGACACCGTCGTGCCATCAACACTACCACTTGATGATCTATGGACAAATGAGCAATACTTAGATCACGCCACCCAAGATGATGACCATGGTGCTAGAACCGGACAAACAACTCAGGTGTACAAGAAGAGAGGCCGGCGTCGAGGAGGTGGACCGACAGCTTTGCAAGATTACCATCACGATATGATGAGTAGTTTGCAAGAGATTTCTGAATCCACCTACTCTGTATCCAGTACCTACTCAACTGATGATGCAGGGTCTAGTTCTTGGAATCCCAACAAAGAAACGCTAATGTCAATGTGGTATAATGGATACCGAGGCATTATGTCATGGGAAAATTTTCAAATATGGGCATTAGAGACCTACGGTGTTGACCTTAGTCGTGTATGTCCCGAAGGCCAAGATATGTATGGCCCGTATGGGTATGACGGACGTCATTCGTCCACATTTTAAATATTGTATTCATGTAATTGACATTTGAATATTAATTTTAAGCATTTCTTTATCAATTATGTTGTTATTGAAGATTTGGAGCTATTTCTAAAATTTTAAATTAAAAAAAAAACAGTATGGTGTTTTCCGTACCGGACCATACCGAGTGTCGGTACGGTACCGTACCGTACCAATTTCGGCTAGGTACCGAAATCGGTACCGAAACCGAGATTTTAAACCATGGGTCTCATTGGCATGATCTCATCATGGCTTTGAAATCATTGCACTGGTTCGAGGTTCATCCTACGGCTTCAATGTTAGCACCAAGATCTAGATGGATGAGATAGGAAGAGAAATAGAGAAAAAGAGGTTAGGGAGAGAGAAATAGAGAGATAAGGAAGAGAACTAAAAATTGATATAGTCATTTCATATCTCATTTACAATCATCCTCCCCTTTATATAGAGGATTTACAAAGTAGAGAGAAAAGAACCCAAAGACTCTTAACTACTAATGAACTCAAGCAACTCAACCTCTTGGTATATGTCACTAATAGATCACTAACATTCAAGACTTGATATGAGTTCTTCATTTTCTTCATTCAATTACATTAGCTATATTGTTTCTTGTTTCGTGGTTGCTTAAGTGTAGTGTTCTATGTTGGTTGAAGTTGTTATTTGTGAGCCTAGTTTTAGTCCACCTTCAGGTGAACCTGGCCTCATATAAAGGTGGATGTTTAATACTTTTAGTTCGTATAGTGGGAGAAATATAAAGGTGGGTGTTTAATAGTTTTTAAACTGTAGAGTGGGAAGATCATTTTGTTGAATAAAGCTGAGAAAGGTTCATCTGGATGTTATCATCAACATTGGTCTCAATCTTGGTTTTGATGATAACAAACTAGAAATTAATGGTTTGATTGAGAAAAAAAAATTAGGTTTGATGTTGATATGTACACGACATTTGCGATCGGTCATCGGAATGATCAAAGAGAAACTAAAAATTCTAGAGAGGACGTTGCTTGATGCTCGAAAATGTATAAAAGCTTTGAAGACTAGATTTAGGATTAGAATCATTATAAAACCTTTAGGATGCATATTGATAATGATCAAAACCAAACCCAATGCATTGAAACCCGAACGAAATCCGAAGTAGACGATAGTTTCAGTTCATGGTTTAATATGAAGGGTCTATCGACCGACCTGTAACCAATCTTCGAGTAGCGAGCCCAACGACTCTTTTTTCAACCCCTGTGATTTGTTTTTCTTGAGTATCTCCACTTATAAATCCATAAATAATAAATACTTGTCTTAAGCCTTCCTCCGTCGAAAATGAACCTTGTTGAGTCATTTTACATAGTTTTCTAAGCTTTATTGTGTCATTCTTTGATAATACCCTAACTTGAGCTTATTTTCCTTGATTAAGACCTTCGTCTTCCAAGTTTCATCATCAAAAAATGCATCAAATGCATCAAGAGAAACTAAAAGCTTGACTTTAGGAACCAAGTTGTGTTGTTTTTTATTGCTCTATTTATTTGTATTTTGGTTAAATGAGAGCAATGTGCTCAATATACTGATGTGGCTAAATGCAACCAAGCACCAAGAGCAACACCAGTAGCAGCGGCAGCTCATCTTCAACTGTGGAAGCAACGAGCCGAAGTGGTTAAATTCCCTCTAATCATCATATTGGCCAAGTTCCAACATGCGGGGACCTTCAGCCCAGAGCAAAGCCGGAGGCATCCGATGCTTCTTCTCTTCCCTTGGATCAAGTGGTAGGAGATCTACTAATGTAATTGACTTTGATCTACTAACGATTTTTGGAGCAAGAACAAGAAGTGAGAGTTGAGAATAGCAATCTCCAAATGGTTTCACTTCAGTCGGATTGTCGATTGTCGGATTCTACCAGATGCAGCCAACAATCACTACTACCAATCAATGGTATCGACGATCCAAAAGGTTGGCCCAGGCTTTGCCCCTCCAACTCCTTATGAAATTTCTGGTCCATATCTTGATGCAGAGGTCAACGAGATTCGACAATGGATCTATAGTTTCAAAAGGGCAGTGGGAGCAATATGGTTGCACATTCATATGTGATAGCTGGACCGGGCCACCCGGATGAGCATCATCAACTTTCTATTCTACTGCAATAAGAAGATCGTGTATCACAAATCAGTGTATGCTTCAAACCATTACCATGACGCGTTCTACATCTCAAAGTTGATGAAAGACATGATTGAGGAGATTGGTCTGCAAAACATCATGCAAATTGTTACGGACAACGGCGCAAACTTCAAATAGGCAGATGAGCTAATTGAAGATGACTATCCTTACCTAACTTGGACTCCATGTATAGCACATTGCATAGATCTCATGATGAAAGATATGAGTGATCTGCCAATGGTGAAGTTCATAGTGAGTCTTTTTTTTCCTCATCTAGGAGAATTGGGATTTGTTACATCCTTTAAAAGCTGATTCAATTTTGCCCAAAATAAAGTTCATTCAAATTTCTAAACAAATACCTAAAATGAAGGACCTAAATAAAACATGTATTTAAATTCTTTCCTTATTGTCTTCTTTAATTGCTACATGTCTATCCATACCAGTCTTATCATGTTTGCCTACTCTCAACTATGATTTAACTAAATATCATTACATTAAGAGATCCTATTATAGAAATAATTATACCTTTATCTATTATATAAGGTTAGGTCATGGAACCTTTTGAATATCTTTCCAGTAGTTCCTAGACATTAGAGACGAAATATTTCTCTAAGAACAAGCCTTACTTCTGGAATTCAGGGGAATTTGTGGTAAGCAGGTAGCTAGCTCCCTTATCATTTGAGCTCTGACCCTAACTTAAATCTTTATACCTTCTACTAGCTTTTAGGTTTGATGATATCTCTTCAATCATTCTAGTTATTCAATCTCAGGCCCTTGCATGTTAGTGTCTATTGCCTATTACAAGCAATCTAAATTCAGCTGAAATCTTCCATACTGATTTTTAACTCAGAGCTATGGTCTATAGTCTACGTGTAACTCGTATCTGTGGAATGAAACTAGGATGATCATAGATGAGCTTCTATTGCCAAATATTCTTTGCTAATTATAATTTATAAGCAATACTCATTGCAAAATACTGGAAAAGAGTCATCATTGTACACCATTCATAGCAGCTAGAGACAAATGCATATTCAATAACAATACTACATAAAGGGCAGTTCCAGCCGGATTTGCACAATTAAATGTTCACTAGAAGTTTACCCATGGTTTTAAATACCGCACCGTACCCCCGAGTACAATCGGTATTTACCGGTTTTTTGAAAAATCAGTACCGGTACACTTCGGTACCAACCACCCCGATACCAGCCCTTTATAGCCATTGGAAAATTTTTATGCATTCCTAACAACTAAATTAGCTGTTGGGACCCTTTTTAGTAGATTATGTGTTTTGTAGCTTAAAATCATGTGTTGAAGCTTAAAACTATATTTTGTAGATTAAATTTGAAAAATAAAATAATAATAATAATAAATCTCGAGACAAGCTGATACCAAGTGTCAATACGGTACCGGTATGTACCGCTACTGGCCCTGGATCAAGATTGGTACCGGTACGAGATTTTAAACCATGCCATTTATGACTAAGTGGTATATAACTATATATGATCTGACAATCTATTCATTCTGATATTTACATAGCTGGTCCGTAATGTATGACTGTATGAGTGAGCAATGAGAGAGCAACTTACAGTCTTGAATTGTAGTAAAGGTATGGAACACAAAGCAAAAACATCAGCCAATTTCCAGACAATAAAAAGAGTAGGCACAAGACAGCTTGCAAGGCAAACTCTGGATATATCACTTTATTTATCCGAGAAGCTGAATCATATGGATTAATATAATCAAATTCCAAATCTGCCAAGCACATAAGCTGCAAAACACAATGGATAGAATATATAATTACTCAGGGAAAAATTGCAACTGCAACTAGGTAGTATTGGAAAAGGCAAGAAAATGAATAACTTTGCAATGGACAAACACAGGCTACATAGATCTAAAAATTAGTGGTAGTATTTAATTTTCATGTCCAGTTCTCAGCCAGCATTGCAAAAGATAAAAATGAAACAAAACATTATCAGATATGTGTAAGGAATTGATATTCTGAAGCGATATGTTGGAATTGCCAACTTGCTGCACCTATGTACCAATTAATACAATGAAACATACTATTCACATCAATATTAATGCATTTACACATCTGTGATCTAAATTAGTTTAAGAATGTGTCTCTTACAAAAGATAAAATTCAAACAAAATGTTTTCTGATCAGTGTAAGCAATTGATGTTCTGAAGCCATATCATGGCATTGGCAACTAATTGCACCTGTGTACCAATTAATACAAGAAGCAAAACGCTATTCACATAAATATGAATGCATTATACTACTGTGATCTAAATTAGTGTAAGAATGTGTCTCTTACAGAAGTGATGACTTAGAAGCCCAACACAAATTTTCTTCATCATGGTAATTACAATTTCTTAAAATTTTAAGTGAGAGAGAAAAACAACAACAAAGAAATCACAAAGAACATTATTAAGTTTGTGGATGACCTATAACCACTCGTACTTGAAAAGAGCTTCATCTATACTTTTATATACTTAAACACTTCTCATGTGTTAGCAAGTGAACTTTACTACCAGTGGCAAAAAATGAACCATATCTTGGTGGTGCTAAAAAACTAATGTGAAAGTATAATATTATTTTTAAAAATAATAAACAAAAAAACTAATATACGTATTTGTATATATTAAGGTGTGAAAAAAATATGAAAGTAGTTATGGTCTAATGGTACTGATACTTGCTGTCTCATAAAATGTCATGGTTCAAGTCCCCTCTTTATTTTTATTTTCTTTTAATTTAAGCCACCCTCTATAGTTATACATAGCAGGAGTCTCACAACTCTTCGGAGGGTCGTGGACACCCCCAATTTTAGTTGCAATCTGGTGCAGTGCACTACAATCACTGAAGTATTGAATAACCTTCAAATTTCAACCTCACCATTTTAAAAAGAGGCATTCAGATATTCTTTGTTCAAGATATTAGGGTCATAAACATGATGTCAAGCAGTTAACAACAGTTTCCTGTGTATATCTGTAAATATATACTTATATTTGAAGTAAAAATATTTATAAATAAATGATAAAGAAGGTGACTACTGAGGACATCAAACTGAGAACAAAATGATCAACAATTGTAAGGCCTCTAACATGACCATCTATCCTCAATAGTGTCACCACCCAGAATGCCTATGGTCAATCAGAAGGCTTGAGCACTTCTATCTTGGCAGTAATTATCACCAAACAACCTCATCCCAACTATTTTACTGGATCTTGTGTCAGGATACCCAACCTTAATCATTGACCAAAAGAAATGAAGCTAAATGAAACCACTGAGTTCACTCCGGAGATTCGGGTCCAAACAATTTGATGCCGCCCTCATGAAAATAAAAGTAAAAAAGAGAAGATTGAGTAAGGCCATCAGACTCTTTCAACTCGGAACGGGGGGAAACAACTAAAAGATCGGATTTTTCTTCTCCAAAAGGAATGCATAGAGAAAGACTTCGAATCTTAGAAGGGTTTGCGCGCAGATAAAGTACGATTTGCTTATGAGTATCCGCGCAAAGAGGGAGAGTTACCTGGAAGATGACCAGAACGATGAGGACGACGAGGAAGAAGAAGGAGGTGAGCCAAAAGAACACCATCACCTCGCCCCACAAGCTCGGCTGCCGATTAATCTATCTCCCTTGATGAATACGGCGGTGGTGGCAAATAGCAAATCGAGCTGCTCACTGTATCTCAGCATGGGTTAGTTCAAAAGTTCAACTCTTGTGGCCCACCAACAGGTCATCTATGAATCACCACGAAATGGCAACTAGGAATCCATTCATCGGCTTGGAGGTGCGAGTCGATTTTGCGGTCTTTCTCTCTCTTATTTTTGTCCATCTTTCCTATATTTACCTTATAAAGCTTGCGTAACTCTATCATTAGCTGATTAAATGGATGTTACAAAAATCATTCAAATGAATATAAGAAATGGCACGTTAGAAGGAGATAAATAATATGATTATTAGGAGGTATTGTAAGATAAATCTTTTATAAGTATTTTATGAATATAAGAATATCATAAATAAATTAGTAAAATAAGATCTTACTTGATGACGACATATTTGCAGCGGAATAAACTTTTGGATCTCCAAGAAAAGTTGGGTCTTCCTCCACAACACCGTCTCAAATGTTCTGCTTTTGATGGGGAAAGCAACTATGAGCTAGGTTTTTCCACACGGTGTATAGAGGGGACCTAGCCTCTATTTATAACTGATTATATGGGTCCGTTCATCACGGGCTTCATTAATCGGGCCTACACTTGATTAATCACACCAATCATGGTTAAATGTTTCAAGCTCGAATCACATGGATCAAGATCACATGAGCTAACAGACATCTCAATAATGGATCATAAGATCAAACCCATTTTTATTAAATCAAAACATTACAATTGATTGTAGCCCACATATAAAAAATGAAAATATAGAATATTTAAAAAATATTCTAACATTCTCCCACTTGGGCAAAATCAATTGTAAAATTTTATTTTTGAAAAAATTTAAAAAATGACACTCGGGTTTAATCACATATTTTAAAAAAAAATGTGGCCAAAAAATAAATAAATAAAATAAAAATGATCCAAGATGCAACACTTATTATGACTCATATCAACAACCAATGATATCGAATCATGACAGCCATCATGACAATACTGGACATAAGACTTTCTATGGTCACGAATACCACTGACATTGCTAACAATTGTCATTGGTGTGGAGTGTAGCATGAAAATAACACTCAAAATAATCCGATAAGAACAGTGTTATTTTCATTGTCAGTCCTCATACTTTCTCTTCTAGATATACCTTTCGGCAGGAGAAAGCGTATGGTTTTTTAAAAAAAAAACCATCAAGTCCCTAGACTCAAAATTGGCATCAATCAATGGGCAACATGATTCACATGACATCGAGCCTTTAAACAAAAATCATTATGTCTCTAGACTTAAATATGGTATCAATCAAGAGACATTCTAATTCAAATGATACCAAGTCTTAAATAATTATTGAACACATATATTAAATATGACAATATGATCTCAAAAGAAAAAGAGTTTATTATTGAACATGCGATAACATAAACCTAACAATCATGTATCAAAGTGCTCAAAACAAAAGGAAAAATAACTCTCACTAACCAAGCACATCAAAAGAACTCAGAATGCCTATATTTTCAACATGTCTTTTAAAGACTATGGGTCTGAGTCCCTTGGTTAAGGGATCAGCAAGCATCAGATCTGTCTCTATGTGTTCAACTAAAATATCTCCTTTCTTTACAAGATCTCTAACAGTCAAAAATTTGATTCTAAATGTATGGAGTCTTGTAATGAGATCTACAATGTGAAGTCATATATTAATATTTTTAGGTCAGGTAGCTTGATATTCAGCTAGTTACTAATAGAAAAAATATTTTCCTCCCACTGACCTTCACATTTATATATTAATCAATTATTTTCTTCACATCCTATTAGTGTCACTATCTTATCAACAAGTGATCGATTTATGAATCAGTTAATCAATGAGACTACATTAGTTTTCAAGAACATGTCCCCTTTAGGCAGATAGATTTTCTAGACCAACACACACTCTAATAACTTCATCACAGTATAATTAGAATGTGTTAGATTAAATTATAGGGCATATAATAAAATTGAAATTGAGGCTAACCAAATATTACATATTCATCTTTGGGCAGAACATGCAATCACGAAATAAAGCCTCGATGAGTTAAATAATGAGACGCTGATTTTCGAAAACTTATCACCTTTGGGCAGACAGATTTCTAGACCAATGCACACTCTTCTAACTCCATTACAAAACTTCCAATTAAAACATCCAATAATCATCCTTTGGAATAAATTATTGAATGAATTAATTTGAAGCATTCCTCGGATGATAAGAAAAACCACTAATCACTACAAGTAATCCCACTTTGACAGTAATTACAAGCAATAATCAGTGAAAAACCTTATATGGGAATCAATTGCCCACATGTCAAATATTCAAATCCAATATATATTGCAAAATTGGTACAAGAATAAAGTACCATGATTAATAATGAATTTAAATCAATGACCATTTCAAATTATTATTTATGTTTATGTGGTTGTAAATTATGCCAATATCCCCACCTAATTGTAGCTATATTAGGTTTCAAATATATATAAAAAATTGGCAGCATTATTTACAATAATGAATTAATATTTTAAGTAATCCACGTAACATAAAATGAATAATAATATTATCACGTAAATAATAAATCACATGTATTCTACATCAAGCTAAATGTAGCAAAATTTGAATCATGACAATAAAATTTACAATAAAGAATCATGAAACGAATCATGCTGATAAAATTATGATAATAAATCAGCTATACTGTGTCAATTATGCAGTATTATTATAATATCAGGATAATAATGCTGCATTATGCCTAAATTAAGCAGAAAAATAAGTCTATTTATTATGCGCAGAACTTTTATAAGCAGACTGAAAAATTGGAAAAATATCATTAATAGCATTAGGTCCATATTCAAGACCCAATAGCCCAGTTCAGTTCCAGCACAAGATATGAAAGATTTTGCAGTCACATTTCTACGTACAATAGATGTACCATGACAACGACAACAAAATTGACAATAATAAAATATTAATGTCAATTATAACATATGAGCAAAATTAGCATAATATACTAATCTATGCTACGTCCGTATAGGCTCATGAGTGGGTAGATAATAATATTGTATTCAAAATTTCATGCCATGATCTAATTTTTAAGTAAATTGATCAAAAACATAGTGAACCAATTAAAATTTCATAGAATTAAAATTGAACCAATCATAAAGGATCAATTAAGCATGAATTAAATGAAATTAAGCTGAATCAATCATAATTTCGACGAATCGATAAAAAATTAAACTGAACCACTCAAAAAATATGGTGATCTGGTTAAAAATAAGCTGAACGATTGCGAACCAAATGAAAGTGAGCTGAACCATTCATAATTTCAACTGAACCGATTGTGATGTAGAAATAAATCACTGAAATATGAATGAACCAATCAATTGAATCAAACCAAAACAATGAACCAGTTTAAGATCAGAAATAAATCGGAAATAAAATTGAATTGAACCCCACATAATATAATTGAACCAGGCAATTGACCCAAATCAATTTAACCCAGAACCAGATTGAACCAAAACTGAAATAAACCTAGGTTCAATTAAAAGGTTGGACCGGTATTAATAAAAAACTGTTGAACCAACATTTGATGGGCCCGCTGAGCAGGCCCGAGAGGCAGGGTCTGCCCGGCCCGCCGGGACCTTGTGCCTGTTAGGGCACAGGGCAAGCAGCGCGGCACGCGGAGCGCCTGCTCAAGCTCGCGTCGCGCGGCAAGAAGCGAGCGCTGCATGCCTCGCGAGACAAAGCCGTTCGCATTAGCAAACCCCAGAGGTGCTCGCGTCAGCAAGCCCCAGAGGTGCTCACGTCCCCAGGTGAGAAGCAACGAACTCGGCCCCTCTCGCTGACGCTTGGCAATCGCTCAGAAGCGAACGCCGCTCGCATCAGATGAGGCCTCGCAATCGCGGTGCTTTCACGCCGCCACGACTGCTCGCTTCGCGAAACACGCCCACGCGGGCCGCCCCGAAGGAGATGCAAGCGCTGCTCACGCAACAGCGCAGCGCTCGCGTAAGCAGCGTGATCCCGCATAGGCGACGCTCAACGTGAGCGGCCTGGGGCGAGTCGCGAGTGCCTCGGAGGCACAACGACAAAAGAAAAAAGATGCATACCTTGAGAAGTGCGGCACACGCTCAACGAGAAAAAGAAAAAAAGAGAAGCAAGACGCAGAACATTTATGCGTACATAAATCAGAAACAGCACACATGAATAGAGGCAGGATGCGCACACGGAGACACAGCAGGCAAACACGATTGCAATAGACGCTCGGCGTTGACCACCTGGTGTCCTGCTGTCCGCGGCGGTGTGTGCCGCATGCCACGCACGTTGAGGCACACCGAGATAAAAACGCCAGCAAAGAAAATCGAGACATGATAATGATTCATGAGTAAAAACATCTCAAAATCCATGGTCTTATGGTGCAGGCGAGCAAGAAAATGACGCGCTCGCTGAGGGAGATGCACGCGGATCAAGGCAGATAAAACTTTGAAATAATAGCATCATGATACATATTTCTGATCAAGAACACACGAAACCAACCGTGCATACCCATGCACAGCAACAAAATCCGAGAAAAAAAAAATTTCATGTTCAGCGAACCACGAGCAATTCCACGCGGATAAATTTTTTGAGAAAGATGCACAGAACCCTATCGGCTGAGAGCGATCACAAAAGGAGATTTAAAGCATCATAGAAGCATAATAAAAAGTATCCGAAAGAATAGATACGACGATCAACGGAAAGATTAATTTTAATATTCAAACATGATGAATCAAAATTTAAACAGATTATTCATCATATTAAAATCATCCCATAATTATCATAAACGAATTCTTAAATTCATGAAAAGGGGCTCTGATACCAATTGTAAGACAAATCTTTTATCAAGTATTTCATGAATATAAGAATATCATAAATAAATTAGTAAGATAAGATCTTACTTGATGACGACATATAAATATTAAATATTCTAACAGGTATTTGATACGAGGTAATACATTCAGATAATCTTGTCTTTAAATTATCTGGATCTCACATATTATTTTGTTTGGTGTCTCACTTGTGCAGGTAATGTGGATTACCTTAGTAATTCAGATTGTCATCAAAGTGGTAATCCAGATTGCTCAATAGAGATGTTTCTATATGAATTATTTCTGAAGTGGTAATCTTGAATTAATTTTTATGATAAAATTATCATCCTTAAACTCTAGATTTTTTTTTTATGATAATATGGTTATTAGGAGGTATTTGATATGAGGTAATACATTCAGATAATCTTGTCTTTAAATTATCTGGATCTCACATATTATTTTGTTTGGTGTCTCACTTGTGCAGGTAATATGGATTACCTTGGTAATCCAGATTGTCATCAAAGTGGTAATCCAGATTGCTCAATAGAGATGTTTCTATATGGATTATTTCTGAAGTGGTAATCTTGAATTAATTTTTATGATAAAATTATCATCCTTAAACTCTAGATTTTTTTTATGATAATATGGTTATTAGGAGGTATTTGATACGAGGTAATACATTCAAATAATCTTGTCTTTAAATTATCTGGATCTCACATATTATTTTGTTTGGTGTCTCACTTGTGCAGGTAATGTGGATTACCTTGGTAATCCAGATTGTCATCAAAGTGGTAATCTAGATTGCTCAATAGAGATGTTTCTATGTGGATTATTTCTGAAGTGGTAATCTTGAATTAATTTTTATGATAAAATTATCATCCTTAAACTCTAGATTTTTTTTATGATAATATGGTTATTAGGAGGTATTTGACACGAGGTAATACATTCAGATAATCTTGTCTTTAAATTATCTGGATCTCACATATTATTTTGTTTGGTGTCTCACTTGTGCAGGTAATGTGGATTACCTTGGTAATCCAGATTGTCATCAAAGTGGTAATCCAGATTGCTCAAGAGAGATGTTTCTATATGGATTATTTCTGAAGTGGTAATCTTGAATTAATTTTTATGATAAAATTATCATCCTTAAACTCTAGATTTTTTACAAGTTCTTTGCTCCTCCCACGACTTTTCCCATGACATAATATTATAATTATATTATAATTATATTATATTATATATTTTATTTTATTTTATTTTAATAATATAATGTTATATTATTATTATAATATTATAAATATTATACTATAATATTATATATTATGTATTACATTATATATTATATATTACATTATATATTATATTATATATTCTTTATATTATATTATATTATATTATATTATATTATATATATAATATATTATATAATATGATTAATTATAAGTTTATAATATATTTGTGAAAATGGTATTTTCGAAAAGTATATCTCATTACTTAGTAATGTATTTGTTATACCAAACATATCTATGTGAATTCTAACAATCTTATCATAACATTACTTGTGTATACCAAACACTATATTCTACATTACCAACAATCTTTTTAGTAACAATCTATATGAAAGATAATCTAGATTGCTTGGTAATCTAAAAAGTAATGCACCAAACGCCACCTTAGCTAAATATAGTGTGAACTTAAGGGAAATTCTCAATTGTGGTCCATTTTTTTTATTGATCTCAATTGTCTACCTAATTATATATAGTCTACCATCTAAGATTCGTGAGTTTGGTTGTTAAAAAAGAATAAAATATTCAACTTTATGGGAGAGAGTCTTTGCTTTGGAGACTCAAACTCACCACTATAGTTAGAGCTCTCGTTCATTGCCTTTGAGAATGACTTCGCTAGAAGCTGGCAAGGGCTCAGTGGAACCTTGTTAACATCTCCTTCTCCAACTTTGCTATCTTCAGCGAGGGCAAGTTTGTCGGCCAAGTCTCTTTGTAGCTAGACCTTGCCATTAATGTTTCCACTGCAAAAGTTGAAATCGTTATCGTCGCTAAAGGCAACGGCTTTCCGCTTCCACGACACCGTTGTGGCCCTCCAGCTCGCATCCTTGTGCTTCCTCTATCGATACTGCAGTCAACACGGTGCGCAGTGGAACCTCACTAATATCTCCTTCTCCAACTCTGCTATCGCCGGCGAGGGCGAGTTCATCGGCCAAGTCTCCTCGCAGTTGGACCTTGCCATTAACGTTCCATCCTACCCACGTTCGAGCACTTCCTCCATCGTCGTTGTAGTGCTCGACGCAATAGCCACAATAGCAGCTTCAACGACACGAGGAGGAGGAGGTTTTAGGGGTGAGCGGGTCTGGGCACCCTGTATTTTTTATGATACTCGGACCCTATCCTGTATAGGACCGATTCCTAAGTTTTGGAATCGAAACCTACCCTGTTGGAACCTAGAATCGAACCCTACCCGGAACCACATGTTTCGGTTCCGGGTACCCGATGTGTTGGACCCAAAATCGAAATCGGTTTTAACCGGTTCTTAAATTTTTATCCCGAACCCTACCCGAATTTAATTTGGGTCTACCCAGAACCTACTCAATCGGGTCAGTTCCAACCGGTTCCGGGTCTACCCGGTATCCATGCACACCCCTAGGAGGTTTAGTATGCCGCAGGGAAGCGGCAGCAAAGTCTGGCGCACACAGTCGTCGTGGCGTCGGTCATCTTTGTGATAGGCACCCACGAGTTCGCTGGGTCCTTGAAGATTAGTGCGCGCATCGATGGCCGCTCGCTAGGAGGGCAGGCTTCGCTAATGACGAAGAAGGCATCCGGCATTGGATTGGATTGCACACTACCTTCCCCATTCTTGGATCAAACAATGGACTAATGCAAGCGATGAAGATGAAGCTCGGGGCAAGAATAATTAACATTTAGAGACAAAGTTATTAATTGTTAAGGGTTATTAGACGAAAATGATTTGAAATTTGGTCGAATTCTCAATTATGGTCAATCATTTGATTAGTCTCAATTGTATATATGTCCTTTAAGAGAATTATACTTCTAAATAAGTATGTAACTGCATTCAAATGGTCCTTTAAAGTGCATTAAAAATGGTAAAAATCACTAATTTCCTTATTCTGACGTGCTTACATACTTCTACAAAATTCTATAATTAATAATTAATAATTGAGTTATTAGACGAAAATAGCCCGAACTTTAGCCGAATTCTCAATTGTGGTCAATTCTTTGATTGGTCTCAATTGTATATAAGAATTTACACATTGGTTCCTGTTATAATCCATTGTATGTAGGGGTGAGCATGGACCAGTTAATCAGTCCATTAACTTCGATTTTTAAAAATCATTAACCGTAAACCAGTCCATTAACTTCGATTAACCGTCATTTTGGTTTTGATTTTTTCAGTTCGGTTAACCAATAAAAAAATTTAACCTGCAAACATAACATTATACAAATCATATAGAGAAAAATCCAAACAAATACCGAATCCTCATTGGGAAAAAAGGAAAAAAAAGAGTGAAACTACCTTGAGCCAAGATAATGTGATGCAAAAATTATTTTTTTATTTTTTTATTTTTTTATTTTTTTTATTTTTTTTAGTTTTTTATTTTTTATTTTTTTTGCAATTTTTTATGATTTTATAAATCGGTAAATTTTTAATTTTTATAATTTATAAATTATTATATATATATTAAAAATTAATAAATTATATTGAACCGGTCGGTTAACCGAAACCGATGAACTTTTTAAATTGTGGATCGAACCCGAAATCGAAAACCAGTTTTTTTCAAAAACATAAACCGAAATTGAAAAAACCAATTCGGTTAACCGCAAAAACCAGTTCAATTTCGACCAATTTTTCGGTTAATCAAAAAATCAATTTTTTTTTCTCATCCCTAATTGTTTACCAACCATAAGTATTTTTATTATTTTGCTAACATTGTGATCCAAAAATCAAGTTACTTTTTAATTAGGTCTCTCTCTCTCTTTTGCTGAACATACTTTAGTGAAAGTCTAAAATTCTCCTGTAAGGATACAAATTAAGAACAAGGAGAAGTAGCTATATATATATATATATCCTTTGCTTTGCTGAGCATACTTTCGTAAAAGTCTAAAATTCTCCCGTAAGGATACAAAATAAGAACGAGGAGAAATAGTTGAACATATCCTTTGCTGATATGAGTCTTGATTGGACTAGCACTTTAGGCCCGGTCGAATTAGGCACAGAAGCGCTCATACTCATGAACCAGACTTAAGTCAAGCCAGACGGCTTGGCTTTGAGGCTCCACCCGACCATACAGTGATATAAGAATTTACACATTGGTTCCTGTTATAGTCCATTGTCTGTAGGGGTGAGCATGGACCAGTTAACCGGTCCATTAACTTCGATTTTTGAAAATCATTAACCGTAAACCAGTCCATTAACTTCGATTAACCGTCATTTTGGTTTTGATTTTTTCAGTTCGGTTAACCAATAAAAAAATTTAACCTGCAAACATAACATTATACAAATCACATATAGAGAAAAATCCAAATAAATACCAAATCCTCATTGGGAAAAAAGGAAAAAAAAGAGTGAAACTACCTTGAGCCAAGATAATGTGATGCAAAAATTAATTTTTTATTTTTTTTATTTTTTTTTATTTTTTATAATTTTTGTAATTTTTTATAACTTTTTTATATTTTTTGCAATTTTTTATGATTTTATAAATCGGTAAATTTTTAATTTTTATAATTTATAAATTATTATATATATATATATTAAAAATTAATAAATTATATTGAACCGGTCGGTTAACCGAAACCAATGAACTTTTTAAATTGTGGATCGAACCCGAAATCGAAAACCAGTTTTTTTCAAAAATATAAACCGAAATTGAAAAAACCAATTCGGTTAACCGCAAAAACCAGTTCGATTTCGACCAATTTTTTGGTTAATCGAAAAATCAATTTTTTTTTCTCATCCCTAATTGTTTACCAACCAAAAGTATTTTTATTATTTTGCTAACATTGTGATCCAAAAATCAAGTTACTTTTTAATTAGGTCTCTCTCTCTCTCTCTTTTGCTGAACATACTTTAGTGAAAGTCTAAAATTCTCCCGTAAGGATACAAAATAAGAACAAGGAGAAGTAGCTATATATATATATATATATATATATATATATATATATATATATATATATATCCTTTGCTTTGCTGAGCATACTTTTGTAAAAGTCTAAAATTCTCTCGTAAGGATACAAAATAAGAACGAGGAGAAATAGTTGAACATATCCTTTGCTGATATGAGTCTTGATTGGACTAGCACTTTAGGCCCGGTCGAATTAGGCACAAAAGCGCTCATACTCATGAACCAAACTTAAGTCAAGCCAGACGGCTTGGCTTTGAGGCTCCACCCGACCATACAGTGATATTCATGTCCTTATTAATTATGAGGGATTCATCATTACGAGCATGATATCTCCGGGATCAGCCTCGACCCATTCTGAGCAACATCCCTATAAGATTACGGGGCGACACCATCGCCAATCACTCCTCATCATGCAATATACATAGACACGACAGGCATCAGGTACCAGATATTCCAATTTCTATTACCTCCACCTTAACATATTCTGACTTAAGCGTCATAGTGTGTTTTTGCAGCCCCCCATGTCGGAGTTCCACCTCATCAGGAGATACACCAGACCGGACCGCATCGCTTCAACTTCAAGCAGGAATATTTGGCGTCCATCGTAAATTCGAGTAAACCTTACCTTCCCCGCAATGGTTGGTACCCGGAGCCAAGCGAACGCCGCCGCACGCAGACAACACCGTAGCGGCGACGTCTCCCCGCTACCTAGCTAGAGACTTTGAAACAGTGACGTGTGACACTCTAACACCAGCCAACCCCTCACGAGAAGAATCCTAGGGTCTGATAAATGACCTTCAAGCGGAGAACTAGCGATTAGCAGCTCAGGTCAAGATGCTGATGCGGTACCAGGAACAACACTCAGCCGAACATGAGCGTCACCGCTCAGAGCATGATGGAGACAACCACTCGAAAAGAAGGAGACCAGTTTTCGTCCTCCGGGACGAGGTCTCCCACACACCCCATCAGAGAGAAGAGAAGAACATCGGGGTCACGAATGCTGCCCCTCCTTTCCCCGTTGACTCGGGACCCTTCGCCGAGCACATCATGGCGACATGCTTTCCACCCAGATTCAAAAGTGAAACTACCTTGAGCCAAGATAATATGATGCAAAAATTAACAATTTAATTTTTTAATTTTTTAATTTTTTTTTAATTTTTTTAATTTTTTTAATTTTTTTAATTTTTTTAATTTTTTTAATATTTTTAATATTTTTAATATTTTTAATTTTTTTAATTTTTTTAATTTTTTTGTAATTATTTAAAATTATTTACATTTTTTATGATTTTATAAATCATTTTGGTAAATTTTTAATTTTTATAATTTATAAATCATTTTATATATATATATATATATATATATATATTAAAAATTAATAAATTATATTGAATCGGTCGGTTAACCGAAACCAGTGGACTTTTTAAATTGTGGACCGAATTTGAAACTGAAAATTGTTTTTTTTTCAAAAACATAAACCGAAACCGAAAAAACACTACTAGAAAAATGGTCATCAGCAACGGCTGATGCCGTTGCTGAAGAGCATCAGCAACGGCTGAGCCGTTGCAATAGCGCCGTGACAGAAAGTCGCATTGCTGATGACTTAGCAACGGATCAGCAACGGCCGCTCGGGCCGTCGCTAAAACTATTATCAGCAACGGTTTTGCCACAGACCCGGAGCCGTTGCTGATAACATTAATAGCAACGGCCGCTGAGTCCGTAGCAACGCCGTTAGTAAAACTCCGTCGCTAAGCCGTTGCTGTAGGTCATCAGCAACGGCTTTCGATACACTTTTAGCAACGGCTTTCCCACGGACGCCCGTGGGAAAGCCGTTGCTGATGACCTATGCCTGCAACCAGAAAATTTGAAAATTTCAAATTTCCATTGATACATTGATACATTTATCTGATACATAACTCACACACCCATACCCTCATACACACATTCATTCACACATCACAAACATCTCATACACATTCATTCACACATCACAAACACACCAAGATATACATCAAAACAATTATATTTATATTCATAATTATCCACGATAGTATAAACACAATTCAAATGTAAAATTGAAGTATCAACATCTCAATAACATAGTCAATATAAATTAAACAAGTTCAATATCTGAGTAACAAAGTCAATATAAACAAAATCTCACGATGACGATGGAGGATGGCCTGGATCATATGGCGGGGTCTGGAGTGCTTGAGTGTACACCGGCGTGGACTGACTCGAGGATGATGGATTAGATGATGCCAAAGAGATGCCTGCTTCGGGATGACCCGACAAGTTGCGTAGCATAGCTTCTATATTCGCCATCGTCTGACTCTGACGCGCCATCGTCTGACTCTGACGCTCCATCATCTCAGTCTGACGCGCGACCGTCTCCTCTAGTGTCCTTATCCTATTACTATGATCATAACTGGATCTAGAGGTGGACGGCCGCTCACCAGCGACCGGAGGGGTCGGTGCCCCAAGTGGCCCTAGTACGGCTCGCGCATGACCACTATCTGCGAAGCCATATACGCGGCCATGGTCCCAGCCACCTGCGGCCTCGACCCACGATGCTGCGTCAAAGTCCTCGGGGGTACCCCCGCGCTGCACCACCCTCCGGCTGTACGTCTCCTACTCGAGTTTGATTTTTTGTTTAATATTTATCATAAAACTTAAATTATAAATATATAATGAATAATTTAAACAAATATATAATTACCACAATGTATGCAGCGCGGTTGTCGATGTACTCCCCCGTCCCATGTGCTCGACGGTGAGTCCGCTCAAACACCGCCATCGGGGAGGGTCGCTGGACAGTCCCGTCATCCGACACCGTCGTCTACATTTACAAAACAAATACATTAATTAGTACACATAATAACAAATAAAATATATAATTAAACGATATACTTACCATACGGTTTGCGTGCACTGCAAATGCAACAGAGCCGCCGGTGTGACGCGCTGCTCCCCCCGACATGCGATTTCTAGCCGCATTCTGAGAAACCTCCTGCCATCGATCCATCGACCATATCCCCACGAGCTGGTCCCATATATCCGGAGTAATCCAACTGGGGTCGTATCCCCGAGTCTCCGCGATGTTAGTGGTCCCAGCTCGGGCCATCGCTCGGGACCGAGCCTGCCCCAGCTGCCCGTTGTACCTTGCCCGGGAAATAGACTCCCAGGCAGCGTAAATGAAGGACCTCTGGTCCTCGGCCTATGTATAGCGAGCCTGCAAAATAATAATATCAGTACCAATTCTTAATATATCATCATGCATGTAAAAAAAAAAATAATACGTGCCTCAAACTCGCGCCATAACATGTCGACGTGCTCGCTAGGCACGTGAGACCACGTAGGCCATGCCCCGTGCATGTATCGTCGAATAGTAGAAGAAATGCTCCTCGGCACTTCTTCTTGCTCGAACCTGCACAACAAAAATAAATTTTAATATTATATTATGATATAATGAATTTGTAATGATTCATAATTCATGATATATTACCGCTCCCCAATCACGCTGATCAATCTACGTGACTCTGTGGCTGGTGGAGGCTGCCACCTGTTCGGCCCGCGTGGCCGCCTGCGTCTGGATGTACTAGCCTCGGCAGTATCATCCTCATGAGGATCAGCAACAGGAGGATCAGCAGCATGAGTAAGTGCTGGAGTCTCACCGATCGGAGACTCCGAAGCTCTCCTGCGTCGATAACCACGACCAGACATATCTGTCGAACAGACATATAATCAGATTATTGTATAAATAGTAGAGATATATTTAATAAAATATATATACTTTATAATTATTCCTCATCATCTGAATAATAGTTTTGCTTCCGATGACAATCATAAGTGACAGCTCCCTCAGTCCACAATGTTTTCAATTCATCTATCAAGGGTCTGAGAAATATGTCAATTTCTTTTCGCGGACCCTTAGGACCCGGAATAATCATCGAAAGATAAATAAATTCATCTTTCATGCACATTGACGGTGGCAAATTATAAACTGTCAGCAGCACTGGCCAAACTGAATAAGGAGTTGCAGAATGCCCAAACGGATTAAAACCATCTGTGCACAATCCCAATCTGATATTTCTAGTATCCATAGCAAATGAAGGATAACATGTATCCAAATGTTTCCATGCTTCACTGTCAGATGGATGAGTCATTACTGTATCATCACGACTTCTTGCATGCCAACTCATGTAGGGGGCTGTCTTTTCCGACATGAATAATCTTTGAAGCCTCGGTGTTAGTGGAAAATACCGAAGCACCTTAAACGGGATATTTTTCTGTCGGACCGATTTCTTCTCCTTGTAACGAGGGTGTTGACATACAGGGCATTTATCCAACTGCACATTTTCTTTATAATATAAAATGCAATTATTTTGGCACGCGTGTATTTTTTTGTACCCAAGCCCCAATTTTCTCATCAGCTTTTTAGTTTTATAAAAAGTAGGCTCAAACTTGTTATCAGTAGGCAGCATTCCATTAATCAATCCAGCAATCCGATCATACGCAACTCCGCTGATATTACAATCGGCCTTGATGTTTAAGAGCTGTGTCATTGCTGAAAACCTAGTGTATTTAGGACAATTCTCATACAAAGGTTCATCGGCAGCTTTCAACATCTCGTAAAATTCTGCAGCTTCTTTATTCGGTAATTCAATCTCTACCGCAGCCCCTACTTCTGTGATATCAACCGCTGTAGTATCTGGTGGGACTGATGTCTGAAGATCTGGCCGATCAACATTATCATTCAGGCGGAATTGACCCCCAAGACTATCAAGTATCATAGTTCTATAGGGATTACATTGACCGGATGAAGAAGCACCAGCAGAGGAAGATTCACCATATGTCTGAACGACAGGATTGCTCGACGTCCCGACTTCGCGTGACTCCCCGTGACAAGTCCATAGAAAATATCTTGGTGCAAATCCTTTGCTATATAGATGCAGAGTGACAGTCTCCCGATCCAAAAATCGTCCATTTGAACAAATGCGGCACGGACATCGGATTTGATCACCCATGCTAACGAAATTCCGATTCGAATAGGCGAAATTTAGGAAGTACGTTACGCCTAATCGAAACTCATTCGTTAAAGCTCCACGATCAAGACGTCGGTACATCCAACTTCGATCAGCCGACATGATTCTGTCAATCAATGACAATTTCTTTGGTTAATGTCTTTAGGTGAGATTGTCCTATTCCATTCGGGATTTATGTTATTCGTACTGCACTTACGTTTTTATTTTAACTGTTAACTAATTATTCTAAATTTTGACAGCATCTCCCTACAGTTCTCCGAATACGCATATCATCTGGGCGCGTATCGGAGAACAAGGGAGATGTTGTCGAATTTTAGAATAATTAGTTAACAGTTAAAATAAAAACGTAAGTGCAGTACAAATAACTATATTCCCAAATTGTCCAATCAGAGACAATTCAAGAATTGTACGTCGTATAAAAGATCATCTACTTCTTTTACACGAACATACAATCCCCGAACGGATCTAAGGTTTTGCTAAATCATATCCGATTCGTCGATGCGTACGTGAAACATATCAACTCGTCGGATGGATGATTATTTTCTAAATGTTTCGAGACAGTTCGAGTCCATATTGGACGATTTCGGCGCGCGTCCGAAGTGGACGATTCCGGCGCGAGTCCGAAGTGGATGATTCCGGCGCGAGTTTGAAGTGGACGATTCCGGCGCGAGTCCGAATTGGACGATTCTGGCGCGCGTCCGAAGTGGACGATTCCGGCACGAGTCCGAATTGGACGATTCCGGCGCGAGTCCGAATTGGACGATTCCGGCGCGAGTCCGAATTGGATGATTCCGGCGCGCGTCCGAAATTAATCTAAACCCTAATAATTAATCTAACAAATTAAACATTTAATTAACATTTATAAAATAATTAATTAACAATTTCAAAACAATAAATATATATATATATATATATTCCGGCGCCGGAGTCCACCCTCCGGCGCCGGCGTACAGTGGCCGGACACACTGTCCGGCCACTGTAGAAGGTTCGGCGGCGGCCATAGGCCGACCGCCGCCGGCCGAAACCCTAGAAATAGGGTTTCGGTCGGATTTTAGCATCTCCGGCCGAAACGGTATAGGCCGGCCGATCAACATACCGGCAGTGGCGCGGAGGCGAGAGGCGTCGGCGAGAGGCATCGGCGTCGGCAGCAGCGGCAGCGGCGGCGAGAGGAGTCGGCAGGAGCGGCGGCGGCAGAAGCGGGAGGAAGAAGGGTCGGGCGCGAGAGCGTGCCCTATATAAACTTATCAGCAACGGCTCACTCGCCCGTTAGAACGCCGTTGCTGATAAGTTATCATCAGCAACGGCTCACTTATCCGTTAGTAAGCCATTGCTGAAGATTAAATAATTAGCAACGGCTCGCCTTTCTGTCAGAAAGCCGTTGCTGATAATTAAAATAATCCGCAACGGCTCGGTTGTCCGTTAGAACGCCGTTGCAGATACAGATATCTGCAACGGCTCGAGCGGCCGTTGCTGATAGCCGTTGCTGAAGACCAAGTTTGTAGTAGTGAAACTAGTTCGGTTAACTGCAAAAACTGGTTCAGTTTCGACCAATTTTTCGGTTAATCAAAAAATCAATTTTTGTTCTCACCCCTAATTGTTTGCCAACCATGAGTATTTTTGTTATTTTGCTAACGTGGCGATCCAAAAATCAAGTTATTTTTTAATTAGGTCTCTCTCTCTCTCTATCCTTTGCTGAACATACTTTTGTGAAAGTCTAAAATTCTCTCGTAATGATACAAAATAAGAACGAGGAGAACTCTCTCTCTCTCTCTCTCTCTCTCTCTCTCTATATATATATATATATATATATCCTTTGTTGAACATACTTTTATGAATGTTTAAAATTCCCCCGTAAGTATACAAAATAAGAACGAGGAGAAGTAGTTGAGCATATCCTTTGCTGGTATGAGTCTTGATTGGACTAGCACTTTAGGCCCGGCTGAATTAGACACAGAAGCGCCCATACTTATGAACCGGACTCAAGTCAAGACGACTTGACTTGGAGGCTCCACCCGACCATACAGTGATATCCATGTCCTCATTAATTATGAGGGATTCATCGTTATGAGCCTGATATCTCCGGGATCAGCCTCGACTTATTCTGAGCAACATCTCTATGAGATTACGGGGCGACACCATCGCCAATCACCCCTAGGATCCCATCCCAAGCCAAATTGTAAAGTTATCCAAGTTAGAACTTGGTAACTAAACCTATAAAAAACATGTAACAAATTCAAAGTAAAAATCAGCCTCAGCCTAAGTTCGGTCGATCGAATAAGGCAAAATACTGGCTGTAGCCTTGTCGGTCGACCGAAGTTGGGAAAGAAATCGGCTCAAGGCTACGTCGACTAATTGACCGAAGCCAAAAATTGGCAGAAGGTGCATCGATCAACCGGATTGCAGATCACAAGAATCACGTCTGGCGGTTGACCCATCGGTTGACTGAACAGAGCGATTAAGCCAGCGATCACTCGAGCGGTAGATCGGTCGGTCGACTGATGATCGACCGGCAAGCAACCGGACGATTGTAACGGCTAGTTTTTTGCCCGTTGAACCGCTCGTTCAACTGAGGGGTTATAAATACCCCTCACCTAACTTGTTTAAAGTTTCTTAGAAATTTAATTGAGCATTGAAGAAGTGATTTGAGCCTTCAAAGAGATTGATCTGCTACGCCCTACTCATTCGTCAACATCTTTCTTAAAGCACCCGCTTCCCCCAACTCTGCTACAACTCAAGTTCATCTTTTGGCAAGTTGGAGGCTTGAAGGCTTGGGAAAAGAGAGTGGTTCCTTCTTACAATTCTTAAGCTCTTTTTTATTGCATTTGATGATTTATTTCAAACTTGGTTTTCATCTGTAATAGCCTACTAGGTGTGCTAGAGAAACACTTAGGGTAGACTTTATAAATTTGTGTTTTGCCTAGGTGAATATGTTTGGGGGGTTCTCAAAGAGGTGAGAAGTGTGTCCTCAATTGTATTCAAAGGGAAATACAAGCTCTATAAAGTAGTGATTAGAAATCCTTGGTGAGGAGCCAAGGTAGTGGAGTAGGCAGTTGGCCGAACCACTATAATTGATCTTGTTTGCATTGCTTTCAATATTTGCTCATTATTTGATCACATATATTGTTAAGATACATTTGCATTTGATTAAAGTTAAATTGAGTAAAAAGAAAAATTGAGTAAAATAATAAGGGGACAGACACTATTTAACCCCCTTCTAGTGTCGAATTTCATACAACACCGGGAACAACACTCGGTCGAACATGAGCGCTGCCGCTCAAAGCATGATGGAGACAACCACTCAGAAAGAAGGAGACCGGTTTTCGTCCTCTAGGACAAGGTCTCCCACACACCCCATCATAGAGAAGAGAAGAACATCGGGGTTACGAATGCTACCCCTCCTTTCCCCGTTGACTTGGGACCCTTCGCCGAGTACATCATGGCGACATGCTTTCCACCCAGACTCAAGTTTCCGACCATACCGAAGCCCTACGGTGGCATGGATGACCCAACCACGCACCTGACAATGTTCATGTCCATGATGCTCCTCAACGAATCGAGCAATTGATCCTGTCCTTTGCATAGCCTTCCCAACCTTCCTGGAGAAGGCCACACTAGTGTGGTTTTCTTCCCTTCCACTGTGGTATATACATAGCTTCAAAGAGCTCTCTCGTGCCTTCACCAACTGGTTCTCCTCATCTCGAATCTACTCCAAAACTGATGACGCCCTCCACTACGCCAAGCAAGAGCAACACGAGTCCTCGAGGGATTATATAAAGAGATCCCAAGCCACAACCATGGAGATCCCAAATCTCGACACACGCATCGAGCTATTTTTATTTCAAGCATGGGCTAAAGCCCAACTACTTCGCGGACCAGATCGCCCTGACGAAGCCGAAGGACATGGCTGAGTTCCAAAAGAAGGCTGCTAATCATATAGAGATGAAGGAACCTCGAGAGGCCAAAATGTTAAAGATGTTGTCGAAGACAAGAAATCCAAGAGAACTGACAAGAAGGGCGAAAATCGAGATTGTTGTAAGCGGGATAATGACATGAGAGCAAAGATGCCACCTCGCACGAACGCTCGGTACGAGAAGTACACTACATTCAACACAAAAAAGAAAATCATCCTTCGTAAAATCTACGACTTGAAACTCCTCGAGCACCCCATCAATGCTAGGAAGCAAAAACTGCCACCCAACACTGACATGAGCAAAAAGTGTGCTTTTCACGACACCTATGGGCACACCACATAAGACTGTGTGGTGCTCGGTGTTAGTAGTGTGTCATAGGCCAATGAAATAATATTGACTTTGTTACTTTCCTATTCATTATATGAAGAGTTGCTTTAGCTTGTTATTTATTGTGAGTGTATTTAACTTTATAATAGACTCTTTTAATAATTGATTCTGTCTAATGGTCATCAAGTACGAGACTTGATGGTAAAACCCTAAGGCAATTGGAATCATGTTCTAAATAGTCACTAGTCGATCATTATCATTAGAACGATAATGAATGAAGACTAGTATGCAGTTTGACTGATGATGATCATGTTTTACTTCAAATCATAAACACATGTTGGATAACATAGTTTTGGACAGACCCACCGTAAGAATATTATATGGATTCATATTATTAGTATATCTCACTACGATAATGATATGTCAATCCTCCGATCTGATGTCACCATGAATTCCTACATGAGGAGTTCTATGTTTTGACCTAGTCTAACATCATTTTTAATTGGATGGTAATAAAGACTATAGTTGGACATGGAATGAATCATGTAGTGTAATATGTATAGTTGTGGAGGAATTTGCCCCTCTCATAAATGAGAGAAATATCTCTAAGCCCCTTGATGAATGAGACTGAGGAAATGCATGGTCGTGCTCAAATGAATTGATAGGAGTATCAATATTATTTGTTGAGTCAATCTGCTCAGGAATTAATAAACCAGATTGAGTATTATAAGGATGATGTAGTCCATACCTTATGCTTGATCCAAATATCGCGTGATAAAAGGATAGAATATCATACTGTGTTAGGTTTGTTCTGATCCTCGACCTTCACTTGACTTGGATAGTCATGATGTCTTGCTAGAGACCGCTTATGACTTGTAGGTTGCAAATGAGATATGGACCTACTACCAACGTTAAGTGAGCCTATAAGGTCGCATACATAGAGCGAGCTGAATTGGGCTTCAGGTTACGTTCATCGGATTGGATCCCTATGAATAGTAACCAATTAATTTTCTCTTGATATTATTATTAAGGATATATATATAATATTCGGGGTATTAAATGTGTTTTAATATTTCGAATATGACCTGAATCAATCAACGGATGAGAAGACTCTATCAATATGATTGATGCATCTATAAATACCCACCTATGTTTTAGATAGGTAGGAATGAGTTGTGATGAAAATGAAAAATGATAGTCATTGATAGAGATGAGTATCTCAGCTATATAAAAGTAAGTTGTGTTATATTGTTATATTTATGAGATGTTATATTATTTTAGTTATTTACCAATAAAGATTGTGTATTTTTGTTAAAACAGAATCATCATAAAGATGCTGCATTAATCAATAATCCTATTGATTTCTATGATCAAATGTCTTTCATCTTTAGAGGGTCTCAAGCATCAGGAAGATGGAGCAAAGATGATAATGATAGTTTGGAGCGTCATAATCTGAACATAATGTTGAATTTGTAAATCCTGAAGTTGATGTTGATGTCCATATTAATGATGTTTCAATTGATGCAAATCATGCACAAACGCATTCAACTCAAGGAGCTTCTTCGAGTTTGGGAAAAATTAAAAAAAAAATCATCAAAGCGACATAGGAAAAATGAAGATAATGATATTATGACAATGGTAGCAAATAATATTAAGAAGTGTGCTGTGGCGACTAGAGAATACAAGGAGTCAGAGGTTTCCATATATGGGTTGTATGAAGCTATTATGTCACTATCTGGGTTTGATGAGAGTCAACTTTTACGTGTCTATCATATGCTTGCAGGTTCACCAAGAGAGACGAGAGCTTTTATGGTTGCATCTGCTCATCACCGTCATTTATGGATTCATGATATGTTTATGTGATTTTGATATGAACTTGTTATCTTTAAAAAACTTTGACATGAACTTGTAAAACTTTGATATAAACTTTGGAATTTATGTTGTTAAAGACTTGATATGAACTTGTTGTTAGACTTTTATGAACTTGTTTATGTGACTTTGATATGAACTTTTATGTTTACGTGCATGTCCTTTATTTATTTTTATTCAAAATATTACTTTAATATTTATATGTAAAGTCTTTTGTAGGTTGTTGACGTTTTTAATATTAATTAATTTATTACTAGTATGACACCCGTGCTATGTACGATTTAATTATGCTATAAAAATTATTTGAATAATGATAAATCAATTAGTTGTATGCATTTATAAATTTAATTGTAGAGTAAAAACAATTGTATCTAATTTTTTGAATGAAAATTATATACACTAAAACAATATTGAATTATATTACCATTTATTGCATATATAGATATTTAGAAATGTAATAAGTTATGGAAAATATATTTTGGAGTGTAAAATTTAAAAATTTAAAAATAAATAAAAGAAAAATATTTTAAATGATTTTTTATAACAATAATATTAAATTATATATCAACATATTAGGTATTAAATTATTTACAAAAGAAAAATTGACATTTTATTATAAATTAAAATATGAAAATAACCTCTAAAAAATAAAAATATAACTAAAGATAAAATATACACCACGGAATTTTTGAATCCTAAATTAGAAATATTAGAGTTTTGAACATTTTGAATCATAAATTAAAGATGATTTTGAAAATATATCATAAAATATCCAAAAATAATAGAAAAATCATTCAATTTTTTTTAATGAATTTTGGGGGATTTTAAAATATATTTTAGGATTCTTTTAGATTTCCAGGCTAATTTTATTTTAATACCTATAAAATCTATATTTATTATCATAAATATATTTCATATTTTTGAAAACATTTTTAATTTTCTTTTTCAAACAAAGTTTGTAATGTGTTATATATTTTTGTGCAAAATGAAACATTTTTTCCACTAATTTTAGAGTTATTTTCCGCCTATTTCATGGATATTTTTATAAAAAAAATTAACAAAAAATTACAAAGATATCATCCATTTAGGATATGTTTGTGTAGTTTTTCTGTTCATTTAATAAATTTTAAAAAAAATTATTCTTGACAAATTATATTCTAACTGGATTAGTACACATAAATTAATAATTTTAAATTAATATATTTTAATAAAAAGTAATTATTATATTATTCTTATTAATTATTTTTGCATAAAATTCTTCATTTTCTTATTAAAGTAAAAAATATAATTTTATTTAACCTCAATTTTTTTTTCCCTAAATTAAAAACTACTTTGAAAATGTATCCTAAAATCCTCAAAAAAATCACAATTTTTTGTGTGGAGATTTTATGATACATTTTCAAAATTATTTTTGATTTGGTATTCGAAGCTTTAAAACAAATCCTAAAATCCTACAATATCACGAAGTTTTTTTTGACATTTTTTTTGAAATTTTAGGCTATGCTTCATAATTATTTTAATATAGAATTCAAAAAATTTAAAATCCTAATTTAACAAAATTTTGGAGCCAATTTTTTTATATATGTAAACATGCTAGATTAACTTATAAATTGGAGAGATAATTCACTATCTAAATTTATTATAAAGACAATGGGCAAATTTATCTAATTTGATTATAATTTGATATAATGATGTAATATCTATCTAATCAAATTTTGAATTTTGAATTTTAAAGTTATTTACAATGATTTTTTGTGTGTGTGTGTGTGTAAATTTTAGCAAAAACATAATTAATTTAATTGGTTAAATCAATTTGATATAATTAATTACCTATATTGGTTAATAAATTTTAAGAAGTAAATTAATTTGGTATGTCAATTTAAAATTATATAGAAATGCAACGAAAGTCCTATAAATTTTAAGATTTTTGGACTTTAGTGCAGCATGTGTCTTTGAACCAGCGGCTCGCTGGCCTTCACCTTGAGTCTGACCCCTCTGAGCTACAAAACCTACTGACATTGGTGTCTTCCCTCTGGTCTGATCAGGCTGCTAACTACCTCTGCCAGGACAATCCTTCCTAAAGTGCTCAACCTATCTGCACCCAAACATGCCTTAGAGCGAAATAGCTCTGGGTCGTGCTCAACTCTAGTCGCACATAAACATGACCCTTAAGCATAAGGTCACTCTACACCCATAATTTATATTTCCTGAAATCTAAGGGAAAGATCCTCCAATCAATCCAAAATTTCGGCTATAGGGGAAATTTACCATCAGCCAACCCCTACAGATCCCTTATGAGAACTCTATCACCCGGCCCCCCTAGGATCCCTAGGATCACTATACAAATTTGGTCCTATAAGTTTTATTTTGAAATTTTTAGTTCTATATGTTTGTTTCATAGCATAATTTTTGTCCTATCCATGACGGTCTGTTAATTCTTTGTCCACAAAAAATAAACAATGTTATGTCCAACTTGACATAGTTAACAGACCGATACAAATATGATGTCACGCCCCAACTCACGATCACGTGACCGACCAGGGTATACGTGCCTATACCCCGCAGTCTAACCCATGCACATGCCAACTCAACAACAAAATATAGTAGAAAGAAATAACGAGTTTTATTTCAAATGGAAAACCAAACCAGAATTTATTATAAGTTTAGCAAAATAATAAAGTACGGAAATAATAAATCAAGTTCAACTGTTCATTTACAAATGAAATCTGATATAAATACATGAATGTCCCCAAGGGACTACAACTCCAAAATACTAAAACACAAGTGCATGACTAACTACCAAAAACTTGACTACGACCCCTAACTAGGACTACTATGAGATCAACGTAGCTCTTATGCCCTCCAGCTGCGTCAAGTGCTCCAGCCCACCTCACTGGTCAGGCTCTGCAAAACAAAAATAAATGACAACGGATGAGTTCAAAAGACTCAGTGAGCGATTCTACCAACCCCCACGAAAAAACCAACACAGAGATAAAGCATAAACAAAACACCTATCTCAAATAGGAATAATGTCACAAGGGTATGACTAGCTATCAGGCCATATGGCCACCACCTGCCCGAAGGCAACCATCACTTTGACAGTGAAGTATAATAGGCCTAAGCCTACCATGTCCTAAGGCAACAACACATAATAGGATAATCGGGATTGGCCCATCCGAACTTGCTTCAGGAGACGCGAATGAACAATCGGGATTCGTCCGTCCGAACTCGCTCCTTTAAGATATCACAGGAATAATCGGGATTTTCCCGTCTGAACTTATTCCTTAAAAGCAACTCGAAAATAATCGGGATTTGCTCATCCGAACTTGTTCCAAAAGATAACGTAGAAATAATCGAAATTCGCTCATCCGAACTAATTCCTTTAAATATAGAATATTGGGAACAATCGAATTTGTCCGTCCGAACTTGTTCCATAAGATACACAGAAACAATTGGGATTTACCCATCCGAACTTATTCCACGGGTAGAGAATTTGCCATCCAACCTTTCGGGCCTAGCCCGCAATCCGACTCCTAACTGAGCCTCTTCATCATTCAATAATATATGACACAACATGACCTAAGTCAAGTGTCTCATACGGTGTCTTAGGGATGTCTCTATTGGAAAAACTCCACAGCACCCAATGCTCGATCCCAACTCCTAGACCCGTAATGTCATAAACCTGTGAGGTTTTATTTTATACATAACATTTATTTATTGGTTTATAATAGATTATGCAGCCCCTTTAATTTTAATTATGCAATTAAAATTATAATCACAAAGATTAGAGTTTTGTTTTAGGGTTTTGTTTTAAGCTTACTATTGTGTCAGAAACTGGTGTATACAATCTGAATCTGGTTTCCAGAGTGTGCCCTATATTTCCAAATTATATTTTTTGGTCAAAATGATACGTTACACAACTATATTCAGAGAACTATTCTCATCTCAACAGAGAATTCCAAATCAGCCCAAATTCAACAATTTAGCATAAAATTCCAGCAAGATTGATTTTTCAGCATGACATGGAAATAAATCCAAAATTTACAGAATATAATCCTTAATTACTGTCATCACAGATCCATAACATCAAATCCATCATAAAAAACAAGTTCCATAATTTTCTAATCAAGAACTAACATGCATCCACATCATCATAGAAACAAGATTCTGGTTTTAAACGAAGAATTCATTCATGGCATCAAGATTAACCTTTTCACATGCAAACTTAGTTTTATAAATTGAAATTTCATATCTAAACACACCTCATGCATTGGCATCAAAGGAATTTAATTAAGAAGATTAATCCAAGCCTAGATTTCAAAGAACAAAACGAATATGCCTCTTAGGCATTTTATCAAACACTTGGAGGGCACCTTTTTTCTCCACCTTGGCCGAGCCCCCTAGGATCATCCTAGAGCTGCTGAGCCCCATAGGGGAAGGGTTCGTGTAATATTCCAAATATTTAAATTTATTATTTTTCCTTTTATGTATATTTACCAGCCTAGCAGACTAGTTCGTGGTCGAGTTGAGTCGACTCATGGTCCGAGCGAGCTTGCGAGCTCGGGTAAGTAGAATATAAATTTATAAATTTTTAGGCTTGGGTAGTTGAGATTATTTAATTTGGTGTTGTGTGCGCATAATTGCTAATTATGTTCATATGAGTATTTAATTAATTATTCGTAATTTATTAGAATAAGATTTATTAAATTATTTAAGTTTATCTGGTTAGCGGGTTTTGGTTTTGGCTTAAGGTGGATGCGAATTATGAATTAAGGGTGTAAGGGCTTAGGGTTGAGGAGGGTGTATAAAAACCCCCCCTCATGGCTTGTGGCTCCTATTTTGGAGCCACCTAAAAAGTTGAGAAAGGGAACTAGCCGCCAAGCCAAGCCAAGCTGCCAGCCCCCTTTCCCTATTCTCCTTGGAGCCGCAGCCACCCAAAGCCGAGCTGAGCTGCCAGATTCTTTTTCCTCTTCCTCTCTTCCTTCTTTCTCTTTGGAGCCGAGCCGAGAGGAGCCGAACCGAGCTGCCTGCTTCCTCTCCCTCTCTTCTTTCCCCTTGGAGCTATTTTTTTGGGTTGAGCCGTCGGCCTTTTGAAGCCGGATTCGAGGTCGTCGTCCGGGATTTCTTTCCTAATATTTTTCTAAATTAAGGTGAGTGGTTTACCCTCTCTCTTCAGGATTTTAATCGAATTTTTTGAAGCCGTTCGTGACGGCTCGGTATTTATGCCTTGTTCTTGGATTTTCTTCGAGTTCTTGCCATATTTTCTTGATGTGCAAATCATGATTTATTCTCCCAATTTGGTTTCTTAATTTGTGAATTCCATGCTTAGGATTAAATATGTGATTTTGGTAGAAATCATGTGGTAGGATTAAGATCTTGATAATGACTAATTAATGATTCTTGAGAAGGGGTTCTTGATCTTAATGCTTGATTATTGATTAAGGAATTCTTGTTATATGTGCTAGTTTTTATTTTGTAAAAATTATGAGATTGTATGCATGATTGGCATGATAACTTGAATCTGTGATGTTAGAAATTTAGGAATTTAATTCTGTAAAATTCAGATTTTATTTCATGTTGTGCTGGAAATTTTAGCTTTCTGAAATCTATGTGTTGTTTATTGAATCTGGGCTGATTTTTGATTTCTTTGTTATTATGTGATTTGATCTCTGATTATAGTCGTGTAACCTATCGTTTTGATCAAAAAATATAGTTTGGAAACATAAGACACTTTGAAGAGTAGATTCAGGGTATACACAGCACTTCTAGGCAGAACAAAATCCTAAAACAAAACTCTAAAACAAAACCCTTATTGAGATGATCTAGATTTTAATTCTATAATTAAAATTGGGTCTGAGGGTGAGCATAATCTGTTATGAACCAACTTATAAGGTATTCATGAAATAAAACCACATGGGTTCATGACGTTGCGGGTCTAGGGGTAAGGGTTGGGTTTGAAGTGTTGAGACGTTTTATAGTGAGGACACCCTTAAGACACCGTAGGAGAATCTTGACTTAGGTTTTGATGGGCCATATCCTTGGGAATGGCGGGGCGGCTCATTTAGGAGCCGAGTTACGGGCTACGCCCGTGTGGTTGGATGTAAATTCCCAACCTGCAGGATAAGTTCGGAGGGCCCCCGATTATCCTGATATGTGCGCGGTTACCTTTAGGCATGGTAGGGATTCGACCCGATGCACCTCTTGATGGTGATGTTGCCTCTGGGCATGGTAGGGATTCGACCCGATGCACCTCTTAATGGCGATGTTGCCTTTGGGCATGATAGGGATTCGACCCGATGCACATCTTGATGGTGATGTTGCCTTTGGGCATGGTAGGGATTCGACCCGATGCACCTCTTGACGGTGATGTTGCCTCTAGGTATGGTAGGGATTCGACCCAATGCACCTCATTGATGGTGATGTTGCCTTTGGGCATGGTAGGGCTTTGACCTGATGCACCTCTGTGATGGTGATGTTGCCTTTGGGCATGGTAGGGCTCGACCTGATGCACATTTTTAGGTGACGTTGCCTTCGGGCATGGTAGGGCTTCGGCCTGATGCACCTCTTTAAAGAACTAGATGTCGTGGGCATGGGTGGCCTGTTGGCCTCGTAGCTAGTCACACCTTTGTGACATTGCCTCTATAGAGATAGATATATTCTTGTTATCTCTGTGATGTTGATTTGTGAGGGTTGATAAAATTGCTTATTGAGTTCTTTGAACTCACTCGTTGTCGTTGTTTTGTTTTATTTTATAGAGTCTGACCGGTGAGGTGGGCTGGAGCACTTGGCACAGCTGGAGGGCGGAGGAATCACATGATCTCATAACAGTCCTAGTTAGGAGTTGTAGTCGAGTTTGTAGTAGGTTGTCATGCACTTTTATTTTGGTATTTGGAGTTGTAGTCCCGTGGGGACATTCACGTTTTATTCAGTTTTATTTATTAAAAGAACTGTTGCTCTTCGATTTATTTCCACACTTGAGATATGTATTTAAAACCTTGTTGTTTTGAAATAAAAATCTGTTTTGGTTCTTTTATTATTAAAAGCTGTTATTTACTTGTTGTTTATGATGTTGGTATGTGCATGGGTTAGGCTTCGGGGTATAGGCACGTATACCCTGACCAGTCACGTGATCCTGAGTTGGGGCTTGACAAAGTTGGTATCAGAGCATGTGGTTCGGTCCGACTATGACCTAGAGTTGTCATCGTATAGGGCATTGCTAGCATGTTAGTATACGGTAGGGGTATGCTATGAGATCAATGGGCTAAGTCTGCACCTCAGCGCGACCTGTGGTTTAGTTTGCAAAACAGTGGGTGAATTCTGTTGCTTAATCTTGAATTATTTCTTTTCTGGTGTTTCCAAATAAATGGAGGCATTTGATGCCACAAGGGGCGGTAGTGATAGCAACTCCACTGAGCGCCGAGGCCGAGGTCGAGGGAGACCATTGTAAGCCCGGGAGGAGGTGGGACCAGATCCCATGGTTGTGCAGCTGCAGGCCCGAGTGACTGAGCTGACTGAGGCACTCCGCAGGGAGGAGGAACTAGGACAGTCCCAGGGTAGCATAGCTTGAGACCGTGAATGGCCCTGTGCTAGAGAGTGCATCATTTGGGGGGAGCTACCTTTGTATGGGTGCTTGGATTAGAGATCCTTGCAATGATTGTTTAGTATCTTGAATGATTCATTGGGTCTCATCATAGAGTTAAATATTTATAGTGCAGTATGGTTAGGATGGCCCTAGGGATCCTAGGGGGCGGTTGATAAAGTTCTGCAGAAGGGATCTGCACATGGAACAACATAATTAAATAATTTCATCTACGCAAGCAAGAAATTACATATTTCATATTCCTACTTACCCGAGCTCGCAAGCTTGCACCGGATCATGAGTCGACTCGACTCGACTTCGAACTAGCCCGCCAGGCTAGCAAACACAAATAATAAAAGGGATAATAAATAAAATATTTAGGATATTACACAGGACCAAATATGTGCTACCGAGCAAACATATATGACTATAAATACCGAAATCAAACTTATAGGACTGAAGTAAAAAAAACCTAAAATTTATAGGACTTTGTTGCACTTCTTCCTTTAATAAAATGTCAACTATATAGTCTATATTTATATTTATATGTAAATGTAAATTAAATTTCAACAATGCTTACTAAAATTATTTTCCTTATTCTCCAATCATATTCTTTTCTATACCGACATGAATTTATATTAAAATGACATAAAAGTTCTATTTTTCATATTAAATTAAAAATATTAATTTTATTAAATAAAAAAATTAAAAATGATTTTTAATTTACGATCCAAAATTTTCAAAAATAATATTTTTGATATTTTCAGGTCAGATTTTCCTATACATCTAAAATATAGTTTCATTATAATAAATATGTTTCATATATTTTTTCAGAATTTTTCACTTTTTTTATTTTTTTCAAAAAAGTTTATAACGTGTTACAGACTTTTGTGCAAAATGGAATATTTTTCGCTTGTTTTTATGGATATTTTTATAAAATTATTTAAAAAAGATTCATTCATAAAAAATCAAAAACTCATTTTTGTGAATGAACATTACATAAATGTCTATTTAATAATTTTATAAAAATATTCATGAAAACTTTTTTTTATAAATATTCATTTAATAATTTTATAGAAATGTCGATGAAAACTTTTTATTATTATTAAATGAGCGAGAATAGTCCAAAATGAACGAAAAAAAACTTTTTTTATTTATTAAATGAGCGGGAATGATCCAGCAAATAGCGGGAAAATACTTCCTTATTTACTCAAGACTTTGTTACTTTTATTATATAAAGATAAGATAAGATTAGAGTTGAAAATTAAGAAATTTAACATGCATAATTAAAAATAGAGTCGGAAATTAAAAAATTAAGACTAATTAATTGGAATTTAAACCAGCTTTATTTGAAAAATAATCATAGATAATTAAATGGATTGAAAATTAAGAAATTATGTATAATAATATTAATTTAAAAAAATTCGAAATTAATCAATAAAATGTCAACTATATAGTTTATATTTATATTTATATGTAAATGTAAATTAAATTTCAACCATGCTTATTAAAATCATATTCCTTATTCTCCAATCACATTCCTTTTTATACCGACGTGAATTTATATTAAAATGGCATAAAATTTCTCTCTTTCCTATTAAATTAAAAATCTAACTTTATTAAATCAAAAGTTTAGAAATGGTTTTCAATTTATGATCCAAAGTTTACAAAAATAATATTTCTGATAATTTTAGGCCAGATTTTTCTATACATCTAAAATATATTTTTAATATAATAAATATGTTTCATATATATTTTCAAAAAATTTTACTTTTTTTTATTTTTTTCAGAAAAGTTTGTAACGTGTTACAAAATTTTGTGCAAAATGAAATATTTTATCTTACTCATTTTAGGATTATTTTCCGCTTATTTCATGGATACTTTTGTAAAATTATTTTAAAAAGATTCATTCATAGAAAATCAAAAACTCATTTTTGTGAATGAACATTACATAAATGTTCATTTAATAATTTTATAGAAATATCCATGAAAACTTATTTTTTATTAAATGTGCGATAATAGCCCAAAATGAGTGGTTTTTTTTTTTTTATTATTATTAAATGAGCGGGAATGATCCAACAAAGAGCGGAAAAATACTTTTTTATTTACTCTAGACTTTGTTACTTTTATTATATAAATATTTTTCAAAATACTAATGCAAGTTGTAATTTCTATTTACGGCCAATCAAACACCTGTAAATAGAAGTTGCAAATTGTAAATATTGTTGAAACTTTCATCTGCGGCCAGTCAAACGCCCGCAAATAAAAATTATAACTCTACTTGCTGGCAATCAAACATTATGTTGCAAAATTTCTTTACGATCTTGCGGGCATTTATTTTTACATATAAATAAATTTTGCAGCATTCGCATATGTGAGCAACCAAATGATTCCAAATTAAATTTGGTTCTGGTTTGAAAAATGGTCCGTTAATTATTTAATTGTCATCGATTATTTACATAAGTAAACCATAGTCTTTAGGGGTGAGAAAAAAAACCCGGTTTTTCGGTTAACCGAAAAACTGGTTCGAAAATGAACTAGTTTTTGTGGTTAACCGAACCGGTTTTTGCGGTTTCGGATTTTTTATAAAAAAAAAATTAGTTTTCGGGTTCGGGTTCGGGTCGGGGTATAAAAAGTCCATCGGTTTCAATTAACCGACGGGTGGATATATATTTTGTATTATATAAATTATAAAACAATATTATATAATAAGTTATTAATTTTTTAGTTATAATTTAATAAAGTATAAACATAGTTACATAGAAATAGAAAATTAGAAACCCTAACTTTTATCCCGCCCACTCTCGTCTCTCGGTCTCTAACTCTCTTGGCTCTTGCCCTGTCACCCCGACGTCCCGACGCCCCGACGCCCGAGCCCTCTTTAGTCTTCTCTTCTCTCTCTCGCCCTCTCCGCGAATCGTGTCTGGCCCGTCTCGGTGACTCGTCGTCTCCGCCCCTCCGCGACTCGCCGTCTCCGCCTCACCGTGGCTCGTCTTTGTGTCCCAAAGTCCCATCTGTTGCTTCGTCGTCGTCGGCTCACCACGGCATCTCCTTCTCCTCACCGTCGGCTCACTGCGGCACGTCTTCCACGGTCGCGGCACCTCACCCTTGCTGCCAATCGCTCCCACCCTTGCTGCCGATCACGTCTCAGTCTTTCGATCAGTGTGGTGCATAGATCCGTCAACGGGTACGAATTTTCTCCTGATGTACCATTTTTTTTCATTTTTCTTTGGTTTTGCTAAGTGGAAATGTGGAACTGCTGTATTGATGTGTTTAAAGGTATCCCTCATTTAAATTATTGCCGATGCAAATGCATTCTTCACTTTGTAAAATACTAAAATTACTTCATTACTAGACAGAAGTGTACTGTGGTCAATTGGTCATGAACTCATGAATACACTATGGTATAAGGTCATTTGTTTTAGTATTTAACTGATGACAAGAAAGTGCAATTGCTCATAGCAGTGTTGATGTTGTTGTTGCTTCTGACAGAGCAATTCTAAATTTGCCTTGAACATAAAACCCAACAAGCCAATTTATCCATTAGAGAGAAAGATGAATACACAGACAACTCTTCACTTCAATTTACAAGTATACCAATTTATATATTTACCTATACTATTGGAAAAGGATTATAAAATCAAGGAAAGGAAACTGATAGAGATTCAATTCTTCATTACTTTGTTGGCACTTAGAAGTATTCTTAAAAGTATTTTTAATAGTCCTAATGTAACTAAAAGAGACTAATTCTTCATTGATGGCACTTAGAAGGTCTCTTACTACGATCCATTCTTACTCTACCAGTTCCTTTTATTTGAAGTACATTATTTCCTTTATTTAATGATATTCATACTTATATTCATTATGTCTTTTGTGATGTAGGCTGAAAATATGTCTAGCACCACTGAAAATTATATTGCCAATACGGGAAATACCATCCCCCAATTGCAAGAGTAACAAGGACAACAAGTACAACAAGAACAACAAGAACAAACAACTCAAGAGCATGTTGTTTTACCTTCAACCCAAGGTGGGACTTCAAAGTCAAAGGTGCGTGGTAAACGAAAATCTTGGGTATGGGATCATTTTGATAAGATTGAATGCAAAGATAATAGTGATCAAAGAGCAACTTGCAAATACTGTGAGAAGTCTCTTGCATGTCCAACATCTAGTGGCACTAGTTGTTTGAGTAATCATTTAAATAGATGCAAAAAGTATCCTACCAATGTGGAAAAGAGTCAGAGAACTTTAACATTTAAACCCTTAGCAAGTGGTAATTTTGGAGGCACTACACATACACTTGCATCTTGGAAGTTTGATCAAGAAGAGTGCAGAAGATGTTTAGCTAAAATGATCATTACTGATGAAATGCCCTTTAGATTTGTGGAACATGAAGGATTTCGTCAATTTTATCGTGCAATGCAACCTTTATTTGTTATGCCTTCACGTTTTACTGTAGCTAGAGATTGTTATGAATTTTATAAGCAAGAGAAATTGAACTTCATGAAGTATTTAAAGGAATTATCTTCAAGAATTTGCCTTACAACTGATGCATGGACTTCCATTCAGAATTTGAGTTATATGTGCATCACATGTCATTTTATTGATGATGATTGGACTCTGCATAAAAAAATTATTAGTTTTTGTCAAATATTGGGTCATTCAGGTGAAGTTATTGGTAAAGCAATTGAAAAATATTTACTTGAATGGGGGACTCGCAGAGTTTTTACTGTAACCGTTGATAATGCAAGCTCAAATGACTTGTGCATTCAATACTTGAAGAGAAGGTTGAATAGTTGGGAGGGTAGTGTTTTGTAGGGTGAATATTTGCATATGAGATGTGTTGCTCATATTTTGAACCTCATTGTGAAAGATGGAATGAGTGAACTTGATGATTCAATTGTTAGAATTCAAAATGCTGTCAAATATGTGAGATCATCTCCTTCTAGATTACAGAAGTTTAAAGAATGTGCTACAAAAGAGTTGTTAGATACAAAAAGTCTAGTATGTCTAGATGTGGAAACTAGATGGAACTCAACTTATTTAATGTTGCAATCAGCTTTGTAATTTCAAAAGGCTTTTTTCTTGCTTGAGATTACTGATCCCAAATATGTGAGTGAGCTTTTTAATAAGAGTGGTTTGCCTGATAATTCAGATTGGGAATATGCCAAAAACTTGCTACCATTTCTTGAAGTCTTTTATGAAACCACTTTGAAGTTGTCTGGTTCACTTTATGTCATCGGTAATGAATACATGAGATAGATTTATGGTCTTGGGTTGATGATTTCTTCCTGGGGTGAAAGTGAGGATTTGAATTTGAAGGTAATGGCTACTAGAATGAAAAGAAAATATGACAAGTATTGGGCAAATATTAATAATGTGAATATCATGTTGTTTGTTGCTGTAGTGCTTGATCCTCGTTTTAAATTGGAATATGTGAATATTATCATTGATAAATCATATGATGCTTAAAATGCCAAACTGTTAAAAAAGAAGTTAAGAAAAGTTTTATCCTCTATGTATGATTCTTATGGTGCATCCATAGTTCCATCTACTATTGTACAAGCAAGTGAGCAAGCTCAAGCTGAGAAAAATGATGGAAAGCCTAAAGCTGGGACTGATTACATTAGAGAAATATTGAAGAAGCAAAAGGTATCTCAAGGGAGTGGAGAGACAAAAACTGAGTTGGATAGGTATTTCAATGAGGAGCTTGAGGAGGATTATGATGATTTTGATATATTTGCTTGGTGGAAAGTCAATGCATCTAGGTATCGAATAATTTCTACTATGACTCGAGATGTATTGGCTATGCCTGTGTCTACAGTGGCTTTAGAATCCGCTTTTAGCATCAGAGGCCGTATCCTTGATTCATTTCGGTCTACTCTAACTCCTAGGCTTGTGGAAGCACTCATTTGTGGGCAAGATTGGTTTAGATCCGGTAGTAAATCTCTTTTCATTGAACATGCCTTAGCTGAACTTGAAAGTGTAGAGATAGGTATTAATTCTTCTCTTTATTTCATTTGATATCTCTCAACTCTATTGATTTTTAACACTAATTTGTAATATTCTTTTTCTTTTCAGAGTCATCTTGCGATACTATCGGCCATCCTATTATCCAAATTGATGAATGAAGAGTTAATTATAATCAAGGATATTTTGTGGACTGTACTTGGATTTGGATTTGGATTTGTCATCTTTAATTGAACAATGGACATTAAGTACTTTAAATTATTATTTGTGGACTGTATTTGAATTTGGATAGTATTTTATTTTGGACATTAGCTTCATGTGGTGGTGTGTAATTTTTATTTTGAAGTACCTTGAACTCCATATGTGTTTGAAGTAGCTCGTTATTTGTAGTAGTTTAAAGTAGTTATTTATGTGTGTTTGAAGTATGATGATAGTTTGAACTCTATGTGTGATTGTGTGTTTGAAGTAGTTATTCTTTTAGATTGCAGTACTTTAATGATTGGAGGTTTAAGCTTAGTTAATATCCTTTATGAATTTGTTAATAAGAAATGATTGCACTGGATTACATAGGTTAGTATATACTAGTATTGTATTAGTACTAATCACCAAACTCATGAGGATTTTATTTTGTTGACTTCTAGATATTTTGAACCATTTTAACTATGTATGAGTTCAGATATTTGGATGACTGGAATATATGAAAAACATTTAACTATGTACTCTTCCTTATCTTCAGGTAGAAATAGATAATTTAGAAATTGATAGGTTAAATTTTTTTATTGGTTAATCGGTAATTATTAGTTAATCGAACCGAAAAAATCGAAACCGAAATAATGGTTAACTGAATTTAATGGACCGATTTACGGTTAATAGTTTTGAAAAACCGAAGTTAATGGACCGGTTAACCGGTCCATGCTCACCCCTAATAGTTTTGCCAACTGTGAGTAGTACAATTGATGACAACATATTATAAGTTGCCTAAAGATCTAGGATTCGATCTCTAGTCACGCAACGTGATTTTCTATCTTTGTTAAAAAGAAAAAGAAAAAGAAAAAGAAAAAGAAGTAAACCCTAGTCTTGTGACAGCACGTGCATCGTGCCCTCTTCCCATGGACTCTTTTTACGCGGTGACTCTCCGGCTCTCGCGGCGTCGACGGCGAGATCTTAACTCCACGGCTCGCCGGCTCTCTGTTCCTGTCTATATCCCTCTCTGCTCTTAGTGACTGAGAGTCTCAAACTCCCATTCTCGCTTGCTTCGCCTCGCAGTGCCACAGCGCCGCTCTGCTCTCTACGGCGTCAGTGGCGAGCTCTTACCTCCGCCGATTGCCGGCCCTCAGTCCCTCTCCATCTCCACGCTCCACGTTCTCGCGTTGTCGCAGACTCTTAACTCCCCGACGCTCAGTTCACGAGCTTATTTCCTCCGCAGCTTCGCATCAGGTAACATTACAATTATTTTCTCGACCTTGCCTCACAAATCTTTGGGCTTCACCTCAACATTCCACCTTATCATTGCGCAATGCTTCCTTCAGCACTTGACATCGTTCGCATCTCCTCAACTCCACCTTCCAACACTCGACATCCACTATTAAGATTTTGTTTACAAGGGTTGCCATCTTAATTGGCTTGTAGAATGCATGCATTATAAATTCGATTCACTGATGGATTTTGTTTACTTAGCTTTCCCGTCTCTACTTTCAGTCTCACTGCATCCATCTCCGCTTCTCCTTTCACCAAACATCCTAATCATCCTCTTCCTTTAGTTTCTCTAAACTCTCTAGGGATTTTTCCCCCTGATTCCTCTTCCCTCCCCTAACTCCAGTGTGCCGAAATATGTCGGGCGACTCGGACACCGCGCAGCGGAATGAAAAGCCACGAATAATCACATAAAATACAACAACAACATAAAAATCAATAACTACAATTCATAAGTCCGATCAAATACAATATTTAACCAAATATAAAATTGATCTACAAATTATAGCTCCAAAATAACAATATCAAAGCCGAGCTATAAGACAACAAAACAAACCAAAATACAAAAGCAGTCGCCATCAGAGCTCCACATCTACGACTGACTACTAGCTGTCTAAAAACTATCTACACCTCGATCTACAGATTGACCGCTCACCCCTGCAAGTCTGAAGCAAAAACAACGGAGATCAGCGAATGCTGAGTAGGAGAATCACAATATGATCAACAGGTATCAAGTGTCAACTCGACAATGAATAACAACATGGCCTAAGATGCAGTCAAAGGCGATGAACACAACAAATACACCTCACCTACTCCTAAACAACATCAACTGAATCATCGAGCGTGTGGACCATTGGGTAAAAACCCCACACTCTACCACCCGTAGAGTGGCATCAACCGTCCGCTCCAACGGTGACGCGACTACCCCCACCAAGCAGGTAGCCCGACGGGCGTCGTATCCGACATCCGCACACCCGAAGGTGCCCAAAGTGACTAGTCAATATCCATACCCTCACCCATGTCTGGAGGGTACCGCAATAAAATGGTCCTAGACTGAAGTCCTCTCCGAGGCCGTAGCCTCCAGATCGACAGCAACCATGCAACTCGACTCCAAGAATGCAACAAGGTATATCACCATGATCAACAACATAGTAACAACTCCAAGTGATTATGACATGATCAACATGCTACTAATATAACATCATCATGATCAACAATATAACAACTCCAATTGATTATGACATGATCAACAGGATAAGAACATGATCAACAAGTAAACAACACTACATATATCAACATGGCACTATGCATACAATGACTAATCCAATGCACTGTAGGATTAGTACAACATACTATGATCAAGAATAAACACCAATAAGCAATAATAAAATGCAACACATGCAATTCCTCTACATGGCATGTCCAACGATAATATGCAACAGGAGTTCAATAATTTCATAAAACAAACCAAACAATGGAAGCAAAGGTATTTCCGTAATTTATCTCCGACGACAAATCAACAACAGACTTGCAGACTCAACCCACACTCAGCACACTCTCCAAACACCCATGCTCAACTCATTCTCCAAACCAAGGTTTAAAATCTCGGTACCGGTACCGGTTTCGGTCACCGGCCGGTACCGGTACATACCGGTACCGTACCGTACCGACACACGGTACGGGCCGGTACGGGAATAGCATACCGTTTTTTTTTTTTTTTTTTTTTTTTTTTTTTTTTTTTAAGAGTTCGATATAACTCTAAACAATACGTAATTGATGAATAAATGCTTAAAATCAATATTCCAATGTCAGATACATGAATATTAAAAGTCATTTTTACTGTATTAGGATTTTTCACTTTGGTGCCGCCCGCTATCCGGCTATTAGATTTGTTGCACTACGTTTTATGTTGCGCTACGCAGATACATGAATATTAAAAGTCATTTGGTACTGTATTAGGATTTTTCACAGATACAAGAGAATTACATATAAGCACAGCCCAAAGGGTCTAAAATTTTTAAACCCTGCGTAGCGCAACATAAAATGTAGTGCAACAAACTTTGGTGCCGCCCGCTATCCGGTTATTAGATATATTCCGCTATCCGAAAAAATTTTAGACCCTTTGGGCTGTGCTTATATGTAATTCTCTTGTATCTGTGAAAAATCCTAATACAGTAAAAATGACTTTTAATATTCATGTATCTGACATTGGAATATTGATTTTAAGCATTTATTCATCAATTATGTATTGTTTAGAGTTATATCTAACTCTTAAAAAAAAAATCAATATTCCCCCGATATCGCATCATACCGCTCATACCGGGCGGTATGATGCATATACCGCCCTTACCGGGCGGTATATGGCGAAATACCGCCATATACCGCCCGATATACATGATATACCCGGTATTTTCAAATACCGGGTATATCGAATACCGAAATCCTCAAAAACCGGTATATACCGTTTCGGGCGGTTTTTTAAACCTTACTCCAAACCACAATTATTTCACACCAATCAATCGACTAAATTCTCAGACTAATAATTTACTATTATTTAAACACCTCGACAACCTCAGCCACTAACCAACTGAAAGAATAACCTAACAATGCTTTCTCGGAAAACTAACCCCACCATCGCGTTCAGCACGCGAAAACGATCAAGATTGCTATTCACCTCAACTTCAACCGACAACTCGGGGCCCACCAACTAAATTAATTTCAAATACAACTATCAATCACTTACTCAACAACAGCAAAATATCAAAATCATATCAAACGATCTCCAATCTAAAATTTGACACCACCATCGCGTTCAGCACACGAAAATGATCAAGATTCCTATTCACCTCAACTTCAACAGACAACTCGGGGCCCACCAACTAAATTAATTTCAAACACAATTTTCACCCACTTATTAAACACAGCAGAATACTGAAATAATATCAAAATCATACCAAACGATCTCCAATAAGAAATCCGACACCACCATCGCGTTCAGCACGCGAAAATCTACAACTTTGGTATTCACCTCGTTAATCCAATTTCATACGATACAGCTCTATTCTCTAAACAATATTCATATCCCACCCACTCGTCTCCCTCTCCCCTCACCCCTCACGCTGCCGCTTGCCCTTGCGCCCGACGCCACCTCCTTGCTCCGCTCGAACCCACGCCGGCCGGCCCTCCCGGCCGCCGACGATCACCCCGGCGGTGATGTCGCCTCTCCCGCAACTCCCGACGCCGGCGGGACGCCCTCTCTCTCTCTTTCTTCTTCTTCTTCTTCTCCGATCACCCGCTGACCCATCTCCTCCTCTCGGCCAGCCGCCTACCCGTCGCTGACCGGCGACTCCACGACCCGCACCCTCTCCTCGACCTCCTTGCTCGATCCGACCCACTGGTGGCCGAGCAGTGGCCGGGAAAGCCACCACCAAGCACAGCCAGCCAGCCACCAGCCCGGCACGGCTCCTCATCGCGATCTCGTCCTTCGTTGTCGTCGTCGGAAAATAAACGCGGAAGCAAAGGAGAAGGGAGGGATCTCCTACCTCAATCTCGCGACTCCGGCGATACGCGCCGACTCCTCCGCCGCCTGCCGACGCCCTCGCTTCTTCCTCTTCTTCTCTACTTCTCCTCACTTAAAACCCCTCAACAGCACCTCTCCCTCACTTATCCTCACCCTCACCGCCACCTGCCACTGCCACCTCTCCACTTTTTTTATTTTTTTTATTTTTTATTTTAATACCCGGATATAACAAAATAGGTCACATTTGCTATTTGGTATCTAAGGCCATTTGCTCCACGCAACGTCTCCGGCACATTGTTGTAGGTTACAAGACTTTTGGTTTCCTGGGGCAACATGGAGCTGTTCAACACCAAATTGTATGAAAAATACAAGAAGCTGAAGGTACTTGCCTTTATCCCACTGATTCATTTGAGTGTTCTAAATTTGTTCTTTTTTGTGATTTGAACCGGCTATTCTCAGAAAAGTAAGTTCGTTGAAGAGGAGGAGTGGAACAATAAAAGGGATTCTGAATTAAGGGATTATCAGTCTGGTATTATCCATAAAGTAGCCCACAAATTTTTAGTCATATTTGTAAAATGTTTGTTTGTTTGCAAGAAGTTTGATGGTTTTGACATCTCGGATTCTTGCAGCTATGGAGGACTTGATAGAAGAGTTAAAAAATTCAAATGAGGGGCTTCAGGCACAGTTGTAAGAAATATTTGGTTGTTGATCTATAGCTCCTTTGAGCAATGTTACTTGGGGAAATAAGCAAGTGCTAAGTTTTTGTATTTATCTAATTCCAGGTATTCCTTTCAGGAGAAATATGCTGAATGTGAAAAGTTAATGCTTAAAGAGGCCAAGAAATGTGAGGATGTGTTTTGTTCTTCTTTTTAATTTTGATGTTTCTTCTGTTACACTTTTGACTTCTTATTCTCCTATAAGATAAGTTCTTAACCTTATGATACTTCAAGAACAATTTTAAGGTGATTGATCATGGCATCAAATCGATATCAGGAAATACAAAATGATGTGATAATGAATATGCTTTGTGTGGGATTTTTTTTTTCATATACCAATCTAGAAATTTAGATAAAATTGTATCTTCCTAAAGGGGGAAAGTTATAGATTCAAGAGGAAAATCATGTAGTCATGATGATCCAAATGACCCTCCGGCTCCCAGAGTTCCACAGTTCCAGAAGGAGAGTTGTTCTTGATTGGTGATGATAGACCAAGAGGGAAAGCTGCAAATTCAGCCCTAACTGACTAAAGGGTTTGCTTCATATTTCTCCTCAGGACAGTACTACTGCTGGCCTGTTGCTGGGCTGAAATAGGCTGGTGGCTGATGTTGTTATGCGGCTGACAGGGAAGAAAGGGAGGCAGTTGTGCATCCCCATATAGGGTATTTAGCTGCAACAAAATTTGGGTTTTGGTGGAGCAGAAGGGAAGGAAGAAATAGAGGCAGAAAGTAGATGATGCTATTCCAAAACTCCCTAGGCCTTTCAATAGAAGAGGCCAATGGATATTACAAGAGGAAAAATAGGAAAATAGGCAATCTAAGAGAGAAAATAAGAGAAAGACAAGGTCTCCAAGACTAGTAATTCAAAAGAGATGACATAGGAGAAAAACATGTTCTCTTTGAATTCAAAAATCAAACTAAAGCAATCAAATAACATTCTAACTTGATTCTGGCCCCACTACTGACCATATGACATGGATGCTCCTGGATCACATGATAAATTAGTACTGTTATTCTAGATATACTTATGGTCTCAATGTTTTTCACGTTGCCTAAGCTTGCCTTAGTCAAGGCAATGATTATACGTCCTTGCAACTCCATAGTGTTTGTGCAACCTACAACTTAAGATATTTGTTTGATGTGTGACCAAATGTGATACAATCATGTTTCTTCCAGCAGCTCCTGGACAATTTTGTTTATGAACTTGATTTCTTTGTCAAAAACTGGATGAGATGGGGTGCTTCATATATAATCCCTTAAATTGTTATAAATAGGTTATTCTGGAGAACTAGTATGGCTTGCATTACTTGGTGAGTGTAAACATGTATGGGATTTGGCCACCTTAAGGAAATGAAGGAGGAGAAGGAAAATGATGAAATGCACCCTAGGACCAATTGAAATTAAGTTGCAGACTAGATTAGTGTTGCTTTATTGTAAACCTGTTGAACCTTTGCATGCTCCATGTCTTAGTTATTGTTTTGACAATGTCTTCTGAAATTTGTAGTTCAGTTCTTCGTCAATCTATATTTCAGAATAGCTCAACTTGGGCTATTTTTTATAGCTGTTTCATGCAGACTTCTTATCTAAGAACAACAAACGTCGCTATTAGTTTCTGTAATGTAACTACATTCTAGAACAAATCAGTATGTTTGTGCTTCGACCTATAAATAAAGTACTAATTGTGGTTTAGAACCCTTCATGGCCATTGCAATTTGCTTGTTGGGCACTAAATGTTCTATATTCTAACTGAAGTGTATAGGGAAAGTAAACTGATTGATTTTACTGTGATCTTAGTCTTATATGGTTGTGACTTGGAAACTTTCCAATTTTGCTTGAGAGTTTGGCATTTATGAGTTGGATTGCTAACTATTTTTGACAGCCCAAGAACTCTCTGATGAAATTGGAACACTTCAGGATCTTTTATTTAAGAAGAATAACACAAATTATGGTTCATTAGCAACATCTACAAGTACCACACCTCAAGTTAGGTCCGTAGAAATATCTAAAAGCCCATCAAGACAAGAAACACCAGAACCATGTGAGGAAGATGGAACTCAAAATAGAGGAGCAGCTATCCTCACTTGTGATAGTTATAAATTTGGGACTGACAAGGTATGTAAATTCTACAGGTCTTTGCCAATATTTTTGTAAATACCCAGCTTAAATTATTTATTAAACAATCAAATTTCTGCATCATCTCATCCCTTGGAATGAATTTTCTCAGCCAGATTGCTGTAAGATAAATTTGGTCAGTTCAGGTATGTCTCATGGGATATAAGTTATTATTAGTGTGCTTATCTTTTCTCTGAAGTATTTTAGTATATTTTTTAATTATTTCTCTTATAGGCAACACTTCAGAGGGTTGCAGAAGTTGTATTTTCCAGACTCTTATGAGGTTTTTAGTTGGCATGGATTTTTCTGTTGATAGTCAAGCTGAAAATCTCTGTCTTTTGGTGGTTCACAAAATGAGTGGTAACTATCCTATATGGCTGTACCTACTAAAATAATTAGTATCTGTAGTTTTTGCAAATTGCCAACTTATTGTTTTTTGATAATGTGTTGCTACATGCTGCTGTGTGATATATTTTAATTACTGTATTGCTTTTTCTACTGGAGATGTTGTAGGTGACCGTTATGTTCTCTTCACTTTCTATTGCCTTTTTATTTCAAGATTATATTTTTAATGGATTCCTGTTAACAAATTTTATAGAGACCTTTAATAGTCTAGTAGCACTTTGCAGCTTTCAACAATTGACCATGTTATTAGAAGGGGGTTAAGGCACAGGTCCTACATTGACTTAGTTTTTGTGCTCTACCATAACTAAGGTTATAGAATGTTAATGATGAATGACTAAAATAGTAAAACATTCACCCTATATCATTTTTTTAAAAATTCTTAGGTCTACTATTTTTCTAATAATTTATTTATTTATTTATTTGTTTCCGTATATTTTAAGTACGATAAGATTTGAACCAAAGAATATTCTCATTTCCATGTTTGCAATTAACACAATCCCTTAACAAGCCAAGATGCATCTTTTGATTATATGAATCTCCCTGAATGATAATAATTCCTTGATTTTCTTTGCTCTAAATTATTGGTAGGTTTTGGCATTGAGGGCATATTGATTTGCACGTAGGCTCAAACAAATCAATATGTAGACAATGTAGTACGGAATATAGGGAGTGAGGATGGGAGAAAGAAGTTGCAAGGAAGAGCAAGATTAGAGGAAGCAGGAACTCAAGAAGTAGGAAACATGACTAAACATTAGATCTCACATGTCAAAGGATTTCATTAAGAGGATGCATGGGTTAAAATCTCGAGTAGGTGGGGTATGGTATGAGTAGGGGTGGATTTGAGCCGAGCCAAGCCAAAGCTGGGCCCTGGCTTGGTTTGGCTCGATTGAAATATACTTTGCTCAAGCTCCGTTCGATAACAAAACAAGTTCATTTCTTTGGCTCTAGTTCGGCTTGGTCTGATCTCGCGAGCAGCTCGAGCTCGATAAGCTTGGCTCAAATCTTATGAGAACAATATGTAGACATTGTCCTATGAAAAACACCATCATATTTTAATCAAATAAATACCAAATCTTCAACTATATATTCAAGTAACTTGCACTATATAATACTTTACAAAAAACTTCATATTGTTCTTTAATTACAAAAAGATCATATGACATGTAACAAAAAATGTTTTTGTATAAGCTGATCATATTTTGCAAATGGCAATAGACAATTCATCATAGTAAATTTGGAACTTGGAAGTATTAGTCATACTTCATCTTTTGACAATCCAAAAATTATTTATTTATAAATAATTTAATTTTGAGAATGTAGATGTCAAAATTATAAATTACTTTTTATTTGTTGAAGCTTTATATAAAAATATGAAAAAAATATTTATAAACATAATTAAGAGAATGAAATATAAATTCTCACTTTACTAATAACTAAAATAAATCTTTTGCAAAAGGTTACACATTAATATTATTTTAATATTTTAATATATGTTTACACATATTTATTTATCAAGCTAGCTTATGAGCTAACGAGTCGAACATATCCATGCTCAAGCTTGACTCATTTATTAAACGAGCCTAAACTCTGAGTTGAAGTTGAGCTCACTAACTCATGAGCCGGGCTTATCGAGCTTGCCAGCCCTAGGTACGGGCAACACCTATTGTGTTTTCAATTTCTCGAGATCGATATTAGACGGTACATAAAAATACTACTTGTACCGTTTGTACTGCTCAATACATTTCTTTGTACTGGACATATGGACTGTTACAGTATGCTACAAAAACTCTGACACTCAATGTCTATTTTTCAGCTGTTGCAGTGTTTTTTATTTTTGCAATTCAAAAATGACTATATAAAGGCCTCAAACCCTTTATTACTCCATCTGCATTCTTTACTTCTCCAAAACTCCCAAAGTATAATCTTTCAGTCTCAACTCTATTGAAATGATGCCAACACATTATGATGCATGCCACTCTTCATCTTTTTGGACTTTAAGTGTATCTATTTACGAAATGGTGTTTGGTTGGATGGAATAGATGATGAATGGAATACTATTCCTTATGTCCTACTTATTCCCTTGTTTGGTTGCAACTTGTTGACAAGGAATAAGGACTTTAAGTGGCCCATAGGGAATAAATAATGGGGAATACTATTTCTTAACTCAACCAAAGGAATGCTATTCCCCATGACATTTTCTAATATTATTCTTCAATATTTATAATATTATATAAGAATATAAATATTAAATTATTAAATTATTTTTAATAATTACATATCTTAAATAGATAATTATTATTTTATTTTAAAATACTATTTTAAATATTATTTTACGTAGATTCAATTACTTTTTATGGATATAAAATAAATAATAATTTTTATTATTTTAAATTAATAAATTATTTTACATGAGTGCATATCTTTATTATGTTGTTATTAATTAGAATAATTATAATACAACTTATTATATTTTTGGAAGGGTATTTTAGTCATTTTCCTCTCAATTCCTTGTCTATTGTTAATATCAGCCAAACAAGGTAATACTATTCCTTGTTTATTCCATTCTTTATCTATTCATATTCCTTATGATTTCATTGCATCCAACCAAACACACCCCAAGTGTTGTAATTGAATTTTTAGATTTGGGAAATTTGTATGCTTGATTATGAGTATTTTTAAGCATTTTAATGGAGTAATTTATGAAAAACAAAATTTAGAGGGTGAAATATTAAAATAAAATAGGTTTGTGTAGTCCAGTACAATTGCATTTGTATTAGAGTATACTGTGTGTCGGTACAATATTGTACCAATATCGATTCTAGCTAATTAATCACTAAGATTGGTATTGGTACGAAATTTTTGGGTGAAATGGAATAATAAAGAATATGAATATATAAGGAATGATATAGATAAGAAACAATATTACTTGTTTGGTTGATGTTAGAAAAATAGTATTATCTTGTTTGGTTAGCATAAGACATAAAAAGGAATAGAGAGAAAAATGACCAAAATGGTCTAGTTAACAATATTGAATATTTATACTAAAAAATATATTGTATTGCAATTTATTCTAATTAATAACAACATAATAGAAATATGAATTAAAGGGGTGATCTAGTGCACGAAGCAATCCCACTTTAGTGGGCTCTGTGGAGGGTTGATGTATGCGGCCTTCCCCTTGCTTTTTTAATTAGTGCAAAATATTTATATTTTTTTAATAGAAATAAGAATTAGTGTAAAATATTTTTCTAAAAAAATCAAAATATTAATTTGAAAATATAAAAAAATAGTTTTGAATTAATTAAAAGTCATTTATTAATTTTGGAACAATCATTATCATACATTTTCTTTTCATAAAAAAATAATTGAATCTCTATAATATAAAAACAGAAATAATAATTAGACACTATTGTTGTATGTAAAGCATTTTATTTTTAATACATGTAATTATTAAGATTAATTAATAATTTAATTTTTATACTCTTATGTTGTTATTATTTTAAACATTAGAGGGAATAGGTTGAGGTAAGGAATACCATTCCTTTTGGTCCACCTGTTATTTGTCAAAAGGTTACAACCAAATAAGGGAATACGTGGGGCTTAAGGAGTCTATTTCATCTAACCCCTTGGGGTTGTTTGATTACCTATTGTTATAATTTTTCCAAGAAACAGTTGCAAGCAAGTTTTATGCATGTATGTATAGTTGCTACTTGCAATTGCAATTAAGTGGAGGGACAACAAGTGCTTGGAGGAGTAGGCATGGCCTCATTGATTGCATGCGTTAAGCTGGTGGATAGGTAAGCAACATGTGACAAGGCAATGCGTGAGGGGAGGGGCTGAGGGATGCACCATGGAAATCCAATTTTGACTTCCCAGTCAGCGATTGCAACATGCTATCACATTCTTAGCTTTGCCTCATTAAGTCACGCGGTGTTGCTTTGTTTGCTTTCCTAAAGGGACTAGCCATTCTCTTGACATAGACTCCAAGACTTATATGACCCCGAGGGTTGCAACTTTATGGCTGTTAGGACTTATATATATATATATATAAAGTCCAAGGACTTCATTGTAAAGTTGATTCTAATATATACATGAGAGAGGGGCTGAATGACCATTACCACCGAGAAACTTAATGGAAGAAATTATAGTTCGTGGGCAGCAACAATTAAAATCTAGTTCATTGGACAAGGACAACTCACCAAAGATCATCTCACCACCAGAGTCTCATCCATTCATGAGGATAAAGGGGCATCATGGGTATAACACGATGCTTAACTTCTAGCTTTATTATGACAGTCAATTGATCCTTCACTCATGAGTATTTTCAGATATTTTACTTGTGTTGAAACTTGGGAACAAGCTTGTCATTTGTATACTAGTGATATCTCTTATGCGTATGATACTATTGGAAACTTGTTTCAACTTCGGCAATCTGATTTAGATATTATTAGTCACATTGGAAGGTTATATGTACAGGCTATGCAAAATCGTATTGATCAACTACTTGCAATTATGTTTCTTCATACAATTCGGCCTGAGTTGGAGCCTATTCGTACTTAGATTTTGGATGGCACGTCACTTCCCTCCTTAGCAGATACCTTCACAAGAATGATACGTGTTTCTGTAGCCCTTATTCTAGCACCAGAGCACTCTCTTGACCATTGTGCTCTGGCTATACAACCCAACCCTTCAATGGGAGGAGGTCGAGGTGGAGGTCACCGCGGTCTTGGTGGTGGACGTGGTGGCAACCGTAGTGGTCGACATGGATTGTCTGGTACTGTCTCATCTTTCTCTTACCTCCATCCGCCCCACACCCCACCATTGTTACTCTTGCTGATGACTCTCTCATCATTAAAGGATATTGGAACCCCTTCGGTTACTTCATCCTTACACCTATCCTTTGTATTTTATATTCCTGAATTTCTTCTAAACTTGTTATTAGTGAGTAAGCTCACTGAGTTGCTAAATTGCTCTATCACATTCGCATCTAATTCTATTTCCATTTAGGATTCGAGGACTCGAAGGGTGATTGCATCGGGCGTGAATCTCATGGACTACACAACCTTAATCTTGCACCTTTTGCCTTGGTGACTGAGTCTTCTTCTCTTTTACGTCACGGCCAGTTGGGGCATCCACATCTCCAAACGCTCCGAAAGATTGTTCCTTCTCTCTCCAATCTCAAGAGTCTTGTTAGTTGGGAAAACACTCTAGATTATCGTTTCCGGTCCTGTTAGTTGGGAAAACACTGTAGATCATCGTTTCTATTAGTGTCAATGATGGTGCTTCGACACCCTTTTTCTTAGTTCATTTTGATATTTGGGGTCCTAATCGTATCAAGTCAAAATTGGGATACAATTATTTTGTAACCTTTATTGATGATTATTCCAGAATAACATGATTTTTCTCATTGAAAGAGCGCTCTGAATTATTCACCGTATTCTCCCCTTTTTTTGCTGAAATTAAAAATCAATTTGGTGCTTCCATCCAAGTGCTAGGAAGTGATAATGCTAAAGAATACTTCTAAAGCACATTCTAATCTTTCTTGGCTAGTCGGGGCATTCTACATCAATCCTCTTGTCCTCATACTCCTCAACAAAATGGGGTTGCGGAACGCAAGAACCGACATTTGGTCGAGGTTGCTCGTACCCTACTAATCCATATGAACGTTCCACTCAAAGTTTGGGACGATGCAATTCTCATGTTATCTCATCAACCAAATGCCTTCCTCCGTCTTACACAACCAAATTCCTTTTCAATTCTCTTTCCACGTGATGGGCTTTATAAACTTCCACCTCGTGTCTTTGGTTGTACTTGCTTTGTTCATGACTTGTTTCCTGCCCGGGATAAGTTCGTTCCCCGGGCCATCTGCTGTCTCTTTCTTGGATACTCTCGCCTTCAACAGGTATCGTTGTTATTCTCTTGTTCATTGCTCATTTATTCCCGCAGACATAGTTTGAAAAGGCGCGCCATAGGCGCGCCATGGCGCAGGGCGCACACAGGCGCAGGCCCCTGCGCCATATTTCCCCCGAGGCGCTAACCTAGCGCCTCGGGCGCCTTAGCGCGCGCCTCATCCAAGGCGCGAGGCGCGCGCCATATGCGCCACACGCATGTGTGGCGCACGGGTGCCCTAAGTTAACTTAGGGCACCCGATTTTTTTCTTTTTTCCGCCTCTTTCCGCCTTCTGCCTTCCGCCTAAGTTAACCTTCTTTCCGCCTTCCGCCTTCCGCCTTCCGCCTTCCGCCTTCCGCCTTCCGCCTTCCGCCTTCATTTTCTCGTCCTCCGGCCGTCCGACGAGCCTCTCCTCCTGCGAGCCTCTCTACCGGATTCCGGTGCCTCTCCACCCGATTTCAGCCTCCGCCAGGTATTTTTCTTTTCTTTCTCAGTTTCTTTTCTTTTCTCAAATCTCCACCCGATTTCAGCCTCCTGAGAATTCATGCATGGTGGCTGAGCATGAGGAACTCATGCTGAATTCAGATTTCTGGAATTCAGCATGGTGGCTGAGCATGAGGAATTCATGCTGAATTCAGCATTCACCTGCTGAGAATGATGAGAATGCATGCTGAGAATGCATGCTGAATTCAGTATGCAAAATTCAGCATGCATTCTGCATGCTGAGAATGATGAGAATGCATGCTGAGAATGCATGCTGAATTCAGTATGCAGAATTCAGCATGCAGAGCTGCATGCTGAGAATGATGAAAATTCAGCATGCTCAGCATGCAGAATTCTGCATGCTGAATTCATTCTCAGCATGCTGAATTCCAGCATGCTGAATTCCAGCATGCTGAGAAATAGAGAATTCAATATGTTTTTTTTTTTCATCTTTAATTTCTGATTTTGGATTCTTTCACATCTTTCAGTCTAGTTTAAATTATGGAATCATCTTCTAGTAGCAGTAGAAAAGATCCTGGATGGAAGTATTTGCGTGAAGTGATTCCAAACAACACAAATAGATTGATTTGTGACTTTTGTGACAAAATAACAAATGGAGGGATTTCTCGAGGGAAGCAACATCTTGTTGGAGGATATCGAAATGCCAAGGCTTGCACAAAGTGCCCACCTCATGTCCGAGAAGAGATCAAAGAATACATGGAAAAGAAAGCTACCACATCAAGTGTTAATTTTGATTCATCAAGTTCTATACCTGATTTCGAGGATCTTGATTATGGTGAGGAGGAGGAAGGGGGTCTTGAAATGTCCGCGAAAAAGAAGCCAAAGAAGCCAAACGTGAAAGGTCCACTTGATCTTTTATTTACACCGAGTGCCGAGGAAGTGGTGAAAAAGAGGAAACAAATAATGATGAAGCAAACCACCATTAATGAGGCATGCAAAAAGGAGTTGCGCACTAAAGTATGTGAAAACATATGCAAATGGATGTATGATGCAGGAATTCCTTTCAATGCTCTAAACTATCCAAGTTTTGAGGTGATGGTTGAGTCTATTGGACAATTTGGCATTGGCTTGAAACCTCCCACTGCATATGAGGCGAGAGTTCCTTTCCTTAAGAAGGCAGTGAATGAGGTTAAGGAAATGATAAAAGAGCATGAAGAAGAATGGGTAAGGTATGGGTGCACCATCATGGCAGATGGTTGGACAGATAAAAGACAAAGAACATTGATCAACTTTTTAGTGAACTCTCCTAAGGGAACCGTTTTCATTGAGTCGGTTGATGCAAGTAGCTACTCAAAGACCGGAGAAAAGATGTTTGAGTTGCTTGATAAAATGGTGGAGCGTATTGGGGAGACAAATGTGATACAAGTTATCACTGATAGTGCATCTAACAATGTGTATGCAGGTAATAAGTTAAACTTTCAAATTTTATTTAAAATCTAGTATTTTTATTAGTTGGTATCTTTTTAATGATTATATTTTATATTTTATATTTCATAGGAAAAAGGTTGATGGAAAAGAGACCACACTTGTATTGGAGTCCTTGTGCTGCACATTGTATCGATCTCATACTTGAAGATTTAGGGAAGATTACTGTTATCAGTAACACATTGAAGAAGGATATGACTTTGAATTCCTACATTTATGTGCGGTCTGGTTTAGTGAACATGCTTAGGGAATTCACTGGACAAAAGGATCTTGTTAGAGCCGCTGTTACAAGATTTGCAACTGCTTTTCTTACTCTTGAGAGTATTCATAAGCAAAAGACCAATTTGAGGAAAATGTTCACTTCAGATAAATGGACAAATAGCAAGTGGGCAAAAGAAGCACTTGGTAAAAGAGTGTGTGGCATTGTTTTAATGGCTACCTTTTGGACTAACATCATCTACATTCTCAAAATATTTGGTCCTCTAGTGCAAGTGCTTCGATTGGTCGATGGAGAGAGAAAGCCTCCAATGGGATACATATACGAGGCAATGGATAGAGCGAAGGAAGCTATTGCCAAATCTTTTAATGAGAAGGAAGAGAGCTACAAGAAAGTTTTTGAAATTATTGACAAAAGGTGGGAATGTCAACTCCATCAACCTTTGCATGCATGTGAAAATTATTTGAATCCTGAATTGTTCTATGCAAACTCCAACATTAGTTCAGATCAGGAGATTATGGGAGGATTGCTTGATGCTATTGAAAGATTGGTTCCAAGACTCGAGGAGCAAGACTTAATCTCTAACCAATTTTCTACCTATGTAAATTCTGAGGGCATATTTGGAAAGCCAATGGCGATTAGGCATAGGAGTATTAAATCTCCAGGTAAATTTCTTTAAAGTTATACTTTTAGATTAGTTCTTAACATTTAATAGATTAATTGAGCTTAACTTTTAATTTTTATTAACAATTACAGCTGAATGGTGGAAACTTTATGGATCATCAACTCCAGAGTTGCAAAAATTTGCTATAAAAGTGCTTAGTCTCACTTGCAGTGCATCGGGCTGTGAGCGCAACTGGAGCATTTTTGAAAACGTTAGTAACAATATTTAAAGTTTCATTTTAATTTTTAACTTGCTTCAAACTGTGCTAATTAAAAATTATTTTATTTTTTCTCTAGATTCATACCAAAAAAAGAAATAGGTTGGATGCACAACGCTTAAATGATTTGGTTTTTGTGAAGTACAACCGAACATTGAAGCGTCGATATGATGCACGTGACTGCGTCGACCCTATTTCTTTGGAAGGTATTGATGCTAGCAATGAATGGTTGATTGGTAGACCTGAGGATGAACAAGATGATGACGACTTGGTATTTGAGGATGAGCCTTTGACATGGGACACGGTTGCTAGAGCTAGTGGAGCAGAAGAGCCTGAACGGCTCACTAGATCTATAAGACAAAAGGACAAAGGAAAAGCAAGCTCTTCCAAGGTCCCAAGTCACCAAAGACTCATAAATGAATCTTCAGGAGAAGAAGAAGAAAGAGAAGATGGAGAAGGAAACACTGTCCCTTTTCAATATTCCAAACTTTTTGATTATGAGATTGATGAAGACGAAGATCTAGATTTAGATCTAGATGATGAATAGTCTATTGGTTTAATGATGTTGAACTTGTTATTCTCATGTTCTTTTAATGATGTTGAACTTGATGATGAACTTGATGTTAGGCTTGTTTTTTAATGATGTTAAACTTGATGCTTGTTTTTTTAATAATATTAAACTTGTTGTTCTCATGTTCTATAATTATTTTTAATTATTTTTTTAATGATGTGATTTTATGTACAAAATATATTTTATAATTTTATTTTATTTTTGCGCCTCGCCTCGTTATGGCGCGCGCCGTAACCTTGCGCCTTGCGCCATGGCTCCAAGAGCCCTTTGCGCCTTTGTGCGCCGTGCGCCATTTAAAACTATGCCCGCAGATGTGACATTCTTTTAAGACCACACCCTTCTTCCCGAGCCAGCACACCTCACCTAACTCGAGGTCCTACCCACTCCTGTCCGACTAACTTTTCCAGCCGATCCTCCTACATCTCAGACTTAGTCATTGTAGGTTTATCATCGTCGATCATGGGAAGTACATCAGTCAGATTCTATCGCCCAGCCCAAACCCCTACAGTCTGGAATCTTCCACTAGTTATTGATCTTCTCATTGCCTTCAGAAAAGGTACTCGTCGGTGTACTACATCACACCCTCTCTCTCGTTATGTTTCATTCTTTGCTACATCACACCCTTTTCTTTCCTTTGTCTTCTGTCTCTCTTCCGCAACAACTTTTAGAGGCGCTTAGACATGAGGGGTTGCGACAGGCTATGATGGATGAAATGTCAACCGTTCATGCTAATGGTACTTGGAAATTGGTACATCTTCCCCATGGCAAATCCACCGTGGGATGCAGGTGATAGTAATGTCTGCCCTTCATGCTAATGGTACTTGGAAATTGGTACATCTTCCCCTTGGCAAATCCACCGTGGAATGCAGTGGGTTTCACTGTCAAGACATTACCGGATGGGTCTATTGATCGCCTTAAGGCTCGACTTGTTGTGAAGGGCTATACTCAAACTATGGTAGGGATTATGTGGATACTTTCTCTCCTGTGGCTAAGATAACATCTATCCGCTTGTTTCTCACCTTAGCCACCGCCCTTGACTGACCACTTCATTAGCTCGACATTAAGAATGCTTTCCTCAAAGTGATCTTCATGAGGAGGTATATATGGAGCAATCGCTAGGATTTGTTGCTCAGGGGAAGTCCGACCTAATGTGTCACTTGAAGAAATCACCGAATGGTTTGTATGGTCTGAAACTGTCTCCTCGAGCATGGTTTGACAAATTCAGCTTTGCCTTACTTCACTTTGGAATGACCAGAAGTAAGTCAGATCACTCGGTTTTTAACCTTACTTCATCTTCTGAGAGACGGATCCTTCTAATTGTCTATGTTCTATGTTGATGATATAATTATCACAGGGAATGACATTGAACGGATCCAAAGACTAAAAGCCTATTTACACCAACAATTTGAGACCAAGGACTCGGGCAACTTGAAGTATTTCTTGGGCATTCAAGTAGCTCTATTTGGAGGAGATGTCTATATATCACAAAGGAAATATGTGCTAGATATGCTTGAGGAAGAAGGCCTGCTAGGGGCTAGACCACTTGACACCCCCATGGACCCAAATGCTAAATTGCTAGTAGGATAGGGGGACCTTACATGATCTCGGAAAATATCGCAGGCTAGTGGGTAAACTTAACTATCTTATAATCACTATACCTGACATCTCCTTTGCTGCAAGTGTGATTAGTCAGTTCCTCGAGTCACCTCGTGAGGATCATTGGATAGCTGCCTTAAGGGTACTACGCTATCTTAAGAGTGCTCTAGGAAAAGGACTCCTATATCGCAATCAAGGTCATCTTCACGTGATTAGATATACAGATGCCCACTGGGCAGGTGCACCCACGGATTGTCGATCCACCTCAGGATATCGTGTTTTCCTGGGAGGCAACTTAATCTCATGGAAGGGTAAGAAACAAGGTGTGGTGGCAAGATCTAGCGCAAAGGCTAAGTATAGAGCTAGGGCACTAGTCACATGTGAGCTACTTTGGGTTAAACTGAATTAGAGGACTAGTCACAATCAAGCTACTATGCATATTGCATCCATCTAGTTTTTCATGAGAAGACAAAACACATAGAAGTCAAGGAGATCACAATATCGTATGTCAATTCAAATGACCAATTAGCTGATATATTCACTAAGTCTCTAAAGAGTCCTAGAATCAAATATATATCTAACAAGCTGGGGCTCTGCCATATATTTGCTCCAACTTAGGGGGAGTGTTAGGACATATATAAATATGTAAAGTTCAAGGACTTCATTGTAAAGGTGATTCTAATATATATACATGAGAGAGGGGCTGAATAGGGTAACCCTGATTTTTCAAACATCAATGGCTACAATAAATAACTGGCTAGAACACTTGTTCTCACACTTGTCGAAAGGAATAGTCATACCTTGCTCTCATAGTTGTAAATGGCGAAGAGGCGGACCAAGGCACAAAGGGCTCTTGGAGCCATGTCGCAAGGTGCAAGATTACGACGTACGCCATTACGAGTACATAAAAATATATATTTCTAAAATAAAATCACCTAATTAGCATCTAATGAAATAAAGATAATAAGTCTAATTTAGCATCCAATTAAATAAAGATAATAGATCAATTAAAAAATCAGAAAAGAAAATAGAAATAAAAAATCTTTTGAGAAAAAAAGAACAAGAGGAAGAAACAAGATGAGCATGTGTATGATTCCACTAAAAAAAGAACACACAAAAAAAGAGGAGAGGAGGGCTGCCAGCCAGTCTCTGTTGTCAAGTAGAAAGGAGAGCAACAACTGTCGGGTAGGAAGGAGAGGAGTGCTACCGAGTAGAAAGGAGAGGAGAGAATAAAAAAAGATTACCTAATGGAGGAGGATTGGCTGTCGCCGGAGCTGAAATTTGATGGAGGAGGTCTGCCGGGAACTGAACCCCGATGGAGGAATGGCAGAGTGAAGGAGGAGGAAGAAAAAGAGAGGTGACGGCTGAGGAATAGAGGTGGCGGCTTAGGGAGGATTTTTGGTTGCCATGCCCATCCTGTAGATGGCGTGCGCCTAAGCCCTTGAGGCTATATGGGATCGCCATATCGCCTCAAGGGCTAAATAGCGCAGGGGCTGCCCCATGGCGTACCTGAGGCGTGTCATTTAAAACTATGCTTGCTTTCTTAAATTGAGATGCTGATATAGTAGAATTGCTGTGAAGAGCTGAGGTTTTATTGATGTAAACAAACAATTTCAACTCAAAATAGTCATTGACAAGTACAAGTTTGCAGCACGGGCAAACTTCAATTTCAGACTCTGTAATATTGGATTTGGATTGAGCCAAACCCATCTCTTGTTCAATAGCTGAGAGGATTGTGCTCCTTTCTGCCATTTGGGGGCTCCTAAGGGCTTAGATGCAAAATTCATCATCTTCATGTGGCAATCAACCTAACAAAAAGATTTTATTGGATATGCGAACCACAAATCGACTTTACAAGCAACAAGGCGCTTTTCTTTGCCTCCGACCAATGGATTTCTTGTGTATTTTTAGCCTGGCCCTAGAAAATTATCCCATTTTCCAACCATTTGCTAGAGAGATGGCTTGTTTGTCGACATTGCAAGTAAAAGTTGCTTGATCCTAAACAATTGTAAGGGCCCCCTTGTGGAAGTGAGTTACAAGCCTATAAAATGCAAAAGTAATGCTTATGCTACAGTTAGGCACTTTACAAAGTTAGATTATACCTAGCAAGTTTTGAACATCATCCGCCACTTAAAAATTAGTTGTCCTTGTCAAAACCTTCATGTCTATCACAAATTGCAATGTACATACAGTATTGTCTTTGTGGGAAGTGTCAGAGGGAATTTGCCTTTGTGCCCCTTGAAGTTTCTGGTTGGATTAGAGCAGAATTCCTATGTGTTGATTCTTCTTAATAACCAAGTAAAGCTCTATTTCAGATGCAAAATAATGGTGATAGGATAACAAATCATATCGCCGATTAATCTCAACTCTTATCTAGTTACTTTCCCACTTCATCAGCATACATCTAAAAATCCAACAATAGTAGGAAAATACTTAATCAAAACCTAACAAAACTTAACAAAATTTTTCTTAACTAGAATATGATTACATATTTTTTTTCATTTTCATACAAGTCGTATTTATGAAAATAGTTTATTGAATTAAAATATTGTTTCTTTTACATTACTTGCGAGTGTCATGAGAGCACATTTCTACCACGATTTATTTTGCCAGAATGCTATTTCTTCATGGTGTGATATTCTAATTATAAGGCTAAGAGCCAACATGCGATGACTGTAAACTCTGAGTGAGTCTGAATATTTGTCTTTTCCTGTTTTCTCCCTAAGACTCTTATCTTTTCTGTAGGAATTTTTTTCCACTTCAAGAATCATTGCACAAACTTGTCTTATCATATTTGATGTCAATTTTTTTCCATTAATCAAGATGTTAACTATTGAAGATGATTTGAGGTTTCAGATTGACTCAAATTCCTATGAGATTATATCATCTAGGTTAAGTTTTTTTCAATTCTGTCTTTTGGAATGTTAAATTAATTTTTGATTTGTTTTTCTTTGCAAATGTAATAAGTTGCTGCATGTCAGTTCCTATATCATTCTGTGCCACTTGCTAAGTTTGGCCAAGAATAGCAACATAAGCTGAAGAAGAATAAAAGACAATCGAGATATATGTTTGATTGAAGATATTTTAAGAGGAAAATAACTCTAATGTTACCTTGTTAATAATGAAGGTCATTCCTTGGAAAACTGGAAGTTAAAAGTCTCTATAAGTGATACAAAAATAATTGAATGGCACTAAATGGAGCATGCTCTAATAACGAGCTTAGATCTGTTTATACACATTCATTCATGGGGGCATTATAAGTTAGGCCTAATATACAAAATTGGGGCTAGAGATGATCATGGTTATGCTCTAATTGCCTAGATTTATATTAAATTTATTAAGTCTTATGTATGATATCAATTTTATCAAAATTTTCCATCATTGCACAAATGAAGTCTTTTGTGGACTTCTCTAGATATTTTACATTTATATCTAGTATGCTTTATATATACTCGGGCCATATACATCTTAAGAAAGCTCTATATTTAAATGAGCGAACTTGGTAATCACCTTTTTGCTTTGGCATACTTTTTTTTTTTTTTTCTGTTTCTTCCAAAGTTAGTGAATAATGACCTAAATCCTAGGATTATTGGTTAAACTTTGAGCGATTGGATTTTGCACACATTTGAAATTAAACTTGTTTCTATAAGAGTTAATGTTGTATTATTTGCTAGAACTTGTGGTTTTTTTCCCTTTGGCATGGTTTGTTGGATCAGTTAATGTAGACCTAATTTGCTTGAACCTTATAGGAAAGGAGAGTGGAGCCAAGAGGAGATGGAGGAAATGGAACTTAATAGGAATGCCAATGAGATTTTTGGGAGATGGAAGTGAGGAAGGAGAAAGTCTGAAAGTGGATAACAGATCTCCTATGAGTAGCTTATAAACATTCTTTAAATAAATGGGTTAAATTAGAGAGTTGAGGATCCAAGAGGAGAGGACATAAAACTTATACCAATGCCAATGACATATATTGTTGGGAGATGGAAGTAACGAAAGCAAAAATGAATCATAAATCACCCATGAGTAGCTCATAACTAGGGATGGCAGCGAATCAGATACGGTGCGAATACCGCACATCCGCATCCGCTATGGATATGGATATTCAACGTTCAGATGCGGATATCCGCACCGCATTCGTACTGCATTTAATAAAAAATTAATAAATAATATATTTAATAAAAAAATAACTTATATTACTAAAATTCATAACAATTAGTAATTTACTAGGATTTCATATGTAACTTACCACAAAACCTACCTATATAATATATATTAAGAAACTTATATATGGATAAAATAGTAATTTTTCATATGCGGTGCGGATCCGCATCCATATCCGTATCCGCATCGCATCCGCACGGATAATTTTAAAAAAAATCCATATCCACATCCATATCCATTTTTATTTGCGGATATGGATTGGATACGATGCAGATGCGGTTTTTAGTTGGCGGATGTAGATAAAATTGCCACCCCTACTCATAACATTCTTTAAGTATATGTATTCAATTGTATGTTTATCTTTATATCCTATTGTTGTTTTTACATTTTAATTTTACTTAGTGCTTTCCCAACATTGCCAACCTGTTGATCCCATCCAATCTATTTGTGATTGTTATTGACTATCGAGCACACTAATAGGGAGTTAAGAAATGCTAATACGAAGCTTTCTCCTCTTCTTGCTTTCCTGGAACACTTTAATGTCCTTCATCAAGTTTAGCATTTTAATGGGTCAAAGGCTTCAAGGAAGCAAAGTTCTAGGTTGAAAGTTGACTTAATGAAGCTTCAATGGCGAAAAAGTTCTTTAATAATCTCTCAGGAGCATTTCAAGGCATGTTAAGTGAGTTAGGATGGTTGCAAGGGGTCATTTATGGCTTAGGAAATAATTAGAAAATTTACCCCTAACTTTTCCTAACTTGTCGTAGCAACTGGCATTATGCATGGGATGATACAGTTCAAGGTTGCATGCCCTGTTGGCCATCTATTCCTGTGAAGTGTGTTATATCCCTCTTGGTATAGATTCTGTTAATGTGTTGCTCATTATCTTTGACTTTTCTGTATTTTTATAATTATCTTGAGTATACCATAATGATAAAATAACATTATAGGACATGATGCACCTAAAATTGATTGAGTTCTACTAACATTAAGTAATGCTATGTAGTCTGGAATCATGAACTTATATTGCCATTGAGGTGACTTAGTAAAATTGTCTTGGTTTTCTTGCAGGTTACAGTTTTAGCTTAACATGGATGCAACATGAAGGAGAAGGTGAGTGGATGTATCGTGTTTCTTCACTAGGGACACTGGAGAGGGTAGCTTTGGATTGGATGAAAGAGGAGATGATATTTAGTGCAACCATGTGCCGCATTTTCTTTGAGAGGGTATCCCGAGTGATTGGCCGTGGTTGATTGGGATACTGATGTAATCTTGTATGAAGGAAATCTTGTCCTCTGTCCATCAAGAACTTGACCTGGAGAAAGCACGTCTTTTTGTTGACATTTGCTTCACTTGTGATCAAATTAATCCATCATCCGACTGCTTCAAGTTTACTTCTTCCGTTTTGTGTTTGATTGAGGATGAATGATGTTCTCTAATTAAAAAGCTTGATGGAGAATGAACTGTGTAAATAGGTTGATTTTTTTTTTTCCAAAAAGAATGGATGCAGTATTAGTATGTCGTGTTTTCAAGCATCACGTTGTGCAACCAATATTTAATGTGCATTTGCATGTACTAGTTTCCTGGTATTCTCACTCTTCGTGTATTTGAAGTTGAGTTAGTGTAGTTTCTTTTACGACTGGTTGGATAGAATGGAAGTGCATGGAACAGAAGAGAAAAGTATTTTTAGTTTTCCTTATTTGTACATAGGAGTGTAAGAGAAAATAATTAATATTTTTTTCTGTTTGAATAAAATACAGAGTGGAGAAAGGAAGAACACGTAATTTCCTCCATGCTAACAATATTTTCTCTCTAGTAGTTGGGAGAAAAAGAAAGTTAGCAAGTAATAATACTTTTCCAATACTATCTTTGTTTTCATATGTAGAAATGATTCACTTGGAAAAAAGGTATTGTCATCTTAATTTTAGCATCACTTCGAACAATGTGGTAGCAAACTTCTTGCCTTTAAATTATTATATGAATGGTGACAAATTGGTGAAAGACATTTTATATGTAAGGCACATGTCAATGATGATTAACATCTATTTTAATCTTTTTGATGGTTGCTCAATATTTCATGCATTTATTAGTTTAAAATATGATTTTGAAAACTTTACAATTACAAGCTTATTGCATTCAATAATATGATTAATAACTAATAATTTAAAGAGTGTTGCATAAATAATGTTTCAATTCTTATTTATTTTAATCATTAATCAGATTTAAAAAATCACATCTATTTTATTTTTTAAAATGTATCATTCTTTTCTTCTTTTTTTAAAAACTCATTTCATTTGCACGATGGAACTTCAGTCACATAAAAATTTAGTATGAAATCTTCTTTTTAATATATTTTTAATACGAAAATTCTTTTTTTTTTCTTTCTTATTTCTTTCTCTCCTTCCCTTTCCTCCTACCATTCTTTCTTTCTCTTTTCTTATTTGTTTCTTTCCTTCATTTCCTCCTCTCTCTTTCTCTCTCGTATAACCTCACAATGACAGTACTTTCTTTTTAATTAACTTTTCTTAGACGCTCTTTTATCGTTACTTTAAAATGTACATCATCATCGTATTTTTAAAAGTTAATTAATGAATCTAATTCAAATTATAAAAATTTTAACAAATTTAGTACACATTTTAATTTACCATAATTCTAGCTCAAATTATAGAATTTATAACAATTATAACCCACCGCCGTGAGATACCTGTTACGTTAATTGTTAGTTGCTGACGTGGCTACACAGTCAACTTAAATTTTTTTTTTTTTTTTTTTTTAGTTTTGCCACCTCAGCCTACACTATTAAAAAAATAAAATAAAAAAGCATCAAAACCCTTTTTTTTTATTTTATTTTTTATTTTTTTTATTTTTTTTACGAGAGGTTATGTTAACTTCTTCTCCGTCAAGCTTCATGGTGTACGACCCTCTCCGGCTTCTTCTTTGCCCACACCAACTTGTCCACCACTAGCTTCTTCTTCTTCTTCTTCTTCTTCTTCTTCTTCTTCTTCTTCTTCTTCTTCTTCTCATAGGCAGCAGTAGAGGTAGACAGTCCCGATGTCGCCGCTCCAGATACGACGGACGAGCTTGAAGTCTCGAGGCCCTAGGTCGGTGGGAAAGCCGACGCCGGCCCTGGCGGAGCTCCGTGAGCGAATGGCCGCCCAAGCGGCTCGCCGTACTTAGCTTTCGCAAGCAACCGTTCCTTGTAAGCAATCAGGATTCCCACACACTGCCCTCCTCTCCCTTGCTTCCAAACCACACTCTCCCATCGCAGGACCTGCGAGAAATCAGTTCACTGACTTCTCCCGATAGGCAACCTTGATAGCGTGACAGCTAATTGTCCACTTCTGCACATGCACCAGATTAATAGCTCATAGTCCAAATTGGAGGAGGCTTTGTAGACTGCTGATCCCCTGCTTTGATCTTTGTGCTTCTTCTTCTTCTTCTTTCTTGCATAATTGGATTTTGGACGGTAGACTGTTGATCCCTTATTTTGCAGAATTGTCCACTTCTTGCAAAAGAAGAAAGCGATTGATAGTTTCGGTATATACTCTGAAATCAAAATTAGTTCATGTTTACTTTTTTGTTCCTTGTGTTGAGATGATGAAGGCAATGACTGAAATGGTGCTTGAGTGGTTTTGAGAGTTTTGTCTTCATCATCTCAGCATTGATCTTGAGAGTTTTTATGTTCGTTGTACAATGATTCTGAGTGTTTTTATTCATTGTGTTGAGATGATGAAGGCAAGAACTGAAATGATTCTGACGGTGACTATTATCATTGTACAAGCAAGCACTAATTAGCAAACCATTCAATTATATGTAGGTAGTAGTAGTGACAGTGAGAGCAGACCGGAGAGGAAAAGTTGGTTTGCTAATTAGGGAAGGAGGAGCAGTAATCACAAACAAGAAGGGCAGAAGAAGGCTGTTCCTCCTAGGAGCTCACTTTGTGTCGAGGAAAAGGTGAGTGATCTCCTTGGCGATTCTCCATCCAGGGGTAGGCCAGGAAGACATTCAATAGAAGTTGTTAACAGGGGAGAGGATCTTAGGAGGGGAAGGGATAGTGATTCCAAAAGGCCAACAACAAGTTTGGAAAATGGATACCGACGCAAAGAAAGTAGCAGGGAGAGTGAATACCGCTGGGCGGGGCGACGTTCAGGATGAAGGAAGTGAGGATGAGGAGGATTGAGCGGCAAAAGCACGGCAATCATGGCGATGACGCTAGATCTGCGCCTTATGTCGGATCCAGGCCGCCGCCAACCTCACCGGCGACACGAGACGCTCGTCCTTATCATCGTCGTCGGGAGCCACGCTGACGAAGCAACAATAGGGGCAGATCAAGGAGCCTGGCTGCTGCATGCGGGATGGGGGAGGGAAGGATGTCGGCGAGGAAATAGGGTGGTGAGGAGGAGAGAGTGGAGTTGGCGATGGTGAAGGAAGAAATAAAAAAGAAATAGGTATGTTGAGGTGGCAATCTTAAACGAAAAAGAAATATAAAATATTTTTTTACGTTGACTGTGCTGCCATATCAGCAAACAAATGGTTTCATTAAAGATATCTCACGGCGGATTATAATTAATGTCAATTCTATAATTTGGACTAGAATTATGATAAATTAAAAGATGAATTAAATTTATTAAAACTTCTATAATTAGAACTAAATTTATTAATTAACCTTATTTTTAATTAACTTCCCCCACACGCTCTTTTATCATTACTTTGATACGTGCATCATCACTGTACCTTCCCTCAATGGAACTGAATCCATCACTCGAACATATGATATTTTAATAACCGATCATGACCAAAGAGCACCAAAACTCTAACAAATGCCAAAATGCGAAGATCAAATACCATCAAAAACAAAAAATAACAACAAAGTTCATGATAGTTACACAATCAATTATGGCCTAAAGAATTCTACTCTTGTTGATGAAAACAACAAAAAAAAATCACAAAAAAAACAAAAATAAAAAGGAGCTGATGAAGAATCCTACTCTTTTTTTCGTGAATTCTTTTCACGATCGACCACCTCAACTCATCCTTGACACGACGTAATGATGTTCGTCCCTTTTTGATGAAAACTCGAGTAAAAAATATATAGTTTGAGATTATATAAATCTATGTTTGTATAATTTCATGAAAAATTTCTCCAACAATTAAGTTTTACAAATAAGTCATTTTAACTTAAAAACTGAAGAATATCAAAAAAATTAAGAAAAAAAATAATTATTCAATTTTTTTTTGGTGTAACAGGTTCAATCTAATTGAATGATGCATGCAATTGACTTTCAATTTATATCATTTAATCGATTTAGCATTAAATTGACCCAGTTCACACTTTATTGGGTATGATTAGGTCCAAATCAAAATAAAAATAATACTTTGGGTTTGATTGATAATAGTTACATTAATCTGAATTTTTAATGTACAGTGAAATATCCAACTATAGATTTATAATTTTAGATAGACAAATATTAATTAATAACTTCATTGGTGTAGTGGTAAAAATTATTTGATTTCTAAAATACTCTGAATATATTTGGTAAAGGATGGCTCGCTCTCGCTCCTCTCTGGCGACGAAGGGCGACTCCGAGGTGACTCTCGCCGCGATGGTGGAGGACGACGATCCTCCACCCCCTGACGACCTCTCCCCTTCCCGGCAACAACCCCCACCCTTCTCCATCTCCAGGGACTCCCCGATGAAGGAGTCTCTTCCTTTGTCGGCTTCTTCGGCAGCCACCACTGATCCTTCGCATCATGTGGATCCCTCGAGTTCTAATCCTCTTTCCGACATCTAGACCTCTTCCCCCTCCGGCATGGCGGCATCTCCCCCCTCTCCGCAGGTATGACCCTTTCCCTAATTTTTCACGCAAATTCTAACCCTAATTTTTTTTGACAGGAACCCTAACCCTAATCCGAGTTCACTACCCCCCTGGTGTCCTGATCTCTCCTTCCTCCGAAGTTTCCCCTCATCCACTAGCAGGTATGACTTCCACCCCCGTCTCTTCCATAAACCCTAACCCTAACAGTTTTGACAGGAATCCTAACCCTATCTCGGACTCGCCGCACCCTAGTTCCAGGCCTCTCTCCCTCCCCCCCGGTGCTTACTTGGGCCCAGATTCTCCGCGGATCTCATGCAAAGAACCCTAAACCTACTGAGACTTCCACCTCCAAAATTGCCAAAAATGCTTATGGTAAGGTCTCTTTTACTCTCGAGCAAGTTTTTGAATGACAATCTTCTTGGCACAGTAGACTTGTGGGCAAGTTTCTTGGCCGACCGCCTCCCTTATCGGTTGTTTCTCACTGGGCTTCTAATCTCTGGTCCTCTTTCGGTTTATGCAATGTTCTGGACCTTGAAGAAGGTTTCTTTGTGTTTCGATTTCGTGATATTTTTAACGCAACCTTTGTTCTTACGGGTGGTCCCTGGTCCTGCCGGGGTGCTGTCATCCATTTGGTTCCATGAAAACCCTTCTTTTGTCCCTGGTTAGAAGATTTTACTTCTGCTCTGGTTTGGTTACGTATACATGCTTTGCCCCTTGAATTGTGGAACACTACTTCTATTACGCAAATTGCAAATAGTCTTGGTAATTTAATTTCTATAGATTCTCGTTCTTTTGAATTCAATCGTGGAAAATATATCAGACTATACATTGAAATTGATCTGTCTCAGCCAATAAAATAAGAAATTTGGATTTCTGTCATTGGCCATGAGTTTTTTCAATCTGTCATTTATGAAAATCTTCCATCTATTTGCTTTTTTATGTGGTTTAGTTGGCCATAGGAAACATTCCCGCCCTAGAAAAAATTCCCCTACCTAGCTTGAGAACCATCCTCCCAAATTAGGCACTAAAAGCCCTACCCCTACCACCGGCCACCATTCTGTAGACTCCAGTAGTGTCCCCTCTAATACCACTCCCATTTCTTGCACTCAGAAAGCTAATTTGATTCAGCCTAAAGATGTTGAGGAACTAGTGTGTGGGCCCTAGATCCAGGTTAGGCACAAAAAAAGTCGAAAATAGGCTGCTATGCAGCAAGCTATTGCACACCATGGTGCAAATAAATCCAAAGCCTTCATTGCACACGAGGATGCCTCCATCAGTAAGGCTGATGAAAACCAACTTTCTGAGGCAAGACCTAAGCCTTTCATTAAGGCTCATTACCCTTATAAAAATTAGGATCCTAGAGGAAATAACTCTTTTAACTTCAAGAAAACCTTTGTTAAGGATAAAACTCCACTTATTTACAAAAAAAGTTCATGACCCTAAGCAAACCAAACCTAAAGACTCATCAAGTGATCAAACTATTGAGAAATCTCTCAATCCTGCCTCCTCTGCTTTCCTAAAACAATCCTTTGAAGACCTTGTCAAGGAAGTTTCCCTTATTTTCCAAGCTGATTCTCACAAAATTGTGCTTGAAAAATCAAGGGATAATATGAAAGACAAAGCTGTCTTACCAAATAGACTTAGGAGGCAAAATCACACCTCTCCCAATCTTATAACATTTATATAAGTAAACTTAGCGAAGACAGAATCAAAAAATGAACAAACAGAGCAAAGAAATCTGTCCTGCCCAGGTTCGATCGATCGACTGGTAGTCCGACCGAAGGAGAAGGCATGTCGGTCGACTGATGGGTCGACCGAATGTTGCCCAAAAGTGGCAGATTGCCTTCGGTCGCTCGGTCGGTCGATCGATGATCGATCGACAATCGACCGAAAGGTGGAAAACAGCTAGTTTTCATGCCGTTGAGCGGTGCTTCACTCGAGCCTTCTTCATGGCTCTATAAATACCTATGCCTAAGTCTTCCTTTGACACTTTTGATCACTCCTACACTTCATTGAGCCATCCTTGATCATTTCCAAGCTTTCATTGAGCCATTACTTGGAGAAATCCTAGTTTGATCTCTTATTCCTTGAGTTTGCCTTCAAGTTTGATTTGATTCATCATCAAGGCATCAAGAGGAGCTAGGATTCATTGTGTTGGAGCTAAGTATTTGTGTTATTGTATTTTTGCTTCATTACTTGTATATTTTCTTGTTTATTTCATTGGATTTGAGCTTATGAAGACCTAGGTTGTTAGGTCTTGAAATTAGGTGGTTGCCTTTATGTTTGAGGCTTAATTCCACCGGTGTAAACTTAGTTTACTAGGATTAGTTGAGTTGTCCCTTAGGTTGAGGTGGGAGAGTGCTCTTGGTAGGAAGACGAGATACTTCTGAGTGTGGAAGTGTCTTCGGTTTGAGAGCGGAGACTTTCCGGTGTAAAGTCCTTATTGTAAGGAAACTAATTAATCTAGTTAAACTAGTTTGGAAATCCTAAGCAAGGTGCTTAGGTAGTGGAGTAGACATTGGGGCCGAACCACTATAAATCATTGTGTTAGCATTTGTATCTTTGTGTGTGCTAAATTACTTTATTATTACTTTCGCATTTAGTTGATAAATTACAACTTGCCTAAGTAATCAAGTAAACAATTAAAATCAGAATTAAGTGAAAGATTTAGATAATACACTATTCACCCCCCTCTAGTGTGGTCATTTCACCAACACGACTTTCCTTAATGGTGAGCTCGAAGAGGATGTGTACATGACACAACCTGAAGGTTTCACATCTCCGTTTGATTATAATAAAGTTTGTAAGCTTCAAAGGTCTATTTATGGACTTAAGCAAGCTTCTAGGAGTTGGAACATTCGCTTTAACAAGACGATTGAAAAGTTCAATTTTGTTAGATGCGAAGAAGAACCTTGTGTATACAAAAGGATCAGTGGGAGCACAATTATTTTTTTAGTATTGTATGTTGATAATATTTTGCTAATTGGATATGACATACTAGCATTACAAAATACCAAGATTTCGCTATCTGAACAGTTCTCCATGAAAGACTTGGGAGAAGCAGCTTATGTATTGGGAATAAAGATCTATAGAGATAGATCAAAGAAACTGCTTGGGCTTTCCCAGTCTATGTACATTGATACCATCTTAAAAAAGGTATAACATGGAATATTCCAAAAGAGGCTATCTACCGATAAGCACTGGAATTACTCTCAACAGGGAGGATTGTCCCAGAACACCTGAAGAGTGAGAACATATGAGCAGGGTCCCATACGCTAGCGCAGTGGGAGCTATCATGTATACCATGACTTGTACATGTCATGATGTGGCTTATGCACTTGGAGTGACTAGTCGATACCAGGCAAATCTTGGCGAGGAGCATTGGAAAGTGGTTAAGACCGTTCTTAAGTACTTAAGAAGAACTAAAGACCAATTCCTCATTTATGGAGATTCTGAATTGAAACTAGAAGGTTATACTGATGCAAGTTTCTCTTCAGATAAATATGATAGAAAATCTATTTCTGATTATGTGTTCACCTTAAATGGTGGCGCAGTGAGTTGGAAAAGTTCCAAACAAGCTACTGTAGCTGATTCAATTACTGAAGCAGAATATATAACAGCTAGTGAAGCTGCTAAGGAGGCTGTTTGGATGAAAAAGTTCTTAACCGAACTTGGTGTAGTACCTTCAATTGAAGGATCAGTTCCACTACTGTGTGACAATACTAGAGCTATTGCTCAAGCAAAAGAGCCAAGATCACATCAAAAATCCAAACATGTTTTGCGGAGGTATCACTTGATTAGAGAAATCATTGAGCGTGGAGATGTTAAAATTCAAAAGGTTAATGGAAAGGAAAATGCAGCAGATCCATTCACTAAAGCTCTTAGTGCAAAGGAGTTTGACAAGCACAAGTGAAAATTGGGAATGAAGTACATCACCCGATTGACTTTAGTGCAAGTGGGAGATTGTTAGGGATATAGTTGATATGCCCTAGATCCAAACTTATATGTAATAATTTGAACACATTTTGATTAATGTTATTTTAATCTATATATGGCATTTGTAACTCTTTTATCATATTTATTGTTAACCGTTGATTTGTATGATAAAGTCCTTGATTAAATTTTCAAACTTGAGATCATGATTGAGATCATGATAATGAGAGTCAAGTTTCTTATAATTTAATCTAATTTTTTTCTTGGTCATAGGATCTTTAAAATAGGACATTAATGATCCGGATAGATCAATATATATGTGGTGGTCTCTATAGGATAGAGATTGGTTGATCTCATTAACTGGGTCACATATATAAATGATGCATATGGAGATATGATCATTGAACGAACTCATTGGAGAATTCCCAATGGTTAAATTACTATAAGCTGTCAATAGGATATTCTCTTGAAGAATATGATGTAATAGTACTTTCCTTTGACTTGAGATCGTCATGGTAATTAACAAGTTATTTATCGTGCTTTGATACTAGACATCCATTGCCCTAGGGCGATAGTTGAAAAGTTATTGAGTATGATTAAATGCTTGTAGAATTAATGACTGATCAAGATGGAATCTATCGACTCTTGGTAACGAGTTTAAGCTCTGTTTTGTATTAATTATAAATGACTAAATTAAGACCTTGGCTAGGGCAATTGAATGAGAGAAGGAAAGAGTTTCTTAAGTCATACTTTGGTCGATTATAATTGACATGAAAATTTAGTTGGTCGCCTATTAGGATTTAACAGTTAAACCATATCGTAGGGTGACCCTGAGCTATAAAGACAGAAGGAAATATTACAGTATTTTTCTACGAGTTCTTGAGAGTATTTGAATACTTCATGCTATCCGATCGTCAAGGAGTGTTGCTAGATGCCAACCTTGATTGGTAAACTGGTCTGACCAATTTGCTACCGGTTTAGTATTGAACCTATGAGGTCACACACTAACGAGTGTTTTGATCTTTGCTAGAGAATTAATTATTTTATTATTTGATGATTAAGTTGGGGAAGTTAATTAATCAAATAAATAAATAAAAATTAATTTAAATGAAATATTATTATATTCTTTGCTAGCACATAGAATATAATTAATATTAAAGGACAATTTTTTTTTCTATTTGGAATAGAGAAATTAAAATCATATCTCCTTGTTAATTAATATTTATATATATATAGAGATATATATGTACATATTGATCAAATGTTTATTTTAATTTATTTTTTTTGAAAAGAAACCAACAGAGGTCACCCCCTACTCATTAGCTGGGTAAAGGGAGCATTGGGCCATGGCCGTGTATCACTCGTCTGCATCCTGAGCAAAGGTATATCCCTCGTTAGAATCTAATTTATTTCTATCTGAATCAATTACAAAGTTGATTACATCTTTGACCTGACAGCAACCATTATACAAAGATAGCTCTCTATTGTTCACTGATACAGACTTATCAATTTTCACAAAACTTACCATACTATCTAAAGCTTTCTTAGCTAAGCTATTTGCTTCTTCATTCCTGCTTCTTTTCACAAAAGCCCATTCCAACATTACCAAGGAGCAAGCCAATTCCAAAATTTTTTTTACCAGTCCCTGCAAATTCCAAGGAACCAATGTTTCACCTCTTAGCATTTTAATGGCCATGTAACAGTCTGATACCAACACCATTTCCTTCTCCATTTTTTTCCTAGCATTATTTAACAACAAACCAAATAGCTTTCAATTCAGCATGGAGTGGGTTTTCAACCGCTAGAACTCCCGCACCTTCCATCTTTACCCTCCCATCTTCAATTAATATAAAGCCACAACCAGTAGAGAATTCATTCTTCCAAGCAGCATCCACACATAATATTTTCTTCCTTCCCTCAGTAGACCACTCACTACTGCCTACCTTGTTCTTACTTATTTCCTTCTCCACAAACAATCTCTTCTCCACTGCATAATTGAACGTTTCATTCAATGCTTTGTTAAAAATCTGCTCTAAACTCCACCTTTTCTTCTCATATTTCATCCGATTCCTGTTCTTCCACAGCCACCAAAAAGCATTAGCAAGAAGAGCCTTCAGCCTGTGAGCAGACACTGCTTCCTTAATCCAATCCCCCTTATCCCAATCAGATTTGTGTCTAAATTTAATGTTCAGATTAAGCTCCATCACCTTCCAAAAATCCTGAGCAAATTCACAATTGAAAAAAATGTGTTTTAACTCATCTGACCGATCATTGCATATTGCACAGCTTTCCATCTCAGTACTAGTAAATCTGCAGAACCAAGCTGAAGTTGGAAGCCTGCCCCAAAGCATTTTCCATAAAAATATCTTTACTCTTTCAGACACCTGTAAAGACCATATTTTCCTCCAACAAAAGTTTCTATCATATTCTTTTGACTCTTTACTCTTTAGAAAACAGTAGGCCTCTTTAGTTGTAAGCACCCCTTTTATGTTATTCTTCCAAACCCAGCAGTCATCATCCCTAGAGGTATCACTTTGAATACACAAAATTCTTTGCATCAAAATTTTACCAAAACATTTTTGTATTCTTTCCATATGCCATTCCTTCTCTTGCAGCAATTCACTCACATTTGCAAAGCAGTCTAGCTCATCTGGATTAATAAATGTAGGCCAATGACTTAAAGGAACTGAGTCGATCCATGGATCCCTCCATATATTAGTTTTCAACCCATTGATGAGCTTCTTACACAGTCCCTCTCTTACATTCTTCATACAACTGAAAATAGCTTTTGCTTGTTCAGATTTGTGCTTTCTTCTACACCCTTCCCAGGGATGTAGAACTTTATACTTTGCCTTATAAAATCTGCACCATAAGCTTTCATTGTTATTTAATAATGGGAGAACCCTTTTGGCCATCAAAGTCTTTCTCATAGTCTCCAAATCTCTAATACCCAGTCCTCCTCTTGCTCTACTATAAGTCACCTTTTCCCAACTTAGTAATTTAGCCCCCTTCTTCTTACTGCTGGCCCAAAAGAACTCCCTTGCCGACCTTGAAATCTTTTTGACCACTTCTACATTAATCTTAGTGGTCATTAAATTAAATACAGGAATGGAGAAAGCCACTGAGTTAATAAGAACTGCTTTCCCAGCTTGGGAAATTAAATTCTTTGCCCACACCTCCATTCTATTCATTACCTTCTGATAAACCATGTTCTGATGTTCTTCATTAAGTTTTCTTGGGGAAAGTAGAGTCCCCAAATATTTCATTGGTAGATGCCCTTCCTTCATACCAAACAGATTACAAATTTTATGCTTTTGGTCAGCTTTCAGATTTTTTGGAAAGAATATTTCTGATTTCTCAATGCTCACTTTCTGTCCAATTATCTTGCAGTACTGGTCTAAGGCCCTCTTCAGTCCTTTACAAGATTTGATACTTCCTCTAATTGTGAAAATAATCTGTCATCTGCAAATAATTGCTGACAAATACTGAATTCTCTTAGCTTGTATGGTTCAATTTTCTCATCATTAACAGCTTTCCTGATGATTGCCGAGAGGATTTCCTCCATAAGAATGAAAAGGTAACGTGACATTGGATCACTTTGCCTAATTCCCTTATACCCAACAAATTGATCTGAAAGTTCTCCATTCACTTTACAGAAAAATTTAACATCTTCCGGGCAGCCTTTAATCCATCCAATAAACTTCATTGGAAAGCCAGTATGCTTCATAACTTCATACACAGCCTCCCATCTAACTCTATCATAGGATTTTTGTAAGTCCAACTTTAACATCAAGTAAGGCTTCTTAGCTTTTGAATAGTGAAAGGAGTCAATCAATTCAGCAGCTACCATAATATTATCCTGCATTGATCTTCCTGGGATAAATGCTGATTGCTCCGGACTTATAATTTTGTTGAGTAGAGGCCTCATCCTATTCACTAAGGTCTTAGCCAACACTTTATAAAGAACATTGCATAAGGCAATAGGACGAAATTCACCTATTTTATTTTGCATTCTCCTTCTTTGGTATCATTACCAGCACAGTCTCATTCCATCCCATTGGTAATTTTCCACTTTTATGAAATATATCCATCTCTCCCTTGATATTCTCCTTCACCACAAACCAATTCTGCAAAAAGAACTCCACAATATACCCATCTTTTCGAGGGCTTTTACCTCTACCCAAACTAGTAAGTGCACTCCAAATCTCCTCATTACTGAATGGCTTCTTCAAAAGTATAACTTCCTCCCTAGTGATAGAACACCAGCTCATGTTATCTAAACTGATCTTTCCCATACCCTCTTCCTTGCTCCATAATTCCTCATACCATTTAGCAAAAGACCAAACAATTTGTTTGCTATCTTTCACTACCTCTTCCTCCAGCCACAACTCCTCAACATTATTTCTTTTTCTTCTCAACTTCACTGAATTCTGAAAATACTTAGTATTTTTATCCCCCCCTCAATCCATAGCTTTCTTGACTTCGACCACCACTTCATTTTTATTTGCCTAGATAAAGCTATCAGCTTATTTTCCAAGCATCTTTTATCAACAGCCTCCTTTTCTGATAACAAGTTATGTTCCTCTTTCTCCTCCAATAGATTTAGTTTCTCATTTGTTTCTTTCCAATTCACCTCAAGACAGCCAATGAACTCTCTGTTCCATTTCCATAAAATTCCTTTCAAATTTTCCAGATTACTAGCCATGTTGATTTCATTGTCATTATTTTCATACCAATACTTTTTAACCACCCCTTTCAACTCAGGATAGTCAAGCCAAAAGTATTCAAAAATAAAGTTTCTTTTATTTCTCTTTGCCCTTGAATCCCTTCTTTTGAAACATTTAATTAACAAAGGCCTATGATCTGAATCCACTATATTTAAATGTTCCACTTTGATATCCACATCCCAGTCCAGCCATTTCAAGTTGTATAAGACTCTGTCAAGTCTTGCAACAATTCTATTCCCCTCTCTCCTTTTGTTCGACCAAGTTAACATAGGTCCTTTAAAACCAGCATCAACCAAACCACAATTATCTATCATTTCTTTAAAGTCTGTCACTGCCTTGTTCACCTGAAATGGATTCCCTCCTCTTTTTTCCATTACGTCAATTATGCAATTCATGTCCCCTACTAACATCCAAGGCAACTCAGATATATTGAGTTCCCCCAACATTTTCCAAAGCCTTCTGCTGTTGATTTTTGTACTGGCATAGATACAAGTGATCAGAAATTATTTTCCATTTTCTTTTTCAAGAATGCAGCTTATACATTGATCATCTTTATAGACCTCCAATCCTCTCATCCTATACTTATTCCACATCAGAATAATACCTCCAGATCTACCACAACTTCCCATTGCACTTCCCTCCCAATATCTTCCTTTTTCCTTCAAGTATGCTTTAGTTTCCAATACCTCCAGATGGGTTTCCTGTAACATTAGAACATCCACTTTATTCTGCCTAATTACTGACCATAAGTAGTCATTAGCTCTCTTCTTTGTTATACCTCTAATATTCCATGATAAGAATATCATTAAGTATTTGGATTATCAGACAAGTCTAGCATTCCTTCAAAAGGATCATCTTTAGTGTTTTCTGCACAAGTTTCAACAGAAAACTTTCTTTTTTTCAATTTGACATTTCTATATCCAATATGCACATTAATAAAGCCTTTCTCACTACAGCTTCCTCTTCTGCCTTTGATTTTTTTTCCTTCAAAAATTCTAGAATTTTCTGGTTCTATTCCCTCCTCAAGGAAGTCATCCATAGCATTTTTATTCTGCAGTATCTTTTTAAAAGACTCACTCAGGTCTGTAGCTAGTTTCTCCAAATTCTTCTCCACCTTTTTATTCTCTGTTGTATCCTTCTTTGCCTGATCTACAACCAGTCTAGTAGCAGAAAATTCCATTGAATTTACTTGCTCAGAATCCTTCGCCTGTGTTTCCATAATACTTGATTCTGATATCTCACCAATTTTCCTCTTATCTTCAATACAAGATGTCTCCTTTGACTTTTTTTACATCCATACCTTTCCCCAGTTTCCAGCATTCCTCTTTTCCATCCTCAGATCTTTCTCAGTCTTAGATTCCACCACTTGAACCTTCAATTTGTCCACCACCGCAACACTGTTCCTCTTCCCAGCTGTTTCCTCAAATGTTGGGTTATCCAGGACCATGAAAGAATTTTGCAAGAAAGCTTCTTCTTTCCTATTTCCTTTAGACACTGGTCTCCTTCTCCTCTGCACCTGAACCCAAGGACTTATTAAGTCCTCATCCTCCTTTGGATTACCACCCTTTCCCTTTTCCACAACATTATCCATAGGCTTCTGATCATTCAACTTACATTTATCTTCTTTATGTCCCACTCTCCAACATTTAAAACATAAAATCGATAAGTTTTCATAAGCAATTGACTGAAAAAAACTTCCCCCTTTTGTGTCAATCCATACTCCCTGTTCCACAGGCCTTCTGATATCTAGAAGTATGCAGACTCTGGCGAACTTCCCTCTTTCCCTCGACAATGTGTATTCATCTATTTTCAAGGGTCTGCCAACTGTCACAGCAACCTGTGGTAGAACCGAACTATGCATGAATTCCAGAGGGAGCCTAGGTAGCTGAATCCATACTGGAGCCTCAGATATTTCTTCTTTGAGAGGTTGGAAGCAATCCTTCCACGGAATTAAGGTTAGCGCTTGGCCCCGCAAGAACCAAGGTCCTCCTGAGAACAATAATCTTCTTCATTACCAAAATTAAAACCAAAGAACCCAGCAGAGAAATCAACTATTATGACCTCAGCATTTGAGTTCCACAATTTGGGAAGCAATTTTTTCACTAGAGAAAAAGGAGGCGTTCTACCTAAAATTTTGCCATAAATGAACAATTTATAATCATCTCTAACCTTTTTGAGATCTTCCTCTTCGATCATAACTCTTCCCTTCACATTCTTCTGGATTTTCGAAATTTTTTCATTCAGCATGGATGACTCACCCCACAGCTCCTCATTTCTCGCATGTCTGAATAATCCCGCCCAGGAAGCCGGGAGAGATTTATTTCTCAGATCCCCTTTCCTCTTCAGACTCCTTCTATCTTCCTCATTCTCCAGAGTTCCTTCATCACCTCGCGCCACAGCAGGTTGAGCTCCCGCTCCTTCAGTTTGAAAGCAGACCAATGGATCCGACGGATCCGGAGGTTCTTTTGGCCTCGGGAAGGCTGAAATAATCGCCAGTTTCGACTTAGGCTCCATCTCTCTCAATCTTAAATATTTATTTATTAAATAAATAAATAAATAAATAAATAATGTGTAATTATAAGTCTTTTTTCCTAAATGAGATTTGGATGGCACATTTAATCTCTTCCCAGGATCAGCAAGAGTAAGAAAATGAATTTGGAATCAACTTTTGAATGGTTGGGCTTTTCCAATTCAATGCAAATGAAAATGATATTAAAGAAAGCATTAATTGGTATCCTTTTTCATTCCAATTTGATTTGAAATTTTAATGGACTTTAAACGGTGATTGTCCTTTCCTATTCCATGTGTGGATATTGCCTCTTTTACATGATGCTCGTGATTGGCCATATAAATAGGTGCAAATGATTAAAAATGTTTTAATCTAGAGTTAAAATTTTTGACAAAAATTTTAGCATAATTTTTCACTCAAATTTATTCACGAGTTTCATTAGTCAAGGAGTTGATAGTAAAGACCAGTCTCGGTGTGAATACGCATAGAGTCTTCGCACTATCGAAGAATTTTTTGAAAATAAATACTCGCCAAATACTCGCCTCCAGGTATGTTTTAGATCTGATCTTATACACATAAAACAAATATTTTAAATGCAAATAGATGTACTTTTGGATTGTTTTGTCTTCCGCTGCGTGTTATGAACATCGAACAATCAAACATTGGTATATATTTCTTTTAGGAGCCTATTTATAATTTCTCAATATAATCTATTAGTTATTCTATACATATATTACTATTTTTGTCACAAAACAACAATAGAGATTATAGTGAACATTAACAAATTCTTTCATTCATTAATTCATTAATTCATTATTTTTTATTCACATTAACAAAATTAAATAGGTGATCCAATAGGGTACCCAGAATCGGAATCGGAACCAATGGTTCCGAATATGGTCCAATTCTAAGTTTCAATAGGGTAGAATCCAAGTCCAAAATATAAGAATCAGTCTTATATAGGGTAGGATCAGGGTATTATGAAAATTATAAAGTACCCGAACCCGCTCACCCATACAAAAAATATCGGGTCAAGTTGGAAACCTGACCCCACAAAAGAAATCATATTTTAAATAAAATAAAATAAGAATAATAATTATTTTGTAATAAATAGAAAAAATAAAAATTATATAAAGCCTTCATCCAGAAGACTAGAACGAAATCAAGCGGCTGTCGTTCTAAATGAACGGGTAAGGCAACTGCCTCAGCCATGCCAGTCTTCCTCGCGCGCTCACATCCGCCGGTGCCGCCCGACCCCACCGCCGGCGCCGCCCTATCCCTTCTTCGAAAATGCCGTACCCCGTGCGATTCTCTCCAGCTCCACGCCCGCCTCGTCACCACCGGCCTTCTCCTCCGCCACCCCTCGCCCATCCTCCGCCGCCTGTTCGCCTCCCCCCACCCTCCCATACGCCGCCTTGCCTACCGCATCTTCTTCTCCCTCCCTAACCCAGACGGCCGCTATTTTCTCTGGAACGACCTCATCGGCTCCTCCCGCGGCCACCACCCGCGAGAAGCTGTCCTCGCCTTCGCGCTCATGCTCTTCGACGGCGTCGCCGCCGACAAGTTCTCCTTTTCGCTCGCCATCAACACCTGCTCCTGAATCCGTTCCCTTCGGGAGGATTCCCAGATCCACGGCCTCCTCCTGAAGACCGAAATGGCCTCCCATCTTTACCTCCAAAACTGCTTGATCGCGTTCTACTCCAAATGCGGGTTGCCTGAGATGGCTCGACAGGTATTCGACAGGGTTCTCGAGAGGGATACAATTTCCTGGAATTCGATGATTGATGGGTATGTCAAGCACGGAAGCATGCCTGCAGCTGAGAAGATCTTCACCGAAATGGATGATGTGAACAAGAATTTGGTGTCTTGGAACACAATGCTCGATGGGTACGTCGCGTCGGTCAATACGATTGACGTTGCTCGTTCACTGTTCGACGGGTATGTCAAGAGCGGGAGGTTGGTCGATGCAGAGCACTTGTTTGAGCGGATACCTGAGAGGGATGTGATATCTTGGGCCACCATGATTGACGGCTATATGGGACTTCAGATCATTGAGTTGGCTGAGAAATTGTTCGAGGAGATGCCCGTGAAGGATGTCATAACTTGGAACATCATGCTGGATGGTTATATCAAGAATGGATTCTTTGTGGAAGCCTTGAATCTCTTCTCCAAGATGCGAGAAGAAGGCAATGCTGCACCTGATAGCACCACTCTAGCTATTGTTCTTGCAGCAATCACTGAGTTGGGTCGTGTAGACGATGGGATATCTATTCATGAATACATCAAAAGGAAGAAGCTACCTATAAATGGCAAGCTTGGTGTTGCTCTCATCGATATGTACTCAAAATGCGGTCGGCTGGAGGATGCTCTACAGGTGTTTGTGACTTCAGGGAGAAGCGTGGATCACTGGAATGCAATGATCGGTGGTTTAGCTATTCATGGGTATGGCAAATTGGCTCTTAAACTCTTCCGGGAGATGGAGAATTGCATGTTGAGGCCAGATGATATTACTTTTATAGCAGTACTGAATGCTTGCAGCCATGCCGGTTTGGTTGAAGAAGGCTTGATGTTCTTTGAAATCATGCAAAAAGAGTATGCTTTGGAGCCCAAAGTCCAGCATTGTGGGTGCATGGTCGACATCCTTGCTCGGGCGGGGTGCTTACAAGAGGCTTTGAATTTGATTCGAAGTATGCCCATTGAGCCAAATGATGTGGTCTGGAAATCATTGCTCAGCGCTTGCAGGAATCATGGAAATCTTGAGATGGGCCAAACGCTGGTGACACATTTAAACGAAGGGAGAGCATGGAGTTCAAGCTCTTATGTTTTACTGTCTAATCTCTATGCTGGTGCAAGGATGTGGAGAGATGCAAGGAAGGTCACGATGGCAATGAGGGAGAAAGACCTAAGAAAGGTTCCTGGGTGCAGCTGGATTGAACTCAATGGTACTGTCCATGAGTTCATTGTAGGATATTATCTTCATCCTCAAGCTAAAGAGGTTAGTTTTTCATCGGAGATGTGTTGTACATCCAAATTGTATAGTTCAACGTCTCCCATAGAATATATATGTTCATGAATTTTATTCCATCACTTCATTCCATAACATTGGTAAATTAAACAGGATATGCTACAAATATAAATCAGTAAATTTTTCTCAACAACTTGCACCAAATCATAAAAGTACCAAAAAAGCTAAGATGTAAATCCCCGATAGCAGTTCTCCAAATTGCAGAGTTGCCATGAAAGCAGAGACCAACGATTCTATCTTGGGTGATCTTCCTTGATTATTTTTTGTTTTCAATGTGAACTGACTATACACCTTATGCATACAAATTATTTGTGGACTAGACTAGCATTTTAGGTCTACTGAATCAGGCCACCGCAGAAGCGCCCACACTCATGAACCTAACTCAAGTCAAGTCGATTACAACTTAGCCCGGGGCTTTGCCCAGCTATACAAGGACATCCACATCCTTTATTAATTACTAAGGATTCGATAATAATGAGTCCGACATCTCCGGGATAGACCTCGATCCATTTCGGACATATCCCCGTCATATTAGGGAGACATCATCGTCCTGAAACATCCCTAACTTGCACTATAAACAAGCACAACACACATCAGGTATACTCTCGATTCCAATTCCATACCCACCATCTCTAATTCCTTCTTATTTGAGCGTCAGAGTGTCTTACAGGTCACCGCCAGAATTGCACTGGACCAAGAGACGTGAAAGACCGCATCACCCCGGCTTCAAGCAAGAACATTTAACACCCACCGTGGGGCCGAGTAAATCTTACCATCCCCATCATGGTAGGTACCCGAAGTCAGGCGAACACTACTGCACATAGACCACAACCTAGCAGCAACGTTCTCCCGCTACTTAGAGACGCTAACACGGTGAGGAGTGACACTTCAGTTCCCACCAATCCAACACCAGAAGAGCTACGACGCTCGATCGACGATCTTCAGGCGCAGAACCAAAGATTGACAACCCAGGTCAAGGCATTGACATAATCAAGGGAACAACACCTGGTCGAGCGTGAACATCGCTGCTCAGAACATGATGAAGATAGTCACATCGAAAGAATCGGGAGGCTGACCTCCGCCTTCCGAGACGAGGTCTCCCACGCTCATCACCATAGAGAAGAAGAAACAACCTAGGTCATTGAAGACACTCCTTCCCCACTATCGTTTCTAGACCCTTTGCTGAGCATATCATGACAGTTCGTCTCCCCGATAACTTCAAACTGCCGACCACTCTCCAACCTTACGACGATACGGGTGATCCAACCACCCATCTAACTATGTTCAGGTCAATGATGCTCCTTAATGACGCAACCGACTTCATCCTCTATTGAGCTTTCCTCACCTTTTTGGAGGTTTCGCTACTATAGTTCTCCGCCCTCTCGCTAGGGTCGGTACACACCTTCTAGGAGCTCTCTCGAGCCTTCACCAATCAATTCTCCTCATCTCAAATCTACTCCAAGACCGAGGATTCGCTTCACTACATCAAGCAAGGGAAGTACAAGCCGCCGAGGGAGTACTTTAAAAGATTCCATGTCGTGGTCATTAGGATTCCTAACCTCGACCCCCAAGTCGAGTTATATTCTGACAAGCACGGTCTGAAACCTGGACAGGTCGCAAACTAGATCACTCTGTCCAAATCGAAGAGTATGGTCGAGTTCCGAGAATGAGCCATATGCTACATGGAGATGGAAGAACTCTGAGAGGCCAAAAATGCCGACAAGCAGACCGCCAAAGACGGTGCCAAGGATAAGAAATCTAAAAGGCCCGATAAAAATGACGAAGACCGGGATCGCTGCAAGCAGGATAGCGGTAGAAGAGGGAGGTCACCCTCCCGGCCTAGCCCCAGGTACGATGAGTACACTCCATTGAACATCAAAAGGGAAACTATTCTTCGGGAGATTTATAACTTACAATTGCTCAAGCATCCCAGCAACCCGGGAAAGTTGAAACCCGCCTAATGCTGACAAAAGTAAGAAGTGCGAGTTCGACTGCACCTACGGGCACACCACCGAAGTGTGCGTGAATGCGTGATGATCAAAGACCAGATCGAGTGCCTCAAAAGGGAAGGCTGCCTTGACCACTACATCAGCTGCAGGAGAAGCCGCGGTCGGGACCGGCTAGACGACTCCTAATGCCGGAGTTCGAACAAAAAACCACCACTAAGGAGCGTAGGGGGCGAAAAAGATGGCCCCAGAGTTGGCCAACCGAGCACTGAGATCTGATGGGTCGTCAGCCACATAGCTAGAGGATTCGCTGGAGGAGGCGAGACGAGCCTGGCCAGAAAGAAGTCACACCGAGCCATCATGGCAATTGACAACACGACCCACCCATAGAGGCCTCATATCCAACCCTGGTAATATCGTTCTATGAATTTGATTTCGAGGGGATTGATAAAAATTTAAATGATCTCGTTGTCATTTTTGTAATTGCTGGCGACTTCCTTGTCAAAAAGTTCTAGTGGACCACGGGAGCTCATTAGACATTCTATTATACTCGACTTTCAGAAAGATGCAGCTGACCGAAGCCTCCCTCCATTCATATAATGGAGACCTCATCGGTTTCTCAAGAGAATGAGTCAGCCTTCGAGGATATGTGCGGCTAACTGCGACATTCGACTCTCCACCAAAAACTAAATCAACGGACGTATAGTATCTCGTCATCGATTGCCCTAGCCCTAATCACATGATCCTGGGGCGATCCTCACTGAACAATTTGGGAGCCGTTGTAGCGACTCTCCACCTGGTGCTAAAATTCTCCGTCTCAGAGACAAAAGTGAGAGTAATCCATGCTGACCAGAAAGAAGTCCGCTTGTGCTACAACGAGTGCTTAAAGCAAAAACACACTGAACCAAGAGAGGCGCTAGGCACATCATCCCCACTTGCACACTCGGTTTTTCCACATGGAGCAGCAGTTGAAAATATTTGAATTGGACCCCAGAGGGATGTCCAAGAGCGGCCCTCGCCCCGTCGACGACCTAGAACTAGTATAGATCGGGGCCTCCCCGAGTAGGTGACTTTCATCGGAGCTTGCCTACCTACCAAGCTCAGGAGTCAACTCGGCACTTAACTTAGAGATAACATCAACCTATTTGCCTGGACGCCAACCGACATGTCAGGAATAGACCCTATAGTCATTTGTCACAAGTTCGCCATCGACCCTTGGGTCAAATCGGTGGCATAAAAGAAGAGAAAGCTCGAAATCGAGAGCCAACAAGCATCCCTAGAAGAGTTTGGAAAGTTGCTGAAGGCAAACTTCATCAAAGAAATTAGATTTACCACATGACTTGCAAACATCGTGATGGTCAAGAAGAATTCAAGGAAATGAAGGATGTGTGTAGACTTCACAGACCTGAACAAAGCCTGGCCAACATATTCCTATTCGCTCCCGAGCATAAACAGACTCATCGATGGTTCCTCGAGATATTAGTACCTGAGCTTCATGGATGCGTACTAAGGCTACAACTAGATTCGGGTGCACCTCAAAGATGAGGAGAAAATAGCCTTCATCACGAAACACGCCAACTTCTGCTATAAAGAAATGTCCTTTGGGCCAAAAAATGCAGGCGCCACATATCAGCGCTTGATATACAAAGTCTTTGTACAACAGATTGACTGAAACATGGAGGTGTACGTGGACGATATGGTTGCCAAAACACCGGCCACTAGAGACCACTACAACGACCTCACTAAAATCTTCAACCAGCTCGGACGCTACAACATGAGATTAAATCCGAAGAAGTTTGCCTTCGGTGTCCACAAGTTCCTTGAATTCATGCTCATAAACCGAGGAATTGAAGCCAACCCCGAGAAATTTGGGCCATTTAAGAAATGCGTAGCCCAAGAAACATAAAAAGGTGCAACAACTCAAGGGGAGAACGACCGCTTTGTCGAGATTCCGCTCGAGGTCGGTAGACATGGCCGCCCCTTTCTTCAAAATCCTAAGGAAGAAGCAAGACTTCCAATGGGAAGATAAATGTGAACAAGCATTTGGTGAACTTAAGAGTTTCCTTGCCAACCCGCTGGTTCTAGATAAGCCCTCAGCTCGCATGGAGAGATGCTTTTCCTATACGTTACAGTCATAGAAAACACCCTCAGCTCAGTGCTGGTTCGAGAGTAGGGGAGAGATCAAAAGCCGATCTAATTCGTCAACAAAGTCCTCCAAGTACCAGAAACAAGGTACCATAGGCTAGAGAATCTCTCCTTCGCCTTGGTCACCTCGGCCAGAAGATTGAGATCGTACTTCCAAAGTCACCACATCATGGCACGCACAGAACAACCGATCAGACAAGTCCTAGCTAAACATGAGCTCGCCAAATGAATGATATCGTGGTCGGTAGAACTCTTCGAATTTAGCATAGAGCACCAGCCAAAATGCCCCATTGAAGACCCAAGTGCTAGCAGATTTCATCGTCGAGTTCACAGACCAGGAAGGCAACCCCAACCAGGTCGAAACATGGACGTTGTTCGTGGACGACGTCTCAAACAAGAAAGGGAGCAGAGCAGACATCATCATGAAGAATGATCAGGGAATTGCCCTAGAGCAATCCCTTTAGTTCCAATTCAAAGCCAGTAATAACCAGACAGAATATGAAGTCTTGGTCGTCGGACTAAAATTCGCCTGCAATGTGGGAGCCCAGAAAGTGATCGTCAAAAGCTATTCACAACCAACTTTACAATAATAATGAACCATAGTTTAATTTTAAAATAACAAAAAAATGTTTATTTATTATAATATAATAAAAACATTATTTATTTTATTAGCCTTAAAGTTAATATAAATAATTCAATGAAGTTTTCATAATTATTATCATTATTAAGCTAAATATTAAAGAACACACAAGAAATGAAGTATAAATAATATACTGGGATTGATTGAGGTTGAGAATAAAAATTTTGGTTTATCAGTAATAGTATTTTAATCTATTTTGGATGATCTATCTAATTTTGATAAATTATGCAATCAAATATGAGAATATTATTCAATAATATTATGAATAAATTAATTATTTTTCTCAACCAAATAGTTTTCTTTTATTGTGCAAATACTTTGTTTGAGAACTTTGATGTAAGATGGTCATAATAAATTGCTGTTGGACCCCATTTTCAATAAATAAATATAACATTTTACATTTTCCATTAAAGCATTTTTCCAAAATCAAAATAATTTTATAAAAAATTTCCAAAACCAGAATAAGTACGTTGAAATTCTTAAAATCAGAATAAAAAAAGTGAAAAAAATCAATTTTGCCCTTCTATACTGCATAAATTGAGATATTATTATGTTGAAGAGTTTTGCTCAAACTCTTAAACATGTCTAAATTTCATTAAAAATATTTTAATATTTTAAAAAAGATATAATTCATAAAATTATGTCCAAAAATAAAAAAATGTGATGAGCTTTATGAAACTTGCAAACGATGAGATATTTTTCTGTTCAAGAATTTTGCTAAAACTTTTAAACATGATCAAAGCTCAGTAAAAATGTACTTTTTAAAACTTTTTTAAAATTAAATAATTCATAAATTTTTCTTAGGAACCAAAATAAATATAAGGAGAATTATGAACATGCAAATGTTGAGATAATCACATGTTCAAGAGTTTCAAGCAAAACTCTTGAATCTCGTTCGAGAGTTTTGCCAAAACTCTAGAACAAGAAATTATATCACCATATATGGAATTTCATAAACTTCCTCATATTTCTTTTGGTTCCTAAGAATAATTTTTTTGAGAATTTTAAACATATTTGCATTGAGATAATTTCATATTCAAGAGTTTCAAGCAAAACTCTTAACAAAAAATTATCTCATCATTTATAGGTCTCATAAGTTTTCTCATATATTTTTGGTTAATAAAGATAATTTTATGAATTATAGAATTTTTTGGGGATTTTAAAATATATATTTAGTGAAATTTGAACATATTCAAGAGTTTTGCCGAAACTCTTGAAAAATAAATTATCTCATCATTTATAAATCTCATAAGCCTCATTATATCTATTTTATTGTTCATAGGAATAATTTTATGAATTACAATTTTTTTTTGAAATTTTAAAACATATTTTAATGTAATTTGAGTTTTGTTGAAACTCTTAAACAATATAAGATAAGCCTCTCTATATTTTTTAGGTGCCTAGTAACATTTTCATGAATTAAAGAAATTTTTAAAAATTTGAAAAAAAAATATTGAGACAATCTCGTGGAGTTTTGCCCAAAACTCTTGAACAATAAATTTTCTCATCACTCGCTTGTCCTATAAGCCTCGTATTGTGTTTGGGTCATAAGAATAATTTTATGGATTATAGATATCTTAAAAAAAAACTAAAACACATTTTGAGTGAGATTTGAATTTGTTCAAGAGTTATGTTAAAATTTTAAACAAAAAATTATCTCATTATCTGCAGGTCTCACAAGCCTTGTTGGTTTTTTTGTTCCTAGAAATAATTTTAGAAATTATAGATTCTTCTAAAAAATTAAAATATATTTTCAACGAGATTTGGGCCCATTCAAGAGTTTCGTCAAAACTCTTAAAATAAAATAGTATCTCAATTCTGTAATATAGGAGTGAAAAACTAGAATTTTTTTACTTTTTAATTCTGGTTTTCGGAATTTCGACATCTTTATTTTGATTTTAGGAATTTCTCATAAAGTTATTCCAATTTTAAAAAAAATATTATTTCCTATTTTGAACAAGAGTACCCAAGGTACTAGATCAGTTAAATCAAGTTGATATCGAAAAAAGATCCAAGTCAAGTTCAAGTTCCGAAGATTTATACAACTACTGGATTCGTGATATCAAATATAATATATTTGCTTGCTAATATTTTAACTAATTTGGATATTAAAAGAAATATTCAAATTGAATTTGAACATTATTCTAAATTTTTTTTCATGATCTCTTGGGGGAATTATCTTTTGTCCAATTATAATTTATTCATTTGCTTCACTGGATTGGATAGAATAAAAAATGAATGGTATAATTGAATATAATATTTTATATTCAATTTTTATTAGATATAATATCAAATTTATGTTATTTTAATCTTATTTTCTTCTAATTCTAAATAAATAATGAATAAAAATTTATATCTTATGCTATCCCTTCTATTCATATTATCCTACCCCTTCTATTCTACGAAGCAAACAAGTAAGATTTTATACTAGTCTTGCCTAGATTTACAAAAATAATTCTGGCAAAATCTGTACAAGTCAGTGTGTTGCTCAATCCTGATATTAGAAATTAACAAGTCAAATCCACCATAACTAACAAGGCCATTCAAGAACATAATAAAGACTAGGAAAATTCCCAATAGTTGAGGTTAAGAGCTAATAAAACTAAAGTAATTTCACAGCCATCAAGAATCGAAAGATTGCTGCGTCAACCGGAAGATAGTTCAAGTATGCTTGTATATTTCAATGAAGCCGCGCAACAATATAAGAATATACCACACCTTATTCTAGGTTTACAGATATGCCAAATTGGATGTCTAAATAAAATTAGCATTAAATAATACATCCACTACCAAAAAATGTTTTAAATATAGTGTCTTAATTAAGACATACATTGGCAGCATCAAGAACATTATTCTGCAGCCCAAAAAGAACTCAGGACATGAATAATTAAATGAAACCTAAATTGGCCCCGGTGACTATTCTTTCAGGAGTTAATCCGAGTCATTGCTTTGTAAATTTTTGCAAGACATCGAAGTAGTCGGGGAAAGTCTTGCGTGTGCAAGCTGGGTCTCTGATCGTGACAGGAACATCTGCACAGGCAGCAATGGAGAATGCCATTGCCATCCTATGATCATCATAAGTGTCAATTGCTGTTACATTCAGCTTTTCTGGGGGAGTAATGACACAGTAGTCAGGGCCTTCTTCCACTGTTGCTCCCAGCTGATGCACACCAAGGATAGGATATATATGAGGAACTGCAATGCGGATCTACTTCATTTAAAAAATTAAACTTAATTACCTTTCGGAGTTCTGTGCAAATGGCTATCATCCTTTCAGTCTCCTTGACTCTCCATGAAGCCACTGGAGACAGAAAGTTAAACATGAAGTTATATACACACCAGTGAAAAGAGCAAAAGAAGGTTTCATTAACAGATAACTTTTAGTGTGTTATTTCTTAAAATGGAACTAACCATCTCTTATGGCTGTGGGGCCATCAGCAAAGAGTGCAACTACAGCAAGGGTCATGGCAACATCAGGCATCTTATTCATGTTAACATCGATTCCACGCAAATGTTTCTTCTTTGAAGGATCCTGTGGCGGACCAGTAACAGTCACACTATTTTCAGTCCATGTAACTTTTGCTCCCATTTTCTCGAGAACTTCAGCAAATTTAACATCCCCCTGCATTCAAGGAAAAATAAAAGGATGAATGAGAACAAATAAAAAATATAAAGTTGTAGAATTCTTTAAGTACCTGTAGACTGCTTGTACCGCAACCTTTGACGGTGACAGTGCCACCCGTAACTGCAGCACCTGCTAAGAAATAACTAGCACTAGATGCATCACCTTCAACATAAGCATTCCCAGGAGACCTATTGTGAGGCAAAGGACCAAAGTGATTAATCAATCATAACTTACTAAGTGGTGTGACTAACATCAATCATGAAACTCAAAGCTTACTTGTATGTTTGACCACCCTTGATAAAGAACTTGTCCCAACTATCAGAATGCTCTACTTTAACTCCGAACCGTTCCATCAACTTCAAAGTCATCTCGACATATGGAATGGAAATGAGCTTATCAATGATCTCAATCTCCACATCTCCAAGAGCTAAAGGGGCTGCCATAAGTAAAGCAGTCAAGTACTGGCTGCTAATTGACCCAGAGAGTTTGACCTGAATAAATTAGATAAACGCAATGAAAAGATCAATCACTATTACAAGTTCAAAGGAAAAACATATCACTACCATCTTAGTTCAACGAGCAAGGTTGCTCAAAAAGCAGAAGAAAAAACAAGAAAATTCTAAGATAAAGTATCTTGCAATGTCGAATTAGTATATATGCAAATCATATAGTAAGAGATGAATGATACAGAGAACTGCACTGAAATATTTCAGGCTTGTCCGGTGAAAGTTTGAAGCTTGTTGATTATCAAACATCAGTTTTTCGTGGCAATTTATGGTATGTGCATCATGCTCAATAAACTAGAATCTTCTTGGGGAAGAATGGTCCACCTAGTAGTTCAAACATATAATAAGTAGAGAACATTTTCCTGTTGTTTAGCTTATTTCTTTTGCAATCATTATCTAGGAGCTTATTATTAAGGAATATTGCTAGAGATCACTGCTAAAATTTCATATATACTATCATGAGTCAATAAGCTATGGCTTCTAGCAAAATGGTCAGTTATGATTAGCGAAGAGGGTAATAAGAAAAATACTTTATGCAATCAATAAAGCATCATCAGTCATCACTTAATTTATTAACCTCATGTTTCCAGGGGAGAAAAAACAAGGGAGAGGTGAAGTTTACAATGATTAACTGGAAGGAAAGCATGGAAAAGAGGTCTCCATCCATACTTGGGAGAATAGTTATATTATTTATCATGTACTTCATCTGATTATCTGAGAACAGATTAATATATTGCCTCTTAAATCTGGGTGGACTCGACCAGATCATTTAACAAGTAGGTAATCGGAAAGATAAAGTTCAGTAGTTTGCCAATATAGCAGTCAAATGATCAAGCTTACAAACTACAAGATGCAAAATAATTAAACTAAGAGGGCACATTTTGACTAAGTTCCGAGGGGTTTAGGGAGATACCAATAAGTAGTTAATCACTTAATTTTTTGATTATATACATTAATTCCCCATGTAACATGTCCCATAAATATGGGTATCTAATAAAATAGTCTTAGGATGAAATTAACTAATTGCAAAGTATTATAGGGTTACTAATATAGGTGAGCAGGCTATAGTCAGAACCTATTGCCTATTAGAATCCAAGTATGTTAGAATTTGGTTCCTAATATTTGGAAGTGATTTTTTCTGTTTTCAATTTCATTTCTTAGGGCAAAATCTCCCAGAAGTGAAACCAACCCAATTTTAATAAAGGTATTTGGGTGTTTTTGGTTTTGTATGATTCTTCTCAATTATCTTTACTATTTTATACTTAATGCAACTTTAGTATTAACTTAATAGACATTAGATAGTTCTTATTTGTATTTTTATTTGATGTAATATGACGCTAACAACCACAAATGAGTTATTACTAGGTTCCAATAGTGTGCCCAGAACCAATCAATTTCAATATGCTCTATAATGAGTTCCAGTTTCAGATTTAACATATTAGTTTCTGGCTCCAAAAGTTGGGAATGGGTCCCTACATGACCATTTCTGCGTTCCAAATAGGAACAGGACACACTCCACCATGCTCATGCATGGTTACTTCTATCCAAGAGAATCAAATCAAATGAATGCCACCAATCAGTGTGCAAGGTCTACCAATCTAATGCAGAAAAGAAAGGAACCATTTATAGCCCTCATTTTCCCAATCCAACATAAATTCATAATAGCTAGTAGAGATCAGAAAACCAAAAAGACACCTCAAGTGAATATCAATCCTCCTATGATAGGTTGTTTAATTACATTACAGTCCTCTTAGAGCACACTTGGTTTATATCATACAGATTTTTATAATTTGCTTAATTTTACAGGTTGGCTTGGTGCTAAACTTTCAGACTGATAGTTCTTTTCATTAATTGGTATGCAGTGTCATGGGAACCAAAAATGAAAGAAGGGCTTACCTTCCCCCCTGGAAGACCTCCCACTGAATTTACACGAACAGGAGGGCAATTGGTGCCCATGAAACAATCAACATCTGCACCGAGCTGCTTCAGGCCAGCAACCAAGTCCCCAATAGGTCTTTCCCTCATTCTTGGTACCCCATCAAGTATGTAACTGAAGTACAAAGAAAATAACTTAGTTACAATAGAAACTAACAGTACCTCAGTGAAAATGATTGGTGCAATTGTCATGTGTTAAAAGACCTTGCATTTCCGCCAGCAGCCGTGACAGCTGCTGTCAATGGTCGCATGGCAGTCCCTGCATTTCCTAAGAAGAGTTGAACTTCCTCTTTAGAATCTTTAGCCACTGGGAATTGTCCACCACATCCTACAACTATAGCTCTCTTGGTTGAAACGTCGTCTTCCACGGCCAAACCAAGGGTTCTCAAAGCGGCAAGCATATAGCGAACATCATCACTGTTTAACAAATTGTCTACCACTGTAGTTCCCTGATAAAAGTTAACAGCGAATCAGGAAATAAACAAATGAGATGGAATATAAATTGTCTTGATGGAAAAGATCTTTAAATTTCAATATCCCCAATATAAAATTTGAATTTCACGTCCCAACAGGCTGGATCCCCCCAAAATCAGTCTTTCCGCGACCACAATTCAAATCACGGCCATGGATAGCGACTAAACACCTCTCACCTCACAAAGGGCGGCAAGGAGGAGAATACGATTCGAGAGCGATTTTGATCCGGGGAGCTCAACCGTTCCGGAGATCTCCTTAATGGGCTGCAGCACGATCTCGGGCAACGCCGACGGCTTCTCAGCGGCCACTGTGACGGAGGCAGAGACCGCAAGAGGAGCCCTGCGTCTACCACAGACCCTGAGGACTCCGAGGGACCCGGGCTTGGCCGTAGACACAAGGCGGAGGGAGGAAGGGCGAGGCACCGATCTCCGATCTCCGCCAAAGAGGGAAGGCGACAGCGCGGGGTTCGCTTCGGAGACCTTCGCCATAGTCGCGTGCGCCATCTCGCTTCCGGCTCGATTGCGCTGGACGATTTGGAGGAAGCGGAGGGAGATGGGATTAAGTAGATCTCAAAAGTGGCTCCTTTCACCCACCAACCCTCACTCTCTTCGTCTGAGCGCCCGCCACCACCCGGTACGATGCTCCGCCGGACCTTATTAATAGACTGGGACCTGTATGCAACGTGGCGTGACACGATTCGATGAGAGGTCCGAAGGCGTGGTTTGGTTGGCGATTACAGTGGCCGGAGAAGTCAGCGTGCGGGTGACTTGACCCACCTAACACTGAAGTAGGTAGCACTTTTAAACCGGACAAAATCAACCGGTCCAGATAATTCGATCGGAACCAGACCGGATTCCATTCGGGTTTGATCCAAAATTGCTCGAATCCGATTAAAAATAATTTAAGATGAAAACTGATCAGATTCTAAACAGCGATATAAATTGTATATTATTGTCATTTTACTATTTTTAATCTGAATTAAATGAAACGGTCGGCACTCAGAACTGGCGGTTAAATTACAATCTAGTTTAGAAACATTAATTTGTGCAAAGGTTCGTGAAGGAACTCACGTTTAAGACGATAAAAAATACTGTTACAATTTATTTATTTTAATTTTATATTTTATAATCCTAATTTCTTCTATCCAAAACAAATAAGAGATATACATTAGGTCCCTAATGGTCATATTTGTCTCTAAAATATTCAAAAAGATACAAATATACTCTTAAACTTTTATTTTTTTAAAAAATACTTTCGTCATCCAAATTTTGGATAAAAAATGACCCTCATTATAACGGTTTGACAAGTTAGTAAACGGTTGCTTACGTGGCAATGATAATGATCATATTTGTCCCTAAAGTATTCGAAAAGGTACAAATTTATCATTGATTTTTTTAAAAAAAAAAATATCCTCGCCGTCCAAATTTGGGGTCATATTTACCCCAAAGTATTCGAAAATATATAAATTTACCCTTGAACTTTTTTTTTAAAGAAAATATCATCGTTGTCCAAATATGGGACCATATTTGCCCATAAAGTATTTGAAAAGATACAAATTTATCATTAATTTTTTTTAAAAAAAAAATACTATCGTCATCCAAATTTTGGATCATATTTGTTCCCAAAGTATTCGAAAAGGTACAAATTTGCTCTTAATTTTTTTTTGAAAAATACCTCACCGTCCAAATTTTGGGCCAAAGATACAACTGTTTGTAACGATTTGACAAGTCAACAAACAGTTGCTTACGTGCTCAATTATTTTGTTAAGAATCGCTACAAGCAGTGGTATATTTGACCCAAAATTTGGACGATGAGGTATATTTCAAAAAAAATATTTAGGGCAAATTTGTACATTTTTGAATACTTTAGGGACAAATATGACCCTAAATTTGGATGACGAGAGTTTTTTTTAAAAAAAAAAATTAATGGCAAATTTGTACATTTTTTAATACTTTAGAAGCAAATATGACCCCAAATTTGGACAGCGAGGATATTTTTTTTTTAAAAAAAGTTCAATGATAAATTTGTACCTTTTCGAATGCTTAAGGGGCAAATATATGACCCCAAATTCAGACGACAAGAGTATTTTTTTTTAAAAAAAAAGTTCAAGTGCAAATTTGTAACTTTTCGAATACTTTAGGGGCAAATATGACTCTTATCCTTGCCACGTAAGTAATCGTTTGCTGATTTGTCAAACCGTTACAAGGAGAGCCATTTTTGGTCCAAAATTTGGACGATGAGGGCATTTTTGAAAAAATAAAAGTTTAAAGATATATTTGTACATTTTTGAATACTTTAGGAAAAAATATGACCCTTATCCCTATAAATTATCTTTAAGTTATCATCACATATATCTACAAGATAATATATGTAATGACATAGCAACAATCGTCTCAAGTCATTGTAGATATTGAGGTGAGATGAAAGCCGGGAGTCATGGTTAGTGTTCGCTCTTCTCTCGCTAGGGCGAACCTCTCACCCTCTTCGAATGATCGTCCCCCGCCAGCCCCGTCGGATTCGCCTCAGCAACCATCTTCCGAGACGTCTTCGCTATCTCTCCTTAAGTCAGCGACGACTACAAGATCTTCGCCTAGGGCTAATGCCTTTCCGCCTTCAGGATTACGCCCTAAATCATCGATGTCGACTGATGTTCCACAGGTAGCTTCTTCGCCTAAGTTCTCGAATCTTTCTTCCGCCAATCTTTTTTGGTCTCAGATTTTACGAGGTATGAACTGCCCTTCCTCTGAATCTTTCCCCTTTTTTCAACGCATTCGTTCTAACCCTACTGGTAGGGTTTCCTTTCAAAGATTCCAATTAGATGAGTGGAGTGAGCCTTGGCACTCCAGTCTCATTGGGAAATTTCTTGGTCGGGTTCCGCCGGTTAATTTCGTTCGTTCTTGGGCGAAAAATGTGTGGAGTTCTCTCGGTCTCAAATTGACTCTTGATCTTGACGACAGCTTCTTTGTTTTCTCTTCGATTCATTGTCTCTCGCTACTAATGTTTTAACAAGTGGTCATTGGTCCTTCCGTGGCAATCTCCTCCAATTAATTCCTTGGAAGCCCTTGTTCCGGCCCTGGTAGGAGAAGATTTCTTCGGCCGCGGTTTGGGTTCGTATTCATGTGCTTCCTTTGGAACTTTGGAATGAGCAATCAATTTCCCTTATTGCGGCTTCTCTTGGTCGTGTTCTTCGGCTTGATCATAGATCCTTTTTTCCTTTGAACGTGGTAAGTATGTTAGAGTTTGCATTGAGATCAATCTTTTTGTTCCTATTCGTCATGGGGTTTTCGTTGATCTTGATGGTATCAAAGTTTTCCAGCCGGTTTCTTACGAGAATTTGCCAGAGATTTGTTTTGGTTGTGACTTAATTGGTCATTCGGATTCGAATTGTAAGAATTTTGATGCTTCTCGAAAGCCCTTCTGGCTCGAATGTTTTTGTTCTTAATACTGCTTCGCATAATGGTTTAAATTTTGATCACTTGTCTCGGCTGTGGATTCAGAGGGTTCGTAGGAATCGGTATGCGGTCCTTGGGTTTAGGTTTGCCGTTGTCGTCCTCGGCGTCGGCCAACGGTGGATAATCATGGGCCTAGCATTGTTCTGGATGATGTGCCGGTGGATGGATCCAGCGATCCGAGCATGGATGCCTCGAGCCCGATTGAATCTGGTCGCCGTTCGATTGGACCTGGTTTGACCACCTTCAAAAATTTGGGTTCAGGTTCGGGTGTCCCTCGGCTTCCGTCCTCTACCCGTGTGCCCGTTAACCCAAATTCTACTAGAGGTTTTAAGTCTCGTGTGGGGTGAACCCTAATTCTATCTCCCTTTCCTCCTCGCCTCATGTGCCGACTTCTCGCCCTCTTGCTATATCGGCGCCTCCCTCTGCTTCTGACGCCTCTCCGATGGATGCGGAGCTCTGAGTTGACACCTCTACTCCCGTCTCTCACTCTTTCGAGCAAATGGCTGAGGAGTTGGTGGTTGTCTTCTCCTCGGCTCCTTTAGCGCCGCTACCTCCCAAGGTGCTGCATCCTCGAGCGAAGAAGTGACCTAAGCTGGGTGAGGTTCGGCCTTCCCCTCCGCTTCTTCTTACGGATGGTTCAACTCTTAGCAAGCGCAAGCGATCTGAACCCTTGATTCTGTTGGATACTTCCTCGTCTATGGATGTTTGATAACCTTTCCTCGGCCTTTAAACGCCCCATTAGGGATAGGTTGTTGTCTTTAATTAAGTTGCATTCTCCTGTAATTGTCTCTATTCAAGAGTCTCATCTTAATATATAAGATGCTTAGGTCTTTATTAGCCGTTTGGGCCAAAATTTGTCCGATCATTCTATTTCCTCTTCGGGAGCTTCTGGAGGCCTCGTTTTTGCTTGGGATACCTCCCGTATCTAGTGTCAGGTGCTTTCTACCCATTCTCAAATTATGCATGTGCTTGTTCATATGGATAAGTTAGAATCTTTCATGTTTTCCAATATATATGCTAATACATATCCTTCTGTTAGAGCTTGTCTTTGGGATTCTTTGAGTAGTTTTGATTTTTCTAGCTATCCGTGGATCATTATGGGTGATTTTAATGTAATTTTGAATGTTTCAGATAAGTTTGATGGTCTTCCTTTCTGTGTAAATAATTCTGTTAATGATTTTAGGAATTTTGTATATAATTCTAGCTTGGTTGATCTTAAATTCTCTGGTCCATCTTATACATGGTGTAATAATAGAACAATAATTTTCCAAAACCGGATTTTGAGAGTGGGAAATTTCCCGATTTGGATTTTGGGAATCAAAATATCCAAAATCGAAACCTAGTAGATTGGATACTCGTTTTACCCATGGGCTAAAGTCTCCAATTGATTAGAGACTTTAGTAAAAAAAATAAAAAAATATATAAAAAAAATAAAAAAATAAAAAAATAAAATTTAAATTTATAAAATATTTTTATTATAAAAATGGGATATTAGAGTATAAAAAATATATTTTCAAACTCTCTAATGCATTAAAGACTTTTGTACAAAGTCTATAAATTAAAATTAAAATTAAAAATTATCAAATATTTTGATATAAAATATTTTTTTGGGATCATAGTAGATATTTTGTATCATTAAAAAATTATTTCATGAATTCAAATATTTTTTTAAAAAATTATGAAACTATTATAGACTTTGCACTAATGAGTTGGAGACTTTTGTTTATAATAATTTTTTGGAAAAAAATCTAAAATGATCCCTAAACTTTTTTGGATTTTTCACATTGGTCCCACAACATTTTTTCGAGTCAATTGGATCCCTAAAGATTTGTAAACGTCACTTTGATCCCTGATTGTGACCCTGCCATTAAAAAAAATGCGTCACTTTGGTGCCTGATAATTGGTCATGATCAGGGACCAAACAAATCTTTAGGGACCCAATTGACTCGAAAAAAAGTTATAGGATCAATGTGAAAATCCTAAAAAAGTTTAGGGACCATTTTAGACATTTTCCATAATTTTTTAATTATAAAAAACAAAATTTAATTCACAAAAATATATATGTGATGTAATTAAAAGATGTGCTGAAGTCTATGAAAATATTTTGAACAAAAAATATTTTAATATTTTTATTTTAAATTTAATTTTATAGACTTTGGGTGAAAGTCTCTAATGTATTAGAGACTTTTGTCCAAAGTCTATAATAGTTTTATAATTAAATAATAATAATTTTAATTAATGAAATATTTTTTTTAAAATATAAAAGATGTGTTGGGGTTCAAAAAATATTTTTCATCAAAATATTTCATAATTTTTAATTTAAATTTAGTAATTTTATAGACTTTTGCAAAAGTCTCTAATGAATTAAAGAGTTTGAAAATTATATTTTTTAGACTTTAACACCTCAGTTTTTTTATAATTCTTTTTTATAAATTAAAGTTATTTTTTAAAAAAAATTAATATATTTTTTAAATTTTTTTAATCAAAGTCTCTAACTGGTTTAAAATGAGTATCTAATCCATTCAATTCTGATTTTAAAAATTTTAAAACTTCAAATCTGGTTTTGGGAATTTCCCCTTCTCAAAATCTGAATTTGAGAAATTGTTGATAATAGAAAGCATGCTTATAGAATTCTGATGATAATAGAAAGCTCTTGCTAATGCTGTTTGGTTACATTTTTTTGGTAAAGCTTATGTTTTGCATCTTAATAGAACTGGTTCTTATCATTATCATTTATTGCTTAATTTGAATGTTATTAATTCCAAAATTAAACCTAGGAACTTTAAGTTTCAAAATTTTTGGCCTGAGTATTCTGAATCTTTCAATATTGTGCATGATACTTGGTCAGTTTATTTTCCTTTTCTCCAAATTTTCTTTGAAGTTAAAGCAAACTAGGTTTAGGCTTTCTGAATGGAATATGAATATTCTTGGTAGGTTACAAAATTCTCTTTCTTCTACTCAAGCAAAAATATCTTATTTAGAGTTGGTTGAATCTACTCACTCTCATTATCCTTCTCAAGAGATCACTCTTAGGTCACTTTACAATAAAGCTAGTGTCCTTCAAAGGCAAATTTCTTTAAAGTGGCGGTCTAAGGCAAAAGTTAAATGACTTGACGAAGGAGATAAAAATACTATTTTTTTTCATAGGGTAGTTATTTCTAGAAGGAGATCTAATCTTATTCTTTCTGTTTTTAATCATTTAGATCAAGTAGTTCATGATGAAAAGAAATTTTTTTCTGCTTCTGTTATGCATTATACTTCTCTTTGGTCTGCTTCTCCTTATTCTACTTTTAATTCTTGCATTTGGCCTACTTTTTCCAAGCTATCTTCTTCTCATTGGAACTGGCTTACTTGCCCTTTTATATCTGATGAAATTTGGCAAGTAGTTAAGCAGCTTCATAATGGAAAGAGTCTTGGCTTGGATGATTTTACTGTTGAGTTTTACAAATACTATTGGTTTTCTATCTCTTCTGACTTTATAGTTTGTATTGATAACTTCTACTCTTCCTCTTTTATTCCTCGTGATTGGAAGCAAAGCCTTCTCACATTTATCTATAAGGTTAAATCTCCTAAGACTATTAAAGATTTTAGGTCTATTTCTCTTTGCAACTTATCTTATAGAATTCTTGCTAAGTTTTTAGCTACAACATTCCTTAAGGGGAGAAATATTCAGGATAATATCATGATTATTCAAGAGATTGCCCACTCTATTTATGCTTCTAAGAGCTCTAAGCCTTATATTATGGTCAAACTAGATTTTGACAAAGTTTTTGATAAGCTTGATTGGAATGATATTTTTCATGTTATGGAGCTTACTAATTTTCCTCCTGTTTTTATTGACTAGATTAAAGCTTGTGTCTCTTCTCCTAGCTTTGCTTGCCTTGTTAATGGTCACGTGTCTCCTTTTTTTCCTTCTTACAAAGGTGTTAGGCAAGGGGACCCTTTGTCCCTTTACCTCTATATTTTGGTTGCGCAAACTTTAATAAACTTGCTTCATAATACTGTCTCTAAAAGAAAATTATTCCTTTCAAAATAAGAGATTCTTTTCAGCTTTCTCATCTTAAGTATGTTGATGATGTTTTTCTAGTTTTTAGAGCCATTGATAAGGGGTTGAATTGTATGAAAGATATTCTTGCTTGCTATAAATCTTTGACTGGTCAAGCTGTTAATTTTGTTAAATTTAAAATTTATTTTCCAAAGCATGCTTCCCTTGATATTAAGCATAAAGTTTGTTTTATTTTGAATATGAAGGCTGATCATTTCCCTTTTAAATACTTAGGTTATGTGATTGCTCCTAGGAGAGCTCCTCTTCACTCCCATGATTTTGTGTTAGATAACATTAAAAGTAGAATTGGTTCTTGGCAGAATAAATTTATTTCCCAGGCTGGTCATATGGTGCTTGTGAATTATGTTCTAAGTGCAATTCTTTTACATAATTTTGTTGTTTTCTGGATCACTAAAAAGTCTATTGAAAAGATCAATTCTTTGATAAAAATTTTTATCTAGTCCTCTAATAAAGATGGTAAAGGCCTTCACTTAATCAATTGGGAGACCATTACTCTCCCTAAGAACTTAGGTGGTTTAGGGGTTCTAGACTTGCATTATAAGATTAAATCTTTGCAATTAAAAAAGATTGCTTCTTATCTTAATAATGATGATACTATTTGGGTTAAACTTGTTAAGAGCAAGTACTCCTTGCTTTCTCAGTCTTGTATCTCTGTTCCTAATCACTGTGCTGAAGCTTGGAGGCTTTTTATTTTTGCCTTTAAGCATCTTAGGCTTGGTTTTAAGAGAATTATTAATAATGGTTCTGATACTAATCTATTGAATGATTTTTGGTGTAATGATTTACCTCTAGGCCTTAAGCCTACTTTTATTGATATGGACTTTGACTTATCTAATCTCTCTATTGACTGTTTAATTTTAGATAATAAATGGAATGATGCTTGTGGTTTGCTTTACTTTCATGCTTCTATGTGGGAATCTATTAAGTTAATTTGGCTACCCCTTCCACCCTATGATGATGTCTGGGTGTGGGATATTGAGATTAATGAGTCTATTACTACAAGTAGTACTTATTCCTTCCTTAGAAGCTGTAACCAACAGGATTGTAGTAATACCACTTCATGGTCTTGTCTTTGGCAACTTAAGCTACCCCTAAGATTCTTAATTTCCTTTGGAAGCTTTTGCATGGAAGATTGTCTACTAAGTCTTACTTATGTCATATTGGCTTCTTACTACTTCTACTTGCCCTTTGTGTATTTCAGACTCTACCTCTAAAACTATTGATAATATCTTCTTTTTGTGTATTTTTGCTGATTCTATCTGGGCTCTTCTGCAATCCAGAATTGGACTTCCCCTTAGTGATCGTGCTTCTTGGTTAAATAGAGAATGGCTTAAGTTGCACAATAGTCAGGCTGAGGATTTTTCTCTTAAGAATCTAATTATTATAACCTGCTGGCACACTAGGAATGAGATGGTACATCTTGTTAAGCAGCATCCCCTCTTAGTCTCATGCTCAAAATTGTCTCATTTGACTCTCAATCCAATAAAACTTAGGCTCATGAGGAAAACTTTATCTCAGCTTCCAAATCCAATTTCCTTAATTGGATTCCCCTAGAAGGAATTACATGAAATTGAATTGTGATGATTCTTTTTCCAACTCTATAGTTGGAATTGGATTTATTGTTAGAAACGGTTTGAGTGATTGTTTTTACTCTTCTAATAAGTATCTTGATTTCATTATTTCTCATGCTTAAGGAGAAGTTTCTGTAATTCAGTTTGTGCACCGTAAATTTGATTAAATCATTATTGAATCTGACTCTCAGATGGTGAGATTTTCATAGCTGTATTTTTTCTTTTTATTTTAGAAAGATAATAAAATTGTCCATTGGGCGGTAAATAGAGCTACGGTAAATAGAGCTAGGAGTTTGAAAGAATCCAATATTTGGACATATCTATCAGACCTTCTAAGCTCAATTCCATTTTCTATCAAGACTTTCCTAGTCTTTTCTATATGTAATTGTTGATTTCACTTCCATTTTCTATCAAGACTTTCCTAGTCTTTTCTATATGTAATTGTTGATTTCACTGTTAAGCTGTTGCCTTTATTATTGCTTCATCTACGAAGGTTGTCGAAATAGGTTTTCTTCATAATTAGTTTAACAATGGTTGTTTTAATTTTTTTTTTAACAAAGATAGGAAGTCATAATAGATCTCTAGGCAACTTACAACATGTTGCCACCAACTGTGCTATCCACAATTGGCAATGAAAATCTTAAATTTGATTGTGTTTTAATAGTTTAATTAATTAAACTCGAATTATTTAGTAATTAACTATATAGTTAATTAATTATTAATTAAATCCAAATTATTGTTAATTAATATAGTAATTTTAAGTTCATTACTAATAATTAATTTAGTAATTGATTTTAGGTGTATTAAATTTTAGGTTTAGTAATTTATTTAAGGTCTTACCTAATTTCAGGTAATTAATTTAGATAATTGAATTATATTTTAGATAGTTTTAAATTAAAATGTAAATTCTAATTTAGTTTAGAAATTTTAAGTTATTTAGGTAATTTTAGGTTTAACTTATGTAATTTTAGATTACTTACATGTGGTAAATCTGTATGCATATGCATGATGAGTAGTTGAACATAATATTTACTCGGTATTTATTTATGGGGTGAAGGAATTAAGTCATTAAAGCATGAAGTAGGTGAATAATGTCCGATGCTAATAGGGGTGAGCATGGATCGATTAATCGGTCCATTAGCAAAAAAAACCGATTCATTAACTTCAATTTTTCAAAATTATTAATCGTAAATCGATCCATTAACTTTAGTTAACCGCTATTTCGGTTTCAGTTTTTTTGATTCGGTTAACCGATAATTTTCGGTTAATCAATAAAATTTTTTAACCTACAAACATAATAATATTATGCAAATTATGAAAAAAAATTCAAACAAGTACCAAATTCTCATTGAGAAAAAAATAATAATAATTAAACCACTTGAACTAAGATGATGTTCTAAAAAAACTAATATTTTTATTTTTATTTTTTTAATATTTTTTTTTTGATTTTTTTTTGATTTTAAAATTTTAATTTTTTTTAGAAAAAATTCTATATATTTTTATTTGTTTTTAATTTTTTTTATAATTTTTTATAATTTTCTTAATTTTTTTATAATTTTTTTATAATTTTTTATAATTTATAATTTATTTTTAATATATATATATATATAAAATTAAAAAATAATAAATTATATCGAACCGGTCGATTAACCGAAACCGATGGACTTTTTACCTCTCGGACCCAAACCCAAACCGAAAATTGTTTTTTAAAAAATAAAAACCGAAACCGTAAAAATTGGTTCGGTTTCGGACCGATTTCCGGTTAACCGAAAAACCGGTTTTTTTTTCTCACCCCTGGATGCTAAAGAAAGTATTGAAACTTAATTAAACTAAGATAATATAGTAAAACCAGTGCTTGTTACTAGAAATAAAAAAAAATTATTTAATTTTTATTTGAATTAATCTATCCACATATTAATTAACAAATGATTTGATATGTTGATTTTATTTATAAACTATGATTAGGCTAAAAAATTAATTATTGGTGTGGGATTAATAGGAAAAATTGGCACCAATTAATCCAATGGTACCAATTTGGTGAAAACTGGCGCATGAAGTGGTGCACATGTTTCCTTAAAATCTATGCTAGAAGATGGCGCATGTTTTTCTAATTTTGGGGAAATATTAAATGTTTTGGAACTAACGCTTGTATTAGGTGCTAGTTCTTGTTATTGGTTAGAGTTAGACATTTTTGGGTCCCTGCGACTAAAGTTGTGACTTGCAAAGCAAGATTTAAAATTTTGATACCGATATTGATACCAGTGCTTGGCTGGTATCGGTACCGAAAATGGGTATCGAGTAAAAAAAATATTATTATTTTATGTTAAATTCCACTAGAATTTATCATAATTGACCAAGAAATACTTAAAAATATTCATAAAATTAAGAACTTAAATGTCAAATACATGAATACAATATTTAAAATACGGACGAATGACGTTTGTCGTAAAAAGTAGTCATCTGTAGGGACCAATACGACTAAGATCGATACCATAGGTCTTCAATATATGCCCATATCTAGAAATTATCCCATGTCATAATAGTTTGGTATCCAAAATACCAGATTGACATGAGATATTCTTTGGTGGGAGCCCAAGAGCTAGTCCTTGTATCAGTAAAGTCGGTTGAGTAGGTACTGGATACAAAGTAGGTTGATTCAGAAACCACTTGCAAGCTACTTATCATATCATGATGGTAATCTTGTGATGAGTAGCTTGAAGGCTATCGGTCCACCTCCAAGTTTTGGTTGACGACGTTCTTTCACTCTCTTCTCGTACACCATAGTTGTTCCTCCTTGTCTATCACCATGATCGATATTTTGGGTGCAGTGGTCGAAGTAGAGCTCATTCGTCCAAAGATCGGTAGGTGCTGGTGTTGATGACACGACGGTGTCTTCTCCATCATCATCATCATCTTCTGTGCTGCTACTCATATAAATAGAGGCCTGCAATTACATCCAAAGGATCCACTACTGGTCGTTTTCTTTTGCCTTTTGCCTTTGATGGTGAAGGTGTTGGCCTAAGGTTTCCTATCTTGGTCTTAATCTTGATTTTGATGATAACAAACATGGAACTAATATTTTATTGAGAAATATTTTCAGGTTCCACATCGGTTAGCACTCGATGTCCTTGATCAAAAATATCAAAAAAATTAGAAAATCGAAAGGACATTAGTCAACGCGTTCGGGTTTATCGCGGAGGTTTCTCAAAGTTTGACGTGTGCACCAAAGACATCTTGGACGAGTCTAAAGAACATATGGAAAGCTCTTCAAGTTGATGCACGTTGAAGGCCGAAACTCGAAAATGAAGCGCGCAAGAAAAAGGCTGAAAAAATTAAGCTCAGCCAAGGTTCGGTCGACCGGTCGATCGACCGAATGTGGTCAAAAATTGGCAGCAGCCAATTCGGTCGACCGGTCGGTCAACCAAAGGTTGCTAAGAAGTGGCAGAAAGCCTTCGATCGCTCGGTGGTCGCTCGGTCGATCGATCGATAATCGATCGGCAAGCGACCGATGATCGGTAACGGGCAAAAAACTGCCCGTTGAGAAGATGGGAGCTCTCTTTTTTCTTCATGGTCTATAAATACAAGACCATGAGAGCCTTCCTCCCATGATCTATGATTCTATTGATCCATTCTTGATCATTCTCAAAGCTTTTCTTGAGTCATCCCCTTGATAACTCTAGTTTCCATGATACATCCTTGATCTTGCCTTCAAACTTTGAATGATTCTTCATTGAGGCATCAAGATGAACTAGGACTCGTGTTTGGAGCTAAGTATTTATTGTATTATTTATATGCTTCATTATTTGTGTATTTTTGTGATTTAGTTCATTGTATTTGAGCTTGTAAAGACCTAAGTTGTTAGGTCTTGAAATTAGGTGGTTAGCCTTGGTGTTTGAGGTTTAAATTCACCGGTGTAAATGTAGTTTACTAGGATTAGTTGAGTTGTCCCTTAGGTTGAGGTGGAAGAGTGCTCTCAGTAAGAAGGCGGAGACTTCTGGGTGTGGAAGGGCCTTAGGTTGAGAGCGAGACTCTTCGGGTCAAAGTCCTCGTTGTAAGGGAAACAAGATTAATCTAGTTTAGTTTAGTTTGAAAATCCTAAGCGGGATGCTTAGGTAGTGGAGTAGGCATTGAGGTCGAACCACTATAAATCTCATTGTGTTAGCATTGCTATCTTTATTTGTGTTTAACTATTTTATTATTGCTTCCGTATTTAGTCGATAAATTACAGTTTGCCTAAGTAGTTCAAGAAACGATTAAAATTGAATTTAGATAAATAGATTAGATAACACACTATTCACCCCCCTCTAGTGTGACCATTTCACCAACAAAAGGTGCGACATTCTTCTTTCCCTTAGATTGGGAAGATGGAGAGTTGGACTCGGATCACGTCATGCTTAACGTGTTCGTTGAGAGGGAGCAAGGCTCATGTCCCTCTCAAAAGCCTGGATGTCCGTGTCTTGTTGGTTCTCTAACTCAATTGCATCAAATACAACCGGTGAAGGCCGAGGTGGATCACTTTGTTCATCAAGAAGAGGTTGGTCACTCTCCATTGCGCTCCACCAATCCATCATTGGGTCTATATTATTTTGAACGAACTCAACATTGAACAGATCTACACGTGCCTCGTCTCTATCTTCATTTTGTAATGCCCGCATTCGAAGTCACATGTTGTAATGAACATAGACCAGCTTCTCTAATAGGACGTATGAGAGGTGGTTGTGCGGCTTCGTATGAATGAGGGAAAGGGTTGACCAATTCCTCTCGCATATACTTGATGATATTATTTGCAAGAGGATTTGTACGACAATCTTCCGAAGATTTGGAGCATCACATGCAAATTGCATCCACCATTCGACTGCATTACATTGAAAATGAATATTAGAAATAAGATTTTATCTTTAATAAATAACTTAGAAAAAACTAATTTTTACTTACCTCGATCCATCTTGTCTCGGCAAGAAATTGCAAATGAATCACCAAAGTTGCCACTTTCATCTCAGAAATATCTTGATTCCAAAATAGCTTGTGCAGCTTCTAAGTTAGATCCCGACATACGTTGTATCATCTTGCGGAGGGGATATAACAAACTATCTCTTGTTCCAAGGTCGTATTTGTACTAGTATGGAGGATTTAAATAATAATTTACAAAAAATCATAAATTCAATAAGTAATTAAGTATAATGATTTAAAATTAAATAATTTCATAATATTAAAGAAAAACTTCCTACAATGTGGATGTCACGACCCATTTGATTATCCTATCTCTTGGAGATAATATCGATGAAGAGATTATATTTGCTTGGAGAAATCATAACCCTCTTGATTTCTTCTTGTGCTTGGTGGATGTAATGGTAGATATGGCCCATTTGGGATGTCTTTTTCATGTCCACCTGTCGCAAAACCTTGTACAAAGGTTCTACAATGACTATGATTTCCGCGACGCAATCCTAGAAGCACGGGTTCAGCACGTTCTTCTCGGTTTCCTTTCCATCCGGTCTTGAGGCATACCTTGGTGAAGACCAGTCTTGGCTTGTAAACATTGTTCTAAAGCCAATGTTTCTTTGTTGGAGTGACCTTAATACGATAAAATTGATTGCAAAATAAGTCGCTCCCGGTCGAAGAATTTCACCTAAAAATGAATTTATCATTAGTAATTATTTATGATGAACTAATTAATAAATATTAAACATTAGATAATTCTTTTTAAGAATAAAGTTCCTTTTGTAAATTTTTTCATATGGGTATGTACCCATGTGTGATTGTAGGTGAACCGTGTAATTTGTTGCGCCTTTTTTTCCATCACCTTCACCATCGGCAAATCACTGATATCTTTCATCATTAGATCTATACAATGGGCTGCATATGGAGTTCAAAAAATGTGAGGATAATCTTGTTCAATTATCTCATTTGCTCTTTTGAAGTTTACCTCGTCAGTTACAATTTGCACGACGTTATGGGGACCAATCTCCTCGAGCACCTCTATCATCAGCTTCGAGATGTAGATTGTGTCATGATGCTGATCCGACAAGTTCACTGACTTGTGATAGACCATCTGTTGAGTGAATACCCACACTAGAAGGGAGGGGGGGTTTGAATAGTGTTGGATTAATTTTACCTTCAATTTAATTTCTTTTGAAACAATTCAAACTTCAACCGAAACTAAGTGCAACTAAATGACATTCGTTAGCAAATATGAAAAGTAATTATAAGCAGTCAAACAAGACAATGCGAACACAAGAAATTTATAGTGGTTCGGCCAACACCGTCTACTCCACTACCTTGGCTCCCTACCAAGGATTTCTAACCAACTTCTTTATAGACAATATGTTTCCCTTTGAATACAACTGATGACTCGCTTCTCAACCCTTTGAGAATGCCTCACACCTATTCACCTAGGCAAAATATAATTCTACAAATGAAATCCTAAGGTGTTTAACCTACCACACCTAGCAAGCTAATAATGGAAACCTAGTTTAACAACAAGAAAAATAATAACAAAGGAGCTAAGAATTAAACAACACAAGTGAGCTCCCTTGCAAAGTCTCCAAAGCCTCCAACTCGTCAAGATATAGAGCTCGAAGTGAAGCCGGAGATGAGGTGGAAAGAATGCTTCGAATAGATGAATGATCGTCGAAGCTTGCGCGACGAAATCCACTTGGGAAGGCTCAAGAACACTCTAGGAGATCTTCAATGAATGGTTGAAAGCATCTTGGAAGGGAAAGTTCTTTCTTTACTTTCCAAGCAACTTCAAGCCATCAATGTGTCTTCATTTAAGTATAGTGTCTCTCCCTATATTAAAGCATGAAGACTTTGGTACCCAAATTTCTTTGGGTCCTGGGGGGTTAGAGGCTTTTGGAACCCAACTTGATTTAGCATTGAGGTTCTTTTTTAATACATAATCCCTAACCATATGTCCGTATATGCCACAACAGAAACAATGACCTTCAAATTTAATAGAAGCATGATAATAGACATGAATTTGTGGATGAGTATGGGAAGATACTTTAGAAATTTTTGCATAAGAGACATGGGCATACATATTTTTCATTTTCTCATTTAACGAAAATAACTCATTTCTTAATGATAACATGCCATCATTCAAGTTTTCAATTTGTAAGCATAACGAGGCATTTTCTATTTTCGATTAGTCATTCAAATTTTGTAGATCTATATTTTTCTTTTCTAAGAAATTTTTATCGTTTTCTAGAAGTTCAACCTTCATTCTTGACTCATTACAAGAAAGCAAAAGATCATCATTTTCTTGTTCTAGCATTTTATTTTCCTTTTAAGTTCCTTGAATCTTTTTCTAACAATATTAAATTCTTCATATATGTGCTCAATTTCATTTTCTAATTCTACTTGAGTAAAGATATTACCACCTATAGTAATAGTGGGTACCTCATTATCCTTTGTCATGAAACAAAGGTTTGCATTCTCCCTTGAGCTTTCTTCCCCACTTGAAGGTGATAATGACTCGCTTACATCCCAAGTAGCTATTAATGCTTTCTTCTTCATCCTTCTTCTTTTATCTTTCTTTGAGGATGACGAGGAGATGAGTTTGGTCTTAGGACAATCGCTCTTTAAGTGTCCGGGCTTGTTGCATTAGAAGCACATGATTCTATTTTTGCCCTTCTTCTTCTTGAGAGGCTTTCCCATTAGTTCCATCAACATCCGCCCAAGGTGAATCATATTTTCGTGATACTCAGGTTCTTCATTCTCCAATGATGATGAGGCCCGATCACCAAATGATGCTTTTAAGGCAATGTTCTTGCCTTTGGGGACATCTTCCTTCTTTTTTCCCTTCATAAGGATCTCATGGGTCATGAGGGATCCAATGAGTTCGGTGAGCTTCATGGTGTCAAGATTCTTGGCCTCCATAATGGCAACCACCTTTAGCTCTCATGCTTTGGGAAGTGATCGAAGAAGCTTTCTCACTTTTTCTTTCTCTTGTATGTCCTTTCCAAGGTTAGTTAAAGCATTGACAATATTTTGAAAACGGACATACATTTGATCTATGTTCTCATGAGTATGCATTTTAAAGAGTTCATAGTCATGCATAAGCAAATTTATTTTGGACTCTTTAACTTGGGAAGTTCCCTCATGGGTAGTTTTTAAAACATGCCAAATATCAAAAGCAGATTTACAACATGATATTCTATTGAACTCATTAATAGATAAACCACAATGTAATGTATTCATTGCTTTGACATTTGAATTAAACAATTTGATCTCTTCTCGAGACCAATCATCCATGCTCTTGGAGGGTAGCTCATAATTAACATGAATAGTTCTCCAAGCATCTAATCCTAGGGATTGCAAGAAAATACTCATCCAAGTTTTCCAATAGGGATAATTGTTTCCATAAAAAAGAGGTGGTGCATGAGTTGAAAACCCTTAATCTAGTGTGATACTAGAATCCATAAGTGTAGGTTAGATGGTTAAATCTATTCCTACAACCTCGCTCTGATATCAATTGTTGAGTAAATACCCACACTAGAAGGAGGGGTTGAACAGTGTTGGGTTAATTTTACCTTCAATTCAATTTCTTTTGAAATAATTCAAACTTCAACCGAAACTAAGTGCGACTAAATGATATTCGTTAGCAAATATGAAAAGCAATTATAAGCAGTCAAACAAGACAATGCAAACACATGAGATTTATAGTGGTTCGGCCAACACCGCTCCACTACCTTGGCTCCCCACCAAGGATTTCTAACCAACTCCTTTATAGATAATGTGTTTTCCTTTGAATACAACCGAGGACTCGCTTCTCAACCCTTTGAGAATGCCTCACACCTATTCACCTAGGAAAAACACAATTCTACAAAGGAAACCCTAAGGTGTTTAATCTAGCACACCTAGCAAGCTAACAAAGAAAACCTAGTTTAATAATAAGAAAAATAACAACAAAGAAGCTAAGAATTAAACCACACAAGTGAGCTCCCTTGAAAAGCCTCCAACTCGTCAAGATGTAGAGCTCGAAGTGAAGCCGGAGATGAGGCGGAAAGAATGCTTCAAGTAGATGACCGATCGTCGAAGCTTGCGCGATGAAATCCACTTGGGAAGGCTCAAGAACACTCTAGGAGATCTTCAATGAATGGTTGAAAGCATCTTGGAAGGCTGGTGAGGGGTATTTATAACCCCTCACTCGGCAGCTCCACCCAACAGGCATTTTTTTTGCCCGTTGGGGACGCCCGATCGCTTGCCGGTCGATCGTCGGTCGACCAACCAATCGACCGCCCAAGTGACTACGGCAATCTGCCACTTTTGGGCGCACTTCGGTCGACCGACTGGTTGACCGAATTGGCTACTGCCAATTTTTGACTTCATTCGGTCGACCGATCGGTCGATCGAACCTGGGCAGAGACTATTTATTCGAGTTTTCTTCTTGTGCGCTTCGCTTTCGGGTTCTGTTACCAAGTCTTGACTTGGATGATATTACAATTAGGCTTGGAATATATACCTAGAGACATATTACATGAATTCTATTTCTAACTCTAGATTTTCTCCTCGATCTATGACAAAGCCATTTTTGTCGATTCTTGTTTTTCTCCGAAAGAACTTCGCGCGCATATCGTAACCTCATCCTGAGATCAAACACTTGATAAACTCATTAGAATAAGTTTGTTATCATCAAAATCAAGATGATGACCAAGGTTGAAAACCATAGTCCAACACCACCTTCCTATTGCAATAAATTAGGAAGCTGATGATGCTCATCTTGGTTGGCCTAGTCCAATTAACGCACATCAAACTGCAGCCGTACTCCTCCATTATCATTTGAATTCATCGATCCATTTTTTGATTCCATCGACCTTTGCTTCAAGGACAAGTCCTGAAATTTCATAGAGAGTTGGAGGGGCAATACCTGGGCTGACTTTTTGGATCATAGACACCATAGTTCGGTAGCATGGGTTGTCAGCTGCATTTGCAGGAATTCGACTGAAGTGAAACCATTTGGAGAATGCTTTCCCCAACTCCCACTTCTTCGTCTTGCCCTAAGAATCGTCGATGCGTGGTTGCTTTGATGTTTGAGGAGGATATGTCCTGGGATCAAGGTCAATTAAATCAACAGAAAACTTCCTACCGTTTGGTACAATGTTTGTGAAGAAGCCCCGGATGCCTCTTCCTCTGCTGCCTCCGCCTTTGCTCTGAGAAAGTACTCTCTTGCTGGAACTCTGACCAATATGAGGACAGGAGGGAATTGAACCACTTTGGTTCATTGCTCCCGTAGCCGAAGTTGAGTCGACGCTGCTGGTGCCACCACTACCACTGCCGCGACCATACTCAAATTGAGAATCGAAATAATACTTCTGATCTCGTTCGAATGCTTCTTGCTCTAATGAAGCACGGATGACAGCTTCAAGATCTGAATCCTCGTCGGCACCGCCACCACGAGCCTCATATTGGCGACCCTCGTATTGGCTGACGTCTTGGGTATCTCTTCGATTGAACTCGGCTCGTTGTTCGGCATCCCAAACACGCTGTTGTCGCTTGTTGTTAAGCAATTCTTTGAACAGATTTCACACTTCTACTGGTGCTTTGGGGCATTTGGTGACATCGGGATATCCTACGGCCAAATGCTGCTTTAACCGAGTGATGGTCCCACCACGTGAACTCATTTCACAATGGAGGCATTGCTAGTGATGCTTCTTCTCCAATCGATAGCTGTGCTGCCATTCAACGTCCGCTTGAGATTTTAGCATCGTTTCAACAGCGTTTTGGTGTGGAGATGAAGAAAATAGAGAGTTTGAGAGAGTTTGGGAGAATTTGAAAAAGATTGAGAGTTGGGAGAGTTTGAGGGAGATAGGGAGTGAGCGAGAGAGAAAGAGGGGGTTTGGGGTGTTTATATAGCCCCCTAAATCCTTCAAAATTGGCTTCAAATGGCTATATAGATGTTTGGAGATGTTGTGCTACAGTGCCCAGCGTGGTTCATACCGAGCGGTATAACTTGGTATCTTATAAATATCGTCTTTACCAGGTGGTATATGTTGGTACACTCGGTACCGACTAGTATCGGGCATATCAAATATCGAAATATTGAAAAATTGATACGTACTGGGCATACCGCCTTGTACGGTACAGTATTTCGATCCATGCTGCAAAGACACTATGATACTCAAGTAAGAAAGAATCTTAGATGGTGGGTGTGGAATTGGAATCAAAATGTTACATGATGTGTGTTTATAGTGCAAGTCTGGCGAGGATATCTCATGTAATTCCGGAGGGATATACCCGAAGTGGATCAATGTTTATCCCTAAGATGGCTGGTTCATTACTATCGAATCTCTGGAAATAAATGAAGAATGTTAATATCCTTGTTTGGCTGAGGTGGAGCCCCCGAGCTAAGTTGTAGTTGGTTTGATCTAAGTTTGGCTCATGAGTGTAGGTGTTTCTAGGCGTGATTCGGCCGAGCCCCAAAGAATTAGTCTAGTCCAAATCCCAAATGACTTTTTCTCATTTTTTCCGTGTAATGCTTATACGATATGTGTACTTAGACAACCATGAGGAGATGCTTTAAACATTTTGTAAAAAGTTAAATGCTAAGAGGAATACTTGGTATGACATGAATTTATGATTCTTGAATGGAACCCCACCATATTCCACCTTCCCAAAAATTCCACCTATGAACCCCACCTATGAATGTAAAAGTTAAATGCTTTAAACATTTGTGGAATATGGTATGACATGAATTTATGATTCTTTAATATTCCACAAACCAAATGCCCCAAAGATTTGTCTGATGGTTTTTGCTGACCTGGACGTTAACAGCGATGATGTGGAAATTTTTGTCCTATGTAGAATATTATTTTATTATTTTAATTAGTTTATTATTATTATATAATTAAAAATTATTATTATTATTGCTGCTTCCTTCCGCCCCTCCGCCGTCGCGATGGTCGCCCACTGCACCACGTCGATGAGCAGCTCGAGAAGGAGGGTGCCGAAGCAGTAGACGTCAGACCGAGGGGAGACCGATGTCCAGGGATGGCATCCGATGAGCTTTGTCGTTCTTCGTTACTAGGCCAGAGACTGAGCTGTTCTTCAGTGGCCAGCCTATCGGCGGTGATTGCTCCTCCGTCGACGAACCCTGCTGAAAGTGATCGCAGTCATGCGACGTCTCTTTGCTGGACAAGGTCTCGAGGCTCGATCTGCTATCGCAACACTCTTCTTCTACTGAATTACTGAACAAGTCACTTCCCAATGCAGTGTCCTTGATCTTGTCCTCTCTAGTACTACGATTCTTCATGGTCTCCACCGCGTTCTCCATGGCGACCGCCTGCTGGCCTCCTTAAGGCGCAAAGATCAAATTTGAGAAAGCGAGCTTTTGGTTGACCATTATCTTTACTCACTCATGAGTACACACAAAACATATATCAATACATTATTTGGTGCATATTAGTCACCATCATCATTTCTAAAAAGTGGCCATCAAATGAAGATTTAATTAATTCCGACAATGATATAAATAAAGCAATTTTCATTTTTTTTCCATTTTTGTCAACGCATTCAGAACTTGTTCACAATCGGGATGGACACGTCATCGAGCACAGTGGAGTGGGCCTTGGCGGAGCTCATCCGCTAGCCGAACGTCCTCTGTCGAGCCCAGCGCGAGCTCAACTCCGTCGTCGGCCGCGGCCGACTTGTCTCCGAGTCCGACCTACCCAACCTTCCCCTCCTCCAAGCAATCGTCAGGGAGACATTCCGGCTACACCCGTCGACACCGCTCTCGCTCCAGCGCATGGGGTCGGAGGCTGTTAGATTGCTTGCAAACATAGAAGAGAAGGATACAGAGGAAGACCAGTAGTGAAGCAGCTGAAGACATATAAGAATGTCAATAATACCCTTTTATATTCTGCATAGTTTAGAATAAGTGAAGGGGTATAGATGTAATTATGTAAGTGAGCTGTTAATTGAGCTTTAGTATAAATTTGAAATGTAACAGTGTAATAAACTAATTCTTTCCCTCTTTCGAAATGCCACTCTTTTCTTCGCACCTATCATCTTCTTGAATTGAATGTTAATGAAGAGATGATCTCAGTTCTTGTTGATTCTTGAGATCATTTATTTGTTTTCGCATATTTCATATCATGGTATCATAGCAAAGGGGCTGAAGGAGATGATCGCTGATCCGATTCTTGCTTCATCGATTCATCCGATGGCGAGGAATCAGAGATCGAACTTAGCGCGATCTGTGGTGGCAGAGTCTGGTAATCGAATTGAGGTTCAATCGGCGACGGAGGAGGCAGAAAATGAAGATGATCCATTCATTATTCAGGGAAGTGACGCACCAGGTATGATTCTAGTTTCCGCTAAATTGAATGGATATGAAAATTATTTGCTATGGCGTCGTTCGATGTTGATATCTTTGTCTGCAAGAAATAAAATTGGATTTATTGATGGAACAATAAGCCCTCCGGATGAAAATTCACCAAAAATTAGAATTTGGCAACGATGTAATGATTTACCTCTGTCTTGGATGATTCAGTCGATTGCGCCTGAATTAACTTCCAGCATTATGTATACAAAGACTGCCAGACAAATGTGGTGTGATTTAGAAGGGCATTTTGGTAAGAGCAATGAACCTAGGGTATTCGAATTAGAAAGCCAGCTGAATACTATCAGGCAAGGAAGCAATTCAATTGCAGTCTATTTCACAAAACTCAAATCCCTATGGGATGAGTTAGATGCAGTAGACACCAAATTCAGATGTGAATGTGAGGGAGGAAGAGAAAATTTAGCCCGAATTAGACTCAAGCAATTTCTTATGGGCTTAAATGAAGTCTATATAGTAGTTCGAGGTCAAATCTTGCTAATGAATCCTACACCTGATATTAATCAAGCATATTCACTACTGGAGCAAGAAGAAACTCAACAAAAAGTTGGAACTCAGAGTGCTTCTGCAGTAGAGAGTGTAGCATTAAATATCAGACAAATAGATACATTCATGAAGAATGAGACATGATATAGAAATGGAAAGGAAGCTGAGACGTATCAAAGCAAGAAATTTTGTGACTTTTGCAAGAGACCTGGACACACCAGGGATACTTGTTACAAAATTCATGGCTATCCACAAAATGGCAAGTTCAATAAAGGCAAACAGAAGGTGACAAATCAACATTATAATGAAAGGCAGGCCAACAATGCAATAGCAGAATTTGGTGAAGGGAAAAGTGATAAGCAAATGGAGAATTCATTTGTCAAAAAAGAAGAAAGCTCACGCAAAGAATTCACAGAAGAGCAGTATAATGCATTACTGAGCATGATAAATGGCAAGTGTCAGTCTGGAGCAAAGATAAATATGGCTGGTAAGTCTAGTTATGATAAAATGTTCAAAGGTACTAATTGGGTTTTAGATAGTGGGGCAACTGATCACATTGCCTCACATCATGTGAAATTGGAAGATGAAGTTCTTCCTTGTAACAATGATCGAGTGTCATTGCCAAATGGCACTTCAATACCTATTGTTGGTATTGGAGATGTACATATCAGTGACAGAATTAAACTGAAACACATTTTATCAGTTTCAGATATAAACTTCAACTTGTTGTCAGTAAGTAAACTGACTAAGGACTTACAATGTACTGTTACCTTTGACTCATCAAGTTTCTTCAGCCAGGACCCAGTTACGAAGGAGATTTTGGGGAATGATGAAGAAGAAGATAGACTATACATTCTGAAGAAATCTGTTTTGCAAAATAAGCAGGATGATGCTAGAGCAATGAATGTAACTCTAGATACTTACAATTTGTGACATTTTAGGCTTGGGCATATGTCCCCAATAAGAATGAAACTTTTGTCAAGTTCAATACCAGAGTTAAAACAATGTTCAAATCTGTTTTGTAACATTTTTCCTCTTGGAAAAATGTGTAGACTGCCATTTAATTCAAGTATCAGTAAAAGTTCTAAAGTTTTTGAGCTTATACATTGTGATGTTTGGGGCCACACAAGGAGAAGACACATGATAACTGTTCTTACTTCTTAACAATGGTTGATGATTTCTCTAGGGCTTGTTGGACTTATCTATTCACCTATAAAAGCCAAGTACCAGAAATTTTGATCAATTACATAAGGATGGTGAAGAATCAATTTGACTGTGCAGTCAAAGTAATTAGAACCGACAATGGAATAGAATTTTTCAATTCTATCTTGAACAGTTTCTTGTTAGAACATGGCATTGCTCATCATAGTTCATGTGTTGAAACACCACAGCAAAATGTTGTGGTGGAGAGAAAACATAGGCACCTCTTAGAGGTAGCTAGATGTTTAAAGTTTCAAGCAAACTTACCTATCAGGTTTTGGGGAGAATGCATAAAAACTGCAACTTATTTGATCAATAGGCTACCCAGCATAATTTTATCAAACATCAGTCCTTATGAAATGTTATACAAAGAAAAGCCTTGCATCAGTCACCTAAGGTCCTATGGCTGCTTGTGTAATATAAGCACTTTACAACAGGGCAGGTCAAAGTTTGATTCAAGAACTAGAGAAGCAGTATTCATAGGATATCCACAGGGTAAAAAAGGTTACAAAGTTTATGATATGAAATCTGGAAACATATTGTTTATGGAGAACATCTTTCCTTTCAGAGAAAAGGAAGGTATAAAAATAGTATATGAATTACCCACAAGTATGAATTCTCAAGAAAATGAAATTTTCAGGGTGGCTAAAGTCATAAACAAGGAAAAGAATGAGAGAGGCTTATTCAAAAAGGTAGTACATAAAGAGAAAGAGAATGAAAAGGAAAATACAGTTCAAGAGAGGAATCATGATGTTGAAATCAGTGGTGAAGATTTTGATGATAAACTGATAGTACAGATTGGCAACATATCCGAAGAAGATACTGATATGGAGAATGAAAACAATCATGTTGCTGATACACATACTCATGTTACTGATACACAACATATCAGGAAAGGAAAAAGGGAAATTAAAATGCCTCAAAGACTTAAAGACTATGTGTGTAACTCTTTGGAAGCTCAAAATAAGAAGAATACACTATATCCCATATGTAAGTATTTGGATGTTTCAGATATATTTGATTCACACAGAAAATTCATAGCCTCCATTGATACACAACAAGATCACAAAACTTATGAAGAAGCCATAATAAGCGCCACATGGAGGGATTCTATGGAGGAAGAATTGAAAGCCTTAGAAAATAATAGGACTTGGAATATATGTGATTTGCCTATGGGAAAGAAATCAATTGGATGCAAGTGGGTATTTAGAACCAAATTCAAACAAGATGGTGCTGTCGAAAGGTACAAATCCAGGCTTGTAGCCAAGGGATACACCCAAATTGAGGGAATTGATTACCAAGAGATATTCGCACTAGTTTCAAAGTTAACCACTGTGAGAATGACATTAGCAGCAGCAGCAACAGCCTTGAATTGACCTCTTTGGCAGTTAGATGTCAACAATGCTTACCTTCATGGTGAGCTAGAAGAAGAGGTATATATGAATTTACCACCTGGTTATCAATAGATACACAAAGGCAAAGTTTGTAAACTGAATAAAGCCATATATGGATTGAAGTAAGCTGGGAGACAATGGTTCTCCAAGCTTTCAAATAGCTTTAAGACAAAAGGTTACAAGCAAAGTTCATTTGATCCTTGTTTGTTCATTAGGAAAGCAAGTAATAAGATTGTTTTAGCTTTAGTATATGTTGATGACATCATACTAACAGGCTCGGACAATGAAGAAATCAACAATATCAGGAATTATTTAAATGAGATGTTCAGGATAAAAGATCTTGGAAAGCTAAAATATTTTCTGGGTCTAGAAGTCCAAAGAAATGACGAAGGCATACACATCAACCAACGAAAATATATGATTGATTTGCTGACTGAATTGAAGTTGAAAAATTGTAAACCAAAGTCAACTCCAATGGCCCTAAACAACAAACACATGAAGACTTTCAGGTGGGAATGAAATGTTCAAAGATCATGCAGCTTATAGAACATTGATAGGAAAATTGTTGTATATAACTATTACTAGGCCTGATATTACGTACAATGTACACAATTTAAGCCAGTTTGTGCAATGTCCTAGAATCTCTCATTACCAAGCTGCTTTAAGAGTAGTTAAGTATCTAAAGGGTACTCCAGGATTTGGACTATTTTATTCAGCAAAAACAACATTGACATTAGCTGGATTCTCGGATGCTGATTGGGGAAGTTGTCCCTTAACCAGGAAATCTGTAACTGGTTATTGCATCAAGCTTGGATCATCTACCATAAGTTGGAAATGTAAAAAACAAATGACTGTGAGTAAATCGAGTGCCGAAAGTGAGCTGAGAGCTCTTTCAAGCACTACAGTCGAGCTAATTTGGACTATAAACATTCTATCAGATATGGGGATAGAGTGTAGAACACCTGTGCCTCTATATTGTGACTGTCAAAGTGCATTACACATTGCTGAAAACCCAATTTTCCATAAGCGAACAAAACATCTAGAGGTGGGTTGTTATTATGTCCGGGAGAAGTATCAGGAGAAAATTGTGAAGGCTATATACATTCCAAGTAAAGAACAACCAGTAGACATTTTGACGAAGGCTCTACCATCACCACAACATCACAAGCTCGCTTCCAAGTTGGGAATGGAGAACCCTTTTCTCCCTTCTGCCAACTTGAAGGGGGTGTGTTAGACTGCTCACAAACATAGAAGAGAAGGATACAGAGGAAGACCAGTAGTGAAGCAGCTGAAGACAGATAAGAATGTCAATAATACCCTTTTATATTCTGCATAGTTTAGAATAAGTGAAGGGGTATAGATGTAATTGTGTAAGTGAGCTATTAATTGAGCTTCAGTATAAATTTGAAATGTAACAGTGTAATAAACTAATTCTTTCCCTCTTTTGAAATGCCACTCTTTTCTTCGCACCTATCATCTTCTTGAATTGAATGTTAATGAAGAGATGATCTCAGTTCTTGTTGATTCTTGAGATCATTTATTTGTTTTCGCATATTTCATATCAGAGGCGTGCGAGGTCGCCGGCTATGCCGTCCCCAAGGGCGCAACGCTGCTCGTCAACATTTGGGCCATCACCCACGACCCCAGTTGTGGCCACGACCGCTGGAGTTCCAGCCCGAGAGGTTCCTCCCCGGCGGCAAGCACGAGGGCGTGGATCTCCATGGGAACGACTTCGAGCTCATCCCCTTCGGCGTCAGGCGGAGGATCTATGCAGGGATGAGTCTTGGGATAAGGATGATGCAATTCATGACGGTGACGCTGGTGCACGCCTTCGAGTGGGGAATGCTAGAGAGGCAGGTTGTGGAGAAGCTGGACATGGAGGAGGCGAGGTTGCAGAGAAGCTAGACATGGAGGAGGCGTACAAGCTGGCGCTGTAGAGGGCAGTGCCACTCATGGTTCACCCGACGCCGAGGGTCGTCGCTGCAGCTTACGAGAATTAATAATAATTTTTAATAATATAATAATAATAATAAAATTGATTAAAATAATAAAATAATATTTCACATAGGACAAAAATTATCACATTAACGTTCAGGTCAGTAAAAACTGTCAGAAATGACGATACGTACTAAACAATGTAACAAAATGATAGTTCATGTATTTTCTTGCTAACGAAAAATTAAAATTTATGCTAAAAAATAAGAAAATATTTAAAATTCATATTTTTTTAGGTATTTACTCTATATTAAAAGATCACAACATGAAAATGAACCTTTCTGCATTTTAAACAAGTGAAGCTTTGATCAAAGTGGAACAACCATAATGCATGCAGACATCTTTTCTTAAGCTGTAATGATGCCTGTTACTCTTTGTTGAGCTAAAAGTTTCTAAATGCCAAAAAGTCCCAGTAAGATGAATACTTCTTTGCAAAAGACAAACAGGTATGATTCACATTTATCAGATACATTCAATATAATATGCAATAGTAAGACATAATTTCTGGGACTCCCCACCCAAAAATTTAGACCTTTCTTCTTGGCATAAAAGCCAAATTAACTATTTTCTGTTATCTTTAGTTTGCAAAGCCCCAAACATACTGGCTTATGGTTTTGACCACTATGCTTTTTCAACCATGACTTCTTGATGCCCTATGTAGTCTTCTCAATCAAAGCTTTCATAGCTCATTGTATATACAAGTTGCAATCGAAATGGAGTCTCCAACAGCAAGTCTCCGCTAGGAAGCAACTAAATCATCCATAATTTAACCTAAAATAGTAAGCTCAAAAGAACTACAAATGTGCACTCCGAAAGCCACCCTGCCCGTACAACAACGTAGTCATCCGCCACCAAGCTTAATTCCTTTTCAGAGACAACATTAGCGTGATACATAACCTGAAATGCAAGCATCATTTTAATGCATAATCAGGTTCCAAAAGTCTCAAAAATATCTAACTTACCTCAGCATGAAAATATAAGGTTTTCTCTGAGAGGGAACAAGAGGAATTGCATATACTTTTTGCTATTTTTCAGTGATGATCTGTAGAAAATTTAGAAGGTTGAAATATGACTTTCAAAACTGTGGACAGCTTCTGTAAAGGCCACAAAGGTATCTCAGCTTCAACGTGCATCAAGTATAGCTGCAACTCCTAAATGGAATGATTTTTCTGCCTCTACATTTGATAGTAAATGTGTAAGAATCAAAACAAAGAGGAATATGGTAATTTGATGTTTTGAAAATATTTTGATTTATACAGTTAACTCCTAAGGACATACCATGTCAATTATGCGCTGAAGTGTCTACCTTTGCTGTTGTGATTCAACACAAGCTAATGCAGCAACTGCTTCCTTTCCCAATACAGCCATGTTTGCTTTCAATTTGCACATTTTAGCTTCAGAAGCTTGAAGCTTTGAAGTATTTTCCAGAATGGGGAATTCTCTCACTCGAGATTGCCTTCTCGAAATTTCTGCTGTTTGTTTAAGTTTTGATGCAAGCAACTAAAGCAATACAAACCTGAATAGCTGATGCATATATTTACATACAGTAATACCCAAATGTCACCAAGAGATTGCTGTATTTGCATACTTAGAGAAACAAACAAGCCTTTAGCCTCTTGTCTCATGCGACTATAACGTTGAGCAAGACCACGGGCATCTTCTAGTGGTGCAAGTCACCATTGCTCTTAGTGCTTCCATAATCTGAAAGAATCAAACAATCAAAACATGTCAGTTGAAGTTTCTGGTACTAGAAAACATATGCTTGGCATAGCTTAAGAAACTTGGTAAATATGAGTAACTTTAGATGGAGATCCTGTTGCATACTGTCATGTAAGAAATAGTTTAGACAGTCTCAAAAAGGAATAACTTCTGAAGAGCATGTACCATCTTAGCCATTAATGTCTAGTATTTCTAGTGCCAGCATGGGTGCCTAACTGAAAGAAACTAACTTATGTTAAGGCAACATACTGTCTCCTTGCTACCCAAATACTATAGCCTTTGAACAATAAAATGAGATAACTCTTCCAGAAATCAACAAAAACAGAAAGAAAACACTGACAGCAAGTATGCTTGAAGCTTGAATAGCAGAAACAAATCTCATGAACTACACCAAGTAAAACATTCCAAGTCATCTATTAAATTGAAAAGTTAGAAATGTCTGTTACAGACAAAAAATCAACTAGAGCCTTATGCATAATAGGAAAAAGGGCTTTCTTAAAACCTGGAAGAATATCTGGCAGGCAAAAGATGAAATCATTGTATTCAAGCACAAAAAGTGTTAAGCACTCCAAGTTACCTTGGCTCTAGGAAAAACTTACTAGTTTAAGGACCAACCTTGCCCTGAAAGCACAAATAACCAAAAACAAGAACAAGGCTTAATTTCCCATCTATAAATGGTCTCAATTATTCCTTCATCATATTCAACTCACTCTAACTAATCAAAATAGCACGTAGAAGTCAAACAAAATAGGAAAAACAATAACATCAACTAAGTTAAATTCTGTACAGTATGTTATATTAGTCATATTCACACACTTGCTGGAATGTGTGAGAATTCATGTTAAAATAACACCTTCAGTTGCAACTGTCACTCGGCTGACTTGGCATTAAGTTGTAACTGTCATATGGCTGCTTTCAAAAGCTTTCCACAGTTTTCAATTGAGCAAAATAAGGAGAATTAAGTTTTGTTGCCATATGGACAAAGAGTTCAGAAACTCCATCTGAAGAAAGAATATGTTTTACACCTGTAAGATAATCAATTTGTCTAGAACCAAGTTCCACAAATCTTGTTTTTGTGGAAATCAATGAAACTTGCATTCCATTGACTGAAAAACTGATACCAGGAATGTTTGCTTAGCTAGATCCATGTACAACCAGTAACTTTCCTAATTCATTTTCTTCTCATCATAGACCTTACCTCCCATACATCTGCCCACCTATCCTTTACTGCATAGATATTTGACAGCAGCACGTAGTTACCAGCATTTGTTGGTTCTACTTCGAATAATCTTTTAGCAATAGTTTCTCCTAATGCAATATCACCATGAATTTTGCAAGCCCCTAATAATGCTCCCCATGCTCCAGCATGAGGCTCCACAGGCATTGATTTGATTAGATCATCGGCTTCTGCTAACCTCCCTGCCCGTCCAAGAAGATCCACCATGCATGCGTAATGATCAGCAGAGGGAACAATTGAATATGCATTTTTCATCAGCTCAAAATACTTTTTCCCTTCTTCGACTAGGCCAGCATGACTACATGCCGTTAGTAGTACTGTAAATGAGACATGATCAGGCACAAGTTCTTCCTTAAGCATTCGGCAAAATAACTTCACAGCTTTCTCTCCAGCACCATGAATAGAATACCCTTGCATCAAAGAGCAATAGGTGATTAAATCCTTGGTAGGCATTGATTCAAACAAACTGCAAGCTCTCTCCATGTTGCCACACTTGGCATTCATATCTATCAAAGCAGCCAATACATGAGTCTTGCTGATGTCGAGTGAGCTTGTCCTAACATACAAGTCCACCCATTTGGCCAATATGAGGCTGCCTAATTGGGAGCATGCTGACATCAAACCGACTACAATAAATTCATCGGGCTTGATGTTCTTATTGTACATCTCAAGAAATATTTTCAAGGCATCCCCTGGTTTGCCATTCTGAGCATACCCGGAGATCATGGCTGACCAGGTAAAGACATCCCTTTCCGTTGACTGTTCAAACAAGAACCTGGCTGATGCTAGGTCCCCTGCTTTTGCATATCCATCTATTAATGAAGTGTACGAAACAGTATTTCTCTTTGGCATCTCATCAAAAAGTTCACGGGCACTTACCAAATCTCCCGACTTAACATACCCATCAATCATGACATTCCAAGTTACCACATTTTTCTGCGGCATTTCATCTAAAAGCGATCTTGCAGATGCTAGCTCACCAGAACTCAAGTAACAAACAACCATAGCTGTCCAAGATATCTCGTTTCTGTGTAGCAATGTATCGAACAACTTTCTGGTATATTTTGTTACGTGAAAAGTGTAGATAGATTAGGGAAATACATCAAAATTCATGATATATTTTGTAAAATGGTTGCAAATTTGGTTTGGTGGGGTCGAAAAAAAAAAGTTAAAAAAATCGTATGTGAATGATGACTGGGATTATTAGCCACGTCAGCATTCAAACGACAAAGTTGATGTTGGATAGACGATGAGATAGATTTGTAACAAATTGAAAAGTGGTGTACTAAATTGGAAAAATTAAAAAGTATGGATAGATTAGGAAAATACATCAAAAGTCGAAATATATTTTATAATTAACCCTATAATATAATTCAATTTCAATTTAATTTTCATTTAATGTATAATAAAAATTAATTTAATTCATAATTTTTTTGTTAAAAAATAGTTATTCAATTTATGTCACTTAAAATCTTTAATTTAATTTATATTGGATTGGTGATCTGTTTATAAGGTTTTGAATTTTTTTAGGAAGAGTGAGGCTAAAAGCCACACTTTGCATTTCAAGAGAGATGAAACGTCCAATCCTGATGGGACTACAACATTATCCGCAACCCCACGAACTTAACAAAATTCAGCTGGGTTTAAAGCAGTCACCCCAAAAAAGGTGAAAAAACAAAAACATCTCCCACATAACGGACATGAGGTTCTAGACTAGACTAGAATTATTGGGTCCGATCGGATTATACCCAGTAGCGCCCCACCATTCACCCGGAACCGAACCACGCGGCCCCGCCCAGGAGGCTCCGCTCGAACAACATCTTCGAGCCAGACTCAAGCCGAGTCAGACAACTCTGCCCGGGGGACACACCTAGCCAAACACGGACTCCCATGTCCTCCCTTACCACAAGGGATATACCATTATAAACCCGTCATCTCCGGGATTGACCTCGACCCATTCTGGGCAACAATCCTAGCGAGATTACCGGACAACATGATCATCTTCACCCGCAATATATACAGACACAACGTACCCAGGTAACCCCTAAGTTCTAATTCCATAAATTTCCACTTTGGAATCACCCGAACTTGGCCTTCAGAGTTTCTTTTACAAGTCCCCTGCCGGCGTTGAACCAGACAAGGAGATACACCAAACCGGAATGAAAGACCCTGACTCTCAGGCAGGAACATCTGGCGCCCACCGTGGGGCTTAGTAAAGCTTACCTCCCCCATAATGGCTGGAACTCGGAGTCAAGCGACCACCGCCGCACATCAACGACCACGACCTGGTAACGCTGAAACAACGATGAGTGACGCTCCGACACCGACCCATCCCCCTCTTTAAGATCCTTATCAACAAATAGATGACTTGGAAGTTGAAATTCGACAGCTAAAAGCCGAAGTCAGGATGCCGACGCGATCTCCTGAAAAGCCTCCAGCTAAATACGATTGCTGTCGCCCACAACTTGGAGACAAAGGGGTTATGGCAAATCAGTTGCCACACATCCCAACAACAATGTCCTCACAAAATATACATTTTAGTAAGGGTCATGATGTTGTCCTCACAAAATATACTTTTTAGTGAGGGTCATATTAGACCCTCACTAAATGCAGGATTTCGTGAGGGTCACGATGTCCTCACAATATATACTTTTTAGTGAGAGTCATATTCGACCCTCACAAAATGCATAATTTCATGAGGGCCAAGATGTTGTCCACACAATATATACTTTTTAGTAAGGGTCATATCAGACCCTCACAAAATGCAGGATTTCATGAGGGTCACGATGTCTTCACAATATATACTTTTTAGTGAGTGTCATATTCGACCCTCAGAAAATGCAGGATTTCGTGAGGGCCAGGATGTTGTCCTCACAATATATACTTTTTAGTGAGGGTCATATTCAACCCTCACAAAATGTAGGATTTCGTGAGGGTCACGATGTCCTCACACTATATACTTTTTAGTGAGGGTCATATTTGACCCTCACAAAATACAGGATTTCGTGAGGGTCGCGATGTTGTCCTCACAATATATACTTTTTAGTGACGATCATATCCGACCCTCACAAAATATTTTATTTTTACTGATGGGTTTTCGTGAGGGTTATGGTGTTTTCCTCACTATATATGCTTTTTACTAAGGGTCATACCCGACCCTCACAAAAGTGTCCTTTTACTAGCGACCCCCATAAATAGGTGGATTTAGTGAGGGTCGATGCGCGACCCCTACCAAATCTCATTACTAAAAGCCAAATTTCTTGTAGTTAATGCCCATATCTAGATATTATCCCATGTCATAATAGTCTGGTATCCAGAATACCATATTGACATGAGATATTCTTTGGTGGGAGCCCAAGAGCTAGTCCTTATATCCGCAAAATCGGTTGAGTAGGTACTAGATACAGAGTTTGTTGATTCAGAAACCACTTGCAAGCTACTCATCATATCATGATGGTAATCTTGCAAGGCTATCGGTCCACCTCCTAGTTTTGGTTGACAACGTTCTTTCACTCTCTTCTTGTACACCCTAGTTGTTCCTCCTTGTCTATCACCATGATCGGTATTTTGGGTGTAGTGGTCGAAGTAGAGCTCATTCGTCCAAAGATCAGTAGGTGTTGGTGTTGATGGAATGACGGTGTATTCTCCACCAACTCCATCATCATCATCATCATCATCATCTCCTCCATCTTCTATGCTGCTACTGATATAAACAGAGGTCTGCAATTACATCCAAAGGATCCACTACTGGTCGTTTTCTTTTGCCTTTTGCCTTTGATGGTGAAGGTGTTGGCCTAAGGTTTTCTATCTTGGTCTTAGTCTTGATTTTGATGATAACAAACATGGAGCTAATGTTTCATTGAGAAATATTTTCAGGTTCTATATCGGTTAGCACTCGATGTCCTCGATCAGAAATATCAGAGAAATCGGAAAATCAGAAGGACATTGGTCGACGCGTTCAGGTTTGTCGCAAAGATTTCTCAAAGTTCGACGTGTGCACCAAAGATGTCTTGGACGAGTCTAAAGAACACATGGAAAGCTCTCCAAGTTGACGCACATTGAAGGCCAAAAGCCAAAAATGAAGCCCACAAGAAGAAGGCTGAAAAAATCAAGCTCAGCCTAGGTTCGGTCGACCGAATGTGGTCAAAAATTGGCAGCAGCCAATTCGGTCGACCGATCAGTCGACCGAAGGTTGCCAGGAAGCGACAAAAAGCCTTCGATCGCTCGGCGGTCGCTCGGTCGGTCGATCGACGGTCGGTAACAGGCAAAAAACTGCCCGTTGAGAAGAGGTGAGCTCTCTCTTCTCTTCATGGTCTATAAATAGAAGACCATGAGAGCCTTCCTCCCATGATCTATGTTTCTATTGAGCCATTCTTGATCATTCTCAAAGCTTTTCTTGAGTCGTCCCCTTGATAACCCTAGTTTCCATGATACATCCTTGATATTACCTTCAAACTTTGAACGATTCATCATTGAGGCATTGAGAGGAACTAGGACTCGTGTTTGGAACTAAGTATTTGTTGTATTATTTATATGCTCCATAAATACAAGACCATGAGAGCCTTCTTCCCTTGATCTATGTTTCTATTGAGCCATTCTTGATCATTCTCAAAGCTTTTCTTGAGTCACCCCCTTGATAACCCTAGTTTCCATGCTACATCCTTGATCTTGCCTTTAAACTTTGAACGATTCATCATTGAGGCATCAAGAGGAACTAGGACTCGTGTTTGGAACTAACTATTTGTTGTATTATTTATATGCTCCATTATTTGTGTATTTTTGTGATTTATTTCATTCTATTTGAGCTTGTAAAGACCTAGGTTGTTAGGTCTTGAAAGGTGTTACCTTAGCCGTATTCTCCTCTGGATTATAGTCGGTGAGTCATTCCGCTGCAATCTTTGCTTCTGACAAAATCTTAATGTTCCTCCTGGAGATTTCCTGTTGTGCCCACGGCTGCAGTCCTTCCAAGAAGATAAATAGTTGATCAATTTCGGCCATGTCCGTAATATCCAGCATGATAGTCGAGAACTTTTTCACATACTCCGGCCATGTCCGAACTGAATTATCTTGACGGAGTTGTTGCAACTTCCGTCGGGCGATGAACTCCACATTCTCGGGGAAGAATTGCGCTTTCAGTTCATGCTTGAGTTTATCCCAAGTGTCAATCTTGGCTTGCCCCTTCTGAATTTTATCATACTTGGTCCGCCACCAAAGTTTTGCATCTTCAGACAGATACATGGTTACAACGGATACTTTATATCATCATCAATTGTCCTCGTGACCTTGAAGTATTGCTCCAAGTCGAAGAGAAAGTTCTCCACTGCTTTGGCATCTCGGGCCCCATTGTAACGCTTTGGTTCGGGTGCTCTGAGGTGGTGTTATAGCGCCTCGTTCTGCCGTGAACTGCCACCGCTTGAGTGGATCTCTCGGATTAGAAATCTGACTATAGCCTTCAGCTCTGCAATATCATTTTTCAGATGTTTGACTACATCTTGAGTGTCATCATGGAGTCCCTCTAGCCTTGACTCCAAGTTTTCTTGCGCGTCAGCTATCTTGCCGACTAAGGCCATGCCGACCGCGTGAGCATCACAAATTCTCTCCAATTCTCCAAGTCGTTGGATAATCATTCCGGTCTGCCCGACTGGTTGTGTTCATGTTGGATCTTCCACCAACGCTTCCTCTGGAACGATCGTCATCGCGTCGACGACGCCACTCGATTCACCGATTGTCTTGTGACTCATTATTGGTCACGAAAATCTCTCATGTGAGATTGCTGAGTGCCCCAACGTCGTTTGTCTTCAACGACGAAGGCACGAGTCTGTTGACGGTTTGCGTCGATTGCTTGCACCAAAGCTTTGCGAGCTTGCCTTGCTCTGATACAAAACTGTCACGAACCTCTGATACAAAATTGTCACGAGGGAGCCGCACTTATAATTTTCTGCTCCCAGAATCCGGCGCTAACCAACGACCCCCAAACCAATTGGTGAAAGGGAAGGGCACACCTTCATCTTATACTGTATAGGGCCCGAGCTCCCCCGGCGTTTGAGTGTGACTCGGCCCGCCAGGCCTACACGCCAACAATCTCTCCCTCAGCAATCGCGAGCCGTGACTAGAACCCGGGACCCCGGCTCTGATACAAGCTATTGAATGGTCATTTGAAATGCATGTATAAAGTTTGAACTCAAAAGAATTTTCAAAGACCATTTTTCATCCTATATTAATTTTAATGAAAAAATTAGATATTTCTAGCTATCATTCAAGAATTCTCAATCAATGGTGTGAATGATATTAGAAACATAATCAAAATGGTATACACAAACTTTCATTTGAAGTTTTCGAAAAATCAAAGTATTGAAATTTTTTTTGATATTTCAAAAAGATGATACTTTGTATTTTGAAAATCCAACTTCAAAATTTTACTATAAATTAGATTCTTGATGAAACTTTTACTGATAAAACTAGATTTTTCAGTGAATGTGTAGTTTCAAGAATCACCTAAAAAATATTTTTTTATATTTCTCTAGAAATAACTGAAATTGATACCAATTATAGGTTGAAAATGTATTTTTGTAATTTTCAATTATTCTTAAAACTTGTTCAATTTTCATTCAAACTTTCATGACACCACATGATGGTCATGTAAAGAGTATATGTCAAGTTTGGAATAAAAATTATGTACTTAAGTCAAGATATCAACCTAGCATGGTTTCAATCAAAACTAAACTAGTTTTTATGAAACTTGCTAAGTTTCAATCTTAACATTTACTCATGATTTTTCAAATTTAACCCTATGGATACCTAACATGAGTAAATCTAAACATGTTCCACAAATATGAATTGAAAATGAGACCTTTAAGTCAACTTGGTTCAAAAGAGGTTTTCATGAAACCACCTCTATGTCATTTTATTCATATTCATATGAATTTTTCACTCTAAGTGCTTGGAAACATGTCATACCTATTCCTAAACATGTTTATAAAGTTTGGACTTAAAATCAAGTGTCCAAGTCAATTTATTGACTTGAGTCAAACTTCTCAAACTTAAGTCCTCTAGTGTGATCTAGTTATCTCATTTTTCATCTACATATGAATTTTCAAGATTGAACACTTAGAATCATATCATGTGTGTATCTAAAGAGGTTCATTTCATTTTTAACTTAAAATGAAGTCTCTAAAGAAGAATTTTAACCTGGTTCAATTTCATAAATATCATGATATCATGAAATGAGCTAAATTATCAAGCTTTTTCTTACTCATGAAAATTCAAATATTTATCATGCATAATCAATCATGAGCATAGAGAAATCATTAAACATGAATATTCAATTATTTTACAAAGATTTTTGCAAAATTAAATCCATACATTTTTCTTAGAAATTTTGCCCAACTTTTCATAACATTTTTCATTTTCTTTTAGATAGCATAGTCTTTCATTAGCGTTCACAACTTGCAAGTAGACTTTATTAGTAGCATAATAAAATAATATGCCTACTAGCAAGCTAACATACAAAATAACAAAGGTTCAATTCAAAATTTCAAATAAAAACCTTAACCTATGCTAGATAGTAGAGATTCATTTTAAATGAGTTGTCATGATATCAAAATGAATCTAAGGAGATATTAGGATGTGAAACATTTGAGGAATAAGATCTCTAATCATGTTTAACTAGATTGAACTTAAAAAAATATCTCTAGAATCAACCTAGAGCAAGTTTCATTCAATGAAATTTGCCTAAGTGCTAAAATCCTACCTACTCATGAAAATTCAAGGGTTTAACATGCAATCCTAATCATGAGTATTGAGACATTATTTAAGCTTAAGCATTGAGGTATAACACTAAGATTTTGAATTTATCAAAATTATACCTTATTCATGATAATTTGTCAAACTAATCTTTTTCTTCCTAACTAGCATTCCTAAAATATTTATAACTTGCAAGTATACTTTATAAGTAGAAAATAAAATCAAATCTACTTGCAAGCTATCAAACTAAACAGCGAAGAGAAAAACCAAATATCATTTTCAAAATTCAACTTCACTAAATAGCATGGATTCATTTTTATATAAATCATTCATGATAACAAAATAAATCAAGAGATCTCAAAATATGAAATTTTGAAACATAAGATCTCCAACCCTTCCTATTGGTTGAAAATCGAAAGCCACAATGAGCCTACGATTTAAAACCGTAAGGTCGCATGAGCCCATTACAGGCTACATAGGTCTCCGAAGAGACCGGAAATCAAAAATCAAAAACATTTTTTTTTGAAAGCATATCATGAGCGAAAAATCTGCTAATGTTAAGCATGTATCAAAACTCCAACTCTAATTTAAGCAAGTGAGTATAGGAGATGATACCAAAGTGTTTGATGCCAATTTTACCTAAGGCATCTAGGTGAAAGCTTGAAGTTGCAACCATAAAAGGATTCTTCATTCAACTCTTTGGTCAACTTCAACTCTTCACTTCTCTTTACCCTTGTGTGGTGACTCCCCCTACAAGAGAAGAAATTTTTGGTACTCAAATGATTTTGGGTCCTTGGGGGGTTAGTGGGCTTAGGTACCCAAAGTGTTTTCACAACACTTGGGTTCATTTTAAATGCACAATCATATATGACATGCCCATAAACACCACAACAAAAATAATGTCCATTAAATTTCTTTTTGTTTTTGCTATGGACATGAGATTTAAAGTTAGAATGGTTAACATGTGAAATATTATAAGCGTGAGCATTCTTGTTTTGAGATTTCCTAAATGAGACATTTTGATTTTTAGGACTCCTAAAAGATGAAGCATTTGATAAGTTACTAGTATTCTTACTCAAGGAAACAACCTCATTTTTTAAGTCATTGATAGATTTGTATAAAGCTTGAATTTGAGATTTCAACAAGCAATTTTTATTTTTCAAAATATCATGCTTAAATTTGAAATCACTTATACAATCCTTACCATTGAGGTTCACATTATTTTTTGTGTTTTCATTCTTATTTTTAATTTTTGAAATCTTAGTTAACAACTCATCATTCTCAATTTCTAATTCTTCATTTCTATGTTTCAAATCCTTAATTTCAAGTTTTAAGGCATCATGGCAAGAATCAAAAAGGTTAGTATTCAATTTTTCAGTTTCTAATTCATGCACATGAGAGCTAAGCCTTAAATTTTCCTTCTTTAATTTCTTATTTTGCTTATTCTTTTTCATGAGCAAGTTATACATCTTTTTTACATTCTTCTAGTAGTTCTTCATATGACATATCAAAGGATTTTGAGCTACTAGAATCATTATCATTAATATTTTGAACATGACTAGAAGATGGAGAATTTACCTCATCTCGAAGACCCATGAGGCAACAATTTGATGTAGCTTCGTCGTCATGTCTAGAAGTGGCTTCACTTGATTTGGATGTGGATGATGAAGCACACTTCTTTTTGAATTTCTTTTTCAAGAGTGGACAATTCTTCTTCTTGTGTCTCTTCTCTTGGCAAAGAAAACACCTAAGTTTTCGTTTTCAATTCTTGCTTGTGCTTTGGGCAAAAAAAGTGCTTTGGGCATCAAAATCGAGGTTAGTACTAGGGGGATGACCATTGTCATCACCATCCTCAACAAAAGTATTAAGCTCTTCGATTTTAACATAATCGTATAACATATTTAATGTTGCCCAAATATCAAAAGCGGAAGAACAATGTATAACTTTTTCAAGTATTTCATTTGAAAATGAGCAATATAGGAGATGTGTTGTTTTAGCATTTAATTCAAATAATCTAACTTGTTCTTGAGCCAATCATTCAAGTCAATGGTGGGCTCAACATACTTATTCTTTAGCATGCACAATAGATCTAAACTTTGTTTTTAAGAAAGGTATACATCCTACACTTCCAAACACCAAAGTTTTCTTCATCAAACCTAGGTAGTGCAAATGATATACTCTCTAGTGTCATTTTTCTGATCGAGGCAAGATGTAGACGAGATGGTGAAATCTCAATCCACGACCCGCTCTGATACCAGCTCCCAGAATCCGGAGCTAACCAACGACCCCCAAACCAATTGGTGAAAGGGAAGGGCGCACCTTCATCTTATACCGTATAGGACCCGAGCGCCCCCGGCGTTCGAGTGTGACTCGGCCTGCCAGGCCTACACGCCACGAGGTGATTTATGACTCAGCCTGCCAGGCCTACACGCCAACATCACATTGATCTAAGACACCACTTTCTTAGAGATAATGTAGCCAAGGGAAATATATTCATGGAATTTGTATCCATCAACAAGCAACTTGCGAATATATTCACAAAACCCTTAAATGAAGAAAACTTTACAAATTTAAGAAAGCAATTAAGGATTTGTGTTTTTCCAAGTGTTTGAAATTTCAAATTTTACATGCCTTTTAAAAAATTGCATTTCATGTAGTATCATCACACTTATGTATTGCCTTGTAATGGGGCTTTGCGACTTATCGATGTTTGCCTTCTATATGCTTACATTGATAGGAAGGACTATAGAGGTAGATAGTACTCATTTTTATATATATTTTTTAGTTTTATTGATGAAACTCATTAATAGTACCTTAGTTCTTGCCCTTTTTGATTGATGTCAAAAGGAGGAAAACAAGCAATGTCACATGTGTTTTATGATGCATATAGATAGGGGTAGTTATAAGCATGATATGCATATTGATAGGGGGAGCATATGTCAAGTTGTAAAATAAGTTGTGCATGCCTTAACTCAAACTCACTAATGGTACTTAGAGTTTTATAGAATTTCATATTTTGTTTGTCATCATCAAAAAGGGGGAGATTGTTTGCTCAAGGATTCCCTCTAGGCTTTGATCTCTATTTTGATGATAACAAACATGCATCTAATATATTTGTGAAGTTTTGAGTTCAGGTTGGGATTACGATACGCGCGCGAACTTTGCTCGAAAAAATACAAAAATCGGCAAAAAGGCTCTGATGTAAATTGAGTAGAATTCATAGATAACCAAATAGATTTTATGTAATATATCCCTAGGAACATATCCCAAGCCTATTTATAATGTTATCTAAGTCAAAACTTTGTGTAATGGAACCCGAGAACAAAGCGCGAAATAAAACAAATGTAAAAAATAGCCTCAGCCCAGGTTCGGTTGATCGATCGAGGTAAAATATTGGCAGTAGTCACTTCGATTGATCGGTCGATCGACCGAACAAAGCCAAAAAGTGGCAGTGGCCAATTCGGTCGACAGGACAAAGGCGAAAACTAGCAGTAGCCATTTCGATCGACCGGACAAAGCGGAAATTGGTAGTAGCCATTTCGGTCCACCAGTCAGTCGACCAAATGTCGCCGAGAAAGGGCAGTAGCTAGCGATCGCTGGGCGATCGATCTGTCGGTCGATCAATCGGTCAATCGATGATCGACCGACAAACGGTCGGGTGGCGTTCAACGGGCAAAAAAACAATCGTTGGAGTGATATGCCGAGTGAGGGGTTATAAATACCCCTCACCAACCTCTCTTAGACACTCTTAATGATCAGTAGTGCACTCCAAAGAGAGATTTAAGCTTTCAAAGATTGATTTGTGCTCGCTTGCTTCATCGATAGCTTCATCCTCTTCAAGCGATCTTCTCGTCTCAACTCCGGCAACGATTCGCGTCACGCTCAAATTAAGTGCTATCGATCAATCCCGCACGTGCTATTTTGCGTCACGCTCAACCTGCTGAAACCAATATACATAAAATATTATTATTATTATTATTAGCGGGTATAACAAAATAGCAAGGGAATCATGAGGAGGAGGAGGCAGCGTAGGACGATCACGAGAGGCAGTCGACTCAGGAGAATTGGTGTCATAGCTCAAATCCAAATCGGATAGGGATCCCAACGGGTCCCCACGATATGCGTGTCATGCGTCCGCACAAGGGGCAACATCCCCATCCTCAAGCTCCGACTCCGAGCCACCATGCACGTGCCTCCTACAAGCCGTGTGGCGACCGCGACGTGCACCCGAGGCAATGGCTCGGCCTCCCTCGAACTGAGAAAATCCGATTTCGAGCTTGACAACGGTGCTCCACTAAAATCCATGGACTGCACGCAGGCATCGGTGATGGGGAAGACGAGCATCCAACAGTAGTTTGACCAACTACCATCGACGACATCTCAACCCCAGCCACCGAGGTACCAATAGGGGGCGAAACCGAAGAGGAAACCAAGTTTACAAAAACATTTGACGAAGAAATAATATTAGTCGGCAAAACATCAGAAGAATTTATACTCGAATATTCGGCTTTACGGTGTCCAATTTTTCCATAGAGAAAACACACTGACGATAAATTTTCAAAACACAACAGTTGAAAAAATTCACGATTGGGCTCACCGATCCAAATTCCCTAGCGAAGGGGCAAACAAAGATTCAACATACCGACCCCGAATAAATCCAACAATCACTTATAATAGAAATAACTTTCTCAAGAGATTGGACGATAACCGAAATCGGATCAAGGTTCTAGAGCTCGAGGGGAAGACCGACTAATCGAACCCAAATAGGGGCATAAGAGAAAGACTCACACCATGGATGGAACAAAGGCCGCCATGAGATAAGGCGGAGGACACTGCCTCCGAGAGAGAACGGTCCCCCTGGAGGATCTCAGTTGAAGAAATCAAATCGCGAAACTGAAAAACATAAAAACCATCTTCCAAATGCAACACATAGGAAAAACCAGAAACTTCCCAAGTCCGCTTGGCCCAACTATTAACTACTGCCAGAGGAGGATTCTTACCCATGAACTTACTAATGAGGCTATGCTCCCACGGCTCACACCATGAACGAAGTTGTTCATGAGACAAATGAACTTTGTCAGAAGTGGAAGAGTGTATGCCTCGTAGAGTAGGTTGAAGTTTAACACCAGATCGTGTGTTTGTATCCTCACACGAAAATTATGCTCACAAGACAAGGGGCCAAGCCACCAAGGGTCTGGAAGAAGGTCCACTTCCAGCGGCGGGCCCCTGTGAACTACGATGAGTGACATGCACAAATTCTCGATCGAGGGGATCAGGAGGCGGAGGCTCATCAAGAGGCGCATCACTAGGTGAAGGGGAAGGAATAGCGGAGAGATGCAAAGGAGAGGAACATTAGGCTCATGGTGGGTTAAGTTTATTAGGGACTACCAAAAAAAAGTTATTTCATATCAGGAGATTATTTTCTTTTTAGGGAAAATGGCTAAATTTGTTCCTAAAGTATTGAAAAAGGTGCAAATTTGCCTCTCAACTATGTTTTTGACCAAAATTGCCCTCAACATCACATAATTGGATCATTTTTGCCCTTCTCGTTAATGGAAGTCCACGTCAACAAACAGAATCCCACGTGACAAGTATAGCTTGACCACATAAGATGCCACGATGGAAAATGACACGTGAAAATTATGTATTGACAAAGATAATTTTGGTCCAAAACATATTTAAGAGATAAATTTGCACATTTTTCAATACTTTAGGGGCAGATTTGCACATTTTTCAATACTTCAAGGGCAAATTTGGTCATTTTCCCTTGAATAAAATCTATATGGTGCTCAAACAATGTGTTTTATGTTCATTGCACGATTTTTGCAAGTTTGACTTATACTTTAGAATTTAAACAAATACTTTAGTGAATTTCTTGAGAAATATAAATTTTAAAGATGAAACAAAAATAATATTTTAAAAAATATATCTTGATTACTAAAATAAAAACTTGATTAAATTTAATTATTAGTAATTGTCCCAATTCAAAATCGGGACGGGACCGGGACAAAATCGCGATGCTTCATTCGGGATCGAGACTAGGACAAATATTTGCGTTCCGACTCAAAATTGGGACGGGATCGAGACATACCAAATCTCGACCCATCCCGACTCGAACTCATCCATACTATGCTGGTTGGTTTTTTATTACAATGACAAGTGACTAAAACTGATAATTCATATCTTTGAGTAAATAATTCAATTACATCACAAAGTATAATTGTCAAGTTTATATTTTCTTGATTTTGATAAATATGATATCAACATCATTCTTATAGTATTAATTAGGATCATATTAATAATAATAATATATAAAAGAAAAAATAATTAAATTTGTCATTGAAGTATTGAAAAGGGTGCTAATTTATTCCTAAAATATTGAAAAAAATGCAAATTTATCATTTTAATATGTTTTGGCCCAAAATTACCCTTGTTAGTAGATAATTGTCATGTGTCATTTTCTATCGTGACATCTTATGTGACCGAGCTATACTTGTCATGTGAGATTCGTTTGTTGGCAACTTCAGTAAATCAGAACAGTAAAAAATAATTCAATTATGTAATATTAAGGATAATTTTAGTTAAAAATATAATTGAGAGATAAATTTATATATTTTTTAATATTTTAAGGATAAATTTAGTCATTTTTCGATCCGTTTACGCTCTGCATCCAACGTAGAAGGGATTAACCATGCTTATATTTGAATTTTAAAATGACCGTTCAAATGTCGACAAGACAACAACCGTCTTTCCTTCTTCATCCACGTGTAGCTCACCCACATCTCATGTCAACAATCATCAGTACGTGACGTCCATACATGCCATGACATTTTGCATCATGCATGCCATTTCATGACTCACCTATATGTAAGGCCCCCCTTGTTTATAAAAACTGTCTTTTATTCCTTACAAAGAGAATTTACTTCAGCAATATTTCATTATTCATTTCAAATCAGAAAAAACAATTTAATTATAATTGGCATATACTTATAAATGCTAAAATACTATGTTCATCTTTAAGACATTTAACATATAACTGGATATGTTGACTCGTTAATAAATTAGTGGTGAACATTGAGTATATTGACAATTCATTGTGAGGTTGATCCTTAATTATAGTACTTTATGTATTTATTTTCGTGTATATTTTTTAATAATTATGTTATAAAAATATTTTTTTAAATATCAAAAATTAAAATATGGTTTTTAGTCATCTAATAATTTTGTATAAAATAACTTGATATGTTTTATATATTAATTTTATTATATATGAATGTATATCATAACCATGATAGCTTTAAAAAATGAATATTCTTAGAAAGAGAAGTTGTTTCCTTGTACATTGGCATATACTTATAAATGCTAAAATACTATCTTCATGTTTAAGACATTTAAAATACCATATAACTTTATTTGTTGACTCATTAATAAATTAATGGTGAACGAGTATATTGGCAATCGATCATGAGGTTGATCCTTAATTATAGTATTTTATGTATTTATTTTTGTGTATATCTTCTAATAATTATGTTATAAAAGTTGTTTTTTTTTAAATCATAAATTAAATAGATATACTTAATATCAAAATTAAAATATAATTTTTAGTCATCTAATAATTTTGTATAAAATAACTTGATATGTTTTTTATATTAATTTTATTATATATGAATGTATATCATAACCACGATAGCTTTAAAAAATGATATATTCTAGAAATAGAAGTTGTTTCCTTTACAATGTTTAACACCATGCTTTCTAATTTTACTCAAATCTATTCTTTCAGGAAACTGTTTCCTGAAATAAACACTGCATTATCTTGTGAAAACATATCTACCCTCTCGTACCCTGCGAAGCCACGGAGCGATCACAGTGGTTGTATATGGACCCCATTCAAAAGTCGATGAGTTAGGGGGGTACTATTTGATGTTACGACTTACCCGTGATAACTATTTAGACGATAGTGAGTATAGTTCAACCACAATGAAAAATTCAAGCCGTCGGATCAACAAAACTAACGGAACTTGATAGGAAAATTGAACCGTCCGCTACAGGATAAGAAATGGACAAAAACAAGTTAGAGAGAGAGAAAAAAGTGATGACAGTAGTCAGTAGAGAGAGAATATAAGCAGAGAAGAGACGGCCCCGGAAAAGGTTGGGAGAGGGATCTGGTGACCACCCTCCGTCCCCACCAACCGAACGCGATCCTTCCTATCGTCGGGCGCACCTGATCCCACCGGTAGGCTTACCTCACCCCCCTATAGGCCTGTATTTCAACTACTCTCTCCTTTCGCCTCATTACTTTTTGTATGTAGTAGCTGAATCCTTCGACAGAGAAGAGAGAGGCGGAGGGAGAAGAGAGAGTTGTTTGGGACTGCAACTATGGCCATCGTCGATAGCGCGAACGGCGTCGATCTGATGGCGTCCGCGAGCCTCTCGTCTGCTGGAGGAGCGCCGGACTCCCGCAGCTCCAAGGATCTGGCCTCGTCCGACGCCGCCGGGCTCCCCGCTATCCGCTCCCACCGCGACACCTCCGCAGCCGTCGCCTTCGTCGCCAATCCCCAGCTCGCAAAGGGGCCGGCCAGGGACGGGGCGGCGCCAGCGGCACAGAGGCCTAACGGTGTGGCTCCAGGAGACGAGGGGTTTAATCGGGATATGAGGGATTTAGAGGAGCTCCTATCGAAGCTGAATCCGATGGCGGAGGAATTCGTGCCTCCATATCTCGCGGGGATGGGGAATAGTTACGGCACTGCCGGGAGTGGAGTAGGGTTTTATGCGGATGGTTTTGGGGTGAGCGACGGACTGGGCAATGGCGGTGCTTTTGGTAATGGTGGGAGGCGGGTAAGGGTTTTGGAGGGGATTGTTACATTTCAAGGTTTTTTTTTTGTGATAACTTTTTTGATGGCTAAGATGGTTCTGATATCAATATTTTGGTGGTTTCCTTTAGAAAAAGAATGGATATGGGAATGGGAAGCGTCGGATGAATGCGCGGACTAGTTTGGCTCAACGCGATGAAGTGATTAGGAGAACTGTTTATGTCTCTGACATCGATCATCAGGTAATGAGATTAATCCGTAATTTGTAAACTCTTTTATGTGGTTTTCAGTTGATATGATTTATAGAGGATTTAATCTTATCACAGCTACAAACCATTTTTGTCCCGGGATTTGCTCTTTATTACATTTGATTTGATATTTTTGTTATTCCATTTTTCCCTTGTGTGTTGATGGATGGCCTTTGGGCAATCTTGCTTGGCTATATAATTTGATGTGCGTTTTAAAAAATGGAGGAATCATTCTAAGAACATCAAAACAAGAAGGTCAATTAATTTGTATCAGAATAGTAGTTGAAGAAATGCTAATATATATCTTGATATTAGACGGGATTTGTAGAAGAAAAGGGGATGTACCACATCTAAGGGGCGAGACCTGAGAGTGGTGTGGATTTGGAGCAGTGTGCTTCTTTCTAACTTAGGTTATCGTGTGTAATCTATGGCATGGTATTTCTATCTTATGTAATGCGAAGTGGATGATCAGTAACCATCAACCAAAAGAAATAGCATATATTAGTGTGAAGAAAGAACCACAGTTCCTTTTAAGTTACAGTTTATTGTACTCTGTTACAATTTACAAATTATTTTCTAATAAATCTTTTAGTTCAGATGCATATCCTAAAATCTTTCAAGGCTCTCTATTCATTTCATCTGGAGTATGAAGTGGTGTGACTGACTGAATATGATTTAGGATCCAAAACTTCATCATATCCATTTTGTCCTCTAGTTCTCCCATGGAGATTAGTTTGTTCTCTGTATCTTTCTTTTCATTTTCCATTGTAATTTGATTCAGTACTGCCCAAGGCAGTCCATTATAACTATTTCACTCAAACTTGTCATTCCTTATACAACATAGTTTACTTAGCGTTCACTTGGCTATAACTTGATTGAAGCTTTCAAGTACTCATGTCGAGGATAGGTATTTATTTTTATTATTTTTAACACAGAATCTATGTGTACCTAGTAATGTATTATGTTGAGATTGTTTCTGTAGAATAAAACACTCAATTGACAAAATAACTGTTACAACCCGCTTGATGGGATAACTGACTCATCAACTTCATAGACCAACCTATTGGCCCAATTAAAATGCTTAAGCTGAAGTTGATGGTAGCACACCCATCAAGCCTTATAAGCCAACACCACATCCAACATACTCCCGATGTGGGACTAAACCGGGGTATTACAATAACGAAGATTAAACTTTTACTTTTTACATGTTCGACTTTTTAGGCTTAATAAAGTATAATTCAAATGTCTATTCTTACATTTGTACCTTTGTAGTGACACTAAATTCTGAAAATAATTATAATTCATTAATATTTTGTGTTTAGTAGTGTGAAATATGCAAACAAATTCAGTAATACTAAATGTTTAAACTTGACTGATGAAAGATTTTTTAAATATGCAAAAAATCAGTACTTTGTAGGCTTCTTGACTGATGAAGATTTTATCTGTAATTTTTCATCACTCTAGACTAGATGTAAATTGATGAATTTATAAATGCATCGTTGCATTGATAATTAATAATCATTATGGGATATTTGTCTTGTATGTAGTTGGTCACTTGGTTCCATGCACATGTTAAATTACTTGTCTTTTTCAACAAAAAAATAACATTTTGTACTCTAGTAGTAGTATCTCAAAAAACTTGGTTATAACAAATTTATGAAACTTTTATGTCTTAACAGTGGTATTCTTGGACTGTTACATATAAATCAGACTTGTTTTTGGTCTGAGATCGTATGGGAACATCTTGGTTGCTTGCTTCTGACTACGTCCGTCAACGTACTTGCTATTTTTGATGTGAAAGAAACTACTGCTTCCTGGCATATTTGGTAGATATCATCCTGGATTATGTTTGCAAAGTTTTCATAACTATAATAAAGTATAGTACGATATGGTGCACTTCAAATCCATATCAAACTTGTTTCTGGAAGAGCCTAACTATCATCAAAGTTGCCAGATTCTTATTGTTAGATTTGGGTCCTACATCTAATGTACCATTCAAATCTTACATTTGGATTCATACTTGCTGGTACACATCCTTATTTAGGTATAAAAAAGTTTTGACAGGGCAAGAACACTGAGTAAGATCCCCTCATAAGGGACTTCTTGATAGTTACTTGAATTGTGCTCCATTATATCCTTTGAGTTGTATATATTAGGAAGATGTAAACTGAGAAAACATTAATTCATTGATCTATGTAATAATTAGTTTTAAACAAAATAAAAATATATGTCCTCTTCATACCATTTCTATTTTGTAGCTTATCAGATGATGCTAGACTTTTAGTAAAATTTCTGGTATACTATCTCCAGGTCTAAAGTTCCAGTTGGTACAATAATTCATTGGACTACAAGTGGTATTATTAGACTAAGGATATACCAACCCGTATTACCTGGGATTATTGAATACAATTATAAATAGATAGTGTCTTCTTCCATGTTCATCTAGATGTTTGAATGTTGACTTGGTTAAGACCTGTATAAACTGCTCTCAGTGTTTAAGCTTTATACTGAGTCTGTCGCTTCGTATCTCAGAAGCATTTCTCATATTCAGTATCGTCTATTGAAGTAATTTGTACTATGTTAATGCTATGGAGAAGTGGAGAAAAGATTGTGCATTTAAGCTTTTTTAAATTTAAAAGGAGTCTTGTAACTCTCAGAAGCATTTCTTATATTTAGTATTGTTTGTAGAAGTAATTTGTACTGGGTTAATGCTATGGAGAAGAGAGTACACATTTATGCTTTTAAAATTCTATATGAGATTTATGATTTGTATTGATTTATACAAGATTAATGATATGTTGCAATACTAAAAACATTTAAACTTTTAGGACTTTCATTATGGAATCCTTGATCTGTGATTTTATGTGTATTTAGGTTACCGAAGAACAGCTTGCAGTACTTTTCATCAATTGTGGGCAGGTATTTACCTTTATCCTTCTCTATCTCACCAAAGATATAGTACCTCCTAATGAAAAAGCCATGTGCTGCTTCAGGTTGTGGACTGCCGCATGTGTGGGGATCCAAAATCAGTTCTTCGTTTTGCTTTCATAGAGTTCACTGATGAGGGTAACTGCCTTTCCGCATCCTTGACATTTGTGTCTTAAATGTATGATTTTAAGGATTACTAAAAATTTCCATATGCTCATCCAATAATAGAGGGTGCACGAGCTGCTTTAAATCTGTCAGGAACTGTTCTTGGATTTTACCCACTAAAAGTTCTTCCTTCAAAAACTGCAATTGCACCAGTCAACCCAACTTTTTTGCCAAGGGTAAGGGAGTTTCACAAACGTTAGCTTTATCCTTTAGATATGAATTAAACAAGCTAGTTATATTTGATTGATGTCATTTAGTTCTATCCTGGGTTCTTCTCATGAATGCCTAAACCAACCATTTCTTTGATATCAGTCTGATGATGAACGTGAGATGTGTTCAAGGACTATATACTGTACAAATATTGACAAGAAGGTTTATGATTTTATACATTATACAAATATTAATAACTCTTGTGTTTGAATAAACTGTCTTCTTACTGCATTCTTCTTCTGTAACATTCTTTTGCTATAGGTTTCTCAAGCAGATCTTAAACTCTTCTTCGAGTCTATTTGTGGAGAGGTTAGTTGTACACTTACACTTTGCATAGTTATTTGACTAACACATAGATATTCCTGTGGGCTAAGCTGTATTTATTATAAACTGCTGATTTTATATTGTCAAGTAAAATAAATTAACAGTATTATTTTGGGTATATATATTCCATTTGGTGACTTAAAGAATGTGAAATAAAATCATTAACAGTGTGAATTATATGTTATAGGTTTATCGATTAAGACTTCTTGGAGATTATCATCATTCCACAAGGATCGCCTTTGTTGAGTTTGTCATGGTTAGAATCTTTGGTTTCATAAATTGATATCATGTTGTCTTTAGCTTTAATTTTTTGTACTTTCTATTTCAATTATTGTAAAGATAAATTGATAATAGATTGAATGTAAAGCCTCACGAAATATGTACTAAATCAATAGTTTTTACCCAATGCTCTATAAGTTTAAGTAAAGGTCTATGATTTAGGAAACAACTGTCTTTTGACATCTTGTGGTTTGCCTTTTCTTTGATGGTGCCGTGGTAGTCCTAGTTAGTTCACTCATCTTTGAAACAAATAACCAGTTTGTCAATTTTGCCCATCTAGTAGTTTGTATATATGTCAGGTGTAGAGATATGTGGGCTACTGATATCATAGTTGCAAGTTTGAAAGTAAGGCATTATGCAAAGATGCAATTGAGGCTTAGGGTGCGTTTGTGGCTTCTTCCTTGTTTGTTTCACAGTACTAGACAAACCTGCAATTGTTTTGTATTAACACAACACAAAATAAGACATTGATGAAAATATCCTCTCTATTGTTACATGGTTGAATTGTCAGAAAAAAGATATTAGACACTTTACAATATGTTTTTATAATATTAAAATAATATTTATCAATATGATATTTAAAAAATACAATATTATTATATTTTATTTTGTTTGAAGGCAGGGTGGTCATTTTGCGTCGTACAGCGACGTGGTTCATTGTACCGAGCTTTTTATTGATATAAAAATAGCTAGTTGTTCGGTACCAAATCTCCTTGTTGTCTAGTTTTTTCGGTTAATTATTAATCAATGAGTGTGCTAATTTGATTAGGCTCGACTGCTAGAATTAGACAAAGAATTGCTCTATATTGATTGTGTTGTCAATATATTAGCTATGCAGCCTCTCAGCTTATTCTACCTGCATATTGTATATCAGATGAGGTCTACGTCATGCATACACATGCATCTAGATGGAGTATGGACCACTTTTTTCAACTATGTTAAATATATCTTATCCAAGGCTAATTGAGATGACATTCAACATGGACTTGTCATTGTCAAGAATCAGAGGTATCTTAGTTGGAGCCTTGGAGGATCTAGACATTAGGATTGTGAAAAAATAGCTGTGAAGAGTGTATGATGAAGAAAAATGTATTTGATTGGACTATTCATGTTGGAGAAACTAGATCCATGGAACCTAAAACAGCAATAATATTATTGACTCACTTGATCTTCGTCGCTCCATATATAAATTAGTATGTTGTTTTTTATTCAATTGAGTTGAGGTGTTAAATCCTAATATGAAGAATCAAATAAACTCACCGAAATTCTACTTATTTGCTTAATATGTGATGTTTTGCAGTTAGATGCAATTCATTTGCATCTTATTATGCCAGTTTTCTTAAATTTGGTCTACAACATGTCCATTGGCATTTAATACTTATGATTCAAAATGTTGACATATTGCATAGGCTGCGAATTTATTGTATGCTCCAAGTCCATTGTTTAACACCTTGGTTATTGTTTTCAGTTCTCACTCATTTGCTTGCTTTATTTATTTCTTGTATTGTCTTGTTAGTGTATGATAAATAACTACCCTTAGACCTAATTCCCACACTGATTATAGAATGAAATATTAACCTAGTATATGGAACTTCAATTTTCAGGCAGAAAGTGCAACAGCTGCTCTGAACTGTAGTGGTGTGGTTTTAGGATCCCTGCCGATAAGGTATGCATTATTTTGTATTTGTTTTTCAGTAATCTTGTATTCGGTTTCTATTATTTAGTTTCATGGAATATTTAAAAACTAATCTTAAACTCTCCTCCCTATTCTTTTAGGGTGAGCCCCTCGAAGACTCCTGTGCGTCCACGGGCACCTCGCCCTCCCATGCGTTAATTTTTGACGGTTGATGAGGTGACAGCAGTACATACATTTACAGAGATATCCAAAGTTTATCATTTTCGTTGATAAGTTATATCCATATAGTTAATTTTAGTGGGTTTCAAGAAAAAAATAGCATTAGTGGGGCTGGTCGGATCTTTCCTTGCACATAGAGGTGTTTGGAACACTTATGTATGTCACTCACCAAGAAAACTTGAGCGTTTCTATGGAAATTTCAGCTGCGTGGATTTCTTGTTTACCTTAAGCCTTATTTAACTGGAGGAAAAAGGTGTTTTAGAAGACTATTATTATGATCTTCTATTAGCTACAATATCAAGAACCCTCACAAACAAATGCTTTTGTTTTGTTTGTTTTCTGTTTTTTGTTATTACAATTTGCAAAAGAAAAGTGATGAGGTTGGAATTCAATTCTAAAACCTTTGCTACCAATGGCACGGGTTCTTACCTGAGCTATAGCTGATAGTTTAATGATGCATTTGCATTTAATCATGTTTGGCAAATTGTGCATGTACCACTCATGTTTGGATGAATTTAATGGAAGCACGAGGCTGTTGTGGATGCAAAGTTGCCCTTAGTTTACTGTTCATTGCAATTGATCCATTTAGATAGCACTAAATCCTTAATCTTGCTCTCGTGTATATATGCTACTAACAACATTGGGTGAGCAATATGAATCTCTTATTTATGTCGTTGAACTACAGTAGTAAGGATCAATTTCTTCCTCTAAAATAACAAAGTATATTAGATCTATCAATTGCGTATTTTTAGAAGAGTGCGAATGGTCAAATTGTAAAAGTGTGATTCATGAACAGGAATATGAGAACTGGGTGCAGTTATTGAATCATGTATCAATCTTGTTAATGAAAGTGTTTAAAAAATTATATTTTTGGTCATCAAAATATTATATTTTTTCTGTTTGATCTCTCATTTTAAAAAAATATTTATTTAGTCATTCAAAAATTATTTTTATTTTTGTTTGATCTTTTCATTAATTTTTGCTGTTAAGTGTCAACATGACAATACTGACATGGATAAAAAAAAGATCAAATAGAAAAAATGAGATATTTTAAAGAATTAGAAGGATAAAATGTTTTATATATTGTTATGTTTTAGGTTATTAAAATATATAGTACTATGTTTTAAGTTATTAAAATAATTTTTTTTGATTTAATGTCTTAAAATATTTTATTTTTTTCGTTTGGTCATTCTTTAATTTATGTCATTATTGTTATGTTGACATTTAATAACAAAAATTAACGAATGTATCAAATAGAAATAAAAATATTTTTGAGAGATTAAATGAATTTTTTTAAAAAATGACAGATCAAATAGAAAAAACCTAATATTTTGGAGGTTTAGAAACATAATTAAGCCTAACGAAAGAGAGGGAAAAAAGAGAAAACTTCCAAGTAAACTTTAAAAAGAGAAAACTTCCGAGTAAACTTTTAATGTCTATTCATCTTGGCCTAAATTTGTTAACTCAAGTTTAGATTATCTTAGACTCTTAGTTTTACACGGGCTATCCCCAGCGAAAGGAAGAGAGTATTCCGAACTTCGAAATGTATACAAAGTCATTGCTAGAAATAATATTGTCGTGATCCATTGGAATTCATGTCTTAGGTTTCTAAAATACATCTTTTTTTTGTTAGCGTATATACTTAATATAAGCTTTTAGCGAACTAGTCGTCTTTGCCTATATTTTTCATTTAGACTTTCTTCTTGAGATCAAAGGAGCCAAGCTAAGCTGCTACTTATACCGTTCTAATAGAAAGCATTAAGCCAAGATCTTTTCTTTATGTCTTTAGAGCCTGTTTTTTCTTTTTCTAGAAGCTCTGTTTTCAATCCTCTCATTAGAGGTAAGTATAGTTGGAACTCTTCCAAAATAGGACAGTGACTCTAGTTGAAACTATTCCAAAATAGGACAGACTCCTTGTGAATACGCTCATGCAAATTCAAGTATTAGGATGTGCACAAGATATGGCAAGAAAAATTAGTACAGGATAGATTAGTGCTAAGCCATATAGAATAAGAAGTTGTACCATATTTATTTTGCATAATATTGAACGATACATATTGATCAAAATATTTTTTATTTTGCACATTATTGGACAATATATATTAACCAAAATATTTTTTATGTGCATAAATTATAAAAAATAATAATATTAAAAAATATTTGAAACAAAATAAATAAATAATGCATGTAATTTTATTCCAGATGTTCAATTTCAAAGACAAGCACGTAATTTAACACTTGTTCAAACGCTCTTTTTATTGTACCATGATACATTAAATTGTGAGTCCCATTATTTTAAGGTACAATAAATATATTAGTTGTATCGGTGGATTCTACTATTTTTGTATCGTATACATATTTTGCGCATCAAATATGGAATAAATGAAGTTCTTCTATCCAAATATTATATTTTTAGTGATACCATTTAGGGATGAGCATCGATCGGATCAGGTCAAAATCTGTCCCGACCCGAATAACTCGAACCCGAATAAGGTGTCTCCTACACCACCCGACCCTACCCGATTAAGAATTCGGGGCCTAACCCGAATAACCCAAATAATCCAAAAAAGAGAGTAAAAAGTGGTATTAAAAATATAACTCTATTAGGAAGACATATTGGATTTCATTTTTAACCCACTAACCACCAAGCCAACATCATTTTTTATAATTATAACATACATAAATATATATTTAACTTACATTTCGGGTTGGGTCGAGTATATCAAGGTTTACACCCGATCAAAATTAATTTTTTGGGTCAATTTTTTCGAATTATTTAAGTTAGTTAGGATTTTGCTCACCCCTAATACCATTTTTAGTCCTTATGCCCCATCTCCAAGGAAAACTTATGATGTCGTTGCTTTCTGAATCGATGCTTGATGCTAGGGGTGAGCGGATCTGATATCTTGTATTTTTCATGATACTCGAATCCTACCCTGTATAGAACCTGGACCATACCTTGTTGGAATTTGGAACGAGACCCTACTCGAAACTTGTGGTGTAGTATAAATTTTCGCTACCATGTTGAAATATGTTCATTTACAGATTTCTTGGTACAAGTTCTGGATATTAGTTTCGGTTCTGATTCTAGGTACCTCATGTGTTGGATCCGAAATCGATTTAGCTATGGTATAAGTTTTTTTTTGAATTCTACCGAATTTAAATTAGCTCTACCTGAATCAGATAAATTTCAATCGATTTCAAATTTATTCAATATTCATGCACACCCTGCTTGATGCAATAGCCAACAAGAGTAATCGACCAAGTGAGCTTGATGCAATCCTCATCTTCCTCGGATATCTCATTGGCAGTTCCCATCAGTGTCAGGCATACCTTTTGTATTTTTTTAGTGAGTACCACTATGTATTACTCCTTTGGGCAGCTTGTAGACATGACTCAATTCTTGTTAAAGAAGGGCACAATGATTCGGAGTTTTTCAAACACCACATAAATAATTAATATGTAGCTGAGTGCATGGGCCAACTTGAAGATAAAATTTTAATTTAATTCAAAAAAATTAAAAAACTAATTGAAATTGCAAATGATTAATTAAACTACACTATTGAATTTAAAATGTCAACAAATCAATAATAACATTATTTAGAACTTAACTAATAATCAAAAAAATTAATTACGTAAGTATTTATGTAATGAAAATATTAATTAAAATTATAGAAAATATTTTTAAAAATTAAAAATATGTTTAGGTCTCAGGTCGTCATAATTTCGAGTTGTACTTTGCCCATCAAAGATTCTAGAGTTGAGCTGAGCATGATCCAGAGCTATGTTTCAATCACTCAGGCCAATTTAATTGAAGTTTTGCCGGTACCTCCAGCGATCTCATTGTCTAAGATCTCGTTCGCTTTGTTGGATTAAGGGTGTGGATTGCATTTTAAAATACAATCCACTATTTGCTACAACAATGGTTAAGAATTGAGTCGAAAATTGAATAAATTTATTTTAGCTCAAATTCACCGTTGGCCCAATTTAGAAAACCTATGAAGGGCATGGGTTTAGGGCCCAAATTTACAAGATATGAATTTCATATCTTATTGATGCTTTTTATTCTATATCAAAACAAACATAAACATTGGATAGAATTTTAAAAAATTCTTTTGAATTTCTATCCTATTTTTATCCACCTTAAATTATATTTCACCCAAATCATATCCTGCAAAGCAAACATGATCTAAGGTCTCGTTTGCTTTGATGGATTAAGGAGGTGGATTGAATTTTAAAATTCAATCCATTATTTGCTGTAACAATGGATAAGAATCGGGCCGGATATTGGGTGGATTTATTTTGGCCCAAATCCATCGCTGGCCCGATTTAGAAATCCTAAAGAGGGGATAGGTATAGGGCCAAATCCACAGGATATGAATTTTCATATCCTATCCATGCTTCTTATCTTATGCCAAAATAAACATAGGATAGGATTTCAAGAAATCCTGTTGGATTTCTATCACACTCTTATTCATCTTACTATCCAAATTAAAATTGTAGAAAATATTTTTAAAAATTAAAGAAATGTTTAGGTCTCAAGTCATCCTAATTTCGAGTTGTACTTGGCCCATCAAAAATTCTAGAGTTGAGCTGAGCATGATCCAGAGCTATGTCTCAATCACTCAGGCCAATTTAATTGAAGTTTTGCCGGTACCTCCAGCGGTCTCATTGTCTAAGATCTCGTTTGCTTTGCCGGATTAAGGGTGTGGATTGAATTTTAAAATACAATCCACTATTTGCTACAACAATGATTAAGAATCGAGTCGGAAATTGAATAAATTTATTTTAGCTCAAATCCACCGTTGGCTCAATTTAGAAAACCTACGAGGAGCATGGGTTTAGGGCTCAAATTTACAAGATATGAATTTCATATCTTATTGATGCTTTTTATCCTATATCAAAACAAACATAAACATTGGATAGAATTTCAAAAAATTCTTTTGAATTTCTATCTTATTTTTATCCACCTTAAATTATATTTCATCCAAATCATATCCTGCAAAACAAACATGATCTAAGGTCTCGTTTGCTTTGATGGATTAAGGAGGTGTATTGAATTTTAAAATCCAATCAATTATTTGCTGTAACAATGGATAAGAATCAGATCGGATATTGGGTGAATTTATTTTGGCCCAAATCCACCGCTGGCCCAATTTAGAAATCCTAAAGAAGGGATAGGTTTAGGGCCCTAATTCACAGGATATGAATTTTCATATCCTATCCATGCTTCTTATCCTATGCCAAAATAAACATAGGATAGAATTTCAAGAAATCCTCTTGAATTTCTATCACACTCTTATTCATCTTAAATCACATCCAATCCAAATTAAAATTGTAGAAAATATTTTTAAAAATTAAAGAAATGTTTAGGTCTCAGGTCATCCTAATTTCGAGTTGTACTTGGCCCATCAAAGATTCTAGAATTGAGCTGAGCATGATTCAGAGCTATGTCTCAATCACTCAGGCCAATTTAATTGATGTTTTGCCGGTACCTCCAGCGGTCTCATTGTCTAAGATCTTGTTTGTTTTGCCGGATTAAGGGTGTGGATTGAATTTTAAAATACAATCCACTATTTGTTATAGCAATGGTTAAGAATCGAGTCGGAAATTGAATAAATTTATTTTAGCTAAAATCCATCGTTGGCCCAATTTAGAAAATCTATGAGGGGCATGGGTTTAGGGCCCAAATTTACAAGATATGAATTTCATATCTTATTGATGTTTTTTATCCTATATCTAAACAAACATAAACATTGGATAGAATTTCAAAAAAATTCTTTTGAATTTCTATCCTATTTTTTCCACCTTAAATTATATTTCATCCAAATCATATCCTGAAAAGCAAACATGATCTAAGGTCTCGTATGTTTTGATGGATTAAGGAGGTGGATTGAATTTTAAAATCCAATCAATTATTTGCTGTAACAATGGATAAGAATCAGGCTGGATATTGGATGGATTTATTTTGGCCCAAATCCACCGCTGGCCCAATTTAGAAATCCTAAAGAAGGGATAGGTTTAGGGTCCTAATTCATAGGATATGAATTTTCATATCCTATCAATGCTTCTTATCCTATGCCAAAATAAACATAGGATAGAATTTCAAGAAATCCTCTTGGATTTCTATCACACTCTTATTCATCTTAAATCACATCCCATCCAAATCATATCCCATCCAAATTAAAATTGTAGAAAATATTTTTAAAAATTAAAGAAATGTTTAGGTCTCAGGTCATCCTAATTTCGAGTTGTACTTGGCCCATCAAAGATTCTAGAGTTGAGCTGAGCATGATTCAGAGCTATGTCTCAATCACTCAGGCCAATTTAATTAAAGTTTTGCCGGTACCTCCAACGGTCTCATTGTCTAAGATCTCGTTTGTTTTGCCGGATTAAGGGTGTGGATTGAATTTTAAAATACAATCCACTATTTGCTATAGCAATGGTTAAGAATCGAGTCAGAAATTGAATAAATTTATTTTAGCTAAAATCCACCGTTGGCCCAATTTAGGCATGGGTTTAGGGCCCAAATTTACAAGATATGAATTTCATATCTTATTGATGCTTTTTATCCTATATCAAAACAAACATAAACATTGGATAGAATTTCAAAAAATTCTTTTGAATTTCTATCCTATTTTTATCCATCTTAAATTATATTTCATCCAAATCATATCCTGCAAAGTAAACATGATCTAAGGCCTCGTTTGCTTTGATGGATTAAGGAGGGGATTGAATTTTAAAATCTAATCCATTATTTGTTGTAACAATGGATAAGAATCGGGCCGAATATTGAATGAATTTATTTTGGCCCAAATCCACCGTTGGCCCGATTTAAAAATCCTAAATAGGGGATAGGTTTAGGGCCCAAATTCACAGGATATGAATTTTCATATCCTATCCATGCTTCTTATCCTATGCCAAAATAAACATAGGATAAGATTTTAAAAAATTCTCTTGAATTTCTATCACATTCTTATTCATCTTAAATCATATCCCATCCAAATTATATTATGCAGAGTAAACATGGCCCAATTATCTAATAATAAGTTCATCTTTTCATCCTCAACTTATGAGAACAAGAGTCAGATAGACAGTTCATATAAGTTGAGAACTCTCTCTCTCTCTCTCAAAAAACCCTAGAATTATTGACCAGCGCAATAAACTATTTTTCTTTTCTCCTATTTTCTCAAGTCGAGGAACTTTAATGCATGGGAATATTTTTAAAGTAGGCTTCATTTGTAAACAAGATTTTTTTTAAAAAGAATGTTCTTAAATTTTATTTTCTTTGTTGTAGTTAAGATATCTTCCTAAACGTTTAATTTAAAATCGTGTAAATTTTATTTAACAGTTTCAGCTCCATGTTCATATTCTTGTTGTAATTTTTTTTTTATAAAAATGGAATTTATTTAACATATGTCTTAAAGCTCTGGTATAAAAACACTACTTGAGTTGTTTACAAATAAGACAAATTAATCAACTTAGATGGTGTTTGATTGAATGAAATAGATGAAAAATAAAATACTATTCCTTTTGATTTTCTTATTCCATTATTAAGTTACAACTTATTGATAAAAAATAGATGAATTATAAAGAATAGATAAGGAATAAATACTATTCTTTACTTTATCCCAAGAAATACTATTCCTTACCACTATTGGGGTACGAAGAGAATACACAGTGGAAAATAGAGGAAAAATAAATTTAAAAAAATCTTAAGGACATAACTGAAAACAACGATCTACTTTAGCGATGTAGGGGAATTCAAAAGGAGAGCAAGGAATAGTTTTAAACCTTAGCCGAAAAGGAAGAAGAGTTGTTGTGATACCTAATCCGACATGCACACATGCACGCACGTTATCCAATGATACTTTACACCTAGCACCACGCAACACGGGCCAACCCTTCCAGCGCACGTTCTCCAATGATACTCCACACCAAGCGCCACGAAACACGGGCTTGTCGTGGCTCAACGGACGGGTTTCTCAATCTCTGGTTTGCACCAAACAAGGGCCGACCCTTCCAGCAAAAGTCGAGCAGCAAACAAAGGGAGAAGGACGATGAGAAACCTCAGAACGAATTCACACAAGATGAAAGTACCTTGTTGGAATTTTTGGACTCCTCCAAATCTCCAACTCGGTAGTGATTTCCGGCGACGAAACTCCGACAAGACTTCCCATGGCTTGTGAAAGAAAAAGGTGCAAGAAAGGGAGGTGCGGCTAGGTTAATTTGAGGAGGAGACGACCAAGAAAATTGTTCAAGGGGTCAGCTACGTACAAGCCACCCCCTTTTATAGGTGATTCTCCAACCACCTAGGTCGGCTAAGGATAACCGACCTTGTGCATCTCCAGGACTCGACAACAATAGCCAATCCAAATATGAATGAGGCCCGGAATTCAAATTTTGGCCTCATCCTCCAACCAACTCCTCATTCATTAGGGAGTAAAAGTGCCGACCCCTACTAGTTAGGGAGTCAAAAATCGACTCCCTAACTATTAGTGAGTCATAACTACTTAAAAGACCGAGCCAGACAAGGCTTGGTCTCCTATTTCAAATTTGAATTCGAAACTGAGTGGCTATTCAAAATAGCCGCCCATTTTTCCCACCATGTCTCAACTGACCCAACCCAAGTCATGGGTCGGTTCATCCCATGACCAGACCATGGGTTTGGTTCAATTCATCCCATGAATCAGACCATGGGTTTGGTTTAGTTCATCCCATGAATCAGACCAAGGGTTGGTTGAGACGTATCGCGTGACGAACCCTACTAATTAGGGTTTTGAGGAACTCCTTCCTCGATTACGTTTAATTCGCTCGAATAGGAAACACTTTCTCGAATTTGTCCGTAGATGAGAATAGTGGTCGAGTCGCAGCATGCCCGTGCTATCAAACATTAAGTGTCGCATTCGAGCTTTATCCCATAAAGCCTATTGGATCCAAGGTGTTGCAAACGACGAACACCCTCTACGGTTAGCACATGAGCGAACGCGATGAACTGGGCGGCTTCCGAGTGCTCTCTCACATGTATTGGAACTCCTTCCGATCTGCTTGAGCGTGGAACTCCTTCCGAGCTCTCTCTCTCTCTCTCTTGGATAGAGGTCGGCTGCCCACAAAGGGAGCTCGACTTCCTTCAAAAGGAAGTCGACTTCCTTTCACAATGAGCTCAACGGCCTTTAGGAGTTGATCACCTACCTATCAAAATAATAGGTGGGTATTTATAGACGCATCAAGAATATTGATCACATCTTCTCAATCGTTGATCAATTTCGTTCATATTCGGAATTATAAAACTCCTTTTTATAATTGAATATAATGTTTCCCTAATAACAATTATTAAGGTCAAATTACCTTAATTTGATATTCTAATTTTAAATTATCCTTTAATACTATATATTAAAGATACATTACCAATCGTGATCAACGTAATTTCAATAATGAAATCGTATTTCAAAATTAAGAACAATTGATTCTAATTTGAAAACTCTTTTTTAGATTCGAAATTAATTTACAAAATTATCAAGAGAGATTTAGTCAGTTAATTATCATGCAGATCTAATCCGATGAGTTATAACCATAAGTCCAATTCGGTTCGCCCTATATGTGTGACCCTATTGTTGGTGAAATGACCTACACTAGAGGGGGGGATAGTGTGTTTGCTAAACTTAAGCCTAAATTTAGTTTTAATTCTTTTCTTAAATTACTTAGGCAAGACACAATATGAGTTAATTACGTGCATAAGCAAATGATAAGCAATATAAGCAAGCACAAATAATAGAGCAATGCAAACACTATAATTTATAGTGGTTCGGCCCTAATGCCCACTCCACTACCTAAGCACCACACTTAGGATTTTAAACTATAGTTTACTAGATTAAGTGTATCCTACAAGAGGATTTACAAGCTAATGCACCAACCCTCACAACTGAGGGTTACTCTCACACCCGAGAGTACCTCGAACATCTCTTCTTTTAAAGACTACACAACTAACCTTAGCAAACTAAGTTTACACTGGTGGATTTAAGCCTCAACACTAAGGCAACCACCGAACTCAAGATCTACACCTAGATCTTTACAAAGTTGATATACAATGAAACTAACAACAAAAATACAATAATAATGGAGCAATAAATCAAATAATAAAGTACTTAGCTCCACAACAAGATTCCTAGCTTTCTCTTGATGCCTTTGATGATGAAACTCAAGGTTGAAGGCTCAATCAAGAAGGTAGAAGCTCAAAGCTAGGATTTACACAAAGGATGACTCAATCAAGCTTAATGGTGATCAAAATATGTCTCAAGGAATGTTAGATACTTTGGAAGGAAAGTTTGGGAGCTTATATAGAGATCCCAAAGATAGGAGCTCGATTTCCAACAAGCTCAACGGGTAGAAATTCAAAATAGAGCCGTTGGGGACATTTTGGGAATTCTGGACAGTTTGACCTGGAAAGTATTGGTACTTTCTGGGCTATTTCGGAATGTCCATCCGGAATGTTCTGGGCTATTCCGGAATGTCCATCCGGGATGTTCCGGAATGTTCATCCGGGATGTTCCGAAATGTTACAATATCTCATCCGGGATATTTTGGGATGTTCTAAAATGTTACAACATCCCATCCGGAATATTCCGGGAATGTTACAACATACCATCCAGAATGTTGTTTATGGCTTGGAAACTCTTGGTAATAGGTTAGGTTCATGTCCTAGGGATATATGCATCATAATGAGGATTGATACAATTAGTCTAGATATCCTAAACTTAAACTCTATTCTTCCCGAAGAATCTCGAGCGTCGACGAGCATCCTTGCCGATTTCTCCTATTTCTCCAATTGGGGACGTCATGCGCTAATCGAGATGGAACTTGAAAATATTTCTCCATGAAAATATTAGTTTCATGTTTGTTATCATTAAAACTGAGATTAAGACCAAGGTTGAAAACCTCAGGCCAACACCTATAGGTTCACTTAACATTGGCAGTGGGTTCAAATCTCATTTGTAACCTACAAGTCATAAGAGACCTCTACCAAGACATTATGATTACCCAAGTCAAGTGAGGTCGATGATCCGAGCAACCTAACTCACAGTATGATACTATGCCCTTTTATCACACGATATTTAGATCGAGCATAAGGCATGGATTACATCATCCTTATATTGCTCAATGTGGTTTCTTGATTCCTAAGTAGACTGACTTAATGACATTGATACTCCTATCAATTCATTTGAGCATGACCATACATTTCCTCAGTCACACTCATCAAGGGGCCCAAAGATATCTCTTATATACGAGATGGACAAATTCCTTCACAACTACACATATTCCTCTGCATGATTCATTTCATGTCCAACTGTAGTCTTTATTATCATCTGGTTGAATTGAAGATGATGTTAGACTAGGTCAAAACACAAAATTTCTCATATAGGAATCCATGGTGACATCAGGTCGGAGGGCTGACGTACGTATTACTACCGTTATGAGATATACCAATGATATTAATCAACATAGTATTCTCATGGTGGGTTTGTCCAACACCATGTTCTCCAGCATGCGTTTATGATCTTACTTTAATATCACATATTCATGACCAATAAAACATGATCCATGTTAGTCAGACTACATACTAATCTTCATTTATTATCGTTTCAATGATAATGACTGACTAGGGATTGTTTAGAACATGATTTCAATTGCCTTAGGGTTTTATTATCAAGTCTCGTACTTGATGGCCATTAGACAGAATCAACTATTCAAGGAGTCTATTATTAAGTTAAATACGTTCACAATAAATAACAAGATAAAGCGAGTGTTCCAATCATTCAAAAGGAAAACAATAATAACAATATCATTCCATTGGCCTAGGGCACACTACTAATACGAACGCCATTTGGTGATTAGTTCTTGTGCAATCAAATCTTTCAGTTACACAACGTCCTGAATTCGGCTAGGGTATGGAAGTCATGTCAAACCCTAATACCAATCCATATGTATTCCACTCGCTCAAGTTGTCGTCTCAACCATGAATTGTCGAAAACTCTTTTCCAACTTTCATATCTACTCTAGTCAGAGATTAATTTCCCGAGTCGGCACTTGCCAGAGTGCATAGGACATTCTATTACGATCAAATTTATTGGGTACCAAAAAAATAAATGGATTCGGGATGAAATCGAATCTCTATGAATGAGATAAAGAAAGACAAGAGCAATATAGAGTTTCCCTTTTTAGCATACTTAATTTCATGTTCAAAAAACTTTTCGGATTCTTTTTTTGTTTTTTTCTAGTAGAACTAGTAGAATATATACTAGAAGTAATTGATTCTTTGTTGGTTGCTCACCCTCCGCCATGAAAGCTTCACTATGCCCAGAGTTTCCGACATACAACTCAAAGAGTCATGCTAGGGAAAACACCAAAGCGATAGATCGTCAATCACAAGATGACCGTGGCAACCTCAGGTCCGAGGATTACTTGCACATACTATCACCTGAGGAACAATCTATTGTCACTTAATTTTTATAAATATACTTCATCTAAAAGTGAAAATGAGTATAATAAATTGAGTATATAATATAAAAAATGAATATATATATATATATATATATATATATATATATATATATATATATATATAAATTGAGTATATAATATAATAAATGAATATATATATATACACACACTACGTTGATCCATAAAAGTTGCTACATAAGAATACAGTACCTAGGCATTGTTGAAGATAATGCAACAACACTTCAGAGATATGGGCAAGGCTTGCATGGTTGACTAAGCCTTGTAGTTATCCTTCAATTATCTTTATTTATCATATAGTTTAGTGGGTAATTATTAGTTAATTATTGAGTTTATAGGAGTTATCAACTTGTCAGGTAAGCCTATAAAAGACCACTTTATTTAGTGATTAAATGCATCTCTCATTTCAAGTTCAATAATTCGTATTAGAGCTAGGGCGAGAGATTGCCAAGAGAGAGCACCGATCGGAGAGGAAAAGAGCCGAAGAGGGAGAGAGCCGGGAGAAAGAAAGGAAGGGTGGAAGGGTTCCCAGCATTGAGTTCGGGAAAGCGAACGAGCAGGAGGGAGATAACAAGTGGCGCCATTTCCTCAGTCCGACCCCTTCATCTCCATGCAATAGCGACTGCATTAGTTCTTAATCAGTGTGAGAATGTGATCAGCTCCTCCACGGCAATAGATCTCCATCTCTAGCAAGGCTTGATCACCCGATCTCCTCCCCCCTCATCCACAGAAGAAGCCCACAAGGCTTGGTGAAAGCAGGTTCCATCTCCGTTCTACCACACCTCCTCTCTCGTTCTAAGAACATGTCGCATTGATATCCACATAAGGGAGATCATGATCGTGGAAGAAGCACCGACCGACCCCACTTCTTCCGCAACAGTAGATCTCCAACTTGTGTCTGCATAAGCAGTCATTGCCCAGACGAAGATAGAGGGAGAAAAAAAGGGACAATCTCACCAGATTCATGTGAAGAGCACAAGACAGTCTTGTTGGGTCCTCATGGAGAGCACAAAGGACAAGTCTCGTCGGGTCCTCGTAGAGAGCACAGAGAACAAGTCTCGTCAAGTCCCCGTGAAGAGCACAGAGGACGTAAGAAGTCTCGTCGGGTCACCATGAAGAGCATAGGAGACGAAAAAGACAAGAAATAAAAGCGACGAAAGAGATATATGTGAGGAAACAAACACATGCGTGCGACATGAGGATAGTGATCAAAAGCTTGACATGGTGAAGCTGGTGTTGAGGGGAAGTGTTGAAGATAATGCAACACCACTTAAGAGATATGGGCAAGGCTTGCATGGTTGACTAAGCATTGTAGCTATCCTTCAATTATCTTTATTTATCATATAGCTTAGTGGGTAATTATCAGCTAATTACTGAGTCTTTAGGAGTTATCAGCTTGTCATGTAAGCCTATAAATGCTCACTTTATTTAGTGATTAAATGTATCTCTCATTTTAAGTTCAACAAGCACCACACAAATTTTGATCACATGACGTACTTAGACACCTCAAAGATTCCATTACTACGTACCTAAATGTATCAATATGTTTCCTGTCAAAGAAAAAAAATTCCTTCGTGTAATACCCTCTAAAATATTTCATGTGTATTGATTTCGGCGGGTTGCGCGTGATGCGAGATGGTGCGTGCAGGCTTGAGCATTGACGCTTAACTTGAGGTGAGACCCAGATACTTTAGAAATTTTCTTAATTATAAATTTAAATGGCAAAATATTTTATGCATCATGGATTTAAAGAGGACTCCGAGTGGAATCCAGTGGTTCAATCGGATCCGGATTCGAACCTGGATCGGGTGAGATAGAGAAGGTTTAGTGAACTGCTTAAGTTGGGGGCAAAATTATAATTTTGGCCAACAAAAAAAAAGATAAAAAGTGGGGCGTCGTACGGTTACTACAATCGCACAGAATCCGAGATGCAAAAAGGGAGAGGTGACGAGTGGAGGTCTTGGAGATGAGACAATTTGACCGGAGTTCGCGGAGGAAACGGGGATCAGACATCGTGGAAGGCGAGGATTGCATCTTCCTTCCAATCATTCTTCTCATGTGAATGGATTTCCCCCTCTCCTCTTCTCCCTTCTCCCTCTTTGTGCCGCCCCTCTCTTGGGGAAATTTGGAGGAATCCGTGAATGCTTGTAAGGAAGTGTTGTTTGATTAAATCATGTTGTTAGATTAGTGTAGGAGGGAGAGAGAAGGCTCCCCTTGTGTTGTGCGGCAGCCCTAGGTATGCCCTAGGGCGGGTCGGCCATGGAAGTGGAGGTGCTTGTGGTGATAGGCTTTTTCATGAGTTATTTGGTAGATAAATTGCTAGATATAAAATGCATAAGTGTTGATGTTATACATATTGATATGTGTGCCATGTAACTGATTTCCAAACATTGTATTTGCTTGATTTACTATTGCTGAAATTTACAAGTTGTTGATGCTGAAACTTCATGTGGAAATTGATGTGTAGAAGCAGGAATTTATCTTAGTTTATATAGTATAGAAATTCCCTAAGTTTTGATGCTGCAATCACATAGGTTTCATGCTGAAATCACATAGTCTTGCTGCTGAAAATTTCATAGTTAATGTTGCTGAAGTTGCTTGTGTTTGAAACTTAAATCTGATGTAATGTAATACTAAAATTCATTTGACATGACGCTGAAATAATACACATAATTATAGCTGAAATGTGATGTCCTGAAAATTTAGTCAAATTCATGTTGAATTGATTTAGTAGTTTGGGTAATCAACTTAAGACGAAAAGTACTGATGTAACCTATCGATTTTTATGTAAAGTATATTTTGAGAACATAGAAAGTACTTAGGTGACATGAACAGTAATGTGTGGATAGGAAATTGATGATTTCAGTGGGCTGGAAATTCTCGTAGTGCATATTAATTGAGTCGGGTCGCGGGTTTTGTATGACGTTCCTAATCTGTTATATAAAAAATTGGGGTTTTAGCTTGATGCCAGAGATAAGTGAACCTTGGGTGTGTGGGTATGACTCTCGAGTAGTTAATTGGGCCATATTGGGCCGAGTGGAGCGCATGGCGCATAAGATATTTATGGGCCGAGTAGTATGCGTAATGCACGTGATGACTATGCATGGGCCGCATGCAGGACGAGTGGTGCGCATAGCGTACAAGCGGTCATGGGTCGAAGGGCCTTCCCGACCGAGTGAGTACTGGTTCTAGAGGGTCTTCCTAGACCCTAGCGGTCTCTGTGGCTATCAAGGTGGGATGGTACATCGAGAGTCGGGTGAACTCCATCTCATAGTCTGTCACTGACATACTGCCGGTCTGACGCAGTAGCTCGAATTCCTTCGCCCGCTTGTCCCGGACGCTCAGTGGCAGGTACTTCTCCACCATAGCAGCTCTAAACTCCTCCTAGGTAGGGGTAGGTGCATCTGCTGCTCTGCGGTCCCTCCAGGTGTGGAGCCAATCCTTGGCTGGTCCTCTCAGCTATAACCCGATCAGTCGGACGGTCATCTCCGACGAACAACCATGCTCCCTACACAGCTCATAGCAATCTCCTAGGAAACTGATGACCTCCACCCGTTGATCTGTCCCTATATACTTCGGTGGCTTGAATGCAACAAAATTTGCATATGAAGGTGCTCTAGGAGCTCTGACCACTGGTGTTACTGGCTGGATCACCTCTGGTGCTGCGGGTGTTGCCGGTGTTGGTTGTGGCTGCTGCCTCAGCTCCTACTCCATGCGGAGCACCTTAGTCAGTTCAGCCACTCGGGCCTGCAATTGTACAATCATGGGATCCTGTCCCACATCCTATCGGGCCTGCGGTGGTCTCCCGCGACCTCGGCCTCGGCGATCAGTGGAGTTGCTGTCACTATCGCTCCTGGTGGCATCAAAGGTCTCTATCAATCTGGAATCACCAAAAAAAAACAAATCATAATCAGGCAATTCAATTCACCCTAACATTTTGCAAACTTAATCACGAGTCGCGCTGAGGTGCAGACTTAGCCTATTGATCTCATAATACAATCCTATCGTATATTGACACGCAAGCAATGCCTTATATGGTAAACAAACCCTTGGTCGTAGTCAGACAGAACCACATGCTCTGATATCACATTGTCACGCCCTAACTCAGGGTCACGTGACTGGCCAGGGTATACATGCCTATACCCCGCAGCCTAACCCATGGACATGCCAACTCAACAATAAAATATAGTGGAAAGAAGTAAACGAGTTTTATTTCAAAAGAAAAACCAAACCAGTTTTCATATAAGCAGTAAAGTTTTTATCAAAAGTTTAAGTGCGGAAAGAAAAATGAATCAGAGAGCAATAGTCCTCTTAACAATAAAATCTGAAAGAAAACATGAATGTCCCCACGGGACTACAACTCCAAAACACTAAATCACAAGTGCATGACAAAATACTACAGACTTGACTACGACCCCTAACTAGGACTGTTATGAGATCAATATAGCTCCTCTGCCCTCCAGCTGCGCCAAGTGCTCCAGCCCATCTCACCGGTATGGCTCTGCAAAACAAAGACAAACGATAACGGGTGAGTTCAAAAGAACTAAGTGAGCGGTTCTACCAATCCCCACGAAAAAAACCAACAGAGAGATAAAGCATAAACATAACACCTATCTCAACAGAAATAAAGTCAATAGGGTGTGACTAGCTATCAGGCCATTTGGCTACCACATGCCCGAAGGCAACCAACACCCAAACAATGAAGATCAACAGGCCTAAGCCTACCATGCCCTAAGACAACAAAACATAGTAGGATAATAAGGATTGGCCCATCCGAACTTGCTTCACGAGATGCGAAGGGACAATCGGGATTCGTCCATCCGAACTTGCCCCTTTTAAATATCATAGGAATAATTGGGATTTGTCCGTCAGAACTTATTCCTTAAAAGCAACTCGGGAATAATCGGGATTTGCCCGTCCGAACTTATTCCACGAGGTCACACAAAAACAATCGAGATTTGCCCATTCGAACTTGTTCCAAGAAGATAACGTAGGAATAATCGGGATTCGCCCATCCGAACTTATTCCTTTTACACAGGTTGGGAATTAGCCATCCAACCTTCTAGGCCTAGCCCGCAAATAGGCTCCTAATCGAGTCTCTCCGTCATTCATAAAGATATAGCGCAACATGACCTAAGTCAAATAAATGTCTACTATGGTGTCTTAGGGATGCATCGATTGGGAAGACTCCACCATACCCAATACCCGATCCCAACTCCTAGACCCGTAATGTCATAAACCTGTGAGGTTTATTTCATGCATAAACTTTATTTGTTAGTTCATAACAGATTATATTGCCCCTTTGCTCAATTTTAATTATGCAATTAAAATTTTAATCACCAAGATTAGGATTTTATTTTATAATTTTATTTTAACTTACTGTTGTGCCCGAAACTGATGTATCTAACCTGAGTCTTGTCTCCAGAGTGTGTCCTATGTTTCCAAACTATATTTTTTGGTCAAAACGATAGGTTACACGACTATATTCAGGAATCTATTCGCATCACAACAGAGATTTAAAAATCAGCTCAGATTCAACAATTCAGCATAAAATTCCAGTAAGATTGATTTTTTTCATCATGACATGGAAATAAATCTGAAATTTACAGAATTAGATATCTAATTATCACCAAAATAGAATACTAATCTTGAGATAATCTAACAACTATTCTATCCATTAAATAAGACAAACAAGCATCAATCATCATCTTTAAACAAGAATCAAGTATCATTATTAAGAACCCATCTCAAGATCACACAAAAACCCCCACTTGGGCATTTCATCGAACATGTTGAGGGCACCCTTGTCCCCACCTTGGCCGAGCACCCCTAGGGTCATCTTGGGGCTGCCGAGCCCCTTAGGGGGGGAGGGGGGGGGGGGGGCGTTTCTCGGCCTCCACATATATACGACAATCAAAAGGAATGGCAAGAATTCGAGAGACGACGGAAAAACCAACAAGATCTTGATTTCAAGAACGGCTCAATCAAGAATACGAAAGAAACCCAAGAAAAAGAGGGGTAAAACCACTCACATAAATAGGAAGAAAGATTAGAGGAGGAATCCCGATCGACGGCCTCCGAATCCGACTCCAAAAGGTGACGGCTCGGCTCAAACAAGGGAGAAGAGGGGGCGACGGCTCCACTCCAAGCCGCCGGCTTCAAGATAGGGGAAGAGAGGGAAAAGAGGGCTCGGCTTAGGCGGTTGGCTCACTGCTCGACTCCAAGGGAAAGGAAGAAGGAGAGAAAGGGGCTTGGCTTCGGCGGCTGGGCTTGCTTGGCGGTTCCAAGAGAGGGAAGGGAGGGGCGGCGGCAGGTGGCTCCTCTCTTCTCTCAATTGGCTTGTGCGGCTCCAATAGGGAGCCGCAAGCCCTAGGGGGAAAAAATTTATAACTCCTTCCCCACCTCTTCAACCCTAACCTCCTTTAACTCGCATTCGATCCAAACCCACTAACTTCTCTACCCGCTAACACAACTAAGCTTGATTAAGCCTAATCTAACCCCATGCTCCACATAAGCACATGCACACCCATATGCGACATAAATTAATAAGCATGCACACGCAACACAAAATTAAATAAATTTATCCAATCAAGAAAAGAAATGCATAATTCAAATTCATACTTACCCGAGCTCGTAAGCTCGCATCGGACCATGAGTCGACTCGGCTCGACTTCGAACTAGTCCGCTAGGCTAACAATCACACAAATAAAAAGAAAATATTAATATCTAGGATATTATAAATAACAATGCCTCTATCGCCTCTGGACAATTCAAAATCACCAACAACTAAAGCGACCACCTCTGAAACATTAGGCAAATTATACCTTCTTCCATCATGTCATCTTTTACCTATAAGCCTCAACTTAATATTGATATCATTGTTGTCTTCTAGTGTGTCCCTAACCATTCGGAATGATTTAGCTAGAACATTATTTTCATCGATCAACATCTTCAACTCAACGATAATTTGAGCATGTAATTTATTTATGTCATTGCTGAGCATACAATTTGTTCAAAACATATGATAATTGCAAAAAAACAATAATACCTGGCAATGCTTATTCGGTTCTCTATCTAATTTTCAGTGTCATAAATATAAAATTGTGCAAACTTGGGCCTTTCTGCGGGATAAGTATTTGATTTGTTTAGTAGAAATGTCATAGGAATAATCTTTTTTCTCTAATTTGAAGAGGGTTGTTCACAGACAGGATTGCTCTTTCTTGCTAGATTTCCATAATCATTACTACTATAAGGATGACCCAGAGACTGGTCGGACTGGCAGGTATGTACCAGAACGGAATTCATAGGGTTTACCAATGCAATGGCATTGGCTCTCAAGGGAAGACCTTCACTGATCAATCTCATCCGCGCCGAACTCTGCTTGCTCAGAAGATAGCCACACCCACGGACAGAGACTAGGCTGCACATTCAAAGGGGAGTTCAGTGAGTGGCTTACTAGGAGTAGGAATCAGAATAATCGCTTGTTCCTAAAATGCCTTAGTAAGCAGTAAGCTCCTTCATGCCGTTGTAAACAGATAAGATCAATACAATAAGTGAGATAGATGAGTAGACCTGAAATGCAAGAGAAGTCTTTCCCACTCTGCGTAGAAGGTATGAGTTCCATTCTTTTCTGTGGTGTCCTTCTTGGGCGCTTTATAACAGCCTATTGGACCAGTAAGGAAAGCTGGAAAGCAGTGAATCACTATCTCTTGTTTGTGCCTTATCCGGGCTTAGTTGAATATCCATTGTGAGGGGGCGCTCTTTTTAAGGTCATTTCATGCTTCTCCGCTCTTAGTATAGGGTCTTAGGAATAATGTGCTGTGATGCTATCCCCTGCAATAATATCTGTGTCTATCCATTATTGAAGAGATTTTCTTTCGCTTAGGGGAGATAAGGCAAAGACCTCAAACTCCAACTAACTGATCAGATAGTATGAGGACAGGGATATAGTCTCAGTGACCTAGGCTTGACAGCTCATCCGATCTTCTTTCTCACCTGGTCAATGGTGGATTTGGATAATTGTCTCAATCCCTGTGAGACCTTCTAGTTCTTGCATGACTCAGAGCAGCTTTTCGGGAAGGGACGAAGATAGATCAGTTGGTCTAGGGAAGGGGATCAGCAGCTGAAGCCGTGATTTGTATGGTACGTCTTGCCCTCCTAGTCGGTGGGTAAGTCAAAAAATCCCTATCTCTCGGTGGTCGAGTACCCCCGATGCGTCGAATGGGTTGTTTAGTCTAGCCTCTTGTGCTGGCCCGACATCATGTTGTCGAAAAATATTCTAGGAGAAGTTCGAATCCGTTCCGTTCGGATATTGATCGGTCTTGGTTTGACATGGTTTACGCGTTACTGGTTTCCGAAAGAGTCAATTTCTCCATTAGCTAAACCCTTTCTTACACTACACTTGGACTTCTATTTTGTTCGTACACAATCAACGGAGGCCTCCCCGACATATGTTGCAACGTCTTCAGTAGCATGCTCTTACTTCGTCTTTCCCTTAATAAGTCATCAAATTTGGTGCTTTTCGATCCCTACTTGCTTTGGGGAACAAAGGATGAAATACAATTGATTCCTCCATTTAAGTGGTTCTCGCTTCTCCTTGTTCCTGTTCCTAATTCCTCCCAGGGTAGTTCCCAATGTTTGGCACTTTCAATACTTTGTGGGTGTTGGTGGTATCAAGTTACTCATTCTATGAAAATTTTGACCACAAAGTCTAAAAGTTGGAGGTCCTTTAAATTGATTAACACTTCTATCAATTTTACCTCCCATTGAAGTAAAAGAAAATATAGAATTGTAAGCTCGAACGTTTTCTCGAAAATAGTTACTTTTTTTTATTTTTGCCAAAGAGCAAATTTGTTAATTGTTGAGGAGGGTATTTCCTTTTTGCCAACTTGACTTTACCATTTGAACAACACATAAAAAAAATTAGTTTAACTTTGTTGCAATCCTTACGCATCAGCCTGTCTTCGTAAATATATGACAGTGTTCATATTCATATGTAACATCATCAATATCCCAATACTCTGGAAAATAACAAAATATAATTATGACTAGTAATATTTTAAATTTTAATTATCAAAGATCACATATGAAAAAAATCTAAATAAACTTACCTTCTGATAAAAATACTCACACTCAATGTCATCATCTTAAATAAACAAAAAAAAATTAATTATCATATAATTCAATTATTCAATCATCCTATTAAAACACAAACAATTATACTTTATCATTGTTATAAAAAAATATATCATTGCATTTATTATCATCACAATCCACATCCACAATGTTATTAATTTGATGCCATTCATTAATAATATCACCTGTAATGTATGATCGTTATCACGGTCTAACATCGTAGTATCACCACTACAATATTATTTAGATAAGTTGTCAAAACTTCGTATCGAAAAGAAAAGACAGATATAATTTGCAATTTGCACTTTTGAAATGGAAGTTGATGCAATTACAAAAGCTATTATGCATTCCCGAAAAGCATAGTTGAATAAAATTATTTTTTTCCGTGTGGAAGTCTTGCATTTTCGGCTTGCATCCTAGTCTCACATGCATTTTACGATAAACATATTCAACAATGGTTTAGATTTAATAGTTAATTAATTATTTTAAATAAGCAAACTATTATTTATTGCCTTTTTTTAGAATATGGAACTTTACTTTGATGTTCCAATCTAATATTGTGACCTTAGTACAGTCCTGTTATTGTCGGTAAAAATCTTTGTTGTTTGTAGTTTATTTTGGACATGCTTTTCCCAATTAAAGTATTATCCTCGATTAGTGAGATCTTCAGAGTGTCTTTTCTTTGTGTTTTATAAGAAAAAGGGAGCTTCTACTATACTTTAATTAACACTCTTACATGACATGATTATATTAAATCATAGCCCTGACCTGTCAAAAGCCCTCTCTATATCTCCAAACAAAATTATTTAAGAAAGGAACATGCATGAAACATCTGCATATTTATAGCATGACAAATATTCAATAAAAATACAAGTGCTCTTATAGGATTAATCTATGTCATCAAACAAATGACGACGAAGAAGAAGATAATGAAATTGGGTATAATGAAGCACTGTTTTAGAAGTCCAAGAGCAAAAAAAATTCATTGCAGATTTATTGTCAAAAGTACGTATATTCACATATCATGCTAATTAACTTTCTTTGTGTCTATTTTTTAAAAAATAAATGGTGCTATGTCCAAATAAGATAAACTTCAATAAGGTATTCCCACTCTCACCTTGAAGCCAATAAGTTAACATAATCTGATTACTCATAATAATTATTTTCTTACCTTGTACTCTAGAGTCTGGAGCATGTGGTAGCATGTTTACTTTTACCTTGACAAACTATATTATTACTGAAAATTGTGCATCTTCAAAGTGGAAAATTAAGCGTTGTTTGATTCATCTAGGAAACATAAGAAGTTCATGTAGCAAGTTGCACTTCATGTTAATTGTATTCTCTTAATATTAATTGCTAAGAATTGACATATTTGGTTGACATAAGTGAATTGTGTCTTCTTATTATAATTAGAGTTCTATATCTTATTTGATTTAGGAAGTTCATTTCAAATGATTAAAATATCTTCGACTTAAAACTATAATAACAAAATCACCATACAAAGTAATCAAATTATTTAATGATTACTTGGTACATATATGAAAAAATAATTACCTGTAGGTATAGTGTTTAAGTCTAACATTACAATTTCTTCTGAATGATCTGAAAAAAAGTTTCATGAGTAAATTATTTAAATTATCACAAAGTGTAAAATAATTTGATATCAAACATTAAGTATTGATTTCCTTTAAAATAAATTATTACCTAGTGGCATGTTGTTTAAGTCAAATAGTAGTGGTTTCTTCAATATATTTGGCTAAAATGGATCATGAATATAACACATATTGTTAATCCAAAAGAAATGCAAAATGCTTTAAATTATTGTCCAAATTGTAAGATAAAAAAATTAATAATATTTCAGACAATCATATTTACAATAATTTAAGATGATACATTATTACAATCGGCTAAGATCGTTTTTCTGACAATAAGATATAATTATCATTAAAATCACCATCATCATTCACCACCATCCACTTCTAATCAAATTAACAAACTTCCGAAATAGCACACAAACTATGCAATAACATGATTAAAGTACTAAACCATAAATGATTTAAATCAAACAACACATTTCAAATTTTGCACAAAAAATTTCCTCACTTGCAACAATTCAAATAAGATCAATTCTTCAACTCATTTCTCTTTCTTCACAATCTTCAATTTCCTCTTGCAGCTCGACATCTGAGCAGTAACATCACCTTCCAAACTAGCATCATCTTCACCTTCAACATTAGATTCAATTGTTGTTTTGTGTGGAGTTTTGATCGGAGAGCTTGCATCTGAATCTAGAGAAACAGAATCCTACCAATTGAATTGTATCAAAATATAATCACTTTAATCAATATGAAAATAGATTCACTACTAAAAAAAGAATTATAACCTTAAACTCGTTTGACGTAAAATTACTCAAACTCATATAAGCAGAATCAAGTTCCTACAAAATAATATATTTAAAATATTAAATCAATAGCATAAAGAAACAAAAATATTTATAATAATAATAATAATTGATATATAGTAAACTGTAATGATTAACTATCAGCAAATTTGTTAAGCAATTATGAGAATAAACACCTCATCGCGTTCTTGGCAATTTGTCGACTTCACCAACAACTTGAAAAGAAGCTTCCTATCAAGCAAATTTTCTAGCTCAGCAGGATGAACTTCAGTATCATTCTGCTGCATATATAAATATTTAAACTTATATAACACATAGTAATATCAATTGTTATCCATAAAATAAAGCATGTATATGTAAATCAAAGTAAAAAAAATCAATCTAAATGTAACTTCCCATATTCTTTCAATTCTTTTGCAGTACGACCCAAAAGTTGTACACACTCTCGATTTAGGAGCAAAACTGATACAAATCCACTTTCATCCATAACACAAACTTGTACTTTGAATCTAAAAAAATATGAACTAACACTAAGCATGAAATACGTACAGTGTTATTAGTAATCAAAAAGTCATCAAATAAAACCTTGGAGTTCCAACAAAATCGATATTGCCACACTTCGAACATTAAAATTTCTTCCCCACTTGTTCACACTTTTTTGGACAACTTTTACATCCAACATAGTATCAATCATATTCACTTTCAACATCAATAATACTTCTAACAATCCAAAATATACCCTCCTGGTAAAATTTAAGATATAACACTATTATAATTACAAGCAAATATATGATTCTAGATACATTTTAAAGAAATTAAAGGGATAAAGTTAAAAGAATAAATTTATTGATCTCTGACATCACCAATTTATTTGTAGCATTTACAAAATTTGGGATAACACTATTTTGCTATTACATCATGCACCATAGTTTAGTAGCGTAAACTCATCTTTTTTGAATGGTACGTATATAGTAATAGTATTTGATATACCAACCATGATACTATAGGATGTCATCAATCTAATATAGTATTTGATATACACCAACCTGATATACAAAATTAAACATATTTATATCCTTATAGTCAAAGATGAAGAACCTGTAGAAGAGAGGTTTTATGTTGGTAAAGTTTATAATATTTTGAGTACATGCTTTGAAAGAAATAGTGCACTTGAGCCAATCACATATTGATGTGTAGGTGATGCAAGCACAGAAGTAAGCTATGGAGCTAGCATGGAGAAGAGTTCAAGGCCTAGAGATGAGTTAGAAGTTTCACAAGGTCCAATCACTAGATCCAATTCCAAGAAAATTAGAGAAGCTCACCAGGCTTATGTGCAACGTTTAGTGAGCAATGAACTTAAAGATTCAATTCAAATGAGCTTGCTTGGAGATGAAGAACAAGTCCATTATGTCACTCTTATTGGACTTGTAATGAACTTAAAGATTCAATGAACTTAAAGATTAATTGTTGCTCAAGTTATCCATTTAGTTTTCATTGTTAAAGACCTTAAGTTATGTCATTTCATGTTTTGGATAGGCTTATTTGTTTTGGTTCTTATGATGCTAAGTCCACTAGCCTTTATGTTTCTAATTAGGTCTGAATTGTTTAGCAAGTAAACTTGTTTAAGGCTTGTTTTACAATTATGGAAAGTCTTTTGTTTAGGTCTATGTTTTGAGGTCTATAAATACCTCATTATTATGTATTTTTGAGGAACCTTTGAATACATTACTTTGCTTATGCAAATTGTGAGGAATTGATCTTCTCATTTTATTCCAAGAGCTTGTTAAGTTATCAAGTCTTGTGCTTGTGACAGTCTTGATTCTTGTTCCTTTGATCTAGGTTACTAATTGCATGTCAATTAGAGGTCTAGTAGGAAAACTCAATCTCATTATCTAGATTGCCTTCTACATTGTTAGATGGAGGTCTAGTAGGATACCTATTTTTACTATCTTGTTTTTCCTTGTTTTCCATCGTTTCCTCATCGAACCCCCATCCGGCCATACCCATCTTCACCTACCCTCTTCCAAAACCAAGCCAAACCTCAAACACTCATGTTCTCCTTGCTTTAGCCATCAAGACTTGTATCAGTAGGGAACTATTTTTTGTTAATGAATAATATGAGGCAACTTTTCATCATATGCTGCATCTATATTTTGTATATATTAGATTGTGATGAACCCCATGGACACGGGCAATTGATTCCAAGGTCATGATGAGATCATGCCAATGAGATTTGGAATCCAGATGTCCTCATTCTAAATGTTCCCAGTCGTAGGACCACTAATTAGGGGATTGGTGATTTTGAATAGATCGGTGCACTTGGTACATGCCTTATACAATAAGAGGTAGCTGATCTCATAGTTACCTATGAGCCGTCATTTAATGTACAAGTGTAGGTGCTCATTAGGGAATGAGTTCACTGGACGGACCTACATGAGGAACACATAATGGAATCCTTACATGAGTGTCGATAGGATGTTCCTCGGGTGATTGTAGGTGCAACTAGTCCTTGGACATGAGGTTGTCATGGTTACCTTGTGAGTGTCGATTCATTGCTTTGGACTTATCCTTACGTGGCCTTTAGTGTCATGTACCAGATACCTCTGGCCATGGGAAAGCACCCATGGAGGTATGTGAGCAACCAATATGGAATCAGTTACTCCTAGTAAGAGGAGATAATGTCCTATGTGTCCCTGCAAGTGTCAGCTCAGGAATCTCTAGCTAAAGTAGATATGAATGTCAGAAAAAGATTTTCTAATATGTTATTATTGAGACGACGACTTGGCAGACAAAATACATATGAATCGGTATTAGGGTTTGACACTTTTTCCGTACCCTAGCCATATTCGGGTCATTGTAACTGAGGGACTCAGTTGCACGGTAGCTAATCATCGAATGGCGTTCGATCCCTGTAGATTGAACCTCACACTATCTGGGTAGTCATGCCACGTTGCTAGACGTCAATCTTGACTTGTGAGTGGAGCCTCTCATGACCACACTAAACGAGTTTAGTGGTGGCTCGTAAGATTCGAATAGAAGTCATTCTATCGGATCCGAATCTCCGTTATGCAGAACTCACTGCTAGCTTAGTGTGAGGCCCAATGGGTCACACATAACGGGCTAATCTCATAACGAACCTTATGAGATAAAGTCTGAATGCGGCCCTATATGTCTACTAGTATGGACATGCTGCAACTCGATCACGGATCTCGTTTACGGACATAATACAAAAGTTATTTCCTATAGGAACTAATGCGCGAGGAAGGAGTTCCTCGATAACCCTAAATTGTAGGGATTGACACATGATAATATTTCATATAGTTGATCAAATTTAATTATGAATTAAATATTTAATTTAATACTTGACCGGGAATATATTTAATTATGAATTAAATATAATTTGATTTTGAATCAAATATACATGGTGGGAAAATTAGTTCTAACCGTGAGCCTAACTGATTAATTGAGAATTAATTTATTTGGATAAATCCTAATTAATAAGACTTTGATTTATAGAGATAAATCATAAAATTAATAGATATATAATTTATGAGAATAAATCATAATTCTATTAGTTAATAAGAAATTGAATTATTTAGATAAACCTCTTTCCTATTGTTCAGGGAATTGGTTTATTTAGATAATTATCATTCTTGTTTATATGCTCTTAATTTGTGGAGATAAATTAAAATTTATATTTTATTAGATTTAATTAATTTTCAATTAATTATGAAGCCATTAAAATATGAATTCTTTTTGGAGGCAAACTCCAAAATTTTGATTTTCGGAGAGAGAGTTTTTAGGGGGGCGGGTCTACCTTTGTAGCCCCCCCCCTCCTCCTCTCCATTGGTGGTCGATCATCTACTTCCTCCTTCCCGGTTTTTTACGAAGTCAAATTGGAGATGTCTTCTACTTGGGTGTGTCACCTACTTCATCCACCTGGAGGATTTCGAAGAAGGACAGCGAGGTATTCTTAGATTTACCTCCTTGTTCCGTTGTTTTTTCATCTCCTCTTTCTCTCATTTTGGAGCCCGGTTCTTGGTGGAAGGGCCGGCCTAGCTCTTGAGATTTTGGGGTTTGAGAAAGCATCTCCGTTGAGCCACGACAAGTCCGGTTGTTCGCTGCTCCTTTGTTGAGAGGCGCTTGGTGTGGACTATCATTGAAGGACGTATGTGTGTGCATCTTGATACGAGAATAAGAGCACCCTATTCAACCGCGGTATAAGGTATACCTTCCCCCTTTGTCACAGCCCAAATCCAGTGTGACCGGCCAAGATACGCCACGTACCCCGAAGCCTAACCCAACTCAAACACAATAACAACAACAACAACTTGAACAGTGGAATTTTTTTTTTTGAAAGAATAGACATGTCATCCTGAACCAAAAGCTAGATAAGAATACGCTGAACAAGTTATTAAAAATGAGTTCAGAATCAAATAAATAAACAAGACTCCTAGAACAAAGATAAAATAAAATACGGAAACAATAACCCGAGTCAACATGACTCAACAACTCAAAGAGACATTAAACGACTCAGGGATCCCTCTCGACCACGACATGTCACGAGACCCGCTGCCCTGCCACCACCAGCCATGCTACTGAACCTCGGTACCTCTCAGATCTCGCTCAGCTGCTGAAAAACATCAAAAAATAAGGGGTAAGTCCACCAGGACTTAGTGAGCAGATCAATCCTCAATCCACCAAATCAATCATCATGCATAAACAATGAAATAGCAGATATATAATGTAACGACAATGTCAGGAGAAATCAACCATAATATATTCACTACTCTACTCACAACAACAACATCCACCAATAAGTATAATCATATCCACAACAATAAAAATAGGATGAATGCAACAATAAGTATGGCCAATCCACAATAAGTATAATCATATCCACAACAATAAAAATAGGATGAATGCAACACCTCACCAAAATCCCAATATAAGAATAACATATGCAGCATAAATAATATATCAGGGATTTGATACAAAGCATGGCCAATCAGCCAACCTACAAGAGCATGCATATTCGGCCAGAACTGGCTGCACAATATAAATACAATTCGGCCTCGATCAGTCGTGCATCATAAATTACAAGCGACCTCGACCAGCCGCATTATCATGAATCATAAGCGACCTCGATCAACCACATTAATATGATCAAATCTCGATCTCAACCAGCCAGATGATCATGAGTTATTCTCGACCTCGACTAGCCAGATAACCCCGCATATTATTCGACCTCGACCCGTCGTATGTGCAATAATCAGCCTCGACCAACCGTACAAACACAGTACACAATACACATATTGTCTCTAGCATTTATCTACAATAGGGTATGTCAAGGGCATACCTCAACCTCCACCTCCACCTCCTCCTGCCATACATCATAACCACACACACACAAACATATATGTATAGAAATAGCACTATTCTCAGCATAAATAAACAATCATGAAATAGAAGTATAGCACGTCCAATCATCGTAAGAAGAGAAGCACGTGTATCATATAAGCAGTGCAAAAGGACTACAATTGTAAAATTAATGGAATGGAACACCCGGATAAAATATTTCAATGTACAAACAACTGATTTAGGATAAGATTCACCTCATCAATATTATAACCACGAATCATCTCAGATTGCAATCATCGCCTTACATCTATCAAGATGCAATCTCATCCCTCAATCTACGTGATGCAATCATATCCTTATATTTACCATGATGCAATCACAGAATGCAATCATAACCTTACATCTATCAAGATGTAATCACAACCCTCCATCTATATGATGCAATCATAATTGCACATCTACCAAGATGTAATCACAGCCCTCCATCTACATGATGCAATCATAACCTTACATCTATCAAGATGTAATCACAATCCTCTATCTACATGATGCAATCATAATCTTACGTATATCAAGATGCAATCACAACCCTTCACCTACACAGGATGCAATTTCAACCCTTCATCTTCAAACACCTCATCTCCCTCACCTAATCTAGGGTTTTCCCCTCTTCCTCACCCTAGAGCCGGCGACGGCTATAATATCTTAGATATTAATTTTAGTTTTCCATCTATGTTTGTATTTGTCAGCCTAGCAGGCTAGTCCGAGGTCGAGCCGAGTCGAATCATGGTCCGGTGCGAGATTGCGAGCTCGGGTAAGTAGGAATATGAGTTATGCAAATTTTTCTTACGTAGATAAATTTAATTAATTTTATATTGGGTATGTATGATTGTTTAATTATGTCGCATGTGGGTGTGTATGTGTTGGATATTTATGTGGAGCATGAGATTAATTTAAGTTTAATTAAGCTTAGTCGGGTTAGCGGATTTGGATTCGGCTCGAGCCGGGTACGGATTTGATAAGAGGGTTAGGGATTTAGGTTTGAGGAGGGGATTATAACCCCCCCCCCCCCCCCCCCCCACCCCATTTGGTTTGTGGCTCCCTATTCGCGTGGAGAGAGGAGCCGCCCAGCCAAGCTGAGCCACCCCTCTCCCCTCTTCCTCATCCTTGGAGCCGCCGCCCTCAAGCGCCGAGCCGCCGAGCTTTTCCCCTCTTCTTTTCCCTCTTGTGGAAGCCAAGCCTTCTTGAAGCCGGCGCCTCTTTCTTCTTGATCTTGGAGCCGCCGCCCCCTTGTTGAGCCGAGTCGCCCCTTTGAGGCCGGATTCAAAGGCCGCCGCTTGGAAGTTCCTCTCTATTTTTTTTCTTCCGTATCAAGGTGAGTGGTTTTACCCCTCCTTTCTCGAGTTTTCTCGTGTTCTTGAGTCGATTTGGGCATAGTATTGTTTTTATGGTTTTTTCGTCGATTCATGGGTTTTGATTGTCGAGTCTTGTGTCGACTTGTGGGAGGGAACCCAAGGTCTCCCCCCTTGTGGTTCGGCAGCCCTAGGTATACCCTAGGGGTGCTCGGTCGAGGTGGAAGGAGAGGTGCCCTCTAGGTGTTTGATAAAATGCATAAGAGAGGTTTTCTTGTGATTTCTTGAGAGCTATGCCATAGATTTCTTGTCAATTTAGATTTCTACATGTTAATGCATGCTTGGTAATTAATCTGTGATTTTTTTTATTAATAATCATGTTTTACAAGATTGGGTTTAATCTTAATGCCATGTGTGATCTTGATGTGGGTTTTTGATCATGGAGTTGGATTCTTGATTTAAGATGAAGAAGGTACTTGTTAGCCTTGTTTAATAAATATGAATGTGCTGAAAATTACCTCAAGATTAGTATTATGTTTTGATGATAATTAAGGATCTAATTTTTATGAATTTCGGATTTGTTTCCATAATATTCTGTAAGTTCAACCTTGCCGGAATTTCATGCTGAGATGATGAATCTGTGCTACTTTTGAATTCTCTGTTGTGATGTGTATAGTTTTCTGAATATAGTCGTGTAACCTATCATTTTGACCAGAAAATATAGTTCGGAAGCATATGACATACTTTGGAAACTAGATTTGGGTTAGATACATGAGTTTGGGGATCAACAGTAAACTGATAATAAAACCCTAATTTTGATGATGATAAATTTTAATTGCATAATTAAAATGCAAAGGGCAACATAATTTGTTATAAACCAACAAATATAGTTTATGCATGAAATAAAACCTCATCAGGTTATGACATTACGGGTCTAGGAGTTGGGGTCGGGTATTGAAGTGTTGAGACACTTCCCAATAAGGACACCCCTAAGATACCGTAGGAGAGACTTGACTCCTATGTTATTTATTGGAACAAGTTCGGATGGGCAAATCCGGATTATTCCGATTTGGCCTCGTGGAATAAGTTCGGAGGGCCTACTCGATTATTCCCGATGTGCTTTTAAGGAATAAGTTCGGACGGGCAAATCCCGATTATTCCCGTAATATCTTAAAGGGGCAAGTTCGGATGGGCGATTCCTGATTATTCCTTCGTGTCTCATGGAGCAAGTTCGGATGGGCCAATCCCGATTGCTCTCGAATTTCTTTATATTAGGATAAGTTCGGAGGGTCTTCCCGATTATCCTAGTATATTTTGTTGCCTTAGGGCATGGTAGGCTTAGGCCTATTGATCTTCGCCATTTAGGTGTTGGCTGCCTTCGGGCAGGTGGTGGCCAGATGGCATGTTAGCTGGTCACTCCATTGTGACCTCTCATGTTTGATTCAGGAGTTTTGCTTTATGCATCATATATGTGTTTAGTTTTTTGTGGGGGTTGGAAGAATCGCTCACTGAGTTCTTTGAACTCACCCGTTGTCGTTTTATTTTTGTTTTACAGAGCCCGAACGCTGAGGTGGGCTGGAGCACTTGGTGCAGTTGGAGGGCAGAGGAGCCACATGATCTCATAGCAGTCCTAGTTAGAGGTCGTAGTCGAGTATGTAGTAATTTTGTTATGCACTTGTGATTTGATATTGGAGTTGTAGTCCCGTGGGAACATTTATGTCTTTTATTCAGTTTTTATTTGTTAAAAGAACTGTTACTCTTTGGTTCATTTATTTTTGCACTTGAACTATTTTTTAAAAACTTTGATGTTTTGAAATAAAAAATCTATTTAGCTCGTTTTATTAATGATAAAAGCTGATATTCTTCTGTTATCTTTATGAGTTGGCATGTGCATATGTTAGACTGCAGGGTACAGACATGTATACCATGGTCGGTCACGTGACCCTGAGTTGGGGCATGACAGCGGCATTGTCGGCGAAGGAATCCGACAGTGGCGGAGGTCGCCACCCGAAGGGTAGGGGGCCAGCACTACCCGCCCAAATGGTGTTGCGTCACCTCAGCATTGGGCTGCAGCCATTCTGGCTGCAGCCGCACCGCCCCGACGGGGTTGCTACTGCCTCAATCGGGGCGCCGCCTGCCTTAGCCGGGCAGACGCTAGCCCGTACTAGCATTGCCCACCTCAGCCGAGCGGACATCAGACTGGGTATGGTGCCACTGCCTCAAAAGGGCGGACGTCGGCCTTCAACAAGGCCTGTCGCCCAGCTTTCGTACCCCAATCTGGGGTGCTCTAGCGGCACGGTGGGTGCCACCGGACACGGGGTTGTCTTGCCGACCAAAACACTCCACCGGCCACAGTTTCCCAAAAATAGGTAGGTTCGCCGGAAAAACGCAAATCGTCGAAAATTATTACCGAAAATAGCAAAATCCGAAATAGAAATTATTTATGTGAAATCTCATCCTACGATCACTATCATGAATGAAAGAATTGGGGAAAAGGGGCCAATCCACTCCCTTCTTTGGAGAAGACAGAAGGGAAGAAGACGCGTAGGATCTTCCTTCAATCGACGCCGACGAATTCGCAAAATTTCAGCTCCGGCGGCTCCCCCTCCTCCTCGGCGGCGCCCTCTCTCTCCTCTCCCCCTTACCTTTGGTGGCGTGCGGTTAAAACCCCTGGCCGCATGCCCCTAGGCTCTAATTTATAGACTCCGGTCAGGTCCAAATGATCAAAATACTCATACTTAAGTTATTTGACTTAAACAACCCATATCTAACCTATTCTAATTCTGATTCGAATTCTGATTGAACCGCTGAATTCGTCTCGAGACCCTCTATCATCCTAGCATGATAAATCACAGAGATATGACAAATAAAATTTCCCTACTTTTTTTCTATATTAAATACTTACCCGGATCTAATCCCGAAGCTTTCCGCCAATTCGCACTAACTTGGTTCTACGGTCAGTGTCGCCAATCCGCCAATCCCGAAGTTTTTCGCCAATCCGCACCAATATTATTATTTAAAATTTTGGGCATTACACCCTTCTACTCGTAAATTGAATTCTTTAATTATTATTAAAGGAGATCGCTATTTTGAGATATTTCAAATTTTTTAAATTATTATTTTCATTGCTATGGTTAATTCCATCTCAACAGCTTTATCTAGTTTATAATTTCATTCCTTGATTTCACGAGGAAAGACTAAAATAAATATAATTGAAAACCCTCTTATTTTGATTTATGACATAAAGAATTGTATAAGCAACTGTTTATTTTATTTTGAATAGCAAGATCATCTCTTCCATCCCAATATCTCCCAAAAAAAATTGACTTATTATGAAATATCAACTTTAAAAGTTTGAGACATGTGACCATAAAATAGGTGTTCATTATAACTCGTTATTGAAAAGTCTCATAAAAAGGATTAAAATAGTAATATACCAACTAATCACGTGCATATTTGTTTCTTATTCCTGTTGGAAGTTAAAAGCAACTAGAGCGAAGAAGTCTCTCTAAAAAAATAGCAGTTTAGAAAGAAGAAAGGAAAGCAGCAGCCTTAATTGGTTGTTGGGTTAGACTGGTACAGTGATTCGAGGGATGAGACTCTAGTAGAACATTTATATTATTTATATATCTTTATAATTTATTTGTTTGATCTTGCTTAGTCAATTCTATTAATAATAGAAGTAATTATACGTATTAATACTACTAAAATACTTCACTACTTAAAATAAGTTCTTCAATAGATGTAACTTCAGCAATGCTAATGTTGAATTCATCAAAAATAATATAGCTCGGTCCTGAGCTAAGCTGCACTATCTGATGAGATGTTGATTTACATCTGTTGAAAATAAATGTTAAATGTATAAATTAGACAACGATATACATTACAAAACATAAAATTATAACTCATCATTTTTTAAAATCTTTCACCCCTAATAAGTCAGCATTTATAAATAATCTTAACATAAAAAGCTATTTCGGACATACACCTTGTCTAACATACACATTGTGAACAAAACATAAATATCAACAAATAATTTTTTTCATAATTCTTCAATTAAATTTCATGTACAAAAAATATCGCCATTATATATCTTCCCTCGATTTAGTCATTTAAAGAATAATAATGATTCCATCATTATTATTTTTCTTCAAATAATTCTGAACTTTATCAACAAAATCACCCCACAGTACAATATCTCTATTGTTTGCTTTGAGCTTCGAACATAAACAAAACAAGTTAGAATTGAAATAAGTACAACACAAATAAATATATATATTTTTTGTAAACCATTACATAAAATAATATCTTATCCTACAATTTCACATCCATATTTGTCGATCATCTTCCATTTATATTATGCTTCGTAGGAATGTCACAACCAACTATTTCCCCTATCACATCTAAATGAATTTAAATAAAATAAGCAAAACTTAAAAGTAAAAAAAAAAATCTCAACTAAAAATTCACTTTCATTTATGCTTTAGCACCCAACAACTCTTCAAACTGATGGAAACAAAATAATTTCATTGAAAAATATGGATCAACAATAGGCTGCACAAATGTCTTAGACATAAACCTTAAAAGATAAGGATGATTAGTATATTTAAACTTTCCCTTTTGAACAACAACAACAACAACAAACATCCTCATAAGATTTTCATTCTATCATATTGTAATGTAGGGGTATATTTGTAAATATACTCTTACTAGAGGACTTTTGTGTAAATTATTATAGTATTAATAGAGAGGTGACCTAACCCTAGAGGTTTTTTTTATCAGACCTAATCCTAGAGGTTAATCACTCTCTTTTCATCTTCCACAAAACAACTTGGTATCAGAGCCATCGTTCACGCATCCCGAAGTGCTTGGAAATCCAAAAAATTAATTTGTGCCTGAGGCGTGCGGGTTCCTTAGTCGCGCCTGCAATTGCATCAGGCAGCGCGCGGGTTCCTTAGTCGCGCTGTTGCTGCATCAGGCAACGCGCCGTGAGACGCACGCGCCCCAGCGGCGCACGACACACCAAGTGTCGCAAGGTAGCGCACCTTCACCAAGCAGCGCAAGACAGTGTCCTTCGTACGCATATTTTTTTTTGCATCTGGAGACACGCGTACCAAGGATCTAGCTTTAGGCAGCACGGGTCATGATCCTATATTTTGCTTCAAATTTCCTTCTCTCATTTGAAAGGTGACAACAACTTTATTCTACCAAGTCAGCTTATATATATTTTATTTTTTGAAATCCGTGCAATGAGATGAAGAAAAATCTAATCCTTTAAAGATTTAATTTGATGCTATAATTATCTTGTGAAATGGCTAATAATAGTCGTAGAGAAGAGGAGCAAATTTCTAGAGAGATGGTTCATGTTGGAAGTCATAATAGTAGATCCGGGATTTCGTTGGAAAATCTCTCTATTCAGATCAGCCCTGTGAAATTAGATGGACCATCTACTTATTTAATGTGATCTCGAAGTGTGCGACTATTTATTAGAGCCCGTAGTCTTGAGGGATATCTCATCGGGAGTAAAGTACAGTAAGCAAATGGAGACAATGCACATTGGGAGTCAGAGAACTCTCTTGTTATGTCTTGGCTTCTAAACTCTATGACTTTGAAGATTGGTTAGAGATTCACATTTTTCAATACAACCAACGAAATTTGGGAAACTATTTCACAGACTTACTCTCAGATAGGGAATTCTGTGCAAGCTTATGAGATTCAGTGTAAAATTCGTCAAGTAAGACAAGGTAATATATCAGTTACTGCTTATGTGGCTGAGCTTAGACGATTGTGGTCTGAGTTAGACTTTTATCGTCCATTCAAGGCCTTACATGCTAAGAATACAGTTCTACACAAAAAATACATCGAAGAAGAACGCTTATTTGATTTTTTGGCAGGGCTGAATTCAGAATTTGACTCCATTAGAACACAAATTCTTGAAAGAGGAGATACATTGCCTGCACTTCAACAAGTTTTTTCCATTGTTCAAAGTGACGAGACTCTGAGAAGGATTATGGTGGAGCCTAATAACTCACCAATACCCCATCACATCGATCTACACTAGTAGTTCAGCCTCGTGAAAGAACTGAAAGAGAACAAATGAAGTGTGATAATTGTCATAGGTCTGGTCACATTAAAGATACATGTTGGCAGTTACATGGTAGACCTCGAGGAGGTGGACGTGGCGGACGTCGTGGTGGAAGATTCGGGAGTCGAGCTCATGGACAAGCTCATTATTCTGAACACAGTGAAAATACTAATCAGTTCGTTGATAACTCCTCAATGTCAGCTGAAGTGTTACAAACTCTCGAACAGCTCATGGCAAAGCTTGATCCCACCTTTACTAGAGAGACCTCCTCCTCCACAGGTTCAGCTAGTCAACCTTCTCCTTCCATACACCACTCTCATTTTGCATAATCAGGTACTCTACATAGTGCATTAAATTGTACTCAGTTTTCACCATTATATTGGATTATGGATTCGGGTGCATTAAATCATATGATTGGTTCCTCTAGTTGCTTTATTTCATATTTTCCCTGTTCAGGTAGAGATAAAGTCCGTATAACTGTTGATTCTTTTGCCCCTATTTTTGGTAAAGGTGTCATCACTATTACTTCATCTCTACATTTATCGTTAGTCTTACATGTTCCTCGTTTTCCTAACAACCTATCAATTAGTTCAATCACCAAGGCTCTCAATTGTAAAGTAACATTCTTCCCTACTCCTTGGTTGTTTCAGAAGCTCGTGATAGAGGAGACGATTGTATCTGGTAGAATGCATGATGGTATCTATCACCTAGATAACCTTGGCAGTCCCAATGAAGTCGAATATATGGTCTCTTCTGCAACAAGTGCACGGGAGGAATTGCAGTTACGTCATCGTCGATTTGGTCATTTATCTTTTTCAATTTTAGCTAGGCAGTTTCCTTCTCTCTACAAATTATACAATAAAGATCATTTGATTTATGATGCCTGTGAGTATGCTAAACATACCAGAAGTATCTACTACTAAAAAACTGGTCATCTGCGATGGCCGACGCCGTCGCAAAAGGTCATCGGCGACGATACAAGCGGTCGCAGACGTCGATCGCAAAAGATGTAGCCGCTGATGCGTTGCGATTGCAACCTCCGCGGTCGCAAGTAAAAACTTACTGCGACCGTTGTGCGATGGGGAGAAGCCGTCGTACAATGTTGTCACTCGACATCTGCGACGTACATACGCCGTCACACTTTTATATCTGCGACGGTGTTACGACAGCCGTAGCCGTTGCAAAATATACGTCTGCGACCGCTTTCGCCATCGCATAGACGTATATATTTTTTTAAAAATAATAATATATAAATTCTTGTTCTAATATTTAATTAAAAATACATATGAAACAAAAGAAAGCAAATTATAATATATGCATATCAAAATAATGTTTACATCATATCAAAAAAGTACATCAATTATCAAGCGCATGAGGCGGCGGCGTGGAGAGGGGCTGCGTCGGGAGCACATCAGTCGGCGTCGATGATGATGATGATGGATCTGATGCTGTTATCGTCGCACCGAATGATGGGGGAGGTGGAGGAGCTGAAGCACCAGGTATGATAGAAGATATATGTGTCATGTACAGGGTCATCTACGCCATATACTGCGTCACAGTATCTCTCATAGCGGCCATGTCGGCGCTGAGGCATGCTTGAGCAGTCTCGATGACCGCTAATCGGTCTTGATCCGTACGTGATGTTGATGGACCAGCGACGGAGGAGGTGAAAGAAGACGGCCCTGCACCATGTGGCTGCAACAACGCCCGTGCGTGGGCCGTTGTGCCAATATCATATACACGACCGTGGCCGACGCCTGCCACCCGCATCCATGCGTCAGCATCAAGCTGATGCTGCGCAAGATCACCTCCATGCTGGATCACCAACTCACTATACGTGGCCTTTAATTTAAATAAAAGTAAATTAATTAATTTAATTAATTATACACAGAACTAGATATTCTTTTAAAAATATTAACTTACCAGTACCGTCTCCGGCCTCCTGCTGATGAACTCACCGTGGTGAGGACCACACTAGTACCAATGTGTCACCTCGAAGACCCTCAAAGGATTAGTAGGGATGAGAGTCCCCTGCTCGTCTAGCGTTCCCTACAATAAAATAAATATAATTACTTTTCTATAATAAATAATAATAATAATAATAATAATAATTAAATTACTTACCAATCAACGCACATGGCTAATAAATGGGATAGACCCACCGGTATGTCGGGCGACGGATCCCTCGACCAACATCATCCAATTTTGGTGTGTCGTCCGGGAGGCACCCTTGTAGGCAAAATGGCAACACTAGAGAGGGGGGTGAATAGTATGTTTACTATATTATTCGCCTAAGTTACAATTTTAATCGTTTTCTTAAAACGTTAGGCAATTCACGAATCGAGAAATAACCGGAAGCAATATATAAAAATGATAAGCAATTAAAACATGCAAGAAACACAAGATCAATGCAAACACAAGATTTATAGTGGTTCAACCCCAATGCCTACTCCACTATCTAAGCACCCCGCTTAGGATTTCCAAACTAGTTTTACTAGATTAATTTACGTTTCCCTTACACAGAGGACTTTTCACTTGAAGAGTCTCACTCTCGACCTAAGGTACTTCCACACCCGAAAGTCTCTGCCTTCTTATCGAGAGCAGTCTTCCACCTCAACCCTAAGGGACAACTAAACTAATCCTAGTACTAAGTTTACACAAGTGGCTTTACACCTAACACCAGGTAACCACTTCCACACAAGAAGACCTAACACCCGATCTTCTCACAAACCCAAATCAAAAACCAGTTCAAACAACAAATAAAATTACAAGGGAAAAGAGCTTAAAGTAAAACAAAACTATCTACTCTTTTCCAAGCCTTCAAATCTCCAACTTGCTGGAAGATAAATCTTGTGTTGCAGCAGAGTTGAGGGAAGCAGTTGGCACTTGAAGAAGAACTCGATAGAAGAATAGGCATGCTTCAATAAATCACTTGGAAGGCTTTAAACTCCCCTTTAAATGCTCAATAATATTTGTAGAAGTCAGGGAAGAAGATTAAATGAATCATATAAGGGTGTATTTATACCCTTCTGAAGAAACGATAGCTCAACGGATAGTTTTCTATCCGTTGCGGGCCACCGATCGATTGGTCGATCGACCGATCGATCGACCGCTCCTTCGACCACCATTTTTTCTCTCTGGTCGGTCGATCGACGGGTCGATCGCTAAGACGCAAGATCTTTGATCCCGACCTTCGGTCGACCCGTCAATCGACCGACGTGATCTTGCGTCTTCAGCAATTTGCAGGTCGATCGACCGCCCGAGCTACTGCCCAATTTGGGCTTCGATCGGTCGACCGACGTAGCTACTGCCCCTTTTCGGCACTAGTCGATCGACCGACCGGTCGACCGAAATAGCTGGTGCTCTTTACTTTACCCTATTCGATCGATCGGGCGGTCGATCGAACTCAGGCTGAGTTGTATTTTTCAGTCGATTTCTTCCACGCTTCGTTTTCAGGTTCCGGCTTTTCAACTTGCATCATCTTGGAGAGCTTTCCATGTGACCTTTGGACTCGTCCAAGCGACTTTGGTGCACTCGTCAATCTTCGAGAATTTTCTGCGACGAACCCAAGCGCGACGATCAATGTCCTTCCGATTTATCGATTTCTTCGATTTTTCTGATCGAGGACATCGAACGCTGCTGATATGGAACCTGAAATATATTCTTAATGAAATCATTAGTTCCATATTTATTATCATCAAAACCGAGATTAAGACCAAGGTTGAAAACCTAAGGCCAACAACCCTGCCATCCCTCCGACGCCCAGATGTTGCATAGCCGATCCCATACGTCGACCTGCATCCAGATTGACCTGTGTCCCTTGAGCGCATCCATAGGTGTATCTCTATTACCGCTTATAGTCGCCCGCACCTCATCCCGCGCCCGATGGAGGATATTGTTGAAAAGCTTTTTATTGTAAGCTTCCCAAACATCCTTCACCTGAGCCTGAATGGCGGGATCCCAGTGAAAAATCATATCCAGTATAGTTTTAGAATGCTGAACATAAAGCATGATAACTACTTACTTTAATAGCTTAATAAAAGTTGTTTCATAAATCCTAAAAGCTTCATCTCAAACGAAACCAAATCCTAAAAGCTACAATTCAAATGAAACCAACATGTGTCCATAAGTATATCACTGAGTTATCAAAATTTGCAAAATATACAACTCAAATGAAACACGGGAAGTACACTTAATTAATTTCTACTTAATTATCTCTCTCCCTAAATATCTTACCAAAAGGAAGATATGAAATCAAATACATGGATGGTTAGCTCATAGCATCTTAGATGGTAAATTCCTTGCCTTGTAAGCATAAGGTTAACAACTATACATTAATTATATATCCTATCATGAAACATTGAGACAACTAAAAAGTTGCTGGTTAATTAGCACATACACATCATCCATGCTTAAAGCATCAAGTTTTCAATCTCAAAAATGACCACCATATCTAACTCCTGTACGACAAAAAAAGGTACATTATAATATTCATTTATCCACGGTAAATTAGTTTATTATTATTCATACACAATTACAATGTACACAATTAATATATGAAATAAAATTCATCACTGTTCAATCTACCTTAAGAGCCATCACGGTTTTGGATAATGAAATAAAACATCATAAAAAGAGAGTGATCTTTATGAGGTTAGACAGTAATTGATAACTGGTGGAGTATTATGTATGTGATCTGGGTTCTGCTACTGCAATCTGTTGGAGTTCTATGTCTCTCATGTATAAAATCATTGGCCAATTCTTAATATTTTATAGTATCTAAAATTAATAAACTGTGTACCTCGAACTCGGATCATAATAAATCTCGATTATGTTGCGGCACGTGGATCCATGAACGTCATGGCTCCTGAAAGAACCTCTTGATAATAGAGGTGATATTGCGAGCAATATCGTCCTGCTCGAATCTACAACACAAGTATAATAACATAAGTAGTAATTAATTAATTAACTATTATAAAAAATAAACTTTGATACTTACTTAAAAACTTGTCTATGCAAAATTAAAGTAGATGCATATATTTGTTAAAAATGAAAAAGGGCTTTGGACTTTGCAAGAACAGGGAAAATAACATCCTTGTTTTTCACCTTGCTGATGGGACATTGATCTCATCAAGCTTTTTTTACCTTAACTGCAACAATATGTTACAACAAATAATTATTTTCTCATCATACTTTGGTTCTCATAGTCATTATTAGAAACTTCCGGCTCTTCTTTCATTATATTCTAATTTGTGTTATAATCTAAATATATATAGACTTAGTTTTGTTACATGGAGAAGCTTTACTCTTGGAATTAGAGATGTTGGTAGAGTGATGCTAAAGGTCCCTTAAACAATACTTCATCCCAACAAACTAACCAAACACTCAAGTTGTCATTACAACAAACTAACTATCTCACATGATAGTAAAATTACACGCTAGAAGAGATCAAGTGTAACACTTATGTTGTTGACATCAATTTTAGTTGTATATATTATATATAAACTACAAAAATTTATAGAACTACGGTTACAAAAGCAATAATACATCACAGCATATGCCTACAATTAAATGTTTGAACTGAGGCATCCAATAATCTGCCACCATTAAAGGGGGGCGAGAAAGAAAACTGGATTCTGAAAACTCTAAAAAATGTTACATTATGTGCACATTCAAAAGTTTTACCTATGAAAATTATTAGTGTAGCACAAATCTCAGACAGGCAAAAAGAACAAAAATAGAGCCATATTTTACCAGAAGCTCCTGTGGTCAACAATGGACTAGTGGAGCCACCAGCAATCTAATAGGTGCTATTGAGTAATCACTACAACACATCGTTGGAATTCTGACGGCAGATTATAAAGAAATTTTGACGTCGGATGGAGTAAATATATGCATTCTGACGACAGTGAATCCATCGAAAACGCGTGTCGAAAACCTTCCGCTTAATTTTAAATATTGACGTCTATCCAGGCGTAAAGATTTAAATTTCGACGGCGTGTGCCGTCGAAAAGAGACGTCAGTATTCAAAACGACGACGTTATGCTTAGCATATTGACGTCTAAACAGGCGTCAATATGCAAAGCATATTGACGTCTAACAGGCGTCAATATGCAAAGCATATTGACGTCTAAACAGGCGTCAATATGCAAAGCATATTGACGCCTGCAGAGGCGTCAATATGCTAATTAACCTTTTTTTTTCATTTTTTTAAATAAATTTTACTCGTAATCAATAATTAATATATTAATTAATTAATTAATTTAAAATTAATCAAATTATCATCAAAATTCACAATTTTATTTAATTGAAACAGTAATACAAAATTTAATTTAAATAATACTCAGTAATTTTATTTACAAGTAAAATTAAATAATTTAATCCATTTCCTCCTCCTCCTCGTCTTCTTGTCTTCCTCGTCGTTTGCTTCGTCGAGATGAACAGAAAATTTACGGCCGTTTGCTGATTCGTTTGCAGAAAATTTACGGCCGTCGCTGCCTCGTCGTTTGCTGATTCGACGAGCAAAATTTACGGCCGCCGGTTGCTTCGTCGAGATGAACAGAAAAAAAAAATTAGTTAATTACGGATTCGTCGACGTGAAGAACGAAGGAAAAAAAAAACACAGCAGCAGCAGCGACGGAAGGAAGGAAGAAAAAAAAAAAAAAACAGCAGCGACGGAAGAAGAAAGAAAAAAAAGAAAAAAAAAAAGAAACAGCAGCGACGGAAGAAGAAAGAAAAGAAAGAAAAAAAAAACAAAAAAACAGCAGCAGTAGCGACGGAAGAAGAAAGAAAAGAAAAAAAAAATAAAAAAACAAAAAAACAGCAGCAGCAGCGACGGAAGAAGAAAGAAAAGAAAAAAAAAAAAAAACATCAGCAGCAGCGACGGAGGAAGAAAGAAAAAAAAAATAAAAAAAACAAAAAAACAGTAGCAGCAGCGACGGAAGAAGAAAGAAAAGAAGGAAAAAAAAAAAAACAGCAGCAGCAGCGACGGAAGAAGAAAGAAAAAAAAAAAAAACCAGCAGCGACGGAAGAAGAAAGAAGAAGAAAAAAAAAACGACAAGAAGGAGCAGCGACGGAAGAAGAAAGAAGAAAAAAAAAAAAAAGAGTAGCGACGGAAGAAGAAAGAAGAAGGAGCAGAAATCGGACGGAAGAAATTACCTGCTGATTCGACGACGGAAGAAATCGGACGAAGAAATCGATCGGCAGCAGCGAACCGATACTTTAATGGAAGAAGAAGGAAGAAGAAGAAATAGAAATCGATCGGAAGAAGAAAGAAGGAGCAGAAATCGATCGGAAGACGAAGGAAGAAATAGGCGCGCGGGACTTCAAAAATTTAGGCAGTGAACCGATACTTTATAGGTAAAACTTATATTTATTTAATTAAGTAACTATAGCAATAATTAAAAAATATATATATATATATATATAATTTCGTACGTTCTGCAGCTGAAATGAAATTTCAGCTGCTTACCGTACGTTCACGGGTTGAAATTTTCAACCCGTGATACTTGCTTCGACGACCGCGCGTTCGCGCGGGAAAACATTTCGACGCCACATGCGTCGAAAAGGTGGCGTCGAAACATTTCGACGCCACCTGCGTCGAAATGGTGGCGTCGAAACATTTCGACGCACCGGCGTCGAAATATTTCGACGCCACCTGCGTCGAAAAGGTGGCGTCGAAACATTTCGACGGCACCTGCGTCGAAACGCTGGCGTCGAAATATTTCGACGCCAGATGCGTCGAAACGCTGGTGTCTCAATTTTTCGACGCTGCCTTTCCGACGAAAAAATGCCGTATTTCCCGTTTTACATATCGACGTCTAATATAGACGTCGATATTTTTAAATTTTTTTGCAACCGTCCTTAAACATTTCGACGCTTCTTCGGACGTCAAAAAATAAACGTCGTTATTTCGAAATTTTCTTGTTGTGAATTGAGACATTTATAACGTACTCTTGGAACTAGCAACTGCTGTAAATAAAGAAATAAATTGTTGTCTTCTATCTAACTAAGGAATATCAATACTAATATATCCATGCAACAAGGTTCTCTTTCACCGTAGAATTAAAAGACCATTAAGTATACTAAAGTAAAGTAGTATTAGAAGCTAATATGTCACTATCAACAAAGCATATATCTACTATTATTTGCAGGACTTGAGACTAGCTCTTTTATGCCCTTTTGTTCTCTGGAAGAATAGCCTCAAGTGCATTTACTAATTTAAACAATATCAACCATAAGACATGACCAAAGATAAGAAAAATAAAGCCTTGTAGCCATAAGTTTATCATTAAACTAATTCTAAACTATTCAATCCAAAACCATAACGAATTTAATTTACATGGAGAAAACAATGAGACTTTAGTTAGTAGAAAGTAATTATCCATTTACCAGGATGATTGATAGGTCTTGTTATTATTCGGGAAGAATATGGTTTAAAGTGTTTGAATGATAAACATATATACAAATTGGTTGTATGTAACCTTTCCAATTTGATATGGTCTTCTTCCCACAAAAATGTATGGACAAAGAGGAGCTGGTTTCAAGCTACCCAGTAGGGTACTTCCATCGTATCAATGCTTTTTGCTACCTAAACCCAATTTACCAATTACTTTGAACTAAACCCAATAGTCAAACCCCCAAAAAATAATCAAGCCAAACATATTGATTCTTCAGAACATACCATAGAGGGTAAAGTTCAAGTCTAGCAATATCATCAAAAGTGTTGAAAACCCAATGATGCTGAAGATAAGCTACAAGTCTAGCAATCACATGTCCAGAAAATATCATGGAAAAAGAAGGTAGCAGCAGCCATAGAGATCTGGCAGACTGGCAGTGGAGAAAAAGGATATCAACCAAGCACAATAGATACCTTCCATGAAAGGATCCAGCCCTCATGAATTATGATAATAGGCAACACTACTCAGCATTCACCATTAAAGGAAGAGCTTTAGGTTAAAAGTACACATACTAATAGTTATATATTCCTTAACACATTGCTCAATAAAAGGTGGGACTTCACTTAGGCCCATGGTTATGCAGATATGGTCTGGGCTAAAGCCTAGGGGAAGGAGGAAATCAAATAACAAACATCTCTTTATATGGGAGAGCACTCAAGTTGTCATTACTTTCCAAAATCAGTATTAGTATTAAAGGTTTAGTTCATCTCATGTCACCTTGAGATTATTAAAGATTAACCAAGAAGTGTCAATATATATAACCAATGTAAAAATTATGTAAAACACAACAAAAATTATGCAAAACAAACTTTTAGTGCTTGTGAACATTATATATTAATTATATTGTTGGTGAGCACAAGAACATCAAATGGTTTACAATGTATCTGTCATTTAATTAGATCCAACTACCTCATGAATCCATGTTTGATCGTTTGTCAAGTCACAGTGAGTTAGTGCTTGTGAACCCAGACTTTTCCTTGTTGACCGAGAGGTCTGCTTTGGAAGGGAGGACCAGCTGGCCCTCCACGTTTCCGTCTCCGGGTGAAACCCTAGCCGGCGACGGCTAGGGTTTCGGTGGCCCGAGAGCGAGAGAGAGAGAGAGAGAGAGAGACCTGTTGCGAGGGGCGGTGCAGGCAGGCGACGGTAGGCGGGCGATGGCAGGAGAGCGAGTGAGAGAGGGCAAGTGAGCGGGGAAGAAAAGAAAGGGTTCGACATGGGCTAAGCCATTTGGGACCCTAACGGTGTTGCAACCGCAACTGGCGGTCGCAAAAGGGCAGTCGCAAAGCTGTCGTAGAGCCGTCGCGTGTCATTAAACTTGCAACGGTACACATGGCGGTCGCGGTGCCGTCGCAAAAGTGGCTTCTCCGCGATCGCCTATTGTACGCGATCGCAAAATGATCGCATCTGCGACCGCAACAACTGCCGTCGCAAAATGCATGATTTTTGGTAGTGTCTGCTTTTGGAAATCATAGTCAATCTCCATTTGATGTTATTCACACTGATGTTTGAGGACCCTACCGTGTTACTTCTCTTTCAGGGCATAAATGGTCTGTTACCTTTATTGATTATTTTAGTCGAACAACTTGGGTTTATTTGTTAAAGAGTAAAGATGAAGTGTTGCGATGTTTTAAAGCATTTCACGTGATGATAAAAACTCAATTCAGTACCAAAATCAAAATCCTTCGCTCGGATAATGGTACAGAATACACCGGCAAAGAGTTTCAGGACTAGTTAGCTAAAGGGATTCTTCATCAAACTACTTGTGTTGATACACCTGCTCAGAATGGTGTGGTAGAAAGAAAGAATCGCCACCTATTGGAAGTCACTCGATCTTTACTCTTTACCATGAACATGCCAAAGTCTTTTTGGGGAGAAGCCATTTTGACAACTGCTTATTTAATTAATCGCATACTGCTTCGGACTTGGAGTTCAAGTCACCACTTGAACGTCTTATTGGAGATATGACTTTCATTGTACCTCCTAAGATATTTGAGTGTGTTTGTTTTGTACATGATCATCGCCCCTCACTTGGTAAACTTGAACATCGTTCCTTGAAATGTGTATTTGTTGGATATTCAGCTATTCAAAAAGTTACAAGTGTTATTTCCCACCTCAAAAGAAGATATTTGTGAGTATGGATGTAACCTTCAGAGAGACAGAGGCATACTATTTATTCGATCAGAATTTGGTAAATATTGTCCCTCCATCTCCCTCTACAGTATCAGATGAGTTCCTCTACTCACCATATTCATGTCCCGAGATACCACATCGTGAGGGGGAGTCATCTAGAGTTCAAGAAGAGGCGCACATAGCTGCAAATGATGGAGGAAATGATAATGGAGTATCTATTCAGGGGGAGCAGTCTGTAATTCCTGCTTCACATGATGATACTGAGACCACTATGAATTCTCCTAGAGTTCAAGAATCTCATCATGTTACAGCTTCAGATGATCCTGACCCTGGTAACATCTCATCTCCTTCTTCTTCTTTAGATTTACCCATTGTCATTTGTAAGGGTTCTCGCCACCATGTCCTTCCTTCTCATTACCATTATGACATCTATCATTATGTTTCCCATGAGTCTTTGTCCTCTAGGTATAAATGCTTCATTACATCATTATCCGATGTCACCATTCCCTCAAATTGGAAGGTTGCCATAGTGGACCCAAGGTGGAAAGAAGTCATGTTAGAGGAGATGAAAGCCTTAGCCAAGAATCAAACTTGGGAGCTTGTACCACTACCAAAAAGAAAATGACCTGTGGGGTGCAAATGGGTGTATACCGTGAAATAAACACTAGAAGGAAAGATCGATCGTTTCAAAGCTCGTTTGGTTGCAAAGGGGTACACTCAGACATATGGTATTGATTATGATGAAACATTTGCTCATGTTGCCAAGATGAATACTATTCAGACTCTCATTTCATGTGCTACAAATCTTGGGTGGAAACTACATCAGTTAGATGTGAAGAATGCTTTTCTACATGGTGATTTACAATAGAAAGTTTATATGGAGATCCCACCTGGGTTCGATATCACAGATATTGTTGGGAAGGTTTGTCGACTACGACGATCACTCTATGGATTGAAACAGTCACCTCGTGCCTGGTTTGACAGATTTCGTCAAGTAATTCTTAGTATGGGGTATAAACAGAGCAACAATGATCATACTTTATTTTTCAAGCATAACCAAGGAAAAGTGGCCATCCCCATTGTTTATGTTGATGACATAATTAATTGTTACGAGGGATGATATTGATGAAACTATCAGCTTGAAGGCTCAGCTTTTGCACAAGTATTTGAAGTTAAAGACCTAGGGGAACTAAGATACTTTCTACGGATTGAAGTAGCACACTCATCGCATGGTATTTTCTTATCTCAAGCAATAGGCATTGTTCTTTTTTCATATTAATGACTTCTCATGGGAAGTTCGATATGATTGACACTATTAAGAACAATATATTAGATTAATGACTTCTCATGGGAAGTTCGATATGATTGACACTATTAAGATCATTTGTTTGCCTCAAGTAATAGACATTGTTCTTTTTTCATATTAATGACTTCTCATGGGAAGTTCGATAGGATTGACACTATTAAGAACAATATATTAGATTATTTTTTGAAGGTGATTGTGGTCAGAGCTTGGGACATGCCTACGAGGGACAAAGCTGATGATATTAGTAGTTTTGAAATGATTCTACGAGATGCTAAAGTAAGATTTTTATTTATATTGTTAAATCTATATTTGTTTCTTCAATTGATAATCTCATATATTATAATTTTTTTTTTTTTTTTTTTGAGCAAAGATCACGAATACATGCGAATGTCAGAAAATCACTTATGGCGCAATTTAAACCTCTTATTAATAAATAAGATCAATCTTTAAACTAATTAATCTGTTTGCAGGTAGAAGTGCAATGAAGACGATTTTGCCTGAATTGAATGATGTAGGAAATGGTAACACCCAACATAAAAAACTTTTTGGAGTTGACGATCAAAATGGTGGACGTTATATTCCTCATAAACAAGGTTTACCTATCATTGATATAATATGTTAATGAATGTAGTTTAAAATGAACCCATATAAGATAACTAATTTGTGTTAATTTCGTAAATTTTTCAATGGGTACTTGCACATATTCGATTCTTGATTTAAATACAATGCCAACATGTATAATAAATTAAATTATAGAAGTAACATTTCACACTAAATGTAATTTATTGACATTGTGCTTATGTCATAAATTCAGATAGTTTAAATGGAGATCTTATATTTTCAACTTGTTAATAATGGTGGTAATTCTGTTGATCATGGGAGATATCAGAGACTAGTGGGAAGATTGATATATCTTTCACATACCATACCAGATATTACATTTGCTGTGAGTGTTGTAAGTCGATATATGCATGATCCACGTGAGCAGCACATGTAAGCTATGTATAGAATTCTAAGATATCTTAAAGGTTGTCCTGGTCGAGGCTTATTATTTTCTCGACAAGGTAACTTGAAGATAGAAGGTTACATAGATGCCGATTGGGCTGGATGTCTAGATGATCGTCGATCCACCTCTGGATATTATACATTTGTTGGTAAAAACTTAGTCACCTAAAGAAGTAAGAAATAAATAGTGGTTGCTCGTTCTAGTGCGGAGGCTGAATATTGAGCTATGTCTCTAGGTGTCTATGAGTTGTTATGGTTCAAAAACCTCATGCTAGAGTTACATCTTAATTCACAAGAACCGATTTATCTTTTCTGTGATAATAAAGCTGCTATTGAAATTGACAATAATCCTGTGCAGCATGACAGAACGAAACACATAGAGCTTGATCGTCACTTGATCAAGGAGAAATTTGAGAACGATGATATTTGCATTCCATTTGTTCGATCCTCTGAACAGTTAGCCGATATTTTCACCAAGGGATTAAATAATATTTCATTTTCTTCTATTGTACGCAAGATGAGTTTAAATGATATATTTGTACCATCTTGAGGGGGAGTATTATAATATAGGGGTACACTTGTAAATATACTCTTACTAGAGGACTTTTGTGTAAATTGTTATAGTATTAATAAAAGCATGATTAATAGAGAGGTGACCTAACCCTAGAGGTTAATCACTCTCTTTTCATCTTCCACAAAATAACTTGTCAACAGTTGTTTAAAATTTGCTATCAAATACTTCCTTATAGTTGCCTGAATTCAAGAACTTTGTGATCAAATAAATAAATAAATAATAAACACAATGCTTCTCGAAGAATAAACATAAAAAAATAAAAAAATAATAAAAATTATGCTTGTAGAAGAATAAACATACCTTTGACTCTTACAATATCATTTCCATACTATTAATCTCATTAGGATTATGATTGTCCATAGCAAGCACATCCCACAACCTCACCACAACTACTTTAAGAGCTTAATTAATATAATCAACCTTTCCACCTACTTACAAAGCATAAACCAACCTTTTCGCCTCAACAATGTAAACTCAGTCATTATATATCTTTTATAGTACTGATAATGATAGTCAAACGAAGCATCACAAAGAATACAAAGCATCACCAATAAAAGTTGTTATCTGCTGAGATATCCTTGACTGAGTAGACTGCTGAGAATTACGAAGCAGTCAAATGGACTGATGCAGCAATTATTGCTCGCTTAATTGGTGAAATATTTAATATCTAATAGTTTATTGTCACGTGTTATAACTGATATCTGATGAGATATCCTTAACTAAGTAGACTGTTGAGAAATATGAAGTAGCTAAATGGATAGATGCAACAATTATTGCTAGCTTAATCGGTGAAATATTTAATAGTTTGTTGTCATCTTATAATAATTGACAATTGATCTTTTATTATGTTGTAGAAAAGAAAAAAGTTAGTGAATACGAAGCATCATCAATAAAAGTTGATATATCCTTAGATCTCCTTGAATTTGGTTTTCCAATGAAGATTTTACGGCTCAGAATCAATCTTAATTAAGTAGGACATATGTATAATTCCTAATTGATCTTTGAGAAGAGAAAAAAAAAGAAAAACATCAGCTGAGATCTCCTTTTGAGGTGGAATATGAAGCAGTCAAATGATTGATGCGGATAGATAGAAATAATTTTGTTTTCTCATTTTATTATGTTGTCCTAATTAATTATACATCAGGCAAATGGAATTTATGCATACACAAAAAAAAAAGGTTTTCCAATGGACACTCTACATCTCAGAATCAGTGTTATCAATAGAAAAAAAAAAGTTTTCCAATGGAGACGGTACATCTCAATGTATAGCTAATAATTGAGGCTTTTATTTATCAATCTAATTACACATCAGTGAAGAAAGAAGCTGATTATTTTTCATTGACCTGAATACGAAGTAGTTCAATTCTAACGAATGGAAAAAAATTTGGACACTGTACAGCTCAGAATCAGTGTTCTCAATAGAAAAAAAAATTTGCTTTTCCAATGAAGATTGTACAACTTAGTGTAAAATTAATAACAGAGGCTTTTATTAATTAGATTGTCCTATTTAATTACATATAAGTCAAGAAAGAAGTTGATTATTTTTCATTCACCTAAAGTAGTTTAATTCCAACAAATGGAAGAAAAAAATTGTTTTCTTAATTGTTATTACATAAAGCATCATTAATCACTAAAAACATAGAATTTAGAATCTAACACGTGGATGAGTTCTCGAATTGACATTTGACTTTCAACTATTGTTACGGTTCTCCTTTTATATATAGATAGATGTAAACTAAGTGCATCAACTTTAACATATTGCAAGAAAGTTGGATGGAATCCAATATATGCAATTTTAAGGTACTACTTTACATATAGTGCCTTTAAATCCAACACTAACCTCTAACTAGGGGCGTATGCAAGATTTTGAAAATGGGGGACATAGAGATAGGATTGTTCACGAGTCGGGTTGGGTAAGGTTTGGAGAAAAAATTAGCCCGGCCCGACCAATAAGCAACCGGGTCGGGTCGGATTTTAAAGTAAAATTTTTTGAACCTGATCCGATCCGACCCGACCCGCTTGAAATCGAATTGAATCGAGTAATCAAGTTACCCGATAAAATAAAATAAAAAAGTATAAACCTCAAACCACGTGGGAAGACGCATCTTCCCAACGCGTCTCTTCTTGGGAAGACGTGTCTTCCCAAGATCTCTTAAGATCTCTTCTTGGGAAGACACGTCTTCCCAAGAAGAGAAGAGATATTGGGAAGTCGAGCAATAGCTTGAGTGGCTGCTACTTCTTGGGAAGAGGTGGCCACGTGGGCCGCTGCTTCTCGAGAAGACGCGGGCTGAACAACCAGCGTCTTCTCAAGCTGATTTATTTAAAAACTTTAATATATATTTAAATAATAATAAAAAATATATAATTAATCAGGTAAACGGGTAATCGGGTTTCAAAACTTGGATATGAAATATTTAGTTTTGGATTTTGTCTATCATTTCTTGATATCATGTATTACTAAGTATCACATTCGATGTTGTGTTCTATTCCGTTGAGTTGATTGACTTTGGGTTCAAAAAAAATATTTTTAAATCTTAGCTTTGACTTTTGGTTGACTTTTTTTTTATTATTGATGCCTAACGGGGAAGAAAAATCTAGGATATAATGGGAAAAGATATAGAGAAAAATATACATATAGATATGAGGTGTTCTATCATATAGATATGCATGTTGTTAGAAGGATAAATTCCTAAGTTGATACTCTTTATTCTTAAAGTGAAATTATATTTTTAAAAGTATTTCTCATCATAAAAAATGAGGAGATTGTTGGCTTAAGGTTTTCATCATTGTTCTTAATTTTAGTCTTGATGATTACAAACATGAAACTGATATTTTCATTGAGTAATAATTTTATATTCCAAGTTGGATTGCATGCGACGTTCGCGATCGAAAAATGATCAAATCACCAAAAATCTGAAGGACGCTCGTTGATGCTCGAAATTCGTCAAAAAGTTAGAGTATATATTTAGGGTATTTAGAATTCATGTATATCATATTTATAATGCAAAAGAAACCACAAAAAAAAAAAAAATCGACATCCGAAAATATAAAGAAATGATAAAAAGGCTAAAATGCTGAATTTTGGCCAGATTTGAGCATGATGTTCGGTCAACCCAAGACCAGCGCAAGATCAATCAAAATCACGACGTGGAGGTTAACATTAGAAATATTTGATTTAAAAGATTCGCTTATCAATGCTCACGAGGAAGAGTTCAAATGTATTTTGAAAATGTTTAGGAAAGATTTGAACATGTATATGAACTAGGGCTGAGCATCGGGCGGGTCGGGTCAATACCCAACCCGACCCGATCGGGTATAACCTGAAAAAATGAAAAATAAATACCCGACCCTACCAGAATTTTTAATCGGGGCCCGACCCAAATAACCCAAAAAAATCGAGCCCTGACCCGATTAACCTATTTAACCCGAATGCAGCCTGTAGGGAGGAATTGAGGATCGCCGAGTGAGGACAAGCGTCGGGCAGCCGGGGTGGTGATTGCCGAGTGAGGAGGAGGAAGAGGAGGTGAGGAGGCGACTGCCGGAGAGGAGGAAGAGGAGGCGATTGCCGAGCGCCGAGTGACGGAGTGAGGATGAGGCGAGGAAGACGCAATATGCGAGATTCGATGTCGTCGGACGCGAACGCGAGGGAGGACCAACGTCGACGACTTGGTGGGCCAGCGGGGATGCGGAGTGGGCGGCAATCAATAGTTGGGAGTTGGGTTAGGGAGGGGGGCAGGCTCGGGCGTAGCGTCTGGTAGGGACTGGGGCTCAAGTATATGTTGTTGGTGAAATGACCAACACTAGAGTGGGGGTGAATAGTATATTTACTAATTTTTTGCATAATTTCGATTTTAATCGTTTACTTGATTACTTAGGCAAGTTGCAATTTATCAACTAAATGTGGAAGCAATAATAAAGCAATTTAGCACACACAAAGATTCTAATGCTAACACAATAATTTATAGTGGTTCGGCCCCAATGCCTACTCCACTACCCAAGCACCCCGCTTAGGATTTCCAAACTAATTTAACTAGATTAATTAGTTTCCTTACAATGAGGACTTTACACCGGGAAGTCTCCGCTCTCAAACCGAATGCACTTCCACACTCGGAAGTATCCCGCATTCCTACCGAGAGCACTCTCCCACCTCAACCTAAAGACAACTCAACTAATCCTAGTAAACTATGTTTACAATGGTGGGTTTAAGCCTTAACACCAAGGCAACCACCAACTCAATCAACCTAGCACTCTAGGTTTACACAAGTGGTATACAATGAAAATAACCAAGAAAATACAATAACAATTGAAACAATAAACAAATCAAACTATACTTAGCTCCAAAAGAAACTCCTCAGACCTCTTGATGCAATGAGAAGATGAATCTTGAAGGTTCAAAGGCTGGATCAAGGTTTTTATCATAGAAACTAGGGATTGCAAAGAGATGACTGAAGAAATTCTTTATAGATGATCAAATATGGCTCAATTGAAGCTTGGATAAAGGGTGAAAGGCTTGCTAATGCTTCTATTTATAAGCCTTGAGGAGATGGCATGAAACAGCCACCTCAACGGACGAAAAACTAGTCGTTTTCACCGTCCGATCGCAGGTCCGGTCGATCGTCTGTCGACCAACCGACCGAGCGACTGAAGGCATACTACCATTTCTGGCACATTTTGGTCGACTGTTCGATCGACCGACTTGCCTACTGCCAGTTTTTGGCAGCAATCGGTTGATCGACTGGTCGACCGAAACTGGGCAGACTGGTTGGTTTAGCTCGTTTCTGGATTTCGTCTTCACTAACTCTACTTATATAACATTTACTAACTTTAAGTTAATAACTTTAAAACATAAATGTTATATAAGAATTACCCACATTTGGATTCAATAAAAATATATAAAATCAAAATTCTTAAGAATCAAAATTTAGTTTTTGGGGTCTATTACAAATTTCCGAAAAATAAAAATTTTCTAATCTCCCGGATCAAATATGGGTAGGCTAAAGGCTTCCAAAAATTCTTTGAAAATATCTCGTTATCTAATTTTTACCCAAAGAACAATTATCATCGTTTTTTTGTGTCAAAAAAATGTTTAGGTCATATAGCCCTCTATGGAGCTCCCTAGGCTTAGTGAATTTCAGAGCGATTTTCAGGTTTTCATGTTTTGAGATTCGGGTTTAGTTTTTGGGTTCTTATACATCATCATGAGGATTTATAATATAAACAAGACACCCTAAACTTAGACTCTATCTTCCCGAAGAAACCCGAGCGTCCTTGCCGATTTCTCCAATTTCTTTGATTTTTCCGATCAGGGACGTCGAGCGCTAACCGACTTGGAACCTGAAAGATTTCTCAATGAAATATTATTTCTATATTTTTTATCATCAAAACTCAGATTAAGACCAAGATTGAAAATCTTAAGCCAACATATGTAACTGGTTTAACATAAATCGGGCGGGTCAGGTTAAATAGGATTTTCACCCGAACCCGACCCGACCCGTTATACCCGAATAACCCGACCCGAATTGAATTTTTGGATCGGTTTTTTTGAGTTTGTCGGGTCGGATCGAGTTTTGTTCACCCCTAATATGAACAAAAAATGAATGAATTATAAATAAAATCCAAGTCAGTCCAATTGGCTGATAGATAACAACAAAATTTGCTAACCAACCATCATTCCTTGCCGCCAAATTAATAAAATCCAAATGATTTTTTCTCTTTATTAATTTTAGTGAAAATTTCTTATTTACGGTGAATTTTGCTCCTCAATTTCTCATTTTCAATAGACTTACGCTTAGGGTGAGTGAGTTTCAGTATCCTATATTTTTTATGATATAAATCCTATTTTGTATAGGATCAATTCTTAGATTTTGGAGCTAGACCTTACTCTATTGCAACCTAGAATCAGATCCTATCCAGAATCGTAGGTGCTGTTTGGTTGGCGAAAATTATTTTCTGCTTTGGTTCCAGTGAAATTAAAAACTTGATTTCTAATTTTTTAGATTTCTGAAAATGCGTTTGGTTAATAAAAACAATATCAATTTTAGTCAGTTGAAATTAATGAATATTTATTTAGTTATAAAAAATAATAATAATTTTTTATGAATATTTTTAGTAGTAATTAAATATTTAGTTAGTTTACAAAATTAAATATTTGTTAATATGATTATAAAATATTTATATGATTTAATTAATTAAGTCATTGATAATTTAAGATTTTTTGTTCAATTAGATATAAAAATTAATTAATAGTTATTATAAAATTTTAAAAAAAATTCCAATGGTCTAAAATTAGTTTTGATTAAATTATAAATAGATCAACTTAAAAAAATTGAATTATTTAAAATTTGGATTTGAGTCAATTAGATATAAATTGATCTAATTAATTTATAAATTTAAGATATACTTTGAGTTGAGAATGATGATTTTTATTTTTATTTTTAAAAATTAGATATAATTTAATTTATTTTTAAATTAATTAATTATATATAAAAAATATTTATAATTACCAAGTTACCACTATATTTTGATAACAAAATCGACAATCTCGAAATCATAGAAAATAATATTATGATATTTTTATTTTTATTAAGAAAACTGATTTCGTTTTCATTCTAGTTTCAATTCAGTTTCATGAAAACGCTGAATCAACACGTTTTCGTAAGTAGTTTTGATTTCAGTGAAATCGAAACTATGAAAACAGATTTGATTTCGCTAACCAAACAGGCCCATAAGTTCTTGTTCTAGGTACCATATTAGAACCTGTTCTTTTACTGATCAAGTTCCAAAATAAGTTTTAAAATAAGTTCCAACATGTTCCAGAATGAAGTTCAACCGGTTTCAAAATAGGTTCCAACAAGTTTCAGAACGAATTCCAAAAGGTTGCAGGACAAGTTCCAACCGATTCCAAAATAAGTTTCAACAAGTTTCTAAACTGGTTCCAAGATAGATTCCGGGTATCGGATCCAATTACGGATACCCAATGTATTGGATCCGGAACCAGAACTGATTTTAACCGATTCTTTAATTTTGCTTCGCACCATATTTGAATTTAATTTGAATTTATTTGGAATCTATTCGATTTGGATTTATCCGGTGCCCATGCACGCTTCTACCTACTCTTAGATGCGAAGAGCTAAATATAATATATACATATACGAGAAAAAAAGAAAGAAATTATAGATAAAACCCAGATTAATCCAATCGGTCGATAGATAAGAACAAAATTTTCTAACCAACCATCATCCTCTCACGGCCAGCAAAAGGTCCCGACGCTGCGACGTAGGAACAGGAAACACAATCACAGCAAGCAAACCCATGAAACGAGGCCACGTGGTTATAATATGTACGTGTTCTCTCCTGATTGGTTTTTTTTACCATCGCCGTGCACGACTCGAGAGCAGCGACTCAGGTAACGGGCGGCCGTTCCCGCTCTAGACCACCGTTAGATCTAGATCGAACGTCCACGTGTGCATTCTGCGACGAACACCCCCCCCTCCTCTCACTATAAGGAAGAAAAGCCGCTCTCGCGCAGTAGCCCGAGGAGAGCGATCCAACGCCGAACCAAAACCAAAACCACAAAACACCAACACACCAACACAACGCAGTAAGCTCGATCGCCTTCCATCTCTTCTCTTCACTCTATTCGTGTTCTTCTCTCTCTCGCATGGATCGATTCATGTGCTCTCTGTTGCTATTATTCTCTCTGCTCTTTTCTCCTGTTGTTGTTTTGCCCCTTAGGGTGCGCCCCCTTCCTCCTCTCCGGATCGCTAGGGTTTTGGAATTCTTCTGCAATTCGACGGTACTTTGATTCTTTTTAGGTCATTTTTCTCTGTTTTTGAGCGGTTTCGACGGGTTTATATATGGATTTGGTCGTGATCCTGGTACTGTTTTGTGAAAAATGTGAACTTGCGATGGCGCGCAGATCGGTGAGGCATGGCGGACCGCCAGCAGTCGTCGGAGCCGGAAGAACAGATCGACCTTGACGGGGATAACGACATCGAGGAGGAGGACATGGATGACGAGGATCCCGTGGAGGACAATGTGTACCGGAAGTCCAGAGAGGAGTTCGGCGAGGAAGATGAGGACGAGCGTAGCTATGGTGGTGCTGATGAAGACAACGATGAGGATGGCAATGGTGGGAGGTTTGAGAAAGCTCCAAACTTAGGGGTTAGTGATGATGCACCTGTGGAAGGCGGTTGTCGAGAAGAAGATGAATTAGAGAAGCAACTTGAAGTGAAGGATGATGAGGAGAGTAGGAAGCGGTCTGAATTGCTTGCACTTCCCCCTCATGGGTCTGAGGTCTTCATTGGTGGGCTGCCACGCGATGCATCTGAGGAGGACCTTAGAGAGCTTGCTGAACCCTTTGGTGAGATCTTTGAGGTGAGAACGGTACCTAGTGGTGTTTCTACAAACAGATTTGTTGTTTTACTGTTATATAAATTAGTAACTTTTCATGTTGGGTTTTAGGTGAGGATAATGAAGGATAAGGATACCAAAGAAAGCAAGGGTTTTGCTTTCATAATGTTCACCAATGGCGATGCAGCTCAGAAAGCCATTGAGGGAATCCATGAGAAAGAGTTCAAGGTAACATGTGTGATTGTTAGCTGGATGCATTCTTGTTTGTTATATGCTATCATTGTAACTTTTCATTTTTATTTGTCTCTTTTAGGGAAGAAAATTGAGATGCTCCTTATCACAAGCAAAGCATAGATTATTTATTGGAAATGTGCCAAAGAGCTTGACCGAAGATGAGCTGAGGAAAATCCTTGAGGACAGTGGTCCAGGGGTTGAACATGTTGAAATGTTCAAAGTGGGGTTTCATCTGATAAAATTATGTCAGTGGCAATATTTTGATCTCCTGACTCATAATCCCAAATGTCCTTTCAATGGTTTTGCAGGATCCACAGAATCCAGCACGTAACCGTGGCTTCCTGTTTGTTGAATACTACAATCATGCCTGTGCTGAATATGCTAGGCAGAAAATGATGAATCCAAATTTTAAAATGGATGGAACTAATCCAACTGTCAGCTGGGCTGACCCTAAAAACTCAGCAGATTCGTCTGCTGCTGCTCAGGTAAGTGACTGTTGCAGATGAGCAGCACTGTCATCTCTTTATTCTTTAATTGTTTCTTTTATTTACAATCATCCCCAGTCATGCTTTTTCAAATTTCTCATAACAGTTACATTATATTTGTGCAATTTGATCTTGAAAATTTGCTCATTACAAAATAATTTTGCATATAGCAATTCTAAAAGTTTTAAATAAGCGTATGTTTCCTATAGCAGATCTACGTTTTAGAATATAGGAATATATTGTAATGTTTATCATTGTTCTTTGAACTCTGCTGTTCTGATTTCATTTTGTGTGAAAACAGTATTTGCAATGTCTTTTTCCCCATGATATAATTATGACCTATCGGTTGAGAGCACAATTAACTTCTGCTCACCCAATGTTTATCACTCTTTCCTAGTTACTATATCTGATTGGATACTGAGGAATTTGATTATACCTTGTTTAGGTCACATGTCTTACACTACGTGCATTTTTTAAGCCATTTGGAAGATTGCACAAAACAAGAGTAAGAAGACCATCATTATGCTAATAATAATAGCAACCTCTGTGATTGAATTACATCATTTGTTTCTTGTATGAAGATAAGTTCATTCTATGTACTAAAATTTGAATATGAAGTATTACTATTATGATAAGTAGGATTGTGGACAAAAAGCAAGCTTTTGGTTACACCTAAGAAAGATTCTAGTACATATACAATGAGTGTAGGAAGTTCAAGATGTCAGTTAGAGAGGATGGCAAATTTGTGTCAGGTCACTAGAGAAATTTAGGACTAAATTCATTAACTTGTTTGTCGAGGATAAAATCAGAATTAAAGTTTTAGATACTATGAATATGCCAAAAAAAACTATATAATTTATGATTGCTATATTTGGATTGATGGCATGAGATGAGGCAGAGGGCGACCTAATACATAAACTGATATTTAGAAACAATCAAGATACCGTATGATTTTTAATTTCACTATCAATATTGTACTTAATCTGTTGATCATGGATCTCTACTGACACAGCATGATACCATGTGCCAGATTTTGAGAAAATTAAGGATTCAATAGAAAAATTTTTGGAACACTATATATGATGAAGCTTGATATTTAGTTATAGTGATAATCATAATGATAAGTACTAACAAAAAATATATCAACTTGCATTTCGAATATTTGTCATGAAAAGGGACTTTTTTTGACAACATAAGATTTCAAGATTTCAACATAACTATTACGAAAGCTTATCAAAAAATGAATATTTAGTTACTTTTTTGTTGTTTCTAGAAATAGTAAAGTGAATATTTCGTCTTTGCAACAAGCATTTGATCTTTTGAATGATTATTAAAAAGCCATTCGTATTTCACATGAATCCAATAAGGACAATATCTACATAAATCCAAATCCATACAGATAATTAACAAAAAAACTCACATGTTTGGTTGCCCTTGACTAAATTCATAGACATTATCAATTTTGCCAACTGCAAATAGTTGGGCCGTATGGTTGGTTGTATATCTTGGTTGATTGGTTTGAAGTAACAATTAATAGATTGGCATGTATTATTCGACCAGTACTGAATAGTTTGGCATCTTTCAATGTAGTTGTATCAGTACCATATTAATCTAAGTGCCAAGATCAATGTGGGACTAATTATTATAGCCTTTATTGAAATTATCAGTCATTTGATTAAACTAAGTATACACCATCTCATACTATGGAACACCCCATTGGGATACACGTATCACCCTCGACTCCGATGCGAATAGCTCTTAAATCAAGAGAAGTTACACATCATTTAATCTTCGTCATATATACTCGTGGATCGCTTTAAAAGGTGATTATTTTTTATAAACTAAATCACCTCTACATCGATAGGTTAAGGCCTAACGGTGTATTGATATAAGGGTTTAGGGGCCAATTAATTTAAAAATTAGTTGTTTCTTAAAACTATCCACAGGTATTTGATGGGAGATGATATAAAATGTAGTTTTTCTCCGTTTGAAAGTCCAAATCGGACTCAAGGGTTGCCTAGAGGTTCCACGTGTATCCCAAGGATGTGTATGAGGTATTTCTATGGGGTGTACAGGTAAATTACTCTTTTATAATTCATTAGTTTAAGTGTTTATGCAATACTGCAAAGAAAAAAGTTTATAAGCAAAGTGATATGAATGCCCTGCAAAGTATTTTTGTAATTTGCAAAGTACAGGTAAATTACTCTTTTATAATATTATTTTTATTCAAGAGTTCAATACTTGGAGGTTCTAATGGACCAGATTCTAATGTGATTTATTGCTTCAATGCTTCTTTCGTACGCCAATTCCCATTTACTCTTCTATACATAAGCCTGTTCAGTGTAATAATAGTTGCTTCATTTATGTTAAGCCCAAGTGACTGGAAGATTCCTATTCAGATAGATGCATAGATATGTTATACTGATTGTATACAGGATTTATTAAATACTCTGGGTAGAAGATTTTAGTATTAATGGACTTAGCTTGTTTCTAACTGTTTGTGCTATCCTGGTGTAGTCCAACATCCATATTGAGTAGAAAAAGTAATTTCCATGTAGTAATCTAATTACATAGATTCGACAAATATGTATGTGCATATAATATAGGATCTATCAAGTAACTTATTCTGAAATTTATGAACTTGCTATGTTGAAACAAAAAAAAGAGAGTTTTTACTTCATTTTTGGTGTACTTTATGCGTTTAGAAAGGATTCTTTTCCTTGGCATCAAGTTAAAAAGTTAAAACCATTTCTTTGCATAATTCAGTACTGAAATTTTCTTTTATGCTTCTAGAACATGTGAGTTTTCTCTTGAATTATGGTGATGATTTAGAATTTTACAGGTGAAGGCTATCTATGTAAAAAATTTGCCAGAGAATGTCACTTCAGAACGACTAAAGGAACTTTTTGAACACAACGGAGAGGTTACAAAGGTTGTTCTGCCACCTGCTAAAGCTGGGCAAGGCAAAAGAGATTTTGGTTTCATTCATTTCGCAGAGAGGTCAAGTGCACTAAAAGCAGTTAAAGCAACTGAAAAATATGAAGTTGACGGTAACTATCTGTATTAAATTTTAATATGCTAAAATGTTTGGTAATAAACTGTAACTGAGTCGTTTATGTTTCATTGATTATTGATTACCTTGTTAGGTATGATGCAGGGAGCTGCTAGAATCTTTTTAAAAATTAAACACCACAAGAAAACTATTCCATTATCATTCTTCTTACACTATCCATGTTTACTAAACTTCCATCCCAAACCATATTGATATAATTATTAACATAATACTTAGCTAAACTATGAGCCAACATATGATTTACATTTCTTTGTAGATAACACCAATAGATAACCTCCTCACCTTCAGCCTCCTTCCAGATATCAATTAGCAGTCCTTTGACACTCCAGCTTTCATCATTTTTTTATTTTACAACTTCACTGTTTCAAGGCGATCCTTTGTCAAAGTTAGCTTCATTCTTCCACTACCTCTCAGTCTTCGTAAACAAGGAAACTGAAGTACCCAGTCATACAACCCATTTCAACCAAATCTGCATTAGCTACCTGTTTAGCAACATAATCAACAGCTCCCCTATAACTTTCCTGATACCATGCAGCATCACAAAAGAAGAATAAAATCAACATTTTGTGGATTTAAGTCTGCAGAAACCTAAACTTGATTTACCATCCTCCCACGGAATTGTCTCATAACTCTTTGATTCCAGCATGAAAATTCAGCTAATATACTATTCATTGACATTGAAGAGCTATTTTTTCCTTCCAAATACACTAGGGTTTCTATATTTCCTATTATCATCATGATTTTCTGCCATTTGTCTACTAAATATCAGCCTTTCCACATCTCCAAAGTCTTCCAATTTTCATCAGCAAAGAAAAAGTGAAACTGAACATGCATAGCTTCATTTCAACCAAGATTAGGAATCTGACATCTCTTTCCTCTACATTTTTACAATATGATGTCTGCCCATCAATTCAGTAGTTGGAAGTCTCTGCCATGCCAACTTCCAAATAAAATTTTCACTCTTGGAGACACCTTTAAACTTCATAACAGCCATTGCACCTCATTATCATCAGTTATACACCTCTCATTGTTAAAATTATAAGCAACTTTACAAGAACTCAGACCTTTTCGATTTTTAGTCCAAATCCATTCATCCGTAACATTTTCTTTAGACAGATACAACAACAGAATCTGAAAACCAGTCTCATGAAGTAACTCAGCCAAGCTTTAGAAAATCCCATTCTCCCTCTGTTATCTAATCATTAGCATTTTTCATATATTGCCATCTCCCCAATGTTAATAAAAGTGAGCCATTTGTTGAATAGTGCACTTTCCACCCAAGGATCTAACCACAATTCGGTGTATCTTCCATCCCCAACACTTATACTCAGACTGCTTTTTATTCCTTAACTGTTCTCGTAAATCTTTTGCAAAACTATGATGTATCTTCAGCTCATTCAGCCTCAAAGGATGATGCTTAGGATAATTTTCCTTTCAAGCACACCCATGTATCCTCATCCTTACGTATTAAATGTCCCTAATATCCACAAAAGGGAATTTTCAAGCTTATGTTAAAGTTTCGGTTACTTTTAACTTTATATCAAAAGTTGCTTTGCATTTTCATTTTCTATAACATTTTTCTTCTTTTTAAATTGTCATTACCAAAGGGCATGTTTTGGAGGTCTCCCTTGCCAAGCCTCAAGCTGACAAGAAGGTTGATCACACTCCAAAACCTGGGCTTCTCCCACATATGCCTCCATATCCTCCTTATGGTTATCCAGGAGATCCATATGGGGCTTATGGTGGCGGATATGGTGCGTCAGGAGCTGGACAGGTTGGTTATGAGGAAGTACTACAGGAGATTCAGCTGTCAATCAAGCACTGTCTTTCTTTACTGTAACAATTCTTGTAATTTTTGCAGCCAATGATATATGGTAGAGGCCCAATGCCTGCAGGCATGAGAATGGTGCCAATGGTGCTACCTGATGGTCGCCTTGGATATGTTTTGTGAGTGTCTGACTTGTGGATAATGACTAACTTTATATCATTTATTTTGTTTGTTTGTTCATACTTTGCCGTTGAATTGTTCAGACAACAGCCTGGTGCGCAGTCCTCTCCTCCTTCACATAGGAGGGGTGATCGTAGTGGTGGATCTAGCGAGGGTGGAGGTAGAGGTGGCGATGGAAACCGCAGCCGCCGCTACCGTCCTTACTGATTTGTTGTTTTGCAATGCTGTTTGTGCTAGTATTAATTTACATACTTAAATGCCAAAGACGAAAAGATGCAAACTCTCATGATAGTTGTGTATCTAACATCCAACTTAACATTTTTATTGCAATTATTTACTTTTCTAAGAACTGTGCAAATTCTGAGTTAATATATATATTTTTTCCAAGTGAATTATAAAGATTTCTTGCTCATGACACTCAAGTTTGATCTACGAAAGATGCAAGTTCATTGTCATTGATAGGATCCTTTATGCAACATCTGGATATTATGTGAATTTGAGATGCCATGACATCCATTCTTTTGTTGTTTTGACCAAATCGAAACTTATATTGACTTCTTGATTTGGAATTTAATATGCTTTGTTGGCACATTTTATTTCTTATTATACTGCTCCAGATTTACTACTATGTCATCAGATTCAAATGATTTGTCATGCAGCAATAGCAATAGCATGCTGTCCTCATAAGCACAAAAGGGCGGACAGTTACAGGAAATGATTTATCATTTCCTGAACGATTTATCATTCAGGAAATGCTTTAGGCATTTCACTCTTTGTAGAATGCTTCAGGCATTTTACCCTTATAGAATGCTTCATGCATTTTATCCATCGTAGGAAATTACTATTTTGAATTAAAAAAGGATTTCAAATGATTTTACTTAATGCTGCAAGAAATACAAATTTAAACATAATATTTTTTAAATTGACAATGTTCCAAGTCTAATGGAACTGTTCTTTGTCTAGTCTAGTGTAGCTGTGTTGGAGAATAGTAGGTACTAGAGGGAGGTATTAATAATTAGTTGGTACACTATTTGGATTTTATAGATTATTTAAACAAAGTGTATCAACTATGTGTTCATAAGTATTCCTTGGAATTTACACAATTGATAAGAATAGAAGGAACGTACAAACACATGTAATTTGTAGTGGTTCAGTTTCAAATTAAGCCTACCTTTACTACTTAAACACCCGGATTTCAACCAATCCACTACCTATATAAGACCAACCTACGTCCCATAATATTTACAATGTCAAGTAACCAAAACAAATATAAAACAACAAATAGCAAGTAAAGAGGAAAAAATGCTTAACAATTAGAGCACAAGTCTTCTCCTTGTTGCCTGGCGAAATTTTAACAACTCTTCAAGATGATGCATTTCAAAATCAAGAAGCTAGGTATGATAGAATGAACCAAGTGAGACTCAAATTATAGGTTTTCTTTTTCTTGAGCTCCAAGGGATGCAAAAGAATTCTCAATAATAGCTTAGGGCATCATTTTCTTCCGGTGAACATTATTATGAAGCTTATGTAGGGTTTCAAGATGATTGGGTTGCGGATAGTGACTGTTCAACGACATAAAATTATTTGTTACCACGTGGGTCACAAGTACAATGACTAACCCTTTGGCGGAAAAACAATAATCAACAATGATTATTAATGCCGAGATTTCCAAGTCAAATGCGATTTCAAGGAAATACAAACACCTTGAAAATATATCCAAACTACTTACATATCATCTATATATAAAAATACACAATAAATGCAAATTTATTTGCAAATTCGAGCTCCTATTGAAATGTGCATTGAGTTTCCAATTTGCATCGTGCTAGCTTTCGATCATTGACTTCAACCTAAAATTTTCATACATAAACACATTATTAGATTTAGTTTGTTATCATGCAAACACGAGGATAAAAATCTCGACCAATATTCTCCCTTTTTTTTATGATGACAAATACTAAATATATAAGGGTTAATCACATAATATATCTCGACTTTTAACTTCTTTCCCAAATATATCATATCTTTTTATTTGTAACAATAGCATACCCCACTTTTCAATTTTTTCCAACTCTATCCAACCATTAACGGGATATCACAACAGCCGTTTGGATACTGACGTGGATCAAGAGCCCAGTCAGTATCCGAAAATAATAATAACTTCAAAAATACCCCACTTTTAATCCCGACCCCATCCGCTCGCCACTACAAAGAATTAATTTATGTCGTCATTGTCGGCTCTAGCTGCGGTGGTGGCGTCGCCGCCGCAGTGCTCACGAGCACCGGCCATAAGGTGGTCGTCATCGATAAAGGCAACTACTTCATTGCGGAAGACTACACGAGCATCGAAGGCCCGTAGCTGTCTGAAATGTATGAAGGCGGAGGACTCTTCAGCTCGGTCGATGGGAAGATGTCAATTTTGGTCGGATCCATAGTCGGTGGCGGCTCTGCCATGAACTGGTCAGCTTGCACCCGGACGCCGAACTTCATCCTTAGAGAATGGGCGGAGGAGCACCGCCTCCCGATGTTCCAAAGCCAAGATTATGCCAAAAGCTCGGTCTCGAGGTGGAAGCGGTTCCGAGGAACTCGTCGGAGGGCCATTATTGCGGCTCTTGTTGGATTAATTTTATTAATCTTAGTGTGGATTAACATTAATTAATTATTAGGATATTAGTGATCATGTTTTAACTCTTAATTGAAGCCAGATTGTAGCTAATTGGGACCTTGTAACTATGAGTGATTCATGATAGGTTGAATCACTCATAGAGCCCATTGGGGTAGAGGCCCAACCTGCAACCCGTATTGTGGTCAATTAGTTTCCTATCATGTTATTGACTTAATGGGGTTTTGAGTTTCCTTTGTAAAGGAGCTTTAACCTCATTTCTATGTGGTTGGAGACAACAACCTTCTTTTGGGGGCTAAGCAGGTTGCAATTATCCTTCTTCTTTTCATGATTCCTCTTTGATGGCATTCTCAAGATATATAGGTACACGTTTAATTTATCTCCCAGATTTATCAAATAGTATAAGAGCTGTATGGATTAAAATAGTCTTCGTGCTTATGCTGATCATGATATGCCATTTTATTATAAAGCATGGTCGTTGTTCATATATAATAATTATTATTTTTTGATGATTTCATGCACATACTTCTATTCTTCTTCTCGTTATCATCGATTTCTCTTATGTTGATTCTCTTCGATTGCGTTTTCTTTTGATTCACTGCTAAAGGAGGCTGTCATGCCGAAGATGACATATGCGGCTGGACACTGTTCTTCCCAGCGCTGAAGTAGGCATCTCATGTGCTGCTGGCGTCGGCGAGAGCAAATGTTCGTGCGCAGGCCATCACTGGTTGCCTCATGCGGGAAAGATGCTATCGGCCTGGATCAGTGTCGAGGTAGGACGGAGTTGAGTATCTCGGCACTGTCTCTCTGGATTTTTGTATCCGGCGCCGATGATGCATTAGGATGTGAGATCAGACTCCTTCTTGTCGGCCTCTCGCTCGCATGGCCTCTCTCATGAATGGCAGCTGACATATGTTCGGCCTCCTCCTCGCCGCCTGATGCCAGAGGGTTATCATCTCCGGCGCATCTGGTTGGCCAGCGTTGGCAGGAGGATGACACAGACGTGTAAGGCAGGCTGCGTATGATGGCAGGCGGCGCACGAGGAAGAAGATGCAAGCTTCCTAAAGAGGGTTTCCTCTTAATGGTTGAGATTAAAGGCCTTCTTTTGAAATCAAATCAATGGTTGTGATTGATTCAATCTTATTTAATGTTGCAGCCCATTCATGGTTCTTTTTTATGGTTGAGATTAAATGTTGCTTTTAATGGATGTGATTTAATTGTGAACGATTGAAGATTTAAAATTGAATTGGACGGTCGTGATTGAAATTGCTTTAAACACTTTCTTTTCAATTCAATCGTAGTCGGCTTAACCTCTTTAAAATTTAATCGGTCCCGTCTTTTATTTGAAGCTGGTTCAATTTAATTAAATTGGTTGATTGTTGAAATCAAATTGGTTTTATTTAATTGATTCCGATCCGGTTCATCCCAATTCAAAATCGGTTTAGAATAATTTTAGTTGGTTCACAATCAGTTCACATTATTTTTCCACTGGTTCATCAAATTTCTTGACTATTTGTATTTAATCTATACCAGTTTAGTCTAAATTATGATCAATTTTGCTCAATTATATTTGGTTAATGCTTAATTGATCATTTTATAATTGTCTCAACTTTGGTTCAATGTAATTTTATTTGGTTTATTATATATTTTGATCAATTTACTTTAAAATTAGATCATGACATAAAATTTTGAATACAACAGTATTATCTACCCAACGCACTCATGAGCTTATATGAACATAGTATCGATTAATTTATCATGTTATAATTAATCTTAATTTATTATTGTCATGCTACATCTATATCTATTGTATGTAGAATTTATGTGACTAATTAACTTATGCTATTTTTCTACATGTTGGCATAATTAATTCATGCAAATTTTATGAATGTCAGTTTATTATTGTATATGATGACATATTTTACCTCTTATTGGGTCATAAAATGTTGATTTCTTATTTTGCCATTATACTTCATGCTATGTTATATTTTGTTTCTTGCATAGCTAATATATTGTTGATACATTAGAGTATTATTGCTCGTTTTTTTTCTTTCATATGTGGCTGTATTTGGGCCCAATAATGCTTGTGGAATATTTCTACTAAATGAGCTCACTGTTGATGAAAATGCTGGCCTTGGTTTTGGGGGCCGGCGCTTGAGCCCAATTGGCGGGCCCAATTTTATAGGCTGGCCCATCAAGCCGTTTCTTTTGGGCTCGAATTTTGCAGATAACCCTTCAAGCCCTTTCTGTTGCAATTTTTTTTGTCTATATATAATAATAATAATAATAAATAAAATAAGGGTGAAATATTGATATCTATAAATTTCTGAACAAAATCATGAGATCTTTTACACCTAATGATTGTGTACTCACCTATCGTGGGTCCAATTACGATAGTGTGTGTAGGTTGAAATCTCATAAGCTTGTTCAATGGATATACTCTATCAGTGTAACGTTAACAATATAATTTTGAATAATTTCAATATTATTAATAATCTTTCTAATTTTAATGTTTTTTAATGTTTCTTGTATCCTATCGATGCAGAAATATTGATTACATTTGTGGTGTAAAGAGAATTACCTTCCTCTCTCTTTATTATTTAATTAATTAGAGATCCTATTTAAACTCCTTTCTTGGTTGCAGGCCTAGTTTGAAACTTGACTCTAGATCTGTCATTGGATTCTTTATTGGGTATTGCTCAGGATCAAGAGGATGCAAAATTTGTTGTCATACTCACTACTAGAGTCATCGAGTCCAATCGAACATTTTACTTTGAGGATGACTTGGATAGTGGTAGTGTTGTACTTAGGGTCATTGATCTTCGTAATGAAAGCACCCTCTTGTTTGTATCAATTCTGTCAGCTCCATCAGTTGATAGAAATGAGCTCATTGATGAGAATCCAATTGACGTTGAGACTCATTTGAGTCTTTAAGACCAAATGATGGTTTATTGGTAAAATTGAAAGATATAAAGTCAGACTCGTAGCTAAGGGCTACAATTAGAAAGAAGGTATTGATTACATAGAAACCTTCTATCCGGTGTCTACTAAAGATGCCTTTAGAGTGGTCATGGCTTTTGTTGCATAACTCGATCTTGAACTTCACCAAATGGATGTCAAAATTATTTTTCTGAATGGAGACTTATTTGAGGAAGTTTATATGGTTCAACCTGATATTTTTTGTTGAATTTGGGAAGGAGCACCTGGGGTGCAAACTGAATAGATCTATACATGGGCTGAAGCAAGGTCCAAGATTGTGGTATTTGAAGTTTGATGAGGTTGTTACCTCTTTTGGGTTCATTATGGATGCTTCAAATTAGTGTATTTATTAAAAAAAAAAATTGATGGGAGCAATTTTGTGATTCATGTGCTTTACATCGATGACATCCTATTGGGCAACAATTCAATGAACCTTCTGAATGAGACAAAACACATGCTTTCAGGCGGTTTTGACATGAAAGATCTTAGTGAGACATCTTTTATTTTTTTTTAATAAAAATCCATCGTGATAGGTTTCTTGGAATCCTTGGTTTGTCTCTAGCAACCTATATTGATCGAGTGCTTAAAAGGTTTAACATTCACTCTAGCACTCATTGTGTGACACATGTTCAGAAAGGTGAAAAGATTGTCCAAATCACAGTGCCCTCAAAGTGATGCTGAGAGGGATGAGATGGATATAATCCCATATGCTTCTGTTGTTGGCAGTCTTATGTATACACTCATCCGGATACACCTTTTGCTATAGGTGTGCTTAGTAGATTCTTGAGCGATCCTCACAAGGATCATTGGAGGACTACAAAGAAAGTCATGAGATATCTACAGGATACTAAATTTATATGTTGACTTTCGAAATTTTTTTTTGACCCCTTTGAGATTATGGGGTACACAGATTCAGATTATGCATGTTATGTGGATGATCGTAAATCCACTTCTGGATACATCTTTATGATGTCTGAAGGAGCTATTTTGTGGAGGAGCGTCAAGCTAACACTCACTCACAACTACCTTAACTATAGAGACAAAGTACATCGCATGTTATGAAGCCACTTCTGGGGCTATATGGTTGAGGAAATTGATATCCAGCATGCATCTTGTCGATTTTATATTGTAACCTCTAACCATCCATTGCGATAGTTCGTCTACGGTGTACTTCTCTAAGAAAAAATCACAAGAATTTTAGTTGTACCAAACATTTTGATGTTCAGCTCCTGTTTGTTAATGAGAAGATTGCTGAAACTCAGACTCGTGTGGTTCACTTTCGTGGTGAACATAAGCTTGCAGATTCAATGACAAAGGGTCTACTCATAGGAGTATTTCAAAATCATGTTATTCATATGGGTCTTGTTAAATTTTTGATGTAACCTTGGTCTAGTGGGAGTCTGAGTTGTGTCTTTAAGATACATTTGTGATGTAATTTTGGCATCATACCATTTATATGGTTCTGTTCTATTCAGATATTGAGATTTTATATCATTTGTTTCTCTATCGGATTCAATGATCTTGTGTTGTTTCATTTCTGAATCTTGTCTTGGATTGGTGTATATTGATCGCTTGACATTTGATTTGGTTAAATACCATTTATATGGTTTTGTTCTATTCAGATATTGAGACTTTATATCATTTGTTTTCCTATCGGATTCAATGATCTTGTATTGTTTCATTTCTGAATCTTGTCTTGGATTAGTGTATACTGATCACTTGACATTTGCATTGGTTAAATACCATTTATATAGTTTTGTTCTATTCAGATATTAAGACTTTATATCATTTGTTTCCCTATCGGATTCAATGATCTTATGTTGTTTTATTTCTGAATCTTGTCTTGGATTGGTGTATACTGATCGCTTGACATTTGCATTGGTTAAATTCTTTCGTATATTGATGGAACTTCTATTCCTCCCACTACTGATCCGGAGAAACGAACTTGGCTTCTCAAGATAAACTGATTCAACACGCTATAATGGCCTCTATCGATCTAGTTATTGCTCCGATTGTTGCTACATCTTCCACTGCAAGAAATGCATGGTTAAAGATTAGGCAGCAGTTCGCAAATAAATCCCAGTCACGTATCTATGGGCTGTAGGATTCTCTTGCAAAGCTTGTGAAAGGTGATAAAATAATTGCTCAGTATTTTACTGAAGTGCGATCAATAGCCACTGAACTTGCTATTGCTGATTCTCCAATAAGTGATTAAGCTTTGGTCATTAAAATTTTAAGTGGTCTTGGAGCAGATTATAATAATGTTAGTGCTGCTATTCGCACTCGTGACACCAATTTCTATGGTGGAATTGTATGATAAGATTGCTGGCCATGAAGTCTTCTTATTGCATCGACCAGTCTTTACATCTGTAACAGTGCAGTATGCTTATCGCGCACCTATGCAACCTCGTCCATCAAACTGGCGGCCACCATACTCTCAGTCTCAGTTCAATACTGGACGTCTTTTTGGTAATCAGGCCTGGAGACCTTATGCAGGACGTCCTCCATCAAATTCTTTTAATTCTGGATGACAACAGCAATGGCGTCCTGGCTCTATGTTCAACACTGCGAACCGTCCGCGAATTCAGTGTCAGCTCTGTGACAAGTTCGGCCATGTTGAAAAGGTTTGTAGATCGGCTTCTGGAAATACACCGCAAGTTAACTTTACCTCTCCACAACAATCAGCTTCTTCAGGATGGCTTCTTGATACTGGTGCATCTAATCATGTTGTTTCTTCACCAAAGAATCTGCAGTCATTCTCTCATTACAATGGCCAAAATGACATAGTTATTGGTGATGGTAATGGTATTAAAATCTCACACCTTGGTCATATATCCATTTCTTCTTCATGCAAACAGTTTTCATTGAGGAATGTTTTATGTGCACCAAACATGAAAAAGAATCTAGTCTCAGTTTCCCAATTTTGTCAACAGAATTCGTCTTCAATTGAATTTTTTCCTGATTATTTTGTTGTGAAGGATCTGACCACGGGAACTCTTCTTGTTCAAGGCCCGAGTAAGGATAATCTCTACGAATGGATCGAGGACCCTTCACCTGCTGCTTTCTTCACTACATCCTCATCGTCTCCTTCCATTTTAGTATGGCATCAACGACTCGGACATCCACATGTCAAAGTATTAAATTCTATTCTTCAGCAATTTCATTTACCTTCTTCAAATTCTATTCAGTTCTGCAACTCATGTCTCTGCAACAAAAGCCATCGGTTACCCTTTGCTGAGTCTACTCTATCTAGTTCTAAGCCATTAGAACTCATTTATACTGATGTTTGGAGCCTTGCTCCAACGATATCAACTGAGGGACATCGATTTTATGTAATATTTGTTGATCATTTTACACGTTATACATGGTTTTTTCCTTTACATAAGAAGTCTGATGTCTTGAATGTCTTTATTTCTTTCAAAAGCTTGGTTGAAAAGTTCTTTCATACTTCAATTGTATCTGTGTATTCCGATGGTGGTGGGAATTTATAGGCTTATCTAAATTTCTTTGTTCTAATGGCATCCAACATTTAATTTCTCCTCCCTATACTCCGCAACGAGTGAGTATTGCAGAAAGACGACATCGACATATAATTAAAACCATTCTTACTCTTCTTCATCATTCAGGTGTGTTCCTATCCAATTCTAGAACCATGTGTGTTTATATGCGGTTTATTTAATTAATCTCTTGGTTACTCCGATACTTAACAATTCTTCACCATTTTCCAAACTATTCAAGGAGACACCAAACTACTCTTCTTTAAGAGTATTTGGTTGTCTCTGTTATCCTTGGTTAAAGCCTTACAATTCTCATAAATTTCATCCAAAGTCTAGGCCATGTGTTTACTTTGGATACTCGACTCAGTATCATTGTCACAAATGCTTTGATCTTGCTTCTTCAAAGCTATTCTTATCTCAACATGTAGTCTTCATTGAGGACAATTTTCCCTTTGCATCCTCATCTTAGAATCAATTTCAAATAACATTACCCATCATTACAGAATGGGTTGACGCCAGCATGTCTACTTCAGCTACATCAGACATAAATCCCTCACCTCTTTTCCCCACACTTCAGACACTACTTCTTTCTATGTAAGACCCGAGGTTTCCTAATATAAAATTTATTTTTGGTGCAGTCCACCGGATCGGAGTTAGTCGGGTCGAGTCGCGAAATCGCCGCAAGTAGAAGGTATAATTTAAGCTTTATGAAATTTTATTAGTTAAACGTTCCTTCCTTTTTAAACATAAAATGCCTTAGTATGAGTCGAGTTCAAATCGTGTATGTGGATTTAATCGGGGCTCGAATCAAACTCGGACTGAGTCGAGTAAGGGCTTAAGTGAGGAAGGGCTTTTTAGTCAAAAAATAAATATATATAAAACCCCTCACCCCAGCTGTCGTACGGCTCAAGAAGGAGCCGCACGCAGCTTGAGGTGAAGGGAGAGAAGAGGATTCCGAGTGGTGGCGCGAGAAATTGGTGTCGTCGCCGAAGATCGAAGTTGTCGTCGCCTAGATCGTCTTCCTTTTTGATCAAGGTGAGTGGTCAAACTTTGTTTAGTAGGGTAGGCGTGTGGCCAATCCTTAGAGATGATGAAACATTGTTTTTCTCGTGTCGGATCTTGTGGATCTGAAGTGTCTCGAGGTTTATGGTTTTCTGATGCAAGTTGTAATCGTGCGATGAATGTTTCCGCATCGTTTTCTTGGTTTTAGGGGCTGACCAACAGAGGGAGAAAGGGGAAAGGTCATGCCGAAATTTTTCCCAAATCCCTCGAGTGGCTTAAACCCCTTGGGTCAATCCCTTTTCATGTGTAGATAATTCGTGAAGTTAGATCTTACGATCTCATGGATAAATTGTCCTTCCTTTCACCTTCAAGAAGGTTCGGCCGAACAAGTACCCTTGTTTAGGGATCGGCTGAGTGGAGAGGAGAGTAGATTTGATACAACATGTTGATTTCATCTCTTGGAAATTATGTTCGTCGATTGAAATTATCGATTTAGCAATTGATGAATGGATTGTTGATGCTAGTATATGAGATTTAAAATTGTAGGAGAAAATTTTCTTGAATGCGCATATATGGCTAAGATTATGTATGGTATATGATTTGTATAATTTCCTTCATCAAATTATTAATGGTAGTATTGAAACTACCATGATAGATTAATTGTTACCTTGCTGGAATTTATTGAATATATACAAAATTTTAATTATTTTATTGTTGCAATTATGTGGTTATTCATAGTAGTAGAGGTAGATTAATTTCCTTATAACTTATGGGTTGTGACATGTATGTATTTGGACATTTCTACACTTATGACATGTAGTTCACACTTGAAATGTGGCATATGACGCTAGAGGATTATTAAAAAACTCTAGGGTGCTTGTTATCTAGAGAAACTCAAATGTAGACAAGCTAGGTCTCACACCTTGGGAACAACCAACGAGCAATAGTGTGCGAATGGTAAGGCTCGGAGAAAAGGGCTGAGCACGGGTGAATGCCCAGGATTTAAAATAAGGAAACTTTAGGACACTTTGCATGTGTGATGTGATTAGGATGGTCAGCCGAGAAGCATGGATAGTCGGAATGACTAATGTTTGACTCGGCCAGTGATTTGTGTCTTGAGATTGCACCAGCGGGCCCGCTAGGTGTTAGACCCTAGTTGGGTGGGACTAGCTATCCCTAACCCGGTAGATGTCCGGAGACTAGTAGACCATCCTAGTCGACGGCCCGATGTTTGCTCTGATTTACTTATGTGTTATGTAGGTCGTGCGGCCAGAATACTTCTGTCATTGTGTGGTAAGGCTGGTTAGAGCCGAACCATTGGTTCATGAGCAGGCCCTAGTGGTCGGGTGCTATTCTGTTTAGTTGGGCTGTTATGGCTGGTTATATGACTGTATGGTCTATACAGGACGGCTCTTGGGGCCGGTTGTCATATCAGGACTAGATTAGATCCCTAACTTTATATTTTTCTGACTTATGTTCATATGATTATCGGGGATTTATGTGGAGGTTCGGAAGAACCGCTCATCGAGTCCCATGTGGACTCACGGTTTATTTCTCTTATTTTGCAGAGCCCGACCAGTGAGATAAGGCTTGAAGTCATGGTGCAGCTGGAGGGGCAGGCAGTGGCGTAGATCTCGTAGTAGTGTCCAGTAGTCGTAGTCGTGATGTCTAGGATTGTTTTCTTTACATACATTGGGAGTTGTTTATTTGAAAACATGTTTTCGACTTTAATTCGAGCTGTTTTATTTCGTAGTTGATGTTTCGCGACTCTTTTTAAAATTGTGAACCTTCTTTGAAAATTAAATATTTCGTAGTTGGGTACCGTATGAGACATTTGCTAGCGAGTTAACATACGGTATAGTTTTGCTACGAGATTTGGCAACCACGACTGCACTCAGCGCACCATGTGTTTAGTAAATTTAAAAAGATTCCATTGAATAATTATTTATGTGACATGAGATTCTGTTTAATTTAAAAAGATTCTGTATGGTCAGGCTACAGATGAGGGGACTGGCAAAGGTCTGGCTGCACACTTGGAAGGCTCGCAGGGCAGCAGGCGCGCCGCCTCCCACTTGGGAAGAATTTAAGGCGGCTGTGGAAGAACAGTACTTGCCAATGAGTGTTCGCTACAAGCGAGCACGAGACTTTGAGATGCTGCACCAGTCTGGTGACATGTCAGTGTTAGAGTATGAGATGGAATTCAACCGGCTTTCCAAATATCATCCGACCCTAGTGGCATATGAGACCGCCAGGGTCAAGAGATTCGTTGGGGGCTTGAGGCCTCAGATTGGCAGACTCATCCACTACACCGAGGATTCCACTCTTGCTCGGGTGGTGGATGAAGCCCTTCGGAAGGAAGATTTGATGTCGTTCGAGAGGAACGATGGGCTGGCCTAGAAGAAATTTCGGTCGCAAGGATTTGGGGGTCGACCATGGCATCCAAAGGGGGCAGTGACCATCGCAGACCATTAGCAGAGCCGAGGCCAGAGTGGTAGTCGAGGCCGTGGGGGCCCAAGGTCTGGAACAGTAAGGTCGGCAGGGTCAGGAGGTGCTTCCTAGAAGTTTGATGTGCCGCAGTGCGGTAGCTGCAGTCGGAGGCACTGTGGGGCTTCTCTTGGCCGCACGGATGTTTGCTATAAATGCGGTCAGGCCGGGCACTTTAAGAAGGATTGTCCGGAGAGAGTTGGTCATAAATCTGAGTAGTCAAAAGAAAAGGCGCCTATGTCAGTAGGATCAGTGGCTCAGAGGGGGCAGATGCAGAACAGGGGGCCACAGGCTAGCCATTCAGAGAGATCGTCTGCTAGGGTGTTCGCTATGAATCGTGATGGGGTAGAGGCGTCTAAGGCAGTGGTAACAAGTACTATTTTAGTAAATTCATCTACTGCTTATGTTCTGTTTGATCCGGGTGTCACGCACTCGTTTGTGTCTGCCAAGTTTGCTACTGGGTTTCCAATGGTACCTTCCTTGCTTAACGTGCCATATGTGGTGTCCACGCCCACGGGCGATACCATAATAGCTGAATCAGTCTTCCGGGATTGCGAGGTGATCATCTGCGACCATACATTGAGAGCAAAATTGACACTCTTGCCAATGCTTGAACTTGAGGTCATACTAGGCATGTACTGGCTGGCAGAGTACTTTGCGTCAGTAGATTGTCGGGCTAAGACCATCACATTCAGTAAGCTCGGATTGCCACACTTCAACTTCCAAGGAGATGGAAGGGGTGAGCCCATGGGAATCATTTCAGCCCTTAAGGCTCGTTAACTGTTGTCGGGCGACTGCTAGTCCTTCTTGACCTTCGTATCTGTGGCCGATGAAAGGGGGGACTCAGCTCAGGGAGTTAGTGGAACTCCGGTGATCTGTGAGTTCCCCGATGTCTTCCCTGAGGAATTGCCAGGATTGCCGTCTAGAAGAGAAATTGAATTCTGTATTGAATTGCAGCCCAGGGCAACACCGATCTCCATCCCACCCTATAGGATGGCGTCGGCCGAACTTCGAGAGTTAAATGCATAGTTGCAAGAGTTGCTAGACTTGGGCTTCGTTCTCCCAAGTGTGTCCCCGTGGGATGCCCCGGTCCTATTTGTGAAGAAAAAGGACGGGTCCATACGCATGTGCATCGACTATAGGCAGCTCAACAAGGTGACAATCAAAAATCATTACCCGCTGCCTAGAATCGATGACTTGTTCGACTAGTTGCAGGGGGCACAGTGGTTCTCAAAGATTGATTTGAGGTATGGATATCATCAGCTGAGAATTCGAGATCGTGACGTACCCAAGACTGCCTTCAGGACTCGCTACGACCATTATGAGTTCCTAGTGATGTCGTTTGGATTGACTAACGCACCTGCGGCCTTTATGGACCTCATGAACAGAGTGTTCAAAGAATACTTGGACAGATTTGTGATCGTCTTTATTGACGACAACCTAGTGTATTCCAAGAGCAAGGAGGAGCACTTCGAGCATTTGGAAATGGTCCTGGAAACCCTTAGAAAATATCAGTTGTATGCCAAATTCACCAAGTGTGAGTTTCGACTAGAAAGTGTGGGATTCCTAGGTCATATAGTGTCCAGGGAATGAATCAATGTGGACCCTGCCAAGATAGAGGCGGTAAAGGACTGGAAGCAGCCGACCAGTGTGACTGAAGTCTGCAGTTTCTTGGGGTTAGCCGGGTATTACAAAAAGTTTGTAGAAAACTTCTCAAAAATTGCAGCTCCTCTGACTCGGTTAACCCTAGAAAAAGGCCAAATTTGAGTGGGACGAGAAGTGTGATGAGAGCTTCCTGAAGCTCAAAGAATGCCTGACGTCAGCACCAATTCTGATCGTACCTTTTGGCTCGGGGGGATTTGTGGTATACTGTGACGTCTCTCGGGTTGGCCTGGGCTGTGTTCTGATGCAGTATGGCAAGGTGATCGCCTATGCGTCTCTTCAGTTGAAAGTGCATGAAAAGAATTACCTAGCACATGATTTGAAACCGGCAGCGGTAGTGTTTGCTCTCAAGCTATGGCGCCACTACCTGTACGGTGAGGCTTGTGAGATTTATACTGACCACAAAAGCCTCCAATACTTGCTCACCCAAAAGGAGCTCAATTTAAGACAAAGAAGATGGCTCGAACTCCTGAAAGATTATGATTGTACCATCTTGTATCACCCCGAGAAGGCCAATGTGGTGGCAGACGCGTTGAGCAGAAAGTCCATGGGCAGCCTAGCCCATTTGGCAACCGGGAGAAGATCGCTAGCGCGAGACTTGGCACTATGCTCGGATGGGGGAGCAGTTTTAGCAGTGTCAAAGTCAGATGCCCTAGTGGCGCACCTACAGGTACAATCCACACTGGTGGATATGTTGCGTACCGCACAGGGAGAGGACGCCTTCTGTGCCCCGACGAAGGCCTTAGTGCAGAGAGGCGATGCAGAGAATGGGTTTAGGTTGGACTCAGAGGGTGTACTGAGGTTCAGAGATCGAATCGTGGTGTCTGATATGGCAGAAGTGCGCAGGCAGGTCCTGAAACTAGGTCATCGTTCCACTTATATGATGCATCCTGGAGCCACCAAAATGTACCGAGACTTAAGGCAACATTACTAGTGGAAGGGCATGAAAAGGGAGGCTGCGAAATTCGTATCCAAGTGTTTGGCATGCCAACAAGTAAAGACCGAACACCTGAAGCCCGTGGGACTGTTGTAAAACCTAGAGGTTCCCGAGTGGAAGTGGGAGAAGATCACCATGGATCTAGAGACAGAGCTGCCTAAGTCAAGAGGTGAATTTGATTCTATCTGGGTGGTGGTTGACAAATTGACAAAGATCGCCCATTTCATACCCGTCAAGACAACCTTTTCTATGGAGCAGTACATCAGACTATTCTTGGACAGGATTATGGCACACCACGGTACCCCAGTGATGATCATATCAAATCGCGGTACCCAGTTTATAGCTCGGTTTTGGCAGTCCTTCCAGGAAGCCTTGGGTACTCAGGTGCGCTTTAGCACAGCTTTCCATCCTCAGATGGATGGACAGTCAGAGAGGACCATCCAAACCTTGGAAGATATGCTGAGGGCATGCGTTCTGGATATGGCCGACGGTTGGGAGAAACCCCTATCATTGATCGAGTTTGCCTACAACAACAGCTATCACAGTAGCATTGGCATGGCTCCTTTCGAGGCCTTTTATGGATAGTGGTGTAGGTCTCCAGTGGGCTAGTTTGAGGCCGGAGAATCACTCATGGTGGGTCCTGATTTGATTGAGGAAGCGGTAGAGAATATGAAAATTATAAAGGAAAGATTGTTGGCGGTTCAGAGTCGTTAGAAAATGTATGCTGACAAGAAGGCCAGGGAGCTGGAGTTTACAAAAGGCGGCCTGATGTTTCTGAATGTCTCCCCCATGAATGGGGTAGTTCGGTTTGGGAAGAATGGAAAGCTGAGCCCAAGATTTGTTGGGCCTTTCCTCATCCTCCGGTGGAGGGGTACCGTAGCTTATGAGTTGGCCTTACCTCCTAGCATGAGCAGGGTACACCCGGTTTTTCATGTATCCATGCTCAGACGATATGTGAAAGATGATTCGCATGTGATCGAACCTTCTTCTATAGAGGTGGATTTGGCTGTCTCATTCAAGAAAAGGCCGGTGGAGATCCTCGACCGCAAAATTAGAAAGCTGAGGTTCAAAGAAATCCCCCTGACGAAACTTAGATGGGAGCACCACTCTGGGCAGAAGGCACTTGGGAGGTGGAGCGAGACATGAGAGAGCGTTATCCTTCCTTGTTTGAAGAACCGATAAGCCCGTATAATTCAACAAAATTCGAGGATGAATTTCCCTTAAGGATGGAAGGTTGTAAGACCCGAGGTTTCCTAATATAAAATTTATTTTTGGTGCAGTCCACCGGATCGGAGTTAGTCGGGTCGAGTCGCGAAGTCGCCGCGAGTAGAAGGTATAATTTAAGCTTTATAAAATTTTATTAGTTAATCGTTCCTTCCTTTTTAAACATAAGATGCCTTAGTATGAGTCGAGTTCAAATCGTGTATGTGGATTTAATCGGAGCTCGAATCGGACTCGGACTAAGTCGAGTAAGGGCTTAAGTGATGAAGGGCTTTTTAGTCAAAAAATAAATAAATATAAAACCCCTCACCCCAGCCGTCGTACGGCTCAAGAAGGAGCCGCACACAACCCGAGGTGAAGGGAGAGAAAAGGATTCCGAGTGGTGGCGCGAGAAATTGGTGTCGTCGCCGGAGATCGGAGTTGTCATCGCCTAGATCGTCTTCCTTTTTTATCAAGGTGAGTGGTCGAACTTAGTTTAGTAGGGTAGGCGTGTGGCCGACCCTTAGAGATGATGAAACATTGTTTTTCTCGCATCGGATCTTGTGGATCTGAAGCTTCTCAAGGTTTATGGTTTTCTGATGCAAGTTGTAATCGTGTGATGAATGTTTCTACATCGTTTTCTTGGTTTTAGGGGCTGAACAACTGAGGAGAAAGGGGAAAGGTCATGCCGAAATTTTCCCGAAATCCCTCGAGTGGCTTAAACCCCTTGGGTCAATCCCTTTTCATGTGTAGATAATTCGTGAAGTTAGATCTTACGATCTCATGGATAAATTGTCCTTCCTTTCACCTTCAAGAAGGTTCGGCCGAACAAGTACCCTTGTTTAGGGATCGGCTGAGTGGAGAGGAGAGTAGATTTGATACAACATGTTGATTTCATCTCTTGGAAATTATGTTCGTCGATTGAAATTATCGATTTAGCAATTGATGAATGGATTGTTGATGCTAGTATATGAGATTTAAAATTGTAGGAGAAAATTTTCTTGAATGCGCATATATGGCTAAGATTATGTATGGTATATGATTTGTAGAATTTCCTTCATCAAATTATTAATGCTAGTATTGAAACTACCATGATAGATTAATTGTTACCTTGATGGAATTTATTGAATAAATGCAAAATTTAATTATTTTATTATTGCAATTATGCGGTTATTCATGGTAGTAGAGGTAGGTTAATTTTCTTATAACTTTTGGGTTGTGACATGTATGTATTTGGACATTTCTACACTTATGACATGTAGTTCACACTTGAAATGTGGCATATGACGCTAGAGGACTATTAGAAAAATCTAGGGTGCTTGTTATTTAGAGAAAATCGAATATAGACAAGCTAGGTCTCACACCTAGGGAACAACCAACGAGCAATAGTGTGCAAATGGTAAGGCCCGGAGAAAAGGGCTGAGCACGGGTGAATGCCCAGGATTTTAAATAAGGAAACTTTAGGACACTTTGCTTGTGTGATGTGATTGGATGGTCAGCCGAGAAACATGGATAGTCGGAATGACTAATGCTTGACTCGGCCAGTGATTTGGGTCTTGAGATTGCACCAGCGGGCCCGCTAGGTGTTAGACCCTAGTTTGGTGGGACTAGCTATCCCTAATCTGGTAGGTGTCCGGAGACTAGTAGACCATCCTAGTCGATGGCCCGATGTTTGCTCTGATTTACTTATGTGTTATGTCGGTCGTGCGGCCAGAATACTTCTGTCATTGTGTGGTAAGGTTGGTTAGAGCCGAACCATTGGTTCATGAGCAGGCCCTAGTGGCCGAGTGCTATTCTGTTTAGTTTGGCTATTATGGCTGGTTATATGACTATATGGTCTATATAGGATGGCTCTTGGGGTCGGTTGTCATATCAGGACTAGATTAGATCCCTAACTTTATATTTTTCTCACTTATATACATGTGATTGTCGGCGATTTATGTGCAGGTTCGGAAGAATAGCTCACTGAGTCCCATGTGGACTCATGGTTTATTTCTCTTGTTTTGCAGAGCCCGACCAGTAAGGTGAGGCTTGGAGTCATGGTGTAGTTGGAGAGCAGACAGTGGCGTAGATCTCATAGCAGCGTCCAGTCGTCATAGTCGTGATGTCTGGGATTGTTTTCTTTATATACACTGGGAGTTGTTTATTTGAAAACATGTATTCGACTTTAATTCGAGTTGTTTTATTTTGTAGTTGATGTTTCGCAACTCTTTTTAAAATTATGAACCTTCTTTAAAAATTAAATAAAAGTTGCATCATTGTTTTTATTTACATGCTTCTGGTTTCTTGTCAATCAGTGTATGTGGTAGGCTTCAGGGTAGGACATAGACCTTGGCCGGTCATGCGACCCTAAGTTGGGGTGTGACATTCTACTACTACTTCCTCTAACCTTGATCAGATTAGATCCTCTCCCTTGAACGATAACAGCTCTCGGTCGTCCTCTTTGCCGCAACCAACACAAGATGTTTCTGAGGTTCCATCTCCAGACGTCTTAGAAACTGTTACTGAGCAACAGGGTCATCGCATGATTACGAGGTCCAGAAATAATATTTTTAAGCCTCGACATCCTCTTGATTATTCGGCACTGTACTGTTCTATTACTCCACGCTCTCATAATCAAGCAGCTCTTCACAAAGAATGGCAAGAGGCTATGAATCGGGAAATGAATGCTTTAATTAAAAATAAGACTCGGACTCTTGTACCTCCATATGAAGATCAAAATGTTTTGGGCTGCAAGTGGGTTTTTTGAATAAAACAATCATCAGATGGTTCTGTTCAATCTTACAAAGGCCGACTTGTCGCAAAAGGTTTTCTTCAACGACCAGGAATCGATTTTGGCTCTACGTTCAATCTTGTCGTAAAATCTATGACTATTCGAGTTGTTCTAACTCTTGCATGTTCATTTCACTGGCCACTATTTCAGCTTGACGTTAATAACACATTCTTGCAAGGTCAACTTGATGAAGATGTTTTTATGCTTCAATCGTCGGGTTTTGTTGATAAGCTTTGTCCTCAGTATGTTTGCAAATTAAATAAACCGATATATGGTCTTCAGCAGGCGCCTCGTCAATGGTATACTGAGCTTCGAGTATTTCTATGCTCCATTGGTTTTATTAATTCCTGAACAGATACTTCATTATTTATCTTGCGTGGGAAAGATTTTACTGTTATTCTTCTTTTATATGTTGATGATATTATCTTAACTGGCTCTTCTCAAACAAAAATATTTGAAATAAATTAGATTCTAGCTTCCAGATTCTCTCTCAAAGAATTGCAGCCTCTGCATTATTTTCTTGGTGTTGAGGTCCTTCATCATCAGTCAGGAATCATCTTATCTCAAAGGAAATATATAGAGGACCTACTCTATAAATTTGATATGCATGAAGCCAAAGGAGTTCGCACTCCTGCCACTGTTTCCTCAAAATTACAGCTCGATGATAGTTGTTCTCCTAATGATGGCACTAAGTATCGGCATTTGATCGGAGCTCTTCAATATCTTTCCTTACCAAGGCCTGATCTCTCTTTTACTACAAACAAATTATCTTAGTTTATGCATAAGCCTTCTGTGGAACATTGGAAGACTTCCAAAAGAGTGCTTAGATATCTCAAATCTACTATTAATTTTGGATTACATCTGTCATCTTCTTCAAATACTGATTTAATAGGCTTTTCGGACTCTGATTGGGGTGGTGACCACAATGATAGATGCTCTACAGGAGGCTTCTTAATTCTTCTTGGCGGCTCACATGCTTGTTGGTCAACAAAGAAACAAAGAACTGTTGCGAAATCTTCAACAGAGGCCGAGTATCGAGCTCTTGCAAACACAACTGCTAAGATCAACTAGCTGATGAATCTTCTTCATGAACTTCGGCTCACCAGCAACGTAGCAGTTCCAATCATCTACTGTGATAACAAGAGTGCAATTTCTCTCGCTCAAATTCCACTTTTTCACAGTCAAATGAAGCATGTTGCACTCGATTATCACTTTGTCAGAGAGCAGGTTCAGGCCAAGAAACTCAATGTTCAATTTATATCTTCTCAACATCAATTAGCGAACTCTTTTACCAAGGTAGTTTCAACTCAGCAATTTCTTCAACATCGATCCAAGATAGGCGTGGTTGACACCCTGCCTATCTTGCGGGGGCATAATAAAGACCAGTCATTGAAATAGCTCCACCTCAGCTTCACGTCTGCAGCTGCACCTTCTCAACACGTCAGCACATGACTCCACTAGCACCTGTAGTGCATGACTCCACCAGCCTATTATTTCATTATCGTGCTTGTTCTTTCTCTGATAGCTGTAACAGCCACTGTGTATAAATATACCCCAGTGCTTATCAAATGCAATCATCCATTTCGTTTCTTGCCTTCTTCTTATTTCCCGTCTCTGTTCTATACCTTCATTAACCGAACCATTTGGATGTCGTTTGCCATGAGGATCTGGGCGATGGCGGCGAGCGAGGCGGTGGGTCTGCCGATGCTAGACAAGGAGAAGATGACGGAAGGGTTGAGGCGGGCTCTGAGAATTCTGGTGGCCGCAGGCGCCGTCGAGGTGGGCACTTACCGTAACGACGAACAAAGAGTAAGTTGCAAAGGGATCGAGGAAGGCGAGCTGGAGAAGTTCTTGGAAGGAGTCAAGTTCGTCGGAGGGCCGCGGTCCGGCGGCAATGGCTGGAGCCTGCATTGCTCAGCACACTAGATGGGGAGTTGCAGAATGGGGGCGAGATTAAAAGTTGAGTATTTTTGAAGTTATTATTTTATTATTGTTTTCGGATGCTGACTGGGCTCTTGATCAACGTCAGCATCCAAACGGCTGTTGTGACATTCCGTTAGCAGCGAAATAGATTTGGAAAAAATTGAAAAGTGGGGTATGCGATTGTTACAAATAAAAGAGAATATATTTGGGAAAGAGATTAAAAGTCATGATAGATTATGTAATTAACCCAATATATAATTGTAATTAAGCATAGTACATAGTGTATCACAGGAGCAATGAAAAACATAATTCATTGATAACATATAAAGCTCCCCATAATCAACCCGCATAGATCAAAGTTAGTTTTTCTTCCCCTATCAATTTGTATATAATTGCAAGAATTATTAAACATTTTCTTCCATTAATAATGAATTATTATAGTTTCTGTCCCCCTTTCGGTATCAATCAAAAAGGCAAGTAAAGAAACACGGTATCAGTCAGGCATGAACAAATATATCATCAAAACTTAATCTCTTTCTTTTCAATTGAAATCATAAGGGTGATCTTATCCATGCAAGACCCGTCATTAGGCAAAAGTCAACATGATTACATGAAGGTTCAAATTTTAGAAATCATACTAATTTTGTAGAATTTTCAAAGTTTCAAAACACATGTAAACTTGAAATAAGAGAACCAACAAGTGTAAGGATATCAAATGAGAATATACATAAATATTTAAGTTTTTAAATAATTTTTAATGAAATCAAGATATATATGAGACTAAAGAATGATACCAAAAGAAAAACATGTATCAATTAGTCACAAATGATATCCAAGGGCCACCTACCTACAGCTATGTCGACCGACGAATCGATTGGACTTTAGTCAATGAGCAACAAAAAATCTTGGCTAGGGATCAAATGTCTCTAGGTTAATTCGAACACCTTAGCACAATTTTAAACAAAATGAGCATAGCATGAGCATGTTTTAATCATGTATCAAGTCTTCATCCCATCATTGAATTCTCATCACATGATAAAATACATAGCATGAGCATGTATTAGATATGATAAATGTTGTGCCCAGAATAGCTTTATAAGGGCTTAGTTTTAATTTTGGATTTTAAGGGTTTTGTTGGAAATATTTATTTTTGACATTCCGTCTACTGTGTTATATTTTGGAAAATATTTAAGATATCGGCTCATTCACACTAGGAAAGAACAGAGGAGAGTGAGATTTATAGTGAGGTCATTTGATAGGATTTTTGTGTTTTCCTATATTATAGAGCAATTAGATAATAGAGTAATTAAAGTTGTTAATCTGATTATTAAATGACGAATTAAGATTAAATTGAATTAAATTAAAATTTGAAAACAAATGGAGTTGGATTGGGCTTACCAATCGATTCCATTATAGTCAATGCTTTATTTTCAGGTGAATTGATAAATTTACCTTTTTTTTTGTCTTCTCTTATTGTTATTGAAATCTTATTACATATTATTATTGGGCTTGCCATAGTTTTATACTAATATAAGACCCGCGCGATGCGTGGCGATCTTAATTCACATTAGATGTAATAAATTTGTTATTAATATATTAATACTTGAAAAATAATATTGTGCATAAATCACAAATAATTTAATATAAAATGAATATTTTATAAATTACGGGAAATTTCTTGGTATACAATATTTATAAGTTTTTTTTTCCAATATGATCTTCTGAATTATAAATCAAAATCTTTAAGGTCCTGTTTGGTTACCCAAAACGTGCATGTTTGCTCTCACTCGTCTCTCATCCCACGCGACTCACCCCTTCACCCAAACCCTAGCAGAGCTTGGCGACAACTCTCGCCCAGCGCCGACTACCTCTAGGTCTCGATTGCTCACTCATCTCTCATCCCACGCGACTCACCCCTTCACCCAAACCCTAGCAGAGCTCGACGACAACTTCTCGCCCAGCGTCGACTACCTCTAGGTCTCGATTGCTCACTCGTCTCTCATCCCACACGACTCACCCCTTCATCCAAACCCTAGCAGAGCTCGGCGACAACTTCTCGCCCAGCGCCGACTACCTCTAGGTCTCGTTTTTTTCGGCCACTCCTCAAAGGTAAAGTCTCTATTATGTTTTCTTCTTCTCGATCTACTATTTCTTCTTCTCGAACTCGACCTGATCTAATCTAGGGTTTTTTTTTCTTAGGGCGACAACTTCTCGCCCAGCATCGACCACCTCTCCTCGGTTGTTTTCGGCCACTCCTTTGAAGGTAAGGTCTACTCCTACCGGTTTATTTCGGATCTACATTTTCTTCTTCTCGATCTACGATTTCTTCTTTTCGAACTTGACTCGGTCTATGGTGTGTTGTATTTTGTTATCTAGGGTTTAGGATTTATATGATATTTTCTTTTCTTCTTCAAATAAGAAATTTGAATTGATTTGTGAGTCGCGTGGGATGAGAGACTCGTGAGGAGCAGTATCCGGATTTTTTGATTTAATCGAAAGAAGTTTTTTCTAATATGATTAAACAATTTGTGGGTGCTGTTTGTTTTTGTGTCATTTTCTCTTTTCCCCTTCTCATTCTCTTGTTGTTGGATTGCTCATGTAATTATTCTTTTTCTTGTACAAAAAATTGTGATGGAAGTCGGTTTGGTTGAGCAAATTGGTTAAGTAGATAAAAAGGACTTTGATATATTGACACAAATTTGCTGGTGATGCCTCTGCTTTTATTTGTTTCGTCAATTTGCTTGGTTGGATTGGTTGCTACTGATGCTTCACATGCATGCCCAGCTTTTAAGGGCTGGCCATTAAATAATACTATCTGATATAGATGGTGAGACTGTTGTTGGATGAAGCTATCTAATGTAGTTGTAGATATTTAAGTCCATATCAAGATTATGTCATATCATTATCCACTTTTACCTTAGTAGATTAGTATGATACTATGTTATGTTCAATTTTATTGCTCAATGAATGAATGAATGTTATTCTAATTCTGTTTACATGTTCTGTGATGCTATTCTGGTTTTAATTTTTCATGTTATTTAAACTATGGTATGTTTTAACAGTCTTCATATATTATATGATCTATTTTTTTACACTATGATACTATTTTTTATTCTATTTCATTGCTCAATGAATGAATGCTATTCTGAATGTTATTCTGAATGCTATTCTAATTCTGTTTACATGTTCTGTGATTCTGATTTTAATTTTTCATGTTTTTTAAACTATGGTATGTTTTAACAGTCTTCATATATTATATGATCTATTTTTTTACAATATGATACTATGTTCTATTCTATTTCATTGCTCAATGAATGAATGTTATTCTAATTTTGTTTACATGTTCTGTGATACTATTCTGGTTTTAATTTTTCATGTGTTGTTATGTTCTATTTCATTGCTATTTCATAAATTCTGTTTACATGTTCTGTGATGCTATTCTGGTTTTAATTTTTCATGTTATTTAAACTATGGTATATTTTAACAGTCTTCATATATTATATGATCTACTTTTTTACAATATGATACTATGTTATGTTCTATTTCATTGCTCAATGAATGAATGTTATTCTAATTTTGTTTACATGTTCTGTGATACTATTCTGATTTTAGTTTTTCATGTTCTGTTATGTTCTATTTCATTGTTATTTCATAAATTTTGTTTACATGTTCTGTGATGCTATTCTGGTTTATTTTATTATGTTATTTACAGTTACAATATTATTTTTCAGAAATGGTAGTATGTTTTTAGTTTATACTATGTTTTGATTTGGATTACGATTGTAGAAAAAATAGTTAAACATGGGTGGCCACCGCAAACCAAGAGAAAATGTGACTGAGTGGGCCCACCTTGTCACTGAAGAATTTTTAAAAATTCTAGCAGAGTACACAAGGCAACGTGGTACCACCAACTATGATAAGAAAAGTTGGGAGGTGATTAGTGACAAGTTGGAGGAAAAGTTTGGGGGCAAATTTGGGTTTGATAAGTGTAGACAAAAGAAATGTCGTCTTCATAGAACTTATCGATCTTTCAAAGAGCTAATTAATCATACCAGAGTAACTTGGAATCCTGACACAAATATTATTGAAGCTGATGAAACAGTTTGGAATCGATCTTCGGTATGTCATTTTTTATTATTAGTTTTCCTTCTTATGAGTCATAAGACAATGTACAAATAAAAAAAATTTGGTTCGCAGACTCTTGGAGATTCATTCAAAATTGGTCCACCTAAGTTTTATGAGCTGATGGAATTAGCATTTGCTAATCAGTCCGCAACGGGTCACTTAGCTCGTTCCTCTACTCAAGTACCATTAACCTCATACGAAGAGCGTCGGGTTGAGAATGAGTTTAGAGATATAGGTCGAGGAAAACGACCATTGAGAGCAAATGAGAATGAGGGGACAGATTCAAGTGGTTGTCCAGAACCCCTTTTGCGTGGGGTCTCCCCTAACATTCCATCGGGGTCATGTGGTAGTGTTCGATTGAGGAAAAGAGGTAATTCATCTCAATTTTTAGCCCAGGCATTATCTGCTGCAACTGCACTAATAGATAAGTTGGGTGGAATCGCAGTTAAGGAAACAAGTGCCACTGGTCCTCCTCAAGCATTGCCCGAGTCACCCGCATCGTGTGTTTCAAGGCTGCAGAGTTTTGGCCTAGATAATCAAGTTAACAACCATGTTATAAATTTTCTAATAAAAAATCCTGATGCTCGTAGTTTTTTTGCAGCTTTAGATGATGAAGGTGTTGTATCGTGGTGCATGGGAATATATAGCACTAATTTTATGTAAATATTTTAAACTGAAATGCTCCTAATGTGGGGTTGTACTAAATGCTCCTAATGTGGGGATGTACTAAATACTCAACTATGTGGGGTTGGTTGTGAACTTGTTAGTTTTCTTTCAGTAGGTTGCTTTAACATTAACTTCAACTTGTAGTTGCTGTAAGTTTCTTGAACTTGTAGTTGCTGTAGTATTCATATTGCACATTTTCAACTTATTTCATACTATTTGTTGCTAGAAAATATGCTGAGTTTGTCTACCGTTCAGTTTGTTATTTTAGTTTTTTCATACTGTCTTGTTTGCTATTTCAGTTTCTTCCTACCGTCTAGTTTGCTATTTCAGTTTATTTTAATATCAGAATGAGTTCTAATGATGATAACGATGAGGTGAGAGATGCACTTATTAGAGCTGGGATAATTCTTGCGGGTGCGGTTATACTTGATGAACTTTTTGAAGTCGCCCAATCACCGCCAAGACCTATACGTACATCTATATTATCGGGTGCGGAATATACTCAAGAGTTGATGAACTCGCGCATCCGTTGCTATGAAAGTTTGCGGATGGAGCCTGACTTGTTTAGAAGGCTATGTAACTGCTTAGGAGGGTTGGGTTGGAAAATCAAAGGATATCAGTTGAAGAAGGGGTAGCAATGTTCTTATTCACTATTTGCCACAATGAACGTGCGCGAATTGTGGCGGAACGCTACCAGCACTCAACTGAAACCGTGCACACATGGTTTAAAAAAGTTCTACGTGCGGTTTTGAGTCTAGCCCAGCCCCTCAACTAATACAGCCACAAGAACCCCGTAAAGTCCAACCTGAGATAGAAGGGAATCCTCGTTGGTTTCCTTATTTTAAGGCATGAATTTAGTGTGTTTCCTTATGTTAAGGTATGAATTGATTTGGGTCTCCTCACTAATTTTTTTTTCAATTTTTAGAATTGCATCGGGGCTATTGATGGAACTCATATTTCGGCATGTGTCCCCGCCGATAAACAAGTTTTATATCGTGGTCGAAAAGGTACAGCCACGCAAAACATGATGGCAACATATGCACATAACATGATGTTTACACATGTTAAGGCCGGTTGGGAGGGGACGGCAAATGACTCGCGAATTTTTTCCCATACAATCTACTCAGCCAATTCAGACTTTCCCATGCCAAATGAAGGTATCATAGTTGATAAGTGTATATCTTGCTCAATGGATAACAATTTATACTAATAATAGCATGTCTTGGCCCCTTATAGGGGTGAACGATACCATCGTTTGGATTTTCGTGGTCGGGGAGGGCCGTCTATCAAAAGAGAATTATTTAACCAAAGACATTCGTCTGTTCGAAATGTGATTGAACGATGCTTTGGTTTGCTTAAGGCACGATTCCCCATTTTAAAGCAAATGTCCAACTATAAATTGGCAAGGCAAAGTAATATGACAATTGCATGTTGTGTCATACACAACTTCATCATCAAGTATCGGAATTCAGATTCCTTGATAGATGAATGGAGCACCGCTGAATTGAATTTTGATGAAGATCAAGACCATTCTTCATCATCTTCACAACAATATGGCAATGAATCATCTCAAAATGTGATGCATGCGATTCGGGAAGAGACCGCAGATCAACTTTGGGCCAATAGACATAGATATTGAATTAGAATGGGACATTGAATTAGAATGGGGCATGTAGCTAACTTGTATTTAGCTTTTGTGTAACTTGACTTATTTATGGACACACTGTAGTAAAATTAATTTGCTTTTATGTAACTTGACTTGTTATGTGTAATATATATTCTAATGCAAAATATCGGTTTTGTTAAATTACAATGGCAGCTTCGAGTTCAATAAATACTAATGGAAATTATATCAAATATGCTAATAAAATATGTACATGTGGCAACCGAGCTGGTGTAAGGATCAGTGAATCAAAAGATAATCCAGGCCGATTATATGCAGTGTGTCAAAACAATCCCGGATGTAGATTTTTTCGCTGGTTTACACCCATCGCACCTATAGATGAAGGTGAAGACGAAGTCAATCGTAATAGTGGCCTAGATTATTTAAGAAAAGACATAAATATGTTGGTGGCCAAAGTAGACAAACTTCAAGCTTTGATCACGAAGGGGATAGTCCTAGTGGTTGTCATTATGGTAGTTTTTATGTATAAATAGATCTAGATGTTGGATATTATTTAACTTGGATTTGAAACGTGTGTATATTTGACTTGAATTTTAATACTTCATATGTTTGATTTGGACATTTGATTCCTTTCTTGCACATGTGTTATTTGATTTCATATCGGAAAGGAAATGGAGGCGATACCCAATTAATGGGTATGCGCACTTTCCTTCCTAATGCCGCAGATCAATATTGCCCATTATATTATGTATGTTTTGTGCATGCTTATTGTGTATGCTTATATGATTGTATTTCTGGTTGTATTTATATGAATGAGATAATGGGCATGCCATTTCTTGTGTGGGCAATGAATTGGAGGCGATCGTCAATTAATGATGGTGCGCATTTTCTTCATCGCCCAATATTTATATGAATCGTTGCTGTTGATGGTTGTTATTGCTCAATTTTATATCGATGTTGTTGGTTGTTGTTGGTGGTTGTTATTGCTCAATTAATGTCTGTTATTGTTGGGTATAGTGAACTGCTACTTTCTCTTGTTGTTGGCTGAGTTTATGATATTAGAGCATGGCTGAGTTTAAACCATTTCATGGTTGAGTTTGAACCATTTTTCAACCAGTTCATGACTGAGTTGTTATTGCTCAATTCTATATCGTTGTTGGTGGTGACTGCTCTTGTGATTAGCTAATCAATAGTGATTAGCTTTTTTCAGATGTTTCAATTTTAGATTGACTTGAAAATGACTATAAATATGATCGGTTTGTTGAACCATTTTTGAACCTTGCGGATGGTTTTGATTCTTTACTTTATATTCCTCAATTTGGTTAACTCAAAAATGAGTTAGAAAGATGAGTAGCTTTTTTTGAACCATTTTTTATTTCTGTTATTGTTGCATCTGCTTCTGTGATTATCTTTTTTCAGCTGTTTCGACTTTAGATTGACTTGAAAATGACTATAAATATGATCTATTATTGTTGAACCATTTTTGAACCTTGCGGATGGTTTTGATTCTTTACTTCATAATTTCTCAATTTGGCTAACTCAAAAATGAGTTAGAAAGATGAGTAGCTTTTTTTGAACCATTTTTTGTTTATGTTATTGTTGCATTTACTTCTGTGATTAGCTAATCAATAATGATTAGCTTTTTGGATTTGTTGTTGACTTAGTTCATAGCTCTCAATTGTTGGATTTGTTGTTCACTAAGTTCATGGCTGAGTTGTTTATAGTAGTGCTGATTTGTTTCATGATTTAAGTAGTTGATTTCATTTCATTTCAATATTAGTGAACTGCTATATGTTCATTTTAAAAGTATAGATTATAATGAGATGCTATTTTGGTTTTTAAAGTATAGATTACAGTGAGCTGCTATTTTTAAAGTATTGATACATGGTGAACTACTATTCTCTTTTGGTTTTATAGTATGTCATGGTCAGGGCTGATTTGATTCATGATTTAAGTGTAATTTACAGTATGCTGCTACTTTGATTTTAAAGTATAATTTGCATCAAGAAATCAGCCCTACATTAATAAAATGTATGACTTTTATTTTTAAATAATTAATTTTTAATTTAATTTGAAATATATGTAAGACTATCAAATATATATATATAATATTTTTGAGTTTGTTGATAAAACTTTTTTGGTTTTATTTCAAGTTATTCTTTTTTTTCATATATCAAAGTCATACATGGGGTTTAGAATTGGAGAAGTCATCTCATTTTTTAATAGAGATGTGCAATATTCAAACAATCCTATATTTTATTCACTAACAAGAAGATCTAGCAGCTAAAAGTGAAGATGCGACAAAAGGGGGTCAAGATTATTGTTTCATGCATCATTTTAAATTTGTAACTAATGGAAGATTTGTTGTATCATATGGAATATTTTTGTAATTTTTGTATCTTTCTTGTACTTTGTATATGATAATTTTTTTAATAAAATTTATTTGAGGTATTCATTCTTATCAAACTTTGTATCTGACGTATTAGTATCATTTTAATTCTTCAAATTGAGATATACTTATTTCAATATCATTTTAAATAATTGAGAATTTTTTTAAACACTTGCATTCATAAAAAAATATATAATTAAAAATAATATAATAAATATCTAATTAGATTTTTTTATTACTTTAAAATATTATATTTAATATTTTTAAATATTTATAATATTTTTTATACATTTTAAATTAATATAATAAATTGTATAATAAATATCTAATTAGATTTTTTTATTAGTTTAAATATTATATTTAATATTTTTAAATGCTATAATATTGACAATGTACAAATAACTTATATAAAATATTTTAAAATTTAATTTAAAATATAATATTTATTTTCAAAACAAATTCGTTGTTTTGGTAAACCAAACAAGTTTTCATGTTTTCAACTGAAAAATACTCCTGAAAATCAATACTGTTTTGTATAACCAAACAAGTTTTCACAGTTTTCAATTTCATGAAAACATATTTTGTTTTCGTTAACCAAACGCGTTTCAAAAAATAAAAACATCAAAACAGAAAATAGAAAAACCGAAAATCATTTTCGTTTTCTTCAAAATGAAAACACAAAATAATTTTCGCTAACCAAACGCACCCTAGACCTTTCCTATTGGTCACCCTAGGCTCTGTTTCTCCATTTAAGAACATGAGCCAACCTTTTATACATATCTGCCAGTAAATTTTTTTGATGTGTGCAAATATATTTTAATGGGGCAGACTCAATCATAGTATAACCATCGACGACAAATTGTTGGAATAACCTTTTTGAATAAGGTATCGACGAGAAGTTGTTGGAATAACCTTTTTGAATAAGGTATGGTTGAAGGATCAATATTCCTCTCTTGAATTCTATATGCAAAAAATTCTCGCATTGTTAACTTATTTCTTGCATTTGTTAATGAAGAACGCTCATTACTATGAGAAATATCTTTTCTATAACCATCTTCACCATAAGGGAACAACAATCTCCACATTATAATCCATACATACATTATGTTCGTCAAACATTAACTTTAAGTCTGCAACAATCTTCGCATGAAGCGTATTGATATTCTCATTGCCCCTATAGAAAAAAATAGTGGTGTTAGCTATTTAACCAAAAATTGAATATATGTATAAATCAAAATACATAGTAGTAATACAAACAACATATACCTTACAACATTAATCTTGTTACCAATCACGTTTTCAGTGTCGTAGATATAAAGTTGTGCAAATTTAGGTCGTTTATCTTCAAGTGGCAACAAACTACCAATATTATGATAATTTTATCCTTGAAGTTTAAAAGTCGGAGGGCCTCTAGATTGATTCACACTCCTATCTATTTTACCTCCCATTGAGGTGAAAGAGAACATATAATTATAAGATCGGATATGTTCAAAAAAATGATCACTCTTGGAATCACCACCACTGATCAAATTCAATAAAGACTGAGGAGGTTGTTTCATCTTCGGTAACTTAACTTTACCACCAGCACAACATAAAGAGAATTTTGGCATATTCGCACTGGAATCTCTTTGGACCCTCTCGTCATACCAAAAAAGTGCATGATAATATTGACATTTATATATTGGGTCACCAATGTCCCAGTAATCTGACATAAGAAATTAACAAAATTAAATGTCTAAATTATTTAAAAGAGTAATGTTAAGAATGAAAAGGTTGTGAAATATTTTTGGTACACTGACTTATCTTCCGGACAAAAATAATCATATTCAATATCATTCCCTATAAAAAAAATAAAAATAAAGTAAATAAAAATTTAAAGTTAAGAAAAAAAATAATTTTTCACTACACAAATATAAATCGATATTGCATGTGTACCATCACAATCAGTGTCATCTTCATCCAACAAATTTTTGGATTGATTTAATTCATTTACAATGACATCTGAAGACAAAAAAATGAATAAATTATTTGTTTACTGATGAAAAATATTATGTTTATTAAAAATATAGTCTAATTTAAACAAAATATAAGTGTTCATATGCAATTTGTAAAATATTATTTTGCACATTTTCACACTTCACAATATAATCTTTATAGGGAAAAGGTACAAAAATGCCCCTAAGGTTTTTTTATTATCAAAAATACCCTTGACGTTATGGAATTGGGTACAAAAATGCCCATATAGGTAAATATTGTTAATGGAGGGATAACGGAGCTGACGTGGCCAATGACTAGGATTGATGACGTGGACATATAGCACACATGCAAGCCAAGACATTTTCTTCCAAGTACTAAAATGCCCCTGACATTTTCTCACGGGTACCAAAATACCTCTAACGTTTTCTCACGGGTACTAAAATGCCCCTAACGTTTGTTTAGAAGCTAAAATACTCCTGTGGTTATTGCAAATGATACAAAAATGACACCATGCTAATTTCTATTAGGTGAGACTTAACGGAGATGTCGTGGATGCTGATAGAGATGTTGACTTTACATGTGACGCACATGCAAAGAGTAACTTGCCACACAAGAGACACATAAGATGCAACGTAGGGGTGAGAAAAAAAAAAATCAAAAATTGATTAATAAAAAAATAGGTCCGAAACCCAACCAAATTTTTCGATTAACCGATTCGATGGTTTCAGTTTCATATTTTATTTTCTAAATTTTTGATTTTCAATTTTGGTTTCGGTTTCGATTTCTTACGTGTCGCTTGTGTGGTAAGTTGCTCTCTACATGTGTGCAACGTGTAAAGATAACATCTTTGTCAGCATTCACGATATCCATGTTAAGCCTCACATAACAAAAGTTAGTTTTGTGTCATTTTTGTATAATTTTCAGTAATATCAGAGGTATTTTAGCTCCAAAACAAACATTTGGGGCATTTTAGTATCCATGAGAAAACGTTCGGGGCATTTTATTATCCGTGAGAAAACGTCAGGGGTATTTTAGTACCTGTATGAAAACGTCTTGGCCTGTGGCATGCGCGTCACATTTCAACGTCATCAGTCCCAATCATCAACCACTGCAGCTCCATTATCCCTCAATTAACGTCGTTTATCTATAGGGGCATATTTATACCCAATTCCATAACGTAAGATGTATTTTTTATCCCAAAAAAACCTTAGGGGCATCTTAGTACCCGTGAGATAACGTTAGTGGCATTTTTATATCTTTTCCCTTATTTATAATATCTATAAATCAATTACTAATATAATCAGATTCTTTTAAAAACATTATGTGAAAATGATACATCCACTGCCTAGTAATTATTTCTCTGTTTCTAAATTTTAAAATATCTTACATGTTGGAAGGGTATTGAGATCTAGCAATATATGTTTTCTGAAAACACCCGAGTTACACGAATAAATGTTTTGAATATATTATATTCTTCTATTATTAGAGCTCGTGTATAATAATAAATAAGTAATTATATATATATATATATATATATATATATATATATATATGCATTTTTTAAAAGTTTATCATAAAATAATATAATGACTACATATTACATATTTACCCAAATATCAAATTTATAAAAGTATCTGCTAATGAAATATTTATTTCCCCCAATATATCTTGTGTTGCGTGACTTGAACTTAACAAACAAATTGCTTTAGAATTTATTACATTTTTAGAAATCTATAATCTAGAAGATATTTACCTGATGGAATGGAATGGTATTTAAATCTGGCAATAGATCTCCATCTAAACTATCTAAATTTATGACATAAACACAATGTCAATAAATTACATTTAGTATGAAATGTTACTTATATAATTTAATTTATTATACATGTTGGCATTGTATTTAAATCAGAAATTGAATATGTGCAAGTACCCACTGAAAAATTTACGAAATTAACATAAATTAGTTATCTTATATGGGTTCATTTAAACTACATTCATTAACATATTATATCAATGATAGGTAAACCTTGTTTATGAGAAATATAACGCTCACCATTTTGATCGTCAACTCCAAAAAGTTTTATAGTGAATTTCAAATATTACCACACACACATTCTTGGCATTTTATTGAATTGATATAATGATGTACATCATAATAAAAACTAATAAATATTGATATTAAATATGATGGGCCCACATTCAAAAAATCTTTTCAGTCTAATATATCTATATTAGTAATATTAAATTCAATGCTAGTAATACTACAATATTAGGTAAGATAACGTGAATAACAAAAAAAATAATTTAATATTTCAATTAAATATAATGATGGTATATCATTACATTTTAATTAAGTCCAATATATTTTAATTATATTTCTTCAATCGGCTCATTAAGGATGATGTGATTCTTGGTCAATTAAATATTAAATATCAGAGATAATATTATAAACTATTAAATGTTGTTATTAAATGTGATGGGCCCATATTCAAAAAATCTTTTCATTCTAATGTATTGCTATAATTCATGGCTCATTTATATTAGTATTATTAAATTCAATGTTAGGCAAGGTAACGTGAATAGCAAAAATTTTAATATTTCTATTAAATCCAGTGTTGGTATATCAATATATTTTAATTAAATCCAATATATTTCCATTACATTTCTTTAATCGGCTCATTAAGGATGACGTGAATCTTGGTCAATTAAATATTAAATATTTAAGAAGGTAATTTACATAATTAAGGATGTAGGCTTTTTGGAGTCTTTCATTTCTTGGGCTCAAAGAGTTTTGGGCTTCGTCGGTTGAAGCTTCGTCCGCCTGGTGCTTTGCTCGTGCGCTCTGGGTGGCGTGCGGTGCAAGGCACAAAGTTGATCTTTTGGGATTCGGCAGTGCTGTGTGGTGCAAGGCTAATAGTTGTTCTCTTGGAATACGTGGTGGAACCTTCTAGTATCTCGTGCTTTGCACGTGATTTTTGGTGGCTTGCGGTGCAAGCCATTTCTCCTGATATCTTTTCACTATTACTTTTTATGTCATTTCTTCTACTGCTTGGAGCTTGCGACGATTCTTCCTCATCAGAGCGTTACGTTGCTTCTAGTTTGATAGTGATTTGGTTGTGCGCTGCAGAGACAAAGTACCTGGCGCTTCGTTCCTTGCGGCGATTGGTGTTTGATATGTGATCTCCCGTTGGTTCTTGTAGTCTAGGTAAAATCTCTTTACCCTACTACGTTTTTGTTTTTAATCTCGTATTTGTGTTCTGGTTGTTTTCTCTTACTTCTTGCAGTGTTCTTTGAATCTTGTTGAGTCTTTTTCTTGGCATTTTTTTTGTGTCTTTTCGAGGTCTTTTCAGTTCGCTGTGTTTGCTTGTCCTTTTCTATTTGTGTTCTATGCTTCTTCTTTTGTTTCTGACGGATTGTTGGAGATCATTCGGATTGCTGTGTCTTCTTTTTCTATCTAAGTTTCTTTTTTCTTCCTTTGTTTGACTTTTTTTCTTCTTGCTTTGATCGTTCTTTTAATTCTTTAGTGCTTTTGGTTCTTAAGTGTTTGTTGACTTTTACTTTTCTCTCTAACTGTTTGTTACATTTTCTTTTTGTTTCTTCCTTTTTGCTTTTTGGTCTCTTTGTCTACTGATTTTTTATATATTGTTTAGCTTATTTTTGCTTTCTGTCCGACTTTGTTCCTTGCCTTCTGCAGTTTTTTCTCCTTGTTCCTTCGGGCTCTTTCGTTAGTTCTACTTGTGGCTATCTTCGTTCCGCACGCATTTTAACTTTTTCGGTCTCTGGTCTTGTTTGGTGCTGTGGTTTTTCTGTGTTTTTCCGGCCTGTGGCTTCTTGTCCCTACTCTATTTAAGTTCAGGAATGAAGAAATCCACTGCCAATAAGGGTCGTTTGTCCTCTGATCAATCTGCAAAAGGAAAAGGAAGGAAGCAGACGGTGTTTTCCACCAATGTTCTAAGTTCTTCTGAAGGCGGGGCTGCTACTACTGCTCCTTCTCTGAATGTTCCTACTTCTAGTCACTCAACTCTTCTTCGTGAAGGTAACATCAATCTGGATGGTAAGGTCCAGACTTCTAATCCTCCTGCTACTGGTTTACGTATTTTGACTGTTAAGCCCTCTTCTGTTGCTACGAATTATGTTGGTTTATCTTTCGGTAAACCTCCTATTAATATTTCTCGTCCTGATATTCATGTTTTTGGTCAAATTTCTTGGGCTAATCTTTTTAAACCGAAATCTTCTGATCGTGATTCCTTTTCTTCTGTTGAGATGCTTTCGAATATAAAAGCTTCTGTCGAAGATTTTGTTGAATTTAATGAACTTGAACTTCAAGAAATCCGTAAACCTTGGTTTACATCTTTAATTGGTCATTTTTTGCATAAACCTCCTCTCCATTTTCAGCTTAGAAATTGGGCTTTTACGGTATGGTATGCTTTTAAGCTTGAAAATGTTATTGATTTAGAAAATGGTTTTTTTCTGTTTCGTTTTGATCCGGAGGATAATGCTATTAGGTCCTTTCGGAAGGTCCTTGGGATTATCATGGAAATTTGATCAATCTTAGGCCTTGGACGCCTAATTTTTAAGCTTTAACTGAGGAAATTAATTCTGCTCCTATTTGGGTTCAATTCCTAGACCTTCCGATGGAATATTGGTTTAATTCTATTTTATTTAAAATTGCTTCTTTGATTGGTAAGCCTATTAAAGTTGATGAGCAGTCTTTCAATTGGGAGCGTGGTAAATTTGTTCGTATATGCATTGAGATTGATTTTACTAAACCAATTAAACAGGGAATTTGGATTGGTAAACCTAGTATTGGTTTGTTTCAAGCTATGAGATATGAATGACTTCCTAATTTTTGTTTTAAATGTAGTTTCATTGGTCATAGAATTGTTGAATGTACTATTTCTTCTCCTGATACCTGTATGAATGTGGATAACTCTAATTCGGTTAATACTATTGATTCTTTAGCTGCTTCTGTTGATAAAATTAGTGTTTCCATTGATAAGACTGACCTTAAGTCTACTTATGGTCCTTGGGTTAGGGTCACTAGGAAATCTAGGAGGAAACCCTTTTATCCTAGGGATATTCCTTATCAAAATGACCCTACTGAGGAAAATCCTTCAGAACACTATCCTGATGGGGATTTCCCTAACAGTGCGGGGCAGCAGTCTATGTCTGTCTTGGAAAATCCATTTAGTAAAACCCTGGATGGTATTCATAGTAATAATGACAGTGCTTCACTTGTTAATTTTCCCATTCAGGTTGATAACACTACTAGAAAAATGGGCATCAACAACGGCTGATGCCGTTGCTGAGCCGTTGCTGAAGCGCATCAGCAACGGCCGCGCCGTTGCAATAGCGCCGTGACAGAAAGTCACGTTGCTGATAACTTAGCAACGGTTCAGCAACGGCCGCTCGGGCCGTCGCTCAAAACATTATCAGCAACGGCCGCTCGGGCCGTCACTAAAACTATTATCAGCAACGGTTTTGCCACAGACCCGGAGCCGTTGCTGATAACATTAATAGCAATGGCCAATGAGTCCGTAGCAACGCCGTTAGTAAAACCCCGTCGCTAAGCCGTTGCTGTAGGTCATCAGCAACGGCTTTCGATACACTTTTAGCAACGGCGTTCCCACGGACGGCCGTGGGAACGCCGTTGCTGATGATGCCAACTGGGAAACAGGAAAATTTTATATTTCCAATTTCCCCAATTTCCATTGATACATCGATACATTATCCACATAACTCACACACCCATATCCTCATACACACATTCATTCACACATCACAAACACACCAAGATATACATCAAAACAATTATATTTCTATTGATAATTATCCACGATAGTATAAAAACAATTCAAATGAAAAATTGAAGTATCAATATTCAAACAAAATAAGTTAAACAAGTTCAATATCTCAGTAACAAAGTCAATATAAAAAAAATCTCACGATGACGATGGAGGATGGCCTGGATCATATGGCGGGGTCTGGAGTGCTTGAGTGTACACCGGCGTGGACTGACTCGAAGACGATGGATTAGATGATGCCGAAGAGATGCCTGCTTCGGGATGACCTGACATGTTACGTAGCATAGCTTGTATATCCGCCATCATCTGACTCTGGCGCGCCATTATCTCAGTCTGACGCGCGACCGTGTCCTCTAGAGTCCTTATTTTGGTACTATGATCATAACTGGATCTAGAGGTGGACAGTCGCTCACCAGCGACCGGAGGGGTCGGTGCCCCAAGTGGCCCTAGTACGACTCGCGCATGACCACTATCTGCGAAGCCATATACGCGGCCATGGTCCCAGCCACCTGTGGCCTCGACCCACGATGCTGCGTCAAAGTCCTCGGGGGTACCCCCGCGCTGCACCACCGTCTGGCTGTAGGTCTCCTACTCGAGTTTGATTTTTTGTTTAATATTTATCATAAAACTTAAATTATAAATATATAATGAATAATTTAAACAAATATATAATTACCATAATGTATGCAGCGCGGTTGTGGATGTACTCCCCCGTCCCATGTGCTCAACGGTGAGTCCGCTCAAACACCGCCATCGGGGAGGGTCGCTGGACAGTCCCGTCATCCGACACCGTCGTCTATATTTACAAAACAAATACATTAATTAGTACACATAGTAACAAATAAAATATATAATTAAAAGATATACTTACCATACGATTTGCGTGCACTGCAAATGCAACAGAGCCGCCGGTGTGACGCGCTGCTCCCCCCGACATGCGATTTCTAGCCGCATTCCGAGAAACCTCCTGCCATCGATCCGTCGACCATATCTCCACGAGCTGGTCCCATATATCCGGAGTAATCCAACCGGGGCCGTATCCCCGAGTCTCCGCGATGTTAGTGGTCCCAGCTCGGGCCATCGCATGGGACCGAGCCTGCCCCAGCTGCCCGTTGTACTTTGCCCGGGAAATAGCCTCCCAGGCAGCGTAAATGAAGGGCCTCTGGTCCTCGGCCCATGTATAGCGAGCCTGCAAAATAATAATATCAGTACCAATATTAATATATCATCATGCATGTAAAAAATAATAATAATACGTGCCTCAAACTCGCGCCATAACATGTCGACGTGCTCGCTAGGCACGTGAGACCACGTAGGCCATGCCCCGTGCATGTATCGTCGAATAGTAGAAGAAATGCTCCTCGGCACTTCTTCTTGCTCGAACCTGCACAACAAAAATAAATTTTAATATTATATTATGATATAATGAATTTGTAATGATTCATAATTCATTATATATTACCGCTCCCCAATCACGCTAATCAATCTACGTGACTCTGTGGCTGGTGGAGGCTGCCACCTGTTCGGCCCACGTGGCCGCCTACGTCTGGATGTACTAGCCTCGGCAGTATCATCCTCATGAGGATCAGGTACAGGAGGATCAGCAGCATGAGTAAGTGCTGGAGTCTCATCGATCGGAGACTCCAAAACTCTCCTGCGTCGATAACCACGACCAGACATATCTGTCGAACAGACATATAATCAGATTATTGTATAAATAGTAGAGATATATTTAATAAAATATATACTTTACAATTATTCTTCATCATCTGGTGGGACTGATGTCTGAAGATCTGGCCGATCAATATTATCATTCAGGTGGAATTGACCCCCAAGACTATCAAGTATCATAGTTCTATAGGGATTACATTGACTGGATGAAGAAGCACCAGCAGAGGAAGATTCACCATATGTCTGAACGACAGGATTGCTCGACGTCCCGACTTCGCGTGACTCCCCGTGACAAGTCCATAGAAAATATCTTGGTGCAAATCCTTTGGTATATAGATGCAGAGTGACAGTCTCCCTATCCAAATATCGTCCATTTGAACAAATGCGGCACGGACATCGGATTTGATCACCCATGCTAACGAAATTCCGATTCGAATAGGCGAAATTTAGGAAGTACGTTACGCCTAATCGAAACTCATTCGTTAAAGCTCCACGAGCAAGACGTCGGTACATCCAACTTCGATCAGCCGACATGATTCTGTCAATCAATGGCAATTTTTTTGGTTAATGTCTTTAGGTGAGATTGTCCTATTCCATTCGGGATTTATGTTATTCGTACTGCACTTATGTTTTTATTTTAACTGTTAACTAATTATTCTAAATTTCGACAGCATCTCTCTACAGTTCTCCGAATACGCATATCATCTGGGCGCGTATCGGAGAACAAGAGAGATGTTGCCGAATTTTAGAATAATTAGTTAACAGTTAAAATAAAAACGTAAGTGCAGTACAAATAACTATATTCCCAAATTGTCCAATCAGGGACAATTCAAGAATTGTACGTCGTATAAAAGATCATCTACTTCTTTTACACGAACATACAATTCCCGAACGGATCTAAGGTTTTGCTAAATCATATCCGATTCGTCGATGCGTACGTGAAACATATCAACTCGTCGGATGGATGATTATTTTCTAAATGTTTCGAGACAGTTCGAGTCCATATTGGACGATTTCGGCGCGCGTCCGAAGTGGACGATTCCGGCGCGAGTCCGAAGTGGACGATTCCGGCGCGAGTCCGAATTGGACGATTCCGGCGCGCGTCCGAAGTGGACGATTCCGGCATGAGTCCGAATTAGACAATTCCGGTGCGCGTCCGAAGTGGACGATTCCGGCGCGAGTCCGAATTGGACAATTCCGGCGCGCGTCCGAAGTGGACGATTCCGGCGCGCGTCCGAAGTGGACAAACCGGCGCGCGTCCGAAGTGGACGATTCCGGCGCGCGTCTGAAATTAATCTAAACCCTAATAATTAATCTAACAAATTAAATAATTAATCTAATCAATTAATTAACAATTATCAAACAAAATAAAAAATATATATAATTATAAATTCCGGCGCCGGAGTCCACCCTCCGACGCCGACGTACAGTGGCCGGACACACTGTCTGGCCACTGTAGAAGGTCCGATGGCGGCCATCGGCCGCCCGCCGTCGGCCGAAACCCTAGAAATAGGGTTTCGGTCGGATTGATTCCCGCCGGCCGCAGGGAAGAGACGGCCGGCCGATCAACATACCTGAACAAGTCGGCAGCAGCGGGAGGAGGAAGAGGCGTCGTCGGTGTCGTCGGCTTCGTCGGCGTCGTCGGCGTCGGCAGCAGCGGCAGCGGCGGCGAGAGGCGTCGGCAGTAGCGGCGGCGGCAGCAGCGGGAGGAAGAAGGGTCGGGCGCGAGAGTGTGCCCTATATAAACTTATCAGCAACGGCTCACTCGCCCGCTAGAAAGTCGTTGCTAATAAGTTATCATCAGCAACGGCTCACTTGTCCGTTAGCAAGCCGTTGCTGATAATTAAAATATCAGCAACGGCTCGCCTTTCCGTCAGAAAGCCGTTGCTGATAATTAAAATAATCAGCAACGGCTCGGGTTTCCGTTAGAACGCCGTTGCAGATACAAATATCTGCAACGACTCGGGCGGCCGTAAGAATGCCGTTGCAAATAGCAACGACTCGAGCGGCCGTTGCTGATAGCCGTTGCTGAAGACCTAATTTCTAGTAGTGTAAGGGTAAGTCTGTTTTGACTACACCTAATAAACCTATTTCTTTTAATAGTCTTGTTGAGAAGGTTACTCCCTCTCTTATGAAGTTTAATTCTACCCCTGGTCCTAAGCTTCCTGATAAGAAAGGGAAAGATAAAGATAAGAATATTTTGTTGCCTTCTGATTTAGGTAGATTTTTTAAGTTTGAAATGCTTGAAAACTTTTCTAAACTTGATACTCTTATGGGTTCTAAGAAGAAAAGAAGTAGGAAGGATTCAGATCTTTTTGACTTTGAATTTGATCATAGCCTCATTCCCCCTTCTGATAAGGAGCCTTTTAAAGCTAAAGATAATTTGGTTTCAATGGAAGTGATTAATGATGTTCCTTCTGGATCTGGTGTTGGCAATTTGCCTTAATTGTTTTGCTGGTTTTATTTTATTTGTTTTTTCTATGAATTTTATCCACTGGAATATTAGGGGCCTTCGCAGAAGGTCAGCCCAAGATTATTTAAGGGTTAATATTTCTCAAAAATCTATTGGTATATTTTTTCTCCGAGAAACTCATTTACCCAATTATATGTCTCTTAAGTTTGTTGAAACTTTGGGTAGTGATTGGCATGGTATTTTTGTTAGCTCTGATGGTGCTTCTGGTGGTCTGTTACTTGCCTGAAGAAGTTCTTTTATTACTGTTAAAATTATTTCTAATTCTTCATGCATGATTAATGCTATTGCTCAAATAAGGAACACTCCTCCTTGGCTATTTTCTGGGATTTATGCTAGTGTTAATCCGGTTGTTAGAAATAATTTTTTTCATGAAGTTGGCAAACTTAATTTCTTTGATATTCCATGGTTTATGGCTGGTGATTTTAATTGCATTATTAATGAGTTTGACAAATCTGGTGGGTCTCCTTTTGTTTTGAATAAAAATGTTATTGCTTTTAGGAACTGCATTTCTAATTGCGGCTTTGTAGATTTAGGCTTTACTGATCCTAAATTTATTTGGTGCAACAATAGGAAAAACAATCTTAGAATTCTTATTAGGTTTGATAGAGCTTTTTCTAATTGTAATTGGCATAGCTTGTTTGCTAACACTTCTGTCTCTCATCTCCCTAGAATAGCTTCAGACCATTGCCCTATTCTTATTATGATGAAGGATTTTGCTAAACCTATAAATAATATATTTAGATTTCAGAATTTTTGGATTGATTATCCTGAGGTTAGAAAAATTATTCATGATAATTGGATTTCTTGTGATAATTGCTCTTCTGCTACTATTATTTTCAAGAATCTTGCTTGTCTTCGTGGTAAGTTGTCTTATTGGAATAGACATCATCTTGGTAGGCTTGAGGATAACATTCTTAAAGTTAATGATCAGATTAAGCTTTTAGAGGATAATGACTGTTCTACTCTTTTATCTGATAGTGCTATGGTTGATTTGTCTATTCTTTATAATAAAGTTTTTGCTCTTAATAGACAACTTGCAATTAAATGGTGGTCACTTGCTAAGACTAAATGGCTTAGTGAGGGTGATAAGAACACTAAGTATTACCAAAATCTTGTTAAAATTAGAAGAAGGAAAAATTTGATTGTTTCAATTAAGGTTGATGATGTTGTTATTCTTCTACTGATGATATTGTTAATGCTTTTGTTAATTATTACTCTAATTTGTGGTCATACCATGATCCAGACTTCTTTGAAAATAGATTTATTCCTCCTATGAATACTATTGATAATGAGTCGCATCATTCTTTAATTGCTAGTTTTTTCTTAGATGAAATTGCTTCTGCTGTTAAGTCTTTAGGCTCGGGCAAAAACCCTAGACCGGATGGGTATACTGGTGAATTCTTCAAAATTTATTGGAATATTATTCCTAAAGATTTTGAGGCTGCTTTTAATTACTTTTATACTCATGAATCAGTTCCTGCTGATTGGAATGATACTTGTTTAGTTTTCATTCCCAAATTTGATTGCCCTGTTTCTATGAAAGATTTTCGTCCAATTGCTATGTGTAATGTTACTTACCTTATTCTTACTAAAGTTCTTGCAAATCGGTTGAAGCCTTTGTTAGACAATTTAATCTCTAAGAATCAGTCTGCTTTTATTGTTGGAAGATCTATTCATGATAACATTTTAATTGCTCAAGAAGTAGTGCATTCTATACATAACTCAAAGGGTAAGATAGACCTAGAAAAAGCCTATGACAGAATTTCTTGGAGCTCTATTTCTAATATGCTGAGATTGCTTAATTTTTCTGCTAAATTTATTAGATGGATTGAAGCTTGTATCTCTTCTACTAATTTTACTTGCTGTATTAATGGTATTATGTTTGAGAAATTTAACGCATCTTGTGGGATTAGGCAAGGTGATCCCATCTTGCCTTATCTCTATATTTTAGTTAGTCATTTTCTCTCTATGATGCTTAACTATGTTGGTTCTTGTGGTATGATTAGCTCTGTTAAAATTAAGAATGTTGTTGCTATAAACCATTTAATGTATGCTGACGACATTCTTGTTTTCTTTAGAGCTAATGATAGATCAATTTCTAATTTTCAAAAAAAATTTGATATCTTTGGTAGAATTTCTAATCAAAAAATTAATTACATGAAATCTGAGGTTTATTTTCCACATAAAGTTGCTAGATCTGTTTGTCGTAGAATTTTTAGAAGCCTTAACATGAATCATGGTAGTTTTCCTTTTAAATACCTTGGCACGCTTATTAGTCCTAGAAGCATGCATGCTAGCAATTATAACTTCCTTGTTGATAAAGTTAAAGCTAAACTGAATAATTGGAAGAGGAATAGGTTGGTAGGATAGTTCTTATTAAGTCTGTCTTGAATTATGTGCCTCTTCATTCTTTATGTGTTAATTGGACTCTTGACTGTGTTCTTAGTAATATTAACTCTATAATTAAGAATTTTCTTTGGAGTTCTAATAGTGAGAAACATGGATTACACTTAATTTCTTGGGAGAATGTTTCTATGTCTAAAGCTGATGGTGGTTTGGGTCTTAGATCTTTAAAGCTTATGCGCGGTGCTTTAGTTGCTAAAAAAATTAATTTGCTTCTTAATGACAAGAATTCTCTCTGGTGTTCTATTGTTAAAACTAAGTATAACCCTCTTAGTCTTTGGGCTGGTTGTCGTGATAAACACTGTAGTCTTTATTAAGTGCATTTCTTCTTGTGCTAATACTTCTCTTTTCCTTGATGCTTGGCTTTTTGACGTTCCATTAATGCTCAAACCTATGTATGTTAACACTGCTTTGATTGATCTTTCTCATAAGGTTAATGTTATTATGGTTGACAATACTTGGAATTGTACTGTTTTGTATGAATTGTTTGGCCCATTGCTTGTGGAAAAAATATCCAGGATTTCTCTTCCTATTTATCCCAACGAGGACAATTTCATTTGGTGGCCGGAAAAAGTTGGTCGAGTCTGTACCAAATCCGCTTATGATTTTATCTCTCGGGATGCTTATACCAATACTAATAATCTTTCTCAGTGGGCTTTAATTTGGAAATCTAAAATTGGTCCTCGTATTAAAAATTTCATTTGGAAACTTTTTCATAAAAAATTACCTACTGCAGAAAGATTATTTCATTTTGGTATCATTAATTCCCCCAGTTATGTCCTTTGTGGCAGCCTTCCATAAGATATTAATCATATCTTCTTAGAATGTGAGGTAGCTAGGACCCTTTGGAAATAATGGAGCGGCGGTTTAAGGGTATTGTTAATTTACCTCGGAATTTATGTTTAAATGGAGTTGGTAATCAGGATTATTCCCTAATTTCAGTGGCTCTCTATTTTAACTCATTTTATTCCATTTGGTTGGCTCGGAATAGAGTGGTTTTTGAACAGACTCGACCCTCAATTTACTCGATGATTGCTAAAGTCATTGCATTAACTGTTGACTATGCGGATAATCCTTTGTCTGAGGGAAATAAGATTGTGCCTAATTTTGGATATAGCTGGCTTCCCCCTGCCTTTAATGTTTTTAAATGAAATACTGATGCTTCTATCTCAAAGGATTGTACTGCTGGGTCTTTTGCTACTATTTGTAGAGATTACAAGGGAAATTTGGTTTATGCTTCTGCTTACTTCAATCAAAATAAGTCGGTTTTGGAAAATGAAGCTTTAGCTATTAGACTTGCTATTGATAAAGCAATGCTCCTCAATCATAAAAAAATTCATATTGAGTCTGATTCAAAAAATATTGTAGATATGTGCAATAAATTTATTGATTTTGATTGGCATATTCGAAATATTATTAATGGCATCATTATTTATGCAGGGAAATTTGAGATGATTACTATCACACATATTGGTAGAGATGTCAACAAAACTGCAGACTGGCTAGTAAAGTTGCTAGGAAGATTGAAAGATATTTTAATTGGGACCATGACTGGCCCCCTGATCTTGTAAATATTATAAAGTTAGAGGTTGATGTTCACATTACTGTTTAGATACTAATTCTCTTTTTTTTTAAAATTACATAATTAAGAGATGTAATATTACATATCATCCAAGAGAACTAATATTAAAAGAGGTAATATTACATGCTATAAAAAAATCAATACAATGAATACATATTTCATTTCTCAAAGCATCTACATTAATATTATAAACTATTATATATTAATATTCAAAATTTATTTTTGAATTAATGACTCATTAAATAATTATAAAAATTATTAAAGTACTTAAATTTATGCCACTTGGCATAGTTTTTATCATGACACTTGGCATGATAAAAATGTTAGAGTGCTTTCTTATATTTATTTATTTATTTATTTTATTTGCTCTTGGTATCCTTGGAGGCCACAAATGTCCTATAACAGCTCTGTGTGATCAATCTTACGGTTGTGAATCATAGCAAACTAATGTTGTGTTATAGATCTATTTAATTCATACATTTAAAAAACATGATTTATATTTTGAATGAACGTTAATACATTTAGGTAAATAGTGTAGTGTGATACATACAATATATCCTATAGCACCAGCTAGTGATCTCCCCGACTTATTTATCTCATGATGATGCTAATATGTTCATTTGCAAACCACCGTTGACACAATGGAAGACTATAGAAATAATAATTAAAAAAAATATATTGAGAAAATTGTTAAAAATCGAGATATATGTTTCATTATTGCAAAATATCATGATATTACCTTAAGATCTATGATATTATATTTATTATATATTTTTGAATGTGTATGTTACCATTCACGATGAAAATGTGTCTATGATCAAAATATGATACTATACTCATTGTTTGCTTAAATTTGTGCTAAGTTGGTAAAATTAATTGACCTAGAGATATTATTTTTAACTCAAATTTCGTATACAAGCTTAAAATGATTGTATTATGATTATATGAAAATTTGATAGAACTCTAAGAATTTTTTTAAAAAGTTTGCTATTTACAAAAATACCATTGTAAGTTTAGTAAATATTATAAATTTGTAAAAAAAAATTCTTTATGAGTGATTTTTGAATCTATATAGTGCCCTGTGGACCTAGTTTCTATTAGTGGTCGAATGATTGTTAGGAAAAAAAATTGATCCCTAGCAAAGACTTTCAGCTTATCAGCCTAAGTCTGGTCAATTAAAGCTGGAATCGACTAGTGAATGTTAGATTTGTTCAAGTGATTGGTCATTGATTCTTAAAGATATTATGAAATTAGTATTTGAATATCATTTTCATAAATCATAAAGTTGAACTTTTCATTTGGAGTTTGAATTTCACATTTGGTACGGTCGTTGTTCACAGATAATCTTTAAGTTAAATGATTTCAATTCAAACTATTGGTATTTGAACATTCGGTGTGACTTCCTTTGGTATTGGACTGGATTAGGGTTTTAGGGATTAGGTCCAAGAACACCCATACTCATGAGCCAGATCTAAATTAAGCCAGATGACTTAGCTCGGGGGCTTCACCTGGCCATATGTGGATGCTTCTATCCGCATTAGTTGCGAAAGATTCCACAATTACGAGCCTGATATCTTCGGGATCAGCCTCGACCCTTTCTGAGCAACATCCCTATGAGATTACCGGGTGGCATCATCGCCAATCATCCCTCATCATGCACTATATACGGACACGACACGCCTCATGTACAATATATTCCAATTTCTATTATCTCTATCTTGAACACATTCTTACTTGAGCGTCGGACTAGTATCTTTTGCAAGTCCCCTGTACCCCCTTCGGAGTTGCACCTGACCAGGAGACGCACCAGCCGCATTGCTCCGACTTCAGGTAAGAACATTTGACGATCAACGTGGGGTCGAGTAAATCTTACTTGCCCCGCAATGATTGGTACCCGGAGTCAGACGAACGTCACCGCACGCAGGAAGTACCCTCGCAATGACGTCACCCCCCCCCCCTTCCCCCCCTCCTGGAGTCAAGCGAATGTCGCCGCATGTAGGCAGCACACTAGCAGTGAGAGTTGAGACAGCAACAGCCCTAGCCAGTGTCGGTAGCACTAGTAGCATAGGAGACAACAGAGCCTATCACACTAGGGTTAGAGCAGTGGATTGTCCTGAGACAGCTGTAGGGGTAGTTTCATACTTGGACTTTGTTAGATTGAGGCCGTCGGAGTTCACATGCACTAATTTGCAGGTGGAGGTCACTAGCTTACTTGGCGACTGTTTTGAACTCTGTGAGGTGCTTGGGTGTTCTTCAGAAGCGACTGCTCAGATGGTCGGATTACAATTGAGAGGATCGAGTAAGGAGTGGCTCCACACTTGGAGAGTTCGTAGGGGGGGCGATGCACCACCCCCTACCTAGGAAGAGTTCAGGGCAAACATTGTTGAGCGGTATCTACCCAGGAGCGTCCACGACAAGCAGGCGAAGGAGTTTGAGCAGTTTCGTCAGACCAACAGTATGACGGTTCAGGACTATGAGATGGAGTTTGCTCGGTTATCCCGGTATCATCCTTTACTAGTGTCGACTGAGACATCCATGGTTAGGAAGTTTGTGGAGGGATTGAGAGTGCAGATCGGTCGACTCATTCACAATACGAAGGACACTACCTTCGCTCAAGTAGTGGACGAGGATCTTCGGAAGGAAGCCTTAGTGCCATTTGAGAGACAGGATGGACCCCAAAGAAGAAGTTCAGACCTCACGGATCTGGGGGTCGACAGTTTCACTCTGAGGGGTCTATTGTGTTGATAGCTCGCCAACAGAGTAGAGGGAACAGTAGCTTCAGAAGCCGTATAGGCTCAGGATCGGGGGTAACTCAGTAGGGACAATGTATGTGGATGCGCAGTAGAGGACTGAGGTACTGTAGTGTGGACAATGTAGAAGGAGGCACTGGGGAATTTGTATTGGCCGTACAGATGCATGCTTTGGGTGCGATCAGGTCAGGCACTTCAAGAAGGACTGTCCAGCTAGTGGTGGTCAGAGGACAACACAGTCTAGGGGGAAAGGACCGGTGTCAATCGCCTCGGTGGCCCAGAGGAGTCAGCCGCATGGTAGGGGACAGCGAGCCAGTGGTTCTGAGAGGACTCTTGCGCAGGTGTTTGCACTTACTCGAGACAGCGTTAAGGCGTCAAAGGCTATAGTAATAGGTACCCTTATTATAGGTTCCTCGGCAGCTTTTGTATTGTTTGATTCGGGTGTTGGATTGGACTAGAACTACTAGGTCTAGTCAGACTAGACCTAGCAACGCCCCATCCCTCATTTCGAACCAGACCGCGCGACCCCATTAGGGGGCTCCGCCCAACTGCGCCCCTGAGTCAGACTCAAGCTAGATTAAACGGCTCTGCATAGGGACTGTTGGTGAAATGGTCACACTAGAGGGGGGTGAATAGTATGTTAACTAAATCTATTTGCCTAAATTCGATTTTAAATGTTTTTCTTAAACTACTTAAGCAATTCATAATTGAACGACTAAATGCGGAAGCGATTAATGATAAAGCAATTAACACAAACAAAATATCAATGCTAATATAATAATTTATAGTGGTTCGGCCTCAATGCCTACTCCACTACCTAAGCACCCCGCTTAGGATTTCCAAACTAGTTTAACTAGATTAATTAGTTTCCTTACAATGAAGACTTTACACCGGAGAGTCTTCGCTCTCAAACCGAAGACACTTCCACACCCGGAAGTATCCTGCATTCCTACTAAGAGCACTCTCCCACCTCAACCTAAGGACAACTCAACTAATCCAAGTAAACTAAGTTTACAATGGTGGATTTAAGCCTTAACACCAAGGCAACCACCAACTCAATCAAACCTAGCAACCTAGGTTTATACACTTGATATACAATCAAAATAAACAACAAAGTACAATAACAATTGGAGCAATAAATCAAACAACAAGTACTTAGCTCCAAAAGAAACTCCCTAGTCCTCTTGATGCATTGAGAAGATGAATCTATGAAGCTTGAAGGCTAAATCAATAAGTGGAGATCAAAACTAGGGCTTTTACAACGATGACTTAATGAAATCTTTAGAAATGATCAAGAATGGCACAATGAAGGTCAAGATAATGGAGGAAGGCACTCAAGGGCTAGTATATATAAGCCCCAAGAAGAGAGAGCAAAATAACTCTCCCAACGGGCTGATTTTTGCCCGTTGGCGATGCTCGGTCGCTTGCCAGTCGATTGTTGATCGACCAACCGAGCGATCGAAGGCCTAGTGCTAATTTCTAGCAACATTCAATCGACCCACCGGTCGACCGAAACTAGAAAAATCAGCCCAGTTTGCTGATTTTTCTGCTCGTTTGTTCATTTCTGGGTTCGATCTTCGCTAAGTCAAACTTTAAAACATAAATTTTATATAAGGATTATCCCCCATTTGGATTCAATAAAAATATCTAAAAAATCAAAATTCTTAAGAATCAAAATCTAACTTTTGTGGTCTAGTACAAATTTCACAAAAACAAAAATTTTATTATCTCTCGGGTTAAATATGGGTAGGCTAAAGGCTTTCAAAAAATCCTTAAAAATATCTCGTTATCTAGTTTTCACCTAAGGAACAATTACCGGGACTTTTGGTGCCAAGAAAATGTCTAGGTCATATAGCCCTCCAAGGAGCTCCCTAGGCTTAGTGAATTTCAGGACCATTTTCTGATTTTCTGATTTATCATGTTTTCGTGTTCGGGATTGGTTTTTGAGTTTCTTTGCATCATCATGAGGATTTACAATTTATCTAGACACACTAAACCTAGACTCTATCTTATCGACGAATCCGAACGCGTCGACCAACGTCCTTTCGATTTTCTAATTTTTTCGATCGAGGACGTCGTGCGCTAACCGATATGGGACCTGAAAATAACTCTCCATGAAATCATTAGTTCCATGTTTATTATCATCAAAACTGAGATTAAGACCAAGGTTGAAAACCTTAGGCCAACAGGGACCCCACTTGGCCACATAAGGATATTTGCAATTTTGCATCCTACCCAATCATTCTGGGCAACCTCACTGCAAGATTTTCGGGCGGCAATTCCGTCCTTCCTTACAATATAAATAGACACGGCGCACCCAAGTAGCCCTAAGTTTTGATTCCATTACCTCAACGTTGGAGTCCTCCTAACTTGAGCATCGGAGTGTCTTTTGTAGATCCCCCCCGACATTGAACCAGCTAAGGAGAGACACCGAACCGGACCGAAATGCCCCAACTCTCAGACAGGAACAATTGACGCCCACCGTGGGGCTGAGTAAAGCTTACCTCCCGCACAATGGTTGGAACTCGGAGCCAAAGCAACCGTTGTCACATGCCAATGGCAACGACCCAACGGTGATGATCGACCACAGCTTGGTGACACTAAAATAGTGAGGAGCGATGCTCCGGTACCATCCCCCCTCCCCCCTGAAGAGCCTCGACAGCGGGTATATGAATTAGAAGCACAAAACCAAAAATAGGCGGCACAAGTCGAGACACCAGCGTGGCCTCAAGGACAGCCCCAGGCTGAACGCGATCGTTGCTGCTCAGAGCATGGGGAGACCAACCACTGAAAAAGAAGAAAACCAGTCTCTGTCCTACGAGATGAGGTCTCTAGCACCTATCGACTGGAAAAGGACAAAGGTCCAAAGGCTCAAGGAATTAAGGTTGCTTCCCACCTTGACGCAAGGCCCTTCGCCAAACACATCATGGCAACTCGTCTGCCATCGAGAAGTGAGCTACCCACTACCTTGACACCCTACGACGGTATGGGTGACCCCACGCTACACCTAACAGCATTCCAAACTGTGAAGCTCTATCACAGAGCAATCAACTCCGCACTTTGTAGAGCATTCCCGACCTTCCTAGGGAAAACCACACTATTATGGTTCGCCTCCCTCCCGCCGAGATCAATTCGTTCTTTCGCCGACCTTTACCGTGTCTTCCTCGGCTGATTCACCTCATCGCGGGTATATCACAAGACAGGAGCAGCCCTATACTATATTAGGCAGGGGCAACATGAGCACTTAAGAGAATACCTGAATAGGTTTCAGGCCATAGCGGCCGACATCCCCACCTCGACCCTCAGAATGAGCTTTTCTACATCCAACATGGGCTAAAACCTGGGCCTTTTCGCCGACTAGATCACCTTAATCGAGCCTAAAAACATGGCCGAATTTCAGGAAAAAGCAGCGGCTTTTATAAAAATGGAAGATCAACGAGAAGCAAAGAAGATCGACTAGATGAATCTCAAAGCTGCGATCGAGAACAAAAGGTCCAAAAAGGAAGATAGAAGAACAAAAGACCGCGGCCAACATGAGCGCAGAAATGGCAAGGGACCGAGGTCACCACCTTGCCCAAGCATCCATTTCGAAAGCAAAACAAAAGTTGTCACCCAACGTAGACATGATCAAGAAGTATGCATACCATGACACTTACGAACACACTACCGAGACACTTACGAACACACTACCGAGGAGTGTGTAATGCTCGGAGATCAGCTCGAAAATTTAGTCTGCACATGACACCTTGATAAATATCTTCATCACGGGAGAGAGAGAGAGAGAGAGAGAGAGACTGAAGCATGAGTCACGACCCTCGACGATGAAGCCGAACACCCCCAAGATCCCAGAAAGAGCGTGACCAAGTGAATGAACCCCGAGGGGTAATCGAGTACATCGCCGGTGGATTCGCGGGAGGTGGAGAGTCAACCTCGGCCAGGAAAAGGTCTCTTCGGGCGATCATGGTTGTCAAAAAATTATGAAACCTAAAGTCAATGACAATACTGAGGATTGAGGCTGAGAAGACTTACCAACTAGAACTAGCAGATACTGGAAGAAAGCAACCGATTGAGGAAGGCACCAATGAAGCCCGCTAAAGACGAAGGCCAAAGAATGCAAGAAAAATTCGCAAATCGGGAAAGGAAAAAACCATTTTATAGGCTCCATTTAGCAGCCTGCCAGCTCAACGATCGACGACGAAGGCAAAACTAAATATTTCCCAAGCACGAAGGCGAAACTAAACCTGCACCGGCCAGCTCAGCGATCGACGGCTCCCTAGAAACTCCCTCCATAGCACGAACGAACGCCTTTTTACCATGATGTTTTCCGCAAAAACGAGGGGGCAAGGGCCAATTAGCAGCCACCACACAGAATGAGAAGATCTTCATTAACAAAATCGACATACTAAGCATGGAAATCGAGAAGGCATATGTTAAACACTATAAAAATACCAATTTGACTTACTCTGAAGTGACGTGAAGAGCCACCACGTACCAACTAGAAGCGACGCATGGTCACTTATCTCAGTCCGACTTCTCATAGTCGGTTATGTCATCACAATCAATCCTAGTCGTCTTCTCCAGCACGATCAATCCCAGCCGTCTTCTCCAGCTCAACCTCCCTAATCATCTCTTTCAGCTCAAACCCAACATTCGCCAACCTCGACGTTACCTCTTCGATCACCCAATACGGCATGGCCGACTTATTTGGGGTTTTCCCAAAGATACCCAACACCAATAAGAGGCTCACTCAACTCAAGAGCTTAGCATGTAGTCTTTCAGAGTCTAGCCGAACTCGGGGACTGTGGACTGGACTAGAACTACTAGGGCCAGTTGAACTAGACCCAGCAATGCCCCATCCATCATTTCAAACCAGACCGTGCGACCCCGTCTAGGGGGCTCCGCCCGACTGCGTCCTTGAGTCAGGCTCAAGCCAGTCTAAATGGATCTGCTCAAGGACCCTACCTGGCTACATAAGGATATATTCATCCAATCTTATCAGAAAATATACACCCACCATCTTCGAGATCGACCTCGACCCATTCTAGGCAACCTCACTACAAGATTTTCGGGCAGCAACCCTCGTGCTTCCCTGCAATACAAATAGACAGGACACACCCAGGTAATCCTAAGTTTCAATTTCATTACCTCCATCTTGGAGTTCCCCTAACTTGAGTGCCGGAGTATCTTTCGCAGGTCCCCCCACCCCCACCGGCGTCGAACCAGACAAGGAGAGACATCGAAACTGACCGGAAGGCCCCAACTCTCGGGCAGGAATAGGTGCTACACACTTTTATTTCTACTGAATTTGCATCGAGGTTGGGAAAGGAACAAAGTATGCTTGATACACCCTTAGTGGTGTCGACGCCTACAAGCGATGCTATTTTAGCAGAGTCAGTCTTTCGGGACTATGAAGTGTCCATTTGTGGGCATGTTTTGGAAGCAGAATTGGTACTTCTACTATCGCTTCAGTTGGATGTAATTCTGGGGATGGACTGGTTGTTAGCTCATTACGCGTCGGTGGACTGTAAGGCAAAAGGTTGTTACCTTCAGTAAGCTTGAGCTACCGTAGTTTACCTTTCAGGGAGATGGAAGAAGGGATTCTCTCGGGGTTGTCTCAGCTCTTAAGGTCCGTAAATTGCTTATTGGTGGTTGTCGGTCATTCTTAGCTTTTGTGTCGGTGGCTGAGGAGGTTGAGGGGGCGGCCACTAAGGTGGAGGAGACGTGTGTGGTCTACGAGTTCCCTGATGTTTTCCTTGAGAAACTTCGAGGGCTGCCACCGGAATGGGAGATCAAGTTTTGCATTGATTTACAGCTTGGGGAGAAGCCAATTTCCATTCTCCCTTATCGGTTGAGTTGAGGGAGCTTAAGGCTCAAATGCAGGAGATGTTGGATTTGGGCTTTATTCGCCCAAGTGTGTCCCCGTGGAGAGCTCTAGTGCTTTTTGTTAAGAAGACGAATGGGTAAAGACGCATGTGCATCGATTGCCGACAGCTGAATAAGGTGACCATTAAGAATCGTTATCCACTGCGAAGGATTGACGACCTATTTGATCAGCCTTAGGGGCACAGTGGTTCTCCAAGATTGATTTGCAATCCAGGTATCACTAGTTAAGAATCCGGGACCAGGACGAGATATGGCGATTATGAGTTCTTGGCCATGTCCTTTAGGCTAACGAATGCACTTACAACATTTATGAACTTAATAAACCAAGTGTTCAAGGAATACTTGGATAAGTTTGTCACCGTCTTCATTGATGACATTCTGGTGTACTCCGAGAGCACGGATGAGCATTGTGAGCATCTGAGGATGGTTTTGGAGACTCTCAGAAGACATCAGCTTTTTGCAAAGTTCTCTAAGTGTGAATTTTGGTTGGAGAGTGTAGAATTTCTAGGGCACATGGTGTCGATGGAGGAGGTAAGAGCAGACCCCACCAAAATGGAGGCAGTTCAGAATTGGGAGCTATTGGCCCAAGGATTGCCCCTAGGCTTCCATCCCCACCTCGACCCTCAGAATGAGCTTTTCTACATCCAACATGGGCTAAAACCTGGGCCTTTTCGCCGACTAGATCACCTTAATCGAGCCTAAAAACATGGCCGAATTTCAGGAAAAAGTAGCGGTTTTTATAAAAATGGAAGATCAACGAGAAGCAAAGAAGATCGACTAGATGAATCTCAAAGCTGCGATCGAGAACAAAAGGTCCAAAAAGAAAGATAGAAGAACTAATGACCGCGGCCAACATGAGCGCAGAAATGGCAAGGGACCGAGGTCACCACCTTGCCCAAGCATCCATTTCGAAAGCAAAACAAAAGTTGCCACCCAACGTAGACATGATCAAGAAGTATGCATACCATGACACTTACGAACACACTACCGAGACACTTACGAACACACTACCGAGGAGTGTGTAATGCTCGGAGATCAGCTCGAAAATTTAGTCTGCACATGACACCTTGATAAATATCTTCATCACGGGAGAGAGAGAGAGAGAGAGAGAGAGACTGAAGCATGAGTCACGACCCTCGACGATGAAGCCGAACACCCCCAAGATCCCAGAAAGAGCGTGACCAAGTGAATGAACCCCGAGGGGTAATCGAGTACATCGCCGGTGGATTCGCGGGAGGTGGAGAGTCAACCTCGGCCAGGAAAAGGTCTCTTCGGGCGATCATGGTTGTCAACAACGTTGTTCGCCCGCGCCAACCTACCCCAAAAACCTCGGTAATATCGTTCCATGAATCCAACTTCCAAGAAATTGATCAGAACCTACACGACCCTATCGTTATTTCTGTGATTACAGGAAAATTTATTGTTAAAATGGTTCTTGTCGACCAAGGGAGCTCGGCCGATATTATTTTCTACTCTACATATGAGAAAATGCAATTAACAAAAGCCTCGCTCACACCGTGCAAAGGAGACCTGGTGGGTTTCTCAGGAAAGAGGTTTGATGTTTGTGGAGCAATATGGCTGAGGACGACATTCAACACTCAGGAGTGTTACATGCCGATCAGAAGGAAGCCCGATGGTGCTACAATGAATGCCTCAAATCAAAGATGGCCGAACCAATGAATGCGCTTATCAGCTTGCAAGCACTCCCCAGGGACAAGAACAAACAGTCGGCCGAAAATCTCGAACCAAGCTCGGGATGAGACATGCGAAAAAAACACCGCCTCGGGCCTTGTAAAGAAGTCCAAGCAGAATCAGATCATCAATAAAGCTCAGAAGAGAGCACTTCCCCTGTACGCACAATTTTTTTATTACTCAAGTAAAGTTATATTTCTTGCATTTCTCTCTATGAATGATTAGGGAACCATTAAAGCAATCTCGCTGCTTTAACAAATACTCTACTTGAAACTTGCTCGGGTCTCCAGATACGAACTCGACCCAATCCCCTAGCATGAATTTCTACCTTCGGGCCCATGGTATTTGGCTCCAAAAGCTTAAACACCTCACACAGCGACCAAGACCTAGTCTTCACCGGTCTGGCTCGCCGACCTCAGTGCCTATCCTGGGTTCTCACGCCCTCAACGACCCCAAGCGCGCTCCTCACAACCTCGGTTTTCATCGAGACTGGTCCTTGGCTACCACGCCACTACTTTCGGCCTCAATGCCTCTACATGATTCCTCGCGAGCGGTTCTGCCTAACGCTCCTCAGCGAGCTCGGCCTAAACCGCCAAGTGCAGTTTTCGGCAACCACGATACTATTTCCAGCCTCAGCGCCTTTAGATAACACCTCGCGAGTGGTTCCACCTTACGCTCCTCAGTAAGCTTGGCCTGAACCCCCGAGTGCAGTTCTCGGCTAGCACACCACTACTTCCAACCTTAGCTCCTTTACATAACTCCTCGCGAGCGATTCCGCCTTACGCTCCTCGGCTACCATGCCACTACTTTCGACCTTAGCGCCTTTACATGACTCCTCGCGAGTGGTTCCGCCTTACACTCCTCGGTGAGCTCGGCCTGAACCCCCGAATGCAGTTCTCGACTACCATGTCACTACTTTCGGCCTCAACGCCTTTACATTACTCCTCGCGAGCGATTTCGCCTTACGCTCCTCGGCAAGTTCGGCCTGATCCCCCGTGTGCAGTTCTCAGCTACCACACAACTACTTCTGACCTCGGCGCCCTTACATAACTCCTCGCGAGCAATTTCTCCTTACGTTCTCTAGTGAGCTCGGCCTGAACCCCCGAGTGTGGACCTCGGCCCCTAGAGCTTTACTTCCGGCCTTAGAGCCCTTATTTGATTCCTCAAGCGTGGTCCCGACGTACGCCCCTTGCCAAGCTCGGCCTAAAACTCACAAGTGCAAACCACTAAACTGCCACGCCATTACTCATGCGTAATTTTAAATTAGCAGAGATCGGTTCAAACCAGATCCCTAAGGATCCAACCATGAACCGGATTTCGGAAGGTTCAACCTTGAACCGGATTTCGGAAGGTTCAACCTTGAACCGGATTTCGAAAGGTTCAACCTTGAACCGGATTTCAGAAGGTTCAACCTAGAACCAAATTTCAGAAGGTTCAACCTAGAACCATATTTTAGAAGGTTCAACCTTGAACCAGATTTTAGAAGATTCAACCTTGAACCAAATTTCAGATGGTTCAACCTGGAACTAGATTTCAAAAGGTTCAACCTTGAACCAAATTTTAGACGGTTCAACAGTGAAACAAATGGTTCAACCTTAAACCAGATAGTTTAACCTTGAACCTAGGGGTGTTCACGGGTCGGGTCAGGTCGGGTTTAGGGAAAAAATCGATCCAACCCGACCAAGTATAATCTGGTCGAGTCGGGTCGGGTCGGGTCGGGTTGAAAAATTTTCACCTCTCAAACCCGACCCGACCCAACCTGACCTAGGTCAGATCGGGTAGTCGGGTTTACCCGTTTAGGAAAAAAATAAGTTTTTAACAATAATTTTTTTAAAAAAAATAAAAATAATTAAAAATAATTAAAAGTAAATATTTTTTAATATAAATATTTTTAAAATAATTAAAAAATATCAAAAAAATTCGGGTAATCGGGTCGGGTCTTAGGTCATCGGGTTTTAAATATTGAAATTACTCGAATCCGACCCGATTACCCGACCTGGCCCGACCCGATTGGTTCGGGTCGAGTCGGTTTTTTGGATTCATTGGGTCAGGTTTGACCCATGAACAACCCTACTTGAACCAGATCCCAAAGGATTGGATAGGATTCGCTTCATGAAAAATCAAGCAAATGAGATTTATATGTACAAAACAAAAGCCCACGAATGAGCAATAACTGTCACAGAAGAGATAATCAACAAAATAGACCCAAGCAAGGGCAATTGTCAACCAAAAAGGGGGGGCAAACAACCAACCCCAAGAAGTTCCCAGAAGAAAAATCTAAAGGAACTACTAAGAAGAAATTGCACCCGCCTTGGTGCACTCAGCAAGAGCATCCCTCTCTGGAGGAGGAAATCCTCGCAGAGAAAATAAGCATTAGCTCGAAGTCGCGGCCGAAGGGTCCCCTCTAAGCGACCAAGAAAATTCTTCCTCAACCTCAGGATTCACCAGGACACCATCCTTGACTTCTTTAAGAAGGTACACTCCTGCTGACCGAGAGTCAAAAGCTTAGTCTACTCTGAAGACCTTTCAAAACCTTCCATATACATGGCAAGAGTGTTATCCCGGAGGCATTTCACCTCTTCCTCAAGGAATTCCCTAGCCAGGTTGCACCTCACAGCCTCGGCCCTAGCCTCCTCAGTCTCGACCTTCAGACGAGACTTTTCCTTCACTGGCACAAAAAGGTCCAAGTAGACAATCTCCAGCCCCGCCCTGGCCTTGCCTTCCAACTCTACTATCCGGCAGTGGACTCAAAAACAACTATGCTTACATAGGTGACCTCTTCGACCTTCGCCGCTAAAGCTCTCTCCATCCATCATCCTAAGCCTGGAGGTTGCAAGCTCTTGAGATTGTGCTTCGCACTCCTTTCGCGAAGCCTCCTTCAACTTACCCAGCAAAAGTTGGACGTGTTCCCAAGGATCTACCCCCTCAGGAAAGATCAACTGGTTGCCAGAGCAAAAACGCAATACCGAGCCTAGCTGACAAACCCTTGCTTATGTGCTGGCCACCACCGCCGCCTCTAGAAGAAATGACTCATTCCCCCAAGAATGGGCATTCACTTCAGGAAGAAGGTTCTCCCCTAAATGCCTAGCCCTTTTTCGGCACCCCGCCAGCGAGCCAAGGAGGACCAGAGAATCCAAAGAGGCTGATGAGCCGACCGCCTCCACTCTCGTTCCTGAACCCTGTGGCTTCCAAAATCGTGAAGCTCTCATAGGCCTCAACAACTCAACCACCAGCGGGTTCTTCCACTTGTCTCCCGCAGACCTCTCCCACATCACCGTCAAGCGAGAGCGCATGCACGGAGCATTCAGAAATCAGGAACGCATGCCTGAAAGTCAAGAAAGGGCTAAACAGTTCGCGCAAAAAATTATGAAACCTAAAGTCAATGACAATACTGAGGATTGAGGCTGAGAAGACTTACCAACTAGAACTAGCAGATACTGGAAGAAAGCAACCGATTGAGGAAGGCACCAATGAAGCCCGCTAAAGACGAAGGCCAAAGAATGCAAGAAAAATTCGCAAATCGGGAAAGGAAAAAACCATTTTATAGGCTCCATTTAGCAGCCTGCCAGCTCAACGATCGACGACGAAGGCAAAACTAAATATTTCCCAAGCACGAAGGCGAAACTAAACCTGCACCGGCCAGCTCAGCGATCGACGGCTCCCTAGAAACTCCCCCCATAGCACGAACGAACGCCTTTTTACCATGATGTTTTCCGCAAAAACGAGGGGGCAAGGGCCAATTAGCAGCCACCACACAGAATGAGAAGATCTTCATTAACAAAATCGACATACTAAGCATGGAAATCGAGAAGGCATATGTTAAACACTATAAAAATACCAATTTGACTTACTCTGAAGTGACGTGAAGAGCCACCACGTACCAACTAGAAGCGACGCATGGTCACTTATCTCAGTCCGACTTCTCATAGTCGGTTATGTCATCACAATCAATCCTAGTCGTCTTCTCCAGCTCGATCAATCCCAGCCGTCTTCTCCAGCTCAACCTCCCTAATCATCTCTTTCAGCTCAAACCCAACATTCGCCAACCTCGACGTTACCTCTTCGATCACCCAATACGGCGTGGCCGACTTATTTGGGGTTTTCCCAAAGATACCCAACACCAATAAGAGGCTCACTCAACTCAAGAGCTTAGCATGTAGTCTTTCAGAGTCTAGTCGAACTCGGGGACTGTGGACTGGACTAGAACTACTAGGGCCAGTTGAACTAGACCCAGCAATGCCCCATCCATCATTTCAAACCAGACCGTGCGACCCCGTCTAGGGGGCTCCGCCCGACTGCGTCCTTGAGTCAGGCTCAAGCCAGTCTAAATGGATCTGCTCAAGGACCCTACCTGGCTACATAAGGATATATTCATCCAATCTTATCAGAAAATATACACCCGCCATCTTCGAGATCGACCTCGACCCATTCTGGGCAACCTCACTACAAGATTTTCGGGCAGCAACCCTCGTGCTTCCCTGCAATACAAATAGACAGGACACACCCAGGTAATCCTAAGTTTCAATTTCATTACCTCCATCTTGGAGTTCCCCTAACTTGAGTGCCGGAGTATCTTTCGCAGGTCCCCCCACCCCCACTGGCGTCGAACCAGACAAGGAGAGACATCGAAACTGACCGGAAGGCCCCAACTCTCGGGCAGGAATAGGTGCTACACACTTTTATTTCTACTGAATTTGCATCGAGGTTGGGAAAGGAACAAAGTATGCTTGATACACCCTTAGTGGTGTCGACGCCTACAAGCGATGCTATTTTAGCAGAGTCAGTCTTTCGGGACTATGAAGTGTCCATTTGTGGGCATGTTTTGGAAGCAGAACTGGTACTTCTACTATCGCTTCAGTTGGATGTAATTCTGGGGATGGACTGGTTGTTAGCTCATTACGCGTCGGTGGACTGTAAGGCAAAAGGTTGTTACCTTCAGTAAGCTTGAGCTACCGTAGTTTACCTTTCAGGGAGATGGAAGAAGGGATTCTCTCGGGGTTGTCTCAGCTCTTAAGGTCCGTAAATTGCTTATTGGTGGTTGTCGGTCATTCTTAGCTTTTGTGTCGGTGGCTGAGGAGGTTGAGGGGGCGGCCACTAAGGTGGAGGAGACGTGTGTGGTCTACGAGTTCCCTGATGTTTTCCTTGAGAAACTTCGAGGGCTGCCACCGGAATGGGAGATCAAGTTTTGCATTGATTTACAGCTTGGGGAGAAGCCAATTTCCATTCTCCCTTATCGGTTGAGTTGAGGGAGCTTAAGGCTCAAATGCAGGAGATGTTGGATTTGGGCTTTATTCGCCCAAGTGTGTCCCCGTGGAGAGCTCTAGTGCTTTTTGTTAAGAGGACGAATGGGTAAAGACGCATGTGCATCGATTGCCGACAGCTGAATAAGGTGACCATTAAGAATCGTTATCCACTGCGAAGGATTGACGACCTATTTGATCAGCCTTAGGGGCACAGTGGTTCTCCAAGATTGATTTGCAATCCAGGTATCACTAGTTAAGAATCCGGGACCAGGACGAGATATGGCGATTATGAGTTCTTGGCCATGTCCTTTAGGCTAACGAATGCACTTACAACATTTATGAACTTAATAAACCAAGTGTTCAAGGAATACTTGGATAAGTTTGTCACCGTCTTCATTGATGACATTCTGGTGTACTCCGAGAGCACGGATGAGCATTGTGAGCATCTGAGGATGGTTTTGGAGACTCTCAGAAGACATCAGCTTTTTGCAAAGTTCTCTAAGTGTGAATTTTGGTTGGAGAGTGTAGAATTTCTAGGGCACATGGTGTCGATGGAGGAGGTAAGAGCAGACCCCACCAAAATGGATGCAGTTTAGAATTGGGAGCTATTGGCCCAAGGATTGCCCCTAGGCTTCCATCCCCACCTCGACCCTCAGAATGAGCTTTTCTACATCCAACATGGGCTAAAACCTGGGCCTTTTCGCCGACTAGATCACCTTAATCGAGCCTAAAAACATGGCCGAATTTCAGGAAAAAGCAGCGGCTTTTATAAAAATGGAAGATCAACGAGAAGCAAAGAAGATCGACTAGATGAATCTCAAAGCTGCGATCGAGAACAAAAGGTCCAAAAAGAAAGATAGAAGAACTAAAGACCGCGGCCAACATGAGCGCAGAAATGGCAAGGGACCGAGGTCACCACCTTGCCCAAGCATCCATTTCGAAAGCAAAACAAAAGTTGCCACCCAACGTAGACATGATCAAGAAGTATGCATACCATGACACTTACGAACACACTACCGAGACACTTACGAACACACTACCGAGGAGTGTGTAATGCTCGGAGATCAGCTCGAAAATTTAGTCTGCACATGACACCTTGATAAATATCTTCATCACGGGAGAGAGAGAGAGAGAGAGAGAGACTGAAGCATGAGTCACGGCCCTCGACGATGAAGCCGAACACCCCCAAGATCCCAGAAAGAGCGTGACCAAGTGAATGAACCCCGAGGGGTAATCGAGTACATCGCCGGTGGATTCGCGGGAGGTGGAGAGTCAACCTCGGCCAGGAAAAGGTCTCTTCGGGCGATCATGGTTGTCAACAACGTTGTTCGCCCGCGCCAACCTACCCCAAAAACCTCGGTAATATCGTTCCATGAATCCAACTTCCAAGAAATTGATCAGAACCTACACGACCCTATCGTTATTTCTGTGATTACAGGAAAATTTATTGTTAAAATGGTTCTTGTCGACCAAGGGAGCTCGGCCGATATTATTTTCTACTCTACATATGAGAAAATGCAATTAACAAAAGCCTCGCTCACACCGTGCAAAGGAGACCTGGTGGGTTTCTCAGGAAAGAGGTTTGATGTTTGTGGAGCAATATGGCTGAGGACGACATTCAACACTCAGGAGTGTTACATGCCGATCAGAAGGAAGCCCGATGGTGCTACAATGAATGCCTCAAATCAAAGATGGCCGAACCAATGAATGCGCTTATCAGCTTGCAAGCACTCCCCAGGGACAAGAACAAACAGTCGGCCGAAAATCTCGAACCAAGCTCGGGATGAGACATGCGAAAAAAACACCGCCTCGGGCCTTGTAAAGAAGTCCAAGCAGAATCAGATCATCAATAAAGCTCAGAAGAGAGCACTTCCCCTGTACGCACAATTTTTTTATTACTCAAGTAAAGTTATATTTCTTGCATTTCTCTCTATGAATGATTAGGGAACCATTAAAGCAATCTCGTTGCTTTAACAAATACTCTACTTGAAACTTGCTCGGGTCTCCAGATACGAACTCGACCCAATCCCCTAGCATGAATTTCTACCTTCGGGCCCATGGTATTTGGCTCCAAAAGCTTAAACACCTCACACAGCGACCAAGACCTAGTCTTCACCGGTCTGGCTCGCCGACCTCAGTGCCTATCCTGGGTTCTCACGCCCTCAACGACCCCAAGCGCGCTCCTCACAACCTCGGTTTTCATCGAGACTGGTCCTTGGCTACCACGCCACTACTTTCGGCCTCAACGCCTCTACATGATTCCTCGCGAGCGGTTCTGCCTAACGCTCCTCAGCGAGCTCGGCCTAAACCGTCAAGTGCAGTTTTCGGCAACCACGATACTATTTCCAGCCTCAGCGCCTTTAGATAACACCTCGCGAGTGGTTCCACCTTACGCTCCTCAGTAAGCTTGGCCTGAACCCCCGAGTGCAGTTCTCGGCTAGCACACCACTACTTCCAACCTTAGCTCCTTTACATAACTCCTCGCGAGCGATTCCGCCTTACGCTCCTCGGCTACCATGCCACTACTTTCGACCTTAGCGCCTTTACATGACTCCTCGCGAGTGGTTCCGCCTTACACTCCTCGGTGAGCTCGGCCTGAACCCCCGAATGCAGTTCTCGACTACCATGTCACTACTTTCGGCCTCAACGCCTTTACATTACTCCTCGCGAGCGATTTCGCCTTACGCTCCTCGGCAAGTTCGGCCTGATCCCCCGTGTGCAGTTCTCAGCTACCACGCAACTACTTCTGACCTCGGCGCCCTTACATAACTCCTCGCGAGCAATTTCTCCTTACGTTCTCTAGTGAGCTCGGCCTGAACCCCCGAGTGTGGACCTCGGCCCCTAGAGCTTTACTTCCGGCCTTAGAGCCCTTATTTGATTCCTCAAGCGTGGTCCCGACGTACGCCCCTTGCCAAGCTCGGCCTAAAACTCCCAAGTGCAAACCACTAAACTGCCACGCCATTACTCATGCGTAATTTTAAATTAGCAGAGATCGGTTCAAACCAGATCCCTAAGGATCCAACCATGAACCGGATTTCGGAAGGTTCAACCTTGAACCGGATTTCGGAAGGTTCAACCTTGAACCGGATTTCGAAAGGTTCAACCTTGAACCGGATTTCAGAAGGTTCAACCTAGAACCAAATTTCAGAAGGTTCAACCTAGAACCATATTTTAGAAGGTTCAACCTTGAACCAGATTTTAGAAGATTCAACCTTGAACCAAATTTCAGATGGTTCAACCTGGAACTAGATTTCAAAAGGTTCAACCTTGAACCAAATTTTAGACGGTTCAACAGTGAAACAAATGGTTCAACCTTAAACCAGATAGTTTAACCTTGAACCTAGGGGTGTTCACGGGTCGGGTCAGGTCGGGTTTAGGGAAAAAATCGATCCAACCCGACCAAGTATAATCTGGTCGAGTCGGGTCGGGTCGGGTCGGGTTGAAAAATTTTCACCTCTCAAACCCGACCCGACCCAACCTGACCTAGGTCAGATCGGGTAGTCGGGTTTACCCGTTTAGGAAAAAAATAAGTTTTTAACAATAATTTTTTAAAAAAAAATAAAAATAATTAAAAATAATTAAAAGTAAATATTTTTTAATATAAATATTTTTAAAATAATTAAAAAATATCAAAAAAATTCGGGTAATCGAGTCGGGTCTTAGGTCATCGGGTTTTAAATATTGAAATTACTCGAATCCGACCCGATTACCCGACCTGGCCCGACCCGATTGGTTCGGGTCGAGTCGGTTTTTTGGATTCATTGGGTCAGGTTTGACCCATGAACAACCCTACTTGAACCAGATCCCAAAGGATTGGATAGGATTCGCTTCATGAAAAATCAAGCAAATGAGATTTATATGTACAAAACAAAAGCCCACGAAGGAGCAATAACTGTCACAGAAGAGATAATCAACAAAATAGACCCAAGCAAGGGCAATTGTCAACCAAAAAGGGGGGGCAAACAACCAACCCCAAGAAGTTCCCAGAAGAAAAATCTAAAGGAACTACTAAGAAGAAATTGCACCCGCCTTGGTGCACTCAGCAAGAGCATCCCTCTCTGGAGGAGGAAATCCTCGCAGAGAAAATAAGCATTAGCTCGAAGTCGCGGCCGAAGGGTCCCCTCTAAGCGACCAAGAAAATTCTTCCTCAACCTCAGGATTCACCAGGACACCATCCTTGACTTCTTTAAGAAGGTACACCCCTGCTGACCGAGAGTCAAAAGCTTAGTCTACTCTGAAGACCTTTCAAAACCTTCCATATGCATGGCAAGAGTGTTATCCCGGAGGCATTTCACCTCTTCCTCAAGGAATTCCCTAGCCAGGTTGCACCTCACAGCCTCGGCCCTAGCCTCCTCAGTCTCGACCTTCAGACGAGACTTTTCCTTCACTGGCACAAAAAGGTCCAAGTAGACAATCTCCAGCCCCGCCCTGGCCTTGCCTTCCAACTCTACTATCCGGCGGTGGACTCAGAAACAACTATGCTTACATAGGTGACCTCTTCGACCTTCGCCTCTAAAGCTCTCTCCATCCATCATCCTAAGCCTGGAGGTTGCAAGCTCTTGAGATTGTGCTTCGCACTCCTTTCGCGAAGCCTCCTTCAACTTACCCAGCAAAAGTTGGACGTGTTCCCAAGGATCTACCCCCTCAGGAAAGATCAACTGGTTGCCAGAGCAAAAACGCAATACCGAGCCTAGCTGACAAACCCTTGCTTATGTGCTGGCCACCACCGCCGCCTCTAGAAGAAATGACTCATTCCCCCAAGAATGGGCATTCACTTCAGGAAGAAGGTTCTCCCCTAAATGCCTAGCCCTTTTTCGGCACCCCGCCAGCTAGCCAAGGAGGACCAGAGAATCCAAAGAGGCTGATGAGCCGACCGCCTCCACTCTCGTTCCTGAACCCTGTGGCTTCCAAAATCGTGAAGCTCTCATAGGCCTCAACAACTCAACCACCAGCGGGTTCTTCCACTTGTCTCCCGCAGACCTCTCCCACATCACCGTCAAGCGAGAGCGCATACACGGAGCGTTCAGAAATCAGGAACGCATGCCTGAAAGTCAAGAAAGGGCTAAACAGTTCGCGCAAAAAATTATGAAACCTAAAGTCAATGACAATACTGAGGATTGAGGCTGAGAAGACTTACCAACTAGAACTAGCAGATACTGGAAGAAAGCAACCGATTGAGGAAGGCACCAATGAAGCCCGCTAAAGACGAAGGCCAAAGAATGCAAGAAAAATTCGCAAATCGGGAAAGGAAAAAACCATTTTATAGGCTCCATTTAGCAGCCTGCCAGCTCAACGATCGACGACGAAGGCAAAACTAAATATTTCCCAAGCACGAAGGCGAAACTAAACCTGCACCGGCCAGCTCAGCGATCGACGGCTCCCTAGAAACTCCCCCCATAGCACGAACGAACGCCTTTTTACCATGATGTTTTCCGCAAAAACGAGGGGGCAAGGGCCAATTAGCAGCCACCACACAGAATGAGAAGATCTTCATTAACAAAATCGACATACTAAGCATGGAAATCGAGAAGGCATATGTTAAACACTATAAAAATACCAATTTGACTTACTCTGAAGTGACGTGAAGAGCCACCACGTACCAACTAGAAGCGACGCATGGTCACTTATCTCAGTCCGACTTCTCATAGTCGGTTATGTCATCACAATCAATCCTAGTCGTCTTCTCCAGCTCGATCAATCCCAGCCGTCTTCTCCAGCTCAACCTCCCTAATCATCTCTTTCAGCTCAAACCCAACATTCGCCAACCTCGACGTTACCTCTTCGATCACCCAATACGGCGTGGCCGACTTATTTGGGGTTTTCCCAAAGATACCCAACACCAATAAGAGGCTCACTCAACTCAAGAGCTTAGCATGTAGTCTTTCAGAGTCTAGTCGAACTCGGGGACTGTGGACTGGACTAGAACTACTAGGGCCAGTTGAACTAGACCCAGCAATGCCCCATCCATCATTTCAAACCAGACCGTGCGACCCCGTCTAGGGGGCTCCGCCCGACTGCGTCCTTGAGTCAGGCTCAAGCCAGTCTAAATGGATCTGCTCAAGGACCCTACCTGGCTACATAAGGATATATTCATCCAATCTTATCAGAAAATATACACCCGCCATCTTCGAGATCGACCTCGACCCATTCTGGGCAACCTCACTACAAGATTTTCGGGCAGCAACCCTCGTGCTTCCCTGCAATACAAATAGACAGGACACACCCAGGTAATCCTAAGTTTCAATTTCATTACCTCCATCTTGGAGTTCCCCTAACTTGAGTGCCGGAGTATCTTTCGCAGGTCCCCCCACCCCCACTGGCGTCGAACCAGACAAGGAGAGACATCGAAACTGACCGGAAGGCCCCAACTCTCGGGCAGGAATAGGTGCTACACACTTTTATTTCTACTGAATTTGCATCGAGGTTGGGAAAGGAACAAAGTATGCTTGATACACCCTTAGTGGTGTCGACGCCTACAAGCGATGCTATTTTAGCAGAGTCAGTCTTTCGGGACTATGAAGTGTCCATTTGTGGGCATGTTTTGGAAGCAGAACTGGTACTTCTACTATCGCTTCAGTTGGATGTAATTCTGGGGATGGACTGGTTGTTAGCTCATTACGCGTCGGTGGACTGTAAGGCAAAAGGTTGTTACCTTCAGTAAGCTTGAGCTACCGTAGTTTACCTTTCAGGGAGATGGAAGAAGGGATTCTCTCGGGGTTGTCTCAGCTCTTAAGGTCCGTAAATTGCTTATTGGTGGTTGTCGGTCATTCTTAGCTTTTGTGTCGGTGGCTGAGGAGGTTGAGGGGGCGGCCACTAAGGTGGAGGAGACGTGTGTGGTCTACGAGTTCCCTGATGTTTTCCTTGAGAAACTTCGAGGGCTGCCACCGGAATGGGAGATCAAGTTTTGCATTGATTTACAGCTTGGGGAGAAGCCAATTTCCATTCTCCCTTATCGGTTGAGTTGAGGGAGCTTAAGGCTCAAATGCAGGAGATGTTGGATTTGGGCTTTATTCGCCCAAGTGTGTCCCCGTGGAGAGCTCTAGTGCTTTTTGTTAAGAGGACGAATGGGTAAAGACGCATGTGCATCGATTGCCGACAGCTGAATAAGGTGACCATTAAGAATCGTTATCCACTGCGAAGGATTGACGACCTATTTGATCAGCCTTAGGGGCACAGTGGTTCTCCAAGATTGATTTGCAATCCAGGTATCACTAGTTAAGAATCCGGGACCAGGACGAGATATGGCGATTATGAGTTCTTGGCCATGTCCTTTAGGCTAACGAATGCACTTACAACATTTATGAACTTACTAAACCAAGTGTTCAAGGAATACTTGGATAAGTTTGTCACCGTCTTCATTGATGACATTCTGGTGTACTCCGAGAGCACGGATGAGCATTGTGAGCATCTGAGGATGGTTTTGGAGACTCTCAGAAGACATCAGCTTTTTGCAAAGTTCTCTAAGTGTGAATTTTGGTTGGAGAGTGTAGAATTTCTAGGGCACATGGTGTCGATGGAGGAGGTAAGAGCAGACCCCACCAAAATGGATGCAGTTTAGAATTGGGAGCTATTGGCCCAAGGATTGCCCCTAGGCTTCCATCCCCACCTCGACCCTCAGAATGAGCTTTTCTACATCCAACATGGGCTAAAACCTGGGCCTTTTCGCCGACTAGATCACCTTAATCGAGCCTAAAAACATGGCCGAATTTCAGGAAAAAGCAGCGGCTTTTATAAAAATGGAAGATCAACGAGAAGCAAAGAAGATCGACTAGATGAATCTCAAAGCTGCGATCGAGAACAAAAGGTCCAAAAAGAAAGATAGAAGAACTAAAGACCGCGGCCAATATGAGCGCAGAAATGGCAAGGGACCGAGGTCACCACCTTGCCCAAGCATCCATTTCGAAAGCAAAACAAAAGTTGCCACCCAACGTAGACATGATCAAGAAGTATGCATACCATGACACTTACGAACACACTACCGAGACACTTACGAACACACTACCGAGGAGTGTGTAATGCTCGGAGATCAGCTCGAAAATTTAGTCTGCACATGACACCTTGATAAATATCTTCATCACGGGAGAGAGAGAGAGAGAGAGAGAGAGAGAGACTGAAGCATGAGTCACGGCCCTCGACGATGAAGCCGAACACCCCCAAGATCCCAGAAAGAGCGTGACCAAGTGAATGAACCCCGAGGGGTAATCGAGTACATCGCCGGTGGATTCGCGGGAGGTGGAGAGTCAACCTCGGCCAGGAAAAGGTCTCTTCGGGCGATCATGGTTGTCAACAACGTTGTTCGCCCGCGCCAACCTACCCCAAAAACCTCGGTAATATCGTTCCATGAATCCAACTTCCAAGAAATTGATCAGAACCTACACGACCCTATCGTTATTTCTGTGATTAGAGGAAAATTTATTGTTAAAATGGTTCTTGTCGACCAAGGGAGCTCGGCCGATATTATTTTCTACTCTACATATGAGAAAATGCAATTAACAAAAGCCTCGCTCACACCGTGCAAAGGAGACCTGGTGGGTTTCTCAGGAAAGAGGTTTGATGTTTGTGGAGCAATATGGCTGAGGACGACATTCAACACTCAGGAGTGTTACATGCCGATCAGAAGGAAGCCCGATGGTGCTACAATGAATGCCTCAAATCAAAGATGGCCGAACCAATGAATGCGCTTATCAGCTTGCAAGCACTCCCCAGGGACAAGAACAAACAGTCGGCCGAAAATCTCGAACCAAGCTCGGGATGAGACATGCGAAAAAAACACCGCCTCGGGCCTTGTAAAGAAGTCCAAGCAGAATCAGATCATCAATAAAGCTCAGAAGAGAGCACTTCCCCTGTACGCACAATTTTTTTATTACTCAAGTAAAGTTATATTTCTTGCATTTCTCTCTATGAATGATTAGGGAACCATTAAAGCAATCTCGTTGCTTTAACAAATACTCTACTTGAAACTTGCTCGGGTCTCCAGATACGAACTCGACCCAATCCCCTAGCATGAATTTCTACCTTCGGGCCCATGGTATTTGGCTCCAAAAGCTTAAACACCTCACACAGCGACCAAGACCTAGTCTTCACCGGTCTGGCTCGCCGACCTCAGTGCCTATCCTGGGTTCTCACGCCCTCAACGACCCCAAGCGCGCTCCTCACAACCTCGGTTTTCATCGAGACTGGTCCTTGGCTACCACGCCACTACTTTCGGCCTCAACGCCTCTACATGATTCCTCGCGAGCGGTTCTGCCTAACGCTCCTCAGCGAGCTCGGCCTAAACCGTCAAGTGCAGTTTTCGGCAACCACGATACTATTTCCAGCCTCAGCGCCTTTAGATAACACCTCGCGAGTGGTTCCACCTTACGCTCCTCAGTAAGCTTGGCCTGAACCCCCGAGTGCAGTTCTCGGCTAGCACACCACTACTTCCAACCTTAGCTCCTTTACATAACTCCTCGCGAGCGATTCCGCCTTACGCTCCTCGGCTACCATGCCACTACTTTCGACCTTAGCGCCTTTACATGACTCCTCGCGAGTGGTTCCGCCTTACACTCCTCGGTGAGCTCGGCCTGAACCCCCGAATGCAGTTCTCGACTACCATGTCACTACTTTCGGCCTCAACGCCTTTACATTACTCCTCGCGAGCGATTTCGCCTTACGCTCCTCGGCAAGTTCGGCCTGATCCCCCGTGTGCAGTTCTCAGCTACCACGCAACTACTTCTGACCTCGGCGCCCTTACATAACTCCTCGCGAGCAATTTCTCCTTACGTTCTCTAGTGAGCTCGGCCTGAACCCCCGAGTGTGGACCTCGGCCCCTAGAGCTTTACTTCCGGCCTTAGAGCCCTTATTTGATTCCTCAAGCGTGGTCCCGACGTACGCCCCTTGCCAAGCTCGGCCTAAAACTCCCAAGTGCAAACCACTAAACTGCCACGCCATTACTCATGCGTAATTTTAAATTAGCAGAGATCGGTTCAAACCAGATCCCTAAGGATCCAACCATGAACCGGATTTCGGAAGGTTCAACCTTGAACCGGATTTCGGAAGGTTCAACCTTGAACCGGATTTCGAAAGGTTCAACCTTGAACCGGATTTCAGAAGGTTCAACCTAGAACCAAATTTCAGAAGGTTCAACCTAGAACCATATTTTAGAAGGTTCAACCTTGAACCAGATTTTAGAAGATTCAACCTTGAACCAAATTTCAGATGGTTCAACCTGGAACTAGATTTCAAAAGGTTCAACCTTGAACCAAATTTTAGACGGTTCAACAGTGAAACAAATGGTTCAACCTTAAACCAGATAGTTTAACCTTGAACCTAGGGGTGTTCACGGGTCGGGTCAGGTCGGGTTTAGGGAAAAAATCGATCCAACCCGACCAAGTATAATCTGGTCGAGTCGGGTCGGGTCGGGTCGGGTTGAAAAATTTTCACCTCTCAAACCCGACCCGACCCAACCTGACCTAGGTCAGATCGGGTAGTCGGGTTTACCCGTTTAGGAAAAAAATAAGTTTTTAACAATAATTTTTTAAAAAAAAATAAAAATAATTAAAAATAATTAAAAGTAAATATTTTTTAATATAAATATTTTTAAAATAATTAAAAAATATCAAAAAAATTCGGGTAATCGAGTCGGGTCTTAGGTCATCGGGTTTTAAATATTGAAATTACTCGAATCCGACCCGATTACCCGACCTGGCCCGACCCGATTGGTTCGGGTCGAGTCGGTTTTTTGGATTCATTGGGTCAGGTTTGACCCATGAACAACCCTACTTGAACCAGATCCCAAAGGATTGGATAGGATTCGCTTCATGAAAAATCAAGCAAATGAGATTTATATGTACAAAACAAAAGCCCACGAAGGAGCAATAACTGTCACAGAAGAGATAATCAACAAAATAGACCCAAGCAAGGGCAATTGTCAACCAAAAAGGGGGGGCAAACAACCAACCCCAAGAAGTTCCCAGAAGAAAAATCTAAAGGAACTACTAAGAAGAAATTGCACCCGCCTTGGTGCACTCAGCAAGAGCATCCCTCTCTGGAGGAGGAAATCCTCGCAGAGAAAATAAGCATTAGCTCGAAGTCGCGGCCGAAGGGTCCCCTCTAAGCGACCAAGAAAATTCTTCCTCAACCTCAGGATTCACCAGGACACCATCCTTGACTTCTTTAAGAAGGTACACCCCTGCTGACCGAGAGTCAAAAGCTTAGTCTACTCTGAAGACCTTTCAAAACCTTCCATATGCATGGCAAGAGTGTTATCCCGGAGGCATTTCACCTCTTCCTCAAGGAATTCCCTAGCCAGGTTGCACCTCACAGCCTCGGCCCTAGCCTCCTCAGTCTCGACCTTCAGACGAGACTTTTCCTTCACTGGCACAAAAAGGTCCAAGTAGACAATCTCCAGCCCCGCCCTGGCCTTGCCTTCCAACTCTACTATCCGGCGGTGGACTCAGAAACAACTATGCTTACATAGGTGACCTCTTCGACCTTCGCCTCTAAAGCTCTCTCCGTCCATCATCCTAAGCCTGGAGGTTGCAAGCTCTTGAGATTGTGCTTCGCACTCCTTTCGCGAAGCCTCCTTCAACTTACCCAGCAAAAGTTGGACGTGTTCCCAAGGATCTACCCCCTCAGGAAAGATCAACTGGTTGCCAGAGCAAAAACGCAATACCGAGCCTAGCTGACAAACCCTTGCTTATGTGCTGGCCACCACCGCCGCCTCTAGAAGAAATGACTCATTCCCCCAAGAATGGGCATTCACTTCAGGAAGAAGGTTCTCCCCTAAATGCCTAGCCCTTTTTCGGCACCCCGCCAGCTAGCCAAGGAGGACCAGAGAATCCAAAGAGGCTGATGAGCCGACCGCCTCCACTCTCGTTCCTGAACCCTGTGGCTTCCAAAATCGTGAAGCTCTCATAGGCCTCAACAACTCAACCACCAGCGGGTTCTTCCACTTGTCTCCCGCAGACCTCTCCCACATCACCGTCAAGCGAGAGCGCATACACGGAGCGTTCAGAAATCAGGAACGCATGCCTGAAAGTCAAGAAAGGGCTAAACAGTTCGCGCAAAAAATTATGAAACCTAAAGTCAATGACAATACTGAGGATTGAGGCTGAGAAGACTTACCAACTAGAACTAGCAGATACTGGAAGAAAGCAACCGATTGAGGAAGGCACCAATGAAGCCCGCTAAAGACGAAGGCCAAAGAATGCAAGAAAAATTCGCAAATCGGGAAAGGAAAAAACCATTTTATAGGCTCCATTTAGCAGCCTGCCAGCTCAACGATCGACGACGAAGGCAAAACTAAATATTTCCCAAGCACGAAGGCGAAACTAAACCTGCACCGGCCAGCTCAGCGATCGACGGCTCCCTAGAAACTCCCCCCATAGCACGAACGAACGCCTTTTTACCATGATGTTTTCCGCAAAAACGAGGGGGCAAGGGCCAATTAGCAGCCACCACACAGAATGAGAAGATCTTCATTAACAAAATCGACATACTAAGCATGGAAATCGAGAAGGCATATGTTAAACACTATAAAAATACCAATTTGACTTACTCTGAAGTGACGTGAAGAGCCACCACGTACCAACTAGAAGCGACGCATGGTCACTTATCTCAGTCCGACTTCTCATAGTCGGTTATGTCATCACAATCAATCCTAGTCGTCTTCTCCAGCTCGATCAATCCCAGCCGTCTTCTCCAGCTCAACCTCCCTAATCATCTCTTTCAGCTCAAACCCAACATTCGCCAACCTCGACGTTACCTCTTCGATCACCCAATACGGCGTGGCCGACTTATTTGGGGTTTTCCCAAAGATACCCAACACCAATAAGAGGCTCACTCAACTCAAGAGCTTAGCATGTAGTCTTTCAGAGTCTAGTCGAACTCGGGGACTGTGGACTGGACTAGAACTACTAGGGCCAGTTGAACTAGACCCAGCAATGCCCCATCCATCATTTCAAACCAGACCGTGCGACCCCGTCTAGGGGGCTCTGCCCGACTGCGTCCTTGAGTCAGGCTCAAGCCAGTCTAAATGGATCTGCTCAAGGACCCTACCTGGCTACATAAGGATATATTCATCCAATCTTATCAGAAAATATACACCCGCCATCTTCGAGATCGACCTCGACCCATTCTGGGCAACCTCACTACAAGATTTTCGGGCAGCAACCCTCGTGCTTCCCTGCAATACAAATAGACAGGACACACCCAGGTAATCCTAAGTTTCAATTTCATTACCTCCATCTTGGAGTTCCCCTAACTTGAGTGCCGGAGTATCTTTCGCAGGTCCCCCCACCCCCACCGGCGTCGAACCAGACAAGGAGAGACATCGAAACTGACCGGAAGGCCCCAACTCTCGGGCAGGAATAGGTGCTACACACTTTTATTTCTACTGAATTTGCATCGAGATTGGGAAAGGAACAAAGTATGCTTGATACACCCTTAGTGGTGTCGACGCCTACAAGCGATGCTATTTTAGCAGAGTCAGTCTTTCGGGACTATGAAGTGTCCATTTGTGGGCATGTTTTGGAAGCAGAACTGGTACTTCTACTATCGCTTCAGTTGGATGTAATTCTGGGGATGGACTGGTTGTTAGCTCATTACGCGTCGGTGGACTGTAAGGCAAAAGGTTGTTACCTTCAGTAAGCTTGAGCTACCGTAGTTTACCTTTCAGGGAGATGGAAGAAGGGATTCTCTCGGGGTTGTCTCAGCTCTTAAGGTCCGTAAATTGCTTATTGGTGGTTGTCGGTCATTCTTAGCTTTTGTGTCGGTGGCTGAGGAGGTTGAGGGGGCGGCCACTAAGGTGGAGGAGACGTGTGTGGTCTACGAGTTCCCTGATGTTTTCCTTGAGAAACTTCGAGGGCTGCCACCGGAATGGGAGATCAAGTTTTGCATTGATTTACAGCTTGGGGAGAAGCCAATTTCCATTCTCCCTTATCGGTTGAGTTGAGGGAGCTTAAGGCTCAAATGCAGGAGATGTTGGATTTGGGCTTTATTCGCCCAAGTGTGTCCCCGTGGAGAGCTCTAGTGCTTTTTGTTAAGAAGACGAATGGGTAAAGACGCATGTGCATCGATTGCCGACAGCTGAATAAGGTGACCATTAAGAATCGTTATCCACTGCGAAGGATTGACGACCTATTTGATCAGCCTTAGGGGCACAGTGGTTCTCCAAGATTGATTTGCAATCCAGGTATCACTAGTTAAGAATCCGGGACCAGGACGAGATATGGCGATTATGAGTTCTTGGCCATGTCCTTTAGGCTAACGAATGCACTTACAACATTTATGAACTTAATAAACCAAGTGTTCAAGGAATACTTGGATAAGTTTGTCACCGTCTTCATTGATGACATTCTGGTGTACTCCGAGAGCACGGATGAGCATTGTGAGCATCTGAGGATGGTTTTGGAGACTCTCAGAAGACATCAGCTTTTTGCAAAGTTCTCTAAGTGTGAATTTTGGTTGGAGAGTGTAGAATTTCTAGGGCACATGGTGTCGATGGAGGAGGTAAGAGCAGACCCCACCAAAATGGATGCAGTTCAGAATTGGGAGCTATTGGCCCAAGGATTGCCCCTAGGCTTCGATCACTATTTTGATGATAACAAATATGAAACTAATATATTTGTGAAGTTTTGAGTTCAGGTTGAGGTTACGATACGCGCGCGAAGTTCGTTCAGAGAAATACAAAAATTGGCAAAAAAATGGTTTTTGGCTTCGAAAACGAGCGAGTAGAAATCTAGAATTAGGATTAGTTTTTATGTAATGTGTCTCTGGGAATTTTATCCCAAGCTAATTTGTAATGATATACAAGTCAAAACCTAGAGACGAAGTGCGTAAGAAGATGGCTGGAAAAAATAGCCTTAGCCCAAATTTGGTCGATCGTCTGGTCGACCGACAGAAGCAAAAAACTGGAAGTCAGCAGCAACTCAGCATTCAGTCGACTGATAGGTCAACCGCCTGAAGCCAGAAAAGAACAAAGGGTATTCAGTCGACTAGGTGATCTACCAAATGTGGCTAGAAAGTGTTAGGATGTCTGTGGTCATTGGGCGGTCGATCGGTCAACGATCAATCGGCAAGCGATCGGACGACATCCAACGAGCAGAAAAATGCTCGTTTGAGTGAACTGCCTTGCGAGGGGTTATAAATACCCCTCACCTACCTCTCTTGATCCCTCTTAACAACTCTTAAAAGATTCCTAAGTGTGATTTGAGCCTTCCAAAGTTGATTTGCTTGAGCTTGCTTCTTCGATCGATCATTTCTCTCAAGCGCTCATCTTCCCTCGACTCCGATTTCAATTCGACCTCATCGTCTTGTGGAGTTGGAGGCATTGAAGGCTTGGAAAGGAGCTCTTTGTTGTGGTTTATTCTTTAGCTCCTTTATTGTAATTTTACTTATTAATCTTAGGGTTTCCTTTGTAGAATTATGTTTTTCCTAGGTGAATAGGTTTGAGGCATTCTCAAAGGGTTGAGAAGCAGGTCCTCGGTTGTATTGAAAGGGAAACACAAAGTCTATAAAAAATTTACCACTATAATTACTCATCTTTGCATTGCTTGTTTGATTGTGATTATTTGCTAATTATTACTCATCAAACATCGTACTCTAGTGACATATTGACTTGGTTGCATTCAGAATCGAATTTAACGTAGTTTTAACCCAACACTATTCAACCCCCCCCCCCCCCCCCCCCCCCCGCCCCATTTCTAGGTTGGGCATTTGTTCAACTTTGGTATCAAAGCGAGGTCGTAGGATTAGATTTAACCATCTACCCTACAATTTAGAATGTCTAGCGATATCCAACTAGCTCAATGGTCCTCTACTCATACTCCACCACTATTTGATGGAAATAACTATGCCTATTGGAAAATTTGTATGAATAGCTTCCTTCAATCACTTGGCATGAATGTATGGAGGATGATCCAAGTAGAGTATAAGCAACCCACTAAGGACATGGATGAGTGGAGTCCGAAAGAAATTAGACTCTTTAATGCAAATACCAAGGCCATCAACGCACTATATTGTGGCCTATTTATTAATGAGTTTAATAGGATTTCTACTTGTAAGTCGGCCTATGAACTTTGGAGTGTCCTAGAGACCACACATGAAGGCACCTCACAAGTTAAGGAATCTAAGATAAATTAACCTCCTCATGCATGATTATGAAATGTTTAAAATTATATCGCATAAATCAATTGATGTCATGTATGCTAGATTTCAAAATATTACAAATGGCTTAGCTAACCTTGGTAGAGACATCAAGGAAGAGGAGAAGGTAAGAAAGCTCCTCCGTTCCCTTCCTAAAGCTTGAGAACCAAAAGTGATTGCAATCATGGAAGTAAATGACTTGGGGACGTTGAAGCTCACCGAGCCCATTGGGTCTCTCATGAAACATGAGACTCATATGAAGCAATACAAGGAGGAAGATGCCCCCAAAGGTAAAACCATTGCCCTAAAAGCATCACACCAGATTGAAGAACCTCCATCATCCGAGGAGGAGATGGACGACTTTGAAGAAATGACAATGATGGCAAGGAGGTTCATGAACTTCATGAGGGGAGGTATGAGAAAAGGCAAAGGAGGCTACACATGCTTCAATTACAACAAAACCGGGCACCTAAGGAAGGATTGCCCACTCCTCAAGATGGCTTCCACCCACCCCAACAAGAAGGACAAGTACAAGAAGAAGACGAAGGCGATGATGGCTTCATGGGATGAGAGTGAAACCTCATCAAGTGAAGAGGAGATCAAGGGTGAGAAGGCAAACCTTTGCCTCATGGCAAACGACAATGAGATGGAGAAGCATCCTCAAGCAAGTAGAAGCACATGAATTTTGGATAGCGGTTGCTCAAAACACATGACGGGTGATATCAATCTTTTTACAACCTTATCAAGCAAGGATGGTGGACATGTGACGTTAGGAGACAATGCCGAAGGTAAGATTATTGGCATTGGTGATATAGGTATACTTTACCCATGCATTAAAAATGTCTTACTAGTTGATGGGTTAAAGCATAATTTGATTAGTATATCTCAATTATGTGATAATGGTTATGTAGTTATTTTTGAAGCATCTAAATGCATCATTAGAAGTGCACCATCTAATGATATTGTATTTATTGGAAATAGGCAATAAAATATATACACACTAGTTTTAAATGTATTGCCTAATCCCCATGTTAGAGATGCTTAGTTGCTATGGAAAATGATTCTTGGTTATGACATAGAAGGCTAGAACATGCTAGCATGAGCCTCATCCAAGAAATAACAAAAAGGGACTTAGTTAAAGGTATACCTAGGATAAAATTTGAAAAGGACAAACTTTGTGATGCATGTCAAATTGTCAACATGGAAAATAAGTTAAGTCCTCATTTCATAGCATTAATCAAGTTAGTACATCTAGAATACTATAACTTGTGCATATGGATCTCTTTGGTCCTTGTGATATGGCAAGTCTAGGTGGAAGATTATATTGCTATGTTTTGGTTGATGATTTCTCGAGATTTACATGGGTTTTCTTCTTAGCAAAGAAAAATAAAACTTTTGATTTTTTTAAAAAATTTGCTACGAGAGTCATAAATAAAAAAGAAATTTCGATTTTGAAAATTAGAAGTGACAATGGAGGAGAATATAAAAATGAAAAGTTTTTTGAATTTTGTGATGAATTAGGTATTGAGCATACCTTTTGGCCAAAGTCATAAATACTTCTTGTTATATTCTTAATCATGTTTTGATAAGACCGGATATCAAGAAAAACACATTTTGAGCTTTCGAATGATAAAATCCCAAGTGTGAGATATTTTCGAGTTTTTGGATGTAAATGCTTCATATTAAACACTAAGGAATATCTAGACAAATTTGACTCTAAATCCGATGAGGGCATTTTCCTAAGATATTCTACTAGTTCTAAAGCTTATAGAGTTTATAATCGTAGGACTACTATAGTTAAAGAATCTATGCATGTCACTTTTGATGAAACTAATGATTCTTCTAGAAATGTTAAGATTGTGAATGTAGGTGGGGAACTTGAGGAATTATCACTTGATGACAAGGAGATTGAAGATGAAAACAATGAAGAAACTCATCATGAAGAACCTTCATCCTCAACCTTACCTCAAGATGAAGAAGAAGAAGAAGAAGAGGAAGCTCTACCACCTCTCCCAAAAGGATACCGGTTGATAAGAGATCATCCAATTGAGCAAGTCTTTGGAGAACCATCAACGGGAGTGGTAACACATTCTAAACTCAAAAATATTTGTCAATATGTAGCTTTCATATCTCAAGTAAAGCCTAAAAACATTAAGCAAACCATAGAAGATGAATTTTGGGTAATTGCCATGCAAGAGGAACTAAATTAATTTGTTAGAAATGATGTATGGGATTTAGTACCTAGACCTAGTGGACAAACCGTAATTGGGACTAAATGGCTGTTTAGAAACAAGTTAGATGAATGAGGTTTCGTCATTAGAAACAAAGCTAGGTTAGTGTCCCAAAGGTATAATCAAGAAGAAGGGATATATTACAATGAAACTTACGCTCCCATAGCTACATTAGAAGCAATTCGCATGCTTTTAGCTTATGCAAGTTTTAAAGGTTTTAAACTTTTTCAAATGGATGTCAAAAGTGCATTGTTGAATGGTTTCATCGATGGAGAAGTTTATGTTAAGCAACCCCACGGTTTTGAAAGTTTTGAGTTTTCAAACCATATTTTTAAACTCAAAAAGGCTTTGTATGGTTTAAAACAAGCCCCTGGGGCTTCGTATGAAAGACTTCCCACTTTTTTTATTGATCAATGTTTTAGCGTTGGAAAAGCCGATGTCTCTCTCTTTATCAAAAATGATAAAAATGATATTTTGCTTGTGCAAATATATGTGGATGATATTATATTTGGTGCTACTAATGAATTGCTTTGTAAGTGATTTGCAAAGTGCATGTAAGAGGAGTTTGAGATGAATATGATGGGAGAACTCTCCTTCATGCTTGGCCATCAAATCAAGTGGACCAACAAAGAGATCTTCATAAATCAAGCCAAGTACACAAAGGAGCTCATCAAAAGATTTGGGATGAATGAAGCCAAGATAGCCTCTACATTAATGAGCACATCCATTAAGCTTGACAAAGATGAAGATGGTGTAAAGGTAGATGAAAAACGATATCGATGTATGATAGGTAGCCTTCTTTATTTAACCGCAAGCAGGGACGTATACAAGTTTGTAAATGGGGGACATTTTTGTCCCCCATTTTTAAAAAAAAAAAATCAAAGGTTACTAATATTGCATCATTAGATGCCAGCTTTGACTCTTCCCGTGGTAGTGGTAGAGGTGAGTTCGGGCCGGGACGGGCCAGGATTTGGTATGTCCCGGTCCCGTCTCGGTTTTGAGTCGGGACGCAAATATGCGTCCTAGTCCCGATCCCGAATATGAAGCATCCCAATTTTGTCTCGTCCTGAATTTTTTGGGATGAGACCAAGATGTCCTGAATTTGTTAATATTGTTTTTTTCTACAAAATAAAAATAATATCTACATTAAATAATTAATAGATCATTATATTACGACATTTCAAAAAATTAATGTTACATAATTAATATTACTTATACCATAAACCAGGCCGGGACAATCCCATTTTTTTATGTCGTCCCAATTTTCAATCGGGATGAACATATTTGTCCCGGTCCCGTCCCGACTTTCAACCAGGACGAGATTTTTCTCGAATTTTTGGGTCGGGCCGGACAGGGACGGGTGGGACGATCGGGACGTCCCAACTCGTGCTCACCCCTAAGCAGTGGCAACAACAAGGGTGGAAAGGACTTTCTCAGCAATGAGCTTTGTTAAGAATAGAGTGTGTAATAGTATGAGCGATCAACTCTTGAATGATTGTTTAGTAATTTTTGTTTCTCATTTGTTGATCTATATATGTATTTTGATTATCTTATGTTAAATGTATTTTTATACAATTGTATTGTACCGCACCCCTCACCCCCAAATTATAACTGAACATCCTAATTTCAATTTTAAATTTCTCTATGTCCCCCATTTTCAAAATCTTGTATACACCCCTGACTGCAAGTAGACCTATCATGTTTAGTGTTTGTGCATGTGCTAAGTTTCAATCTTATCCTAAAATATCTCATTTAAGTGCCGTCAAACGCATATTGAGATATTTGAAATGCATGGTTGAATTAGGATTATTGTATCCATGCAATGTATCTTTCAATTTAATTGATTTTTCGGATGCCGATTTTGTCGGGTGTAAAGTAGATAGAAAAAGTACTAGTGGATGTTGTCAATTTCTAGGGATGAGTATTATTTCTTGGTTTTCAAAGAAACAAAACTCAATTGCATTTTCAACTACTGAAGTGGAATACATCGTCGCGGCCAGTTGTTGTGCACAAGTCCTTTGGATGAAGCAAACACTTTTAGATTATGGACTTAGATATACATGTATACATATACATTGTGACAACACTAGTGCAATAAATTTGACCAAAAATCTAATTTTATACTCTAGGACCAAACACATTGATCTAAGGCACCATTTCTTTAGAGATAATGTAGCTAAGAGTAATATATCCATAGAATTCATATCTACCGATAAACAACTCGTGGATATATTTATAAAACCCTTGAATGAAGAGAGTTTCACGAATCTAAGGAAGCAATTAGGAATTTGTACTTTGCCGAATGCTTAAGTTTTCAAAATTTGCGTGTCTTCTGAAAAATTGCATTTTTATGGTATCATCACACTTATGTAATGCTCTATAGTGGGGCCTTACGACTTATCAATGTTAGCCTTCTATAGGCTTACTTTGGTAGGAAGGACTATAGTGGTAGATGATCCTTGGATTTATAGTTTTTCTCGGATTTCTCGATAAACTCATTAATATATAGTACGTTGATTTTTTCCCTTTTTGATTGATGTCAAAAGGAGGAGAAAAGATAATGTCACATTTATTTTATGATGCATATAGATAGGGGGACCGAGGTATAAACTTGACATGCATATTGATAGGGGGAGTATAAGTTGACTTATGTTAGTAATCCATATAGCTTATCAAAACTCACAAATGTGCACTATTTGAATGATAAATTTCATGTTTTATTTGTCATCATCAAAAAGGGAGAGATTGTTGGCCCAAGGGTTGCCCCTAGGCTTCGATCTCTATTTTGATGATAACAAACATGAAACTAATATATTTGTAAAGTTTTGAGTTCAGGTTGAGGTTACGATATGCGCGTGAAGTTCGTTCGGAGAAATACAAAAATTGACAGAAATGGTTTTTGGCTTCGAAAATAAGCGAGTAGAAAATCTAGAATTAGGATTAGTTTTTATGTAATATGTCTCTAGGAATTTTATCCCAAGCTAACTTGTTATATACAAGTCAAAACTTGGTAACGGAACCCGGAGACGAAGCATGTAAGAAGATGGCTGGAAAAAATAGCCTCAGCCCAGATTCAGTCGATCGGCAGAAGCAAAAAAACTGGCAGTAAGTAGCAGCTCAGCATTCGGTCAACCGGTTGGTCGACTGCTCGAAACCAGTAAAGAACAAAGGGTATTTGGTCGACCAGGTGGTCGATCGAATATGGCCAGAAAGTGGCAGTAGGCCTGCGATCGCTGAGCGGTCGATCAGTCGGTCGATCGACAATCGACCGACAAGCGATTGGATGGCGTCTAACAGGCAGAAAAATGTTTGTTGGAGTGAACTGTCGTGTGATGGGTTATAAATACCACTCACCTACCTCTCTTAATCCCTCTTAACAACTCTTAAAAGCTTCCTAAGTGTGATTTGTGTCTTCCAAAGTTGATTTGCTTGCGCTTGCTTCTCCGATCGATGATTTCTCTCAAGCGCTCATCTTCCCTCGACTCTGGCTTCGATTCGACCTCACTGTCTTGTGGAGTTGAAGGCTTGGAAAGGAGCTCTTTGTTGTGGTTTATTCTTTAGCTCCTTTATTGTAATTTTACTTATTATTTGAACTTGATTCTTCATTGTAAGCTTGTTAGGTGTGGTAAGTTAAACACCTTAGGGTTTCCTTTGTAGAATTGTGTTTTGCCTAGGTGAATAGGTTTGAGAAATTCTCAAAGGGTTGAGAAGCAAGTCATTGGTTGTATTCAAAGGGAAACACAAAGTCTATAAAGGATTTGGTTAGAAATCCTTGGTGTGGAGCCAAGGTAGTGGAGTAGGCGGTTGCCTGAACCACTATAATTACTCGTCTTTGCATTGCTTATTTGATTGTGGTTATTTGCTAATTATTACTCGTCAAACATCGTAATCTAGTGACATGTTGACTTAGTTGCATTCGGAATCGAATCAAGCGAAATCGAATTTAACGTAGTTTTAACCCAACACTATTCAACCCCCCTTCTAGGTTGGGTATTTGTTCAACATGAACGGCCAACCTATGTGACGGAGATCAGTAGTTTCTTGGGTATGGTCTGTTATTATAGGAAGCTTGTAGAAAACTTCTCCAGGATTAATGCACCTTTGACCCGTCTGACTCATAAGAAGGTCGAGTTTGTTTGAGATGACAAGTGTGAGGAGAGCTTTCAGAAGCTTAAGGATTGTTTGACTTCAGCGCCAGTTTTGACTTTGTCATCGAGTTCTTGAGGATTTATTGTCTACTGTGATGCCTCTCGAGTTGGTTTGGGGTGTGTCTTGATACAGTACGACAAGGTGATTGTCTATGCGTCCCAGTAGTTGAAAAATCATAAAAAGAATTACCCAACGCATGACTTGGGAGTTGGCGGCAGTTGTTTTTGCCTTAAAGCTATGACACCATTACTTGTGTGGGTAGGCTTGTGAAATTTACACTAACCACAAGAACCTCCAATATTTGCTCACCCAAAAGGAGCTGAATCTGAGATAGAGAAGGTGGCTTGAACTCCTGAAAGATTATGATTGCGCCATCTTGTATCAACCCATGAAAGGCAAATGTAGTGGCAAATGCCTTGAGCAAAAAGTACATGGGCAATTTAACACACCTAGTTGTGAGGAGGAGGCCGCTGGCACGGGAGCTCACAGCTTGCCTGGACGGTGGGGCAGTGTTTTCAGTACCTGACTTTGGTGATCTGGTGGCGCACTTGCGAGTGCAGTCCATGGTAGTTGATATGTTATGGTAGGGATCTGGTTGAGAGGAGACATGAGGGTGAATGCTAAGGGTGTTCTGAGGTTTAGGGACAGGATAGTGGTGCCATATATGACAAAGGTCCATAGGCAGGTGCTAGAAATGGCTATTGGTTCCACTTACACTATGCACCCAGGAGCCAAAAAAAGTACCATGATTTGAAGCAGCACTACTGGTGGAAGGGAATGAAGAGAGGGGTGGTTGAATTTGTATCGAAGTGTTTGGTCTGTCAGGAGGTCAAGGCCAGCTAAGTTACTTCAGAATATGGAAGTGTCAGAATGGAAGTGGGAGAAAATTACTGTGGATTTTATGATCGGGTTGTCGAGGTCGAAAAAGGGGAATGATTCCATTTGAGTCATGGTGGATCGATTGACTAAGTCAGCATATTTTATACTGATCAAGATAACCTTTACCGTCGAGCAGTATGTCAGACTGTTCGTGCATCGGATTGTGACGTACCACAGTATCCCTATTATGATTATCTCGGATCATGGTACTTAGTTTACCGCTCGATTTTGGCAATCTTTTCAAAAGGCTCTGGGTACTCAAGTGAGATTTAGTACTATTTTTCACCCTCAAACTGATGGGCAGTCAGAGAGAACCATTCAAACACTGGAGGATATGTTGAGGGCATGTGTCATGGACTTGGAGGATGGCTAGGAGAAGCATTTGCCTTTGGTGGAATTCGCTTATAACAACAGTTATCAAAGCAGTATCGGAATGGCCCCATTTGAAGCTCTTTATGGGCGGAGATGTAGATCATTGGTTGGGTGGTTTGAGGCAGGAGAGTCGTAGATGCTAGGTCTAGACTTTGGTTCAGGATGCAATAGAAGAGGTGAAACTGATTACGGAAAGGCTTTTGGCAGATCAAAGTCGCCAGAAGATGTATGCCGAGGGAACATGGTCTTTCTGAAAGTGTCCCCTTTGAAAGGGGTTATCAGATTTGGGAGGAAAGGGAAGTTGAGTCCTAGGTTCATTGGGTCATTCCCTATCCTCATGCGGAAAGGTGTCGTGGCGTATGAGCTGGCCTTGCCTCCTAGTTTGGACAGAGTACATCCTGTTTTTCATGTGTCCATGCTGAAGAGGTACATCAGAGATGAGTCTCATGTGATTGAACCCACGACAGTTGTATGACTCATGTAGAGTCGAAAGGACGCTGAGGCCAATTGGGGGCAATACCTGCATCCTTTGGTCGGAGTTCATCTCGTCGTCGGCAGTGATCGGAGTCACGATGTCTCATCTCCATAGCCTTCTTTTAATCCTCTTCTTATTGGTGAGTGGTTCTTGATCTCAAAACCTAGAAAAACCTCCTTGTTTGTTGGATTCTTATACATAGGGTAATCTGAAATTTTTACTTTATTTCTATGAAATTCTCGATGTTATTGATCCTCAATATGATTGAGAGAAAATATTGCTCTAGAGGATGAAATCTAAATGAGGTTTGCCCTATTGTTCAAGGGCCGGTCGGATGGGGGTGCACGCTAAGGAAAAGAAACCATGCTGAAATTTTCTTATTTATCTCCTTATTGTTGTAGTACTGCTTCCTATTGAGTATAGTAGGTTGTAACAAGGAATTTGATGCTAAGGGAAAAGAACCCTTCATGGCAGCCCTAACACTTGGGGCCGACCGAGTGTAGTCATGTGAAAGAAGGAGGGGAGAGTAGTCGGAGTGCTCGAAACGGTTGGAGTTGCTAGATTTAAATCCAAAATTTTGTTCTCCTTTGGGGATGGGTCCTTGAGGTATTCAACTAGGAAGGTGGTAGGTGTAGAGTAGCCCTAGTTTGTTAGGGTCGGCCTAAGGAAGATGCACGAGATTAAAATTCTAAATTTCTTTTAAGTATGTTACTGTTGGAATTTAAATGAGCATGCTGGGTTATTTTTACTTAATGCTAAATTGCTGCAAATATTCAGTTTTATTGTGACATACATGCTGAAAATTGCTCACTGTTATAAATGAGTTGATTGCTGAAATTTTAGTTCTCAGTAGCTACCTCTTGTTTTACAATTGTAGTTCCGTATTGATATGTGGAAATCTTAAGTCTTATAACACTTTAGGTACTGGTTATGATTGTGCAGAATTTGTATGTGATTGAAAGAGTGATGCTGAAATTTTAGCTTGTACGTATTGTCTTGTGGCTGAAATTTTCAGCGGAGTAGGCCTCTTTTCTCTCCCTGAAAACCATCTCTACTTGTTCATTTTAAGTTATGATAATGTCCTGATTAGTGGACCATGGATGAGAACTTAACTCAATAAAAATCCGGATTTTGAGACAAGGAAAACTTAGGCTGAAATTTTCGGCTTCTATCGTTATCTAATGCTGAAATTTTTAGTGTAAATTATTAATTGTCACTACTGAAAACTCTTTTGGATACTTAATTTGCAGGTTGCCAGCAAGTGACACCTAAGGTGGAATTCTATTGTTTGGGTGATAGAGTTTGTAGCCGATGGATTTGGGCCCAAGAGAGGGCCGGTTGGGAGCGCATAGGCGCGTACCCGGGTTGTCAGCAAAAAAAAATCTTAAATCACCCGAGAAATATTATCGATGTACCTGCGTGTACTGCGAAGTTGTATTGATTGTGATTGTGCTTGTGGATGGGCGATGAGGCCCGAGAAGCGCACTAGCATGTCAAGTTAGTGCCCGACTCGGCGAGTATGGTTTTGGGTCGAAAGATTTCGTCAGTGAGCCACGCTGACGACAGACCCGAGTGGCATTTGTGATTGGAGAGCTATTCCCAACCATTGGGGGCACCAGAGCTAGTAGGTCATCCTAGTTCAGAGGGCCCGGGCGGGAAGCTCGCTAGATGGATAATCTAGTGATTGACTCGTATTCTTGCTATGTATGATTTATAGATACTTTGGCCCGACGTAGGCCGTGTGGATACAGTGCGTCTATGCAAGAGTTGCATAATAGATTTTTCCTTATGTGTTATTGTGGTTTATTACCGCCTTAAAGATTTATGCCTGTTTAAAATTATATATATTCTTAAGGTAGCTTGGAGAGGGCTCGGATAGAGCCACTCACTGAGTTCATTTGGAACTTATCACTTTCTTATGTTGTTTTGTGAATCCTGACCATCAAGGTATGACAATGTCGGTATGGGGCGGCTGGATGTGCAAGTCCTCATTGTAGATCTCGTGACGAGTCTAGTCGTAGTCAAGTCTAGGATTTCTTTCTATGTTGCATTTGGATTGTCACTGTCATAGACTATGTAAACATATTTGGAGTTTGGTATTGCACTTTTAGTCATATATACTTATGCATCATGAGTCATTTTACCTCATTTATTTTTGTTGTCTATTATTTATCTGCATGGTATGTGTGTCTATCGGTAGGCTTCGGAGTACAGGTGTGTACTCTAGTCGATCACGCAACCTTGAGAATCGGGGCATGACACACCAGCCAACCCCTCACTAGAAGAGTCCTAGCATCTGATAAATGACCTTCAAGCGGAGAACCAATGGTTAGCAGCCCAGGTCGAGATGCTAATGCGGCCCCAGGAACAACACCCGGCCGAACACGAGCGCCACCGCTCAGAGCACGATAAGGACAACCACTCAGGAAGAAGGAGATCAATTTCCGTCCTTCAAGACGAGATCTCCCGCACATATCATCAGAGAGAAGAGAAGGACATAGGGGTTACAGAGGCCACCCCTCCTCTCCTCGTTGACTTAGGACCCTTTGCCGAGCACATCATGGTAGTTTGTCTTCCCCCCAATTCAAACTGCTGACCACACTCCCATCCTACAACGGCACGGGCAACCCGACCACGCACCTGTCGATGCTTAGGTTCATGATGCTCTTCAATGAAGCAACCGATCCCATCCTTAGCCGAGTCTTTCCAACCTTTTTAGAAAAGGCTGCACTGCTTTGGTTCTCTACCCTCGCACCAAGGTCTATACTGTTGGCTTTAGATTTTCAACCTTGGTATTAATCTTGGTTTTGATGATAACAAACATGGAACTAATATTTCGTTGAGAAATCTTTTAGGTTCCATATCGATTAGCGTTCGATGTCCTCGATCGGATAAATCGAAAGAAATCAAAAAATCGGAAGGACATTCATCATCGCGCTCGGTTTCGTCGCGAAAATTTCTCGAAGATCGACGTGTGCACCAAATACGTATTGGACGAGCTCAAATATCATATGGAAAGCTCTCTAAGATGACGCGCGTTGAAGGCCGGAATCCGAAAATGAAGCGCGCAAGAAAAATGGCTGAAAAATCAATTTCAGCCTATGTTCGATCGACCGATCGATCGACCGAATAGGGTTAAAAAAATGGCAGTAGCCATTTCAGTCGACCGGTCGGTCGACCGAACAGTGCCAAAAATTGGCAGTGGCTACTTCGGTCGACCAGGCAGTCGACCGATTGAAGCCAAAAATTGGCAGATGACGCATCGATCGACCGATCGGTCGACCGGACTACAGATCGCCAAAGCCGCAACACTACGTCGGTCGACCGGTCAGTCGATCAGATTGCGGAACACAAGAGTTACATCTGGCGATCGACCCATCGGTCGACCGCACAGAGAGAATAGGCAGCAGTCGGTCGGTCGGTAGACCGGCCAATCGATCGAGCGACTGTAACATATAGTTTTCTACCCGTTGAGCTACCGTTTCTTTGAGAGGGTATAAATATACCTCATCTAACTCATTTTTAACTCTCTCCTCTCATTGTTACAGATTTAATTGAGTATTCAAAGGAGATTTTTAAGCCTTCCAAAAGATTAATCACTTGCACTCGGTTCTTCCGCCAACAAATTCTTCAAGCGCACACTCTGTCTCAACTCAGAATTTGATTTGAGCTTTACCTCTTGGCGAGTTGAAGGCGTCGGAGGCTTGGAAAAGAGCATTGATTTTTGGTTTCATTTCTAAGCTCTTTTCATTGTAATTTTAACTGTTTATTTGAACTTGTTTACTTTGGATTTGTGCGTGTTAAGACCTAGGATTGTTAGGTCTTAAAATTGGGTGATTGCCTTGGTGTTTGAGGCTTATTTCCACCGTTGTAAACGTAGTTTACTAGGATTAAGTAAGTTGTCCCTTAGGGTTGAGGTGGAAGAGTGCTCTTGATAAGAAGGTGGAGACTTCCGGGTGCGGAAGTGCCTTAGGTCGAGAGTGCGACTCTTCGAGTCAAAGTCCTTATTGTAAGGGAAACAAGAATTAATCTAATAAACCTAATTTGGAAATCCTAAGCGAGGTGCTTAGGTAGTGGAGTAGGTATTGGGGCCGAACCACTATAAATTTGTATGTTTGCATTGATATTCTATTTGTGCTTAATTGTTTATATTGCTTCCGCATCCAATCGTAAAATTGCAACGTGCCTAAACAATTTGAGAAATTAGTAAAATCGAATTTAGACTAACTAATTAGATAACACACTATTCAAACCCCCCCCCCCCTTCTAGTGTTGTCATTTCAACTACAATTGGTATTAGAGCATATCGTAGTTTGAGATTTCACCATCTCGTCTACATCTAGTCTCGATCCAGAAATGTCTCTAGAGAGTGTAGCGTCTTTACCACCTAGGTTCGATGAGTCTAATTTTGGTCTTTGGAAATGAAGAATGTATACTTTCTTAAAGACTCAGAATAGATGTGTTTAATATGGTTAAGTCAAAATACATAGAACCTAAGAAAGACATAAATGCATGGACCCAAAAACAAATTAGCATGTTTGAGTTAAATGCTAAAGCTACAAATTATTTATTTTGTTCTTTGGAAAATAATGTGTTTGAGAAAATCATGCATTGTACTTCTGCATTTGATATCTGGGTAACATTAAATATGTTATATGATTATGCTAAAACCGAATAGCTTAATACTTTTGTTGAGGGCGGTGATGACAATGGTCATCCCCATAGTACTAACCTCGGTTTTGATGCCCAAAGCACTTCTAGCCAAAGAAGCACAAGCAAAAATCGGAGAAAAAAACTTAGGTGCTTCCTTTGCCAAAAGACGGGACACAAGAAGATGAATTGTCCTCTCTTGAAGAAGAAATTCAAAAAGAAGTGTGTTACTCCATCCATATCTCAATTAAGTGAAGCATCTTCTAGACATGACAATGAAACTACATCGAACTTTTACCTCATGGGTCTTCGGAATGAGGTACATTTACCGTCTTCTAGTCATGATCAAAATAGTGATTCTAGTAGCTCTAAATCCCTTGACATGTCTTATGAAGAACTACTAGAAGAATGCAAAAAAATGTATGCCATCCTTGTAAAAAGAATAAGAAAAATAGAAAATTTAAGGCTTAGTTCTCATGTGCATGAAGTAGAGAATGAAAAATTGAATACAAGTACAATTGTTTCTTGCCATGATGATCTTAAGCTTGAAATTGAGAATTTAAAAAGTGAGATAAAAGACTTGAAAAATGAAAAATGAAGGTTTGAAATCAAAAATGAAACTTAGGAGTAATGATTTGAAAAATGATTTCAAACTTGAGAATGAAAAATTAAAAGTTGAAAATAGCTTGTTGAAATCTCAAATACAAGCTTTACACAAATTCATTAATGACTTAAAAATGAGGTTGTTTTCTTGAGTAAGAAAACTAGTAATTTATCACATACTTCATCTTTTAGAAATCCTAGGAATAAAAATGCCTATGTAAAGAATGTCAATGTTCATCATCATTCTCATGTTAGGCATTCCACATTTAAACCTCATGTTCAAAAGAAGAATATTTCACTTAAGAATGCTCATGTCCATCATCCTTCTTATATCAAGCATTCTAACATTAAATCTCATGTCCATGTTAAAAATGAAAAGAAAAAGTTTCATGAACATTATTTTTGTTGTGGTATATATGGTCATGTTATTCATGATTTTGCATTCAAAAAAAATCCAAGTGTTGCTAAGACACTTTGAATTCCTAGGTCATCTAACCCCCAAGGACCCAAAGTCATTTAGATACCAAAGATCTCATCTTCTACTGTAGGGGGAGCTACCACACAAGGGTGAAAGATTGATGACGTGTTGAAGTTGACCAAAGAGTTGAATGAAGAATCCTTTTATGGTTGCAACTTCAAGCTTTCGCCTAGATGCCTTAGGTAAAATTGGCATCAAATATTTTGGTATCATCTCCTTACTTTGGTTTGCTTTATTTAAGTTGGAGTTATGATACATGTTTAACTTGAGTTGTTTTCCCCGCTCTTGTTAAAGAGCTCTTTGGAAATGATTTTTTTTTTTTGATTTTCGGGTCTCTTCGGAGACCTATGTGGCCTATAATGGGCCTAAGCGACCTTGTTGTTCTAAATCGTAGGCACATTGTGATCTTTCGATTTTCAACCAATATGAAGGGTTGGAGATCATGTTTCTATATTTATTATTTTTGTGATCTATTAAAATTCGTTTTGGTTTCATGACGATTTTACTTGAAATGAATTTTTCACTATCTAGCTTAGGTTGAAATACCCAAATGAAGATTTCTATTTCTCTTGCTATTTAGTATGATAACTTGCTAATAGATATGATTTGATTACCATTAATGAAGTATACTTGCAAGTTATTATAAATGGAAGGCTAATTAGAATGAAAATTTAGTTTGGCTAAATTTTCATGAATAAGATATAACTTCGATAAATTCAAAATCTTAGTGTTATACCTCAATGTTTAAGCTTAAATTATGTCTCTATACTCATGATTAGAATTGCATGTTAAACCCTTGAATTCTCATGAGTAGGCAGAATTTTAGTACTTAGGCAAATTTCATTGAATGAAATTTGCTCTAGGTTGATATTCACTATTAAATATATTCTTTTTAAGTCCAAACTAGTTAAACATGTTTAGGAACCTTATTCTTCAAATGCTTCACATCTTAAGATCTCTTAAATTCATTTTGATATCATGATAACTCTTTAAAATGAATCTCTACTATCTAGCATAGGTTAAGATTTTTAAATGAAATTTTACATTGAACCCTTGCTATTTAGTATGTTAGTTTGCTAGTTGGTAGATAAATTCATTTTGATACTAATAAAACCTATTTGAAAGTTAAGAAAGTGGTAAACATTGAAGGCTATGCTATCACGAAGAAAATTGAAAAGTAAATGACAAGTTTGGCAAAATTCTATTGAATAAGATATGTATTTAATTTTTGCAAAAAATCTTTGTATTAAATATTCATGTTTAATGATATCTCTATACTTATAATTAATTTTGCATGATAAATATTTGAATTTTCATGAGTAAGCAATTTCATGATAACTAGGCAATTTCATGATATTAATATTGAATAAAATTGGACTAGTTTGAAATTTCATATTAGAGACCTCATTTTGAGTTAGTAGTTGGAAAACATATTTAGATACACACAAGATATGATTCTAGGTGTTTAATCATGAAAATTCATGTGTAGATGAAAAATGTGATAACTAGATCACATTAGAGGACTTAAGCTTGGAAAAGCTTGATCCAAGTCAACAAATCGACTTGGACACTTAATTTTAAGTTCAAACTTCATAAACATGTTTAGGAATAGGTATGACATATTTCCATGCACTTAGAATGAAAAATTCATATGAATATAGATAAAATGACATAGAGGTCAATTCATGAAAATCTCTTTTGAACCAAGTTAACCTAAGTCAACAAGTTGACTTAAAGGTCTCATTTTCAATCCATATTTGAGGAACATGTTTAGATTTACTCATGTTAGGTTTCCATAGGGTTAAGTTTTAAAAATCATGAGTAAATGATAAGATTGACACTTAACAAGTTTCATGATAACTAGCTTAGTTTTGAATAAAACCATGCTAGGTTGATATTTTGACTTAAGGATAAAATTTTCATTTCAAACATGACATACACTCTTTACATGATTATTTTATGGTGTATAAAAGTTTGAATGAAAATTGAACATGTTTTAAGAATAACTGAAAATTAAGAAAATGTCATTTTACCCAATAATTGGTATGTATTTTCAGTTATTTCTAGAGAAATATAGAAAAGTTCTTTTTAGATGATTATTAAAAATGTACTTTCATTGAAAAATCTAGTATGTTGTGTAAAAATTTCAAAAAATTTCATCAAGAATCTGAATTATAATGGAATTTTGAATTTGGATTTCGAAAACACAAAGTATCACTTACTTGAAATACTCATTTTTCCGATACTTTGATTTTCCTTCAAAAACATCAAATAAAAACTAATGTATACTATTTTATTCCATTTCTAATATCATTCACACCATTGCTTGAGTAAAATTATTTCTAGGAATAATTTTGATACCTTGAATGCTAGCTAGAAATATCGATTTTTCATTGAAAATAATATAGGTTGAAAAATGAACTTAGAAAATTCATTTTGAGTTCAAACCTGATACATACATTTCAAATGATCATTCAACAATTGGTATCAAAAAATTTCGTCCAACATTTGGTATCAAAAAATTTCGTCCAAAAATTGGTATCAAAAATTTTCGTCAAAAATATGATTTTGTATAGATTTAAAAGTAGATTTTTGAAAACTAGAAGTATACTTTGACCTAAGTCAACAACATAACTTAAAATTTTCATCTTAAGCCTAAACTTGATTCATAGACTTACACTCTCTCATGTTTGATGTCTAGATGCTTAAGATAGAGAAAACATGAGTACATAGCAAAACTTGATACTTAGCATTTTCATGCTTTCATGCTTATTTCAAATGAAAACGTACTAAGTTCATATTTGGATCAAATGACATTAGTTTCACTTTAAACTTGATATACATGATTTAAATGATCATATCTTGATATGTTGAGAGTTTGAATGAAATCTAAAAATATCATGAAAAAAGATATGATAACATACATGATTTAATTTTGAATTCAAATATTTAATTTTTTAACATATCATGTATGATTTTGTTTCATATCAAATATTGTTTTTCATCCCTTTGGTTAAAATTTTCATGTTTCATGAAAAATAACTTTAGAGTCTCAACTTCATGAAAAAATATTTGTTTTTCATCCCTTTGACTAGATTAATCTTTCTTGCCATTTTTGATTGATGTCAAAAGGGGGAGAAAATTATAAGTAAATGGAGAGAAAATTATAAGTAAATGGGAGAAAATATAGGAAGAACATGATATAGATATTGGGAGTTTATTTTCAAAGATATGCATGTTGATAGGGGAAGAAATCCCTTAGTTGATATCCTCTATGCTTTAATGAATATATTTTCTTAAAGATGTTTGTCATCATCAAAAAGGAGGAGATTGTTGGCTTTAGGTTTTCAACCTTGGTCTTAATCTTGGTTTTGATGATAACAAACATGGAACTAATATTTCGTTGAGAAATCTTTCAGGTTCCATATCGATTAGTGTTCGATGTCCTCGATCGGATAAATCGAAAGAAATCGGAAAATCGGCAGGACATTGATCGTCGCGCTCGGTTTCGTCGCGGAAATTTCTCGAAGATCGACATGTGCACTAAAGACGTGTGCACCAAAGATGATGTGGAAACCTCTCCAAGATGACGCACGTTGAAGGCCGAAACTTGAAAATGAAGCGTGCAAGAAAATTGGCTGAAAAATTAATTTCAGCCTATGTTCGATCGACCGTCGATCAACCGAATAGGGTTAAAAAAATGGCAGTAGCCATTTCGGTCGACCGGTCGATTGACCGAACAGTGCCAAAAATTGGCAGTGGCTACTTCGGTCGACCAATTGAAGCCAAAAATTGGCTGAGGACGCATCGATCGATCGATCGATTGATCGGATTGCGGATCGCCAAAGCCGCAACACTACGTCGGTCGATCGGTTGGTCGATCGAATTGCGGAACGCAAGAGTTACGTCTGGCGGTCGACCACACAGAGAGGATAGGCAGCAGCGGTCGATCTAAGCGGTCGATCGATCGGTCGATCGGCTAATCGATCGGTCGATCGGCCAATCGATCGAGCAGTTGTAATGGATAGTTTTCTACCCGTTGAGCTGTCGTTTCTTTGAGAGGGTATAAATATACCTCATCTAATTCATTTTTACTCTTTCCTCTCATTGTTACAGATTTAATTGAGTATTCAAAGCAGATTTTTAAGCGTTCCAAAAGATTAATCGCTTGCGCTCGGTTCTTCCGCCAACAAATTCTTCAAACGCACACTCTGTCTCAACTCGGAATTTGATTCGAGTTTACCTCTTAGCGAGTTGAAGGCTTAGAAAAGAGCATTGATTCTTGGTTTCATTTCTAAGCTCTTTTCATTGTAATTTTAACTGTTTATTTGAACTTATTTACTTTGGACTTGTGCGTGTGAAGACCTATGATTGTTAGGTCTTAAAATTGGGTGGTTGTCTTTGTATTTGAGGCTTAATTCCACCGTTGTAAATGTAGTTTACTATGATTAAGTGAGTTGTCCCTAAGGGTTGAGGTGGGAGAGTGCTCTTGATAAAAAGGCAGAGACTTCCGAGTGTGGAAGTACCTTAGGTCGAGAGTGCGACTCTTCGAGTCAAAGTCCTCATTGTAAGGAAAACAATAATTAATCTAGTAAACCTAGTTTGGAAATCCTAAGCAGTGTGCTTATATAGTGGAGTAGGCATTGGGGCCGAACCACTATAAATTTGTGTGTTTGCATTGATATTCTATTTGTGCTTAATTGTTTATATTGCTTTCGCATCCTATCGTAAAATTGCAACGTGCCTAAACGATTTAAGAAACAAGTAAAATCAGATTTTGGCTAACTAATTAGATAACACACTATTCATCCTCCCTCTAGTGTTGTCATTTCGACTACACATACACACCTTCGAAGAGCTCTCTAGCACCTTTACCAACAAGTTTTCCTCATCACGGATTTACTCCAAGCCCGAAGACGCCCTCCACTACATCAAGCAGGGGCAACATGAGTTATTACGAGACTACATAAAGATGTTCCAGACCTCGGCCATGGAGATCCCGAATCTCGACTTGTGCGTCAAGCTATTTTCTATCAAGCACAGTATGAAGCCCGAACACTTCGTAGACCAGGTCGCCCTAACGAAGCTGAAGGACATGGCCAAGTTCTGGAAGAAGGCCATCAATCTTATAGAGATGGAAGAACTCCGAGAGATCGAAAAGGCCGACAAGCAGAACACCAAATATGTCACTGAAGACAAGAAATCCAAGAAGCCCGACAGAAAGGGCGAAGACAAAGACCGTCGCGACCAGGATCACGGCAGGAGAGGAAGGTCACCCTCCCGACCTATCCCTAGTTTCGATGATTACACTCCTCTGAACACCAGGTGAAAGACCATGCTTCGGGAGATCTATCATCTACAGTTGCTTAGACCTCCCTCATCTCATATTAACAAAATCAAAAGGTATGAGTTCCATCGAAACTACGGACACACCACTGAGGAGTGCGTGGTGCTCCGAGATCAAATTGAACGCCTGATCAAAGAAGGTCACCTCGACCACTATGTCCGCAGCGAACGAAGTCGCAGCCAGAACTGACAAAACTACGGCCACCAGCGCCGAAGTCCGAGTAGGACACCGCCGCCCCACGACACAGTAAATAATCACGATGATCGTAGAGCCGAGTAGCTGAACATCGAAATCCGCGGAGTCATCGACTACATAGGGGATGGATTCGTCGGAGGAGGCGGAACAAGCTCAGCCATAACAGAGTCACTCCAAGCCACCATAGCAATCGACGAAGCAACTCGTCCACAAAGGCCACACACACCTACCCCAGTAATATCTTTCTATGGAACTAATTTCTAGGGAATTAACAACAACTTGCACAACCCTATCATTATCTCTATATCGTTGGTGATTTCCTTGTCAGGAAAGTCCTGGTAGATTAGGAGACCTCAGCCAACGTCCTGTTCTTACCGACACTTGAAAAGATGTGCATTAGCGAAACCTCACTCCATCCTTACGCTGGAGACCTCGTCGGCTTCTCAGGAGAGTGAGTCAATGTCTGAGGCTACTTATGGCTGACAATGACATTCGGCTCCCCACCAAGAGCGAAGTCGGTGAACATACAATTCCTAGTCGTCCATTGTTCAAGCCCCTACCACATGATCTTAGGCCGACCATCCCTGAGCAGTTTAAGAGCCATAGTATCGACTCTTCACCTCACCATCAAATTCCCTATCTCGAAGACAATGATCAGAGTGGTACATGCAGACCAAAAGGAGGCTTGCATGTGCTACAATGAATGCCTAAAGCTCAGGCCAACTGAGCCGAAGGAAACACCGGATACTCTGCTCTCACAAGCAGTTTCAGCTCTCCACAGAGGACATCAACCCCGAATTTTGAAATTGGACCTCACAGGAGATGTCCAAGAGCGGCCCCAACTCGATGATGACCTAGAGCCTGTACAAATTGAAGCCTCCCCCACACGGGTTATCTACATGGGAGCACATCTCCCCGCCTAGCTCAAAGCTCTTTGCCGACATACAAACCGGAGCCTCTCCCGAATAGATAACCTACTCAGAGACAATGCCAACCTATATGCATGGACGCTAGCCGACATGCCGAGGATAGACCCCCAAGTCATCTGTCATAAATTGGCCATCGATCCTTGGGTCAAACCCGTGGCCCAGAAGAAAAGAAAGCTTGGAACCGAGCGCCAATGAGCACCCCTCGAGGAAACCAAAATACTTCTGAAAGCATGATTTATTAGAGAAATTAGATTCACCATATGGCTTGCAAATATCGTGATGGTCAAGAAACACTCAAAAAAATGATAGATATGCATCGACTTCACCGACCTCAACAAGGCATGTCCAAAAGACTCCTACCTGTTGCCAATCATAAACAAGCTTATCGACGGCTCCTCGGGATACCAATACCTATTTTATGGATGCCTAATCAAGTTACAATCAGATCTAGATGCATCCAGAGAATGAAGAGAAGATGACTTTCATCACCGAGCATGCCAACTTCTGCTGCAATGTGATGTCCTTCAGGCTCAAAAATGGACGAGCCACATACCATCACTTAATGAACAAAGTCTTTGAGCAACAAATCAGCTGAAACATGGAAGTATATGTAGACAACATGGTCGCCAAAATGGCGGCCACCGGAGACCACTACAACGATCTCATCGAGATCTTCAGCCTGTTCAAGTGCTACAATATGAGATTAAACCCGAAGAAGTGTGCCTTCAAAGTCCACAGCAATAAATTCCTTGATTTTATGCTCACGAACTAAGGAATCGAAGTCAACCCCGAGAAATGTTGAGCCATCCAAGAGATGGGAAGCTCGTGCAACATCAAAGATGTACAACAGCTCACTGGAAGAATGGATGCCATTTTCGATTCCTCTCCAAGTCGACCGACAGGGCTGCCCCTTCTTTAAAATCCTAAGAAAGAAAATAGGACTTCCAATGGGATGACAATTGTGAACAAGCCTTTGAAGAGCTCAAGCACTTCCTCACCAGCCCGCTAGTCCTAGATAAACCGCAACTGAGAGAGACACTCTTCCTCTACCTCACAGTCACAAAACGCCCTCGGCTTAGTGTTGGTCCGAGAACAGGAGAAGGATCAAAAAATGATGTACTTTGTTGACAAGGTCCTCTAAGGGCCTGAAACCATATACCAAATGCTAGAGAAGCTATTCTTCGCCCTGGTCATCTCGACCAGAAGACTAAGGTTGTGCTTTCAAAGTCACCATATCCAAGTACGTACAAAACATCCAATCAAGCAAGCCTTGGCCAAGCCTAAGCTCATCGGGCAAATGATATCTTGGTCAGTAGAGGTCTCGGAGTTCAGCATCGAATACCAGCCTAGAGGTCCCATCAAGGCCCAGATATTAGCAGACTTCGTCGCCGAGTTCATCGACCATGAAAGCATCCCCAACCAGGTCGAAACTTGGACGTTGTTTATAGACGATGCCTCCATGGAAAAAGATAGTGGAGCGGGCATATCATTCTCGAGAATGGTCAGGGAATCGCCCTAGAACAATCCCTTCAGTTTTAGTTCAAAGCCAACAACAATTAGGAGGAATATGAAGCTCTAATCGACGGGCTGAAACTCGCACAGGACGTGAAAGCCCAAAAAGTAATCATGAAAAGAGACTCACAACTTATCGTAGGACAAGTCAACGGCACCTGCCAAGCAAGGGACCCCTCCCTCGAAAGGTACCTCAAAATAGTACATTCTTTAATCACTAACTTTGACAGTTGAGTGATTCAACATATACCTCGGGAGGAAAATACCCGAGTTGACATGCTTTCCAAGCTTGCCAGCACTAGGAAACCTCAAAACAACATGTCGATCTTTCAACAAGTCCTCGGACGGCTGAGCATTCAAACAACTAACACCTCAGTTGAGGTCCAAGCGGTCAAACAGACCATTGACTGGAGGACCCCATACATAATCTACCTCATTCGAGGAGAAATTCCGGAGCATACCTCTAACCCAAACAAATTCAGGAGGATAACAAACTATTATACACTCCTTGATGATCAACTCTAGAAAGGAGGATATTCTCGATTGTTGCTCAAGTGCATTAGCCCACCTCAAACGAAAACAGTAATGGCAGAGGTGTTGGCTTAAGGGTTTCTCTTAAGCCTCGATTTTTATTTTGATGATAACAAATAAGTATTTAATCTATGTGTGAAGTTTTAAGTTCAGGTTGAGGTTGCGATAAGCATGCGAAATTCGTTCAAACGAAACGAAAGAAAAGACCGTCGAAGAAACGAAAGAAGAAAACGTCAAAGAAAGGCTCGGATTTAGATCAAGTAGAAATCATGTAATATACCCTTAGGATAATTTTATCCCAAGCCAAATAATAAAATTATCCAAGTTGAAACTTGGTAACTAAACCCATAAAAAAGCATGTAAAAAATTCAAAGTAAAAATCAGCCTCAGCCTGAGTTCGATCGATCGAACAAGGCAGAATTTTGGCAGTAGCCTATTCGATCGACCGGACGATCGACCAAATGATGCCAAAAATGGCAGTAGTCATTCAGTCGACCGAAGTTGGTGAAGAAATCACGGAAGGCTACGTCGATCGATCGATCGATCGACCAACCGAAGCCAAAATTTGGCAGAAAGCGCGTCGGTCGACCGGATTACAAATCAAAGATTGCACCTCTGGCTTCACTGCATCGGTCGACCGATTCGATCGACCGGATCTGGGATTGAGGAAGCTACGTCGATCGACCGAACAGTGCAAAAATTACACAGAAAGCCAGCGATCGCTGGGCGATCGATCGATCGATCGACCGACGATCAACCGACAAGCGACCGAACGACAAAAACAGCTAATTTTTCGCTCGTTGAATGGTCTGTTCGGCTGAGGGGTTATAAATACCCCTCACCTAACTTCTTTTAACCTTCTTAGAAAATTAATTGAGCAAAAAAGAAGTAATTTGAGCCTTCAAAGAGATTGATTTGTTGCGCCCTACTCGTCCGTCAACATCTTTCAAAAAGCACTCGCTTTCCTCAACTCTGCTACAACTCAAGTTCATCTTCTAGCAAGTTGGAGGCTTGAAGGCGTGGGAAAAGAGCAGTGGTTCCTTCTTACAATTCTTAAGCTCTTTTTATTGTATTTGAAGATTTATTTCAAACTTGATTCTCATCTGTAATAGCCTACTAGGTGTGCTAGAGAAACACTTATGGTAGACTTTGTAGATTGGTGTTTTGCCTATGTGAATAGGTTTGAGGGGTTCTCAAAGAGATGAGAATAGTGTCCTCAATTATATTCAAAGGAAAACACAAGCTCTATAAGGTAGTGATTAGAAATCCTTGGTGATGAGCCAAGGTAGTGGAGTAGGCAGTTAGCCGAACCATTATAATTGATCTTGTTTGCATTTGCTTCAATATTTGCTCATTATTGCTCTTGATATTTGATCACATCTATTGTTAAAAGATATTTACATTTGATTAAAGTTAAATTAAGTATATAAAAAAATGAGTAAATTAAAAAGGGGACAGACACTATTCAACCCCCTCCCCCTTCTAGTGTCGGATTTCATACAACAAGAGGTACATGACAGCATTTGTGACAATCACATTGGAGGAAGATCCCTGACAGCCAAAATATTTTAGGTCATATATTTTTGGCCAACTATGAAGACAGATTGCAACCTTTGCGTCAAAAGGTGCGATAAATGCTAGAAATTCTGTGAAGGCTCACAACAACATCCTGAGCCGTTGTATAGCTCGAAAGTCAGTTAGCTGTTTCACAAGTAGGGCATCGATCTCCTCGACTTGTTCCCTCAAGCACTAGGACAGATCAAATATTTGGTAGTAGCAATCGACTACTTCACCAAACAGATAGAGACCAAACCCCTATCCTCAATTGCGATCGAGAAGGTCCGAAAATTTGTATAGAAGAACATCATATGTAGGTATGGCATACCCCGTGAACTCGTCAACGACAATGGGACACAATTCACAGCTGCTTAGACCTCGAAATTCGACAACTCTTCTCATCAATAGAGCACCTGCAGACCAATGGCTTGGCAGAAGCAGCCAACAAGATTATCTTGGTGGAACTCTAAAAGAAACTTGATCAAGTCAAGGGGCACTGGGCCGAAGAGCTGCCTGAAGTACTATGGAACTACAATACAACTGCTCAAACCTCTACTCTAGAAACCCCCTACAGGCTCGTTTATGGAGCAGATGTCATGATCCCCATCAAGATAGCACAACTGAGCCTCCGTAAAATGACCTTCGAGGAGCAGATAGGATAATTAACTCCTCCCCTTCTCATCCCTCTATCTTTCCCTATTCCACAATCTAAACAAAATATTAGGCTAGCTTTTCTTAATCGTCCTCTTCCCTCTCCTGCTTGTGGGCCAAACCCCTTAGGCGTGCTTCATCACAAGGTGCCAAAACTTTAACAGTGACCACCACTACAGCGGCTGCCACCACTTCACTAGCCAGTCATTGTCATTGCAAGGGATTAAGAGCTTGGAGCTCAACCAAGTAGGGAGCTCAACAACCATTGGAGGCGGCTCTGGTCCTTGAAATCCATTACGACACTATCTTAGGATTCTAGGAGTGCATATCTAATATCGTCCACCCTTACGGCACTATCTTAGGATTCCTGGTTGTGCATATCTAATATCGTCCACCGACCGGCTGATGGGATTCTTGGGGTTCCCCCTCGAATCGACCGGCTCACTATCTTAGAGAAATAATCCTAAAGTAGTCCCTACTATTTTAGATAATAAATCCTAAAGTAGTCCCTACTATCTTACGATAAAATACCTAACTTAGTGCCTACTATCTTACGATAAAATACCTAACTTAGTCCCCACCAACCGGCTGATGGGATTCTTGGGGTTCCCCCTCGAATCGACCGGCTCACTATCTTAGGATTTTCGGTGTGCACCTCAAATCGATTAATACAATACTATATTTTGGGGTGCATATCAAATAACGTCCACCCCTGGAGGGCACTTTCAGAGGATTCTTGGTCGTGCATATCTCATATGGTCCCCCGACCGGCGGATGGGATTCTTGGGGTTCCCCCTCGAATCTACCGGCCCTTGACGGCCCTATCTGAGGATTCTTGGGGTTCCCCCTCGAATCTCTTACTACAATACAATATTATTGAGTGCATATTAAAATGCATAACACCACTCCGGAGTAAAAAGGCCACATAAACTAACCTTTAAGTTTATGGGTTTATCCTCTAAAGGGTGGACGTTATTTGATATGCATTTTGGATCTTCGCTTCTCCTTCATCCGCCCCTTGTTGTGGCCGACCACACAAGGAAAAGATGTACTTGTAGCCTTGCCCTAGTGAGGATTCTTGTTGTTTGGCAACATTCCTAGCTAGGTGGGATTGTATAGTTGATCAAATCCCGTTCAAGTAGCTTGATTTAGCAAGACAAGATGCCTTGCTTTACTCCAATTGAATTGCTAACAAACACTTTTGTTATATTGGTGCTCTTCATCCTTATATACTCGAGAAGAAAATCTAACTCAATTTTCTAAGTATAATGCTTATCTTAATCTTTATCTTTATGTTTAGCCTTTTTAGATAGTCATTAGTGATTCCCAAGTAAGTATATGCTCTAAATTATTGTAAATGTTGCTTCTTCCGCCAATTGTGCTTTTTGTGATGGGCATAATATATCCTTAGAATTTGCATCTCTTTTACTCTTTATTTACTTTTGCGATTGTTTGTGTTTATCTTGTGCAACTTTGAGAGCTAGAGCTTGAAATCTATGCGCACAATAGTCATGATATTAGACATTGGTCTAGATATATGAGATGCCTTCGAAGATTTAGAGATGATAAATTTTTGTTTAATGGATTTGATTGTAATCCTAAAGATATTTATATAGGGAGCGTTTGGTTGCCCGCAAGTGCAAATAATGTAAAATTTATTTGCATGCAAAAATAAATACCTGCAAATAAATTTTGCAAAATATCGTTTGGTTGCTTGCCTGCAATTAGAGTTGCAATTTCTATTTGCAAACATTTGGTTGACCACAAATGAAAGTTGCAATTACACTTGCAACTTGTAACTTGCATCTTACGAATTTTTTCGAACTAGGCTGGGCACAAATTTTTTCGAGACGGATCGGGGACGATTTTTGTTGGGCCGAGCCAGGACGAGCGGTGCAAGAATTTTTTTGGGCAAGCCATGAATTTTTTCGAGCCGAGCCGAGCCGGGCACGAATTTTTTCGGGCTGAGTCGAGCACGAATTTTTTCGAGTCGGACAGAGTCAGGTCGGGTCGTACACAAATTTTTTCGGGTCAGGCCGGGCACGAACTTTTTCGGGTCGAGTCGAGCCAGGCACGAATTTTTTCGAGTCGGACCGACCATGAATTTTTTCGGGTCGGGTCGAGCTGGACAATGCACGAATTTTTTTCGGGCCGAGCACGAACTTTTCTCGAGCCGTGCCAAGCACAAACTCTTTTGGCCCGGGCCAAGCACAATTTTTTTCGAACCGGATCCGACACAAATTTTTTTGGGACAGGTCGAGCACGAATTTTTGTGGGCCGAGCCGATCCGTGCACAAATTTTTTCGGGCCGAGCTGGGCACGAATTTTTCCAGGTCATACCAGGCACGAAATTTTTCGAGCCAAGTCGGCCGATCCGAGCCGTTCCGTGCACAAATTATTTTGGGTCGGATCGAGCACAAATTTTTTCAGATTGGGCTAGGCACAAATTTTTTCGGGCCTAGACGGGACAAATTTTTCGGGTCGGACCGAGCCGAGTCGTGCACGAATTTTTTTCGACCTGTCTAGGCCGAGCACAAATTTTTTCGGGCCGAGCCGAGCATAATTTTTTTCGAGCTGGGCCTAACACGAATTTTTTCGAAACAAGCATTGCACGATTTTTTTAAAGCTGGCCGAAAACTTAAGCCCGACACGATTTGCCAAACCTAATCTGTTAAATTAATAATTTTAATTTTTATATAATATTAAATATATATATATAATTATCAAACGACATCAGATCTAAAATTTGACACTACCATTACGTTCAGCACGCGAAAATCTACCACTTTGATATTTATCTCGTCTCCATCCGACGACTTTAAGTCGCCCAAATTAATTATTTTTTAATACTTAAATTATTGCATTTGCAGTCCGTAATCTTATCTAGCGAACTTTTTAGGCTGCAATCCATTTGCAGCCCGCAAATGATATTGAAATTACAAGTTGCAACTAGTAAATGCTGCAAAATGTATTTGCGGCCAACCAAACAAATTTATTTACTAAATGCTGCAACTAGAGTTGCAACATTTGCATTCGAGGGCAATCAAAACCCCCCCCCCCATAATGAATGTAAATTGAATTGAATATTGCCACTATCCTACACTTAACATCTTTGAATTGATACAAAAATTTCATCTAAAAATATTCTTCCGGTGAGACTTAAACTTGGGTCAAATCATTTCATCCAGTGGGACTTCACACACTTATTACATCAAAATAGAACATTAGAAAAGCTAAATTCTAAAATTATTCTTCCTATTTAGGCCATATTAATTAAAAAGTCTCCAATAAAATTTCTTTTAGTTAGAATTTGGCGATGCATCATAAATACTCAAATCTTCACATGTATGAATATGTATACAGCCACATTTTTCAGCAGTCACATAATCTATCGGATGATTAAAAAGCATTTGCCAAAAGTAGTATAATCACAATGCAAATGCTGAGATGAAAAGGTTCCATCTAACAAGAATTGTTAGGTGAATCAATAAATATTAGAATACACAAGGAGAAAAAAGTTATAAAGGCCTAGATAGAGATTCAAAATCTAATTTTTCATTCATGTGTAACTAGCAAATTGATGACTTCCACTACACAAACTGAAAACCATTATCAGCATGATGAACAGTTCTTCTAAGAATATACTATTATTAATAAATCAGATAAATTTTGAAATGGCCAAGAATATTGAACTTCAATCAGGAGCAAAGAAAATTTTAAGCAAAATTTTCCGCAAGACATAAAGAGAGCATTAAATATATGAATAGTTAAAAAGAATCTTTCTTCTTTTGCTTTTGGTTTGAAACATGAATCCAAGTACATATCGGCAGAGAAAAAAATTTCCATGTTAAAGAAAAACCCAAAGTTATGAATCTGAGAAGAAGCTCACAAAGCATTTCCAGAGTCAATCGTCTTTGAACTTCTTTTGCCAGCAAACTCCAGCTCAGTAGCTCCTGCTCTTCAATAAACCAAACATGTTATTGTCATTACACAAGTATGTTTAAATTGCCAAAAATGTTCACCATCGGATAAAATACAGACATAAGGCTCATACCACTACCAACCTTTGGTAAAAAACAAGTCCCCTTTCTACATCAAAAGCAAATCAAGAAAAGTGACTCCCTAACAGAAACAGTCATATCTAAGTTTACAGTTTACAGTTTACAGTATTTGTAAGTTGCTTTACCAATTGGTTTATATTTCCATTATTAAATCAATGCAGTAACTCAATATATAAAATTAGATTAGAAATAATATACAATCTTCGAACAATTCTTCTTAGAGGAAGTGTTTGCTCCAATGTGATTCTTACACCAAAAGCACTCATGTTTCTCAAGAAAATAAGTATCTTGAACAGATAATGGTTACACGGATTAAATGTTGGATAACTTGAAATGTCATTTCAATAGTTACCTTGAACATAGGAAGAGTTTGATCAAATGCTCCTTTGCTTTATTTATTTTACAAAGAACACAATTCAATCATATAGAATTTTTGAATAAAAACAGCTAAATGCATGGTTGTAAACAACTCAACCTATCTCAACAGTACCCATAAGGAGAAGAAAGGAAGTAAGCCCTTTTCCAAAGTGAGCACAAAAGCAAAAGTGACCAGGGTCAATGCCATGATAAACCAAAAAACTAACAATGCTTATGACCTATAAGGGTATGCATGAAGTTACCCATAATCTACAAAGACGAGGCTTTTCCTTTCTTTAATCAAATCAAACCCATCAACCACGGGCTTGATGACTAGGTCTACTTGCCAGTTAAGACATTATTTATATAAGGTTATAAGAAACCCTAATATCATCTTGCAAATAACCCATTTGCAAAAATATTATTGCTTATAGGTCCAATATGTTATTGCGAATATTATTACGTTAGATAAGTGTGCTTAATACTGAAAGGATTTAATATTATATTACATAAGTATGCTCAATATTGGATGGTATTCTGTATTTTTCACATCACAAGCAAGCTCCTAAGTTGAGAGTTGCGCAGTATGCAGTTTAACAAAAATCATTGCTATAAATCTTCAATACTTGGATCTACATGGATTTTTTCAGAGGATGATTCCCCATAATTATTTCTTTGAAAATTTAGCAAAAAATCAAGTATAAACTAATAGGTAATAAATAAGAGAATATATACCCAAATTGAATTGTAGATATTTCATTTTGATGGAGCTGACCAATTCATTGTACAAGTACAAATTAAAGATGTAAGAACAAATTAAAAGAATAAAATAAGATCTGGCTGCTCTAAGATTGACTAATGATGTAATATTGCATTAGTCAATCTTAGAGGCAACAATTTCGTGACAGGAAGATTCTACATAATTGTTTCAAAGAAGTTTTTTAGTAAACAGTCAAGTATAAGAAATTTTATTAATACCCAAATTGAATTTGTATATATTTTATCTTGATGACGTGAGTTGATTAATAAAGGAAAATGCTACAAGGTAAAATTTATGAAAATGCTAAAACAATTTAAAACAATACAATAAGATCTGGCTGATCTAACTAATGATAGTGCCATATAAGTGAGCTACAACAAACCACAAATCACAACTATTTGGGTTGGCTACATGTAGCTTAACCAGGAATAGCTGGAAAGATACTGCTTGTTTATGGACAAGGCTTGAGAAGTTGGTAGTTCCTGTAATCTATCAAGGTTCTGTTTAATGAGGATCATGATTGCATCATATGGATTAACTGATAAAAAGTCCAGCGTGTAGTCCAATGAAGTTTGATGATTAGTAGAAGACAGAAAAAAAAGAGCTATTATTTCTTAAGTCATTGCAATGAAACTAGGATTTCTGACATTGTATATGATGACAAGAAAATTGTGGAAGTCTATGATTAGAAGAAGCTTCCAAAAGGAATAACTTCCTCATTATCATGTCAGCCCATTCAGTTTCCTTGGGAAGATTTATCCAAGTATCCAAGTCAACAAGGTACCGGAAAAAAGTTAACGAAATCCAAAAAAGTGATCAAAGGCTCATATTATAATTTAATAACAGAATTTTACAAATGCTGGTGCGTATTTGTTGATAGCAAAAATATCTAGGCATTAAAATAAAAATTTCAGCATAAATTAGAGTCTACAGAATTTAGGTATATTTTGGGTAAAATACCAAATATCATGTGTCAAATGTCAACTCTGAAGGAAAATGATTTGCCCAAAAAGTTAGCATAAACAAATTAGATTATATAACAAGAAAATAAGAGAGGAATGTAGATGTATATTACAGAATTATATTATAAACATATCCAACATGTATGGAAAGCTTCAGCTGGACGTATCTCAGGAAATTTAGTACTCAAGAAGACAGAAAAGCAAAAGTAAAATAAAATAGATTCTCAGAGTAGGCCACTGCATTACACCCAGAACTACCCCCATCAATAGCACTTCACATGCTTTTAACTTTCAATAATATAATTGGATGATTACGATGATATAATTTGAAGAACAAAAATGCAAATCTTTGGGCAGCAAATTGCTTCAATTATCTATTATGATAAAACAACAGTTCAAATTGTTCGCATTTCCTAACTGAAACATTATAATATTAGAATAGACAGAAGTAGAAGAAAACTGAGAAATTTAAGAACGAAACTTAAAATGCAATGTTGAATGAATAATGAGCAAGCAAATTTGCACTTACTATTTCTTGGCAATCAAACCAATCCCAGAAGTCCTGACAAAATACAAATAGCTAAATTACTAAACTGATCCAGATTGAGAACGAGAAAATGCATTATCAATAATCCAGAACGTACACATATCTTAAGCAAACTATTAGTACCTCCCCTGCTGCTTCCCTCCAAAACTAGGTCTTCCATTACTCATTCCTTTGTTTTGTGAAGGAGATAAACTAACCCTATCAGGGTTTGCTGCATTTCCAACAGCGAAGTACACAGATGAATGCCCAGGTTTGATTTCAGAAGGCAAACAATTAGCTTCTTGGACATTCTTTAATTTATTTGAAATAGTTACATCTGATAGCCCCTGAACAATATTAAATCGGACACCATTTTGTTGTTCATTCTGTCTTGTTAGAATCTGGGTGGGTTTGTCACTTGAGTCTCCAGCAATAGTCAAAGCAGCTCCATCTGTAAAAGGCATAGAGTTTACAGCTTTTGATTCAATTGATTGTATCTTCTTTTGGCGATTGGCTTGAGCAACTGGAGTAACAGCAACAGAAGGCAATAGTGACGAGTAAAGAGCAGGAACAGCAGCAGCAGCAGCAACTTTGGCAAAAGCTGCAGTTGCAGAAATAATTTGTTGTGCTCCTTCACGAAGGTGAATAAAATCTCCTTCAATAACAAATAGCTAGAATTGCAAACACATAACTTCCATTAATAAGTGTTGAAGTTAACAATACAATAGAATGGTAGAAGACAAAAGCCTACTTCAGGATGGCGAGCAACAAAATCATCAAGCCTTCCATAGTGCTTCTTGTAATCATGCCAATGAAGGGGTGCAAGCATTTTACCAAGCCTATTTGGTAACTAAAAGAAGTATCACACAAGCTTAATAAGAAAGGAGTTGATTGCATATGGTGATATGTGAACTGGCTACATAGTAAACATAATACTTAAACTCACTGTTGTACTTATTCTGATTCTACCATCAGATCCAGCAGGAATTGCACGAACAATACAAGATAAAAGAGATCTTTCATCTAAGAGATTGGGCTCCATTGTTGGTTTACCAGATATCAGAGTACATGAAACTGCAGCAGCAAAAACACTTGATTCTGTTGTACCATTTGCACTGGCAGAAATTTGACTAGTAGATAACATGGTGCTAGAAGTTGGCCATTGCTGCCTAGATTTGAACACATGTTCCTGTGATTGGTTCTGTGAAGACACGTTCTCGGCCTGAACAAGCAAAAGAAATGACTTTAGAACAAATTGTTGTTGTACCTTTAGAGTAAATTACCTACGTTCTTTCTTCTCAACATATAGAGCAAAGTAGAAGAAAAGAAACCTTAGTTCCATTCTTCTCTTCTGTTTGATCATAATCTCTTGCAGAATCCAAGGTTGGAGCATCTAAAGCCCCTTGTGGTTGTTGGGTAACTGGCAACTGTTTAACATTAGATTCAAGCACCAAGCATCAAAGAGTTAGAATAGTACAATGCATGCCATAGATAAATCAGAATAATAATTAAGATATTGAAACAGAATTTCCTATTTATCACCTGAGTTTCTTCCCTCAAGTCATTGGCTGGATTGCCAGATATTTGCTGCTGGTCTCTATGATTGTTAAGATGCTCTGGATGGCCAATCTGTATTTCACCTGGTAGATTGAAGCTATATTGCGCATCTGATCCTAAAAGATCTTGCTCTGTCTGAGGTGATGAATGCTTGCTCTGATTAGGTAGTTGCAAGACATCTGGAACCACCTAAAGAAAACAAATAGAAATTGACATTGAAGCTCTACAATATAACAAATCCAAAATCTTATGAAATTCTGAGCGTCCAGTACCTGCGAATTTTGCCATTGTTGTTGATTTGGAATAGCAGTCATCGACTGATAATGATCCATTAGAGATAGGGGAATAGGTGAATTGGTGGAAGGCAAAGCATGTTGAACACTTAGTGGATTCATCACATAAGAATTCAATGGAGCCATTTGTCCAGGTGGAATGAAGCCATTCATTCCAATTATGGATGACGGCACAACAGTAACACCAGGGGCATTGTCGGTCTGATTAAAAAAAGTAATTTATTAATTAGGCTACTCCAATTAGAGATGATATCACTTGAACATGTATATTTAATTAAAATAAACGAGAATTATTTAGGCTAAACATTATGAAATTGCTAAAAAATGCATTGTGCATGATATTATTTGGAATATAAAAAAAATACTAACCAATGTGCACATATAATAAATAACATAAATAGTAAACTATCCTGTGACAAAAGCATGTGTTTTGTCACAGATCATAAGCAATATAGACTGCAATAAGTGGATCCCTTACCACCAGATCCATAACCCAATATGAGAAGCTTCTAATGAATGGATTGCCCAGGCGACACAACATTAAGGATCTAGATTGCTAAACCTCAAAGACCTATGAAGCAGATGGGGTTGGCCAACCTAGCTGAACATAAACCCATTTTCAGATATTTTAGGAGGGAAGCTTGCAATAACCAAATGGTTCTCTTCTCTATAAAGTGTACCCGATCAATATGCATTCTGCCACCATGTACCTTCACCTCGATCATAAAATTATCCATGTTGATATCCTAACCATCGACTATCAATACTGTCACAAAAGATACCAATATAAAAAACCAAGATAAATTACCTTGACACATTCCTTCACAGATCATGGACCTATGTCTGCTAAGGCCATTTAGGTGTTTCAATTGGAATAAGCAATCTCACTTTTGTTGGCTCCGGGGAGGATTCATGTACGCAGCCATCCCTCTGCTTTTTGCAGAGAGGTTGTGTCAGAGTTCTTGAACTTGAACTGAGATCTTAAATGAAAGAAGAAGAAGAGAAGAAGAATAGTAGTAAAGAACACAAGAAGAGAAGAAGACTAAGAGAGAAGATGATTAAGAGAAAGAAAAGAGATCTTTATTTGAATAGATTCTTGCTTAGCTTTTACATGACTCTCTCTTCACCTTATAAACCTATTTCAGTTACCTTGAAACCCCCTTTCAGTTACATCCGAAAATTACAATTAAACCCCTCACAAAAATGACAATAAGCCCCTCACAATAGTAGTTATTGCATCTCTACTTACAAAAGAGTAAAAAGTGAAAATGTAATAGGAAAGAAATGTTTATTTAGTAATGTAGATCCATAACATCACCCCCCTCTTCTAGATAAGGCTTGTCCTCGAGCCTTAAAGCAAGGAGAGAATATTACGATTCCTCCAAGAGCCGCTAAATATCTCAAGAGGTCCTTTATCAATCTCATCTTCAGCTATAGAATCGATCCAAAATATTTTTTTGCATTCATGTCCTCGAGAGAAGAAACATAAGCCATTTGCTCGGCGTTCTACTATTTTTGTACTGAGTCGGTTGAACATAGAAGCCGGAGGGGAAGCTTCAATAACTTTGAAAGAATTAGAAGAATTACCAACAAATTTCAGATAAGCTATATAGGAAGGACCCTTCTTTTATACAATCTAGCCAAGCACATCGCCTTCATTAGATCTTTTATTGATGGGCTTCCACTTCTATTTGAAGATCCAGTTGCAACCCACTAATGAAAATCTTCATTTCTTGTTTGTCCATTAATTTTCCAGCCCTAGAGAGGAGAAGCTCAAATCTACACTGATAGATACATTCCCTGTTTGTCTCAGCTTAGCAAGTTCTCCCAACCTACTTCCTAGAACTGGAGGCCCAAACCTAGGATGACAAATATTTTTAAACTCTTCCCATGTTAAGTCGGGTTTGTTTTGTCTTACTTTGAAAAACCAAATATGGCCTCTTCTTCCAAATGAAATGATGCTAAAGCCATCATCATTTCCTCCGCGACTTGTTGATGTTGAAAGAAACTCACATTTGCACAGCCATGCCAATGGATCTCCCTTACCATTAAATTTGGAGAAATCCAATTCCACGTAGCGGGGTGGAGGATGTGTGTTAGGACAACCTTCATCTACTATCCGCTTGAAAATTTCCTCAATGAGAATCTAGCCTCCTTTTTCTGTTGTCTTCAATGAATCTTCAAGCATCTCCCTCACAACCACCCCTTCGATCCGAACAGCTTCCTTGGTGCCCGGTGATTTCCCCAAATTAAGTTCTCTATCAATTGGGGTAGGTAGCAAACCTGCCACGGCTGAAATCTGGAGCCAGCGGCTCCTTTTTCAATCATCTCCAAACGATTTGAGAGGTCTCTATGGCTAGCTCTCCATACCTCTTTTTCAATCCGGTTGGCAGCTTGATATTCTTTATATTTTCCCACCATTTCTTGCTGGTTTGCGCTCAACAGCTCCCACTCCATCCTAGTGGTAGCTTGATCTTCCTCGTAACGGTGCAGGAATTCGTCAAACCTCTTGAAGAAGGCGTCATCGAATCTCTTGAAGAAGGTGTTCGCCATCTCTTCTAGCTCTAATACCAATCTGTCAGAGTTCTTGAACTTGAACTGGGATCTTGAATGAAAGAAGAAGAAGAAGAAGAGAAGAAGAATAGTAGTAAAGAACACAAGAAGAGAAGAAGAAGACTAAGAGAGAAAATGATTAAGAGAGAAAGAAAAGAGATCTTTATTTGAATAGATTCTTGCTTAGCTTTTACATGACTCTCTTCGCCTTATATACCTATTTCAGTTTTCTTGAAACCCCCTTTCAGTTACATCCGAAAATTACAATTAAACCCCTCACAAAAATGACAATAAACCCCTCACAATATTAGTTATTGCATCTCTACTTACAAAAGAGTAAAATGTGAAAATGTAATAGGAAAGAAATGTTTATCTAGTAATGTAGATCCATAACAGGTTGTTTCCGTGGCTCGAACCCATAACCTCTCCGTCACATAACCTCTCCGTCACAAGTTGGTAACTTTTCTGTTACGCCAAGCCACCCTCTCTAGGTGTTTCAATTGGAATGATTTGTGTTTTTCTACAAATATTTTAATCATCGTGCTTTTTCCTCAATGATGTTTTTAACAGCCTCCTTACCAGTTGAATAGTAAGTTCATAATATCAACCACTTTCATTTTCAGAAACTTTAGTCCGCATATCTCAACTATACTGTGTTAAATATCTTGGTATTTACTAAAGTTATGTTTCATATAGTTGCTTGGAATTCATTTTAACCTTATGAATTAGTGAATACAAGCAATAATCAATTTTTTCTACAAGTTGGGACTGCATTAGAACATATCAGAAAACCCACAGAAAAAGCATTTTAATAAATTTCGTTGAAGGGGAATTTCCAACAATAACTACACCCATGCATCTACATGCAATAAATGAACAACGTCAGTCAAATATGAAGAAAAACATATAAGTTAAATCATTAAGACAGGAAAAAATAGGAAATATTGATAGAAAAAATGCAGTTCAAAGACCTGCACGCTAATTGTTAAATAGGGCACTAGATATCATGATTTCGCTCCTAAAACCAATAGAATAATGGTTCTGTCATGGTTTCAGTAGTAGTTTCAGTTACATTGGACCAGCAAAGTACCAATAGAATAATGGTTCTGTCATGGTTCCAGTAGTAGTTTCAGTTACACTGGACCAGCAAAGTACCAAGATACTGAGTCATAAGCAAAGCTATGCCCCAGTGTCAAAGAATAATAATACAAACATACAGAATATGTGAAGTCAAACAACAAATTCCAAGTCAAAAAAAATGGTAGACTAATTTGGGCACTCAAGAACAAAGTAAAGGAAATTTCTTCCCAATATGCAAAAAAGACAGATAACTTAGCTTGCATGCCAGAAAATATTTGTTAACTGTTTGGCTTCAATATGAAAATTAAAAAATAAAAAGCTCAATACCTCATCTTACCTTAGAAGATGAATTTGAAGCTGAAACATTAGATGAAGGCCCATCTACACTTCCATTAGATGTGAATCCCAAGTGCCCATTTGATTTTCCATCATCTTTCATACTAATCTGGTTTTCTTTATACGAAGATGAATCCATTGAGGTTTCATGATTAACTCGTGAACCATCTTTATAAATTCCATTCTTCTCCCTTGCTTCAGCCAACTCTAGCTGAAGCTGTTGAATGGCTTGCAAATGATGGCGCTCCATTTCAACAAACTAGATAATTTGCATCAGAAAAGTAATTATAATTACAGAAGGAGGAGGCTAAATCAAAAATCAAAGAACATAGTTGCATCATAGAAAATAGATCATTTGCAATCTTACCTGCCGTTGAAAACCTAACCAATATTGGTTGAACTGCTCAGTTCGTTCCCGTAGCTCAGCTTGCAATGACTGGTTGGTGGAGGACTGCAAAGCATCCATTTCTTGAACACGTGCAATCCATGATTGTGCTTCCCTCAATTGTTCATCCTTGAAAAGTATAGTTTCTTGTGCAACACGGTGCTGCAAGGAAAGTTTTATTTTTAAAAAATGCATTTAATTCATTTACAAATAAATGACACTAAAGGATATGAATATAGATAAGCAGATGAACTTTCAGAATTGTACAATCATAATAGCAAATTACTAAAAGAAAAATGACATATCAAGTCCAAATTATTGAATGTTTAGCATAAAAACATTTTAGGAAACAACCAAAAAAAACTTCAAGGCACAAGAAACATAGTTATGTACTCAACAGTACAACATTTTCCTGCTCTTCTGCCAGGAATTCTCCAGCAACTTTAGATTTCAACTTAAAATGAGCTCAAGTGTACACATTAAAAACATATGTGATCATGTACTATTATGTATGTAAAGCATCAATTTAATGAAACATATGTAATCTTTCTTATGTTGACACTGATTCTATAATTTAACATTTTTAGTGCAAAACTTCTAAGTGCTGTCATGCCATTCCATCAATCATGTGTTTTGACAGGCTTGAGCTATTCATATAGATTGGCAACAGATAATATGTTTTATTTCTTGAGGCTCAGTTCTATGATCTATAATGACCCTTGACGATTGGTACCTCTTCTTGGTGCAACAGTTCCTCTAACTTGTCATACGTCCACTGACTCAAGAGCCTACCAGAAATAGAGAGAACCCAACTAATTGAACATGTATACTACTGAGCATAAAGCCCTACATGTTAGAGAGAAAAAGGGAAGAGGGAAAAGGAAGAGAATGAAAGAGTTATTTGAGAGGTTTAAATGGTAAAAAGAAAAATTGCAACATTTCCTTGAAGGTGGTGTTAACTCCCCCCACCCCCACCCCCACCCCTGTTTGGTAATATGTCGTTCCCACTTTCAAAGGAATCTCAAAACTTCATATTGATGCAAAATGTGGATCAGCTCATACCAAACACCTTCAAGTTGATCTATTCGGCATTTGGGTCAAAGAAATAAGTTTTCCAATACAATGCATCACCAATACAAGGTCTGGGACATGAGATGGCAGAGCCTTACCACTGCAAGCAAAGGAGCTTATGTCCAAAACCTTGCAGGCCAAACTCAAGGAGGAGAAGCCTTGCAGTGACATGTGATTTTTTATGCACTTATAACATCCAAGTAGGTTTCAGAAGATATAAAACATGAACAGCTATGGCTCTACATAGAAAACTTCAGCCATCTTTTTAGCCATCACACCATAAGAACAATAAAAACAATTCATGGACAATATGATTTTTTTTTATAAGTCATAAGAACAAAATTGGCAGGAAAATAACTACAAAGGTCATGCTGATTTATTGTCTTCCACCTGAATCACATGTAATATGGATGTCTAAAAATCATACAAGTATGAATTTAAACGTCACTCAACTTCTTAAAAGCTAACAAAGACCAGAAGTCATTACAAACTAAAGCCAAATGACTACAATGTATGCTACATTACTATCAATTGATAACATGCGTGAATGAAAGAATGATTTTAGGAAATTACTATCTTTCAGAAACCATCATGTAATGGAGACTGGCGTACATGCTTAAAGTATCAGAAAACAAAATAGCTCATCATTACTTTAGGGTACAATTTGAAAGAATATGTGAATCTGAAAAACCGTTGATAAAATCTTAATAGGATAGGTGGAGAATTGAGGTACCAACCTGCTCCTGCAATGCAAGAAATTGACTCTCTTTTTCTTGAATATGTTCTTGGAGATCACGAATTTGGCTCAAATGTTGTGCTCTTTCTGCTTCCGAGTTATCACGCTCCCTTCTGTATGTACTTACTAGTAAGGTCATGGCTCGATGGAATAGACAAACCAGCAAATAACAGAATAGAAGATTAATTTAAAAATGTAAAAGACTCACGGCAAAAATACATGTTTACTTTTATTTAGGACGGCATGAGATTAAATATTTCAGCAAGATGCAAAGATAAATACTATATGAAGCTCATATTTTGTTCCTACCATTTATTTAATACACGAAAAATTACCACATTTAAAAGGGAAGTACATGCCCGATGTTGTTTGTTTATCAAAAGATAGTGAAGAATGCTAGTTCAAAACTTCATATTGATGCAAAATAAAGCAATTCTATAATCTATTTGACCAGCATCTTCATTTAGGCTATGCCTAATGTCAATAATCAAACATTAAAAATGAGCATAAGGTATATGATCTTTGCTCACTATAACTACTAAAAAGGTTGTTAGAAAAGTTTTTTAGATGATATTAACCACCAGCATAATTATATAGTGATACAGCAAAAAAAAAGTATTAAGATTCTGAAAGTAGTAGCAGGCTAACAGCAGATTTTTTTATCTGATCAAAAAAGGAGTGGATAAGCAACTCATTAACAAGAGAACCAGTGTGGAACAGCATGTTGAAATCAAAACATTACTTATAGGATGGATGGAGTAGGATCAACATCAAAAATTCAGATAAGGATAAAGAGACCTAACTACAAATTCATAGTAATAGATTTGGAATAAATAAACAACAAATGAAAGGTGCTTTCCACATTTTATGAAGTTACAGTCAACAAAATTAGAGGATGAAACACGCATACCTGAAGGTGGCTAACTCTTTATTTTGTTCTCTGAGAAGGTCCTCTTTGGCCCATGCCTAACCAATTGAACAAAAAGAAAATTCTTAACAACTAACAAATAAAGCTTAGCACTAATAAGAACAAAAGTGAGGGTAAAAACGAACTGCTTCAGTGTCGATTTTCATAGCACGTAGCTCTCTATCCTTATCTTCCAGTTTCCTCTCAAGCTCAAGTATGTGTTTCTCCATTTCATGTACTTTCTCCTGTTTAAAGAGTTCCAGAGCAGAACAAGTTAAATTAAACAGATATTGGTTAAGCAACCACAACCAGGCAAGCACATAAGATAAATAATAATGGATTTCTAAAAAATAGTAAATAGGCATATTTAAACTACGCAGATACAGAAAAAGAAAGAAAAGTATACAAAACTTCGAACATAAATTCACTGCAGCTTTCACATGCAAAATCCAGAAACTCAGATTACAAGCATGCTTACTACTCCATTATGCAGTCAAGAATAAACAAAGTGTAGCATCAATCTTTTCAACTACTGGAAGCTTGCTATGATATTATGACAACAGCCAAGATAGATTTAAGATATGAAAGACACGCTTAAACCATTCAAAAGTTCAAGCAAACCAATGCAGTACTCTGAAAAGATTGATGCAAGATTTTTGTGGAAGGACTTTGGCCATTCTAGCATTAACCATTATAACAAAGAAACACATTATGAGAAATAAAAAAATTAACAATTAAGAATTGTATCACAACAAATTAGCTAGGTAAATGGAGGCAATGACACCACAACAAAGGTCGTATTGAAACTGTAAATGGCCAAATGCAAGACCCATAGCAGTACCGAACCCAAATTGATCAGTTATAAACTTTAATCATATAGTGAATGATAAAAGTGAGCATGTCAGAAACCTTTAGACTTCCATTGATATCGATTTGCTCCTTGAGCTGTACTTCAAAACTATCTTGCAATTCCAAGACTTCTGACCTGGCAATCCTCCTAGCTTCTAGATGAATCTCCATTTTCTGAAGTTCTTCTCTCTGCCTTGTGATCTCCTGTAGCTTCTGCTGCAATACATTATCATTTAACTCACCACCATCATCGATCGTAAGTGAACAGAAGTCCACGTCCTGCGACACTGGACCCACCTGCACCTTTCCACACCAAGTGTTACCCTTAAATGGCCCACCCATCCCAAGAGCAATTTCCTAAGATTCTATAAGACAAGCTAGCAGAATATATACCTCATGTATAGTCCTCTCAGCTGATTGCGCAAGTTTAACATGTTCTTGCTCCTGCAGAGCTTAATATCTCAGTGAATATCCAAAAAAACAACAAGGAATGGAGAACAAGAAATATGGCGCTATTTAACATCACCTCGCCTCCATTGCTCCGAAAGGAGTGCTCGGGAATGGCACGCCACTCCTTTCTTGCAGCCTGGGGGGAGGGCACCGGAATGGCTCCGCCACGGCCCGCGGCAACCTCCATCGGGTCCGACAGGTCGATTGCGATACCTCAAAGAGGGCCAATCGAACTCGGCCCTGATGTCGAACGAGGAGCTCAGGACCGCAAAGAGGAGGGCTTTTCGGGCTCAAAAGGGAACACTGAAGCCTCAAAGACGAGATCGGAGCCGAGGAACTGTCCTAGGGTTTCGAGGCGGCCGGTTCGCAGGAAAACCCTAATTCCAGAAGCGATTTGGGAGGGCGGGGAGAAGCGGCATTCGAGGATCAATCGAGAGAGATTGGATAGAAATCGGAGCTGATCGAGTGAGCAATTTGGAGGGAGAGTGTGGATTTGAGAAGAAGATGTGAGGGAGAAAGGAGAAGGGTTATGGAATTTGGGAGAAGGGAAGAAGAGAGGGTAGGAAAGAGCCCTTCAAATTTATAGGGGATCGTGACTAGAGTCCACGATGGTGGTGTGACTCAGTCGACGATGGTGGTGTGACTCAGTCGACAGATTGAGGTTAAATTAGCTGTAGTATCCGTGAAAACACGATTAAAATGTGGTTTTTGAAAATAAGAAAAATTAAATTAAATTTTATATTTTAATATATTATTATATAATTCATGATTTTAAAAATAAAAAAATTGAAATTAAATTTTTATATTTTAATATATTATTATATATAAATAGAATAGTCTATTGAATTTTTTTTATATTTTTCATATTTTCTAACATAATTTAAATTTAAAATTATATAAATCTAAATCTAAAATTAATTTTTAAAATTTTAGAAAAATAATTATTTTAAACTTAAATTGTAAATTAATTTTAAATTTAAATTTTAAATTAAATTTGTATCTATATAATTTCATACTCTTAATAATTTAATTTTAAATTTTAAATTTTAATATTTATATACCTAAATTTTTAAAAATAAGTTATCATATTATTATCATATTATAAAAGAATTATATTTTTAAAAATAAAAGCAAATACTTAATTGAAAGTGAAATCTGCTTAATTAAATGGACTCAAAAAAATTTTAATTAATCATATTTAATACGAAGGGAAAATAAAATTTAAAATTAAACATGTATAACATAATATATAAAATTTGAAAATTAAGCAAACATAATTAATTTGATTTTAACCAAATGAAAATTAATAAAATTCAAACTTAAGTATGTTTAGTAAGCAGACATAATAAAATTCAAATTTTCATAAATAATTATTCATATTTGAAATTAATTAAATTCAAAATTTTGAAAATTAAGCATCAAGAATGCTTAAATAAATAGATTTAAAACATTAAAATTAAACATGCATAATTATGGTAGAAAAAAATAAAATTCATCATTAAAAAAATTTGCAATTAATTAATGTTTAGAAATTAAATTGAAAAAAAATAAAGTATTTTTATATAAAAATTTGAAAAATAAGAATAATTAATTGAAAATAAAACTTGCTTAATTAAAATGGACGTGAAAAATATAAAAAAATAAATTTGAAAATTTAGAAATTAATTTCTATTAATTAATAAAATTTAAATTAATAAAATTTAAAATTAATATATATTTAAATAATTAATAAATTTTGAAATTTTTTATTATACATAATTAAAAGGATTCAAAATTTTAAAATTAATCATGTTTATTTTAAAATTAAGTCTAATTAATTTAAATATAATTTAAAATTTAAAAATTAAGCATACTTAATTGGAACTGAAACCTATTTAATTTAATGCTTGAAAAGTTTTTAATTAATCATACATAATTATGGAAGAAAAATAAAATTCAAAATTAAACATTCATAATATAAAATATAATATTTGAAAATTAAGCTAATATAATTAATTTGATTATAATTAAATGAAATTAATAAAATTCAAAAGTAAGCATATTTAATTAAGCAGGCATAATAAAATTTAAAACTAAGATTTAATTTATTTTTAAAAAATTAAAATTTCATAAATAATTCCCAACACTTGTAATTAATTAAAATCGAAATTTTAAAAATTAAGCCTGATTAATTGAAGGGAAATAAAATTCAAAATTAATTTAATATGGAAATTAGTTTTGAAATTGTAATTAATTTAATTCGAAAATTTAAAAGTTAAGCATGATTAATTGAAGGAAAAATAAAATTCACCATTAATAAAGTTTAAAATTAATATAATATAGAAATTAATTTTGAAAACTAAATTGCAAGAGAGTTAAAGTAGTTTCATATAGAAATTAAAGTTGAAAATTTAGAAATTAAGCATATAAAATGAAAATATAAGTGAGATAAAAACAAATGTAAGAATTGAAGGAATGAAGGAAATTTAGGTCAGAAGGAGTTGTTGTTTGTTTATATATATATTACAAGAGGCAAGAGTATTCATTCACGGTGTGGAGTTAGCCGGCGCCATCTAAACATTCCCTAACTTGAGATGGTCTCTCCTCTTCCTTCTAAAGGGGGTTGGCTTCCTATCTTGAAGAGGTCGGTTGCCGCCAAATGTAGATCATCAACCTATCTAAAACATAGATGAGTATTTATAAATGCATCAATCATATTGATCAAGTCTTCTCATCTGTTGATTGATTCAGGTCATATTCAGAATCTTTAAAATGATTTTAATACCCGAATAAAATTTATCCTTAATAATAATTATCAATGGTGAATTTCCTAAATTCAAGATGTCGATTATACACTACTACAAACTTGGTCTTCAGCAACGGCTATCAGCAACGGCCGCTCAAGCCGTTGCTATTTGCAACGGCGTTCTTACGGCCGCTCGAGCCGTTGCCGATATCTGTATCTGCAACGGCGTTCTAACGGACAACCGAGCCGTTGCGGATTATTTTAATTATCAGCAACGGCTTTCTGACGGAAAGGCGAGCCGTTGCTAATTATTTAATCTTCAGCAACGGCTTACTAACGGATAAGTGAGCCGTTGCTGATGATAACTTATCAGCAACGGCGTTCTAACGGGCGAGTGAGCCGTTGCTGATAAGTTTATATAGGGCACGCTCTCGCGCCCGACCCTTCTTCCTCCCGCTTCTGCCGCCGCCGCTCCTGCCGACTCCTCTCGCCGCCGCTGCCGCTGCTGCCGACGCCTCTCGCCGACGCCTCTCGCCGCCGCGCCGCTGTCGGTATGTTGATCGGCCGGCCTATACCGTTTCGGCCGGAGATGCTAAAATCCGACTGAAACCCTATTTCTAGGGTTTCGGCCGGCGGCGGTCGGCCTATGGCCGCCGCCGAACCTTCTACAGTGGCCGGACAGTGTGTCCGGCCACTGTACGCCGGCGCCGGAGGGTGGACTCCGGCGTCGGAATATATATATATTTAATTTTATTGTTTTGAAATTGTTAATTAATTATTTTATAAATGTTAATTAAATGTTTAGATTAATTATTTAATTTGTTAGATTAATTATTAGGGTTTAGATTAATTTCGGACGCGCGCCGGAATCGTCCACTTCGGACGCGCGCCGGAATCGTCCAATTCGGACTCGCGCCGGAATCGTCCAATTCGGACTCGCGCCGGAATCGTCCACTTCGGACGCGCGCCGGAATCGTCCAATTCGGACTCGCGCCAGAATCGTCCAATTCGGACTCGCGCCGGAATCATCCACTTCGGACTCGCGCCGGAATCGTCCACTTCGGACGCGCGCCGAAATCGTCCAATATGGACTCGAATTGTCTCGAAACATTTAGAAAATAATCATCCATCCGACGAGTTGATATGTTTCACGTACGCATCGACGAATCGGATATGATTTAGAAAAACCTTAGATCCGTTCGGGGATTGTATATTCGTGTAAAAGAAGTAGATGATCTTTTATACGATGTACAATTCTTGAATTGTCCCTGATTGGACAATTTGGGAATATAGTTATTTGTACTGCACTTACGTTTTTATTTTAACTGTTAACTAATTATTCTAAAATTCGACAACATCTCCCTTGTTCTCCGATACGCGCCCAGATGATATGCGTATTCGGAGAACTGTAGGGAGATGCTGTCGAAATTTAGAATAATTAATTAACAGTTAAAATAAAAACGTAAGTGCAGTACGAATAACATAAATCCCGAATGGAATAGGACAATCTCACCTAAAGACATTAACCAAAGAAATTGTCATTGATTGACAGAATCATGTCGGCTGATCGAAGTTGGATGTACCGACGTTTTGATCGTGGAGCTTTAACGAATGAGTTTCGATTAGGCGTAACGTACTTCCTAAATTTCGCCTATTCGAATCGGAATTTCGTTAGCATGGGTGATCAAATTCGATATCCGTGTCGCATTTGTTCGAATGGACGATTTTTGGATCGGGAGACTGTCACTCTGCATCTATATACCAAAGGATTTACACCAAGATATTTTCTATGGACTTGTCACGGGGAGTCACGCGAAGTCGGGACGTCGAGCAATCCTGTCGTTCAGACATATGGTGAATCTTCCTCTGCTGGTGCTTCTTCATCCAGTCAATGTAATCACTATAGAACTATGATACTTGATAGTCTTGGGGGTCAATTCCACCTGAATGATAATATTGATCGGCCAATTCTTCAGACATCAGTCCCACCAGATACTACAGCGGTTGATATCACAGAAGTAGGGGCTGCGGTAGAGATTGAATTACCGAATAAAGAAGCTGCAGAATTTTACGAGATGTTGAAAGCTGCCGATGAACCTTTGTATGAGAATTGTCCTAAATACACTAGGTTTTCAGCAATGACACAGCTCTTAAACATCAAGGCCGATTGTAATATCAGCGGAGTTGCGTATGATCGGATTGCTGGATTGATTAATGGAATGCTGCCTACTGATAACAAGTTTGAGCCTACTTTTTATAAGACTAAAAAACTAATGAGAAAATTGGGGCTTGGGTACGAAAAAATACACGCGTGCCAAAATAATTGCATTTTATATTATAAAGAAAATGTGCAGTTGGATAAATGCCCTGTATGTCAACACCCTCGTTACAAGGAGAAGAAATCGGTCCGACAGAAAAATATCCCGTTTAAGGTGCTTCGGTATTTTCCACTAACACCGAGGCTTCAAAGATTATTCATGTCGGAAAAGACAGCCCCCTACATGAGTTAGCATGCAAGAAGTCGTGATGATACAGTAATGACTCATCCATCTGACAGTGAAGCATGGAAACATTTGGATACATGTTATCCTTCATTTGCTATGGATACTAGAAATATCAGATTGGGATTGTGCACAGATGGTTTTAATCCGTTTGGACATTCTGCAACTCCTTATTCAGTTTGGCCAGTGCTGCTGACAGTTTATAATTTGCCACCGTCAATGTGCATGAAAGATGAATTTATTTATCTTTCGATGATTATTCCGGGTCCTAAGGGTCCGCGAAAAGAAATTGACATATTTCTCAGACCCTTGATAGATGAATTGAAAACATTGTGGACTGAGGGAGCTATCACTTATGATTGTCATCGGAAGCAAAACTTCAATTTAAAGGCCGCGGTCTTGTGGACAATCAATGATTTCCCCGCGTACGGCATGTTGTCGGGTTGGAGCACTCACGGCCGACTCTCTTGCCCGTATTGTATGGAACACTCTAAATCAATCAGTCTTCAGAACGGACGAAAAATCTCATTCTTTGATTGTCATCGTCGATTCCTACCGGTTCATCACCAGTATCGTAGGAATCGTAATAAATTTACTAAGGGCAGAGTCGAAAGAGATGGGCCACCACCGATGTTGTCTGGTGAATAAATGTTAGCACATGTTTCAGCACTTCCAGATATAGTATTTGGTCGCAATGAAAGAGTGTCAGGTTTTGGCCAAACACACAACTGGGTGAAAAAAAGTATCTTTTGGGAATTGTCCTATTGGAGTTCATTATTGATTCGACATAATTTAGATGTCATGCACATTGAAAAAAATGTGTTTGATAATATTTTCAACACTGTGATGGATATTTCTGGAAAAACTAAAGATAATGTCAAAGCCCGACATGATCTGAAAATACTTTGTAAAAGACCAGAGTTGGAGTTACAAGAGGTCAACGGACGATATCTGAAACCGAATGCCCTATATGTGTTAAATAAACAACAGATCAAAGATGTTTGTCAATGGGTAAAAGAACTCAGATTACCCGATGGATATGCTTCAAACTTATCTCGATGTGTGAACGTCGATGATTGCAAAATAACAGGGATGAAGAGCCATGATTGTCATGTATTCATGCAGAGATTACTTCCGATCGCATTTCGAGATCTTCTACCTGATAATATTTGGGGTCCGTTGATTGAATTAAGTATGTTTTTTAGAAGCATCTGTGCAAATGTCCTTCGAGTCGAAGATATGTCAACACTTGAAAATAATATTGTTGAAATCATATGCAAGCTGGAGCAGTTTTTCCCTCCTACATTTTTTGACTCGATGGAGCATCTACCGATACACTTGGCATACGAGGCACGAGTTGGTGGCCCCGTTCAATATCGTTGGATGTACTTATTTGAAAGATACATGAATCGTCTGAAGAAAAAAGTAAAGAACACCGCAGCTGTTGAAGGATCAATATCTGAATCGTATATCATCCAAGAAATTTCAACATTCTGCTCATTTTACTTTGAATCGACAGTACAGACAAGATTTGATCGTCTTCCACGTAACGACGACGGGGGTGTTCGACATTCAGATGGACGTTTAAATATATTTTGTCACTCTGGTCGTGCTTTTGGTTCTCGTCCATCTCGACACTTAAGCGATGAAGAGTATCATTTGGCACACTTGTATGTATTACTCAATTGCCCAGAGATTGAACAATTCATTGAAATATTTGACATTGAGATGGTGCAAAAATACTCTATTCACAACGATCAAGAATTGGAGACATTACGGAATCATGATTTCCCTTCTTGGATTCAGACTTACAGCAAAGATCACATAGCTGAAATAGATGAAAAAATATTTGAGTTTGTTAGTGGACCGTCGCGACTTGTGTCGTGCTATAGCGGATATTTTGTTAACGGGTATAAATTTCACACGGTTGAATATTCATCTACAAAAAAGATGATGAATGCTGGGGTCTGCGTGAAAGGGACAACCTATGTTGAATGTGATATGGATTTCTATGGACTAGTGGAAGAAGTGATAGAGTTGCACTACTTCGGCTTGAAATCAGTGTTCCTATTTAGATGTCATTGGTTCGATACAACAGAAAGGGGCATGAAAGTTCATCAAAAATACAAACTTGTTGAGGTTAATTACAAATCGAAATTGGCAGCAAATGAGCCATTTATATTGGCATCACAAGCCGAACAAGTATATTACGCGAAGTATCCGGCTCGAAATAAAGATAGAGCAGATTGGCGTGTAGTCTGTAAGACAAAAGGTAGAGGAAAAATTGATCCGATAGTAGGAGAAAATGATCCTCCTGGTTTCTATCAAGAAGATGATCTTCCTGCTGTGGATCGTATTATTCCAATACTCGAGGATGCAGACACAACGTCAATTCAATTAAAAGTTGAATATGCTGATGATGACGATCATGAAATTGAGGAAGCTGGAGATGAAGAAGATGACGAAGAGGAAGAAGAGGAAGAAGAAGAAGAATTCGAAGACTATTATTCAGATGATGAGGAATAATTATAAAGTATATATATTTTATTAAATATATCTCTACTATTTATACAATAATCTGATTATATGTCTGTTCGACAGATATGTCTGGTCGTGGTTATCGACGCAGGAGAGCTTCAGAGTCTCCGATCGGTGAGACTCCAGCACTTACTCATGCTGCTGATCCTCCTGTTGCTGATCCTCATGAGGATGATACTGCCGAGGCTAGTACATCCAGACGCAGGCGGCCACGCGGGCCGAACAGGTGGCAGCCTCCACCAGCCACAGAGTCACGTAGATTGATCAGCGTGATTGGGGAGCGGTAATATATCATGAATTATGAATCATTACAAATTCATTATATCATAATATAATATTAAAATTTATTTTTGTTGTGCAGGTTCGAGCAAGAAGAAGTGCCGAGGAGCATTTCTTCTACTATTCGACGATACATGCACGGGGCATGGCCTACGTGGTCTCACGTGCCTAGCGAGCACGTCGACATGTTATGGCGCGAGTTTGAGGCACGTATTATTTTTTTTTTTACATGCATGATGATATATTAAGAATTGGTACTGATATTATTATTTTGCAGGCTCGCTATACATGGGCCGAGGACCAGAGGTCCTTCATTTACGCTGCCTGGGAGTCTATTTCCCGGGCAAGGTACAACGGACAGCTGGGGCAGGCTCGGTCCCGAGCGATGGCCCGAGCTGGGACCACTAACATCGCGGAGACTCGGGGATACGGCCCCAGTTGGATTACTCCGGATATATGGGACCAGCTCGTGGGGATATGGTCGACGGATCGATGGCAGGAGGTTTCTCGGAATGCGGCTAGAAATCGCATGTCGGGGGGAGCAGCGCGTCACACCGGCGGCTCTGTTGCATTTGCAGTGCACGCAAACCGTATGGTAAGTATATCATTTAATTATATATTTTATTTGTTATTATGTGTACTAATTAATGTATTTGTTTTGTAAATGTAGACGACGGTGTCGGATGACGGGACTATCCAGCGACCCTTCCCGATGGCGATGTTTGAGCGGACTCACCGTCGAGCACATGGGACGGGGGAGTACATCGACAATCGCGCTGCATACATTGTGGTAATTATATATTTGTTTAAATTATTCATTATATATTTATAATTTAAGTTTTATGATAAATATTAAACAAAAAATCAAACTCGAGTAGGAGACGTACAGCCAGAGGGTGGTGCAGCGCGGGGGTACCCCCGAGGACTTTGACGCAGCATCGTGGGTCGAGGCCGCAGGTGGCTGGGATCATGGCCGCGTATATGGCTTCGCAGATAGTGGTCATGCGCGAGCCATACTAGGGCCACTTGGGGCACCGACCCCTCCGGTCGCTGGTGAGTGGCCGTCCACCTCCAGATCCAGTTATGATCATAGTAATAGGATAAGGACACTAGAGGAGACGGTCGCGCGTCAGACTGAGTTGATGGAGCGCCAGAGTCAGACGATGGCGAATATAGAAGCTATGCTACGCAACTTGTCGGGTCATCCCGAAGCAGGCATCTCTTCGGCATCATCTAATCCATCATCCTCGAGTCAGTCCACGCCGGTGTACACTCAAGCACTCCAGACCCCGCCATATGATCCAGGCCATCCTCCATCGTCATCGTGAGATTTTGTTTATATTGACTTTGTTACTCAGATATTGAACTTGTTTAATTTATATTGACTATGTTATTGAGATGTTGATACTTCAATTTTACATTTGAATTGTGTTTATACTATCGTGGATAATTATGAATATAAATATAATTGTTTTGATATATATCTTGGTGTGTTTGTGATGTGTGAATGAATGTGTATGAGATGTTTGTGATGTGTGAATGAATGTGTGTATGAGGGTATGGGTGTGTGAGTTATGTATCAGATAAATGTATCAATGTATCAATGGAAATTTGAAATTTTCAAATTTTCTGGTTGCAGGTATAGGTCATCAGCAACGGCTTTCCCACAGGCGTCCGTGGGAAAGCCGTTGCTAAAAGTGTATCGAAAGCCGTTGCTGATGACCTACAGCAACGGCTTAGCGACGGAGTTTTACTAACGGTGTTGCTACGGACTCAGCGGCCGTTGCTATTAATGGTATCAGCAACGGCTCCGGGTCTGTGGCAAAACCGTTGCTGATAATATTTTTAGCGACGGCCCAGCGGCCGTTGCTGATAATGTTTTGAGCGACGGCCCGAGCGGCCGTTGCTGAACCGTTGCTAAGTCATCAGCAACGCGACTTTCTGTCACGGCGCTATTGTAACGGCTCAGCCGTTGCTGATGACCATTTTTCTAGTAGTGATAATGTATCCTTTAGTAACAATTATTAGAGATATATTACTTAAATTGTATCAACGTAATCCAATTTTAAATCTAATTTAAAATTGAGAATAATTAATTTTGATTTGAAAAGTCATTTTCAAATTCGAAATTAATTTCTAAAATTATCAAGAGAGATTTAGTTAGTTAATTATCATGCAGGTCCAATCTTATGAGTTGTAATTATTGGTCTAAGATTTTTAACATAGGTCTTAATCTTGGTTTTGATGATAACAAATATGAAACTAATGTTTTCATGGATAAATATTTTTAGGTTCAAAGTCGGTTAGCGCACGACATCCCTGATCGGAGAAATCGAAGAAATAGGAAAAACCAGCAAGAACGCTTGTCGACACTCGGGGTTCATCGAAAAGTTTGAGTCTATGCCTAGAGTATCTAGATTATATGTATATCCTTTATTTGATGCATAATAACTCAAAAATTGAAACCCGGACCCCAAAATATGAAAACCAAGAAAATCATAAAATGGCCCGAAAATTCTCTAAGCCTACAGAGCTCCTTGGAGGGCTACATGACTTAGAATTTTTCTTGGCACCAAAAGTCCCGGTAATTGTTCATTAGGTATAAACAAGTTAAAGACCTATTTTTAAAGAATTTTTTTAAACTTTTAGCCTATCTATATATATTTGACCTGTGAGATTATAAAATTTCTAATTTTTGCAAATCTGTACTGGACCCCAAAAATTAGATTTTGATTCTTAAGGATTTTGACTTTCTAGATATTTTTATTGAATCTAAATGGGGGTAATCTTTATTTAACATTTATGTTTTAATAATGAATGTAAATAGGGATTGAAAGTTAAGGACCTTGCTGAAACTACATTCAGTGTAGTTTCGATCGATGGTTCGACCGAAGGTTGCTGGAAATGTCCAATAACTATTTGGTCAACCATTGGTCAAATGGTCGATCGACCAAACCTGCGAACGACAGATCGATCGGCGGAACCTTAACGACTATTTTCAAAGCCGTTGAGTAGTGTTTCATCCGGGTTTTGTTACGATCTTCTATAAATACAAGACCTTTGCCTTCCTTCATCCATCTTGATCACTTTAACCTTCTTGAGCCATCTTGTGGTCATTCCTAAGATTTATTGAGCCAACTCTTGTGGAAAACCTAGCAACCTAGCTTTGATCCCTCATCTCTTTGAGTAAGTCTTAATTTCATTGATTTACCATTAAAGGCATCAAGAGGAAGTTAGGATTCATTATTGGAGCTAAATATTTGTTTAATTGTATTTATAGTGCAATTCATTTGTATTTTAAGTTTGTATTCATTGAGTTGTATGTTTGGTTTCAAGGTATAGGTGATACACCTTGGTTTCTTTATTTTTGAGTGTTAGGCTTTAGAATAATAGTTGAGATGTCCTCTAAGGTTGAGGAATAAGTCATCTTTGTATTCTCTAGATTTCACTCAAGTTTCAAAAGTTTGGTGGTTGCCTTGGTGTAGAGGCATAAGTCCACCGACGTGATTGTAATATAGGATATAGTGTCCTTAGAAGATAGTGATGTGGAAAAGTGCTCTTTGTGTGTGAAGGCAAAGACTTCTGGGTGTGAAAATGCCTTCGGTGTGAGAGTGGAGATTCTTTGGTGTAAAGTCCTCATTGTAAGGAACTCTATACCTAGTGGATTGTGTGTGAAATCTTAAGCATAAGTGCTTAGGTAGTAGAGTAGGCATTAAGGCTGAACCATTACATTGCTCTCTTGATTATGTGTTGAATTATTATATTTATTGCTTCATCTATTTGCATCAAATTGACATTTGCCTAAGTAACTCAAGAAACGATTAAAATCGAAATTAGACTAGTAAACACACTATTCACCCCCCTCTAGTGTAGGTTATTCGACTTATAATAACCTCAAGCCTAATTCGGTTCACCCTATGTGTCCAACCCTATAGGTTCACTTAACGTTGGAAGTAGATACAAATCTCATTTGCAATCCACAAGTCATAAGCGGCTTCTAGCCAGACATTATAACTACCAAAGTCAAGTGAGGTCAGTGATCTGAGCAACCTAACTCATAATATGATACTCTGTTCTTTTGTCATGTGATATTTGGATTAAACATAAGGCATGAATTACATCATCCTTATATTGTTCAATCTAGTTTCTTGATTTATGAGTAGACTAACTCAACAAATGACATTGATACGTGTTGGCCTAAGATTTTCAACCTTGGTCTTAATTTCGGTTTTAATGATAACAAATATGAAACTAATGATTTCATGGAGAAATATTTTCAGTTTCCATATCGGTTAGCGCACGACGTCCACGATCGGAGAAATCAAAAAATCGGAAGGACGTTGGTCACGTGCTCGGATTCGTCGGTAATATAAAGTTTAGGTTTAGGGTGTCTAGCTTGTGTTGTAAATCCTCATGACGATGCATAAGAATCTAAAAAAAAATAATCTCGAATCCCTAAATATAAAAACCCAGAAAATTAGAAAAGACCTTAAAATTCACTAAGCCTAGGGAGCTCCTTGGATGGCTATATAACCTAGACATTTTCTTGGTACCAAAAATGCCGGTAATTGTTCCTTAGAAAAAAACTAAATAACGAGATATTTTAAAGGATTTTTTGGAATCCTTTAGACTACCCATATTTGACCCGAGAGATTATAAAATTTTTGATTTTTGAAAATTTGTACTAGACCCCAAAAGTTAGATTTTGATTCTTAAGGATTTTGATTTTTTAGATATTTTTATTGAATCCAAATATGGGATAATCCTTAAAATTAATAAATGTTATATAAGTAGACTTAGCGAAGACGAAACCTAGAAACGAGCAAACAAGCAGAAAAAGTCAGCCAAACCAAGCAGACTGCCCAGGTTCGGTCGATCGACTAGTCGACTAACAAAAGGAAAAGGTATTTCGATCGACCCACCGATGCCTAGAATGGGCAGAATGCCTTCGGTCGCTCAGTCGGCAACAACAGGCAGAAAAATATCTGTTGACGAGCCTTGAGTGTTGGGGGGTTATAAATACTCATCCCAAACTCATTCCAAGCATAATGTTGATGCCTCTAAGCCTCAAAGAGCCACTCATTGCATCTCTATAAGAATTCTTGGGCCATCTTTGCAAAGAACCCTAGCTTTAAGCCTAGAAACCTTGATATTGATTTTAAGCTTGTTTTGATTCATCTTCAAGTCATCAAGAGGAGCTATGACATCTTGTTTGAGAGCTAAGTTTATATTGTTTACTATTTGCTCTCATTAGTGTTGTACTTTGGTGTTTATTTTATTGTATTTGAATTTGTGTAAACCTAGGTTGCTATGTTTGATTGAGTTGTTGGTTGCCTTGGTGTCAAGGTTTAAATCCACCAGTATAAACGTAGTTTACTAGGATTAGTTGAGTTGTCCTTAGGTTGAGGTGAGAGAGTGATCTCGGTAGGAAGGCGGGATACTTTCAGGTGTGGAAGTGCCTTCGGTTTGAGAGCGGAGATTTTTCGGTGTAAAATCCTCATTATAAGGAAACTAATTAATTTAGTTAAAGTAGTTTAGAAATTATAAGTGGGGTACTTAGGTAGTGGAGTAGACATTAGGGTCAAACCACTATAAATCATTATATTAGAATTGATATTTTGTTTTGTGTTAATTGATTTATCATTAATTACTTTCGCATTTAGTCGTTCAATTGCGAATTGCCTAAGTGGTTTAAGAAAACGTTTAAAATTGAATTTAAGCAAATAGATTTAGTTAACACACTATTCATCCCCCCTCTAATGTGGCCATTTCACCAACAATACTCGTATCAATTTATTTGAGCACAATCATGCATTTTCTCATTACACTCATCAAGCGGCCCAAACACATGTCTCATATATGAGAGGGACAAATTTTTTCACGACTACACATATTCGAATGCATGATTCATTCCATATCCAACTGTAGTCTTTAAGGTTGTTAAACTCAAGAGTTTAAGTAAACTCGTGGAGCCTCCGTAAACTCGTAAGAGTTTACGTGATATTAAAAAAAATAAAAAATATTATACTATAAAAATATAATCTAATAGAACCTGAAATTCATAATTAAGCAGTTCAACTCTATAATAAAGCGCATATAGAGATAAAATATACATAATGAGTATAAGTCTAATCCATACATAATGAAGCATTCTAAGTCCATAATAAAGCACACATAACGACTCAAAGATAAAATATAAAAGTATAATTACAATCCATAATAATTATCATCAAACCGACTTCACTCAAGTTTACTCGTGAGTTTGTTCGAGTTTATGCGAGTTTACCCGAGTTCACCCGAGTTTACCCAGAAACGAGTTTGGGTGCGAGTCAGCTCGATTTTAATACTTGGGATCATAAAATCGTCCGAGTTTATGAGTTGACTTGTGATTTTGATAATCATGGTAGTTCTTATTACCATTCGGTTAACGATGATGCTAGACTAGGTCAAATCACAAAAGGTCCTTATGTAGGAATCCATGGTGATATCAGGTCGGAGGACTGACGTATCACTACCGTTGTAAGATATACTAATTATATTAATTCACATAGTATTCTCACGGTGGGTTTGTCCAACATGTGTCTATGATATGACTTCAATATTACATATTTGTGACCAGTATAACATGATAATCGCTAGTCTGACTGCATACTAGTCTTCATTCATTATCGTTCCAATGATAATGATCGACTAGGAATTGTTTAGAACACGATTCAAACTGCCTTAGGGTTTTACTTATCAAGTTGCGTACTTGATGACCATTAGGCGAAATCAACTATTCAAGAAGTCTATTATCAAGTTAAATACGCTCACAATAAATAACAAGATAAAACAAGTGTTCCAATTATTCAAAAGGAAAACAACATTTATAATATTATTTCATTGCCCTAGGACACACTACTAACAATCTCCCACTTGCACTAGGCCCAATCATCCATGTATCATGCTTTGACTGCGGTAGTGATTTAGTCAATGGATCAGCAACATTGTCATCGATATGTACTTTACATATCTTCATAGTTCCCCTCTCAATGATCTCTCGAATGTGATGGAAACGTCATAGAATGTGTTTGGATCGCTGATATGGTCCGGGTTGTTGGTGAAATGGCCACACTAGAGGGGGAATGAATAGTGTGTTAACTAAACCTAAGCCTAATTCCGATTCCGATCGTTTTCTTAATTACTTAGGTTAAGTGACAATTCAAAGACTAAATGCGGAAGTGATTAATAAAGCAATTAACACAAAAGAAGACGACAATGCTAACACAATGATTTATAGTATTTCGGTCACAATGCCTATTTCACTACCTAATCACCCCGCTTAGGATTTCCAAACTAACTTTACTAAATTAATTAGTTTCCTTATAATGAGGACGTTTTCACCGGAGAGTCTCCGCTCTCAAACCAAAGACACTTCCACATCCGGAACTATCCCACATTCCTACTGAGAGCACTCTCTCATCTCAACCCTAAGGATAACACAATTAATCATAATAAACTATATTTACATCGATGGATTTAAACCTCAAACACCAAGGCTACCATCCAATTTCAAGACCTACACTCTAGGTCTAATACAAGCTCAAATATAATGAAATAAACCATAAAAATACAAGTAAATGGAGCAAATAAATAATACAATAAATACTTAGCACCAAATAATGAATCCTAGCTCCTCTTGATGCCTTGATGATGAGTCGAATGAAGCTTGAAGGGAAACTCAAGCTAGAAGGAAGGCCCAAGGCCAAGGTTCTTGACAAGAATGGCTCAACGAAAGCTTAGGATTTATCAAAAGGATGTCTCAAGAGTAATAGAAGTGATCAATGTCCTTTGGAAGAATTCTCATGGCTTATATTTATAAGCCATGAAGAGAGAAGGCAACATATGTCATCCCAACGAGCGTATTTTTGCTCGTTGGCGTCGCCCGATTGATGGTCGGCTAATGGCCGGTCGATTGGCCGAACGATCGGCCATCGATCGGAGCTCACTGGCCATTTTTCAGCTCTGTCGATCGATCAATCGTCGACCATCCATCGACCGAAACCCAGAAAATAGCATGGTTTTGGCTAAGTTTTTTGCTTGTTGTTCGTTTTTGTGTTTCGTCTTGGCTAAGTCTTCTTATATAACATAAGTTAATAAACTTTAAAATATAAATATTATATAAAGATTGCCCCTATTTGGATTCAATAAAAATATCTAGAAAATCAAAATCGTTAAGAATCAAAATCTAACTTTTTGGGTCTAGTACAAATTTCCGAAAATCAGAAATTTTATAATCTCCTGGGTCAAATATAAATAGGTTAAAGGCTTTCAAAAATTTCTTAAAATATGTCGTTAACTAGTTTTTACCTAAGGAATAATTACCGGGACTTTTGGTGCTTAGAAAATATCTATGTTATATAGCCCTCCAAGGAGCTCCCTAGGCTTAGTGAATTTTAGGATTATTTTTGATTTTCTGGGTTTTTATATTTTGGGGTTCGGATTTTAGTTTTTGGATTTTGCATCATAAAAGAATATTTACACACCCTAAACCTAAACTCCAACTTTCTGAAGAATCTCGAATGACGACGAGCATCATTGCCGATTTCTCCAATTTTTTCGATCGAGGACGTCATGCGCTAACCGACTTGGAACATGAAAATATTTCTTCATGAAAATATTACTTCCATGTTTATTATTATCAAAACCGAGATTAAGACCAATATTGAAAACCTTTGGCTAACATGGGTTCCTTAGCCTGCACAATGGCTCCATTGTTGTCACAATAGAGATCCACTGGGTTTTAGATGCTTGGAACAACACCCAGTCCAGAGATGAACTTTTCGATCCAAATGACCTCCTTAGTTGCATCCGAGGAAGCTATGTACTCGGCCTCTGTAGTAGAATCGGCCACGATGTCTTGCTTTAAACTTTTCTAGCTAACCACACCTCTATTCAAACAAAACACAAAACCTGATTGTGATCTAAAATCATCTATGTTAGACTGGAAGCTAGCATCAATGTAACCACTTACAACCAGCTCACCTTCCAATCATCCATAAACCAAGAAGATATCCTTAGTCCTTCTCAAGTACTTAAGAATGCTCTTAACTATTGTCCAGTGAATCTCACCGGGATCTGACTAGTATTTACTAATCATTCTCAATGCGTACGAGACATTCGGTCGAGTACATAACATGACATACATAACATGCGTACGAGATCTTACTCATGTGCTCTCGTTCATCATGTGTAGCGGGACTCTGAGACTTGCTAAGATTAATGCCATGGGATATTGGCATGAATCCCCTTTTGGAATCCTGTATACTGAACCTCTTTAGTACCTTGTCAATATATGCACTATGTCTTAGGCCAATTAGTCTTTTAGACATATCTCTATAGATCTAAATGCCTAAAATATAGGTAGCCTCGTCCAAGTTCTTCATTGAAAAACATTTTTCTAGCCATGTTTTTATACACTGCAAGGTAGGCATATCATTTCCAATGAGCAATATGTCATCGACGTAAAGCACTAAAAAAACAATTGTGCTTCCACTAATTTTCTTGTAAACACAAGGCTCGTCTTTATTTTTGATAAAGGCAAACTTTTTTACTATCTCATCAAAGCAAAGATTTCAGCTCTGAGGTGCCTGCTTCAATCCATAAATGGATCTTTGAAGCTTGCAAACATTTTCAGGATTCCTAGGACTTACAAAACCCTAAGGTTGTGTTATGTACATATCCTCAAGTGAGTTCCCATTAAGGAACGTTGTTTTGACGTCCATTTGTCAAATTTCGTAGTCATTACACAACTATGGCAAGTAGAATCCGAATGGATTTGAGCATGACAACTGGTGAAAATGTATCATCATAGTCCACACCATGAGTTTGTCTAAAACCCTTTGCGACCAACTGTGCTTTATAGGTATGCATATTGTTGTCCATGTCGGTATTCTTCTTGAAAACTCACTTACACCCGATGGTTCTAAAACCCTCTGGTGGACCAATCAAGGTTCACACCTGATTGTCATACATGGATTGCATCTTAGATTTCATTGCTTCCAACCATTCCCTGGAGTATGAACTCTCAATGACCTCCTAGTAGGATGTAGGCTCATTGTGATCAACAAGCATCACGTTGAGATTGTCAGTGATACTCATCAACTGCTTGTGAGTCAGTTTGAGTAACCACATCTGGTTCAGTAGCGATTTGTGATTCTCGAACTTCTTCGAGATGATCTTTACTCCCACTGGTTCTTTTGAAAACAAACTCCCTTTCCAAGAAGACACCATTCCGAGCAACAAACACTTTGTTCTCGATTAGAACGTAAAAATAGTATCCTTTGGTTTCCTTTGAATACCCCCCCCCCCCACACACACACATTTATCAGATTTGAGTGCTAATTTGTCAAAGGTCTGACGTCTCACATAAGCCTCATAACCCCAAATTATGAAGAAAGGTATATAGGGACACTTCCCAATCCATATCTCATATGAAGTCTTTTGAACCGCTTTAGATGGAACTCGATTCAATAGGAATGCAACAGTTTTCAAGACAAATCCCCAAAAGGAAGTCAGAAGATCTGTATGGCTCATCATGGATCGAACCATATCCAATAAGGTTCGATTTCTCTGTTCAGAAAAATCATTCCACTATGGTGTTCCAGGTGGAGTAAGCTGTGAGACAATCTCATAATCATTAAGATGGTCAATAAACTCCTAGTTTAAATACTCTCCACCTCGATCTGATCGAAGTGGTTTAATATTCTTGCCAAATTGGTTTTGTACTTCATTCTTGAATATTTTGAATTTTTTAAATGTTTGAGATTTATGCTTCATTAAGTAGACATACCCATATCTACTGAAGTAATGAAGTACTGATAATCTCCTCTAGCTGGTACACTTAATACATCATTATGTACAAGACCTAATAAGTTACTAACCCTCTCACCATGCCCCGTGAAATATGTTTTAGTCATATTACCAAGTAAACATTATTCGCATATTTCAAATAATTTAAAATTAAATGAATCTAAAAGTCCATCTTGATGGAGTTTAGAAATGTGCTTCTCATTTATATGGCCCAATCGATAATGCTAGAGATAGGTTGAGTTCAAGTCATTGGACTTAAATCGTTTTGTATTAATGTTATACAAAGACTTATTAATTTGTTCCAAGTTTAGAATATAGAGACTATTCAGCCTAAGAGCATTACCATAATGTATGACTCCGTTATAGATGGAGCAAATTTTATTCTTAATAATAAAGCGAAATCCATCTAAATCTAAACATGAAACTGAAATAATGTTTCTGCTTACAGCAGACACATAATAACAATTAGGGTAAATTACACTGATCTCCTCTGATGTTTAGTAAAATTACACTGACATTTTCTCTATTTGTCTAGGTGACACTCACCTCCCATGTAGCTAACGGTGTTAAATGAAGTCCGTTAGTAATGTGATTTCTTTCTTATGCCCCTTGTTGAAAAATCATTAAAACACATGCATAAAATAATTGAATAGGTTGATTATCTACATTTGGTGGCAACCGGCCTCTTCAAGATAGGAAGTCGACCTCCTATTGTGGTAAGAGAGAGAGAGAGAGAGAGAGAGAGAGAGAGAGAGAGAGAGAGAGCTCGAAAGGAGTTCTACGCTCAACCAAATCGGAAGGAGTTTTGAGACAGCCGAGCTGGCACTCGGAAGCCGCCCAGTTCGTTGTGTTCGCTCGTGTGCTAACCGTAGAGGGTGTTCGATGTCGTTGGCAGCACCTTGGATCCAAAAAAAGATCGTGATCTTGGATTAGTGAAGCAGAAGACGGAGTTCGGTTTTCAAATGTATAATCTCTAAACCTAAATTGATTTATTAATTGAGATGCACAGATTCGCTTGGGTTAAGGATCATTTTGTTTTTCCGTTGCACAAATTTTGTTGCTTGCCCAGTCGTCGCTGACCCAACAATGGTATCAGAGTCTCTTGCTTTCTCGATTAAGTTGATCTTTGTTTGATTTATCTTCTGCATATTATTCTTGTTATGTAATGGTTTGCATAGATATGTTTGCATGTAGATAAATTAGTTTGTACATAGATGAGATCTATGTTATCACCCTGTGTACAATATGATTATGTGAGGACATATTTCACTGTGAACTAATTTGATTAAGTCACAGTGATTATATGCATCTTTTATTCGACATAACTCGGGCCCTTGTTGATGGCAAAGAGCGTTGTGGCGCCTATTCGACGACGCATCGGCACTCTACCGAGGTCACTGGGATCATGCAGCAATTGCAATTTGATATGTGAAATCAATTTTGGTTCCAGGGGCGCTGCCCTCGGAAGCCCCCGCAAGGGGCAATGCCCCCTTGACACCTGCCCGCTAATCAAGTAGTGGGACCATCGTAAGACATAAGGGCTTTGCCCCGACATTATTTGTTGAACCCCAAAGGAGTTTGGATCTATTGGATTATGATCTTGCATAATATGATATGTATTGTATGTTATTTTGTGAAAATTTGCATGGTGTGTAGCATGACCCCCTTGACCTTTGTGATTGACATGTTGTATTTTGTGTGGCCTGCGTGTCGCTTATAAAATGTAATTTGATTACGAGCTACGTGTCGTTCCTTCATTATTGTAATTTTCTAATTTTATTTTAGAGTTATAAGATTAGATTAGTTGTTACTTTAACGATGGACGAGGAGATAGTCACATGATGCCATCAGGCAAGCTCATAGAGATGAAGACTCCCTTAGATTGACTTTTAATCTTCATATTGGCTCATGAAAATCAGTTAGGTTGTGGGGATATGCTATGTCACGTTTACTTTATGCATTATATATATATGTCTGTGATGTTGTATATTTTAGAATGCATGAGCATGAGATGTATGTTTAAAAATGTTTTAATACCCCCATATAATAGTAAGTCATTAAAATGTCTCTCGTAATACAAACATCTGTTAGTACTTCGATTGTTCTAATATAGGTTGTGCCAAAGCATGATGTATTGGACCATCTTAGTGAGGCAGGAGTTGGATAATGGTGATATCCAAGAGTTTGATACGGTTGGACTAACTAGTCCATTAAAATGGTTTTGGGACTTAGGCATAATATGAGATTTGGATTATGAGGACATGAGATGTTAGTCTCATGGATTTCTAAGAGTCACATAGGGATGTGATTGGAAAGGAGTTTCCTCCCTAAATAACTTGGCTCTAAGTCATAAGATAAAGCTTAATTAGGTTTTGAGTGAAATATAGATCTTGGCCCGTTAATAAATACTGAGTGTTGATATTTTCATATTAATTATTTAAGGGCCAATTTAATTAGTGGGAGTTATTTGCTCATTACTTTGCATATTTGTTCTGTGTAGATAATGACATCAAACAACACACCTAATTTAAACATGTGATATGTCCTTTAGAACAAAAAATTGAAAGGAACAAACTTGCTTGACTGGTTCAGGAACTTGAGAATTGTTCTCAACAAAGAAAAGAAGTGATATGTCCTGGAGGAACCTTTCACTTATGAACCTACAAGCAATTAGGAGAGAAAATGGGCTAGGCGGCCTGTCAGGAGCCTGTGGCCTGACCTGTATTTAGTCTAGTCTGGCCTGTTTAAAAAAAAATAGGCCAAGGCTTTGAAATAGGCCTATTTTCCTTATCAGGTCAGACCCAAGCTCAATTTAAAATCTATTGAGCCTGACAAGCTGGCTTGGGCCTATTAAGGTGGTGTATATATATATATAATATTATGTTATTACGTATTTATATTAAAATTATTTTAATATAATAACTAATATTATTTTAATTTAATAAAACACGAGTCACAGGCCAGGTCAGGCAAAAATTTTATATTTAAAGTATGTTTTATAAACAAGTTTTATATTGGAAGCATGTTTCATAAATAGGCCACAGGCCAAGCCAATGAACAGGCCAAGCTCAGGCCAAAATTTAAGCCTATAATAGACCACAGGCCAGGCCCAGACCAATTTTCTACCATATAGGCCTGGCCTGTTAAGGCGAAAGCCTGACCTGGCCTGGACTGTTTCCATCCCTACAAGCAATGCCCCAAAAGCAAAGAGGGATGTTTATAGTAAGCATGCGAATGACTCTGTTGATGTCACTTGCCTTATGTTTTGCACCATGGAATTTGAGCTTCAGAAGCAACTAGAGGAAATGAAGGCTTATGACATGATTGTGCATCTCAAGAAAATGTTCCAAGAGCAAGCACGTCAAGAAAATGTTTGCAGATCATAAAGTTATTAAACTATTGTCAGATGACTCTTGCACTTATGTAAGTGCTTATGTGCTAAAGATGAAAGGTTACATAGACCATCTTCAGAAGCTTGGTGCTCCTATTAGCCAAGAGTTGGCTACCAACCTGATTCTTGGTTCATTACTTGATACCTTCGGTTAGTTTGTGATGAACTATAACATGCACCACATAGAGAAATCTATTTCTGAATTGCATGGGATGCTAAAGAATGTTGACTAGAATACTAAGATGGTTTATAATATTGTTATGGTTCTAAAGGGAGTTTGTTTTTTCTGCAATGAACTAGGTCATTGGAAGAGAAATTGCAAACTCTACCTGGAAGATCTGAAAAGGAAGAAGAGTAGTGAGACTACTGATTTAGGTATTTTTGTTATAGAAGTCAATCTATCTACTTTTGCTTCCTGGGTATTAGATATCAGATGTGGATCTTACATTTGTGTAAATGTGTAGGGTCTAAAAATGAGTAGATCATTGACTAAAGGTGAGGTGGACCTACGAGTTGGCAATATAGCAAGAGTTGTTGCGCTAGCTATAGGGACTTATGATTTACCTTTGTCTAGCGAACTTATTCTATCACTTAATAATGGTTAGGGTAAACTACACTAATCTCCCCTGAGGTTTAGTGAAATTACATTAACCTCCCTTCTATTTGTAATTTTATCTTATAACCCCCATGAGTTTTGTAAAAGATTACACAGACCTCCCATACTAACGAAAACGGTTAGTGGAGTGTCTATCATGTGCACATGCTTACTAATTGTATTTTTTAAATATTTGTATTTTTTAAATTTTAAATGACAAAAATACCTTATGTCATTTTTATTTCTCTCAAAATTTATATTTTAAAAATATTTTTAAAATAAAATAATTCATTTTAAGTTTTTATTTTTAAAATACCTATCTAAAACATAGGTGGGTGTTTATAGACGCATCAATCATATTGATCAAGTCTTCCCATCTGTTGATTGATCCAGGCCATATTCAGAATCTTTAAAATGATTTTAATACCCAAATAAAATATATCGTTAATAATAATTATCAAGGATGAATTTTTTATATTCAAAATGTCGATTATAATGTATCCTTTAATAACATTTATTAAAGATACATTACCTAAATTATAATCAACGTAATTCCAGTTTTAAATCTCATTTAAATTGAGAATAATTAATTTCAATTTGAAAACTCATTTTCAAATTTAAAATTAATTTCCAAAATTACCAAGAGAGATTTAGTTGGTTAATTGTCATGCGAGTCCAATATGACGAGTCATAACCTCAAATCCAATTCGGTTCGCCCTATGTGTGCGATCCTATAGGTTCACTTAACGTTGGCAGTAGGTCCAAATCTCATTTGCAATCCATAAGTCATAAGTAGCTTCTAGCAAGACATTATGACTACTCAAGTCAAGTAAGGTCAGTGATCCGAGCAACCTAACTCATAGTATGATACTCTATCATTTTGTCATGTGATATGTGAATTAAGCATAAGGCATGGATTGCATCATCTATATATTGCTAAATCTTGTTTCTTGATTCTTGAGTAGTTTGACTCAATAAATGACATTGATACTCCTATCAATTCATTTAAGCACGATCATGCATTTCCCTTGTCACACTCATTAAGGGGCCCAAAGATATCTCTCTTATATATGAGAGAGACAAATTCCTTCACGATTATACATATTCCATTGCATGATTCATTCCATGTCCAACAGTAGTTTTTATTACCACCCGGTTAAAGATGATGTTAGACTAGGTCAAAACACATAATTCCTCATATAGAAATCCATGGTGACATCAGGTTGGAGGACTAACGTATCACTACCATTGTGATATATACTAATGATATTAATTCATGTAGTATTCACATGGTGTGTCTATCCAACACCATGTTCCCCAACATGTGTCTATGATCTGACTTTAATATCACATATTCATGACTAGTAAAATATGATAATCGTCAGTCAGACTGCATACTAGTATTCATTCATCATCTTTCCAATGATAATGACCAGCTAAGGATCGTTTAGAATAGGCTTTCAACTGCCTTAGAGTTTTACTTATCAAGTCTCGTACTTGATTACCATTAGGCGGAATCAACTATTTAAGGAGTATATTATCAAATTAAATACGCTCACAATAAATAATAAAATAAAGCAAGTGTTCCAATTATTCAAAAGGAAAATGACTATGACAATATTGTTGGCCTAAGATTTTCAACATTGGTCTTAATCTCGGTTTTGATGATAATAAACATGGAACTAATATTTTCATGGAGAAATATTTTCAGGTTCCATATCGGTTTGCGTGCCACGTTCTAGATCAGAAATATCAAAAAATCGATGAATTGGAAGGACGTTGCTCGACGCGCTCGAATTCATCGGGGAATAATAGAGTTTAGGTTTAAGGTGTCTAGAATAATTATATTGACCATCTTTATGATGCAAAGATCCTTAAAGAACCAAATCTGAAACCCGAACCTAAAGAAAGAACCTTGCTGGTTTGGTCAACCAGACTTCAACCGGAATGTACATGTACTCTGCAGTATTCCTAAGAGTTTCCAAGTCATAAACAACATTCCGGATGGGATGTTGTAACAACGCAGAACAACCTGGATGAACAATCCGGAATAATCCGGATGGATAACCCAGAATAATTTGGATGGACAACTCGGAATAACCTGGATAGATAACTCGGAACAACCTACATAGACAACCTAGAACAACTCAGATTGACATTTCGAAATATCCTAAAAAGTACCGGTACTCTATAAGTATTCCCAGACATCTAGTCAAACTTTCTAGAATTTCTAAAATTCCCCTTACGGCTCTATTTCGAATTTATACCCGTTGAGTTTGTTGGAAACCGAGCTTCTACCTTTGGGATCTCTATATAAGACCCCAAACTTGCCTTCCAAAGATCCAACACTTCTTGAAACATATTTTGATCACCATTGAGCTTGATTGAACTATTCTTTGTGCAAACCCTAGCTTGGAGACAAAAACTCTTGATCTTGCCTTCAACCTTCAATTGTTTCATCATCAAGGCATCAAGAGGAGCTAGGACTTCTTGGTTGAGAGCTAAGTTTGTATTATTTATTATTGCTCTCATTTATTCGTGTTCTTAGTGTTTATTTGATTATATATCAAGTGTGTAAAGATCTAGTTGTAGATCTTGAGTTTGGTGGTTGTCTTGGTGTTGAGGCGTAAATTCATCGGTGTAAATTTAGTTCACTAGGATTAGTTGTGTTGTCCTTATGTTTGAGGTGGGAGAGTGCTCTCGGTGAGAAGACGGAGACTTCCGGGTGTGGAAGTGTCTTGGTGTGAGAGCGATGTCACGATCTGCACTTAGGGTCACGTGACCGGCCAGGGTATACGTGTCTATACCCCGAAGCTTACCCCATGCATACAAGCATGCAGTAATAAATGACATAATGAAAGACACACATGATATGAAATGAAAGTCCTGATATAAATAATTAAAAGTTCAAGGAAGGTCACAAACTCCAATAACACGACTACATCGATATGTGTGAAATGAAAACATGACTCGACTATGACTCTCTAAACTCAGTCAGCTACGAGATTAATGGTGTCGTTTGCCCCTCCAATCGTGCCATGTACTAGCAAGTACCTCACTGGCCGGGCTCTGCAAAACAAAATTTAAACAAACAACTACGAGTCTATGAGGAACTCGGTGAGTGGTTCTAACGAACCTTCACCTAAATCCCAAACATAAGCATGAAACAGAAAAAACATTCTCATATATTCATAATCACATGGATTTATTACATCAGACGACCCATTTGGCACGTCTACCAAGATATGACTATTTGGCCAGGTGTGGCCCCCAACTACAAATGTTATCTGGCCTCAATTGGTCATGCCATAAGACGGCTCATGTTATCATGCAGTCCACAAATCCAAACCACAATTATATAACAAAATTTCTATTCTTACAAAAGAAATAAAATTAGTGATTTGACATATTATCAGGCCGTTTAGCCACCACATGCCCGTAGGCATTCCATCACATAGCCATAAGTATAATCGGTTGGGATTCACCCATCTAACTAGGTTGGGATTCGCCCGTCCAACCTAAATAATTTAACTATGGCTGGGATTCGCCCATCCAACCCAATTGAATTAGAAACTTTGATTGGGATTCGCCCATCCAACCATCTGGGCATATGCCCGCAATTGGCTCCTTTTCGAGCCTTCTCGCCATACACGAGTAAAATATGGCGTCATGACACGTCCTACATGTCAAATGTCTCTATAGATCGCTTGATTTCTTAAATGTCAAAAATGTAGAGAGTGATATCCTGTGAACGTTCTTTTTGGGAATCACCATAGCACGAATATTTTCATTCCCAACGTTTTAGACTCAGAGCGACTCTACTATCATGTTTTAGCATGAATTTACCGCATTAAACAATTTTATTTCTGCACTTAGAAATTTAGTTATGCAATTAGAAACTAATTTCTACATTTAAAATTTTATTTTTGCAATCAGAAATTCCAACCTATTGTAAGTGTTCGTTTCTAGCCCGTACACCCCGAGTCTGATTCCTAAAATATGTCATATAGTTTCAAACTATAATTTACAGTCAAATCGATAGGTTACATAGCTATATTCTAACACTGGCTCGCAATATAGCAAAGGTATGAAATCTCAGCATAATTACATAAATGGATAATAGACTAAAAAATCATAAGGTTTGCAATAATTTTACGTTCTACCCATGATTTCAAATTTAGTTTGTAAATGCCAATATTTGCTTTCGTTTATGCCATCTACCAAATCATCACGTGCCGTCTCAACTTAGCTGACGTGGAGGTAAACGGTGCTTGTGTGTCATGACGACGTCATACGTGGCCTGCCACATACATCTAGGCATGAATAATAAATTAAAAAGTATCTTTTTTCTCTCTTCTTCTATTTTTTCTCCCACCTACCACGGCCGCCGTCTCCTCCTCCTCCTCCATCCCAAAGATCTGCAACAGAACCACCTCCCCTCTGACAAGCTGACATCCTCCCCCTCCCATCGCTCCTCCTCCTCCTCCTCCATTCCAAAGATCTACAAGCGGAACCACCTCCCCCTCCGACAAGCCAACATCCTCCCCCCTCCCACCGCCACTAGTACTCTCACACCCTTCGCTCCCTCCCTCGCCACGTGCCGCCGACGACCATGGCTGTAGAGGATGGTGCTCAGCCATATGGGGAGGAGGAGGTGGAGGAGAAGAAGAAGAAGTGCACTGTGCCGACGGCGACCATGGCCGTGGAGGATGGTGCTCAACCATATGATGTCGTTGGTGAAGAGCATGCTGGCGAGGGCAGAGACGAGGCAAATGCAGCAGAGCAGGTCGCGGCCGCCCTTGCTCTTCCAGGAGAGGAGGCGGCCCAAGTACTTGAACATCTCCGCCCCGACATCATGTCTCCACATATGATGTGTAGCACGAATGACGAGCTCTCCCGCCATAGCCTACTTCATCATGAAGTACTTCACTGTGCCGACGACGACCATGGCTATGGAGGATGGTGCTCAGCCATATGGGGAGGAGGAGGAGGTTGAGGAGGAGAAGAAGAATTTTAAAAAAGGTGACCGAAATACTTGATCATTTCCGCCCCGACATCATGTCGCCACACATGATGTGCATAGCGGATGACGAGCTCTCCCGCCATGGCCTACTTCAGCATGAAGTGCTTCACCGTGCCGGCGGCGACCATAGCTGTGGAGGATGGTGCTCAACCACATGGGGAGGAGGAGGTGGAGGAGAAGGAGGAGGAGGTGGAGGAGGAGGCGAGGTGCTCAGCCATATGGGGAGGAGGAGGTGGAGGAGAAGAAGGAGGTGGAGAAGAAGAAGAAGTTCACTGTGCCGGCGGCGACCATGACTGTGGAGGATGGTGCTCAGCCATTGGGGAGAAGAAGAAGAATAATTTTTTAAAAAAAAGGTGATAGCTGTTGGAAGGAAGAAGAGAAGAGAGAGAGAAAAAAAATGTGGGGTCGTCTACCATGTATGATGCAGTCAGGCCACTCAAACGTCGTTTACCTCCACGTCAGCTAAGTTGAGATGGCGCGTGACGATTTGGTAGATAGCATAAACGGAAGCAAAGGTTGTGCATTTACAGACTAAATTTGAAATCGTGGGTAGAACGTAAAATTTTTGCAAACCTTGTGATTTTTTAGTCTATTATCTCTTACATAAATTCCAACATGATGTTCCAACACATATACATCAAAATTTCAGCATATTATCATAGGTAATTTCAGCAATATTATATTCTAACACTGGCTCGCAATATAACAAAGGTATGAAATCTCAGCATAATTACATAAATTCCAACATGATGTTCCGGCACATATACATCAAAATTTCAGCATATTATCATAGGAAATTTCAACAATATTCATCATGCAATTTTAATGACAAAATCAGAATATAAAATAAGATTATACCTATTATAAATATCAAATTATAAAACATAAATCATGCATCAATTCCTATCAAGAATCTTCAAAAATTTATGTACTACCATCATCAAGATTTAGAACCATAAGGTGCTGTTTGGTTAGCGAAAATTATTTTCTGGTTTGGTTTCAGTGAAACTGAAAACTTGGTTTCGAAAACTTGATTTTGGTTTCTAGTTTTCAATTTTCTGAAAACGCGTTTGGTTAATGAAAACAACATGAGTTTTAGTCAGTTGAAACTAGTGAATATTTATTTGGCTATAAAAAGTAATATTAATTTTTCTTGAATATTTTTAGTAGTAATTAATATTTAGTTAGTTTACAAAATTAAATATTTGCTAATATAATTATAAAATATTTGTAATATTTAATTAATTAAGTTATTGGTAGTTTGAGATTTTTTTGTTCAATTAGATATAAAAATTAATTAATAGTTAATATTTCAAAATAATAATAATTCTAGTGGTCTAAATTAGTTTTGATTAATTATAAATAGATTAACTTTAAGAAAATTGAGTTATTTTAAAATTTGGGTTTGAGTCAATTAGATATAAATTGGTTTAATTAATTTGTAAATTTAAGATAATAGTTTGAGTTGAAAATAATTATTTTTATTTTTTAAAAAAAATTATATAGTTTGATTTATTTTTAAATTAATTAATTTTATAAAAAATATATTTATAATTACAAAGTTGTCACTCCATTTTGATAACGAAACCAACAGTTTCGAAACCACAGAAAACAACGTTCTGGTGTTTTCATTTTTATTAAGAAAATTGGTTTCGTTTTCATTCTGGTTTCGATTCAGTTTCATGAAAACGCTAAACCAAACACGTTTTCGTAAGCAGTTTTGGTTTCAGTGAAACCAAAATCATGAAAACAGACTTGATTTCACTAACCAAACATGCCCTAAACCATGCCTCAATTTCATCAAGAAATTCAAGATCTTACGTACTACCATACCAAGATATAGAATCCTAAATCATGCATCAATTACATCATAAATTTCATGAATTTACATACTACCATTATTAAGATACAAGAAAACCATAAATCATACATTAATTTCATTCAAACATCTTCACAAACACCTTATGAGCACCCCGTCCTCCATGGCCGATCGGTCCAACCAGCCCTAGGGCACACCTAGGACTGCCGCACCACCTAGGAGAAGTCTTAGGTCTCCCCTTCCTTGCTAACACATCAAAGTCGATCAACAAGCAATAATTCTATGCAAACTTTTAATAAAATTTTAAGAAATTCAAAGGGAGAGGGGGCAGCTCATAGAGGGAGAAATAAAATAGGAGGAAAGAAAAAAACCACTCACACTAACGTATAAGGGCAAATGACTCGCAGGCAAATAACTAATTATTTATAAACCTATAAATAATTCACATAATTAAATTAGGAATAATTAACTCTAAATTGTCATCTGATTATATTTCAACTCTGCCTTTAACTATCAGCTCTAGTAGGAGAAATCAAGTCTATATATACCACTGCAACGATCTACGTGTATAGCTTAATTTATTCCTAAATGAAATATTTCTCACTGTTATATATAAAGATTAGTATTATAAGTGAGATTTGAATCTATGCCCTCTCGTGACTACACCTCCACTAGGAATATTTTATTCCTATCTATGCCTCAACCATCTCCCGCCCACATCTGGGGCTACCAAATCCCTACCCTTCACCGCCCCCCTATTGAACCATCAAATCTCATTCTCCAGGATCTGCGCAGACACACGAACACCTCCTCGCTGCGGGACATCAACCAGCCCGACCCTTGTCTCCATCCGCTCACGAGTTTTAAGCTATCAAAATTTAACATACGGAAAGAAAGAATGATATAGAACTAACATATCTTACAAATAGGGACTCAAATCACTCATCTTAACAGGGAAGAAAAAAGAAAGGCAATGTGAAGACGATCCCTCGACTTCGATCTCCGACGACGGTACAAGATTCTGGCGCCGCCTCCTTCTCTCCCCTCTCCCACTTCGGCACGCGTGCGGCTCTCCTTGAGCCATACGGTTGGCTAGGGATGGGTTAAATACTTCCCCTTTTTTACTTAATTACCACAATACCCCCGGGGCTAAATTATTCTACCAGACTCAATTCAAATCTCAATCGAACTCAGATCGAACCCATGAACTCGGTTCCATCCCGGCATGAACTCGACATTCAATTTAAATCAACATAGTATAAAATCTAGAACCTTACAATCTAGTAGCATACCCGGTTGTACCTTCTAATTGCGGCGATCTCGCGACTCGTCTCGGCGCGTCACCGAATCGGCCCGCTAATGTCAACAAAAATATTTAGTTAGGATTTTCGAATATTACAAACGGATACTTTCCGGTGAAACCCATTGTAAGGAAATACTTTAATCTAGTAAACTAAAGTTAGAAATCCTAAGCGGAGATGCTTAGATAGTGAAGTAGGCATTATGGTCGAACCACTATAAATTTATCTTGTTAGCATTGCGGGCTTTTGGTTGAGTGTGATTACCTTGTTCTTGCTTTGATTATCTTCTTGCTAAATCACTAATTTCTCCTAACTTGATAAACTCATCAAGTATCAAAGAATAGATAGATACTTGTGTTTGCATCGGTATTACTTGTGATTGCTTAATTGTTATTCACTTGCTTCCGCATTCATCTAGTTGAATTGAGCTTTTGCCTAAGTAATTAAGAATTAATTAAAATCTAATTTAGGCTAAAGTTTAGTTAACACACTATTAACCCCCATGTAGTGTTGGTCATTTCACTTACAAATATTATTCCATTGGCCTAGGACACACTACTAACACCCCCCATTGTGTGGGTTTGGGTTCTCGGCTTGCCTTTGGACTTTTGGAACTTGGATTCTATTTCTTTGATTGTCGCTTCGCTAGGTAAAGTGCTTTTAGTCGATAACTATTCCTTTGATCTTGTTCAGGGGCGCTATGTGAGAGTCTGCGCCGAAATTAACCTGAAGTAGCCTCTCTGTCAGTGCCTTTGGCTCGGTGAGCCTAATAAGGGATTCTTCCAGTCTCTATCTTATGAAAATTTGTCTTCGGTTTGCTTTTCGTGTGGTTTAATCGGTCATAGAGAGGTTGACTATTCACGCTCTCTCTTTAAGGTTTTTGATTCGTCGATTCCCTTTGCTGCTACTATGACTTTTGTATTGTTAGTTTCTTCTGGGTTGCTGTTGCTGTGGGTTCTACGGGTCCCTCTTCTTCTATTTCTGCTTTTGTGCTTGCCCCATCACCATGTTTACGGTCGGTGGAGCCGGTGTGTGGGCCATGAGTGTTGGTTGCCCGTCGACGCAACCGCCGTCTACCGACTACCCTTGTGTGCTTTGGCCGAGGAGGCAACCTCGACGCAGTTGCGTGGGCAGCCAACCGCACGTGGCTCGAACATGGGTGCATGTGTTGTTGTGGATCTCGAAGATGGTGAGGTGACTCCAGATGGTGCCATGTGGGCGGGGCGACGTGCTGATCCGTTTGGCGCTCTGTCCAAGGATGATCCCTCCCATGAAGGCGTATCCCTTTCGCAGCACGCCTCGGGTGCTGCTGCCACGCCATCGCCTTTCTCCTCTAACACTGATGCAAATTTGTTTAATGATCTGCCCCTGTCGCATCGTGTACCGCTCTGTGCCTCGCCACCCCCCCACTTGCCTGGTGCTTTGTCTTCTCCTCGTGTCAAGACTTGGGCTCCTAAATCGCCTTATCCTCTCCACTCTCTCTCGCTCCACCTCCCTCTCTTCCTCCTTGCCGTATGCCTCTACCTCTTCTTCCAACCCACCCTCTGGGCCTACGAGCTCTTTGCCCGCTTCCCTCGCCTTTCACCCCATCTCGCTAGTTCTTCTGGCCCCTCCCCACCACCTTCCCGCTCCTTCTCTGAGTTGGCTCAAGATCTCGATCACATTTACCTTTGCTTCCTCCTCCCCCCTTTCTGGCCCCTTCCGCGGGTGGGTTCTAGTGGCCCCCGAAAGGCTACTAAGCCTCCCCATGTTGGGATGGGAATAAGAAAATGCAGTGGAAATAACAATTTAAAACTTTGAAATCATCCCGAAAACAATGATCTACTTTAGCAATATTAAGAAATTCAATCAACATCGAAGATGTGGGAGAAGGTTTACCTCAAATCGCGGTCGGTATGGCTGATCCTATCCCCGTCTTGAGACGCACACGTGCATGTCCTCCAACGATAGTCCACACCAAGCACCTCGCAACAATAGGGGCAGCGAACATCGGGCCTCGTTGTGGCTCAACGGAGAAGTTTTCTCAATCCTGAAATCCACCTTGCCGTCCTTCTTGGATTCCTCCAAGAAGATGTAGTAGGCGGCACACCCAAGTAGAAGACATCTTCAATTTGGCTTCACCAAAAACCCGGGGAAGGAGGAGGAAGATGGCCGACCACCAATGGAGAGGAGGAAGAACTAATTCACCAACCCCTCTCCATGGACTGCTCGACCACCATTTATAGAGAGGGTGGCGGTTACAAGGTAGACCTGCCCCCCTATAAACTCTCTCCAGAATTTAAAATTTTGGAGTTTGCCTCCAAATATAATTCATATTTTAATGGCTTCATAATTAATTAAATTCAATAAAATATAAATTTTAATTTATCTCCATAAATTATCTAAACAAACCAATTTCCTAAAAGGTAGGAAAGTGGTTTATCTAAATAATTTAATTTCTTATTTATTAATAGAATTATGATTTATCATCGTAAATCATATATCTATTAATTTTATGATTTATCTTCATAAATTATATTCTTATTAATTAGGATTTATCCAAATAAATTAATTCCTAATTAATTGATTAGACTCATGGTTGAAAACTGATTTTTCCACCATGTATATTTGATTCAAAATCAAATTATATTTAATTCATAATTAAATATATTCCTAGTCAAGTAGTTAATTAAATATTTAATTCATAATTAAATTTAATCAACTACATGAAATATTATCATGTGCTAATCCCTACAATTTAGGAATGTCCTACAAATTAGGGTTACCGAGGAACTCTTTCTTCGCGCATTCATTCCTATAAGAAACAACTTTCCTATCGTGTCCGTAAACGAGATCCGTGATCTAGTTGCAGCATGTCCATGATAATAGACATATAGGGCCGCATTCAGACTTTATCTCATAAGGTCCGTTACGAGATTAGCTTGTTGTGTGTGGCTCATTGGGCCCCACACTAAGCCAGCAGTGAGTTGTGCATAACGGAGAGTCAGATCCTGATAGAACAACTTCTATTCGAATCTTATGAGCCTCCACTAAACCCCTTTAGTGTGGTCATGAGGGACTCCACTCACAAGTCAAGATTGACGTCTAACAATGTGTCATGACTATCAGGATAGTGTGAGGTTCAATCTACAGGGATCGAACGCCCTTCGGTGATTAGTTACCGTGCAACTAAATCCCTCGGTTACAATGTCCGAAGTCGGCTAAGGTACGAAAGAAGTGTCAAACCCTAATACCGATTCATATGTATTCCACCCGCCATGATGTTGTCTCAATAATGAAATATCAGAAACATCTTCTTGACTTTTATTTCTACTCTGGCCAGAGATTCCCGAGTCGACACTTGCAGGGACACATAGGACATTATCTCTTCTTACCAGGAGTAATTGATTCCATGTTGGTTGCTCACCTACCTCCATGAATGCTTCCCCATGCTCAGTAATACTCGTCACATGACGCTGAGGGCCACGTATGGATATAACCAAAGCAATGGATCGTCGCTCATAAGGTAACCATGACAACCTCATGTCCAAGGACTGTTTGCACCTACTATCACCCGAGGAACATCATATTGACACTCATATAAGGATTCTGTTATGTGTTCCTCGTGTAGGTCCGTTCAGTGAACTCATTCACTAATGAGCACCTGCATTTGTACATTAATGACGACTCATAGGTAACTGTTAGATCAGCTACCCCCTATCCTATAGGGCATATACCAAGTGCACTAGTCTATCCGGAATCACCAATTCCCTAATCGGTGATCCAATGACTAGTAACATTTAGAACATGGACATTTGGATTCCAAGTCTCACTGGCATGATCTCATCATGACCTTAGAATCATTTGCCCAAATTCTTGGGGTTCATCATAATCTTTATAAATAAAGATGCAGCATATGATGAAAAGTTGCCTCATTAAGTTGATTACCCTTGAATAGTCCATGAACACATCAACATGTGATTGGCTCAATGATACTATTCCTTTCAATCTCCCACTTGCACTTTAGCCAATCATCCTAGTATCCATAGACCAATTTTAGTGGTGATTGAATGTACTGCTGTGGCAATCAGTTTAATCTACATCAATGTCTTTCAGTCATCACTTCTTTCCAACGATGAGGTGACACCGCCTCTTAAGAAAAACAATGATCTTCACAGGATCTAAGTTCCTTAACTTTGAGCAACAATCCTATTATTGTCATACAATACCGGTGCTGAACTGACAACCTTAGGAACAACTCCCAATGAATGATAAACTCCTTTATCTGATGCTATCCTAAGCAGTAGAGTAAGTAGCAAAGCATAAAGCCTTGGTCACCTTATCGGTTACAGTACCTAGCTAGGAATACTTTCCTGCTTACTGCACCACCATTAAATGTATCCTTATACCATCATATGGTTTCATCGTCATATAGAGCACCTCTCATCCTTCTCAAGTGCCTGAGAGAATTCTCCATTTGCTCTTCAATGTATTCTCTAGGATTTTTCTCGAAAACTGCCAGATACAAATAGTGTGTTAACTAAATCGATTTGCCTAATTCTGATTTTAATCGTTTTAAACTACTTAGGTAATTTATAATTCGATGACTAAATGCAGAAGCAAAAGTAAGACAATTAAGCACAAATAGAATATCAATGCTAACACATTAATTTATAGTGGTTCGGCCCCAATGCATACTCCACTACTTAAGCATCCCGCTTAGAATTTTCAAACTAAGTTTACTAGATTATATCTTGTTTCTCTTACAATGAGGACTTTACACCGAAAAGTCTCCGCTCTCCAACCGAAGGCACTTCCACACCCTGAAGTATCCCGCCTTCCTACCGAGAGCACTCTCCCACCTCAACCTAAGGGACAACTAGAACTAATCCTAGTAAACTACGTTTACAATGGTGGGATTAAGCCTTAACACCAAGGCAACCACCAACCAAATCAAATATAGCAACCTAGGTTTACACAAGTTTTAATACAATAAAAGAAACAAGAAAATATATAAGTAATGGAGCAAAAAATACAACAATACAAATACTTAGCTCCAACACAATGAATCCTAGATCCTCTTGATGCCTTGATGATGAATCAAATCAAACTTGAAGGCAAACTCTAGGAATGAAAGCTCAGACTAGGATTTCTCTAAAAAATGGCTCAATGAAAGCTTAGAGTTGATCAATTGTGGCTCAATGAAGGTTAAGAGTGATCAAAAGTCTCTAAGGAAGGCTTAGGTTTGGGTATTTATAGAGCCAAGAAGAAATAGAATGAAACAGGCGGTTGAATGGTCGAAAAACTAGCTGTTTCTGCCGTTCGATCACTTGCCGATCGATCGTCGGTCGATCGATCAATCGACCGCCCAGCGACCGCTGGCCTTAATTACTCTGTTCGGTCGACCGACGGGTCGACCGAATGAGTCGCGAGTCTGCGATCCGCAATTCGATCGACCGACTTTAAAATATAAATATTATATAAGAATTACCCCCCATTTGGATTCAATAAAAATATCTAAAAAAATCAAAATCCTTAAGAATCAAAATCTAGTTTTTGAGGTCTAGTACAAATTTTCCGAAAATAGAAATTTCCTAATCTCCCGGGATAAATATGGGTATGTTAAAGGCTTCCAAAAATTTCTTTAAAATATCTCGTTATCTAGTTTTGACCTAAGGAACAATTACCACCATTTTTTATGTCAAGTAAATGTCTAGGTTATATAGCTCTCCAAGGAGCTCCCTAGGCTTAGTGAATTTCAGGGCGGTTTCGGGTTTTCATGTTTAGAATTCGGGATTGGTTTTTGGGTTTCTTAGCATCATCATAAGGATTTATAATTTATCTAGACACCCTAAACCTAAACTCTAACTTCTCGAATAATCCTGAGCATCGACGAGCGTCCTTGCTAATTTCTCCGATTTTTCCGATCGGGGATGTCGTGCGCTAACCGATATAGAACCTGAAAATAACTCTTCATGAAATCATTAGTTCCATGTTTGTTATCATCAAAACCAAGATTAAGACCAAGGTTGAAAATCTTGAGCCAACAGATGGATCCCACTACCGAAGCATAATGGATTGCTCTCACCCTTTGTCTTTCCTCAGATGTCTAAGGAAACATCATCTTGAAGAGACTGATGCTATGACTCATAGGCAAGTAACCTCTCTTTTACTGCCTTCTATGCTAAAACTCCTTAGCATTGTATCAATATACATCGGCTGGGGCAATCCTGGCATCCTTTCAGACCTATTCCCAATAGATCTTAATACCGAGTACATAGGAGGCCTTTCCCAGATGTACAATGGAGAATCAATATGAGTAATAATTGGAGTATGGGAACTTGTTTTTCCCACAAGTATGTCATACAATATGACCACACTCCCACTAAACACCTTGTCTACACAAGGTTCATCCATATTTTTGATAAAATCAAAACCCTTTTGACTATCTCAACAAAATAGATGTTTCAACTCTTCGATGCTAGATGTAGTCCATAAATGGACCTCTGCTGCTTGCATACCTTACTCGGTCCAATCGAGAATACGAACTCATCTGGCTATGTCATATAGACTTCTTCATAATGGAAGAACGCAGTCCAGACACCCACTAGCTAGATCTCGTATTCATAGTACACACTGATGGCTAGCAATATCCTGATGGACTTGAGCGTTGGAACTAGTGAGAATGTTTTATTGTAGATGAGTTATTGTCTGGGTTAGATCTCATTCATAGCCAGTTTGGTCTTATAGGTCCACACATTGCCAGCTGCTTAGATCTTTCCTAAAGATCCACCCGCACCCTTTAGGAGTTATCCTTTTTGAGCCGGTCAATCAAAGTCCGTTCTTGGTTTGAGTCCAGTTTGGATTTGCATAATGCCACCGCATAGTATCAACACATTTGACTATTAAGAGATCACAAATTGCCTGAATCTAGGTCATACCCTATGGCTAGATATCATCACTCAAGTAGTTTACGTAGTCTCCTAGAAGAGTGATGGAAAGTAATAATTACATCGATTGGTTTAACTTGTAGACTTTCCACTAGTTGTTATGATTTTATTTGTGGTTGCTGAACTTCACCAAGTTCAACATATCTTCCACTCCTACTTTCCTTGAAAAACTCATTTTTCTCAGAAAATGGTGACACAACTCCTTTTGTTTAGTTGGGAGAACTTGATACCCAAAACACTTTTAAGGGTATGTCTCAACATTTGCACCTGGTCAAGTTTGTCATACCTAGGCAACCCCAAATCATGAGAGATCTCAGACTCGGTTTCTTGTCATTCCATATCTTATATGGTGTATCAGAGACATACGAACTTATGGCCGCTACAATAGCTTATCCCTCGAAAAGAGATTGGAAGCTAAGTATGAATTATATCCAATAGGGTGTGATTCCTCCTTTCAGACACACCATTGTATCATGAAGGGTCAATCAGAGACAATCTTATTGTCTTTCGAGATAATTCACAAACCTAGTAGATAAGTATTCTCTGCCTCGATCCAATTGAAGGTCTATAATACCTTTTCCAATACGTTTCTTTAACTTCATCTTCATACTCCTTAAACGATTCAAAGGTATCGGGTTTGTGCCCAAACAGGTGGATGTACCCGTGCATAATCATATCATAGGAGTATTCTTTTTGTCTTGAGTTATTATCGGCCTGCATACACCTATGTTGGCCAACTCTAATCAACTCAACAAGCCTTTCGCCAGGTTTGGTGAACAGAGACTCGATCAGAATATTCTTGAGACACACTTCTCAAGTTCTGACTGCGATTCATAATCGCCCAAAGTCATAAAAGCCAGTAGAAGGTGAGGTTAATTTTATCTCTTTGTGCATTCGTACAAAAAATATTTATCATTAACTTAAAAACCATTAAACCAATTGAGGCGTGTCCAGTCACATACAACTCATCAGAATAGTTCATGCGGCAACTATTGCCTTTTAAAGAATTTTTCACAACCTTGTTCAGGCAACAAAGGAAAAGTGACGTTATTTTATCAACACTGGAGCAAATCAATTATACAATTCAATGGTCTTTTCCAAATAGCAGACTTATACAATAGGTTCCTATGGCTAAGACTGCAACTATTGCGCCTACCGCCTTCCGAAAGGTCATAGTTGTCTTTTGTCAAGTCTTCTACTTTTCTTCTTCTTCTGCAATATCTTACAGATGATGATTGATATCAAATACTCGATATCGAATACCATAAAGTAGAGTTTAATGACGAAGTATTTTCTATAACGTACACACCTGAAGCGGCGGTTTCAAAAACCATCTTCAGTTTTAACTCTGCAAAATACTCCTTGCAGTTGTGCTTCCAGTGACCATTTTTACCATAATGGTAGCAGGTGCTTTTGGGAATAACTTTCCATTTCTTCTTGATATTTCTCATGGGTTTCACAGTTCTGCTTTTCACTTTGTTCTTAACAGAGTATAACTTTGCCTCAGAGAAATCTCCCACTAACAAGACTGTGTCCTTACCCTTCACAAGGTGGGACTCAATAGTCTTCAACATATTAAGGAGCTCGAGAAGTGAGACGTCCTACTTGTTTATGTAGAAGTTATTAACAATCTGTGAAAATGAATATGGGAGGGATTGAAGTACTAAGTCCTAACTTAGTTTCCTGTCCATGGAGAACCCCAACCTCTATAACTCCTCAATCAAATTGATTAGTTTGAGGACATGGGTATTTGGATTTCGGAGAATCAAGAATGTGAGATAGATTCTCATAATTGAGGACGATCCTCAAATTTTACATCCAATCGACATAATTTGGTCCAGTTAATTTATTTTCATCGATGAAGCAATCTAACGACAGTAAAGGTGACATGATATGCTACAAAGAAATAAATACATGAATGAGCAGATATTCTACATGCATGTTATTGAGGTCTTTTAATTAAATATGTCTCCTACTAATTTTCGCGGTTTTATAATACCCTCCGGTTTGGAAGTGGGAAGCCCTCGTTGGTAGACTTCCTTAGGGGAAAAATGGAACCCCACTTCTCCTACTCGGGTCTCGCATGTAACACGACAAACCCTAATAGGTCCATGGGTAGGTAACTCCTTACCGATCATATCACTATGTGACTTTCATATGTTTTTGCCTCTAGGGCAACCAAGGCTTGGTGTGTGCACAACAAACCAAGGAGCCATAGTTGAGTCGGACCCATCGTTCGTATGCCCTAGTGAGAAAACAATCACCCTTCAGTGTAGCTCAACAAGGTAAGTCACGTTCAAGCCGGTAGCAGAGACACAAAGTCGGATATGTGCCTTATGAGGTGCAACGTGTCTATCAGCACAAAAGGCCTTGTGTGTGCACAACAAACCCGTTGTGACAATAGACACACTTGTCCCTCATAACGATGGAAGACGTGACCGATATTTTTAATATCTTAACCATTCGGACTCAATATTATTGGAGGGTTTCTTCATGAAATTATAATTTATCTAAGCAATCAACAATTGAAGCAAGAACAATAAATAAAAGCATAAAGTAAATAATGATGATTATGGATGTTATAAGAGTTCCACCCGAGCCACTGGGCGAACCAAGGCCATCATCCTAGGGTTTTAAGGAAGCTCCGTCTCGCCAAGGCGCTGCCCAAAACTACCTTGTAGGTTGTCGGTTCCATCAGTGCCTTCCCGGGGTTCAAGCCGTCATCAACACGGTGTCGAACACCTCCTCTCCGCACGCGCACCAAAACGGGGCAGCAAGCGTGCTCTTCGCGAATCTGCCCCTAAACTTCTAATTTTACCAAAACTAAAAGAAGAATACCCCAAACAACCCTTGGGGAAAGGTCTAAGGAGAGGGAGAAGTGAATTACAAATAGAATCCTCAAGAGGAAGGCAGGGGTACGCAGGCCCTATTTAAAAATTACAAAGCTGAAATTTCATAAATTTACAAGCAATCATCACAACCACGTTTTACACACAGTCACATGCACATAGGGCTCGTCCATAATAATCCTTTCATGCATCACATCATATATGAAAAATAAAGGAAAAAACAGAATCCGAAATCGTGCAAATTCGATCACGTTTCCATCCAAAACGGTTCAAACAACACATACTGAATTTTTTCGATTCTCAGGGCTATTCAACCATGAACCCACGAAATTTTTGTGTTTAAATCTGTCCAAAATCAATATAGACAGTAGGCTTCCACTTCGATTCATCATATGAACCGTGGAGCCAAGGGAATGACTCAAAAACCCCCGAAAATCAAAATCGGGCAGCATGACGTTTAGGGAGTGAACGGTCCGTAAACGTGATCAAAATGCGAAATAAAAATTCTAAAATTTTGCTAAAGGTGACTCTGATACCACTGTTGGGATGAGAATAAAAAAACACAGCGGAAATAGCAATTTAAAAATTTGAAACCATCCTGAAAATAACGATCTACTTTAGTAATATTAAGGAATTCAATCAACATCGGAGATGTGGGAGAAGGTTTACCTCAAACCGCGGTCGGTATGACTGATCCTATCCCCGTCTCACTAGTAAAAAACTAATCATTTGCGACGACAATTTTGCTACGGCAGAAGTAGCGGTCGCAGATGCGACAGTTCTGCGACCACTGACGATAATGGATCGCAAAGTAGCCACTTTTGCGACCGCTATGTTGGCCATCGCAAAATTGAAGAATTTGCGACGGTATGGCTATAATTTTGGGACCGCATTTTGCTACCGCTTCATGCGGTAGCAAAATCATCACTGATTTTATTTTAGTGGTACAATCCCCTATTTTTTTCCCGGCTCGCTCGCGCACTGTCACTGTTTTTATCTTGTGCTGCTCCCCTCGTCACTGTTATCCCTCTCTATCTCTCTCTCTCTCTCAGGCCACCGAAACCTTAGCCGCCGCCAACGACCGGCGACGGCAAAAGATGAGGGCTGCCGGCCCTCCCTAATGTCGCCGAAGAAGATCGGTACTAGAGGAAGCCATGCTACGTTCTCCATCGACTTCTCGTTGGCGTCATTGTCATGCGACATAGCTCCGGGGAGCTTGCAGGATGATTGCTGAAACAGGAACAGCTTGGCGATGCTGGAGAAGAAAAGATTCATGGAGGCGGCCACATCGAGATCCAATAGGGGCTATGATGAAGTAGATGATGTAGACTAGGTGTTTCTCTTCCCCTCTGCCCTCCCTCTCTATTTCTCATTCTTGAATCTATTTTTTTTATTTCTTCTCCAGTCACATTCGTCTTAGACATTCTGGCCTTGTTCTTCTCTGCTGCGAAAGGAATGAGTGAAGAGGAAGACATCAAGTTCCTCAAGATACAAGTAAACCTTTACCGTTTTACCTTGTGTCTTTTGTTCAGTTGAGATATTGTGCTGCCCATTTCTTACATCTATTTATTGGCGTACTATTTTCCAGCGTGGATAATGCATTCACTAATTTCTTGCTGCCATGCATTCTAAGGGTGAACATTTACTGTGATGGATGCAAGAAGAAGGTGAAGAAGTTGCTGCACAAAATTGATGGTACATCATTATAAAATTGTTCTCGCTTTTTTTACCTGTATTTATTATTTTCCTAAGGAGGGGTTTTTATTCAAGCATCATCAAACTAGTGGTGGAGTCCAGCTTATTTGATTCCTTCTGTTTTATGGTTTGTGGTTGATTTGGATATGTGATCAAGGGTACACAATAAGCATAGATGCAGAGCAGAGCAGGGGAAGGTGACTATCTCAGGTAAAATGTTGGTCACATTGTAGTGCTTGAACTTGTATTCACCTACTGGAGATTTTAATATTTATATCATCCTATTGATCTGGTAGTCAAAACATGTCTATAACATGTTGGTCACACAACGCCTGTGTAGTCAAGACTGTAAAATTTGGATATGTTTTTCTTTCTTATGTTTTGAGGAGACTTCTTTAAGAATGTCAAAATTACTAAACTTGTAGAAATTGTAGAAATGACTAAACTTGGAACACGGTAATAAATATATTTCATTTAACATCTTTTAAACCTCAGGAATTCAATGATTTTTCCCATAGAACTTGTTGACACGTCTGCTGAAGTTTTAGTACTCTATTTAATTAACCTTGATTTGTGCAGAAGGGTATAAAGGGTATGTTCAGACCATGGTTTAGTCATTCAGAAGCTGAATATAAAGGTCCATATGGAGAATCAAGAAGAATAGCATGCAAGAAATGCAATGATTTCCATATATGGATATGCACCGATAGATCCAAGTCCCAAGCAAGATGGTGCCGGGTTTTAAATTTATCCTTGTGTTTTCATTTTGTTGTTGGAAAAAGATAAATGTGGTTTTTGAACTCATGACCTTGTGTCACAGGATTGCAAAGAGTTTCACCAAGGTAAGGATGGTGATGGATGGGTTGAACAGACTGTTCAACCTCTTCGATTTGGATTGCTGCAGAAGGTGTCTAAACCTTTTTTCTTCAAATATATTCTCAAATATGATCTATCTAGATTTTGCTGTATAATTATATTTCTATTATCATTACTTCACATTAACATCGTGTGGACTTTTGTAGGCGGATCTGCCAAGAGCATATATATACGTGCGAAGAGCAAGTTTTTTTAAACCGATTGGTTGCATAGTTGATGACTTTACGTTATTTTGTTTCAGAGAATGAAATGCCCTGCTAACTGTCACACCCCGATTGAGGGTAGTGTGATCGGCCAGGGCTCACATCCTGCCCTGTAGCCTATTGTCTACACTGACATCAGAAAATTAAAATATATCGACTGAAAGAAACTTAACATACTTTATAAAAAATTTGCAAGTTACAATGTATAAATTTTTCAAAACAAGAAGAAACATCAACGTCAAATCCAAATGGTCAAATATCAAGTTTTATAATTTTTTTCAATTACAACCGTTAGTGCAGAAATAAAACTAACATAACTAGGACTAGTCTAAGACTCATGGACGCCGCTACGAGATATGGCACCGCCTCTGCCCTCTAGCTGCATCATGTCGACACCAAGCTACTGCTCATGCTCTGCAAAAATAGAAATAAAATGTGAGTCCACTTGGGACTCAGTGAGTGGCTCAATTGAACCTCCACTTAAGCCTCAGTCATGCATATGTATATATTACAAGGCAATAAAGGAATATACAAGGAGGTAAGGTGTGTTTCAAATGCAACTACCGACCCTCAACGGATCCATGAGTATCTATTGTAGATAACCTGCCACCTTGGCTTATCATGCCTCTGGCATCCGGCCCTTGGGCCTACTCATAGCAATATATATATCCCGGCTACAGCCATTCCTACCATATCAGGTAGTATCATACTGGCCATCGGCCACATCATCTCAAGATGCAAGTAATCAATCCCGGGCCATCGACTAGGATGGCTACTAGTCTCCGGACACCGTCTGGGGTAAGGATAACTAGTCCCACCCAATTGGGGCCTGACACCTAGCAGGCCCGTTGGCGCACCTCTAGACCCAACTGACCGAGCTGAGCATTGGTCATTTTCGACCTCCTCGCTCCTCGATGGACCATCTCAAGCACATTACACATTCAATATCCTAGGGTTTCTATATATATATATATATACCTCGGGCCTTTGCCCGTATCTAGCCATGTCCGGCTACCGGGTCAACAATTCATGTTGCCCCTTTTAGTATATGTGCACCTACAATCTCTAAGTTTTCAAAAATATACAAGCAGTCATAGAAGTGTTATCGTCTCATATCTAAGTTTCCATAAATGTGCTATGAACATCTAGCGGCACCTTACATGTTAACTAGCCTTCTACATTGTCTTAGGTGAGAATTTTCATGAGTCAACCTTGGAATACCATCCAAGAACATTTAGGGCAGCATACATAATTTAAAGAAAAATGCTCAAATATTACATCATTCATCATATATAATCATAATGCACATACCTAACAATTCTTATACTGCCTTAGGAATATTAGCACAATAAGGAGCAACTATCTAGCATGGCAAGGTAGTAATAAATTTAAATAACATGTATGAATTATAAAACATGGTAACATTGTCAACATCCAAGTTTAAGGATCAAATGCTAAGTATGATTACAATCTAGCATTTCTACAATTCAAATCAATTAAGCTACTTGGTAAGTTTGATGTTCTTCCTAAGTATTGTTATATCCCTATGTGTGATCCCTAAGATCATGAAATTTTCATCTAAGGCAAGTCTCTCCTCCTCTCCCCAACCTTGGCCGAACCATGAGCAAGGGAAACCTTGCTCGACCAAGGTCCTTGGGTAAGGAAAGATGGAAGAGACTTTAGCTATACCTTGTCTCTTCAATTCCACGTACTTCTTAAATACCAAGGATCAACTTACCCTTCCCCTCACCCTTGGCCGAACCCTCTCCATGAATCTTAGGGTTCATTCGGCCACTTCAAGGGGCTTTAAAGGGGACATGCTTCATATTACGTGAGGAGTTTAAAGGACTACATCAAAACAACGGTATAAGGGCATCTAAGGGCCTTCTCGCCGTCAAGGAAATGCAATGTAATCAGGCATGTTTGAAACCATGACAGAGGAAGAATTCTTTGAGTGGTTGCAGAATGCAACGCAATCAGGCATGTTTGAAACCAACAGCACGCCAAATGAGAACCCTTCTCCCAAAAATGGAAGCTCTTCCAAGAGCAGCACTAAGAAAAAGAAAAAAGGAAAGAAGCAATGGTGACTTGGTGTATATAATATTTCCATCCGGCGTTCCCACTATTATTATTTTGATACGATGTATATAATATTTTGATACGATGTATATAATATTTTGATATCCATTTGATGTATATAATATTACAAATAGATGTCTCTTGTTAGATTGATATACATTTTAATTAAATATTGTAAACAAGAATTTATATTTTTTTTTAAAAACAAAACATAAATTTGCGACGGTTGTGCGACCGCAACCGCCGTCGCAAAAGGTCTTTGATCTGGTCGCGTAGAGCGGTCGTAGTACTGTGCGATGAGATCTGCGACGGCCTCAAGCGGTCGCAATACCGTTGCAATCATTTTTTTACTGCGATCATTACAATGCGGTCGCATAATATTTGCGACCATGGCTTCGGCGACGGACACGTGCGACCGCCATGAATCATCGCAGAAGCACATCTGCGATGGCTCTGCGACCGCATAGGCCATCGCAGAAGATATTTTTTTGTAGTGTCTTGAGACGCACACGTGCACGTGCTCCAATAATAGTCCACACCAAGCACATCACAACAATGGGGGCAGCGAACATCATGCCTCGCTGTGGCTCAACGAAGAAGCTTTCTCAATCCCGAAATCCACCTCGCTGTCCTTCTTGGATTCCTCCAAGAAGATGTAGTAGGCGGCACACCCAAGTAGAAGAGACCTTCAATTCGGCTTCACCAAAAACCCGGGGAAGGAGGAGAAAGATGGCCGGCCACCAATGGAGATGAGGAAGAACTAATTCACCAACCTCCCTTTATGGGCTGTTCGGCCACCATTTATAGAGAGGGGGCGGTTACAAGGAAGACCCCCCCCCCCCCCCCCCCCCCTAAAAACTCTCTCACCGGAATTTAAAATTCAGGGGTTTGCCTCCAAATATAATTCATATTTTAGTGGCTCCATAACTAATTTGAAATTAATTAAATCCAATAGAATATAAACTTTAATTTATCTCCATAAATTAAGAGCCTATAATAAGAATGATAATTATCTAAACAAACCAATTCCCTAAAAGTAGGAAAGTGGTTTATCTAAATAATTTAATTTCTTATTTATTAATAGAATTATGATTTATCCTCATAAATCATATATATATATATATATATATATATATATATAGATATATTAATTTTATGATTTATCTTCATAAATCACATTCTTATTAATTAGGATTTATCCAAATAAATTAATTCCTAATTAATTGATTAGGCTCATGGTTGAAAACTGATTTTCCCACCATGTATATTTGATTCAAAATCAAATTATATTTAATTCATAATTAAATATATTCCCGGTCAAGTAGTTAATTAAATATTTAATTCATAATTAAATTTAATCAACTACATGAAATATTATCATGTGCTAATCCCTACAATTTAGGGATGCCCTACAAATTAGGATTACTGAGGAACTCCTTCCTTGTGCATTCATTCCTATAGGAAATAACTTTCCTATCGTGTTCGTAAACAAGATCCGTGATCGAGTTGCAACATGTCCATGCTAGTAGACATATAGGGCCGCATTCAGACTTTATGTCATAAGGTTCGTTACGAGGTTAGCCTGTTGTGTGTGACCCATTGGGCCCCACACTAAGCCAGCAGTGAGTTGTGCATAACGAAAAGTTGGATCCTGATAGAACAACTTCTATTCGAATCTTACGAGCCACCACTAAACCCCTTTAGTGTGGTCGTAAGGGACTCCACTCACAAGTCAAAATTGACGTCTAGCAATGTGTCATGACTACCCGGATAGTGTGAGGTTCAATCTACAGGGATCGAACGCCCTTCGGTGATTAGTTACCGTGCAACTAAATCCCTCGATTACAATGTCCAAAGTCGGCTAGGGTATAGAAGAAGTGTCAAATTAACCCTAATACCAATTCATATGTTTTCCACCCGCCAAGTTGTCGTCTCAATAATGAAACGTCAGAAACATTTTCCTGACTTTCATTTCTACTATGGCGAGAGATTCCTGAGTCGACATTTGCAGGGACATATAGGACATTATCTCTTCTTACTAGGAGTAACCGATTCCATGTTGGTTGCTCACCTACCTCCATGAATGCTAGGGATGGCAATTCAAACCGGTTGACCGGTTAACCGAGCCGCAAAATCCGGTTTTGGATAGTGGATTTGCGGTTCAGTTTCAATTTTGGATAGTAAAAACCAAAAACCGTTTAAAATCGGTTTGGTTTTGGTTATCGGGTCGCGGTTAACTGGTAACCGAAACCGGTTATATATTCGGTTTTGGTTATCGATTTTTTGCGGTTAACCGGTAATCGAAATCGGGTTTGTTATTAATTTTTGAACCGGTTATTCGTTTACTATCGGTTTTTTACGGTTAACCGGTATTCGAAACCGGTTTTGTTATTAATCTTTGAATCGGTTATCCGTTTACTATTGGTTAACCGATTAGTAAACGGATAACCGGTTCTATTGGAACCAAAAAATTTAGTTTCAGATATAGGCTTTTGAAATCGATCGGTTTCGGTTTTGGTTAGCGGGTTTGGAAAATGGTTTCGGTTTCGATTAACCCCCAAATGAATGCTTTCCCATGCCCAGTAATACTCGACACATGACGCTGAGGACCAAGTAAGGATAGAACCAAAGCAATGGGTCGTCACTCACAAGGTAACCATGACAATCTCAGGTCCAAGGACTGCTTGCACCTACTATCACTCGAGGAACATCCTATTGACACTCATGTAAGGGTTTCATTTTGTGTTCCTCGCGTAGGTCCGTTCAGTGAACTCATTCACTAATGAGCACATGCACTTGTACATTAATGATGACTCATAGGTAACTGTGAGATCAGCTACCCCCTATTGTATAGGGCATATACCAAGTGCACTAGTCTATCCGGAATCACCAATGCCCTAGTCAATGATCTTATGACTAGGAACATTTAGAACAGTGACATCTGGATTCTAAGTCTCACTGGCATGATCTCATCATGGCCTTAGAATCATTTGTTCGAATTCTTGGGGTTCATCATATTCTTTATAAATAAAGATGCATCATACAATGAAAAGTTGCCTCATTAAGTTAATTACCCTTGAATAGTCCCTGAACACATCGACATGTGATTGGCTCAAGGGCACTATTCCTTTCACCCCCGTCCACCTTCGACGAACTCCCTTCCCTCTGGGCCAAAATGCTCCAAGGTCCTGGTGCCTCGAATGAAGACTTCTCTTTCCTACCTCGGCGTTTGCTGATCCTTCAGTTGTGTCGTTGGTTGCGGAAGCGAACCACCCCCCTGCCCCCCCTCATGAATTGCCTTTGCTAGACGCTCGGGGTGCTTGGCGTCGACCGATGAGGGATTTTTTATTGCATTCTATTAGATATTCTTCTATGACTAATCGCATTGCAGGATACCGATATTGACGAGCTGCGTGCTGCACGCCCGATTAAGTCCTTTGGGCGCTCTTGGGCTGGTGTGGCACAGTCTTCTTTTGGGGCCTCCAAGGGGCTCCTCTTAGCTTGGGATTCCACTTTGGGCAAGGCCCAGGTGATTTCTCTGCACCCGCAGTGTATCCCAGCGATCATTGGGTTTGAAAACTTAGAACCCTTTCTCTTTTCATACTTTTACTTGAGTGTGAATCCGATTTTACGTAATGAATTATTTTCAAGTTTCTATTTGCATGACTTCTCCTCATTTCCATGGGTTTTACTTGGCGATTTTAACTATATTTTGTTTGATCATGATAAGAAGGGGGGCTTCCTTTTCGCCTCTCTAAGCATGTTCTGGCTTTTCGTGAGTTTGTGCATAACCTTGGCTTACTCGATATTGGCTTTTCTGGTACTCCATTCACTTGGTGTAATAATCACCAAGGTAATCAGCAAATTCAAATGTCTTGATCGAGTTTTTTGTAATGCAGCTTGGGTTCATTTTTGATTCGACCTCTGTTAAACATCTGGCTCGGGGCATTTCCGACCATTTCCCACTTTTATTCTGTTTCTCTAATCGATCTTCAAAATATAATTTATTTAAACTTCAAAACTTCTGGGCGAGAGTATCCATAATCAACTAGTGGTTGTCCGGCAAGCTTGGGAGGAGGTTCCCCAATCTCTTCCTCCCCACTGTAATTATTCAACTACTCTTAAATTCACTCGGCATGCTTTGTCGCTTTAGAATTGTGATTGCCTTGGGTTACTGGAAAATTCACTTGATGCTACTGTTGGTAGAATCTCATCTTTGGAACTTACTGATGCATCCGATCTTAGTTCTTCTAGTGAAATTGGATTAAAAATGCTTTATAGTAAAACTTTTGCTCTTCGTAGGCAAATTACTTTGAAATGATAGTCCAAGGCCAAGCTTAAATGGTTTTCTGAGGGTGAATTTAACTCAGCCAACTTTGATCATGATAATAATGGCTTAGTATTGCATGCTGATTGTGATATTTTAAATGCCTTTGGGGATAGTTACAAAGCTCTTTGGTCCCCTTCTGCTTGCTCGATTTTTGTTGATTTACCGGCTTCTCTTCACCTGCATGGTATTTTTGATTCTTGCTCTGATGCTTTAATTAGACCTTTTACTTTATTGGAAGTTCTTTATGTCACTAAGGCCTTGCCGAATGGCAAAAGCCCCGGGCTTGATGGGTTCACGGCGAAATTTTACAAACATTACTGGCCAATTATTTGTAATTCTTTTATGCATTGTCTAGATGTATTTTTTACTTATGCCTTCTTGCCTTATGATTGGAATCCGATCGTGCTTACCTTTATACCTAAGTGTAGTAACTCGTCCCTTGTTAAGAACTATTGTATGATTACTCTTTGAAATTTGAATTACCAAATCTTAGTCAAAATCCTTGCTAACATAATCCATCCCTTGGTCCTGACCTTGGTCTCCCCGATCCAATCGACCTTTATCAAAGGCTGCAGTATCCACGATAACATCCTCTTGGCCCAAAAAATTGCTCACTCGATGTTCTCCTCTAAGGGCAAAAACCCTTACATCTTGGTTAAGATCGATCTTGAGAAGGCTTATGATAAGCTATCTTGGAGGGCTATCATCTCTATGTTGTAGGTCTTTAATTTCCCCTCTCAGTTTACCAATTGGATTTACGTCTGCCTCTCCTATGTGTCATTTGCCCGTTTGATTAATGGTAGGTTGCCTCCTTCTTTACCTCTCAACGGGGTATTCGATAGGGTGACCCTCTATCACCTTACCTTTTTGTTCTCATTGCCTAGGCCTTATCTTGTCTTTTAGACCAGTCTGTTAGCTTGGGGAAACTCCATCCCTTTAAGCTAAATAATAGGTTCAAAATTAGTCACCTTATGTTCGCGGATGACGTCTTGCTTACCTCAATTAGAGTGAATAAGCAAAGCTTCTCCGCTATTCTGGGTGTCCTAGACCAATTTGAAAAATTTACAGGGCTATCGGTGAATCTTAGCAAATATGAAATCTTCTTCCCCAAGACGACTTGTAGGGATACAGTGTCCTACATTAGTAGAGTTCTGAACATGAAAGTTGGAGCTTTTCCCTTCAAGTATCTTGGGTCTACGATGGCCCCTAGGCGGCCACCGACACATTGCCTAGATTTTGTCGTGGACCATATCATGGCTAAGCTCAACACTTGTCTGGGTTGTTATGTGTTGAACTATATCCCCCTATATTCGTGGCGGTTACCTAGGCTTCTACCACGTTCTTGGACAAAACTGAACAAATAACACGTTGAACTTTGGGGTTTGTCTCATCCGAATCCAATTCTTCCATTTGTTCTAATTGAATCTTGTGCTAACACATTTATCTCAATTATATCCGACTGTCCATCTGCCTATTAACCTCCTTGTTAAAATGATGACATGGATAAAATATGATTGTATGGCATTGTAGTCACACTCTCTCGGGAGGGGGGGGGGGGGGGGGGGGGTGTTCAAGCAAGGAAACCCCCTCTCCCCCTTCCTTTTTAATCTCACCATTGATTGCCTCTCACATCTTATTGACTGGGTTGTCATGAATGGTTTCACCGATGTGCTCCAACACAGAATTGAGCGGGGAATCACACTTCCTCCTTGTTAGTAACTTGAAGCTCCTTATATCATGCTTTGACCTGGCCAAGGGTATCAAGATAAACCTTGATAAAACTCATCTTTAGATTTCTTTAGGGGGAACTTCTTGTTGGCTTTAGGTTTTCAACTTTAGCCTTAATCTCGGTTTTGATGGTTTTGATGATAACAAACATGAGACTAATGATTTCATTGAGAATATATTTCAGGTTCCATATCAATTAGCGTTCGATGTCCTCGATCGAAAAAATTGAGAAATCGAAAAGACATTGATCGTCGCGCTCGGGTTCGTCGTGGAAAGTTTCTCGAAGATCGACGTGTGCGCCAAAGTCACATTGGACAAGCTCAAAGTTCACGTGAGAGCTCTCCAAGATGATGCACGTTGAAAGCCGAAACCCGAAAATGAAGCACGAAAGAAATCGACTGAAAAATAAACTCAGCCTAAGTTCGGTCGACCGGTCGGTCGACCAAATAGGGTAAGAAATGGGCAGTAGCCCTAGCGGTCGACAGATTGGTCGACCGAAAATGAAATCACAAGTTTCTTGCATCGGGCGGTTGACCGACCAAAGCCCAAAATATGCAGTAGCTTGGCGGTCGACCAGTCGGTCGACCGACCTGCATATAAGCCAAAGACGCAAGATTGCGTCGGTCGACCGACGGGTTGACCGGATGGCGAATCGCGAAATTTGCGTCTGGGCGGTCGACCCGTCAGTCGACCGACCACAGGGAGAATTGCAGCGGTCGTCTAGTTGGTCGACTGACCATTCGACCGGCGGTCTGCAACAGATAGTTTTCTATCCGTTGAGCAGCCGTTTCTTCACGAGGGTATAAATACACCATCATATACTTCATTTAACCCTCGTCCTTGATTCTTACAGAAATTATTGAGCCATCAAAGGGAAGATCCAAGCCTTCCAAACGATCAACGCTTGCACCCTGTTTCTTTCCGTGGCAATCTTTTTCAAGCGCAAAAGCTGGGCTCAACTCGGGTGTTGATTCAAGTTCTACTACTTGATGAGTTGAAGGCGCCAAAGGCTTGCAAAAGAGCTCTTTCTATTGGTTTTATTCTTAGGTCTTTTGATTATAATTTTACCTGTTATTTGAACTATTTTTATTTGTGTGTGTGAAGACCAGGTGTTTGGTCTTGAGTGTATAAGTGGTTACCTGGTGTTAGGTGTAAAGCCACTTTTGTAAACTTAGTGTTTACTAGGATTAGTTTAGTTGTCCCTTATGGTTGAGGTGGAAGAGGACTCTCGATAAGAAGACGGTGACTTCCGGGTGTGAAAGTGCCTTAGGTCGAGAGTGCGTCTCTTCGGTGAAAAGTCCTCTATGTAAGGGAAACATAAATTAATCTAGTAAAACTAGTTTGGAAATCCTAAGTGGGGTGCTTAGGTAGTGGAGTAGGCATTGGGGCCGAACCACTATAAATCTTGTGTTTGCATTGATTTCTTATTTGCTTTAATTGCTAAATCATTTATTGCTTTCGCATATAAAATCATCGAATTGCAAATTGCCTAACTAATCAAGTAAACGACTAAAATCTGAATTTAGGCTAATCAAATTAGTAAACACATTATTCACCCCCCCCTCTAGTGTCGCCATTTCGCCCACACTTCTCCCTCACATACCTTGGACTGCCCTTGCACCTTGGCCCTTTGGACAAGGATGATTGACTGACTAAATAGTTGGAGTGGAAGCAACATAAATAAAAGTTAGTGCAACACACACAACACAAGAATATCAATGTTAACAATTTGTTTATAGTGGTTCGGGACCATTCCCTACTCCACTACCTAAGCACCCCGTTTAGGATTTCCAACATATCTTTACTAGATTAAATTTATTTTCTTACACTTGAAAATTACAAGCTAAGACACCGACCCACTCCCCGAGGGTTACTCTTACCCTGAGAGTACCTCCAACACCTCTTCTCCTAAGGACAACAAAAACCAATCCTAGTAAACTAAGTTACACCAGTGGACTTATGCCTCTACACCAAGGCAACCACCACTACTCAAACCTAGCAACCTAGGTTTTCAGACACATCAAGAATCACAAAATAAACCATAAAATATAATGTAAAAAGAGCCATAAATACATCAAACAAATACTTAGCTCCAAAATATGTAACCTAATCCCTTGATGCCTTTTGATGATGAATCCTTGAAGGGTAAAGGTAAAGATCAAGTTTACGAGCTCAACTAGGTCAATAATCAAAGAGTGGTTCTTTCAAGGCTCACACAAGATCAAATGATGGCTCAATAATGTTGAAGGTTAGGAATGGCCTTTTATAGGCAGAACACAAGGTAAGGCTCGGGTCTAATGGATTGAAATGGCTAAAAAAGAGTCATCGGACTTTTCGATCGATCGTCGGTTGATCAGTTAATCGTCGATTGGTCTTCGGTCGATCTTCAGTCGAACTTTGATCGATAACTAGGTTCATACTAAACCTATACTCTAACTTTGATCTTCGGTCGATCTTCCAACGATCTTCGGGTTAGGTTTTTTAGGATTCTTATGCATCCTAAACTATACTCTAACTTTCTGACGAAAACCAAGCGTCGACGAGCGTCCTTCCGATTTTTGCCGATTTCATCATTTTTTCGATTACGGATGTCGTGCGCTATTCAATTTGGAACCTAAAAATACTTCTCAATGAAACCATTAGTTCTATGTTTGTTATCATTAAAACTGAGATTAAGACCTAGGTTGAAAAACTTAGGCCAATAATTATGGTCAATAGTGTCTTCACCTCTCATATAACGTATTTGCTCCCTATTTTTCAAAGCTCTAGCCCAGGTACTCAACCATTGATAGAAGACGTAGGAAATTCTTTTGGACTGGTGCAAACACTCCTTGTACGCAGGGCAAATGCCTGATTCAATGGGATCATCTCACCTGCTCCAAGATGGAGGGTGGGCTTGGTATTCTTGAGTTAATGGTGCATAATCAACCTAGATTGAGTTTTTGGATTTGGAAGGTTGCAAAAAATAAACACCTCCTGTGGAGTCGAGTGGTCCATGACCTTTTGGGTTGTCAGTTACCATGGTTCGAATCTTGGAGGACCTAGGACCCATCTCCTATTTGGAAAAGCATTGCAAAGCTTCAACAAATCTTTACAATGAGCACACGATTCAAGGTGGGGGATGGTACCAATATTAAGGTCTGGAAGGCTGCTTGGAAGGATGGGAACACTTGCTTGATAAATACCCTCAGCTTTTCCTTGTAGTGGAGCTTGAAATTACTATCTTCAACGCCCAAATGACAGATAATATAGGTAACTTCACTAGCTGGAGTATCTATTTCTCCTCGTTCATTGATGAGTCATCCCTACTACAACTCAGTCGGGACCTTAATGACATTTGATACTCAACTAGAGAAGATGCTCTTTCTTAGAAATCCACTAGTGATAAACAATTCTCCACGAAGTCCTTATACCGGATGCCAACGTTTAAGGGAATTCAAGATTGCAATTACAAACTAATCTAGCATCCTAAGATCTGTTGGTGAAATGGCTACACTAGAGGAGGAGGGGGGGGGGTGAATAGTGTGTTAACTAATCTTATCGCCTAATTCCGGTTTTAAACTTTTCTTAAACTACTTAGGCAATTTACAATTCAACAATTAAATGTGGAAGTGAGTAATGAAGATAAATAATGCGATACACAAAGAGAACAATGCTAACACAATTATTTATAGTGGTACGGCCCCAATGCCTACTCCACTACCTAAGCACCCTGCTTAGGATTTCCAAATTAAGTTTACTAGATTATATCGTTTCCCTTACAAAGAGGACTTTACACCGGAAAGTCTTCGCTCTCAAACCGAAGGCACTTCCACACCCGGAAGTATTCCGCCTTCCTACCGAGAGTACTCTCCCACCTCAACCTAAGGGACAACTCAACTAATCATAGTAAACTAAGTTTACAATGGTGGATTTAAGGCTTAACACCAAGGCAACCACCAACTCAATCAAACCTAGCAACCTAGGTTTACACAAGCTTTAATACAATAAAATAAACACCAAAATACAACAACTAATGGAGCAATAAATCAAATAACAAATACTTAGCTCCAAAAGAAACTCTCTAGTCCTCTTGATGTCTCAAATTGATGAATTGATGAAGCTTGAAGGCTATGTCAAGGAGATGAGAGATCAAACTAGAGTTTTCAAGAATGGTGGCTCAATTAAGCTCAAGGATCATCAAAATATGGCTCAAAGTATGTTGGATGATGGGTGGAAGGCTTGCTAAGGCTTCTATTTATAAGCCTTGAGGAGATGACATGAAACAGCCAACTCAACGAGCAAAAAACTAGTCATTTTCGTCGCTCGGTCGATTGTCGGTCAATTGTCCGTCAATCGTCAGTCAACCAACCGAGCAATCGAAGGCAATCTGCCGCTTTTGGGCAACGTTCGATCGATCGAAATGCCTTCTCCTTCGGCCGGTCGACCAATCGAAAGGCAATCTTAAGTTAATAACTTTAAAACATAAATATTATATAAGGATTACCCCCCATTTGGATTCAATAAAAATATCTAAAAAATTAAAATTCTTAAGAATCAAAATCTAGTTTTTGGGGTCTAGTACAAATTTTTGGAAAACAAAAATTCTCTAATCTCCCGGGTCAAATATGGGTATGCTAAAGGCTTCCAAAAATTTCTCAAAAATACCTCATTATCTAGTTTTTATCCAAGGAACAATTACCGTTATTTTTTGTGTCAATAAAATATCTAGGTCATATAGCCATCCAAGGAGCTCCCTAGGCTTAGTGAATTTCAGGGCGGTTTTCGAGTTTTCATGTTTTGGGGTTCAGATTTGGTTTTTGGGTTTTTATACATCATCATGAGGATTTATAATTTATCTAGACACCCTAAACCTAAACTCTATCTTCCTGAAGAATCTCGAGCGTCGACGAGCGTCCTTGCCAATTTCTCCAATTTCTTCGATTTTTCTGATCGGGGACGTCGTGCGCTAATCGACTTGGAACCTGAAAGATTTCTCAATGAAACATTAGTTCCATCTTTGTTATCATCAAAACCGAGATTAAGACCAAGGTAGAAAACCTTAGGCCAACAAGATCCCTCCCAAAGTTTCAATCTTTCGTTGGATCTAGGTTAGGAACATGCTCCTCACCAAGGATAGGCTGCTCCTAATGGGCATTCGAGTGGATACTAGTGGACACTAGCTGCCCATTGTATCTCAACGAGCATGAGTCGCAGACACATCTTTTTAAGAATTGTACTTACTCGATCAAGGGATGGAGTTGGTTCCTTGCCATCATTGTTACACATTGGTTTCCTCTGCATGGAACCCCGACAACTCAAAAACAACACTCGAAGTAGTAATCACCCCAGGAAGTTTCATCTCAGCTAGATTTGGTGTTTGTTTGTGTGATTCGAAAGGAACCAACATTGCTTTCAGGTAACTTATGTGTGAGCTTTTCTTCTCCGATTGGCTTCATTTTTTAGTCGAAATGGCAACACTAGAGGGGGGTGAATAGTGTGTTATCTAAATTAATTAGTCTAAATTCGATTTAATCATTCTCTTAAACTAATTAGGCAATTTATAATTCGATGATTAGATGCGGAAATGATAAATAATAAAATAATTAATACAGACAATAAATCAATGCAAACACACAAATTTATAGTGGTTCGGCCCCAATGCCTACTCCACTTACCTAAGCACCCCGCTTAGGATTTCCAAACTAATTTAACTAGATTAAATCGGTTTCCCTTACACAGAAGGCTTTGACTCGAAGAGTCCCACTCTTAACCTAAGACACTTCCACACCCGGAAGTCACCGCCTTCTTACTGAGAGAACTCTTCCACCTCAACCCTAAGGGACAACTCAACTAATCCTAGTAAAACTAAGTTTACATAAGTAGCTTTACACCTTCACAACAAGGTAACCACTTCCACCCAAGACCTAAACAACCTAGGTCTTCACACACACAAATTCAAAGTAAACAAGTTCAAATAAACGTTAAAATAAAATCAAAAGAGCTAAAAAGATAAACCAAGATTAAAAGCTCTTTTCCAAGCCTTGGAACCTCCAACTCGCCGAGTAGTAGAGCTCGAATCAACTCCCAAGTTGAGGAGCAGAGTGTGCGCTTGAAGAAGTAGTCGGCGGAAGAATCGAGCGCAAGCACTAAATCTTTTGGAAGGCTTAGATCTCTCTTTTTGATGCTCAATGATTTCTGAAACAATGAGAGGAGAGGGTAAAATGAGTTAGATGAGGTATATTTATACCCTCTCAAAGAAACGGCAGCTCAACGGATAGAAAACTATATGTTGTAGATGCTCGATCGATTGGTCTGTCGATCGACCGATCGACCGCTCGAACGACCGATGAAGCTCAATTTGGTCCTCAATTCGGTCGACCCATCGATTGACCGACGCAGGCTTGTGGCTTCAGCGGACGCAGTCAGGTCGATCGACGAAGCTACTGCCAATATTTGGCCTCAGTCGGTCGACCGAAGTAGCTACAACCGCTTTGCGACATCCTTCGATCGACCAACCGGTCGACCTAGATGGCTACTGCTATTTTACAAACCCTAATTAGTCAACCGCCCAGTCGAGGTAAAATGAGTTAGATGAGGTATATTTATACCATCTCAAAGAAACGACAGCTCAACGAATAGAAAACTATCCGTTGCAGACGCTCGATCGATTGGTCGGTCAACCGCTCAAACGACTGTTGCCTTCCTCTCTGTGTTCAGTCGACCGATGGGTCGATCGCCAGATGCAAAACCTACGATCCTCAATTTAGTTGACCCATCGGTCGACCGACGCAGGCTTGCGGCTTCAGCGAACGCAGTCCGGTCCACCGATTGGTCGACCGATGACGCTACTGCCAATATTTGGCATCAGTCGGTCGACCGCCCGGTCGACTGAATTAGCTACTGCCACTTTGCGGCATCCTTCGATCGACCGACCAATCGACCGAGATGGCTACTGCCATTTTACAAACCCTATTCGGTCGACCGCCCAATCGACCGAACCTAGGCTGAAATTGATTTTTCAGCCCTTTTTCTTTCGCGCTCCATTTCCAGGTTCTGGCTTTCAACGAGCATCAATTTGGAGAGCTTTTCATTTGATCTTTAGACTCGCACAATATGTCTTTGGTGTATACGTCGATCTTTGAGATGTTTCGCGACGAACCTGAGCGCGACGATCAATGTCCTTCCGATTTTTTAATTTCTTCCAATTTTTCCGATCGAGGACATCGAACGCTAATCGATATGGAACCTAAAAGATTTCTCGATGAAATATTAGTTCCATGTTTGTTATCATCAAAACCGAGATTAAGAGATTAAGACCAAGGTTGAAAACGTAGAGCCAACAATCTCCCCTTTTTTGATGATGACAAACATCCTTAAGAAAATATATTCATTAAAGCATATAGGATATCAACTAAGGGATTTCTCCCCCTACCAACATGCATATCTATGAAAATAAACTCCCCCTATCTATATGCATGGATCTCCTATATTTTCCTCCCATTTGCCTATAATTTTCTTCCCATTTACCATATACTTTTCTCCCCCTTTTGACATCAATCAAAAAGGGCAAGAAAGGTCAATCTAGTCAAAGGGATGAAAAACAAATATATATATATTTTTAAGTTGAGACTCTAAAGATTATTTTTCATGACACATGAAAATCTCAACCAAAGGGATGGAAAACAAATATTTAATATGAAACTTAAATCATATATGATATGTTCAAAATATTTGAATTCAAAATTAAATCATGTATGTTCTCATATCTTTTTTTTTTTCATGACATTTTTAGATTTCATTCAAACTTTCAAAATATCAAGATATGGTCATTTAAATCATGTATATCAAGTTTGAAGTGAAACTAATGTCATTTGATCCAAATATGAACTTAGCACATTTTCATTTGAAATAATCATGACAACATGAAAATGCTAAGTATCAAGTTTTTGCTATCTACTCATGTTTTCTCTATCTTAGGCATCTAGACATCAAACATGAGAGAGTGTAAGTCTATGAATTTGGGCTTAAGATGAAATTTTTAAGTCACTTTATTGACTTAGATTAACCTATACTTCAAGATTTGAAATATCAATTGTTGGATGAAATTTTTTGATACCAATTATTGAATGATCATTTGAAATGCATGTATCAAGTTTGAACTCAACATGAATTTTCTAAGTTCATTTTTCATCCTATATTGTTTTAAAAAAAAGAATATTTCTAGTTATCATTCAAATTATCAAAATTATTTCTAGGAATAATTTTACTCAAGAAATTGTGTGAATGATATTTGAAATGGAATCAAAATGGTATACATGAGTTTTCATTTGAAGTTTTTGAAGAGAGATCAAAGTATTGGAAAGATTGATATTTCAAATAAGTGATACTTTGTGTTTTCGAAATTCAACTTCAAAATTTCATTTTAAATCAGATTCTTGATGAAACTTTTTGAATTTTTTACAGATAAAACTAGATTTTTCAGTGAATGTGTAGTTTCAAGAATCATCTAAAAATGATTTTTCTATATTTCTCTAGAAATAACTGAAAATGTTACCAATTGTTGGGTGACATGACATTTTATTAATTTTCAGTTATTCTTAAAGCATGTTCAAATTTCATTCAAACTTTTATGACACCGTAAAGTGATCATGAAAAGAGTGTATGTCAAGTTTGAAATGAAAATTATATCCTTAAGGTTAAGATATCAACCTAGCATGGTTTCATTCAAAACTAACTAGTTTTTATGAAACTTGCTAAGTTTCAATATTATCATTTACTCATGATTTTTCAAGCTTAAACCTATGGATACCTAACATGAGTAAATCTAAACATGTTCCCCAAATATGAATTGAAAATGAGACATTTAAGTCAACTTGGTTCAAAAGAGGTAAACATGAATTGACCTCTATGTCATTTTATCTATATCCATATGAATTTCTCACTCTAAGTGCTTGGAAACATGTCATACCTATTCCTAAATATATTTATAAAGTTTGGACTTAAAATGAAGTATCCAAGTCGATTTGTTGACTTGGGTCAAACCTTTTTCAAGTTTAAGTCCCTAAAGTGGTATAGTTATCACATTGTTCATCTAGACATGAATTTTCAATTTTAAATACCTAGACTTATGTGATATGTGTATCTAAATATGTTCATTAGGTGTTTATTCAAAATGAGGTCTCTAATAAGAAATTTCAAACTAGTCCAATTTCATTCAATGAAAATTGCCTAGTTATCATGAAATTGCCTACTCATGCAAATTCAAAGATTTTTCATGCAACATCAATCATGAGTATAGAGACATCATTAAACATGACTATTCAATTATTTTTCAAAGATTTTTGCAAAATTAAATTCATACATTATTCTTAGAAATTTTTGCCAAACTTGTCATTTCCTTTTCCATTTTCTTTTAGATAGCATATCCTTCCAAATTTTTATCACTTTCTTAACTTGCAAGAGGGCTTCATTAGTATCATAATGAAATAATAAGCCAACTAGCAAGCTAACATACTAAATAGCAAAGGTTTAATGCAAAGTTTCATTTAAAAACCTTAACCTATGCTAGATAGTAGAGATTCATTTTAAAGAATTAACATGTTATCAAAATGAATCAAAGAGATCTTAAAATATGAAATATTTAAAGAGTAAGATCTCTAAACATGTTTAACTAGTTTGGACTTAAAAGAATGTCTCTAGTATCAACCTAGAGCAAGTTTCATTTAATGAAATTTGCCTAAGTGCTAAAATTCTACCTACTCATGAAAATTCAAGGGTTTATCATGCAATTCTAATCATGAGTATTGAGCCATTATTTAAGCTTAAGCATTGAGGTATAACACTAAGATTTGAATTTATCAAAGTTATACCTTATTCATGATAATTTGCCAAACTAATTTTTTTCATTCTAATTAGCCTTCCATTTTCAATAACTTGCAAGTAAGCTACACTAATATTTTTAGAGAAAATATAGCTACTTAGCAAGCTAACCAAATCAAAAAGCAAAGGGAAGCATCAAGTATCATTATCAAAGTTCACTTTGCTAAATAGTTTGAAATCCATTTCAAAATATGTTATCATGAATCCGAAATGAATTTTAAGAGATCACAAATGTAATATTAATGAAAACATGATCTCGAACCATTCCTATTGGTTGAAAATCGAAAGGCCACAATGAGCCTACGATTTAAAACCACAAGGTCGCATGAGCCCATTATAGGCTACATAGGTCCCCGAAGAGACCGAAGATCAAAAAATCAAAAATCATTTGAAATATATTAAGAGCGGGGAAATCTTACTAATATTAGGCATATATCAAACTCCAACTCTAATTTAAACAAGAGGTATAGGAGATGATACCAAAGTGTTTGATGCCAATTTTACCTAAGGCATCTAGGTGAAAGCTTGAAGTTTCAACCATAAGGGATTCTTCATTCAACTCTTTGGTCAACTTCGACACATCATCAATTTTTCACCCTTGTGTGGTAGCTCCCCCTACAAGAGAAGATGAGATCCTTGGTACCCAAATGGTTTTGGGTCCTTGGGGGTGAGTTGGCCTAGGAATGCAAAGTGTCTTTCCAACACTTGGATTTCTTTTAAATGCATAATAATGAATTGCATGACCATATATCCCACAACAAAAACAATTTCCATAAACTTTTTTCTTTTGGACATGAGGTTTAAAGGAAGAATGCTTGACATGAGAATGATGATGAACCTTAGCATTCTTTACATAAGCATTTTTATTTTTAGAGTTCTTTAAGGAAGATCCATTTGATTATTGAAATCATATAGGATGAAAAAAAAAGTATAGGATAAAGGGGGAGAAAAGTGTAGGGTAAATGGGGAGAAAATTTAAAGGCAAATCTAAGTTCCCCAAGTGTTGATTGCCATGGTAGTATTGATGTTTTGAGAACTAGTAATTCTTGCCATGACAATTTTAAGATTGAAATTGAAGACTTAAAAAGTGAGAATATTGATTTGAAAAATGAAAATGATGATTTGAAAAATGAATTTAAAAATATCTCTGCCTAAGTAGCTCTGATACCAAATGTAGTCGAAATGACAACACTAGAGGGGGGTGAATAGTGTGTTATCTAAATTAATTAGCTTAAATTCGATTTAATCGTTCTCTTAAACTAATTAGGCAATTTATAATTCGATGATTAGATACGAAAATGATAAATAATAAAATAATTAATACAGACAATAAATCAATGCAAACACACAAATTTATAGTGGTTCGGCCCCAATGCCTACTCCACTACCTAAGCACCCCGCTTAGGATTTCCAAACTAGTTTAACTAGATTAAATCGGATTCCCTTACACAGAGGGCTTTGACTCGAAGAGTCACACTCTCAACCTAAGCCACTTCCACACCCGGAATTTACCGCCTTCTTACCGAGAGCACTCTTCCACCTCAACCCTAAGGGACAACTCAACTAATCCTAGTAAAACTAAGTTTACATAAGTGGCTTTACACCTTCACAACAAGGTAACCACATCCACCCAAGACCTAAACAGCCTAGGTCTTCACACGCACAAATTCAAAGTAAACAAGTTCAAATAAATATTAAAATAAAATCATAAGAGCTAAAAAGATAAACCAAGATTAAAAGCTCTTTTCCAAGCTTTGGAACCTCCAACTCGCCAAGTAGTAGAGCTCGAATCAACTCCCAAGTTGAGGAGCAGAGTGTGCGCTTGAAGAAGTAGTCGGCAGAAGAACCGAGCGCAAGCACTAAATCTTTTGGAAGGCTTAGATCTCTCTTTTTGATGCTCAATGATTTCTGAAACAATGAGAGGAGAGGGTAAAATGAGTTAGATGATGTATATTTATACCATCTCAAAGAAATGGCAGCTCAACGGATAGAAAACTATCCGTTGCAGATGCTCGATCGATCGACCGATCGACCGCTCGAACGATCGCTGCCTTCCTCTTTGTGTGTAGTCGACCGATGGGTCGACCGCCAGACACAAAACCTGCGATCCTCAATTCGTTCGACCGACGCAGGCTTGCGGCTTCAACGGACGCAGCCCAGTCGACCGATCGGTCGATCGACGAAGCTACTGCCAATATTTGGCCTCGGTCGGTTGATCGACCGGTCGACTGAGATGGCTACTGCTATTTTACAAACCCTATTCGTTCGACTGCCCAATCGACCGAACATAGGCTGAAATTGATTTTTCAGCCCTTTTTCTTCCGCGCTTCGTTTTTGGGTTTCGGCTTTCAACGAGCATCAATTTGGAGAGCTTTTCATTTGATCTTTGGACTCACCCAATACGTCTTTGGTGCATACGTCGATCTTTGAGATGTTTCGCGACGAACCCGAGCACGACGATCAATGTCCTTCCGATTTTCTAATTTCTTCCTATTTTTCTGATTGAGGACATCGAACTCTAATCGATATAGAACCTAAAAGATTTCTCGACAAAATATTAGTTCCATGTTTGTTATCATCAAAACCGAGATTAAAAGATTAAGACCAATGTTGAAAACCTAAAGCCAACACATTTGAGGTTCGATCTTCTGGAGGACTAGGTCTCCTTTTTCGAAGCTCCTCAGTTTGATATGCTTGTCATATTTCAAAGATATTCCGAGTTTCATAGCTTCTTCTCTGATTCTGGCGAGTTCCAGCTCTTCTTCGATGACGTCGAGCTCGGCCTAATGGGGTTCTGAATTGTTCTTCTCCTTGAAGGTTGTTTTGCGGAGGTTGGGCTCTGCGATCTCGATAGGGATCATGATCTTTGCTCCATAAACGAGCCTGTAAGGGGTTTCTAGGGTAGAATACTGAGCATTTGTATTGTAGCTCCATAGTACTTCGGGCAACTCTTTGGCCCAATGCCCCTTGACCTGGTCAAGTTTCTTTCGGAGTCCCACCAGGATGACCTTGTTGGCTGCTTCGGCCAGGCCATTGGTATGTGGGTGCTCTACTGATGAGAAGAGTTGTTAAATACCGAGGTCCGAGCAAAATTCTCAAAATTGTCTATCTGTGAATTGCATCCCGTAATCGCTGACGAGCTCGCGGGGTATGATCCATACGAACTTTCAAAACTTCTCGGTTGCAATTGAGGATAAGTGCTCAGCTCTATCCATTTCGTGAAGTAGTTGAACGCTACTACCAAATATTTGATCTATCCTAGAGCTTGAGGGGACGAGCCAAGGAGGTCGATGCCCCACTTGTGGAACGTCCAACTGACTTTCGAGCTATGCGGCGGCTCGGGATATTCGTTGTGAGACATCGAAGAATCTCTAGCATTTGTGACACCTTTTGACGTAGAGGCTGTAATTTATCTTCATGGTTGACCAGAAATATTCGGCCCGGATGATCTTGGATGCCAAGGATCTTCCTCTGATGTGGTTGCCATAGATGTCATCGTGTACTTCTGGCATTACTGCATCTGTTTGAGGTCGGCTGATGCATTTGAGTAGCAGCCAAGAATATCATCTTTTATAGAGTTGATCATCGAGGAGTGTGTAGTAGCTCGCTATCCTCCTAAATTTGTTTGGGTTGGAGGTATGCTCCATAATTTCTCCTCGCATGAGGTAGATTATGTACGGGGTCTTAGAGTATGTGCCTTGCTCGGCTATTTGGACCTCGACCGAGGTATCGACCGATTGGATGCTCAATTTTCTGAGGAATTATTGAATGACCGACATGTTGTTTTGAGGTTTCCTGGTGCTGGCAAGCTTGGATAACAGGTCAGCTCGAGTATTTTCCTCCCGAGGTATGTGCTGAATCATGCAACTGTCAAAGTTATTGATTAAAGAATGTATTAGTGAGAGGTACCTTTCGAGGGAGGGGTCCCTTGCTTGGCAGGCATCGTTGACTTGTCCTGCGACAAGCTTTGAGTCACTTTTCATGATCATGTTCTGGGCCTTCATGTCTTGGGCGAGCTTCAGCCTGACAATTAGAGCTTCGTATTCCGCTTGGTTGTTACCGACTTTGAACTGGAACTGAAAGGATTTCTCTAGGGCGATTCCCTGGCCATTCTTCAGAATGATGCATGCTCCACTTCCTTTTTCATTGGAGGCGCTGTCCACGAACAACGTCCAAGTTTCGACTTGGCTAGGGATGCCATCTTGTTCGGTGAATTTGACAACGAAATTTGCTAATGCTTGGGCCTTGATGGGACCTCTGGGCTGGTACTCGATGCTGAACTCCAAAAGTTATATTGACCAATATATCATTCATCCGACGAGTTGATCGAGCTTGGCTAGGACCTACCCGATTGGCTATTCTGTGCGTACCCGTATGTGGTGACTCTGGAAATACAACCTTAAACTTTTGGCCGAGATGACCAGACCGAATGCGAGCTTCCCTAGCCTTTAGTATGTTTCAGGTCCCTCGAGGACCTTGTTGACAAAATAGATCAATTTATGATCTTTTCCCTATTCTCGGACTAGCACCGAGCTGGAAGAGTGTCTCTCCCAACTGTGGTTTATCCATGACTGGTGGGCTGGTGAGGAAGTGCTTGAGCTCCTCGAATGCTTGTTCGCACTTCTCATCCAATTGGAAGTCGTGTTTCTTTCAAGATTTTAAAGAAGGGAGCGGCCTTATCGTCTGACCTAGTGTGGACAACAAAACCATTCTTCCTGTGAGCTGATGTACCTCTTTAATGTTACATGGGCTCCGCATCTCTTGGATGACTCAGTATTTCTTGGGGTTGGCTTTGATCTCTCGGTTTGTAAGCATGAAATCAAGGAACTTGCCACCGTGGACTCCGAAGGCACACTTCTTCGGGTTTAATCTCACATTGTAGTGCCCGAGCTGGCTGAAGATCTCGATGAGATCACTGTAGTGGTCTCCGGTGGTTGGTGTTTGGGCGACCATATTGTCTACGTACACTTCCATGTTCTGGCGGATCTGTTACTCGAAGACCTTGTTCATTAATCACTACTATGTAGCTCCCACATTTTTGAGCCCGAAGGGCATCACTTTGTAGCAGAAGTTGGCGTGCTCGGTGATGAAGGTCGTCTTCTCTTCATCCTCCGGGTGCATGTGGATCTGGTTGTAACCTGAGTAAGTATCCATAAAACTCAGGTACCGGTACCATGAGGAGCCGTTGACAAGCTTGTCTATGCTCAGTAGCGATTAGGAGTCTTTTCGACATGCTTTGTTGAGGTCAGTGAAGTCGCCACACATCCACCATTTTCCTGAGTGTTTCTTAACCATCACGACATTTGGAAGCCATGTGGTGAATCTGATTTCTTGATAAATCATGTTTTCAGTAGTTTTCTGATTTCCTCGAGGGATGCTCGCTAGCTTCTCAGTTCTGAGTTTCCTTTTCTTCTAGGCCACTGGTTTGACCTAAGGATCTATGGCCAATCCATGACAATGACTTGGGGGTCTATCCCCGACATGTCGAATGAAGTCCATGCAAAGAGGTCAGCATTGTTTCTAAGTAGAGTGCCGAGTTGAGCTTTGAGCTCGACGGGGAGGTGTGCTCCCATTTAAGTTGCATGTTCGGGGAAGGCTCCAACTTGAACAAGCTCCAAATCATTGGCGGGCTGAGGACGCTCTTGAAAATCTCCTCTGGGGTCCCAATTTCGAAATCTGAGGTTGATGTTCTGTGTGGAGAACTAAAACTACTTGCGAGGGCAGAGTATATATCCAATGTTTCCTCCAGTTCGATTGTCCTGAGTTTTAGGTATTCATTGTAGCACACACGAGCCTCCTTCTGGTCTGCATGTATCACCCCTACCTCAGTCTTAAAGATAGAGATTTTGATGGAGAGATAAGGAGTCGATACTACGGCTCCTAAACTTTTCAGGGATGGTTGGCCCAAGATCATGCGGTAGGAGCTTGAACATTGGACGACGAGGAGTTGTACGTTCACTGACTTTGTCGTTGTCAGCCAAAGGTAGCCATTGACATTGACTCGCTCTCCTGAGAAGCTGATGAGGTCTCCATGGTAAGGATGGAGTGAGGTTTCACTGATGCACATCTTTTTTTTTAGTGTTGGGTAGAATTGGACGTCAGGTGAGCTCCCTTGGTCTACTAGGACTTTCCAAACAAGGAAATCACCGGCGATTACAAAGATAACAACAGGGTCATGCAAATTTTTGTCACTTTCCTAGAAAGATATTACCAGGGTAGGCCCGTGCGGCCTTTGTGGATGAGTTGGTTCGTCGACTGCCATGATGGCCTGGAGTAACTCTATTCTGGTTGAGCTTGTCTTGCCTCCTTCGGTGAATCCACCCTCTATGTAATCGATGACTGCGGTTGTCATGATTTCTTGTCGTTCCGTAGGGTGGCGACGTCCTACTCGCACTTTGGCGTTGGTGGTCGTAGTTTTGTCGGTCTCGGGTGTGGCCTCACCTGCGATGGACGTAGCGATCGAGGCGACCTTCTCTGATCAAGCGCTTGATTTGATCTCTGAGCACCACACACTCCTCGGTGGTGTGTCAGTAGGTTCGGTGGGACTCGCACCTTTTGCTTTTGTTGACGTTAGATGAGGGTTTCGGCCTTTTTGGGCCGTTGGGAGTCCTAAGCAACTGCAGATGATAGATCTCCTAAAGGATGGTCTCTCTCCTAGTGTTAAGAGAAGTGTATTCATCGAATCTGGGGATAGGTCGGGAGGGTGACCTACCTCTCCTACTGTGATCCTGGTTGTGACGGTCCTTGTCTTCGCCCTTTATGTTTGGCTTCTTAAGTTTCTTATCTTCAAAGGCGTCTTTGGCGTTTTGCCTGTCGGCCTTTCTGGCCTCTCGAAGTTCTTCCATCTCTATATGGTTCGCAGCCTTCTCCCGAAACTCGACCATGTCCTTCGGCTTCGCCAAGGCGATCTGGTCAACAAAGTGTTCGAGCTTTAGACCGTGCTTGATAGAAAATAGATCGACGTGTGGGTTGAGGTTTGGGATCTCCATGGCTGTGGCCTGGAATATCTTTATGTAGTATCTTAACGAATCATGTTGCCCTTGCTTAATGTAGTGGAGGGCGTCTTCGGTCTTGGAGTAGATTTGTGAATTGTGACGAGGAGAACTAGTTGGTGAAGGAGCGGGAGAGCGCTTCGAAGGTGTATACGGACCCTGGTGGGAGGGTAAAGAACCAAAGTAGTACATCCTTCTCCAAAAAGGTCGGGAAGGCTCGACAAAGAATGAAATCGGTTGCTCCATTGAGGAGCATCATGAACCTGAACATCGTCAGGTGCATGGTCGGGTCACCCATGTCGTCGTAGGACTGGAGTGTGGTAGGCAGTTTGAATATGGGAAAGACAAACCGCCATGATGCGCTCGGCGAAGGGTCCCAAGTCAACGGGTGGCCTTTGTGACCCTGGTGTCCTCTTCTCTCTGATGATGTGTGTGGGAGACCTCATCCTCAAGGACAAAAATTGGCCTCCTTCTTTCCAAGTGGTTGTCCTCATCGTGCTCTGAGCGGTGGCGCTCGTGTTCGACTGAGTATTATTCCTGGGACTGCGTCAACATCTTGACCTGGGCTACTAACCGTCGGTTCTCTGTCTGAAGGTCATTTATCAGACACTAGCACTCTTCTGGTGAGGGGTTGGCTGGTGCACCGGGCCATTTTCTTGTAATAAGCGTTTGTTACTTTGGTTCAGTGTTGAAAATGACAATCCTTGTTCATATTTTGAATCCCTATTTTTCACTCCAAACGTATCTTTGAAGTGAGTTTTCTCCTCTCATCTCTAACCTCACCATGTATGTTTTTGCATTGTCGATGATGTTGCTTGGTGGCCGCAGCATTATCGCTGCAGCCTCCCTGGCCTGGCGTCATTGAGATGCGCGACTAGGGACCTCCATGGCACATAGTTATGATGACATTGATGTGGCCTAGAGGCCAAGGCGTCGTTGACTATATGGGCTGGAGGCCGTGACATCGTCGTTGTAGCCTACCTAGCCCGGCGTCGTCGGCGACACGCGGCTAGGGAGTCCACGACATCGAAGACACCAGACGACTGCATTGTCGACGACGCTGTGCTAGGGAGGCCGCATTGTTGACGAAACCGAGCTAGTAAGGCGACGTGGCCACATCGTTGATGACGCCAGGGCCTCTAGGTTGCGTTGTCAAGAATGCAATGCTAGGGAGGCTGTGTCGTTGATGATGTCGGGCCAGTGAGGCAGCTTGGCCGCATTGTTGACGATGCCGGGGCCTCCAAGCCACGTTGTCGATGACATCGGGCTAGGGAGGCCACACACCGCCTCACTGGCCCAACGTCGTCAATGACACGACCTACCTGGCATGGCATAACATCGTCGACGATGTGGCTTGGAAAACTTAAGTTTGGATGGATTTGTATTTTGATTGACATTTTAGAAGATGTTATGAATGATGCTTTTGTTAGATTTATCAATATTATAGCACATTTACCCATTTACTGCTTCTTATTTTCTATGATATAATATGTTTTATCATATTTATTAATGTCGGAGTAGGTTGATAAATCCCAAAGCCGCAACATGTTAGTTAATTAATCTATTTGTGATATAATTATAATAGAGCATATTAATTAGATTTAAATTATGTTGGTTAAAATAAGTATTTTACTATTATAATAATATATGATCTTTTTCGGCATGCTTTGTATGATGAAACAAATAAGAAATAGTACACATGATATTTTTGTCAAATTATCTTATCTTGTGTTATGATAATATAAAACTAACATAGGACAATCCTAAATTTGATGCACAATAAATTTGTGAATTTTTATAATACTATTTTGCTTCTAAAATTTCTCAAAGTTATCATGCTTTTAGGAATTTGCTCAATATTTAGTGGCAGTGCTTCAAGACTTGAACAATGAGTGAAAGAGGGTGGCGGTACTTTTCTAAAATTGCAGCCAGATCGTTAGGCGATTTCTTGATCTCATTTGATTTTATAAATTATTTTTATCAAGTAAGGAATATTTGTGCAAATCATTTCTACTTGCATTGACTTGTACATTATGATCTAACAATTGTATAAGTTCCAAAACAGTACAAAGAGTTTATTAATACAGGGTAGCTTTTTTTTTAAAAAAAGAAAGCATCTTGCATTATATTCAGGAATAGTGAATAGAATACAAGTTAAAAAGAGGAGAAGACTCAACAACAGCTTTCCGGAGGAGACATACAAAGAAAAAATAGAGAAAATTGCAAAAATTGCAAGAAGCACCAAGATCACGGGATATTATACAAAGAGCAGAATCCAAACAGGGCCACTACCACTGACTGCACCCCCCGGGCCAGTCCCTCGAAACAACGACGATTTCTTTCACCCTAAAGGAATCAACTCCAAGTTAAGAGAATGCGAGCCTTCCTAAGGTTGGTGTCGCAGGTTGTCGATGAAGGAACATCAGTGAAGAACCAGTCAGTGGGGAAGAGCGGTTCCTTGAGCATTTGCAGAATCAGGTGCCAGACTTCTAGAGAGAAGGTATAATGGTGGAATAAGTGTGCATGCGATTCGATCTCCTCTTGGCAAAGAACACATGTCTGGTCAGTGGCCACACCCCAACTACTCAACTTGTCACGAGTCAGAAGCCGACGACGAGACCAAATCCGGCTAAAGATAGAGATTTTAGGCGGGATCTTGCGCTACCAAATATAGTGGTGATAAATATTAGTCACTCATCTGTAGATTAAGAGATGGTAGAGAGACTTGGCAGAAAAAACATTCCCAGTCGTCCATTTCAAAAATAAGCAGTCCTCTCCCGTCGAATCTCTGATGCTTGAGAGCTCGGTAAACAAAGGCTGAAAGTTTTTAGTGGTGATGTAGTTGGTGAAGGCTAAGTTCCATCCTTGAAAAATTCCCGATCGATCAAGAGATCTAGCGCTAGCAACTGAAATGAAAGGATCATGCGCTAGTCGAAAGAGGCGAGGAAACTTATCCGCCAGCATAGTGCTACCACTCCAGGGTTCGAGCCAGAGCTTAATAGCAGAACCCGATCCAGGTTGATAACCAACACTGCTTGAGAAATAATCCCCCAGATTCAAAATATCTCGCCAGATTGGTGAAACATGATGGCATGCCCAGTTTCCGCACCAAAGAGTGTTTCCTGAAGAAGTTGCACGAATGATCTCCACCCAAACCAAGTTCATGTCCATGATATATTTCCAAAACCATGAGCCGAGACGAGCGAGGTTGTGCTCATGCAAGCTGAGAATACCAAGCCGTCCACCCTAGGACATGTAAGCTGATCCCAACGAATCCTGCATCTACCACGGCATGACTCTGAGTCGGCGCCAACCCAGAAAAAATTACGTCTTCGATTGTCAATCTTCTAAATCACCCAAGCCGGAGCTCGAAAGATAGAAAGCATTTATCCCGGGTTACTAGAGATGGTACTATTGATGAGAATTAGACAAGCTGCTCTAGAGAGTAAGCGCCCCTTCCAACCGCTGAGCTTGCGGTGAATTTTCTCCACAAGGTTGCACTAGTCATGTTTCATGAGTTTTCCCACACGCAAGGGGAGGCCAAGGTTCTTCAGAGGGAAAGAACCAACAGAGCAACCAAATAGCTTAGCCTTGCTCTGGGACAAGTGCAGATCTCCTAGCAGGTGGATTAAGCATGATTTCTCAGTATTTAATTTGAGACCAGAAGCTAGGCCAAAGCAGCGTAAAAGGAGGCTGAGATTGCTCAAGCTAACATTGTTGGCAGCACTGAAGAGGATCAGGTCGTCCGCGAAGAGGGCATGCGTGATTCCGCTGTCAATACGCTGACCAAGAACCCCCTCCAGAAGGCCGTGAGAGACCGCTCGATCAATCAATCTCAAAAGGCAATCAACAACAAGATTAAAGATGTAGGGTGAAATTGGGTTCCCCCATCGAACGCCGCTGCGGTGACGAAAAGGGTTCACCATTATGCCATTGATTGAGAGAATAGACTCGGTGTTCAAGAGTTGCTCAATCCAAAGAATCGATAGAGATGGAAATCCTCGAGTGCGCAGCATCTAGAGTAAGAAATCCCAGTTCAAAGAGTCAAATGCTTTCTGAAAATCAATCTTGATAAGACAGTCATCTTCATGAACTTTATGACAGGCCCAGAGGTTTCGTGGACATTCAGGAAACTATCCAGGGAGTTACGACCAGAGGTAGAGGCTCTCTGGTGACGGCCAATAAGAGATTCCATGATGGGCTTCAATCGGAGTGCGAGTACTTTAGAGAGGATGCGAATTAAGCTATTTTCAAGGCTAATTGGCCGAAACTTTGAGACAGATTGAGCGCCTGCAAGCTTCGGAATCAAAATGATGAAGGCCTGGTTGAGTCGCTGAATGCTCGCAAGGTTGGGGTGGATCTCATTAAAAATGGCTAGGAGATTGAGCTTCAGGGATTCCCAATAGCAGGAGAAGAACTCATTTGGGAGGCCATCAGGCCCCGACGCTTTAAATGATCCCATGTTGAGAATTGCAAAGTGAATTTCCTCCAAACTGAATGGGGAATCAAGGGAGAGGAGTGATGTGCTTGGCTGTATGTTGAGGCTGTCCCAGTCGATGTTGATCAAAGGCTGCTGATGTCGCCCCAGAAGATTAGAGTAGAAATTTCGGAATTCAGCTGAGATGCCAGATGAGTCATGAATAATGCCATGCGAAGTTGCGATGCCTTGAATCCATAGAGCCTTTTTGGAGAGCGAAGCGCTTTGGTAGAAGACGCGAGTGTTTCTATCGCCTAGCTGCACCCAGCGTATCTTAGCGCGCGTCCGCCAATAGATATCCTCATCTGCGTAAATTTGATCCAACTACATCTTGGCGGCATGAAAGGCATGCAACTCAGTCTTATTAAGCCCCGTAGAATCTGCATTGTGGTTGAAAGTTGCTACAGAAGCTTCCAACGCTTTGCGTCTCTTGTTTAAATCTTTGATGTGCAGCGAGCGCCATTGCTTTATAACTTTCCTAAGAGACTGCCAGCGACAAATCCATGAGCTGACTGCCAATCTTCCACCAAAAGTCCATAGCCAGCTCGAGGTGATGATGTTGGAGAAAGTTGATAACAGAAACCAAGAACTTTCCAAGCGGAAGGGAGCGGCTGAACGCAGGTCTCTGTTGCATGTAGAGAAGAGGAGTGAGTGATGGTCGGGGAGCTTTTTGTCCCCACTGCGCACTTAAGCTAGCGGCAAAAGGGATGGAGCATTGATCGAGAGGAAGATCCTATCCAACTTTGCTAGTCTGGGCGGGGACTAACCGTTGGACCAGGTGAAATCAGCAGTGGAGGTGGGGAGGTCAATAAGGTTGGAGTTTGCTATTATACTTGAGAAACGACGGGCGTCTTGGCGGTGGCCAGTGCAGTTGCGGCGTTCATGTGACCCCATGGTGACATTAAAGTCGCCGCCAAGAATTAGAGACTCGTTGATGTTGATGTTGATGAAAGCAGTCAACTCCGCTAAGAAAGCATAGCGCAACGAATGATGGGGGGGGGGGCATAAACACTTCCAATGACAAATTCAGTCCCGGAACGAATATGACGGAGACGCGCTGCAAGGATGTGTCATCCCGGATGTGTGCTAATTTCGTCCCACACATCAGAGTTCCAAGCCAAAATTTGACCTCCCGATAAGCCAATAGAGTCAATCGAACAAAAGGAGCAACGCTTAAAACCCAAAATTTGTTTAATCAAGAGCAAAGATACATTGCAAATCTTCGTTTCTTGGAAAGCCAAGAGCGAACATTTCAAGTCCGAACAAGACTTCTTACACATGAAACGCTTAGAGAGCCGTGAGATACCTCTCACGTTCCAAAACAAGAGGTTAAAGTTGTAATCATACATGGGGGGGGGTGGCAATTGTTAGGGAGATAGAGAGAAAGAGCACAAGGGGGCCAGGCCACCCCCATGCTGTAAGCGCCAGCGACAGGGGGCTTGAGCGCCCGTTCAGCCGCGGTGAGATTTGAAGGGCAATTGAAACCCAAAGCATCTAGCTGAGTGGAGATAGGAAGGTCGCAGAGGTTCTTTAGCATGCAGACGGAGTTCAACCCCTGTTGACGGTCCGCCCCAGGGTTAGAGGTCAGGCGATGGGTCATCGTAATCCCTGCATTGAGAATCTCTTTGCGCACCAAAGCTCTGGCGACGCAGTCGCCAGGAGGAGTGTTGCGCAGACGAGCACTCCGCCGGAGCAGACGAGCCGAGGATAGTGGCGAGTCCTTCAGTCGTTGGCGGCGACGGTAAGTGAGCAGTGGAGAAGAAGCGCGTCGTCGGATGGGCGAGGAGGCCAGAGTCTTCGAAGCGGTTCGAGAGGCGTGAGGGAGTTGATTAGAGGCAAACTCAGGCCACGTCTCTAGAGAAGGGGCGTCAGAGCCAAACGGATCCAGGAGTAAGTGCTTCGTGGTAAATGGATCAAGGGGGGGGGGAGAGCGGGTTGAGCAAGGCGGATCCGTTGGAGGACAAGACGGATCCTGAGGCAAAAGAGAGTCCTTCCACCACAATCGAAGGAAGTTCAGAAAAAAGGACGAGGCATTCAAAGCAGGGGCAGACGACAGAGACCCGTCCGCGAAAGGGGGGGGCGAATAGACGCCGTCGCACGGTCGACAGCTTGAAAGAGCAGACCCAGGGCGGTCGAAATTAATGAGGAGTACGAAAAAATTGGACCCGAAGAGGGGACGGGTGACGCCGCCACCAAGGAAGCCACGGGACGTGAGAGGATGGGTAAACAGTCATCATCAAAGGAGTGTACGACCTTGGGGGCAGGTTGTACGAGCGCCGGAGCAGGGCCTTCCGACGGCTGGAGCAGAGAAGGTAGGAGACAGGGAGCTGGAGCTGTAGCAGGGGCGAGCGAGTTCTGCAACCTCGCAAAGACCCCTGGAAGTGGTATAACATCCGTACAAGATGGGGCAGAGGAGCGATCCGACACCACTGGAGAAGGCCCGGGGGCCGCATAGGCGCCCTGACAAGGGCAGGAGGACCGCTCAAGGTAAGGATGCTGATCAGTAGGAGTCGGATCAGGCACCTTAGAGTCGAGACCGCCCTCTCGATCCAGAGATGGCTCATCATCGTAGATCCATTGGAACCAGGCCACGTCGATCTGGACCACATGACGACACCATTCATCATCAACCTGCACCTCGCGCAGTATCAGATTCAGGTTTGTCATGCGAATTTGAACGCGACAAGCATCAAGGGGATCCCAGCGTAGAGAGCTCTCATCAATAGTGTCAAACGCTCTGAATTGGCTCACCAACACAGTCAGGGAGTCGGCGTTCCAATACACGAGCGTGAGGCGACGAATCACGAGCCCAACCTTGAGGTCGGGAGGTTGAATGGCAGATGTCGGTGCTTTCGGGCGCCAGTCCTCGATCAGCAACTCAATATTGTCCCAGAATATTGAGCGACGGTGAAGGAGCTCAGATTTGAAGTAGGTCTCCGGATGCGGCAGGGTGGCGATCAGCAATCGCCCATCAGGGAGATGCCTCTGGTGCCATTGACGTCGGTGGAGGCAGTAATCTCGGAAGGAAGTTGCTAAGAAACGAGCAACATCAGCTCGTTCAAGAAGGGGGCCTCGGAAGCCAACAACAATGCAGCACGTACCAAGGTAGTATGCACGGTTGTGAATCGACTCCGAGTTCGGCATGAACACACGAAGGAGATGACATCAGTCAGCCATGGCGGAACGGGCAGCAATAGGGGCAGGAGGGGGGGGACGAAGGGAGATGGAGGCGAAGCAAACGATGATGACTCATTTAAAGAGCCAGGAGCAGCATGCCTCAATAAATGTTCGGAGGCAGAGTTGGTGGGGCATGATTGCGCATGAGACAAGGGAGATGCAGAGGAAGTCAGGTCATGGTGCAAGGAGCGCACGCAGTCCGCGCCGCGGTGCCCCGGGGACAAGCATTTGTAGCACATCACCGGCCGGCGGCAATGGGAACTGAGGTGGCCCGAGCGGAAGCACAGGATAGTTTGGAAAGGAGACAAATTGCAAAGGATGTCTGGACTTAATACAGGGTAGTTTGGAAACAATAAGAATTCTAAGACATGTTTCTTCCAAGTTGAGACACTTCACTTCAATCTGTAGGTGGAAACTGGGAGTTGAGACAATTCCATCTCCTAATCCATTTTGGGTTGTCCAATTATATCTCAATCTGGGAAATGAAAACTCGACTTTAAGTCAATTTAAAAGTGAGACTACGTCAAGTACACAACCTAATCACCGTGGTATTGTTCAAACTTCAAATAAGAAACCATACAAACAAAGAAAAGAAGTACATGAAGAATAGATCGTCCACATTTAACTTCTTATGTCCATTATCCCTTACTAATACTGAAAGGTAAACCATTGACCATCTCATCAACACTGGCAACATAATTAATACAGAATTTATATCACCAGATTACAAAAACTTTCCAGTGCCGGTAGGGGAAAAATCCATTGAATTTTTAACAAATATGAAGATCACAAATTGCTACATTTGATTCCAAACTAGATAAATATTAAAAAAAATAAAGATTTCTTGGTGTTGGCCATCCACATGAAAACTGATCTTAAAAAATCTCTAAGCTGTTGCAGCTTCTCGCATGGTGGAAAGTTGGTTCTGGATATGCTGGGGGACAACATCAAACTGTGCAAGTTGCATTGTGTAAGATGCACGCCCTTTTGTCATCCCCCGAAGAGTACTAACATATTGAAACATCTCAGCCAATGGTACCAAAGCATCCACCACCTACAATTGAAAGCATCAACAAAGTTAGGCACTGTCTTTGGTATGCATGTTCTTAGGAGCATCTCCAAGCAATCTCGTCCATTCAAACTCAAAGTTTGTCATCTGATGAAAAAGATAAAAATTCAAAGAGGGGGTGACCAACCAACAACTTCTATATTCCCTCGACCAAAAAGAAAGGGAAAAAAGAAAACTGATAGCTTCTGTAGAGCTGAAAATGATTTAATAATACAAGACATGATGATTACAAGGTTCAAAAGATATGCAATATATGAAGCCTTGTCGAGCATAATACTAGAAGTTAGATGAATAGAGATGCAAACTTCTATGTTAATTGTAACGTAGAAATCTGATCATGTCTAATTAATTCAATTGGCAAGAAAAGAAGAATGATACGAGAATTAACATGTCATTTGGTTCACATAGGAAGTAAGTTTCTCGAAGAAGTTCCATTTCTCATAAATTTAATTCCCTTATAAGCTTCGTAGGAAATGCCAAAATCACGTTTGGTTGGTAGTGAGTGAATTAGAACTTCCCATAAATTAACATCATAATCTTGTATAGTTCAACTTTCTACTTCCCAAGAAATAGACTTAAAATGATCAATATATATGTCCTCCACATATAGTTTTTATATTCATTATAATAGACCATAGTAATACAATATGTATGATGTTATAATATAAATAACATAGTTGTCATGGGCGAAAAGCGCAGCGACGCACAAAGGTCCCCTAGAGCTATAGCGCAGCGAGAAGCGTGCGCTTTATGGAAATAAAGCGCAAAATAAGAACATAGGTATATATTTTATGTATACACCAAAAATACCAATTGATTCCAACTATCATAAAGAATAATAACTAAATATTAAAAAATGATGAAGACCAAATGTATAAAAAAATACATGTTTATATGATAAGATAAACCAAGCAAAACATCGTAGATCAACCATAAGGAATAAGTCTAAAAGTTAGCAAAACAAAGTTTTAAAACCTAGAATTCAAATTTCAAGCTCCAAAATTTCCCCAAGACCCAAACTTTATTCATCATGGAGATTTTCATCCTCAAGGTTAATCTCATCATCAACAAGACCATGAGAGCCATACCTTCACTGTCCTTCTCCTCTTCTTCCTCTATATCAGTTTGGTTGGTTGGCTCTAAATTCTTCCTCTTCATTATTTTCTAGAATTTCTATCAACTTGCATTCCAAAAAACCCTTAGCCTTCCAAAGAAAAAGGCTCAAGTTGAAGAGATAAAATGCCTCCAGCGTACTTCAGCGTAGCGTGCTTTTTGCTGCGCTACGCTATGCGCTATAGTGCAAATAGCCCCGAGTAGCACGCTACGCTGAAGGCAACTACGCGGAGCGGTGCGCTTTGCTACGCTACACATGGTATTGACAACTATGATAAATAATACAATTTAAATTATAATATTTGTTAAATATGTTAATGTTATCATGTGAGTATAGGATAATATGGGTATACCTCATGTACATCATATACATCATATCTTGTATATACCCTATATATATATGCTTGAGATGAAATGAATAGAAACACTCATTTTTTGGGGCTCAACATGGTACCAGAGCCCTAGGTTTCATCTCACCAACCTAGAATCAATTGCTATCGGAGGCTAGGGTTCCTGCGAGAAGACTAGGGTTCCGACAAGGAGGTTTTTCCGACGAGATTTTCTATTGTCTACTTAGAGGCGGACCTCTCCTCCTGTTTGCCAACTGTCGGCCAGGCGGACACGCCTCTATGACTGCCTCTCTCAGGCGGACTCAACAATCCGCCTCCCTCTCTCAGGCGGACTCAACAGTCCGCCTCTTCCTCAGGCATGAGGCGGATAGGTTTTTGACAGGTGTTGATGCTGCCCCTCTACTCTCTTCTCGATGGACTATTGTAGTCTTCATCCTACTACTTTTAGGTAGCAGGAGGTTAGATCTGCCACCCACTATCCTCTCCAGGCAGCCTCTCAACGTTGACTATCCGATGCCCTTAGGCAGCGAACTACCCTTGCCCATCTCCTCCAGGTGGGCTGTCCTCTAGGGTTCCATATCGAGCGGCTCGACTGAGAAGTGGTCTCTTTCCTCTCAGCTCTGTCATCTTCGGACACTCTCTCATCGTCGGATCCCTTCGTATCTTCATCGTGGTATCTCCCCTTGATTAAGACTTGGGTTATCCTCATATTTCAGTCGTCTCTCTCCGTACTGATTCAAATTGAAGATGTCGAACTCGATGATGGATCCAAAGACCTCCCTTTACACCTCGATCAAACTGAATGACGCGAATTATCTTCTCTAGTTGAGGGCCTTTCTTCTTTTATGTGGTTCTCAAACCAAGACAAAACATCTCGATTGTGAACCACCCGATGCAGCAAATATTGAGGAATTTGCAGAATGGGAGGCAAATGACCACGTTGTTCTCTCTTGGATACTCAACAGCCTAGAGTCTCATATTGCATCCATCGTAGTCTTCCATGCCACAGCCAAAAGCATGTGGGATGCCCCGAAGAAAACGTACTTCCAAGACAAGAATATTTCAAGAATTTACACCATGTACTCAGAGATATTCAACTAGAAGCAAGATATGTTTGGAAGCAAGATATATTCTGGACTTCTATGCCAGTACTCGGAGATATTCAACCTGAAACTGGAAGCAAGATATGTTCTGGACTTATATGCTACACTGAAAGGAAAAGCAAATGAGTTAGCTGAATACTTAATGATGATGTTTCCATTCAGAAGAGGCAACTGGAGGAATTTCTTGTAGCCCGATTTTTGTCTATCCTTTCACCTTCACTTCAAAGTGTGAAGTCCCAGCTTATGGCGAGCAATACTATTCATGATCTCAGCAGTACTATGGCACGAGTCCTCAGAACTCACTCCCACTACTCCCGTTTCAGACCTTGAGCATTCTGCCCTTGCTACTGGGGCTACTGGGGGCTGAGGCCGTGGTGGTCGCAAAACTAGAAGTCACGGAAGAGGAAGAAACTCCTTTCCACCTTGTACACATTGTGGGCGGTCTAATCATCCCTTCAACAAATGTTGGCAGAAATTTGGAAGACCTCCACAGGCTACTAAGACTCCCTGAGGCACCTTGAATCCCACAGTTGCTACCAATACTTAGACACATGAATCTGTTACCATCTCCAAGTCCGAGTATGAGAAATTGTTGCAGACTGCCTCCTCATCCTCAGCCATGGCTTCCACTTTGGGGTTGTAGACTTGTAGCTACTATTTCATCTATATGCCTCTGGATACTTGACTCTAGTGCTTCTAACCATATGTCAGGTAATAGGAGTATGTTCTCTAAATTTCAATCTACTAGTAGTTTACCACATGTATGTTCGTTTAGTTGACCGCTTTGAATCACTTGTACATAGTCTTGGCTCCATAACTACCTCAAACAATTTAAACATAGGAGTCTTTTACTTACCAAAATTTTGTGTCAACCTACTTTCAATTAGTCAACTCACCAAAAGCCATAATTGTTCACTAACTTTTTTTCCCTCTCACTGTATCATACAAGATCGGAAAACGAGGAAAATTGGTGGGGGAGCTAAATCTGGAGGAGTCATATTTTTCGGTGGCTCACAACTCCACCACCTCCTATCAGTGGCATTGCCGCTTAGGTCATCCCTCAACTAAGAAACTCAAGTCAGTCCTTTTCCAAGTCTATGTCTTTTACTCTTTTGTTCCTTTTAAATGTGAAGCTTGTGAGTTAGGTAAACACCACTGCATATCCCGTCCATCAAGCTTCACCCAACATAGTGAGTGTTTAGCTTAGTACATTCTGATATCTGGGGTCAGGTCCTATTGTCAATTGTATGGAGTACAAGTATTTTGTTATATTCATGGATGACCACACTCGTATGACTTGGGTTTATCTTATGAAGTGTCGTTTTAAAGTATTCAATGCATTTCAAAACTTTTACTTTGAAATAAAGAATCAGTTTGATGTTTTTGTCAAAAGACTCAACCTTACGTAGTGATAATGCCATCAATTTTTGTGCAACTCAAGGTATCATTAATGAAACATCTTGTTCTTACACATCTCAACAGAATGGTGTAGTTGAACGTAGAAATCGTCATCTGTTGGATGTTGCTAGAACACTAATGTTTCATATGAATGGATCTCGGTATTTTTGGGGAGAAGATATTCTTGCTTCTTAGTGCCACTTATCTCATTAAGTGTGTTCCATCTTCTGTTCTTGGAGACAAGTCTCCCTATTATATTCTCTATCCAAATTTTCCTTTGTTCAAAGTTCCACCTAAAACCTTTGGGTGTATCTGCTTTGTTCACAATCTAGGTCCGGGTCATAACAAACTATCCCCTAGGGCTCTGAAGTATATATTTATTAGGTACTCTCGCGCGCAAAAAGGTTATAGGTGTTATGATGCAGAAACCAGGAACCCAAGAAACCCTTTATATCTGTTGATGTCACATTCTTTTGAGGATACACCCTTCTTCACCTCCTCTATCACCTTTTGTGGATCCTCCACCTACCACTAGTACTTATGTCCCTCCTTTACAGGTTTACCATAGGAGACACAAGGGAGCAGATAGATCTTCCAGACAGCACAACCACCTTCCTAGCCTTCTTGAGCTTGAGCTTGAGCTTCCAAACAGCCGTCACTATATATCATTCACTCAGCTCTCACCATCATTTCATGAGTTTGCCTTGTCCTTGTCTACCATATTTATTCCTAGGTCATATTAAGAAGCACTGCTTCACCCCTATCAAAAACATGCTATGGGGAGGAAATTGCACTTGGAGCTCGACACATTTGGGACCTAGTACAGTTACCTAATGTCGCAAAAACTGTTGCTTGCAAATAGGTATTCATATTGAAATATCTACCCGATGGGTCCATTGAGCGATACAAAGTCCGCCTTGTTGCAAAAGGTTTTACACTAACGAAAGCCATATATGGCCTTAAACAGAGTCCTCGCGCATGATTTGACAAGTTAAGCAAAATTGCCTCTACTATTGGACTGAAGGACCGCAAATCTGACCATTTTGTGTTCATAAGGCATACTTCTGCTAGGAGTGTTGTTCTTGTCGTTTATGTCGACAATATTTTACTCACTGGAAATCACTTTGTAACAAAAGATTTGGGACGTCCAAAGTATTTCCTTGGCAATATTAAACATTAAAACAAATTATATAATATAATATTATACCTGTTAGCTATAAATTTTAATTATATAAGTCATAGAACACAAATTAGTTAACAAAATAGTAATCTTACTTACCTTAAAAAAAGGCAAATTTGTACTTTTTTCTCGGGGAGTATGCTTCCCCCATTTTGCCTCTTATCTCTCAACCAAACAAGAGAAAATTTTTTTTGCCAACTGTGGATAGCACAGTTGGTGGCAACATATTGTATGTTGCCTAGAGACCTAGGGTTCGATCTCTATTATGGTCACCTATTGTGACTTTCTATCTTTGTTAAAAAAAAAAAACAAGAGAAAAAAATTTCTAGTTCCAAAGAAATTATACTTCTCTCACAACTTCCTACCAATCAAATGATGACCCCTAGGAGAAAACCAATTGATGCTCAAATAACATAGCATGAAGTAATATACCAGAAGTTAAGAAACCAACTTGGATTTTAAATATAACTAATTAGTAGTAATTTGGCCTAGTTGTCAGTTCTTCTTCTCATCCTCTAGAGATCTCAAATTGAACACAGTTGTGGAGTGATGCCTCAGTATTTGATTTTTGTACCTTTGCTCTCCTAGAAAAGAAGCCAAAAGTAAGATAACTTACCTTGAGACCACCTGGCTTCTCACCAAAGCTATTAATCTGGCCTCTCCTTGAGTTCAGATCACCAATAACATCACCCAAATGCTCTTCTGGTGTTACTACTTCCACTTTCATAATAGGTTCAAGCAATTTTGGACTGGCTTTTCGAATACCATTGCGGAAAGCACCCCTGGCTGCCAATTGAAATGCCAGAACACTAGAATCAACATCATGATAGGATCCATCAACTAATACTGCTCTGACATCAACAACTGGGTATCCTGCTAGCACACCATTGCTCATGCATTCTTCCAGCCCTTTCATGACACCTGGAATATATTCTTTTGGCACTGCTCCTCCCTTTATTTCACTCTTAAATTCATACCCACTACCTGGCTCCAATGGCTCAAATCTGATTGTGATGTCTGCAAACTGCCCTTGCCCACCAGACTGCTTCTTATGGATATATTGAACTTCATATACTTTTGAGATGCTTTCTCTATAGTTAACCTGTGGTGCACCTACATTTGCTTCAACCTGTTCGCCAAAATGAGATATGATATAAGAAATAACTAGCAAAACTTCAATTTGGATATAGCAAACTCAAAATTAAATTGCAAGTCATGAATATGAATGAATTTTTTTTAGGATTCGTAGGAATTTTCATATGAAACATGCATGGAAGATATGATTTGCAAATTTAACTATAAAGTAATGAACAATATAATAGAACCCTTTCTAATTTGTGCATAAAACTAGATGGATCATGAATAACTAGCATGATCTCTAAATAGCAAAGACAAACATAAAAAACAAGAAGAAATGTTTTGTTTCTTTCATTTCACGTGCATGAGTTCAAAAACATGCCTAAACAAGCATGATCTCTAAATAGCAATGACAAACATAAAAATGAAGAAGTGTTTGGTTTCTTTCAGTTCATGTGCATGAGTTCAAAAACATGCCTAAACGAGCATGATCTCTAAATAGCAATGACAAACATAAAAATGAAGAAATGTTTGGTTTCTTTCAGTTCACGTGCATGAGTTCAGAAACATGCCTAAACGTGTTTCATTAAAACCTTGAAACTCTACATGCCACATACATACCTTGAATTCCCTCCTCAATCGGTCAACAATGATATCAAGATGAAGCTCACCCATTCCTTCAATGACGGTTTGGTTTGTTTCTTCATCTCTAGAGAAGTGGAAAGATGGATCCTCTTGAGCTAGCTTAATCAGACCAATGGCTAGTTTGTCAATATCCCCCTTGGTCTTGGGTTCTATTGCAACCTTGATAACAGGATCTGGGAAGTCCATTCTTTCAAGAACTACAGGCATCTCTGGATCACATAGTGTTTCACCTGTGATTGTGTCTTTCAGGCCTGCAAGAGCAACAATATCACCAGTCAAAGCTGCCTTAACATCCTCCCTGCTGTTAGCGTGCATCTCTAGAAGTCGTCCAATTCTCTCTTTCTTTCCTTTATTTGCATTGAGAACATAAGAACCTGCAGTCAACTTCCCAGAGTAAACTCTTACAAATGTAAGAGATCCTACAAAAGGATCACTCATGATCTTAAATGCCAGTCCAGCAAATGGCCCATCATCACCAGGAAGCCTTTCAATGGTCACCTCTGAGTTATCAACATCAGTACCTCTAATTGCAGGCAAGTCAAGTGGTGAAGGTAGATAATCCACTACAGCATCAAGCAATGGTTGAACACCTTTGTTTTTAAATGCTGATCCACATAAAACTGGGACAAAAGTGCCTGATATAGTCCCTTTTCTAATTAGCTTCTTTATTGTCTGTTCGTCTGGCTCAATTCCTTCTAGATATTTTTCCATGATTTCATCATCTAACTCAACAATTATTTCTATCATTTGATTTCTGTATTCTTGAGCCATCTCTTGGAGATCAGCAGGTATGTCCTCATAAACATATTTTGCACCAAGTTCCTCGCCTGACCATATTATAGCTTTCATTTTCAACAAATCAATAACTCCTTGAAATTTGTCTTCTGCACCGATAGGCAACTGGATGACTAAGGGTTTGGCACCTAAGTTTGTGATTATCATATCCCTTGTTCGAAAAAAGTTAGCTCCAAGGCGGTCCATCTTGTTGACAAAACATATTCTGGGGACACCATATTTGTTAGCTTGCCTCCAAACAGTCTCAGATTGTGGTTCCACACCAGCAACACTGTCAAACAAACATATAGCACCATCTAGTACCCGAAGTGCTCTCTCAACTTCAAGTGTAAAGTCCACATGACCAGGAGTATCAATAATATTGATCCGATGATTGTTCCAAAAAGTGGTGGTTGCTGCTGATGTTATAGTGATTCCCCTCTCTTGTTCTTGCTCCATCCAGTCCATTGTTGCAGTGCCTTCATGTACTTCACCAATCTTGTAATTCCTCCCTGTGTAGTAGAGAATGCGCTCTGTTGTAGTAGTTTTTCCTGCATCTATGTGAGCCATGATACCAATATTGCGGTAGTCCTTCAGTGGTACATTTCGCTTCATCTCTATAAGTCACAAATTAACAAGGGTCACTCCTTAAATATATTGCTAATATTCTAAAGAGTTTTATTTAAAAATGGCCGCAAATTTATCAATTTCATATAGAACCTATTTTTTTATCAGTTGTGGCCTTATGTTTTTAAATTAATATCAACTTAGGCCTGATTTTTCATTGTATCTCTTGCTAAGGGGATGAAGTCATATAGTCCAACTTAGATTTTCTATGAGTTGAAATGCCATGTCATCGCTTTAGCCATGACAAGTGTTAGGCCCACCTTTAATTTTATATTTGTTTCAAAACAATGCTAATGTATATAAATTGATGTGCCATTTTAGCCCTCAAAAAAATCTAAAGTGGATTTGTTACATAATCATCTTAACGTGGGATACAACGAAATATGAGGGTAGGCCTAAATTGATACAAATTTTAGAACATAAGGTCAAATTGAGAAAAAAATAGCTTGTGTGTGAAATTGATAATTTTGCTAAATGTTTGGCTATTGTTATACAAAAAGCCTATTCTAAATGCAGTGAATCCATAATAGTGTCCTAGACTAATAAAGTACACTACAATATAAGAAAAAAAGCAAGGAAAATATTGCAGGCAAGAGTGCAAAAAGAGTATGGTTAAAGAGTTGCATAAAACCCTTCCAATGTCACACTCAAAACAATAGTTAAAAGTATGAGAATGTATCTCATGAATTTTGTTTTAAGACTATGAAAACCGCATTATAATTTTATATCTAAATCATCTTGATAATTGGTTCCATGGTCACAGAAATAGCCATATCTAACAACATAAACCATCACATATACTAATTAACCTATACATCTAGGATCAAAGGCCACATGCCAAAAGCAGCCACGGCCTCCTGGTACTTTGAGTTATTTAGAAGTACTAATTCATGAATAAGCGGTTTTTGATGTTGAGTAGCTTGTGAAACATTTCATCAAACAGGTTTGATGCGTTCCAAAATTACAAATACTGACGCCGAGCACATGAAGCACTTAAAAGCAAAAGAGGCGAATAGAGAGAGTGGGAGAATACGCACCATCGTCGGCCATGGCTACCACGGAGAACCTCCCTCTGCGCTCCTGCGCTGCCGGGGGCGTGGAAGTCGACCTGAGGCGAAGGCCACCGAAGAGTTGGGAAGCGGAGGCGCCGCAGAGGTCGGCGGTGACGGAATAGTTGGGCCCGAGGAAGCCACGGCGGGAAGCGAAGGGGAGCCACCGGCGCGAGCCGCGGTAGAAGGCACCGCAGGTGCCCGAGGCCGCCATCCGCACGGTTTCCCCCGCCATGTACCTTCTAATCTATGGATTTTGGCTATAATAACTAGGAATGATCAATTATATGATTATTTGCCAACAGTAGTTATACTTGGAAATTATTCTGTAAGGCTGAAGGCTGCTACTGTTCTTTGTTTTGGTTTTAAAAAGAATGTAAATTCTAGAAAGGTAATATAAAGCTGCTTGGTCCTTTGATTAATTTTTATTCAATTATAGCCTACTTTTGTGAATGTCCACTTGATTGATTTTAATTTGCATGTTAATTATCTGATTATTGAAGGATGTTGGAATTACGAGGCTCCTGGAATTATTACAAGTTATTTGCCTTTATAATATCTCAATGAGGAGAAGTGGTGTTGGTGGCCGGATAATTTTACTTGTCGGCGTAACTTTAGTGACTTTGTTGATTGGGGTAGGGGTGAGCAAACTTCTTCGATTCACCGAAACCGAACCGAAATCGACCGAACCGAAACCGATTTAATCGAACCGAATTAATTTCGGTTCGGTTTTCGGTTAAAGAAATTTTTGGGTTCGATTTTCGATTCGGTTCGGTAAATTAACCGACGGTTCGGTTAATTTACCGAATTAACCGAATATATATGTATATGTATATATATATATAATAACATATATTAGATGTTGGTATTTGTCTTGGTGGTTAAGTGTTAGATATTGGCTTTCCGCCGTCCGGGTTCGAATCCCATGAAGTGTAATAATATTTATTTAACATTTGGTATACATATATAATAGGTGTAAGTTATATATAAATTGATAATAATGTTTGCTGAGATGGTTAGAAGGGTAAAAATTAAATCTAATTTCTCAGTGGGCTGAGTTCGAGTCCATTCTTTGAATTTTTATTTTTTTTTCCGGTTAACCGAACCAAATTAATCGAACCGAACCGAATTAACCAAATTTTTTCGGTTCGGTAAACGGTTAAATTTTTTTCTTTGGTTCGGTTCGGTTAACCGAATTTTCGATTCGGTTTTTAATCAAACCGAACCGATACTCACCCCTAGATTGGGGGAAGTTTATGTGAAGCTCCAATTGCTCCTCATATTCGCATTTTTACTTAAAATTACTTCATAAGAAGCTCTCCAGTATAGTTAGTTCCCTAACATGCGCTGTGTAGCAACCATTCTAAGAAGGCGTTTGGTAGATTACTATCTAAGATTATTAAAAATTTAAATTATCACTCAAATAGATTACCATTTTTAAAATTATCGATAATGTTACGTTACGATATTTGATATGTACTGATAATCTCACTAGTAATCCACATTACCTTATTTGGTATATAAAAAAAAGATTACTCAGGAAATTATATCTTTAATTAAAATACCCTCAAATAAAAAATAAAAAATGAACTAAAAAAGAATAAAAAAAATAAAATAGGAATTATTAATTTACTATGAGATGAGGCAAGAATTTTTTTCTATGTCAATAGAGGATATTTTAGTTGAGGGTATTTTTATCAAAAAAAAAAAATATTATCACATTACTGGTAATCCACATAGTCACCCACTTTCTTAGTAATGTAGATTACCACTTGAGTGATAATGTAGATTATCATAGGCATCCAGATTACTAGTAATCTGTTTCAACCAAATGCGATAATTTGATGTGACCCAGGTAATTTTAACTAAGATTATCAGTAATCCATTTAGATTACCTCATACCAAACGTCTCCTAAGACTTTAGTACATTTGTTCTTAGAGTGTGATGTAGCAATGTCGTTTGGAAATTAATTATTAACTATTATGAGGGGTATCGTTCAGTTTGGACTATTTGGATCTCGAATAACTAGCTCAATGATGGGCTATTTTCGAGAAGGCCTGCTCAATTGTACCATGAGGGCTCTCTATTTGAATATCTTGTATTTCATTTGGTTGGCTCGTAATAAGACTAATTTTAAGCACATGATACTCTTTGTTTCTCGATTTTTTCTAAGAGCATTAAGCTCTCGGTTTCAATGATAACTCCGAGGGAAATAATTCTTCAAATAAAATAGGTCATTCTTAGAGAACTAGATTAAAATAAACGTTGATGGTTCATTGGATGTGGTTTCTGGTTTAGCTGTATATGTGTTTGTTTGTAGAGATAGTAATGGTAAAATCCTATGTGCTAGTGGTGCTCCTATTAATAATAACTTTGTTATGTTTGTAGAAACAAGTGCGGCTTCTCATACAATTACATATGCTAAAATAGCTAGGTACAAAAATATTATTATTGAATCTGATTCAAAACTATTAATTCACGTGTATAATAAGATAATAGATACATACTAGTCATTTGAGACTCTAATTAAGGACATTTTATCTTTGATGGGTGATTTTGGTAATACTAAATTTTAATTTATTGGTAGACAAGGAAACAAGGCTGCGGATTGGCTTGTGATATACACAAGGAAGAATAAATGTGAGTGTGAGGGTTGACTCAATTTGAACTCGACCTGATTCACGAAGATATTTGGCTATGAGGAAAAAAAAAACTAGAAATATGATGTAGGAAATCTGCATTGAAGACTCATTCTCGGCAATCGAGATAATTGTATTAATTGAGAATATTTTTTCATTTATGTGAAGATATTTTATTTTCTATTTTTGTCCTCCTCTCATATAAATAGGGGGGTGCACCCCCTAGGCTAATCATCTATTCTCAAGCAATTCAAAAGAGAGATAGATAGAGAGTGAGAGAATGTGAGAGAGGCGGGAGAGTGAGTGAGTGTCTTCATCCTCTTCCTTGAGGCAATGCTCCCATTCTTCCAGATTTTAGTGCAGCATTAGTCGGGTCACAATGACAGTGATTCTACTCATTTCAAAAGGTGTTAGGTTCAATTTCTTTTGTAGCGGTGTTTTTAGATTTGGGTTATTTTTACTGTAATTTTTCTCAAGAAAGTAATATAAAAGCCCTATCTTCTCCCCTTGGACATAGGATCAGTACCATGTCGAGTTCGAACCACGTAAATTTATGTTATTTCGTGTTTTTTGAATTTTTCGTTTCGACAATTTTGCTTTTGGCATTTTCATATTTTGGATCCTTGCAGGAAGATCCACTTTTTTCCTAACAGCTGTGGTATTAGAGCTAACAATCTAGAATGTCAGGAGCAATGTACGAAATCAAGAAGTTAGACAATAACATCAATTATTCGTTATGAGCCTTCAAGATGAAAGCAATTATGGTCAAGGAGAATTTGCAAGACACCATTCTCAGACAGGACATGATGGAGGGTACCGAAAGGGAAAAGGATCGGGTCAACGAAAGTGCCAAAGCAACACTGTACATGTGTGTCTGCAGGCATATGGAATAAGTTTGTCGCAGTCTACTAGGACAAAACTCTGACAAGTAAGATGACTCTTAGACAAAAATTATATTTTTTTTACGCATGACTGAGGGCACTTCTGTTAAGCAACATATTACTACTTTTCATTCAATTCTTGGAGATCTTGAGGATATGGGGGTTACTTTTGAGGAAGAAGATAAAGTCTTTGTGCTCCTGATTACTCTCCCTCCTTCCTTTAAGAATTTTTGTGAAAGTTTACTGTATGTCAAGAAAACCATTAGTTTTGATGAAGTGATGACAATGTTAGTGTCCAACGAGGTCGTCTACCGCAGGATCCTCTAGAAGCCACAAAGAAGTCATAAACATTAGAGGACAAAGCAACTCAAGACAAGAGCTGAGGCAAGTTCATTTCTAAGTTCAGATCTAAGAATGTATAATGTTATTATTACTACAGAAAGATGGGGCACATCAAGCTAGTCAGAATGCCGGAAGTTGAAATAGAGGCAACAAGAGCAAGAAGATTAGAACGGGAGTTTCCTATGCCGACAAAGAAGATGAGAATGCTATGATTCTGTCTCCAAGCGATTGTTCACGTTACTTTCTTAGAAGACACACCCTATTTTTCTTCCTCGGCTGTATCTACTTCCCCTACACCCCTCGCTCCACCTTTACCTCCACCTGTCTCCCCATCCTCCACTATTCATAGCCTTGATGTCACCACGGTGGCACCTACTCCTCCTATTCTTGTTTACCAAAGACAACCTCAGACCATCACTATTCCTCCTCAGGACTCAGAACCTTGGCCGAGCTCTTCCCCGTCGACAGATCCTGTGATTGATTTGCCTATTGCACTACGGAAGGGTACACATAGCTGTACTTCTCATCCCATTTTTGTTTCCTTCACTCAATAGTCACCCTCCTTTCGTGCATTTGCCTTGTCCTTGTCTTGTGCTTATATTCCCATGACATACCAAGAGGCTCTTCATGATCCCAAGTGGAAGCAGGTCATGGATGAAGAAATATTTACACTTACCTCACGCCACACTTGGGATTTGGTCACTCCTTCTGATGCTAAGCTAGTCTCTTGAAAATGAGTCTTCACAATTAAATAGCAACCTTATGGGACCATTGACAGATACAAAGCTCGCATTGTTAAAAGGGTTCACTCAAGAGTATGGTGTAGATTACTTTGACACTTTCTCTCCTGTAGCCCGGTTGTCACTCAAGAGTATGGTGTAGATTACTTTGACACTTTCTTTCCTGTAGCCCGGTTGAATTCTGTCAGAATTCTTGTCTCCCTTGCTGTCAATCTCAAGTGGAAAATGCATCAGATAGATGTTAAAAATACTTTTCTGCATGGTGATCTCTTAGAGACTATTTATATAGAGCAACCTCCTGGTTATGTTGCTCAGGGGGAATATCAAGTGTACAAGTTAAGAAAAGCAATATATGGTCTTAAACAAAGCCCAAGAGCTTGGTTTGACAAGCTTAGTCAAATTGCTCGGAGCATTGGTCTCCAGGGATGTAAAGCGGACCATTATGTGTTTATAAAGCATTCACTTACTGGGGTTGTCATTCTGGTCGTGTATGTTGATGATATTCTCCTCACTAAAAGTGATGAAAATGGCATCACTGAGGTTAAAGATCATCTAAAGAATCACTTTGTAACAAAGGACTTAGGAAGACCTCGATACTTCCTCGGAATTGAAATTGCTTATAGTACAAGAGGGGTTGTCTTGTCACATAGAAAATATGCCATGGACCTCCCAAGTGAAGTTGGACTCCTTGGGTGTAAACCTGCTAGCACCCCAATTGATGGGTGTCGAATCCATCAAAAATAAATTCCTACTTCTTGTGATTTTGTAGTCGTGACAAGTAGGGTCAAATCCACAGATACTGGTTAGTTTCAAATTCTTTTAAAACCAGAAATTAAAAAGGAGAAATTAAAAAGAGGGTTTTTTTTGATTAGATGCAAACTGAAATTAAAAAAAAAGGTAATTAAAAACAATGATTAAAATTAAGGAGAAATCAATGAGAGGAAAGTCTAGCTAAAGGTATGTTCTCGATTTCAGATCGTAGGATTGATCATAGAGGCTAAGGATGAGTTTCTTTATTCCTAGCAATTTAATAGACTTTTGTGAATTGAACAGCAACCTCACAAGTCATATTAACTCAAATATTTTATTAGTTCAGATTGAACAACAATCTCGACTAATTTATCTCTAAACCCGGCATGGAACAACCAATACCGATAGACTAGCTATTGTTCTAATAATATGGTAACAGACCAACAATTAAAAAGAAACAATAGAATAAATTCCGCATGAAATAAATGAAATACTGGAAAACAAAGACTTTGAGCATAGAAGAATCTCACAATCCGTAAAACTGAAACGTCGAATCGCCCTTTAGCCACACATTTCAAACTCACACAATTTCATTCTCAAAAATAAACTACTGCTGAAAACTTAAAGAGCAAAATACAAAAGGAGGCTAAAGCTAAGAATTGTCAGCCTCTGTTCATTACAATTATTCTCCTCTTATAGGAGAATTCCAAACCTAATTAGAATAGTAAGTAAAAATCAAATCAACCATACATGGCACTAAACTAACAAACAAATATCCTGGTTTAATGTTTTCGACACAAATGGATTGTTAAAATTCGGCTGGAAACATGGACCCAAGATTTCAGCATCAAACATGGCAAATTCTGATTCTGTCACATGTATTCTTACTAAGGCGTGGGCACGTCCAAGGCAGTGCGATCAGATCGAGCTTGCATTCCAATTTCAGCTTCCAAAAACGTGTAGGGAGGCTTCTTTTCAAATTCTTTCCATCATTTGTTGCCTAAAAGTTAAACAAAATAATAAACACAATTTAGGAAGCATTTAATTCGAATTTAGCATGAAAATAGGCATCAAAAGATGGAAAATAAACATGTCATCAAATCTCCCCACACTTAAACCATGCTTGTCCTCAAGCATAACTCAAACCGAACAATTATTTTCTTTAAAATTCATCGCACCCTATCATAGCCCGCATCATAAAGTTTTAATGATTCAAACAAAAAGACAATGGTAAGCAAATCTTTCATAATGAAATCTTATCCATCTACACAGATTTATGATTACTTAGATGCAAACTCAGAGTACAAGATGCAAAGTATGAAGAGTTTTTTAGCACACATGCAAATTTCAAAAATAATCATCGCATAGAAGAACATTTACCAAGTAATGCCACAAGTTGAAATAACTAGGAGACTTAACTTATTGACTGAGCACCCTTTTAATTTCCTAGATCGTTGCTCATCCTTTTGACGCGAGGACACACATTGGTGATGCATGCACCCGGTTACTCGGTTGGCCTCGAATCTAGGTTCCTTGCCTAGAATGCCATGCAACCTTTTGACGCAAGGACACACATTAATGATACATGCACCCGGTTAATCAGTTGATCACAATTCTAGGTGGCTACTAGCTCTACTCATGATCTTTGGTGATCAGCGGAGTAGTGATGCTCTTTCTTCCTTTCTTTCTTTTTTTCTCTTTTTTTCTCTTTTTCTCTCTCTCTTTTTTTTTTCTTTCTCTTTTTCAGACTTGAGGCATAGCAAGGTATAGTTCCTACTATGCAAGAGAAAAAAAAATTCAAAAAAACTAAGCAAGCCTAAAAAATCTATTTGCATCTTGAAATTCTGAGAGTTTATCAAAAGACAGTCATATATCTTGTGGGGGAATGAGAAATATACTATTCATGTTAGCTCTCCATTGTAATTTAGTTCAAGGCATCTAACACAATGATTTGGGATGTTCAAGGATGTAAATGAATTCTTCAAAATAATGATTGAAATGTATGAGTTAAAAGAAACATTGAGTTCCAGGACAAGATTCAAAAACCTATCAAAAGTGTGTAAAAACGGTGACCTTCCAATCAAAATAAGTTCATGTGCAGGAAAAGTTTAGCTATCTACAAAACAGTGATGTTTAAACAAAATAAAGGTGTCATGCAAAAGCAAAATAACCCCCTCCCCACACTTAAAGTTCACATTGTCCCTAATGTGATTCAAAATAGTACTAAAGCAAAATAAAGACACAATTGGGATAATGATGACTTCCCTGAACAATGGAGGAGGGGTGGAATCGTCTATTGCCTTGGTGGTGCTTGTGGGTCAAAACCCATAAAATGGAAGAAACTCATCAGATTCTCTTCAATCTTGGTGACTCGTTCAGTAAGCTTGGTCACGGCTTTCTCCAAGCTTACTATTTGTCTCTCCAAATTTGATTGCTAGGAAGAAGAGGGTGGTGCATCTGCAGGTGTGTTTGTTGCATCATTGCGGAAGGCCTTTTGGTTGCGCGGCGTGAGAGGACCTGGAGGGGAAAAACAAACACTACCTTTCTCTCTACAAAGCAAGCCCACTCCATCCAAACATTTAAGAGCTAATGGGGCCATGTTACATGCTAGTTGTAAATCATGTTCATCAAGATTAAGTAAACCTTCACGCAAAGCCAAATGAGTGATATATGGTCCTAGAATAAGTTGTCGTCTAAATGCATTGACAGTGGCTAATTGCGTAGCAATCCAAAAACCGAGATTTGCTTTCTTTTCATGAATCATGCACCATAAAAAATAAAGTTCAAATTTTGATACAATCCCTGCTGAGTCGTCTTTTCTACTTGAGAATGAATATGCAAGAAAATGATGAATGTATTTGATTGCATGATCATGTATGAAGAATCCTTAGACTTACTAGGATCATAGGATGCATCAGGATTTCCAGTCAAAAATCGATATACATCATGTGGTCTAAAATATTCAATGAAGTCACAAAGACTGCTTAGATATTCTCTTGATGTTGCATCCTCTTCCCTAATGAAACCCAATGCAACATTGAATTCAGTGATAGAAAGTTCAAATCTCTTTCCCATGAGCCTAAATTTAACTAGTGCAGGTGTGGAGATAGTTAGATCAGCAGGGATTTCAGAGCAAAACGTGACATAAAATTCTCTAATCAGATTAATAAATATAGGACAATTTATTTCAAAATATGAACTCCAACCTATGTTATCAATCAAACCAAGCACATCTTCTTTAATTTGCAGAGTTTCCATAGTAGAGATGTCAGGATACTTATATTGCACAATTGGACGTTTACAAATTTCTTCATACCTCCTTCTTTTGGATGGGTCGTCAAACTCCAAGTTCTTGCCTCCATTGATTTCTGGTGGCGGAAGAATATGTTTTCCTTTCTTGATCCTTGATCGTTGTCGGCGGTATTGAGCCGTTTCTGTCCCATCTTCATGTTGAGGTTCATTGTCAGGTTGTGTCTCAGTTTCCTGTTGGGGGGCTTCCTTCTCAGCTTCTTCGATTTGAGGGGGGATGGCTTCAGTTGGTTCAGCCTCTGTTTCCTCAGATGTGCTTGTTTGCAACAGCTTCTTCTTGTTGTTGAGGAGGGTTCACTGCAGCTTCCTTCACCATCTCTGCCTCCGGGGTGGGTAGAGTCACCTCGGTGGATGATGACGAGCTCCAGGTTTCCCACAAGACTTTCGGAGCTGGTTGGACAAGCGAATTTTGTCACCCACAGGATGAACGAGGGCGTTTAGCTTTGGGTTCCTATCTCGATGGCCGTCGCGCTTGACTACAGGTTCTCATTGCTTGTTGGGAAGCTCTGTGAAGGGGCAGCGAGCTGTCTGGTGAAGTGGTGACGGAGGAGTCGAGAGTGGCAGCCTAGTGAGGTGGCGTCGGTAAAGGAGGAAGTTTGGTTAGCAAAAGGTGTCGGCGGAGGATGAGGGCAGTGGCTGGAGGTGAAGTGGTGGCCTGGTGAGGTGGCGTCGGAGCAGAGAGGCAGCGTCGACTGAGGTGCAGAGGGCAACTACCGTCGACAGTAGAGGACGTCAGTGAAGGGGTCGTTGGTGAAGATGGATGGACTGTCAAAGAGAGCAGCTTCGCTTGTTGGTGAAGAGAGGCGCTGCCGTCGGCTAATGGAGGGACTGCCGAAGAGGGCAGTGTCGGCTAATGAGTAGGGAGTGCTGTCATCGGCGAAGAGAGGCGGTGGCACTGGTGCTGCCGTCGGAGCGGAGGAAGTCGGCGGCTGGTTGAGGAGGGCAGCGGGCAACAACGAGGAGGTGGACGGCGATTGGCGAAGAGGAGGGAGGTGTCGAGTGATGTCGGGTGAGGGGAAAAAAATTAGGGCGTGCCCGGGTCATTTGAATTGGACACAGGTACACGCCCGTTAACCCCCCTTAACCCGCTGCCTTTTCCTTCTTCTGTTTTTTTTTTTTTTTGAATTCCACCATTGGCATTAAGCTTTGTTTACCTAAAATTTCAAGGAAAAAATCGAATTAGACGATAGATTAATTAAAATGAGGGCTGATGTGAGTACGTTCAATGCTAAATTTGAAATGCTGAGAGAAGTAAGGCGTGGGCACGCCTAATCCCTGAGTTGCCCCCCAGAAGTGCCCTGTTTTTTGTCCTGGGTCAGACTTTGCTACAGTTGTTATGAGTTTAAGGCACGGGCACGCCTAATCCCTGGGTTGCCTCCCAGAAGCGCCCTGTTTTCTGTCGTGGGTCAGACACTTTGTTGCAGTTTATGGGTTTCCAGATGGATCCTCCAAGTGAATCTCTTCAACCTTCTGTACATGGAATCCATCATAGAAAGGTTTTAAGCGATATCCATTAACCTTGAGAATCTTGTCGGTGTTTAAGCTCTTAATTTCTACTGCACCATGGGAAAATATGTTAGTGACAATAAAAGGACCTATCCATCTCGATCTCAGCTTACCAGGAAATAACTTTAAATGAGAATGATACAGCAAGACTTTTTGCCCAATTAAAAATTGCTTCCTGGAAATCTTTTGATCATGGAAAGCCTTGTTTTTTTCTTTGTAAATCCTTGAGCTCTCGTAAACGTCATTCAGAATTTCTTCGAACTCTTAAAGTTGTAATTTTCTGTGTTCTCCTGCCTCATCCATCTTCATGTTGCAATTTTTAACAACCCAATATGCTTTGTGCTCTAATTCAACAGGTAAGTGACATAGTTTTCCAAACACTAGTCAGAAAGGGGACATCCCTATGGAAGTTTTGTATGCTGTCCGATAGGCCCAAAGCGCGTCATCCAGTCGCAAGCTCCAATCTTTTCTATTGGGATTGACTGTTTTCTCAAGTATGGACTTGATCTCCCTGTTAGACACCTCAGCTTGATCATTAGTTTGAGGGTGATAAGCTGTAGAGGTGCGATGAGTAACATTATATCTTTTCAAGAGAGCCTCCACCACTTTGTTGCAGAAATGAGTACCTCAGTCACTTATTATAGCCCTTGGCGTTCCGAACTTGACAAAAATCTGAGATTTGACAAAATCTACCACAGTCTTAGCGTTGTCATTCCGAGTAGCTTTAGCTTCTACCCATTTCGAGACATAGTCTACAGCCAAAATAATGTAAATATAACCAAATGAAGAGGGGAATGGTCCCATGAAAACGATTCCCCACACATCAAATATTTCACAAACTAGGATTGGTGAAAGTGACATTTGGTCTCTATGTCCCAAATTTCCAGTTCGTTGACAGTTTTCACAAGACTTGCAAAACAGATATGAATCACGAAATAAACACTACTAGAAATTGGGTCTTCGGCAACGACTATCAGCAACGACTGCTCAAGCCGTTGCTATTTGCAACGACATTCTTATGGCTGCTCAAGTCGTTGCAGATATATTGTATCTGCAATGGCTTTCTAACGGACATGCAAGCCATTGCTGCTGATGTTAATTATCAGCAATGGTTTTCTAACGGACAAGTGAGCCGTTGCTGATGATAACTTATCAGTAACGACTTTCTAACGGGCGAGTGAGCCGTTGCTGATAAGTTTATATAGGTCGCAAATCGCGCCCACCCCTTCTTCCTCCCGCTGCTGCCGCCGCCTGCTCCTCCCGCCTCTCGCCGTCGCTGCCAATGCCGCCGAGCTGTCGCTGCCGACGCTGTCGTCCATCATCGACCGTCGATTTCAGGTATTTCTCGCCGCCCGGCCTTCCCCATTGATCCTAAAGTAAAATCCGATCGAAACTCTATTTTTAGGGTTTTGGCCGGCGGCGGACGGCCGATAGCCGCCACCGGAGCTTGTACTGTGTCCGGTGAGCACGTCGACATGTTATGGCACGAGTTTGAAGCACGTATTATTTTTTTTATACATGCATGATGATTAATATTAGTACTGATATTATTATTTTGCAGGCTCGCTATACATTTACGCTGGCCAGAGGTCCTTCATTTACGCTGCCTAGGAGGCTATTTCTCGGGCGAGGTACAACGGGCAGCTAGGGCAGGCCCGGTCCTAGGCGATGGCACGAGCTGGGACTACTAACATCGCGGAGACTCGGGGATACAGCCCTTATTGGATTACTCTAGATATATGGGACCAGCTCGTAGGAATATGGTCGATGGATCGATGGCAAGAGATTTCTAGAAATGCGGCTAGAAATCGCATGTCGGGGGGAGCAGCTCGTCACACCGACGGCTCTATTGCATTTGCAGTGCACGCGAACCGTTTGGTAAGTATACCTTTTAATTATATATTTATTTGTTACTATGTGTACTAATTAATATATTTGTTTTGTAAATATAGACGACAGTGTCGGATGACGGGACTGTCCAGCGACCCTCCCCGATGGCGATGTTTGAGTGGACCCACCGTCGAGTACATGAGACGGGGGAGTACATCGACAACCGCGCTGCATACATTATGGTAACTATATATTTGTTTAAATTATTCATTATATATTTATAATTTAAGTTTTATGATAAATATTAAATAAAAAATCAAACTCGAGTAGGAGACCTACAACCAAACGGTGGTGCAGCACGGGGGCACCCCCGAGGACTTTGACGCAGCAGCGTGGGTCGAGGCCGCAGGTGGCTGGGACCATGGCCGCGTATATGGCTTTGTAGATAGTGGTCATGCACAAGCCGTGCTAGGACCACTTGGGGCATCGACCCCTCCGATCGATGATGGAGCGCCAGAGTCAGATAATGGCGGAGATGCATGCTATGTTACGCAACATGTCAGGTCATCCCGGAGCAGGCATCTCTTCGGCATCATCTGATCCATCATCCTCGAGTCAGTCCACACCGGTGTATACTCAAGCACTCCAGACCCCGCCATATAATCCAGACCATCCTCCATCATCATCGTGAGATTTTTTTATATTGACTTTGTTACTTAGATACTATACTTGTTTAATTTATTTTGTTTGGATATTGATACTTCAATTTTGTATTTGAATAGTTTTTATACTATTGTGGATAATTATAAATATAAGTATAATTGTTTTGATGTATATCTTGGTGTATTTGTGATATATGATACCAGGTCCAGCTTGCATTCCAATTTCAGCTTCCAAAAATGTGTAGGGAGGCTTCTTTTCAAATTCTTTCCATCATTTGTTGCCTAAAAGTTAAACAAAATAATAAACACAATTTAGGAAGCATTTAATTCGAATTTAGCATGAAAATAGGCATCAAAAGATGGAAAATAAATATGTCATCACCAATCGAATATCAACTTAGTGTTGAACCTGAAGGAGATGAAAATCTCAATGATTGTGCCAAATATTGGAGACTAGTTGGTAAACTTATCTATCTCATAGTACCTAGACCAGATACTTCTTTTGTCGTTGGGTTAGTGAGTCAGTTCATGCATCAACAAAAAGAATGCCATTGGAATGCTGTGATGAGAATATTATAGTACATCAAGAAATCTCCTATAAAAGGCTTGCACTATAAAGAAAATGGTCACATTAATGTGGAGGCTTACTCTGATGCTGATTATGCTGGTTCCACTCATGATAGGAGGTCTACCTCGGGCTATTGTACCTACATGGGGGAAAACTTAGTCACTTGGAGGAGTAAGAAACAAAATATGGTGGCTCGCTCGAGTGCTGAAACTGAATACAGAGCCATGGCTCACACTGCTTGTGAGTTGATGTAGATAAAGACTCTTCTTGAAAAACTTGGATTTATGTTTGCTAAGCCTATGACTATGCATTATAACAATCAATCTGTCATCTACATCACCAACAATCCTATTTTTCATAAGAGAACTAAGCATATTGAGGTTGACTGTCACTTCGTTCAGGATGCTATTCTATCCAAGAAAATTATTAGTCCTTACACATCTTCAAAGGAACAAACAGCCGATGTCTTCACTAAGGCCCTTGGGTCTACCAGATTCAGTTATCTTTGTAACAAGTTGGGCATGATTGACATTTATGCTCCAACTTGACGGGGAGTGTTAGAAATAAACATTCCTTATTTACTCTTTTGTTTTATGTATTAGATATGATAACTTATCTTATTCCTATGGCACAACATACTTGTACACATATATATATTCTTGAGTTAACTAATGATAAGGGGACTTTTCTCTTCTTTCTCATCAAAAAGTATGAAATATCTATTACGTTGTAAGAGGTCTCGTGGAAAGACCACATATATTCGAGTGCACCAGCTCCAAATGTTCAGATGCTCTATACTTAGCCTTCTTGGGAAATGGAGCTCTATGCATTTTACCGAATTCACAACTCTCATAGACATGTGAGAGTTTTCCTTTGATAGGATTCAGACCAATCGCCATGGAGCTATCAGTCAATCTTTTCAGATAATCAGTATTAATATGACCATATCGACAATGCCAAACTCTATCAACATCATACATTTCAGCTTTAAGAGCACACTTGGTTTCATAAGGATTGAATGAAAATAGGTTGTTTTCAACTACCTTCACTTTGATTAATTCAAAAGTTTTCGATTTATCACTAAACATTGTGCATTATTTACCTTCAAACAGTAGTGTGAATCCCTCCTTCATCAGTTGTCCCACACTCTGAAGACTAGAGTCTAGCTCAGGAACGGACAGAATGCTTCTGATTGTCTTCTATCTATGTTCATCAACAAAAATATCACATCGTCTCGGAGCTTTGCGAACAGTGCCATCCCCAAACTTAACATTAGTAGTGTGTTTGTGATCCAGTTTGACAAACCACCCTTTTTCAGCAGTCATGTGGTTACTACAACCACTATCGATGTACCAGTTCTGTGATTTGTTCTCATGAATACTTGCCATCAGGATTACCTCCTCTTCTTTCTTTTCTTCAGCAATATTGGCCATATTCAAATGTTTTGCTTTAAGTCGACAAAACCTTTCTATGTAACCAAATATTTTACAGTAGAAGCATTGTATTTTTTTTCTCGATTATTGAATTTAACAGTTGCATTACTAGTTTCATTAGACTGACATTTGTGTTCACTTTTTACTTCATCCTCATTTGATGATTCTTCGGCAATAGATATGTTCTTGTAACTTGATTCTGATTTCTGGTAATAGTGCTTCAACAATGGGAGCTTCTTCTTGTCATCTATGTGACTTGATTTCAAGGCTTGTTCTAATCTCTTTTCTTCATGTCGCTTCATTCTTTCAAAATAGGAAAGCAGTTATCCTAACAACTCATCCGAGGTTATTTCCTCGGTGTCGTTTCCCTCCTCTATAGCAGTGGCCACATGGTCAAATTTCTCCGGCATGCTTTGGAGAATTTTTTCAATTATTCACAGCTTTGTTACTTGTTCACCATACCTCCGCATCTGGTTAACCATTTTCATTTGATATAGTCCTCTTCCTTCATAAACATACTCTCAAATTGACGCCTGAGAGTTTGTCTTTTGACCTTTAGTACCTTTGTTGTTCCTTGAAAAGTATTTTTAAGGATCAACCATGCATCATGTGATGTATCAGAAGAGGCAATACATTTGAATACCTTTGAATCAACAACTTGTTGAATGTGGCTGAGAGCTTTTGCATCCCCTCTTCCTGGTCTCTCTCAATGCTCCAACAGTCAATCCTTCTTTCGAGTAACCTAGATTCACCAACTCCCATAAATCTTGGGAGATGAAGAATGTTCTCATCATGATGCTCCAATCCTCAAACTTAGCACCATCAAATACAAATGCAGATATTTATACTAGTTTTAATACTTCTCTATTACATTTAAAATTTCAAATGTTGCTTCTAACTAATTGCACGATTAGTTTGTTTCTAGCAGTTGAATTGAATCTACTGTGTCCATTTGTACATTAGTTCCAGAATCATTCAAACTCCTTTTGACTCTTCTAGATATGAGTTACCTTTTAACAATCTAGCACTACACTTAGGGATGTTCACGGGTCGAGTCGAGTTTAGAGAAAAAATTAATCCGACCCGACCAAGTATAATCGGGTCGAGTCAGGTTTAGGGAAAAAATTGATCTGACCCAACCAAGTATAATCGGGTCGGGTAGTCGGGTTTACCTGTTTAGAAAAAAAATGAGTTTTTAACAATATTTAAAAAAAAAAATTAAAAAAAATAATAAAAATTATTTTTCAATATAAATATTTTAAAAATAATTAAAAAAATATAAAAAATTTGGGTCATCGGGTTTTAAATATTGAAACCCGGACCCGACCCGATTATAATCGGGTTTCAAATATTTGAACCCGATCCGACCCGACCCGATTGGTTTGGGTCGGGTCGGTTTCTCGGGTTCATTGGGTCGGGTTTGACCCATGAACAGCCCTAACTACACTAACACTAGTGCATTTAGGGTTTTCTTACTATCACCTCGCTACCAAACTCTCCTCCTCGACTGCTTCATCATCGGTTCCGACGCCTTTCCCCTCGACCAGTATATGGAAGCTCAAATGCTCGTTATAACTCAAAGTCTTTGGTTGTCGTGTCATCCATGGCTCCCTTCCCAAGAAGGATTCCTTGCTCCGTCGTCGTGTTCCACTACCTGATAATTTATATCGAGTTTATAAGATGAATCCAGAATCCCCCGCTCTTCTATTTCTTCATTGCAGTCATGCTAATCGAATTTGGCACACCTCTCTACTTCCTCTTCCAAACCGTCACATAATGTCTTCGATTCATGATTGGTGGCTCTTGGCAAGGACTGCCTTGTGCAGTAACCTGACTTTGCTTTGTTGGATTCTCTGGGGTATTTGGAAGACAAGGAATGCTTGTCACTTTGATTCCAAGGATGCTTGGCCGGATGCAACTCTTCGATTAGCTCAATCTTTATGGTTGAACACACGTTCGCTGATAGAAGTAACTCCAATGCCAAAGCAAGCTCCATCATTCACACATCCAAATGTCAATGAGTGCAAGAGTGGAAAACATTGATGGTAAATATTATTTGTTGAATATCTTATATTTATCCTATTATTATTATGCATTTATCTTTTTATTATTGATGTTTATCTTATGTTGGATAGCTTAGCTTATTCTTTGTCAGACTTATTTTATTCTCATGTAATCTCTATATTTCCTCGTATTGAGATGAATAATATATTTTTGGACATTGGGGCTTAACATGGTATGAAAGCCCTAAGGTTTTTCTTTTTTTCTATTTTTTTCTAATTTTTTTTTTATTGTCATACGCTGTTCGAAGCGTCAGCCGTACGAACCAACCTAGGTTTTTGTGCCGCATCTCCATGCGGCGCCTCGGATTCCGCACCACGTCTCCACCCGTTGATCTCTTCTACAGCATCTTCACGACATCTTCTCAACACCTCAAGGCATCTCCTTGAACAATATTTCCCAAACACAATATATTTTTGCTCAGCACCTTCTCCACGCCACTCCCTAGGTGCTGATCTCTGCATCTACACCTTTCCAAGTTTCCAGAATTGCTATCTTTATTAATCTATAATTTCTCAAGACAACAATCGACCATAACACTATGTTTGGATAACTTTGAGTAAGGAATTTGAAGGGGGAGGGATTTGAAGGAGTTTGAAGGATTTTGGAAGGAAAAGGATTTGGAGGTTTTTGAAAGGGTTTTAAAAACTTTGTTTGGTTAAACTTTATGAAGGATTTGGAGGGATTTGGATGGATTTGGTAGACTACTATGCTCTCGTTTATAATAATATATATTTTTATTCTAAAGATATTTTTGTAATTTAACTATTTTCAATTCATTAACTCTTCAAATTCCTCCAAAATTTTTCATTTTGAGGGTTTTGAAAATGAGTTCTAGGAGAAATTTGAAGGGATTTAAAACCCCTTCAAATTTCTTAAAAAAATTATTCAAATAAAATATTTTAAATTCCTCCAAAATTCTCTCCTTTCGAATTCTTTCGAAATCTTTCAAAATTCTTAATTGAGATTCCAAATAAGCAAGTACAGTACAGCAGCCATCAAGACAGCAAACATTATTATTGATCAAGTCCTAAGACAACAAATACATATAAAAGATTGCTTGTATGCAGGCTCCTACACTGTCTCTTTGCGAGGCAGCCACCTACCCTGCCTATTCCCAAGGCAAGCATATGCATCCTGCCTATTCCAGTCACTTTTGCAGGCAAGTTTTAAGACAGTTTTTATTGCACCTCGGGCTTCACGTCGCACCAAGGAGTGCCAAATTTCAAGCAAATTTGTTGCGCCTCGATCTTAGTACCTTTGCTGATTTTTTTGGTACGTACGCTGTTCTATTAAGCATTGCGCCTTGACAATTCCACTCCTAGCTACGTTTTCGGGTACTGCTGCGCTAGAGTTTACAAGTGACGCCTCGATTTCCATGCCGCATCTCCACGCGGTGCCCGCCTCAACTTTCGTGCAACTTTCCAGATTTTTCCAACCTACCTTTTGAGATAGAATTTAAGCAATTCTGTCTTCTAGGTCTCTCGTTTCAAATTATTTTTATTATTATAGCTCTTATATATCATGTCGAACATAGTGATACATCCAAGACAACCTCCTATGGGATTAGAAGACCACAAGCCCAAACCACTACTCCTACTCAGGCATCCACCTGGAGCATAAATTCTTCAGCAACTACTAAAACACAGACATATACTATGTTATCAGGTGGATGCATAAATTCTTCAGCAACTACTAAAACACAGACATATACTATGTTATCATCTCCAGGTTAGGGTATGAAATTTTTTTATAGATTACCTCCTCTTTCATAACCATGCCTTCTATTTCTGGGGTTGCAGCTACTATCTATTCTGGTATGCTTGACTCTGGTGCTTCCAATCATATGTCAAGTAACAAGAGTTTTTTTTTTTCAAAATTGCATATTACCTACAACATTCTGTTCGCTTAGCTGATGGCTCTGTATCACCTATTCAGGGTTTAGGATCTATAGTTGCATATGATAATTTGAATCTTGACAATGTACTTTACCTACCAAAATTTTCTATTAACTTGCTCTCCATTAGCCAACTCACTAAAGATCATAATTGTTTAGTGATTTTCTTCCATTCACATTGTATTATATATACAATGGGAGGAAGATTGGTGGGGGAGCTGAATCCATAGGTCTCTATCTTCTATCTTCGTGTTTACTTATGGCTCATCACTCTACTTCTTTTTACCAATGGGATTATCGACTAGGTCACCCATTTTTTGAAAAACTTAAAAATGTTCTCCATAAGTATGTTCCTTTTACTCCTTTCAAATGTGAAGCGTGTGAGTTAGGCAAACACCACAGAGTATCCTTTTCCACGGAGCTTGAATCCGCGTAGTGAGTCTAGGTTTACTTTAATCCATTATGATATTTGGGATCCTAGTCCTGTTGAGAGTCGTATAAGATACAGGTATTTTGTTACCTTCGTTGATGACCACACTCGTATGACGTGGTCTACATAATGAAATATCGATCTGAAGTATTTTCTGTATTCTAAAATTTTTATTCAGAAATAAAAAATTAATTTAGTATCTCTGTTAAAAAATTACGTACTGATAATGCTCGTGAATATCTTCATTCTGATTTTGTTAAATTTTATAATTCTCAAGACAATATTCATGAAACATCTTGTTCTTACTCATCTCAACAAAATGGAATTGCCAAGCGCAAAAATTATCATCTCTTAGATATTGCCAGAACTTTGATGTTTCACATGAATGTACTTAGGTACTTTTGGGGGGGATGTTATTCTTACAACTACTCATCTCATCAACCGGGTTACTTCCTCTGCCTTGGGAACAAGTCATCATATTCCATCATTTATCCTAATACACCCTTATTTAAGGTTTCCCCCAAAACTTTTGGATGTATTTGCTTTGCTCATACTCTTGGACCTGGTGATGACAAACTATCCCCGAGGGGCGGTGAAGTGCATCTTTATTGGATATTCTCGCACCCAAAAAGATTATCGATGTTATGAACCAAGAACTAGGAAACTTTTTACAACTGCTGATGTAACATTCTTTAAATATACACCCCTTTTCACCTCTTCTGAAAATCCTCGGGTTCCCAATATTGAGTCTATTCCACTTCCTCCTCCTGTAGATGTGTCATGCACCTCCCACTTCTAGTATTCGTTTACAGGTTTATTAGAGGAGACATAAGAAAGTAGATGCATCCTCAGGACAACAGACCTCTCTTCCTACTCCTCAATCTCAACAAGATCATTCTCCTTAACTTGAAATGTCTATTGCCCTTCGTAAAGGTAAATGTCATTGTACAACTCATCATATTAGTCATTATATCTCGTTTACTTGACTATCACAACTTTTTGTGAGTTTACATTATCCTTGTCTACCATCTCTATTCCTAAGACTTACCACGAAGCTAGCTCTGCTCAACCCTAAATGGAAACATGCTATGGATGAGAAGATGACTACTCTCAGGGCTCGACAAACTTGGGATCTTGTACAGTTACCTTATGGCGCTAGATCGGTGGCTTGCAAATAAGTCTTTACTATGAAATATCTGCCAAATGGGTCGATTGAGCGCTATAATGCTCGTCTAATTACTAAGGGTCTCACTCAAGAATATGGGGTTGATTACTTTGAAACTTTTTCTCTAGTGACTCGGCTCAACTCCGTTACAATTCTCATTTCTATAGCAATTAATTCTGGATGGAGCATGTTTCAGATGGATGTAAAAAATATCTTTCTCTATGATGATTTAATAGAAACAGTCTTTATGGAGCAACCTCCTAGGTATGTTACTCGTGAGGAGAATTATGTTTGCAAACTAAGGAAAGCTATATATGGACTCAAGCAAAGTCCCCAGGCCTGGTTTGATAAGCTTAGCAGAATTGTCTCAGAAATTGGACTCAAAGGATGCAAGGCCAATTACTCTGTCTTTACCAACCACTCTGCGGCTGGGAGCATTATTCTTGCAGTATATGTGGATGATATTATTCTTACAGGTAGCGATAAAGAAGGGATTGACAAAGTAAAAGACCACTTGCAGAAACATTTTGTTACCAAAGACCTTAGAAGACCAAAGTACTTTCTAGGCATCGAATTTGCCTACAATTCCACGGGGGGTAGTCTTATCTCAGAAAAAGTATGTCATGGATCTTCTCCATGAAGTAGGCTTTCTTGGTTGTAAACCTGTTGAAGTCCCTATTGAGACTCAACTCATTCCGACACTCGAGGGTGAAAATAATTTTGACGACCCAGCAAGGTTTCGTAGATTGGTCAAAAAGTTGATATATCTTATGGTGACTCAACCAAATATTTCTTTCACAATTGGAGTGATAAGTCAATTTATGCATAAGCCAAAATATTCTCATTAGAATTGTGTGTTTAGGATCTTGCACTATATTAAGAAATCACCAGGATATGACTTATGGTATATGAAAAATGGTCACATAAAAGTTGAAGGCTACTCTGATGCAGACTATGCCAGTTCTCCTCATGATAGGAGGTCTACCATAGGATATTGCACATATGTAGGAGAAAATCTAGTTACTTGGAGGAGTAAAAAATAAATTGTGATAGCTCGATCTAGTACAAAGGATGAATATAGGGCTATGGCACACACTGCTTGTGAACTAATGTGGGTTTATAATTTAATCAAAGAGCTAGAAATTTCTTGTAATGAGCTCATGACTATGTATTGTGATAATCAATCTATCATTTATATCGCCAATAATCATATCTTTCATGAAAGGGCTAAGCACATTAAAGTTGTCTGTCACTTCATTCGGGATGTTGTTCTTTCCAAGAAAAAATGTCACTTCTCACACTCCATCACTAGAACAACTTGTTGATATCTTCACCAAGGCACTCAGTTCTACTCGATTCAGGCTTCTTTGTGACAAGCTAAGCATGATTAATATCTATGCTCCAACTTGAGAGAGAGTGTTGAATATCTTATATTTATCCCGTTATTATTATGCATTTATCTCGTCATTGTTGATGTTTATCTTATGTTGGATAGCTTAGCCTATTCTCTGCCTCAGGCTTATCTTATTCTCATGTAACCTATATATTTCCTCATATTGAGATGAATAATATACTTGGACTTTGGGGCTTAACATTATTAATTTAATATGTTTTATCACAATTGATATGCTCCAAAATAGCAATCCTTGCTACTTTTAGTGGAGCTACCTCCTTTATAAACAGAAGTCATGTATGTGTACTTTGAGTCAAGGAAGAATCTCAATATATAATCTTCTTCTATCTCGCATTCCTCTCTCTCTCTCTCTCTCTCTCTCTCTCTACAATTCTTTCATGATATCAGAGCCCAGACAATCAATACATATTCTTCTCTCTCTCTATCTCTCTCTTTCTCACATTCCTCTCTCTTTCTCACATTCTTTCATGTACGTGGTACACCATTGTTGATTTTTTCACATATAGAAATCACAACAATGACATCTGAGGTCAACTCATCTCAAGATAAACCGATATCGATATTATCATCTACCTCCTTATCTCTTCCTACAAATACAATACTATTTCTTCCTTTGAAGTTGACACGCGACAACTACCTACTATGGAAGACACTTTCTTCTTCTACTGCGTATGTATGATCTTCTCAATGTGGTTAATAACAACCATCCCTTGTCCCATCTCCACAGATCCAACATATGAAGCGTGGATAAAGAATGATCAATTGGTGTTAACATGTCTTGTAAAGGATCGCGCCTTGAAGAAAAGTTTGCTCACAGGAGAAAATAAGGATGACCTTTATCGTATCTCACCGACCTATCTTACTGCTCTTGTCGGAGAACACACTAGCACGTCCTCTTGGCATGCTCGACTAGGCCATCCTTCCCTTAGACTTGTTCATCAAATTATCATTCGCCATAGTTTACCTACTTACTCGCACTTGTTGTCATCTATTTGTCCTGCATGTATGAAAGACAAAAGTCACAAAATTACCTTTCTCCTTATCTAAACATGTTTACTTGTCTCCACTTGAACTTATTCATTAAGATGTTTGGGGACCAACTTCTATATTGTCTAACAATGGTTTCTCTTATTATGTTATCTTTGTCGATGTATTTAGTATGTTTACTTGGCTTTTTTTGATGAAGCGTCGATCTGAGCTTTTTGATATCTTTTCTCGCTTTCATCGACATATGGAATGCTTCTTTAATTGCAAAATAATGTTATGACCAAAATTTTAATAATTATATTTTGTCCTTCAACAGGGGATCGTAGGCTTGAGTTAGCACAGGCTGACGAAAAATCTCAGGATTGATTTCGGGTAAGCAATTGACGTGGAAAAATTTATAAGTTTTTTTAAAATTTATAATTTCTCTGTGATTTAGCATGCCATGATGAGAGGGGACCTCGAGTCGAGTCTAGCGGTTCAATCGAAACTAGAATCGGAGTTAGAACGAGTTAGATATGGATTTTATAAGCCGAATTGCTTAAGGGGGCATTTTGGTCATTGGGGCTTAACTAAACCCATAAAACCTCACCTAGGGGCGTACGGCTGGGGGTTTAGCCACACGCCACCCGAGGCAAAGAAAGAGAGGAGGGGCGACGTCGAGTAGGGAGGGAGATATTTGGAAGTCGGATTCCGCGAGTTCGTCGGCATTGATCGTAGGATGGTCTCTAGGTTCTTCTTCCTCTCCGTTTCTTCCAAAAGGTGAGTGAAAATAGCCCTCTTCCCCCCATCTCCCTCTTCTCGCCGCCGCCCCTATGAAAGGGGTTTTCTCGAATTTTTGTGTGGTTTTTCTCGCATTGGATTCAATCAATAGGTTTATGGAATTTTGCATTGTTGTCGTGGATTTTTGGTTCAAATTTTGGGGCTTGGCCGCATGCTTCAAGGTGAAAAGTAGAGGAGCTGCCGGCCCCTCTTCCTCAAATTCTTGATAGAACTCCTTGGTTTCTTGATGGTATTTCTTTAATCTTGATGCTATATTGTTAAGGGTACTATATTGTTGAGGGTGGAACTTAGGGTGTGCCGCCCCTTCCTAGGAGGTTTCCTAGGAACTCTAAGGGTCGGCCGGCCCCAATAGATCATGTAGATGATATTCAGAATTGATAAAACATAGGGACTTTACATTAGGTGGATATTTATATGTTGTTAGGACATCCTTAAGTGTAGAGACCTATACTTAGGGAAACTATGGAACCTAGGTACACTTAGAGACATATGGACCCTAGGATGAACATTGCATTGAGGTGACCCCATGGAGGGTGTGTAGGTGCCGAACCCCCCTTTGGGAAAATACTCGGGTAAGGGTAGGCCGGCCCTATGAATTAGGGTCTTGGTTCACAAGGAGTTTAGCTTACCATCGTTACGTGCTGATTACGTTTTAATGATGCATTGTGTGATTTATCTTCATGCTTAATATTACTAGTGGTCACATGTCATCTTATTTCGATACATGCTTATGTCATGCGCCTATGTTGGTATGCGGGTTGAGATATAATTAATTGTCTTATGACGTGTTGTGTGTGTGTATATATATATATTCATGGCCTATTTGTGTTATGGTTTATAATTATGTAGCATGTACATTATGACTTTTAGACATGTGAGATGCGATGTATGACATGAGGACATGGAGGGGCCGAGGTATGGCCATAGCATATTTATGATATACATGTTATGTGGATGTTATCATCTTCCTTAGTATGATATGTATGTATGTGTGCTTTGCTTGATGCATGATCTTGGAAGAGACGATGTTGGGTGCTAATTTCGAATCTCGATCGGTGAGGGCAACATATGCCCCAAAGAGACGATTCCGAAGAGCCCGTTCCGGTGAGGGGAGGGTATGCCCCAAAGAGATGGTCCTGGGCTGGGTGGTAGCATGGAGGCCACACCGACTACCTACCCTATGTGGGTATATTGGACCGACGGGTCCCGGATGACTTGCTTGCTATTGGGTGTGTTTATTGATATGACTTATTACCTGTTAAAGATGGTTATGTTATCGGTTGATGTGCTATGTTGTACAAGTGGTGGGTTGCGTATGGTTATACTATACATGGTTGAGATATTTTTATGCTTGTTGTTATATCATGTATGGATGAGTAGATATGCATGTTGGTAATTTTCTTATGAGCTATACTCTTACCTATTATATGCTTATTTACTTGTCGGATTTTTATTGATGGATATGGTGGTTTGAGGACTGATCCACTCACTAAGTCATAGTTGGACTTACCCTTTATTGTGTTGTCTTTTTCAGCACCTGAGTGTGATCAGAGAGGTAGGGATGTAGTAGCGCAGCTGGTGACGGCGGGGATAGTGGATCTCATGATATGTCGTGGTCGGAGTGGATGCCCGAGTCTTAGATTCATTTTTATTTGTTTTATTGAGTCATGTGGACTTACACTAGGTTTTATTTCCGCAATATTATGTTGAGAGGTTTATTCATGTTTTAAATGACTTTATTTTTAGAGGGTTTTGAGCATTTGAATATTAAACTTCTTGGTCGGTGAAATTATAGATATTATATTTATATTTGCAGTAGTCCAAATGGTTTTATAAAATGTTCGGGTCTTATAATTGCATTTGTGGTTTGGTTGGGTTAGGCTTCGAGTATGTGTGGTACTCTAGCCGGTCATGCTTGCGTTTGGGGCGTGACAATGTGGTATCAAAGCGGGTACGACAATAGGATATTGGGTATCGTATGGGGGCATTGCTAGCGTGTTTGCATATTGTATATCCTAGTCACGAGATCGACGACTGAACATGCGCACCAACGGCGGTACGTATTTATGACATTTTTTTTATTGTTTATATATTAAATTGTGTGCATATTGCTTTCTTACCTTTAGAAATGAAAGCACATGTTGATGTTGTGTTGAGTGGTAGCAGAAGTAACAAGCACATATTGCTATCATATATCCCACTAGTGTTGTTTCAAAGGGAAAAAATGCACAACAGAGCCGCCGCAAATTCACAATCCCTCCATGACTATACATCGGCACAACTACCTGCAAATTTTCTCATGTGTGTTGCGTCGGCACTCTGCTTAGACCTCCTTACACGCTTGTAGTCGTAGCCAACTCACCAAAATGCACAACAGAGTCGCCGCAAATTCACAATCCCTCCATGACTATACATCGGCACAACTACCTACAAATTTTCTCATGTGTGTTGCGTCGGCACTCTGCTTAGACCTCCTTACACGCTTGTAGTCGTAGCCTCTAACCTTCTTTGCACGGCTACAAGCTTCACCTAGCTAGCTGTCACGTGCCATGCACCTGAAGGCGAAAACGTAGACGAGGCTGGCGAAGACGCATGTCAAATCAGTGACATGGAACTGGGAGTGCCAGGTGGACATGCAAGACATGAACGACGATGTCCGCAACGATTCGAAGATTATGAGATGTAAAGTAGAACACGTGTAATGAGCGCATTGGTTAATGATTTGAACGGAGAGATATATAAGAGGGAATTGTAATCAATCGACGGGGATGAAGTTTCAATTTCTCTCCACTCTCTTCTGCGTTCTCTCCAGATCTACTTCTTCCTCTTCTTCTTCTCCTTCTCACCTCCATCTCCCTCTCTGATCTATCTGATCCTATATCAATTGGTGCTTTCATTGTCTCAAGTCAGCTTCATCAGAGGCAATGGAGACTCGGGGGCAAGCGATAGCAGAGTCGCTGAAGACGCTCCATGAATCAAGCGCCCGCCATGACCAGATCTTGGGGACTCTACAGGCGAGCTTGGAGGCGCAATAGCAGACCTTAGAGCTACAAAGGCAATCAATGGAGACACAACAAAAGTTGCTACAAAATGTAACCTCTCAAATAGCTATTTTAAATAATCAGTTAGTTCAATTGAATAAACCTATGACTGAGATCACCGGATCGAGCGGAGTGGCACATTCTTACAAGGGTAAGAGCATTCGAGGGGATGAAGAGGAATTTCCTTTTCCCCCAAAGCCACCACAGATCGAGTTACCAATTTTTGATGGCATCAATGCAGAATATTGGATCACCACTGCTGATGATTTTTTTGATTTTTACGGCACGGAGGATCAACACCGTGTGATGATGGCATCATTTAGGATGGAAGGAACAACGAAATGATGGTTTCATTGGATGCAAAGACGCAAGCAATTAGCCGGATGACGCCACCTGGTAGAGGCTATTCAGCGAAGATTTTAGCCCACGGATCTCGAATCTCCGGAGGGTCATCTTACAAAATTGATTCAATTGACAACGATGGAGGATTATGAGGGAAGGTTCGAGGAACTGGCCTTGTGAACCACGCAGCTATCCGAAGCCTTTCTTATAAACTACTTCATATCGGGGCTGCGACCCGACATCAAGACTGAATTGCTGACCCACCAGCCTACGACGATGCATGAGGTAGTGATATGGCAAAGAGATACGAAGCCAAAGTGACTGCAACAAAAAGGTTCATGACTACTTATACTTCAAACAGAAATCTACCGTTGTTGCCCACACTAGCTCAGGGAGCAATTCATTCGAGTTTACCAGATAAAATGGCCAATGGGATGACGCAATCAAATCGTCCATTCATCAGTAGCCAACCCAGGAGTTACAAAATAGGGCCTCGAAGGCTATCTTTTGCAGAAGCTCAAAAACGACGTGAATAGGGATTATGCTACTATTGCGATGATAAATTTACTTGGGGACATCGCTGCAAAACACCTCAGCTGTTCATGCTAGATGAAGGGCAACATGTTGATAACAGTGATGAATTAGCACAAAAAAACTCAGAGAATGTACCTGAAGGTGAAGAAGTTGACTCTACTGAACAGTCACTTATCTCTTTCAATGCCTTATCAGGTTGTTCTCTATCTATGACTCTAAGATTTAAGGGATCAATCGGAGGTCACAGTGTGCAGATTCTGCTGGATGGGGGAAGCACACATAACTTCATCCAGGGCAGAGTTGTCAAATACTTGAGTTTGCAAATTGAGCCAGCTCCTAATTTTGGGGTAATGGTCGGTAATGGAGCCAGGATTCAAAGCGAAGGGATGATCAAACAACTCTCGATGACCATTCAAGGCACTACCATTACAATCGAATTCTATGTATTGCCTATAAGAGGGTCAGATGTGGTCTTGGGAGTGGCATGGATGGCCACTCTAGGACCTGTCATGATGAATTATGGACAGCTAACCTTCGAGCTTCAACTGGGAGAACAGAAACACGTATGGAGAGGGGAATCAAACAGTATGAAGGAACCTATCCAATGCAATGCATTGAGAAGATTATATGGGACCCAAGTAATAGCTGAGCTCTATCGTCTGGAGTTGAATACTGATCAACTAGTAGTAGTCGAGCCAGAGCAGATGGAAATCAAACAACTGCTAGAGAATTACTCGACCATTTTTTCTAAACCACAAGGATTACCTCCAAGAAGGAGCACAAACCATTACATTCACCTACTGCCCAATCAATTACAGGTGAATGTACGATCGTATAGATACCCTCACTTCCAGAAAGGAGAAATAGAATGCTAGGTACAAAGCATGCTCCAAGATGGCATCATCCAGCACAGCACCAACCCCTTCTCTTCGCCTGTTCTGTTGGTGAAGAAGAAGGATGGCACGTGGCGTTTCTGTGTTGATTATCGCGCACTTAACGCAGTAACAATTAAGGATCGTTTTCCGATCCCGACGGCCGACGAGCTCTTTGATGAGCTAGGAGGTGCAAAGGTTTACTCCAAACTGGACTTACTATCGGGTTATCATCAGATAAGGGTGCAGGCTGAGGATGTTCCAAAGACAACGTTTCGAACGCACGAAGGGCATTATGAATTCCTCGTTATGCCCTTCGGCTTAACAAATGCACCCGCGACATTTCAATCCACCATGAACCAGGTATTTCAACCTCTTCTGCGAAAGTTTGTGCTAATCTTTTTCGATGATATCCTTGTGTACAGCCAAACCTACGAAGAACACTTGTATCATTTGGAGACTATGCTACAAGTATCGTGTTTCCATGGATTAGTAGCAAAGAAGTCCAAGTGCTTCTTCGGATGCTCGACCATTGAATATTTGGGACATGTTCTCTCTGATGCAGGTCTGCAAGTCGACTTGAACAAAGTTAAAGCTATTCAAGTGTGGACGCAACCTGCAAATACTAAAGGCGTACGAGGCTTTCTGGGGTTAGCTGGATATTATAGGCATTTCATTAAGGGATTTGCCAATATCGCAGCTCCTTTGTCGGATTTACTGCGCAAAGATAGCTTTGAATGGAATGAACAGGCTCAACAAGCTTTTGAGCAGCTGAAAACACTACTGAGCCAAGCCCCGATACTGACGTTATCGGACTTCAACAAAACATTTGAGATTGAAATTGATGCGTTGGGAGTGGGGATAGGTGCTGTGTTAATGCAAAATGGACAACCAATGGCTTACTACAGTAAGAAGTTGTCTCCAAGAATGCAAGCTTCACCAGCGTACCACATAGAGATGTACGCTATTACTCAGGCTGTTGGCAAGTGGCGGCAGTACTTATTGGGTCGACGCTTCACTATTATCACTGATCAAAGAGCTTTGAAGGAGATGACCAATCAAACAATACAAACTCATGAGCAGCAGAGGTGGGTCATGAAGCTCCTGGGCTACGATTTTGAAGTTAAATATCGGGCTGGGAAGTTAAATGTCATTGCTGATGCCTTATCAAGACAATTCACCAATCAGTATATGGCCTTGGTATAGCCAATCTTTGGAATATTGGAAGAAATTAAGAAGGCAAATAGAGAAGACCCAGAACTACAAAGCTTAAGGCAAAAGGTGATGGACGGAGCTGATGATGGTAAGAAGCTAACCATACGAGAAGGGCTAGTCCTATACAAACAAAGGTTCCTGATACCAAAAGATAAAGCTCACCGAACCAGGATTCTAGAGGAGTATCACAGCTCTCTGTCGGGAGGCCATGCTGGAGTTGACATAACTTATAGACGACTAGCAGCCAGCTTCTACTGGAAAGTAATGCGGAATGATGTGGAAGCTTTCATCCGAGAATGCCAAATATGCCAGAGGATGAAAATAGAACAGTTATCTCCTGCGGGACTGTTGCAGCCTTTCCCTATTTCGGAGGAAGTCTTTGAAGACATAGCAATGGATTTCATCACCAACTTGCCGAATTCAGAAGGAAAGACTGACATCCTTGTAGTTGTGGATCGACTGACCAAATATGGTCACTTCTTGACTTTACCCAGGAATTATGGTAGTGAAAGAGTGGCCAAGGCATTGGTGGAAGGAGTGATTAAACTCCATGGGATGCCTCGATCGATCATAAGTGATCGAGATGGACATTTCGTAAGCAGCATATGGAGAGAGCTGACGCGACTACAAGGGATCGATCTTAAGTTCAGCCCAGCATATCATCCCCAGACCGATGGCCAAACAGAGGCCTTGAATCGCTGTCTGGAGATGTACTTGCGGAGCTTTGTATCAGAGGAACCGACTGCTTGGGCCAAATACCTACCGTGGGCAGAGCTCTGGTACAACACTTCGTACCAATCTTCAGCCGGCATGAGCCCATTTCGGGCATTATATGGCCGAGAGCCACCCACACTTCTGTGGTATATTCCAAGGTCGGCAAAGAACCCAACAGTCGACCGAGGCTTGATCAGAAGGGATGAAGTCATCCGTCAGTTAAAAGATAACCTAACTCACGCGCAACAACGTATGAAATCCCAAGCTGATAAACATCGTCGAGAGGTCTCTTATGAGGTAGGTGAATGGGTTTATATTAAACTTCAACCCTATCGTCAATTGTCGCTGAGATTAAGGAGGCACCAAAAACTGGGAGCAAGGTTCTTCGGTCCCTTCCAGATAATGAAGAAAATAGGACAAGTAGCCTATCAATTGGAGCTACCTTCGAACGCCAAGATTCACCCGGTGTTTCATGTCTCAGTGTTGAAGCCATGCAGAGGGCAGCCAGATGTCCAAGTGACGCCAATCTTGCTGCTGAGATCAATTACGGAAGGAAAAGAAAAGGAAAATGTAGAGGATGCTACACCGGAGAACACTGAGGCAGAATCAACAGCAGCGAAAGCTGGCGGAAATAACCTTGAGGATAAGATTTTGTTTGAACGAAGGGGCAATGTCACATGCCATGCACCTGAAGGCAAAAACGTAGACGAGGCTGGCGAAGACGCACATCAAATCAGTGACGTGGAACTGGGAGTGCCAGGTGGACATGCAAGACGCGAACGACGACGTCCGCAACAGTTCGAAGATTATGAGATGTAAAGTAGAACACGTGTAATGAGCACATTGATTAATGATTTGAACAGAGAGACATACAAGAGGGAATTGTAATCAATCGAGGGGGATAAAGTTTCAATTTCTCTCCACTCTCTTATGCGTTCTCTCCCGATCTACTTCTTCCTCCTATTCTTCTCCTTCTCACCTCCTTCCTTCTCCGATCTATCCGATCCCGTATCTCTAGCCCACCTCTCTTCCTCTCCGATCCTAATCTTGAGCGACCGCCATCTCTTTGCATCATTGCACCTGCCTTAGGATCTTTGCATAGCTAAGAGTGCCAACTTCGTCCTTTGACCTCCTTGCATAACTATAAGCACCACCTGCATCGCCTCCACCTAGCCCCCTTTTATTGTCATCGCATGCTACTTTACACCTGCATCGCCTCTCTGCCTCCCTGCTGCATGTGCACAAATTCACAATCAATTGCTCGAGCTATTTGATACATTGATTGATTGAGACCTTTAATTTAATATTTTCACTTATATGCTGATAATTTCATATTCAATTTGACATTTACGTGTAATGTGCTCGGTGTTTGTTCGTTTGAGAATTTCATATTTATAAATGAATTGTTATGTGTTTGGTAAGAAATAAAACTTATGTAATTGTAACATGTGCATTGTTCAATGTTTTTTTTATCCCGTGTTTGATAGTTTCATATTGATAATTTACTGTCCATATTAGATAATATGATTTATGTGAATTATAACTACTAGAATTATCGTTGTCATCGACGATTTATGTCGTTGCTGAACTGTCGATGACGACTATCACGGACGACTTGCATCGTGGCAAAAAACTATCACTTATGTGCGCGTCTCAGATAATTTATGACGGTCAGGAGCGACCGTCCCAAGTAATTATCAGCGACAGCGCGCGCTGTGGCGATTGTTGCTGAAATTAAATTATCAGCTACAACTAGGAGCCGTCGATGATATTATTAGCAATCGTGATATTTAGTACTGCCCAGACAATCAACCAGTTATGATACGCTTTTGGCGACGGCCTAGTGACGGTCAGCCATGGGTAAGCCGTCGCCAAAGTTATATCATGTAACTGAAAAAAATTAAAATTTTAGAAATTTTTGTATACAACAATATTCACACGATACAATCTATTTACAACCACAAAATATCATACACATACAAATACAATTAACCATACAAGTTTTACTTAAATATCACCAATCTAAGCCTAAAACAGAGGCAAACAAGTATCAAAATATCAAATCAAGTATATAAACAACTATCAAGTATCTAAGTCTCATACAGAGCCTAACAAGTATTAAAATATAATCAAAATACAATAAACCAAAATCTCATGGCTGCGGTGAAGACGGTGGAGTTGATAGCGATTGGGTCGAGAGCGTCGACAGGGTCGAGGAGGACGGCTCAGACATCATCGGTATATGAATAATTGCGTAAATCAAATAGACATAAATACTTACCTTGATTATCACGGCCTTGCTATTGACGTATGCCCCCGCCCCATGTCGCCGATGGTGAGTGCGCGCAAACACCTCCATCAGCGAGGGGCGTTGGACGGTGCCATCCTCCGCCACCCACGTGTAACATTAGAATTAGGTCGTCGCTAAAAGCACATCGTAACTAATTGATGGACTGAGCATCACCAAATTATATCACGATTGCTAATAATATCACTGACGGCTCCCAACCGCAGCTGATAATTTAATTTCAACGACAGTTGCCTCAGTCGTTACTGATGTGTTTAGATCAGCGACAACGTTCACGGCTGTCGTTGATAATTACTTGGGACGACCACCCCTAGCCGTCGCAAATTATCTGAGATGCGCACATAAGCGACAGCATTTTGCCACGATTCGAGCCGTCCGTGATAGTCTTCACCGACGATTTCAGCAACGGCATGAGCTGTCGGTGACAGTGATAATTCTAGTAGTGAACCAAACAAAGAAGCTTATTGAAGCATTAGAAAAAAGTAATATATCGAGTATGCGGGAAATAAATCAAGAAACAATACTTAAAAGAGCAAATGATATTCGTCGAGATCATATTATTTTGCATTATTAAGTTTGGTAAAAAAAATTACGCACTTAAAGACTTTTGCACTAAAAATTTTAGAAAATAATATTTTTAGCTACTAAAAAAATACTACAATGATTATTAAAAAATTAATTTGTATTACATTTGACTTAATAGTGTATAATTTAAGCACTTAAATATTTTTACAAAAGTTAGTAATTTAACAACAACAACAATAATAAATTGCATTATGGTTATCAAACTAAATAAATTGTCATCCCAAATTCCCAATGAATAGAAATTCTACGAAATATTCATGGAGGAAAGGGGAAGACATGCCACCTTTCTAGCTTGTTCTTAGCATATTGCACATGTATTATATGATAAAATGTACATGTGTTCAACTAATATCAAGTATTTGAGAAATTGAGAATATATATTTTATTAGCCTTCTTACTTGAGGCACATTCTCATGGTCAACCGACCGAATTGAGGCTTATTATATAAGTTGTAATAGTGAAAGAATTTTTCTTAGGGTTCGACGGTGAAAGCCAATTAGCCAAACAAGTGGGTTGTTTGTATGGAGGTTCATATCTAACAATGTATAAGTCTAGTGATGTCTCAATGACGATTTGTAATGGACGAGGAGTGAATCCAACTGCGCAAGCATACCAAATTATGCGACTACACTTGCGCTATATATTTTCGAGGATTGCTAATGCCATTAAAAATCTAAATTGGTCTTCATGGAGTTTTTTTTTTATTTTAAAAAAAAGGAAACAAGAGCACAATTAGGAGTCAGTTACTCTCCACTTAACTGAAGGATGAAGGATGCATAGGGCCTCCAGTCGTACATTCCTTGTCTTCAGCCAAGTAGGAATATATTCCCCCTTGAGCATCTTCAATTTTATTTATGTCATTCAATATTCTTACAAACACAGTCTCAACTGAAACAACATTATTAATGCCTCTATCTACACTCTCATATCTATCTTTATAGCTATTTATGAAACCCTTGTTAACCGTGTCTTCATTGTTTCTCAGGAACATGCAATTCACATATTCTTCCTCCTCCATTCTTTCATTGAGACCAATCTTGGCTAGGCAGTGTGCTTTCTCATATCCATTTCTTCTTATATGAAACTAGTCTACTATCTCAAATTCCTCTGCTACATCAATCATATCCTTTATCAGCTCCTTCATGAACCAAGGTACCCTCCTTTCCCTATTTAGCATTTTAATCACATTGAAACAATCCGAAAAAATCTTTAGATGTTTGATGTTCATATTTCTTATTTTATTCAGTCCATACCATATAGCCCAAGCCTCGGTCATCATTGGACTTTCAATCATCCTGTAGCAATAGGCCTTAAAAATATTATTTCCCATCTTATCTTCAACATAGACACCAAGACTAGCTTCATGTGTGTCCTCCTTCCATGCTGTGTCACTGAACATTCTATACTCATACTCATCCCAATACTGATTTCTTCCCTGTCTCAGTCATTCCTCACCATTCCTGTCATCAAGCAATTCACATTTCCTATCACTTTTGTTATGCAAGCCCATTCTAGCATCTGTATCAGCCACACCAAGTTCACCCTTATCTCCTAAGTTCTGATTGCTCTCCTGCCTCATCCTGTTGTTACTAATTTCTCTTTTATTGGTCTCCTTTAAATTGTTGCAGTCAGCCATCGCCTTGAATACCATTGAATTGATACCCTGTCCACAATTTCTAAAACAGTTATCATTTTTGTTTTTCTACAGTATCCAGTGTCCAGTTGCTATCAGGCCTATCAGTGAAGCTCTTTCTTCATTCCCCAACTTGGTACCTTCCTCAATCCATTTCCCTTCCTTCCACCTGTCCCATAGTTCAAATCTGCATATACAACCAGCTTCCAATTTCATCCAGAATTCTCTAGCTATTGTACAATTGTAGAAAAAATGATTATCACAGTCCTCATCTTTCTTGCACATATAACCCTGATGTTTATGAATATTGCTAAACTTAGAAAGCAAATCAGTCGTAGGCAGTCTTCCTTGTTCCAGTTTCCAAATGAATACTTTCACTCTAGGCAAGACCTTCGTTTCCCATATCATTTTCCACGTTACTTGATCTTTCTCCCCTTCTTTTGTTCCCCCTTTTAAATAATTGTAGGCAATTTTACTATTCAACTTATCTTTTCCATTCAGCCCCCAAATCATTTGTCCTCCACCTCCTTTTTGGGTATATATATCTGAGATATTCTTTTAACCAGTTTAGTGCCAAACTCCTTGTTCAGTTGCTCCAAGTTCCATTCACCATTACTGATAAGAGTATCCACTGTTTGCTCTTTAAAATCACTACACATATTTATGTAGGTAGGTCATCTATCTAATGGAAAGCAATCTATCCATGGATCCCCCTTTATATCAGTCCTTTAGCCATTACCAATTTTAATTTTTAGTCATCTCTCAGCTTTGTGATGGCTTCTACAAAGCCTCTAAATGCCAAGGACCAACCTCCCTTCTTCTTGCATTTCCATGGATGCACATCACCATATCTACTCCTCGGCAGCCTTACCCACAGCCTATTCTTGTTGTTTAGAAATGGTAATATTCTCTTGGCATGAATTGATAGCTTCACTATGCTTGGGTCTTTCACCCCTAGCCCTCCATTAGCTTTGTTAAGAGTCAATCTATCCCTCTTCACAAGATGAAAACCATACTTACCTTCTTTTGTTTTCCAAAGGAACTTCCTGCTTTCTTCTTATGTTCCTCAACAATTTTCTCGCTGATCAAAGTTGTTGCCAGTGTATGAATTGGCATGGAATTGATCACTGAGTTCATGAGCACAATCTTTCCAGAGGTAATTGCAGCCCAACTTTTCATTTTCTTCTCTGCTTTCTCTACTATCTACCTTTGGTAATTAATTGGTAGCTTTCCTTTGTCAATGAATGTGCCAAGATACTTGAAAGGCAAGCTTCCTTCCTTCATACTTAGAATGCCACATATCTTCTCCTTTACTCTTCTTTCACGTACATTTCTCAGGGAAAAAACTTCTAACTTATCCATGTTAATCTTTTGGTTTGTCACCTTGCAATATATCTCTAGAATCTCTTTCAGCCATTTGCAAGAACTCTCACAGCTTTTTATTGTAAAGAGGATATCGTCTGCAAAAAATAAATGGCTTACAGTAGTGTCCTTGTGCTTATAAGCCTTAATTCCTCCTTTATTAACAAAGCTAGGAGTTCCTGCACCATAATGAACATGTAAGGGGATAGAGGATCCCCTTGCCTCACCCCTTTTGAGCTTTTGAACTAGCTTGAATGCATTCCATTAATTCTACATCTGAAGCTTGTTGATTTCAAACAAACTGATAGCCACATTCTCATTTTTCATGGCACATTCAACATTTTTCATACTTCTTCTAAAGCCCTCAAGACACCCTGTCATAGGCTTTTTCAAGGTCCAGTTTCACAATCATGAATGTATACTTCCTTTTTGACTTCAACACAGTGTTAGCTATTTCAGAAATTACTATTACATTATCCTGAAGATTCCTCTTCTCCACAAAAGCTCATTGTTCCCATAAAATTATCTTCCTCGTATATGGTCTCAGTCTATTCACTAGAGCTTTGGCAATAATTTTATAAACCACATTGCATAATGCAATTGGCCTAGAATCCTTGATTAAAGATGGTTGCTCTTTCTTTGGTATGAACACCAAATTGGTTTGCCCTCATGAATCAGGTAAGTGCATCTGATTTTGAAATTCTCTCAATGCAGAATAATATGCTACCTTTAAGTCATCCCAGAAGTTTAAGAAAAACTCTATGATATAGCCATTTGGCCCTGGAGCTTTGCCTCTGCCCATGCTGGTTAAGGCTCTATAAATTTCATCATTAGAGAACACTCTTGTCAGTTCTTTATGATCAGCTCCAGAGATCTTTTTCCACTACAGCTTCCTGAAATGATTCCAATCCTGGACTGTGGTGGTGTCATTTTCCCATAATCTTCTATAACAATCTTCGAATTCCTTCACTATACTGATATCATCTTTAATCACTCTGTCTTCCACATGTATTTCCATAATAGCATTCATCCTTCTTTTCATTTTGATCATATTATGAAAATACTTTATGTTTCTGTCATTATCCTCTATCCATTTTGTTCTAGTCTTACTCCACCATTTTATTTGAATTTGCCTGTTTAGAGCCATTGCCTTGTTTGAAAGAATCTTCAATTCATCTGGTTCTTTCTCATCAACAACACCTTCTGCATCTTTAGTTTTCAGAACCTCCATTTCTTCCAATTTTTCTTCTTCAAATTACTATCTAGAGACCCAATCTGCTTTCTACTGATATCAGTTAACTCTTTACTCAGTTTTGCTAAAGTTTTCTCAAAACTGACCATCCTGAAGTCCTCCTCACTCCCAATACTCCACATCTCTTTCATTTTCTCACAAATTTCCTTGTACTCTAACCAGTACAACTAAAAAACAAAGCATATTTTCTTCATTTTTTGTACTCATTTTCCCTTGTATCAAGCATTATTGGACAAGATCTGATGCTAGTCTTCTTAAGTGATAAACTTGAGATTTGCAATGCTTGGACACCCACTCACCATTTGCATAAGCTTTATCAAGCCTTACCATAATCCTCTTCTCTCCTCTTCTATTATTATACCAGGTAAATTTTGTTCCTTTGAATTTTAAATCAACAAGACCAGCATCTAAACAAAAGTTCTTGAAGGTAAGGATTGAATTACTGATATTAAATGACCTTCCTCCCTTCTTATCCTATGGGCAATCTATGCAATTATAATTCCCCACTAATAACTAGGGAAGATTGCCAACTTCAATATTCATTAACAACTCCCAGAGAATCACTCTTTCTTTGCCCACATTACTGGCATAAATTCCTGTTAACTGTCATGGCTCTTCATTTTCCCCATAAAACATTGTGTGAACAAATTGACTACACTTGTAGATTGGTACAATTTTGAATTTTTCTGATTTCCATGCAATTATGATTCCACCAGCTCTACCACTGCTTGCTACAAAATAGCCTTCCCACCCTTTACCAAGCCTTCTTATACAAGTTCCAAAACCTTCCTCATTAACGTGAGTTTCCACTACTATCACTATTTCTGGTTTTTGTTCCCTCATCAACAAATTGAGATAGCCACATCCCTCTGTTTTAAGTCCTCATCTAATATTTCAGCTAAGTAACTTTATAACAAAACATAATCAGAAGTCCCTTCATTCTCCACCTTCCTATTATCCCTTTCCATTTCAGTTCCTTTATCATCTAAAGAGATCCTTTTCTTTTTCACTTTGCTGTGTTTTATATTGAAAGGAAAACTTTCAGCATGAATTGCCTGACAAACTGATTTCCTAATTTTTGAACCTTTGGTGGAAGAGCACCTGGTCTTGATGGAGTTGAAGATGTTGGAATGTAGAGAGAAAACACAATAGAAAATAGCATAGATTTTTAAATCTTAAGGACACTTCAAAAACATCTATCTACTTTAGCGACGTAGAGGAATTCAACAGGAGATCAGTAAGGAGCAGTTTTATACCTTAGATGGAAAGAAAAATTAATAAGTGCTCAGATTCCAACTCCGAGACGCACATGTACACGTTCTCTAACGATAGTTCACACCAAGCACCTCTCAACATGGGACTGTAACCACACTGGGCTCATCGTGGCTCAACGGACGGACTTCTCAATCTTTGGTTTGCACAAACAAGGGCCGGACCTTCCACCAAAAACCAGCCAGCAAATAAAGGGAGAAGAGCTGGAATATTTTGGACTCCTCCAAATCTCCAACTCTGTAGCGATTTTTGGATTTTCGACGACGAAAACTCCGGCAAGACTTCCCAAAGCTTGAAGATGGAAGAGGTAGAAGAAAGAGAGGTGTGATCGGTATATTTTGAGGAGTCAGCCAAGTAATTGCTTAAGGGGGTTCGACTATAAGCCACCCCCTTTTATAGGTGGTTCTCCAACCACCTTGGTCGACTATGGATAGCCGACCTAGTGCTCTATAGTTGTGGATGAGGTCTGAAAACTCGAATTCCAACCTAATCTTCCAATCTACTCTCCAATAAATGGGGAGTCAAACAGTCGACCCCTACTAGTTAGGGAGTCAAAAATTGACTCCCTAACTATTGGGGAGTGATAGCTGCACTATTAACCAAGCCCAACAGGGTGGCTATTCCAAATAGCCGCTCATTTTCCCCACTTTTGATCAACCAACTCAACCCAACCCAACCCAACCCATTGACTAGTTCATCTCATGAACATTAAGTGCTGCGTTCAAGCTTTATCCCATAAAACCTGTTACGAGGGAAGCCTGTTTGTGTGAGACCCATTGGGCCCCACACTAAGTCAAGAGTAAGTTGTGCATAACAGAGAGTCGAATCTGATAGAAAAACTTTTATTCGAATTTCAACGATCCACCACTAAACTCCTTTAATGTGGTCATGCATGACTCCACTTACAAGTTAAGATTGACATCTAGCAACGTATCATGACTACCCAGATAGTGTGAGGTTCAATTTACAGGAATTGAATGCTTTTTGGTGATAAGTTCATGTGCAATCAAATTCTTCAATTACACAATGTCACGAGAGTGGAACATCTCCATAATGGTTTTTACTAGGGGTGAGACCCGAAAGTTTGGGAAAAATCTCATCCTGGTTCAAAATCGAGACGGGACCAGAACAAATATGTTCGTCCCAATTAAAAATCGGGATGAGACCGGGACAATGTAAAAGAATCGAAATTATCCCGGCCTGACCCGATTTATGATATAGGTAATATTAATTAATTAATATTAATTTTTTTGGGATGGTATAATACAATGCAATATTAATTATTTAATGTAGATATTGTTTTCACTTGTAGAAAAAATAACATTAAAAAATTCGGGACGACCTGGTCTCGTCCCGATCCGATCCCAAAAGATTCGGGACGGGACAAAATCGAGATGTTTCATATTCGGGACCGGGACCAGGACACAAATATGCCTCCCGATTAAAATCGATACGTGATCGGGACATGAGAAATATTAGCTTCAATGTAGGCGCTGGACCGCTCGAAATTTTGTAAAACATGAAGGATTAAGGCTATATTGGTAAATTTATGTACACAAGGGACACTCTTCATGAACCTCGTTTGGTTGACACAACTTTGTGCACGAAGTTGTACTTCCCAGGAAGTAGCCAAAAGAACTCTTGTTTGGTTGACACACTTACTGCATTTTACAGAAAATACAATTTCATCGGTGAGTGCAACTTTCTGCAAAATGCATGTATTTTACAGGAAATACAACTTCCTCAGAGAGTGCAACTTTATGCAAAATGCATAAAGTAACTTACCTTTAGAAGTGGCAAGCCAAATAAGATTTTAAAGGCCAACAGTAAAACTCAAACCACTAAACTTTAGGCTTTTTTTGTAGTAACTAACCACCACACCAAGAGTCTTTATATGTAAATATACAATTTTATTAAATGAGTAGTTAATCCTCAAGCCTCGCACAAAAAACCAAGTGCAAACCAGCCTAGGCCTGGGTGGCGCCAGGCCTAGCCTGCAGGTGCAGGAGCAGGCTCGACCGGGCTTGATCGGACCCGGTCCTGTGCCGAGCATGGCCCACGTGCCCAAGGGGTGAGCTCATCCCGCCCCTTGGGCACAAGCGAGCCATGCTCGCCCCAGCCCAAAATTCTTCGAGCCGGGTCAAGCACGGCCCAGAGTCGGGCCGGGCCCGTGCTGCCCACGGGCGGGCTCGACCCATTGCTACATCTACTTAAGTTGCACTTTCTACATTGTATTTGAAAGAAAAACTCAATATTAACATCACATTTGTATTTAATATAGAATTTATAACGGGTGCTTGTTTAGGTGTCGATTTTTGAAATTTTCTAAAATATAATAAAAAATTATTATATATTTATAAATAAATTGATTTTTAATTATTTTATAATATCATATTTATAGTCCCACATTGATAAAAATAAATTTTTAAATTATTCTTAATTAGTATAAATATAAAACTTTTTAGTCGCATATCATTTTAATTTTTTTCTTTTACTTTTAAACATTATAAATATATTGGTAAATTTTAAAAAGAAATTATCAACTAATAAAATAATCTTAAACATTATATTAATATAATATAAGATAAATATTTATTTGTTTATATAATAAAATATAATATTTTATATATTTTATAAATTAATAATATAAATAAATTAATATATATTATTAAAAAAATTTAAAAAATATGTATATTCAAATAGCAGCCGAATACAATGCCTATTATAGGGGCTGGTTTCATTTTTTGTTCATCATTTGTTATCGCCCCCAAATCGATTTTTTTTGTGCGTCTTGTTAGAAAATTTATGGTAATTTTTTGCAGGATCTACAAAATCCGAATCCGACGAGAGAAACGGAAAATCAAATCTAATAATAATAATGCGAAAAAAATAAAAAGACACAAGGGGATTAACGTGGTTCGAACTCGGCGGGGTGCCGATCTTATGTCCATAGGGAGAAGAGATGTCTGCTTTATTAATTTCAGAAAAAAACATTACAATAAGAGTGCAATAATCTAAATCTCATTCGGAATACAACAAACTATCTTAAATAAATTGAACTTGAAACTGGTACGGAGCAGAGACACTATCTCTGTAAGATCTATCTTGAAATTAAGAAAGGACACTCATTAAGAAATGATCGTAGCGGTAATCTTAATTTTTTAAATTTTTAAAACTCTCTTAGATGATTTTTTTTGAACTTTATTCTATCCTATTTTTACAGTGGAACAGGGAGCCGACGTACTGCCGTTTCATACTCAAAGAATCTGATAAAATTTAGGCTAAAAAGATGCTGCGGCTATTGAGTTTAATCCTACGGCGTGAGGTTTGTATCTTGACCGCGTACAGCGGAGGTTGACCAAAAATGCAGCTTCAATTTGAACGTGCTTTATTGAATTACGTGCATCGAATTGAGATAAAGTTGTGTATCGCACAACATCATATTTGAAGCAGCTCTAGTTATCACGCTTTTGGAGGAGCTTCAAACATTAACAAATTGCATGAAACAATTTGTCAATTTGGTGTGCAGCTGTACGTGGCACTCCAGGTGCATGTACAGCCACCGATTTGAGGTGCATGCACGTGGGCTCTGCGTGCCACCAATTTAGGGTGGGCTCAGTCCTCTTGCCTAGCCCACTTGAGTTGGGTCGAGCCCAAGGATTTATCCGTCTTTTTCCTTTTATTCAACATTGGTGCAGCTCGCCAAGTTCAATCCACCTGCGATCGAGTCCAATTCAACAAATATAATTGGTTCAAGCATTAAATCAACTCTGATTTAGATTTGGTTTGACTCGTTGAATTCGGTTCGGACTCAATTTGAGTCAACCCCTAACACGTCTGAATTCATATTTAGGTCCCAAAAAATAATCGATTTCTCGATTAAAATGGATCGGTTACATTGGTATTTATTATTTTGTTGTAGTGGGCAAATTTCTGATTCAAGGAATGAATTCGAGATGTGCTGTGACGCCTCAGCAACTTTTCTATGGTACCATGATAAGAGAAATTAATGCTCCTGCGAAGACATACTGTTTGGGTAACCAAAGCTCTATTGATGAAAGAGTGGAAGAGAAGATGGAATGGTTTTATTCGAAGAAGAATGCAGAGTTCACGGTATTTATATCACACATTTATTAACTAGTTTATTCTATTTACACTTGACTGATTGGATAAAGACCAACTTGCCCCTCTGTTAATGGAGTGGGTTAGTACGTAATTAATTGACACTTCCTCATTCCTGCAATTCTAACTTTTATATATATACTTCGCAGCTGCTCGATTATGATCATTCAAACCTCATCAACACCTCTTCTCAACAGCTTGGAGCTTGGGAACGGAGAAGAGGTGTGCTGACTAGTATCTCCATTATCAGCACAATTAGCCTTGCTACAGGTGTGCTGACTAGTATTTCGATTTAGCTATCTCTGCTTGTCTAAACTGTTCTATGATATTGGATAATAATTTTTTGTGTTTCCAGGTAACCTATTTTAAAGAGACTCTGATGGGCTTACTAGTCAGAACAATGAGTTGAAATTCCATCTTCAAGCCATGGAGCAACAAGCACAGTTGAATATTTAAGAATATTTGCTAATAATTTATCTTATTGCTCTTTAATTTGTTTAGCAAATCTTATAACCTAATCTACAGTTGCAAGTCACTTTCATATTATCAATGTTTATCATCTCTTTCATTGTAGCTTAGACAAATCGTAGTATGATGCTTTGCACTAAAACAATTGCTATGCTTGCAGGAATCTAGTTGGTCTTTTATAATCTAGGAACTTGTCTTACATATCTTAGCTCTAACTAGCTAGGGAAGGGTAGCTCAATGAGATGGAATTTCATAAACTAGTTGGCTGACTTTCTTATGGTCACAAATTGTAAGTGGAAATCCTATAAATCATGTTGACTGACAATGTATATGTTCACAAGGGTAATTATGATAGATGTGTTTATACATCTGTACTTACACTTAAAATGTCAGCCAAGCTGCTACATGATCCCAATCCAGTGCGAGAGTGCCGATTCATATTAATTGCTTCCCTTATTCAATTATTTAATTACTGAGAAAATTTGGTTAGAACAGTAGATGTGAAGTTTACTTAGTTATAGATAGTATGTTCTTAATGTTGGTCCAAGGGTTCTCCTTAGGCATTGATATCTATTTTGATGATAACAAATATGTATTTAATATATTTGTGAAGTTTTGAGTCCAGGTTGAGGTTACGATACGCGGGTGAAGTTCTTTCGGAGAAATACAAGAATCAGCAAAAATAACTTCGAAAACGAGCAAGTAGAAAATCTAGAGTTATGATTAGATTTTATGTAATATATCTCTAGGAATTCGTACCCAAGTCAATTTGTGATGTTATCTAAGTCAAAACTTGGTAACGGAACCAGCAACGAAGCGCGCAAGAAGATGGCTGAGAAAAATAACCTCAGCCCTGGTTCGGTCGACCGATCTGTCACAGGTTAATTGTTTTGTGCGGAAAAACCCATACGACACCCTTGCATCCCGTGCAAGGGATAAGCCTATCATATCGAATCCGTCCCGAATTGGGCTTCCCGACTTAACATCGCGGGGCATGCGTTGTTCCACGTGCCAACCTCGTGTTCCATATCCGCGCCTCCAAAAGACCATGTTGGCCGAATGGTATTGAAGGCGTAAAGTAAAACAACAATTACAGGACTATGGACACAAGAAAATATAAAACCGGGTGTAGGACGAGCTCCGCAATTGTCTTGGGTGAAGATCTACATGTCGTATGCCCATATGGGCCACTCATTCGTCTCCGCCCAAGGCAACCGCTTTGTTTGCCAACGGTCTCCTACATTATACAAGAGACTCCTAACCCCCAAGTGCCACCTCCAAGGTTCCCAAAAGCACGATGAGCATGACAAAATCGTGGCCATGCGAGATGATGATTTTCCATGGCCACGGCCATGACGAATACAGGAAAACTACTTTGCTTAGCCGTAACGCACGCACCAAGCGTCGAATGACCTCGAAATATATCCAACTTGTACCGTGGGCCATCATGGATCGCAGAAAGGATTTTACATGTACGAACTAAAATAAAAGGCAAAATTACATAGACGCGAAAACATATTTACAAATATGTAGGGAACATTCCGTCATGATTCATCGTAGCTCGGGTGCATCAAAAAGTCTCTAACATCCTCCCCCACTTCAAGCTTCGACGTCCTCGTCGAACTCGCCTTGGCCGCACCGCCTTTCTGACATAGGCTACAATTACTGAAGTGAATTCTTCACAAGTAGTCGAAGGGAACATCGCCTGAGTAACGACACGGCGCAGTGGGGCTGCAACATGTCGAGTTTCGCCGTGAAGTCCGCCACCAGGAAATGACTACTTGGAACATCATTGTGTTTCATCATCTCATGTTGTTGCGAGAAAGGGCTTTGAGATTCTCAAACTCGTTGCTGGGTAATGTAAGTCCCAGACTTGTGGAGCAGACTAGTGTCGTTGAGCAACGTTCGCTTGAAGGGGCACCAGTGCCGTTGAGCAACTCTCGCTTGAATGGACATCGATAGATAGCTACTGGGTTCACCAAGTCTCGATGTTGCTGGGCTATGAGGGTCCCAGACTTTGTGGGGCACACGAGCGCCATTGAGCAACGCTCGCGTGAAGGAACCTGAGAAATGGTTACTCAATTCACCAAGTCCCATTTTTGCTGGGCAATGAAAAGTCCCAGACTTAAGGAGCATATGAGCAACGCTCATCTCAGATAACATCTGGGTGTCGTTGCGCAACACCCGAGTGATGAGTAATTCTGTGGCCACACCATACTAGAGCATTGCCTCAACCGCCGCTTTGAGCCGATCACTGCTTGCTCACTCACCCCTCGCAGGAGTCATGGCGCTCTCCTCCAAGCCCATCTCAACGAGCTTCAAGTCTTACGCTGCTCCTCGAATCACGACTTGAGGGATTTTCTCCAACCGGGTTACAACATCCGCGAACTCTCCGCACTAAGAGCATTGCTGTCACACCACAGCTGTTCTTCACTAGTGCTTGGTTCGGACCTGCCAATCTTGCGTCTTAAGAGCCATCTACTCTGCGCACAAATCTTGCGTCTTAGAGGCCATCTTGCCATGCGCACCAATCTTGCGACTTAGGAGACAACGCCCTGTGCACTATCCTTGCGACTTACTAGAGAGTTTGCTTTGCGCACAATGTGCGTCTTACTAGAGATCTACTCCACGCAGGACTTTGCGTCTTATGAGAGAGTCTGCTCTGCACACCAACGTGCGTCTTATGAGAGATCTGTTCTGCGCACACGACTTAAGAGCCATTTGTTGTGCGTGTAAATGACTTTGCGTCTTAGGGGCCCATCCGCCCTACGCAAAAGTCACAGTCTTCGCATTGATCGACGAATGCTTGCCTCCCCGAAGACAACAGTCGAAAGATTCATCGACAAGTTCACTGCATCATCAACTCGAGCGCCACAGACGGAATGTACATCGGCTATGTCTGCATCAAGGGCTTTCTCAGTCGGAGGCTTACAATTCTCGCTTTGATACCAACTGTCACGGGTTAATTGTTTTGTGTGGAAGAATCCGTGCGGCACCCTTGCATCCTGTGCAAGGGATAAGCCTATCATATCGAATCCGTCCCGAATTGGGCTTCCCGACATAATATCGCGGGGCATGCGTTGGTCCATATGCCAATCTCGCGTTCCATATCCGCGCCCCCAAAAGACAATGTTGTCCGAATGGTATTGATGGCGTAAAGTAAAACAACAATTACAGAACTATGGACGCAAGAAAACATAAAAGCGGGTATAGGACGAGCTCCGCAATTGTCTTGGGCGAAGATCGACATGTCGCATGCCCATATGGGCCACTCGTTCGTCTCCGCCCAAGGCAACTATTTTATTTGCCAACGCTCTCGTACATTATACAAGAGACCCCTAACCCCCAAGTGTCACCCCCAAGATTCCCAAAAGCACGAGGAGCATGACAAAATTATGGCCATGCGAGATGGTGATTTTTTATGGCCACGGCCATGACGAATGCAGGAAAACTGCTCTGCTTAGTCATAACACATGCACCAAGCGTCGAATGACCTCGAAATATATCCAACTCGTACCATGGGCCCTCGGGGATCGCATAAAGGATTTTACATGTATGAACTAGAATAAAAGGCAAAATTACATAGACGCGAAAATATATTTATAAATATATAGGGAATATTCCATCATAATTCGTCGTAGCTCGGGCGCATCGAAAAGTCCCTAACAGGTCGATCGACCGAACAAGGCTAAAAATTGGCAGTGGCCAATTCGGTCGACCGGACAAAGCAGAAAATTGACAATAGCCAATTCGATCAATCAGTCAATCAACCGAATGTGGCCAGTAAGTGGCAGTAGCCCTGCGGTCGCTGGGCGGTCGATCAGTCGATCGACCGACAAACGACCGGACACCATCCAACGGGCAGAAAAATGCCCGTTGGAGTGAACTGCTGAGTGAGGGGTTATAAATACGCCTAACCAATCTCCATTAACTCTTCTTAACTAGTCATTAAAGCTTCCTAAGTGATATTTGTGCCTTCTAAGCTTGATTTGCTTGCGCTTGCTTCATCGATCGATGATTCCTCTGAAGCACTCGTCTCGCCTCGACTTCGGCTTCGACTCGATCTCACCATCTTGTGGAGTTGGAGGCATTGAAGGCTTTGGAAGAAGCTTTTTGTTGTGGTCTACTCTTTAGCTCATGTTGTTGTGTTCTTACTTGTTATTAAACTTGATTTTCATTGTAAGCTTGGTAGGTGTGCTAGGTTAAACACCTTAGGATTTCCTTTATAGAATTGTGTTTTGCCTAGGTGAATAGATTTGAGGCATTCTCAAAGGGTTGAGAAACGAGTCCTCGGTTGTCTTTAAAGGGAAACACGTTGTCTATAAAGGATTGATTAGAAATCCTTGGTGTGGAGCCAAGGTAGTGGTGTAGGCGGTTGGCCGAACCACTATAATCCCTTGACTCTGCATTGCCTTGTTTTTTGTGCTTATAATTATTTTCTATACTCGCTATCACATATTATTTAGTTGCACTTAATTTGGGTTGAAGTTGAAATTGATTTAAAAAAAATTGAATAGAAGATGAAATTAACCCAATACTATTCAACCCCCTTCTAACGTGGGTATTTGTACAACATTTGATACTTCTGTCTTAATTAAACATTGCCAGTACCATACATTTCCCTAATTGGCACGGGGTCTAATTTTGTATTGCTACACACTGATTTCATAATTATTCATGTTTATTCTGGCTATTCTAGCTCCGGATGAAGTGAAGATTCTAGTGCCAAATTATTATCTGTTTTTGCAATATGCTAGAATAATGTGAAATCTTTCTATAACAGCTATAACACTATCTATCAATTTATATGCGGGGCAGAATTTGCATTGATCCCAAAATGATATTTTAACTACGAGTAATGCTAAATAGATTCTTCTACAATTTGTCACCATTAATTATATCTTTCCGGTGTCCTTATGTTATTATATAATTGAAGTTTTTTTTAAAAAAAATAGCATGAGGTTATTATTCTTCTTGATTATTATAGTTTCTCGAAGCAGGTGTATACCAGATCTTATTTAATAGTGCTGGTCATCAGACTCCTATGTTTTTCTCGGGTATCAATTGGTAGATAAAAAAGTGAGAAATAAGAGAAATCAAGTATACAACTTTAATGAATCTACAACAAAATTAATTTGTAGTTTGTATTGCATGCTAAAATGTTCTTACTAACCTATGGGGGTATAGATTTTCTGTTAAATATGCTATAAGAAAGGCCATTAGCTGTTGAATAAGTATACGACTGTATCCTTCTATGTGTAGTCTCCACATATCTGTGTTTACATTTACATGTAATTAATCCATCTTTACAAATATATATTCTTACCTATCATTTTGCCTAAAGACCACAACTAACATACCCTGCGCCTTTCTGGCTACGTAGATCGTCACAAATGCACATGATGTTGTATACTTAATTTATGTCCCAAAGTTGTTGTCGCATGCTCTAGCTCAAGGTAATATAATTTATAACTGAGATTATATATAGCATGTCCACCCACATCATTTCTGGTGTGTCTTTAATTTGCCTGATGACTTTCGTTGTCTCCCTTGCACCTCATCTTTGCATCAACCATATATATATATATATATATATATTATATGGATGACAATATTATTCGTTTAAGCGGGTATCCACGGGTATTTACCCGTTTATGACGGGTATGGGAGTAGTTTTCTATCCGCGGAGATTTCGCGAGTAATTTTTTTATCCGTTTATTATATGGGGCGGGTACGAATATTATAGTATCCGTATCTGCGAGTATCTGTTATCTGTGAGAACTAATAAATTACAAATTGTTCTCGGTACATATACTAAATTTTTTTTAATCTAATTCAATTCCCATATACTTTATGATTTTAAACATTATGATGATGTTGTTATCAAAATGTTGTGTGATTATTAAAATGAAGTTGTTATACTTAAAGTTGTTATCAAAATACTTAAAGAGTTGAAGTGTTATTAAAATATTATAATTTATATATTTTTTAAAAGTGTCATGGGTACCCGCCAATACCCGTGGGTATTCGTCCCTCCGCGGGTAATTAAATGGGTACCCATTTTTTATATCCGCGGGGAATAAACGGGTAACGAATATCCGTTTATTTCACGGGGTGGATAGTGGGTAGACACCTCTCCACCCCGCCCCACCCTGTCCGCCCCACCCCGCCTCGTCCCATTGACATCCCAGCGTATATATCTAAATTGCCCCACCTACTACTACTAGTGAGTCAGGTTGCCGGTTTCATCCGGATCTTAGACCCTTGGCCCTGTGCCTATTATCTCTCTATATATCACAAGTTTTCCATTGCTCACCAGGAAAGGTTGAATTAATGATCCTCATCCTCCCTATAGTGGTCAATTCCTCTGCAATTTGCATACTTGATAGATAGTAGTAGTTGACTAGTTGGCTATGGTGGTTGAGGGATAGCACCAGATAAGATCTTACCCCAGTTTTGATTAAAACAAATAATAATTGCATAGAAAATTTTTAAAAAATAGAAATAAATAACTCAAACACCTAACTGGTGACCTGAAAACCTCTAATGACTCTTAAGTCTGGTAGAGTTTTTATCTTAAAATTTGGGTTGGGTTGGGCTTTGTGTTTGGATCACCCCTAATAATCTAGGCCTTTGATTCTAATTAAGCTACTTCAGATCTTAGCCTTCTGAGTTTTTGCATACAAGACATACTTTGGAATCATTAATTTGTTGTTAAAGTTGGAGAAATCTATTTCAGAGCAGCTGGGAACCAATAATTCAACCCTTTTAACTATGGTCCTCAATGCAAGCCTCTCTATAGATTTTTTTTTCCAAAGATCACCTCTAACATTATATATTTATAACTTTAGCATTAATATCCATTTTTTATATATCAGTTGTCTGTAACATATATCAGAAAAGCTGACCTATACAGAGATTGGTACATGTAGACTAGAGGTGGCAACAGACTGTGCCCGGGTCAGCCCAGGCTCGGCCACCTCCCAACCAAGCCCGAGCCCGAGCCCGAGCCCGCCCAGTTGGGCTCGGGCCGGGCCGGGCTCGTGCCGGGAAAGGGCCGGCTGAAAATTAATTAATTAATTTAAATTTTTAATTTAAATTTTTAAAATTTTAAATTTAAATCTTTAAAGGTTTAAAATTTAATTTTAAAAATTAATGATTACGGGTTAATTTAAAACTTGGACCTCTAATTTTATTAATCATTGTACTAAATTTTATTATATATTTTTTAACACATTTTTAATATGTAACGCAGTACAAATTAATAAAAAGATTTTAAAAAAATTAAATTATAATTAAATTTTTATTTATCTTTAATACAAAAATATTCATCCAATGATAAAATAATTTTTTTTAATATTATAATAGATCGCACCTTAAAAGGTTGCCTAGGTACCTTCTATAGCTAAACTTGTACTCCCCAATGATTAACTATATAAGGATCAGGTCTACGTAGTTTTTTTTACATTTTTAATCACCCGTAGTCCCGATGATTTAACTTGTACTTGGACCAGCAGCATCAGCTTCGCTTGTTTGAGCTTCCTCCTCTCCCGATGATGAAGTGTCGTGTCCTCCCTTATCTTGTAATCTATCTTCAGCATCTAACCAATCTTTTAAGCAAGTGCACATTTCAACCGTTTCTTCACTCATTCGGCTCCTTTTTTCGTCAAGAATTCTATTTCCTGCATTAAAACAAGACTCGGAAGCTACTGTAGACACATGAACAGTTAGTATATCACGTGCCATGATGAAAATAATAGAATATGTATTTTCTTATTTTTTCCACCATGCTAAAATTTCATTATCATCTATTTCTTCAGAATGATTATGATCTAGAAAAAAAAATAATTCATTAAAATTAGTAGACTTAGTTTTTTTTATTCTACGACCAAGTTGAGAATTAATACTATTTTCACCATCTTCTCTTAATCTAGAAGAAGATGTTGTCTTATTTGTAATTGTATCACCAAATTTTGAAGCGTAAAATACAAACATAGAATTCAATAAATTCAAAATTTTAATTTTTTTTTCTTCAACATTATCTAATTCCATATTGTTATAATATTTATCTAACAACATATTTAAACCATTAATTTTCATTCTAGGATCTAAACATATTGCTAAAAAAAATAAAGTAGGTATATCTGATCAATACTTTTTAAATTTAGATTCCATTAAAGAAATAATTTTTGCAAATAAAGGATGATGTCTGTATGAAGAAAATACTTCACTAATACGAACTATATGTGAAAGAGTTAAATTACATGTAGGATAATAAACACCGAAAAATTATTCGGTAGCTTTATTAAAAAATTCTAAAATTTGAGTGATATGCTCAGTAACTAACCAATCATTATTATTAATTGGATCACCAGACATATTTTGATTGTAAAACATTGTAAGGATATCTTGATATCTTATAGTAGACATAAGCATATGATATGTTGAATTCCATCTAGTAATAACATCACCATTAATTTTTTAAATGGTTTATTAAAAGATTGACATAATTTTTTAAATTCTTGTGTTCTTGTTTTTGAAGAACACATATATCTAATAACATCTCTTATTTTTTCTACATGTATATTTACTTGTTTTAAACCATCTTGTACACATAAATTAAGAACATGACAAACACAACGAATATGAAATAATTCACCATCTAATACTGATTTAAATAACTGTATAAGCGGAGGAATAGCAACATCATTATTACTAGCATTATCAAAACTAATCGAATTTTTTTTATCATTTATATTATAGAAAGATGTTACGAATCTAATAGCAAAAAAAATGGCAACAGAAGTGTGTGGATATTCAAAAACTTTAAAACTAATTATTCTTTTTTGCAAAATAAAATTTTCATCAATTCAATGTGCTGTAACACAAATATAAGAATTAGTAGTACGTTGATTAGACCAAACATCAGATGTTAAAGAAATTTTTGATTTATTATTTTGAAAACTAGTCATTATATTTTCTCTATATATAAAAAATAATTTTAAAGCATCACTTTTCATTGTATTTCGAGTAGTTTTTTAATATTTTGGTTGTAAAGTATTTTGAATGCAACTAGAAAATCTTGGTTGATCAACAAAACTAAAAGGAGATTCACTTTGAATAATTAATTTTGTAAGTTCTCGACGTTGAAAATCATGATCATACGAAAAAGCTGTTAAACCAGAAGAAGATAAATTAAGAATTTATTGAGCTTGAGCAACCTTAGTGTCATGACCCTTTGTATGACGTAATAAATGACCAGTTCCTTCGGTTGTTGAAGCTGAAAGAATTTTTTGATATTTTTTGCACCGGGCTGTTGTTATAGTGCCACCATGTTCAATAATTTTCTCAAAATATTCTCAAACCATACTTTTTTTTCTACATGATGGACATAAATTAATATATGGATTTATCTCTATGTTTTGATTTTGTTCAGTGATAGGAGTGGTAGGAGTAGCAGGAGACATTTTTTCTAACATATTTGATCCAGTTTGTGGAGTATAACATGAAAAATCTCCATCCGCCATTAGTAAAAATTAAAAATATTATACTAATCAATGAAATAAATTGAAGAGATTAAAAAAAATTAACAACAATCTTGAATCCTTGTCTTCTCGATGAGCTTAAAATGTTGTTGAGAATGATTGTAAATGAACTTAGATTGTTGAGAGTAAGAGTGTAAGAGAGTTGAGGGTTGAGGATTGAGAGAAAGAGTTGGAGATGAAGATAGAAGAAATGAAGAAGGAGAGGTGGTATTTATAGGATTATATATATATATATATATATATAATTCGTCGGCCTGAGCCAGACCCTGGTCTGGTAGCGCCGACCTAGGCCTAGCGCACGCCAGGCCTCCCGTGCTCACCCAGAGCATGGGCACGTGTGCCGTGGTCACCTCTATTGTAGACAAAATTAATTAATTAATTACCAAATCATTTTGAAGTTATGTTTATATATAATCTAACACTATGTTTGGATAACTTTGAGTAAGGGGTTTGGAGGGGGAGGGGTTTGAAGGGTTTTGGAGGGGGAGGAGTTTGGAGGTTTTTGAAAGGGTTTTAAAAACCTTGTTTGGTTAAACTTCATAAAGGGTTTGGAGGGATTTGATAGACCGCTATGCCCTCGTTTATAATAATATATATTTTTGTTCTAAGGATACTTTTGTAATTTAATTATTTTTAATTCATTAACTCTTCAAATCCCTCCAAAACCCTCCATTTTGGGGGGTTTTTAAAATGGGTTTTAGGAGGGGTTTGGAGGGGATTGAAACCCCTCCAAACCCCTTAAAAAAGTTATCCAAACATGGTGTTTTAAACCCCTTCAAAACCCTCCCCCTCTAAACCCCTCCAAAACCTTCCGAAAGCTTCAATCCAAATATAGTGTAAAAGTAGCAGCTTCTAACTCGTCTCGCTTTAGTTACCTGCATATAAAATCTAAAATAGCATGTATAGACTTATGTTTTAGCATTATTATGTCGTTTGAGCTCCTGACGATGTTTCCTTGGCGATGTCTCTGTGGCGACTCTTCCTACAGTTCTTCCTCCGACGATCTTCGTTCGGTTTTCGATCTTTCTCCTTCTCTTCCAGGTGAAATTTTCTCCAGTATGGAGTACCACACGCCTCCGCCACCCAATTATGAAATTGCTCAACACCCTTCGTTCTCCGAGGTGCAACCTGAAGAGGATACTATTATTCGAGATGAGGATCAGGCGCCTGATTATGAATCAACCCACGCATCCCATTGCTTAATCGAAAAGGTATGGACCGAAAAAAATCTGGTCTCAAACACTCTTCAGGTTGTGCTCTCCTAGATCTCGAATTCTCCTAAAGGCATCCGATGCGAGGAGGTGGACGGTCACACCTTCATCTTCTACTTCGAGGAACTTCTCCTGATGATAAAAATCCTTCGGAACCAACCATGGCTCTATAAGAACCAATTACTAGTTCTTCGGCGATGGGAACGCGGCAAGGATCTCAAAGATTACGACTTTCAAATCCCCCTGTTCTGGATCCAATGCTGGGGTATTCCGGGCCAAATCAAAAACTTATCTACGAGACGTAAGATCTGCTCAAGACTTGGCAAGATTGAAAAGGAGGGACTATTTACAGGAAGAGATCCCCAAGGTTTCATATACAAGGCCCGCGTTCATATTAACGTTGAAGAACCGATCAGACTGGACATCAAAACATCATTGTCCACTTTTGGCACCATCCGAACCATGGTTTAAAATACTGGTACCGGTACCATACCGTACCAACACACGGTACAGTCCGGTACGAAAAATGCATACCGAGCAGTTTTTTTTTGATTTTGCTGTTAAAAATAACTCAAATAACACATAATTGATCAAGAAATACTTAAATTTAAGATTCAAATATCAAATACATGAATACAATATTTAAAATGTGGACGAATGACGTCTGTCGTACTCTTACATATCTTGGGGACATATACGACTAAGGTCAACACCATAAGTCTCCAATGCCCATATTTGGAAATGATCCCATGCCATCATGCCTTAGTATCCATTATACCACATACTCATCAGTGTTTCTTTATTGGCAGTCCAAGAACTAGTCCCTGTAACATCAGTTGAGTAGGTACTTGATACAGAGTAGGTTGATTTAGAAACTTCATGCAAGCTACTCATCATATCGTGGTGGTAATCTTGCAAATCTGTTGGTCCACCTCCTCGACGTTGGCCTCTCTTCTCATACACCCAAGTTGTTCCTCTGATTCTAGCACCGTGATCCTCATCTTGGGTGGTGTGGTCGGAGTGTTGCTCATTCGTCCAAAGATCGGTAGGTGCCGGTGTTGATGGCATGACGGTGTCTTCTCCCCCAGCTCCATCATCATCATCATCTCTTTCGTCTTCTGTGCTGCTACTGCTATGAACCGAGGACTCGTCTTCTTCGTCATCTTCTGCTTCTGCAATTGTGTCCAAAGGATCAATTGGTCGTTTCCCTTTGCCTTTTGCCTTTTGCATTTGAAGGTGAAGGTGAAGGTGCTGCCCTCTTCTTTCCCTTTGATTGTGAAGATGGAGAGTCGGACGTGGATCGTCGTCTTACTTGCCGAACTTGTTGAGAGTCCAAGGGAGATAAGGTCATGTCCCTCTCAATAGCTTGCTTGTCCGTGTCTTCTGGTTGGCTCTCAGACTCAACAGCATCAGATATAATTGGTGAAGGCCAAGGTGGTTCGCCTGGTTAATCAAGAAGAGGCGGGTTAGTCTCCATTGCACTCCACCGATCAATTATTGGGTCCGCATTGCCTTGGACGAACTCGACATCGAACAGATCTACATGTGAAATATCTCTATCTTCATTCTGTAACGCTCGCATTCGAAGTCGCATGTTGTAATGAACATATACGAGCTTCTCTAATCAGGCGTACGAAGGGCGGTTGCGCGGCTTAGTATGAATCAAGGCGAAGGTCGACCAATTCCTCTCGTATCCACTTGATGATGTGGTTTACGAGATGATGCGTGTTGCAATCTTTCGAAGAGTTGGAGTTTCGGTTCCAAATTACAACCACCATTCGATTGCAACAAATTTAAAATTAATATTAGTAACAAGATTTTATCTTTGATTAAATTGGCAAAAATATTCTATCTACCTGGATCCATAGTATCTCGGATGGAGATTGCAAATGAATCTCCGAAATTGCTAGTTGCATCTCAGAACCATTTTGATTCATTGAGAGCTTGTGCTGCTTCTCGGTTGGATCACGACATTCGTTGTATGACCTTGCAGAGGGGATATAACAAACTATCGACTCTTCCAAGATCATATTTGTATTGGTATGCAGGATTTAAATAAAAAATTAAGCATAATGAATAAGTAATTAATCATAATGAATTAAATTTAAATAATTTCTTAATATTAAATAAAAAATACCTGCGATGTGTATGTCACGGCCTATTTGATTATCCCATCTCCGGGAGATAATTTCGATGAAGTGCTCATACTTGGCAGGAGAAATCATAACCATTTTGATTTCTTCTTGTGCTTAGTGGATGTAGCGGTAGAGATGACTCATTTGAAGCGTCTTTTCCATATCCACCTATCGTAAATATTTGTAGAAAGGTTCTACGGCAACGATTATTTCTGCGATGCAATCCTAGAAGCGTGTGTTGAGGATGTACTTCTCTGTTTGTTTTCCATCGATTTTTTCGTCATATCTTGATGAAGTCCATTCCTCACTTGTAAACATGGTTCTAAGGGCCGCCTTTTTTTGTTGGACCGACCTTAATGCGATTAAGTTGGTTGCAAAACGAGTCACTCCCGGTCGAAGAATTTCACCTAAAATATGAAATTATCATTAGTAATTATTATGATAAACTAATTAATAAATAAATATTATAAATTATTTAAAAATTAGTAAATTACCTTATGTAAATTTTTTCATTAGGGCATGTACCTATGTGTGGTTGTAGATGAAGCGGGTAATTTGTTACGCCTTCTTTATCGTCGACTTCACCATCGGTATATCACCAATATCTTTCATCATTAGGTCTACACAATGAGCTGCACATGGAGTCCAACATATGTAAGGATAATCCTGTTCAATTATCTCACCTTCCCTTTTGAAATTGGCTCCGTTGTCGGTTATAACTTGAACAACGTTCTGGGATCCAATCTCCTCGATCACCTCCGTCATCAACTTCGAGATGTAGTAAGCGTCATGGATTTCATCGAACGAGTTCCCCTCCTGTTGCAATAGATGAGGAAGTTGATGATGCTCATTCGGGTTGGCCCGGTCTAGCTATCGCACATCAAACTACATCCGTACTCCCCCCATTACCGCTTGATTCTGTCGATCCATTGCTTTATTTCATCGACCTCCGCTTCAAGGTAAGGACCTAAAATTTCATAGGGAGTTGGAGGGGCAATACCTGGGCCTACCTTTTGGATGGTAGACACTATGGTTCGATAGTATGAATTGTTTGTTGCATTTACGGGAATCTGGCTGAAGTGGAACCATTTGGAGATGGCTCTTCCCAACTCCCACTTCTTCATCTTGCCCCGAGCATCGTCTATGCCCCGAGGTTTGTGAAGAATCTACGAATGCCTCGCCTACTGCCTCCTCTACTTTGAGGTACCCTCATGCTAGAACTACGGCCAATTTGAGGAGTGAAGGGAATTAAACCACTTCGGTCCATTGATTCGGTAGCTGAAGTTGAGCCGGCACTGCTTCTGCCACTGCTGCCACTACCATAGCCATACTCAAATAATATCTGGGATAGTACATCCGATCTCGTCCGAATGCAACGTTCTCCAATGAAGCTCAGATGTCGGCTTCAAGTTTCGGATCCTCATCGTCACCGCCACCCTGAGCCTCGTAACAGCCATGCCGACTTCTTGGGTAGCTCGTCGGTCGAACTCGGCTTGTTGAGCTGCATTCTTAAGACGCTGCTCCTTCTTGTTGATAAACATATCTTTGAACATCTGTCGGACTTTCGGCGGTGCTTTGGTGCATTTGACGACGTCACCGGATGTTTCGGCCAAGTGTACCTTCAATCAAGTGACGCCTCCACCATGATAAATCATATTACAGTGGATGCATTGTCAGTGGTTAGTCTTCTCCAACTGAACACCGTGCTGTCATGCGAGGTCGGCTTGAGATTTTGGTGCCATTTCAACAGAGTTTCGACATAGAAATTAAGAAAGTAGAGATTAGAGAGAGAGTGTTTGAGAAATATTGAGAGAGTTTGAGAGTTTAGAGAGTTTAGATGAGTAGAGTGGTGAGTGGGAGTAAAAGAGATATTTTGGAGGCTTTATATAGCCCTTAAAACAAGCCAAAACTGGCCCCAAACGACTATATAGCCGTTTGAGGCCGTTGCTTCAGTAAACCAATGGCTCTTCATACCGGGTGATACCGCCCACTATGACAGCAAATACTGGCCTATATGGGCGGTATTTGATAAATACCTCCCATACCGAACGGTATTTACTGAGATACTCGGTATCGTCCAATACCGGGTATCTCATATATCAGTTTTTCCAAAAATTGGTAAATATCGGCCGTACCGCCCGGTATGGTACGATATTTGAAACCATGTTCCGAACCACCTTCAAATATGAGAAAATGGCTTTGTTTTGCTACTATTGCGGCCTCATCAGACATGATGAATCCATCCGTGAAAGAGCAATCTCAAATGAGGGAACAAATATCGTGAAGGAAACCAAGCTCGGTCCTTGGATGCGAGCAACTCAGTTTGGCAAAGAATTATCGCAAACTCTGGAACCTCATGCAACACACTCACCGAGTACGACGTATTGTCCCATGCAAGGCAAGGAACTAAATAAGATGCTCTCTTCTCTATCAGTTAATCCAGATCGCCGCGTTGCTCACTCATCAAGCCAAATCCAAATGAACCAGGGAGCAAAGCAAGCAAGTACCCCCGTTGAGCAGGTTCAAACGGCGGTAGTCAATACTCCAAAACCTCGGGGATGCAGACCTGGGAAAACTCATGCGAATCAGGATCTAAACATCCGGCACCGTGCTCTAAGGAAACAGCCATATAAAGGAGGCAATCATACGGACCCTAAGAAGGCCAAGTTTGCTATTACTGCGGAAAATACTAATCAGGTGAAGGAAGCCAGCCTAGAGTGGCCCTGGGCTAATCAATGAACATCCTCGCTTGGAACTGTCAAGGTTTAGGGAATTCCTTGTCAGGTTTCAACATTCAGAACATTTGTTCTAAATATTCCCCGGAAGTGATTTTTTTATCTGAGGTAAAACAAGACGCTTTAAAATTCAAAAGCCTATTACTGAGATGTGATTTGAATTGCATGTTCTCGGTGCCCTCGATTGGAAGAAAAGGAGGTCTCCTGCTTGCTTGGAAGTCATTAGTGAATGTTTCTGTGGTAACTGCAGATTCGTTCTTCATCCAAGCCCACCTCGCCACGGTGGATCCCTCCCAACAATTCGTCTTCTTTGGCTTACATCTCCACTAAGACCTTAGCATCCGTTCCCAACAAGTCACTGAGCTTAACCATAAGGTTCAGAGCTGTTCTTTTCCTGCTCTCCTAGGAGGAGATTTCAATTCAATATTGCGGCCTGAGGAGAAGCTTGGAGGTGCTGAGTACCACCCAAGCAGGAGCTATCATATTCTGCATCTAATGAATGAGTCCAATTTGATCGAACTCCCCTCCTCAAATCACCCCTTCACCTGGTGCAACAAACGGCAGGGAACCTGGATGGTAGAAAAGGTCCTTGACCTTGACCTGGGCTCGACGAATGGTCATGACATATAGCGCCATTACAATGTATCTCACCTAGACGACATTGGCAGTGATCACAGACCTCTACTTCTTCACTCCATTGCCTTTCAACAACCACCCTACCAGTTCAAATTCGACAAGCGTTGGTTGAGGATCAACCAGATCATTGAGTTGACTGTCGAATTATGGCAACAACCTGTTAACGGAACTCTTCAATATCAAGTATTCACAAAGCTAAAAAAGGTAAAGCATGGAATTCTCTCATGGCTTAAACAAAATAGCTTTAACTCCAATAGGCAACTTCAAGCTCTCTCGCCGTCGTATGATCCAGACTTCACGATGACAAAACGCATCCTTGAATCGGAGCTCTCATTGGCCTTGAATGACAAAGAACAATATTGGAGACAAAAATCCACGTTACGTTGGCTCAAGAAGGGGATAAAAACACGGCTTTCTTCCACGCTTGCACCAAAAATCGCCAAGTAAGGAACCGGTTATCTCTCATCCAAAACCAAAACGGCTCTTGGGTTGAAGGCACGGATCAAGTGGCGGATGTGGCGCTTACTCATTTACAACACCGATTTATCTCCTCCAAACCCCGCAATATGAATGACTGCATTCAGAATATGCAATAAATGATTTCCAGGAGGAATAATAACTGGCTCATGCGGCCAGTATCCCGCGAGGAAGTAAAAAGAGCAGTCTTCTCAATTGACCCAGACGGTGCACCGGGCCCCGACGGCTTTATAGTCGCCTTCTAGGTTGCAAGTAACGAATATGTCCCATCTTCGGCCGATAAGCTTGTGTAATGTGATATACAAGATCAGTTCCAAGATATTGGTTAATAAGTTGCAGCCTTTGATGGAGAAGATAATCTCCCCTAACCAAAGTGCGTTTGTGCAAGGCCACCTAATCTTTGAAAACATTCTCCTTGCGCATGAGGTCATGCATCATCTAAAATCCAAACCTCAGAATTCTTCCAACGAGATGGCCCTCAAAATTGATATGAGCAACGAATATGATAAGGTAGAGTGGAGCTTCATTGCCGCCATCATGCGGGCCTTGGGATTCTCATATGACTTCATCTCCGTCATCATGCAATGCATCACTACTGTTTCCTACTCGATAAGCTTATTAGGCTGCAAATTTGGCTACTTCAAACTTGGTCGGGGTCTCCGATAGGGTGATCCCTTATCGCCTTTTCTTTTCTTGCTATGCATGGAAGGCCACACGCATATTCTTAAACGCAAATTCTCTGAAGCAAGCTGTTAAAGCATCACAGTTGGTCGACATTGCCCTGAACTCACGTCCCTTTTCTTCGCGGATTGTAATATCCAAGATTCTTTTTTTCTTTTTGTGGTTTGTGTTTGCCAGCCTAGTGGGCTAGTTCGAGGTCGAGCAGAGTCGACTCATGGTCCAGTGCGAGCTTGCGAGCTCGAGTAAGTAGGAATATGAGTTATGTAAATTTTGCTTGCATAGCTAAATTTATTTAATTTTATATTGTGTATGCATGATTGTTTAATTATGTCGCATATGAGTGTGCATGTATTGGATGTTTACGTGGAGCATGGGATTAATTTGGATTTAATTAAGCTTAGTGGGTTAGCGGGTTGAGAAGTTAGTGGGTATGGATCCGGGTTGAGGCAGATGCGGGTTAAAACTATTGGGAAGGGTTATAACTTCTCCCCCTAGGACTTGTGACTCCCTATTGGAGCCGCACAAGCCATTGAGGGAAAGAGAGGAGCCGCCAGCTGCCCCCCTTCCTCTCTCTTGCAGTCGCCGAGCCAAGCCCCTTCTCTCTCTCTCTCTCTCTCTCTCTCTCTCTCTCTCTCTCCCTTGGAAGCCAAGCTGTTGGCTTGAGGAGGAGTTGCCGCCCCTCCTTGTCTTCTTCTTGGAGCCGACGGCTTGAGGAGGGGCCACCGCCCCTTTTTCCCCTTGGTGGAGCCGAGCCACCACCTCTTGGAGCCGAATCCAGAGGCCATCGATCGATATTTCTCGTCCAGTCTTCTTTCCTATTTTTTTGTGAGTGGTTGCATGCTGAATTGTTCTTGAAGCCATGGTTGATTTCGTGGTTGCATGTCTTAGATTTAAACCTGTGATTTTTGATATGGAGCATGTTCTACAAAAAATAAGATTTGATCTTGAAGCCATGAGTGTTCTTGATATGAGATTCTTGATCATGTAATTTGATTCTTGCTTGAAGATTGTTTTGATTCATGCAATCATGACTTGATTCTTGAGAAGTTTTGCCTCAATGATATAATTCTGCTGTGTTGATAATTAAGGAATTTGATTCTGTAATTTTCGGATTTAATTACCTTTATTATGCTGAAACTCGGTTGGGCTGAAAACTGCATGCTGAATTGTTTGTTTTACGGCTAATTTTGAAATCCTATTTGTAATGTGCATAGTTTGTTGAATATAGTCGTGTAACCTATCGTTTCGACCATAAAATATAGTTTGGAAACATAGGTCACATTTTGGAGACCAGATTCGGGTTAGATACATTAGGTTTGGGCACAACAGTAAGCTAAAACAAAACCCTAAAATAAAATCATAATCTTGGTAATCTAAATTTTAATTGCATAATTAAAATTAAGCAAGGGGTCAGCATAATCTGTTATGAACCAACAAATAAAGTTTATGCATGAAATAAAACCTCACGAGTTTATGACATTACGGGTCTAGGAGTTGGGGTCGGGTATTGGAGTATTGAAACGCTTCCCAGTAAAGACACCCCTAAGACACCATAGGAGAGACTTGACTTAGGTCATATTGCGCCATATCTTTATGAATGGCGGAGAGGCTCGGTTAGGAGCCAAATTGCGAGGTAGGCCCGGAAGGTTGGATGGTTTTTCCCAACCTGTTTTAAAGGAATAAGTTCGGATGGGTGAATCCTGATTATTCCTACGTTAGTTCTTTGGAATAAATTCGGATGGACAAATCTCGATTGTTCCGATATGGCCTCATGGAATAAGTTTGAACGAGCAAATCCCGATTAATCCTGAGGTGTTTTTAAGGAATAAGTTTCGACGGGCAAATCCCGATTATTCTTGTGATGTCTGAAATGGGTAAGTTCGGACGGGCAAATCTCGATTATCCCCGCGATATCAAAAAGGGGTAAGTTCGAATGGGCGAATCCCGATTGTTCCTTCGCGTCTCGTGGAGCATGTTTGGACGGGCCAATCTCGATTGCTCTCGAGTTTCTTTATATTAGGATAAGTTCGGATGGGCCAATCCCAATTATCCTAGTATGTTTTGTTGTCGTAGGGCATGGTAGGCTTAGGCTTGTAGATCTTCACCATTTGGGTGTTAGTTGCCTTCGGGCATGTGGTGGCCAGATGGCCTGATGGTTAGTCACACCTTTGTAACCTTGTTCCTGTTTGAGATAGATGTTTATTCATGTTTTATCTTTGTGTTAGTTTTCGTGGGGGTTGGTAGAACCGCTCATTGAGTTCTTTTGAACTCACGCGTTGTCGTTGTTTTTGTTTTCCAGAGCCTGACCGGTGAGGTGGGCTAGAGCACTTGGCGCGGCTGAAGGGCAGAGGAGCTACATTGATCTTATAACAGTCCTAGTTAGGGGTCGTAGTCGAGTCTGTAGTAGTTTGTGATGCACTGTGATTTGGCATTTTGGAGTTGTAGTCCCTTGGGGACGTTTATGTTATTTATTTCGGATTTCATTTATTAGTGGTCTACTGGACTTGATTTATTATTTCCGCACTTTTCTATTTTTGCTAAACTTACTTATGAAATCTGGTTTGGTTTTCTTTTGAATAATAAAACTCTTTAGATTCTTTCCGCTATGATTTATTGTTAAGAGTTGATATGTGCATGATTCAGGTTGCGGGGCATAGGCACGTATACCCTGGCCGATCACGTGACCTTGAGTTGAGGCATGACACGGATCTGCATCACGCTCAATGCATAAAGGATTCTCTCAAGGAGTTCAAAGATATCAGCGACCAACAAATTAATCCGCAGAAGTCGACCATTTTCTTCTTCGCAAACTCCCCTCAGCATCTCTGCCATTCTGTAAGCTCATTTCTTCACATTGCCCACATTGGCGGCCAAGATATATATCTCGGTCTTCCCTCTCTTATTAACATATCAAAGAAAAGTATGTTTGAATTTATACTGGCCAAGATCCGCCGAAAAATGGAAAGTTGGTCGGTTAGATTCCTTTCCCGCGCCGGTAAAGCTATAATTATCAAAGGAGTTTTGGCGACCATCCCGAACTACACTATGTCTTGCTTCTTCATTTCAGACTTCCTATGCAAAAAAATCGACCAAACCTGTAGTAATTTTTGGTGGTCGTCGAAGCACGACAAAAGAGGTCTCCACTGGATGAAATGGGAAAAACTTTGCGAGTGCTTTGCGAAAGGTGTCCTTGGGTTCAAAGAATGTCGTCGTATGAACCTTGCTTTGTTTGCCAAGCATGGATGGAGATTACTTACGAGGCCGGACTCGCTGCTGGGACAAACATGGAAGGGCAAGTACTTCCCATACACTGATTTCTTCAATGCGGGGGCAAAAAATAATTCTTCATGGGGTTGGCGCAGCGTGCTTAAAGGTAGAGATTTTCTTCGCTGGGGTTCACATCTCCGGATCGACACTTTATCAACAGCGGAAATAGTTAACTCTCCCTGTCTTCCAATTGAGCCGCACTTCACCATGTTGGTCCCTCGCCGAAAGCATCGCATGTGACTTTGGTTTCAAAACTTTTCGACAAGGAGACGAGGCTGTGGAACGCTCCTTTGGTTCGATCATGGTTCCCTCCGCCTCTCTCCAAGGAAATCTTCAACATTCCCATTCATGTCGGCCATGACTCTTGGACTTGGCACTACTACACGTCCGACCACTATACGGTGGCTTCTGGGTATAAATTGGCGAGAAATCTTTTACCGGCAGGATACCTAGCCTCTTTGAATTCGTCAGATTTCCCGTGGAATACTGTTTGGAAGTTGAAGCTCCTCCCGAAGATTAAGGTATTCTCTTCGCGTCTCCTACACAATTGTCTCCCGCTAAAGGACGCAATGTGTAGAAAACACATCCCCATTCAAGACAACCTATGCTCCCTCTGCAATGCGTCCGAAGGGGCCACTCATCTCTTCCTTCATTGTCGGATTGCTAATGAGGTGTGGCAGTGTTTCGGGCTGAAGCTTGCTCCTCGCCCTCCTGGTAGCATCTTCCATGTATGGTGGTTGAACTCGCGCAGCATGCTTCGGCAAAATCGCTGAGGAATGGAGATCCTGACATGTATTCTTTGGAGCCTCTGATATCTCCGAAACAAATGCCAGTTTGAAAACTGTACAACGAGTGCAGACACGGTGCTTTCACAAGCTTTCTCCCTCAACACTGCAAGTGAAATGAATCATACCCGTTATCCTCCACCGCAATAGCCATCTGTTGCATGTCTTCCATAGGATCATATTTGCATGTAGTTTTTTTTATGCCTATATCATATGACTCTTCTGTTGACATGGGCTTATGTTTGTCTGTTTCTTTTCCTTAATGAAATAAAATTTTTATTTTTTTATAATAAATAAATAAATAAAATGCATATCCGCTTAATTTACTGTATTGGAAACATGTCATATATCCCATCCCGCATGGAGCATGCAGGATGGGGATGAGTGATTCTTTTTTGCTTCTCTCGTTGTGTAACACACCCTTGCCCAACACTAGATGAGGTCAGGGATGAGGTCTGTGATTCCCCACCCACCTTATTGTTATCTCCAGCAGCAATCCATGGTGGGGTCTAGCATGGTAAAATGGTGGAAAAGGTTCCTACACCAAGTAAATTAAAGAACTATGTATAAAGCCATTATATAACTATTACGGGGCTAATTGAGAGGTGAGAAACAAGACCTACACCTTGCTTTGCATTTTTCTATATTATAAATTGTTCCTGCTTGAGGATCAGTGTACTCTGGTCCGGTTCGATGTTTCTACTTATCTCGTTCAACGTTGGTGGGGAAACCTGCAAAAGATAATTCGACGCTCAAGTTAGAGGGATCCCAAGGTGGAAGTAATGAAATTAGAACTAAGGGTTACCTGGGGCGTGCTGTGTCTGTATATATCGCAGGTGGAGATGATGACGTTGCCCGATAATCTCGCAGAATATTGCTCAGAATGGGTCGAGGCTGATTCCGAAGATAACGAGCTTGTAATGGTATATCCCTTGTGATTTGGAAGGACGTGCATGTCCATGTATAGTTGGGTGAGGTCCCCGGGTGGAGCCATCTGATCTGACTCGAGTCAAGTTTTAGGAGTGTGGCCGGGTGAAGCCCCCGGGTAGGGCCGTGTGGTTCGGCTCGGGGTTAGTTGTGGGTCATTATTGGGTCTAATTCGACCGGGCCCAACAGTTCTAGTCCAGTCCACAACCCTCGAGCTTAATCGGAGTCTGGAGGACAGTGTGCTGAGCTCTTAAGTAGAGTTAGCTTTTTGTCCTTTGGCATCTCTAAGGAGTCTTCGGAATAAATTTACCAAGTTGTGCTGGGTGGCCAGGAAGGCCGAGCTGAATATTGTATTGGCTGCGGTTGATTGTAGGGATTAAGCAGGTGGCTGCAAAAGCCTAGCTGTAATTATAGTGAGTGATATTAAGGGCTTTATTATCAGAGTTTGCTGCAACTAGTACTACTTATGTATATTGGTTCTTTGGCTTGCGCTCAGTCCCATCATTTGTTGGAGGGGTATAGCCGACTTCTATAGAGTCCCAGCAACGATCATCCAACGATATGATGAAAGCCCTCATCCTAGCCTTCCAATATACATAGTTTGTTCCAATAAGTAAAGGAGGAACATTTACAAAATTTCCTATAGGCATTCCTTCCATCTTGAACTTGAAAAAGAAGAGACACACCAAGGATCTTGTGCAGATAAAGGTTAGTACAATCGCTCTGATACCAATTGACAGTATATGTCTAGGTCTCTCAGGGAACTTCTGTTAAGGACAGTTGAATAAGAAGTTGCAACTGCTACTTGAGGAAAGTAAGAACCAAAGCGAAAAATCACACGCAAACACAAAGGTTTGTTTATGCAGTTCAGTGACAAAATCGGTCACCTAACCTATTAGGCACTCATCGGACAGATGCACAATTCACTCTCTATAAGTACCATATATGTCCTCAGAATTTCACACTCGAAATTTGACTACCAGTACTACAGTGAATTGAAAATAACAAAAACCTATTTGCTATTACAAGTACATATTAACTTGCCTCTCTATGACATCACAGCCACAAAGTTCCGTCCTCCACACAGCCTTGTGTTGTAGCGAGTTATCAGCCTGAAATCTTCTTCACTTGAAGATAAGAAAGATAGATTATTGCCGTCTACACTCAGCAGTCTTGCACTAAGCAGTCTCAACTCCTCAGAATAATTGGCAACACAATGTACACACATAGGAGTTGATAAAAATAGATCTCTTCACAAGTATTTATATGTGGCACTTGAAGGATCTGAATCAATGCTGACTTTAATCACTGATCTTTAATCAATCTTCAGTTCAAATCAAACAGTCATCGGTTTGAACGGCCAACATTGAAAAACATCATAAACACATTATCATAAAAGAGTAACGCTCAGGAAGTAAAGAGTAAGAAACTCTCCACTACACATAACACCAAAACAGACACAAGCCATATAATTAACGATGATTAATAATATCAGAGATTATCAAGAGAATCATCATCAATATTGAAGTCCAACAGTCATCTCATTTGTAACATATTTAACCAGAGAACCACAGACTGAAGAAATTGTTGAAACTGTCCTTACATAGTTGAAACTATCATCATATAGGTAGAGCTCCTCATAGTTTTGACTGTGCAAAAACTTAGATTTAACCTGGAACACTTTTGCCAAATATAGCCAACATAAAAGCCAAACACTTAAATTATTCTGGAATGTCCATCCGGGATGTTCTGGGCTATTCCAAAATGTCCATCCAAGATATTTCGGGCTATTCTGGAATGTCCATCCGAGATGTTCCGAGCTATTCCAAAATATTCATCCGGGATGTTTCGGGTTATTCCGGAATATCCATCCGGGATGTTCTGAGCTATTCCAGAATGTCCATCCTGTTGGGTGAAATGGCTACACTAGAGGGGGGGGTCGTGGTGAATAGTATGTTTACATATAGAGAAAATATAATGATTAGTTTTCAAAATAATAAATAAAAAATTTCTTTAACATTTGATGTTTGGTCTAGTCAACATACTACTAATTCTTACATTTGTGTTACTGCACATTGGATTGATGAAAAATTTATTTTGCAAAATAGAATAATTAGTTTTAAAGTTTTTGAATATCCACACACTTCTGTTGCCATTTTTTCTGCTATTAGATTTGTAACATCTTTCTATAATATAAATGATAAAAAAAATTTGATTAGTTTTAAAGTTTTTGAATATCCACACACTTCTGTTGCCATTTTTTCTGCTATTAGATTTGTAACATCTTTCTTTAATATAAATGATAAAAAAAAAATTGATTAGTTTTGATAATGCTAGTAATAATGATGCTGCTATCCCTCCCCTTATACTGTTATTTAAACCAGTATTAGAAGATGAATTATTTCATGTTCGTTGTGTTTGTCATGTTCTTAATTTATGTGTACAAGATAGTTTAAAACAAGTAAATATACATGTAGAAAAAATAAGAGATGTTATTAGATATATGTGTTCTTCAAAAGCAAGAACACAAGAATTTAAAAAATTATGTCAATCTTTTAATAAACCATTTAAAAAATTTAATGGTAATGTTATTACTAGATGGAATTCAACATATCATATGCTTATGTCTACAATAAGATATCGAGATATCCTTACAATATTTTACAATCAAAATATGTCTGGTGATCCAATTAATAATAATAATTGGTTAGTTGCTAGACATATTACTCAAATTTTAGAACTTTTTAATAAAGCTACCGAACAACTTTCCGGTGTTTATTTTCCTACATGTAATTTAACTCTTTCATATATAGTTCATATTAGTGAAGTATTTTCTTCATATAGACACCATCCTTAATTTGCACAAATTATTTTTTTAATGGAATCTAAATTTAAAAAGTATTGGTCAGATATACCTACTTTATTTTGTTTAGCAATATGTTTAGATCCTAGAATGAAAATTGATGGTTTAAATATGTTGTTAGATGATTATTATAACAATATGGAATTAGATAATGTTGAAGAAAAAAAAATTAAAATTTTGAATTTATTGAATTCTATGTTTGTATTTTACGCTTCAAAATTTGGTGATACAATTACAAATAAGACAACATCTTCTTCTTCTAGATTAAGAGATGATGGTGGAAATAGTATTAATTCTCAACTTGGTCGTAGAATAAAAATAAATAAATCTACTAATTTTAATGAATTACTTTTTTTTCTAGATCATAATCATTCTGAAGAAATAGATGATAATGAAATTTTAGCATGGTGGAAAAAACAAGAAAATACGTATCCTATTATTTCCATCATGGCACGTGATATATTTACTGTTCTTGTGTCTACAGTAGCTTCCGAGTCTTGTTTTAGTGTAGGAAATAGAATTCTCGACGAAAAAAGAAGCCGAATGAGTGAAGAAACAGTTGAAATATGCATTTACTTAAAAGACTGGTTGGATGTTGAATATAGATTACAAGATAAGGGAGGACACGACACTTCATCATCGGGAGAGGAGGAAGCTCAAACAAGCGAAGCTGGTGCTGCTGGTCCTATTACAAGTTAAATCACCGGGACTACGGGTGATTAAAAATGTAAAAAGAACTATGTAGATATGATCCTTCTATAGTTAATCATTGGGGAGTACAAGTTTAGCTATAAAATGTACGTAGGCAACCTTTTAAGGTGCGGTCTATTATAATATTAAAAAAAATTATTTTATCATTGGATGAATATTTTTGTATTAAAGATAAATAAAAATTTAATTATAATTTGATTTTTTTAAAATCTTTTTATTAATTTGTACTGCGTTATAATGTTACATATAAAAAATGTGTTAAAAAATATATAAAAAAGTTTAGTACAATGATTAAGCTATCTCAAATTAAATTAGAGGTCCAAGTTTAAAACTCACCCGTAACCATTAATTTTTAAAATTAAATATTTTTAAATTAAATTTAAAAAATTAAATAAAAAAATTAAAATTAAATAATTAATTTTCGGGTCGGCCTGTGCCCAGCCCGAGCTCGGTTAGGCGGGCTCGGGCCCGGGCTGGGCTTGGCTGCCACACATTCGGGCCGTGCCAGGCACGGCCTGGAGGTTGCCGGGCTTGCCTGGGCCCGGGTCTGGGCACGACCCGTTGCCACCTCTATTTCCGCCATTCGATCGCTTGTCGGTCGATCGGTTCTGTGATTTAATCGGGCTATTTGGTCAACCGACGGGTCGACCGAATGAGTCGCGGACTCATTAATCCCAGATTCAGTCGACCGATGCAGTGAAGCCATAGGTGCAACCTACGATTTTCAATTCAGTCGACCGATCGAGCTACTACCAATTTGTGGCATCGTTCGGTCGACCGAACTGCCTTCTACTTCGGTCGGTCGATCGAACCTGTGTATGGCAGTTTTCTTTGCTTGATTTTTTTACTCGTTTGGGTTCCGTCTTCGCTAAGTCTACTTATATAATATTTATTAACTTTAAGTTTAAAACTTTAAAACATAAATGTTATATAAGGATTACCCCCCATTTGGATTCAATAAAAATATCTAAAAAATCAAAATTCTTAAGAATCAAAATCTAGTTTTTGGGGTCTAGTACAAATTTTTCGAAAACGAAAATTTTCTAACTTTTCGAGTCAAGTATAGGTAGGCTAAAGGCTTCCAAAAAAATCCCTAAAAATACATCATTATCTAATTTTAACCCAAGGAACAATTATTGCTATTTTTTATATCAAGAAACTATCTAGGTCATATAGCCCTCCAAGGAGCTCCCTAGACTTAGTGGATCTTAGGGCGGTTTTCGGGTTTTCATGTTTTGGGTTTCGGATTTGGTTTTAGGGTTCTTTGCATCTTTAAGAGGATATACAATATATCTAGACATCCTAAATCTAAACTCTAACTTCTAGAAGAGTTTGAGAGCGTCGACCGACGTCCTTCCAATTTTTTGATTTCTTCGATTTTTCCGATCGCGGACGTCGTGCGCTAACCGATATGGAACCTGAAAGATTTCTCAATAAAACATTAGTTCTATGTTTGTTATCATCAAAATTGAGATTAAGACAAAGGTTGAAAACCTTAAGCCAACACATCCGGGATATTTCGGAATGTTACAACATCTCATCCCATAATCCGGGATATTCTGGAATGTTACAACATCTCATCCGGAAAGTTGTTTATAACTTGGAAACTCTTGGTAATAGATTAGGTTCATATCCTAGGGATATTTGCATCATTATGAGGATTAATACAATCATTCTAGACACCCTAAACCTAAACTCTATTCTTCTCAAAGAGTCCGAGCGCATCGACCAACGTCCTTCCGTTTCACTAATTTTTTTATATTTTCGATCACGGATATCTTGCGTCAACCAACTTGGAATCTGAAGATATTTCTTCATGAAAATATTAGTTCCATATTTGTTATCATCAAAATTGAGATTAAGACCAAGGATGAAAATCTTAGGCCAACAATCTCCCCCTTTTTGATGATGACAAACAACTTTAAGAAAATATTTTTATTTAAGCATAAAGGAAGTCAGTTATGGGATTTCTCCCTCTATCAATATGCATATCTATGAAAATAAACTTCTCCTATTTATAAGCATGGTATTCCTATATTTTCTTTCATTTTACCTATAATTTTCTCCCCCTTTTGACATCAATCAAAAAGGGCAAGAAAAGTCAACTAAAGTCAAAGTTGAGAATTTTTTTATGACATTTTTAGAATTTATTCAAACTTTCATAATACCTAGATATAGTCATGTAAAACATGTTTATCAAGTTTGAAGAGAAAATAATATCATTTGATCAAAATATGAACTTGACACAATTTCATTAAAAGTATGCATGAAAGCATTAAAAATGCTAAGTATCAACCTTATCATTTACTCATAGCTTTTCAAGTTTAAACACATGAACACCTAACATGAGTAAATCTAAACATGTTTGTGAGATTTGGACCTAAAATCAAGTTTCTAAGTCAATATATTGACTTAGGTCAAACTTCCTCAAATATAGGTCTTCTAAGGTCAACTAATTTTCAACTCTAAACACCTAGAATCATGTCATGTATATATCTAAACATGTTTCATGAGTTTGGACTTAAAAGAGAGGTCTCTTCTAATAAGTTTCAACCTAGGGCAATTTCATTCAATGAAATTTGCCTAAGTGCTAAAATTTTATCTACTCATGAGATTTCAATCAATTATCATGAATAATCAATTATGAGCATAGAGAAATTATTTTATCAAGAATATTGAAGTGTTAAACAAGAGTTTTGCTAAAACGAAAATCATACCTCATTTCTTAAGAATTTTCATTTACTTTTCAATTTTCATCAAAATAGCCTTCTATTTTTAATAACTTGCAAGTAATCATCATTAATGGAATAATGAAAACATAGCTACATGCAAGCTATCAAACTACATAGCCAAGGTGAAATGAAATTTTCATTTGGGAATCTCAACCTAAGCTAGACAATGAGAAATTCGTCTCAAAAGGAATCATCATGAAACCAAAATGAATTAAGAGATCACAATATATAAAATATTTGAAAACATGATCTCCAAACCCTTCCTATTGGTTGAAAACAAAAGACCATAATTAGCCTACAATTTATAACCGCAAGGTTTCATGAGCCCTTTATAGACTACATAGGTATCCGAATAGACCGGAAATAAAAAAATCAAAATCATTTTCTAAAACCATATAAAGAGCAGATAAAATGAACTCGAGTCAATCAAGTATCATAAAACTCCAACTCAAATGAATTTAAGTAAAGTAAAGGAGATGATACCAAGTTTACTTAGATGTCAATTTTCATACCTAAGGAATCATGATGACTTGAAGTTGCAACATAGAGGTGGTGTATCCTTCAAGCCCTCAAGCAACTTCAATCAACCATCAACTCACCCTTGTGTGGTGGCTCCCCCTACAATAGAGCATAAAATTTTTGGTACCCAAATGACTTCGGGTCCTTGGGGCTTAGTAGGCCTAGGAACCCAAAGTGTCCTAGTTATACTTGAATTTCTCTTAAATGCACAATCATAAATTGAATGACTAAAAATACCATAACAAAAGCAATGTCTATTAAATTTCTTCTTTTCATTCTTTTTGTGGACATGTGGTCTAACTTTAGAATGCTTAACATGTGAATCATGATGAACATGAGCATTCTTAAAGGAAACATTTTTCTTCCTAGGATTTCTAAAGGATGAAATATTGGATAAATTATGTGTTTTCCTATTCAAGAAAACAACCTCATTTTTCAAGTCATTAATGGACTTATGCCATGCATGTGATTGAGATTTCAACAAACAATTTTCATTTTTTAAACTCTCATTTTCCTTTCTAATTTTGGAAGTCTTATTTAATAATTCATCATTTTCGATCTCTAACTCTTCATTTCTATGTTTTAAGTCCTTAATGTCAAGCTTCAAATCATCATGGCATGTATCAAGCATACTAGTGTTCAAATTTTCACTTTCAACTTCTAAGGCATGCAAGTGATCGACTAGTAAGCTTAGAATTCTATTTTCTAATTTTCTTTATTTCCTTGTTCTTTTTCATAAGCAATTCATACATTTTTCTACATTTATCAACTAGCTTATCATAAGATATGTTAAATGAGCTCGAATTGCTAGAATCACTATTATGACAAGAAGCGGAAGACTTTTACTCATCGTTAAGACCCATGAGGCACAATTGTGAGGTGGCTTCATTGCCATCACATGAGGAGGCTTCCACTTGATTCCGAAGTGAAATTGGAGACAACCTTCTTCTCCTTTATGGATTTCTTTCTCATCAAGGAATAATTTTTCTTGATATGTCCCTTCGATTGGCAAAGGAAGAACTTGGCTTTTCTTTTCCTACTTTTAAGGGTGCTTCTTTGACTGAAAATGCTATGGGCATCACAAGAGACGTTAGTAGTGGATGGATGACCATTGTCATCACCACCTTCAACATAAGTAGTAATCTCTTCGGTCTTTGCAAAATCATATAGCATGTTTAATGTTGCCCAAATATCAAATGGGAAAGAACAATGTATAACATTTTCAAGTATATTATTCGAAAATGAGCAATATAGAAGATGCGTTGTTTTAGCATTCAATTCAAATAATTTAACTTTTTCTTGAGTCCTTTCATTAATGTCAATGGTGGGCTCAACATATTCATTTTTTAGCATGCGCTATAGATCTAAATTTTAAGGGACTCATTCTTGAAAAGTTTGGGTATATTCTTATGAATGAGGTATGATTTTGGTTATTGCAAATATCTGCTCTGATATCAAATGTTGGTGGAATGGCCTACACTAGAGGGGGTGAATAATATGTTTGCTAAAACTTTAGCCAAAATCTGGTTTAAATCAACTCTTAATTACTTAGGCAAGAGTTCAACTCAACTAGGTAAATGCGGAAGCAAATAAATAATTCAAGTAATCAAAACTCAAAGTAAGCAATGCAAACAATAAGATTTATAGTGGTTCGGCCTAATGCCTACTTCACTACCTAATCACCCCCGTTTAGGATTTCCAACTTAGTTTAATTAGATTATAATTGTTTCCTTACACATGAGGACTTTTCCTAGGAGAACCTCTGCTCTCACACCAAGGCACTTCCACACCCACCTTTGCACCGAGAGCACTCTCCTACCTCAAACCCTAAAGGACAACAAGAACTAATTCTAGTAAACTAAGTACACCAGTGAACTTGTGCCTCTACACCAAGGCAACCACCAAACTCAAGATTTACACACTAGATCTTTACACACTTGATATACAATCAAATAAATACTAAAAATACAAGTAAATGAGAGCAATAATAAACAATACAAACTTAGCTCTCAACTAAGAAGTCATAGACCCTCTTGATGCCTTGATGATAAAATAATTGAAGATGGAAGTCAAGATCAAGGGTTTTTGTCTCCAAGCTAGGGTTTACAAAAAGGATGGCTCAATCAAGCTCAATGGTGATCAAAATTTGTCTCAATGAGTGTTAGATACTTTAGAAGGTAAGTTTAGGGATTTATATAGAGATCCCAAGGGTAGGAGCTCGGTTTCCAATAAGCTTAACAGGTAGAAATTTAAAATAGAGCCGTTGGGAGCATTTTGAGAATTCTGGACAGTTTGACTAGTTGAGGTCATTCTGGGAATACTTGAAAAGTACTGTTACTTTCTGGTCGAAGTTCGGGCTATTTCAAAATGTCCATCCGGGATGTTCTGGGCTATTCTGGAGCGTCCATCCGGGATGTTCCGAGCTATTCCGGAATGTCCATCCGAGATGTTCTGGAATGTTACAACATCTCATCTAGAATGTTGTTTATGACTTAAAAACTCTTTGTAATAGATTAGGTTCATGTACTAGGGATATTTGCATCATTATGAGGATTAATACAATCATTCTAGACACCCTGAACTTAAACTCTATTCTTCCCGAAGAGTCTGAGCGCGTCAACCAACGTCATTTCGATTCGTTGATTTTTTGATATTTTCGATCACGGACGTTGTGCGCCAACTAACTTGGAACCTGGAAATATTTCTCCATGAAAAAATTAGTTCCATATTTGTTATCATCAAAACCTTAGGCTAATAGGGTGAAGCCCTCGGGTAGGGCTGTGTGGTTCGGCTCAGAGTTAGTTGTGGGGCGCTGCTGGATCTAATCCGATCGGGCCCAATAGTTCTAGTCCAGTCCATAAACCATCTTAAATTTATGATTAATACTTCTAGGGTTAAGCCAAAACCAAAGTTGTTTTTTGATGCTCTGAGATACGTTAAAGCTCCAATCTTGTTAAATCGAAAAATATTATTATTTACATAGGAGACTAAACTGTAAATATTTTTCTTTGAGGGACCTTTTTGCAAAAAGGTTAATCTCATATAATTAGCCCTAGTCCCTCCTCAATCTTGGTGTTGGCAGTTGTCGAGGAGCGAGGAGGAGGGCGGTAATCGAAGCGGTGTCTAGTTGGCGAGCGAAACAGAAAAGCATCAAATAAGTAGGACTCTTCCCCTTACTTTTGACATTCGTTAAAGCTAATGATATGTGTTGCATGAGATTAAAGTCATAGGTTCTTGAAAAGTTTTAAATCTGGTCTTTTTGGAAAATTTTCTTAATTTTTTTTTGCATTGGTTTCAAATCGAAATTTTTGGATCTTGTCGATTTGTGTGGCATTGTTCGCCGGCAGCCATCGCCACCGCCGGCGGGCTGACCAACAAAGCTGGTGGAAGTGCTGCCCAACATGGTAGCACCTTGCAGCGGTGCTTCCATGTGCGGCAGCATTGCAGGTGCAACAACACTTGTGGTGGTGCTGCCTAGTGCGGCAACACTAGGTCATGGCGTCGCTGGGCACAATTGCACCTGATGCACCACACCGATGTTGAGTCAGTGAGGACAGGGAAAGCAACAAAAATAGCACATCAAAAAAACTTAGAACTGATCATCAACCCAAGTTGATCCGTGCATCTCGGTTAAATCAAATCAAGATAAGTATTTTAGCTTTGTAGATTGTGTTCTGTCTTCTTATTCGCAAGTCCAAGATCTCAATCTTTCTGTGGATCCTAGGTGTTGCCAATGATAATCACCCTCTACGGATACCACACGAACGAATAGGATAAACAGGGCGGCGGTCGAGTGCTAGCTTGGCATAACTCCTTCCGATCTTGGTGAGTACGAAACTCCTTCCAAGCTCCGTGTGTGTGTGTGTGTGTGCATGCAGGTCTCAAAACTCCTTCTAATCTTGGTCGGTTGCCACAAAAGAAGGTCGGCTTCCTTCAAAAGGAGGTCGGTTGCATTCAAAAGGATCATCCTCATATGAACATCCAATGTGGATATTTATAGAAGCATCAAGAAACATAGACCACATCATCACAATCGTTGATCGATTTAGGGTCATATCCAAAATTATAAAACACTTTTAATAGTCGAATATAATATATTCTTAATAACAATTATCAAGGTCAAATTACCTTGATTTGAGATTCTATTTTTAATGTATCCTTTAATTTATTAAACATTACCTAAATTGTGATGAACATAATTTCATGAGAATAATTTATTCCGATTTAAAAACTCATTTTAAAAATCATTTAAAATCTCACATAACGTTGGCAGTAGGCCCAAATCTCATTTGCGATTTGTGGTCCATAGGTCATAAGTGGCTTCTAGCAAGACATAATGACTACCCAAGTTAAGTGAAGTTAGGAGATCTCAATAAACCTAACTCATAGTACGATATTCTGTCCTTTTGTCACGCGATGTCTGGATCAAGCATAAGGCATGGATTACATCATTTTTGTATTGCTCAATCTGATTTTTTGATTCATGAGCAGACTGGCTAAACAAATGACAACGATACTCTTATAAATTCATTTGAGCACGTCAATGCATTTCCTCGGTCTCACTCATCAAGGGCAAGAGATATCTCTCTTATATATGAGAAAGACAAATTAATTCATTCATGACCACTCACATTCCACTGCATGATTTATTCCATGTCCAACTGTAGTCTTTATTACCATCCTCTTAAAGATGATGTTAGACTAAATCAAAAAATAAAATTCATTATATAGGAATCCATGGTGACATCAAGTCGAAGGACTGAAATATCAATACTGCTATGAGATATACTAATGATATAAATCAATGTAGTATACACCAGGTGTTCGACATCAGGTCGAAGGACTAAAATATCACTACTGTTGTGAGATATACTAATGATATATATCCAAGTAGTATTCTCCAGGTGGGTCTGTCCAACACCATGTTCTCCAACATGTGTATATGATCTGACTTTAATATTTCATATTCATGACCAGTACAATGTGATCATCATTTGTCAGACTATATGTCAGTCTTCATTCATTATCATTCCAATGATAGACCGACTAGTGACTGTTTAGAATAGTATTCCAATTGCCTTAGGGTTTTGCTATCAAGTCTCGTACTGGATGACCATTAGATGGAATCAACTATTCAATGAATCTCTTATCAAGTTAAATATATTCACAATAAATAATAAGATAAAGCAAGGTTCCCATTATGGAAAAGGAAAGTAACAATGACAAATTTATTTTATTGGCCTAGGGCACAATATTAACAACCAAGCAACGAGTTGGTCTGGTGCGGCGGCCATACAAGGCGCAATCGTCCCGAACGTGGGCAGTCATGCCCTAGTAGCGCGGGCTGCCCGCCGCTTGCTACCACGGCAGGCGGCGGCTTGCCACCGCCGATCGACAGTGGCATCGGTTCAAACCCTAGTCGGCGGATCGGCAACAGCAGCGTGACTGGACCAGGTTAGGTGGGGATGGAAACCCTAGGGTGAGGAAGATGAGGGGTTGTGATAATAACGATGTTATATTCATCTTAGCAATGTTATATTATACTAGTATAATGAGAAGTGTTATGATATGGGTATTTTAGTAATTTTTAATGTTATATGTCTTGTAACGGTGTTATATTTTTGTAATCGGCCTGCATTGTATATACATACATTATTTATTAATTATAATTAATATTTATGAGAATTCATCAAATTCTTTTGAGAGTTTTGGCTTTTTCAAATATATACATATTTTGTAATTCTGGATTTATTGGTGAGGTCGGTTTCTCCAAATTGTGACTGGATTTGAGAAACAGTAGATTGGGGTTGCCTCGATTTTTGTGTCAAGCTTTCTATAATATTTTAATTATTCTATTGAGTTAGCTTAGTTGGGCCGGTGTGGTTCTAGAGATGGTTGATTCTCATTTTAACACATGTTTTGTTACTTACCATTGAATTTATAATCTATTATTGTTGAAATTCTTGATGCTATTTTTGGCTCATGAATATATTGATACTCATGGTGTTTGCATAAATTATGTTTATAGAGCTTATGATATTATGAGACATTGTTGTTGTCAATGAGTTGCATGGTTCTAGAATTGGATTTTTATATGACTGTGTTCTCGCCTGAAGTGGGGGGTGTTGCAAGCCTCCGTGTCTTCTGGTTCAGCGCTCCGGTGGTGATTTACAAAAACACTCTGACACTCAAGTGAGAGAGAATTCCATATGGTGTGTATGGAATTGGAACAGATAGTATACCTTGTTTTGTGTTGTCTTTATTTTATAAGACATGTCTGGGTATTCAGTGAGGATTTCTCATGGAATTCCGTGGGAATACACCTTGAATATCTCAATTTCTATCCCCTAGATTGTGGATTTATTACTGCTGAATCCCTGGCAATAAATGCAGGATGTTCATATCCATATTTGGTCAGGAGGAGGCCCCGGGCTTAGTTGTGGTTGGTTCATGAGTTGTGGGTGCTTTTAGGACCGTTCCGATCGGGGCTTAGAGAGCTTGTCCAGTCCACAACCCTGAGCTTGGTCGGAGTCCGAGGACTTAATGCTGAGTTCTAATAGTGTGACGACCTCCTTATGTTTGTTGAGTTCTTTGTATGTGTCGAGTATAGAACTTAGATTGCTTTGCTTTAGCTAATGATGTCTAGTCGGTAGTTGTTCAAGCTGAAGAGCATTTCAGTTGTTCTTTGGTTGATGTTAGCTAGTCAATAGCTACTTCTTAGGGTTGTGAGCCATCTTTAGGTATTTGGATCGAGCCCGAATTTCCTGTTAAAGGCAGGTGTAGAGCTGATATTACATATTCGATAGTTGTTCATAGGATTGATGGTCCTTTGAATTCGTAGTCTTTTCAAATCGTTTGAGACCGGAGTTGGAAACCGCTCTTGAGGACAGAAACCACATTTAGGGTTTTAAAGGCGTCGAGGGTGCCAAGGTTGAAGAGATCTCTAACGATGTCGAGCTCGTATGTAAATACGCTGAGACTGTGCTTAAAGGCACAGAGGCCGTAAGTAAGTTCCAAGCTCATTTAGAGCTGGAGTCGATGTCATTTAGAGCCCGCAGGCTGCATTTAGGGTCGAAGAAAATGCTAAGGATGCCGAGGTCGAGGAGGTCTTCAAGTGCGCCAAGGACGTAAGTAAGGGCGCTAAGGCCGTAATTAAGGGCATTGAGGCCGAGGACCACGCCTAGGGGTCAAGTCGATCTCGCTGGGAACGTAAGGCAAGACCATGCATGGGGTCATGCTCATTTAGAGCGATGCCGCATTCTGGGCCGAGGACCATGCCTGGGGTCAAGCCAAGCTCGCTAGGAGCGTAGAACAAGATCATGTTTGAGGTCATCCTCATTTAGAGCGAGCAGTCTTGCCTTACACTCCCTACGAGCTTGGCTAGACCCCAAGCGTGGTCCTAGGCCCTAAATGCAGGCTCTTGCTCTAAATGAAACCGTCTCCACCTCTAAATGAGCTCAAAACTTACTTACAACCTCAACACCCTTGAAGACCTCCTCGACCACGACATCCTCAGAGTCTTCCTCGGCCCTAAATGCAGCCACCAGCTCTAAATGAGATTGGCTTGCTCTAAATGAGTGTGACCCAAGGCGCGGTTTTCCCATACACTCCCCGCGAGTTTGGCTTGACCCCAAGCATGGTCCTCGACCCTAAATGCGGCCTCTTGCTCTAAATGAGACCAGCTCCAACTCTAAGTGAACCCGGAACTTACTTACGGCCTCAGCGCCCTTAGCGACTTCCTCAACATCGGCGTCCTCGGAGTCTTCCTCAGCATTAAATGCAATCTCTAACTCTAAACTGGACCCGACTCACTCTAAATGAGCGCGACCTCGGGCACAGTCTTTCCTTACGCTCCCTGCGAGCTTGGATTGACCCTAGGAGTGGTCCTCGGCCATAAATATGGCCTCTGGCTCCAAATGAGACTGCTTTCAGCTCTAAATGAGCTTGGAGCTTAGTTGCAGCCTCAATTCCCTTGAAGACCTCAACAGCCCCAGGCTCGGTCCTGCCTTACGGTCCCCGCGACCTCGGCTTGACCCCAAGTGTGGTCCTCAGCCCCAGTGCCATTATTCACGGCCCCAGTGCCTTTTACTCTCGGCCTCACTATCCTTATTCATAGCCTTAGCGCCTCCGCTTACAACTTTGAACTCGAACGACTTCGAGGGGGGTCGAATTTAAAGGGCCATCAGCCTTACGATGGTCCTCGACCTCAATACCTAAAGGTGGTCCTCAAACCTAAGGAACAACTATCGACTAGCTAATGTCGGCCATAGAAGTGCCAAGACGCTGTTCGTCCCGAGTACCTACTGGCCGGATGGTATCGGCTAAGGTAAAGCGGACCTAAGCGCTAAACTCGACTTTAGAAGAATTGAGCGACCAAGTAACGTTAGCATTTTCCAAACACTCAGTTCACATCAAGCAAAACATCACAAAGAGCATGCTAGAGCATCAAAATAGAATCAATTGAACATACATTCACAAGCCCACAAGGGATAGACATACATTCACAAGCCTGCAATGAGTAGACATACATTCACCAGCTACCGAGGGATAATTATCCGAGAGAAGATATTCCATCCTTACAACTGTATTTCTCTAACCCTACCACTTCTAGTTCCACTAAAAATAGAGGGGTTGAAGCCTAACAAAGTAGGGTTACGTTCTCCCTCGTACATTATTTTGCATGATCATGCAAACCAGGAACTGTGGTTAACAAAATGGGGACAATCGCATTAATGAACCACAAGAAGATGTTAGCGTAACCACCGAAACGAGGCAGGTCCTAAGTAACCGACCTTCAAAACCAAGGCAAGCACCTGACATCCTCCTGACCACCTGGTTGGAGACGATACTGCATAATTGTAGAACTTCGCAGGGCTCTCTTGATCGCCTATTGCTGACCTCGCCCACTTCATCTTCTTCATAATCCTTGTAATGTGAATCCATAGTAATTCCTGAACTACTTGTTGACAACTCAAGGCCGCTATCCATCTTCCTTATGAAATCGACGAGACGAGGAATCTAGACAAACGAAGGATGAGTCCATACCCGCTCAGGGCCAACCTCAACAAAAGACAAGGTCAAGGAAACTATGGACTCTTGCCGAAATCGTCGAATTTGGACTCGTGTCGGAATTGTCCAATTAAAGAGTGTCAGGTTTTGGCCAAACACATAACTGGGTGAAGAGGAAGAAGAGGAAGAATTCGAAGACTATTATTCAGATGATGAGGAATAATTGTAAAGTATATATTTTATTAAATATATCTCTACTATTTATACAATAATCTGATTATATGTCTGTTCGACAGATATGTCTGGTCGTGGTTATCGACGCAGGAGAGCTTCGGAGTCTACGATCGGTGAGACTCCAGCACTTACTCATGCTGCTGATCCTCCTGCTGCCGATCCTCATGCCGATGATACTGCCGAGGCTAGTACATCCAGACGCAGGCGGCCACGCGGGCCAAACAGGTGGCAGCCTCCACCAGCCACAGAGTCACGTAGATTGATTAGCGTGATTGGGGAGCGGTAATATATCATGAATTATGAATCATTACAAATTCATTATATCATAATATAATATTAAAATTTATTTTTGTTGTGCAGGTTCGAGCAAGAAGAAGTGTCGAGGAGCATTTCTTCTACTATTCGACGATACATGCACGGGGCATGGCCTACGTGGTCTCACGTGCCTAGCGAGCACGTCGACATGTTATGGCGCGAGTTTGAGGCACGTATTATTTTTTTTTTTACATGCATGATGATTAATATTGGTACTGATATTATTATTTTGCAGGCTCACTATATATGGGCCGAGGACCAAAGGCCCTTCATTTATGCTGCCTGGGAGGCTATTTCTCGGGCAAGGTACAACGGGCAGCTGGGGCAGGCTCGGTCCCAGGCGATGGCCCGAGCTGGGACCACAAACATCGCGGAGACTCGGTGATACGGCCCCGATTGGATTACTCCAAATATATGGGACCAGCTCGTGGGAATATGGTCGACGGATCGATGGCAGGAGGTTTCTCAGAATGCGGCTAGAAATCGCATGTCGGGGGGAGCAGCGCGTCACACCGACGGCTCTGTTGCATTTGCAGTGCACGCAAACCGTATGGTAAGTATATCTTTTAATTATATATTTTATTTGTTACTATGTGTACTAATTAATGTATTTGTTTTGTAAATGTAGACGACGGTGTCGAATGACGGGACTGTCCAGCGACCCTCCCCGATGGCGGTGTTTGAGCGGACTCATCGTCGAGCACATAGGACGGGGGAGTACATCGACAACCGCGCTGCATACATTATGGTAACTATATATTTGTTTAAATTATTCATTATATATTTATAATTTAAGTTTTATGATAAATATTAAACAAAAAATCAAACTCGAGTAGGAGACCTATAGCCAGACGGTGGTGCAGCGCGGGGGTACCCCCGAGGACTTTGATGCAGCAACGTGGGTCGAGGCCGCAGGTGGCTGGGACCATGGCCGCGTATATGGCTTCGCAGATAGTGGTCATGCGCGAGCCGTACTAGGGCCGCTTGGGGCACCGACCCCTCCGGTCGCTGGTGAGCGGCCGTCCACCTCTAGATCCAGTTATGATCATAGTAGCAGAATAAGGACTCTAGAGGACACGATCGTGCGTCAGACTGAGATAATAGAGCGCCAGAGTCAGATGATGGCGGATATACAAGTTATGCTACGCAACATGTCAGGTCATCCCGAAGGAGGCATCTCTTCGGCATCATCTAATCCATCGTCCTCGAGTCAGTCCACGCCGGTGTACACTCAAGCACTCTAGACCCCGCCATATGATCCAGATCATCCTCCATCGTCATCGTGAGATTTTTTTTTATATTGACTTTGTTACTGAGATATTGGACTTGTTTAATTTATTTTGTTTGGATATTGATACTTCAATTTTGCATTTGAATAGTTTTTATACTATCGTGGATAATTATCAATATAAATATAATTGTTTTGATGTATATCTTGGTGTATTTGTGATGTGTGAATGAATGTGTGTATGAGTGTATGGGTGTGTGAGTTATGTATCAGATAATATATCAATGTATCAATGGAAATTTTAAATTTTAAATTTTTTCGTTACCAGGTTCACATCATCAGCAACGGCTTTCCCATGGTCGTCCGTGGGAAAGCCGTTGCTAAAAGTGTATCGAAAGCCATTGCTGATGACCTACAGCAACGGCTTAGCGACAGGATTTTACTAACGGTGTTGCTACGGACTCAGCGGCCGTTGCTATTAATGTTATCAGCAATGGCTCCGGGTCCGTGGCAAAACCGTTGCTGATAATATTGTTAGCAACGACCCAAGCGGACGTTGCGGATCCGTTGCTAAGTTATCAGCAACGCGATTTTCTGCCACGGCTCCATTGCAACGGCTCGGCCGTTGCTGATGCTCTTCAGCAACGGCATCAGCCGTTGCTGATGCCCATTTTTCTAGTAGTGAAACCAAGCTCGAAAGCACCCCAACTCATGAACTAGACTCAGGTCAAACCAATTAACTACAACTTAACCCTGGAGCTCCATCCGGCCAAATAAAGATATCAACATCTTTCATTTATCACCGGGGATTTGGTAATGAGCCCGCAATCTAAGGGATAATAATCAACTCATTCAGGGCATATCCTTGTGAGATTCTAGGAGATATCATCGTTGAAAACCCCGACTTGCCTCATAAAATAGACACGACCACTATAATAAATTAATGCAGTACCGACCATTTTTAATAGAGAAATTTACCGTTTTGGGGGCCTAAATATAAATTTAGGCTCTCTTAAAAGGATTGGTTTTAGCGTAAAAATAGGGAATGAAGAAAAATACAGAACCAACGCCTTTTTGGCATCGGTATTCAAATAAACGGCGCCCCAAAATAGGGGGACCCATTTTTGAATATTGGCGCCTATATTTAGGGGCCGATATTCAAATAAATATTTTTTTATTAATTTTATATATGTTCCTACCTAAGAGTTGGGGTCTTTTGGTTCAGTTTGGTATCTCTCCTTGTCTAGTTCGACGCCGGTGTGGGGGACCTGCAAAAGATACTTCGACGCTCAAGTTAGTGGGACTCCAAGGTGGAGGTAATGAAAATTGGAATTAGGGTTATATAAGGTGTGTCATGTCTGTATTTATTGTAGGTGGACGTGATAACGCCGCTCAGTAAACTCGCAAGGATATTGCTCAGAATGGGTCGAGGTTGATCCCGAAGATGGTGAGCTTGCAATGGCTTATCCCTCATTATAGGGGAGTACATGGATGTTCTTGTTTGGCCGGGTGAAGCCCCCTGGACTGAGCTGTTTGGTTCAGCTTGAGACGAGTAGTGGAGCGTTGCTGGGTCTAATTTGACTGGGCCCAATAGTTCTAGTCCAGTCTACAATCCCTGAGCTTGGTCGAAGTCTGGAGGATTATGTGTCGAGCTCTTAGGTACGGCCAACCTTTGTCTTTTGGCATATCTGAGGAATTCTTCGGAACATTCTTCCAAACTGCACTGGGTGGCCAGGGAGGTCGAGCTAGATATTGCTTTTGAAATGGTCGACCATAGAGGTTAACCAAGTGGCTGCTAAAGCCAATTTTGAAATAGAGTGAGTGACCATGGAGGCCATGCACGTTGAAGTGTTCGATCGCAGGACCGAGTCGGCAAGATTGGTTGTGGGGACCAATTTGGAAAAAGCAGTCGTGAAGGTGGAACTAGAGCAGATGATAGGGGAGGCCACGTTGGGGTGGACAACTGCAGGGTTGAGCTAAAGGAAATGGTCGGGGAGGCCAAGCTAGAGTGACGGTGAAGATCGAGCTAGAGCAATTGGCCATAAAGGTCGAACTGGAGTTGAGGTCGAGCAGGTGGCTGCTAAAGTCGGTTGGAGCAAGTGAATGGTCACAAAGGCCGAACTGAAAGGACTGGTCATGCAAGTCGAAGCAGTTTCCTATCTTGTCCCGAGGTGAATCTAGTCGACGTATTTTTGTCATGTTGTTCTTATGCCTCTTCGACTTTTTTGTCACATGTGGTAGCTTTTTGTCACATGACTTTCTCTTTCTTCGTGGCGATTTCCAATTGGTTCCTCACTCCCTTGGTTGGAGAGGTGATCATGGTGGAAAAGGGTGTTTTCACACGTTCTCCCTTAATCCCTAGGAAGTCGCTGCCTTCGCTTGAACGGTCCAGATTTGTCTCTGGCGAGATTGCTGACGGTCCGATGAGAGGGAATTCTTCGCTTATCCACTTTCTTACCTTCGAAGTTTAGCTTCTTCCTCGACTTGGTGCTTTTAGGGATTTCCTTCAGTGGCTGCTTCAATTTTTTCTCGATCGTCACCACCTCTTATTTAGGTGAGTTCTCTATTGTTCTTATAGGTCATGTCTTAGGTCTGTAGGTTAAAACTGACTCGTCCCTGTTCTAGGGTTGCGAGAAAGGGTGCCATAGTAAAATTAGAAATTGGGACGTCGGTGAGGGATCCATATTCCTACTCCCGGGTCCAGGAGGATGTAAAATTAAGTGGTTTGGTGTTAACTGGTCTTAACAACATTCTTTCTTTCCAAGAGAGTATGTCTATTGCCCGTGAAGGCAACGAGGAGGATTTCGAATGTGTTCTGAGCCTCCCATCGGACCGGGTGTGCTTTAATACCAACTTAGAATTTGTCTTCATGTACTAGACCTTTTTCGATGCTGTCTCAGGGAGGAAGCTTTTTTGCTTTGTTCAAGAGTTCGTACAAAGGGTTTGGCCCGCTTTAGGGTTAGATCGCGATAGAGGCTTTGGCCCTTCTGGCTAGAGGCTCTAGACTGTGTGGAGAAGTTCCCTTTGTCCTAGAGGTTGGATCCTTGCTCTATTCAGGATTTTCAGGAGGGGAGTATCCCTCCTGAGGATGAAGTCTTAAATGACTTTTTAGAAAAGAATTGTTCGTATCCTCTTGCTCCTCAAGAGATTTTTAATAGAAGTCACGGCGAGTCCTTGGTCTTGAAATATATAAGTAGATTTTGTGGTGTAATGTGTTCAACGTCTTTTCTTCATCTGAAAATTATTCACTTATTCGGCCTTTGTTGTGTGTAGGGAAAATGTCTTTGCTGTGGAAGGCTCCTAGCGCTCGCACTCGGTGGGCGGCGATGAGGGAAAATGAATCGAAGAACAATCCCTTGATGGAGACTTTTTAATGTCCGTGAACTCTTGACCTTCAAGGTCTTTAGCATCTCCTGCTTTATATACAAACGAGCAGTTGGCATTATCGGGTGCTCCTACTCCTCCTTGCTCCCCTTTGAAACACCGCAAAAGAGATAGAAGCGTCGTTGAGGATCCAAGCTCCCAACCAGCGAATTTCCCAGTAGGTGGGATTACGATCGTACCTGTAGAGACGGTGAAAATCCCTTCGTCAACTAATCCTTCTAGGGGTGGCAATGGTGTTCAGGTGGAATCCTTGGCGGGGGTAGATCCGTGGGAGTCTTTTCAATCTGGTTTTTTCAGCTTGGTCGGGCAATTGCAAGAGTCTTTGCGCAGGGAGTCGGTCGTTCGTTCCCAAGAGATTGAACCGTTAAAGAGGGCTCTGGAATCCAAGACCAGTGAGGTCGATCTTTTAAACGCTCGAGTGAAAGAGGCAAAAAGTTAAGCTACACTCGCTCAAGCAGAGTACTTAACTAAGCTTCATCGAGATTTGGTTGTGGCCAGAGCAGAGAATTCCCGTTTGGAGGCCGAGACTGAGGTAGTCCGAGCATGGTAGCAAGCTGAATTTGAGGTGACTAAAGCACAATTGCGGGATGAATTAATTTGAAGCGGTTGAAGCACGATTACAGGCTGAGGGGGACAAGTGGCGATCCGATGCCCAAAGACTTGAGGCTGAGGTGCGTCACTTCAACAGTGTTGTTGTCCGGATGTATGATGCAGGTTTTTATAAAGCCATTGAGCAGGCTCAACTTCTAGCTCCTGGAATCAATTTTTCAGAAGCCAACTTGTCCAATGAAGTACAAGGATGGCGTGCTGGTGGTTTCAATACTCGAGGAGGAAACTTATGTCTGTCCTAAGGAGGATTTGTCGAAAACTGCTATTTCGGAGAAGAGGGTTTGTGTTGCGTCGACCGAGGCCAAGTAGTTTCATTAAATTACTCATGTGCGGGTTACTTTATTCGGCATGTAACAAATTATTGCCCCTCGGGGCCTGTTAATTGTTAGCCCTTTGTGTGCTCATCTTGTGATTTGTATGCTTTATTTTCTTGACTTGGTTGTCCGGAATCGTTTTGGCTTGTCCCTTTAAAGACATATGTTTTTAGGCAGACCCTTGGGGAGTCTAGGGTGGCCTTGTTAGACTGGACCGGTTTCCAAATCGTGTGGTGGTGAGAGGGTACTGAGTCCCTTAGTGTGTAGGCCGGATAAGAATTTAAAGGATGAAAATAGTGGCGTGGTAGCAAAAGACTGCATTCGGAGATTCAAGCCATGCTCGTCGATGAGCGTAAGGCAGACCCGCACGCAATGAGTCATGTAAGGCGGAACAGTATTCCTCGTGATAGGGGAGAACATGGATGTTCTTGTTTGAGCGGGGTAGGGCCCCCAAGCACAGTTGTTTGATCTAGCTCAAGTTATAATAACTAAAATTTATAGAAAAATTTTAAATGATGTGAGACTATAAATATGGTATTTATACTAATTAAGAATAATTTAGAAATTTATTTTTATCAATGTGTGACTATAATTATGAAATTATAAAATAATTGAAAATTAATTTATTAATAAATATAAAATAATTTTTTGTTTTATTTTGGAAAATTTCGGAAATAGGCATATGTTACTCGAAAACTAGTGTCAGCTCCTACTAGCGTCGATATATTCGGGCGTCATCTCCAACTGGCGTCCAAATTTGGGAAACTGACGCCTATGTACAATATCATGTGTCGTTTCAAACTAGCACCTCACCCAGACACCAGTTTAAAAATTTTTTGTTGTGGACGCACATTAGATATACTCTCGAGCATTGGAGTGTCTTTGTTGGTCACTATTAGAATCACGCTGGACCGAGGAGACGTGAAGTTTTGCAGCACTCCGACTTCGTGTGAGAACGTATCTATATTGTTATGAGTCAAAGAATTTCAAAATCGAGTTTAACCGCCATATAAATGGTCACTAAAAATTTTAGGCAAAATCCCATCAGTGGATCGATCACCCGCCAATAAAAGACAAATCCACAAAAATATTTGTCTTGAGTTGTGATTCATGCAAAACAAAGTTAGATACAATCGTTACAATAGTTTGTTATCATCAAAAGAGTTACTGTCGTATAAGGGCAACATTATCCCCGGAAGGATTCAAAAGTAAATTTGCTAATTGCATGTCGCACAATTATTCAATTGTCAAATATTATTGATAGTTGTGGTATCTTCGTATGGCTTATGAGTAAATGTTGGCAATATTCTATTTGACTTTGAATTTTTTTTTTTTTTCCAGCTAAGGTAAACGGAGAAGGTGGAATTTAAACTCAAGACATTTTACTTTCAACGACAAATAAGTGCAACTTCTATAGATAGATTGCCCATAAAAAATATATGAATGAGTGAATATGAATAAAAAATGAATGTATATGAATAAAAAAGAAATAGATATAAATTCAATTCTTTTCTTTTCTATTCTATTCATATTCATTCCGTCAAAATTTATATTCACTCGTTCATAAAAATTTCCATGAACGCACTGCTCATAAAATTTTTTCACGATAAATGCTCGAGTGCTGCTAGTTAACACCGTCGCTTGAAATGTCCTCAATTGCTTATAGGAGGACCAATTGTGGGTTACATTTGTGATTTGTGTGTACATATCTTATTCTATTTACACCATTGTCTCTAGGATTTTCTTTTCCCTCGTCATTGTCTGCGGGTTCTTCAATTCTCTCAAATGATAGCCTAAAAGTCAAAGTTCGGCATCTAAAACTTGCCATTGAGGTTCAACTCTCAAATAGGATTCATTAATGAGCAGATGCAAAAAAGTCAAATATGTGTCGAAGTGCATCAATTGCGGTCACAACAGCAGCAGAATGCATAAACTCTCTGCATCAATTGTCACCACCAACAAGAGCAGGACAATGAGCTGGAATCAAACAAATGATAGCTAGAAGCCTAGAAGAGTGAAAAAAGTTATTACTTTGTTCTTTAAATTTTATTATTATTATTATTATTATTTTAAAAGGTCCAATAGTCAAATATAAGTCATGCATATATTTGTTCGTTCTTGTACTTGTTTTTATGCATCAAAATTATTAACATCTTATCCAAACATTAAGTATGTTATATTCATAACATTAAGTATTTTATACTTGAAGTTTTTATTTGATTATAGGTTGAATTAATAGAAAACTAATGAAAATATATTAACTTATACCGAGTTTGTATATTTGTGACAATACAACAAGAGAACCATTAATTTAAAACCTAACGTCTAGTTTTGTTAATGCAATTTTTTTTTGCATAAAATTGTATTTTCTAGGAAGTGAACAAAATAAATCGTATTTAATTGACACATTTTTAGCAGAACATAAGAAATGTAATTTATTCGACAAGTGCAACTTTATGTAAAATAACATGAAGTAACTTATCCAAGAAAACTTAGATAGGTTACGACTTCTACGTTGTACTAGAAAAAATAATTATTATTTACATATTTATACTTATGCTAAATTTTTATTTACATAATAGATTAGATAATTTATGAGATTTTTGTATTTATTTATTTTAATTTCAATTGACATTTGGGATAAAATATAAAATTTTATTATATTAATTAATAAAAATTAATTCTTCATATATAGTCAATTGTATATGTATCAATTATATACGAAAAATTATAATATACTTTTAAATATATGCAGTGGCGAAGCTAGGACCCCAGACTAAGGGGTTGCAATATTTTTAAATTTTTTATTTTTAAAAATACTTATCAAATGATCCTAAATATAAATCAAATTTTTATTATATCAAACGAAATATTTAAAAAAAATTACAAAGTCTTTCTTCATAATTGTCCTCTGCGACTCTTCATATTCTGAAAACACTGTAAAATTAATTCATTATCAATTTTTTCAAACACATCACTCTCGATGTAAGTAACAAGACAATCATTCATCCAATCATCTCCCATCCGATTACGTAGTCGAGTTTTAACCACCTTCATTGCCGAAAATGCTCTCTCTACGGTTGCAGTAGCAACAGGTAAGATTAGTGCCAACTTTATGAGTAAGTAAACCAATGGATAATTAACATTCTCTCTTTTAGTCTCAACTAACTTATTTACAAGGCTTCCAATCCCATTTAAGTTTGAAAATTCCTCATTATTACACATATCAACAATGTAATTCTCAAGTTGGGACTCAAGCATCACCAGTTTAACTGCAGAAAACTCAAACGAATAAGAACGAGCAAAATTACTCCTGTTAAAAGCATCAAAATTACTATCTGGATTTAAACACTGCATTGAAAGAAGTAACTATGTTGTCGTTTCAATGAATCGATTATTAAGTTCTTGAAGTTGCATATCTATGATGCTATAAAATAAATCTACTCGATAATAGTGCAAATATGTAATAGGTTGTGCTTGAGCTTTACATCGTGATCTTCCCTTAAGAATATATACTTCATCCATATTCGAAATTTTAATATCATGATTATTGCAAAATAATGATACTTCATTTAATAAATCCTCCCAACCATCATTTCTCATTGCTTGCAATCGCTCCTTTGAAATTTTGACTTGATTCATAGCATTCACAATATCTTGATCTTTTCGCTGTAAAAGTGATGATAATTCATAGGTAACACCCAATATATTTTTCATCATATGCAAAATAAATGTAAAATCGAATGTGAGCATTGAATCTAAAAGACCACTAGTTGTTACCTTTTGCTCAATTGTTCAACCATCTTCTGTAACATATTCAAGAATTTCACTTACTGAAGAAAACATCAAGATCAGATTAATTATTGTTTCATAATGTGAGCCCCAACGAGTATTTGCCGGACGTTTAAGACTAATATCTTGATTCAATCCTCGTCCAGTCGCAATTTTCGCAATTGTCAATGCTTCTTTAACTTTTGTCATATTTTTATCACAAACCATATCTTGACGCTTACATGAACCTTTAACTACATTCAACAAGTTGGATACCAATTCAAAAAATAATGTAACTTGAAAATAATTTTTTGCAATGGCCACAAGTGTAAGTTGGAGTTGATGTGCAAAGCATGTACATAGAAAGCAAAAGGATTTTCCTTTAATATCAAACTTTTGAGTCCATTGAACTCCCCTCGCATATTGCTAGCACCATCATATTCTGTCCACGTATTCTGGACATATTTAGTCCAAATTTAGAAAGCAATGACTCAATTGCTGTCTTAAGTGATAAAGTTGTAGTATCATTGACATGCACTATCCCAATGAAACGCTCAATAATGTCCCCTTTTTTATTTACATAGCGCAAAGCAAGAGTCATTTGTTCTTTATCAGATGCATCACGTGCCTCATCAACTATGATAGCAAAGAATTCATCTCCTAAATCTTTAATAATTGCATTAGTGGTTTCTAGTGCAGCAGCATGAATAATATCTTTTTGAATATCTGAAGAAATCAACTTATTATTTTCTGGAGCATTATCTAGTACAATTTTCTTTATGTCTGAATTGTGATTCGCTAAAAATTTGAGAAGTTCTAAAAAAATTCCTTGATTTTTAGAACTTGTTGATTCATCGTGACCACGAAATGAAAGCCCTTGTCGTAAAAGCCATCTAACACAATCCACTGAAGCAGACAATCGATTTTTATATAATATTGCGGACTTGTTCTGAATGTTTACACAATGCAGTTTCAATATGTTGATCTTGTTTCATCAGGCCATCGCATTTCTTTAAAGCTTGAGAATGAGCACTATTCGGACCACCAATATATTTTATAAAGCTTTCATTTTTCTTATTCCAAGTAGTAAATCCCTTTACCGTGAATGCATCTCCACCTTGTTTGCCCATGTCATTTCGGAATAAATAACAACAAAAGCAAAAAGCAGCATCTTTTTCTATGCTATACTCAAGCCAACTAGGATGCTCACTAAACCATGATGCACAAAATTTTCGTGATGAAGTTCTCATTTCTTTTTGTGGAAATTTATATGTACGAGGTTGAAAAGGTCCCTTCTGTAAATACCATCTTCGTATCTTATCTCGATCATTAGGATGATACTCTGAAATTTTATGTCGTAACCCAGGGTCACAAGGAAGATCATCAATGTTATCTAGAACTCGAAACTGACTTTTAAGTTATTTTGCAGAATCACCTTGTGAAGATGATGATTGATCTGATGGTGTTTTTCTTTTGAGAAATCTTTCCATAACCTATTTAATATATTTAAGCAATATATTTAATTAAATTGAAAATCAACTCTTAGCTTTAAAATAATAAATATTAATCAATTCATAACATAACCTAAATTTTTATACAATCAATAACAAATATATAATTCTTTGTTAATTGCAGATTTGTAGTGATGATTTAAAATTAAAACTATTTCTAAATTCTAATATATAATGTATTATTTACTTACCTTATGAAGCTTTGACTTTAACTTTGAGTCTTAGAGTGAAGAGTGCTCGAGCATACAAGATTACAAGTGGGAAGCAACTTGCAACTTGCAAGTAATAATTCATGTAATTAATCATTATAATGGATTCAGATTCAAGATTGCTCTTGAAGTGTTAATTTAAAACTAATTTCTTATATATAATATAGTTATTATTTGCTTGCAAGTGTGGATTCAGGATGCTCTGGCACCGGCGGCGACAGTGTGGCACTGCTCCGTGAGTCTGCGCTTGCGCTTTCGCCTGTAGCGATGAATCGATGATGCCTCAGTGATGGGCCGATGGGCGATGGCCACTGCTCCGCGGCTCGTCGGCTCCGCCGGTACTCCGGTAGCGTCGTAGCAAACTAGCGAATAGCAATGATGCCTAAAGTCCTCAACAATAGTCGCTTGAGGCTATGAGAGGCGTGAGGCGTGAGGCGAGCGAGCGAGAGGCCTCAGCGACTCGCCTCAGTGTCCAGGCGTGAGGCAAGAGGCGAGAGGCATCCCTCGTCCCTCCACTAGTCCGCTGTGATGTGCGACTGTGCGAGGCAAAGGCTGCGATCGTGAGGAGAGAGAGAGAAAAGATGATGAAGAGGGGATTTGGGAGGGACGCCCGCTGTGATGTGCGGCTGTGCGAGGCTGCGATCGTAAGGAGAGAGAGAAAAGACAATGAAGAGGATATTTGGAAACAACCAAGCTAATTAATGAGAGATTTAAATGGGTAATCGAATTTCGAAGAGACGTTGCAATCTGCAACGAAATTGGAAGGGGTGCAAATATTTTCATAAAGAGGTGTCTAAATGGGGCTCTATGGGTGCAAATATTTTCATAAATGGGTGTCTAAGTGAGGTCCTTACATGTATATGTAATATTATATTTAAAATGTAGGGGTGTCATTGGACACCCCAAGCCATAGCCACTGAATATATGTGCTAAAATATTAATTTAGATATAAAATTTAACTTTTTATATATATTAAAAATATACCTATATACATATAGGGAAAAAAAATAAAAATATTAATTTTAAAAACTAAGAGCATATTAGTCGTTTAATGTGTATTTTTTGGAAAAATTATATTTCTCGTAAATTAACTTTTGTACTTTCCAATAAAAATATTGAGAGAGTTATTTTATCAAAAAAACATGTTTTTAGAGAACTGTTTTTCATATCAATAAAATGAGGGGTTAATTAACGTGTGTGTGCATGTAGCAGTCAACATCATGATTGGAGTGGCAAGAAAATGACGCAAAGATTGAGTCTTCAGACGCAACCTAAATAACAACTGCCTTTATGAAAAATCAACCACCAAACTTAAGGCGCAAGTAGTATGACCGAACAGAATATTCTCAATAGTCAATATAATTCAGGATCCATTGGAGCCATTGCCATTAATTCTATTATACCATGTCAAATCTGGACCATTCATATACAGAAATTATTTAAATTGGAGTCTCTTACATCAGCATCATTCTACATTTCTACTAATCATTTCCGTATTCGTTTATCATACTCTTGTCTCAGTCAAAATTTAGTACGATAGACGTGCTTTGGTCAACATAACGTATTCAACCTCATCCATGATCCAATTCAAGTACACGTTTTTTAAGAATCCCAACCGTATCCGATGTTAACTAAAATGAATTTAGTTTAACAAAAAAATAATTCAGTTATTTATCAAAGCCGAAGATTGAAACCGGAGTTAATTTTAAATCAAATATAAAATTTGAAATCGGAATTAATTTTAATAATGTACTAGTAAAATATATTTAGAAGAGAAAAATGCAGAAAAATAAAATATCTTGCTTTATTAAAATTATTTATTTTAAAATTCTGATATAAAATAATAAAACAATTTTGAATTTGATAAATAGCTGAATATATAATTCGGGGTGTTACGTTATATAACACTACTCCCAAACATCCGCACGCGGCACGTCCACGTAAAAGAAGAATAATACTGAAGTACTGAACTCAAACCACATCACGCAAGCGGCGGAAGATTTGGCGACAATATGATATTACAGAAGACAAAGACACTGCCGCGCGTCCTGTCCTGGGAAAATAACATAAAGAATTTATTTCTTTTTATTCAAGTAATACTGAAAAGTTGGAATTCTAACATCTCAGAATCAAATTTAAGACCCAGCACGAACAAGAGACGAGAGAAGGACCGACTTGAAATACAAGACTTGAAGAAGGTGCTTCATCTAATACAATTTTTTACGAGATCCCTCTTAATTGCAAAGGAAAGCAAATGTAATGAAAAGTAGCAACAAAAGATGAGGCGACGCCCATCGCCGATACCAAAAGATGAGGGCCCCATCTTTACTAACCAAAACAAAACGACATAAAGCAAACCGCGACGCACTCCGACGACGACCACCACCACTTTTTTTATAACGTTTCCGAAATACCAGCTTCTTCTGTAACGGCATCACACGCTCAAGCCACGCATGAACTCCCAATCATCCCCGTCTTCCTCGCCGCTGCACCCGCCGCACCCGTCCGAGTCGCTACCCGCCGCGTCGCCGCCCTCCCCTTCGCTGCTTTCGCCGGCGGCTGCGGCGCAGAAGAGGTACGGCATCGAGTGGAAGGCTTGGGCGAGGGCGGCACAGAAAGCCGCGTCGCCCTCCTCGGCAGCGGACGCGGACGCGCACTCCAGAGCGCGGTGCTTGAGCGTGGCGTACATGAACTCGGGCTCATGCTGCATCGCACGAAGGACGTCGGCGCAGGACTGACCGGGCACCGCCAGCGTCACCGCGAAGCAGTGCGGCCCGTCGCTCTGCGCGACCCGCACAACGCTCGGCCCCCCGAACAGGTTGTGCAGCCCTCCAAGCGCCTCCTGGTAAGCCCCTCCAAGAAACATCCCCAAGTAGTAACCACCGCTGCTGCTTCCTCCGCCAGCAAGCTCGTGCAGCGGCAGAGTTGACTGACCGCCGATGAACCGGTCCACCTTTCCATCGCTGTCGCATGTGAGATCGGACAAAACGCCCTTCACTCCTGGCCGCTGGTCCAGGCGATGGATTGGGACGATGGGGAACAGCTGCCCGATCGCCCAGAAATCGGGCATCGATGTGAAGAGAGAAAGGTTGACATGGTACGTCTTCACAGGATCAGACACGCCTAACTCTTTCGCCACAAGATCGCATAGACCATCCACGGCCGCAAGGTGCTCGAGGCCGAGAAGGCCATCCTTGAACTGTTCGATGCAGCGCCGCTTCAGCTGATCCGCGTAAAGAGCACATGCTTCGTACTCTCCACGGAACGCGGCGGCCATCAGGTTGTTGTAGTCGGAGCGTACATCATCAGCGAGCTCATCAAGAAAGTAGGCAAGATTGGATGGCAATGGCTCGGGCTTGGCTGCGCTGGATGAGATGGCCTCGAAGATGAGGACGGAATGGTGGGACACCAGTGCGCGGCCACTCTCGCTGCAGATGATTGGATGGCGCACATGCTTGCGGTCGCAAGCGAACATCACCGACTGGACCACGGCGTTGGCGTACTCGTCGAGCGTGTAGCCGACGGACATGTCTGAGCCACCGGAATGAGAGCCATCATAGTCAATGCCGAGTCCACCACCAATGTCGATCACGCGCATCCCAGCCCCCAGCCTCGCGAGCTCACAGTAGATTTGGGCGGCCTCACTAACGCCGTCGGCGAGAAGCGAGGTGGATGGGATCTGCGAGCCAATATGGAAGTGCAGGAGCTGGAGGCAGTCAAGCATATCGAGGCGCTGGAGCTTTTGGGCTACGGACAGGATTTCCATGGTGGTGAGTCCAAACTTGCCCTTCTCCCCCGAAGTAGATCCAAAATGGCCAGAATGCTTGGTACGGAGCTTGGCTCGGAGTCCGATCACCGGCCGGATGCCAAGCCTCCGGCTAGTCTCGACAACCGTGTCAAGCTCCTCTTCCTGCTCCAGGACGACAACAGTGTTGAAATCCATGCTACGGGCAATGAGGGCGAGAGCGATGAATTCGTCGTCCTTGTAGCCATTGCAGATGAGAAAGGCATCGGGGCTACCTCGGGTGAGGCAGCTCATAGCAAGAAGGAGCTCAGCCTTTGATCCAGCCTCGAGGCCAAAACGGAACCGCGCCCCGAACTCCACGACATCCTCCACGAGGTACCTGTCCTGGTTGCACTTCACCGGGTACACGCCTTGGTAGTGGGAGCCGTATCCATTGGATTGGATGGCGAAGTCGAAGGCGGCGTTGAGGGATTCGAGCCGATCTTTCAGGACGTCCGGGAAGCGGACGAGGAGTGGGAGGCGGAGGCCGAGGCCTCCGGATGTCTTGGGATCAGATGCCTTCTTCACCACCTTCATGAGGTCGATCTCCTGGTGGGGGAGGGTGGCAGCGCCGTGCGGCCTGACCGCGATGTCACCGGCAGAGTTGACGCAGAAGTAAGGCGCACCCCAGCCGTCGATCCGATACAGAGCAGCAGAGTGATCGGTTGACCATGTTGAGGGGCAGTCGGCGGTGTCGCATCCCGCTGTCGTCGGAGTGCCGCCGGGGAAGGTCCCCGGCGCGGGAAGAGAGCCATCCCAGACGAAAGCGTAGCCAGGGGGCAGCACTGCAGCATCTACGCATGCGAGGGCCGGCATCTCTTCCCGATCGCAGCCTCAAATAAATGAAAAAACTTTACGTTCTCAGATCTCGATGTAAAGATGGGGGCTTTAATAGCCGCCGAGGCCGGAGCCCCGGCCACCCCCCCAACCGAAGCAGGAAGGTCCTGATATAGAGAAGAAGAACTCTAGGGCGCCCTCAGACGACCTCGAAATCCCCACGCCGGACCTTCAGAAGACGGATAACGCAAAGAGATCGCTGAAAAACGCACAACCAACACGAAAGGCAGAGCTGGGCGAGGATCCGCCGAACCAGCCAAGCCGTTCCGACCGCAACCACAGATCAAGGGCTGCAAACAAAGAGGGAAACGGGGACGGAAACCTAGAACGGGATTGGCGGAAGCGGACGGAAACCTAACGGGAAGAGGAGAGACAGTGAGATACAAAGAAAGAAAACCGGGCGGGGCTCCTCTGAAGGGAGGCGAAGGGGTGTTTATATAGCGGCGAGGAATATATCGATTTAATTAATTCATATATTTTTCTAATTTCATTTATATGGTCCGAAGAAAACCGCAGTGCCGAAAGGGCGGAAGAATCTCGAGGGCGTCACGCACCGCTTTTATCTCGTTATCTCGGGGGAATATATCGTTTTGATTCGTGGGCCGCCGCGATCCGGGGCGTTTAGCTGCCGCGTGGCTCCAGGCGCGGGCCACTCGATGACACACGTGTCTTAACGTGCTTGATGGCCCTGGATCTTCATATCGCGTGATAATATCGTGAGTCGTCGGTGGGCGTTAGCGATAAGGGTAGGAGAAAGAGCGGAGGAGCGATCGAGCTTATCCGGGAGAGGGGCTGAGGAAGGAGTCAAAAACATAACAACGGACGGCCCAGATCTACCCACGCCTCATTCTTTTACCAGACTTAACGCGTATTTTCCGCGCCCATCTCTGGTGCAACCCGGGCGAGGTTGCGTCACCGTTTACGCGTGTTGGAGGACCACGAGTACGAATCTGTCTCGTCGCTCCTCGTTTTTTACCGCGCGGTAATTGGTTAAAACTGCGGGCCCGACGCTCTCGGACATGTGGCCGCATACAACACTTTTTGTCAGATTTAGGTACGTCCCGACGGGTGGAGTATTTTATTTAAAGTGGGCCTTCGCTAACGGTCACAACCTGGAGAGGTAGAGGAGGTGAGCCCTACGCATTTGGTTACACGTAGGTATTTCTTAATTAATAAAAGGCAAATAATTAAATATTTTTTCAACATTTAAAATTATTCCATTCTTTAGGAAACCTCATTTGCTTTCTAAAATGATTTCCATATTTAAAATTATTCTTTTTTTACCATCACAACTTGCACATTTTGTAGATTGTTCGCATCTAAAAATTGGAAAGAAATTATACGTCCATTATGATTTATATATTTTGGCTGAGCCATGCTTATCTGTTGCAAGACTGCAGTTGGATTTGTCAACCTTTTTTTTCATATTTATGGGAAATAAAATAAGGGAATTAATATTTCGTTCTTAGTTACTCTATATAATTAATATATAATAATATTATTATTAATAATTTTTGTTAACTGTTAATACTGAATATAAACTCACATTTCTCTTGTAGCGTGTACTGAAACATTAGAAGAAGAAAAGGAATGCATGGATTGGTTTGTGTTTGGGAATGATCGAGTAGGCAGCTATCAATAACAACATGACACTTGGCATAATGATGACACCCACATTTCATTGGTATAGTTGGTTTATCGTGCTTAAAGAGTAACCTTACGAATGGCTTTTAGACCTAATGTATTTGACGACGAACTTAGATTAGTTTTTGCATTAGGTCGCAACCTATATGCGGTTTCAATTGGGACTTATTTTGCCTTGATTTGTTAAGAAGTTAATAAGTTAATTTGTTAGATATATTTATGCGATAGTTTAATGAAGATCAACCATATACTAAGGTTCAATAGACCCATCTTTGGGCATATTCCGTTTTTCTTATTAGTATCGTATATGAATATATTCTTATCTGAAATCAAGGTGATGCGGTCTGGCTCGTCTCCTCTTTTATCGAACTTTTTGTCTTCAACATCATCATTGGTAGTCTGTTTGTCGGTCTTTTTGGCTTCTCAGAGCTCTTCCATATTTATATGACATACAGTCTTTTCTCGAAACTCAACCATAATTTTTGGTTAGCCAAGGCGATCTGGTTAGCAAGCTGCTCGGGCTTCAGGCCGTGTTTGATGAAGAATAGCTTGATGCACGCGTCGAGGTTTGGGATATCCATGGCCACCGCATGGAATCTTTTCATGTAGTCTCTCAACGACTCATGTTGTCCCTACTTGATGTAGTAAAGGGCGTCCTCGATTTTGGAATAGATTCGTGACGAGAAGAACTGATTGGCAAAAGCTTGAAAGAGCTCCTTGAACGTATGTATAGACCCAGGTGGGAGTGTAGAGAATCAAATTAGCACGGCCTTCTCCAAGAAGGTCGGGAAGACGCGACAAAAAATGGAATTGGCTGCGTCGTTAAGGAGTATCATCGACCTAAACATCGTCAGGTGGGTGCTCGGATTGCCCGTGTCGTCATAAGACTGTAGTGTGGTCGGCAACTTGAAGTTGTCAAGAAGATATATAGACCGCCATGATGTGCTTGGCGAAGGACCCCGAGTCGATGTTGGGGGGAGGAGCGATCTCTATGACCCTAGTATCCTTCTCTTCTCTCTAGTGATGCGTGCGGGAGACTTCATCCAGGAAGGCAGAGGTCGGCTTCCTGGATCTCTCCAAGTGGTTGTTTTCATCGTGCTCCAAGTGGCGGTGTTCGTGCTCGGTCGGTTGTTGCTCCATGGGTTGCTTCAGATTCACGATCTGGGCTGTTAAGCTTTGGTTGCGCATCTAGAGGTCAGCAATCATGCGGCGCAGTTCTTCTGGTGTAAGGTTGGTGGGTACCAGAACGTCACTCCTCACTGTGTCAACGTCAACATGTAGCGGGGAACGCTACTACTAGGATGTTGCCTATGTGCTGCGACATTAATTTGCCTGACTCCGGGTACCAACTATGGTGGGGTAAGTAAGATTTACTCGACCCCACGACGAGCGACAAATGCTCTTGCTTGTAGTTGGGGTGATGCGGTTCGGCTCGTCTCTTGGTCCGACGCGGCTTTGGCGGAGGGACCTGCAAAGACATTCCAACACTCAAGTAAGAAGGAATTCCATATGTAGATATATGAAATTAAAATCTAGATATACCTGATGTGTGTCGTATATGTATATAACATATATAGATCAAAATCTATACTTGAAAGAAATTTTGATATAAATTCTAGGGTTAATTACCCTATATATCCCAACTTTTACTCTCTCTCAATAATATATTCCAACATTTCATTTGAATCAAATGGGGCCTTCAATTTTGATTTCATTTCTAATATATCCCGCGGTTAAACTCACATTAATTGTCCCGTTAGAATGCTGACGTGGACATGCTGACTGGGATCAACAATCCACGTCAGCATTCAACTTAACCATCTCTGTTGTCCCGTTTCATGACGACGATCCACTCCACCGTGTCCTGAAAGTCTAACTTGGTCTCCGGGATGCTCAGCGCCTCTCGCCTCCGGGATTTCCACCCGGCCCGCGTGCCCCCATGGACCGCTTGATCGCACGGATCCACGCCGAGGCCCTCACCAGCGACGGCGGCATCTAGGTCCTCCCCAACGCCCGCTTCGCCTTCTTCAGCATCCTGCTCTCCATTACCTTCGGCGTCAACCTCGACGAGAACTCCATCATCCGCGTCGACAAGGTGATGAATTGAGTTTTTCCGACCATCCGACCCAGGATGGATGACTATAGCCCCTTCCTCTGCCTATTCTTCGTTAATAACCAGAAGAAGGTCCTCCAAGTTCGGCAAGAGCAGCTCGACACCGTGATCCCTCTCATCAACCGACGTCGCTCCATCCTCAAGAACCCTAACCTCGAGCTCAATGTCGCACCCTTCTCCTACATCGACTTCCTCCTCGACCTCAAAGTTGATGGCTGCGACTCCGTCCCCACCGATCCCGAGTTCATCACCCTCTGCTCCGAGTTGATCAACGGCGGAACCGACACCACCTCCATCGCCATCGAGTGGGCCATGGCGCGCATCATCGATAACCCGAACATCCAGGATAAGCTCTACAAGGACATCGTCTCGATGGTCGGCGACCACCCGGTGGATGACCCCGACCTCGAGAAGATGCCCTACCTGCAAGCCTTCATCAAGGAGTTGTTGCGGAAGCATCCGTCGATGTACTTCTCGATGACCCACACGGTGGTGGAGGCGGCGAAGCTCGGGGGGTACGACGTCCCGCCAGATGCTAACTTAGAGCTGTTCCTATCGATGATCGTCGAGGATGAGAGGTTGTGGTCAAAGCCGCTGGAGTTCAACCCGGAGCGATTCATAAGCGGCGAGGAGACGACGGATATCACAGGGTCGGCGGGGATAAGGATGATACTATTTGGAGCGGGGTGGGGCAGAGGATATGCCCGGGCTTGGCGATGGGGATGACACATATAAGCATGATGGTGGCGAGGATGGTGCAGGCGTTCGAGTGGCGGCTGCACCCGACAGAGCCCAATAGAGAGTGTACCGTCGTCATGAAACGGGACAATAGAGAGGGTTAAGTTGAATGCTGACGTGGATTTCTGATCCCAGTCAGCATTCTAACGGGACAATTAACGTGAGTTTTGTTGGGTGAAATGGCACACTAGAGGAGGGGGGTGAATAGTGTATTTACTAATCAATTTGTCTAATTCTGGTTTTAATCGTTTACTTTGTTACTTAGGCAATTTAACAAATTCAATAAGAAGCGGAAGCAAAGTGAATATGCTAATTAAGCAAACACAAGAAGAAGCAATGCAAACACGGTGATTTATAGTTGTTCGGCCCCAATGCCTACTCAAGTACCTAAGCACCCCGCTTAGGATTTCCAAACTAAGTTTGCTAGATTAAATTAGTTCCCTTACAAAGAGGACTTTGACCCGAAGAGTCTCACTCTCAATCTAAGGCACTTCCACACCCAGAAGTCTCCGCCTTCTTACCGAGAGCACTCTTTCACCTCAACCCTAAGGGACACCTCAACTAATCCTAGTAAGCTATGTTTACACAAGTGGTTTTACACCTTCTACACTAAGGTAACCACTTACATCCAAAGACCAAACACTAGGTCTTCTACAAATTCAAATACAATGAATTGAAAAAAAAATTAAAATAAGTTTTATTACAAGAAGAAGAATAAAAACTTATTACAAACAAACGCCTCTTCTTTTCGACCCTAGCACCCTTGACGAACCCTTTGAAGGAGAACTCTTTGGTGATGAGGGATCAAGAGCTAGGTTTAATGAATTTTGTCACTTTGAAACTTGGAGGATGCAAGGAATCACTCTTTGAAGACTTTTTGCATCACAAATTATCTGAGAGGAATAGGAAAAGAAGTTAGAAGATGGATATTTATAACCCCTCAATGAAACGGCAGCTCGACGGGCGAAAAACTAGTTGTTTTCGTCGTTCGATCGTTTGCTGGTCGATCGTCGATCGACCGACCGATCGACCGATGCAGCCTTGAGCTAATTTCTTCACCATCTTCGGTCGACCGATTGGCTACTGCCATTTTGTGGCATCATTCGATCGATCGACAAGGCTACTACCATTTTTATCGAACTTGGGCTGAAAATTTTTATCTTGGCTTTCTCGTTTCGCGCTTTGTTTTCCGACTTCGTTCTTCAGCGTGCTTTAACTTTAAAAGATTCTCCATGCTATCCAAGTCATTTTTGGTGCACGCATTGGTCTGTTTTGGAGATCGATCGACAGACATGAGGTTTGACTTATCTTTTATCGATCCTGTAATTTTCATACTTCAAGAACTTGTTAAATAGGTTTGTTATCATCAAAATAGTCATGAAGAGAATAAAGCATGAATGAGAAAACCTTCAGCCAACAAGTTTAACCACGGGATAGATTAGAAATGAAATCAGAATTGGAGACCCCATTTGATTCAAATAAAATGTTGGGATATATTAGGGAGAGAGAGAGTAAAAATTGGGATATATAGGGTAATTAACCCTAAATTCTATCAAAATCTATTCTAAAAGATTTTGATATATAACATATATAGATTTTGATATATAGATTTTCTCATTTATTTAAAATTTAATTCCAATCTATTCTAATCTTCAATTAATACTGAAGATTTCGATAAATGTATAATATTGGTCTTCTAATTTGTATGGAAATGCATGCTCTGATTGGAATTACTCTACATACCTCTCTATAATTAGTTGTAATTGTTTTTATCATAAAATAGTATGTTATATGGATATAACAAGGGTAGAATCATGAGCATCAAAACATAAAAATAATGTATTATATATATATAAAAGAGATTTTGATACAAAATCTATCAAAATCTATTTTAAAATATTTTGATATATTTTGAAGATTTTGTAAAATAACTTATTATATCTAAATGAGAAAATTATCAAAAGGAAAGAAAATTTTGGAGATAATTCTATCGTTTGAGCTCGTAGGCGACTCTTCCCTGGCGACTTTTCTGTGCAGCTTTCTCTGACATCTAGCATTCGGATTCAAAACCTTATTTGGCAACCTCCCCTAGTGGGTCATAATTTTTGGTCATGGAGACACTTCAATCACCCTTAACGGATGTCCTTTCCTCCGCTGCGGTGGACCACACTAACAAGGAAATTATTTTCCTTGACAACGAGCAACCATCTCAAAATATCAGGAGCATGAGTCACTATTTGATTCCAAAGATTTGGTCAGAGAGATCATTGAATCTGACGACCATTCAAATGGTCTTATCCCAAGTCTGGAACAACCCCATCGGCTTCAGATGCGAGGAAGTTGAACGGAAAATCTTCAAGTTCTATTTTGATGAGTTCATCCCTATAATGAAGATCCTCCGGAATCAAATCAGACTCTTCAAAAATCAATTAATGGTTTTGAGGCGTTGGGAGCGAGGGAAAGATATCCATGCTTATGATTTTAATCTCGCCCCATTCTGGATACAGTGCTAGGGCATCCCTAGACAAATCGAGAATGCACACACAGGGAGGAAGATATGTAGTAGGCTCGACACTATTGAGAAGGATGGGTTATTTGTGGTTCGAGATATCCCTAAGGATTCATTTACAAAGCCTGAGTTACTATTGACGTTGAGTGACCACTCAAAGACGACGTTCACACACAATCATCTATCTGAGGAAGTTTTCGTACTTCAATTCGGTATGAAAAACTCCTATTGTTTTGCTACTATTGTGGTTTTATAGGCCATGACGATAAGACTTGTGACAAACTCATTGTCAATGAAAGCGATAATAAAACCCATGAATATATACTTGGCCCTTGGATGCGGGCGTCTCAAGTTGGATGTGAGATAAAAAACGTTCATCCATGCACTATAGATTCAAAGGAGCAAAGTTCCAATGACAAGAATGTCATGAATGCGGAGGTCACACTACTAGGCAAATGGGCATCAGCAACGGCTGACGCCGTTGCAATGGAGCCGTGGCAGAAAATCACGTTGCTGAAAAATTAGCAACGGATCAGCAACGGCCGCTCGGGCCGTTGCTAAAAATATTATCAGCAACGGTTTTGCGACGGACGCGGAGCCGTTGCTGATAACATTAATAGCAACGGCCGATGAGCCCGTAGCAACGCCGTTAGTAAAAGCTCGTTGCTAAGCCGTTGTTGTAGGTCATCAGCAACGACTTTCGATAAACTTTTAGCAACGGCTTTCCCACGGATGGCCGTGGGAAAGCCGTTGCTGATGATGTGAACCTGGTAACGAAAAAATTTCAAATTTCAAATTTCATTGATACATTGATACATTATCTGATACATAACTCACACACCCATACACTCATACACACATTCATTCACACATCACAAATACACGAAGATATACATCAAAACAATTATATTTATATTGATAATTATCCACAATAGTATAAAAACTATTCAAATGCAAAATTGAAGTATCAATATCCAAACAAAATAAATTAAACAAGTCCAATATCTCAGTAAAAAAGTAAATATAAAAAAAATCTCACGATGACGATGGAGGATGGCCTGGATCATATGGCGGGGTCTGGAGTGCTTGAGTATACACCGGCGTGGACTGACTCGAGGATGATGGTTGGGATGATGCCGAATAGATGCCTGCTTCGGGATGACCCGATATGTTGCGTAGCATAGCATGCATCTCCACCATCATCTGACTCTGACGCGCGACCGTCTCCTCTAGAGTCCTTATTCTGCTACTATGATCATAACAGGATCTGGAGATGGACGGCCGCTCACCAGCGACCGGAGGGGTCGGTGCCCCAAGTGGCCCTAGTACAGCTCGCGCATGACCACTATCTGCAAAGCCATATACGCGGCCATGGTCCCAGCCACCTGCGGCCTCGACCCACGTTGTTGCGTCAAAGTCCTCGGGGGTGCCCCCGCGCTGCACCACCGTCTGGCTGTAGGTCTCCTACTCGAGTTTGATTTTTTGTTTAATATTTATCATAAAACTTAAATAATAAATATATAATGAATAATTTAAATAAATATATAGTTACCATAATGTATGCAGCGCGGTTGTCGATGTACTCCCCCGTCCCATGTGCTCGACGGTGAGTCCGCTCAAACACCGCCATCGGGGAGGGTCGCTGGACAGTCTCGTCATCCGACACCGTCGTCTATATTTACAAAACAAATACATTAATTAGTACACATAGTAACAAATAAAATATATAATTAAAAGGTATACTTACCATACAGTTCGCGTGCACTACAAATGCAACAAAGCCGCCGGTGTGACGCGCTGCTCCCCCTCGACATGCGATTTCTAGCTGCATTCCGAGAAACCTCCTGCCATCGATCCATCGACCATATTCCCACGAGCTGGTCCCATATATCCGGAGTAATCCAATCGGGGCCGTATCCCCGAGTCTCCGCGATGTTAGTAGTCCCAGCTCGTGCCATCGCCTGGGATCGGGCCTGCCCCAGCTGGCCGTTGTACCTTGCCCTAGAAATAGCCTCCCAGGCAGCGTAAATGAAGGGCCTTTGGTGCTCAACCCATGTATAGCGAGCCTGCAGAATAATAATATCAGTACCAATATTAATCATCATGCATGTAAAAAAAATAATAATACATGCCTCAAACTCGCGCCATAACATGTCGACGTGCTCGCTAGGCACGTGAGACCACGTAGGCCATGCCCCGTGCATGTATCATCGAATAGTAGAAGAAATACTCATCGGCACTTCTTCTTGCTCAAACCTGCACAACAAAAATAAATTTTAATATTATATTATGATATAATGAATTTGTAATGATTCATAATTCATGATATATTACCGCTCCCCAATCACGCTAATAAATCTACGTGACTCTGTGGTTGGTGGAGGCTGCCACCTGTTCGGCCCGCGTGGCCGCCTGCGTCTGGATGTACTAGCCTCGACAGTATCATCGACATGAGGATCAGCAACAGGAGGATCAACAGCATGAGTAAGTGTAGGAGTCTCACCGATCAGAGACTCCGAAGCTCTCCTGCGACGATAACCACGACCAGACATATCTGTCGAATAGACATATAATCAGATTATTGTATAAATAGTAGAGATATATTTAATAAAATATATACTTTACAATTATTCCTCATCATCTGAATAATAGTCTTCGAATTCTTCCTCTTCTTCCTCTTCTTCCTCTTCTTCATCTTCTTCCTCTTCAATTTTGCATTTGAATAGTTTTTATACTATTGTGGATAATTATCAATATAAATATAATTGTTTTGATGTATATCTTGGTGTATTTGTGATGTGTGAATGAATGTGTGTATGAGTGTATGAGTGTGTGAGTTATGTATCAGATAATGTATCAATGTATCAATGGAAATTTTAAATTTTAAATTTTTTCGTTAGCAGGTTCACATCATCAGCAACGGCTTTCCCACGGCCATCCGTGGGAAAGCCATTGCTAAAAGTTTATCGAAAGCCGTTGCTGATGACCTACAACAACGGCTTAGCGACGGGCTTTTACTAACGGCGTTCCTACGAGCTCACCGGCCGTTGCTATTAATGTTATCAGCAACGGCTCCGCGTCCGTGGCAAAACCGTTGCTGATAATATTTTTAGCAACGGCCGCTCTGCTGATTCGTTGCTAAGTTATCAACAACGCGATTTTCTTCCACGGCTCCATTGCAACGGCTCCAGCCGTTGCTGATGAGTTTCAGCAACGGCTCAGCAACGACATCAGCCGTTGCTGATGCCCATTTTTCTAGTAGTGCCCTACAGTTCTCCGAATATGCATATCATCTGGGCGCGTATCGAAGAACAAGAGAGATGTTGTCAAAATTTAGAATAATTAGTTAACAGTTAAAATAAAAACGTAAGTGCAGTACAAATAACTATATTCCTAAATTGTCCAATCAGGGACAATTCAAGAATTGTACGTCGTATAAAAGATCATCTACTTCTTTTACACGAACATACAATCCCCAAACGGATCTAAGGTTTTGCTAAATCATATCCGACTCGTCGATGCGTACGTGAAACATATCAACTCGTCGGATGGATGATTATTTTCTAAATGTTTCGAGACAGTTTAAGTCCATATTGGACAATTCCGACACGAGTCCAAATTAAACGATTCCGGCAGGAGTCCGAAGTGGACGATTCCGGCGTGCGTCTGAAGTGGACGATTCTGGCGCGTATCCGAAGTGGATGATTTCGACGCGCGACCAAAGTGGACGATTCCGGCGCGCGTCCGAAGTGGACGATTCCGGCACAATGCCGAAGTGGACAATTCCAAAATTAATCTAAACCCTAAAAATTAATCTAACAAATTAAATAATTAATCTAAATAATTAAATAAATAATTAATTAACAAATAAATAAAAAAATAAAAAAATAATTAATCTACTATTTTCCGGCGTACAGTGTCCGGACAGTGTGTCCGAACACGGTACAAGAATCGGCTTTCTGATCTCATATCTGCAACGGCTCGTGTGTCCGTTAGAAAGCCGTTGCTAATACAACATATCTGCAATGGCTTGAGCGGCCGTTGCTGATAGCCGTTGCTGAAGACTCAATTTCTAGTAGTGTCACTAATCTGCTTTCGTCGCTGTCGGTACAACAATCCAGGCCTTCCCCAAGCATAAATTGAACATCGACTACAATGCCTAAAGATGTTACTGACTCTCCATCCCACCTTCCTAAAACTACGTCAAAAAGATTGAAGGCCCGTGATCGATCCAAGATGTTGGCCTAAGGTTTTCTATCTTAGTCTTAATCTCAGTTTTGATGATAACAAACGTGGAACTAATACTTCTTTGAGAAATCCTTCAGGTTCCAAGTCGGTTAGCGCACGACGTCCCCGATCAAAAAAATCAGAGAAATCGGCAAGGACGCTCGTCGTCACTCGGGATTCTTTGGGAAGTTAGAGTATCGTTCTTCCCAAATGCTCATTTCTCGATACTTTGGATTTTTGTTGAAATCTTTGAATGAGACTTCAAGTATGATGTTCGATTTATGTTTTTGGTATCATTCTCATTTTGACTCATGAAAAATCACTTCTAAAATGGTTTTTGATATGTTGACCCATACATGAAAATATCATTACTTGAGCTTGATAAATGATTTCTAGTTTTAGATTATGTTTAGCATTCTATGATATTATGTATTGATTAGTCTCACTTGTATGTATGTTTTTATCCCTTGAGTTGAGATCTACATGTTTTCATTAAAACAAGTTTTTAGGTCTCAACTTTTGTTGGCTTAAGGGTTCCCCTTAAGCTTAGATCTTCATTTTGATGATAACAAACAAGTATTTAATCTATGTGTGAAGTTCTGAGTTCAGGTTGAGGCTGCGATAAGCATGCGAACTTCGTTCGGAGAAATGAAGAAAAAGATCGTCAAGAAACGAAAGAAAAGAACGTTAAAGAAAAGGCTCGGGTATAGATTGAGTAGATATCTTATAATATACCCCTAGGATCTCATCCCAAGCCTAATTGTAAAGTTATCCAAGTTAAGACTTGGTAACTAAACCTATGAAAAATCATGTAATAAAGATAAAGAATAAAATCAGCCTCAGCCTGAGTTCGGTCGTCCGAACAAGGCAAAAATTAGCAGTAGCCAATTCGTCGATCGAATGATGCCAAAAATTGGTAGTAGCCAATTTGATCGACCGAAGATGGGTAAAAAATGGTAGAAGGCTACTTCGGTCAACCGGTCGATCGACCGATCGAGGCCAAAAATTGGCAGTGCGTGCTTCGATCGACCGGATAGCATAGAGGCGAAATCGCGAATCATTCGGTCGACCCTCCTGTCGACTGAACAGAGCAGTTAAAGAATAGATTGCCAGCGGTCGCTGGGCGATCGATCGTCGGTCGCAGCGATCAAATGGCGTCCAACGGGCGAAAAAATACCCATTGAAGAGCCGTTCGGTTGAGGGGTTATTAATACCCCTCACCTAACTCATTTAATCCTTCTTGGAAACTTAATTGAGCATTTAAAGGAGAGATTTGAGGCTTCTAGAGATCGATTGCTTGTGTTCGGTTCTTCCGTCAACATTTTCTCAAGCGCCCATTCTTCCTCAACTCTGGTTTCGATTCGAGCTCAACGACTTGGCGAGTTGGAGGCTTGAAGTCTTGGAAAAGAGCATTGGTTCTTGGTTTCATTTCTTAGCTCTTTTCATTGTATTTTAAGTGTTGTTTAAACTTGTTTTCACTTGTAATAGTTTGCTAGGTGTGCTAGTGTAAACACTTATGGCTATACTTTGTAGAATTGTGTTTTGCCTAGGTGAATAGGTTTGAGGAGTTCTTAAAGAGGTGAGAATCGTGTCCTCGGTTGTATTCAAAGGTAAACACAAGTTTTATAAAGTAGTTGGTTAGAAATCCTTGGTGTGGAGCCAAGGTAGTGGAGTAGGCGGTTGGCCGAACCACTATATTTCCTCGTGTTAGCATTGCTTTACGTGTTTACTTATTGTTGTGTTTGATATTTGATAACAAACATTATCAAGTTGCATTTGCATTTGGCTGAAGTTAAATTTGAGCAAAAAAAAATTAAATAAATAGAAAAAAGGACACACACTGTTCAACCTCCCTTCTAGTGTGGAGTTTCACTCAACAATTGGTATGAGAGCAAGGTCGTATGATTATATTTAACCATCTTCCCTACAAATTAAGATGTCTAGTGAAATCCAACTAGTTTAGGGATCCTCTACTCATACTCCACCACTATTCGATGCAAACAATTATGCCTACTGGAAGATTCGTATGAATGACTTCCTACAATCACTAGGCATGGATGTATGGAGAATGATACAAGTAGAGTATAAGCAACCTACTAAGGACATGGATGAGTGGGACCAAGAAGACATTAAACTCTTTAATGCAAATGCAAAGGCCGTCAATGCATTATATTGCGGCCTATCAATTAATGAGTTCAATAGAATCTCTACTTGTAAGTCCGCATATGAACTATGGAAGGTCCTAGAGACTAAACATGAATGGACTTCACAAGTAAAGGAATCTAAGATAAACCTACTCATGCATGATTATGAAATGTTTAAAATGTTATCGCATGAATCTACTGATGCCATGTATGCTCATTTTCAAAATATTATAAATGGCTTAGCTAACCTTGGTAGAGAAATAATGGAAGAGGAGAAGGTAAGGAAGCTCCTTCGTTCCCTTCCAAAAGTTTGGGAGCCCAAGGTCATCGTAATCATGGAAGTGAAGGATATGAGCACCTTGAAGATCATTGAGCTCATTGGGTCTCTCATGACACATGAGACCCATATGAAGCAATACAATGAGGAAAATGCCTCCAAAGGCAAGACCATTGCTTTAAAAGCATCACACCGAGGAACAGATGGATGACCTTGAGGAAATGATGAAGTTGGCAAGAAGATTTATGAGCTTCATGAGAGGAGGTATGAGCAAAGGAAGAGGAGGCTACACATGCTACCATTGCAACAAGGCCGAGCATCTAAGGAAGGATTGCCCACTTCTCAAGATGGCTTCCACCTCCAAGCCTCACAAAAAGAACAAATACAAGAAGAAGAAGAAGGCAATGATGGTTTCATGGGATGAAAGCGAGGCTTCATCGAGTGAAGAAGACTCCAAGAGTGAAAAGGCAAATCTTTGCTTGATGGCAAATGACCATGAGGTAAGATTTACATTTGGTGAGCTTTTTTTACTCAAGAAGAACTAGAAAATGAATTTGATTAAATGCATGATGAATTTAATGCTATTAGGAGAAAATTTAAAGAGCTTAAAAAGGACAATAAATATTTAGAGCTTAAAAATGATAGTTTACTACTCTCATGCAATGCTTTAAGGAAAAAAGTAGATACCCTTAAGGAAGAGAAACATACCCTAGATAAAGCTAAGAAAGACTTAGAATATGACAACAAAAAATTGGAAGATGAAAACAAGTACTTAAGTGATCAAGTAGAGCACTTGAATGATAGCATGCTAACATTAAAAATGGAACTTTGCATGCTAAATGAGAAAATGACAACCCTACAAAATGTCATGCCTTAGGTTGTCCATGAAAAAAAATCATCACACTTCCATGCTCACACACACAATAGAAGGAAATTTAATGGAAGTTGTTTTTCATGCGGCATATTTGGTCATATGGCTAAATATTGTGCATTAAGGAGGAACCCACATGCTAGATTTACTTGGGTTCCTAAAATGACTAACACTCAAGGACCCAAGAAAATTTGGGTACCTAAAATAGTTTTTTCTCCTTTTGTAGATGGAGAAGCATCCTCAAGCAAGTAGAAGCTCTTGGATATTGGATAGTGGTTGCTCAAAGCACATGACGGGTGATATCAACTTATTTGCAACCCTATCAAGCAAAGATGGTAGACATGTAACATTTGAAGACAATGCCAAAGGTAAGATTGTTGGCATTGGTGATATAGGTGAGGAACTTGAGCAACTCACATTTCATGACAAAGAGGTGGAGGATGAAGACAATGAGGAAACTCAACATGAAGAACCATCATCCTCAACTCTACCTCAAGTTGAAGATGATGAAGAAGAAGCTCTACCATCTCTCCCCAAAGGATATCGGTTGATAAGGGATCATCCAATGGATCAAGTCATTAGAGAACCATCAACGAGAGTGGTAACGCGCTCTAAACTCAAAGATATTTATCAATATGTAGCATTTATATCTCAACTAGAGCCTAAGAACATTAAGGAAGTAATAGAAGATGAGTTTTGGGTAATAGCTATGCAAGAAGAACTCAACCAATTTGCTAGAAATGATATATGGGACTTAGTACCTAGACCTAGCGGACAAATCGTAATTGGGACTAAATGGATATTTAGGAATAAGTTAGATGAAGGAGGTTTAGTCATTAGAAACAAAGCTAGGTTAGTGGCACAAGGGTACAATCAACAAGAAGGGATATATTATAATGAAACCTATGCTCCCGTAGCTAGATTAGAAGCAATTCGAATGCTTTTGGCTTATGCTAGTTTCAAAGATTTTAAACTTTTTCAAATGGATGTTAAAAGTGTATTTTTAAGTGGTTTTATCAATGAAGAAGTATATGTTGAACAACCCCCTGGATTTGGAAGTTTTGAGTTTCCAAACCATATTTTCAAACTTAAAAAAATATTATATGGTTTAAAACAAGCCCTTAGAGCTTGGTATGAAAGGCTTTCAATTTTTTTAATTGAACAAAGTTTTAACGTTGGAAAAGCCGATGTTTCACTTTTTATTAAATATGATGAAAATGATATCTTATTAGTTCAAATTTATGTTGATGACATTCTTTGTGAGTGGTTTGCTAAGTGTATACAAGATGAATTTGAGATGAGCATGAAGGGAGAGCTCTCCTTCATGCTTGGCCTACAAATCAAGCAAACCAACAAAGGAATCTTCATCAATCAAGCCAAGTACACAAAGGAGCTCATCAAAAAGTTTGAGATGAATGAAGCCAAGATAGCTTCTACACCAATGAGCACATCCATCAAGCTTGACAAAGATGAAGATGGTGTCAAAGTCGACGAAAAATGATATCGAGGTATGATCGATAGTCTTCTTTACTTAACCGTGAGTAGACCCGATATTATGTTTAGCGTTTGTGCATGTGCTAGATTTTAATCTTGACCTAAAATATCTCATTTAAGTGCGGTCAAACACGTATTGAGATATTTGAAGGGCCCGGTTGACTTAGGTCTATGGTATCCATGTTACACATCCATTGAATTAATCAGTTTTTCGGACGCAGATTTTGTCGGGTGTAAAGTAGATAGAAAAATCACTAGTGGGTGTTGTCAATTCTTAGGAGCGAGTCTTGTTTCTTGGTTCTCAAAGAAATAAAACTCAGTTGAACTTTCAACTACCGAAGCGGAACACATCGATGCGGCTAGTTGTTGTGCACAAGTCATTTGGATGAAACAAATCCTTTTAGATTATGGACTTAAGTATTATTGCATACCTATTCATCGTGATAATACTAGTGCAATAAATTTAACAAAGAATCTCATTTTACACTTTAGGACTAAGCATATTGATCTAAGGTACCATTTTCTTAGGGATAATGTGACAAAGGAAAATATATCGATAGAATTTGTATCCACCAACAAACAACTTGTCGATATATTTACAAAGCCCTTGAATGAGGAAAGCTTTACAAACTTAAGGATGCAATTAGGGATTTGTGCTTTTCCTAGTGGTTAAGATGTTCCATTTTAAAACATATATGTTATCAAAAAATTACATTCTGGTATCATCACACTTATGTATTGCTCTGTAGTGGGGCTTTGCGACTTATTGATATTTGCCTTCTATAGGTTTACATTAATAGGAAGGACTATAGTGGTTGATGAAACTTATTAAATTCTTATCCTTTTTTATTGATGTCAGAAGGGGGAGAAAAAGTAAGGCCACATTTGTTTTTATTATGCATATAGATAGGCGGAGTTACAAGAATGATATGCACATTGATAGGGGGAGCATATGTTGAGTTATATATTATGTATGCATATATTGGGTTATATATTGTGTATGCCTTAACTCAAACTCACAAAGAATATACATATGTTTTCTTCAAAATTCCTTGTTATGTTTGTCATCATCAAAAAGGGGGAGATTGTTGGCTTTAAGGTTCCCCTTAAACTTAGATCTTCATTTTGATGATAACAAACAAGTATTTAATCTATGTGTGAAGTTTTGAGTTCAGGTTGAGGTTGCGATAAGCATGCGAACTTCGTTCGGAGAAACGAAGGAAAAGATCGTCAAGAAACGAAAGAAAAGAACGTCAAAGAAAAGGCTCGGGTATAGATTGAGTAGATATCTTGTAATATACCCCAAGGATCTCATCCCAGGCCTAATTGTAAAGTTATCCTAGTTAAGACTTGGTAACTAAACCTATGAAAAAGCATGTAACAAAGATAAAGAAAAAAATCAGTCTCAGCCTGAGTTCGATCGACCGGTCGATCGATCGAACAAGGAAAAAATTGGCAGTAGCCAATTCGGTTGACCGATCGGTCGATCGAATGATGCCAAAACTTGAGAGTAGCCAATTCGGTCGATCAGTCGATCGACCGAAGATGGGTAAAAAATGGCAGAACACTACTTCGGTCGACTAACTAAGGCCAAAAATTGGTAGTGCGTGCTTCGGTCGATCAGATAGCAAAGAGGCAAAATCATGACTCATTCGATCGACCCTCCGATCGACCGAACAGAGCGGTTGAAGCATAGATTGTCAGCGGTCGCTGGACAGTCGATCGATCGGTCGATCGATGATCGACCGGCAAGCGACCGAACGACGTCCAACGGGCAAAAAAATGCCCGTTAAAGAGTCGTTCGATTGAGGGGTTATAAATACCCCTCACCTAACTCCTTCAATCCTTCTTAGAAACTTAATTGAGCATTTAAAGGAGAGATTTTAGCATTCTAGAGATCGATTGCTTGCGCTCGGTTCTTTCATCAACATTTTCTCAAGCGCCCATTCTTTCTCAACTCGGGTTTCAATTCGAGCTCAACGACTTGGCGAGTTGGAGGCTTGAAGGCTTGGAAAAGATCATTGGTTCTTGGTTTCATTTCTTAGCTCTTTTCATTGTATTTTAAGTGTTGTTTAAACTTGTTTTCTCTTGTAATAACTTGCTAGGTGTGCTAGTGTAAACACTTAGAGGTATACTTTGTAGAATTGTGTTTTGCCTAGGTGAATAGATTTGAGAAGTTCTCAAAGAGGTGAGAATCGTGTCCTCGGTTGTATTCAAAGGGAAACACAAGTTCTATAAAGTAGTTGGTTAGAAATCCTTGGTGTGGAGCCAAGGTAGTGGAGTAGGCGGTTGACCGAACCACTATATTTCCTCGTTTTAGCATTGCTTTGCGTGTTTGCTTATTGTTGTGTTTGATATTTGATAACAAACATTATCGAGTTGCATTTGCATTTGGCTGAAGTTAAATTTGAGCAAAAAGAAAATTTAATAAATAGAAAAAAGGACACACACTATTCAACCCTCCTTCTATTATATAAATAGAAAAAGAAAATTTGAGCATATAGATAGGGGGAGTTCTACTATATAGATATGCATGTTGATAGGGGGAGAAATCCTATGTTTGATATCCTCTATGCTTAATTGTAGATATTTTCTTAGGGATGTTTGTCATCATCAAAAAGGGGGAGATTGTTGCCCTAAGGTTTTCTACCTTGGTCTTAATTTCGATTTTGATGATAACAAATATGGAACTAATGCTTCTTTGAGAAATCCTACAGGTTCCAAGTCAGATAGCGCACGACGTCCCCGATCGGACAAATCGAAGAATTCGAAGAAATCGGCAAGGACGCTCGTTGTCGCTCGGGATTCTTCGGGAAGTTAGAATTTAGATTTAGGGTGTCTAGAATGTGTTGTAATCCTCTTTTATGATGAAAAGAATCCAAAAACCAAACCCGAAGCCCAAAACATGAAAACCCAGAAACCGCCCTAAAATTCACTAAGCATAGGGAGCTCTTTGGAGGGCTATATGACCTAGACATTTTCTTGATACAAAAAATGATGATAATTGTTCCTTGGGTAAAAACTAGATAACAAGAGATTTTAAAGGATTTTTTAGAAGTCTTTAGCCTACCCATACTTGACTCGGAAGATTAAAGAATTTTCTTTTTTCGAAAATTTGTACTAGACCCCAAAAACTAGATTTTGATTTTTTATATATTTTTATTGAATCCAAGGGGTTAATTCTTATATAACATTTATGTTTTAAAGTTCTTAACTTAAATTTAAGAAATATTATATAAGTAGACTTAGTGAAGACGGAACCAGAAAACGAACAAACAAAGCAAAGAAATCTGCCCTGCCCAAGTTCGATCGACCGACCGAAGGAGAAGGCATTTCGGTCGACCAATTGGTTGACCGAACGATGCCAGAATTTGGCAGTAGCCAATTCGATCGACCTAAGTGCCCCCAGAAGCGGCAAAATGTCGCGGTCGCTTGGGCGGTCGATCCATCGATCGACCAATGATCGACCGGCAAGCGACCGGGCGTCGGCAACGGGCAAAAATACGCCCGTTGACGAGCCATTTCATTTGGGGGGTTATAAATACCCATCCCAAACTCATTTCTAATTGAGAATTGATGCTTCTAAGCCTCAAAAAGTCACTCATTGCATCTCTACAAGAATTCTTGAGCCATCCTTGCAAAGAACCCTTGCTTTGAGCCTTGAAACCTTGTGTTTGACTTTGAGCTTGCCTTGATTCATGTTCAAGTCATCAAGAGGAGCTAGGACATATTGTTTGAGAGCTAAGTGTGTATCGTTTATTATTTGCTCTCATTATTGTTGTATTTTGGTGTTTATTTCATTGTATTTCAATTTGTGTAAACCTAGAGTGCTAGGTTGATTGAGTTGGTGGTTGCCTTGGTGTTGAGGTTTAAACACACCATTGTAAACTTAGTTTAGTAGGATTAGTTGAGTTTTCCCTTAGGTTGAGGTGGAAGAGTGCTCTCTGTAAGAAGGCGGAGACTTCCGGGTGTGGAAGTGCCTTAGGTTGAGAGTGAGACTCTTCGAGTCAAAGTCCTCGTTGTAACGAAAACTAATTAATCTAGTTAAACTAATTTTTGAAATCCTAAGCGGGGTGCTTAGGTAGTGGAGTAGGCATTGGGGCCGAACCACTATAAATCTTTGTGTTAGCATTGATATTTTGTTTGTCTTTATTGCTTCATATTTATTGCTTCCGCTTGCTATTAATATCGTGCTTAGCCTAAGTAATCAAGAAACAATAAAAACCGAAATTAGACGATAAGATTAGTTAGCACACTATTCACCCCCCTCTAGTGTGGGCATTTCACCCAACACAAGAAACCTGGGACTGTGCAACTACTTGTGAATCAGGATCTGTCGACCATTCAAACTAGGAAGAGAATGGCTGAAGAGCATATATTATCAGAGTTAAAGAAGCAATGAAATTGTCTTGAAACACAAACCAACGCTGAAGCGGATGAAGCCAACCTGAAATGGCCCCAACATTCTTAATGAATATTATCGCTTGGAACTGCCCAGGGTTATCTCAGAATTGGAGCATTTTTTCGTCACTGTTGGGCCTTGATTGACCAAGGCATTATAGCGGTTGTTGCTTCGTTCTTCATAAGCAAAAAATTTATTCGATCCTTCAATGATTCATCCATTGCTCTCATCCCAAAAAGTAAAAGTACTGTGACTATGACTAATCTCTATTCGATAAGCCTTTGTAATGTGTTCTATGAGATTTTCTCTAAGATCATTGTACATCGGCTTTAACCTTTCATGAACAAGCTGATATTTCAGAATCAAAGTGCACTCGTTCATGGAAGGCTTATATCGGAGAATATATTGTTAGTTCACGAAGTTATGCACCATTTGAAGACAAGTCCACTGTCTTCCTCACATGCCATGGCCATAAACTCTACATGAGCAGGGTGTACAAGCTTTGGGGTTTGATGCGGAATTCATTGAGCTCATCCTGCAGTGTAGTCCTCAGTTATATATTCCATTTCTATTGAACGAAACAACTTTGGGTACTTTAAACCAACCTGTGGCCTCCGTCAAGGAGACCTATTGTCTCCATTCCTATTCGTGTTGTGCATGGAAGGCTTCTACAACTTGCTGCAACAAATGAAAACTTCCATGGGCAGCTAGGGTATCAAGATGGGCCGCCACTATTCGGAGATATCATCCTTGTTCTTCGTCGATGACATAATGGTATTCACTAAACGTGACGCCCACAATGCAAACTGTTTCAGTGCACTACTAAAGAAGTTCAAAAAGTTGAGTGGACAACCAATTAATGCCTAGAAGTCATCAATATTCTTCTCCCAGAACTCGCCTCACTGTCTACGCACTCGGATCAGCTCATCTTTAAACATCCGTCATATTGGAGGTTAGGACAAATACCTTGGACTTCCGTTAGTGGTTAACAGATCCAAGAAAGAACCTTCGAAACAAAATGGAGAGCTGGTCCTCAAAGTTTTTGTCACATGCCGGTAAAGCTACCCTCATCAAGTCTGTATTGGCCGCAATACCAAATAACACAATGACTTGCTTTTATTTATCTGGTGCATTGTGTAATCAGATCAACCAACTGTCACTACTAGAAATTTGGTCTTCAGCAACGGCTATCAGCAACGGCCGCTCAAGCCGTTGCTATTTGCAACGGCATTCTTACGGCCGCTCGAGCCGTTGTAGATATGTTGTATCTGCAACGGCTTTCTAACGGACAAGTGAGCCGTTGCGGATGATAACTTATTAGCAACGGCTTGCTAACGGACAAGTGAGCCGTTGCTGATGATAACTTATTAGCAACGGCTTTCTAACGGGCGAGTGAGCCGTTGCTGATAAGTTTATATAGGTCACAGAACGCGCCCGACCCTTCTTCCTCCCGCTGCTGCCGCCGCCGCCTCCTCCTCCTGCCTCTCGCCGCCGCTGCCGACGCCGACAACGCCGATGACGCCTCTTCCTCCTCCCGCTGCTGCCGACACTGTCAAGTAAACTCCGGCCGGCCGTCTCTTCCCGTTGCGGCCGGCGGCGGTCGGCCGATGGCCACCGCCGGACCTTGTACATTGGCCGGACAGTGTGTCTGGCCACTGTGCGCCGAAATTTGTAGATTAATATTATTTTTTAATTGTTTTTTAATTGTTAATTAATTGTTAATTAATTATTTAGATTTATTATTTAGATTAATTGTTTAATTTGTTAGATTAATTTTTAGGGTTTAGATTAATTTCGGAATTATCCACTTCGGACGCGCGCCGGAATCGTCCACTTCGGACTCCTGCCGGAATCGTCCAATATGAACTCGAACTGTCTCGAAACATTTAGAAAATAATCATCCATCCGACGAGTTGATATGTTTCACGTACGCATCGACGAGTCGGATATGATTTAGCAAAACCTTAGATCTGTTCGGGGATTGTATGTTCATGTAAAAGAAGTAGATGATCTTTTATACGACGTACAATTCTTGAATTGTCCCTGATTGGATAATTTGGGAATATAGTTATTTGTACTGCACTTATTTTTTTTTTTAACTGTTAACTAATTAATTATTCTAAATTTCGGCAACATCTCTCTTGTTCTCCGATACGCGCCCAGATGATATGCGTATTCGGAGAACTGTAGAGAGATGCTGCCGAAATTTAGAATGAAGTTAGCGGTTAAAAGAAGTACTTAGTGCAATATGAATAACATAAATCCCGAATGGAATAGGACAATCTCACCTAAAGACATTAACCAAAGAAATTGTCATTGATTGACAGAATTCATGTCGGCTGATCGAAGTTGGATGTACCGACGTCTTCATCGTGGAGCTTTAACGAATGAGTTTCGATTAGGCGTAACGTACTTCCTAAATTTCGCCTATTCGAACTGGAATTTTGTTAGCATCGGTGATCAAATCCGATGTCTGTGTAGCATTTGTTCGAATGGACGATTTTTGGATCGGGAGACTGTCACTCTGCATCTATATAGCAAAGTATTTGCACCAAGATATTTTCTATGGACTTGTCACGGGGAGTCACGCGAAGTCGGGACGTCGAGCAATCCTGTCGTTCAGACATATGGTGAATCTTCCTCTGCTGGTGCTTCTTCATCCAGTCAATGTAATCCCTATAGAACTATGATACTTGATAGTCTTGGGGGTCAATTCCACCTGAATGATAATGTTGATCGACCAGTTCTTCAGACATCAGTCCCATCAGATACTACAGCGGTTGATATCACAGAAGTACAAACTGCGGTAGAGATTGAATTACCGAATAAAGAAGCTGCAGAATTTTACGAGATGTTGAAAGCTGTCGATGAACCTTTGTATGAGAATTGTCCTAAATACACTAGGTTTTCAGCAATGACATAGCTCTTAAACATCAAGGCCGATTGTAATATCAGCGGAGTTGCGTATGATCGGATTGCTGGATTGATTAATGGAATGCTGCCTACTGATAACAAGTTTGAGCCAACTTTTTATAAGACTAAAAAGCTAATGAGAAAATTGGGGCTTGGGTAGGAAAAAATACATGCGTGCCAAAATAACTGTATTTTATATTATAAAGAAAATGTGCAGTTGGATAAATGCCCTGTATGTCAACACCCTCGTTACAAGGAGAAGAAATCGGTCCGACTGAAAAATATCTCGTTTAAGGTGCTTCGGTATTTTCCACTAACACCGAGGCTTCAAAGATTATTCATGTCGGAAAAGACAGCCCCCTGCATGAGTTGGCATGCAAGAAGTCGTGATGATACAGTAATGACTCATCCATCTGACAGTGAAGCATGGAAACATTTGGATACATGTTATCCTTCATTTACTAAGGATACTAGAAATATCATATTGGAATTGTGCACAGATGGTTTTAATCCGTTTGGACATTCTGCAACTCCTTATTCAGTTTGGCTAGTGCTGCTGACAGTTTATAATTTGCCACCGTCAATGTGCATGAAAGATGAATTTATTTATCTTTCGATGATTATTCCGGGTCCTAAGGGTCCGCGAAAGAAATTGACATATTTCTCAGACCCTTGATAGATGAATTGAAAACATTGTGGACTGAGGGAGCTGTCACTTATGATTGTCATTGGAAGCAAAACTTCAATTTAAAGGCCGCGATCTTGTGGACAATCAATGATTTTCCGGCGTATGGCATGTTGTCGGGTTGGAGCACTCACGGCCGACTCTCTTGTCCGTATTGTATGGAACACTCTAAATCAATCAATCTTCAGAACGTACGAAAAATCTCATTCTTTGATTGTCATCGTCGATTCCTACCGGTTAATCATTAGTATCGAAGGAATCGTAATAAATTTACTAAGGGCAGAGTCGAAAGAGATGGGCCACCACCGATGTTGTCTGGTGAACAAATGTTAGCACGTGTTTCAGCACTTCCAGATATAGTATTTGGTCGCAATGAAAGAGTGTCAGGTTTTGGCCAAACACATAACTGGGTGAAAAAAAGTATCTTTTGGGAATTGCCCTATTGGAGTTCATTATTGATTCGACATAATTTAGATGTCATGCACATTGAAAAAAATGTGTTTGATAATATTTTCAACACTTTGATGGATATTTCCGAAAAAACTAAAGATAATGTCAAAGCCCGACATGATATGAAAATACTTTGTAAAAGACCAGAGTTGGAGTTACAAGAGGTCAACGGATGATATCTGAAACCGAAGGCCCTATATGTGTTAAATAAACAACAGATCAAAGATGTTTGTCAATGGGTAAAAGAACTCAGATTACCCGATGGATATGCTTCAAACTTATCTCGATGTGTGAACGTCGATGATTGCAAAATATCAGGGATGAAGAGCCATGATTGTCATGTATTCATGCAGAGATTACTTCCGATCGCATTTTGAGATCTTCTACCTGATAATATTTGGGGTCTGTTGACTGAATTAAGTATGTTTTTTAGAAACATCTGTGCAAATGTCCTTCGAGTCGAAGATATGTCAACACTTGAAAATAATATTGTTGAAATTATATGCAAGCTGGAGCAGTTTTTCCCTCCTGCATTTTTTGACTCGATGGAGCATCTACCGATACACTTGGCATACGAGGCACGAGTTGGTGGCCCCGTTCAATATCGGTGGATGTACTTATTTGAAAGATACATGAATCGTCTGAAGAAAAAAGTAAAGAACACCGCAGCTGTTGAAGGATCAATATCTGAATCGTATATCATCCAAGAAATTTCAACATTCTGCTCATTTTACTTTGAATCGACAGTACAGACAAGATTTGATCGTCTTCCACGTAACGACGACGGGGGTGTTCGACATTCAGATGGACGTTTAAATATATTTTGTCACTCTGGTCGTGCTTTTGGTTCTCGTCCATCTCGACACTTAAGCGATGAAGAGTATCATTTGGCACACTTGTATGTATTACTCAATTGTCTAGAGATTGAACAATTCATTGAAATATTTGACATTGAGATAGTGCAAAAATACTCTATTCACAATGATGAAGAATTGGAGAGATTACGGAATCGTGATTTCCCTACTTGGATTCAGACTTACAGCAAAGATCACAGAGCTGAAATAGATGAAAGAATATATGAGTTTGTTAGTGGACCGTCGCGACTTGTGTCGTGCTATAGCGGATATTTTGTTAATGGGTATAAATTTCACACGGTTGAATATTCATTTACAAAGAAGACGATGAATGCTGGGGTCTGCGTGAAAGGGACAACCTATGTTGAATGTGATATGGATTTTTATGGACTGGTGGAAGAAGTGATAGAGTTGCACTACTTCGGCTTAAAATCAGTAGGAGACCGACAGCCAGATGGTGGTGCAGCGCGGGGGTACCCCCGAGGACTTTGACGCAGCAACGTGGGTCGAGGCCGCAGGTGGCTGGGACCATTGCCGCGTATATGGCTTCGCAGATAGTGGTCATGCGCGAGCCGTACTAGGGCCACTTGGGGCACCGACTCCTCCGGTCGCTGGTGAGCGGCCGTCCACCTCTAGATCCAGTTATGATCATAGTAGTAGAATAAGGACTCTAGAGGACACGGTCGCGTGTCAAACTGAGATAATGGAGCGCCAGAGTCAGATGATGGCGGATATACAAGCTATGCTACGCAACATGTCAGGTCATCCCGAAGCAGGCATCTCTTCGGCATCATCTAATCCATCGTCCTCGAGTCAGTCCACGCTGGTGTACACTCAAGCACTCTAGACCCCGCCATATGATCCAGACCATCCTCCATCGTCATCGTGAGATTTTTTTATATTGACTTTGTTACTGAGATATTGGACTTGTTTAATTTATTTTGTTTGGATATTGATACTTCAATTTTGCATTTGAATAGTTTTTATACTATCGTGGATAATTATCAATATAAATATAATTGTTTTGATGTATATCTTGGTGTATTTGTGATGTGTGAATGAATGTGTGTATGAGTGTATGGGTGTGTGAGTTATGTATCAGATAATGTATCAATGTATCAATGGAAATTTGAAATTTGAAATTTGAAATTTTTTCGTTACCAGGTTCACATCATCAGCAACGGCTTTCCCACGGCCGTCCATGGGAAAGCCGTTGCTAAAAGTGTATCGAAAGCCGTTGCTGATGACCTATAATAACGGCTTAGCGACGGGGTTTTACTAACGGCGTTGCTATGGACTCAGCGGCCGTTGCTATTAATGTTATCAGCAACGGCTTCGGGTCCGTGGTAAAACCGTTGCTGATAATATTTTTAGCAACGGCCCGAGCGGCCGTTGTTGATCCGTTGCTAAGTTATCAGCAACGCGACTTTCTGCCATGGCTCCATTGCAACGGCTCGGCCGTTGCTGATGCTCTTTAGCAACGGTTCAGCAACGGCATCAGCCGTTGCTGATGACCATTTTCCTAGTAGTGTGTATAGCAACTTCTGGTGGTCCTCTACACCAGAACAATGAGGCATACACTGGATGTAGTGGTCTTGCCTGTGCTCTGATCTCATGCTTGGTGGCTTGGGATTCAAGGAATGTCGAAGAATGAACTTGGCCTTGCTCGATAAAATTGGACGGAGGTTGCTATCATGGCCCTCCTCATTACTAAGCAAAATTCTTGAAGGAAAATACATAGGGGTGAGCATGGACCGGTTAATCGGTCCATTAGTAATTTTATTAATCGATCCATTAACTTTGGTTTTTAAAAATCATTAGTCGTAAACCGGTCCATTAACTTCGGTTAACCGTCATTTCGGTTTTGGTTTTTTCGGTTCGGTTAATCAAAAATTTTCGGTTAACCAATAAAAAAATTTAACCTATAAATATAACATTATACAAATCACATATGGAGAAAAATTCAAACAAATACCGAATCCTTATTGCAAAAAAAGATAAGAAAAAAGTAAAACTACTTGAGCCAAGATAATGTGATGCAAAAATTAATATATTTTTTTTAATTTTTTAATTTTCAATTTATTATAATTTGTATAATTTTATAATTTTTTATAATTTTTTTTATAATTTTTATTATTTTTAATAATTTTTTATATATTTTATATATTTATAATTTTTTTATAATTTTTATAATTTTTATATTTTTTTATAAATTTTATAATTTTTTTACAATTTTTATGATTTTATAAATCATTTTGGTAAGTTTTTTATTTTTTTATAATTTATAAATCATTATAAATATATATATATATATATATAATAAATTATATTGAACCGGTCGGTTAACCGAAATCGGTGGACTTTTTAGATTGTGGACCTAACCCGAAACCAAAAATCGGTTTTTTCAAAAATATAAACCGAAACAAAAAAACCGATTCGGTTAACCGCAATAATCGGTTCAATTTCAGACCGATTTTCTGGTTAATCGAAAAATCGGTTTTTTTTTCTCACCCCTAAAAATACATTTCATTTTCATCCTTCGTGGACGATAAGGCTACGATAAACTGCTCTTGGGGATGGCAGAGCATCCTAAAAGGGCGTGATATACTTTGAAGGGGATTACGTATACAAATTGGGTCGAATACAATCCTATTGGCTATTGGCTCTCCTTGGCTCCCAATGGAATCATTCTTCAGTGTTTTGTGGCCCGACTTTGACTGACTTGATCTCAATCCTGATCATGCAATTATTTGACAAGGTCACGCGACTATGGAAAGTTCCTGAGATGTGTGCATTATTTCCTCCATCAGTAGTGGAGACCATTCTCCAAATTAATATCCCGGAAGGCCTGGACAAATGGGTCTGACATTTTAATAATTTAGGTGCATACTAAGTTGCTTCTGGCTACCAACTATCGTCTAGCATGTGTACACAGGCTCCACCCTTTGTATCAATACGACCTCAAACTTCCCTTGGATTAGCATTTGGAAGCTGAAAGTTCCCCTAAAAGTTATGGTTTTTCCATGATGACTCATGCATGGATGTCTTCCACTTAAGGATGGTTTCCATCGTTGCCATGTAGCATTGAATGATGATATTTGCCCATTGTGCAAATCATACCCAGAATCAGCAGCTCATGTATTCCTTCATTGCAGTCTGGTGGATCATATTTGGCGCAGGTCTGGCCTTCTTCTTCCATCTCGTCGAGGAATCTTCTCTGTTCCGGATTGGTGGATCTCATCCCGACATCTCCTACGTAGATCTCCGCTTGGTTTAGAGCTTGTCTGCTATCTTCTATGGAGCATTTGGAATCAGGGGAATCACTGTCATTTGAACGCCTCCCCTAGCTATGCTGATGCCGTAACTCAGCAAGCACTTGCAAAGTGATGTCTTTTTCACAATTGTAATCGTCCACCTTTTCTAATCCTCCAAGATATGTAGGAGTGATGCTCTCAAGCATCGAGCTGTATGCTTGCAGTGTGATCTCATCCGGTATTCTTCCCTTGATGTAATGATAAAGTACTTTTGATTAAAAAAAAATTGAGGATCAGAATAGATGATATTAACATTTATTCCTTATCTTTAAAGGTACTATAAACACCAATTAGATTAAATGCAGATTATGACAAAAAAACAAAGCACTTGATTTTTTTTTTTTTTGCTTTTATGGATTCTGATGCAATAAAGTTTTTTTTAGGTTTCTCATGTGAACAAATTTTAATGATAGCAAATAGCGCATTAGATTAGGTTAGGTCATGAGGATCTTTAATTCTGAAAGCAAGAAATCATAGTTAAATTTTGTCCTCATCTCCTAAAGTGACCTTTCTATTTCTAATTAAAGTGCATTTAGTTTGGTGTAATCGGAAAAGGCGCCTTACCAAATTATTTTACATGGATGACCAAACAAATATATTTAAAAAAATAAATAATTCTTTACAATTATAACACAAACAATATAACTATATATTAATCCAGTTTCAAATTTTTTGTTAATATCAGAATTAGTGGTTTCAATTTACAGTTTTCCTATAAAGCATTTTATATATTATAGTATTATTAATTTTAAATAAAAAATATGTTTATATTCAATGATATTTATTTTTGTTTTGTAAATATGAAGCAATTTTCACTTTTATTAAATTACTTCCTTATTTATTGAATTTATTTTTATTACTTCCCTGTTATTTAAATTATGAAAAATATTGTTTTTAATGTATAACTAAAATATTAAATTTAATTCAGTAATATTTATGACATGATATAATATAATACAAAGTCCTTCCATAGAAAATTTTCCTATTTTGATAATACATCCCTCGGAAAAAATGATTTTACAGTAGGTGCTTAAAAATTATACACTTTGCAATTGCACTTTGCAATTTGTAATGATAAAATAAATTTTGTGGCTTAAAATAGCTATGATGCAAGATAAAAGTTTTTGTTTCGTCAAGGACAGGACATGATATTCCGTCCTGTCCTGCATTTGTTTCGCTATAACGAAGTACTGTACATGACAAAATGACTAACATACCTTTGTAAATTAGTCTTAAAATTAATTAATATGTAAAAAAATATTAATATATAGTATCAAATACTTTAATACAAAAAGAAGTTTTAGTTTAACTAATAAGCTTTCAACTAATTTTTAATTAACCTAAAAGTATAACAATAGGATAATACTGAAAAATATAAAACTCATACCAAACAATCTCCAATCTGAAATCTGACACCACCGGCTAGACAAATCTTCCTATCGAACCTAACCTCGCGTATTGAACTGAACTTTCATTTCAAAACCCGTTCAGCACGCGAAAATTTACAACTTTGGTATTCACCTCGACTCGATGCGACGATTCTACGATCAACTACAAAAATACCCTAATAATTCATAATTCAATCTCATTTTATGTGATACAACTCTCTTCTTTAATTACCCAATTTATTAAATACATTAAATCTAAAATACCCTCTCCCTCACTCGTCTCCCTCTCCACCCGACGCCCGCCCGACGCCCCCCAAGCCCCGTCTTTCTCTGCTCCGCTCGGACCCACACCGATCGGTCCTCCCAGCCGCCGACGATCACTCCCGGCGACATGATCCGACTCACCGCCAGCCCCTTCTACGCCCAATCCCGCCGCCGCCTCCCATCCGAGCGCCACCTTCCTCTGCTCCGCTCGGACCCACGCCGGTTGGTCCTCTCGGCCGTCGGCGATCACCTCGGCGACACGTCCGCCCTCTCCCCGACCTCCGCGACCAGTCCGACGATGGTGGCTTGGCTCCGTCGAAGGAAGGGGTAATTTTGACAATTGCAGCCCATGTCCTCCGCCCGATTTCGGTGTACCGAGAAATTTCTCGGTACAGCGAAACGGGTGGAAATCCTATCCCGGACAAGGAGAAGTCCTTGTCCCGAAGCTTCTTTTGCAAACCAAACGGGGGACATGGGCGGATGTCCAGTCTAGCCCCCCATTTTTTAGCAAACCAAACAGGCCCAAAATATATTTCATGGACTAAATTAACTTTTTAAGAGTTATGAACCTATTATAAACTTTAGGTAAAAGGTTTGTTCCTTTTGCAAATTGTCTAGTACAATACAAGACTAATCTATACAGTATAAGGTTGTGCAAAATAGTGCAAGGAATAATCCATCTGTTCATTTCGTATGACATTGGACATCAAATATAGGCCTCGTTTGGTTGACATAGAAAGTAAATTTATGTGAAAAATTATAATTTTCATGAATTAACTTTTTATGTATGTTTCTTGGGAAGTACCAAAAATATGTTTGGTTGACAAAAAATTAATTAATATGAAGTGTAACTTCCGACCCATAATATATTTGGTTGACATGAGTATTTCCTAGGAAATATATATTAAATGACCAATATATCATTCTTTTCATATATATATATATATATATAATTTTATTTGTAAATTAATATTTTAATACATATATGTAAAATATAGTATTAAAAATAATTTTTATTAGGAGTCAATATAAAAAAATACATATTTTACTCAAAAATAAATTAAAATAAAATAAATAAGTCAAGAATTTATGGATTATCTAATCTCACAATGTTGACAACATAAAATATAAATTTAGCATTAAATGCAAATACGATGATATAATTATTTTTTTCTTTCAAATTTAACACATGAAGTGCAACTTACCTAAATTCCCCTAAGTAAATTACGTGCACGAAGTTACAAAAATTATACTTGTGTCAACCAAATAAGACCGAAAAATATAACTTCTTAAAAAATACAAGACAATTTGACAGAAATTTAGTGTTAACCAACATTTGTTTTGCATTATCATAGCATAGTACAAGATAATTTGATGAAAATACCATTTGTACTATTTTTTTTATTTCATCGTACAAAGCATATTGGATAAGATCATATATTATTATAATAATGAAATATTTATTTTAATTAAGATAATAATCAAATACACTACTAGAAATTAGCTTAATTGCAACAAGCTATCAACAAAGGTCGGTGTAACAGTCGCCAAGAGCAGCGTCAATGGACGCGTAAAGCCATTGCCGATAAATTATTATCACTAACGACTTTGTGACACCCACTCGATCAATGTTGATAAATTTTCATCACCAACGGCTTTGTGATAGTCAATCCCAGGTGATGATCATATTTATTTTGTGTCACGTCTGCGTCATCCCCATTTCTTCTTCCTCTTTTTGCTGCAGCCGACGATTCCTCATCGTCGTCGCCGCTACTGTTGCCCTCCATCGACGTCTTGCCGTCGTCGCCGCTACTAGTTGTCGGGACCTAGGTATTATCCGACGATTGTCTAGGACCAGTTCGTTGAACAATGGTCCTCAGCGGGCAGGGGGTCTCCAAGACCACGACTAGAAATAATAGGTCTAAATGGAGGGCTCGGGGGCACGACATGTAGGAGGCTCAGTGTCATTTGTTGTGTCATCTCGGTAACCACAGACCTCACCTTCAATCAAGTCTTTGCATCTTCTCCCTGAACCTTTCAGCCTCTACTCGGACTGCCTCAACCTTAGTCGTCAATTGAGATTCCACCATAGCAGCAACATCAATATCCTGGCGGAGCTCAAACACTTCCATAGTCAGTTTTGCAGATGAGTCTCAAGCATCCCTCACCTTGGCCACATATTCAAAAATGACACCATTGAGGAACCTAATCTCATGATCTTTTGCAAAGAGGGCCTTCCTCATCCCTCCCAACCCATCCTTCAGGGACTCAATCTCATGAGCTCGAGCTTCAGACGTCTCCAACATAGAAAATTTCTCTCCCACTAGCTTTTTGCTTAGACTAACCAGTCGTAAACACTCAGCCTCAATATGCTACGTTGTGCCCACTCCCTCAAGCAAATCTATCACGTCACCAGACGGGGGATGCTGACCATCATGAGGAACCACATCGGGATACTGCTCCGCCAATGGGGCCTCCTCTACCACCGCCATTGCTAATGTAGTTACCACTGCTTCCCGGGGGAGGGGGGATGATTCCCTGAAGAGTAAAACCTTTGTTGTTTGAGATCACAACGTGCGGACCCCTGGACCTTTCCTTTCGCTTCAAATGAGAAGGAGGAGGAGACAAAGAGGGAGAGGGCACTAGCATCCTGACCTATCCCGGGGCTCGGGAACCCCGAAGCCCGTGTCGGCTTCAATAAGAGTGGCCGAGGATAAACATCAAACAATGACCTCTTTCCTTTGTAGATCACAAGGGTCTTCCCTTTCAACTCCTCTAGCCTAGCACGAAGGGATGACTGGTCTAACATTGAAGACATCCCACTTGTACAGAAGAAATCCCAGATTAGGACACTTAGAATAGCCAAGGTAACAACACCTTAAATTCCCAAACTTACTTATATACTCTGCGATCGAGGACTCGTCCCGGTTCCATTTCAGTAACTCCCTACAGGAAAAGGGAACAGATGGGCAATACCGATCCACATTCTCAATCACCAACCTATCTTGGAGCGAGATACCCTCCTCCTCCTCCTCCAAGGACAAGATAGGGGTTGGAATCCGCCTCCAGAACAGCGGGAACATCTCTGTGTTAGACATCTCATCCAAGAAGAACTGCGAGGTATTCGATCGCGACCTCACTCTGAAGAAGTGCCTCTTGAAGTTCTTGTACTTAAGTATTCTTGCATACCTATTCATTATGATAATACTAGTGCAATAAATTTAACAAAGAATCTCATTTTACACTCTAGAACTAAGCATATTGACTTAAGGCACCATTTTCTTAGGGATAATGTAACTAAGGGGAATATATCGGTAGAATTTGTATCCACCGATAAACAACTTGCCGATATATTGACAAAACCCTTGGTTGAAGAAAGCTTTATAAATTTTAGGATGCAATTAGGAATTTGTGCTTTTCCTAGTAGTTAAAATGTTCTTCTTTCAAAACTTATATGGGTTTCAAAACTTGCATTCTATAAAAGTATCATCACACTTATGTAATGCTCTATAGTGGGGCTTTGCGACTTATTGATGTTTGCCTTCTATAAGCTTGCATTAATAGGAAGGACTATAGTGGTAGATGATACTTGGTTCTATGGCTTTCTTATGATGAAACTCATAAATGGTACCTTAATTCTTACCCTTTTTGATTGATGTCAAAAGGGGGAGAAAAAGTAAGGTCACACTTGATTTTCACGATGCACATTGATAGGGAGAGCATAGGGTGAGTTATAAGCATTTGTATGCATATGTTGAGTTTTATATCTTGTATACCTTAACTCATGAATGCCTTAACTCAAACTCACAAAAAGTATGCATACGTTTTTCTTGAATTCCTTATTATGTTTGTCATCACCAAAAAGGGGGAGATTGTTGGCTTAAGGGTCTCTCTTAAGCTTCTATCTTTATTTTGATGATAACAAACATGTACTTAATCTATGTGTGAAGTTTGGAGTTGAGGTTGAGGTTGTGATAAGCACGCTAACTTCATTCGGAGAAATGAAAGGAAAGATCATCAAGAAACGATAGAAAAGAACGTCAAAGAAAGGCTCGGGTATAAATTAAGTAGAAATCATGTGATATACCCCTAGGATGATTTTATCCCAAACCAAATTGTAAAGTTATCCAAGTTGAAACTTGGTAACTAAACCCCAAAAAAGGCATGTAACAAATTCAATGTAAAAATCAGCCTCAGTCTGAGTTCAATCGACCGATCGATCGACCAAACAAGGCAGATCTTTGGCAGCAGCCAATTCGATCGATCGGTCGGTCGACCGAATGTTGCAAAAAAATGGTAGTAGCCATTCGGTCGACCTATCGATCAACCGAAGTTGGTGAAGAAATCGCAGAAGGCTGTGTCGGTCGATCGGTCGGTCGATCGACCGAAGCCAAAATTTGGCAAAAGGCTCATTGGTCGACCGGATCAAAAATCACAAAGCTGTGTCCCTGGCTTCACTGCATCGGTCGACCAAATTTAGGATGATGAAGTTGTGACTCCTTCGGTCGACTCATCGGTTGGCCGAACAGTGCAAAAAATAGATAGAAAGCCAGCGGTCGCTGGACGGTCGATCAGTCGATCGACCGACGATCGATTGACATGCGACCGAACGACTGTAACGGCTAATTTTCTACCTGTTGAGTCACCGTTCAGCTGAGGGGTTATAAATACCCCTCACCCACCTTCTTAAAAGTTTCTTAGAAAATTATTGAGCAATTCAACAAGCGATTAAAAGCCTTCAAAGCGATCGTTTTGTTGCGCCCTAAATTTTTGTCAAAATCCGCTTTAAGCGCCTGCTTTCCTCAACTCTGCTACAACTCGAGTCTATCATCTAACAAGTTGAAGAAGTGAAGGCTTGGGTAAAGAGCTTTGTTTTTTTCTTTCTATTCTTAAGCTCTTTTACATTGTATTTAAAGTTTTATTTCAACCTTGTTTTTCATCTGTAATAGCTGCTAGGTGTGCTAGGAAACACTTAGGGGAAACTTTGTAGAATTGTGTTTTACCTAGGTGAATAGGTTTGAGGGGTTCTCAAAGTGGTGGGAAGAGTTTCCTCATTGTATTCAAAGGGAAACACAAACTCTATAAAGTAGTGGTTAGAAATCCTTGGTGATGAGCCAAGGTAGTGGAGTAGGCAGTTGGCCGAACCACTATACTTACTCTTGTCTGCACTGCTTTTTTATTTGCCTATTATCGTTCTTAATATTTGATCACATCTATTCTTAAGAAACACTTACACTCAATTGAAGTTAAATTTGAGTAAAAAGAAAATTTGATTAAATAAGAAAGGGGACAGACACTATTTAACCCCCTATTCTAGTGTCGGATTTCACACAACAGCCTAACCCGATCTTGTAAAGTGGTTGAGTTGGGCTGGCCAAGGCTTGGACCAAGCTGCACATGACGCTCATGATTAGGGTGTGATTTTGGATTATACATTTGACATTACTTGGATCTTCAAGACAATGTAAAGGCAAGTATTGAAAGATTGCAACACTTTTAATTTTATCTCACATCGGGGTTATATAGGAAGTTGTCTCAGTTTATTAGACTTGGTAATTGTATTACCATCAACATTAGCTTAAGCATTTTAGTTAGGTTGGTAGTTTGAGCCTATGACATTAATTGGTCAATTATCCTATTAAGTAGGTTGTAATAAAGAATACCCTTCTATAGTGGCAGAATTAGCTCTTGTCAGGCGTAGTTATAAAGATGTTTGACAACAGAACACCAAAAATTACATTAAATATGTATATAGAGATAATATTGATCTTGTTAAATAATGCATGCACTTATATACTCGATAATGTTAACTATATACATAGATTAAAAAAATAAGATTGTTCTCGCCTGAAAGTCGGGGTGATCCGGTCATGCATGTATGCTGGTCCGGTGCAACTCTAGTGAGGGGACCTACAAAGACATTTTGACGCTCAAGTAAGAAGAAATTTCGGGTGTGGGTATAGAATTAAAATTGATAGTATACCTGATGTGCGTCGTGTTTGTATATGGTGCAAGACAATGGATGTTTAACGATAACCCCTCCATGAATCTCGTAGGGATGTGCTCAGAAATAGGTCGAGGCAAATTTCGAAGATGTTGCGCTCATAATTGACAAATCCCTTATAATTAATGAGGATGTAAATGTCCTTGTATAGCCGAAGTGGAGCCCCAGACTATGTAGTGTCAGGTTTGACTTGAGTCTAGTTCATGAGTGTGGACGCTTTTGGGTCTGATCCGATCAGACTCAAAGTGCTAGTCCAGTCTACAACCCCCAAGCTTGGTCGAAGTTCGAGGACTTCGTGCTAGCTCAAATAGTGCACCAGCTCCTAACCTCAGTCTAATAAATGAACACCTGCGGGGTTCCTTGGCTAATGTGCTGGAACAGGAGACCTCAGTGAGTATCGGTGTGCCGCTTTGCGCCACTTCAATTTTTGTAGTAAATGTGGCGGTTGCACGGAGGAAAAGGGCATCTTTTCGTGTGTCCCACCGCCTGCACAATCATTAATCCTGACATGAGGTAATTATGATCGAAGATCCGATTGTGAGTTTCGGAGGTACTCGAGCGCCCGTAATTGGTTGAGGACGTGGCCCCATTAGTGGGGAAATGACGCATGGCTGGTCGACCCTTCTTGGGTCTATAAAAGTCCTATGCCTTCTTCATTTTTTGCATGTATGAGTTTCGACATGGAGTGGGAGGTATCGAGAGTTTTCATTCCTCCGGGGATTAGCCTTGGGCTGGTGGAGATGGAGAGTGGATCAGAAATTGCTGTGGGTTCGCACCGCTGGTCTTAAGAGAAGGGTAGGAGGCGACTTGCAGTAAGTACTGCAGCATATTTGTAGCTACCTATTGTAGTTGTACTAAGGTAGGTTCACACCGCGGGGCTTATGCCGCTTCTTTTTTAGCGTCTGCGAATCTTCTTCTTCCACCTTGACGCCGGCCCCTTCTTCCCTCTCTCGCCATCAACACTTATTATATTCTGCATGAAGTTCAACCAGATCATGTGGCTAGGATCTCCGTCTTGAAGTTGTCAATCTCTTGCTTATGGGGGAATTAGATGTGGCTTAATTCGGAGAGGGTTTCATTGTCAAATCTTACTCCTCCGATGGTGATTACTTGTTGTTGTATTGTCGGAGTGATTCTCCTCCAATAGATGTTTTGTATTTTCGTAGCTTGTTTATCTACTGTACACTTCCTTTCTTATGGGTCTGTGAATGTATGTTTTCCTCTTGTGTGGCTTTATGAATAAAAACATATTTCTATCTTTGTGATGACTATGTTTTATGTTTTTGTTGAGTTGTTCGGCCTTCTCTTGGCATGTATATTGGATGTCGCCGATGTTGGATAGCTGACTTATTCTGTCGAAGTCGACATGGGTTCCTGCCAAAAATGAAGTTAGGGCTAGGGTTACCTATTTAGTAGTTGTCAATTCCCTTTGAAGAAGTTCAAATTTGGGAATAGAGGCACCGAGGCCAGGAGTTTGTGGCGCTGAGGCCGGGGACTAGACTCAGTGAAAACTGAGCTTGCAAGGAGCATGCTATGGGTCGTTGAGGTTGCTAGGCCTAAGTCTTTGATGGCGCTGGAGTCGAGGACCAGACTCGGTAAAAACCAAACTCAAAAGGAGCGCGCTTTGAGTCATTGAGGGCACGGAGCCCAAGTCTTCGATGGTGCTGAGGCTAAGGACCAGACTCGGTGAAAACCAATCTTGCAAGGAGCGCGCTTCAGATCATTGAGAGCGTGGGAGCTTGTTTAGTGGCACTGATGGCCAGGACCACGCTAGGTTGTGCTCATTTAGAGCGAGTCGGGCTCATAAGAGCCGGAGGTTGCATTTAGGGCCGAGAACCACGTTTGAGGGTCTAGCTGAGCTCTCGAGGAGCATAAGGTAAGAAGGGCCATGCTCATTTAGAGCGAGCCGGACTCATAAGAGCCAGAGACCACATTTAGGGCCGAGGACAACACTCAGTATTGAACTGAGCTCGAGATGAGCACGCTTTGGGTCATTGAGGGCATGGGGTCCGAGTCTTCGATGGCACTGAGGCCGAGGATCAAACTCGTGAAATTTGAGCTCGCGGGGAGCGCGCTTCGGGTCGTTGAGAGCGTGGGAGCTTATTTAGTGGCACTGATGTCACCACGCTCGAGGTTGAGGAGGATTGATCCGCCTCGCAAGACGGGAGCTATCGTTGTTGTTTGCCAGTGTGCCTGTCATGGGATTGTGAAGGTTCCTCCGTTGCGTGCTAGGGAATAAATGTAGATAATCTAGACACAAAGAGATGTGCAGAAAAAGGAGAGGAGTATTATTAAATAACTATCAAACAATGGTACATTGAGTCCCACCGAGTGTTGTTCTTGGCTTACGCGTGGTAGTGCCTCGTTAAAACCTTTCAGAAGGAAAAAGAGTACACCAGACATTTGTAATTTAAGGAAGAGTGCTTAGTTGTAGTAGGCTCGTAGGGTGTCTGTGTTCCATGTTCATGGGAGTTCTCATCCTGAGAGTTCGACAATTTTGTAAACCCCTTTCCTAATGTCTTTGATGACTCTGTAGGGGCGTTCCTAGTTCGGGACAAGCTTTCCTTCCCCAGTTGGCTTTCTTTAGAGTTCGATCTTTCTTAGTACCATATCTCCCTCTTTGAAGTTTCTCAGTTTGACGTACTTATCGTATTTCCGAGCAATTTTGAGTTTAACAATCTCCTCCCTGATTTTGGCGAGCTCTTGTTCTTCCTCGACGAGGTCGACCTTGGCCTACTGGGTTTCTGAGTTGTTTCGCTCCTTGAAGGTTGTCATGCGGAGACCGAGTTCTGCAATCTTGACGGGGGATCATGGCCTCTGCTCCATAGACAAGCTTGTAGGGAGTTCCCTAAGTGGATGACTGGACAGTTATGTTGTAGCTCCATAGCACCTCAAGCAGCTCTCTAGTGCCCATTGACTTGGTCAAGTTTCTTTGTAAGTCGTTCCAGTATGACCTTGTTGGTTGCTTCAACCAGGCCATTGGTTTATGGATGCTCTATTGAGGAGAAGAGTTATTGGATGTTGAGGTACGAGCAGAATTCTCGAAATCGCCTATTTGTAAATTGTGTGTCATTGTCGCTGATGAGTTCGCGAGGTATGACATACTTGCAGCAAATGTTTTTCCATAAAGAATTTTTTACCTTCTCGAACGCAATCGAGGCTAGGGGTTCGGCCTTCATCCATTTGGTAAAGTAGTCAATCGCTACTACCAAATATTTGACTTGTCCTATTGCTAGAGGAAAAGGGCCGAGGAGGTCAATGCCCCACTTGTGAAATGACCACTTGACTTCTGAGCTATGTAGTGGCTCGATCGGGATGCTTTTGTAAGACTTCAGAGAATCTCTAGCACTTGTCGCACCTCTTGACGTATAGAGCACAATCTGCTTTCATAGTTGCCCGGAAGTATCTAGCCTGGAGGATTTTAGCTGCTAAGGATCTTCCTCCGATGTGGTTGCCGAAGATGCCTTCGTTCATTTCTGTCATCATGTTGTCTGTCTATGGTCGACTGATTCATTTGAGTAATGGCCGAGAGTGTCCTCTTTTGTAGAGTTGGTCGTCGAGGAGAGTATAGTAACTCGCTCTCCTTCTGAATTTGTTCGGATTGCGGGTGAGCTCTCGTACCTCTCCTTGTCTGAGGTAAATTATTTATGGGGTCCTCCAGTTGGCGGTTTGCTCGACGCTTGGACTTTGATCGAGGTGTCTACCTAGATATGTGCTGGATCACACAATTATTTAAATTAGTCATTAAAGAAAGTACTAGGGAGAGATACCTTTCTAGGGAAGGGTCCTTTGCTTGGCAGTTGTCATTGACTTGTCCTACGACAAGTTATGAGTCTCTTTACACGATCACTCTTCGGGCTTTCACGTCTCGAGCTAGCTTTAGCCTGACGATCAGGTTGTTTTTGGCTTTGAACTAGAACTGCAGATATTGCTCTAGGGTGATTTCCTGGTCGTTCTCCAAGATGATGCTATCTCCACTTCCTTTTTCGTTGGAGGCGCCGTCGACGAATATCCTCCATGTTTTGACCTGGTCTTGGTTTGCTTCCTGGTCTGTGAATTCGGCGACGAAGTCCGCCAATGCCTGGGATTTAACGAGGGCCTCTAGGTTGGTATTCGATGTTGAACTCTAAGATATCATTCGTCCGGCGAGCTCGGGCTTGGCTAGGACCTACCTGATCAGTTGCTTTATGCGTACCAAGATGTGGTGATTTTGAAATATGGCCTTAATCTTCTGGTCAAGATGACCAGGGTGAAGGCGAGCTTCTCTAGCCTATGGTATTTGGTTTCAGGTCCCTGGAGGATCTTGCTGATGAAGTAGACTAATACCAAACTGAGGGTATTTTATGTAACTGTGAGGTAAATGATGAGTGTCTCTCCCTGCCGAGGTTTATCCAGAACCGACAGGCTAGCGAGGAAACTCTTGAGTGCCTGGAATGCTTGTTCGCACTTCTCATTCCACTGAAGTCCTATTTCTTCTTTAGGATTTTGAAGAAGGGTACAACCCTGTCAGCCGACCTGGAGAGGAATCTCGAATGGGAAATCATCCTTCCTGTGAGCTGCCGCACCTCATTTATGTTGCGCAGGCTTCACATCTCTTGGATGACCCTACACTTCTCAAGATTGACTTAATTTGATCCCTCTGTTTGTGAGCATGAAACCAAGGAATTTGCCACCGTGGACACCGAAATCGCACTTCTCTGGGTTTAGTCTCATGTTGTAATGTCTGAGTTGGTTGAAAATCTTGATGAGATCATTTTAGTGGTCCCCGATGGCTAGTGTTTTGGCGATCATGTCATCCACAACTTCCATATTTTGATCGATCTATTGTTCAAATACCTTGTTCATCAAGCGCTGATATGTAGTCCCCGCATTCTTGAGCCCAAAAGGCATTACCCTGTTGCAAAAGTTGGCAAGATTGGTGATCAAGGTTGTCTTCTCCTCATCGTCCGAATGTATTCAAATTTGATTGTAGCCTGAGTAGGAGTCCATGAAGGTCAGGTACTGGTATCCTAAGGAGTTGTCGACAAGCTTGTCTATGCTCGACAGCGGGTAAGAGTCTTTCGAACAGACCTTGTTTAGTTCGATGAAATCCACACACATCTGCCATTTTCCTGAGTGTTTTAACCATCACGATGTTTGTAATCCATGTGAGAAATCTGATTTCTCTGATAAAATTTGCCTTCAGCTTTTTTTTGATCTCTTAGAGAGATGCTTGCTGACGCTTGGCCCCAAGCTTTCTTTTCTTTTGTGCCATGGGCTTGACCCGATTGTCGATGGCGAGCTTATGACATATCACTCGAGGGTCTATCATTGCATGTCGGCTGGCGTCCATGCGAATAGGTCGGCATTATCTCCGAGTAGAGTACTGAGTTGAGCTTTGAGCTCAATGGAGAGGCGAGCCCTTATGTAAGTCACCTATTCGGGGGAGGTCCCGATTTGTACATGTTCTAGGTCGTTAGTGGGCTGGGGCCGCTCATGGACATCTTCTTTTGGGTCTAATTCAGAAACTCCGAGTTGTTGTTATGTGTGAAGAACTAAGAGTGCTGGCTGGGATGAGGTGCCTGACATTTCTTCCAGCTCAATCGATCTCCGCTTTAGGCATTCATTGTAACATAGATGGGCTTCCTTTTGGTTTGCGTGGACCACTCCCACTTCTGTCTCTAAGACGGAGAATTTCGATTACCAAGTGGAGAGTCGATACAATAGCTCCCAAGCTATTCAATGGGGTTGTGGCACTTGATGACCAAGTATTGCACTTTCGTCGACTTGGTCTTCAGTGGAGAGCCGAACGTTATCGTCAGCCAGATGTAGCCTTGGACGCTGATTCATCCCCGTGAGAAGCCAAAGATCAAGATCCCCATGGTAAGGGTGGAGAGAAGCTTCATCAGTATGCATCTTCTTGAACGTTGAGTAGAACAGGATGTTGGCTGAGCTTCCCTGGTATACCAGGACTTTCTTGATAATAAAATCACCAGCAATTACAGAGATGACGACAAGATCGTGTAAAATTTTATCAATTCCCTAGAGATCAAATTCATAGAAGGATATTACCAGGGTTGGTATGTTTGGCCTTTGTGGGCGGATCGCGTCGTCGACTGCCATGATGGCTCAGAGTGACTTCTTTATGGCTGAGCTCGTTTCACCTCCTCCGGTGAATCCTCCCACCATATGATCAATGAATCCATGGGTTTCGGTGCTCGACTGGCTGGTTTGGCGATTGTTGTAGTCACCTGCTACACTTCTTGGTGGTGGCGTCCTGCTTGGACTTCGGCGTTGGGAGTCGTAGGCCTATCGATCTCGATTACGGCTGACATAGCAGTTAAGATGGTGCTCTCTGATTAGGCGCTCAATTTGGTATATGAGCATTACACACTCTTTTGGGGGGGGGGGGGGGGGGGGGGTCCATAGGTACGATGGAACTCGCAATTCTTGCTCTTGTCGACGTTAGGTGGGGGTTTCAATCTCCTCACGCTGCTAGGAAGCTTGAGTAGTTGCAAGTTGCAGGTTCCATGGAGGATAGTCTCCCTCTTGGTATTCAACGGGGTGTATTCGTCAAATCTGGGGCTATGTGTGGGAGGCGACCTTTCTCTTTTATCGTGATCTTGCTCGTGACGATCTCCGTCTTCGCCCTTTTTTGTCGGGCTTCTTGGACTTCTTATCCTCGACACCATCCTTGGTGGTCTACCAATCGATATTTCTCAGAGTTCTTCCATCTTCATGTGGCATACGATATTTTCTCGGAACTCGGCCATAGTTCTCGGTTTAGCTAGGGTGAGGTGGTCAACATACTACCTGGGCTTCATACCATGCTTGATTGAATACAGCTTGACGTGTGGATCGAGATTGGGAATTTCCATGGCCATGACATGGATCCTCTTTAAGTAATCTCTCAGCGACTCATGTTGTCCCTACTTGATGTAATGAAAGGCATCCTCGATTTTGGAGTAGACCTCGACGAGGAGAACTAGTTGGTGAAGGCTTGGGAGAGCGCAGCCTTTTCCAAAAAGATTAGAAGGGCTTGATAGAGGATAGGATTGGTTGCGCCGTTGAGGAGTATCATCGACCTGAACATCGTCAGATGAGTGGTTGGATCACCCATGACGTCATAGGGCTGGAGTGTGGTTGGCAGCTTGAAGTTGTTAGGGAGACGGACTACCATGATGTGCTCGGCGAAAGATCCCAAGTCGATGGTGGGGAGAGGAACGACCACCCTTAGTTTCCTCCTCTTCCCTCTGATGTTGTGTGCAGGAGACCTTGTCCCGAAAGGCGGAGGTCGGCCTCCCGATTCTCTCTGGGTGGTTGTCTTCATGTTCTGAGCGGTGATGATCATGCTTGACCAGGTGTTGTTCCTTTGGTTGCTTTAAAGTCGTGATCTGAGCTGTTAACCTTTGGTTGTGCGCTTGGAGGCCAGCGACTATGCGTCGTATTTCTTCTAGTATAAGGTTGGTAAGTACCGCAACGTCACTCCTCGTCGTGTTAACGTCTCCAGATAGCTGGGGAATGCTGCTGCTAGGATGTTGCCTATGTGCAGCGGCCAAGGGAGGCTCAAGAGATATTGTGGCCTAAGACAAAATCTTAAGATGAAACCTTTTGGGCCTAATGGACGGATCGCCCCTAAATCGTTGGTCTTAATTGAAGATGGCATGCATGAGCGTTGTCATTTAATTGAAGATTTATATGTATTAGGGATGTGCATGAGTATCGAGTTGACCCGAAACCAGTTGGAACTTACCCGATCAGGTAGGTTGCGGGTAGACCTGAATTAAATTCGTGTAGGGTCCAGGATAAACCTTAAGGAACATGTTAAAACTGGTTTTGGTTCTAGGTCTAACACATCGAGTATCTGGAATCAGAATGAATTAAGTAATGATGTATTATGAAAAAATAAGTAAAAAATTAGATTGATCAAGAGAAAATATAGAAAAGTGAGATATTGATAAAATAATAGTTGACTAATTAATGAAAATGAGATAAAGATGATTATAAAAAATTAAATGTCTTATGTGAGGCTTTAATTTATAATAAAATAAATATAATATTCAACCATCTATTTAAGTACTTGGAGGCCTAAAATTTTGGGGGGCTAAGGCAATGGCCTTTTTGGCCAAAGGGTAGAGCTGGCCCTAGCAGCAGCGTTCGCCTAACTCTGGATACCAACCATGATGGGGCAGGTAAAATTTACTCGGCCCCATAGTGGACGCCAAATATTATCGCCTGAAGTCAGGGTGATGCGTCCTGCGCGTCTCTAGTCTAGTGCGACTTTGACAGGGCAACCTGACACTCTAAGCCTCAAGTAAGAATGAATTCCATGTGTGGATATGGAAATTGGAATTGACAGTATACCAGATATGCGTGTATAGTGCAGGATAAGGGATGTTTGACGATAATGCCTTCTTGATTCTCGTAGGGATGTGCTCAAATAGGTCAAGACTAATTTCGAAAATGTTAGCCTCATAATTAACGAATCTGATGTAATTAATTAGGACGTAAGTGTCCTTGTATGATCGGGTGGAACCCTTGGGGTAAATAGTATCAGGTTTGACTTGAGTCTGGTTCATGAGTGTGAGTCATTCTGGGCCTAATCTGGTGGGACCAAAGTGCTAGTCTAGTCAAAGATAAACCAAGAATAATATTGTTTATCACCTATTATAGTTTGAAAAATATATGTACCATGTGGCATTGATCTATGCATTTTTGGTGATTTGAGAAATTTAATTATCAATTTAAATAAAATTTATTTGTTTAATAGTTGAACGTCAATATAACATATTAGTATTTCACTAACATTGCGTCTTGTCGGCCATAATTACAAGTAGGAATCCTAATTAAATTAAATATCAAGTAATTAATTTTTATTTCATAATTTGAGTTCATGAACGATCCAATAATTGACCATTGAAGATAAGCTAAAATGGTTAACAATTAATGTAAATGTAAAAAAGAAAGTAGATAGGAAGTTTAAAAAAAAGCATACATGTGCATTGTTTCAAAGTTGTGATCGATGAGTTGAAATAAAATCACATGCATGCATGCAGAAAAATCACGGAGATGCAAGTTTGGACCCGGTGTCACATGTAGTTGTGTAGTGACAACATAACACGCGCAATAGCATGCATCAATGTCCTCCATCTCCTTATCTTGTAATTTCTTATTCAATGCCTGCACCAGAAGCTGCCTCCACTCCACCATCCATTTCCCATTACTTTTCCAATATTTTAATATCTATATAATCAGTACCCTATTGACTCCTTGGCCACCAAGATTCACATTTCTATTTTTCTTTCGTAATTAATAGTTATTAGGTCAAACTATTATATACATATATGGCGGTTCATGTATAGAAGAAAGATTCTTCTATATATGTTTGAATTATTCTCTTTTTTATTTTGATCCTGATCATTTCATCTAACTGCTACGGGCTAATAGCAACGATTGACCTACCGTTGCTATCAACAACGACTTATCGAAGGCCACAACAGCCAGTGCTAATATATGTAACACCATCAGCAACAGCTTAGCAATAGTCGCACAGTGCCGTTGCTGAATCTAGCAACAACAGCTTGGGTCATTACTAACGGTCGCTACGATCATTGTTGATGGCTTATATATAGGCCGAATTTGATCGTAATCTCTCATTTATTTGCTCTCCATCACTTTTCTCATCTCACTCTCTCCCCCCACTTTTTCTCCCTCTTTCACTCTCTATGCGGACTTCCGATTAATTATTGTGTTGTTGATATTCAAGGTAAACTCTAAATCATTATTTTTATTAATTAAATTAGTTATTTTATGTTTAGATTGATGTCATGCATGTTTAGATTAATTAATTAGTTAATTATTGTTAATATATGATGTCATGATGCCATGCATGTTTACTTTAATATAATTTTATTATTGTTAATATGATGTCATGATGCCATACATGTTTAGATGATGCCATGCATATTTATATTAATTAATTAGTTAATTAGTTGAACTAATTAATGTAATATATTTTATGTTAATTATTATTAATTAATGTTAATTAGCTATCTATATTGATTGATTTATAACTATAAATTGAAATTAATAACTAACGAGTTGATAAGTGCCACGTACCTATCGACAAGCTATGCATAATTATCCAATATCTTAGATCCGTTCGAGGGTTGTATATTTGTGTAAACGAAGTAAATAATCTTTTACACGATATACAATTCTTGAATTGTCCTTAATTTTGGATAATATGAGAACATTATTATTTATATCGCACTTAGTTTTCTTTTAGCTCTATATATCTTCATTCTAAATTTTGGCTAGTGAATCTCCGTTGTTCTACAATACACGCTCATATGATATGCGTATTCAGATAAATACAACGAGATACTTTCGAAATTTAGAATAAAATTAACAGCTAAAATGAATACTTAGTGCAATATGGATAACATGAATCCCGAATCGAATATGATCATCCTACCTAAAGACATTAACCAAAGATGTGATTTATTGACAAAATCATGTCGAACGATCGAAGTTGGATGTACCGACGATTTAATCATGGAGCTATAATGAATGAGTTTCGAGTATGCGTAACTTATTTCTTGAATTTCGTTAATTCGAATAGAAAATTTGTTAGACATAATAAAATCTGATGTCTGTATCGCATTTGCTCATCGTCACTCGTCATAAAAAAAGTATTAGTATCAATTACATCCCGACATCAATTTTATAACTAACGAGCTAAAACTAAAACTTTGGTTAACCGTAAAATAGATCCGAAATCGAACCAAATTTTTTAGTTAATTGATTTGATGGCTTCGGTTTCGATCTTTATTTTTTAAACTTTCAATTTTCAGTTTCGATTTTGATTTTTGAGTACCGATTAACTGTTAGTCCATGATTAACCGAGATATATATATATATATTAATTTGTACACCCCCAGTTTTTATATATTTTTTTTCCCAATAAAACTTATATGAAGTAATCCATTGAAGTATATTTAAATTATATTTCATTCTTCAAATTTTGACCAATTATATATATATTTAATTATTAATAAATATTATGATACACGAGTCTTTAAAATATTATAATAAATATTTTTACTAAATAACGATTTGAATTTCATGTTGAATATATCTCATTCTTGTAATTGTTTGTGAAGAGGTTATTCTTCTTTTAACTTTTTATTTATGAATTTTATTTTTGATTTGTATTTTTTATTTAAAGTACTTTCAACAATTGAAATAGACTTTGCAATTTATATTATTTTATTATTTTATACGTTAAATATTTTTATTGGTTAATCGAATCGCAAAAATTAAAACCGCGCGAAGTACCACTTAATCGAAGTTAATGGACCAATTTATGATTAATGATTTTGAAAAATCGATATTGAGGAATCGATTTAAAACATTATTAATGGACTGATTAATTAATTACAAGAATTAGGGCCAGAGTTTGGGATATAATTTTAGGTTGGAATAGATTTGTTAAAAGGTCCAAAGTTTGGGATAAATATATTATTTTTTCAAATTTATATAATAATATAATATTTTTTATTACATGCTGATATGACACAAGTGATAAAAAAAAAAAATTGAATTTGCTGAGTCAGATGTCATGTCAGCACATAAGGTTGCATTGACAGACATCTGACGCCGAGCTAGAATTGATATCAATACGATAGTTCAGGATATAATTGATATAAATTAAAGGTCAAACTAGATTTATAAAATGGTAAATTACAAGAAACCCCCCTCGACTATATAGTCGATGTGCGCAAAGACTACCTAAACTATCAAGTATGCACAGAACCCCCCGCGATTATATTTTTTGTTCAAATAACCCCCCTCCGTTAGCATGTTCGTTAGTAATTTAACGGTAAAACTTCCACGTGCGCAGAACCCTCATCCCTAGTGCCACGTGGCAGCAATCTCCACACTTCATCTCACCCGACGGCCAGCACTTCTTCTTCTACCTATCCCCGACGGTGGGAGGAGGAGGGGGAGATGGTGGTGGTGGTGGTGGAGATCTAGAGAAGGAGCTAAGAGGAGGTGGTGGTGGTGGTGGTGATGATGGTGGTGGTGGTGATGATGGTGGCGGTGTCTAGGGCAAGGGAATATGTAGAAGAAAAAGTGATGACCGTCAGATGAGATGATGGATGGAGATTGCTATTATGAGGCACTGGGAAGAAGGGTTCTGTACATGTGAAAATTTTACCGTTAAGTTACTAACAAACATGCTAACGAAGGGGGTTATTTGAACAAAAAATATAGTTACATAAGGTTCTGTGCATTTGTGCACATTGATTATAGTCAAGAAAAATTCCGTATAATTTATTTTTTATAAAAATGATCATAATCAGATACATTAATTAACTTTTAATGAATTCACGTCGGTGATACCCAGGTGTGGCCACCTACCGCCGTAAGGAATAAAATCACCTAGAAAAATTTAATATTTTATTGTTTAAAATATTATGAGCAGAAAAACTGCTTAATGATTCCATTAAAAAAAGTAAAGTTTTAGATGAAAGAGAGAATGCAAATTATGATTGTTTTTTTCCAAACAAAAAAAAAGACATAAAAATGTATGGTGGTTGAGGAAGATATCACGGGGCGAGACATAGAATGGCAGGCGGAGGAATCTAAAAATCAGTACACTGTGCTATGCTGATTGAAAATTGATGTCTTAATTGACTTCACAGGTTCCGATTCACAAGCACTGACTCACCTGTCAACCTCATTACCCGATCCTCCCTAGATTGGACGCTTGTCCAGTACATACCTCACCCTCACCCTTATCTCACGCCTTTGACCTAATTTTACATGGACATACGTACCAATATTATTATTATATTCATTTCTAGATAAATTATAAATAAATAAAAAGAATCCTTTCTCAATCTTTACCTTTATATTTTTGCGTAAGAATTGAATGATGCGATCAATCATATAAAATAAAGAAGCTAGGCTACACATAATGTTTGGGTGATGAAATAGATTAAGTGAGTGGAATCTTAGGGCGATGCTTCGTAAGAATTGAATGATGCGATCAATCATATAAAATAAAGAAGCTAGGCTACACATAATGTTTGGGTGATGAAATAGATTAAGTGAGTGGAATCTTAGGGCGATGCTTGTCTCTCGTAGACCCACATGCATTTGCGCCCCTTGTCAAAGTCTTTGGGTCGATTTGGTCCACTTAGACCAAAAGAAGACTCCATGGGAGGTGTGGGTCAAAGTATAACTTGATGTAGACTATTGACTTTGTTTATTATTAGCTCGTGGGGTCCACTGGAGAAGACGTCATTTGTAATTGGCCTGATGTTGGGGGAATGGAGAGTGTTTGCTTTCAATTTGCCATCTTCTTTGAAAGCATGCCTCAAATAACTAGTTTGGTGACCCACTTGAAGTTTGTTTGTGTACTAGTTAGATATTTTGGATGGTGGTTCGATCCGAACTGACCCAACACAACCTGGTTAGCTAGATGTCGACTCGGCTAATTATATATGGTGAATTCTTGAAAAGTTTGGGTACATAGTACTTCTCAATCATTTCTAAATTTTAATTAGTTAATTTTTTTAGTAGTGAGTAATAAAATTATTATAAATAAAAATCTCTAATTCATAGATATTTTTATCTAAAATTTATATAATTAATTTTAAATTAAAAATAATAAAATATTTTTTATCCAAAATATTTTTATAAACTCTAGCATACTTTTTACATTATATATATCTATATATATATTATTTATAATTATAAAATTATTATAAACAAAGTCTCTAACTCATTAGAGACTTTTCTCCAAAGCCTATAATAGTTTCTTAATTTTAAAAAATTAATTTTAATTTATGAAATCAATTTTTAATGATACAAAAGAGGTATTATGATAAAAAAATATTTTACATTAAAATATTTCAAAATTTTTAATTTTAATTTAATTTTATAGACTTTGTACAAAAGTCTCTAATGCATTAGAAAGTTTTAAAATATATCTTTAGACTCCAAAATCTCTTTTTATCATAAAAAATATTTCATAAATTAAAATTATTATATATATATATATATTTAAAAAATTTTGCCAAAAATCTCTAACTGATTAGAAACTTTGGCCAAGGGTAAAATGAGTATTCAGATCTTTATGGTGCGTTTGGTTGGATGGAGTAAATTCATAAAAAATATGAATAGACAAGAAATAAAAATAGACAATGAATAGTATTAATTTATTTGGTTGACATTATAAATATGTCAAGAATAGAATTACTTTATTTGGTTAGTATAAGAAATAGAAAGATAAATTACCAAAATATCATTCTTAATAATATTTGATATATTTACTTGTAATAATATTTTATATTATAATTTATTGTAATTAATAATAATATAATAATAAAAATCTAGAAAATAATATAAAATAAATTTTAAAATTTATTTATTGAATATATTTTCTTATAATAATATTATATATTATAATTTATTATAATTAATTAATTAATATTTTAAATATATCTATTATAAATATAATAAATACTTATTATATTTATTATATTTATAAATATTTATTATATTTATAAATATTTATTATATTTATAAATATATTTATTATAACTAATAAATGTATTAAAAATTAATAAATAAATTAATAAATATATTTAATTTTAATAAAAAATAATTTTTAATTTAGTAAAAAATAAAATTTTAATTTAATAAAAAACAAACTACCTCCATTTACCTTAAACTAGGGGTGAGCATGGACTGGTTAACCAGTCCATTAGTAAAAAAAAAACTGGTCCATTAACTTCGATTTTTTAAAATCATTAACCTAAATCAGTCGATTAACTTCGGTTAACCGTTATTTCAGTTTCGATTTTTTTAATTCGGTTAACCAATAAAAGTTTTAATTAACCTACAAACATAATAATATTATACAAATCATGAAGAAAAATCCAAACAAATACCGAATTCTCATTGAGAAAAAAAGAAAAGAAAAAGTGAAACCACATGAACCAAGATAATGTTCTAAAAAAACTAATATATTTTATTTTTATTTTTTAAAATATTTTTTTAATATTTTTTTATAATTTTTCATAATTTTTTATAATTTCTATAATTTTTTATAATATTTTGTATTTTTTTAAATAATTTTTTGTAATTTCTTATAATTTTTTTTATAATTTATAAATCATTATTTAATATACATATTATTAAAAATTAATAAATTATATCGAACCAATCGGTTAACCGAAACTAGTGGACTTTTTACCTCTCGGACCGACACCGAAACCGAAAACTAATTTTTCCAAAAATAAAAACCAAAATCGAAAAATCAGTTCGGTTAACCGAAAAAAATGGTTCGGTTTCGGATCGGTTTTTCGGTTAACCGAAAAACTGGTTTTTTTTTTTCTCACCCCTACCTTAAACCACATGATGTGCAAGAATGTGTAAGAACATTGCTACTTGTTCGTCAACCATCATATGTTTAGTTGGTTTCAACCCTCCGATGGTCTCAAATATTTCACATAACTTGAAAAATGACAATTTATTCATTCTTAGTTGATCAATACACGCTAAATCACCACCATTCAAAAGTTTGAACATATAAGATCGTGATCTATAAAAATCTAGAGTATAAGATTATATCTGACGATCAAAAGTATATGAGTTGCTGATTATCATCAATACAATCTTAAAACTAGATATAATTGTCACTAATTGAAACCATATTGCTAACATAAATGCTTGTTTTTTTTTCCTTGCATCGTCAATTTTTATATTGAGATGAGCCATGACTGCACACAAGAGTTAAGCTAGTAAACATGTAAAAAACTTCAAATGACCACACAAGAATAAACCAATCATAGAAGCTATAACTAAGTTAATTCAGCTTGCACCTAATTTGTTTGCAACACAAGGAACTATATCACACATCAACATGATAAAGTAGAGTCCATCATCAACTGGTTCCACCAGTGAGGATAGATATTGTCTATGTCTAATGTAACTCATTGAAGGATTTCCATGGCTGAATAACATAGGTGATAACTACACATGTACATAATTGTTTTGATTCAAGCATTCCATCTACAGATATCTCTCACATCTACTACATATGATTTTTCCAACGAATTTTCACATCTACAAATTAAGATCGAGCGACCTCTCTCTAGTGCAGAGAGGTCTCTCTGGCGGAGAGAGGTCGAGCGACCTCTCTGCGCCAGAGAGAGGTCTAGCGATCTCTATCCGCCAGATGGAGGAAGCACCGTCGAGAAATTGCGGGGCGACGGAGAAAACACAAGCGGCGGAGAAAAGAAGATGGAGGAAGGAGGCGGGATGGAGAAAAGAATCTTACCTGCACGGAGTTGTTGCTGAGTGCCTAGCCGAAGACGATCTCACGAAAGGAAGGAGGCGGGATGGTGTCATGATAGTTGGTATACTATATGTATACCTAAGGTAATTTTTTCAAATAGTGATGGGTAAAATAGTAGAAAGGCGTCCGAAATAGACAAGGAATAATATTTCATTTCCATCGGTAATATCATTCCCCATCAATTTCGGGGGTCCCACCTATTCCAACTTAAGTTGGTGCAACCAAACAAAGGAATAAAGAGGGGGAATGGAATATTATTCCATTCCCCCTCTATTCCCTTCATCCAAACACAATATTAGGTTCTGAATTTGGGAATTTTAACCCTCAACATTCGGATTTGGAAATTTCTCCTTCCTAAAATCGGGATTTGAGAAATCATTGTATTTAATTTCAAATTACAAAAAGAATCAAGAAAGAAAAATTTTGGTGAGAGTTTTGAAGGCTCTCAATATATAAGTGAGCAAACATTTTAATGATTGAGATTCTTTTTTTCAAGTTCATTTGCAAATTCTTTAGGACAAGGCATGGCACATATACTTAAAATTTTTTCTTACAAGAAAGAAAGATAGATTACTTAGGGTCCGTTTGTTTTGTTAAAAAATAGGGACTGGACAGGATTTTGGCTCTTGTCCCTCGTTTGTTTTGCAAAAATGAGGATGGACAAGATTTTAAATCATGTTCGGGATAGGATTTTGGGCTCTTTTTGTGTACCGAGAAAATTCTCGGTACACCAAAATAGGGCGATGAACTTTGAGACCAAAATACCTCATTGCCCTCGACTAAACACGCACCCCCTAAATGCACCTCGAGCTTTTTGAGAGTGTACCACTGCCCCCACCCTAAATGCAACAGCTCGGGGGCCGCGATGGACGCATGCTCCACTAATCGGCTCTCTCCGCTAGCATGGAATGACCTGCCGCTGCCACCACCTTTGATGTCGCTGGGGCGCTTTGGGTACCTGATGTGGTGATCCTTCCCAATCTCAATGTGTATCCTCTGCTGCCCCGCCGACCTCTCCGTCGCCATCGGCACGAGCAGGCCTGCCGCTCGATTGACATCGGATGGGGTTCGAACTCCGGGAGTGACGACTTTTGGAGAGCCTATCTCGGCAGATTGGCATCCGGCTCGATGTGGATCACTTGGATTTCCTTGGAGATGTTTGGGATGGAGGTGGTTCGGATCACCTTTTGGTGGTGGACGCTCGGCGTGATGTTGCGCTTGGAAGCGAACCACAGTGCGATGAGGAAGAGGAGGAGAACGAAGGCAGTGCCGAGGCCGATCCCGATGATGACCCACTTGTGGAGACCAAAGATGATGGTGCGCTTCGAGAGCTCGTCATTGAGGATAGGTGAGCTGTAGTTGCTCGGCATCGCTTCTTCTTCACCGATGCAGGAATTGGCGGTAATATCATGAGGAATAAGATTTTAGTCAAGATTTGGCTGATTAATATCTTGAGGAATAAGATTTGCCTAACTAATTTTGGACTTCTATATATCTATTTTGCAATTGGAGTCAAAATGTAGGAGGCATCTAATTATTATGAACTTTTTTCTTCCTGGATTCCTTCACAATGATGTTTTGTACATTGGATGCATGATTTAGAGGCCTCTCTTGCACCCCCTCGACTCGTGTCTTCCTTCGTCTGTCCCCCTCTTTCGCCCCCGTCTTCAACGACCGTCCTCTTCCAGTGCGATCAAGCAGCCACCCTTCTCGTCGTCGTGGAACACATCGCGACTGCTGATGGATGTTATGTTAGATGATGGATATATGTTAGATGATTTTTTTCCAACTTTATTATACATTAATATGTTAGATGTATGCCAATGCTCATGTCGTTGATAATTTTTTCCAACTTTATTATAAGTTTTTATTGTTTCATATGTTAGATGATGGGTATTTTGGTCATATTGTGTTGTACAAGACTATGTTTTAGCGAACCAAACGCAGGACAGGATTGGATATCGTGTCATGTTCTTAACGAAACAAACATGGTATAACTGCTGTCCTAGGACACTTGGTGTTCTGTCATTGTCTTTGTTTGTTGTCCTGTGATGGGCAGTTTGCGAACCAAACGAGCCCTTAATCAGCCGAAAGGCTAACATTCAATACATCAGAAGACATAATACTATCTAGTTTAGGAGGGCGAGAGGAGGTCCAAACAGTTGACTCTTTATTTATTCGAGCCCTATTTGCTACTCAATGGGCAGTTTTATTATTACAACTGGGAATATGACAGAAAATTACAAAAGAAAAAGAAGATTTCAAAGACCATATGTCCTAGACCAAAGCACGGATCTTCCACGGGATAGGAGATGAGTAATTTAGAGCATCAGTTAGCTGCTTGCAATCCGATTCACAATTAGAAAATCCATATTAACAAAAGCTGCAAAAGTTAAGGCATAGGAAACAACCATGGCTTCACAATGTAGCGCACAGTCAGTAGTGAAAAAATTGCAAGTAGCATAAAGGCAAATACCCAAATGATTTCTAAAAATAGAACCTGAACCACCATTCAGGTTAGCATAAGATCCATCACAATTAACTTTAATAGAGTCAGGACATGGTGGAAGCCAATGAGGAATAATAGTAGATTGAAGATTATTTACCTTAGATACCAATTCATTCATAAACCGCCTAGAGAATTCAAGAATTATGGTTACATCATTGAAAATGGTAGGTTTCTGTTCTCCATGCAAAACACAGTTACGAAAACACCAAAGGAACCATAAGGTGTTAGCAACAATGGTTGAGGGCCCCAAATTCATTTATGGAGAAGAGACCAGTAGTAACCAGCTATTAGAACACTAGGAACTCGTTGATGAGAAATCAAATTTTAACTTAGAACTTAAAGAAGACCAAATATCTAAAGCAAATGGGCAGTTAAAAAATAAATGTTCAATAGATTCTTCTAGAAAATCACATAAAACACACTGCTTAGAATTAGAAATACCCATTTTAAATAGTCTCAAATGAGTCAATAACCGAGAGTGAAAAAAATTCCATAAAAAAATCTTTACCTTGGAGGAAATAGGTAATTTCCAAGTTCTTAACCAAATATGATTTCTTACATCAGGAGTGAGGTCCTGACATTTAAGAAATTGGTAAGCATAAAAAGTTGAAATCCTAACAGAATCCTTATTTAACCAAATATAAGTATCATCGTAGGAATCTTTAGGCAACCTTATTCCTTAAATGACTTTCCACAAATTCTCATTACAAACAATATTACCAATAAAAAGAGACCAAGCATTATCATGCATTAAGCAATTAACATGCGTAATAACATTAAGCAAGTCTACATTGAAAGTAGATTTCATAGCTAAGGGAAGATCCATGATCCATTTATCATGTAAGAATGAAGTTTAGGCACCAGAACCAATTAATCTATTGAAACCAAACTTAAGACAATGAAAAGCAGCAGTAAAAAGCTTCTAGGCCCAGGAAGCATTAGAAGTAGAGGAATAGGTAAAGCTAATAGGATGGTATTTGGCTTTAACAAGTGGAACCCAAAGAGTATTTTCATTGTGTAAGTAGGCTTGAACTCATTTTGCTTGCAAAGCTAAACTATTATTCTTAAATGCTTAGGAGAGGAAACAATATTCCAATTAATGAGATGCATGTCATGATTATTACTGCCCTTACACCATTAAAAAATCTTGATTTTTCTTTCAATTTTAGCAAAGACATCATGATTAAACCATGTAATAGAGAGTGAATGCACAGGCATGAAGTTAAGAACATAATTTATTAAAACAAGCCTACCAGCTTGAGAAAAGAAGTTTGTTTTCCAACTACTAATTTTAGAATCAATTTGATTGGGAATAAAATCATTGGTATTATGAGGGGGGTCTCCCAGGGGAAATCATGGTACCAAGGTATTTAAAAGGAAATTTACCAGATTTTATTTGAAGAGTATTGATGATAAATCTTCTAATAACATTAGAAGTGCATCTAGGAAAATAAATTTCAAATTTACTGGTATTAGTTTTTTGATTAGTAAGAGACTCATATTTATGGAAGATAGATTTAAATGTGGATAAACTCTTACGGTTGGCTTTGAAGATCAAAATCAAATCATCTGCAAACATGAGGTCAGAAATTTCTAAGTTTTGAAGTTTGAAAGGAGAAAACTTCTTATTTGAAACATGCTCCTTAATTAGATTAGTTAAGATTTGTGCCACTAAGATATGTAGGAAAGGGGATAAGGGATCCCCTTACCTAATACCCTTATTAGCAGGAAAGAAGTTAGAAACCTGAGAGTTAACTAAGCAAGCAAAAGAAGTAGAAAAAATATAGTTATTGATCCAAGAGATAAATTTTATAGGAAAGCCATTTAATTTGAGAACATTAAGGATAACATTCCAATTTAAAAGATCAAAAGCTTTCTCTACATCTAACTTAACAATAATATAAGGAGTTGTACTTTTAGAATTGTAGAATGAGTGAGCTAATTCTTGAACAACCAAAATATTATAATGAATACTTCTTCCCTTTACAAAAGGAGATTGCTCTTTAGAAATCAAAATAGGTAAAGAAGCTTTCAGCCTATTAGCAAGCAGCTTAGAGAGGATTCTATAGATAATGTTGCAAAGGGCAACATGCCTAAATTCTTTAACCATCTTAGGATTAGCACATTTGGGAATAAAAGTAAGGTTTGATTCCCTAAATAGGAAAACAAGTAGTATCAAAGAAACTATTGAGAACACTACAAAAATCATTTGCAACTCTATGGTGAATCCATAAATACTAGGACTTTTCCCATTCCCTAGAGATTGGATGATATTCCAAACCTCAGTAGGTGAGAAAGGAGAGGTTAGACTAGGAATAAGTTGAGAAGGAAGAGTTTTAAAAACATGCCAACAAACATTATTTATAGATAGAGAAGGAGTAGAAGACCATAAATTAGAATAATGAACAATAAATTCATTTAAAATGTCCTTACTATCCGAGATAATATCAAGCCAAGAGTTTTGCATAGAAGAAATAAAGTTAACCCTATGCTTCATAGTAACAATACAATGGTAATATGCAGTATTCTTGTCTCCATCTTGGATCTAGTTAGATTTAGACTTAGACCATCATTTAAGAAAAACTTGTCTTTGAAGAGCTAAATATTTGTTATAAAGGGATCTAAGTTTTTCATCAATATTGGCAGGAGCCATTAGAGAGGATTCAAGGTCTTCAGCTAAGGAGATCTCATTAAGGGTAGACTCAAGGATGTCCTCAATTTTACCAAAATATTTTTGTTCCAATGGCTGAGGACAACCCTAGTGTTAATAAGCTTATTTGAAAAAAATAGAGTTATCTAGATAATTAACAGAATTGTTCCAAGCATTAAAAATTACATTTCTACTCTCCTCATATTGAGTCCAATAGTTTTGAAATCTAAAAAGCCTATTTCTAGGTTGCTTATTATTAGGAAGAGAGACAAGTAAAGGCCTATTGTCAGAAGTAATACGATTCAGATGCTAAACATAAGCATGACAGAAATGGAGCTAGGAAGCATTAGAAAAAACTGTCTAATCTAATAAGAATTTTAGCATTACCAGATATATTATTAGACCAAGTGTATTTATTACTAGAGAAGCTAAGATCAGTCAAGCCACAATTTTCAATAAAACATTTGAAATCAAAAATGGGGTTGGTAATTCTAAAAGCAGTACCACTCAATTTATAATGACTGTTCAAAATACAATTGAAATCACCCATAAGCAACCAAGGATAAGAATTTAAGTCAAGTTGCATAAAAGAATTCCAGAGTGAAGCTCTAAGGGGAGGATTAGTACCGCCATATAAGGCATATAATAAGAAAGGTTCACTATTATCAATTTTTACTACCAAGTTAATAACTTGAGCAAAAGATGAAATTAATTGAGCTTGAACATGAACAAAATCAGAATTCCATGCAACAATTATACCGCCTGAGGCACCAAGACTATGTTGAATAGCACTAGTCTAGGATTTGCCAAATGAACTAATAAGTTTTTTTGGATTTAATTTCATCAAGGTGAGTTTCCTGAAGAACACAAATTTTTAAGCTAGAGGTTTTAATTTGAATAGAAATAAAATCTCTAACAGACTTCCTCCACCCCCCAACATTCTAATTAAGGATGTTCAAAGATAACTAAGGAATTTTCTAGGGGGGCAGCAGTCTTAGGGGTAGCAGATTCACTCATCAAGAGATATGTTATGCCCAAAATCTTAAAATAATATTTTAATCCTTAGAAGGGGACCATGGGCCTGAGTTAGCGCGGATTGACATAGAGTCGCGGAATTTAATTCGGGTAAGCTTTTTATATGAAAAAAATAGAAAAAATATAATTATTTTATTTATGTGATTTAACATAATAGGATGATAGAGGGTCTCGAGATGAATTTAGCGGTCCAATTGGAACTCGAATCGGAGTTAGAATGAGTTAGATACGTGCTAGTTTAATCGGATAACTTAAGTGGGGGCATTTTGGTTATTTGAACCAAACAGGGGCCTATAGAATACAACTTGGGGTGTGTAGCCAGGGGGTTTTGCGACACGCCACCCTAGGCTCAAGAGGAGGAGAGAGAGGTGCCACCGAGAGGAGGAGGAGGAGTTCCGGTGCCGGATTTCGCGAGATCGTCGGCGTTCAACGTAGGAAGACCCTTAGCATCTTCTTCCTTCCCGGTTTCTCCAAAAGAGGTGAATGGATGAGCCTTCTTTTTCCTCTTTTCTTCATTAGCCGTGCCGCCCCTATGTCATGGGTTTCTTGTCGTTTTCCGTTGGGTTTTTCGTGAGTCGAATTGGTTAGTCGCGTTGAGAGTTTTACCGTTATTCTAACAATTCTATCAGATTGATTTTTGGGCGATTGGATGCCCCTTACCTTGTTGTGCCGCCCCATTTCTTTTTTAATTCTTGATGGTTTCTTTGAGGAATCTTAATGGTGTGAGGGTTATTGGTGGTGGTTTGATATCTTGACAAAAGAGGAAAGATGAAGGGTGTTTAGGGTGTGCCACCCCCTTGTAGGGCACCCTAGGAACCCTAGGGTGGCCGGTCACCCTAAAGGTGAGATTTTTTAGGTGTTCAATCTATTTTCCACACCTAGGAGATTCACTATAGGGCATGATGGACTTGTTACTAAGGAAAGAAACAATATAGAACCCTATACTTAGACAATTGAAAACCTAGGGACACCTAGAGACACTAGGACCCCAGTTTAACTTACGTGAGGGCTGACCCTAAGGACACCTAAGGTGGCTGAACCTACCTTGCCCTTATAGCACTTGGGTGAGGGAGGTAGGCCGGCCCTAGGGCATTCGGCTAGGGTCCTTAAGGGCGGGTTGAATTGTGTAGGATCGTAAAGAGGTGATATCGTATTCCTAGGATTTGCTATACATGCTTTCCATGCTCTTATCCTACGCTTTTGTACGTACTATGCTATACTTCTATGCTTATTGCACATGCTGTGATGTTATGATTTTGGTGTTATTTCCCTTAATATATAATTGCGTGTGATTGTGGTGGATTGCGGGAGGAGGCGGAGGCGAAGGTATGCCCTAAACATACCTTGGTTACCTATTGTGCACATATTGTTATGCTCATTTATATATATACCTGCGTGTGTGATATTGTGTTGTGCATATTGCATTTCCCGGAAGCCTCGCTGGTGTGGGGAAGATACGCCCCGAGGAGACAGCGTTGGCCTTAGTCCGAAAGTCCGATTGGTGCGGGGAGATCATACCCTAAGGAGACAACCCGTATACCCGAGCATGTGTGGGGAACGTATGCCCCAACAGGCTAGCTCGGAAGAGCCAGTGTCGGTGAGGGGAGGCCATGCCCCAACAGGCTGACACTGAGCTGGGTGGTAGTGCGACGGCCACCCGTCTACCTACCCTATGTGGCTACTTGGGACCGACAGGTCCAGAGGTGATTCATGTGGATGATGCATCATGTTTCTTATTCATTATTTATGTGGTGTCGTTGCTATATGATTGTCACGTGTGGTGTGGTTGACATGTACTCAATTATGATGTTGTACATATTGATATATGATTATCATGCGTAGTGTAATAGATATTGTATTATCATGATGTTGTTTACTACTTGATCTATTTTTTCTTTCATGTTGACGATGATATAGAGGATATGAGGACTGATCTACTCACTAAGTCCCAGTGGACTTATCCCTCATTTTATTGTTTTACAGCACCCGAGCTAGATCAGAGAGGTATCGAGGTGCAGTAGCGCGGCTGGTGGCGGTAGGACAGCGGGTTTCGTGACATATTGGGACTGCCACCAGTGTGGGAGACCGAGTTCTGTATTGATCTGCAGCCGGGGGTGAAGCCTATATCGATTCCCCCATACCGAATGGCAGCCGCTGAGCTGAGGGAGCTTAAAGTGTAGTTGCGGGAGCTGTTAGACAATGGGTCCATTCGCCCGATTGTCTTGCCCTAGGGGGCGCCGGTGTTGTTCGTGAAAAAGAAAGATGGGTCTATGCAGATGTGCATCGACTACTGGCAACTTAATAAGGTGACGATCAAAAACTGATACCCGCTTCCCAGGATTGACGATTTATTTGATGAATTGCAGGGGGCTCAATGGTTCTCAAAGATCGATCTGAGGTTAGGGTACTATCAGTTGAGGATCGGGGAATAGGATATCCAGAAGACTAGTTTCAGGACGCGATATGGATACTATGAGTTCCTGGTCATGTCCTTTGGGCTTACTAACGCCCCGTCAGCCTTCATGGAGCTGATGAACCGGGTGTTCAAGGACTTTCTGAACAGATTCATCATAGTCTTCATTGACGACATTTTGGTATATTCCAGGAGCGAGGCGGAGCACAAAGAGCACTTGAGGATAGTTCTGGAGACCCTTAGACAACACCAACTCTTTGCAAAATCTCAAAGTGCAAGTTCTAATTGACCACCGTGGGATTTCTAGGGCATATTGTATCCCGGGATGGGTGTGAAAGTTGATCTTGCGAAGAGTGAGGCAGTTCAGAACTGGGAGCAGCCGACCAGGGTGATCGAGGTCCGCAGCTTCTTGGGGTTGGCCGGCTACTACAGAAAGTTCATGGGAAATTTTTCCAAGATTGCCACCCCGCTCACGCGCGCCTAACTTAGAAGAAAGTAAAGTTTATATGGGATGACAAATGCGAGGTGAGCTTTCAGAAGCTCAAGGACCGCTTGACTACCGCCCCTGTACTAGCACTACCATCGGGGTCGAGAGGATTTGTTGTCTATTGTGACGCTTCTGGAGTCAGATTGGGGTATGTTCTGATGCAACATGGCATAGTGATCACATACGCATCCAGGCAACTGAAAACCCATGAGAAGAATTATCCGACTCATAGAGTTAGCGGCCATAGTCTTTGCCTTGAAGCTGTGGCGTCACTATTTATATAGGGAGGCATGTGACTTATTCACCGATCACAAGAACCTCAAATATCTGCTTTTTCATAAGGACCTAAACTTGAGGCAGCGGAGATGGCTTGAGCTATTAAAAGATTATGACTGCACCATTCAGTATCACCTAGGAAAGGCAAATGTGGTAGCTGATGCTTTGAGCAGGAAGTCAATGGGGAGCTTAGCCTACTTGGTCGTGAGTAGGAGATCCCTGGCCAGAGAGCTGGCGATGAGCCTGGGTCCAGGGTATTTATTATCTATGACTGATTAAGGTGGATTGGTGGCACACATGCGTGTACAATCCACTTTTGGTTGATATGCTACGAACGGCTCAGGGCGAGGATGCTTTCTGTTCTCTGACGAGGGATCTAGCTGTGAGAGGTGATGCAGAGGGTTTCAGAGTAGGCTCCGAGGGGATTCTCAAATATAGGGACAAGATCGTGGTACCAAACATGGCAGAGATCCGTAGGCAGGCACTACGGGTGGCTCATTGTTCCACTTATACTATGAATCCGGGGGCCACCAAGATGTACCAAGATATGAGATAGCACTACTGGTGGAAAGGGATGAAGCGGGAGGTGGCAAAGTTCATTTCCAGATGTTTGGTCTGTCAGTAGGTAAAAGTCGAGCACTTAAGTCCCGTAGGGTTATTGCAGAACCTCGACGTACCAGAGTGGAAATGGAAAAAGATCACCATGGATTTTGTTATCGGGTTACCGAGATCAGAGACAGAAATGACTCTATTTGGGTAGTGGTGGATCGCTTGACCAAATCAGCGCACTTTATTCCGGTGAAGACCACTTTCTCTGTTGAGCAATATACGTGGTTGTTCCTTGACCGTATTGTGGCTTACCATGGGATCCCAGTTATGATCATATTTGATCGAGGCACTCAGTTTATCGCTCGGTTCTGGCAATCGTTTCAGGAGGCTTTGGGTACACAGGTGCTGTTCAGTACCACTTTTCATCCTCAGATGGATGGACAATCAGAGAGGACCATTCAGACGCTTGAGGACATGTTGAGGGCGTGTGTGATGGACCTGGAGGGTAGCTGGAAGAGGCATCTACCTTTGGTAGAGTTCGCCTATAATAACAGCCACCAAAGCAGCATTGGTATGGCCCCATTTGAGGCTTTGTACGGGCGCAGGTGCAGGTCACCGATAGGCTGGTTTGAGGCTGGTGAGTCCTAGATGCTAGGGCCAGACTTGGTTCATGAGGCCGTTGAGAAAGTGAAGCTGATCAAGGAGCAACTTCTAGCAGCTCAGAGTCGTCAGAAGATATATGCTGATGGTAAAGCCCGCGACGTGGAGTTTCAGGAAGTGAATTCGGTCTTCCGGAAGGTGTCCCCTATGAAGGGAGTTGTGCGCTTTGGGAGAAGGGGAAAGTTGAGTCTCAGATTCATCGGGCCTTTCCCTATCCTGCGGCGCAGAGGAGCGGTTGCTAATGAGTTGGCCCTACCACCTAGCATGGATCGAGTGCATCGTATTTTCCATGTCTCCATGCTTAAGCGATATGTTCAGGATAAGTACCATATTCTAGATGTTGCTGCGGTGAAGGTTGATTCGACCATTTCCTATGAGGAGCGGCCTGTAGAGATCCTAGACAAGCAGGCGAGAAAGCTAAGATCCAAAGAGGTCCCCTTGGTAAAAATTCGTTGGGAGCACCACTCAGGACAGGAGGCCACATGGGAGGTCGAGCAGGATATGAGAGAGAAGTACCCGTACTTTTTTGAGGCCGAGGTGAGCTTCTCTTCATCTCAAAATTCGAGGATGAATTTTCTTTAAGGGGGGAGAAATTATTATGCCCAAATTTCTAAAATAATATTTTAATCCTTAGTGGGGGACCATGGGCCCAAGTTAGCGCGGATTGGCATAGAGTCGCGGAATTTAATTCGAGTAAGCTCTTTAGATGAAAAAAATTAGGAAAAATATATTTAATTTATTTCTGTGATTTAACATGCTAGGATGATAGAGGGTCTCGAGATGAACTTAGCGGTCCAATTGGAACTCTAATCGGAGTTAGAACGGGTTAGATACGGGCTAGTTTAATCAAATAGCTTAAGTGGGGGCCTTTTGGTCATTTAAACCAAACAGGGGCCTATAAAATACAACTTGGGGCATGTGGCCAGGGGTTTTTCCACATGCCAGCCTAGGCTCAAGAAGGGGAGAGAGAGGCGCAGCCGAGAGGAGGAGGAGGAGGAGGAGGAGTTCCGATGCCGAATTTCACAAGATCGTCGGCGTTCAACGTAGGAAGACCCTTATCTTCTTCTTCCTTCCCAGTTTCTCCAAAAGAGGTGAGTGGATGAGCCTTCTTTTTCCTCTTTTCTTCATCAACCATGTCGCCTCTATGTCATGGGGTTCTTGTCGTTTTCTGTTGGGTTTTTCGTGAATCGAATTGGTTAGTCGTGTTGAGAGTTTTACCATGATCCTAATGATTCTATCAAATTGATTTTTGGGCGATTGGACGCCCCTTACCTTGCTGTGCCGCCCCATTTCTTCTTTAATTCTTGATGGTTGTTGAGGCTAATTGGTGGTGGTTTGATATCTTGAGAAAAGAGGGAAGATGGACGATGTTTAGGGTGTGTCGTCCCCTTGTAGGGCACCCTAGGAACCCTAGGGTGGTTGGCCACCCTAAAGGTGGGATTTTTAGGGGTTCAATTTATTTTTCACACCTAGGAGATTCACTATAGGGCATGATGGACTTGTTACTAAGGATAGAAATAATATAGAACCCTACACTTAGACAATTGGAAAGCTTGGGACACCTAGATACACTAGGACCCTGGTTTAACTTACGGGAGAGCCGACCCTAAGGGCACCTAAGGGGGCCGAATCTATTGGCCTAAGGTTTTCTACCTTGTTCTTAATCTCAGTTTTGATGATAATAAATATGAAACTAATGTTTTATGGAGAATTACTTTCAAGTTCCAAGTCGGTTAGCGCACGACGTCCTCGATCGGAAATATCTAATAAATCAAAACATCAGAAGGACGTTGGTCGACGCACTCGGATTCGTTGGGAAGGTAGAGTCTAGGTTTAGGGTGTCTGGTTTATGTTGTAAATCCTCACGATGATACATAAGAACCCAAAAACCAAACCCGAACCCGAACCCCAAAACATGAAAACTCGGAACCGCCCTGAAATTCACTAAGCCTAGGGAGCTCCTTGGAGGGCTATATGACCTAGACATTTTCTTGACACAAACAAATGGCGATAATTGTTCCTTGGGTAAAAACTAGATAACGAGGTATTTTAAAGGAATTTTTAGAATCCTTTAGCATACCCATATTTTAAGCCGGGAGATTAGAAAATTTTCGTTTTTCAGAAATTTGTACTAGACCCCAAAAACTAGATTTTGATTCTTAAGAATTTTAATTTTTTAGATATTTTTATTGAATCCAAATGGGGATAATCATTATATAACATTTATGTTTTAAAGTTATTAACATAACTGGAAGAGCGCTTCGGTCGCTCGATCGATCGACTGACGATCGACCGACAAGCGACCGACCGTCGGTAACGGGCAAAAATTTGATTTTGATTTTGATTGAGTTGGTGGTTGCATTGGTGTTAAGGCTTAAATCCATCATTGTAAACTTAGTTTAGTAGGATTAGTTGAGTTGTCCCTTAGGTTCAGGTGGGAGAGTGCTCTTGGTAGGAAGGCGGGATACTTCCGGGTGTGGAAGTGCCTTCGGTTTGAGAGCGGAGACTTTCCGGTGTAAAGTCCTCTTTGTAAGGGAAATGATATAATCTAGTAAACTTAGTTTGGAAATCCTAAGCGGGGTGCTTAGGTAGTGGAGTAGGCATTGGGGCCGAACCACTATAAATAATTGTGTTAGCATTGTTCTCTTTGTGTATCGCATTATTTATCTTCATTACTTGCTTCTGCATTTAGTTGTTGAATTATAAATTGCCTAAGTAATTTAAGAAAAGTTTAAAATCAAAATTAAACGATAAGATTAGTTAACATACTATTCACCCCTCATCTAGTGTGGCCATTTCACCAACAGAACCTATCTTGCCCTTAGAGCACTTGGGTAAGGGATGTTGGGTTAAGGTTTTCTACCTTGATTTTAATCTTGGTTTTGATGATAACAAACATGGAACTAATATTTCATAGAGAATTATTTTCAGATTCCATATCGGTTAGCGCTCGACGTCCCCATCGTCGCTCGGATTTCGTTGGGAAGATAGAGTTTAGGTTTAGGGTGTCTAGAATGTATTGTAAATCCTCATGATGATGCAAAGAAACCCAAAAACCAAATTCGAAAATCCAAAAAATTAGAAAAGGCCTTGAAATTCACTAAGCTTAGGGAGCTCCTTGGAGGGCTATATGACTTAAATATTTTCTTGGCATCAAAAGTGCCTATAATAGTTCCTTAGGTAAAAACTAGATAACGAGATATTTTTAAGGATTTTTTGAAAGCCTTTAGCCTACCTATATTTGACCCGGATTATAAAATTTTCATTTTTGGGAAATTGTACTAGATCCCAAAAGTTAGATTTTGATTGTTAATAATTTTGATTTTTTAGATATTTTTATTGAATTCAAATGAGGGTAATCCTTATATAACATTTATATTTTAAAATTATTAACATAACTGGAAGAGCGCTTCGGTCGCTCGGCGGTTGCTCGGTCGGTCGACTGACGATCAACTGGCAAGCGACCGACGGTTGGTAATGAGAAAAATTTTACCCGTTGAGAAGAGAGGTGTTGCTCTTTTCTTCATGACCTATAAATACAAGGCCATAAGAGCCTTCCTCCCTGATCTCGATCACTTTTACTACATTTGAGACATCCTTTTAATCAATCACAAGCCTCATTGAGCCGCTCTTTACAAAAAGCATAGCTTGAGCCAAAAACTTTGATCTTGCTTTCATTCCTTCATTGGTTAACTATCAAAGGCATCAAGAGGAAGCTAGGAATCTTGTTTTGGAGCTAAGTATTTTATTGTTTGATTTATTGTTTCATTTAGTGTTGTATTTTCTTATTTATTTCTTTGTATTTGAGTTTGTGTTAGACCTAGAGTGTAGGTCTTGAAATTTGGTGGTAGCCTTGGTGTTTGAGGTTTAAATCCACCGGTGTAAGCTTACTTTACTAGGTTTAGTATTGTCGTCCTTTAGGTTTGAGGTTGAGAGTGCTCTCAGTAGGAAGGCGGAGACTTCTGGGTATGGAAGTGCCTTCGGTGTGAGAGCGAAGACTCTCCGGTGAAAACGTCCTCGTTGTAAAGAAAATAATTAATCTAGTAAAGTTTAGTTTGGAAATCCTAAGTGGGGTGCTTAGGTAGTGGAGTAGGCATTAGGGTCAAACCAATATAAATCTCTTTGTTTGCATTGCTTACTTTGTGTATTGATTACTTAACTTGTTTTATTCGCTTCTGCATTTATTTAGTAGTTAAATAGCGCATTAACATAAGTAATCAAGAAAACGATTGAAATCAGAATTAAGTTTAAAGATTAGCGAACACTCTATTTACAACCCCCCCTTCTAGTGTGGCCATTTCACCAACAAGAGAGGTAGGCCAGTCCTAGGGCATTCGACTAGGGTCCTTAAGGGCGGGTTAAGTTATGTAGGATTGTTAAGGGGTGATACCCTATTCTTAGGGTTTGCCATACATGCTTTCCATGCTCTTATCCTACGCTTTTGTACGAACTATGTAATACTTCTATGCTTATTGCACATGTTGTGATGTTATGATTTTGTTGTTATTTTCCTTAATATATAATTGTGTGTGATTGTGGTGGATTACGGGATGAGGCGGAGGTGAAGGTATGCCCTAAACATACCTTGGTTACCGATTGTGCACATCTTGTTATGCTCATTTATATATGTACCCGCGTGTGTGATATTGTGATGTGCATGTTGCATTTTCCGGAAGCCTCGTTGGTGCGGGGAAGATATGCTCCAAGGAGACAGCGTTGACCTTATTCCGGAAGTCTAACTGGTGCAGGGAGATCATACCTCAAGGAGACAGTCCAGAGACCCGAGCATGTGAGGGGAACGTATGCCTCAACAGGCTGATTCGAAAGAGCCAGTGTCGGTGAGGGGAGGGCATGCCCCAACAGGCTGACACTGAGCTGGGTGGTAGTGCGGCGGCCACTCGTCTACCTACCCTATGTGGCTACGTGGGATCGACGGGTCCGGAGGTGATTCATGTGGATGATGCATCATGTTTCTTATTCGTTATTTCTGTGGTGTCGTTGCTATATGATTGTCATGCGTGGTGTGGTTGACATGCACTCGATTATGATGTTGTACATATTGATATATGATTATCATGTGTAGTGTAATAGATATGGTATTATCATGATGTTGTTTACCGCTTGAGCTATGTTTTCTTTCATGTTGACGATGATATAGAGGATATGAGGACTGATCTACTCACTAAGTCCTAGTGGACTTACCCCTCATTTTGTTATTTTACAACACCTGAGCTAGATCAGAGATGTATCGGGGTGCAGTAGTGCGGCTGGTGACGGCAGGACAGTAGGTCTAGTGACATATCGTGGTCGAGGGGGATACCAAGTCCCTTTTTTTGTTGTTTTGAGTCGTTGAGTCATGTCGACTCGATTTATTTATGTTTCCGCATTTTATTTACTTTGAGTTGTCCATTTTTGTAAGAAAACTGTAGTTCTATTTCTTTTGAACATTGGTTATTGTTGAGTTGATGGTTGGGGTTTTGGAATTTAAAAGTGTTCTTAAATTTCCTCGAAGTACTAACAGAATGTTCATGGTTTAGTTTATTTACATGTGGTTTGATTTGAGGTTTAGGCTTTGGGGTACGTGACGTACTCTGATCGGTCATACTGGGTTTGGGGTATGACAAGATCATCAGATACAGAGAAGTCTCATAATCTTTTATTAGAGGTCCCTACCTTAGAAGAAGATAAGGGGGCAGAAATAGATTTAGGCTTCTGCTTAGAACACTTAAGAGATTTTTTGGAATTAACTCTTAAGGCATCAGTTTGACTCAAAATTTCAGTTTGATCATTAAAAACAAGATTTTGTTATGAGGCTAATTGAGGAAGAGATTTAGAAGGAGCATCTAAACTCAAAGATTTATTTTTAACAAGAATATATTTCAAAGCATTAGAAGAGTTTTTAGATGCGAATTTAGGATTTTTTTCAATATGGTGCATCTTAGAATTATTTGCATGTGACGAAGAATTAGGTTTAACATTATTAGAGGCATTGCTAGGTCCAGACAAAGGAGAATTTTTAGATACAGGAACATTAGAGCTAGCAAGAACAATTAGAGGAGGAACAAAACCATTACCTTCCTGAAGAACATCCATGGAATCAGTGCCAACATCCATAACCCGAGCACGACCCTCCTTCACTGATGAAGAAGGGTGCACATTACGAGGGTGATTTCTACAAGAGTTTCGTCTTTGAACCTCAGGACTCATAATCGGATCAGGGATGAGAGAAGGATTCGACCAAGGATCCTTGGAATTAGGATTCTAAAAAAAAGGCACAACATCAGAAATATCCATTGAAGAATCATTCGAAGAAACATGAGCATGAATAAAATCTTTAGCAATAGGCACAAAAGCCTTAAAAATTTTCTTTTCAAGGAGGGAAGGGTATTTGGACTTGTGATGTCCGATAAAACCAGACTGAAAACAAACTGTAGGCAAGTTTTCATAGCAAATCGGAAGAAAAAAATCCTGATATTGAACATAAATCCAAGTGCCTCGGCGCAAGGGTAAAGCAAGGTTTAATTCCGCACAAACTCTAACGTATTTACCTCTTTCAAAACCAATAGAACGATTGTCAATACGTAAAATCGAACCAAATTTGCTCGTGATATGGTGAATGCAATCCACATTCCAAAATTCAAAAGGAAGAGATTGAAGGCGAATCCAAATTGGTGCAGTAGAAAAAATTTCTTCCCAAGGTTTAAACAAAGGCTTCCAGGGAATAAGACAGATCACATCTCCACGCAAGGACCAAGGTCCACCGGTTAAAACAAACTTAGCCGATTCAGGCTAGGAAAATCGAAAGACAAAAAGGTTATCATCTAAATCCATGACAGAGAAAAAACCATGAAGATACCATAATTTGGAAGCCGAAGATCGAATCACATCAAGGGGAGGGTATTTACCAAGAAACTTACCTATAAGGCTCGCCTCCCATGGTTGACGGAGGGCCTGGATCTGGTCCGCAGTGAAGACAACCCGGTCGATGGATGATGACTGAATTTTGGAGAAAAGGAGAGAAGGTTGCAAACCTGCAACCTTGTTTGGACCGGCTCCCTTCAAGGTCTCTGCCTAGGAAGTGGGCTTCGGCCGCGAAGGAACATCACTATCAGACGCCGAGTGCGAACCGGAGATGGAAAGAGAGGCCTTCGAAGATTTCGAAGAGGCAGGTTGAGAAGGGGCGGCACCACATGTTGCTGAAGGAGAACCAGATGAAGGAGAGGCCTTTGCAGAGAAAGGAAATGGGGGGCAAGAGAGATTGGGGGTGGGGAGGGATTTGGCGGAGAGGGAGGGGGGGGCATGGCGGCGGTGGCTAGGGCTTTCCATCGCCCTAGTTGTCGCCAGAGAGAGAGTCTCCGCACATATATTTAACCTAACTAGGTCATCTCAAGGCCAATGGAATCACGCTTTTAAATTGCTTAGGGTTATGCCAATTACCCATTTGAGATTATGTTCATATTGTACATGAGGTTCAACTATCAATTTAGTTGAGGCCATGCCCTTATTGTGCTAGGATGATGCTGTATTGTTGTTACCTTGTTAAAGTTATACTTTAGTTGGAAGAGTCATGTTCATACTTCATACTCTACTTGAGGGTTAGAATCATACATGCATATTAATTATGCTCACATCATCACCAAGTCATGCTTCTAATGATAAATTTGATTTGCTTTGTTGTAACTTGTCATTGTTTTGAGTAGCATTGGATAACTCACAAAAATTTGGCACTACAGCAGAATTCATTTTAAGCTGCATTTGATTACCTACAGTTTTAAAAACCGCATTCATAAAGGTATTAACCCAACATTTTTTTCTTTTGTTGTCCAAAAAAATACTTAAACCAGCATCTTAAGTAATAGAAGAGATTGCGGTACTGAACCGCAGCCTCTTCATTGTTGACAAAAATTCGGCTCTCTATTCTTTTGCCGTTGAATTCGCACGGCGCCAATATCAGCAAACTCCTCTTCTTTTTCACCACAGGTTATCTGTTTCCCTCCACGCTGAAAACTTTCTCTTCTTCTCTGTTTGGCACGGAGTTGCTCTTCTAGGGCATGAAGTTCCTCTTCTAGGTCATAGAGTTCTTCTTCTAGGGCATAGAGTTCCAATCTGGTATGAATTTTTCATCGTTTTTATTCTATGATCCACGATTTCTTCGTCTTCACCCCTCCCCTCTCTTCCTGTAGTGTGTGCTTCGGATATTGGCAATCGATGCTTGAAATCTTAGGTAATCCTAGTGATCTAGATAATTAATCTTGCGTTTTGTTTGGTTGATGCAGGTGCACAATGTTTGGTCGTCAATTGAAGCTTTTCTCTGCTTCTCATCTCCTCTAGTCGTAGATCCTGAGTGGAAACGTTGCAGGTAGTGGGGAATCTCCATGGCAAGTCAGATGAAAGATAATTCGAGGACTTCTGAAGCTTCCTGCCAACCGGAGGTGCATCAGTTGCAACAATCTGTGGTGAGTTTCTTTTATTTTCTAATTTCATTGTTAAATATTGTCTTCGGTTGTAAGGAGGACAGAAACCCTATCTCATGGCCAGTTATTGGATTTCTTTCTTCTTCTTCTTTTTGTAAACAATTAAAAATTTTCCAAACTGAAGTCGATTGAACTTTTTGCAAAAATAATTATTTATCAGCACACCACTTGCCGTCTTGGTATCATAACAATTCAAAATGTGATTGGCTTATATTTTTATCCAGCCAAAGTATTGATGAATCAAAAGGAAGGGATATATGTTTAATTGAAGTTGTTTTGCTTCTTTAAGTATCATTCAATTTGTATCTTAGCAGTAAAATAGGACATCCAATGCACAAAGCTTAATCTGCCAATAGAGGTTCATGTATACAATCTTACCTTTGCACTTAGGGAAATCATTTCTCAGACTTGAAAATTAATTTCTTCTAGTTAGAGTAGTAATCTTATTGTGCTGCTTACTTCCTAGTGTGCGGTTAATTAAGTTAAAAATGGAAAATTTATAAGAAAAAATAAAATAGATACTTGTTTAATGGTTTATCTAATCAACATTTGTTGTTATGATCAATATCCACACGATTATGCCCTCACAAATTGCTACAAGACAAGTAACCAATTCAACGTATCTACCATTGTATATGTTGATTTGATAATAAGCATGCCCTATCTAGTTGTTTAAGTCGTTGGTAGAGAGAGAGAGGAGGGGGAGGGGATTCTATAGTATTGTTCAAATATTTAACAATGTTCTGAGCTTCTTAGATTTATATCCATAAGTGAGTTAAGTTATTAACCCTCCAAAAGGAAATCAATTATTATTTTTTGATAGTGATGGGATTATAACAAAAATGTGCGTGGAATTATCACATCATGTATATATAGATGTTGTCCACAGACCAAAAATATGAATTCTCTTGTACGAATATTCACTACAAAAAAAATGAGCATCAGTGATGGAAATTTTGTGACGGCTATAATTCGTCACAAACTATGATAGATTTGTGACAGATTTGTCATGACGTGAAATGATTATTTTTTTTTTCAAAACAGTGACGGAAAATCCATGATGGAAAATTTTTGATCAATTTGGTCTAGAATTTTTAATAAATAGCATCAGTGATAGAATAGTGACGGATTTTTCGTCACTAATTTTTCGACATTAATCCGTCACTGAATTTTTTTCTTCATATCTGTCACAAATTCATTATTGAGCCACCACATAACAGTGACAGATCAGTGACAAAAATAGAATTCCGACATAAAATTAAACCAAATATTAGTAAAACAAATTTTATCATGTTTAGTTTCACATGGGTTAAAAATGGTTTTTACTTATTCTTAACCATTATAAATATAATTTTTTTAGTCTCATATGGATCAATTTTTTTCTCTCCTAATTTTTTAAAATTTTATAAATTGAGACTTCATGAGACCAAAAAGTTTACTATCATGCTATCTTTTATAAATTTATTAAAAATATTATAAAAGAATAAATAATAATATAATGTAATATCATTATTGATTATTATAATATATTATAATATAATATTATAATATTATAATATATTATAATATTATTATATTATAAAAATATATAATATAATATAGTTGATATATTTTTATTAATAAAAATTATAATTAATATCATAATTAGTGACGAAAAATTTATTTCCGTTCATTGACATCAGTGACGGATTTTGTGACGAAAATTTTTTCGTCACAAATTTTTGTGACGGACACATCCGTCACAGAAGAGCAAATGAAGCATTAGCCACGAGACTTTCAGCGACGAAATTTGTGACGAAAATTTCCGTCACTGATACCCTTCAATGATGAATTTTTCCATCACTGATGCATGTTTTTCTTGTGGTGATTGGAGCTTCCTTTAAAGGTAATGCTTCTAGAGTTGCTTCCCTAAGTATTTCTTCTTGTCAAATGACAACTATATTATCAAGCAATTAGAACTTTGTCCTATGTGACTCAGATGCTTTCTTTTATTATTGTGTAGAATAATAGAGCACCTTTTATCGTGGCTGATGATGTAGAAAGCAATGCCCTAGCTATGTTGGTTTTGAATTAATTATAAGCATCGCGTTGGAATCTATCTCTCTTGATGATACTATGTATCTTTCTTGATGATACTATTGTTCTTCATGGTGGTGGTGACAAGAAGTTGATTGAAGAGAGATGTTCACAGGTATTCAAACTTAGCCAACATGTTACTATATCATTCCCAATCAATTCAAATGCCCATTATGCTCTACTTGGAAGAGCAAGTCAATGAACCTTGTTTTTTATTAGGTTTTTAGCTAATAGTCATTTATAATTTAATACTCATCCAATTGGGCTCATAATCAATGGCAAGATTTGGAACATTCCCAAGTGGATATTGTGCTTGACACAAGTTCTTATTGTGAATTGACTCATGAGTTAACTTGTGCAATCTACTACAGTAGATTGGTGAATTTGCTCATATTGCCCAAGTTTGTTCATCTTGGGATAAGGCTTACCACTACTTTGCTTACCACAAAATAAAAAGGAAAAAAAACAAGAATGACCTACCACTACTTTGTCTTATTTTTTATAATATTCCATTAAGTTGAACTGAGCAACATTGTCCAAATCTGGAGGTGGACTTTGTTGACTCATGGTTCAAAATTGGCTCATTGTTCTGGACCTTTATGTTGACATAGTTCTGATTCCTGTTTGACCTGTTGTTTTGTAGGTTGAAGCATTTGAGAAAGATCTACTTCAAAGGTAATTTTGATCACTTCTATTGATGCACACTTTTTATACTCTTATTAATACAACAACAACAACAATAGCCTTGATGGTGATATCGTCAATATTGATGTTAGAATGTGAGTTTTTGATATGTAAAACCCTACATTTATTCATCCATGGTGATATCGTCAACATGTTTAGTTTATTTCCTTAATAATTTATTTAGTAGTTGGAATAATGAGTTGAATGGTGTACTTCAGGTAACAAAGAGTGTCTTCAGAAGACAATATCAGTATGTGCACCTGGAGTGGAGTTCAATCAGATTGGAAAAACAATACAGTGTGCAACTCTATAATAATTTTAACTTTAATCATTGGGTTCGATCTTTGTTGGATGCAAATGCAGAGTGTGTTATTTATTTTTATACATTCTATTTAGAAATGAAAAAAAGAGAGCCTAAGAGAATGGGTAACAATGATTGAAATCATGATATTGAGTTCTTTATCGGTCCTTGAGCAGACTCATAAAATATCAAATCGTGTCCCTTCATTAATATTGTCTGGTGTGCTTTTGCCATTACCAAGTGGGTTTGCATCAGCCATGACACTTTTAATCTACTCCCACAAAATTCGGTTCACCTCATTAAATAAGAATATGCTCATTTTTAACTCTTATTTTAATGTAATATGAATGAAATGAATAATACAATAAAATAGCCAAGTAAATATATCACAATATGACTGCACATGCAGTTGATTGATAGTTGGAGCCTTTGTACTCTATAGTTGCTAGTAATAGATTATTATAAGTTACAAGACTCTAATACCTCGGTAAATGTTGAGCATTCTTTACTTCTATTTTAGATTTTCACATGGTTGACATTCTTTACTATTTAATATGATTTTATAAATTATAAAAAAATATATAGTTGAATTCCAATTACTAAAACTAGAATTAAAGAAATGTCTCTCTATGTAGTAAAAATGGCATGGGAAAATGGCTTTTCATTGCGGCTTACGCATTGGGAGAAATGATATTTCCCTGTTGTTTATGCTTCAAGAAAAACTGCTGGAACAAATAATTATTCCTAATAGTTTAATCTGATGGGAAAAACACATTCCACAGCGGTTGAAACTATTAGCACAAACAACTTTTCCTTATGGTTTACGCTATAGTTTTAATTGCTAGGAAAAATCACTTTTCATGCAATATCGCTGCAGTTTTAACTACTAAGAAAAACCATTTTCCATTCAGTATCACTATAGTTTTAGGTGTCGAAAAAAATATGTTTGCACTGTGATTTATTAACTAACAACATAAAAGTGGCTTTAACCTGCAATTAGCAAACTGCATGGAAAGAAACTCCCCACGGCAGTTTAGGCTACGGTTTTGAAATCGCAGGTGAAGCCTTTGCTGCGGTTAAAATTGCAGCGCAATTTCCAAAAATAACGCTGGCTAAATAAGTTCTATTGTAGTGTGGAGACATATCTCATGACATATTTGATGAAAATTTCAATCTAAATTAATTTATTGGGTTTTCTGATAAAAACAAAATTTACATAAAGTTTTAGTTGACATTATCTCAAAAAGAGATTATAAAAAAATAATCTTTTTAGAATTTAGCTCGAATCACACAAGTTGACCAGTCTATTTTCTGTTGCAGAAAAACACACGTGGAGTTGAGGACCCAATGTCCCTATTTTTGTGGCTTATTAAGCGGCTTCTATGATGAATTGAATAGCCTTCAGAATTCGCCTCCTCACAAAGGATAGACTAAGTAAGTGGAACACTCTCATCGATTAGACTTGTGTACTCTGCAACCTTCAGCCTGAATCCCACGACCACTTCTTCATCGACTGCAGCTTTACTTCAGCATGATAGCTTCATCTTCTTCATCTTTGCATATTGCCCCCTTCCCCCTAGGCTACTTGCACTCGAATGACAATCTCTCTCTATCAGGAAATTAAGGCCAAGCGGATTCGATTCACTTTGATCATGATCTGGAGGTGGAAGATTCGACATGAGCGGAACCCGTGTTGCTTTGAGGGCTTCCAACGAGGTGCCTCAAAATTAGCCATCGAGGCTGCCCACGCCTTCCTTACTACTTGGCCCCTTTAGCTTTACTTTTAGCTCGTGTTATGTTATTTTTTTATGGCTCTATGTAACTCTTGTGTTTCTTTTCTCTCCCCCTTATTTGTATTTCTCATTCCTCGTTGACTAATACAAGGTTCTTTTCAATAAAAAAAAAAAGTTTTAACTGAATGGATGACTCCCTATTAATGAATATTACTTAATGAAAATAGATAATATAAATGTTCACGTGCGCAAATAAACAAAAATAAATAAACTCAACTTAAGCCATCATGTAATCATTGTGCCAAATTAATTACCATGATCTTTGCTCTCTTAGATCGGCCATGACTTAGCTCTATAGGTTCCGATCAACTCTTCCATGATTTAAATCCTTGTCTTTTATTAGCTTAATAGGAATTATTCGTTTAACTAGTTGACTTCTCCCCGATCATAAGCTATTAGTGAGATTTGAAAACTTTTGCTACACGAATCTCACCATTAATTCTATTAAGCTATTCATTTCTTTTACATCTATCTTATTAAGAAATTAATTAGAACATTTAACACCATTAATTAGACAGCTAGTGGAGCAATCTCATTGGCCTACTTAAATTTTGTAGCCTTAGGCCATGTTTCGCTAAAGGGCTAAAGGAGATACAAATTATTTTCTTAAAGTTTATCCATTTTATTGATATTTGGTATACATATATCTTAGACCATTAAAATTTCAGCAATATATCAAAATCAAATTTTGGAAATGCAAAATTCTCAAAATCGAATTCAACTTTGGGGAATTTTCCAAATCGGAATTGAATGGATCCAATACCGATTTTGTCTATGGCCAAAGTCTCTAACTAGGACATTGGTTAAAAAAAATAAAAAATAAAAAATAATTTTAATTTATATAAAAAAAGGCATAATAAAAATGAGGTGTTAGATTTTTAAAAATATATTTTCAAACTCTCTAATTAGTTAGAGACTTTGGTTAAAAATTTAAAAATATATATATATAAAAATATTTTAAAAAGAGGTATAATAGAAATGAGGTGTTAGATTCTAAAAAATACATTTTCAAACTCTCTAATGATATGGAGATGATGTGTTAGAGTTTAAAAAATATAATTTCAAACTCTTTAAATCATTAGAGAGTTTTGCACAAAGTTTATAAATCCAAATTTAAGTTAAAATTTATAAAATATTTTTGATATTATACACTTTGGGCAAAAGTCTCTAATGCATTAAATTTTATTTAGAGACTTTTGTCCAAAGTCTATAGAACTAATTTTTAATTATGATGTTAGTGAAATATTTTTTGTCCAAAATATTTTGATAGACTCTAGCATATTTTTTATATCACATATATATTTTTGTGAATTAAATTTTATTTTTTATAATTATAAAATTACTATAAACAAAAGTCTCTAACTCATTAGAGACTTCTGTGCAAAATCTATAATAGCTTCATATTTTTTTAAAAAAATATATGATTTCATAAAATAATTTTTTAATGATACAAAAGAGGAATTATGATCTAGAAAAATATTTTACATCAAAATATTTCATAATTTTTAATTTAAATTTAAATTTATAGACTTTTGCACAAAAGTCTTTAATATATTAGAGAGTTTGAAAAATATATTTTTTATTTTTTAATATCTTATTTTTATCATAAAAAGTATTTTATAAATTAAAATTATATATATATATATATTAATTTTTTGCCAAAGTCTCTAACTGGTTAGAGACTTTGACCAGGGGCAAAATCGGTATTGGATCCACTTAATTCCGGTTTGAGGAATTCCCCAAAGTTGAATCCGGTTTGGGAAATTTCCCAAAGTTGAATCCGGTTTTGGGAATTTTTCATTCCCAAAATTTGATTTTGGTAAATTGCTGTTAAAATTTTACAGGGTCAAAGATTATTCTTAAAATTAGAGTAAATTTTAATCGTAGCAAGAGGTAGATTAAAATTTTAACTCTCTTACGACTCCTAATGGATATGTTATTCTTATAAAAATTTTTAAATTTATTCTCGCTCTCTATTACCCTTATGCCTACTGACTTGAGATCAAGTTTATAAGACAAAGCTCAACTCGATTGGATAGAATTTAACTTCATCAAATTCGACTCAATTGAACTTGGTATGAAACTAATTCAATTTAACATGATCTAACTCAACTGATCTTAGTCTTATATTGATGATCGAAAATTTATTCAACTCGATCTTAGTTTTTTTTTTTTTAAACAAAAACCATATTCAAAATAGGTCACCCTCTACTCATATGTGGGTAAAGGGAGCAGAGGACCCATAGGTCGTAACTCCCTCGCCATCAATCTGAGTAAAGGTATGTTCCCCTCGAATATGTGTATCTTTATTAATCTCAATTTCAAGCTTATTACATACTCTTCTACTGTCTTTCAAATTCAAAAACTGATTACAATTTCTATCTACATCATGAAATAACTCTTTCTCCATCATTAAGCCTTCTTCATGCCTTGCATTGCGGTCTCTGTTTTTATCTTGCTCATCCATGCTTCTCTTTGAATACAACATATTACCTGCTAAGCATTCCTTCTTCTCATTACCATCTATTACATTCCTTCTTCCCGAGTAATACCTTCCATTTTTATTCCTCTTCTTTTGTAAGAACTCCCACATCTGTGAGCTGTTCATCTTTCCTACTTCACTTATTAATTCTATCGGATCATCATCATTATCCCAGATCATTGATACTTCCTTGTTGATGCTCAATATCGCAGCATTGTGAGCTATTCTATTCTCCTCTTTGTTAACATACAACCATCCTTTCACCCCAACTTCATCACCTGTTACAATTATATTGTTTACTAGATTTTCCAATTCCCATGGTATCTTCTTTTCCTTCCTCAGCATCATCACTGCATTTATGCAATCAGAGTATACCCAGTCAACCTTCTCTTCTTTCTTTTTTACATTATCAAGACCATACCAAATGGCCTTGACTTCAGCCTTCAACACATTGTTTGCTTTCATTGATTTTGTTCCAATGTACTTCCATCTTCCCTGCTTCACCAAGACAAAACTTGCTCCAGCTGAAAACCCATCCCTCCAGGTTGCATCACTGTATAATGATACTCCTTCCTTAACTCTATTTCCCTCATTATCTTCATCACTTTTCTTCCTTCTTCCTACTCTTTCTTCTTTCCATATTTCTCTATCTGCATAATCCTGAGCATCCCTTAGAGCTTTTAAGAACATGCTATTAAGTCCTTCCTTCATCCCTTTGTGCTTTGATGCACATCTACTCTTCTAGATTAACCAAAGAGATATTGCAATTATTGCCCTCAGTGCTTCTCCTAATCTTTTCTCAAGACATTCTCCCTCTTTGAACCAGTCTCCTTCCTTCCACTTTTCTTTGTGCACAAACTCGACTCCTAGTCTTTCTTCTACCAACTCACAATAGTTCATTGCATATTCATAGTCATAAAATAGAAAATGCTTACTGTCATCTTCAAAATCTTTACAAAACATACATTTTTCCACTTTAGTGCCTGTAAACCTTACTGAACCATTTTGCTGTTGGTAGTCTATTCCATATCAGCTTCTAAACAATAATCTTTACTCTTTCCGGAACTTTCAGCTTCCAGATTTTTATCCATTCAAATTTCTCCTCCCTCTCTTCTATTGTATTCTCCTTCAAATGATAGTAGGCTCTTCTAGTAGATAGTCTCCCATCCTTGCTTAAAGCCCATACCCATCTGTCTTCTTCTCCATTTCTTTCAATTGTTATATCTTCAATTGCATTAATTACCTCCTTCCCAAATCATTCATTTAAAACTTCAGCAGACCACCTTCCTTCATTGATCAACTCACTTACCAGGTTTAACTTTCCTGTCTCAACTGGGTTCACAAATGTGGGCCATTTCTCTAAAGTTATGGTGGATATCCAAGGATCCTTCCATATCCTTACTCCTCTACCATCTTCTATCTTCATTTTCAATCCATCTCTTAGATCATTCATACATCTTGCCACTGTTTTTGCACTCCAAAATAAATCTTTACCCGAAGCTCATCCAAGGATGCCATCTTTTGCATTTTAAGTTCCTAACATTACACCACCTGTTGTCCTCCTTATTTAAGATTGATAACACTCTTTTTGCCATAGCAGATCTTTTTGCAACATTCATGTCTCTTATTCCTAAACCTCCAAGTCTTTTGCTTGCTGTTACCACCTCCCATTTTACCAAATTGGCTGATTTTTTCTCTGTTTTGTTACCCCAGAAAAATTTCCTTTCAAACTTAACAACTTCATCTATTGCCTCTTCTTTAAACCATGATGTCATTAAAGAGTGCAATGGTATAGAACTGATTACTGAGTTTATTAAAATCCCTTTCACTGCTTGAGACAATTGCTTAGCCGCCCAATGATCTATCCTTCCTTTTGCCTTCTTTACTAGTTCCATTTGATATTTCTTCTCCAATCTCTTTGGATCAATGTATGTTCCTAAGTACTTTATTGGATATGAGCCTTCTTTTATATTGAGTACTTGTGAAACCATTCTTCTTGTTTGCAAACTACACTTCTCTGGATATAATACCTCTGATTTCAGCAGGTTTATCTTCTGCCCTGTAATGTCACAGTTGTTGGCTTTAGGTTTTTAACCTTAGTCTTAATATCGGTTTTGATGATAACAAATATGAGACTAATGATTTCATTGAGAATATCTTTCAGGTTCCATATCAATTAGCGTTCGATGTCCCCGATCGAAAATATCGGAAGAAATCGGAATTCGGAAGGACATTGATCGTCGCGCTTGGGTTCGTCGCGGAAACTTCTTGAAGAGCGACGCGTGCACCAAAGACGTATTGGACGGACTCAAAGATCACACGAAAGCTCTCCAAGTTGATGGTCGTTGAAAGCCGGAATGCGAAAATAAAGCGCGGAAGAAAATCGGCTGAAAAATAAATTTCAGCCTAGGTTCGATCGACCGGGCGATCGACCGAATAGGGTAAGGAAAAAGGCAGTAGCCTTGTCGGTCGACCGAACACTGCCGAAAATAGGCAGTAGCTACTTCGGTCGATCGACAGAGGCCAAAAATGGGCAGTAGCCCTAGCGATTGACCGATCGATCGACCTGAGTAAAAATCACGTGACGCGCGATCTTGGCATCCCTGCTCGGTCGACCGATGGGTCGACCCGGATCGAGGGATCACAATCTTGCATCTGGGCGGTCGACTCGTCGGTTGACCAACCAGAGAGAAAAGGGCAGCGGTCGAATGACCGATCGATCGGCCGGTCGACTGACCAATCGATCGGCGGTCTGCAACGGATAGAAAATTATCCGTTGAGCTGTCGTTTCTTCAGGAGGGTATAAATACACCCTCATATACTTCTTTTAATTTTCTTCCTTGATTCTTACAGAGTTGATTGAGTATTCAAAAGGAAGATTTAGAGCCTTCCAAAAGATTTAAAGCTTGCGCTCTGCTTCTCCGCCGAGTTCTTCTTCAAGCGCACAAGCTGGGCTCAACTCGGGTTTTGATCAAGCTCTATCTCTTGACGAGTTGAAGGCGCCAAAGGCTTACAAAGGAGCATTAATCTTTGGTTTAATCTTTTAGCTTTTTTGATTGTATTTTAACTGTTTATTTGAACACGTTTTTATTTGATTTGTGCATTTGTAAGACCTAAGTTGTTAGGTCTTGTTGTGTGAAGTGGTATCCTCGGTGTAGAAGGAGTAAAGCCACTTGTGTAAACTTAGTTGTTACTAGGATTAGCTCTAGTTGTCCCTTAGGTTGAGGTGGAAGAGTGCTTTCGATAAGAAGGCGGAGACTTCCGGGTGTGGAAGTACCTTAGGTCGAGAGTGAGACTCTTCGAGTGAAAAGTCCTCTGTGTAAGGGAAACGAAAATTAATCTAGTAAAACTAGTTTGAAAATCCTAAGCGAGGTACTTAGGTAGTGAAGTAGGCATTGGGGCCAAACCACTATAAATTACTTGTGTTTGCATTGATCTTTCTTTGTGCTTAATTATTTATCTTGCTTTCGCATCGAATCGTAAAATTGCAAATTACCTAAGTAATTCAAGAAATGATTAAATTAGAATTTAGTCTAATTAATTTAGTAAACACACTATTCACCCCCCCCCCTCTAGTGTCACTATTTTGCTCACAATTGGTATTAGAGCGGGTCATAGATTATGATTTCACCATCCCTTCTACAACTTATCTCGGTCTTGAAATGGCTCTAGAGTGTGTAGCGTCTCCACCCCCTAGGTTCGATGACTCAAACTTTGGTCTTTGGAAACATAGGATGTACACTTATTTAAAGACTAAATGTTTTGGTGTCTTTAACATGTTACATTGGGAATTCATTGAACCTAAGGGTGATATGCATGCATGGAGTGAAATGGATAAGAAAATGTCTAAGTATAATGGAGATATCATGAATTACATACTTTGCACCTTACCAAATGACATCCTAGATAAAGTCATGCAATGCTCTTCGGCTTATGACTTATGGGTCACTTTAAATATTTTATATGATTATGCCAAAACCGAAGAGATTGACACATTTGATGAAGGTGGTGATGACAATGGTCAAACACCTACCAATAATCTTGGTTTTGATGCCCATAGCTCTTCTAGTCAAAGAAGTAGCACAAAGAGCCGAAAAAGAAAAGTAATTTGTCATGCTTGCAAAGAAAAGGGGCATGTGAAGAAAATTTGCCCAAGCATGAAGAACAAAGCAAGGAAGAGGTCAAGTGCTTCCACCTCCACCTCTCACTCATTTGAAGCACCCTCTAGCAATGACTATGAAGCTACTTCAAAAGTTTGTCTCATAAGTATCAAAGATGAGGTACACTATTTTCCCTCTAGTCATAATAATAATAATGTTAGTACTAGCTCTTCTAGTTCATTCAATATGCCATATGAAGAACTAGTTGATGAATGTCAAAAAATGTGTGACTTGCTTGTTAGAAAAGATAACGAAAATAAAAGATTGAAAAAGGAAAATGTGATGCTTAATTCTCATTTGCATGAATCCAAACTAGAAAATAAAAAATTGAGATCTATGTCATTTGATTCATGCCATGATAATGTAGAATATGAGCTTAAGGATTTGAAGCTTAAAAATAACAATTTAGAAAATGAGAATTGCAAGTTAAATTCTCAATTACATGCATTGCATAAATCCATGAATGAATTGAAAGGTGAGATTACCTTCTTGAATAAGAAAGTAAATGAATTAAAAAATACTTCATCTCCTAAGAACACTAAAATAAAAAATGTCTATGTAAATAATGAAAATGTTCATCATCATTCTCATGTTAGACATTCCACATTTAAACCTCATGCTATGCATTCTTCCATTAGACCTCATGATCATAAGAAGAAGAATGATTTTTCTAATAATGCTCATACTCATCATGTTTCACATGACAAACATTCTAATGATAGATTTAATGTCCATAGAAAAAATAAAAAGAAAATGTTTCATGGACATTGCTTTTGTTGTGGTGTTTATGGCTATGCTATCCATGATTGTGCATTCAAGAAAAATCCAAGTGTAGTTAAGACACTTTGGATTCCTAGGCCAACTCACCCCCAAGGACCCAAAGCTATTTGGGTACCAAAGATCTCATCTTCTAGGGGGAGCTACCACACATGGTTGAAGAAAAGTGATGTGTTGAAGTTGACCATGGACTTGAATGATGAATCATCCATTGGTTGCAACTTCAAGCTATCTTGATGCCTTAGGTACAGTTGGCATCAAAATTATTCCGGTATCATCTTCTAACTTGCATTGTTTACTCTAGTTGAAGATCATGATACTATGCTTAATGATAGTTAATCTCCATGCTATCGATTTATTGTATAAAATAATTTTTGATTTTGATTTCCCGATCTCTTCAGAGACCCAAGTGGCCTGTAATGGTACTAAGCGACCTTGTGGTTCTAAATCGTAGGCACATTGTGGCCAGTGGCGAAGCTAGGACCCCGGACTAAGGGGTTGTAATATTTTTAAATTTTTCATTTTTAAAAATACTTATCAAATGATCCTAAATATAAATCAAATTTTTATTATATCAAAAGAAATATTTAAAAAAATTACAAAGTCTTTCTTCATAACTGTCCTCTGCGACTCTTCATATTCTGAAAACACTGCAAAATTAATTCATTACCAATTTTTTCAAACACATCACTCTCGATGTAAGTAACAAGACAATCATTCATCCAATCATCTCCCATCCGATTACGCAGTCGAGTTTTAACCACCTTCATTGCCGAAAATGCTCTCTCCACGATTGCAGTAGCAATAGGTAAGATTAGTGCCAACTTTATGAGTAAGTAAACTAATGGATAAGTAACATTCTCTCTTTTAGTCTCAACTAACTTTTTTACGGGCTTCCAATCCCATTTAAGTTTGAAAATTCCTCATTATTACACATATCAACAATGTAATTCTCAAGTTGGGACTCAAGCATCACCAGTTTAACTGCAGAAAACTCAGACGGATAAGAACGAGCAAACTGAATCAACTTCTCCTTGTTAAAAGCATCAAAATTACTATCTGAATTTAAACACTGCATTGAAAGAAGTAACTCTCTTGTCGTTTTAGTGAATCGATTATTAAGTTCTTGAAGTTGCATATATATGACACTATAAAATAAATCTACTCGATAATAGTGCAAATATGTAATAGGTTGTGCTTGAGCTTTACGTCGTGATCTTCCCTTAAGAATATATACTTCATCCATATTCGGAATTTCAATATCATGCTTATTGCAAAATAATGATACTTCATTTAATAAATCCTCCCAACCATCATTTCTCATTGCTTGCAATCGCTCCTTTGAAATTTTGACTTGATTCATAGCATTCACAATATCTTGATCTTTCCGTTGTAAAAGTGATGATAATTCATAGGTAACACCCAATATATTTTTCATCATATGCAAAATAAATGTAAAATCGAATGTGAGCATTGAATCTAAAAGACCACTAGCTGTTACCTTTTGCTCCATTGTCCAATCATCTTCTGTAACATATTCAAGAATCTCACTTACTGAAGAAAACATCAAGATCAGATTAATTATTGTTCCATAATGTGAGCCCCAACGAGTATTTGCCGGACGTTTAAGACTAATATCTTGATTCAATCCTCGTCCAGTCGCAATTTCCCCAATTGTCAATGCTTCTTTAACTTTTGTCATATTTTTTTCACAAACCATATCTTGATGCTTGCATGAACCTTTAACTACATTCAACAAGTTGGATACCAATTCAAAAAATGATGTAACTTGAAAATAATTTTTTGCAACGGCCACAAGTGTAAGTTGGAGTTGATGTGCAAAGCAATGTACATAGAAAGCAAAAGGATTTTCCTTTAATATCAAACTTTTGAGTCCATTGAACTCCTCTCGCATATTGCTAGCACCATCATATCCTTGTCCACATATTCTGGACATATTTAGTCCAAATTTAGAAAGCAATGACTCAATTGCTGTCTTAAGTGATAAAGTTGTAGTATCATTGACATGCACTATCCCAATGAAACGCTCAATAATGTCTCCTTTTTTATTTACATAGCGCAAAGCAAGAGCCATTTGTTCTTTATCAGATGCATCACGTGCCTCATCAACTATGATAGCAAAGAATTCATCTCCTAAATCTTTAATAATTGCATTAGTGGTTTCTAGTGCAGCAGCATGAACAATATCTTTATGAATATATGAAGAAATCAACTTATTATTTTCTGGAGCATTATCTAGTACAACTTTCTTTATGTCTGAATTGTGATCCGCTAAAAATTTGAGAAGTTCCAAAAAAATTCCTTGATTTTTAGAACTTGTTGATTCATCGTGACCACGAAATGGAAGCCCTTGTCGTAAAAGCCATCTGACACAATCCACTGAAGCAGACAATCGATTTCTATATATATTGCAGACTTGTTTTGAATGTCTACACAATGCAGTTTCAATATGTTGATCTTGTTTCATCAGGCCATCACATTTCTTTAAAGCTTGAGAATGAGCACTATTCGGACCACCAATATATTTTATAAAGCTTTTATTTTTCTTATTACAAGTAGTGAATCCCTTTATAGTGAATGCATCTCCACCTTGTTTGCCCATATCATTTCGGAATAAATAACAACAAAAGCAAAAAGCAGCATCTTTTTCTATGCTATACTCAAGCCAACTAGGATGCTCACTAAACCATGATGCACAAAATCTTCGTGATGAAGTTCTCATTTCTTTTTGTGGAAATTTATATGTACGAGGTTGAAAAGGTCCCTTCTATAAATACCATCTTCGTATCTTATCTCGATCATTAGGATGATACTCTGAAATTTTATGTCGTAACCCAGGGTCACAAGGAAGATCATCAATGTTATCTAGAACTCGAAACTGACTTTTAAGTTGTTTTGCAGATTCACCTTGTGAAGAAGATGATTGATCTGATGGTGTTTTTTTTTTTGAGAAATCTATCCATAACCTATTTAATACATTTAAGCAATATATTTAATTAAATTGAAAATCAACTCTTAGCTTTAAAATAATAAATATTAATCAATTCATAACATAACCTAAATTTTTATACAATCAATAACAAATATATAATTCTCTGTTAATTGTAGATTTGTAGTGATGATTTAAAATTAAAACTATTTCTAAATTCTAATATATAATGTATTATTTACTTACCTGATGAAACTTTGACTTTGACTTTGAGTCTTAGAGTGCAAAGTGCTCGAGCATACAAGATTACAAGTGGGAAGCAACTTGCAACTTGCAAGTAATAATTTCTATAATTAATCATTATAATGGATTCAGATTCCAGATTGCTTTTGAAGTGTTGATTTAAAACTAATTTCTTATATATAATATAGTTATTATTTGCTTACAAGTGTGGATTCAGGATGCTCCGGCGCCGGCGGCGACAGTGTGGCACTGCTCCACGAGTCCGCGCTTGCGCTTCCGCTTGTAGCGATGAATCGATGATGCCTCAGCGATGGGCCGATGGGCCGATGGGCGATGGCCACTGCTCCGCGGCTCGTCGGCTCCGCCAGTACTCCGGTAGCATCGTAGCAAACTAGCGAATAGCAATGATGCCTCAAGTCCTCAACAACAATCGCTTGAGGCTATGAGAGGCGTGAGGCATTCGGCAAGCGGGCGAGAGGCCTCAGCGACTCGCCTTAGTGTCCAGGAGTGAGGCGTGAGGCGAGAGGCGAGAGGCGTCCCTCATCCCTCCACTAGTCCGCTGTGATGTGCGATTGTGCGAGGCGAAGGCTGCGATCGTGAGGAGAGAGAGAGAAAAGATGATGAAGAGGGGATTTGGGAGGGATGCCCGCTGTGATGTGCGGTTGTGCGAGGCTGCGATCGTAAGGAGAGAGAGAAAAGACACTGAAGAGGAGATTTGCAAACAACCAAGCTAATTAAGGAGAGATTTAAATGGGTGATCGAATCCGAAGAGACGCTGCAGTCTGCAGCGAAATTGGAAGGGGTGCAAATATTTTCATAAAGGGGTGTCTAAGTGGGGCCCTATGGGTGCAAATATTTTCATAAATGGGTGTCTAAGTGGGGCCCTTATATGTATATGTAATATTATATTTAAAATGTAGGGGTGTCATTGGACACCCCAAGCCATAACGTGGCTTCGCCACTGATTGTGGCCTTTCAGTTTTCAACAAATAAGAAGGGTTGGAGATCATATTTTTCATATTTATTATATTTGTGATCTCTTAAAATTCGTTTTGGTCTCACTTGATTTTATTTAAAACGGATTTCAAACCAATTTGCAAAGTGATCTTTTATAATGATATTTGATGCTTCTCTTTGCTTTTTGGTTTGGTTAGCTTGCTAAGTTGCTATATTTTCACTAAAACATTAGTGTAGCTTACTTGCAAGTTATGAGTATCTTAGGAAAGCTAATAACTAAGGAGAAAAAGATTAGTTTGGCAAATTAACATGAATAATGTATAACTTTGATTAATTCAAAATCTTAGTGTTATACCTCATTGTTTTAGCTTAAATTATGTCTCTATACTCATGATTAGAATTGCATGTTAAAACCTTTAAAGTTTCATGAGTAGGTAGAATCTTAGCACTTAGGCAAATTTTATTAAATGAAACTTGCTCTAGGTTGATACTTAATTACTATTAGAGACATTCTTTTAAGTCCGAACTAGTTAAACATGTTTAGAGATCTTACTCTTTAAATATTTCATAATTTAAGATCTCTTTGATTCATTTTGATAACATGTTAATTCCTTAAAATGAATCTTTACTATCTAGCATAGGTTGAATTTTCTTTTAATGAAACTTTGCATTAAACTTGTGCTATTTAGTATGTTAGCTTGCTAGTAGGCATATTATTTCATTATGCTACTAATGAAGTCTACTTGCAAGTTGTGAATGTTAATGAAAGGATATGTTATCTAAAAGAAAGTGAAAAAGGAAATGAAAAGTTGGGCAAAATTTTTAAGAAAAATGTATGAATTTAATTTTACAAAAATCTTAGCATAATAGTTGAATATTTATGCTTAAGTGATTTCTCCATGCTCATGATGGATGTTGCATGATAAATATTTGAATCTTCATGAGTAAGAAAAATCTTGATAACTTAGCTCATTTCATGATATCATGATATTTATGAAATTGAACTAGGTTAAAATTCCTCTTTAGAGACTTCACTGTAAGTTAAAAATTTGATAAACATGTTTAGATACACATATCACATGAGTCTAGGTATTTAAAATTAAAAATTCATGTCTAGATGAACAATGTGATAACTAGATCACTCTAGGGGACTTAATCTTGAAAAAGTTTGACCCAAGTCAACAAATCGACTTGGACACTTCATTTTAAGTCCAAACTTCATAAACATGTTTCCAAGCACTTAGAATGAAAAATTCATATGGATATGAATAAAATGACATAGAGGTGGTTTTATGAAAATCTCTTTTGAACCTAGTTGTCCTAAGTCAACAAGTTGACTTAAATATTTCATTTTCAATCCATATTTGGGGAATATGTTTAGATTTACTCATGTTAGATATTCATAGGTTTAAGGTTGAAAAATCATGAGTAAATGTTAAGATTGAAACTTAGCAAGTTTCATAAAATCTAGTTTAGTTTTGAATGAAATCATGCTAGGTTCATATCTTGACTTAAGAATATAATTTTCATTTCAAACTTGACATATGCTCTTTACATGATCATCATGTGGTGTCATGAAAGTTTGAATGAAAATTGAAGAAGTTTTAAGAATAACTGAAAATTACAAAAATATTATTTCAACCTACAATTGGTATCAATTTCAGTTATTTCTAGAGAAATATAGAAAAATCATTTTCAGATGATTCTTGAAACTGCACATTGACTGAAAAATCTAGTTTTATCAGTAAATATTTCAAAAAGTTTCATCAACAATCTAATTGATAATGGAATTTTGAAGTTGGACTTTAAAAATGCAAAGTGTCATTTTTTTTAAATATCAATCTTTTCGATACTTTGAATCTTCTTCAAAAACTTCAAATGAAACTTTGTGCATGCTATTTTGATTTCATCTCTAATATCGTTCTCGTTATTCCTTGAGTGAAATCATTTCTAAAATAATTTTGATATATTGAACGATATCTTAAAAATAAGCTTTTGATTAAAATCAATATAGGATGAAAAATGTACTTTGATTTTTAAATTTATTTTGAGTTCAAACTTGATACATGCATTTCAAATGACCATTCAATAATTGGTATCAAAATTTTCGTCCAAAAAATTTGTTTCAAAAATATTTGTCAAAAATATGATTTTGTCTAAACTTAAAAGTTTGATTTTTGAAAACTTGAAGTATAGGTTGACCTAAGTCAACAACATAACTTAAAAATTTCATCTTAAGCCCAAACTTGATTCATGGACTTAGATTTCCTCATGTTTGATGCCTAGATGCCTAAATATGAGAAAAACATGAGTAGATAGCAAAATTTGAAACTTAGCATTTTCATGTTTTCATGCTTAATTCAAATGAAATCATGCTAAGTTAAAAGTTTGATTAAATGACATTAGTTTCACTTCAAACTTGATATACATGATTTAAATGACCATATCTTGATATTTTGAAAGTTTGAATGAAATCAAAAATATCATGAAAAAGAAATAATATTCATGAAAATATTCATATTTGATTCTATACATGATTTAATTTTTGAATTCAAATATTTAGCTTTGAACATATCATGTATGATTTCGTTTCATGTTTTCCATCCCTTTTGTTGAGATTGTCATGTTTCATGAAAAATATCTTTAGAGTCTCAACTTAATGAAAAAATATGTGTTCTTCATTCCTTTGACTAGATTGACCTTTCTTGCCCTTTTTGATTGATGTTAAAAGGTGGAGAAGAGTATAGGTATAAAGGGGGAGAAAAGTATAAGAAAATTGGGGAGAAAATTATAGATAAAGGGGAGGAAAATATAGGAAATGCATGCATATAGATAGGGGAAGTTTATTTTCATAGATATGCATATTGATAGGGGGAGAAATCCTTTAGTTGATATCCTCCATGCTTTAAATAAATATATTTTCTTAATGATGTTTGTCATCATCAAAAAGGAGGAGATTGTTGGCTTTAGGTTTTCAACATTAGTCTTAATCTCGATTTTGATGATAACAAACATGGGACTAATGATTTTATTGAGAATATCTTTCAGGTTCCATATCAATTAGCATTCGATGTCCCCGATTGAAAATATCGGAGGAAATCAGAAATTGGAAATCGGAAGGACATTGATCGTCGCAATTGGGTTTGTCGCGGAAACTTCTTGAAGAGCGACGCGTGCACCAAAGACGTATTGGACGGGCTCAAAGATCACATGAAAGCTCTCTAAGTTGATGGTCGTTGAAAGCCGAAACCCGAAAACAAAGTGCGGAAGAAAATCGGCTGAAAAATAAATTTCAGCCTAGGTTTGGTCGACCGCCAGGTCGACCGAATTGGGTAAGGAAAAAGGCAGTAGCCTTGTCGATTGACCGATCGGTCGACCGAATACTACTAAAAAAAGGCAGTAGCCCTAGCGGTCGACCGATCAATCGACCAGAGTAAAAATCACGCGGCGTGCAATCTTGGCATCCTTGCGTCGATCGACCAATGGGTCGACCGGATCGAGGGATCGAGATCTTGCGTCTGTACGGTCGACCCATCGGTTGACTGACCAGAGAGAAAAGGGTAGCGGTCGAATGACCGGTCAATCGATCGATCGATCGACCAATCGACCGATGATCTATAACGGATAGAAAACTATTTGTTGAGCAATCGTTTCTTCAGGAGGGTATAAATACACCCTCATATACTTCTTTTAACCTTCTTCCTTGATTCTTACAGAGTTGATTGAGTATTCAAAAGGAAGATTTAGAGACTTCTAAAAGATTTAAAGCTTGCTCTCTGCTTCTCCATCGAGTTCTTCTTCAAGCGCACAAGCTGGGCTCAACTCGGGTTTTGATCAAGCTCTACCTCTTGACGAGTTGAAGGCGCCAAAGGCTTACAAAGGAGCATTAATCTTTGGTTTAATCTTTTAGCTTTTTTGATTGTATTTTAACTGTTTATTTGAACACGTTTTTATTTGATTTGTGCATTTGTAAGACCTAGGTTGTTAGGTCTTGTTGTGTGAAGTGGTATCCTCGGTGTAGAAGGAGTAAAGCCACTTGTGTAAACTTAGTTGTTACTAGGATTAGTTCTAGTTGTCCCTTAGGTTGAGGTGGAAGAGTGCTCTCGATAAGAAGGCGACGACTTCCGGGTGTGGAAGTACCTTAGGTCGAGAGTGAGACTCTTCGAGTGAAAAGTCATTTGTGTAAGGGAAACGAAAATTAATCTATTAAAACTAGTTTGGAAATCCTAAGCGGGGTGCTTAGGTAGTGGAGTAGGCATTGGGGCCGAACCACTATAAATTACTTGTGTTTGCATTGATCTTTCTTTGTGCTTAATTGTTTATCTTGCTTCCGCATCGAATCGTAAAATTGCAAATTGCCTAAGTAATTCAAGAAACGACTAAATTGGAGTTTAGGCTAATTAATTTAGTAAACATACTATTCACCCCCTCCTCTAGTGTTGCCATTTCGCTCACAACAGTAGTCCTTTAATAGTCCTTTCAGGTTCTTGCAAGACTTCTTATTTCCCTTAATGAAAAACATTATGTCATCAGCAAACAGGCAGTGACTCAATTTCTAATTTTCCAGACTAAAACAATCTATTTTCTTATCATCTATTGCCTTGTTTATCATCTCAGTTAACAACTGCTCAAGTATTATAAATAGGTAAGGGGATAAAGGATCCCCTTGCCTTATCCCTTTACGGCTCCCAAATGCCCTTGATTTCGTTCCATTTACTTTACAGTAAAAGGTGATCTCCTTCAAGCAACTTTCAATCCAGTTCCTTAATTTCAGTGGAAAATTCATTTTTTCCAATATCAACAAGATAACTTCCCAGTTTACCTTATCATAAGCCTTCTCAAGATCCATCTTGATTATTATAATTGGATTTTTTAGCTTTTGATCTATAAGTTGAGTTCACCACCTCATTTAGAACCAACACACTGTCATGAAGGCATCTACTCAGGACAAAAGCACTTTGTTCAGTTCTAATAACACCTCTCAGGATGTTTCTACACCTGTTGACTATTATCTTTGCAAATATTTTGTAGATTACGTTGCAAAGGTCAATAGGCCTGAATTCTTTTATTTGTATTGGTTTTTCTACTTTTGGTATCATCACCAATACTGTTTCTTTCCAATCCTTAGGAATCTATTTAGTTTCATCAATTCTTTCCATCTCTTCACTGTTGCTCTTTTTAACTACATCCCAGCAGTTTAAGTAGAATTCTAAAATGAAACCATCATTCCCTAGACTTTTTCCTCTTCCTAGACTACATGCAGTTTTCCAAATTTCTTCTTCTCTAAATCTGCCAACTAGACTCCTTTTTTCTGCTTCTGTAATCTTTTTCCAATTCAGCTCTTCCATAACCTCCTTACATCTATTGTTGTAGGTTGTAACTTCCCATAATTTTTCATACCAGGTAGCAAATGCCATTTCTTTATCACCTTCTTTTCTTTGCCCATTATCTTCTATAAACTCCACCTTACTTTTCTTCCTCTTAATTTTTACCAGATTATGGAAATATCTGGTGTTTTTTTCTCCTTCCTCAACCCATTTGCATCTTGCTTTTGACCACCATTTTAGGTGAATTTGTTTGGCTATAGCTCCTGCTCTCCTAGTTAACATCTCCATCTCCATTATTTCCCTTTCTGTCAACCATCCCTCTGCATCTCTTCTCTCCATCTCAGCTAATTTGTTTAGGGATTCCTTTAATTTCCATTCTAAACTTCCCACCTTTTCTCTGTTCCATTTTTCTAGTATTTCTACAAGTCTTTTCTGTTTTTTCATTACTGTTTCTTCCTCATTGTTCTCAGTCCAATTTCTTTTTACTATTTCTGCAAATTCTTCATTTTCAAACCAGAAATGTTTTATTATGAAGTTTTTTTTTCTATTTCTTCTCCTTTTTTCCTTCTCACAAGTTGCTATCAAAGGCCTGTGATCAGAATCAATTTTCTGTAGGTGTCTGGCATTGGTTTCCATGTTTTTGCTCAACCATGTGTCATTGAATAAAACTCTGTCTAATCTTGCTTGCACTCTTGCTTCCCCCATTCTATTATTACTCCATGTGTACTTTGGCCCAGTGAAATCAGTCTCAAGTAGCCCTGTGTCCTCAATGAAATTGTTAAACTCCTTTATTGCTCTAGTGTACTCAAACTTTCTTCCTCCCAGCTTGTCTTTTTCATTTTTGATGCAATTCATGTCTCCTATGATTATCCATGGTAATTGGGCTGTATCTATTCCTCAGCTCCTAACATGTTCCAAAGCTTGTTTCTTTTTTTGTAGTTATTGCTAACATAGATTCTAGTTATGAGGCTTTTAGCTCCATCTTCTTCCATTACTACACTAGTAATGCTTTGGTCATCCTTAAATACATTCATCACTTTGAACTTGTTGCTCCTCCATAGCATAATAATTCCTCCAGACATTCTTGTACTGACTACAAACTCTCCCTGCCAGTTCCTTTTATAACATAATAGGAACTTTTTAGCTTCCTCTTGCACCATATGTGACTCCTGCAACATGATTATGTCTACCTTGTGCTGATTCACCATGAACCAAAGGTATGCTAAAGCTTTCCTTTTCATTTCTCCCCTTATATTCCAAGATAGTATTATCATTGTGTATTTCTGCGGGGTCTTCATCATCTTCTAAGATAGTATTACCCTTATGTTGTTGTATTCCACATGAATGTTGACAAGTTTCTTATACATATTACAACCTTTCCTACTTTTTGCATCATTCTCTTTCCTTTCTCTTGAATCTTCAGGATTCATCCCTGCTTCTAAAAAGTCCTCTTCAGCATCTTCATTTTCCAATATACTCTTGAAAGAGGCTGCTACTTTCTCTGATAATATACTCATCTCATCCTTTTACTTTCCTTTTTGTTGTTCCTTTTGCTCCCCCTGATCTATATTACCATTAGCTTTGAATGTGAAATCTTCTTTAGCAATTTTTTTCTCTTTTACTACCCATTGCTTCTCTTGCTTACTATCTATGGTCTTTCCTTTTCTCATATCTGATTGAGCTTTCACTTGTTCTTTTTCCTTCTCCTGAATTCTGTCACCCACCATCTCTTTTTTCTTTTCATACTTTAAATTCTTTCACTTTGCTTCTGAAACTTCTCTATGCACTATGCTCTCCACTTTTTCATTCCTGGTCCTCACATTATCTACCTCCATATTTGAAGTTTCTCCCTTTTCAGCAGCAGTATTCACTCTCGTTTTCTCATGATCTTCTTCAATTGCACTTCTTTCTTTATTCACAGCTATGTTTTCCTCCCTCTTTTCTCTACCTCCCACTTCTTCCTCTTCATATGTTGGGTTGTCCAAAACTTTGAATTGATTACTCTAACCATCTTTCTCTGATCTTTGCAATTGTGCATACCTCTTTTTCCTTTGAACCTGAATTCATTGAGCCAGTTCTTTTTCCAATCCTTGTTCTTTGTTACTGTATTTTTCATAAGCATTGTTATCTGCTACTTTGCCTTCAGTCTTCAATCCACATTTATCTTCCCCATGTCCAATCATACCACAGTTAAAACAAATGACAGGTATGTTCTCATATGCTACATATTGGAAAAAACTCCCTGCCTCTGTATCAATCCAAAATCCTTGCTGGATTGGCTCTCTGATGTTCATCAGAACACATACTCGAGCAAACTTCCCCCTATCACACTTCATTGTGTAAGAATCAATTTTCAATGGCTTTCCTATGACTGCTACAACTTGCAGAAGTATGCTATTATTCAAAAATTCATAAGGTAATCCTGGTAGTTGGATCCAAACCGGCACTGTTTCAATTTTTTCCTTCATTGGTTGGAAATTATCTTTCCATTGCACCAATGACAAGGCTTGCTCTCTAAGAAACCATGGACCACCCGAGTATACATCCCAGTAATCATCCACATTCGAAAATTTAAAAGCAAAGAATCCAGCAGATAAATCTACAATGCTACAACTTGATTTAATTCTCCAAAGTTTTGGTAGCAGAGTTCTTACCATGTCAAATGGGGGAGTTCGTCCGAAGAATTTGCCATATAGTATTAGATTGCTTCCCCTTCTGGCTTCTCTCAGATCAGCTTCCGCTATTTTCACTCTCCCCTTCACACTGCTCTGGATCCTTTCAATCTTCTCCGCCAACTCCTTTGATTCCTTCCAGTTTGAGCCGTTATCAGATCTCCTGAATAAACTCGCCCAAGTATTAGGGCCTCCTCCCGATTTCAGATCGCCCAAGTTTCCCTCCTTGTCATTTGCGTTTTCTACTTGTTTCTTTTCCTTATCTATTTCTACGCAAATCTCATTCTCTGTCTCCCGATCTGGCGGCTTTTTTGGCCTTGGGATTTGGATCTCATTCGAGGTCGTCACCTTCGACTCAGTCGTCGCCTTTCCTTTTCCGATCATTATTTCACAGCATGATGCAACTCGATCTTAGTTGAGCTAATCTAGCCAAACTTGATTATTTGAATAATAAGCTTGCATGATCTAATTCAACATCAACGCAAAACTAATATGGTCTTGATCTAATCAAATATAATTGTAATTTTGACGTAATCCGATCAATCCGATTGAATATAATTTTAGGTTGACACAACTCAATTTGATAAATTCAATCCTAATTTAATCCAATCAAATTTAATTGGGCCTCACCAATTTTGCCCAACTATAAGCTAAGTAAATGTATTAACTGAAGTCAATTTTTGGATCCAAAAGTTTCAGAACATAAAAGGTTAAAAATTTACTCCTTTACTCGTATTGTTTAAAAAAACAGGAAAAATAATAATATTGTACAAAAGCAATATTTACTTCTTCAAATATTAATTACCTTTGTAAATTTTAATTAAAATTTCAATCTCATCAAACATAGCACTCAGTCTAACGTGAGGCTAAGGATAATGTCTCCTGACCAAATTAATTGGGATCTTATAAAGAATTTTTTTTCACCATATGGAAGAAATGTGACATGTTAAAATAATAACGAGAAAAAGACCAACTTCAAAGAAAAGAAACAAAATAATATATATAAAAAAAAATCCTGTATGTGATTTTCCAAGAGATTCATCGGCCGTGACTTGCCCAACTTGGTGAACAACTGAGTTCTTGACCCCATAATTCCAGACTTAATTAGGAGTGCACTAGTCCGATGTGTGACCAATATATCCCGCCGCAAGTATAATATAGTATTGAAATGTTTTCAAAAGTCAAAATTTGCCAAATTTTATTTCCCATACAATTGATCCAAATATCATGCGGAACTATTTTATCAAGATCGCGAAGGACACACATCCGAGCAAATTTTGCTCTTTGACCTCTCATGGTTATTTCATCAGTCTTAAGTGGTTGACCTATAGAGGAAGCAATATTAATGAGGATTTTCCTTTGGATGTATTCTAACGGCAGGCCAAGGAGCTGAACCCAAACTGGGATGGAATTGACTTTCACCAAAAGAGGTTGAATGCAGACCTTCCAAGGAATTAACATCAGACATGATCTCTCAAAAACCAAGGACCTCCGGCCAACACTTTACTTAAAGCACAAGAAACCTGATGTCAGGTCAATAATTTGGATACTGCAACTTATTTTACAAATTTTTAGAAGAACAAATTGAACAAGAGCTAAAGGTGGAGTTCTCTCAAAGAATTTACCATAATGGTTATTTTCCCAAAGCGATCTAGATATTGTAATCTATATCCATTTCATTTTAAGAATTGTTCTGGATTGATATGATTTTATCTTTTATCTTTTTTTTTTTTTTCATATTCACAAAAGTACTCGCCTCTCTGAGCAACCCAGGACCTGGAGGCTTTGCATCTTTGGATTTCTCCCCCACCGTGGGCGAAGAAATCCTTAGATTATTTGAAAAATTTTGAACGGGAGAATGACCAGAGGGGAGATTTGTACTAGATCTTGAAACAAGATTGATAATTTTCTGGGTTGTTGATCCTTCCGATTGTTTCGGATCAGCCGATTGAGAATGAGAGGAGGAAGAAGGAAAGCCCTCTTTATCCGGAGACTTCTTTGCTTTCGGAGCAAAGATTTTGGAGGTCAAAAAAATTTTGCTCTTGATGTTGCTGTCGCCAGAGAAAGCCATTTCAAATTAAGGAATCATTCACTAGCACGTAAAAGAACATGACATATTGGCAAGGTCAGGGGAAAAAGGAATCTTTATTCATCTCTTCATTAAATAGAAGTAGACAAGTCGAAGAAGAATTCGAGTCGTAATGTGCAAGTCTAAAAGTTTCAAAACTTAAGAGGTTAAAATTTACTCATTTACTCAGATTGTTTAAGAAATAGGAAAAAGAATAATATTGCACAAAAGTAATGTTTACTTCTTAAAATATTTCCTTTGTAAAATTTAATAATCAAAATTTTAATGTCATCAAACATAACACTCAGTTTAACGTGAGGCTAAGAATAATTTCTCCTGACCAAATTAATGGGGATCTAATAAAGAATTCTTTTTCACCGTATGGAAGAAATGTGACATGTTAAAATTCATAAATAGCAATGAGAAAGAGACAACTTCAAAGAAACAAAACAAAACAAAACAAAAATCTGGTATGTGATATGAGCAAAGAATCTCACGAAGAAGCAAACAAATTCAAATTGTTAAAGAGAAGTATCAAGCGTGAGCTGTCAACTTCTACTAGTTTTAAGAGGATATCACAAAGCCTGAATTACTAATTACAGACTAGTAATTTATTCCAAAACATGGAAGATATTGTTCTAAATTAAATGATGCACTTCAGGCAGGCAAGCATTGTCATTGTATCACAAATATTAGTGTCAGTTCTCGACTTGTTAAGTAATTTTGTCTCTCTCGCACATTTTTCTTAAGAAGACGTTGCGATAGAATATTACAAGTATCCGTCGTTTTCTAGCTAAGTTAAATCCAAAATTGTCAAGGGAGACCCACGTGACCCACAAGTTTGAATCTGTTTTTTGTTATCTTGGATGTTGTTTTCGAAATTTAGATGTATAATTTGGGTCTTATTTTCAATAGAATTAAACAAGACGAACATGTATTTTGTCTTTCAGCGTGATCTAATCCCAATTCCCAAACTTGACTACATATGTATGTTTCAGTTTAATCACAATATGTAAAATCTATATACAAAATCTATTTATGAAATTTATTTGATCGGAACCCAATATCCAACTTAAAATGGATTATATTTTCACCAACTGGAACCATGTCCCTCTTATTCAAGTTGAACAATTATGGCTAACGCTTTGTTTGTTTCACAAAATATTTTCAAAGGAAATCATTTTCTATAGAAATTATTTGTTTTCTTATGCTTAGGCATGCATTTAGAAAATATTTTTAGAACCAAATGAATTAAGGCTCATGACATCACACATATTCCTTTTTTAATAATAAATTATATATTTTTTAAAAAAATTATTATCATCTTCTTTTCAAAGCAAAAAAAAAAAAAATCATTTTACTCAAGTTTCATTACTTGATTAACATTTTGGATGGATTCAAGTTTCCGCTTCAACCGAACCCACCTCGTACATAGGGGTGGCAATTGAAATCGGTTAATCGAACCGCCTAATTCGATTTCGAATAATGGTTTGCAGTTTGATTTCAGTTTCGATTAGTAAAATCTAAAAATCGAATAAAATCAATTCGATTTCAATTATCAGGTCACGAATAACCAGTAACCGAAATCGATTATATGTTTCGATTTCTGGTTATCTACGATAAACCGATAACCGAAACTAATAATAGTTAGTTATTATATATTAATAATTATATATGTTAAGCAATTATATATTTGAAATTTACTAACTGATTATTTGTTTATTAATCAATTAACCGATTAGTAAACGAGTAATCGATTAGTATCCGAATCAAATTTACCGATTTTGATTATCCGGCGAATAACCGATAATGAACCAATTTCGATTTCGGATACTAATTTTTAAAATTGAACGGCTTCGGTTAGCGGATTTAAAAATCGATTTCGATTAACCATCAAACAAAACATGTGAGTAACCAAAACGTTGCCATCACTACCCATACATACCCTAGCTAAGTTGTACTAACTCATCAAAGAAGATAATAAAAGAGAACCACCTTGTCCAAGCCGTCATGGCCAATTAATTTGGAAAAATTAATGTATTGGAATTGTCAATGCAAGTATATAGAAATAGTAATAAAATCTTATCATAATCACTTTAATAGATATGCACATAAAAATGGTGCTTATTGTTCAATCAGTACAACATATTTACAAATTTCTGCGGAGGCATAAATTATGGAATTATCTGTACATGTGCAAGCCTGACCTCAACAAGTATGTCATGCCAAACTATGCCAGACAATAAATTTAGTTTGTACTAGCATGCATTTTTGTGGATTATCAGGAGAAATAGAAAATTTCTGGAGCAGTGGAGTAACATTGCTGGATTTGATTGTAATTCAATTAGAACCAAATTCTTCATTCCACCGCTCGAGCTCCTCCCACTTGCTCTTCTGTAAGCTCGGTCTGATAACCACCATTGCTTTCTGGAAATCTTCATATCTTAGTGGTCTCACCTGAAGTGCAAAAGGTTTTATTAGCTAAAGAAGCTATACAAGTATAATAAGTACATCATTTGCCCTTTCTATAAGCATGGATAAAGCAAAAAAAAGGAGGCCTGCTGCAAATAGATCTTTCTGTGGGTAAAATCCTTGTGAAATGACAAAGGAACAACTTGCTGCATTGCAAAAGCTTACGTTCCATAGGCATGAGTTATTAAATAAAATAATAAATAATTTGTTAGGCATATCCAAAATTCTGAACGAATTTGTTGAAAGCCTACATTGATTTGCAACAGATTTTCCAAAGACATGGCTACAACAATATGCATATTTAGCATGGTCGAGAAATATATACAAATAATCTATCATTTCAGTGAAGTTATTGTCGTTCAGAAGAGGAGAAAGAAACATATTTTTTACTATAATGTTATGATTAAGGCATAAATCAAATGCAAAAGAGAACTGACATACCTCATCAAATTATTATTCACTATTAAAACAAAAGGCGAACTATAATACAAAAGTTTGATTTTCACCTGACTTGCTTTTATAGTGAGAATCTGTGGACCCAATTCTCTGATAGGCATCATTGCAGCTTCTTCGCACAAGGCTTGCAAATCACTTCCAGAATACCCTGAATAAATAATCATACCATTAGGAAATAGAAGATGTCAAATATCTCAATACATATGGAATAAAGAAAGATAATACCATCGGTCATCTTGGCAAGTCTTTCAAGATCACTACCTGTACCATATAGTAGGTGTTATCAATCATCATATAAGAAACATAAAATGGAGTAAAAGAATGTACCTTTCTTATTTAGGAGAATTGTATTTTACACTAATTTTTGGCAGATATATTTACAAACGAAATAGTGATTGAATACTTACTAGGCAATGAATATGCTCGACCTTTCAGCTGATTTTTTAGCAGGAGTCTCCTGACATTTTCATCTGGTAGTGGGACATATATTCTCTTTACCTGATACATATTTTCATTGCATGACAAGAAAAGGTAAAAACCTTAATATGCAATCTATTTTTAGGACTTAGTGAGACTTATTAAGAAAATTTTTTGGAATACATGTGTTGTATATCACACCCACACTCAGGAGTTGAACTAATTATATAACTTGTTGGCCCAAGGGTTTCAACCTTGGCGACAATCTTTATTTTGATGATAACAAACATGTTCCTAATGATTTTACCAAGTTTTCAAGAGGGTGCAGGTTCAGTTTATCTAAAGTAGAGGGGATGCATGGATAAATTACCATATATTTAATAGAGTAAATACCAAAAAAAAAAATTTGGACATTTTTTCATTTTTAGCATAAACTTTTTCCGCTAGCAAAAAAAATACACGAACTTTCGTTCCGTTATCGTATTTAGCACGCACCATCATTTCTGACGGTTTTGCTGACCTGGACATTAACGCCGACAAAGTGGCAAATTTTATCCTACGTGAATTATTATTTTATTATTTTAATAATTTTATTATTATTTTATCATTAAAAAAAGTTTTTATCTTTTTTTATCTTTCCTATGCTTCCTCCTCATCTTCTCGGCCCTCCGCCCCTCCCCATCATCGACAGCCTACACCTGCTCAACCGCCACCCTCACCTCTCCCTCACATACGGCCTCGTCCTTTACCTCTCCCTCGGCGAGATGCCCACCGTCGTCCTTTCCTCCTCTCTCGCCGCTTGGGAGGCCTTGCGCACTCCACAGGTCGTCACCATCGCCACGCCAACTGCGCGACCCGGTGCCAAAGAGGTCGCGACCTCGGCAACCTCTTTGGCGGAGAGGTCGTGACCTGGGCGATCTCTCGTTTGAGATCGGCGAAGTCCCAAGGCTTGAAAAGGGTGCCACTGTAGGTCACCAAAGAGGGGAGGAGAGGAAGAGGGTGTGGTGGAGAAGACAACTAGGGAAGATGGTCAATATTTTAGTCAATAATAAAGTGTAAGTGGTATTATTTATTCTACATGGCTTCAGTCAAGGATAAATATTTGCCGCGTATTCTCCGTTAAGTGACACATCAGCTAAAACCGTAAAAAATGATGGTGCGTGTTAAACGAGATAACAAAATGAAAGTTGTTGTATTTCCTTGCTAACAGAAAAAGTCCATGCTAAAAATGAGAAAAGGTCTAAAGTTCGTATTTTTTTGGGTATTTACTCTATTTAATATGTAAACTCTTAAGGTCTGTTCGTTTCGCAAACTATCTAGTACAGAACAAGACTAGTTAGTACAATATAAGGTTGTATAGGATAGCATAAGAAATAATCCCCTGTTCGTTTAGCACGGTATTGGACATCAAATTTAGCAATGTTCTGTGTTCGTTTCGTATGATCACAACACATGATAAGACAATTTGACGAAAATATCCTCTGTACTATTTCTTGTTCTTTTCATCATATAAAGCATACCAGACAAGATCATATATTATTATAATAATAAAATATTCATTTGATTTAACATAATAATTATAAATCCAATTAATATGCTCTATTATAATTATATCACAAGTAGATTAATTAACTAACATGTCCTGACTTTAGAGTTTAGCAGGTAAAACATATTATATCATAGAAAATAAGAAATGAGTAAATAAGTAAATGAGTAAATGTTCTCTAATATTGATAAATCTAAAAAAAACATCATTCATAACACCTTCTAATCAAAATATAAATCTATTGAAATGTAACCTTTCCAAGTCGTGTTGTCGACGACGCTGTGAACGATGCGGCCATGCCGCCTCACTAGCTTAGAGTCGTCAATGATGTGGCCTCCCTGGCATAGCATCGTCAACGACACGACTTGGAGACCCTGATGTTGTCGACGACGCGGCCACACCGCCTCACATACTGAGTATACATACTTATATAGTGAGCATACTTGATTGCATAATAAGTATACATGATCTGATGATCATAGTGTTCTATTTGACTAAAGATCAATTTTTTATCCAAATATACTCTACAAATAGATATATCTGATTTCTATCAAAATATATTATCATTTAATCCAAATATACTATCTAAATATAGATATATACTCAATTTTTATCAACATATACTCTCTTTGAGTCCAAATATGCTCTCTTTTAATCCAAATATACTCTCTCTAAACAAAAATATATATACCTAGTTTCTACCAAAATATACTCTCTTTGGGTCCAAATATACTTTCTCTAAATATAGATATATACCCAGTTTCTATCAAATATATTTTCTTTTGAGTCTAAATATATTCTCTTTTGGTCCAAATATACTCTTTTTAAATATATAGATATACCCGTTTTTATTTTTGTCAAAATATACTCTCTTTAAATATAAATATACTCATTTTGGGGAAATCGGCATTCTTAGAAATTTTTTACATATAATCGATTTTATAAGTCAAGCATGCTTTGAGATCTCGAGCGGCTGAGATGAGTTTTATTCCGCCAAGATACTTTTGCGGTGAAAAAATATGAATTGTAAATATGAACAAGGTTATTGTTTGTCATTTTCAACCCTTTACTTGTACCAAAGTAACAGGCCATTCTTACTCTAATCTGGAGTAACAAGAAAATGGACTTGGTGTACTATCCCGAGACATTATTCTTATCTTGCCCATGTCTATGGTATGTTTTTGCAAACGAACACGGGACAACAAGTGTGGTCCAGTGTTGTACCTTAAAATTATGTGAAACGAGCATACCCTTGATAAAAAAAATTATCTTACTTTGATAATTTAATTTATATAATAAAAAACAATATTTTATTGTTGGTTTGAAACTGGTTTGGCCAGTTTGGTTCAATAAATTGAACTGAACCTACCCCCACTTGTTCCAGGGTTCCGTTTGATTTTTAGACCATGATGCTGGTACAACCTATTCTAACTTATGTAGGATGTTTTTTGGTGAGGAAGAAACATTTTATTTCACAGCTCGCCAAAAGAATTCCGTAAATCTCCACTTTAAACATCATCATCATAGTACAATACTTTTGGCGAGCTCTGAAATAAAATGTTTATACTTTTGGAACTCCACCTTTAGTTCCCCCTAAAAAATCATTACTCATTTATTCGTTCTAGTTTTTGAACAGGTCTCTCGTGTTGTTTCAGTCTTCGTCTCAATGTTCTCAATGTTGATTTTAGTGATAATTGTTAGATATCCCACATCGGGTGGTTATAAGTGTAAAGTGCTCCTTATAATGACTTGGACAATCCTCCCTTTGAGAGCTAGGTTTTGGGGTGGAGTTAGGTCCAAGTCCATTTTCTTCAATGAGAGCCACCAGTCTTGCGATATTGGGCTACTCGCAGATGTCCAGTCCTGCAAACTTCACGCTCTAGACCCCCGCATGAGTTCGGCCCCGAACGTGAAGAGGGTGTGTTAGATATCCCACATCGACTGGTTGTAAGTGTAAAGTCTCCTTATAATGACTTGGACAAACCTCCCCCTCAGAGCTAGCTTTGGTGGAGTTAGGTCCAAGTCCATTTTCTTCAACAATAATAAACTAGGAATTAATATTTTATCAAGAAGTAATTTCAAGTTTCAAGTTGATAAGCACTAGATCAACGTGAAACTGAAAAAACAAGAGGACGTTGATCATTCTTGGATATGAAGAATAAGTTTGTGAATTTTAGAAAGATAGTAAAATCCTTGAGTTGCATTTGTGCATTTTGGGTCCACCCTTCAATTGGCCGGCAGACGATCGGCCTTCGACCAACCATCAATGAGCGGCACAACGAATAGTTTTCCAACCGTTGTAACCCGTTCTACCCGATCCATTTACTTTTGTTTCCTTATAAATATGGTTTCGTGCCTTAACCTCTACTGAACCTTAACGAGATATCCTTAATTCTTGATGAGAATTATTTGAGTCATTCTTGTGAAACCTTAGTTTTAAACTTCTTATTTCTTAATCGAGCCTTTGATAACATTGTTTCATCATCAAAGTATTGTTTTGTTTATTTATTGCTCCGTTTTAATTACAATATTGGTTTATTTTTGTATAATTTTAAGCTTGTTATTGACCTAGGGTGTAGATCTTGGGATTTGAGTGGTTGCCTTGATGTAGAGACATAAGTCCACTTGGGTATACTAGGCTAGTATTATTATCCTTGGAGATTGAGGTGTTGGAAGTGCTCTATCCTTGGAGAGAGGATTAGTGTCTTAGCTTGTAAATCCTCTAGGAGGAAATAATACTTTTTAGTAAACTCGATTGAAATCCTAAGCGGGGGAGCTTAGCTAGTGGATGTAGGGTTGGTTAGAAGCTGAAATAGTATAAACTTATTGTGTTAGCATTGGTATCTTTGCTTTGGCTTCTGCTTGTTATTTGAATTTGTCATTTGCACTATCAAAAATTGATAAAATTGAAATTTAGGTTTAATTCTTAGGTACAAACTATTCACCCCACCTTTTGTGTGTCATTTCCTGTCACCTCTCTAATTGATTACTATGCCTACTATTTTCTTTTTATTTCTCAAAATTCCTACTTGTATTTGTATTTTCTCCAGTACAGACCTACACATTCAGTCATCAAAGTCTAACTAAGTCATTAAGAAAAAGTAAGACAAATCAAGATCTTAGGCGGATATAACTCTGTGTCCCAAATTTCTCTAGGTGTGTGAACATTAAACTCACTAGTCTTCGCAGAACAGCGTCATCCAACTCTTGTGGCTTGTTAGTTGCACCTGCAAGAATTTTTCCACTTAAAAATATGTGTATATACTGCAATGGTTAGATAAAGTTGAAGGAGCTAGATGTCAGTTGAAAAAATAAAAAGGAGATATATGTTCTCACCAATTACAATTACCAAATCATTCTGATTAGAAGTCACCCCATCAAATTGGACTAGGAACTCTGACTTCAGCCTTCTACTTGCATCGTTCTCATTAGCTACTCTAGTAGATAAAACACTATCTATCTGTGCAATATAATAATTATTTAATATTGAATGTTAGTATCAATTAATATGATTTTTTCAGTTTTTTGTATTAGATGAAACAGAGGACTCAGAAATAGGGCATAAAACAAAACGACTTAAAAACAAAGGTTAAAACAATAACACAAATAACTGGCCAGAAACGTGTTCAAGAATAAAAGAATAACTTTTATTTAGTAACAATTTCTTGCAATGCTTGAAAAATTTTCAAGCCAGTTGGAAGCAATTTCAGTATATTGTATTCTCATAATTTCTGCTGACGAGGATTAAAAAATATAAACTATACAGGACCCATATGAAAACAAACCTTCAAAGTAAATATACAGAAGTTCTTCAGGACTGGGGTACAAAGAGTCGCCCATCTCCTGACTGTCTGCCAGCAGTTTTTGTTTAATTAATTTCCTAATTGACCAAAAGCACTAACATGCAGTGCAAGATTATAACTCACTATAATTTCTGCCTCCTATGTAGTATCCTCAATGAAACCAGATTTAGCAAATATCTGTGGTCCAAGGAACATGATGCTATTTTTCAGATTCCTTGCTTGGTCACTCAAGAGTAAAGAACTATGCAACTGACTAGTCATCTAGAGAGGAAAGCTAAAGGTAGGACCCAAAACTTGGATCATATGTTAAGTTACAGGTCAAGGAAGGATTCTCCTGGCAGTAGATCAGCATTGTCATGTAAGCTACTCAGGATATTATATGAAATGGTTTTCAGGATTCATGCACTTCGCTGGCAATATTGTTTAATTTGATGACGAGCATTACAAACATCAAAAAACAAGTTTTAACAAAGGAAGTAGAATATAATGCATGGATGGATTTTTACTTAAAGCTAAATAACTAGTGGTGTTGCAAATAATAATTAGTACCACCAGATTTACTGGGATAACTATTTATAGATTGTTATTCTATAAATCAGGAAGTGTGATTACTAGTAGGCCCTAATAGAATATTGTTCTCTCCACCACTTTACATACTTATTTCCTTTTTCTGTACATAATCCTCCCTTTTCACACTGTTATAAAGCAAACAAGTTTAATATATGCCTTGGCTTCCTTCAGCTGACTTTTGTCATAAGCTGTATAGTCTTCAAGCTTTCCTTAATTTGAAATTCCTCATACATTTTCCTTTATCCCTTAAAATCAGAAAGGTCAACATTGATATACCCTATCATGTTCTGATTTAAGGTCCCATTCTGATAATCTCAACAAACATTGCTTGTCTCCTAGTGAAGAGGACTAGGCATTCAGAATATGTGATCAAATAAACAAATCTAACATTTTCTCCATATCTGATAGGAACAAATGATAAACTAGAATAAGAAGCAAATAAAGCATAGATCTAGGAGTAACATACTTCATCCATGAAGATAACAGATGGCTGCCTTGCAACAGCAACCTCAAAAAGAGTCCGAACAAGCTTTTCAGCTTCTCCAACCTATTTCACCAATTATCCAGATTCCAGAATGACAACTTATTATGGTCAAATTTCAAGATAAGCAACACATAAAACCTTTACATCACAATCTAATGAGAAGATCATCACCCATTTTGAAGTTAAAGATGAAGCTGAAACATTAAAAAATGTTGCTTCTGATTCTGATGCAACAGCTTTGGCAAGCATTGTTTTCCCATTGCCAGGTGGACCAAAAAGGAGCAAACCTATATTTAACAAATTTCACCTCCAAAAGTTAAGGATAATTTGTATGCAAATTTTGGATTAAAGAGCAACTGCTAAAGAGGTAAAGATGCACCTCTAGCTGGCTTACGAAGGCCGGTAAAGAGGTCTCTTCTTTTAGTTGGTAGAATTACCATTTCCATGAGAGTTTGCTTGGCTTTATCAAGACCAGCTGAATATCAAACAATAATATTTTTTATATTATGAATAACTTTGTACATACAGTAAAATTGTATTCTTACAATTTCCTACCAACATCGTTCCACTTAACAGCAGGGCTCCTATCCACTATTACTGTGTTTATCATTTCAACTAGTTGGGAATCATGATTTCTGGATTCTTGAACAGGCTTTGAGCTTCCGCTAATATTCTTCTGATTTGCATTCATCTGATGACTACTCCTGAAACTTGGCAAGTTTTTTGTATTTTTCTTTACATTGGAAACTGTAGTCGATATAGGTTTACTTGAAGTATTGCTTTGGGAGGTCTACAGAGTTATATGCAGAAGATAAGTTAGAGAAAAGAAACGACGATATACATGTCCAATACTATAATAGAAAACAAACATATGTACACAAGATAGTGCAAAGAAAAAAGTATAGGCTTATACATGAACATGTCCACACATATAGTTTTCATATGCCCCTCCCAAAAACGATGGTCATATTCAGGTTATCAACCTTAGTTTGATATCTTCACTTAGGTGCATACTTGTCGACCAGCTAGGTATTAGAAATTTAATTCTACTAGTTGCTCAGTTTCTCTTCCATAAGTCAGTCAATAGGTCTATCCAATCAAAATTGTCTGTGGTTGTTCATTTTGTAATCCTATCGACTTTTTTTTATTGCCCAACCATTATTGCCTTCTTAACCCAGCTAAGAGCTTTGTTGAGCATATTAGAAAGTTTCATCATGTCAATTTTGGACATGCAAATTTATGGTGGTGGTGCTGCACGCCATGGTGCTGCTCTGCTCCCATACCGGGCTATACCGCCCGGTATGGGCTAGTGTACCGCCGTAAAGAATAAATACCGGGCGGTATGCCCGGTATTTATCGATACATCCGGTACTAGGTGCCGGTTTCTTAAAAAACTGGTATGTAGCGCCCGTACTGGGGTGTACGGTATGCATTTTAAAACCTTGATAATATGTAATTTTATCAAAATAAATATAAAAAATATGGTTTCAGTACATGAGAGGCTCCTTGCCCATGTAGGGGCAAGGTCTAGAAGAGAGTTAAATGCATGCATCTTTATCCTTGCATAATAAATAAGCTATTTTCAAGAATCAAACGATTCAAACCCCACTCCTGCTCATATTGTTGTCCTAAAACCTATTGCGGTGAGGCTCATCCTACTTGTACAGTTGTACATCTAGCATTAGTATGTGTTTCTTTTGAATAAGTTCTTCCAACAAGTTTATGAATAATATATTAATCAACCTTAAATAAACATATAGATAACTTAAATAAACAAGTTAAGCTTGTGCAAATCATGTTCTTCAAGCTCATACCCAAACTGGATCTTCTTTATCAGCTCCAATTTGATTCAAATTTGATCATTACTGCCATTTCATTCTGAATTGGCAATATGCATGTCATAGCATGCTTTTTACAAGATACTCTGAAATTCTAAGATTATAGCATTATTTGCAAAACAAAAACTCTAACTAACCCCTTTATTCTGATAACATTTACAAGATGATGAACAGTCTGACTGGACATCATGTTCAGCAACCAATCAACCATCTTAAGGTTTTCATTTGCCTGATATAAATGTATTTTGTTTTGTTTCAGTAAGTACTGTATAGAACGAACACCTAAAATTAATATGCTGCAACTTTTCAAATCTCTAGTTAAATTATCGAGTACACGAAATCTAACATCTATCTCTACTCTAGAATTGCACTAAAAAATAATAAACTTATCTTGTGAAAGTAATGCCAATGTGTGAATGCATGAAGCAATCTGACTTGCAATTAGATATGACTCACAGTTCAGCCAAGGATGCATACCTTAGTCGATGGCCCTGCTTGTCATAATGTAGAAGAAGAAATAAGATGGTTAATACTCTTGAAAAGGAGGACATGGATGAAATTGGTTGAAGCTATACCACAACATCTTCTGTTTTCCTTTAAAAGATTTACCTGTCCTCTGTATTAGCACCTGCAGTCTTTCCGCAACTTGATCCTGCCATTTCGATATCTTTTGTCGATAGGCATTGACCTGAACTTGCTCCCTGCATAAGCCCAACACCAGCATGGGTTCAGAAGAGATCTCTCCCTCTCGAATAACATCAATCAGAGACAAATCCTGCAGAACCACGCACCTCGACGAGAGGGCATCGGGGACTCGGGCGGCCTTGGCCTCCAGCATAACGCGCTGCGCGTTGCGGTAGTGGGCGATGGCGTCGTCGGCGAGGCCCCACTCCTCGGCCCGGACAGCTTTGTCGATCTCCTCCTTGGCGAGCTCGAAGTAGCCCTTGAGCTTGAGGGCGACGCGCTCGGCGACGACTGACGGCGGCGCGGCGGAGGGCGGGGACTCCGTGGGGTCGGGAGCGGGGGTGGGCGGAGGGGGGCGGTCAGAGGCTGCTGCGGGAGAGAGTAATTCAGAGAAGGAATCGACGAGATCACGGAAGAGACTCATCGGCAAGGAGAGGACGATCTCGATCGGGTCGGGAAATCGATCACTTGCTAACGAGGGAAAGGGGAATCGTTACAGCCTAACTCAACAAAATGACGCAGCTTCAAACGAGTGGGACAGAAGAAACTAGAATCGTATTTTTCCTAACCGGATGTTGATGGCTCCGGTTCACTAATTTACTGATCCGATCCTCGATAAATAGTTAAAGTGTTTTTATATTTTTAATTAACATATATGTATTCATTAAAAATTATAAACAAGTATTGCATTTTATGTATGTATTTCAAAACATGTAGATGTTATATTTACATTTTATCATTATTGGAATTTTGTTTATAAAATAAGAAAAAAGGGTTTAGTATAAATAGGTATATTATATTATATTAATTACAATGGGCTTATTCTTGAAACGGGTTTATTTTTCCCATTTTAGCAAATCATTGATCATATCAATTGTTTATCCCGTCTATATTATGGATTGGATAAGAAATATTATGATTTTTTGAGCTTAGTTTTATTTCTAAGAAACCCGATAAATATGTTCTATATAATAGCGAGCGATACGACCCTTATCCTTGTGGACGAGCTCATGGAAGCCACGATTCACGCCAATCCATTCTCCCTCCGCCTCTCCTCGTCTTTTCCCTTGTTCCCATCTCCGTCGCCGTCACCGTTTCCGTGCCGATTGTGGCGATCTCGAAACCCTAAGGCCTCGATCCGCGCTCCCCCTCCCGGGTTCGACTACAAGGCTGAGATGCTGCAGGACTCACGGTCCGCGGTGGCCGCTGCGCACCCAGAGCTGATGGACCTGGTGGAGGACGGCGCCCTGGTACTCGTCGATAAGGGCCGGTTTGGCCCCGTTCCGAGCTGGAGAGCCGAGTTCGTGGAGCCGGAGGTCATCTGGCTCATAGGGACATCACACCTTTCGGAGAAGTCCGCGTTGGATGTGGAGCGCGTCGCGAGGGCTCTAAGGCCGGACAACGTCGTGGTCGAGCTCTGTAGGAGCAGGCAAGTTAGTTTTTTTGTTCGAATTCTTGATCCGTTTCCCCCCCTTTTTTTCTCTGTACTTCTAATGAATGGTTGTGCGTGTTCTGCGCTCCTATCGTGTGTGATGATGAGTGTGTGGAATCCTGACCTGATATGCCGGGGAATTATTTCAGTTGGTGAAGGAAGATTCAAACTTTACAATGAAAAATAGAAACCGAATTAACTTTGTTTTCTTTTTCATTGCGTAATAGAACATCATGATTGAGGCATCAGTTTAGTAAGTAATAGGTTTTTGATGGATCACGTGGTTCCTAATTTTGAGCTCTCTGAAATTTGTGTATTGCTTTCAATAAGACATTTTAGTTTGCCTCTTTAATTTTGATTAATAGTTTAGGGTGGAAAAATACTAAAATGAACACTGCGATATATAGATCGATTGTTTTAGCATTCAATTTTGTTTTTTACTTATTAATATTTTTGTATATTAATTATTTCAGATGATTTTCTTTGTTATTACTTATTTATGTGTTCTTCAAGTTCTTTTTGGGAGAAAAATGAATAGTTGTATTTGTGATAAGATATGAAAAATCTAAGTGCAAGAGGAAGAAGTGAGAGAAGGTAAAATAATGTACAAGTAAGGAAAGTTGGGCCCACCTCAAGACTCTCACTTATGATTCTTTGAGGAAAAGGTCAAATTCTATTAAGGTTGGTTGCTGATCAATAATTTTGGCTGGAAGAGAGATGAGCTTACGATAAATTATTATTATGTATTTATGTGTGCGTTTGCTTCAAAGTCATGTTACTTTACAATGTATTTATGTGTTTTGAACACTGCTTTTTTTCGGATCCCTTTTCAATTTTTCTTAGTTGATTTTACCTCTGGTGGGGTTCATGAATTTTCGATAACAAAATTATCTTTTTTGTTGGCTAACTTGTATGATTGCAGAGTCAACTTTCAGAGCTGGAATAATGTATGCATCTACTAGTGAGGAGGTTCCTTCTTTAAAATCAAACATGTTTTCCTTAAGTGGGGCTAAATTCTTTGGAGCCATCAGTCGCAGCATAAATTTGGGTCAGTAATTCGTGGATTGCAAATTGTAGTTTTCTTCATCTAAAGATGAAATACTTCTGTACTCTGGGTGAAGAGATGTTAAAAGGTTTTTGTACAGGTGGACAGAGTGCTCTTGCTTTGCGTTTGCCACTAGCAATTTTTTCTTCCAAGATATCTTCTGGTGCAAATAGATCTTTTGGAGACGAGGTAGTAGAAGTCTGCATCCTCATATAACTTTACCTCTTCAAACAAATTTGACATTTCCATTATTGTTTTCAGTTCCGTGCTGCTCGGAAAGTTTCTGAAGAGATTGGGGCTCAAATCGTTCTGGGAGATCGCCCAATTGAGATTACTGTATGTACAGCTCATTCTAAATTTTTAGTGGTTGTTTCCCCCTCTGTTTTCCCATTAGAAAAGTTGTACATACTGTTCAGTCATGACAATGAGACATAAATTTTTGTCACGGTTGAGATGAAATCAGATTCTGGATTCTTCTTTCCTTTTCAGCTTGAGCGGGCTTGGAGTTCGCTCACATTAAGTGAAAGAATGAGATTAGTTTTCTCACTTTTTCATGGAATATCTTCATCATCATCTGAACTTCCAGAAAGTGATAAGAAGGTCCTTACACAACTTTTTCATAAATTGCTTTTATCTTTGTAACATCATTGCATATAGTTCTTTCTTTTTTCATATTTGACTATAATAAACTGTATTCCTTTTGCTATCCATTCTTTATTAAGGTCAACTGCTATAGTGGGCTTTCATTGTTTTATGTATTTTGGCAAACATTCTGATTTGTTTGTATTATTCTTCAAACATGGCAATAGTAAATGCAAGGATTGATGTATTTCTTATAAATATCAGGTTACTTGTTTCACTCGTAACAGATCCCTTGAGAAATGCACAAGACTTATTTTCTTGTTTTGAATTAACCAATTTTTGGTTATGGTACAGTATAGTAGGTTCCACAGATTTCTCAAATAATAAGTTCATGTTTGGTCGAAATGACTTTTGGTGTTTTTTATAGAAACCAAGGTTCCAAATACCGTAAATGTACTGGTATTTTGGAAACCCAGTACTCAGTACACCTGTCATGGGCTAATTGTTTTGTGCGAAAGAACTCGTGCGGACCCTTGCATCCCGTGCAAGGGAAACCTATCGTCCCGAATTGGGCTTCCCGACTTAACATCGCAGGGCATGCGTTTGCCATCATAACAACCTCAAGCACCATATCCGCGCCCCTAAAAGATCATGTTGGCCGAATAATATTGAAGGCGTAAAGTAAAACGACATTTACAGGACTATGGACACAAGAAAACATAAAATCGGGTGTAGGGCGAGATTCGCAAGTTGTTTTATGCAAAGATCGAGTGGTCTTTGCCCAAGGCAACCGCTTTATTTGCCAACACTCCCCTATATTATACATGAGACCCCTAATCCCCAAGTGTCATCCCCAAGGTTCCCAAAAGCACGAGGAGCATGACAAAATCGTGGCCAGCCGAGATGGTGATTTTTCATGGCCACGGCCATGCAGAATGCAGGAAAACTTCTTCGCTTAGCCGCAGTGCATCGTTCTCGCTCCTCTCGACATTCTCTCCTTCGCTTGTGCAGTACAGCACCGTTTGCCCAGCCATGGCTAGAGAAACGGACATGTTTTGCCCAGTTTGCCTAGCCACGGGCTGAAATGCGCACCAAGCACTGAATGACCTCGAAATGCATCCAACTCGTACCGTGGGACGTTGAGGGTCGCACAAGGGTTATTACAAGACCCTTGCGAACTATAAAGAAAGACAAAATTACATGAACTCGCTAACATATTTACAAATATATAGGGAACATTCCGCCATGATTCGTCGTTGCTCGGGCAAATCGAGAAGTCCTTAACATCCTCCCCCACTTCAAGCTTCGACGTCCTCGTCGAACTCGCCTCGGCCGCACCGCCTTTTTGTATAGGTTGCAATTGCTAAAGTAAATTATTCACAAATAGTCAAAGGGAACACCGCCTGAGTATCGACGCGCTGCAGTGGGGCCGCGACATGTCGAGTTTCGCCGTGTGAAGTCCGCCACTAGGAAATGACTACTTGGAATATCGTTGAGTTTCATCATCTCCCGTAGTTGCGAGAAAGAGCTATGAGATTCCCAAACTCGTTGCTGCTAGGCAATGAGGGTTCTAGACTTGTGGTGCAAACGAGCGTCGTTGAGCAACGTTCACTTTGATGGATATCGTGAAATGGCTACTTGTTGCTGGGGTCCCAGACTTTGTGGGGGCACACGAGCGCTATTGAGCAATGCTTGCGTGAAGGAACTCGAGAAATGGCTACTCAATTCACCAAGTCTCATTTTTGCTGAGCAATGGAAAGTCCCAGACTTGATGAGCATACGAGCGCCGTTGAACAATGCTCGTCTCATATGACATTTGGGTGTCGTTGTGCAACACTCAAGTGTTGAGTAGTTCCTTGGCTGCACCACACTAGAGCATTGCCTCTACCGCTGCTTTGAGCCGATCATTGCTTGCTCACTCGCCCCCCACAGGAGTCATGGTGCCCTCCTCCAAGCCCATATCAACGAGCTTCAAGTCTTACGAATCACTGCTTGCTCACTCGCCCCCCGCAGAGGTCATGGCGCCCTCCCCCGAGCCCATATCAACGAGCTTCAAGTCTTACGCTACTCCTCGAACCACGACTTGAGCAATTTTCTCCAATTGAGTTACGACGTTCGCCGCCAACTCTCCGCACTAAGAGCATTGCTGCCACACCACAACTGTTCTTCACTAGTGCTTGTTTCAGACGTGTCACTCTTGAGCCTTACGAGCCCATTTGCTCCGTGCATGAACAAACTTGCGTCTTAAGAGCAATCTGCTCTGCGCACCAACTTGGCATCTCACGAGCCATTGGCTCTGCGCTGCGTCTTAGGGTCATCCGCCCTGCACACCGACTCAACGTCTCACGAGCCATCTGCTCTGCGCTGCGTCTTAGGGGTCATCCGCCCTGCACACAAACTTGGCGACTCACGAGCCATCTGCTTTGCGCTGCGTCTTAGGGTCATTCGCCCTGCGCATAAACTTTGCGTCTTATGAGCCATCTGCTCTGCGCACGCAACTTAAGAGACATTTGCTCTGCGCTCAAACGACTTTCCGTCTTTGGGCCCATCTAGTCTGCGCACTAGTCACTGCAAAGGATCTGTTGGATGCTTGCCTCGCTCTGATACCAACTGTCACGGGTCAATTGTTTTGTGCGGAAGACCCGTGCGGCATCCTTGCATCCCGTGCAAAGGATAAGCCTACCGTCCCGAATTGGGCTTCCCGACTTAACATCGCAGGGCATGCGTTTGCCATTATAGCAACCTCGAGCGCCGTATCTGCGCCCCCAAAAGACCATGTTGGTCGAATGGTATTGAAGGCGTAAAGTAAATCATTTACACGACTATGGACACAAGAAAATATAAAACCGAGTGTAGGGCGAGCTCCGCGTGTTGTCTTAGGCGAAGATCGAGTGGTCACACGTCCGTTGCTTCGCTCGCGCAGTGCAGCACTGTTTGCCCAGCCATGGCTAGAGAAACGAACATGTTTTGCCCAGTCCCACGGGCTGAAATGCGCACCAAGCACTGAATAACTTTGAAATGCATCCAACTCGTACTGTGGGACTCTGGGGTCGCAGAAGGGTTATTACAAGACCCTTACGAACTATAAAGAAAGCCAAAATTACATGTACTCGCTAACATATTTACAAACATATAGGGAACATTCTGCCATGATTCGTCGTTGCTCGGGCAAATCGAGAAATCGCTAACAAGGCGGTACCGGGTGTACCGATATATACCACCCTTACCGGGCGATATTTTTCATATGCCGACCGTATCGGGCGGTATTTGCAAGGTACCTGAAGGTACCGGCCAGTATGGGAGCTGTGCCGTGCTGCAGCCGCTAGGCTACTGCAGCAGCTACTGACCCATGTTGCCTTGTGCAGCATGCTGTTGACAGCAAACAAAGCTTGCTTGCGTGCATAAGCAGTGCCGCCGTACCAAATCGATGCGTACCGGTATGTACTGGTACTGGTCAAACACCGGTATCGGTACCGAATATGAGATTTTGAACCTTGATAGAAATATTCACTTATTTCATTATCTACTGCATCTACTTTTTTAAGTGGTATAATCACATGCATAATGCGTCAAAATGCTACTCACATATTCAGATGTCTCATCCGAATGCATTTCCGGATTTTGAACTTGATGATGTGTATTCCTTGAAAAGATATGAATATAAATAGTTACATTGTCATGTTGTTTTATAGCCTATATTAGTGTACCTTAATGATCTAGCATTAGATCAATCGAGTGGTATAATTCAACATTTTCTTTTCTCCTACTTTGGCCTCTTCTAGTCACAATCTGCCAACACATTTTAAATGTTCCAATTACTGCTTCTAGTACTTATTACAGTGCTCGAGATATTGGTTGACCCCTTTAGTTTTTGATTTCTACGAGATCTTGTTGTTTTTAGTTGCTAGTTGTGTTCTGGTGTAGTACTTAAGGAGTCATGAGTTATTTTCACTCCAGCTGGTTTGTTGTTGTTAGGTAGAAAATGGGTCTTCCTGCAAGGATTCAAAAATCCAAACGCCAAAAGGAAAAATATCAAAACGAATAAATCTAGAAAACACAAAGAACATCAAAATTTTTGTGGTTCGGCCCAGCAGGGTACCGGACCTACTCCACGGGGAGAAGATGACACTTGATTTTTATTAGATAGAGGAGGAAACACGACAACTATACTGTAAAAGAAAAATATTGCCTGGACTAGGATATTTTTCTACACCCCGGAATTTGGATTCCTACTTCTGCCTGTAAATTGTGGATGCAACGTCCTTGATCTTCTTGCTTCTGCCTGAGACAATGTGAAGGGGATGAGAGCTGCCGGAAAGGAATCTTGCTCGAGAAACGAAGTAGATGGGATGGACGGGGTGATCTCAAACTTTGATAATAAACCTCCTTTTATAGGGAAAAAGGAACCGGTGATATGCTCATTCTTTGAGAGGTTTTTGGAAAAAATCTCGTTGCATGAAGATATTCTAGGTGAGTTGTTCGCTCCTCATTCGATGACTCTTTCAATTTGACCTAGGAATATGGTACAGTAGAAGGATTTATAATTGAAACTTCAATTCTTTATTTGAACATGTAATTGAAGGCGGTGGAGAATTGAACGGGTGCGTGTAGCTTTAATTCCTTTGACCGGTCAATCTGCATAAAATATATCATCATAGCAACATGTGCAATTGAGGCACCACGTGCCGCAGCACATGGTGCTTGAAAAAAAAAAGGGCTTGGCTCACTTGGGCCTGGCCGAGCCCACAAGAAGAGCAATTCTTTTTTTGTTTCTCTTTTTCTTTTCATGATCCAACTTTAAAATCTGGCACATTTCGAATGGATTCGGATTAAATTGTATCAACTCACAATTTTCTCCTTTGATGAGATTTGAGCCCGATGTAGCCTTCTCCTCTTCTCCCAAGAGCCCTGTAGGTCTAACCTATGCCTTGAATTAGTCTGACCAAGTTGAGGCAGTGATCAAACTTGGCCGTCGGTAGAACTTTAGTCAGCATATTTGCACGATTGTGAGCCATGTCAATTTTCTGAAGCTTTATTTCTCCCTTTGAAATAATATCCTTGATGAAATGAATCTTACATCCATGTGCTTCGTCCTTTCATAGAACATTTGATCTTTTGACAGATGAATTGCACTCTGACTGTCACTATGCACGACTATGTCTCCATTTTGAGAAGTTAGTTCTTTTATCAGGTTCTCAAGCCAGATTGCTTCTTTAATTGCCATGTACTCCGCTTCGATGGTGGAGAGGGCGATAGTGGATTGTAGGCCGGCTTTCCAACTTATTGCAGTTCCGTCTATAGTGAAGATGTAGGCGGTGATCGATCTCCTCTTATCAATGTCACCAGCATAGTTTGAGTCTGAATATCCTGCAAACGATTCATTATTTCCACCGAAAACAAGATTGGCTTTAGAAGTACCTTGTAAGTACCTCCCAATGTGTTTTTCTCGGATATGCCATGTACCGGCTCATAACACTTACTGCATGTGCTATGTCTGGACGGGTACAAATCATGGCGTACATAAGACTGTCAACTGCGCTTGTATATGGTAACTGTGACATACCAATTCTTTCTTTTTCATCTTTCGGGCATAGCAATTCTGACAATTTGAAGTGAGCGACAAGAGGAGTTTTGACTGATTTTGCTTCTTGCATGCCAAAGCGTTCAACCACTTGCATTACATAAGTCTCTAGTGTTAGGTATAGCTTTCTTGCTTTGCGGTCTCGCTTTATCTCTATCCCAAGGATTTTTCTTGCAGCCCCAAGGTATTTTATGTCAAATTCAAGGTTGTCAAAAGCGTTAAGCGCACTCAAAGCGCAAAGGGTCCATATCGCCCGAGGCGCAAAGCGCAAAAAAAGCGCGCGCCTGACTAAAATAAGGCGCGCCTTACTAAATTCAAATAAAATATAGAAATTAAGCATAAGTCATAACTCATAAGCAATATAACATACACCAAACAATGATAGCAAATCAAACAATATGAATCCAACATGTACCAAGCAATATAACATACACCAAAGTGACCAAACTACATGAATCCAACATATACCAAGCAATAATAGCAAATCAAACCACAGTTACTACTTACTACATGAATCCAATTATCTAAATTAAAGAGACACAATCACACAAGTACACAACACATCAAATAAAAATTAACTTGAGTCTCAAATCAAAATGCAAGAATTCTAAAGACTTTAATTTAGTGATTCCTCTAATCTCTAAAGCTCAAGCCTCATCCTTGGAGTCCTCATCAGTCATCACTAAAGTTGTCGTCCGTATCACCACCATCCGACTTATTTGCTTCAACATCTTCTTCGGTTTCATATGAATTCGCCTCGCTTTCACCAAGATCAAATCGAGTTGAGCCTTGTGAACTTTCTGGATGAGCGCTACTCTTTCCATGAGATGACTTAGTATGTTTCCTAGACACTCTAGTGGGTTCCCCAACTCCCGATGCTCTAGCTACAAGACCCCACGTCAAGCCTCCTCCACCTTCATCATCACTAAGAAAAACCCCTTCATTTTCAGCAACTTCATCATTCCCTTCACCCATTGTTCCTAACAACCACTCATTGCTATCATCAATGTCCTCCAAAGCAATCGGATCCATGGTATCCTTGCAATCATAGCGAGCCTTAAGCGCTTGATTGTACTTCACAAATACTAGATCATTAAGCTTCTGCGCCTCAAGCTTATTTCTCCTCTTGGTGTGAATCTATATAATCAAAAGAAAATATTACAATTGATAAGAATGATTGTAAGCATAAACATGTTGAAAACTTGAAATGTTAACTTATAAGTTAAAACTAATCACCTGCTCAAATACACTCCAATTTCTTTCACACCCAGATGCACTACATGTGAGGCTAAGAATCTTGATGGCTAGTTTTTGCAAATTGGAAGCGGTGCTCCCGTACAAACTCCACCATTCAGCTGCCATGGAAATAATTCAAAAATTAACAATCAACTTGAGCAAAGCAAAGTAAATTAAGAATGAGGTGATAAATTTTACCCGGTGCCTTCATCTTTCTAGTTTTGATCGCCAAGGGAAACCCGAAAAGACCTTCGGCCTTCTTATATAACGACAACTCATCCATTATCTTCACTTGCACATTTTGATCCGAAACCAACTTTTCTATACAAGCATAAATGCCACTTGTGATTTCGGAATCAAATTCTATATTTGGATCATCATAGAAGAACCCGGGATTCAAAAAATGACCCGCCGCATGCAATGGATGATGGAGTTGGCATTCCCATCTGTCATCGATGATCTTGAATATGTCTTTGTATTTCTCCTCTCTTCCATTGAAAGCACTCGTGATTGCTTCCTTTGCTCTATCCATGGCTTCATATAAATAGCCCATTGCCGGTTTCCTTTCATTGTCGACTAGACGAAGGACTCGAACAAGAGGTCCCATTGCCTTAAGGATGTATACAGTATTGTTCCAAAAGGAAGGCATTAACACCGTTTCAGCTGAACGCTTCCCCTTTGCCTCCTTTGCCCACTTGCTAGAAACCCATTCTTCCGAGATGAACATTGCCCTTAGTGAGTTCTTGTGCTTGTGGATGCTTTTGAGTGTGAGATAGCATGTGGCAAATCTTGTTTTTCCAGCTCTAACAAGATTAGCTTGCTTTGTGAACTTCCTCATCATATTCAAGACAAACACATGGTTATATATATAACCTGTCAAAGCTACGGCCCTTGTCAAAGTTCTTGAAACTAATGGAATTTTCCCAATATCTTCTAACATGAGATCAATGCAATGTGCAGCGCATGGAGTCCAATATAAGTGCGGCCTTTTAGCTTGAAGAAACTTGCCCGCCAACTTAAAATTAGAGCCATTATCGCTAATGACTTGCACAACATTAGCTTCTCCCACATACTCCACAAACTCATCTAGCAACTCAAATGTCTTCTCACCGTCTTCGAATAGGAAGATGCATCAATGGATTTGACAAACATGCTCCCTGCAGGACAATTCACCAAGAAATTAATGATGCTCTTGCCGGTTCTACTAGTCCAACCATCGGCCATGATTGAACACCCATACTTCACCCACATATCCTTGTGACTTTTCAACAGTTCATTTGTATACTCAACTTCTTTCTTCAAGCAAGTGACTCTCACTTCGTGGTAGCTTGGGGGCTTCAAATTTGGACCATATTGTCCAATAGCTTCAATCATACATTTAAATGAATCCAACCGAGTAACATTGAATGGAATTCCGGCTTGGTACAAGAACCTAGAAATGTATTGAATGGTCACAGCTCTTCTCTCTTTATCTAACTTCTCATCCACATTTGTTTGCCTCAACCTTCCTTGCTTGCGAAGCTCAACAACAGTTTCCGGCTTCTTGTAGGCAAAAGAATCCATGGGACCTTTCAGCTTGCCTTTTTTTGGGTTTGGCACCAAGACCACTTTACTCTTGCCTCTATCAATCTGATTTTCTGTCCTCTTTCCATATGCATTTAACTGAACATCATCTTCAACTTCTTGCATATCATCCACATCATCAAAGTCGGGCAACTTATCATAATTAATCTTGTCTTGCTTTTTCTTGTTCATATACTCCATCAACTCCAATCTAACATGCTCGGGGCACTTCAAGCACTTCTTAGCATTCCGGTTACCGCCGACTTGATGCAATTTTGCTCTGTAGATGCCTCCATTTGTAATTTTTCCACAAAACACACATTGAACAGAATTTGCATCTTTAGGATTTTGTATAACATTGTACTTCCATGCCGGGTCTTTCTTGTTTGTCGATTCAGATGAAGCACTACCACTAGCTACTGGTGCACTGCCAATTCCACTTCCACCCTCCATATTAATCCACTGCTCACTCAATACACAACTATCACTGTGTCACTGCACTGCTAGTCTACCACAATCAACACACAAGGATGATTATGAGTTTATGACAAGCAATGAAGAAGAAAAGAGTAGAAGTAATGAAGAAGAAGAGGACTAGAGGAGAAGAAAGAAAATTCGGATGAAAATGACTGTGAATACAGAATACATGGCTGGAAGAAAAAAACTCGGCTGAAAATGACTGTGAATACATGGCTGGAAGAAAAAAAAATTGGCTGGAAAGATTAAAGAAAGAAAACATGGCTGAATTCTGAAAAGAAACAAAACAGAGATGAAAAGAAAAAAAAAATCTGCTGAGAAAGTGAGAAGAAGAAAATACTAGAAGTAATGAAGAAGAAGAGAACTAGAGGAGAAGAAAGAAAGAAAATGGATGAACTTACTTGAAGAAAGTAGAAACTGGGCAGCACTCCGGCGGCTGGGCGACACTCCGGCAGATTTGGTGGCTGGACGAGTGAAGGAGAAGAAGAGAAGAGTCACTCGTCGGCTGAAACGAGTGAGGAGAGAAAAAAAAATTGACTTATGAAGCCCTAATATTTTTTTAATATTTTACTTAGTGGGTAGGCCCCCCACTTAAAGGCAGGAACCACCGGTTCACCCAGGCGCACGCCTGATGCGCCTGGGGCTTCAAACGTGAAGCGCTGAAGCGCTGCCAAGGCGCGCGCCTGGATGAAGGCGCTGCGCCTTGGCCGCGCAGAGGCGCTGAGCCTCTGGTGCGCCTCGCCTGGTGCGCCTAGGCGCCCAGGCGCGCGCTTTTGTCAACCTTGATGCCAGTCTAAAGAAACCCCAACAAATCATTTGTAAAAGCCACATTATTGCGAATTAGTTGTATCATATTGGCAAGATACTTAAAACAACTACATTTAGAGGGGTCAGATAACAAGTTCCGCCTCCTCTTCAAATGAAGAAAAAGGTTGTTTGACATTCTAATGAGATTATATTAAAGTTGAAGTTGTTTCAATAAAGACAACTGTGACAGTTGATTAAATTTAATCCGAATTCATTCAAAATGTCCCAGATTTTAAGATTGGATCATGAAAAGAAAAAGAGAAAGAAAAAAAACATTGCTCTTCTTGCGGGCTCAGCCTGGCCCCAGTGAGCCAAGCCCTTGCTACCATCACATAGTTCCCCACACACCTCAGCAGAACAAAGTAGCAAAAAAGATGAACTGCACCATCATAAAAAGGGTAAGATGTATGCTTTCTAATGCTAACCTTTCTAAAAGTTTTTGGGCAGAGACTGCATCCACCGCTTGCTACCTAATAAATCGATCTTCTTCTTTATCAATTGAATTCAAACGCTTGAAGAAAAATGATTCTTATGACCATTTTAAAATTTTTGGGAGCAAAGTCTATGTCAGGGTGAATGAAGGAAAACTAGAACCTATATCAAAAAAATGTATTTTCTTAGGATATCCTGGTGGAGTGAAGGCTATAAAGCTTGGTGTCTAAATAATTGTCAAGCAGAAATCTATAGAGATATTATTTTTGATGAACATGTACTCTTGAAAATGAAAAAGGAGGATCAAGAAGAGGACTCCGAGGAAACTACATTTCCAGTGCCACAAGAAGAAACACCACCTCACCCTGCTACCCAAAAATTCTGGTTCCTACATCTGCGCCTCGACCACCTTCAACAGAAGCCAATGACATTGTTTCATTAGAACAGACCACTGAAGAATATGTTCGGGTCCAGGAGGAGCCATACCGGGACCAGGAGGAGCAATTCAAGTTGAGGAGGAGAATCCTTATTCCATCGCCCTCAACTGACCTAGGCAAGCACTAGGTCCTAATCCTAGGTATGCAAATGTTACTACTTATGCTCTAGCAGTGGCTGAAGAAACACCGTGCACTGAAGAATCAACCTCCTATAAAGAAGCCCTAAATCAGACAGATTCAAGAAAGTCGAATGAAGCTATGACAGAAGAATTCAAGTCTTTGTAGAAAAATAATACTTGGGAAGTTGTGAAGCCTCCACCGCAGAAGAAACTTGTTGGGTGTAAGTAGATCTATAAACTCAAAGAAGACGGTATCTATAAAGTCGGCTTGTGGCAAAGGAATACAGTCAAAAAGAAAGTATTGATTATAAAGATTTTTTTTCTCCTATGGTTAAGCATACTTCTATTCATGTTCTTTTGACATTAATAACCATGCAAGACTTGGAGTTAGAACAGCTTGAAGTAAAGACAACTTTCCTACACGGTGACTTAGACGAACATATCTACATGACATAACCATAACCAAAAGGGTTTGAAGAGAATAATAAAATTGGTAATGTCTGCCTCCTAAAGAAGTCACTCTATGGCCTCAAGCAATCTCCCAGACAATGGTATAAGAGATTTGATCAGTTTATGCTTGCTATTGGTTTCAGTAGATCATCCTTTGACAGTTGTGTTTATTTAAAGAAATCAATTATTTCTATGATTTATCTGCTCCTTTATGTTGATGATATACTTATTGCGGCAAAAGATATTACTGAAATAGACGTGCTTAAGAAACACCTTAAGGGTGAATTTGAGTCAGGGTTGTCAAAAGCGTGCGCCTGGGCGCCTAGGCGCACCAGGCGAGGCGCACCAGAGGCTCAGCGCCTCTGCGCGGCCAAGGCGCAGCGCCTTCAGCCAGGCGCGCGCCTTGGCAGCGCTTCAGCGCTTCAAGTTTGAAGCCCCAGGCGCATCAGGCGTGCGCCTGGGTGAACTGGTGGTTCCTGCCTTTAAGTGGGGGCCTACCCACTAAGTAAAATATTAAAAAAATATTAGGGCTTCATTTGTCACTCGTTTCAGCCGTCGAGTGACTCTTCTCTTCTTCTCCTTCACTCGTCCAGCCACCAAATCTGCCGGAGTGTCGCCCAGCCGCCGGAGTGCTGCCCAGTTTCTTCAAGTAAGTTCATCCATTTTCTTTCTTTCTTCTCCTCTAGTTCTCTTCTTCTTCATTACTTCTAGTATTTTTTTTTCTTTTCAGCCATGTTTTCTTTCTTTAATCTTTCCAGCCAATTTTTTTTTCTTCCAGCCATGTATTCACAGTCATTTTCAGCCGAGTTTTTTTCTTCCAGCCATGTATTCTGTATTCACAGTCATTTTCATCCGAATTTTCTTTCTTCTCCTCTAGTCCTCTTCTTCTTCATTACTTCTACTCTTTTCTTCTTCATTGCTTGTCATAAACTCATAATCATCCTTGTGTGTTGATTGTGGTAGACTAGCAGTGCAGTGACACAGTGATAGTTGTGTATTGAGTGAGCAGTGGATTAATATGGAGGGTGGAAGTGGAATTGGCAGTGCACCAGTAGCTAGTGGTAGTGCTTCATCTGAATCGACAAACAAGAAAGACCCGGCATGGAAGTACAATGTTATACAAAATCCTAAAGATGCAAATTCTGTTCAATGTGTGTTTTGTGGAAAAATTACAAATGGAGGCATCTACAGAGCAAAATTGCATCAAGTCGGCGGTAACCGGAATGCTAAGAAGTGCTTGAAGTGCCCCGAGCATGTTAGATTGGAGTTGATGGAGTATATGAACAAGAAAAAGCAAGACAAGATTAATTATGATAAGTTGCCCGACTTTGATGATGTGGATGATATGCAAGAAGTTGAAGATGATGTTCAGTTAAATGCATATGGAAAGAGGACAGAAAATCAGATTGATAGAGGCAAGAGTAAAGTGGTCTTGGTGCCAAACCCAAAAAAAGGCAAGCTGAAAGGTCCCATGGATTCTTTTGCCTACAAGAAGCCGGAAACTGTTGTTGAGCTTCGCAAGCAAGGAAGGTTGAGGCAAACAAATGTGGATGAGAAGTTAGATAAAGAGAGAAGAGCTGTGACCATTCAATACATTTCTAGGTTCTTGTACCAAGCCGGAATTCCATTCAATGTTACTCGGTTGGATTCATTTAAATGTATGATTGAAGCTATTGGACAATATGGTCCAAATTTGAAGCCCCCAAGCTACCACGAAGTGAGAGTCACTTGCTTGAAGAAAGAAGTTGAGTATACAAATGAACTGTTGAAAAGTCACAAGGATATGTGGGTGAAGTATGGGTGTTCAATCATGGCCGATGGTTGGACTAGTAGAACCGGCAAGAGCATCATTAATTTCTTGGTGAATTGTCCTGCAGGGAGCATGTTTGTCAAATCCATTGATGCATCTTCCTATTCGAAGACGGTGAGAAGACATTTGAGTTGCTAGATGAGTTTGTGGAGTATGTGGGAGAAGCTAATGTTGTGCAAGTCATTAGCGATAATGGCTCTAATTTTAAGTTGGCGGGCAAGTTTCTTCAAGCTAAAAGGCCGCACTTATATTGGACTCCATGCGCTGCACATTGCATTGATCTCATGTTAGAAGATATTGGGAAAATTCCATTAGTTTCAAGAACTTTGACAAGGGCCGTAGCTTTGACAGGTTATATATATAACCATGTGTTTGTCTTGAATATGATGAGGAAGTTCACAAAGCAAGCTAATCTTGTTAGAGCTGGAAAAACAAGATTTGCCACATGCTATCTCACACTCAAAAGCATCCACAAGCACAAGAACTCACTAAGGGCAATGTTCATCTCGGAAGAATGGGTTTCTAGCAAGTGGGCAAAGGAGGCAAAGGGGAAGCGTTCAGCTGAAACGGTGTTAATGCCTTCCTTTTGGAACAATACTGTATACATCCTTAAGGCAATGGGACCTCTTGTTCGAGTCCTTCGTCTAGTCGACAATGAAAGGAAACCGGCAATGGGCTATTTATATGAAGCCATGGATAGAGCAAAGGAAGCAATCACGAGTGCTTTCAATGGAAGAGAGGAGAAATACAAAGACATATTCAAGATCATCGATGACAGATGGGAATGCCAACTCCATCATCCATTGCATGCGGCGGGTCATTTTTTGAATCCCGGGTTCTTCTATGATGATCCAAATATAGAATTTGATTCCGAAATCACAAGTGGCCTTTATGCTTGTATAGAAAAGTTGGTTTCGGATCAAAATGTGCAAGTGAAGATAATGGATGAGTTGTCGTTATATAAGAAGGCCGAAGGTCTTTTCGGGTTTCCCTTGGCGATCAAAACTAGAAAGATGAAGGCACCGGGTAAAATTTATCACCTCATTCTTAATTTACTTTGCTTTGCTCAAGTTGATTGTTAATTTTTGAATTATTTCCATGGCAGCTGAATGGTGGAGTTTGTACGGGAGCACCGCTTCCAATTTGCAAAAACTAGCCATCAAGATTCTTAGCCTCACATGTAGTGCATCTGGGTGTGAAAGAAATTGGAGTGTATTTGAGCAGGTGATTAATTTGAACTTATAAGTTAACATTTCAAGTTTTCAACATGTTTATGCTTACAATCATTCTTATCAATTGTAATATTTTCTTTTGATTATATAGATTCACACCAAGAGGAGAAATAAGCTTGAGGCGCAGAAGCTTAATGATCTAGTATTTGTGAAGTACAATCAAGCGCTTAAGGCTCGCTATGATTGCAAGGATACCATGGATCCGATTGCTTTGGAGGACATTGATGATAGCAATGAGTGGTTGTTAGGAACAATGGGTGAAGGGAATGATGAAGTTGCTGAAAATGAAGGGGTTTTTCTTAGTGATGATGAAGGTGGAGGAGGCTTGACGTGGGGTCTTGTAGCTAGAGCATCGGGAGTTGGGGAACCCACTAGAGTGTCTAGGAAACATACTAAGTCATCTCATGGAAAGAGTAGCGCTCATCCAGAAAGTTCACAAGGCTCAACTCGATTTGATCTTGGTGAAAGCGAGGCGAATTCATATGAAACCGAAGAAGATGTTGAAGCAAATAAGTCGGATGGTGGTGATACGGACGACAACTTTAGTGATGACTGATGAGGACTCCAAGGATGAGGCTTGAGCTTTAGAGATTAGAGGAATCACTAAATTAAAGTCTTTAGAATTCTTGCATTTTGATTTGAGACTCAAGTTAATTTTTATTTGATGTGTTGTGTACTTGTGTGATTGTGTCTCTTTAATTTAGATAATTGGATTCATGTAGTAAGTAGTAACTGTGGTTTGATTTGCTATTATTGCTTGGTATATGTTGGATTCATGTAGTTTGGTCACTTTGGTGTATGTTATATTGCTTGGTACATGTTGGATTCATATTGTTTGATTTGCTATCATTGTTTGGTGTATGTTATATTGCTTATGAGTTATGACTTATGCTTAATTTCTATATTTTATTTGAATTTAGTAAGGCGCGCCTTATTTTAGTCAGGCGCGCGTTTTTTTTTGCGCTTTGCGCCTCGGGCGATATGGACCCTTTGCGCCTTGAGTGTGCTTAACGCTTTTGACAACCTTGACTGGCATACAATTTGATTGTAATCTTCATTTATGATGCAGAATCAGGAAATGGATGGCAGTCCCTATAAACTGTATCAGTCTTTGAGCGTTTCGTATCCTTCACTCCTGCAACCTCTTATACATGAGCGTGACACGGTATGTTTCCTTTATCAAATGAAATCATAGTTCAATTGAACTTGTATCTTGATAAGTGAAGAAGAATAGAAGATCGTCATCTTTCAACTCAAATAAATTTAGCTAATTTTGAAATTTTAAACCACAGTTATATTATCTTCCCTCACATATTTCAACCAAAACTATATCCAATGCAGTCCTTCTCTTGTAATAATGCTTGATTATCATTAAAATCTGATCTGTAGCTGGAACGCTAAGGTCAAATTGTTATTGAGATGACTTATCCCCGCTCGCTTACTTTCAAGGGAAATTAAACTGAAAATATCCTCCTTTTCTCGTTTCTAGTATATTGCTTGGTCTCTGAAGAGGAGCAAAGCTGTGAACAAAAGTAAGAAAGTACTTGGGGTGATCGGAAAGGGTCACATGAACGGCGTGGTCTATGCATTGATATCTGATCAGGGCGACTTGCGGTTCCGCGATCTAGCTGGTAAGACACCAGGTATGAGCTACAACAACCGCTGGCAAACTGATATCCTCAAGAGTTTACTTAGGGACACTCTTCTAGGTTTTATACTCTGGATACTGTACGAACAATTGAAGACTCTATTTTAGAATTGAAGCATTCTCAATTGTTTCATGAGTTAAACATGTAGTACTAACACAATGACAGAGCACATAAATTTACGACTGCCGTGACTATTTCAGCTGCACTTTTGCTGTGTGCCCATTAGTGGATTTGATAATTGCATCACAGTAGCAGTGTCTAAATTCACTTAGACTGCAGACCTTGTTTGGTTTAATTGTCGGCAGGCTCAGTTGCAAATTGTTGTGAAACGGCCCAAAATAAAATATGAACTACTTGCATGGGTCTGGCTGCAATTAAAGCAAACACAACCTTAATTAGGATCGAAGAGTCTCATTTAACTATATATTTTCCTTACATATGTTTAATTATCCTATCATCACAAGGAAAATTCTGTCTCTGACAAACTTTTCTGTACTCAACAAAGGCATTAGCGGCAAAAATGAAAATTTCATCAATTAAGCTGATATTTGTAGATGAGATGGCTTATCATTGAAGCTTTTTAACTATAACAAGCTCAATCTGTTTTCTGGATTTTTTAGGCAACTCAACTCGACTAACATTAGATTTTAATATACTTAGTTATTATGAACCCAATTACCCAACTAGATAATAGGCATTCCATTCAACTTTTGCACATGCAACAGTGGTTGTCTCCAACTTAGCCCCGGCCGGTCAAATCATATATTATATAGTTTGTATTGTTAATTACCATATATTTTTTTGGAATTTTATTAAGTATTTTGGCACGTTCGAAAAGGTGAATAGTTTATATGTAAAAACAAAAGGCTGACATAATTAATAAGAACAAGGTGTTATAGGCAAGTGACAGCGGAAGGAAGAAAATGAATATAACCAAAAATCGCCAAGTAGGATAAATCAAGAGAGAAAAAGACTAATGCTAATACCTAGTATTACGTGTAGGGATCACTTGATTTATTATGTTAAATGACAAGTTTGGTGAGTGAGAATTATTGTGTAGTTTCGTTTAGGGGAAATTGAAATTTAGTTTCAAATTTTGGGATTTTGATTTTCCTATTTATCACGAAAATAATTTCAAGATTCGCAAAATAAAAATTTGTTTGGTTTATCTTGATTTCGGTGTCGATTCCAGTGCAAAAATTGAAAACTTGTTTGCTTAATAAAAATTAGGGTTTCATAATCGAATATAATATAATATAATAAATATAATATATTTACATGTTTATGGCTAATTTCACTGAAGTTTTTATCCGATTTAGGTTTTAAACTAACATTTCTTAATTTGTTTTTAAGTAACACATCCAAAATAGAATTTGACAATGAACAAGAGGAATTCAACTAGTTGAGAAGTGCGCAGTAACTATCTCTTCTGTATCAAATTGTGCCTTGTTAGTATGGTAACAGTACCTTACTAATCCAACAAACATCAGTATCAAAACCAGCAAAAGATTTTAAATCACGCAATATATTACCAAAGTCAGATAGAAGCTAAAACAAGTTCATATATAATAAATGGGCTCATCAAAACGCATGGCTCAGCTGCAAAATAAGCAAATTCTACACAACTTTACGTGTGTATATATAGAATAGTTCAGTTCTTCGGTTGCAGAGGTAGCACGGCACCCAACTCTACATAATCTTCGAATTTAACTTACACGAAAGATTCAGATCACAAAAAGAGAAAAATTAATGAGGGTAAGTGATGCACAAAGCTTACAAGTGGGGATAGTCATCAACCGATTGTGAAATTTGTTCGTACGATTGGTGGAGGTGTCATCAACCGCAAGAACCCACAGTGCAGCGATAAGGAGAACAAGGACGAAAGCCCCCCAAGGAGCCTCATCAGATCCATAGCTTTTTCCTCCTATCTCTTCTGAAAGAGGAGAAGCCGAAATTGGGGTGCTTGAGGGCAAAAGGAAGAGAGAAAAGAGAAAATCAAGAGCAATTTGATGCTAGGAGAGAATTCGATATGAGGATTGCCGCTCGTCTGGGCGATCCGCTTTAGCGAGAGCGAGACCTAAGCAAACCTGGTTAGAAAGACACTATGGGAGAAGAAATCTCGACGTTTTCGATTGAAAGCATTGTCGGTGAAGTTGTTGCCCGCTATCGGGTGTCGTGTGAGATGCCCTAAACGCATGCACCAGGGTTTTGGTCACGGGATGCGAAATTGACGGAGTTTTCAAATTAATCACAAGAATGCATGTGCCATTTCGTTCTAGATTCTCGCAACTTAGAAAAACGACTCCAAGTCATTTTCGGAGCACTAAACAAAAGTGGGTTACATGAAATCTAAGTTTCATGAAACCAAACCCGAAACGAACACGCGAAGGGGAAGCCAAATGTGGTTTCTGGCCCAATTTCAGACGAAAATGAAACCTAAAATCGGGCCCAATCTTTGGTCGATTGAGGTTCGGCCAACATTTAGATGATAACTAGGTTCACGTTGATTTTTTAGTTTTCTAATTTTCGAGTTTTGATTTTGGGTTTTAGGGTTCTTTTGCATCATAGAGATGATATACATGAATTCTAAACACCATAAACCTATACTCAAAATCGAGCGTCGACGAGCATCCTTCCATTTTTTGTTGATTTCGTCGTTTTTCCGATCACGGATGTGCAAGCCAACTTGGAATATGAAATTATCACTCAATGAAAATATCAGTTTCATGTTTATTATCATCAAAATCGAGATTAAGATAAAGGTTGAGAACTTTATGCCAACACAATTTGATGTATAACTAAAAATTAAGATTGAATTACCAAATCTGAAGGCGGCATAGTTTTATGAGTTATTGAAAGCTGTAGATGAACCGTTGTACAAAGATTGCGACGAATACCTTAAAGTTGTCGGCATGACTTAATTATTAAATATTAAGTCTGGTTGCAATTTAACCGAGATGCATATGTTGAGTTTGTTAGATTTTTTTCACAAAGCTTTGTCTAAAAATGACAAGCTAGATGACAATTTCTATAAGACCAAAAAATGATAAAAGAGGTTTCGTTTCGGGTATCAAAAAATTCATGCATATCAGAAGAATTACATATCGTGAATATGGAGACTTGATTGATTGCCCAACTTGTCAACATCCTCGACACCTGAAAGAAATCTTCTAAAGGACAGAAAAATATAATGTTTATGATTCTCCATATTTTCTAATAATACCGAGTATGAAGTGATTGTTTATGTTTGAGAAAATAGCTCAACATATATGACATGACATGCAAAAAGTAGTGACTCCACAGTCATGTCACATCCTTCTAATAGTGAAGAATAAAAACATATTGACCTATGTTATCCTTTTTTTGCAACTAACCCTATAAATGTTAGATTATGGTTATGTATTGATGAGTTCAATCCATTTGGTTAATCGTCAACTTCATATTCTATTTTGGTCGGTGCTCATCTACAACTTGCCGCCATCAATGTGTATGGAAGAAGATTTCATCTTTCGTAGTATGGTTATTTTAGGACGAAGGAGCAATACAAAGAATTAGATGTGTTCCTTTGAACATTAATTGATGAATTGAACAACTAATAGGTTAATGGAGTCATCGCTTATGATATTCATCATAAAAAGAATTTCAACTTGAGGGTCACACCTGTTGTGGATAATTAGTGTCTTCCTAGCATATGATATGTTGTCTAATTGAAACATACACGAGAGGCTTAGTTGTCCATATTGTATGGAACGAACAAAGACCATTATTCTTTAGAATGGATGAAAGATTTCACACTTTGACTGACACCATAAACTTTTGCCGGTCGACCATCCGTATCAGAGAAATAAAAATAAATTCATCAATGGCATAGTGGAAAGAGACAGACTGCCTCCATGTTTGTCTGATGATGCTCTCTTAGCTCGAGTTTCAACTATACCGAACATCACATTTGAAGAGATTTTCGAGATAGACACAATTGGGTCAAGAAGAGTATATTTTTGGAACTACATACCTTACTAGATTTCATTACTAATTCAACACAATTTAAATATGATGCACGTTGAGAAGAATGTGTTTGAGAACTTTTTAATAGAGAGATGGATGTCATAGAGAAAATAAAAGATAATGTAAAAGCAAGAATGAACTTGAAATTATATTGTAAACGTTTAGATTTAGATTTAGATAATGTAAATGGAAGACAAGTGAAACCAAAAATCTCTTATGTTTTGGTCTAAGATTTTCAACCTTAGTTTTAATCTTGATTTTGATGATAACAAATATGAAACTAATGTTTTAATAAGAAATATTTTTAGGTTCCAAGTCAGATTGCGCACGACGTCCATGATCAGAGAAATTAGATAAATCAGAGAAATCGAAAAAATCAGAAGGACGCTCATCGATGTTTGAAATCGTCGGGAAGATAGAGTTTAGGTTTAGGGTGTCTAGAATGAATGTTTAATCCTCTTTTATGATGCAAAGAATCCAAAAATCAAACCCGATACCCGAATCGGCGATCGAACCAGGCCGATACTGCATTATGTGCAGTTATCGATCGACGGTTCGACCGACCATTGGTCGATCGACTGGCGACCAGCGAGCCCAACGGCTTGATTTTGAGTCATTGAACTTGGTGGTACACGAGCCGCATTGTATGTTCTGCCTATTTAAAGCAATCCAAAACCTTCATATGACATTATTGAACATCTTGAGCCATCCTTTGATCACCTTTGAGCTTATTTGAGCCATTTTCTTGTGAAACCCTTGATCTTGCTTTCGCTCTTCAATTGTTTCGTCATCAAGGCATCAAGAGGAGCTAGGACTTCTTGGTTGAGAGCTAAGTTGTATTTGTTTTGCTATTTCTCTCATTTTGATTGTATTTTGCGGTTTATTTTGTACACTTGGAATATTGAGAACCTAGGTCACTAGGTTTGTTGAGTTTAGTGGTAGTCTTGGTTGTAAGGCATAAGTCCACCGTGTATCTTAGGTTACTAGGATTAGATTTTATTGTCCTTTAAGATTTGAGGTGGGAGAGTGCTCTCGGTAGGAAGACGGAGAATTTTAGGTGTGAAAATGTCTTCAGTGTGAGAGTGGAGACTTTTCGGAGAAAATTTCTCATTGTAAGGAAACAAAATTAATCTAGTAAAGCTAAGTTGAAAATTCTAAGCGGGAGTGCTTAGGTAGTGAAGTAGGCATTGGGGCCGAACCACTACAAATCTTGGTGTTTGCATTGTCATTGTGTTTGTGTGATTACTTGTATTTAATTGTTTCAGTTATTGCTTTCGTACTTACTTATCTAGTTGAATTATGTTCTTGCCTAAGTAACCTAAGAATTGATTAAAATCAGATTTAGGCTAAGTTTTAGTAAATACATTATTCACCCCCCTCTAGTGTGGTCATTCGACTTACATTATGTTCTCAGTAAACAACAAATCAAATATGTTTGTCAATAGATGAAAGAGCTCATATTACATAATGGTGTGCAACAAATTTAGCTCGATGTGTCAATATAGACAAAGGTAAAATATCAACCATAAAAGTCATGATTGTCATGTGTTTATGTAGAGATTGCTCCCAATTGCATTTCGTCATATTTTACCAGATAAAAATTAGGGTCTCTTAACTGAGCTTAATTTGTTCAAAAAATATTTGTACCAATGTGCTTCGTATCGAAGACATGGCAAAGTTAGATACCAATATTGTAGAAATTCTTTACAAACTAGAGTAGATATTTTCATCTGCATTTTTTGACTTGATAGAACATCAATTGATTCATTTAGCCCCCGGTTCAATATCGATGGATGTACTTATATGAGAGGTATATGCGAAAGTTAAAAAGAAAAGTGAAGAATTATACAATCGTCGTGAAAGGTTCAATATGTAAAACATATATTATTAAGGAGGTGTTACCCTTTTGTCAATGTGCATATAAGGCTGAATCATCTTTCATAAAATGATGACGAAAAGAAAATATGAATTCTGTAGATTATTTGCTAATATTTTGTTTATTTTGACTTACTCCGCAACGGAACAAGTGAGATACTTGTGGAATTTAGTAGTACATGAGAGCCAAAGCCAAGATGTCATTTTAGACAAAACTTAATCATGGAGGTTTTTTTTTCCAAAGCAAAACAACTTAGAAAATTATGGCTTCACCCTTCCTGGTTTCACCATTCTCTTCCAAGTTAATTTCAGTATTTAAATTGTCATCAAATACATTTGAAATACAACTTTCATTCGTCTCTCTACTCTCATGCTCTCTCAAACACTTTACAACAATATTGTGAGTCATACCATTTCTTTCACTATTGATGTAACACCATCTACCAACCTTTAGCCTCTCTCCTAGCATTCGAATCCTTCCCGCAACTCCTCTAATCCACCAAGGAGCTTCACACTCCCTCAATATTGTTTTAATTGCATTCAAGCAATCAGAATACACTATATAGCCCCTAGTTCCTTTTTTCCTCATATTATCAAGATCATACCAAATGGCTTTACATTCAGCTACCAAAACATCCTTAGCCTTCACCATCTCACTCCTAGTTGCAACACAAACTCCATTTTCAAATAGTACAAACCCAACTCTAGCATCATCCTCATTCTTCCATGCAGCATCACAAAACAACTCAACAGAACCTACCATTCTTCTCTCCTTCCCTGTTAGCCTCCAGACTATTCCTTTTACAGTTCTTCCTTCAATTCTATCATTCTCTCGGTACTCCAGAGCATCTTTTAGAGCTTTGTTAAATATCCTTTCCAACTCATCTATTCTTCCATTGTATTTAGCCTTGTTCCTGTAATCCCAAATTAACCATAGAGAGTTAGCTAAGAAAGCAGCTAACTTCCCTTCAGCCTCCTTATCATATCCACTAAGCTCCTTCATCCATCCACCTCTATTCCATGAATCCATATATCTGAACTCGACTCCAAACTTTGAACTCGACTCCAAACTTTCTTTCTACCGTTCGCCAATACTAACTTGCATATTCACATTCAAAAAATATGTGATTAATTTCATCCTCCCCCTTTCCACATACATGACACGTATCACATTTCGTTCCATTATGCTTTACAAACCAACCGCCGTATCCAATATATCTATTGGATCCAAGCCAATTTTCAGTTGAACATCTTCGCTCTTTCGGAAATTTTGATATTCCATGGTTTCCTCCCGTCTAAGAACATAATCATGGATTGAACAGCTTAATTAGTTAAATGCTACAAATGCAATTGCTGCGAGCACGATGACAGGCAACCAAACAGAATCAAAGTTAAAATTTTTGAATTCGAACTAAAATAAAATATCATATTTTGGACCAAATTTTCATAGAATCTCGTAGTGTGCTTGTTATAGAATATTATACATAAAATGTATTCATTCACGTGAAATGAACAGATTATATAGAGCAAGAGTTCAAATTATTACGACATTATTTCAAATATTACATGTAATCAAGAGGAGGGACAAGGAAAGCGAGGGAGAGCCCGCAAGCAAAGATCAAATCTCCGGCGAGTTGTCAGCATGAAGGTCTCATCCATATTGAGTTCATCTTTGGACGTTCCTGGTAATTCCCAGTCGAAGTAATACAACATGCAAGCAAGTGGAAGTTGTACATTTGCCAGTCCAGATGCCATCCCCGGGCACATCCTCCTCCCAGCCCCAAACGGGAGGAACTCGAAGTTTCTCCCCTTGAAGTCCACCGTGCTTTCCTTGAACCTCTCCGGCTTGAATTCTTGGGGGTCTTCCCAGAGTTGAGGATCTCTTCCCATCGCCCATACATTCACAAAAACTCTTGTCATTGCCGGTAATTGATAGCCAAATATTTCAGTGTTTTCCCGGCACTCGCGAGGGAGAAGCAACGGCGCAGGAGGATGCAGCCTGAAATTTTCTTTGACAACAAGCTTGAGATAGCTCATGTTGTTAACGTCCTCCTCCGTCACCTTCTCTTTGGCGCCAACAGCTTCTCTTACCTCTCTCTGTGCTCGCTTCATCACTGCTGGATTTCTCATCAGCTCCGACATGGCCCACTCCAAGGTAGTCGCAGAGGTCTCGCTCCCGGCGATGAACAGGTCCTTTTAGATTCCATTTCCAGAAGAAAACAGAGGACCAAGGCAGATTGCATATTAAATCAATGACTAAATAATTACTGAAATCCTTTGTTCATGTAAAAGGAAATTTAAAACTCACCAACATTATAGCTTTGATTGAATCATCTGTGAGAGGGAATGGAAGGCTGCCATCATCTTGAATCTGGAGCATTACATCCACCATATCCATCTCTTCTTGCTTATTATTACTAGCCCTCCTCTGTTTGTGTTCATGGATGATGCTCCCCAATATCATATCAAATTCCTCATGTAATTTGTGCATATCGAGAGCTAATCCACTGAGCAGTCTTACGAGGGAAGAAGATGGAAACAAGTCGACCAAACTGAAGCCGCCAGCTGCTTGGAGTCCAATCGTCATCAACTGTAGGAACTCTTTCTGATACGTGCACTTGCTTCCATTGATGGCCCTCGCTACGATGTCGTTGCCGAGCTGCAGGAGCTTCTTGCTGAGGTTTACGATCGAACCGGCGTCTGATAACGAAGCGATAGATCGAACAAGATTAAGCGCTTCCTGCTCCCGGATGGGGCGAAAAGAGTGGACTCGCTTGCCGCTGAGGAGCTCCAAGATGCACACCTTCCGCACCTCTCGCCAATAGGGGCCGTACGAGGACATCACGATGCCCTTCTCGCCGTATCCGACGATCTTGGTGGCTAAAGGCATGGCCCTGTGGGCAAAGCTGATGTCCTGAGTCTTCATGATCTCGGAGGCAGCGGCGGGAGAGGAGACGACGAGGGTGGAGATCTCCCCGAGCTTGAGGTGCATAACTGGACCGTATTGCTTTGCCAAGGCAGCGAGGGCATGGTGCGGCAAGGGGTTCCCGAGGAGGTGATGCAAGCTTCCGATGACAGGAAGCTTCCGTGGGCCTGGAGGAAGACGTGCATCTGAGCCATGTTCATTGAGCTTGAGAAAAAAGGGGGCGAGGAAGAGGAGGAGGAGGAAGGAAAAGAGGAAGGAGAAAATGTAAATATCCATCATATTTTGGCCTACAGGAGAACAATTTGGGATTTCAGTGCGCAATGTAGTCGTTTATTGCCTCACTTTTTCTACTATTTCTAACTCATTGAAGATAACGCAGTTGATTTTGGAAAAAAAAGAAGAAAAAAAAGATAATGTAGTTGACCAAACGTCAAGCTTAGCTGGATATAAATAGGGTGAGTATCGGTAGGATTCGGTTAATGTAAAATAAATAATATTACACAACATCATGATTCGAAAAGCTTAACATCACACTTAACCACTAAGACAAATACCAACATTTAATATAACTATTATTATATATATATACACACATATATACATATATATATATATATATATATATATATATATATTCGGTTAATTCGGTAAATTAACCGAATCGTCGGTTAATTCGGTAAATTAATCGAACCATCGGTTAATTCGGTAAATTAATCGAACCATCGGTTAATTTACCGAACCGAACCGAAAACCGAAATCCAAAATTTCTTTAACCGAAAACTGAACCGAAATTAATTCAGTTCGGTTAAATCGGCTTCGGTTCGGTTTCGGTGAATGGCGAAATTTTGCTCACCCCTAGATATAAATACCAAGATCTGCACACATTTGAATATGGCACATAGCCTTGGTTTTTGTGCACAAAACTTTTGAGCGGTGTAAATCTCAAAGCATATGTTAATAAATAGAAAAATTAACAAATCTAATTCAAAATATAACAAAATCAATTAATATAATTCAACTTTTAATTTGCATCGATTCTAATCCAAAGTTTTGAATTTACACCAATTATATCTCATCTTCAACTTGCTGTTAATCGGGCTATTAGTTACTGACGTGGTATTCTAGTCAACAACTTAGATATTTTTTAATCTTAACTAGTCATGTCAGCTGCTATCAAAATTAAAAAATAAATAATAAATAAAACCCCAATTGACACTACTAGAAATATTGCTATTTGTGATAGCATTTTTCGACGATGTTCAAAGCATCTACGCGACCACTGTAAAATGTCGTCACAAGGCATGAGAGTTTGCGATGGATTGGCTACCGCTGCGACTGTCGTTGCAGAGTAAAGTATACAATGACGGCTGGGCGACCGTGTCGTGATCGCTTTTTGTGATCGCCTGTACCGTCGTAGAACCGTCAGATTGTAATTATTTTACCCCCGATCGTGCCCAAATCTCCCTCTCGTGCTCTTTGTCTATCTATCGCTCTCTCTCTCGCTCTCGCTCGCTCGCTCTGCCATTGCCGGTTTGCAATCACCACCTCCGCTTCCCGACCGTCACTGTCACTTCCCAATCGCCAATAACCCTCGCCCTTCTTTGATCTTTCTCTCTTCCCCCCCCCCCCCCCTCTCTCTCTCTCCGCGATCATCGATATTCGACATCTCTCTCTTCGGCCGAAATCCTAGGGTTTCGGCCGGGATTAAAGGGGAGGGCAGAGAGGAGGTTTGTTTGCATGGTTTTGCTCAACCACTTGAGTTGGCTTGATAGACTAGCTACCATACAAACGTAGCAATGAGACCAATTTTGTCAATATAATTTTGATCGCCATGTCTCGATTCTTGCTTATTCCAGTCTCATGAGATGAATCATGAGCCATTTGTGAGTGAGTTATAGAATGAATAAATCATGTCTTGGTATTTTGTCAATATAATCTTATCTCAACTTACTGGCATGAATCTTATCTCAACTTACTGGCATGCATGAGCTTAATCCGTCCCTTTCACTAGCTTGTAGTATTCTTTTCCTTCGTGAACACAGTGATATTGACAAGCATGATTGCTGTAGTTGGTTGTCTTAGGATGAGAACATGACATTGCTGTCCTAATTCAGTATAAATGTGAACCATCAGTATGAAATGAATCGTAATAGGGGAGTTGACACCTTAATGGTCGTGATATGGAAAATTTGCAGGTCAAAAGTAAAATAACCATGTTGTTCATGATGAAAATTTCCTTAATTAAAACATGGCTTAATTTAATAGCATATCATGATCTCACCTGGATGCTTGTATGACATTTTGGAAGGTCAAATATTCTTGCCATAGTTAAGAATTTTAAACCAATATATATATATATATATATATATATATATAATCAAGTTATTAATTAGTCGAGAATCAATGATTCGTTATTGATTAGGTTGATACACGAGGCGATTTCAAGGCGATTCGTGGGCGACTCTTTGCAGGCGGCTTCGGCGTCGATTGAGGGCGCCTTGCCGACGCCAATCGAGTGCAAACCTGGGGCGTCGATTGAAGGCTTTTGTCGGAGGCTGTCCTGAGCGGGCAACTCTCTGCAGGCGGCATCAGCGTCGATTGAGGGCGCCTTGCCCTGAATTTGGTTTTGATTGTTGATGGCGGGTTCTGCTCTGAAGAAAGGCGACTCTCGGGACCTCAAGGGGAACCCCTCCCAGTTTCGATCGCCAAGAGTGAAGAAACCCCCTGATAAGGGTGATCAAGGTCAAGCATCCTCATCTTCATTCCATTCAACGCTAGTGGATCTGGGTTGATCGGACAAATTAAGAAGGGATTGCCTTAAAAGCAAAATTTATACCTGACCCGATGTCTGATTTTGCTGTATTTTTCTTCAAAATCTGGATTGCTTTACGAAAGATGGATCCATCCACCTTGTACAAATTGTTCGACGTCCTTAGACCCTTCAGTATCGTCGTGGCTCCATCATGTACCTCCAAGACTCCTCCTACAGAGGATGTCGTGTAGCCCCTATTGTCAAGAACTCCAAGAGACACAAGATTTCTTCCTAGCTTCGAGACATGACGAACATTTGCTAGGATCTTTGTCGAGCCATCATGCAATTTTAATTTCACTGTTCCAAATCCGACAACTTTGCAAGGTACATTGTTGCCGACAAGAACTACTCCACCATTGGTGCACCGATAATCCACAAAGCCCGTCCGATGTGGAGTCATGTGATAGGAACACCCAGAATCCAAGAACCACTCGTTAATGCTACCAGTGGTTGACCTGTTCGCCTGCTGATCTGAATTGCATTTTGCATGATCAGACATATCAGAAGAAGAGGAAGAGAAATTTTGATCTAAGGTGTGTTGTCGCCGACGAGACCGCCGTCGCCTACGACGTGTCTTAACAGTGCGTGTGCCATCTGTCACGACCAGTACCTCAACTTTCTCAAAATTTGTATAAGAGGCCTCCACATGTGTGTCTTGACCCTTATTTTGCAATTGTAGTTTTTTCTTAAGACTGCGATATTCTAACTTGATGTGACATCGTTTCTTGCAGTAATAACAAATGACATTAGATTTGTTACCTCCTCCTACTTCATTAGAGTAGAGAGCTTCTTCTTTCCCTCTACCAGAGGAATTTGCTGTAAGATGCGTGTCCATAAGTTTCTTAGACACAAGAGCAGTGATCACTTGTTCTGGAGTAATAGTAGTTTTTCCAAAAAGCATAGTTTCGCGAAAATTTTAAAAGAAGAAGGAAGTGAACATAAAAGGAATAAAGTCTTATCTTCCTCTTCGATTTTGACACCCATATTCTCCAAGTCCATGATGATTGTCTGAAAGGTATTGATATGCTCTTTGACCGATGGGTCTTCTACCAAACGTAGTAAATGGAGCTTCTGCTTCAAAGACATTTACCGGTGAGAGTTGTGTCATGATACAAGGATACGAGCTTGTCCCAAATACCTTTAGCTATCTTCTGGGATGCAATTTCTCAAAGTGCTTCATTTGACAAGCTTAGGTACAAAACTGTAATTGCCTTTTGCTCCTTGTATTCTTTCTCCTCCTCGATCCCCTGCATATTATCCTTACCAAGGATGACATCATGTATCTTCTCCATAGTTAGGATCACTTTCATCTTCATTGACCAAAGTGCATAGTTGACATTGCGATCTGACATCTCAATATCAAATTTGGTGCTCGTCATGGTTGGGGAAGTAGGCTCTGATACTAACTGTTAGGAAATTTGGGATAATTTCCTACAGGATCTACAAAATTTGAACCCGGCGAGAAAAATGAAAAACTAAATCCGATAATAATAATGCAGAAAAACAAAAGACACAAAAGAGTTAACGTGGTTCGAACTCGGCGGGGTGCCGATCCTACGTCCACAGAGAGAAGATGAGACTACTTTATTAAATTTAGAAAAGAACTTTTATAATAAGAGTGCAATAATCTAAATCCCCTTCAGAATACAACAAACTGTCTTAAATTAATTGAACCTGAAATTGGTACGGAGTAGAGACACTGTCTCTGTAAGATCTGCCTTGAAACTGAACTCATGCTGTTGTATGTCGGAAACTGAGAAAGGGCACTCTTTAGAAAAATGAATCATCTTAGAGAAGTTTTCTCATATAGAAGATTTTTTTTTTTTTGTTGGTGTGAGATCATTTTAGAACATTGAATCTTGCCTCGAATCTTGCCTCTTTTACAAGGAAAAGAGCCGCGGTAAGTGCACGAGATATTCTGCCAAAAAAAAATCATTCGATTGCAATTTTCTCTCATTGATTGGGCTGGCCGCTTCAACTTTGACTGAAGTTTATGGGGTGGCGGCAATTGGCGGCAATTGGCGGCAATTGAAGCTTGGATTTTATGCGGCACATCAACATCTTTGACCAGTTAAATATATATTAGAAATTACTTTTCAAATTGGAGCAAGATTTCTCCGAATTGCGTGCGTGCACTTGATGCATGAGTTGAGTTGAAACTTAAACCATGTTTACATGTAGCATTTGCTCCATCAACGTGGCATGGCTCCATGTAGCTAAAATCCTAGTGCATATCTTGGAATCACATAGGCCTAGTGCAGCGGACTTGGTCCACCCATCAGCCCATGGTGCAGGCTCAGTCCGCCAGATCCAAATGAACAGATTCAACTCAGCATAGTCCGATTCAATAAATTGGTTCAAATATATTTTGATCATATTAATTCTGATTTAGATTCCGTTAGATTTGTTGGATTCAATTTGACCTAATTTAAGTCAATCCCTAACATAATCGATACTTCCTGCACGAGGAGTCCACTTAATTATATTCTTCGGGTACATTGTCAAAGCAAGTAAACCTCAACTCTTCTTCTCTGTGTACTCTCTCTGTCTATGTACACTCACGCACACAGGTTGTGGACTGTGCTTTGGTGTGTAGTGTTTCTGCATGCATTCAATGGCCTTCCAAATAGAGGGAAGGAAGAGGAGGAGGGAGAAGGCAGGGCCGGGGCGAAGGGAGGAGGGAAGAAGCTGATGAGAGAAAGAGAGAGAAAAAAAAAAGAATATATTTTAATTTATAAATTATAAAATTAGTCACGTAATTAAAGTCAACAAAAGTCGGATATCACATCGTAAAAACGTTAGCCACATAGATATTTTTTAATAGTAGGGTGTGGACCAGGGATCAAAGTGACATTTTAATTTTTTAGTGACAATTAAAAATTAGACGTTTTCCCTTACTAAAATAAATTAATTATTTTTAATTATTGCATAATACTGAAAATATTTTTAAAAAATCTATCAAATGACATCAAATCTAAAATCTGACACTACCACCATGTTCAGTGCGCGAAAACTTATAACTTTGATATTTATCCCGTCTCCATCCGACGACTCTAAGTCGCCAAAATTAATTATTTTTCAATACTTAAATTATTGCATTTGCACTCCGCAATCTTGTATTGCGGGCTTTTTGGACTGCAATTAGACAAATCTTGTTTAATACTTGTATTGCATTTTGCAGCCAATTAGACAAACACTACAAGAAAATAGGGTATTACCAACGGACCAAATCCGTCGATAATATTGTTACCGACGGAGTATCTGTCGGTAAAAGGCTCCTCGGTAATACTGACAGATTTTAATTAATCTATTGGTAATACCGATAGATTTTTTTTTGTTGGTAATATCGACGGATACATATATCTGTTGGTAATACCGACAGATATTTATCCGTTGGTAATACCGACAGATATTTTCTTCTGTTGGTAATACCGACAGATACATATATCTGTTGGTAATACCAATGGATAAATATCTGTCGGTAATACCAACGGATACATATCCGTTGGTAATACCAACAGAATACATATCTGTCGATAATACCAACAGATACATATCTGTTGGTAATACCAATAATGTTCTCTAACGTTGGTATTACCAACAAATAATTTTGTTGGTATATCCATTGGAATTACCAACAGAATCTATCAATTGCTCATTATTGTGTACCTAAATCAATCCTCAAATCATGAAATCACATATAAGATAATTTGATAATTCACACAAAATCTTAAAAATAATTTTTGAAATCGCACATCATTGAAATCCACACACATAAGAAACCATTCTATACAAGTAATTTCAAAATACATTGTGCTAGTCAAATATTTACATTGTTTCAAAGTTTCAAAGTTTCAAAGTTTCAAAAATACATAAGATAATTTTTTCCAAGAAGCTGATTCTTGCCCTTCATCCTTTTTATCTGCATGTAAAAATAAAAGAAACAATGAGGTAATGAAATGAGAAATACCAAGTTTGTAACTAAATTATCTAATGGTCAACTATGCTTCCAGCACTATTTAACTATAAATGCTCAACTATATAATCAAAACAAGTATATTAACTGCAACAGTAAAAAATTAGAAAGAATATGGGAAGAAGTCACGCAAATATCGTGTGGTACATGAATTGTATCTAGTTCATTATCCATCAATCCATGTCTCATGTCTGCATTTGGTGGCTTGACTCATTAAGTTCATAACTTAGAAGTTTGTCCTAAATATCTTTGCACTTCAAATCGATCTATTGTCATTATGCAATTCAACTAAAAAATTGATTTCATCTTACAGAATTATTTATAAATATATTAATCTTCAAATTTATTCTATATCATCAAGTTGAATCTTTCACTCGTGTATTAATATCTATAGAAAAAAACTTTTATCCATGAGTATATTTTAATCTACATAATATAGTTATTGTTGGTAGAATATACCTAATAGATTTTGGCATTCTACATCATGAGTCAGTCAGTCAGCTACCCCCCTTAAATCAAATACTTCTCGTAAATCAAATGCAAGTAATGATTGGTAAATTTCTTTTTTCTTTTTTTTTTCCGTGCAGACCTAGCAAAACACTCAAGAACTAGAACAAATTTATTATTCTGGAGGATGCCCAAACCGCAAATCCTTGAGTAGAAAATGTATTTTTCAAACTTCTTCTATAATAAAAGAAGAGTGCAGTTATCATCTGTGCATTTCAAAAAGGCCTAATTCATGCAGCAGGAGCAGAAATACCCAAGGACTGCATGGTAACCTGTCAGATTTGAATCATTTTTCCCATATCTACTAGTTCTGACTTCGAATGTCGTCCTTCAGTTTAATAGCTAAGAAGCATATTACAAATATTGTTCTTAAAAACCTAGGACATTGAAGGATAAGGTGCAGTAAAATAAACATCAAACCATATGAAAGTTGCTCTGGATCCGTATTTGGCATTAGCTTCTTGTTGACAATAACTATTTTGAGATTCATGTTCTTGTTTCAACCAATCTCATGTCCATGCTCTGGAGGTACCATCAGTTATTTGTGTAACATAAGTTGTATGCAATAATTAGGCATTTTAATCTAGATGGAGCTCTTTGTACAGTGGAAGCATGCATTTTCTATTGACTAGTATGTTTGTGCATTGGTTCTCCATTCTGATCAATCAAACAAAAAAGACAATTAGATGGCATCTTTCTAGCATGATTCTGTATGATTTTCGTGTAAAGGTTAAGAAAATGGTGCTAAGTCTGTAATTAACACTACTAAAATGAACTTTGCCGAAAAATGAGGAAAGAAAAGTCCTGTAGAGGTTGAGTACCATCTGAACTATCTTTGCTAGTTTTGATATCATTTTCACAAAGAATAGGAAATAGTAAAAATTAAACTCATATGAAAAGGATAAGAAGATATTATGTGTTACTAACATCACAAAGGCAAAATAGGAAACAGTAAGCAGACCATAAAGATAGCATGACTAGTTAACTACTCAATATGTGAAAATTCGGATTGAACTACTCAAACAGTAAGCAGACCATAACAGTAAGCAGACCACAAAGGCAAAACCAAAAAAGAAAGAGGCTTAAGGTTCAATCAATATCATCAAACATATGTGAAAATTCGAAATCCTTGCATTCTATAACAACTAGTTAACTACTCAATCTGCTTACTGATACCGCGTATCATAAAGATAGCATGACTTTGTTTAGCCAGATCTTTTGTTTGAAGAAAAGGATGAGAAAATAGATACTGCAACAAGTAACTACTGCTCACTAAGCTCAACAATATGAGACATCCATGTGTTGGGTCTCTGAAGAAACCACCTCTTCACAAAATCTCATGAACCATGAGGTCACCTTTGTCAAAGTAGATGGTTATTAGACATCCAGCTTCCAATAAGATGTTCATTGCAAATACAACACCATATAAATCCTAGTCCATGATGGACAAAATTTCATCTACATGGACAAAATTTCATGCTATGTTCAGCATGCCTATTTTGGGGCACAGGTATGCATGCCTCTGTAGTTTGCATCCCCCTTTGCACTATAGGTTTTGCATCCCCAGTCAATGAGACCTGCTAGAGAAGGTGATATACCAGTGAGGGTGAAGAATTCTTACAATCCTCAAGCTCCTGGTATTGTCATCACTAGAGAAAGAGATATGAGTAAGGTATAACCATAAGTCACCAATTTTTGTTGTTTCTTCTAGAATTGAGACCATTTATTCTTATTATTTGGACTCATTATTTTATTGTGTATAGTTCATGCTATATTGACCAGTATTGTTTTGAAATCAAATATTACCATGTTGGACATAGTAAGCACCCGAATGCTTGGACAAATTGGTATGGACTATTCTAAGTTCTAAGTTGGTACTTCAACTCTTACTAGTAGAAAGTAAAAACACTTAATGCAGTGACTAAACAAAGGAGTCAGCCCTTACTAGTAGAAAGTAAAGACACTTAATGCAGTGAGTATACAAAGGAGTTAGCCCTTACTAGTAGAAAGTAAAAGCACTAAAATGTCAGTTGTAGAACTAACTTGGATTTTTAATAGGGATTGGGGAGTGTATTAAATAATTCAAGAAGAATAAAAGATTGTATAAAGAAATCGGTTCAATAAACAAAGCAAAAGCACCATGTGCATTATAGCAATCACCCTCCAAAGAATTCATAATCATATAGCAATATGTTTCAATACAAACCTAATGGGGCAACAAATGAAAGATGGAGGGAAGAAAGAATAGGATGTTGAAAAAAAGAGATAGAGTTTAAGTGGAACAGCCTACGTTGAAATATCTTCATTTTTTCTACATTACAAGTGCTTTCACTTTTTTCTAATGTAAAATTGTCCGAAGTTAATGGACCAATTTATGGTTAATAGTTTTGAAAAATCAAAGTTAATGGACCAGATTTTAAATTCATTTACTAATTTACGCACACAATATCAATGTTTCCTATTCCAGGAGTAATTACGAGTTGCTTGCACTGATAAATAATAGTCATATCAAATATCAAATTGATGGAAAATGGGTGAAAAAGCAAGGGTAAGCACACAATGGCATGAGAAATAAATATTTTTAGAATTTTTGTTGATAATGAAAAACCCATTCAGATGGTGGTCTTTGGTCTCAAAAGTCTTAGAATAGAAATCATATAATTACCAATTTGTTTATCTCTTATCCCTCCTCATGGCTTCACTTCTTCAAAAAAGTTGGGAGGGAGAGGCATGAGTGAGCCCGTGCATTCCCCTCTGCCCCCGTTCTCCTCTCCTCCTACTGGTGAGCCCCCTCATAGGATATCATATGACTTTGATAGGATTTGAACACATGAAAAATCCTACTTTGATATCATATTAAGTTTAATTGGATGATCACTTATCCCAAAAGCTTAAGTTGTTAGAAAAACGGCCCGATCTATACTTTTAAGTAATTGGCAGTACACATCTGAAGTAAATACTTCTAAATTATGTATGATAGGAATGAAAAAAAAAACAAGAAAAATGATTTCTCTCCTTTCCTCATCAATAACTCCAAACCACTTGAAACTGTTAGAATAGTAGAAATGGACATTTTAACCAAATAAAAATGACAGAATGGAAAAAATCAATTGTAGTTTTTCATATCCAGTTTTCAATAGAAATCCAACGACCGTTGCATATGAAGTTGATATTTGGATAATCCATATGTAAAAAATGCATAAACTAAAATAATGTGTGACCAAAGAAACTATTGTACAAAGAGAATAACTTCAAAACTGTGTGACAAACATAGATATAAACAGTGAAAGTAATAGAAACTCTGACTTGGTTTTGGATCGCTTAAGAAGTTGTTCTGTATCATTCACGTATGAGTTTGCTTGGTTCTCCTGAACAGAAAATAGACAGTATTTATGGAAAAGAAATCATATATAATCCAAATGAAGAGTGTTTTTTTTAATTTTGGGTTAATTTAGAAGAATAATTTTAAAAAGAATTCAATTCAGAACATTCATATAACAGAGAAATTACATCAGACAATTGTATATCTATAATTTATTCTTAAATTTGGAACTTGAACAAGACACAACCAACATAGATATATATACTCAGAGCCTCCAGTTTTAGATGGATTGCACCAAAAGCTAAAAGAACGTATCCAAGCTACTGGCATCATATAACTATTGGACCGAAAAAGACATCACAACAGACTTACAGGACAGATGCTAACTACCATCATATAACTACTGAAAAAAATACAGTAATTTATGTATAAAAAAGATTAAGGATAGAGGATGGAGACAAATGTTAGCATGAAAAATCTTTTCTTTAGCATATTTTAGACCAAAAAAGTACTTAAACTTCCAACTACACAGGCTACCTAAAGGAATCTGGGACCAAAAAGAGGAATGTCACTAGCTCTTGAAGGCATATTAGCAAATAAGAAATTCAAACTGATAAGCAAGCATGCTAGCCAAATTCTTAAAGAATATAGAATAACTAGAAAAATAATTAGAACTAGAAAACTCAAGCAGAAAAATAATCCAACAAAAGAAAATATTGAGATAGCATTATGATAGATCAAAACTAATTCTTGCTCTCCAATATGATCTTGCGGAAATGCGGAATAACTAGGCAAAAGTAGGCTCATATTGTTGAGTGACAATTTGGACTAAAATGGACTCTTTATCAACTATACACGACCAAAATAATAAAAGTACTATTTTGGATAAGATTAAGATGCGGATTAGAATATATATATATATATATATATATTTATATATAGCAAAAGTAGCGAGCTAGAGTTTTGCAAAGCATGGAATTTATAAAAGTTCACAAAGAGGAATGCAAAATGTTCTCTAACTTAATTGTTTTTCGCACATGAAAAGGAGTGCTTTATAAAAGACCAACTAACTTTTATCTAGTATTAAAGGAACTTTAACATTTAGGAGATGGGCAATGTTTCTTCACAATGTGGCAAGCCGCAAAAAAAAAAGAAGATGTTTAGTACAACATAAAACCAAGTCAAACTAGGTTAACAAAAAGTATCACTAGGCAAGAATATGTTATAAGTCTATGGCAAATTACAAATAATTGTTATAACAATCGATGATACCAGATAATCTGACATACATTTAAAGTACTTTGATGATCATTCTCTACCCTAATAACTAGCAAAAGAATTAAAAGATAACCATATGTCTACTCGCAGATGGATAAACTATCCAAGCAAGATATATGGCTTTATCTTTGTTTATTTTTCAGCAACCCATATCAAAATCAAAATTTAACAAATTCATAGTCAACTAAAGATCCCAACAAGAATGCTCAAATATTTTAACATTTAATTTACATGGCCATGCATGATGTTCAGATATATATACGAGTTAATTGCTAAATTTAGTTTGTACATTAACAGTTTTAACGAATTTAGCCTGAACCTTCATTTTGACAAATATATACATGTATTTTGAGGTTTTTGGCAAATGTAACTACTAACTAGTCATCATACACTACAAGAAAAGAAGGTTTCACCGACGGATGTGTTACCAACGGATATGTTTTGTTGGTATTACCAACAAAATTACCAACAGATACATATATCTGTTGGTAAATTTTAGAAAATTCTTATTTCTTTTCATTCCATCTTATTTTTCAGTCGACCAACCTTTCCCTCTCTCCCAGCCGACAAAAACGAGCGCCCTTACTTATTTTTTTCAACCCGACGAAAATTTGCAGGCGCGCGACAAAAGTTTCCCTCTCCCCCTTTTGTCGTGTGATTCTTCTCTAGCGACGCTTCTTCATCCTTCTTCATCTGACTGCCACCCGCGATCTCCCCTGCCACCTGCTCTCGCAGAGGCCCGTTTGTCGTGGGATTCTTCTCCAACCGCGGCGACTTCATCCGACGCTTCTTCCCTACCACCCGCGATCTCCCCTTCCACCCGCAACAAGCTCTCGCGGAGGCCCATCGCCAAGCTAGCTCCCCCCTGCCACCCACGATTCTTCCCCCATCCAACACTGTCGCTGGCCCCTTTCTTCCGATTTCTCTAGATTTGTGCTGATTTGAGGTAAATTTCTTTAATCTTAAATTTTTTCCAGATTTCATAGATTATTCTTAGAGAGTTGTTATTGATTTCTTAGAAAGCCATGTTCTTGTTATTGATTTATGCATTTATTTGTTTTACTGCATGTAAATTTTTGTGCTTTTTCTTCTTTTACTGCTGGTTCATGGTGGGGAAGATTTCTGTGCTCTCTGTCATACTATTTGTCTGTTCAAAGATAGCACCATGAATCTTCGAATATGCATTGTCATCTCCAGATTCATCCTCATCCTCCTTCTCTGGTGCTAAATCCTTAGACACAATACCTATAGGATCTTCCTCTTCGTCATTGTGAACTCCTTTCTTATTCTCTGATGCTACCATGAGTCTCAGACTTTGCATCTTCAGCCGCTTCATAAGCGGCTGCTGCTGCATATTCAGCTTGTTTCAACTTGTTTGACATCTCAGCTCCATTCGCCTTTGCTTCATGCGCTTCTTGTTCTGCTAATTTGAGTGAATCAACAACCTTAGCCATTTCGCCTTTGAGAGGAGCTAGTTCATCTTCTGAATTTTTGATAGCATTAATTAAGTGAAGCTCCTTTGTATCCCACTCAGTGCTTGAATTATCAATTTTAGCTTCCAATTTTTCAACAATTTTCTTGAGGCAAACTATCTCATATCTTGCTTCATCAAGCATGACCTCATACCTCTCTTCAGTGTTCTTAAGAGTTGAATCCAATTGCTCTATCTGCGATCGAGCATCTTCAATTTTAGCTTGCTTTTCTAAAAGCCTTTCTTGATTTTCTCTTGACTCAGTAGACATTTCATTTAATGCTGAAGCTAAACCTTCCATTGTTTCTTTAACTTTTTGCAATTCATCTTTGCTGGTCTTAAGTTCATCAATGAGTTTGTTCTTCTCCTCGGACAGTTCATCAATATATGAAGTAGCAAACTTGACCTTGTCAAGTGCTTGCAACTTCTCCTCCTCTAATTTCTTAAGCTGAGACATTAGCTTATGAACTCTCAATCCTGAAACTTAAGGAGCTTCTTCAACTAAACCATTCATTCTTCAACTTAAGGAACTCTCAATCATTTGCATGTTAGTCTCTAGTATATAAATCATTTGGCTCTCACAGTTCAGTCTAGCTCTCTCGCTAAACTATTCATTCTTCAACTTAAGGAACTTCTTGATTACCCCCATCATTTCACTTCCAAGGAACCTTCCCAAGCAACCCCTTGCCTTGTCATGACCAACATTATCTATAGCATGTCAATCCAGTGCATAATCAAATTGTTGTTGTCTCATTAGTGTGTTTAATTTGCATTTCATATTTATCTCTGTTCTTGCCCTCCATTTTGGTGAAGTGGAAGTTCACCACTGACCTCAAGTTAGGGTAGACACCTATTTGAGTTAAGAATCTTGTGAGGGGGATGCCCCTTTCGAGGGAGGGGGATGACCTCAAGTTAAGGATCATTATAAGCTATTAGTGTATCAAAAATCACCTTTGCTAGGAAACCAAATTGTCCAAACACTAGTTTGGACTTCGGAATATCAATCATTATGGGATAGAGACTAAAAGCAATGGTGTATTTCTTTGTGAAAGTGATATCAAAACTAGCAAAGATAGTTCAGATGGTACTCAACCTCTATAGGACTAAACAGTCCTACATCCAAGCTCATATCTCATCTTGTCTAGCTTGTTTCCTTTAGCATTTTGTTATTCTTTATAATTTTTTTTTCTATTTAACTCAATTATTTGCATCCAATAAATGATTGAAGAGGATTATAAGCAATAAAATATGATGTTGATTTAATGGGAAGGCATCTAGGAGCCTAGAAACCATCTCTAATCTTAAAAGGAATATGTTAATAAATAACTTTGCATCATCATCTTCCAGATGAGTTTTCTGCAACAATATTAAATCTAATATATGAATTCTTATTAGGCTACCCAAATACTCCACTGCCTCTTCCTTAGCAGCTCCTCTAATGTCCAACATGGTAAAATTTAATTTCAAAACAATACTAATTTGTATAGCCTGAACTATACACAATAAAATAATGAGTCCAAATAATAAGAATAAATGGCCTCAATTCTAGAAGAAACAATAGAAATTGGTGAGTTATGGTTATGCCTTACTCATATCTCTTTCTCTAGTGATGACAGTACTTGGAGCTTGAGGATTGTAAGAATTCTTCACCCTCACTGGTATATCACCTTCTCTAGCAGGTCTCATTGACTGGGGATGCAAAACTTCAATCCCTGCCACTGTCATTACTACTACTACCTAAGTTGCACATTACATCCACTGCCACTACACATTTTTAACCTAAACTGTACATTACATCCACTGCCACTACTACTACCTCAGCCCAAAACTTCAATCCATCTTTTTTTTTCTTTTCTCATTTTCCAGCAAACAAATAATGAAAATGGCCATAAGATAGAAACCATATCTAATGAAAATGGTATTTTTAGAGCTTCTTTCCTTAGTGATAGCATGTAAAAGCTCATCAGCTCCCTCCCTCACTCCCATAAAGAGCTACTGGAACATGTAAAAGAAGACAAAGTTTTCCCATAAGGCCTTGTCTCTCTTTTTGTTTCCTCCAATTATTTTATCATGTGCTTTTAATTGCTTCATCAACTAGCTAGTGCAATTAACAAGAGGGACCTTCTTCCTAGTACTACTCCTACTTAAACAAGCTCCCATCTTGGCATATTTTGGGGAGATGCCTGTGTACTCCCATGAAAGTTTCCACATGCACACTGGTGAGTGATTGCACACATATAAATTGTCTTGAGAATGACTACTTCATTAATAATTGCCTACAATATTAGAAGCTGGAAGATTAATTTTATTTAGCAATTAAATAGCCTTCCAGTCCATTGCTATTTAATGCTATATATCCTATCTTATGAAAAACCATGCCTTACACTTTGGAAAACAATGACCAAATCTCACATTCATGTTGCTTCTTCTTAAAGAGAGTCACTGAGTTGTAGGTGAATCAGTCACCTGATCACAAGAGAAGATTGCCCAAGCCATGGCCTTGTCCAAGAGCACAGCCCCATTGACCATGCTCACCACACACCTCACCCCCTGGATCAGGCTATATGCTGCAGCCATCCCATTAGCTATCACCAAGAACCTGCAAATCATACCAAAGACGATCTCAAACTTATACTATCATAAGAAAAGAATAAATAGAAAGATGTCCCAAGCAATAATCTTGTGTTGAAGAGATAAGGAGAGAAAAAATATAAGAAACACCAAAAAATTTAAGCTCAGTTTATATATTTATGATCTTCTCGGGAGCAAGTTGAACTTGGATTAAACTCTTGACCATATATACCCTACTTACCACAAGGAAAAGAGTGCATAAAAATGTCACAAACAAGCCACAGCTCAGAATCTTGTGTGATGAAGAGATTTGGGTAGGTGGTCACTTGTCTCAAATGCTTAAGCTGTTAGAAAATGACCTAATTTAGATACTTAGGACCTCAGGATTGTCTTAAATAGAGCAAGATTGCATAATCTTGTGTGGTGAAGAGAATTGGGTATGAATAACATGATAGCTGATTTTTTTCCTTCGTCCCCCTTTCTCTTCCCACCCCTTCTTTTGCTTAACTCAACTCCCAAACAAACCAAGGTACCACTTTAATAGCTAATTTTTTAAAATATCATCTAAATAACATGATAGCTGGTTTTTTTTAAAATTGTGTTCTAATTAATGTACTTAATATTGTTTCTAGGTTGAAAAAGTTAATCACCAATGTCTACGGATCGTAATTGGATGAAATGTCGAATAATTAGAGGAGTTTTGACTGATGAATTTATTCAAGGAGTCGAGGGATTTCTTAATTTTGCATACTCCAAAACTCAATATGTTTTTGGTGATAAAATTAGGTGCCCATGTCGACAATGTATTAATCATCATTATCATTATCGAGATGATGTGACATATCACTTATGTTCGAAGGGATTTATGCCTCGCTACACACATTGGATTGCACATGGGGAGTTGACAAGTGAAGAAGTTGGTGAATCCTCAACCATTCCTCAATCAGAAAGCACCACTCAAAATCCCTATAGAACTATGGTGGTGGATGCAATTGGTATTGGCTCATCAAATGTAGAAGAAAGACCAAATGAAGAAGCTGCCAATTTTTTTGAATTATTGAATTACGCAGATGAGCCATTATGGAGTGGTTGTAAGAGTCAAAGTAGGTTATCAGCCATGTCACAGTTACTCAATTGCAAATCTGAGTTTAACATGAGTGAAGCTTGCTATGACCGGCTGATGTCAATAATCAAAGATATGTTACCAGAAGATGCGAAGTTGGAAGAAAATTTTTATAAAACAAAGAAGATGATGAAGAAACTAGGACTTGGATACGAAAAGATAGATGCATGTCAGAATAATTGCATGTTGTTTTATAAAGAAACAACAAATTTCATGCAGTGCTCAGTGTGTGGACATCCTAGATATAAGCCAACACCATTAAATAATGGTAGGAGAAAAAAAATACCGTATAAGGTCTTACAGTATCTTCCGATAACACCAAGACTTCAAAGGCTTTTTATGTCTGAAAAAACTGCTGAGTATATGATTTGGCATGCAAAGAATCGTAGTTCAGATGTTATTGCACATCCTGCAGATAGTGAAGCATGGAAACAGTTTGATGTTCACCATCCTTCATTTGCTTCTGATCCAAGGAATGTCAGATTAGGATTGTGCACCGATGGCTTTAATCCATTTGGGCATTCTTCTATTCCATATTCAGTTTGGCCTGTGCTCATTACTGTATACAATTTGCCGCCATCTATGTGTTTGAACGATCAATTTATATTCTTAAGTTTGATAATTCCTGGACCAAAGAGCCCACGTAAAGAACTTGACATATTTTTGAGGCCATTGATTGATGAACTGAACATGTTATGGTCTGATGGGATTATGACATATGATGTGTTTAGAAAACAAAATTTTCAAATGAGAGCAGCACTTATGTGGACTATCAGCGATTTCCCTGCATATGCTATGTTATCAGGATGGAGCACACACGGGAGGTTAGCTTGTCCATATTATTTAGAGCACAGCAAATCTTTTATTCTTGAAAATGGGAGAAAGACATCATTTTTCGATTGCCATCGTCAGTTTCTCCCTCTTGATCATCCATATCGAAGGCAAAGAGATAAATTTATGAAGGGCCGAATTGAAAGAGATGTTCCACCTCCACGATTATCGGGTGATGAAATGAAGGCACGTGTTGATAAATTACCTAGTATTCAATTTGGAAATCAATGTGTTGCTAGAATTTTAGGATTTGGGCAACAACACAATTGGGTTAAAAAAAGTATCTTTTGGACTTTACCGTATTGGCATACAAATTTAATTCGACACAACTTAGATGTGATGCATATTGAACGAAATGTTTTTGAAAATATATTCAATACGGTAATGGACATCAAGGGAAAAACAAAAGACAATGTCAAGGCTAGAGCTGATTTGCATAAGTATTGCAAGCGCCCTGAATTAGAATTACAAAATGTCAATGAAAAACTGTTGAAGCCGAGAGCCTCATTTGTGTTGAACAAAGAACAAATCAAAGCAGTATGTCATTGGGTCAAAGAATTGAAATTTCCTGATGGTTATGCTTCAAACATAAGTCGATGTGTAAATATAGATGATTGCAAATTTTATGGAATGAAAAGTCATGATTGTCATATTTTCATGCAAAGGCTTATTCCAATTGCATTTCGTGATTTGTTACCTGATCCAGTATGGGATACATTAACTGAGCTGAGTTTATTCTTTCGGGACTTGTGTTCAAGTGTGTTGCGAATTGAGGAGGTCAAAAGACTTGAGTTAAATATTGTTGAGATATTATGCAAGCTTGAGAAAATATTTCCACCAAGTTTTTTCGACTCTATGGAGCATCTCCCGGTTCATTTACCTTATGAGGCTAAAGTTGGCGGTCCTGTACAATATAGATGGATGTACAGATTCGAAAGGTAACACATATGCCTTTTGATTCTTCATTCAAATTTTTAGTTTTTTTAAACGTCTTAATTTATAAGAATATTTCAGGTATATGCTTCAATTGAAGAAAAAAGTGAAGAATCGAGCATATGTTGAAGGATCAATTTGTGAAGCATATATCATACAAGAAATTTCTACTTTTTGTTCTTTCTACTTTGAACCAAAGGTAAACACAAGGTTGAATCAAATGCCTCGAAATGATGATGGTGGAGTTCCAACTACCATGGGACGCCTATCTATCTTTACCTATCCTGGTCGACCTTGTGGGGCCGTTGGACGTTATAGGATGGTTGTCGACGAAGCTGAGTATAAAGCAATGGAGCTTTACGTACTTATAAATTGTCAAGAAATCTCTCCTTTTATTAGTGAGTTTAATGATATCGTTAGGCAAAGAGAACCACACTTAACTGACGCAGAACTAGAGAAGTTACGAGACAGAGAATTTCCAAAATGGTTGAGAGATTATGTAAGTTGAACAATTATTCTTGTGTCAATGTCAATGTGAATAATCCTGATTATTTCATATTTCTTTTTTTTGATAGGTTAATCATAACATTGACATGGTTGATAATCGAATACTTGCCATTGCACAAGACCCACAAAGATTGGTTCGTTCCATGAAGGGTTATTTTGTGAATGGATATAAGTTTCACACCAAAGAATTTTCACATGGAAAGAAAACAATTAACAGTGGTGTTTGTGTCAAGGGTAGTTGCTACAATGACTTTGAATCTGATTACTATGGCATTTTGATTGATATTGTGGAGGTAGAATACTTTGGTGGAAATAATGTGGTGTTATTTAAATGTGAGTGGTTTGATACCGAAAAAGGAGCTAGAGTACATCCTCGCCATGGACTTGTTGAAATCAATCACAAGTTGAGACTTTATCATGACGCTCCTTTTGTGTTGGCAGAGCAAGCTCAACAAGTTTATTACACTAGTTATCCCTCAAAGAAAAAAGGAAGAAGTGATTGGTGGTCTGTATGCAAAATTAAAGCAAGAAATAGATTTGATGTTTTAGAGGTTGAAGAAACAGACAATAATATCCCTCCACGGACCGATGATTTTTTTCAAGAGGATGAGGTTGAAACAATACAACCTATTATGCCTACAACTGAGTTGGATTTGTTAAATGTATTAGTTGATTCCGATGGTGCAGTTGATGAAGTAGATCAACATGAAGAATTTTTCTTAAGAACTCGAAGACAAGCCATTGAGGAGGATGAAGAAGAAGCAGACACTATAGACATGGAAGATAGTGAAGATGATGAAGTTGACGAGTATTTGTCAAATGAGGAGAATGATGATTGAAATTTTTTTTGTATAAGTTTACTTTTGATGATCACTTATAAAATCATTGTGAACATGATGACAATCTCTCATTTGTTTGTAATTGATTTTTTTTTAAAATTCATGTGTCTTGAATTATTAACTATTTTTAATGCACTTTTAGTAAATAATGGTGTCACGAGGGCGAGGACGAGGGCGAGGACGAGGTCGAGGGCGTCCTCCTTTGATTGAAATACCTTTTGCGACCTCATCATCATCTGAAGCTATAGTTGGAGCCACGACCTCTACACCATGTACTCCTGTTGTACCTGTTACTGTTCCACTAGAAACACCTTATACTCCTACACCTTCGACGTCATCAGCACCAGCTCCAGCACCAGCACCAACACCAACACCAACACCCTCACCACCTTCAGTCCATTTGCATTTGATGCCATCAGCTCCTCTTGTGCCATCTACATCTATTGCTACACACAGTGATGATACTTCACGTCGAAGAGGACCAAATCAACCTTCACAACCGTCAGAGACACCAGATGATAGACGTCTATTAATTATTGATAAGAAAAGGTAGATCATTATATTTTGCATTATATTATTTCAGTTACTATTTGGGTAACTAGCTTATTCTGCAATATGTTTCATATATTTGGAAATAGAATAAATAGACGTCTTAAGGCTAATTAGCAAGACATTGATATTCGCATGATTAGCAAGATCAGCCAAAATTACCTACCTAGCTTACCTACCTAGCTTATATGCACCACATCCTCCCTTAGATTGTTATAGTTTTATAATGGGTTGTTAGTGGGCTGTTTAGATTGTTAGTTGAGATCATGAGTTCTAATGGTTTGTTCATTGTTATCTTCTAGAGTCATCTTAAGGGTGTTGCCTTTTGCTTTTATCTTGTACATCTACAAAAAGAGAATGTAATGATGGGGATCAAGAAATGAAATCAATTTTCTTTCCTCCATTCTCTCTACAAGGTGTTCAGCTCACTTCCCCCAATGAGTTCAAGGAGATGATGCTCTCTCCTAACTTGAACCCTAGTTATTCATTCTCATTTCCATTTCCCTCTTTCTCCCTTTTATTCAATCTTTGCCTTGTAAGATGTCAGCTACACTTCTAAAGCCTCTGGGTGGTGGTGAAGAATCATTATTGCTCTCACTCTGAACATTTTCATTTATAGTGTGTTCAGACACAGTTTTCATTCGGCTCATCACTCAATAAGTTCTCTTCTTCAGCTTCTAAATCATGGACTTTCATTCGGTACATCTGTTGATGATATATGCTGAGGTATTCAATGCTTCAGCCCACAAGTTCTTAGGTAAACTGCTTCCCCTCAGCAAGCATCTAGTCATTTCCACTGAAACCCTGTTCTTCCTCTCAGCTACTTCATTCTGTTGGGGTGTGTAGCTGGCTGTTAGCTGATGTTTAATTCCTGTCTCAGTGCAGAATTCATCAAAAGACTTTGAGGTGAATTCTCCACCTCTATCTGTTCTCAAGACTTTTATCCTTGAGTTAACTTCATTCTCAATATTACTTGAGTATACCTAAAGACTGCAATGCAAAATTTCAGACATTTTACATGGGTAATTTATGTACATGATATTGAACTTGATTAACTTAGAAAGCTTAAGTGAAAACAGATTGGAGTAAACATTACGTTAGGAAGAATAACAGGCACCCAGCCCTTAAATGATTAATGATGCATATGTCCACAGGTATTAATGAACTCTAACACTTGTTAATCAAATTCAAGCCAATCCGAATAGGAAAGAAAGACCCCAAGAATGTATTCCTGCCGAGTTCAAGTAGTTGTTAATCCACTGTCTTTCTTACATATACAAAAGTGATAGATCATATGGTTTACATGCTAATTGAAATAATCCAAGAATTTCAAATAACCAAGGAACTATTTTTGACTACACCTACCCAACCACCAGACCTCTCCACCACCAACTCAAACTGATGTAATATACTAATATGTAGAGTTCCTCAGTGCTAGCAAGTTGAACTACTATTGAAAAAAGGATTTCATCTAAAGTTCTAAACCGCACAAAGGACAATATATATTATGCATAAAGTCAATTGCGACTGAGAATAAGCTGCTAGAAATTGCACTCTATGGATTGTTGTTTCCTCTAAGTCTGTGCAGGAAATGACTGTGGAGGGAGCCTCTCTATTTTTCCGAGGTTTCCTTCTTCCTCTGTATATTCCCTTACTCCCCTACTTAGCTTGTATTTCTCAATTCTTTTGATAATTATAAGCCTTACTTTCCTAAAAAATATATGGATTGTTGTTTCATATCTCTCTTTTACGAAAACATGCACCATGATGAAACCTTTGATATAACCATCACAAGTTAGAATAACTGATGTTCAGTGGCAGTGACTGTCTCTAAAGCCTAGCTTAAAATCTTTACAAGTTATCATCCAAGCGCGTAATGTAAATGCATCCGCCAATGCTGACTTCAAGAACTTCTTACAATTAGTTTAAAATGCAGTATTTGAAATGTATCTTATAATTACAGATTAATGACAAATATTTGAGCTATTTCTTATTACAGTTTATCAAGTTTCTATGATCTAGTTTTATTATTTTTGTAGCTTCCCCGAGACAGAAGTGGTTAGAGACATTTCATCAATTATTAAGGGAAATTTCACGGGTGTATGGCCATATTGATCTGAAGTGCCATCACATCTGAAGGAGTTACTCTGGGACAAATTTAAGGTAAATTATTTTAAAATTTTGATTATGATAATTATATGTTACTGATATATAAACCCCTAAAATTGAAATTTTTATCTCCACTATTGTGTATTTGGGTTTTTTTAGGCAGTTTATCGTTGGGATCCTTCTCAGACCAATGAGGTTCGAGAAATATGGGACAAGACAGCTTGTCGACGCTTCTCTGATAATATGTGTGATGCTAGAAATTATGCAAAAAGAAAGGCTAACACCGATGATATTCGCCGAACTAGCGGTTTTGGCCCTCCGTGGATACCTCCAGATATTTGGAATCAACTTATTATTGAGCATTGGGATACAGATAAGTGGAGACGAAAATCAGAAGTCGGCCGTCTCAATCGCAAGAAGGAGGTAGATGGTGACATTACACTTCATACAGGTGGATCTATTTCATTTGTTGCTCATCGAAAAAAACTGGTATGATATTGATAATATTGTTGTCATACAAAATTTATATTAATATTGTCAACTAAATATTATTTATCTTTTTTGTAGGAAGAAAAGTTGAATCGACCACCTACACATCTTGAGTTGTTTAAACACACCCATAAGCGAAAGAGTGGTGAGGGTGACTTTGTCGACGACAAATCACAAAAAGTTGTGGTATGTACTTGATTTAACTAATAATTAACTAATTTTTGAAATCTAATAATTAACTATTTTAAAAAAAATTGTACAGGAGACTTATGAGGCATCAATTATAGAGAAGTATGGCACAGATGCATCATTACACCCGAATTTTGATCCCGAAGAATGGATTAATGCCTCTGGACCCCCATCTCATAATCGGGTTTATGGTTTTGGATGTCGAGAGGGCGTTAAATCTGTTATTGGGAGTTCAAGCTCTCAAGGAAGTACATCCTCAAGTTATGGGCATCGTCGGACACATGATGAGTGGAACAATATGCAGATGGAGGTGGCATCCATGCGAGAGCACATCACCCACTTGGAGACATCGATGCAATCACAAGTGGAGGCTCAAGTGCGCTTGCTATTGACACAGCTTGGTATTCCTATCAATCCTTCAGAATCAACAAATTCTCCATCGAGTTCCACCGCACCACCTCCACCACCTCCACCTCCACCTCCATCAGCTGGGTAAAGAAATAGGTTAGTAAATTAAATTATTCCATTCTTAATTCAATTATCAGCATGCTATAGAATTCTCAGCATGCTCTCACAGAAGTTCAAAACACTAACCCTCACCATCTTTACCAAGCCTGCATAAGGAACAAGTAATTACATATGTGAAGTTCCAATATAAGAGAGTCTAACATAAAGAAAGAGGTGAGCTAATGTCGGGACCTAGAATAAACTTAGATTAGTAATCAATATGCCCCGCTCACTTACAATTCTAGGATTAGTAATTAGAGAGCATGATATTCTCAACATGCTGTGGAATTCTCAGCATGCTCTCTCAGCATGCTGAGAATTCAACATGCTATCTCAGTGAATTCTCAGCATGCTCTCACAGCCTGAGTGAATTCTCAGCTCTCTCAGCATGCTGAGAATAATTCTCAGCATGCTGAGTGAAATCTCAGCATGTTGAGTGAATTCTCAGCATGCTGAGAATTCAACATGCTCTCACAGCCTGAGTGAATTCTCAGCTCTCTCAGCATGCTGAGAATAATTCTCAGCATGCTGAGTGAAATCTCAGCATGCTCTGCATCACAATGAGCTACTGTCAACTTGCTCTCACAGCATGCTGAGTGAATTCTCAGCATGCTGAGAATTCAACATGCTATCTCAGCTCTCTCAGCATGCTCTCACAGCCTGAGTGAATTCTCAGCTCTCTCAGCATGCTGAGAATAATTCTCAGCATGCTGAGTGAAATCTCAGCATGCTGAGTGAATTCTCAGCATGCTGAGAATTCAACATGCTATCTCAATGAATTCTCAGCATGCTCTCACAGCCTGAGTGAATTCTCAGCTCTCTCAGCATGCTGAGAATAATTCTCAGCATGTTGAGTGAAATCTCAGCATGCTGAGTGAATTCTCAGCATGCTCTGCATCACAATGAGCTATTGTCAGCTTGCTCTCACAACATGCTGAGTGAATTCTCAGCATGCTGAGAATTCAACATGCTATCTCAGCTCTCTCAGCATGCTCTCACAGCCTGAGTGAATTCTCAGCTCTCTCAGCATGCTGAGAATAATTCTCAGCATGCTGAGTGAAATCTCAGCATGCTGAGTGAATTCTCAGCATGTTGAGAATTCAACATGCTATCTCAGCTCTCTCAGCATGCTCTCACAGCCTGAGTGAATTCTCAGCTCTCTCAGCATGCTGAGAATAATTCTCAGCATGCTGTCATAGCATGCTGAGTGAAATCTCAGCATGCTGAGTGAATTCTCAGCATGCTGAGAATTCAACAAGCAAAAATAAGCATTCAGTTCTGAAATATGACATATCATTACTTTATGCCTACTCTTAACAGATTCATGAACAAAAAACTGAAGTATGATGAATAAGGAAGCTATGGAAAACATCAATTCTCATCATGCTATTGTTAAAATTCAGCATGCTGCATTAAAATTAAACTTGAACTTGTTGCTTTTATGCACATTAAACTTGGTAAATTAAACTTGCTGAGAATGAACATGTTGGGAATTCATTCTCAGAATCTCAGCATGCTGAATTCAATTCTCAGCATGCTGAGTGAATTCCAATTCTCAGCTGTGAATTCAGCATGTTGAGTCAATTCTCAGCATGCGTGAATTCTCAGCATGCTATTGATATAATTCAGCATGCTGCATTGTTAGGTATTTCTCATTTCATTGAGTTACAAACTTTATTTACAACTTCAGAGTGTCAGTTTATTATTTTGCATTGAGTTACAAACATCGTATTCCTCATTTCATTGCCTCATTATTTTTTTTGTTTCTACATGCAGGAAAAAGGATGAAGTGCAAGGATCAGCTTTTTGGAAAAACTTATCTTATGTATTTGAAACTTTGAAACTTTGAAACTTTGAAACTTTGTAAATATTTGAATAACACAATGTATTTCGAAATTACTGGTATACAATGGTTTCTTATGTGTGTGGATTTTAATGTGTGATTCAAAAATTATTTTCCAGATTTCGTGTGATCAAATTTATATGTGATTTCATTATTTGAGGATTGATCAGGTACACATATAACAAAATAAAATATCTGTTGATCAAAATTGGTAGATTCTAATTCCAACGGATTTACCAACAGATACATATATACGTTGGTATTACCAACAGATAGGTTTCGTTGGTATTACCAACAGATATTATATTTTGTTGGTAATACCAACGACAGAATACCGTTGGTAATACCAACGGTATGCGTTGGTAATACCAACGGACAAATATCCGTTGGTAATACCAACAGGCTAATATCCGTTGGTAATACCAACGGACTAATATACGTTGGTAATACCAACGGACTAATATTCGTTGGTAATACCAACGAATATATGTATCCGTTGGTATTACCAACGAATATATGTATTCGTTGGTATTACCAACAAACTAAAATATCTGTTGGTAATACCGACAGATTAATTAAAATCCGTCGGTATTACCGAGGAGCCTTTTACCGACGGATTTTACCGACAGTCACTCCGTCGGTAACAATATTACCGACGGATTTTTGGGTATTACCAACGGATTTTGTCCGTCGGTAATACCCTGTTTTCTTGTAGTGATATTTATATTAACTTTGTTGTTATCTTGATAATGTTGACAAACTAATGCGAGCTGCTTATCCTTGTTAGTTGGCCACATCATCAAATAACTCATCAACTCTAAGCTTACAAAGGCTTCTGGGACCACTATATCATCTAAATGTCTAAAGGAAGTCTCAATCATAATGCACCTTTTGAGGTCGTTGAGTCATTTAATTATGTGGATAGTTAACCAAGAAATAAGAATACCATGTCTTTGCAAGCGAAGCAAGATAATGAAAAACTTTACTGTGAATCTATAGTTGGCAGTTGTGTGAAACAACAAACTATGTGTAAATATTTGTTATAAAAGAAAGTTTTGACTAAATCCATTAAAACCATTAGTTTACCTGCTAGATTTAGCAATTAACCCTAGATATAATAGGTAGCTAGCCTTTAAAGGTTGAAAAGAAAAAGCCTATTCATCAAGCAACAAAAAAATTACTTATTCAATACATGTTTCCTTACACCTTTTAAGATAGTGATATCATGTACTTCAATTTATTAATAGATGCATTGTTTTATTTGTGGCACAGTACCTTGAGTTATATTCTGAACTGAAGCCAAGTCAACTTACATCTTACTTCAGTAACATGAAAGTGGTAATTATAATTTAGTCCTAGATTCCTATAGTTTATTTTGAATGTGCAATTTCAATGAATATTTTGTGGTGATTCAACTAGATTACTAGTATTCTCAATGCATAGGTTGTAGCCAGTTGCTATTAAATGTTAAGCCTAGCAAGAGACTACAGCTCGAATTTTGTTTTCCAACTACAGATGAAAATCATGATATTCCAATAAGAAAAAATTACAAACACCTTTATAACGTATATTGACATACGTTCCAATTTTACTTATCTTGTAGTTCCAAAATAGAAAATTAAAAACCCAATTAAAAATATCCCCACATGAGGACTCCCTAAGGTCTAACATGCTGCAAAATATTCCCACCTGATGGCTTAAACCTCAACATGCCACAAAATGATTATCAAATGCTCAATGCATTTCCAGATGTCACCCTTTCCCAATCAAGATCTGGCATCCACATACATGCACACCCTACCAATTTCACCTCACGTGTGAGTAGATAAATAAGTCATGTGTAATGAAATAAACTTCTATCATGAACATTAATCATACAAGTACAACATCCTTGTGTGCCAACAAATACATTCTAGTGTTTCAAGAAGTAAATGAAGCAAACAACAAAGAACTGAGCAACAAGATAGCTCCACTCATGAAGAGCATGCATAACACGGGTGTAAATCCTCACTCCCGCACTGTCGAAGACCAAACGACAGAGCTCCTAGCGGTCTGGAGGCCCCAAATATCGCCACCTCTTTTCTACAAATCCAGCCACCGGCCCGACCAATCGGTCTTTGGCGGCTGGTCGATCGGTCCCGTCTATGCCTACTCCCATTCCCTAACTCGGCGCATTACCTCTAAACACCGCCTGAGGGCCTGAAACCCCACCCCCAACCCGTACGACGTCTCCGTGCCCGTGCAACCCAACTTCATCGAGAACCAACCGACGCCTCCTCCTCTCACCTCGATGAGCTCACTCTCACCATCTCACCGTGAACCGTTATCACGACTTACAAGAAAGGAAAGAGAGTAGAGACTCCTACCTCCGGCGACAACTCCATTGATGACCGACTCCCGCTCTGGCTCCGCAATCACCAGCTAGGTCCCTCCTCGCTGTCGCATGTGGCTTCGACAACCTTGTAGCAAATGAAGAAATTTCTAGTTTTGAAAATTCTCAGTTACTTGGTTCATGCCATTCCGCAACGGTCATGCCGTTATATAATCTCTAAGGATATGCTCAATGAAGTTCTCAACAGCTGGGGAGGAGGTTTATGAGTGGTATTTATAACCCCTCACTCGGCTAGGGCACCCAACGGGTATTTTTCTACTCGTTGGCGACGCCCGGTCGCTTGTCGTTTGATCGTCGATTGACCGACCAATCGATCGCTGAGCGATCGAAGGCGTTCTGCCGCTTTCGGGCTACATTCGATCGACCGACTGGTCGATCAAATTGGCTACTGCCAATTCTCTACGTCGTCCGGTTGACCGATCGATCGAATTGGCTACTGCTAATTTTTGGCTTCATTCGGTCGATCGACCGATCGATCGAACTTGAGCTGGGGCTTATTTTTCGAGTCTTCTGCTTGCGTGCTTCGTTTTTGGGTTCCATTACCAAGTATAGACTTGGATAACCTTATAATTTGGCTTGGGACATAATCCTAGAGTCATATTACATGAAATCTATTTCTAACTCTAGATTTTCTACTCGATCGACGACGGAGCCATTTTTGTCGATTTTTGGACTTTGTCCGAACGAAGTTCACGCGCGTATCATAACCTCAACCTGAGATCAAACACTTGATAAATTTATTAGAATAAGTTTGTTATCATCAAAATCAAAAATGGTGACCAACGTTGAAAACCAGAGGCCAATAATTTGAAATCTTTTATCCACTGGCAAACATCTTTTTATTGATGCTTACTGAGAATATAAGAGGCTTTCAGTTTCACTTGTTTGTCGTTCACCCCCTACAGATCTAAATCTGGACGTTTGCAATATACTTTTAAGTTCATTCTTGTCTTCACATTATCTTTTGTTTTTTCTATAATATCCATCACTGTATTTAAAATGTTATTGAACACATTCTTTTCAATGTGCATCACATGCATCCAAATTGTGCCGAACTGGTAATGAGCTACAGTCAGGCAGTTCCCAAAATATATTTTTTTTAATCCAATTGTGTCTTTCTCTAAAATCACTAATTCTGTCAACCTCTCCAATTGTGGATTGAAAGAATTGAAAGAAAACTCATACAAGATAGAAATGCATTATTCAATTACTTCAATTTGAATCAGATAGTCATAAAAGATAGAAAACTTATGCATTATTAAACCCAAGAAAAATTTGAAATAACTATTTAACACTATAGCATGAACCTCAACCCATCAACACTTTCTTTGCGTAAAATTTATGTCGGGTGAAATAAAAAACTTCAACATGTAGATTGCACAAGAATATTTTTTTTGGTGCATATAGCAATCCATGAATATTTTTTTGGGTGCATTTTGTTTTTCTTTCATTTGCATACATGCTCAACAAACACTAAATTGATAAAAATTGAGATTTTAAACCAGCATTAGGACTTACTTTCATATGATAAAGATAAAGAGAAAAGTGAATTACTAATTTCAAATAGGATGAAATAAAAAGAAAGAAAGAAATATATTAAAGATAATTGCCGTTGGTTTTAAATTCTTTTGCATGTCATGTTAATAATATAATTTTTTTATTAATATAATATTTAACTTAATTATCTTAAATCAGTCCAAAAACAAAAAGGGTCCTATCGGGTCTGGTCACTTGGGGGGAGAAAGTTAGAACATCTGCATGCAGACAGGATGTTAATCATCATTCAAGCAATTTCATCACCAAGGTAAGCAATAAATAGGAAAATGAGTTATTAATATAACTAACTACCAACACCTAGAATTAAGGCATAAACATATTTTCTGAAAGAAACTGCAGGGAGTTAATATATTCCATGAAGCCAATTAATTAACTTTCTCATGGCTGTTCACCATATCGTATATATCTAAATCATTCAACAAGGACTACTTCATCACTAACTCCCAGTGAAGAAAATAAAACAAGAAACACCAACTTGTCATTTTCTGAAAGCAAAAACAAAACATTATTTGATTTGATTAATTTGTGCCAGACTTTTTCAACAATTCTCATACAAATTCACTGTTATTCATTATGGGGGCATTTGGTTGCGGGAATATTGTAATTCTAGTTATAACATTTAGACAACAAATTTCACTACAAGAAAACATAGCATCACCGATCGACGGACTGATTACCGACGGATTCAATTTGTTGGAATTACCAACAAATTTACCGACGGATTAAAAAATCGGTTGGTAAATCAATATATAAAATTTTCCCCCTTTTATTTCAGCCGACCAAACATTTCCCTCCATACTAACAAATATTTCCCTCTTCCTTATCAATCAAAATATATTTCCCCGCCTTATTTTCCTCACCCGACTCGGACAAATCCGACCTAAAACCCGACGAATCCCTCTTTTCATTTTCGCAACCGACAAACTCCCCGCGCCTCGTGACTTCTCCCAGTGACTTCCCCGGTTCCATGCGACACCTCCGCAATACCTCTCTCCCCTTCTCTCCCCGCAGCACCTCCGTCACAAACTCTGCGCCCCTTTGTTTTCTCCAGCCGCGCCATCTCCCCCGATTCAGCGTGCCCCAGCGCCCCTTTCTTCTGCCATCTCCCCTGCCAACAGAACTCCCGCGTCGACTCTTCCCCGACACAAACTCTCGCGGAGGCCTGTCGCCAGGCCCCTTTCTTCCGCAAGAGGGCTGTAGGTAAGAAGAAAAAGACGTAATAGAAATTGGTATTTTGGAGAGGGGCGAGACCTTCCATTCTCTCACGCCATTCGTGATGGTTTGGCTATTAAATTTTTGGTAGGTTTCTTCCTCTACAGGATTTAACTGAAGAGACTGAAGATGAAGAAAATTTTCAATCTCAGTTAGTCGAAGGCGCGTGCGAGAGTGAGGAGGAGGTTAAGAAAATTTAGTCGTTGCATAAGGTCTGTCTAAAGAAAGTGTTGATGTTGAACCAGATGATGCGGCGAACGAAGAAGATGAGAATAGTTGTGAAGATGAAGTGACAAGTGAAGAAGAAAACAACTCAATCGATTATTATTCTGATGATATCGATGATTAATGTGTAACATATATATATATATATATATGTTACATCTTTTTTCTATTAATTATTTATATTATATTATTAGTTGACATCACTAATGAACATTTATATCTGTAGATGTTGTGTGCCCGTTCTAGGGTTCATCGCACATGATTATCTCGGCCACCATCGCCGCCTCCTGCGACAACTGCGCACCCCACCGCCACTACCATCACAGATGCTATAGCACCACCACCACCACCAGCCATGGTAGGACTTTCGACGTTTGCCGTAGTTCCACCACCACCACCACCGACCTCAGAGGCTCGAGGTCGTCGTAGGCCTCATGGGCCTAATCGGGGGAGTGATGCACATTCATCGTCTGAGCAACGTCGACGGATATTGCTGCATGGTCTAAAGTAAGTATCAAAATTTATTTATTATAATTGTTAATTAATTAATTGATACTTATAATATTGTTATACTTGAGTTGTAGATTTTAGGAGGATGATGTCGCTTGCGGCATGATTGCTATTATTAAAAGATTCTTTCATGAGCCGTGGTGTTCATGGACCAAGGTGCTGAATCATAATCGAGATTTATTATGGATGGAGTTTGAGGTATGTAGTTCAAGTTCAAATTGATTTCTTCTACTCTAAATTGTATAGGTTTAAATTGGATAAATTCAAGTTGGTAATCAGAGTAGTTGCACATACTGTTTAAAAGTATGCTAACTTTAATTTACTATTATTATTTAGATTGATTAATTGATTGTTTAAGGTGGTAAAATGTTCAATTAGATTGTTGCTGATTTTTGGTGGTAAAAGTATTGTTTAAGGTGGTATTGTTTAATTTACTATTATTATTATTTATCGCCCGTAAACTCTCCCATGCTTATTAGTGTGTAAAACCAAACAAGTCTTCTTGCTCGGACAGGCCTGTTATTTCCTATATTTGCAATGTGCTTAGTGTGTTCAATTCCATTTATATATATTTTTGGCTCAGAAGTTCTTATATACTAGTTTATGAAAAAGGGATAATGGGATAATGGTTCCAACAGAAGTAAAATTAGTAAATTTGTTATATTGAGTTATAAATTTAGTAGATCTTGTAGATGTCTTCTGATATTGTTCTTTTCTCTAATCTCAACTGTTTGTTTACTTATTCCACTTTGGAATTCTCATCAACTTTACAAACTCTTAGAACACTTCTATGTTGCTCAAGATACCAATTATTAGGCAAATGATAATCTTTTCTTCCACCAACTTTAAGAATATTAACTTGATTGTCCTGGGTTTAATACTGTTCAAACTTGAAACTGAGATAAACTTTCTTGGACATTTTCTGTTGTCGATATTTACAAAATAGGATGTATCATTTAAAAATATTAGTATTTAATTTTATATGTAAGCTGCAGTGTATATCATCACATTTTGCATAGTAGGTAGTGTAATGAATTGGGTTTGTTTGTTTAAAAGCAAAGTAAGTCGAATGAAAAAGAGAGAGAGTAGAAACAACCTACTTCTGAGTTCATGGGCTAAGGATCTGTTTGTCTGCAAGTTTAGGATCTTGTTTAATATCATTTAAGGTATCTTGTTTAATATCATTTAATATCATTTAAATGAGTAGAAACAATATCAATGACTGTTTTTATAAAAACCATCTTCTTCTTCTTCTTCTTTTTTTTATCAGGAATTTTTTAAAATCGGATTTTGGAAGAGGAAAATTCTTAGATCCGGACTTTGGGAGTCAAAATTCTCCTGAGTTTGATGCACATTTTACTCCTGAGCTAAAGTCTCTAACCAGTTAGAGACTTTGGTTAAGAATTATATATATATATATATATAATTTTTTTTAAAAATAATTTTAATTTATAAAAAAAAATATAATAAAACTGGGGTGTTAGAGTCTAAAAAATACATTTTTCAAATGCTTTAATTCATTAGAGACTTTTGCACAAAGTCTATAAAACTAGATTTAAATTAAAATTTGTGAAATATTTTGATGAAAAATATTTTTTCGAACCACAACACATCTTTTGTATTTTAAAAAAGATATTTCATTAATTCTTTTTCTGAATTATAAAGTTATTATAAACTTTGGGCAAATGTCTTTAATACATATAGAGACTTTCGCCCAAAGTCTATAAAATTAAATTTAAAATAAAAATATTAAAATATTTTTTGTCCAAAATATTTTGATAGATTCTAGCACATCTTTTATATCACACACATATATTTTATGAATTAAATATTATTTTTTATTAATTAAAAATTATTATAAACAAAAGTCTTTAACTCATTAATTAGAGACTTTTGTGCAAAGACTATAATAATTTTATAATTTTTTTTAAAAAAATATTTGAATTCATGAAATAATTTTTTAATGATACAAACGATATACTATTATCCAAAAAAATATTTTACATCAAAATATTTCATAATTTTTAATTTAAATTTATAGACTTTGTGCATAAGTCTTTAATGCATTAGAGAGTTTGAAAATATATTTTTTATACTATAATATCTCATTTTTATCATAAAAAATATTTTATAAATTTAAATTATTTTTTAATATTATATATATATATATAAATATAAATTTTGACCAAAGTTTAGAGACTTTGGCCCAGGAAAATGGGTATCCAATCCACTAGGTTCCGATTTATGGAAAATTTGATCCCCAAAATTGAATCTAGGATTTTTCCTCTCCCAAAATGTGATTTTGGGAAATTGTGTTTTTTTTATCATATGTTGATTGCTAACTTGCCTCTTTTTGGTAAAAAAAATCTTGCCTATTTTGATTTTTGAACCACATTGTTCAGATATAGTAATATTTTTTTCATGTTCATATTCAATGTATCTTGTTAATGTCTGGCGTTTATACGTTGGTTGTATTTGGCAAAAGTATTCTTGGTGAATTCTCAATTTTATGCACAATCATAACTATGAGGAGCTCTGCCTATATGATGACAGTTTCAACTGTGAAAAGACAATCTCGACCGCTTCTACAGTATGAGGATTTATGGATAAGCTTGTTGCGAATGAAATGACTGTTGGACTTCAATATTGATGATGATTATCTTGATATCTCTGGTATTATTAATCATCGTTATTCATTTATTATTTCTCTTTTTAGGGTATTATGAGTAGTGGAGAGTTTTTCCTACTCTTTATGTTCTGGGCGATACTGATTGATTTGAACTTTATGATGTCTTCAATGTTGGTTGTTCCAACTGATGATTGTTGGTTGTTTAATTAATGGGTTCATTAAACAACATAGTTATGAACAACATTGATTCAAATCTTTTAGTTGTCTCATATAAATTCAAATGAAAAGATCTAATCGGTAACTCTCTCCATGTACAAACACTGCATTGCCAATTATTGAGAGGAGTTGAGATTGTTGAGTGCAGGAAAGCAACAATCAATATTTCTTATCTTCAAAAGAAGATTGGCTTCAGGCGGATAACTCACTACAACACAAGGCTGTGGCTGGAATGTCATAGAGAGGCAAGTTAGTATGTACTTGTAATAATAAATAGGTTTTTATTATTTCTAGTTCACTGTAGTACTGGTAGACGGATTTCGAGTGTGAAATTCAGAGGAGTTATATTGTAATTATAGAGAGTGAATTGAGCATCTGTCCGGTGAGTGCCCCGTAGATCAGGTGACTAGTTTTGTCACTGAACTGCGTAAACAAACATCTTGTGTTTGCGTGTGTTTTTGATTTGGTTCTTACTTTGCTTCTAGTAGTAATTGCAATAGCAGTTGCAACTTCCTATTCAACTGCCTTTAACAGAAGTTCCCCTAGAGACATATACTGTCAATTGGTATCAGAGTGGTTGTGCTAACCTTTACCTACACAAAATCCTTGGTGTGTCTCCTCTTTTTCAGGCTCAAGATGGAAAGAATGTCTATGAGAAATTCTGTTAATGTTCATCATTTACTTATTTGAACAAACTATGTCTACTGGAAGGCTAGGATGAGGGCTTTCATCAAATTGTTGGATGACCAGTGCTGGGACTCTATAGAGATTGGCTGCACTCCTCCAAAAACACCGGATGGGACTGAGCTCAAGCCAAAGAACCAATACACACCAGCAGAAATAGTTGTAGCAAACTATGATAATAAAGCCCTAAATGTTATTTTCAATGGAGTTGATTCTTCTCAATTTAAACTAATCTCTGCTTGTGCCGTGGCAAAGCAAGTATGGAAAATTCTAGAAATAAATCATGAAGGATCCTTGACTCTTCGAAGTCAAAAGTTAAAATTCTCAACACCATATTTGAGAATATGAAGATGGGAGAATATGAAAGCATACAAGATTTTCATGGGCATATCAAAGACCTCATGAACAATTCTACCAACCTTGGAGAGTCATTCTCTGATGAAAAATTAGTAAGGAAGGTTATGAGATCCATGCCTACCAAGTTTGATATGAAAGCTGCCATAAGTGAACTTCATGACCCATCTACTATTACTCTTGACACTTTGATGGGCAAACTTGAAAACTATGAGTTAGAATTATCTGAAAAATATTTTCACAAAGAAAATAAGAAGAATATTGCTTTCAAAGCTACTGAGGATGAGACCAAGTCTGAAGATTGTTCTGAAGAGGAGATGGATGCTATACTACCTCTCATGATAAAAAATTTCAAGAGATTTCTGAGAGCTAAGAATAGGGTAAACCAGAACTCTCAGTCTAATTTGTAGTTCAAACAGCAGTTTCAACCATTTGAGTCTGCCAGTTCGAGATCAAACTCCTCTGCTGGAGAAAATAGAAGAAACCAACTGTCTGGTCAAAAGGACAATGTAAAATAGAAGTTCAGACGTGTTGAATGTTTTGAATGTGAAGGATTTGGACATATGAGATCAGAATGCCCAAATCTTTAGAAGAAGATCAAGAAGTCATTCACTACTACTTGGAGTGACGATGATAAAGAAATCGGAGATTCAGAAGAGCATGAACAAGGCAACTTTAGAGCTTTCATCGCTTGCATAAATGACATAGTTAAGACTGCCGACTTCTCTAGTGCAAATAGTGATCACTGCAAAGTTCAATATGCAGATAGTCTTGATGATGCATATCAGGAGATGTTTGACAAATGGGTTGAAGTGGCGAAGCTTAACAAGACTCTTAGCTATCAAAACAAACTTTTGGTTGAAGAAAAGAAGACTCTTAATGAGAAAATTCAAACCCTACAAAGATAGATTGTTCAAAAAGATGAGAAAGAGTCTAAGTTGATTTCTGAACTACAAATATAAAGAAGGAAATTAGAATGATGAATTCTACTAGTACTCTTAACAAAATTTTGAGTGCAGGAAAAAGTCCTTCAAATCATAGGGGATTTGAAGATATGTTAAAAGTGGTCGAGATCCTGATCTTTTATATTCTATTGATTCTAACTCTTATCGTGTAGCATATACCAATACAAATTGGACTGATAATTTGGATGACATAAAGAGTACTACAAGTCGTTATGTTGATTCAAACCCGATGGATTGGTTGAGTAAAAGATAAAATTCTATTTCTCTCTCTTTAGCAGAAGCAAACGCCTGACAATAGGCAGTTGTACTACACAGTTGAGTTGGATGAGGAATGTACAACTGAGATATATTTCAACAAATAGACAAGTGGCAGATATTTTCACAAAGATAAAATCTATTCTCGGATCATGTGTTAGATGACACTTTTTTTCATAAAGAAAGAAAGAAATAATTATTGCGGTGAATAAAATGAAAAGGTTTCAGGTTTCGTAATTTTTTATTTCACCACATATTGCTTTATGAAAGCTTATTTATGATGATACACTCATCTCTCGGCCAAAGTTTTTGAAGTTTTAAATGCCCATCTTTTTGAAGCCCGCACGTGTACCCCCTTTTCATTGAAGTCTTGATTTCACGCCCTAATTAAATTCCGAGTGTTGCAGTTCTCTCTTCTTCCCCTCGAGGTAATCGGCGACGAGTAAAATCTCCACTCTCCTGTCCCTTCAATTGCTCTCATCTCTTAAATACAAGATGGCCGGAGAAAAGAGGAAGAAAGGTTTTGTTAGAAAAGTTTATGCATCGACGGCAAAGAAGATGCAATCTTCAAACCCTAGCGAGAAGAATGAACCAACTGCTGCTGCGCCTCCTTCTGTGGAAATGTCACCTCCTTCTCCTCCTCCTCTTGCTCAAAGTCATAAGCTAAGGAAGAAAGCAGGAAGAAGACCAGCTGATCAACCACCGAGGAGAAACGAAAGAGGTATGATTTCAAAACCCCCCCAATTTCCTTCTAGGATTTCTGTTGTTGAGGGGGATAATGTTTCAACTAAGGGGGGGTGTGTCAAAAGAAAATATCAATTTATCTTATGGCTCTATTTCTCGTGATGATGCTTATACAAAGGACTTTGACATAAACCTGCCAATTTCTTCTCCAGTGCAAACTGGTCCGGATTTTGATATTAATGTTGTTGTTGCTGATGATTTTGATTCAATTCTAGTCAAGAATGGTCCATCTCTTGTTTCTACAGACTCCAGTCAACATGACCAAGAGGAAGTAATTTCACTTATACAAAACATTGGTGTCAACACTTTAGTCTGTCAACAACCAGTCTCAACTGTGAACATCACAGTTGAAACTACAAAAGAAGTACCTATGAGTGAGCACTCACAAGTTCCTACAATAGCAGTTGGAACGGTACCAAAAGCAGTTAAAACTACTTGTACTACATCAATAGTAGTTGAAACTGCTACACCAAGCAATGAAACAGTTAGGACTTCTAACATTGATTCTGTTGTTGGAACATCTTCACAAGCACTTGTTCCAAAAGAAATGAACCTGAACAAAACCCCCGCTGATGAATTTGAGCCTATAATTCCTGAAGCTTCTACTCCCAGAAGAAAGGATCTTCACGTAGACAAGATAAGACTGTCTCATCGAAGAAAAAGAAGAAAGTGTCAAGTCAACCTAACCCAAAGAGAAGTTCTAAAAGAAAGATGCTAGTGAAGTCAAATTGTGTATTTGGTCAAATTGTCAATCTGGAGACAGATTCTGACAATGAGCCACTACTTCACGGGCTGCTGATTTGAGGAAGTCAAAGAAGAGGAAACACAATCCTGAGATGTCAAAAGATAAGAAAACTAGAGAAAATCTCCTACACCCAAGAAGAAACTTACTAAGTCAAGAAAGAAAGTCGAGAAGAAAAATGCAGTCAACAAACTTCATAAAGGACCGATTTCTGATGATCTTTTTCCTCTGTGGAAGGCACTACAGTCTAGGGGTATAATTTCCCATAGACTACTTGATTTAGAACAAATTTCCTTAAAGTGCAAACCAATTCTAGAAGTTCTTAAGAAAAGAAATTTGTCTAGTTCTTATATGATTATCAATCCCTACTACAAACAACCAATTCTAGAATTTTACTACAACTTACCTGAGGATATTTCTGAACCCGGTAGCAGTCATTTTCATGAAGTTTTTCTTAGAGGAAGTTGGTACAAGTTTTGTCCAAACACCATAAATAGATTTGTTGGTTTTTCTGAGTTTGCATCTTCTTGTGATGAGTCTGATGAGTCCAATCCCGAGTTTTTGAAATTAGTTGGCAAAGAAGTGTCAAATGGTGATATTTCAAACTAGATTGGTAGTCATGATATAAGATCTTCTTCATTGAACACTTTTTATATAAAATTACCAATGGGATTCCTTTCAACCTTGGTAGTTTGATATATGAGCAGATTATTTCTATAAGAAGTAGACTTCAATCCAAGTCTAAAATGTTCTTAATTTTTCCTAACTTAATCTATGGAATCCTAGAAGGACAAGGATTCAAATGTTCATCAGATGAAGTACTAGAACCTTTGGGTACTTCACTCAATATTCATCACAAGATCTTTAAAAGGGTTGAAACTCTTGTTAAGAATCTACCTGGCTCAAGTTCAGCTAAAACTACTTCTAGTGCTGCCTCAACTACAGAAAGGGAGATTCTAGATGAGTTGTTCACTACTAGAGAAACCTTGGCTAAACTCCAGCATCAGTGTGGGTTTTGCCAAATAAGCCAAAGGGGGAGATTGTTAGTGTTTGGCGTTTATATGCTGGCTGTATTTGGCAAAAGTGTTCCTGGTGAATTCTCAATTTTATGCACAGTCACAATTATGAGGAGCTCTGCCTATATGATGACAGTTTCAACTTTGAAAGGACAGTCTCAATCGCTTCTACAGTTTGAGGATTTCTGGATAAGCTTGTTGCGAATGAAATGGTTGTTGGACTTCAATATTGATGATGATTCTCTTGATATCTCTGGTATTATTAATCATCGTTAGTTATTTATTGTTTGTCCATTTTGTGTATTATGAGTAATGGAGAGTTTTTCTTACTCTTTATGTTCTGGGCGTTTCTGATTGATTTGAACTTTATGATGTCTTCAATGTTGGCTGTTCAAACCGATGACTATTGGTTGTTTAACTGATGGGTTCATTAAACAACATAGTTATGAACAACATTGATTCAGATCTTTTAGTTGTCTCATATAAATTAAGATTGAAAGATCTGATCTGTAACTCTCTCCATGTACAAACACTGCGTTGCCAATTATTGAGAGGAGTTGAGACTATTGAGTGCAGAAAGACAACAATCAACATTTTTATCTTGAGGAGAAGATTAATTTTGGGCAAATAACTCACTACAACACAATGCTGTGTGGAGGACAGAACTCTGTGGCTGGGATGTGATGGAGAGGCAAGTTGGTATGTACTTGTAATAACAAATAGGTTTTTGTTATTTCAAATTCACTGTAGTACTGGTAGTTGGATTTTAGATGTGAAATCTAGAGTACTTATATTGTTCTTATATAGAGTGAATTGGACATCTCTCCGGTGAGTGCCCCGCAGATTAGGCGACTAGTTTTGTCACTGAGCTATGTAAACAAACCTCTTGTGTTTGCGTGTATTTTTTATTTGATTCTTACTTTGCTTCTAGTAGCAATTGCAATAACAGTTGCAACTTCCTATTCAATTACCCTTAATAGAAGTTCCCTTAGAGATATATACTGTCATATCTCTCTTTAGTCAGCATGTTGTATTCTCTTTGTTCTTTCAATTCATAGGTCTGTTTTTCTTTTTGTAGGTCCGGTAGACCTGGGATCCCGCCATTCAGGCTCAGATGGAGGATGCTTGAGAAACTTACAATAAGAAGCTTTTCAAGGATATCCTCGATTGAGCGCAGGATGAGGCGCAAACAAATGTAGACGGTAACAGAGATACACCAATGGACACGCTTAAGAGACATGGGCCCAACTGGATGATGGGCTACGTATGGGATCATCTATGCAACATCTGGGCGTTAGAGGATGGCAGGGTGCCTCCCGAACGACACACCAAAACTGAATGACGCCGGTCGAGGGATCCATCGCCCAACATACCGGTGGGTCCATCCCATTTACCAGCCACGAGCGTTGATTGGCAAGTAATTTAATAATTTTTATTATTATTTATTATTATTATAGAAAAATAATTATATTTATTTTATTGCAGGGGATGCTCATCCCGGCTAATCCTCTGAGGGTCTTCGAGGAGACGCATAGATATCGGCATGGCCCTCGCTGGGGTGAGTTCATCAACGGGAGGCCAAAGACGATACTGGCAAGTTAATATTTAATAAAGTTTATATTTTTTAAAAATTATCTTAGTTCAATTATGAATAATTAATTGAATTAATCAATCTTTAAAGGCCACGTATATTGAGTTGGTGACCCAGCGGGGAGGTGATCCTGCACAACATCAGCTTGATGCTGACGCATGGATGTAGGTGATAGGAGTCGACCACAACCGTGTATATGGCATTGACACAACGGCCCACGCACGGACGTTGTTGCAGTCACATGGTGCGGGGTCGTCTGCCTTCACCTCTTCTGCCGTTAGTCCATTGATATCACGTGCGGGTCAGGATCGATTTGCAGCCTTAGAGTCTTCTCACGCAGCCTTAGAGACTTCTCATGCATGCCTCATCACTGAGGTGGCCGCTATGAGGGAGTATATGGCACAGATGACTCAGTATGTGGCACAAATGTCTTCTTCCATACCTGGTGCTCTGGCCCCTCCTCATCCCCCTTCGTTCGGCGTGACTACATCAGATCCATCATTATCGTCGACACCTGCTAATGCCCTGCCCACACAGCCCCTCTCCTTGCCGCATGATCCCTCGCTGCCGCCGCCAGATGCGCCTCACGATTTTCTATTTTGATATGATGTAAACATGTTTTGATACGATGTAATATGTTTTAATACGATGTAAACATAATAGTTTGATATAAATATGATGTTTTATATTATAATTTGATGTCTTGTTTGATATGAAATTATAGATATTTTAATCAAATATAGAAAACATGAATTTATATTATTTAATTATTTTTTTTTAAAAAAAACAAAATACACATCTGCGATGGCGTTGCGATCGCCTGGCCGTCGCAAAAGGTATATCGAACTGGTCGCCAAAGGCGGTTGCAAATAAAAATGCTACGGTATTGCGACGGCGAGCAATGATCGCAACGCCGTCGGGGAGTTAATTATGCGATGACAAATGGCCGTCGCAGTTGTCACACAACCACAATCTGCAACGCTTGCAGGCCGTCGCCCAGCAGTCACAGACATTTTTACCTGCAATCGAGTAACCCGCGGTCGCAAACTCTATGCGATGAGCTCTTTTGCTACCGCGACTGGCCGTCGTGGAAGGTCTTTAGCGATCATATTGAGATATCGTCTTCCGTCGCAGATGACCAAGTTTTTTGTAGTGTGAAGAGCCTTTTCGATTGCTTCTCAGTCGCATCATCTTCAACGTCGATGACGAGAGTTGGCGGTTCCAGCAGAAGATAACTGCCGCCGAGCTCGGCAACACCGAAGTTTGCACCTTCGCGTCCCATGTTGTCGCTGACGAGGTCTGGCATCGACGATGAGAACTAGCTGTTCCAGCGAAAGATAGTCGCCGTTGAGCTCGACAATGCCTAAGTTCGCATCCCACATCGTCGTTGAGGTCTGGCATCGCTTGCTTCCTCTCTCAGACGTCGCGTGCAAGGAGGAGAAGGTGCTCGATTTCCATGACGTGTTTCACCATTTTGCCTTTGACAATATATGCAAGATCTCGTTCTGGGCTCGACTCGGGTTGTCTAGAGCTGTCGCTTCCAGTGTCTGAGGCTGTCTGCGACATGGGCAACACATACGTTTCGAGCGATATGGAATGTTGTATAGTTTGTTAATTGAGAAGGTGAGTAGTCCCACATAGGAAGATTCAAGTTTTTTAAAGTTCCTTTTAAACTTCCAAGGATGCCAAATGTTAACTTTTAGGTGGTCCAATGAGTGGTGAGCCATGGAGACTCAATAGACCATTAGCCGAAATATTAATAAATCAAAGATTAACACTTGGGCACTTAGGCGGACACGCCTTCGTAGCTGAAAATATATTTTATTTTATTTTTTATTTTGAATTTCAAACAAACAATTGTGCCTATTCAAATTTTAGTAATTTTGAAAAGGACATGCTTGTTTGAATTTGAATTTTTCCAACGGTCAAACCTTTAATGACTAGAGAAACCTTGTGTGCATTGTGTACTGTGTACTTTATACTGTGTTTGTGATGGCCGAGCTGAGAAGCTTCTTTAGCTGGCATGGCTATTGCCCGACTCAGCATGTGGTCAAGGGGTCTTGAGATTGCACCAGTGAGCCACGCTGGTGTTAGACCCGAGTGGCGGAGGGCACTGAGATTGCGTCAGTGAGCCACGTTGACGTTAGACCCGAGTGGATTTCGGTTGGATGGGCCATTCCCAACCCGGTGGGGTACCAGAAGCTAGTTAGCCATCCTACCTGAAGGACCCGGGGATTTAAATTGCTTTATGCGGAATGAACTGAAATATGCATATTGTGATCATATGAATTTACATGACTTGTGTAGGCCGGTTATGACCGAGTGTTATTCATACTATGTAGGCCGGTTTGACCGAGTGATATTCATGCTATGTAGGCCGGTTATGGCCGAATGATACTCATGCTATGTAGGTCGATTATGGCTGATTGATATATATACTGTGCTAGGCCGAGTATGGTCGAATGATTTCATGTATACAGTGTTGGCCGATTGGCCAGATGGTGTGCTAAATCTCTAAGTTATACTCTGCGTATTTATTTGATTTTACACATGTTTATATGCCTGGTATTTAGGTAGAGGTTGAGTAGAATCACTCACTGAGTTCCTCATGGACTCACAGTTTATTTATTTTTTTGTTTTGTAGAGACTGACCAGTGAGGTATGGCTAGATGGACATGGTGCAGGTGGAGGGGCAAACCGCACCATTGATCTCGTAGCAGACTGAGTTAGAGTCGTAGTCGTGTAGTGATTTTCTTTCATGCATTGAGTCTGTATTCCCTTTGAACAAAGTATTCATTTCATATTAGTGGACGTATCTCATTTCATGTTCAGTCTCATTGTCATTATTTATCTGCGTGGTTTGAATGCATGAGTTAGGCTTCAAGGTATTGTCACATATCATGGTCGATCACGTGATCCTGAGTTGGGGCGTGACAGAAGGTCAGTGTAATTTACCCATGTTTAAACTAAGTAGATGTGACAGAATTTTTTTTGATCGGCCCGGACCGACCCGATAACAATTCGGGCCTGGAGTCGCTGGCCCGGCCCAACACAAAAAAATAACGTGTCGGGTCGGGCCGGCCCGTTAGCCCGAAAGCATAAGGGTATAACGGGGCGAATCGGCTTATCGGGCCCGATTTAGCCCGATAGCCAATTTCGGCCCGATAACCCATCATGTGTTAATATTTTTGTTTGTTGTTTTTATGCAAATACAGGTACAGAGGTACTCAGTTGTATTTTTTATATGGGTTTAATGTATTACAACCCATGATGATTTGATTTATGGTTGAACTGTGAAGGTGTGAATATGTGAATATATAGCTACTTAGTTTGATGAGCCTGTCTATGCTTGAAGAATTAAGAATATATAGCTGAATTCTGAATATATAGCTTGTTGGCTGTTGCAAAGTTAAGCAGAAATATCAAATAAACTTCTCAACCAATACACCTAGTAATATATAAACCATTAACCCTTTCTCTTCCACTCCTTCACCATCGGAACTACAATATATAACATGAGCCATTAATTAAACAAGCAAACTCGAACATTTAAACCAGAGAAGAAAATAGTTACATAACAAGATTTGGATAATACACACATAGGAGCAGGAGAAGACAAGAATCACAAGACAAACTTTAAGCAAACTTAACTTTTGACATTATAACAGTTAGCATAAGTAAACTCCAGTACTCCACAAACTGAAGCCTGGAAACAGATAAGAAACATAAGTTTAAGTTCAAATTTTCAATCATGGAAACATAAGTGCATATGTTCAAACTTCGAAAGCAACACACAATTCAAAGTTTCAAACTTCAAAAGTATTACAAAGTTTAAACTTCAAAAACATTAAACATAAGAGTCTAAGAAACAACGTTAGATCCTTGAATAGATTATTGAGTCAAGGAAAGATTTCCCTCAAAACATTAAACATAAGAGTCTAAGAAACAACGTTAGATCCTTGAATAGATTATTGAGTCAAGGAAAGATTTCCCTCATGTTCTTTTGTATTTAGAATATCACCGGTGGTTTCTTCAAACTCCGCAACAACTTCTGTAAGATATGTAATAGAATGGAATAAACGAAATAAGAAAATTTTTATTGATAAACCAAAAAGAAACTATAGAAACATTGCAAACCTATAAACTCACTTTTTTCTCCATAAATCCAATCTTTTAAACAGAGCAATGCTTCAACATTTTCATACTTCATAGAACTACGAAACCGATCAATAATCTGACCACTACAACTAAATGCCAATTCTGAAGCAACTGTACTTATAGGCATGCATAGCATATCGTGAGCCATTCGACCAATAATAGGAAAATGAGGCTCACGCTTACACCAAAATTGCAAAAACATCCAATTTTTCGGTTGTTGGCTTTCTTGACTTTTCTAAATATTCCTCCAACTTTGACTTCTGAACATTCATTAATGGATAGAGCTTGATCAAATTCCTACACATAAATATTAGTTGTTCAACATAACAATTAACTTTTAAATATTAAGAATTAAGAAAGATATGTTAAAAAAATTTCATACTGAAAACGTATTACTTTCTTTGAATGGGATGTCTCTCTCTTGAAGTTATTCGACATTTATGTTTTGTTGAGAAGTTGAAGCACTAGAGGATGATCCGCAAGATGACTTGTGCAAGTATTCATTAAAGAGAACGAATAATCTTTTACGAATTCTCGAAAAGTGAGTATCTCCATCATTGCCGTAGATTTTTCCATAAGCAAACTCCACAAACTGAAGCTTGTAATGCTGATCCAAGATAACTGCTATGGCCAATGCTTCATTAAAGCTGATCCAATACTTTTCAAACTTTACCTTCATCCTATTGCTCATTATCCTCATAGAGTCATCATCACTTTGACAAGCCTCTTTCAAATTCATATAAATCAGAAATACTTTTGGAAAGAACAAATTCAAAGTGGGATATTTTATTCTAGAAAATAGAACTGTCAGATTGTAAAAGGGTTCCAAGAACTTACATAATTTTTTAGCTCTATCCCATTCAAATATTGAAGGATAACTTTGATAATTAGAATCAGTCATCCCCAAATGTTCCAATGCAGTTGTATAATAAATAGCACCCTTAAGCATAAGATAGGTAGAATTCCATCTTGTTGGAACATCTTGTCTCAATCTTTGCTTACTCTCCAAGCACAAACTTTTAACACATTCAATAAATTTTTCCTTTCTTGATTGAGAGCCACGAACATACTTGACACTATCTCGAATTTTTTCTACAACATTATCAGCATCCTTCAACCCCTCTTGCACAATCAAATTTAAAATATGTGTACATCAACGTACATGAAAGAGATCACCATTCAACATAAGTGCTTTCTTGCTATTCAGCTTTGCCTTTAAATATGCAACACAAACATCATTTGCAGAGGCATTATCTAACGTCAAAGAAGATAATTTTTCGATGATACCCCAATCAACCAAAATGTTATGGATTTTGTCAGCTAGTGCCACACCGGTATGAGGGGTAGGCATATAACTCAAACACAAAATATATTTCCTCAAAATCCAATCCTTATCAATAAAATGGACAGTCATCGTAAGATAACCATCTGAGTTTATTGTTGTCCACAAGTCTGAAGTGAAACTAATCCTACCAGGAGTCATTGCCAACATGCTCTTAATCTTCTTCTTCTGTAATTCATAGAGTTTTAAAACATCAGTATTTGCAGTATTCCTGAAAATACATTGCACACCGAAACGTAGATATTGAAAGCAAGCTCTAACAGCCTCATACTCCACATACCGAAATGGTAAGTTATGCATAGCTATAGCAGAAGCAACCAATTCTTTAATTTTTTCAAGATCAAAAGAACTGTCAGATAAGGACATAACACCTTGATTAGAAGAGAAAAACATCTAAAACCTATATCACAGGTGTCTCTCCTTGTACAAGATTCCATATGGCGCAATAAGTGGCCTGCCCCGCTTTGAGTACGACAAGTAAACTTTGCAAAACAATTCTTGCACATACACTTCTCTTCGCCATCTTCACCCACCGGAAGTTTATCGAATTGAGTCCATACTTTCGACCTCTCCTTCCTCTTCTTTCCTTTTCCTTTAGTAGTTACTGTCTCGTGCAAATTTGTAGCACTGTCTACATTTCCTTCAGCATTGACATTTATAGCTTTATCCACATCTTCTTCTATGTCACTCATAGCATCATCGTCGATAGAAACTTCAACCGTGATATTTTCCCTTTTTGGCATCTATATTTATGAACATAAAAAAGAAATAGAATCATTTGCATCTAGGTAAGAGATGTGTATTCAAAGTTTAATTCTATATATGCAGGATTCAAAGTTTAATTATATATGCACATCATATCTTACTACCTCCTAAAGCAAATCAGAAAGATGAAAGCAACTGACCAGTCATGTATGCAACTTATGAGGATTCAAGGGTAGTGCTCATGGGTCACTACCCTTGTAGCTCTTATATATTTGCTACTTAGTCAGGTAGTAACTAATATCAATGCATCATTACACAAGGAACAGACAAAATGAATCCCTATCAGCATAAAACTAATAGAAAAAATGAATCAAGTAATCAACAAACTCTTAGAATAACTTCATTGTTTTTTTCCAATGCATAAATTCATGGAAAGGCCAATAACAGTGAATTATCAATTTATCCCGTGAGCGCACATACACAACAAATGGACCACTACAGATAAAACCTATCATCTGTTCTCTTGAGAGTAAAGTACTAAATATTAATAACTAGAAAGAGAAAAAAAATTCATGGTGATATAATCTATTATAGTAACTTTCAGAATCAAAATATTAATCATGAAGGACACGAAACCTCACCGTCTTCACATAAATGAATTCCACAACAAAGTAGTTGAATTTTGATACATTAATTCCAAATCAAAAACAAGAAATTGAGTAACTTTAAGAAACATACCACTTGGGAAGGAGAAGATGGGGATGCATCTGAGAGGACAACCGACGACAGCCGACTCCAAAACCAACGACAGTGAGGATAACTAGAGATGTAGATGGAGAAAGGATGGGGATGCGTCTGAGAAGAAGAAGAATATCGGCGCCGGAGCAGATAACTAGAGGAGAGGAAGTAGGTGCCGCTGCCGCTTGTTGCCGAGAGGGAAGAATAGCTGCTGCTGCCCGTCGCCTGTTGCCGAGAGGCTGGGAAGAATAGCCGCTGTCGAGTGCCACTTGTCGTCGAGAGGGAAGACTAGCAGAATAAGGATTCAAAATTTTGAATCGTTTGGTACTACTTGACCTATTGGATTTGGAAATTGGAGTTGGGTAAGTTAACAGGTAAATGGTAACACATTAACGAGTTTAATACTGAACCCTAATAGCTTATCGGGCCATCATGTCGGGCCGGCCTGATAGCACTTATCCCGACCTAGTATGGTAATCGTTCGGGCCTTATCGGACTGGCCTGATAGAGGCCCGAACCCAAAAAGAATCGACCCAAACTCGATTTTATCGGGCCGGGCCAAAATTTCTAGTTCTAAAACTAAGTATTAATGAAATAAATGTTGCTTTTGCTTAAATATGTTATCGTCTTATTTATGGCATGCTAGACTAGGACATTTAAATTATAGTATGCTTAAATACATGTCTAATCATGATTATATAAATTGCACACATGACAAATTAAATAAATGTGAAATTTGTGTAGAAGCTAAGATCACTAGAAAACCTTTTCCTAAGGCAGAACGTGAAACATAATTATTAGATTTAATACATTCTAATATATGTTAATTGAATGGAAAATTAACAAGAGGAGGAAAAAGATATTTTATCACATTTATAGATGAGTTCTCATTATATCTATGTATATCTACGTAAAACTAAGGATGAAGCTTGAACAATTTAAGGATTTTAAGACTATGACCAAGAATCAAAAGGAATGTAAAATAAAGATATTAAAAAGTGATAGAGGTGGTGAATATTTCTCAATAGAGTTTGATACATTCTATGAGGGTCATGAAATGATTCACCAAAGAACAACACCTTTTACAACTCACTATAACAGACTTGCAAAAGAAACAATCGGACCCTTGTTGACATGGTAAATGCAATGATTTTAAATTCTAACTTGCCATTAAATTTATGGGTGTTGGCCTAAGGTTTTCAACCTTGGTCACCATCTTGATTTTGATGATAACAAACTTATTCTAATGAGTTTATTAAATGTTTGATCTCAGGTTGAGGTTACGATCGCGCGCGAAGTTCGTTCAGAGAAATACAAAAAAAATCGGCAAAAATGGCTCCGTCGTCGATTGAGTAGAAAATCTAGAGTTAGGAATAGATTTCGTGTAATATGACTCTAGGATTGTATCCCAAGCCAAATTGTAATGTTATCCAAGTCCAAACTTGGCAACGTAACCCAGAAATAAAGCGCGCAAGAAGAAGACTCGTAAAATTAGCCTCAGCCCAGGTTCGGTCGACCGGATGAAGCCAAAAATTAGCGGTAGCCAATTCGGTTGACTAGTCGGTTGGCCGGACGAAGCAAGAAATTGGTAGTAGCCAATTTGGTCGTCCGGTCGATCGACCGAATGTAGCCCGAAAGCGACAGAAGGACTTCGGTTGCTTAGTTGTCGATCGGTCGATCGATCGACGATCGACCGACAAGCGATCGGGCGTCGCCAACGGGAAAAAAAATGCCTGTTGGGTGCACTAGCCGAGTGAGGGGTTATAAATATCACTCATAAACCTCTTCCCCAACCGTTGAGAGCTTCATTGAGCATATCCTTATAGATTACAAGCCTAAAGGAGTTGATTTAAAGTCCTAATCTCCGTTTCCACACTCTCAATCCCTCCTCACTTCATCAAGCTTGGTCTTCACCGAGAAATCCATACTCGAAGCCTTGAAGTGCATAGAGGAGACGCGTTGGAGCTACATCAAGTATTGTTTTACATTTAACCTCCATTTATATAGTTTTCATCTTTTTTTGTATTGATTTTTAGGGTAGCTTGCAAGGTGTGCGTGTAAACACCTGGTGTCTTGTAGATTGTTATTTTTGCTAGAGAATAGGTGTTGAGGCTCGCTTCTAGGGTTGAGGGATAATTCCTTATTGTATTCTTAGAAAAACTATCAATCTATAAAGTGTTAAGGTTAGAAATCCTTGGTGAGGAGCCAAGGTAGTGGAGTAGACGGTGTTGGTCGAACCACTATTTATTTCGTGTTTGCATTGCTATCTTGATTGCTAAATTTGATTTTTGCTTGTGCTTGATATAATTATGATTGCATCTAGTCGCACTAAGAATCAAGTAACTTGAATCAGGTAGTTGAGTTGATTAAAATCGGAAAAGAATTCAATTAATCATAAAAATAGATACATACTATTCAACCCCCCCTTTCAAGTGTGGATATTTGATCAACAATTGGTATCAGAGCAAGGTTGTAGGAATAGGTTTAACCATCTAACATACACTTACGGATTCTAGTATCACACTAGGTCAAGGGTTTTCAACTCATGAACCACCACTTTTTGATGGAAACAATTATCCCTATTGGAAAACTATGATGAGTATTTTCTTGCAATCCCTAGGATTAGATGCTTGGAGAACTATTCATGTTAATTATGAGCTACCCTCCAAGAGCATGGATGATTGGTCTTGAGAAGAGATCAAATTGTTTAATTCAAATGACAAAGCAGTGAATGCATTACATTGTGGTTTATCTATAAATGAGTTCAATAGAATATCATGTTGTAAATCTGCTTTTGATATTTGACATATTTTAGAAACTACCCATGAGGGAACTTCCCAAGTTAAAGAGTCCAAAATAAATTTGCTTATGCATGACTATGAACTCTTTAAAATGCATACTCATGAGAACATAGATCGAATGTATGCCCGTTTTCAAAATATTGTCAATGCTTTAACTAACCTTGGAAGGGACATACAAGAGGAAGAAAAAGTGAGGAAGCTTCTTCGATCACTTCCCAAAGCATGGGAGCCAAAGGTGGTTGCTATCATGGAGGCCAAGAATCTTGGCACCATGAAGATCACCAAACTCATTGGATCCCTCATGACCCATGAGATCCATATGAAGGCAAAAAAGGAGGAAGATGCCCCCAAAGGCAAGAATATTGCCTTAAAAGCATCATTTGGTGATAGGACCTCATCATCATCATCATCATCATCATCATCATCATCATCAGAGAATGAAGGATCCAAGTACCACGAAGATATGATTCATCTTGGATGGATGTTGAAGGAGCTAATGGGAAAGCCTCTCAAGAAGAAGAAGGGTAAAAATAGAATCATGTGCTTCCAATGCAACAAACTCGGACACTTGGAGAGCGATTGTCCTAAGACCAAGCTCACCTCCTCATCATCCTCGAAGAAAGATAAAAGAAGAAGGATGAAGAAGAAAGCACTAATGGCTACTTGGGATGTAAGCAAGTTATCACCACCTTCAAGTGGGGAAGAAAGCTTAAGGGAGAATGCAAACCTTTGTTTCATGACGAAGGATAATGAGGTACCCACTATTACTATAGGCGGTAATATCCTTACATAAGTAGAATTAGAAAATGAAATTGAGCATATGTATGAAGAATTTAGTAGTGTTAGAAAAAGATTCAAGGAACTTAAAAAGGAAAATAAAATGCTAGAACAAGAAAATGATGATCTTTTGCTTTCTTGTAATGAGTCAAGAATGAAGGTTGAACTTCTAGAAAATGATAAAAATTCCTTAGAAAAGAAAAATATAGATCTACAAAATTTGAATGACTCATTGAAAATAGAAAATGCCTCATTATGCTTACAAATTTAAAATTTGATTGTTGGCATGTTATCATTAAAAAATGAGTTACTTTCATTAAATGAGAAAATAAAAAATATGTATGCCCATGCCTCTTATGCAAAATTTTCTAAGGTATCTTCCCATGCTCATCCACACATTCATGTCCATCATCATGCTTCTATTAAATTTAAAGGTCATTGTTTTTGTTGTGGCATGTATGGACATATGGTTAGGGATTGTGTATTAAAAAGGAACCCCAATGCTAAATCACTTTGGGTTCCAAAATCTTCTGAGAAAAACTATCAATCGTATTTGGATTCCAAAGTGTTATGGTTAGAAATTCTTAGTGAGGAACCAAGGTAGTGGAGTAGGTGGTGTTGGCCGAACCACTATATATTTCGTATTTGCATTGCTATCTTGATTGCTCAATTTGATTTTCGCTTGTGCTTGATATAATTGTGATTGCATCTAGTCGCACTAAGAATCAAATAACTTGAATCAGATAGTTGAGTTGATAAAAATCGAAAAAAAATTTAATTAATCATAAAAATAGATACACACTATTCAACCCTCCCCCCTTTCCAGTGTGGATATTTGTTCAACAATGGGAAGAAGCTCTACTTACTGCCATTGTCATATTCTTAATAGAATTCCTTCTAAAAAGACACATATTTCACCATATGAAATTTGGAATGGAAGAAAATTGAATCTGAATTATTTTAAGGGATAACGTTCAAAATGGTCCCCCAAATATACGGCGATTTTCAAAGTGGTCCCCTGAAGAAAAAATCGGTCATAGTTGTTCCCCAAATATTTTCCGTTATCAAATCGGTCTCTGTCGTCACCTAGCTGGCATAACGTCATTAGTTCCGTCTTATATGGCAAACCAAAATCTGACATGCTCATATTAATGCCACCTCATATCAGCCCGAAGTATTAAATAAATTGTCAAGTGAATAAATGACATGACATTTTCACTTTTATATCCTTCTGTTCACCAAACATCCTCCCAAATAAATTCTAGGGTTCGTCGTTCTTCCTCGCCCTCCCGTTCATGATCCCGCCATTCCTCCACCTGTCGTTCAATGACAGCTTACAATGACACAAGCAGCAATAGCCATAGAAGCACTCGCTCAAATGTTCCTCATGCTCAAATGACTTGCGACTGTTGTGGAAAGATCGTGACCATCACGTGTAGGAGGAGTTCTAATAGGGGAAGAAGATTTTTGAGGTGTCCATACTTCATGGTAATGTAGATTCTATAACCTAATATAGCTTCACAGTAATGTTCCTTCTTGGTCTGACATATTCTGCCTTGTTTTTCCCTTTTGTAGGAGAGATGGTCATGCCAATATATTCTTTGAGTGGCTTGATGATCCAAGCCATGGTGGAATCTCTTACAGCTACAATGAGGTTCTATAGGGTGATGATGCAAATATCATGGGGCAAAAGTGCTTGTCTGATTAATTGTTCTCCATTTAGTTAGGAAATAAGTGAGTGAGTGCAATGTGAATGTAACTAGTGGGTGATGTGATGAACATGTGTTAGGTGGTTTGATGTAATGAACCTTTCCTTTAATGAATGGTAGCTAGTTTGATGAACCTTTTTTAGTTGTGATGAATCTATCTTAGCTGTGATGAACCTTCTTTAATGAATTTGTGTTAGTTGTGTTAGCATGTTAGTTGTTATCTGATACAGGACCACATGCAATTATCTGATACAGGACCACAACTAACACAATGTTGAATATAATGGACCACATAATTCAACTGAACAGATTCATGCTAACACAATGGACTAGACCACAACTAACACAATGTTGAATACAACACCACCTATGTTAGCTGTGATGAACCTGTGTTTAGCTGTGATGATACAGGACCACATTCAATTTCAAAGTTGTTCAGTCAAGTTCAATACAATACACAACTAATGTTGGGATAGAAGAAGAAGCACAATGGAAAAAGCAATTTTAAAAAAAATACAAACCATCCCAAAACTAGCGATCAACTTTAGCAATCTTTAAGAAATTCAATCTACGAGTTGAAGGAGATGATATAGCTTATACCGCGGATGACAAGGTTGCCCCTATCCCCATTTCAAGACGTCCAAGTGCACGCCCTCCAAGGAAGGTCCACACCAAATGCCTCGCAACAAAGGGACAATGAACACCAAGACCCGTTGTGACTCAACAGAGAGGGAAACTCAACCCTAAAATGCACCTAGGGGGAGCCGGCCCTTCCACCAAGAACCGAGCACCAAAAGGGAGGAAGATGGGATGAGAAAACCATGAAACGAGGAGGAAGATGAAGGAATACCTCGCTGTCCTCCTTTGACTCCTCCAAGAGAACGAAGGAGATGACACACCCAAGAGGAAGAGACCTCCAAATCGGCTTCACAAACTCGGGAAGGAGGAGCTTGATGGCCGGCCACCCATGGAGATCAAGAGGAGCTGTTTGGAGTCCTGGTCTTCAAGAAGCTTCTCAAGAATCCAAGCCTTCGCTCCTCTCCAAGATCTCTAACCAATTTGCTTAACCCTTCTCAAATGAGGTTAGGCCATCTATTTATAAGGTGAGTAGATGGCCCCATGGTGGACCCGGCCCCCCCTTTTTAAATCCTCTCCTCAGAATGCAAAGTTTCAAAGTTTGCCTCCAAAATAATAATTTATATTTAATGGATTTATAATTAATTTAAAATTAATTAAATCCAACTAAATATAAACTTTATTTTATCTCTATAAATTAAATTCTTATTGATTAGGATTTATCATGTGCCAATTCCTACAATTTAGTGATACCCTACAAATTAGGGTTACCGATGAACTCCTTTCTCGTATATTCGTTCCTATAGGAAACATCTTTCCTATCATGTCCATAAATGAGATCCGTGATCGTGTTACAGCATGTCCATACTAGTAGACATATAGTACCGCATTCGGACTTTATCTCATATGGTCTGTTATAAGGCTAGCCTGTTGTGTGTGACCCATTGGGCCCCACACTAAGCCAGCAATGAGTTGTGCATAACGGAGAGTCGGATCTGATAGAACGACTTCTATTTGAATCTTACGAGCCACCACTAAAACCCCTTTAGTGTGGTCGTGAGAGACTCCACTCACAAGTCAAGATTGACGTCTAACAACGTGTCATGACTACCCTGATAGTGTGAGGTTCAATCTACAGGGATCGAACATCATTTGGTGATTAGTTACCGTGCAACTAAGTCCCTCAGTTACAACTTCCCGAAGTCGACTAGGGTATGGAAGAAGTGTCAAACCCTAATACCGATTCATATGCATTCCACCCGCCAAGATGTCATCTCAATAATGAAACGTCAGAAACATCTTCCTGACTTTCATGTCTACTCTGGCTAGGGATTCCCGAGTCGACACTTGTAGGGACACATAGGACGTTATCTCCTCTCACTAAGAGTAATTAACCGATTCCATATTGGTTGTTAACCTACCTCCATGAATGTTTCCCCATGCCTAGTAATATCCGGCACATGACGCTGAGGGCCATGTAGGGATAAAACCAAAGCAATGGGTTGTCACTCACAAGGTAACCGTGACAATTTTAGGTCCAAGAACTGCTTGCACCTAAGATCACCCGAGGACCATCCCATTGACACTCATGTAAGGATTTCATTCTGAGTTCCTCGTGCAGGCCCGTTTAGTGAACTCATTCCCTAATGAGTACCTGCACATGTACATTAATGACGGCTCACAGGTAACTGTGAGATCAACTACCCCTTATCGTATAAGGCATGTACCAAGTGCACCAGTCCATCTGGAATCATCAATCCCCTGATTGGTGATCCTACGACTGGGAACGTTTAGAACAGGGCATCTGGATTCCAAGTCTCATTGGCATGATCTCATCATGGCCTTAGAATCAGTTGCCCGAGTTCATGGGGTTGCCCCCAAGTTGTGGGTAGCAATCGAGGTTAGCTAGAGGCTGCTTACGTGATCGCATTGGTGCCCTAGCTTTGGCTCTCAGTTGTCAGATTTCAACTTCCAAAACGCCTATTCGTTGATAAGGAACTTCAAAGAGGGGGGTGGGTCGGTACCGGAGTGTTGCTCCTCGCTGTTTCATCGTTACTAGGTTGCGGTTGATCGTCGTCGTTGTTTTGTGGCCGTTGATGTGCGATGGCGATCGCTTGACTTCGGGTTCCAGCCATTTGTGGGGGAGGTAATTAAGCTTTACTCGGCCCCACGGTGGGCGCCAAATGTTCCTGCCTGAGAGTTGAGGTCTTTCGATCCGGTCTGGTGTATCTCCGTGTCTGGTTCAACGCTGGTGGGAGGGGGAGGGGACTTGCAAAAGACACACCCGTGCCCAAGTTAGGGTAACTTCAAGGGTGGAGGTTACAAAAATTGAAACTATTGGTTACCTAGGTACGTCACGTCGAGATATATTGCAGGTGGAGATGATCATGCTGCCTGATAATCTTGCTAGGATTGTTGCCCAGAATGGGTCGAGGCCAATCCCGGAGATGACGAGTTTATGATGGTATGTCCCTCATGATAAGGGAGGACGTACGAGTCCATATTCATGCGGGTGGGTCCCCCAGATAAAGTTGTTTGACTTGGCTTGAGTCTGGCTCAAGGGTGTTGCTTAGGCGGAGCCCTCTAGGCAGGACCATGCAGTTTGGTTCGGATGAAGGATGGGGCGCTGTTGTGTCTAATCCTTCCAGACCCAATTGTTCTAGTCCAGTCCAGTAGTGATTGTCTAAATCATAAGATAATGATGAAACTCCACTTATATAAATATGAAGTGGTGCCGCTTCAACAAGAGTTTAGAGGGTTTTACTCTTGTAATATTCATAGAAATTGGGATTGCTAGCACATGGCCGTTGAAACATGCTAGAAGCATACAAGAAACATTATGGAAATAAAATAAATATAATGTGTGCAAGTATTTTCGATCCTAATGGTAAGGAGTCATGGTTTAATCCTCGGACACCATGCACTTCATTAGCATCCTAAGATACTTACACTAATTGAAGGTTTAATCAATAAGATATCTTCTTGTATGCGTTGTATTTATTGTGAACCTTAAATTCTTAACAGACTAGTTGGGGAATATTGTATAGTTTGTTAATTGAGAAGATGAATTGTCCCACGTAGGAAGATTCATGTTTTTTAAAGTGGTTTTTAAACTTCCAAGGATGTCAAGTGTTAACTTTTTGGTGATCCAATGAATGATGAGCCACAAAGACTCAATAGATCATTAGCCTAAATATAAATAAATCAAGGATGGGCACTTGGGTGGACACACTTTCGCAGCCGAAAATGTATTTTATTTTATTTTATATGTTTAATTTCAAATAAATAGTTGTGTCTATTCGAATTTTAATATTTTTGAAAAGGCATTTGCCTGTTCAAATTTGAAGTTTTCCAACTATTAAAACCTTTTCGTTTCTATTTAAATAAAATTTATCATCTTTTTCACTTCCTCTACAATTGGCGTTCATTTTCCTGATCGAGTGTTCCCAGTTTAAATTGCTTATTCACGCCTCAAAGCCAACTCCTCTCACAGATACTATCATGGAAAGCCAAAAGGCTCTTCTTCGGATAAGCAGATTGTAGACTGTATGTAGATTTCTTCTGATGCAGTGATTCATGTCTATCCACATACACATACCACTATGTCATTTTCATTTTTGCCATTGGAATCAAGTGTTCAACTCCATTGACATTACCATAATGTCATAGAGCTTTGTTCTTATCCTCTGATAAGGTCTCCGGCTATAGTATAAAAGGAGAAAAAAATCACCAGCCACAGAGATAATCACCAAAATCACCAGCTAGAGTAGTTAGACTGCAACGCATACACAGTCTTCTCCCCATGCAGTTTCCATCCTCCCCATGGCGTAGAGATGGTACGTCACCCGTGGCGCCCTCCTTACCGTTGTGACGTCCGACAACACATCATCGTCGTGGCAAAAGTTGGAGTCGAACTGCATCGGCAGGTAAGCCGCATGCTCTCGACTCGTATATGGTCGTGTTCAAGTAGTGCATCTTCCTTAGTTGGTCGAAGCACTTTACTCTGTCGTCATCATCGTCTCCCAAGACGCGCTCGATTTCATTTCAGATGGCGGCGTAGACTACCGAAGACTAGGACAATTAACAGCATGAAGAAGCTCATAAGGGCGGAAGCGACGGTGTCATGTCTGACCAGCACGAAGTTGACCACAATGTCATGCATGTACTTCTTGAACCGAAGATGCCATGAAAGGTTTCAAAATGTCATGGAATATAAATAATTGGTATAAATTCGCATCTTGAGTCACGCATGCCATGCATCTTTGTGATTCTGACGGCATGTACTACGTACATGCTGTTAAAATCCCACATTGGTTGAGGTTGTGGTTATGGTCTAGATAGTCTTTAAATAGATTGGACAATCCTCTCCCTTTGAGCTAGCTTTTGGGGTGGAGTTAGGTCCAAGGCTGATTTTCTAACATGGTATTAGAGCCAGACCTGTTGTTGATTGTGGGTCACCTGCAGAACTTCACGCTCCAGATGTGGATCCTGGGCGTGAGAGGGGTGTGTTAAAGTCTCACATTGGTTGAGGTTGTGATCCAGATAGACTTTAAATAGATTGGACAATCCTCTCCAAGCTTTTGGCTTTCCATATGGCCAGAAATATATCATATGTATTGCCCGTGCCGCGGACATCCTCGTGGCCGCATCGAAGTCCGAACACAAAACGTCAGAACTTGTCCTGTAGATTGAGCACCTTCTTCTCCTCGCACGCCACCTCCAAGATTTGAGCAGGTGATGCTGGACCTCATCAGGGACAACGTGGGACACAAACTTAGGCGCTGACGAGCTCGGCGGCGTGTCACCAACCACAGCCGTCCATTTAAGCAACCTTTAGAAAAAAGTTGAGATTAATCAAGAAGGGATATGTCCCTCCAAGAAGTGGTGTAATTAGCACTATAAATAGGGGTAGGAACTTCACTTGTAAGCATTCAATCATTGAGTTGTAAACTTTCTTTAAGTGAATATAGTGAAAGTTTCTTTCCCAAAGTTTCTCCCTTGTGTGTTGTTGCGTCGGAGGTTGACTTGGCCCTTATTTCGAGAGGCGAGTGAGGGACTAAGTGCCGCACAGGTGCTTGAAGGAGTCAAGTTTGTAACAAATGGTATCAGATCTAGGTTGGTCGTACACTGCGACAACTTGGACTATGGCAAGCAACAGGGAGAGGAACGTGTTCGAAGTGATCGGTGACCGTAGCAGTGAGGCTGTGATCGTAGAGAAGGACAAGAGGAAGAAGCGTGACCAAAGCTGACCACGGGAGGTGGGAACTTTGGAGATGATTATTGCTGAAATTAGTGAATGTGTGTAGCGAGTAGAGCACAACATTGGGACGTTGGAGGACCACATCCTTAGGCATCTTGATTCCATGAAGGCAAGCATGGAGGCTTGCGTTGAGGAGGAGCGCCTCAAACTACTTGAAGCGGCCATGGAGAAACGTTGTGCCTAATTTGAGGAAGCAATGATTGAGCGAAATGCTCGGCTTGAAGCAAGACTGATGTACGTCTTTCAAAAAATTCAAATTGCTATCGATGAGATGCAAGATGACATGGTCCTGTGCAAGAAGGCAGTGGCCAACAATGGGGCAAATGTAGGAGTAATTGTCCCACGAGTGGACCTCCCAAAGCCCAAACAATTTGACGGAAAGCGGGATGCCCAGGAGGTCGAAAATTTATTATGGCACATGAGGGCCTCAACTTGATGGACGAGGCCACCAAAATATGCACCACCACTCTTTATCTTTCTAGAGTGGCCAGTTTGTGGTGGCGCCGAAAGCATGCCAACCTTGAGAGAGGGACTTGCCGGATAGAAACATGGGGCGACTTCAAGAGGGAACTCAAGAAGCACTTCTACTCGAAAAATATGGTGTACGAGGCACGGAAGAGGTTGAAGGAGTTGAAGCACAAAAGTACCATTGGAGACTACGTCAAGGAGTTCACCACCATGATGCTTCAAATTCCCAACATGTCTGAAGAAGATCTCCTCTTCTACTTTGTGGACGGTCTGAACAATTGGACCAAGCAGGAAGTACAACGTAGGGTGCACGTGCCGATGATGTATTGGAACTCATACATTCAGATGTTTGTGGTCCAATGTCAACACACGCAAGAGGTGGTTTTATCTATTTCATAACATTCATTGATGATTACTTGAGATTTGAGTACATATATCTAATGAAGTTTAAATATGAAGATTTTGAAAAGTTCAAAGAATTCAGAAATGAAGTGGAGAAACAACTTGGCAAAAGTATTAAAACACTTAGATCTGATCGAGGTGGAGAATACTTAAGCCAAGAATTTCAGAGATATCTGAGAAATAATGAGATTATTTCTCAATGGACTACTCCATATACACCACAACATAATGGTGTGTCTGAAAGGAGAAATAGAACATTGTTGGACATGGTTCGATCAATTATGAGTCTAGCAGAGTTACCCAAGTCTTTTTGGGGTTATGCATTGGAAACTATTGTTTATGCACTAAACAGAGTTCCATCCAAATCGGTTGATGTTACACCATATGAGATGTGGTATAACAAGAAACCTATACTTTCACATATGAAAGTATGGAGTTGTCCTGCTTACATAAAAAGGACGATGTCAGACAAGCTAGAAGCTAAATCTGATAAATGTCTACTTGTGGGGTATCCAAGAGAGTCTTTAGGATACTAGTTCTACCATCCTTTGGAACAAAAGGTGTTTGTTTCAAAGCATGTTGTCTTCTTAGAGAAAGAGTTTCTTCTAAAAGAAGATAGTGGGAGTAGAATTGAACTTGGTGAAGTTCGAGATACACAAATAGAGGTGGACAACGGAAAGATCCCACACCTAATACTCATGATGATGAGATAGTAGATGTACCTAAAGTTACACATGAACCTAGGCGATCTACTAGAGTACGCACAGTTCCAGAGAGATATGGATTTCTCATAGATGAGAACAAGGATGTGCTACTAGTAGAAGATAATGAGCCTACAAGCTATGAGCAGTTCTGAAAAGTTCAGAGTCTGAATTATGGCTGAAGGCCATGAAATCCGAGATGGATTCCATGTATGATAACCAAGTTTGGACTTTGGTTGAGGCACCTGAAGGGATAAAACCCATAGGGTGCAAATGGATCTTCAAGAAGAAGACCGACATTGAAGGTAATGTGATTACCTATTTGACACGCCTTTTTGCAAAATGCTATCGTCAAAGACAAGGAATTGACTTTGATGAAACCTTTTCTTCAGTGGCCATGCTTAAATCCATAAGGATATTGCTTGCCATTGCCGCTCATTATGATTATGAGATTTGGCAGATGGATGTGAAAACTGCTTTCCTTAATGGAAATTTGATAGAGGAAGTGTACATGACACAACCTGAAGGATTCACATCTGAAAATGGCAACAAAGTATGAAAGCTTCAGAAATCCATTTATGGATTGAAGCAAGCGTCTAGGAGCTGGAATATCTTATTTGATGAGACTATCAAAGAGTTTGGTTTCTCGCAAAATATGGATGAGCCTTGAGTGTACAAGAAGGTCAGTGGGAGTGCGATCATTTTCCTAATACTATTTGTTGATGACATACTACTTATAGGAAATGATGTCTCAGTTCTTCAATCACTCAAAATTTGGCTTTCTAAGCAATTCTCTATGAAAGACCTTGGAGAAGCAACCTATATTTTGGGGATTAGGATCTATAGAGATGGATCCAACAAGTTGTTAGGTCTTTCACAATCTACATACTTTGATAAGATGCTAAAAAGGTTTAGCATGGATCTCTCCAAGAAAGGGTTTTTTCCTATGATACATGGAAAACCCCTTTCTAAGTCTATGGGTCCTAAAACACAAATAGAAAGAGAGAACATGAGTAAGACTCCTTATGCATCTGCTATAGGATCTATCATGTATATTATGTTATGTACAAGACCTGATGTATCATTCGCTCTGAGTGTCACGAGCAGATTCCAATCCAATCATGGAGACGAACATTGGGTGGCTGTGAAGAACATCCTTAAGTACTTGAGAAAGACTAAGGATATGTTCTTGGTATATAGAGAAGGTGACTTGCATGTTAGCGGGTATAAAGATGCCAGCTTCAAATCTGATAAAGATGATTATAAGTCACAGTCAAGATTTTTCTTCATATTTGGAGGAGGTGCAGTCAGTTGGAAGAGTTCCAAACAAGATACAACTGTGGACTCTACGACGGAGGCTGAGTACCTAGAAGCTTCTGAGGCAGCTAAGGAAGCAGTTTGGATCAGGAAGATCATTACTGAACTAGGAGTGGTTCCCAGCATCGTTGATCCAATACCTCTGTATTGTGATAATAATGGAGTCATTGCTCAAGCAAAAGAACCAAGGTCTCATCAATGATCCAAGCAAGTTCTCAGACGCTACCATCTGATTAGAGAGATCATTGGTAGAAATGATGTAAAGATTGAAAGGGTCCCCACCGATCACAATGTAGCTAATCCTCTCACTAAAGCACTTACCCAAAGCAAGTTTGACTTTCATGTAAACAATATGGCGTATTCGTAGCTTGAAGATTGAGTATAACATGAATCACTTGAAGATAGTTGAGTGATCAACATAGGATTCACCACCCCATATTTATTTGAGGAGATTATCTCATTCTTCTTGTACAATCTCTTTATTCAAGAGTCTCTGGCCAGAGCAGTATGCGTTTATGAATGTGATTCATAAAGGGCATTTTTGGAATAAAGATTTACTGGCCAGAGCAGTATGCATTTATGAATGTGATTCATAAAGGGCATTTTTGGAATAAAGATTTAAGATACAAGAATCTATACATTCAGGACTTGATTAACCTGGTTGAGATAAAGAGTGGTGAAAGGAGTTGATTGCACAGTGAAATGGTCAAACCACCGACCTTCTGACATTTGGGTAGTCATGATGCTTGGCTAGAAGCCTCTCTTGACTTGTATATAAGTGAATTTGTTCATTGAGAATGAATAATAACACTACTAGAAAAATGGGCATCAGCAACGGCTGATGCCGTTGCTGAGCCGTAGCTGAAGAGCATCAGCAACGGCCGAGCCGTTGCAATGGAGTCGTGGCAAAAAATCGCATTGCTGATAACTTAGCAACGGATCAGCAACGGTCGCTCGGGCCGTTGCTAACAATATTATCAGCAACGGTTTTGCCACGGACACGGAGCCGTTGCTGATAACATTAATAGCAACGGCCGCTGATTCCGTAGCAACGCCGTTAGTAAAATCCCGTCACTAAGCCGTTGCTGTAGGTCATCAGCAACGGCTTTCGATATACTTTTAGCAATGGCTTTCACACGGATGGCCGTGGGAAAGCCGTTGCTGATGATGTGAACCTGGTAACGAAAAAATTTAAAATTCCAAATTTCCATTGATACATTGATACATTATCTGATACATAACTCACACACCCATACACTCATACACACATTCATTCACACATCAAAACAATTATATTTATATTGATAATTATCCACGATAGTATAAAAACAATTCAAATGCAAAATTGAAGTATCAATATCTCAGTAACAAAGTCAATATAAATTAAACAAGTTCAATATCTCAGTAACAAAGTCAATATAAAAAAAATCTCACGATGACGATGGAGGATGGCCTGGATCATATGGCGGGGTCTGGAGTGCTTGAGTGTACACCATCGTGGACTGACTCGAGGACGATGGATTAGATGATGCCGAAGAGATGCCTGCTTCGGGATGACCTGACATGTTGCGTAGCATAGCTTGTATATCCGCCATTATCTGACTCTGGCGCTCCATCATCTCAGTCTGACGCGCGACCGTGTCCTCTAGAGTCCTTATTCTGCTACTATGATCATAACTGGATCTAGAGGTCGACGACCACTCACCAGCGACCGAAGGGGTCGGTGCCCCAAGTGGCCCTAGTACGGCTCGCGCATGACCACTATTTGCAAAGCCATATACGCGGCCATGGTCCCAGCCACCTGCGGCCTCGACCCACGTTGCTGCGTCAAAGTCCTCGGGGGTACCCCCGCGCTACACCACCGTCTGGTTGTAGGTCTCCTACTCGAGTTTGATTTTTTGTTTAATATTTATCATAAAACTTAAATTATAAATATATAATGAATAATTTAAACAAATATATAGTTACAATAATGTATGCAGCGCGGTTGTCGATGTACTCCCCCGTCCCATGTGCTTGACGGTGAGTCCGCTCAAACACCGCCATCGGGGAGGGTCGCTGGACACTCCCGTCATCCGACACCGTCGTCTACATTTACAAAACAAATACATTAATTAGTACACATAGTAGCAAATAAAATATATAATTAAAAGATATACTTACCATACGGTTCGTGCTCGCTAGGCACGTGAGACCACGTAGGCCATGCCCTGTGCATGTATCGTCGAATAGTAGAAAAAATGCTCCTCGGCACTTCTTCTTGCTCGAACCTGCACAACAAAAATAAATTTTAATATTATATTATGATATAATGAATTTGTAATGATTCATAATTCATGATATATTACCGCTCCCCAATCACGCTAATCAATCTACGCGACTCTGTGGCTGGTGGAGGCTGCCACCTGTTCGGCCCGCGTGGCCACCTGCGTCTGGATATATGTACTAGCCTCGGCAGTATCAACGGCATGAGGATCAGCAACAGGAGGATCAGCAGCATGAGTAAGTGCTGGACTCTCACCGATCGGAGACTCCGAAGCTCTCCTGCGTCGATAACCACGACCAGACATATCTGTCGAACAGACATATAATCAGATTATTGTATAAATAGTAGAGATATATTTAATAAAATATATACTTTACAATTATTCCTCATCATCTGAATAATAGTCTTCTAATTCTTCCTCTTCTTCCTCTTCTTCATCTTCTTCATCTCCAGCTTCCTCAATTTCATGATCATCATCATCAGCATATTCAACTTCTAATTGAATTGACATTGTGTCTGCATCCTCGAGTATTGGAATAATACGATCTACAGCAGGAGGATCATCTTCTTGATAGAAACCATGTGTCATATCAGGTATCAGCTCATTTTCTCCTACTATCAGATCAATTTTTCCTCTACCTTTTGTCTTACAGACTACACGCCAATCTGCTCTATCTTTATTTTGAGCCGGATACTTCGTGTAATATACTTGTTCGGCTTGTGATGCCAATATAAAAGGCTCATTTGCTAGGCCATCGTCCATTCGAACAAATGCGGCACGGACATCGGATTTGATCACCCATGCTAATGAAATTCTGATTCGAATAGGCGAAATTTAGGAAGTACGTTACGCCTAATCGAAACTCATTCGTTAAAGCTCCACGATCAAGCCGTCGGTACGTCCAACTTCGATCAGCCGACATGATTCTATCAATCAATGACAATTTCTTTGGTTAATGTCTTTAGGTGAGATTGTCCTATTCCATTCGGGATTTATGTTATTTATATTGCACTAAATACTTATTTTAACCGTTAACTTCATTCTAAATTTCGGCAGCATCTCCCTACAGTTCTCCGAATACGCATATCATCTGGGCGCGTATCGAAGAACAAGAGAGATATTGCCAAAATTTAGAATAATTAGTTAACAGTTAAAATAAAAACGTAAGTGCAGTACAAATAACTATATTCCCAAATTGTCCAATCAGGGACAATTCAAGAATTGTACGTCGTATAAAAGATCATCTACTTCTTTTACACGAACATACAATCCCCGAACAGATCTAAGGTTTTGCTAAATCATATCCGACTCATTGATGTGTACGTGAAACATATGAACTCGTCGAATGTATGATTATTTTCTAAATGTTTCGAGATAGTTCGAGTCCATATTGAACGATTCCGGTGCGCGTCTGAAGTGGACGATTTCGGCGCGCGTCCGAAGTGGACGATTCCGACGCGCGTCCGAAGTGGACAATTCCGAAATTAATCTAAACCCTAATAATTAATCTAACATATTAAATAATTAATCTAAATAATTAATTAACAATTAAAAAACAATTAATCTACAAATTCCAGCGCCGGAGTCAGGTGGACTCCGGCGCCGGCGTACAGTGGCCGGACACACTGTCCGGCCATTGTACAAGGTCCGGCGGCAGCCATCGGCCGACCGCCACCGGCCGAAACCCTACTTTTAGGGCTTCGGTGGATTTCCGACCGGCCGCAACGGGAAGAGACGGCCGGCCGGCGAGGTATACCTCAAAATGTCGGCAGCAGCGGGAGGAGGAAGAGGCGTCGTCGGTGTCGTCGGCGTCGGCGTCGGCAGCGGCGGCGATAGGCGAGAGCAGGAGGCGGCGACGACAGCAGCGGGAGGAAGAAGGGTCGGGCGCGACTGCGTGCCCTATATAAACTTATCAACAACGGCTCACTCGCCCGTTAGAAAGCCGTTGCTAATAAGTTATCATCAGCAATGGCTCACTTGTCCGTTAGAAAGCCGTTGCTGATAATTAATTCATCAGCAACGGCTCGCATGTCCGTTAGAAAGCCGTTGAGGATAATTACAATAATCCGCAACAGCTCGCGTGTCCGTTAGAACGTCGTTGCAGATACAACATATCTGCAACGGCTCGGGCGGCCGTAAGAATGCCGTTGCAAATAGCAATGGCTTGAGCGGCCGTTGCTGATAGCCGTTGCTGAAGACTCATTTTCTAGTAGTGTAATTTAAAGAATTTAAATCATGTAATTCCACTTCAGTGAGAATTATAATTCACTATATACTACCAACATGTCTCATAAGCCCATAAGGTCACACACATATAGGAAGGATGCAAAGGTAAAATAACAATGATATATATGGCATAAGATGTCATTAGGTCCATGAGAAAGAAGAGAGAAGATGGCTTGCGAGGCACATGAGATGGATTTGATCCATCTAGTTGAGTCCACTTAGATGGATTTGATCTATCTTGTTTTAAACCCATGGGCACAAGAGATGGATTTGATCCATCTTGAGCCCTTTTATTGGTTTGAAACACTACCCTAGGAGTATATATTTCCACTCCTAGGGTGTAGCCAAATATAACAAGAAGAGGATGAGAAAAAATCAATTTTGGTCTCTCTTCTCTCATCGTACCTCTTCCTCTCCACTCCACCTTTCTCCTTGTGCCAATTTCCCTTGCTAGCATATAGGGAATTTTGGCTATTGTTGCTGCGCTTGAAGCGTTCTTGGATCCATCCTAGTGTGGATACTTTGGAGGTGATCTGATCTGGATCACTGTGGTTTACGACAACCCGGTGATGAGAAGGTCTTTTGTTCATCCGATTTGGGTAACAGATCTAACCTTCTCCTTGTTTTTCTTTACTATTGTTTTAATGATGCAATCGGATCTTGGTTTTGGTGATCAAAGGCACATAAAATTTTTGTTTTTCGCTGCCCCGTGTGCTAATGATTACCAACATTCCTATGCCTTCAATTCTATGTGCATGCTAGATCAAGAGGCATCATATTTGATATCGGCAATAAATGGGGCAACTGAGGCCAAGCAACTATCGGTCATGCAATTAGCCAAAGGCATAGAGAGGGGAGAACCAACTTTCTTGGCAACCTTGAAGCTTTAAGATCCGTCGGACGAGGCACATGCGAACAACATCCCATCCATTATCAAAGGAATCCTAGAAGAGAACAAGGACGTTATGCCACCCGAGTTACGGAAAATGCTTCCGCCTAGATGAGAAGTGGACCACAAGATAGAACTAGAATTGGGTGCCAAACCCCCTGCCATGGCACCCTACCGTTTGGCTCCGCTCGAACTAGAGGAACTACGAAGACAATTAACAGAACTGTTGGACACAGGAAGGATCCGACCTTCAAAGGCACCCTACGACGCACCGGTATTATTCCAGAAGAAGAATGATGGCTCACTTCGCATGTGTGTGGACTACCTAGCCCTCAACAAAGTGAGAGTCAAGAACAAGTACCCTATTTCGCTGATAGCAAATTTATTTGACCCGACTTGGGAGGGCAAAAGTCTATTCCAAGATGGACTTGCAGAAAGGCTATTACCAAGTGAGGATCGCAGAAGGAGATGAGCCAAAAACAATGTGTGTAACACGCTATGGCTCTTTTGAATGGTTGGTGATGCCTTTTGGCCTAACCAACGCCCCAACAACATTCTGCACTCTCATGAACCAGATCTTTCATCCATACTTAGATCAATTCATGGTGATGTACCTGGATGACATCGTAGTGTACAACCAATTCTTAGAGGAGCATACTCAGCACCTACGCACAGTTTCCAAGTGTTGCGAGAAAATGAACGGTATGTGAAGAGGGAGAAATGCGCCTTTGCCAAAGAGGAGATATTCTTCGTGGGTCACATCATCGGGCATGGTAAGCTGCAGATGGATGAGGCAAAAATCAAAGCCATTGTGGACTAGGAGCCGCCAACCAAGGTAACAGAGTTACGCTCTTTCGTTGGACTAGTTAACTACTACCGACGATTTATACAGGGATATTCGAGATGAGCAACATCTTTAACAGACCTTCTTAAGAAGAAGAAGGCATATATGGGAGTGGAGTTCACAATCCAAATAGACATCATCGCTGCATGCAACTTCCAAACCCAAAAGAAACTCACCCCAAAGCAGGCACGGTGGTAGGATTTCTTGGCCGAGTTCAACTATGTGTTGGAGTACAAGCCCGACAAGGCCAAGGTGGTGGCAGACGTACTTAGCCGCAAAGCAGAACTTGCGGCCTTAATGATGGCTAGTGGAGATCTACAGCGACACATCAAGGAGGCAATGGAGCACGATCCCATGGCAAGAGAGTTAAAGAAATTGGCGCAAGATGGCAAAACCCGACAATTTTGGGTAGAGGACAACCTACTCTACACAAAGGGGCGCATATTGTACGTGCCAAAGTGGGGAAACTTGAGGAGAGATCTCATCAAGGAGTGTCACGACACAAAGTGGGCAGGACATCCGGGCCAAAGATGCACAATGGTGTTATTGGAAGCAACTTACTACTGGCTCCGAATGGACGATCAAGTTGAGCAGTACGTAAAGACTTGTCTTGTATGTCAACAAGACAAAGCGAAGAACCGACATCCCGCAAGATTATCGGAGCCTTTACCAGTACCCGACCATCCATGGGACTCTATTACCATGGACTTCATTAACGCCTTGCCAACATCCGAGGGGTTCGGATCATTCTTGGTCGTGGTGGACCGATTTTCCAAGTACGACACATTCATACTAGCTCCAAAAGATTGCATAGCCGAAGAGGCAGCACGACTATTCTTCAAAAATGTCATGAAATACTGGGGACTACCGAGGAGCATCATAAGTGATAGAGATCCCCGCTTCACAGGACGATTGTCGACGAAACTTTTCAAGCTCCTTGGGTCAGAATTATGCTTCTCTACAAGCTTTCACCCGCAAACTGACAGCCAAACTGAACGGGTGAATGCATTGTTAGAGTGTTACTTCTTTGCAAGTGCCAACCAGCGAGACTGGGCCAAACTTATGGACGTAGCACAGTTCTCATTCAACTTGAAAAGGAGCGAGGCTACAGGGCACAGTCTGTTTGAGTTAGCAACGGGACCTCAACCACTAACCCCACACACCATGGAGAGCAATGACGACCGGAGTCACGGAGCAATCAAAATGGCTAAGTCATGGGAGGAGAAAGCCGACTTAGCACACTCATGTTTGGAGAAAGCCCACAAGAAAATGAAAAAGTGGGTTGATAAAAAATGGCAAGCACGAGAATTCAATATACGCGACCAAGTACTTATAAAGTTGTTGCCTCAACAATTCAAGATATTCAGAAGCGTGCACAAGGGCTTATTGCGTAGGTACGAGGGGCCATTTCCTGTCGTTGCCAAAGTGGGCAAGGTTTCCTATCGCCTTGACCTACCAGCACATTAAAAATTCATCCAATCTTCCACATGAGTATGTTGAGGCCGTACCATGAAGATATGGAAGACCCAAACCGAGGAACGTCAACAAGAGCACCACCCGTGGTAACCAAGTCCTATGACAAGGAGGCGGAGGAGGTGCTAAGCCGACGAGTAGTGCAAAAAAGGAGTGTACCACCAAGCACCCAATATTTAGTCAAGTGGAAAGGGCTACCTGAGTCCGAGGCAACCTGGGAAACCAAAGAAGATCTTTGGCAATTTAAAGAGCAACTTCAGAACTATGAGGCGACAAGGACGACGCCAGATATATTAGGTGGGGGAGAATGTCACCAACCTTCACATGGCTGGACCAATCACAACCATCCATTTAAGCAACCTTTAGAGAAAGGTTGAGATTAATCAAGAAGGGATATGTCCCTCCAAGAAGTGGTGCAACTAGCACTATAAATAGGGATAGGAACTTCACTTGTAAGCATTCAATCATTGAGTTGTAAACTTTTTTTAAGTGAATATGAGAAAGTTTCTCCCTTGTGTGTTGTTGCGTCAGAGGCTGACTTGGCCCTTATTTCGTGAGGCGAGTGAGGGGTTAAGTGCCGCACGGGTGCTTGAAGGAGTCAAGTTCGTGACATGCGACTATCTTCTACTGGAACCAGGTCTAGCCGTCGATGCTGACGTGGGATGCGAAGGCGCGAACTTTGACGCTGCTGAGCTCGGCGACGGCTATCTTCTGCTATAATCGCCAGCTCTCGCTGTCGACATTAAAGATGACACAGTTGGGAAGTGATCGAAAAGGCTCTTCAATTGGTGTTAAAAAAATTGTGGGCCTAACTCACCCCAAAAGCTAGCTCATGGAGAGAGGATTGCCCAAACTATTAAAGGTTATCTTGGTCATATTTTTAACCAATGTGAGACTTTAACACACCCCTCACGCCTAGGATTGGACATCTGGAGCATGGAGTTTAGCAGGACTGGAAATTTGCGGGTGGCACAACATCAACCACAGGATAGACTCTCATACCATGTTAAGAAATTAGTGGGTCTAACTCCACCCCAAAAGCTAGCTCAAGGGGAGAGGATTGCCTAAAATATTTAAAGGCTATCTTGTCTATATTTTTAACCAATGTAGGACTATAACAATTGGGGGTTTATTTGTTTTTTGTTTTTTCCAATTTTGATGATTGCTGACGTGGCTAGTTAAGATTAAAAAAAAAAATTTAAGTTGCTGACTAGGATGCCAAGTCAGCAACTAACGACCAAATTAACATCAAGTCGACAGTGGAATATATTTGGTGTAAATTCGAAACTTTGTGTTAGAATTGATACAAATTAAAAGTTGAGTTAAATTCATTAATTTGGCCAAAGTTAGGGTTAGATTCATTAATTTTCCTGGACTGAACTAGAATTATTGGACCCGCTTGAATTAGACCAAACAGCACCCCATGATTAACCCCAAACCAAACCACACGGTCCCGTCCAGGAGGCTCCGCTCAAACTACACCCTTGAGCCAGATTCAAGCCGGACCAGATGGCTCTATCCAGGGAACCCACGCGGCCATACATGGACTACCACATCCTTCCTCATCATGAGGGATATACCATCATAAACCCATCATCTCTAGGATTAGCCTCGACCCATTCTGGGCAATAATCCCAAGATTTCCTGGCAGCATTATCACCTACACTAGCCATATATACAAATACAACATGCCTCAGGTAATCTAACATCCAATTCCATTACCTCCACATTGGAAGCCCCTAACTTGAGTGTTGTAGAGTTTGTTGTAGGCCCCCCTACCCCACCACAGACGTTGAATCAGACAAGGAGAGACACTGAACCAGACTGAAAGACCCAAACTCTCAAGTAGGAACATTTGGCGCCCACTGTGGGGCTGAGTAAAGCTTACCTCCCCCATAAATGGCTGGAACCTAGAGCCAAGTAACCGCCGCCGCACATCAACGACCACGACCCAACGGCAATGATCGATTGCAACTTGGTAATGCTGAAATAGCGTGGAGTGATGCTCCAATACCGACCAATTCTCCCCTCGAAGATCCTTTTCGGCGAATAGATGGTTTGGAGGCTAAAAATCAACAGCTAAAGTCCTAAATAAATATGCTAATATGATCCCATGGGTAGCCCCCGGTTGACCATGATCGTTGCCGCTCAAAACCCAGAGATAACATCCAATCGGGAAAAAGGAGACTCAACCCAGCTCCCCGCGACGAAGTCTCCAGCACCCCCCACCCGGAGAAAGGCGAAGATCAAAAAATCTAGAAGGCTAGGGTTGCTCCCACTCTCGATGCGGGCCCTTCGCCGAGCACATCATGAGAACCCGCCTCCCGCCGAGGAGCGAGTTACCTATCACCCTGACGCCCTACACCGGTATGGGCGACCCTACACTGCACCTGACGACGTTTCAGACCTCAATGCTTTAACATGGAGCAACTGATCGACTCTGCACTCTACCGATGTTTTTCGACATTTCTAGGGAACAAAGCCTTACTATGGTTTGCCTCCCTCCCGTCGGGCTTTATTCACTCTTTCGAAGATCTCTCCCGTGTCTTCCTCAGCCGTTTCACCACGTCACGGGTATACCACAAGACAGCAGCCACCCTTCGCTACGTCAAACAAGGGCAAGATGAGGGCCTATGGGAATACTTGAACAGGTTCCAGGCCATAGCGGTCGATGTCCCCAACCTCGACCCACAGATCGAGCTTGCAATATATATAGACATGGAACACCTTAGGTAACCTAAGTTCCAATTCCATTACCTCCACCCCACGGGCATCGAACCAGACAAGGAGAGACACCAAACCGGACCGCAAGGCTCCAACTCTCAGGCAGGAACATTTCCCATTAATAATTTTCCAACATCGATTTCCTCAAAACAAATTAAGAATTCTGCTTATTTATTTTTATTTGTCAAAATCGAATGGAATGCAAAATATTCTCATAATACCCCTCATAATGGGGATAACGCCTCGTTAATTGCGTTAACTACGGTAACTCCATTAACCCTACTGTAACAGATCATTTAAACTCATTTCACAATCACCTGTTAAACCATTTAATAATTTTTAAATAAGTCATTTAAGCTTTGAAATGCATCATAAAATCACCAAAAAAATTATCAAAAAATTACATAAATTCTAATTTACTGAATGAAATGAGGTCCATAATTTGGATCAATGAAAATGAGTGTGTACAAGTTCTAGAACAAAATTGTTTAAACCATTTAAACAGTTTCAACTTTATTTAGAATGTTTAAATGGATGATTTAAGTTTGGAAATGCATTATAAAATCACCAAAAAATATAGGAATTCTAACTTACTGAATGAAATGAGGTCTACAACTTGGATCAATGAAAACGAGTGTGTATAAGTTCTAGAACAAAACTATTTAAACCATTTAAACAATTTCAGTTTAGTTGAAGTACAGTTTGAGTGAAACAATTTAAATAGGTCATTTAAACTTTGAAAATGCATCATAAAATTAGCAAAAAATCATAACAATTTTAATTTACTGAATGAAATGAGATCCACTACTTGGATCAGTGAAAAAAAGTGTGTACAAGTCCTAAAACAAAATTGTTTAAACCATTTAAACCATTTTAGTTTCATTTAAACAGTTTTAGTGAAACTATTTAAATAGACCGTTTAAGCTTGAAAATGCATCAAAAAATCAAAAAAAATCATAGAAATTCTAATTTACTGAATTCAATTAGGTCCACAACTTGGATTAGTGAAAATGAGTGTACATACAAGTCTTAGATCAAAACTATTTAAACCATTTAAACAATTTCAGTAAATTATAAAATATATTTTACAATCCAAGTTGTGGATCTCATTTCATTTTGTAAATTAGAATTTCTGTGATTTTTGGCAATTTTATGATGCATTTTCAATCTTAAATGGCCTATTTAAACAGTTTCACTAAAACTGTTTAAATGACACTAAAACTGTTTAAACAGTTTTGTTCGATGATTTGTACGCACTCATTTTTATTGATCCAAGTTGTGGACCTCATTTCATTCAGTAAATTAGAATTTATGTGATTTTTTAGGATTTTATGATATATTTTCAAGCTTAAATGACTCATTTAAATAGTTTCAGTGAAACTGTTTAAATGGTTTAATAGGTGGGACGTACGTGAAACGAGTTTAAATGACCCATTTCAATAGGGTTAATGGGGTTAACACAATTAATGAGATGTCAACCCCATTATGAGGGTATTGTGGGGATATTTTGAATTCCATTTGATTTTAGGAAATAACTCATTTGTTATTCGGTTTTGGCCGGGGAATAACTCATTTGTTATTTTGTTTTTGTTATAACCAAAATTTGATTATATTTATTTGGTTTTATAGCAAGAAAATGAGGACTTAAATTGAGTGAGTTAGCAGAGTTTCGGGGCGAACTTTGGTAAGTTTTAACATAGGAAAAATTTAGAGAAATTTTATCACTACAATATTTTTAACCTATAGGAACGGCTAAAAAGTGTTCCCAAAACATATAAAACCGTTCCCATAGGTCTATGGGAACGGTTTCCCCATATGTACTCAAATTAGCCGTTCCACTAGGCTATAGGAACAGTTTTCGTCCCTATGGCCACGCTGCCAAAAAAATTGTTCCCATAGGCCAAACTTATGGGAACGGTTCTAAAAGTGTTCCTGTAATCCACGCCTACAGGAACGGTTATGGAACCGTTCCTATAGGTAAAGCTTATAAGAACGATTTCATAACCGTTCCTATAGGTAAAGCTTATAAGAACGGTTTCATAACCTTTCCTATAGGCCGATACTGTGGGAATGGTTACAGAACCGTTCCTATAAGTCAGACATATAGACACTGTTTTAAACCATTCCTATAGGCCAAAAATATAGGAACGGTATAGAAACCGTTCCTATAGGCGAGGAACCGTTCCTATAGTTTGCTATAGGAACAAATATTGTTCCTAAAGGTATATTTCTGTAATAGACGACCATAAAATTTCACAAATGTTTTAAACATAAATTACATTGATAAACGTAGATTTCAAAACATAAATTTCATTCATAAACGTAGAATATATTTACAAGTCTAAATAAAGTTCACAATTATAGTACTACAAGTCTAAATAAAGTTCATTCACATTCCAATGTAATTTATGAATTCTTCCATTCCATTCCAAAGTTCATTTTGATTCCAATTCCAACGTAGCATTCCCATTCCAAATTAGCCAAGTCTGATGATCATCTCCTCTGTGAAATTCATCTTTCATCTCTTAATTCATCATTTTTCTGCAAAAATTAATTAATAATTAAAAATGATCAAAAGACTCTATAATCATATATTAAACTAAAATTACTTGATTTTGAGGATGATGTGTGGAAGTAGAAGAACCAAAGATGTTATTGGCATCCCTTGGAGTAGTTGGTGGTGCCAACAGAGCTGTTATAGCCTTTATGTCCAAATCTGGGTTCGCCTGTGCAATAAGTATCTTCAAAAGATATTGCATTCCTTGCATTTGGTGTTGCATCTGGTTCTGTTTCTCTATCATTATTGCATGTCTCTCTTCCATTTTTGCATGTCTTTCTTCTATTATTGCATGTTGCTCCTTCAAAGACTTCACATCTTGATCATGTTTTTCTGCATTACTGTTATTTCTTCATTTTTTTAAAGATTGTGAGTATAATTGTTCCTCCATAACAACGCACCCTTCCTGACTTCTCTTTTCCAAACATAGATTGGAAGGCCTCAACAGCAGGTTTCCCATCATGCTCAATCATGGTTTTAAGTTTTTCCTAAAACGTACATTTAATAATGTTAGTGATAATAATAAATAATTAAGTAAAACAATAGCTAGAAGAACTCACAATTGTCTCTTCGGTTTCAACATCAAGGCTTTTCTGTCCTTAGTCCGAGTTTCAACGAACATCTCAACTTGACTAGGTTCTTCATTCTTTTGAGCATGTTTTATATAAATCACAAGAATGAGTTAAAACATAATATCAACGTTATTTTAAAATTCAAAATATAAATATGTTTATGTAAAAAAATGTTACCAATTTATCTTTTATTACAGAAAATCTTTTATTGTCCATCCGATGCCTCCATTTTTGCTGTGATCTGTTCAATCTATTTTGTTGGCACATATCCTACATCAATAACAAAAAAACTAAATATATGCAACCAGAAAAAATCAATAACCATATGAAAGCAAGCTTCATTTCAACACGATGTGCAAAGCAGATATTGATATACCGATATTAAAAAAAAAACAGTTTATGTTTAAAAGCCTTGCCCTTTGATAAAGAGCGAAGATTCATGCAAGTAAGCATTTACAGTGAAGTTTACTTTTTGCCTGATCTTAACCATTGCTTATCTCTCTGTATATCATTTCAATTAATATGTTTATTTTTCTTCCATAAGCTCATCTTGTTTTCTATGTGTTATTTGTAATTGTATCAATTGATAAAGAAAATCATTTCCCTTTGGTTCTATCCTTTAGGGAGAAATGCAACAACTTCGTGATAAGCTTGCTATTGCAGAGCGTACAGCAACATCTGAAGCTCAGTTAAAAGTATAAAGCTCTCATTGCGTCTTCTGATTATTATCTTATTTCCTTTTTCTTTTCATTAAGCAAAAATGTCACCTCTACACTTTAAACTTCTCAGGAGAAATATCAGTTGCGCCTTAAAGTATTGGAAGAGGGATTGAGAATGTCATCTAGTGGTTTCACCCGTAGTAACATAGATAGGAAGAGTGTGATTAGTGACCCTTCCCGTTGTCAGTCACTTGGTGGAGCTGAGAATATATCCAAGTCATTGTCAAATGGATTTGTATCTAGGAGATCCCCATCCTTTCAGTTGAGATCATCTCTCTCAAACATTAGCACAACACTGAAAAATGTCAGAAGTACTTCAAAATCATTCGATGGTGGATCTAGGTCATTGGACAGGGGTAAAATTCTTACAAATGGAACAAGTCTGCAGATGGAATTAGAGACAATAATGAAGGCAACACTTGTGTGGCAAATCCAAATGAGAAACCAAGTGAATTTGGTGCTGCTAATTCAATTGATTCTGTATCTGATTTGTTGTATGATATACTATAGAAGGAGGTAATTAATTTGAGGAAAACATGCCATGAGAAAGATCAAAGCCTGAAGGATAAGGATGATGCAATTGAGGTAATACTTCTTTTGCTTCTATTTTTGATTCCTGAAGTGCAAGCTCCATTTACACAAAGCATACTCCTTTCTATTGGATGATGCTTGCCAAGAAAGTAGATACTTTGACCAAAGCAATGGAAGTGGAAGCCAAGAAAATGAGAAGGGAAGTAGCTGTTATGGAGAAAGAGGTAGCTTATCCTGATACTGATATCAGTATCAGTACTGATACTCCTGTATTAGGATATTGATATGATATGATATCAGTATCCTGATATCAATATCAGGAGTATCCTTATATCAGTATTAGGATACTGATATCCTGATACTGATATAGGAAGAAGCTCCAACTAGTATCTGGAATCTTTCAATTTGCACATAATACCTCTAAATACTCTTATGCAATAGAGAAGTTTCAATATCTTGTTATGCTTCTGAGTTCTAAAAGCTCACAATTAGTAACGGTTTAGTATGACAAATATGGTTCAGACTGCATGTTATAGTAGCTTGAAAAATAATTCATCTCAGTGCAAATAGCATAATAGCTATATATATGACAAATATGGTTCAGACTATTACAGTATCTTACATATCAAAACTTGAATTATAGTTATAAGTTATAACTACAAGCCATTTCATTTTAGTGCAAATAACAGAATAGTTATATATATCTTTCAATTATCCAAGATAGAAAGAGTAAAAAATATTATGTTCTATAGCAACCACACTTTGATTAATTCCCATGTGAGTGGTTTTGTTGTTATTGCACCAAATGAACTCAACATAGAGACTACTATTACTGAAACAAAATTCTGCAAGTAAAAGATATACTGATTCCTCTACAACTCACATCATTTATTTTTGACCTAATTGAAGATTATAAAGTTGGAACTCTTAGAATTGGGGATAAGATTTTGCAATGCCCTCATCTTCCCATTAATTCTACTCCTCTTCATCCAAAGAATCATAAATCATAAATCATAAAACTCACGCATAGGCATTTTTTTGAGTAAATCACATGGTAATAACTCAATTGGCTAACTTAAAACTTTAGAAAACTATGAAAGAAAATGAAAACCTCAAGCCACCTTCTACATGTTGTGAACTTCTTCAGCCCTACTTCTCTTCGAACCGGAGAATACGTGCATATAAAACATATGCTAGATTGATACTTGATAATACACCCATATAAAATAGTTAATTTGTAATTGCAATTGATATGACATAAGTACATAATATTAGAACCTCCTACGATGGAGAAGCATGAAAATAAGTATATAATACTTGTACTAAACTTGATCATTTAAATACTTTCAGTCATTCTAACTTCATGTCTGATATTAGAAGATGGCATATCATTTAAATACTTTCATTCAAACTACTCTTCTCGTACTACACTATACAATCACTATAAGATGTTGTATTCCTATATCTCTATATAATTCCTCCTTGAATAAACAATTCACTAAATAAAAGCAAACAGATTTGACCTCTTGTTTATTGGCAAACATATGGAATGAAAAAAAGAACATAGACATATCAGAGGATAGGCCACTTGGTGAGAAAGTGTGCTAATCATTGCTACTGGGAGCAAGTAGTGTAGTATGAAATGAGCATCATGACTCTTGTACCCTGAGACTTTCAAGTTATCTTGGTGAACACATCTTGAAATATTTGCTGCACAACCATCGGGTAATTTTGCTTCCTTGAGAACGCTACAAAAAGTAGACTTCTCATTTTTGCTCATGTTAAAGCATGCTTTTGCATACTTTACTTTCTTGCCTTGATCCACTGGTTTCAGATGAAGTTTCTTTCTAATTCCCCGTTCTTCCAAAACCAAATGGGCATTAACATGATCTTTTGTCTTCCCCGTTATATCCAACAAAGTCCCTATCACATTGTCAAATATGTTTTTTTCAATATGCATGACATCAAGATTATGTCGTAGCCTATTATGCTTCCAATATGACAATTCAAAAAAAATTGACCTCTTCTTCCTAGGACCACCAATGCTTTTCTTTTGCATCTTTCCAAATGAATTGACAAAGTCTTGCAACAAGTCCAAGATCTCCATCCCTTCTAACAAATTAGGAGCATGCCTATGTTCTACTTTTCCATTGAAATCCCGTGTGTTTCTTCTATAATCATGACTCATCGGCAAGAAAATATGGTGATCCATATAACACATCTTTTTACTATGCTTCAAGTAAGCCGAATTAGTGTTATAATTACAAGATGGACATGCTAATTTTCCCTTTGTTCTCCAACCACTCAACATAGCATATCCAGGAAAGTCGCTAATAGTCCATAAAAGGGCTGCTCGCAACTTAAAAATTTGATTCTTTGAAGCATCATATGTGTCTACTCCCAGCTCCCACACAATTTTCAACTCTTCAACCAATGGTTGTAAGTACACATCAATATCAGTCCCAGGAGAGTGTGGTCTAGGGATAATTAAAGACAACATAAAATACTCTGACTTCATACATAACCATGGTGGAAGGTTGTATGACATAAGTATTATCGGTCATATACTATATAGAAATACTCATGGTCCTATATGAATTGAATCCATCGCTAGTCAACCCAAGTCTTATGTTGCGTGGGTCACTAGCAAAATCAGGAATAACGTACGCTCATCGAAGTCCTTCCATGCTCCGCCATTAGCAGGATGCCTTAACTTTCCATCTCTTATTCGCTCTTCCTCATGCCACCTCATTAAATTTGCAGTCCTCTCACACATGAACAACCTTTGAAGTCTAGGAATTAACGGGAAGTGTCTTAAAACTTTAGCCGCTACTTTGTGGCCTTGCTTGGGATTTTCTAGCTCATTCTCTGCCTGAGAATTCTCAACTCACCGTGAAGCACCACAAATATGACAAGACTTGTCTTTCTCATGCTCTTTCCAATATAACATACAATTATTGGGACAAGCATCAATCTTTTTATAATCAAGGCCCATGTCCCTTATCTGGCCCTTGTTTTATTAAAAGATTGGGGGATGTTCAAATCTGGCATAGCTTCTTTTAGTAGCTCTAAGAGTGCATTGAATGACACATTATTCCAGCCAAAGAGACACTTCATCAAATATAATCGAATGGTGAAGGATAAAATAGAGAATTTTTTACAACCGGGGTACAATTCCTTGTTTGCCTCCTCTAATAAATTATATAACTTTTTGGCATCTCCATTAGGCCCCTCTGTAACTCCATCTTCTTCTGCCACTTCTCTAAATCTATCATGCAACAGTGCATCTATATCATCCATGAAATTGTCTCCATCATCGATGCTATCCTCCTCTGTGGGCATTGTTAACTCATCACCATGGTTTACCCAAATAGTGTAGCCTTTTAGAAATCCATAGTCTATCAAATGTTCAAAGACTGCATCTTTTGTCAACCAACGACCATTACCACATTTAGCACATTGGCATAAAATCTCTCATCCCTGAGGCCTTCCTTTATTATAAGCAAAATCTAAGACATATTACACACCATTGATATTCTCCGCACTATATCTCGGTATTTGAACCCATTCCTTATCCATTGATTTTACTTAACAATGGAAAGAAAAAAAATCAAATGGTAAGAAACGACAAAATCATATCAAGTGAAAGCATATCAAGCCTATTCAACTTTAGCATTTGGAAAAAATTTATAATATAGACATATGAATAAACCAACCAGTAACTGTCAAAGCCTGGTGCTGAATCCAATCAAGTTTATTGAAGCCATAAGTCAAAAGTCAAAGGAGGTGTAGATATGGACATCTATGTACTACTAAGAATATGAGCTTTTTAGGGTTCATTAATCTGGATATATTTCCAAATAAAAAAACTGAACAATCAACATTAATCTGAACAATCAACATTAAGAACTAGAAGCCTAGAGGAGTGGCTCTCACATATCTTCATTAAGTGAAGAAACTGAAAAATTAATTAATTAAAAATAGACACTATAACTCTGGATATGTTCCACATGCACATCAACAAATTGAAACATCAGTTTTTTAATCTGGATATATTTCCAATTGCCCTGTTGTTGTACCACTACTTTCCAATTAATTACATCAAAAAGTTGAAGTAAAAATTTAGTTAAATGCAATAAGTATTATATATAAACAACAGATCAGCCAATTGATTTAAAAAATAGTTTGCTCTTTATGCATTTTACAACCTCATTTTCGGTGGAAATCATAACCAAGTGCCAAGGAAATAATTTATAATGAGTGAAATATTGAAATGTCATAGTCCAAAATTGGTTCAAAAGGTCTAGCAAGTGATAATAAATAGGAAACTGAAATAGTACAATTTTGTATATTTTTGATACATCATGTCCAAATGTCGCTATCTACAAAACCTTCTTAGCGTGTTCATGATATCTAGTAGTAATATGCTACATCAGCAAAACAAAAAGAAGCTAAATTTGTTTTTCTCTAAAAAGTCAAATTCTTCATACCAATTAAATTACTTGCCATTAAGCAGTGTCTTTTGATAAATTGAGCTGTGAGATGACAAACGTAGAAATATATGAATGCTAACATAATCAAATTAAGAGTTGTCTCTAACATGCATATTGACAACCTCTAATTTTGTTATGATGTCAGAGCTTTTATTTGACTATGGGTATTTGCAACCTCATCATGTTAATCAAGTGCTACAAGAAAAGCTTTTCATCACTGTGGAATTTTTTACATTTTAAATTATTAAACCCTTACTACCTAACAAGAAATGGTCCTCAAGCAAAGGCATTGGAATAGAAAAGAACAGAGAAATTCATATTTTGCCTCCATGTGAAAAGCCAAAATATGGTTGAAGTAAAGTCATTTTGCAGTAGTTGAAAAACCAAAATAATCGATTAATTGAGCTTAATTGAGCATTTGATGACAGTAGGTTTGGCTGGAAGTCAACAGGAGGGACCGAGCAGAGAATTAAGGGAGAGGGAGAGGGAGAGGGAGAGGGAGAGGGAGAGGGGAGGGTTTACCTGTCGACGGGGGAAGACGACTGATTTGAGTAGAGAAGATGGACGGGAGGGATAGAGCGAAGAAGATGGCAGGAGGGATCGTCGAATGAAGAAGACGACACAGCGGGAGGGATTATCGAGCAGAGAAGGTGGTAGGAGCGGAGATATCGTCGAGCGAAGAAGACGTCGAGCAGAGAGATCGTCGAGCGGAGATATATGACGGTAGGAGGGATCGTCGGTGGGAGATGATTCGACACAGTACGAGCTTGAGAGTGTTTAGGGCGGAAGAGATCGAGTGAGCGGGAGAGGAAAATATTTCGAGTGTATAGAGTATTTTTGGGAACGGTTTTTAAATATGATATGAGAGTAGCATATCATATATGAACGGATTTATAATTACGTATAGGAATATATATGAGAGTATAGTTGCAATTATAAAGTTTAGAGTATAAAGTTTAACGACTTTTTAATGTTCTCATAGTATATAGACTAAGGGAACAGTTTCTTTTTATTCCCATAGTATATAGGCTAAGAGACGATTATTAAAACTGTTCCCATATATTGGCTATGAGAACGTTTTTTTTTTTGTGTTCCTATAGTATAATGGCTAAGGGAACGGTTTCCAAAACTGTTCCTGTAAGTGATGTATGAGAATACTTTTACAACCGTTCCCAAAAATGGCGTGGCCATAGAGACAAAATGTAGTAGTGTATATTTATTATTTCTATAATTTGACATGTCATGGTGAGAGTAGACCTCGAGACAAATTTAACAGTTCAATCAGAACTTGAATCACATTTAGAATGAATTTATAACGAATTTTCTAGCCGAGTTAGAAGTGGGGGGCGAAATTATAAATTGAGGTAAAAAAATTACCCCAACTTATAAATGTATGGGTTGTACGACCGGGGCGTCGCACAGCACCCGAGGCAGTAAGGAGGCGGCAGCTCTTGGAGAGGGAGTCGAGTTCGAGGCTGGATTTCGCTAGTCCGCCGGAGTTTATCGTCGAGGAACCTTGCAACCCTTCTTCCTCATTGTTTCCTCAAGCCAGTGAGTGATTTAAACCCCTCTTTCCCTTATTCATGAATTCATGCCGCCGCCCCCTCCTTTGAGATTTTCATTGAGGATTTTTACGTCGTAGATTTTAGATTCTTGATAAATTAGGAGTTTTCCTTATTGATGTGTAAGTTTTATAAGTATCCTTGATGATCCTCACGTATGCTATTCGATTTCCGCCGTCTTTGAATAATGCGCCGCCCCTCCCTTTAGTAAACTTTCTTGCCTTGATTTGTAACATGAATTTCTAGGCTTTGGTTTGGATTGTAGATTTTTATTCGTCATAATTAAGATATTATAGGGGCTGTCTGGTTTTGGGAAAGAAAGGCCACATGGTCTTCATGAATTCGGGTGCTTGCCGCCCCTTCCTAATAACCTCCTTAGGTTGCTTGATGAATTGGCTTGATGTAGGGATTAGGTTCTCATTGCTAGGGTACCCAAATTTCATCTTTAGAGACATGCCGCCCCTCATAAATATTATGGATTGATTTAGGAAACTAATTAGGTAGGGAAAATGATTAGAGACACTTATTCATCGACTTACCTAATTATAAGCCTAGGGAGCTCCTTGGAGGGCTATATGACTTAGATATTTTCTTGGCACCAAAAGTCTCGATAATTGTTCCTTAGGTAGAAATAAGTTAACGACCTATTTTTAAGGACTTTTTGAAAACCTTTAACCTATCCATATTTTACCCGGGAGATTATAAAATTTTTGGTTTTCATAATTTTGTACTATACCCAAAAAGTTAGATTTTGATTCTTAAGGATTTTGATTTTCTAGATATTTTTATTGAATCCAAATGGGGGGTAATCCTTATTTAACGTTTATGTTTTAAAGTTAATGACTTAAAGTTAATAAATCTTAAATTAGACATATAAGAGAATGTACCTTGCTGAAGCTGCCCTCACTGTAGCTTCGGTCGATGGTCCGGTCGAATGGTCGGTCGACCGAACCATCGACCGACAGATCGATCGGTTGAAGGTAACGACTCTATTTTGATCCATTGAGTGGTGTTTCATCCGAGCCTACTTCATGGCTCTTTATATATTGATGTTCATGGCCTTCCTTCAACCTCCTGACATTCCTTGAGCCATATTTTGATGATCCTTGAGCTTGATTGAGCCACCATTCTTGAAAACTCTAGCTTTGAGCCTAGAAATCTTGATATTGACTTTGAGCTTGTTTTGATTCATCTTCAAGTCATTAAGAGGATCTAGGACATCTTGTTTGAGAGTTAAATTTGTATTGTTTATTAATTGCTCTCATTTACTTATATTTTTAGTGCTTATTTCATTGTAAATCAAGTGTGTAGATCTTGAGTTTGGTGGTAGCCTTGGTGTAGAGTCCTAAATTCACCGGTATGATTAGTTTACTAAGATTAGTTGAGTTATCATTAGGGTTTGAGGTGAGAGAGTGCTCTTGGTATGAAGACAGAGACTTCCGGGTGTGGACATGCATTTGGATTGAAAGCGGAGGTTCTCCAGTGTAAATTCTTCATTGTAAGAAAATAAATTAATTTAGTAAAACTAAGTTGGAAATTCTAAGCGGGGTGCTTAGGTAGTGGAGTAGGCATTGGGGCGAACCACTCTAAATCAAAGTGTTAGCATTACTTTGTTTATTGATTACTTGTTGTTTTATTATCGCTTCCGCATCTAGTAGTTGATTTGTGAATTGTCTAAATTGTAAGAAGAGATTAAAATCGATCATTTGCATTTAGGCTAAAGTTTTAAATTTCACACTATTCATCCCCCTTCTAGTGTAGGCCATTCAACTTACATGTTGAAACCTAAGAACATGCCAAAGAACTTGTGGGCTGAACCTACTCAAACTGGAGTATATGTGATGAATAGAACTTATATTCATTAGCTTTGAAGGATGAAACTCCATTAGGAAAACTATATAAGAAGAAACCAAGTGTTGAACATCTGAAGGTATTTAGTAGCATATCTTTTGCTCATATTCCACAACAACTAAGAAGAAAATTGGATGACAAAAGTGTGAAATGTGTGTTCTTGAGATATAGTTCAAAATCTAAGGCTTACAAGCTACTGAATCAAAATACCATGCAGATAATCATAAGCCAAGATGTTATTGTGGATGAGCATCAGCTTACTAACGGACGAGTGAGCCGTTGCTCATAAATATTTTTTATCTCTGCGTTCGTGCCCGCCTGCCCCATTTCTTCTTCTCTCTGCGCCGACACTGCCATCGCAGCTGGATCACTACCCTCACCGACGCCGATCGATCAACTCCAAGTATGTCGCATCCCCCCTCTCTTCCTTGTTGCCGACGTCGAGCTTGGTTGGGCCGAAACCCTAAGGTTTCGGCCTCCGGCCTCCGACGGTCGATGGAACATCCCGCGATGTATGTGCTGTTGCATATACATCGGTCCAGCAGTGTGATCGGGGTTTAACCCTAATCACACTAATTAGGGGTTAATTTTAATCCCTAATCAAACCATGAGTAGGGTTTTTACCCAAATCACAGTTTGATTAGGGGTTTAATTAACCCCTAGTTAGTGTGATTAGGGTTAAACCCTAATATTTATTTATTTATTATTTAATTATTTATTAATAGTTAATGTTTGGTTAATTTATTAGGATTAATTGATTAGTGTTAATAATGTTTAGATTAAATTTATAATGTTTAATGTTTATATCTTTAGGGTATAATATTTAATGTTTAGATTAATTTATAATGTTTAGGGTTTCTAATGTTTGGCTATAATGTTTATATTAAGTTTAGATTAATTAGATTAATTTTATTGTTAATTTTAGATTTAGATTAATTAAAATCGTCTACTTTGAACTCACATCGGAATCGTCCACTATGGACTCGAACCGGCATCCAAAAATTTAGAAAATAATCATCCATCCGACGAGTTGATACGTTTCACGTACGCATCGATGAGTCGGATATGATTTAGCAAAATCTTAGATCCGTTCGACGGTTATATGTTCGTGTAAAAGAAGTAGATGATATTTTATACGACGTACAACCCTTGAATTGTCCCTAATTGAACAATTTGGGAACATATTATTTGTATTGCACTTAGTTTTTTCTTTTAATCGTTTACTCATTCTAAAATTTTAGCTATTGTATCTCTGTTGTTTTTCGATACGCGCCCAGATGATATGCGTATTCGGAGAACTATAGGGAGATGCTATCGAAATTTAGAATAAAGTTAACGATTAAAAGAAATACTTAGTGCAATATGAATAATATGAATCCCGAATGGAATAGGACCATCTCACCAAAAGACATTAACTGAAAATATTGTCATTGATTGACAGAATCATGTCAGGCGATTGAAGTTGGATGTACTGACATCTTGATCGTGGAGCTTTAACGAGTGAGTTTCGACTAGGCGTAACTTACTTCCTAAATTTTCCCTATACAAATCGGAAATTCATTAGCACCGGTGATAAAATCCGATGTCCATGCTGCATTTGCTTGAATGCACGATTTTTGGATCTGGAAACTATCACTCTGTATCTATATAGAAAAGTATTTGCACCAAGATATTTTATATGAACTTGTCTCGAGGAGTCACGTAAAGTTAGGACACCGAGCAATCCTATCATTCAGACACATGATGAATCTTCCTCTGTAGGTGTTTCTCCATCCAGTCCATCTAATCCATATAGAACTATGATACTTGATAGTCTTGAGGGTCAATTCTAGCTGAATGATAATATCGATCGGTCAGTTACTGAGACGTCAGTGCCACCAGATACTACGGGTGTTGATGTCACAGAATTATCACCAGAAGTACAACCTGTGGTAGAGATTGAATTACTGAATAATAAAGCTGCATACAGATAACAAGTTTGAGCTAACTTAGTTTGTGACTTGTTACTTGGATATATTGATTCGTATTGTGTTGATACAATAGTTTTGATTTCGTATATTTTTTGTACGATTGTGGATAATTATAATTATAAGTATAATTATTTTGATCAATATCTGGGTGTATCTGTGATGTGTATGTGAATGTATGTGTATCTGAATGGATGTGTGTATGGGTGCATGAGCTATGTATCAGGTTATAAATGTATCAATGGAAATTTCTAATTTTGAAATTTCTTAGTTACAGGTTAACATCATCAGCAACGGCTTTCCCACGGTCATTCGTGTCAAAGCCGTTGCTGAAAGTGTATCGTAATTCCTGAGCCGTAAACTCAAAGCCGTTGCTGATGAACTACAACAACGATTTAGCAACACCTTTCAAAAAAGGCTTTGCAATAGCACGCGAGCCGTTGCTGATGGCAATATCGACAATAGTCGACAAGCCATTGTGGTACCATTGCTGATATAAATATCAACAATAGTACTGCCATGTTGCTGAGCCATTGATGATAATGAATCAACAACGGATATAGACCGTTATGGAACCGTTGTTGATAATAGTATTAACAACGGCGTGAGCGGCCGTTGCAGATCCATTGCTAAGTTATGAGGTACGCGATCTTCTGCAACGACTACGTTGCAATGGGTGAAGTTGTTGCTAATGGTCTTTAGCAACGACATAGCAACAGATCCAGCTGTTGGTGATGCTCGTTATTCCAATAGTGAATGTGCAAAGTTCTTCTGATAAGAAAATAGTAGGTGATGCACAAACTCAAGAAGCTGAACATGTTGTGTTGGCCTAAGGTTTTCAGCCTTGGTCTTAATCTAGGTTTAAATGATTTCATGAAGAATTAGGGCGGTAACGAGCAGATTTTTGCCCGTTGAGTGAGGTGTTTTGCCTCCCTTCCCTCATGGCTTATATATACTAGCCATGAGAAGCCTTCCACACTTCTTCCAACTTTGATAGAGCCATATTTTGAAGATATTTGTGCTTGATTGAGCCACCATTCTTGAAACCCTAGTTTGATCTCTCCATTCCTTGAGAATTATTTCATGGAGAATTATTTTCAGGTTCCATATCGGTTAGCGCCCGGAAGGACGTTGCTTCCGTCCACAATCACAGATAGAGTCCACGATCGGAAATATTAAAGAAATTGGAAAATCGGAAGGACATTGGTCTACACGCCCGGATTCATCGAGAAGATAGAGTGTATGTTTAGGGTGTTTAGATAAATTGTAAAATCCTATTTTATGATGCAAAGAACCCAAAAAACCTAACCCATAATCCAAAATCCGAACCGAAGAAAGAAACTAATTGAAACTCAATGTAGAGTAGAGGTACAATATGTAGAGTACCAGTACTCTACAGTCGGTCGATAGGCCGGTCGATTGAAAAGAGCCCAGAAATCACAAAGGGCTTCGGTCGCTCGGTCGGTCGACTGGCCTTCGACTGAACCAGCGACTGACAGGCGGTAACAAGCAGATTTTTGCCCGTTGAATGAGGTATTTTGCCTCCATTGAGCAATCTGGATTACCACTTAGATGGCAATCCACATTACCTGCATAAGTGAGACACCAAACAAGGTAATGTGTGGGTCCAGGTAATTTAAAGACAAAATTGCCAGCAATCTGGATGGATTGCCTCATACCAAACGCCTCCTAATGATTTCCTGAAGAATTAGGGCGATAACGGGTAGATTTTTGCCCGTTGAGTGAGGTGTTTTGCCTCCCTTCCCTCATGGCTTATATATACTAGCCATGAGAAGCCTTCCACACTTCTTCCAACTTTGATAGAGCCATATTTTGAAGATATTTGTGCTTGATTGATCCACCATTCTTGAAACCCTAGTTTGATCTCTCCATTCCTTGAGAATTATTTCATGGAGAATTATTTTCAGGTTCCATATTGGTTTGCGCCCGGAAGGACGTTGCATCCATCCACGATTACAGATAGAGTCCACGATTGGAAATATCAAAGAAATCGAAAAATTGGAAGGACGTTGGTCGACGCGCCCGGATTCATCAGGAAGATAGAGTCTATGTTTAGGGTGTTTAGATAAATTGTAAAATCCTCTTTTATGATGCAAAGAACCCAAAAAACCTAACCCATAATCCAAAACCCGAATCGAAGATAGAAACCGATTGAAACTCAATGTAGAGTAGAGGTACAATATGTAGAGTACCGGTACTCTACGGTCGGTCGATAGGTCGATCGACCGAAAAGAGCCCAGAAATCACAAAGGGCTTCGGTCGGTCGACCGGCCTTCGACTGAACCAGCGACCGGCGGGCGGTAACGGGTAGAGTTTTGCCCGTTGAGTGAGGTGTTTTGCCTCCCTTCCCTCATGGCTTATATATACTAGACATGAGAAGCCTTCCACACTTCTTCCAACTTTGATAGAGCCATATTTTGAAGATATTTGTGCTTGATTAAGCCACTATTCTTGAAACCCTAGTTTGACCTCTCCATTCCTTGATATAGCCTTCGATGCTTCATCGATTCATCACCTTGAGGCATCAAGAGGACAAGGGAGTTTGTTGTGGAGCTAAGTATTTTATTATTTGATTTATTGCATCATCCAGTGTTGTATTTTCTTATTTATTTCATTGTATTTGAGTTTGTGTAAGACCTAGAGTGTAGGTCTTGAAATTGGGTGATAGCCTTGGTGTTTGAGGTTTAAATCCATCGGTGTAAACATAGTTTGCTAGGATTAGTTGAGTTGTCCTTAGGGTTGAGGTGGGAGAGTGCTCTCTGTAGGAAGACGGGATACTTCCGGGTGTATAAGTGTCTTCGGTTTGAGAGTGGAGACTGTTTGGTGTAAATTCATCATTATAAGGAAACTAATTAATCTAGTTAAACTATTTTGGAAATTCTAAGTGGGGTGCTTAGGTAGTGGAGTAGGCATTGGGGCCGAACCACTATAAATCATTGTATTAGCATTGTTATTCTTGTTAGTGTTAATCGTTTCCTCATTTAGTCGTTAACTTGATAACTTGCCTAAGTAGTTTAAGAAAATATTAAAATCGGAATTAAGCAAAAAATTTAGTTAACACACTATTCACCCCCGTCCCCTCTAGTGTAGGTCATTTCACCAACATTTGGTATCATAGCGGGTTTGTAGTTTGAGATTTCACCATCTTATCTACATCTTGCGTCGATCCGAAAAATGGCACTAGAGTTAGTAGCGTCTATACCTCCTAGGTTCGATGAGTCCAACTTTGGTATTTGGAAGAATAGAATGTACACTTTCCTAAAGACTCGAGGATTAGGTGTATTTGACATGGTAAAGACTAAATATATTGAACCTAAGGAAAATATGAATGCATGGACCCATGAACAAATAAATATGTTTGAATCAAATGCTAAAGCTATGAATTGCATATTTTGTTCCTTGGAAAATGTTATCTTTGAAAAGCTCATGCATTGTACTTCCGCATTCGATATTTGGGGTTGTTTAAATATGCTTTATAATTATGCAAAAACCGAGGAGCTCAATACACTTGATGAGGGGAGTGATGACAATTGTCATCCATACAATACTAATATGGTTTTTGAAGCCCATAGTGCCTCTAGTCATAGGAGCACTAAAAATCGGAAAAGGAAGGTGATTTACCATGTGTGCAAGGAAAATGGGCATGTGAAGAAAAATTGCCCTTCTATGAAGAACAAGGTAAAGAAAATGTCAAATGCTTCCACATCGTCATCCCACTCAAGTGAAACATCCTCTTGCCATGGCTATGAAGCTATTTCGAAAGATTGCCTCATGAATGATTACAATAAGGTACACTCTTCTCCTTCTAGTTATGTAAATGTTAATGTTAATAATAATGATAATGACTTGCTTTATGATGAATTAATGGATGAGTATAAGAAAATGTATGCCTTGCTTGTTAAAAAGGATAATGAAAATAAAAGATTGAAAAAAGATAATGTAAGGCTTAATTCTCATGTGGATGAATTAAAATTAGAAAATGAGAAATTGAAATTTAGTTCATTTGATTCTTCCCATGATAGGTTGAAACTTGAGCTTAAGGAATTAAGACTTGAGAATGGAAATTTAAAAAATGGGAATTGCATATTGAAATCTCAAGTGTGTGCTTTGCATCAATCTATTGATACCTTGAAAAATGAGGTTGTAGTATTAAGTAAAAGAGTAAATGAAATTAAGGATGCTTATCCTTCTAGGAAATTTGAAAAGAAAAGTGTTTCTTTCAATAATGCCCATGCTAACCATAAATCTCATGTTAGGCATTCCACATTTAAATCTTATGTTAAGAAAAATAAAAACAAAGAGTTTCATGGTCATTGTTTTTGTTATGGTGTCTATGGGCATGCTATATATGATTACACATTTAAGATGAACCCAAGTGATGTTAAGACACTTTGGGTGGCTAAGCCCTCTAACACCCAAGGACCCAAAGCCATTTGGGTACCAAATATTTCTTATTCTCTAATAGGGGGAGCTACCACATATGATTGAAAGTGTTACGCCCCACCTAGGTTCATCCCTAAATAGGGAACACTGCCTAGGAGAAGCGCAACCGATGATCAATCCAACACAATCAAACCTTTAGAAACAACTTATAGTATAAAAGTTACTAGAATTCCAACGGATAAGAAATGACGTGAACAACCAACAAAGGAAGTATTTTCAGCAATAAGGTTCAACAACTACAATAAAACAACTAGAATATAACTACTAAGCAGCGGATGTCATCTCCTCCTCTAGGACTCTAGCTACCCAACTTCAACTACCGATATACCTGCAAATATGAAGCAACAACAAATAACGTCAGCGGAAAGCTAAGTAGGAGTATTAATATGTCAACAATAAGGACAACAATCATGATGCAATGATATTACCAAATGCAACAATATACAACTCTGTAATAGAATGCAATATGTCAACAAGACACATTTTCACCTATCAACTAATGCAACTCATACAAATCAAGAGCTGAGTGGACAACTCATACAAGGCACATCCCCCGCACTCTCACACCTCCTAGAGTGGCACCTCAAGCCCGCTCCAACAGGAGATGCGACTATCCAAAAAGATAGTCCGCCGACGTCTAACACCTCGACGCCGCACACACACCCGTGTGGTAAATAGGTGATCACCGATGTCACATGCCCTACACCTCGGGCAATAAATCAACAGTGTCCAAGGCCTCCACCGAATAAAAGATCAACAAAGGAACATGACAACTAGATCTCACCACATGATAATAACAACTAATCTACGATGCTAACAACAATAAATGCTACAACAAACTATCAATTGAAGATGCAACCAAAATAATTCATGCTAGCAAATACAACTTATGACAATGCTGATACTACAACGCTGATACTACAACATGCACCATGCCTAGCATAATATCATGCTCAAATAACCATCAATAAATAACAACTACATCAGACTCATGCAATTATCAACATGACATGTTCAACAAAATAATGCAACAAGAGATTAACGGATTTCAGAAGCAAAACAAACAAATATAGGCAAGGGTAAAATTGTCATTTTACTCATTCAACATTCATCGGCAACAACAGGAGTCAACTCACACCCAACACCACTATTTATACTCTAAATCACCAACTGATAAAGAATACAACTATTCTACATTATTTAATTACTATCAAACTGAATTAATCATATTAAATTACCAAATAATACTGAAAAATAGAATAACCTACTAGACGACCTTTGATTAGAAATCTGACACCACCATCGCATTCTGAACGCAAAAATTTACAACTTTGGTATTCACCTCGACTCGATCCGACAACTCTACAATCAACTATAAAAATACCCTAATAATCTACAAATCAATCATGTTTCATGTGATACAGCTCTCTTCTTTAATTAATCTATTTATTAAATCAATTAAATCTCTCCCTCCCACTCATCTCCCTCATTCGTCCCCCGCCGCTCAGCCCCTGCTCTTCTCTCCGATCTACGCCGGTCTCGACGGCCTCTCCCCTGACACCGACGGGCACCGGCTCACAATTGGGAGGCCGTGGTAGCGTCCCCTACAACAGCGGCCGATGCTGCCTGCTGCCACAGAGCAATAGTAGCATGGCCGCCATTTCGAGCCCGACGTCGCGTGCATCGGTGCGGACGCCTTTGACCCGCCTCCGATCATCTCCACCTCAACCGGCTCCGTCGATTGATGCCTCCTCGAACTCCTCTAGTTGCCGCCGATGAACGAAGGAATAGGAATGACGGAAAACAACAAAGAGAAGATAAAGACTCCTACCTCAATATATACTCCTCCAAACTCTAGTCTTCACCGGAGTCTTCTCACTGTCGCCGCCACACGTCTCGCTCCTCCGCCACTGCTACAATAATCGAGAGAGAGGGATTAAAGATTAGATTAGGGCTTAATAAACTCCATTAGGCACTTTGCAAAAAGGTCTCTCTAAGAAATATATTTACAATAAGGTCCCTATAATTTTGTAGGTCATAATAGAAAGAAACTGAAGTGTTGAAGTTGACCATGGACTTGAATGATGAATCATCCATTGGTTGCAACTTCAAGCTATTTTGATGCCTTAAGTGAATTGGCATAAAAAAGGTACCTTAATATCATTTCACGTACTTTGCTTGTCATATAAAAGTAGGAAATATGATACTTGATTGAGTTGAGTTATTCTCCTCGCTCATGATATGATTTCAAAAATGAATTTTTATTTTTTTTATTTCCGATCTTATCGGAGACCTAAGTGGCCCATAATGGACCTAGGCGACCTTGCAGTTCTAAATCGTAGACTAATTATGGCCTTTCAGTTTTCAACCAATAGGAAGGGTTGGAGATCATATTTTAATTTATATTTACTTGTGATATCTTAAAATTCATTTTAATATCACTCGATTTCTTTTTGAAACGAATTTGAAACTATTTAGCAAAGTAATTACATTTGATATCGATAATTGATCCCTCTCTTTGCTACTTAGTTTGATAGCTGGCTAGTAATTACATTTTCATTATCCTACTAATGAATATTGCTTGCAAGTTATGATAAAATGGAATACTATAGAAATTGAAAGAAAAAGATAAGTTTGGCAAAATTTTCAAGAACAAGGTATGAGTTTGATTTTGCAAAAATCTTTGTTTATACTTGAATACTTGTGCTATAATGACATCTCGATACTCATGATTGGTTTTGCATAATAAATATATGAAATTTCATGAGTAGGTAAAATTTTGATAACTTAGGCAATTTCATGATATTTTGATAGAATGAAACTTGCTCTAGGTTGAAATTCATATTGGAGACATCATTTTGAGTTAGTGGTTGACAAACATGTATAGATACAGATATCACATGATTCTAGGTATTTAAACTTAAAAATTCATGTGTAAATGAACAAGGTGATAACTAGATCACTTTAGGGACTTAAACTTGGAAAAGTTTGACACAAGTCAACAAATCGACTTGAACACTTCATTTTAAGTCCAAACTTCATAAATATGCTTAGGAATAGGTATGACAAGTTTCCATGCATTTAGAATAAAAAATTCATATGGATATGGATAAAATGACATAGAGGGCATTTCATGATAACCTCTTTTGAACCAAGTTGACCCAAGTTAACAAATTGACTTAGATATCTTATTTTTAATCCATATTTGAGGAACATGTTTAGACTTACTCATGTTAGGTGTCCATATGTTTAAACATGAAAAATCATGAGTAATGATAAGATTGATACTTAGCAAGTTTCATGACTAGCTTAATTTTGAATGAAACCATGCTAGGTTGATATCTTGACTTAAGGATATTATTTTCATCTCAAAATTGACATACACCCTTTATACGATCACTTTGTGATGTCATAAAAGTTTGAATGAAAACTGAGCACGTTTTGAAAAATAATTAAAAATTATGGAAATGTCATTGAAATTTTACCATTTTCAGTTAATTTTTGAAAAATATAAAAAAATCATTTTTAACTGATTCTTGAAACTGCATCTTCATTGAAAAATCTAGTTTCTTGAGTAAAAATTTCATAAATTTTTATTAAGAATCGAATTTATAGTGGAATTTTGAAGTTGGATTTCAAAAATACAAAGTATCATTTTCTTGAAATATCAATATTTTCGATACTTTGATTTCTCGTCAAAACTTCAATTGAAACATTGAGTATACCATTTTGATTTTATTTCTAATATCATTCACACCATTGCTTGAGTAAAATCATTTTTAGGAATAATTTTGATAACTTGAATGATAGTTAGAAATATCGATTTTTCATTGAAATCAAGATATGATGAAAATAGAACTTAGAGAATTCATTTTGAGCTCAAACTTGACACACACATATTAAATGATCATTCAGCGATGTTTGGAAAGTTTGAATCAAAATTTACAACCTTTAGAAAAATACATGATATTTACAAAAATACCACTAGACTTTTAGGAATTTTAGGAATTTCTAGAAAACTGATCTTTTACTGATTCTTGAACTTGTAGATTCTTTGAAAAATCTAGTTTTTACATTTAAAGTTTCATAAATTTTAATCAAGAATATAATTTGATAGGGATTTATGTATACTTAAGTATCCCTTTGACCTAAGTCAACAAAATGACTTAGAAACCTCTTTTTAAGCCCAAACTTGATCGATATAATTAGATTCACTCATGTTAAATGTTCGGGTGTCTAAGTTAGAGAAAACATGAGTACATAATAAAATTTGATACTTAGCCATTTTCATATTTTCATGACTATTTCGAATTTGGATATGGATTTTAGTTATCACTCCTTGTTATCATGTATGATTTAGTCTCATATTAAATATTTGTTCTTCATTCCTTTGGTTGAGATTTTCATCTTTCATGAAAAATAGTTTTAGAGTGTGAGCTTTGACTATAGGATGACTTTTATTGCCTTTTTTGATTGATGTCAAAAGGGGAAGAAAAATATTGGTAAGGGAAGAAAATATAGGAAAACCATGCATATAGATAGGGGGATTTCTATTATATAGATATGCATCTTGATAGAGGAAGAAATCCCATGTTTGATATCCTTTATGCTTAATTGTAGATATTTTCTTAAGGATGTTTGTCATTATCAAAAAGATGGAAATTATTGGCCTAAGGTTTTTAACCTTGGTCTTAATCTCGATTTTGATAATAACAAATATGGAACTAATGATTTCATGAAGCATTATTTTCAGGTTACATATCGGTTAGCGCGCCACGTCCACGATCGAAAATATCAGAGAAACTAGAAAAGCGGAAGGACGTTGGTCGACGCGCTCGGATTCGTCGGGAAGATAGAGTCTAGGTTTAGGGTGTTTAGATAAATTGTAAAATCCTCTTTTATGATGCAAAGAACCCAAAAAACCTAACCCATAATCCGAAACCCAAACTAAATAAAGAAATCGACTGAAACTCAATGTAGAGTACAGAGTACCGGTACTCTATGGTCGGTTGATAGGCTGATCAACCGAAAAGAGCCCAGAAAGCATAGAGGGCTCCGATCGCTCGGTCGGCCTTCGACCGGACCAGCGATCGGCGGGCGGTAACAGATAGATTTTTGCCCGTTGAGTGATGTGTTTTGCCTCCCTTCCGTCATGGCTTATATATACTAGCCATGAGAAGCCTTCCACACTTCTTCCATCTTTGATAGAGCCATATTTTGAAGATCTTTGTGCTTGATTGAGCCACTATTCTTGAAACCCTAGTTTGATCTCTCCATTCCTTGATATAGCCTTTAAAGCTTCATCGATTCGTCACCATGAGGCATCAAGAGGACTAGGGAGTTTGTTGTGGAGCTAAGTATTTTATTGTTTGATTTATTGCTTCATTTAGTGTTGTATTTTCTTGTTTATTTCATTGTATTTGAGTTTGTGTAAGACCTAGATTGTAGGTCTTGAAATTGGATGGTAGCCTTGGTGTTTGAGGTTTAAAACTAGGAAGGCGGGATACTTCCGGGTGTGGAAGTGCATTCGGTTTGAGAGCGAAGACTTTCCAGTGTAAATTCCTCATTGTCAGAAAACTAATTAATCTAGTTAAACTAGTTTGGAAATCCTAATCGGGGTGCTTAGGTAGTGGAGTAGACATTGAGGTCGAACCACTATAAATCATTGTGTTAGCTTTGTTATTCTTGTTAGTGTTAATCACTTTATTATTAATCACTTCAGCATTTAGTCGTTAACTTGATAACTTTCCTAAGTAGGTTAAGAAAAGATTTAAACCGGAATTAGGCACAAAATTTAGTTAACACACTATTCACCCCCCCCCCCCCTCTAGTGTAGGCCATTTCACCAACATGTTGGACATGTTACTGATAGTGATGATATTTCAGTTAAAGTTGAATCAGACAACATTTTAGGATATGTTCTTGAAGACACAAGTCTGGCAGGAACTCAAAATACAGTAACAATTCTGATATGCAAATGTCAAGTGAAGAAGAAATACCACCTAAGAAGTTGACATTATATGTCTCTAAGGGAACTTTGTTAATGTTTGTTCAATAGGAAGTTGCAACTGATATTAGAAGCAAAGTAAGAACTAAAAATAGAAAGACATGCAAACATAAGAGGTTTGTTTATGTAGTTTAGTAACAAAACGAGTCACCTAATCTACGGGGCACTCACCGGACAGATGTCTAATCTACTCTCTATAAGTACCGTATTAGTCATCAGGATTTCATATCCGAAATCTGACTATCAGTACTATAGTGAATTGGAAATAACAAAAATTTATTTGCTATTACAAGTACATACCAACTTGCCTCTCTATGACATTCCAGCCACAGAGTTCCATCCTCCACACAGTCCTTATGTTGTAGCGAGTTAACAGCCCAAAACCATCTTCACATGGAAGATAAGATAGATAGATTATTGTCGCTCTGCACTCAGCAGTCTCAACTCCTCCCAATAACTGGCAACGCAATTTTCTCACATAGAGAGTTGCATATCAGATCTTTTTATCAAAATTTATATGTGACAACCAAAAGATCTGAATCAATGATGTCCATAACTATTTGTTTAATGAACCCATCAGTTTAACAACTAACAATCATCGGTTTGAAAAACAAATAGATAGCGCATAACTCCTAAAGACCATAAAGATCAAAGAGTAACACCCCAAATTATTTAAAATAGTTATTCAGGCAAATAAAGAATTAATGATGATTAAAAGATCTCAGAGACAACAATGAGAATCATCATTAATAATGCAAACCAAGAGTCATTATCGCTGGGGAAACAAAAAATCCTCTTTTTGTGTTGCATCATTGACATGAAAACCATAGGTTGCTCGAGCAGTTGAGACTATCTTCACATGATTGAGACTCTTTGCAATATATGCAAAGTTCCTCATAGTTAAGACTGAGATCATACTGAAATGTTTTTGCCAAATATAGCCAACATACAAATACCAACACTAACATTCTCCCCCTTTGGCTTTTTTGGCAAAAAACCAAACTGTCACAATCAATTTCAAAAAAGACAGATAACAATAAGAAGAGAGTAGATTCACAGACAAGCACACTAACTGTCAAGATTTAACGGTTCAGAGAAAATATCTAGCCATCACAGAGTCACAATCATAACCACCACAATAATAGATAAGAAAAGTACAACCCGACAACTAGTCATCAAACCAGACTCAGTCAAACAACATTTATCAGACACCCCATTCAATCAAACACCCCCATTTATCTCCCCCTTTTTGGCCTAATAAGCCAAAGGAGAGAAAGCAGTTAGGACTGGACGAACCAGAGACCCTTCCAAAATGCAGAGATGCAGAACCTGCTATGAAATATTCAAGAATACTTTTCTCAATAGAGATTACCTGGAGGTATAGCTGAGCCAACGACACTTGTGTTTTAAAAATATCATCATGAATAGCTCTTTCGACTATAGATGAAGGAGGTGGATAGAGGTCTAAGGCTTTGGATGCAAGAGCTGAAGTTACATCAGCAACAATTAGAACAGTGACTGTTTCATGTCTTGCATCAGTAGTTTTAACTGCTTCAGATACAGTTTCAATTGTGACTATCTTAATCGTAAGAACTAAAGAAAACAAAGGAGATCCTATCTTTCCGGGAATTTAGTCAAGCTCTTCATCAGCAACAACAAAATTAGTACCAAAATTTTTTATTTTAGAAGAATCACCATAAAACAAAACAGATCCAGAAGAAATATTAATTTACTTCATTTTTACCCTCCCCTTCAGATGATAATTCCTCCCCCTCACGACCAAGAAATTGAGATAGTGATTTGAGGGTTATAGAGCCATACCTCTACCACTATTTCTTAGAGGGCGGTCAGAAGCTCTTCTCCTTGACTTCTTTCTCTGATTTTGATCTTGAGAGGTAGAAAGAAATGATATTTTATCAGGAGACAGAACTTGAACAAGTGTTTCTCTATTTTCTTAAGAGGACTTGAAAACACCATTTCCTTTGCCAAGGAAACATTCATCTCTTTCTCGAAACTCATCTTGCTAATTTTATAGCTCATCATTGAAACTTATGATTAAATAGATGAGAGGTAGACAAGAGGAGGATTGAAGACTGAAAATGACGGTTATTTTTCCAGACATTGAACCGAGTTGCAACTCTAAGAGAATATATTTGAGGATATAAATCTCATGTGTTCAGATCCTCATAAATAGCAGCTTCTCGTTGTAAAAAAAAAATCAATGAGCAATAAGAGGAGAATTGAAGGTACAAAAATGCCTGCTGAAAACCATAATGAGGGAGAGTAAATTGAGAAAAACCTTCAATGAACAAGGTAAGTGGATAAATAATTGAAAGACTCTTCAATTATTCAATTCTCCCATATAAATTGTGTCACATCACACATAGTCCTAGAGCAGAACTCAACTGCTCAAACTTTTCTCCACTTAATGCCTTTGTGAAGATATCTGCAACCTGTTTATTTGTGGGAATGTATTCCAGTTGCAACTCATTTCTTTTGACTAGCTCCCTGATGTAATGAAAACGAATATCAATGTGTTTAGTGCGAGAATGCATAACAAGATTTTTGATATATTTATAGCAATGGTATTATCATAGTATAGAATCATTTTTTCTAGTTTGTAACCATAGTCAAGCAACATATTCGTCATCTAAATAAGTTGTGTGCTGCAACTGCTTGCTGCCAAGTATTCTGCTTCTGCTGAAGAAAGAGAAATAGAATTTTGCTTTTTATTTAACCAGACCGCCAAATTTGTTCCAATATAGAAGCAACCACTTGAGGTACTTTTTCTGTCATCAATATTGTCAGCCCAGTATGCATTAGTATATCCTACTAGACAAAGGTTATAATCAATAGAATACCAAAGGCTAAAATCGAGAGTACCTTTAACATATTTGATAATCCGTTTAACTGCCTGTAGATGAGACTCCTTTGGATTAGATTGATATTTGGCACACAGTCCAATATTGAAACATAAGTCAGGTCTACTAGCAATCAGATACAATAAACTATCAATCATACTTCTGTAGAGACTAAGATCAATGTTCTTGCCTTCATCATCCTTATTCAGTTTTTCATGAGTAGAGATAGGAGTTCTAACTGCCTTAGAACTGTCTAGACCAAATTTTTAAATAAGATTTTTTTGCTTACTTACTTTGAGAAATAAAAATTCCCTCTCTAGATTGCTTGACTTGAAGGTTAAGAAAATAACTCATTTCCCCAATCATGCTCATTTCAAACTCAGATTTCATAACATTCACAAATTGTTTAACATAAGCTTAAGAGGTTGAACAAAAAATTATATCATCAACATAAATTTGAACAATTACCAGTTGAGACTCCCTTCTTTTAATGAACAATGTTTGATATGCTCTTCCTCTTTTGTAGTCTTTCAAAAGCGGGAACTGGGTGAGTCTCTCATACCAAGCTCTAGGAGCCATGTTTAAGACCATATAAAGCTTTCTTCAATCTGTACACATGGTCTAGATGATCGAGCAGAGTCTTCAAAGCCTTTAGGTTGTTCAACATAGATTTCGTCATTGAGAAATCCACTGAGGAAGACAATCTTAACATCCATCTGAAATAGTTTGAACTTCATACAACATGATAATGCTAGAAGTAACCTGATGGATTCCAATCTTGCAACTGGTGCGAAGGTTTCATCATAGTCCAGACCTTCAATTTGATTAAAGCCTTGAGCAACATGACAAGCTTTATTTCTTACAATGTTTCCATATTCATCAGTCTTGTTCTTAAACACCCATTTAGTTCCAATAACATTGATATTTTCTGGTCTTGAGACAAGTTCCCAAATATCATTTTGCACAAACTGTTGTAACTCTTCTTGCATAGCAGAAATCCAAAATTCATCCTTCAAGACTTCCTTGACATTTTTAGGTTCAACAATTGAAGTATAGCAAGAATACCTGATTATATCATGGTGATTTTTCTTGGATTGATTTCTGGTCTTAACTCCATCATGTAAATCTCCGATTATATTTTGTAGATGATGATTCTTGAGAGATCTTGCAGACTTTGCAGACTTTCCAGCTTTGGAGTCATCCTCTTCATCTTCCACTTAAGTATCAGTCTCATGGTCAGTTGAATTAGCAGTTTCAATTGATTGTTCAGTGGCATTGGAAGAGTTCTGGGCAATCTTATCAGCAGTTGCGACTACCTTCTCATTAGTCAGCAAGGTCTGGTATATTTGAGAGTCATCAACCTTCACGTTTTGTGATTCCATCATAGTTTGAGTGCGTTTGTTGTAGACTCGATATGCCTTGCTATTTTTGGAATAGCCAAGAAATATGGCTTCATCACTTTTGCTTTGCATTTTTTCAAGGTATTCCCTATCATTTGGAACATAGCACTTGCTACCAAAAATATAAAAATATGTAAGGTTAGGTTTTATACCTTTCCATAATTCATAAGGAGTTTTAGTAGATTTTGGTCTGAGATAAGCTCGATTTATGATGTAGCAAGTTGTGTTGATGGTTTTAGCCCAAAATCTTTCAGAAATCTGCTTAGAATTAAGCATAACTCGAGCCATCTCCTGAATAGTACGATTCTTCCTTTCAACTACACCATTCTGTTAAAGAGTCTTAGGAGTAGAAAATTCATGCAGTATACTATTTTCATCACAAAATTTAGAGAAAGAAATATTCTCAAATTCTCTTCTATAATCACTTCTTATTCTGATCAGCTTTAGAATAGGGAGTTCTTGCTAATTTTGAAGTCTCAAACATAGAGACTTAAAAATGTTAAAAGCATTGGACTTTTCTTTCAGGAATTCTGTACAAGTAAAACGTGAGAAATCATCTACATAGACAATGACATATTTTTTACCACCAAAACTTTCAACCTGCATGAGATCTACCAGATCCAAGTGAAGAAGCTCAAGAGGTTTACAATTAGCTACCAGTTGTAACTACTGATGACACTGCCTAGTCTACTTTCCCTCTTGACAAACACCGCAGACGACTTCTGGTTCTCCTGAAAGTTTAGGAATATTTCCTAACAACTATAGCATTTACAAGCTTCTCAAATCTCTGTAATTAACATGACCTAACTGTCAATGCCACATATTAATGTCAAAAGAGACAACTGAAAGACAAATAGAATAATAGACAATTTTGTAGCAGTTGTCTCTTGATCTATTTCCTTCAAGGATATAGTCACCATTCTTATCAAGAACCTTGCAACTATTTTATGTAAATTGAACTTTTAAATTTTGATCACACAATTGGCTTATACTCACAGGATTAGCCTTGAGACCTTTAACAAGAAGGACATTTTTCAGATTAGCAATTCCTGGAACATTTAGAGTTCCAACTCCTATGATATTTCCATGTCCTCCATCTCCAAAAGTGATAGTTACACCTCTATATTCCTGAATATCTCTTAGATTTTCAAGAATTCTTGTCATGTGCTTAGAACAACCACTATCGAAATATCAAGATCCAAGAGAAGAAACAGTCTTTGATATAAAAGCAACATGACAATTAAAACCAGTCTGTCTTTGACATAAAAGCAACATGACAATTAAAAGCAGTCTTTCTTACCCAGATTTGTTTAACCTTTTGCCTTGGGTAATTTATGTGATTATTTCTTCTCAGTTTATTGAAGAGTTTGAAATAATTTGCAATAATGTGTCCTCTACACATGCAATAGTAGCATATAGGCACCTTATCTTCCTTTCTTATAGTAGTCTTTTGATGACTAGAAGAGCCTCTATGAAAGTTCCTCGATTTAGTAGGCAGTTGAGACCAGCGTTTCAATTGGCATGAACTAGTGTATCCAAGTCCCTTGTGATTAGAAAGACTTTTTCCCACGCTCAAAATTTTGTTAAAAGTACCTGTAGAATTCATCATTCAAACTTCTATCTTTACCTTTTAAAGTTCGGAAATTAACTTAGATTCTTTGTCTTCTTTTTGTACAATTTGTCTTTGAAGGGTTTGAACTTTCTCCTTAAGGGTCTTCTTTTCTTCAATCAAAAGCTTGTTCTGATCCCCGAGAGACTTGTTAAGTTTCACCACTTCAACCCATTTGTCAAACATCTCCTGATATGCTTCCTCAAGACTATCTGCACATTGAACTTCACAATGATCACTATCTGCATTAGAGACGTTGGCGGTCTTAATTGTGTCATCTAAGCAGGCTATAAAAGCTCTAAAGTTGCCTCGTTCATGCTTTTTTGAGTCAGTTTCTTCATCATCGTCACTCCAAGTAGCAGTAAATGACTTCTTGATCTTCTTCTAAAGATTCGAGCATTTTGATATTACATGTCCAAATCCTTCACATTCAAAGATTGGATGCATTTAAACTTCTGTTTGGAATCATCCTTTTGTCCAGACGATTGACTTCTTCTATTTTCTCCAATAGAGAAGTTTGATCTGGAACTAGGAGTCTCAGACGATTAAAACTGTTGTTTGAACTGAGAATTAGATTGACAGTTCTGGTTTACATTATTCTTCGCTCTCAGAAATCTCTTGAATTTTTTTGTCAAAAGAGCTAGTACAGTATTCATCTCCTCTTCAGAACAATCTTCTGACTTGATCTCATCCTCAGTAGCTCTGAAAGCAAGATTTTCTTCTTTTCTTTGTTAGGATATTTTTCAAATAATTCTAACTCATATGTTTCAAGTTTCCTATCAGAATGTCAAGAGTAATAGTGGATGGGTCATGAACTTAACTTATGGCAACAGCTTTCATATCGAAGTTGGTAGGCATGGATTTTAGAACTTTCCTTACTACTTTTGCTTCAGAGTGTGACTCTCCAAGGTTAGTCACATTGTTCATGAGGTCTTTGATATGCCCATGAAAGTCTTGTATGCTTTCATCTTCTCCCATCTTCAGATTCTCAAATCTGGTGTTGAGGATTTCAATTTTTGACTTTCGAAGAGTTAGTGATCCTTCATGATTTATTTCTAGAATTTCTCATGCTTGCTTTGCCAAGGTACCAGCAGAGATTAGTTTAAATTGAGAAAGATCAACTCCACTGAAGATAGCATTTAGGGCTTTATTATCATAGTTTGTGGCAACTATTTTTGCTTATGTGTATTGGTTCTTTGGCTTACTCTTAGTCCCATCAGGTGTTTTCGGAGGAGTGTAGCCAATCTCTATAGAGTCCCAGCACCGGTCATCTAACGATTTGATGAAAGCCCTCATCCTAGAACTACAAGAAAATGGACCTCTAGTGACGCAATTGTAGGGACGCTTTTATTAGTGTTGCCAAAATTTTAAAACTAATTATTTGGAGACGCTATCAAAAGTGTTACCCATTCTGCTGTAATTGGGGACACATTTTTTCTTAGCTTTCGATTTTATTCGATTAGGAACGATTTATTATGAGTGTCTCAAAATTAGAGACGCAACTTACATTGTGTCCTCGGTTTATTAAAAAATAGAGACACATCCGATTTAAGATTAGAGACGTCAATTTATATGCGTCTTCGATTTAAAAAAATTGAAACACAATTTATACTGTGTCTCTAAATTAAAATTAGATGCGCCAATTTATGTGTCCCCAATTTAAAAAATTAGAGACACCAATTTATGTGTCTCCGATTCAAAAAATTAGAGATGCAATTTATATTGCGTCATCGATTTAAAAGTACAAACGCCAATTTATATGTGTCTCCGATTTAAAAATTTAGAGACAATATAAATTGCGTCTTCGATTTAAATTTAGAGACGATAAAAAAAAATTGCCTCTAATTGTAATTTTATAAGTAACAATAGTCTCTAAATCTATCACCAATAAAATTTAATCATATCAAAGTTAAATAAAAATAAACTTAATTAATTAATTCTCCCAATAATAACTGCATCCGGCTCTTATCTCAGAAATATTTCCCTCCTCCCTTGTTTTTTTCGAACATGCGCCTTCTCCTCTAATTTCACCTAGAGGTGGCAATGTGTTGGCTTAAGGGTTCCCCCCTTAGGCTTCGATCTCTATTTTGATGATAACAAACAAGTACTTAATATATGTGTCTGAAGCTTTGAGTTCAGGTTGAGGTTGCGATAAGCACGCGAACTTCGCTCGGAGATTCGCATAAATTGTCAAGAAAGGCTCAGATGCAGATTAAGTAAATTCCTTGTAATATATCCTAGGATCTCATCCCAAGCCTATCTATAAAGTTATTCAAGTCAAAACTTGGTAACAAAACCCATAAAAAAGCGTGTAACAAAGCAAATATAAAAATCAACCTCATCCCAGGTTCGGTCGATAGGTCGGTCGACCGAACAAGGCAGAAAAATGGCAGTAGCCATTTCAGTCGACCGGTCGGTCGATCGAACAATGCCAAAAATTAGCAGTGGCTACTTCGGTCGACCGGTCAGTCGACCGAACAAGGCCAAAAATCGGTAGTAGCTAATTCGGTAGATCAGACAATAGAGGAGCTAAAATGCGATAAAGTCGGTCGACCATCTGGTTGACCAAACAGAGCGACAGAAGGCCAGAACGCCAACGGTCGATGGGCAGCCGATCGGTTGATCGACTGACGATTGACCGGCAAGCGATCGATCGGCGTCCAACGGGCGAAAAAATACCCGTTGAAGAGCCGTTCCGTGGGAAGGGTTATAAATACCCCTCACCAACCTTCATTAAATCTTCCTAACCATTGAGATAAGCTTCCAAAGTGTGACTTGTGCCTTCTAAGCTTGATTGGCTCATGCTTGCTCAATTCTCCAATTGACGACTTCTCTCAAGCGCTCATCTTTCCTCAACTCCGGCTTCAATTTGATTTCAACGTCTTGTGGAGTTGGAGGCATTGAAGGCTTGGAAAAGAGTTCTTAGCCTTGGCTTACTCCTTAGCTCTTTTCATTGTAATTTTAATTGTTATTTGAACTTGGTTTTCATTGATTAGCTTGCTATGTGTACTAGTGTAAACACTTAGGGTTTACTTTGTAGAATTGTGTTTTGCCTAAGTGGATAGGTTTGAGGAGTTCTCAAAGGGTTGAGAACCGAGTCCTCAGTTGTATTCAAAGGGAAACACAAAGTCTATAAAGGGTTTAGTTTGAAATCCTTGGTGTGGAGCCAAGGTAGTGGAGTAGGCGGTTGGTCGAACCACTAGACTTTCTTGTGTTTTCATTGCTTTGTGTGTTTGCTTACAATTGTGTTTCATACTCGTTAACAAACATCACTTAGTTGCACTTACGTTTGGTTGAAGTTGTAATCGATTCAAAAAGAAATTGAAGTAGAAGGGTAAAGTAACCCAACACTATTCAACCCCCCTTCTAGTGTGGGTTTTCACTCAACACAATGGGCCGGGCCCGCCCATGGGCGGCTCGGGCCCGGCCCGGTTCTAGGCCATGCCTACCCCAGCCCAAAGAATTTCGGGCTGGGCCGGGCACGGTTCGCGGCTGGGCCAGGCACGGTTCGCAGGCATGTCATGCTCAGCATGGCATGCACACAGTGCTAGCTCGAGCACGACACGCCACTACAAGCATTTTAGCTATCAGCTACGGGGCTCACCGACGGCCGCCTGGGCCGTCAGAACCATTCATGGCTTTTCAACGGCCGAATGAATCGTGGCTGATGTAACCCAATCAGTCGCGGCTCTTATACGGCCGCCCAACATCGTCGCTCATAGGTGATGGTGCGCACTGGGTGCGAAAGGAAATAACCTAGTAACAATGGCTTAGCGGGGGCCAAAGGGTCGTCCGTGATATAAGTAAGTAATTAGCCACAGCTAGAAGCGACTGTCGCTTATTAATTGATGGCGCGAACGCGGCGCGAAAATAAAAAACATGTCACCGATGGCTGAGAGAGGGCTTCGCGACCGTCGCCAATACTATTATTAATTTTTCACAGTTTACCGACGGTCGAGGGGCCGTCGGTGAAAAATCTTTTTATTTACGTTCGTGCCCGACCCTTCCTCTTTCCCTCGTTGTCTTCTCTCTCCGCCGATCGTCGCCGTTGTCTTCTCTGCCGGTTTGTCGCCGCCGATCATCGTCGTCGAGACGCTGCCCTCGCCCTCTCCGCCTGCTCCCTCGCCCTCGCCGCTCCCTCACCCCTCTTCCTTGCCGTCGCTGCCGATCCCTCTCCCCTCTCCGGGCCGGCGCCGGCCAATATTTTTAATTTTTTTAATTTTTTTAATTTTTTTTATTAGTGTTTAATTAGGTTTATTTACTGTTAATTAGTGTTAATTACTATTAGTTACGGTAATAATTTAATTTTAGGGTTAATTTTAGATTTAATTAGTAAATTACTATTATTTTTTAAAAAATTAGATTAATTAGTTTTTAATTAGATTTAATTACTATTAATTATTGTTAATTATTTTTTAATTATATTTAATTAGGGTAGATTAAATGTTAGGGTTAATTTTAGTTCATTGAAATTATAATTCTAAAATCGTCCACTTTGGACTCGCGGCCAAATCGTGCATGGTGGACTCGCGTCGAAATCGTCCACTTTGGACTCATGTGGAATCATCTGCTGTGGACTCGCACCGGCATCCACAAATTTAGAAAAAAATCAAGACGAGTAGATATGTTTCACGTACGCATCGACGAGGCAAGTTTTAATTTTGCAAAACCTTAGATCCGTTTGAGGGTTGTATGTTCGTGTAAACGAAGTAAATGATCTTTTATATGATGTACAATCCTTGAATTGTCCCTAGTTGGATAATTTGGGAACATAGTTATTTATATTGCACTGAGTTTATTTTTTTTAGTCATTATTCTTTTTTAAATTTTGGCTTCTATCTCCCTTGTTCTCCAATACGTGCCCAGATGATATGCATATTCGGAGAGCTGTAGGGAGATACTGCCGAAATTTAGAATGAAGTTAATGACTAAAATAAATTCTAAGTGCAATATAAATAACATGAGTCCCGAATGGAATATGACCATCCCACCTAAAGACATTACCTAAAGATATTGCCAACTTTTTGACAGAACATGTCGGGCGATCGAAGTTGGATGTACCGACAAATTCATCATGGAGCTATAACGGACGAATTTCGAGTAGGCATAACTTACTTCTTAAATTTCACATACTCGAATAAAAAATTCCTTAGTTGTGATAAAATCCGATATCCGTGCCGGAAATATTCGAACATAAGATTTTTGGATCGGGAAACTGTCACAATGCATTTGTATACAAAAGGATTCACACCAAGATATTTCTATGGAATTGTCACGGGGAGTCACGTCAAGTCGGGACGTCGAGCAATCATGTTGTCCAAATTAACTCATGGTGAATCTTCTTCTACTGGTGTTTCTTCTTCCAATCCACCTAATCCTTATAGAACAATGATTCTGGATAGTCTTTGAGGACAATTCCATTTAAATGATAATGTTGAGTTCACTGTCCAACGCCCGTCGATGATGGAGGTGTTTGAGCGCACTCACCATCGTCGACGAGGAGCGGGGGACTACGTTGATAGTAGAGCCTCGATCATAATGGTAAGTATTTATGTCTATTTGATTTACACAATATTTATTTATAGTTTATATATATTTAAAATATAAACACATGTAGGAAACATACATGAGGATTGTGATTGAGCATGGAGGCACACCAGAGGAGTTCGACGTAGCAGCTTGGGTAGAGGCCGCATGTGGCTAGGAGCACGGCCGTGTTTATGGCTTTGCAGACAGAGGCCATGCACGCGTCGTGCTCGGGCCACTTGGGGCACCGACCCCTCCGGCTGCGGGTGAGCGGCCCTCAACATATCGGGCGCAGGACCAGAGCCGGATAGCGGCCTTGGAGTCAAAGCTCACACAGTAGAGACATACAATGGAGGAGCAGAGGCTGGTGATGGAGGAGTAGAGACGGACGAATGAAGAGTTGAGACAGACGATGCAGAACAAGCAAGCACTCCTCACTCAGATTGCATCTCACTCTGGCCTTCTACCGATGATGTCGTAGCTGTCGTCCTCCTCAACCCAGTCAATGTCAACTCCACTGCCTCCACCGCCTCCATCGCAGTCGTGAGATTTTGGTTTATTATATTTTATTTATATTTTGATACTTGTTTGTATACTAATAGTTCTTTATATACTTATGGTTGTATATATATGATATTTTGATCATTGTTTACCACCGGTTTGAGGCTTAGATTGATGATATTTTTGTAAAACTTGTATGTTTGGTTTCAAATCCATGTGTATGATGTTTTCTGGTTGTAATCTATGATTGAAAATAGATTATAATCTATAAATATCATTGTATACAGGAATTTACAAAAAATTTATTTTTTTCAGTTACAGGATATACCTTCAGCCACAGTACCCACGGTCTATTGTCATTAGGTCGTGGCTATAAGCTTATCGTAAATGGCTGATGGCCTGGGCAGCACCAAATATCACGATTGCTAATAGTATCACTAACGGCCCGAAGTCGTGGCTAATGTGTTTGTATCAGTGACAGCCGCCTACAACCGTCACTGATGTGTTTAAATCAGTGACAACGCCCGTGATTATCCCTGATGATTAGTTGTTACAGCTGGGAGAGGCTGTCACAACTTATCTAAGACGCGCACATCAGTGATAGCATTTTGCCACGCCTATGATAGTTATCACCGACGGCTCATCCACGGCTTGAGCCGTTGATGATGACGAATATTCTAGTAGTGTGCGCATCGTGTTGGGCCGAGCACGACACGCGTGCTATACTGGCCCGGTTAAAGCCAGATTTGATGCGCGTCAGACCTGGTCAGACTGAGGGCGGCGTGCATCAGACTTGGGTCTGACACGCGCCAGACCTAGGCTAGAGTCAGCCAGGCTTGGGTCTGGCATGCGCCAAACTAGGTCTGGTCGAGCTAGACCCAGGCCTGGCGAGTGCCGCCCTTGGTCTGGCCCAAGCCAGACCTGATTATTTTTTAAAAAATATATATTATTCTATTATTTAAAATCTCCTATAAATCTCCTATAAATCTCCTATCATCTTCTTCATTTTTTCTATCTCCATTCTCATCTCTCAACTCTCAACTCTCAACAATCTAAGTTCATTTACAATCATTCTCAACAACTTTTTAAGTTCATCAATGATTCAGGATTGCTGTCAATTCTTTTTAACCTCTTAAATTTGTTTCATTGATTAGTATAATATTTATAGTTTTTATATTTACTTTTTACTAGTGATGGATAGAGAATTTTCAGGTTATTCTCCACAAGCTGGATCAAATATATTAGGAGAAATGTATCCTAATAATCATACCACTGAACAAAACCAAGACATAGAGATAAGTCCATCTATTAATTCATGTCCATTAGGTAGAAAAAGAAGTGCGGTATGTGAATATTTTGAGAAAATTATTGAAGTTGATGGCACCATAACAAAAGTCCGATGCAAAAAATATCAAAAAATTCTTTCGGCTTCAACAACAGGAGGAACTGGTCATCTTTTACATCATGCAAAGGGTCATGACACTAAAGTTACACAAGCTCAATAAATTCTTAATTTATCTTCTTCTGGTTTAACAACTTTTTCGTATGATCATGATTTTCAACGTCGAGAACTTGTTAATTGTTCAAAGTGAATCTCCTTTTAGTTTTGTTGATCAACCAAGATTTTCTACTTGGATTCAAAATACTTTACAACCAAAATATAAAAAAAATTACTCAAAATACAATGAAAAGTGATTCTTTAAAATTATTTTTTATATATAGAGAAAATATAATAAATAGTTTTCAAAATAATAAATCAATTTTTTTTTTAACATCTGATATTTGGTCTAGTCAACGTACTATTAATTCATACATTTATGTTAATGCACATTGGTTTGATGAAAATTTTATTTTACAAAAAAGAATAATTAGTTTTAAAGTTTTTGAATATCCACACACTTCTGTTGTCATTTTTTCTACTATTAGATTTGTAACATCTTTCTATAATATAAATGATAAAAAAATTTCGATTAGTTTTGATAATGCTAGTAATAATGATGTTGTTATTCCTCCCCTTATACAATTATTTAAGCCAGTATTAGAAGGTGAATTATTTCATGTTCATTATGTCTGTCATGTTCTTAATTTATGTGTACAAGATGATTTAAAACTAATAAATATACATGTAGAAAAAATAAGAGATATTATTAAATATATGTGTTCTTCAAAAGCAAGAACACAAGAATTTTAAAAATTATGTCAATCTTTTAATAAACCATTTAAAAAATTTAATGGTGATATTATTACTAGATGGAATTCAACATATCATATGCTTAGGTCTACTACAAAATACCAAGAGATCCTTACAATATTTTACAATGAAAATATGTCTGGTGATCCAATTAATGATAATGATTGGTTAATTGCTGGGCATAACTCAAATTTAAAACTTTTTAATAAAGCTACCGAACAACTTTTCAGTGTTTATTATCTTACATGTAATTTAACTCTTTCACATATAGTTCGTATTAGTGAAGTATTTTCTTCACATAGACATCATCATTTATTTGCACAAATTATTTTTTTAATGAAATCTAAATTTAAAAAGTATTGGTCAGATATACCTAGCTTATTTTGGTTAGCAATATGTTTAGACCCTATAAAGAAAATTGATGGTTTAAATATGTTGTTAGATGATTATTATAACAATATGGAATTAAATAATGTTGAAGAAAAAAAATATAAAATTTTGAATTTATTGAATTCTATGTTTGTATTTTACGCTTCAAAATTTGGTGGTACAATTATATATAAGCCAACATCTTCTTCTTCTAGAATAAGAGATGATAATATTAATTCTCAACTTCGTCATAGGATAAAAAAAACTAATCTACTAATTTCAATGAATTGACTTTTTTCTAGATCATAATCATTATGAAGAAATAGATGATAATGAGATTTTAGCATGGTGGAAAAAATAAGAAAATGTGTATCCTATTGTTTCCATCATGGCACGTGATATACTAACTATTCGTGTGTCTACAGTAGCTTTCGAGTCTTGTTTCAGTGCAGGAAATAAAATTCTCGACGAAAGAAGAAATCGAATGAGTGCAGAAACGGTTGAAATGTGCATACTTGATAAGGGAGGATAGTTGGATGCTGAAGATAGATTACAAGATAAGGGAGGACACGATACTTCATCATCGGGAGATGAGGAAGCTCAAACAAGCGAAGCTGGTGCTGCTGGTCCAAGTACAAGTTAAATTTTCGGGGACTACGAGTAATTAAACATGTAAAAAGAACTACGTAGACCTGATCTTTTTATAGTTTAATCATTGGTGAGTACAAGTTTAACTATAGAAGGTACATAGGCAATCTTTTAAGGTGCGGTCTATTATAATATTAAAAAAAAATTATTTTATCATTTCATGAATATTTTTGTATTAAAAATAAAATAAAAAAAATTATTTTTAAATCTTTTTATTAATTTGTACTATTTTACATATAAAAAATGTGTTAAAAAATAGATAATGAAGTACAATGGTTAATTTTAACACTTTAAAAATTTTGGATTGGTCCGAGCCCGATTCGAGCCCAGGATAAGCCTACTCCCAAAATTGTCGGGTCATGCCTGACATGGCCCAATCAACACTCGGGCCGGGCCTGCTCAGGCCGAGCACGGCCCATTATCACATCTATTTTCACCCACTCCGCAAACGTATCGCCAAATCTCTCACACGCCGCCATCTGATCCCCCGCCATTTCTTGTCTCAGCACCCCCACGCACCTTCGCACTCGCACCCATCATTCGTCCCCTCTTCCCCGTTCCGAAATCGAAGACCCCTTCATCCTGACCTCCTCCCCTCCTCCCTTCTCTACATCAAATTCGGGTGTAGTGGATTCGCCCTCGATTCCCCGGAGCAAGTCAAACCTCCTCCGTACCACACTGAGCATACTGAGCATAGAATATTTGAGGTTGCCTCTAGTTGACACAAGAGACTGGTTTAACAAATAACTCCTCACGTGCGGTGTTTTTTTGAGATTAGAATTAGATCAAAATCATCAAATTCACCATGTAGACCTATGAATCGACTGTCAAGTCCTCATTCAACTCATCCTCATTGGCCAATCCTGCTAGTATTAGAGCTGGCTGCTCTGCACAGAAGGATGGAGCAACCTTTTTGACTATTCAGTAGAGAGACAACTTATTATCATTCTAGTTTTAGAAGAAATTAATATACATAAATGAGGGATTTGTATTGCGACTAGATGCAAGTTTCTAGTCTCTGAGGATCTTGTGCATTTTATTCATAATGCTTAACTAATTTTATGTATCATTCTAGATCCATATATTCCTAATCCTAAGCTGGTGACCTCTTTCCACTCCTTGAGTTATATTGATTGTTGCTCCTTGATAACACAACCTATGGTGGTAAGTCTAACAATAAATTCCTAATCGTATGTTTTTTCTCTGGAACCATCTTCTGTTGATAACCAAAGACCTTTAAAAGACGTGTTCAAGTGATTCCTGCACTAAGAAGACTGAAAAGATCAGAGTAGTGTGATTCAATCAAGTAAATATTGTTCCAAGACTTTGGACTACATGTTTTGTAATATTGCTTAATGTTTCAATTAAATAATATTTATTCATGGTAGTTCTTCATTATATAAGCTTAATGTTTTGTAATATTGCATTTCATCTCCAAGTTCGTTTTTTCCATCACTTATAGCATTTGAATTTTCATGAGTTTCTCATCTAAATTCTTTCCTGATTCAATTGTACAAAGTTAGGTTAAAATCAAACATCTGTAAGGTGTAATAAATAGCTAAGTTTCATCTATTGTATTTTATGCCTGATAAACCCAAGTTTTACCCTTTTATCTGTTATGCAGCCCCAGAAGAAAGTTTTACCCTTTTATCTGTCGTGCATGATAAGCATAATTTTTTTGTCAAACTATTTTCTTTCATCAATACTTTTTTTTCTCCTAGATTTTTCAACAAATATTTTTGTTGTGCATATGAACCAAACCAAAGGGGTGGTTTGATTGGTTTTCTGTCAAATGAAGTTATTACTGTTCATATTTTGATATTTGAAAGTTGAAGATAGGTGCAGAAATTTTGTACATACAACCTCAATTACACGTGGGGTTTAAGCCACTTGGATATGCTATATGGATTACATGTCCTATTAAATAGACCAGGAGTTTGAATGGCAAGGTGTTCTATTGCACTGGTTTGCCCAAGTTTTTCCTGTTAAGACTTGCATATTGTAGTCTTTTTTTACATACTATGGCAAGCCTGTAAAAGGATGGTTTTGTTAAGTACCTAAGATAACAGAGCTATGCTTCATAAAATATGAGATTGATGTATAATTATGCTTTGAGTATAGTCCATTACTGCAAGGGGTGCCACATCGCATCTTCACGTAATTCTTTGAAGGACAAAGGGGTAATGGGAATGGCTTTTTAATCCATATGGATATGATCAGGGTGGAACTATGTCTTCAGATATAGCTACAAAAGCTTTATAAGCAAAGCATGCTTTGGTAATCGGACAAGCATTGGCTGGGATCCCCTCGTGGCAGCTTGGTCTAGAAAGTCGTCACCCAGGGTTCCGTATATTGTTTTTTCAGGTCCTTTAAGTCTCTATGATAATTAAGACTAGGTTCTAATTATTTATGTGTTTTTTGTTGAGTTGGGTCACTCCTACGTGGAGGAGGCTCAAGCCCATATGTCATTGGGGTTTTATTCCTAGTATAAATAAACTTAATTTGTTGAAAAAATTAAGTTGCAGCAATTGAGATCAGCCATCTAGAGGGAGAAAAAAAAAAAGAAAAAAAAAAGAATTTTTAGAGTAAGATTCGCACAGTTTTTTCAGCTCTGTCCAGTCTTCATCAAACACACTATCGCATGGTCAAATCTTCTCCAATCGGGCTGAAATTTTTACTGGAGGTTCCTGACTCATAGTTTTTCATTCTCAACGGTGGAGATCGGATTTTGACGTCTCTGGACTGCCCAGAAAATTCTGTGAACACAGACTGTGTTCTTGGTGATATTTCTTCAACTCTTCTTGCTATTTTCATATTGTTGATGATTTAGGTCATCGTTGGTGACCGGTTGATGCTGTAGAAGAGTTAAGATTTTGTTCTAGAGATTGTAGCTTGATTGAACTCCTTTGTACTTTTATTTGGTGATAATGGAGTTTATTTCTGGACTAGGTCCCATGGAGGTTGTCTCTCGTTCTTTGAGAGGTGTTACCACGTTAAAATTTACGGTGTTCTTTTATTGTTTACTGCATTAATATACTGCTGCAATTGTGATTAGAATTTATACTCGTATATCTATTGATTCTCACAAGTTAGGGAAGAAGTCTTTTCCGTTGTGCATTGGTGTTCTTCCCGACAAAGTGGTATCAGAGCTACAGGTTGATATTTGATTGTGGTGAACAATGGAGGTTAACACGAGTAGGATGGTTACGCTGAATGATTCTAATTATACTCTATGGAAAGCAAAGATGAAAGATCTGTTTTATGTAAAGAATTTTCATGGACCAATTTTTTCCACCAAAAAGCCTAAAGATAAAACAGATGATGAGTGGGAGTTGTTGTATAGACAAGTGTGTGGTTACATCAGACAGTGGGTAGACGATAATGTATTGAATCATATTACTAGGGAGACAGATGCTTGGGCCCTATGGACGCACCTTGAACAATTGTATGCACGGAAGATTGGGAATAACAAGATGTTCTTGATAAAGCAGTTGTTGGTCTTAAGATATCATGATGGGTCTCCTATGACAGATCATCTGAACAGCTTCTAGGGAATTATTAATCAGCTATCTGCTATGGGTATCAAGTTTGATGTAGAAATTCAAGGATTGTTTCTCCTTGGCTCATTACCAGAATCGTGTGAGACATTTAGATCTTCATTGTCCAATTCTGTTCCGGATGGTGTGATTTCTATGGATCTTGCCAAGAGTAGTGTTTTGAATGAAGAAATGCGAAGAAAGTCACAATGTTCTTCACAATCAGATGTCATGATAACTGAATCTAGGGGGAGAAGCAAAAGCCGGGATCCTCAGAATAGAGACCACAGCAGAGGCAAATCCAAAGGCATATACAAGAATGTCAAGTGCTATTATTGTGGTGTGAAAGGGCACACTAAACAATATTGCTGGAAGCTGAAAAAGGAGAACAACAACAATAAGGCGAGCAAAGACAAAGGGAAAAAGAGGGAAGACAACAATGATGAAGATGTTGTTAATACTACTTCTTATGATTTCCTTTTAGTTGAAGAGTATGAATCTGCGAACCTTGTTGATAAGTCAACTAGTTGTGTAGTTGATAGTGGAGCTACTGTACATGTCACATCAAAGAGGGATTTTTTCACCTCTTACATTCCTGGTAATTTTGGTGATGTGAGAATGACTCATGAAGGCATTGCTAAATGTGCCGGTATAGGAGAAGTTTTCTTGGAAACTTCTAATGGTACCAGATTGCTTCTCAAACGTGTGAAGCATGTTCCAAACATTCGACTGAACGTACTGTCAGTTGGCAAGCTATGTGATGAAGATTATGACAGTTTGTTCTCACATGATGCTTGGAAGCTCAGCAAAGGTTCCATGATTATAGTGAGAGATGCTAAGTTATCTATACTTTACATGACTCAAGCAAAAGTTGTCAATGATGTTGTTAATGCAGCAGAGTCAGTTTATGGAACTGAGTTGTGGCATAAGAGGTTGTGTCACATGAGTGAGAAAGGCATGACTGTTTTGGCAAAAAAGAATTTGTTGTCTGGGTTGAAGAGTACAGAATTGTAGAAGTGCTCTCATTGCTTAGCTGGGAAATAAAATAGAGTTTCTTTCAAGAAGCATCTGCCTTCTAGGAAGTCAGAGATACTTGATTTGGTGCATTCTGATGTATGTGGTCTTATGAAGACAAAAACACTTGGTCGTTCTCTCTACTTTGTGACATTTATTGATGATCACTCAAGGAAAATGTGGGTTTACACATTGAAGACTAAAGATCAAGTGTTTGCTGCATTCAAATAGTTTCATGCTTTGGTTGAAAGAGAGACTGGGAAGAAGCTGAAATGCATCCGTTCAGACAATGGTGGTGAATACATAGGACAGTCACTACTACATTTTGTGACGACTGTGGCCACGCCACTTTTGGGAACGGTTAAAAAATTGTTCCCATATATCACTTATGGGAACGGTTTTAGTAACTGTTCCCGTAGCCAAATACTATGGGAACACAGATAAAAATTATTCCCATAGCCAATATACGGGAACAGTTTTCAAAATTATTCTCTTAGCCAATATACTATGGGAACATAATGGAACTGTTCTCTTTAAAATACCCCAAAACCGTTCCTATATGTCAAAAATAGAACAATAAAAATAAACCGTTCCTAAATCCCTAAAATAGTTCCAAAACCCGCTCATTTTTTCAGCAGTGATCGACAAAAATTCCCCCCCCCCCCCGCCTCTTTCAAGCTTGTTTCACTCTGTCCGCCCTCTTCCTGCTCTATCGCCGATGGTAACTCCTCTTGCTCGCCGCTGGTAACTCCTGCTCTATCGTTGTTGATAAGCCTAATCCCCTCCTTGTTTCTTTTTTCCCTCTACTCGGGTCCTAATCCTCTGGCCTGCTCTATCGCCGCTGATAAGCGCGCCTAATCCTCCTGCTCACGCCCTGATCTATCGCTGCTGGTAATCCTCCTTCTCTATCACAATCTGATCTATCGTCGCTGGTAATCCTCCTGCTCGCGTCCTACAATCCTGCAGTGATATTGCGTCATGCAGTCCTAGTTTTCCTCTATCGCGTCCTGCAATCCTGCTCGCTGATCTATGACGGCGGGTAATCCATTATCACAATAGTCTTATACTTGGTACTTATAGTATTATTTAATCAATCAGCACTTTTAGTCTCAACTAACATCCATTTTATTATGTCTGACTAGGTGAAAGAGCAATTGGAGCTATATCCATTCGGAGACGAGAAGCACTTAAAAAGGAGGTGCTCATCATCTATCTTACTTGAATCTAATTGAACATTCTAAAATGTTTGTTTAATTTCTTCATAGAATAGAGTATAACCCTGTTACCTGTAATTGGTTTTGCTTCATATTGTGTTGTGTTGTTGTCATTTGGTCCTGTTCATAGTGTGACATGATGTTTTTGCAAGGAAAATATAAGATGCTAAAAAATGAATCATCTTTTATATATTTTTTCCTTTCCCTTTCTTAATTTTATATAAAAAATTAAAGTTACTTCTTCTTAATAAAGTAAAGTATTACCAATAAAATAATAAGATAGAGTAAGAAAATGGAAATGCATCCATTTCAAAAATCCATTATAGATGTGCAAGGTTCTGCAGGTACTTAAGTTATTTTCTCAAGTTTCATATTCTCTAGCTAATGACTCTCAAGCAATCCTGCACAATCTTAGAATAATTACCTTAATATTTTTAGGAGTTAGAATAATCAGCTTATGACTCACATGACAAGTAATATATCATTGATGATAATGCTACTAGGATTAAAAAATGAGAATACATTTTCGAAATATTGCCAAATGCCACAAAAGCCAAAATTTGTGGATCTCCATTTGGCTTGAGACGTGTTTATTGCTTGAGATTGTATGAAGTTTGCTTTCTAATTATTCTTATCATATTGTTTCTCCATTTATAGTTTGTTTTCTAATTATGATTGTGGGATCATTCCCTCTTTTATGTAGCAACCAATATTTATTGCTAAGGTTTTTTTTTTATGATACTACCATAAAGTGCATAATTGTTAAAATGCTCCTTTTCTAGTAGGTTGTTCTAAATTTGACTTGGTTTGTCATTTAAGTGCTCAGGACTTATAAAATAGATGATTATGTATCAAACTAGAGCATAAATATTGATCAGTTTGATTCTGTGAAGTGGTGTGAGGAGTGATATCTTATTTGAAAGCACAACTTCACGAATAAAGATTGATTCTCCCATGAAACAGTAGATTTCTGGCAGTAGCAGTCCACAACAATCACAGTTCAAGAGTTCTAATAAGAAATTGTCACACTCCATCTTTTTCATGGGTTAAGATATCTGGGGTAGAATAATACTTGTAAGCTCAAATTGGATATCAAGTTTGGCTGAACCTGAGTTAGGTTGTAAATCATTAACCAAAAACTAACTAGATTTGATTTATTTCATTACATTTCCTTTCTCTTAGGTTTTCATCCACTACTAGAAAAATGGGCATCAGCAACGGCTGATGCCGTTGCTGAGCCGTTGCTGAAGAGCATCAGCGACGGCCGAGCCGTTGCAATGGAGCCGTGGTAGAAAGTCGTGTTGTTGATAACTTAGCAACGAATCAGCAACGGCAGCTCAGGCCGTTGCTAACAATATTATCAGCAACGGTTTTGCCACGGACCCGGAGCTGTTGCTGATAACATTAATAGCAACGGCCGCTGAGTCCGTAGCAACGCCGTTAGTAAAATCCCGTCGCTAAGCTGTTGCTGTAGGTCATCAGCAACGACTTTCGATACACTTTTAGCAACGGCTTTCCCACGGACGGCCGTGGGAAAGCCGTTGCTGATGATGTGAACCTGGTAACGAAAAAATTTAAAATTTAAAATTTCCATTGATACATTGATACATTATCTGATAAATAACTCACACACCCATACACTCATACACACATTCATTCACACATCACAAATACACCAAGATATACATCTAAACAATTATATTTATATTGATAATTATCCACAATAGTATAAAAACTATTCAAATGCAAAATTGAAGTATCAATATCCAAACAAAATAAATTAAACAAGTCCAATATCTCAGTAACAAAGTCAATATAAAAAAAATCTCACGATGACGATGGAGGATGGTCTGGATCATATGGCGGGGTCTGGAGTGCTTGAGTGTACACCGGCGTGGACTGACTCGAGGACGATGGATTAAATGATGCCGAAGAGATGCCTACTTCGGGATGACCTGACATGTTGCGTAGCATAGCTTGTATATCCGTCATCATCTGACTCTGGCGCTCCATTATCTCAGTCTGACGCGCGACCGTATCCTCTAGAGTCCTTATTCTGCTACTATGATCATAACTGGATCTAGAGGTGGACGGCCGCTCACCAGCGACCGGAGGGGTCGGTGCCCCAAGTGGCCCTAGTACGGCTCGCGCATGACCACTATCTGCAAAGCCATATACGCGGCCATGGTCCCACCACCTGCGGCCTCGACCCACGTTGCTGCGTCAAAGTCCTCGGGGGTACCCCCGCGCTGCACCACCGTCTAGCTATAGGTCTCCTACTCGAGTTTTATTTTTTGTTTAATATTTATCATAAAACTTAAATTATAAATATATAATGAATAATTTAAACAAATATATAGTTACCATAATGTATGCAGCGCGATTGTCGATGTACTCCCCCGTCCCATGTGCTCGACGGTGAGTCCGCTCAAACAACGCCATCGGGGAGGGTCGCTGGACAGTCCCGTCATCCGACACCATCGTCTACATTTACAAAACAAATACATTAATTAGTACACATAGTAACTAATATAATATATAATTAAAAGGTATACTTACCATACGGTTCGCGTGCACTGCAAATGCAACAGAGCCGCCGGTGTGACGCGCTGCTCCCCTTGACATGCGATTTCTAGCCGCATTCCGAGAAACCTCCTGCCATCGATCTGTCGACCATATTCCCACGAGCTGGTCCCATATATCCGGAGTAATCCAATCGGGGTCGTATCCCCGAGTCTCCGCGATGTTAGTGGTCCCAGCTCGGGCCATCGCCTGGGACCGAGCCTGCCCCAGCTGTCCGTTGTACCTTGCCCGGGAAATAGCCTCCCAGGCAGCGTAAATGAAGGACCTTTGGTCCTCGGCCCATGTATAGCGAGCCTGCAAAATAATAATATCAGTACCAATATTAATCATCATGCATGTAAAAAAAATAATAATACGTGCCTCAAACTCGCGCCATAACATGTCGACGTGCTCGCTGGGCACGTGAGACCACGTAGGCCATGCCCCGTGCATGTATCGTCGAATAGTAGAAGAAATGCTCCTCGGCACTTCTTCTTGCTCGAACCTGCACAACAAAAATAAATTTTAATATTATATTATAATATAATGAATTTGTAATGATTCATAATTCATGATATATTACCGCTCCCCAATCACGCTAATCAATCTACGTGACTCTGTAGCTGGTGGAGGCTGCCACCTGTTCGGCCCGCGTGGCCGCCTGCGTCTGGATGTACTAGCCTCGACAGTATCATCCGTATGAGGATCAGCAACAGGAGGATCAGCAGCATGAGTAAGTGTAGGAGTCTCACCGATCGGAGACTCCGAAGCTCTCCTGCGACGATAACCACGACCAGACATATCTGTCGAATAGACATATAATCAGATTATTGTATAAATAGTAGAGATATATTTAATAAAATATAGACTTTACAATTATTCCTCATCATCTGAATAATAGTCTTCGAATTCTTCCTCTTCTTCATCTTCTTCATCTCCAGCTTCCACAATTTCATGATCGTCATCATCAGCATATTCAACTTCTAATTGAATTGACGTTGTGTCTGCATCCTCGAGTATTGGAATAATACGATCTACAGCAGGAGGATCATCTTCTTGATAGAAACCATGTGTCATATCAGGTATCAGCTCATTTTCTCCTACTATCGGATTAATTTTTCCTCTACCTTTTGTCTTACAAACTACACGCCAATCTGCTCTATCTTTATTTCGAGCCGGATACTTTGCGTAATATACTTGTTCGGCTTGTGATGCCAATATAAAAGGCTCATTTGCTGCCAATTTAAATTTGTAATTAACCTCAACAAGTTTGTATTTTGGATGAACTTTCATGCCCCTTTCTGTTGTATCGAACCAATGACATCTGAATAGAATAACTGATTTCAAGCCGAAGTAGTGCAACTCTATCACTTCTTCCACCAGTCCATAAAAATCCATATCACATTCAACATAGGTTGTCCCTTTCACACAGACCCCAGCATTCATCGTCTTCTTTGTAAATGAATATTCAACTGTGTGAAATTTATACCCATTAATAAAATATCCGCTATAGCACGACACAAGTCGCGACGATCCACTAACAAACTCAAATATTCTTTCATCTATTTCAGCTCTGTGATCTTTGCTGTAAGTCTGAATCCAAGTAGCGAAATCACGATTCCGTAATCTCTCCAATTCTTCATCGTTGTGAATAGAGTATTTTTGCATCATCTCAATGTCAAATATTTCAATGAATTGTTCAATCTCTGGACAATTGAGTAATACATACAAGTGTGCCAAATGATACTCTTCCTCGCTTAAGTGTCAAGATGGATGAGAACCAAAAGCACGACCAGAGTGACAAAATATATTTAAACGTCCATCTGAATGTCGAACACCCCCGTCGTCATTATGTGGAAGATGATCAAATCTTGTCTGCACTGTCGATTCAAAGTAAAATGAGCAGAATGTTGAAATTTCTTGGATGATATACGATTCAGATATTGATCCTTCAACAGCTGCGGTGTTCTTTACTTTTTTATTCAGACGATTCATGTATCTTTCAAATAAGTACATCCACCGATATTGAACGGGGCCACCAACTCGTGCCTCGTATGCCGACTGTATCGGTAGATGCTCCATCGAGTCAAAAAATGCAAGAGGGAAAAACTGCTCCAGCTTGCATATGATTTCAACAATATTATTTTCAAGTGTTGACATATCTTCGACTCGAAGGACATTTGCACAGATGTTTCTAAAAAATATACTTAATTCAGTCAACAGACCCCAAATATTATCAGGTAGAAGATCTCGAAATGCGATCGGAAGTAATCTCTGCATGAATATATGAGAATCATGGCTCTTCATCCCTGATATTTTGCAATCATCGACGTTCACACATCGAGATAAGTTTGAAGCATATCCATCGGGTAATCTGAGTTCTTTTACCCATTGACAAACATCTTTGATCTGTTGTTTATTTAACATATATAGGGCCTTCAGTTTCAGATATCGTCCGTTGACATCTTGTAACTCCAACTCTGGTCTTTTACAAAGTATTTTCATATCATGTCGGGCTTTGATATTATCTTTAGTTTTTCCGGAAATATCCATCAAAGTGTTGAAAATATTATCAAACACATTTTTTTCAATGTGCATGACTTCGTGTGACTCCCCGTGACAAGTCCATAGAAAATATCTTGGTGCAAATCCTTTGCTATATAGATGCAGAGTGACAGTCTCTCGATCCAAAAATCGTCCATTCGAACAAATGTGGCACGGACATCGGATTTGATCACCGATGCTAACGAAATTCCGATTCGAATAGGCGAAATTTAGGAAGTACGTTACGCCTAATCGAAACTCATTCGTTAAAGCTCCACGATCAAGACGTCGGTACATCCAACTTCGATCAGCCGACATGATTCTGTCAATCAATGACAATTTCTTTGGTTAATGTCTTTAGGTGAGATTGTCCTATTCCATTCGGGATTTATGTTATTCGTACTGCACTTACGTTTTTATTTTAACTGTTAACTAATTATTCTAAATTTCGACAGCATCTCCCTACAGTTCTCCGAATACGCATATCATTTGGGCGCGTATCAGAGAACAAGAGAGATGTTGCCGAATTTTAGAATAATTAGTTAACAGTTAAAATAAAAACGTAAGTGCAGTACAAATAACTATATTCCCAAATTGTCCAATCAGGGACAATTCAAGAATTGTACGTCGTATAAAAGATCATCTACTTCTTTTACACGAACATACAATTCCCGAACGAATCTAAGGTTTTGCTAAATCATATCCGATTCATCGATGCGTACGTGAAACATATCAACTCGTCGGATGGATGATTATTTTCTAAATGTTTCGAGACAGTTCAAGTCCATATTGGACAATTTCGACATGAGTCCAAATTCGACGATTTCGGCAAGCATCCGAAGTGGACGATTCCGGCGCGCGTCCAAAGTGGACAATTCCAAAATTAATCTAAACCCTAATAATTAATCTAACAAATTAAACAATTAATCTACACAATTAATTAACATATATATAAAAAAATTAAAAAATTATAAATCAGCTATTTTCGGCGCCGGAGTCCGGTGGACTCCGGCGCCGGCGTATAGTGTTCGGACAGAGTGTCCGGACACTGTAAAAGCTCCGGTGGCGGCCATCGGCCGACCGCCGCCGGTAGAAACCCTAAAAATAGGGTTTCGGTCAGATTTCCCGCCGGCCGCAACGGGGAGAGACGGCCGGACGGCGATCAATACCTGAAATTGGCGATCGAGGATGGACGGCAGCGTTGGCAGCAGTAGCTCAGCGTCGTCGGCGTCGGCAGCGGCGGCGAGAGGCGGGAGGAGGAGGCGGCGGTGGCAGCAGCGGGAGGAAGAAGGGTCGGGCGCGATCTATGACCTATATAAACTTATCAGCAACGGCTCACTCGCCCGTTAGAAAGTTGTTGCTGATAAGTTATCATCAGCAACGGCTCACTTGTCCGTTAGAAAGTCATTGCTGATAATTAAAATCATCAGCAACGGCTCGCGTGTCCGTTAGAAAGCCGTTGCAGATACTACATATCTGCAACGGCTTGAGTGGCCGTAAGAATGCCATTGCAAATAGCAACGACTTGAGCGGCCGTTGCTGATAGCCGTTGCTGAAGACTCAATTTCTAGTAGTGATCAGGTTTGACTTAAAATCATAGGACAACCACATTCACTTTGGTTTTTCTCATACTTTGTTCTAAGTGTTTCGAAATGAGCACTTTATTCTACATGTTTTTCTCATAATTACTGTTAAATTTAATTAATGTTGAGTTCAAGATGATCACATACTTTAAAGATGATCATATTTATGCCTACATGTTCTAAGTGATTTTGCACTATGTTGGAGTTGCATGTATAACTCATCAAGTTGATGTTGTCATTTCTTACCCTTTGCATTTTTTATTTATGTAGTTAAGTGAAATCAATGGATAAAGAATGAGTTCAAATGCCAAGATATAGTACAGAGTATATCAATGGTGTCCAATGTTTCCTAGATTTTGCTTACAATAAAAGGTCTTAGGGAGGGGAGATTTTATGCCCTTGTGCGAAATATGGTAATGGTCGTTGGTTGACAAAAAATGTAGTCTTCGAATATTTAATAGAATATGGATTTCTAAAAGGCTACACTGATTGGGTAAACCATGGTGAGGAGTTAACAATGCCCACAGAGGAGGAGGATGACATCGATGATGGAGAGAATTGCATGGATGAGATGGATGAGATGGATGGATTGTTGCATGATAGATTTAGAGAAGTGGCAGAAGAAGATGGAGTTACAGATGGTCCTAATGAAGATACCAAAAAGTTTTATAATTTATTAGAGGAGGCAAACAAGGAATTGTACCCCGGTTGTAAAAATTTCTCTACCTTGTCCTTTACCATTCGATTATATTAGATGAAGTGTCTCTTTGGCTGGAGTAATGTGTCATTCAACGCACTCTTAGAGCTACTAAAAGAAGCTATGCCAGATTTGAACATCCCCCAATCTTTAAAAAAACAAGAGCCATGATAAAGGACTTGGGCTTTGATTATAAAAAGATTGATGCTTGTCCCAATAATTGTATGCTATATTGGAAAGAGCATGAGAAAGACAAGTCTTGTCATATTTGCGGTGCTTCATGGGGGGTTGAGAATTCACAGGCAGAGAATGACCTAGAAAATCCCAAGCAAAGCCACAAAGTAGCGGCTAAAGTTTTAAGACACTTTCCGTTAATTCCTAGACTTCAAAGGTTGTTCATGTGTGAGAGGACTGCAAATTTAATGAGGTGGCATGAGAAAGAGCGAATAAGAGAAGGAAAGTTAAGAAATCCTACTAATGGCGGAGCATGGAAGGACTTCGATGAGCGTTATCCTGATTTTGCTAGTGACCCACGCAACATAAGACTTGGGTTGACTAGCGATGGATTCAATCCATATAGGACCATGAGTATTTCTTATAGTATATGGCCGGTAATACTTATGCCATACAACCTTCCACCATGGTTATGTATGAAGGTATTTTATGTTGTCTTTAATTATCCCTGGACCACACTCTCCTGGGACTGATATTGATGTGTACTTGCAACCATTGGTTGAAGAGTTGAAAATTGTGTGGGAGCTGGGAGTAGACACATATGATGCTTCAAAGAATCAAACTTTTAAGTTGCGAGCAGCCCTTTTATGGACTATTAGCGACTTTCCTAGATATGCTATGTCGAGTGGATGGAGCACAAAAGGAAAATTAGCATGCCCATCTTGTAATTATAACATTAATTCGGCTTACTTGAAGCATAGTGGAAAGATATGTTATATGGATCACTGTATTTTCTTGCCGATAAGTCATGATTATAGAAGAAACACATGGGATTTCAATGGAAAAGAAGAACATAGACATGCTCCTAATTTATTAGAAGGGACAGAGATCTTGGACTTGTTGCAAGACTTTGTCAATTCATTTGGGAAGATGCAAAAGAAAAGCATTGGTGGTCCTTGGAAGAAGAGGTCCATTTTTTTTGAATTGTCATATTGGAAGCATAATAAACTACGACATAATCTTGATGTCATGCATATTGAAAAGAACATATTTGACAATGTGATATGGACTTTGTTGGACATAATGGGGAAGACAAAAGATTATGTTAATGCCCGTTTAGATTTGCAAGAACTGGGAATTAGAAAGAAATTTCATCTGAAACCAGTGGATCAAGGCAAGAAAGTAAAGTATGCAAAAGCATGCTTTAACGTGAACAAAAATGTGAAGTCTATTTTTTGTAGCATTCTCAAGGAAATAAAATTACTCGATGGTTGTGCAACAAATATTTCAAGATGTGTTCACCAAGATGACTTGAAAGTCTCAGGGTACAAGAGTCATGATGCTCATTTCATGCTACACTACTTGCTCCCAGTAGCAATGATTAGGACACTTCCTCACCAAGTGGCCTATCCTCAGATACATCTATGTTCTTTTTTTCGTTCCATATGTCAAAGAGTTATTGATGTGAATGATTTAGAGACCTTAGAATTTGAGATTGCTGAAACACTTTGCCAATTAGAGAGGATTTTTCCTCCTTCATTTTTTGATGTAATGCTTCATTTGCCTATTCACCTACCAAATGAGATAAGATTAGGTGGTCCCGTTCATTCTCGATGGATGTATTCACTAGAAAGAGAGTTGGGAAAATTGAAGACTTACGTGCACAATAATGCTCGTCCAGAAGGTTCAATAGCTGAGGGTTACTTGGTTGAGGAATGCTTGACATTTTGCTCAAATTATATGAACTCTAATGTGGAGACACGGTGGAACAGATTGACAAGAAATGCTGACACATGTGAGTCTTTTGATGTTGAGCTTTCTAGTTTTTTTTACCCATGGGTCATCCTATAGGAGGGAAGAAAAAAGGTAATTTATTTTCGATGGACAACAATGAAAAGAATCAAGCTCACCGGTATATCTTGTTCAATTGTGATGAAGTTCAGCCTTACATTAGGTAAATAACTATTCTTTGCCCTTAAAAATTTGTTTATAAACTCATTTGAATAATTGTTGTAACAAAATAATTTTTTTGTAGTGAACATGAAAATATCATAAATCGGAAGGGAGGAAGAAAGTAGACCAAAGCAAAAAGTCAAAGCCATGATTTTATTGATTGGTTTAAAAATCGTGCAATGAAGGAGTATGTCCCTGATCGACTGAAGGAATTGTGTAGAGGCCCAAATAAAGTTGCAAGAAGGTTTTCAGGTTATGTCATCAATGGATGTAAATTTCATACTAGGCAGCGTGATGCAAGTCGCAGGACACAAAACAGTGGTGTCACGTTGGTGTCAATCACTCAAAGCTTTGCTAGTAGTAAGGATCAAAATCCGACGACGAATGTTGTTACTTATTATGGTGCAATTAATGAAATAATTGAGCTATACTATTATGGTAATTTCAAGTTTGTCTTGTTTAGATGTGATTGGTTTGAAGTAGAATCAGAAAAGTAAGGGTTGACTTGTGTTCACTTCGATAAAAAATGTTATATGGATGATCCATTTGTGCTCGCTTCTCAAGTCCAATAGTGCTTCTATGTTCGCGATCCCTCTAATGACAATAGGTATTACGTTATGAAAACTCTTCATAGAGAGATTTCTAATGTGAATGACCAATCATATTGTGCCGAAGAAATATATAATATTGACTCATCTGAACCAACAACTAATTTGTCTTTGCCTGATGATGAAATTGATGTTGAATGGGCAAGGGACGACATAGAGCCCACCATTGTTGAAAATTATTCAGCTGTTTCAAATGAAATGGAGTTTGAAGAAGAGTCCGACTTTGATGACACACTTTGGGACTACTTTGATTGATATTCTTGTATTTTCACATTTTCTGATTGATTGATGAAGCAAATGATTTTATCACATTATGTTATAGTGGCCCATCGGCAAGTACGTGATTTGCACAATCAATTTAAACTTAAACTTTTTTCCTTTTCAATTCCAATTCATGTATCTGTCTAGCATGATGGGTTGTGCTGCATAAGTAGCAAATTCAGACATTTGAAGGATATATTCCTATGCAATGGTAGTACTTCAATTCTCTATTTATCCTTTAATATATGTGGTTGATAAGGATTCCAATGCCTTAATGGTTATCTTTTTGGTTGTTCATGCATAAGTTAAATTTTTGTTATATGATGATTGATTGGTGTTCCACATTTGTGCATGTTTTATGATCTTCATGTATTTCTTTGAAGCCTACTTAGATATTCATGCCGTTCATAAATTATCTACCTTGCCTAAACCACTTGAGGGTGTAATTAATGAAGAAAAAATTAAATGAGCTCAAGCATATGGAGTCCATAAAATGTTTGTTTTCTTGGCACCTTCTGTGTACAATCAAAGTTCAAGTGAACTGTTAGGCTGCTTTAACATACAATTTCGATTTGTCAATATCAAATTTCATGCTTACCTATATGAGATCAGAGCACATTGCCTTCCTGCGTTTTGGTAGGATGGAGGTCCATACATAGTTATATATCTAGGCTTTTATGTAATGACACTATATCCCATCCTAATAGCTCCTCGGTTCAACAAGTTCAGTCCTGATAGCATTTTATGACAAAATTAGCAGCTTATTTGACTTCTATTTAATATATCAAGCATCTCATCTTTGGGTACATTAATGCGGACTGTCTGATACATATTACTTTGAGATCCCATTGACTCTATTATCTGGTGTTCTGGCCATAACACCCTTCTTGACATGTATGGGTATAGGCAACAATGAAAGATATGAGGATTTAGAGTTGATCTAAAGTGTCCTAGGACACTCGAGCATTTTTTGGAGCATGTCAACTCATACTATGTGTCAACCTGTAGTGGTATCAATTCAAATCCTTTGCATGTAATCATGGAATAGTGCTAAATGTTATAGAAGGTTTAAGAGGAGTAGAGGACCCTAAAATGATCTGACAATTATGGTCTTGTAGCAATTGGTTTCATAAAAAGAGCATAAATGTTGCAAAGTTCTTTTTATGATGCATCAACTATTTCAGTTATTTGTATATCGATCCTTTCTTATGTATATCTAAATTATTATGAAGTTATTTCTCTTTCCAATTGCCAAAACTGTTTTGATTTTTACAGCAAAACATTGATGGATTCTATAAAGTGAAGTACTCAAGTCCAGTTCGAAATATGACTGTTGCTCTGTACAATAATTGTTAACAGCTTCCAGATGTAGAACTTAGGGAGAACGTAGAGAAGCTTGTAGCTTCATTGAAGTTCCCTCTGACTGTTGTTGATGGATCAACAAGGTTGAGCCGTAGCAGTGTTATTAATGAAGTATCCTGATAGATATCAGGATACTCATATTAGTATCCTGATATAACCATGGATCTAACCAACCATGGAATTTCCCCAATATCCAAACTATTTAGACCTTACTACAGTAGCTTCATTTTATTCATATTTGAACATGCTATATATTTATGATTTATATAACTGAAAATTAAAAAGTTTTCTATATTTATGCAGTGAGATGATACAAGGAAGTGATATAGACTTTCCACTACAAGCAAAGTCAAGCAAAGAGTTAGCCAAGCATTATAAAATTAAATGTGAAAAGATTGAACATAATAAGAAGTTAAATTCAAAGAGTCAGCCTGGAAACAAACATACTGCGCTGAAAAGGTATGCTTCAGAGGCCAATAAGAAGAATATCAATGTGCAAAAGAGAGGAAAAACACCATATGAAAAGCCAAAGGATGCAGTCCCCACTCAACCTAGTGTTTCTACTATGAGACAGACCATTTCCAATGATATTCAAGATAGAGGGAAAAAACCAATTAATGCAGCCATCACTAAACCCAGATCGTCTACTCAAAAGCAAGTTCCTTCCAATTCCAATACAAGATCTTCTCAAGTGCAACAACAAAGACCAATCATTAAATATCAAAGATCTACCCAAGTGTAGTAGCAAAAAATGTCAACCATTCAAGATCAACAAAGAGAAGTTAACCATGAGCAAGGAGATGAGTATGCAACAAAGAAGACAGACTGCACCTTTGCGTCCATCAATGTCAGTGGTTGAATATTGTGAGAAGATGGGTATGCAAGTGCTAGAAGAAGATCAACTAGAAGAGGAATGTAGAGACATGGACCAAGTTGAGGAAGAACACAATATACTTGATGAGTTGGAAGAGGAAGCAAATGTTGAGGAAGAGCACAATATACCCGATGAGCCGGAACACGATACGTCTGAAGGTATATTATGTCATTATATGTAATTCTATAATTAGCTTATGTTTAAATCATTATTGTTATGTCAATTAGGAACACCAAAAAAGAAAGCAAGAGGGAAGACAATGTGCTACAAAATTCATGGAAGATCGCTAGAGGAGCGACAAGAAATAATTTTCAATAGTGAAGCACAACCAATTGGGCCCAATGAAAAAGTTATTTCAGACTTGAGCCAATTTTTAGGAACTGTGGCACGAAATTCAAATTGGTGTCCCTTGATTTACACCAATTGGAAGGTTGTACCAAACAAGGATGACATATGGAAATATATCAATGTATGATAGTTTTTTTATATTGTTCATTTACATTTGCATGTCAATATTAATGCTTATTTTGCTTCACTTTGTAGAAAAAATTCATCCTTCCGGAAATAGGAAAAGGGGTTGTGTTCAAAATTATGGATGAAGCTTGGAGGAAACACAAATCAAAAATCAAGAAGGAACATTTTGATAATTACGCAACAAACAACGAGAGGATAAAAAATCATCCTACATACATTCCTCTCGAACACTTCAAGCAAATGATTGATTATTGGAGCTATGAACCTATCCAAGTAAGTAGCTATGTTTCTTTTATTTAAACTAATAGTTGTTAAAAAATAAGCTTTATGTCCATTACTTATAGTCTCTAACTATGTTGAGGATTGTTTCAGCTCTATCTAGTTTATCAACACATGAAATTTAAGGCTTGTTACCATGACCTTTATCTACTTAATGCTATTGTTTGATTACAACTGATACCTTTATCCCATCTTCTTCCCTCATCTAGTTGTGTCAGTATACTAATTGTTCTACTAATTATATAAACACTTTCTTCTACTAATTGTTGTTGCTATTTAATTAATTTTGTTTTAAGAGCCATATAATATATTCCACCAATAATGAGGATGCCCAAAAGACCAAGAAAAATGAAGCTAGCTGATTGAGATGATAAGCTCAACCTCCCTGAACCACTAGTGAGATGATAAGCTAGTGAAGGTGAGTGAAGCATGCAAGATTTTGCTTCTGTTGATCCTAATAATATGGATACTGATATCAGGATATCAGTAATATTGATATCATGAGACTGATATCAGGATATCAGTATCCTAATACTGATATTAGGATACTAATATCAGGAGATATCAGTATCCAGTATCAGGATACTATTATCAGTGTCAATATCCTAATATCTGATATTGATATCCTGAAAAGAGAAAGGCGGCAAAGATACACTACTAGAAAATAGCTCTTCTGCGACGGCTAAAGCGATCGCAAAGCCGTCGCAGAAGGTCTTCAATGACGGCGAAAAGTGGTTGCACGCGTTCGTCGCAGAAGCTAAGGTCGCACATATTGTGCGACTGCAGCCGAGGCGGTCGCAATAAAAAATTTATTGTGACGGCCTACGCCGTCGCAGGGCCGTCGCACAACAACTACGACCCCTGTGCTGTGCGACTAGCTCATAAACCTTCTACGACGGCAACCAGCGATCGCAATATCGTCGCAAAAGTATATTTTTTTAAAAAAAAAATAGAAAATTATAAAATCTTGTTTACAATTTATAATTACGATGAAATTGTTCTGGAACTTCCCTCTTCATCCAAACTCGCAGAGCATGACGGCAAGCTAAGTTCTGGAACACCTCCGTAAAGATCAATTTCTATTTCCGGCAATCGAGAAAGAGCTAGCATTCGACACGAAAACTATGAAGAAAACATGTTCGACAGAGAGAACGCGTTCGCAAAGATTGAGATTGAGATAAGATTGAGAAAAGGCCCTATTGAAACCCTAGCCGGCGGCGGCTAGGGTTTCGGTGGTCCGGAGAGAGAGAGAGAGAGAGAGAGAGAGAGAGAGAGAGAGAGAGAGAGAGAGAGCAGAGAGAACGCATTTGACAGACGCGCGGTGGGTGGACGTGCGGTGGGTGGACGTGCGGTGGGCGACGCGCAGCGGGTGGTGGACGTGCGACGGGCGACGTGCAGCGGGTGATAGACGAGCAGCGGGCGATGAGCAACGGGCGACCGATGATGCGCAGCGGGTGGTGAATGAGCAGCGGGCGACGAGCAATGGGCAGCGGGCGACGAGTAGCGTGCGGCGGCCGACGAGTAGCGGGCGGCGAGCGACGAGCAGCGAGCGACGGTAGAGATCGAGATCAAGTGATCGGGTGAGCAGGGGAAGAGAAATAAGTGGTGGGGGATTTTAATAACATTTTGTAACGGCATACGTGGTCGCAAAAGGGTAGTCGCAGATGGCGGTTGCAAGTGGTCACCAAACTGTCACCGGGTTATCACTTCTGCGATGGCATAACTTGCGATCGCAGAACCGTCGCAGAGTCAAACTTGGTGCGACACCATATGACTAGCGGTCGTAGAACCGTCGCATCTGCGATGGCAAATGCGATCGCAAAAGGGCGGTCGCAGATGGCGGTCGCAAGTTGTCGCCAAACTATCACCAGGTTATCACTTCCACGACGACATAATTTGCGGTCACAGAACCGTCGCAGAGTCGAACTCGGTGTGACCCCCTATGACTAGTGGTCGCAGAATCGTCGCATCTGCGACCGCTACCGCTGCCATCGCAGAAATGCCATTGCAAAAAGCTTGATTTTTTGTAGTGATACCTGATATTGATATCCTGAAAAGAGAAAGGTAGCAATACTAATATCAGGATACTTATAGTGATTGTACAGTGTAGTATGAGAAGAGTAGTTTGCACTATACTCTACAGTTTGCACCATCTCCAATTATATCACTTCATTACAATGAACCAAAGCAGAATGTTACCTGTGCACCTTTCCTAAAATTGATCAATAATTTGTGGGGATTAGAAACTGGTCAATTGCTTGGGTAGATCCGTTGGAATGAAGCTTGCTTTTCATATGGTTATTGATGAAGCAAGCTATTTTTTAAATATGGTTATGCACTGATACTTGTAAATTTTTTCTGGTTGCATATATTTAGTTTCTTTGTTATTGATGTAGGATATGTACCAACAAAATAGATTGAACAGATCACAGCAAAAATGGAGGCATCAGATGGGCAATAAAAGATTTTCTGTAACAAAAGATAGATTGGTAATATTTTTTTGCATAAACAGATTCATGTTTTGAATTTTAAAGTAATGTCGATATTATGTTTTAACTCATTCTTGTGATTTATATAAAGCATGCTCAAAAGAATGAAGAACCCAGTCAAGTTGAGATGTTTGTTGAAACTCGGACTAAGGATGGAAAAGCCTTAGATGATGAAACTGAAGAGACAATTGTGAGTTTTTCTTCTAGCTATTGTTTTATACTTAATTATTTATTATTATCACTAGCATTATTAAATGTACATTTAGGAAAAGCTTAAAACCATGGTTGAGCATGATGGGAAACCTGCTGCTGAGGCCTTTCAATCTATGTTTGGGAAAGAGAAGTCAAGAAGGGTGCGTTGTTATGGAGGAATAATTACACCCACAATCTTAAAAAAAAAAAAAAAATGACAGCAATGCAGGAAAAACATGATCAAGAGGTGAAGTCTTTGAAGGAGCAATATGCAATAATGGAAGAAAGACATACAAAAATGGAAGAGAGACAACCAGATGCAACGCCAAATGCAAGGAATGCAATCTCTTTTGAAGACATTTATTGCACAGGCGAACCCAGATTTGGACATAGAGTCTATAACAACTCTGTTGGCACCACCAACTACTCCAAGGGATGCCAATAGTATCTTTGGTTCTTCCACTTCCAAACATCATCCTCAAAATCAGGTAATTTTAGTTTAATATATGATTATGAAGTCTTTTGATCATTTTTATTTATTAATTAATTTTTGCAGGAAAATGATGAATTGAGATATGAAAGATAAATTTCACGGAGGAGATGATCAAGAGGACTTGGCTAATGGGAATACTAGGCTTGATAGAACAATTTCACATGTTTGTGAACTTTATTTAGACTTAATTGTGAAATTGTGGAATGGGAATACTATAATTGTCAACTTGTTATTTTGTCAACAATTAAATATATTCTACGTTTGAATGAAATTTATGTTTTCAAATCTACGTTTGTGAAATTGTATGGTTTACAGGAATATATATACCTTTAGGAACAAATATGAACCTGTGCACAGATTATAGGAAGGGTTCCTCTCGCCTATAGGAATGGTTTCTATACTGTTCCTATAGTTTTCAACCGTGCCTATATGTTTGACTTTTAGGAACGGTTTTTAACCGTTCCTATATTTCATCCTATAGGAACGGTTATTAAACCGTTCCTATAATGTGTACCTATAGAAACGGCTCAGAACAGTTCCTATAAGTTTTACCTATAGGAACGGTTGTCGAACCGTTCCTATAGGAAAACATTATAGGAACGGTTGAAAAACCATTCCTATAGGCTAAAACCATTCCTATGAGCTAGGTTTACAAGAACAATTTTTCAGTCGTTCCTATAGGCATGGTACAGGAACACTTTTACAACCGTTCCCATAGGTTGGACCTATGGGAACGGTTTTTTTAGCAGCGTGGCCATAGGGACGAAAACCGTTCCTATAACCTAACGGAACGGTTGATTTGAGTACACATGGGAAATCGTTCCCATAGGTCTATGAGAATGGTTTGTTATCTTTTGGGAACGGTTTTCAACTGTTCCTATAGGTTAAAAATATTATAGTGAGTTTGATATCTACTGTAAAGAACATGGAATTAGACATAAAAAACTCCTCCTAAGACTCCACAGTTGAATGGTGTGGCTGAAACGATGAATAGAACATTGATAGAAAGGGTAAGATGTTTGCTTTCATAAGCTGGATTGTCACAGTCCTTCTGGGGTGAAGCTTTGAGCACAGTTGTGCATGTTTTGAATCGCTCACCAAGTGTTCCTCTACAACATGAAGTGCTAGAGAAAGTGTGGTTAGGTAAATATGTTTCTTATGATCACTTGCGAGTTTTTGGATGCGAAACTTTTGTTCACATTTCTAAAGATGAGAGATTCAAACTTGATGTGAAGACAAAACAGTTAGTATTTCTGGGTTATGGCAAGGATGATTTTGGCTACAAGTTTTATGATCCTATTGATAAAAAGGTTGTTTGAAGCAGAGATGTGGTCTTTGTGGAAGATCGGACATTGAAAGATATTGATGTTACAAAGAAATCAATATCTCAACCAAGTGGAGAGTCTATTAATTTTGATGTTGTTCCTCCTGCACCAAGAGAACAACAAGCTACGGTTGAGGGTCAAAATAATCAACATGATGCAATTGAGACTCAAAGTGATCTACAGGATGTGCATACAGGAGAAATGAATGATCATATAGATGGAGACAATGAAGATGCTCCTAATGAACAACCAACCTTGGAGATTCCGACAGATACACTTAGGAGGTCTGTTAGAGACAAAAGAGCCTCATCAAGGTATTCTGCACATGAGTTTGTTTTACTAACAGATGGATGAGAACCTGAGTGTTTTACAGAGGCCATAGAAGATGAAGATAAAAAGTTGTGGAATGAATCTATGCAAGATGAGATAAAATCTTTGCATGAAAACCATACTTATGAGTTGGTGAAATTACCTATGGGTAAGAGAGCCTTGAAAAATAAATGGGTATATAGGAAAAAGTTTGAAGAATATAGCTCGAAGCCTCGATACAAGGCAAGAATAGTTGTTAAGGGATTTGGTCAAAGGAAGGGAATCGACTTTGATGACATTTTCTCTCCTGTTGTGAAGAGGTCTTCCATTCGTACAGTGCTTGGCTTAGCTGCTAGTCTTGATTTGGAGATTAAACAGATGGATGTGAAGACAGCCTTTCTTCATGGTGATTTGGAAGAAGAGATCTATATGGAACAACCAGAGGGTTTCATAGTAGAAAGTAAAGAGGACTATGTGTGCAAACTTAAGAAGAGTTTTTATGGTTTGAAGCAGACTCCTAGACAATGGTATAAAAAGTTTGAATCAGTTATAGGGGAGTATGGCTACAAGAAGACATCTTCATATCATTGTGTGTTTGTACATAGATTCTCTGATGATGATTTTATCATTCTTTTGTTATATGTGGATGATATGTTGATTGTTGGCAAGAATGCTTCCAGGATTGATGGGTTGAAGAAGCAGTTAAGTAAGTCTTTTGCCATGAAAGATTTGTGTCTTGCAAAACATATTTTAGGCATGACAATCACCCGTTAAAGAGATGCGAGGAAGCTTCATTTGTCACAAGAGAAGTACATCAAGAAGGTACTTCAGAGATTCAACACGAATGGGGCTAAATCTGTTTGTAGCCCTCTTGCTCCTCATTTCAAGTTAAGTGTCAAACAATGTCCAATCACTAATGAACAGAAGCGAGAAATGGAGAAAGTTCCTTATGCCTCAGCAGTTGGAAGTTTGATGTATGCTATGGTGTGCACTAGACCGGACATATATTGCTCATGCAGTTGGTGTTGTAAGTCGTTTCACTTCTAATCCAGGTAAAGAGCATTGGAACGCTGAGAAATGGATTATGAGATATTTCAAAGGTACAACCAATTTGAGCCTCAATTTTGGTGGTGAGAATACTTTGCTAGTTGGTTTTGTAGATGCAGACTATGCTGGAGACGTTGATTATCGAAGGTCTACATCAGATTACATGATCAAATTAGCAGGGGAAGCTATAGCATGGCAGTCACAACTACAAAAGTGTATTACATTGTCAACTACAGAGGCAGAGTATATTGCAGCAACAGAAGCTTGCAAAGAGTTATTGTGGTTGAAGAATTTTCTATTGGAACTTGGATCTAAGCAAGACAGTTATGAGTTGTTCTACGACAACCAAAGTGCTATTCACCTAGCAAAGAATTCGAGTCTTAATTTCAAATCAAAGCATATTGATATCCGTTACCATTGGATACGAGATGTATTGGAATCCAAGGCATTGAAGTTGGTGAAAGTTCATACAGATGACAATGGTGCTGATATGCTGACCAAGGCATTGTCAAAGGGGAAGCTTGAAACATGTTGCTCGATCGCCGGGATGGCGAGGTCCTCCACTACGTCGTGAGGGGGAGATTTGTTGGGTTGGGTCATTCCTATGTGGAGGAGGCCCAAGCCCACATGTCACTAGGGTTTTATCCCTAGTATAAATAAACTTAACTTGTTGGAAAAATTAAGTTGCAATTGAGATCAGCCACCTAGAGAGAGAAAAGAAAAAGAAATAGAAATAAAGGAGTTTTTAGAGTGAGATTCGCATAGTTTTTCCAACTCTATCCAGTCTTCATCAAATGCACGATCGCATGGTCAAATCTTCTCCAAACGGGCTGAAATTTTTACTGGAGGTTCCTGACTCATAGTTCTTCATTATCAACGGTGGAGATCTGATTTTGATGTCTCTAGACTGCCTAGAAAATTTTGCAAACACAGACTGTATTCTTGGTGACATTTCTCCAACTCTTCTTGCTATTTTCATCTTGTTGATGATTTAGATCAACGTTGGTGACCGGTTGATGTTGTAGAAGAGTTGAGATTTTATTCTAGAGATTGTAGCTTGATTAAACTCCTTTGTACCTTGATTTGGTGATAGTGGAGTTTATTTCTGGACTAGGTCCCGTGGAGGTTGTCTCTCGTTCTTTGAGAGGTGTTACTATTGTTTTTATTGTTTACTACATTGCTATACTACTGCAATTGTGATTAGAATTTATAATCGTATATCCATTGATTCTCACAAGTTAGGGAAGAAGTATTTTCCGCTGTGCATTGGTGTTCTTCCCGACATTTTTAATATATATTCTCTCTCTTAATAGGTAACGTTGGTGATAACAATGCTCTTGCCGACGTTGTAGCAAGTTGGATTGCCCCCCAAGAAAAGATATTCTTCTTGTAAGTTCCCATTATCTATAATGCAAAGTTGATATCTTTCCTATTCTAACGAGCCTTTTGTAACGAATAATGCAGAGAAGAGAAGGGTGGATATGCTGTTGGAGCCTTCAATGTTTATAATCTTGAAGGAATTGAAGCAGTAGTCTCAGCAGCTGTGGCTGAAAATAGTCCGGCAATTTTGCAGATAGAGAAAAACATACAACTGATACAAGGAACAAATGCAAACTGTAGTCCAAGTGTGTTTTATATCAAAGGACATTGGTCTTTGAAGCAGATTCTCTGTAGAGAACTGAACCTTGTTTCATGTTATATTAGAATGCATGATTATGAACATGCTATCTTCTGAACTAGAAGACCTGAACTCACAATTGCTATGTTTTAATTAATCAAATGAGATCTTTCTAAACCTTCGTGCAGTGCCTGTTAGAGGAACAATATATTTTAAAGAGCAGAAGAGAGAAGATCAGAGTTCTCAATATGTACGTTGTCTTTCCTAGAAAAAGTAGCTCCCTAGCATTTATAACTTTATAAGAAACCAATATGCTGGCATTTTTTTAAATCTGATCTCTTGTTTATTCCAACACAACTCCCTATCTTATTTGTCATAGTTCTCCCTACTACTAAATAAGTTTCTAAAGAATTTTATTTTAGCTTGCAGTATGTTATAAATTACAGTGTAGGATTTTTTTGATATTTGAAAATATTTATATATAATTCACTATTATATATATATATATATATATATATATATATTTGTATTAATACATACCATATTAATATTATATTATATATATAATATTAATATTACATTATATATATTATTCGTTGGGAGACCTTTTAGTAAAAGCATTGCGAGATGCATTGGAGACACAACTAAAAAGTTTCTCCGCTTGATATACTGACGCTAGGCTCTTGCATCTCGAATAAGCAAGTTGCAATGGAGACGCACCTAAAAAGCGTCTCCGCTAGAAATCACTAACGTCAAGCCTTTGCATCACAAATATTATTCGGGAGATGCTTTTAGTAAAAGCGTCATGAGTTCCATTCGAGGCGCAATTAAAATGCGTCTTCGCTAGAAATCACCGACACTATACCTTTGCATCTCAAAAATTATTGGGGACACAATGATCTGAGACGTTGGTAAGTAGCGTCGGTGAGGTAATTAGTGACGCAAAAAAGCTTCTTTAAGAGAAAAAAAGACGCCACCATTTGCTATATTTGTTGTAGTGTAGCTTTCCAATAGGCATAGTTTGTTCCAATAAGTGAAGGAGGAACATTGATAGAATTTTCCATAGGCATATATTCCTTCCATCTTGAGCCTGAAAAGAAAAGACACACCAAGGATCTTGTGCAGGAAAAAGATTAGCACAATTGCTCTGATACCAATTAACAGTATATGTCTCTAAGGGAACTTCTATTAAAGACAGTTGAATAGGAAGTTGCCACTGTTATTGTAACTACTACTAGAAGCAAAGTAAGAACTAAAAACAGAAGCACACGCAAACACAAGAGGTTTGTTTACACAGTTCAGTGATAAAACCAGTCACCTAATATGCGGAGCACTCACCGGACAAATTCTCAATCCACTCTCTATTACTACAATATTAATCCTCAAGATTTCACACTCGAAATCTGACTACCAGTACGTACTACAGTGAATTGGAAATAACAAAATCCTATTTGCTATTACAAGTATATACCAACTTGCCTCTCTATGACATCCCAGCCACAGAATTCCATCCTCCACATAGTCATTGTGTTGTAGCGAGTTAACAGCCCAAAATCATCTTCACACAGAAGATAAGAAAGATAGACTATTACCGCTCTACACTCAGCAGTCTCAACTCCTCCCAATAACTGGCAACACAATGTTCGCACATGGAGAGTTACATATCAGATCTTTTCATCTAAATTTATATGTGACAACTGAAAGATCTAAATCAATATTGTTCATAACTATTTATTTAATGAACCCATCAGTTTAACAACCAACAATCATCGGTTTGAAAAACAAATAGACAGTGCATAACTCCTAAAGACTATAAAGATCAATGAGTAACGCCCCGAATTATTTAAAGTAATTATTCGAGCAAATAAAGAATTAATGATGATCAAAAGATCTCAGAGACAACAAAGAGACTCATCATTAATAATGAAGACCAAGAGTCATTATCTCTGAGGGAAACAAAAAATCCTCTTTTTGCACTGCATCCTTGATATGAAAACCATAGGTTGCTGGAGCAATTGAGACTGTCTTCACACAGTTGAGTCTGTCTGCAATATATGCATAGTTCCTCATAGTTAAGACTGATATCATACTGGAATGCTTTTGTCAAATATAGCCAACATACAAAGACCAACACCACCAAAAGTTTTGCAGCACAAGTGAAATTTATGAGATGACACAAGCACAAGTTATAGAACTATTGAGTTTTGCAGAAGCAAGTAAAAACAAACATTGGATAAAAGCAATGGATGATGAATTGAACTCAATCGAGCAACACAATTCATGGGAGCTAGTTGATCTACCAGAAGGAAAGAAACCAATTGTTTTGAAGTGGATCTACAAGGCTAAATACAACTCTGATGGTACTTTGCAAAAGTACAAGGCAAGGCTTGTAGCTAGAGGTTTCATGAAGGTTGTAGAGGATGTAGATTTCCAAGAAATCTTTGCACCAGTTGCTAGAATTAAAACAATAAGAGTTTTGATTGCTTTGGCAGCATATAGAGATCGGAAGATTTTTTAGTTGGATGTAAAATTTGCCTTCCTGAATGGTGAATTGTTTGAAGAAGTCTATGTATGCCAACCAGAGGGGTTCATTAAGCAAGGAATTGAAAGTAATAGCTATCACAATAGCATTGGCATGGCTCCTTTTGAGGCCTTGTATAGGCGGCAGTGTAGGTCCCCTATGGGCTGGTTTGAGGCTGGAGAATCACTCGTGGTGGGTCCTAATCTGGTTGAGGAAGCGGTAGAGAATGTGAAAATCATAAAGGAAAGATTGCTGGCGGCCCAGAGTCGACAAAAAATGTATGTCGATAGGAAGGCCAGAGAATTGGAGTTCGCTAAGGGCGACCTAGTGTTCCTGAAGGTTTTCCCTTATGAAAGGGGTGATCCAGTTTGGGAAAAATAAAAAGTTGAGCCCTAGTTCATTGGGTCTTTCCCTATTCTCAAGCGGAGGGGCGGGGTGGCTTATGAGCTGGCTTTGCCTCCTAGCCTGAGCAAAGTGCACTCGGTTTTCCATGCGTCAATGCTCCAAAGATATGTAAGAAATGATTCGCATGTGATCGAACCCGCTTCAATTGAAGTGGACTCGGCTATCCCATTCGAGGAAAGGCCGGTAAAGATCCTCCACCGCCAAGTTAGGAAGCTAAGGTCCAAAGAAATTCCCCTAGTAAAGGTCAGATGGGAGCACCACTCGTGGCAAGAGGCCACTTGGGAGGTAGAGCAAGACATGAGAGAGCGCTACCCTTCCTTGTTTGAAGATCCGGTAAGTCCTTGTCACCCAATTAAATTCGAGGACGAATTTTCCTTAAGGGGGGGAGGTTGTAAGACTCGAAAAATTTCCTAATATAAAAATCTATTTTGGTGCAGCGCGCTGAACCCGGAGTTAGTCGGGTCGAGCCTCGGAATCGCCTCGAGTAGAAGGTATAACTCGACTAATGAAAGTATGAAGTTTAAATTTGGTTAAATGGCCCTTTCCTTTTATGCATTGATGCTTTAATTGAGTTAAGATCGACTCGAGTTATGGATAGAATCGGAACCCAAGTCGGACTCGGACTGAGTCGAGTCAAGGTTAAGTCGTTAAAGGGGAAATTAAATCATTGTAGATGAGGGAATAAAATCCCTCATCATTGAGCCGTGCGGCTCATCTTGGTGCCGCACATAGCCCGAGCAAGAGAGAAGGGAGAGAGAGGGAGGGGAGATCTTGGTTGGCACAGAGATCGTGTCGTCGTCGGAAGATTCGAGATCGCCAACGTTTGATTCTTCTTTTCCCTCAAGCAAAGGTGAGTGGTTGTTTTCGGTGGATTGGGGGAGGCGGGTAGCCGAACCCCTAGAACTGCTAGGTATCGATTTCTCGCGAGTTTCCATCGATTCTTGCTATCTTGACTTTCCTATCACTGTTTTGAATCATTATTTGTCGGATCTTCGTAGTTTTCTTCTCGGATTTTTGAGTTTTAGGGGTTGTCGAATCAAGGGAAAAGGGGAGAGGTCATGCCAAAAAATTTTCCAATTCCCTTGATGGATGTAGAACCCCTTAGACGACCTTAAATCCATGTCGAGTGTATTCGTAGATTATTGTTTGAATGTGATAATTGAAACTCCGGCTAAGCAAAGAAAAACTCCATGACCATGGTTTGGCCGAGCATGGGGTGGGTGACTTGATCAACGTGTTGATTAGGATAGATCGAAAATAAGGTGTTAGAGTTGGGGTTAGTCCTTCCCTTTTGTTCCTACCCTTGGAGGCTCGGCCGAGCAAGGAGGAGGGGGATGGTGAACTCTAGAAGTAAAACTTCATTGTTAGGAATACTCAAAGCAATAGAACATGAAAAGTTACCTAGATTACCGATTAGAAACATGATGACACTTAGGTAAGACTCTAACTATGGAAGGTTACTATATTGATGCATGTAATTAGAGGAATGGTAGGATAGTAACCATCCTTAGACCCTTCCTCCTTAAATTCTGAATGTGGTGATATTTTTACCATATTAGATAATTTATTTCTTGTTGAATTTATTTGATATTTTCACCATGCTAGACAATTTATTTCTTGTTAAATTGTTACTTAATGCAGAATTTAAATTATTTATCATTGAGTCATGTGTCTATATATAGTAGCTGTTGTCAAGTAAATTCATATTATCTTACAAGCTGTCCGGTATTGTTAATGGGTGAAATTCCAAGTCCGAGAAACGTAGTTCTTCAGCCAAGGTAGCGTATGACGCTAGATAACATGTGTGACATTATAATGTGTATGTTAAATATGAAAACTTCGCTAGTGGATGACATAACTTCTAAGACTTCTTATAGTCATTTTTTTTAAAACCTAGAATTGTTAGGTGTACACGCCGAGGAAGGGCAACATTGAATTGTTGACCCTACAAGCCGGGTTATGGCCGAATACAGGTAAATGCCCAGGGTGTAAATAAGAAAACTTTAGGACACTTTGATTGTGTGATGTGCTTGCGATGGTCTGCCGAGAAGCATAGATAGTCAGAATGGCAAATGCTTGACTCGGCTAGTATTTTGGGTCTTGAGACGCACCAGCGGGCTCGCTAGGTGTTAGACCCCAGTTGGGTGGGACTAGATACCCCTACCCCAGTCGGTGTCCGGAGACTAGTAAACTATCCTAGTCGATGGCCCGGAGATCTTATTGATTCACTTATATGCTATGTGGCCTGGACGGCCGGTAGGATGTTATTTTGTGTGGTAGGGTTGGTCATAGCCGAACCACTAATGCATGAACAAGCCCTAAGGGCCGGGTACTAGTTGGCACAGTTGGGACTGTTATAGCCGGTGAAATGTATGTGTGGTCTACACAGTATGACCCTAGGGGTCGGTTGTCATATCAGTAATAGCTTAGATCCCTAAAATTTTATATTTTTGCTGACACAAATATATATATATGATAATTGGGGATTATGTGGAGGTTCGAAGAACCGCTCACTGAGTCTCATGTGGACTCACGATTTATTTCTTTTTGTTTTGCAAAGCCTGATTAGTGAGTTGAGGCTTGGAGTCATGGTGCAGCTGGAGGGTAGACGGTGGTGCCAATCTTGTAGCGGCGTCCGATAGTCATTGTCTAGTTGTCTAGTTTTGTCATTTTTCTACACTGAGAATTGTTGGCTTTTAAAGCTTGTATTAAACTTTGAACTTGAGATGTTTCAGTTTGTGATGATGTTAGCTACTTTCTTTTCTAAAAATAATTGTGAACTTTTGAAACTTTCAAATAAAGCTGCATTGTGAACTGATGATGTTATATATATATATATAATTAGCCTATTTTAGAATTCGGATTTTAGAAGAAAAATATGATATATATACCAATCCAAACGAAAAAGTTTTACTCAAAAATTAAAAAACTTGAAAAAAATCAAGGAAGATAAAAGTAAAAGATTGGATGTTTAATAAACTATAACAAACAATAAGATAATAGCAGTAATAATTAATATAATAAATAAATATTATATATAATATATATTCAATATATAATTATATAATAAAATACACTACTAATGTATAGTTGTTTCAATTAGATTTGCTAAGGAAATATGAAATGTAAACCAAATTAAAAATTTTAATGAAGGAAATCAAGAAATCTTATTATAAAATTGATCAAAAATTGACGAAGGAACTTGGGAGACCAGCGCGTCAGTTTAGGTGTCATTTTCTCAATAATCATTCTATTCTTGCATGTAGATCGGAGTAATCTGGTCAAGTTCTAGACTTCTAGTTCAATACACATCCTATATAAAAAAATTGGCATTTAATTGTCGAAGCATAATTTTTTTGAACCTAATCACCTATATAAGAATAATAACATATGATATCAATTCATAAGTAAGATTTCAACAAAAATTAAAAATAATTAATGATTTTTTTAATCAACAATATTTAATGATACATTAAAAAGTTTCAACTTGAATGACTGTTATCAAATTTGTAATATTGACGTCTCTACTTATGACGTCGGTTTCTAACGAAATAAAAAAAGAATTCTAGTGCATTTGCTTATCGAATATATAATTCGATAATTTTGATTTGAATAGGTATTCAAATTTTAGAGACATTTGAAATCACATCTTTATTTCGAATTTGATATTTTTTAAAAAATTGAATTGATTTAAATATTTATTTTAATTTGAGTGAAATTTATTTAAATTATTTGAATTGATTGAAATATATTAGTTTCCATGTATTATATATATGTACATATTATATAAAACTAATTTATTCAAATTGACTAAACTATATTCATTCGAGATTTTAAATTTTTATTATAGAATGCAAAATTTATAACTAAATTAAAGAAAAAATAAAAATTTAAGAAATAATATAATAGAAATATATTAGTTTGATTTGAAGTATCATTTTTTTTCTTTCTAAAATGAATATATGAACTTGATTAAAAAATAAGAATATAGAAAAAATTATAGAAATAATAATAATAAATATACTAAAAGATAATATGAACTAATACTACCAAAATAAAAACAAATAAATTAAAATTGTATGACAAATAATAGATAGTTAATAATATTATAAATTTAGAAAATAAATTTTCAAGTAAAAAGTAAAATAAAGGAAAAAATGATATATAATATAAAATGTGAAAATGTGTATATTCATAAAATATATTTTATATAAAAATAATAATAATTTTGAAAGCTGTGAAAATTTTGGAACGATAAAATCATGCAATTATTTTTGCTAACAATAATTTGAAGAAATTTAAATTGATTTAAAAATTTGATTACTTTCAAATTAAATCTAATTAAAATTGAGATTTATTCAGATTTTAAAATATATTATTGAATCGAATAAAAATCTGAATAAATTAATCAAATTATGAAATTTCAAATTTTAATAGGTAATAAATAAAATATAATTATATTGTTAAATATCTATTAAAAATAATATAATTTAATACTATCAAAATAAAAAATTAAATTAAATTTGAAATCATAATTTTGATAATATAATAAAAACTAAAAAAAACACAACAAAAAGTAAAATAATTTCAAAAAAATAAATAAATATGTCTTCCTTTCTTTAAAAAAAATAAAATAAAAATGTAGAATAAATATATATATATAATTAAAAAGCAAAATAATTTAAATAACAAAAATAAATAAATAAAAATAAATATTTTTTTAAAAAAAAAGATAGGGCAGCCAAGTGATGGCTCTTTCTTCTGTACTTTTTTTAAAAGAAAAGCAAAAGAAAAAAGAAAAAATAGAAAAAAGATTTGTGAACTTCATTAAAAAAATATTGGTTTGATTTGAAATATCAATCTTTTTTCTTTCTAAATTGCATATATGAACTTGATTAAAAAAAAAAAAAAAAAATTAAAATAATAATAATAATAAATATACTAAAAGATAATATGAACTAATACTACCAAAATAAAAAAAATAAATTAAAATTGTATGAGAAATAATAGATAGTTAATAATATTATAAATTTAGAAAATAAATTTTCAAGTAAAAAAGTAAAAAAAAGGAAAAATGATATATAATGTAAAATGTGAAAATGTGTATATTTATAAAATATATTTTATATAAAAATATATATATATTGAAAGGTGTGAAAATTTTGGAACGATAAAATCATGCAATTATTTTTGCTAATAATAATTTAAAGAAATTTGAATTGATTTAAAAATTTGATTACATTCAAATTAAATTTAATTAAAATTGTGATTTATTTAGGTTTTAAATTATATTATTGAATCGAATAAAAACCTGAATAAATTAATCAAATTATGAAATTTCAAATTTTAATAGGTAATAAGTAATATATAATAATATTGTTAAATATCTATTAAAAATAATATAATTTAATACTATCAAAATAAAAAAAAAAATTAATTTAAAATCATAATTTTGATAATATAATAAAAACTAAAAATATAAAAAAACAAAAAGTAAAATAACTTCAAAAAAGATTAAATAAAAATGTCTTCTTTTTTTAAAGAAATAAAATAAGAAAGGTAGAATAAAAATATATATTATAAAAGTAAAAAGTAAAATACTTTAAATAACAAAAATAAATAAATATTTAAAAAAAGAAGAAGAAGAAAGGGCAGCCAATGATTTCTGCCCTTTCTTCTGTAATTTTTTTTTAAAAAGAAAAGTTATATATATATATGACAAATGGAGAAAGTTGGGAATCCTCCGTACCTACCACACTCTTCACTTCCAAAATTACTATGGAGTTGATAATTCACAAGAGACAGCAGTCATGGCTTCAGTAGTTGTTGCCATGGACCACAATTATTTAAAGGCCCACATAAAAACTTGATATTATTTCTATATTTAATTTATTATATATATAAATATCATCCATATTACACAGTCATTCTTAAGACTCATCCCAATATGCCATTAGATCATGTGACAAAGCTGTTGGGAGAGGACTTCCCATGAAACAAGGCAAAGCATGTTGGTCCACCACCAGCTATATGTGTATGACCACTTTTTTGATCTTGAGATTCGTTGCAGTAATGCATGCCATGACTCACTAACAATCATTTGCATCATTGAATCCCCTCATCAATATTATTAAAATGATTTGGTCATTCTGATTGCAATCTGGGCTAAATCAAGTAATTAAATCATGTAATTCTGATCCATATAGTAGTTGTAAAATGATTGTTAAAACGCCTTTATTAAAATAGTTGTAAAATAATTCTAATTGACAAAGGCCCATTGTCCCCTTTGACCCAACATAGCTCCGGATGCATGATTAAAAGATGATGAAGAAACATGCTAATATTTTCCTTCCATCACCAACAAATAAGGTTGGCAAAATTTCCATCAAAATTAGGGTATTTAAAACCAAAAAATGAATGCCTTTGTCATCCAATAATATAATAGCTCTATTCATAAAGGCCACTAATTCGTCCATTACAACACATTCCGTAGCCAAGAAGAAGAGAACGGAAAGATTGAAAATGATGTTGCAACTTTGTCCTTACAGGCGCATCTCACCACCTCTATTTTCATCAAAAGATGAGCAAAAAGAATTGAACCCATTGACTGAAATAGTTATTATTGTACTCATTTGTTCTAGATATATATAATTATAACATTTCCAAAGAAATCACTGTAATCTCCAAGATGATTGTTGCAAATATCAGAACCAGATCCCATTGATCAAGATATTGGGATAGTCAAATGAAAGCATGCCTATTTGAACTGGGTGAAAACTAATTGCAATGGTAAAAACCAATTTAGTTTGAATAGAATTTTTACAAATTTAAACTACTTTATTTGGGCACTAAACCCTTCATAATAGGATATTCCTTTTAATATGACAATGAAATTTGACATTATTAAAAATTATATATGTGTTCTGAAACAATTATTTAACAAAGATGAAATAGTGAAATTAAAGTAATGCCATTGAAAAGTATTAGTAAAGTGGACGAGTAATTACACTGCTTCACTGAATAGGATGGCATAACAAACAAAAGAAGAACAAGATGGAATCTTTTCATTCGGTGTACACTGAATATAACACCAATTAATTTTATTTTCATCTAATCTTAATTTCTTCAAATTTAAGCAACAAATAAATAAAGAATGTCATAATTTTTTTCTATAGAAATACCAAATGAAGGCGATGATAGTATATAGACATTGTTGTTATTCTATCCACCTAAGAGCAGGGTTCATGTGATATATTTTAATTAGTAAATCGATTATTTCTCAACTTGGTTACCTAGGTTCAATACTCGTGTATTATAAATAATTAAGCCAATAAAGCCAAGGCCCATCAAACAATGACTTTATTACCTTATAATGTTGCCTCATTTCATGTTAATTAATATGTTAACCTTGTTAACTTCACAAATCAAGTCAATGCAATATATAGCTGTTAGGTTAAGAAAAGCTTTAAATTCTCTAGAAAAGCACATGAAACATAAATAAATAGAAAAAAGAACATGCAGTCAAGTTAATTGTTTTGAACCTTTCAAAGTCCACTCCCTCATCATTTAGTCCTTATTGCCAACTCATCTCACTCAACATGATGAAAAAGGGCATCACACAGCTAACAAATATTCTAATTTCCTATGCTTAAATGAATAATTTAAAAAGGATAAAGGTGAGGATGATGAACTTATAATAAGACAACTAGAGCTTGGAATCCATCACGCCCACACTTTACTTTCTTCAATCCATGTGCCATCATTTTACTAATGAACTTTCAGGACTTAATAATGCAAAATCATGAATCGATTTTAAAAGCAAACTCTTCAGTTCTCTACAAAGTTTACATATTGCGAACAAAATTCTTTGACATATAGTATGTTTCTTCAAGCAGTAGATACAACCTATTGACATGAATCCATTATTCTCTTTGTAATTATAGATATACACATAAAAAGAATAGCAGCAAGCAGGGCAGAAGGATGTGTTCTTAATTAGCAATGCAATCAAATCACACATACTCTTTTTGATTTGAGAGCAAGGTTTTTTGATTTCTGTTGTAGCTTTTCATCAAGTGGCAGGCTCAAAACAATTCCCAATCAAACCTTGTCGTGGTGGGGACGGCAGCCACGGTGTTGGTGGTGGTGGTGGAGGTCGATGGCATGAGCAATGAATCAAATGTTTCCCAATTCGCCGTCACGACAACTGGTTGCGGTGGCTGCTTCTGCTGTTGATGATAATAGAATTGTTGATGCTGTGACTGTGTTTTCTGCTGCTGCTGCTTGTTGTTGATTTGGTGATTGGCTTTTGGTATTGCGTTATTCTTGATCTTGACCAAGTCTAGAGTTTCTACATATTTCTGCACTCTTCTAACCTGCTCAAGATTAATTCAACCATTTACTGATCCAGTTTGAATTCAATCCGCGCACAAAGTGGATACAAATCACAATTTTATATGTATATGAAATCAACCTGCATTCTCCTCAGTTGCTTGACATCTCCGTCGGCGACGATGGCGTCCAACTTGATGAGTTCATTCATCAATAGCTCGATCAATCTCGCCACGTCCTCCTCCACCACTCTCCCTCCTTTGTTGACAATCGCCTCAAGTGCCGACACCTACTAACAAAAATCCATAATTATAGCACAAGATGTTAAAGAAACTGATACAGTGTCGTCATTGAACTGGTTGGGGAATAAGATCGAGCACCTTGTGGGCGAGCTTATCGACGTCTCGGGCGACAACAGCGATAGCCTTGGCGGCCTTCTCCATCTTGTCGGTCCTGCGTAGCTCCAGCAGCCGCTTCGCTTTGGCCGTCGCGTCCTCCTCCACCACCAGCTTCGATCGGTCCTTCACGCCAGCGGTGTCGAGGAACGCCGCCGAGTCGCGCTCCTTGTCCTTGTATATTATCTTCTGGTCCAGCGGATGCATCCCCACGCGCGCTGACAGCATCTTCTTCAGCTCGCCTATCAATGCAAGACCGATCAATTCGCAAGACAAAACAACTCATCATAACTCGACCATCATCATCATCATCTTATATTTGCTTCTAATTTACCGAAGGTGGCCTGCGAGCTGATGTAGATCTCATGGTAGACCGCGCCATGCTTGACCTTAACTCGAATGGTCGGGACGACGGCGGCCGGCGGCGCGGCGTCGAGGTCGCGCTTCTGAACGACCATGCCACTGGGAGTCACCTCCCATTCTCCGGCCTTCTTCTCCTCCTCCTCCACCGCCGCCAAGGCAGCTCCGAAGCCAGTCCTCGGCGGCATTATGCCAGTAGCAGGACCAGCTCCACGCCCTTTGCAAGATCTATAAAAGGATCGGCAACAGCTGCAGTAGATTCTGGCCAAAGCAAAGATTCCAACAAATTAAAAGCAATAATAAAACACTTGAGAGAAGAAGGCAATTTATAACAAGGGAGATGGAAAGTAGAGAATTTAACCGCACCGGGACAGCAGAGAATTAAAGCAAGCCGACATGCGGTCGCAGGACCCACCGTTACAAATCCTCCTGCTTCTGGGCCTTCTGGTTTCTTTTTTGAGGCTGTATTCAAAATCGGTATATTGAAGGAATCGGGTGGATTTTTTCGGATTTGGAATATATCGTAACGGAGGTATCGGGTAAACCGGACCGATCTACCGACAGGGGAGGGAGTGATCTGGAGCCGTCCATCGCAGGGATGAGTTATCCGAAAGCGACGGTGCACCCTACGGTTGTATAAAAACGACGGTGGGGCCCCCTTCACCGTCCGATTTGGAGACGGCGTACCGACCCCGCACTCACTCGCGCCACCCGTGAGCTGGCAGTGATTTGATATTAACACCAAATCGTTGCACCAATTAATAATACAAATAAATATTATTTTATTGCAAAAAGTAATAATATGAATTTTGCCCGTTATTCGGAAAGCCTCAAATATGAATAATTTTAATTGATTTTTTTCTATTTTTTAACACTCTGACTTAATTTAATTATCTGATTATTTTATTATCAAAATATTTTTTAGGTTAATTACATGAATATATTATGAATTGTCAACTTTATCTCATTTGTGATCAATTCTTTCATTTCATCAAATTGTATTCCGTACTTTGATATTTGTCTCAATTTTAGCCTCCCGTCAAGTATCCGTCGGCAGCCCCATTAAGACGATGATGTGGCTTTTCGAAGTGGATTAAAATAATATTTTTTATTTTTAAAATAAAAAATCACGTCACTTTATATTAAAATAATATAAAATAATTTTTTATATAAAAAAAAGGCAATTACCTATGCACTTGCTAACGAAAAAAGTTCGTGTTAGAAATAAAAAAATGAACAAAATTAGTATTTTTTTACTATTTACCCTAAATATTTTAAAAGGAATTACACATACCACAATCTATATCGGCTAAATTACACGTCTAATCCTTTGTGATTTCAAAATCAATTACTTGTTTCTCTAGGAATGACAATTGAGATCGGTTAATCGAACAACAAAATTTGATTTCGGATAGTGAGTTTGTAGTTTAGTTTTAGTTATCGACTCGAATAATCGATAATCGAAATCGGTTATAAATAATTATTGCACATAATTAAAAATTAATTAATGACTATTTATTTATTTATTAACAGGTTATCCTTTTAGTAACTAGTTATCCATTTAGTAAACATCATATTTATCCAAACCAAACTAATCGATTTCGATTATTCGCTAGATAATCAATAGTAAATCGATTTCGGTTATTCGCTAGATAATCAATAGTAAATCGATTTCGATTTAGATATTAGTTTTTAAAATTGAAAGATTTTGATTTCGATTAATCATAAAAAATATGATTAATCGAATCGTTGTCATCCTTGTGTTCCTCCCCTCTATTTTTCGTAAATCTCCGAACCGTAAAATATAGATAAGAATTTTTTTTATTAAAAAACTATTTTATTCACTTCTGAACCAACAAATTAACTGTTATAAAAAATATTGATTAGGCATATATAATACATATTCATAAAATATTGCATTTTGTTTGGCAATCAAATAAAAAAATATAGAGATGATCACAAATATCATTTTCATATCCATCTGGTTGGTAAATCAAGACAAGAATTCCATACCTAAATCATGATTAACTTTAGAATCATTTCTCCATAATTTAAAATGCACCAAAGATAATATTTATTTATATCAATATATATTTATGTGCAAAGGATGACAATTAATTAGACTTTTTCCAATATATATATATATATATATATATATATATATATATATATATATATATATATATATATATATATATACCTTTAATTTGTCAAATACAAAGAATTAGAGGGTCAATTAAATTGAAATTTGCCCACCAGGAGTAGGAGTAATCAAATAAATAAATTATGAATCTCACTCATAATGAATCAAATTTAATAGCCAACTACATGCTTATTAGAGACTCAACCAAACCATATTCATGGCCTAGTTGAATGCTATTGCCAATTATAACACTATTTTGGGGCATGACAGATAATCTTCCTAACATGCATGGCGCTGTTAATACATTTGTCTAAAACATATCTATACGCGGCGTTATCTTTTTCTAGAATGTAGACATGTTTAACAAATTTGGTGAAAGGGGTTTTCAGACTAATAAATTATATTGTTTGTGTTGGTGTTTTTTTTGGCCAAAAAAAAAAAAGAGATTAAGTTTTAAATTAATCCGCACATGGAGTACAAGAATAACTTCTATTAATTAGACATGGGAGATTAAAAACATTAATACGTGGATGTATATATAAAAGGTGAGAGGGAAATCGAAGAAACTAAATATATAGCTTAATTAGGGGATATTAATTAATAGAGTTGTTTGTGCTAAAAGAAAAAAAAATAGAGTTGTTTGTGCTAGCTAATAATTGATGACTAAAATTAACTTTTAATTATTTGCTTTGAAGGTTAGATCGGTATATATAATTAGGGGTGAGCAAAATTCGAACCAACACGAATAATTTGAAAAAATTGACCCAAAAATTCAATTCGGGTCGGGTTATTCGGTTAACTCGGGTCGGGTCGGGTCGGGTCAGGTCGGGTTAAAATTTTAGAAATTTTAGAAATTTTAGAAATTTTATTATTATTTTCGGGTCGGATCAGATCGGGTGAAAATATTGATTTACCCGACCCGACCAAAAATACACCTTACATATATATACTATGTATTATATAGTTATAAAAGGTGGGTTGGACTAGTGGTGAGAATGTTTGTAATAAAGTTGGGATGTTTAGGTTCAACTCCAAGTTGTCATATTTTTAATACCTATATTTTCATATATATATTTCCACTATTTTCATAATTTCATATTTTTTGTATTTTATAAATATGAATTTTGATTGTTTTTTTATTTTTTTTAAAAAAATCGGATTATTCGGGTCGGAGCTCGATTTTTTCGGATTAATCGGGTCGGGTCCCGAATTATATTTCAAGTATGGTCGGGTTGAGAAAAAACCAAAAATTTCGAATTCAGATTAACCGGGTCGGGTCGGGTTGGGTTTTACATAATTTTTATCCGACCCGATCCGATGCTCACCTCTATATATAGTTGTCACTCTCGCTTATAATAAATGGCATTTAGGAAATTAATAATACGATAGTTCACCAAATATCATTTCATGTCATTTGATTGCTAATTTAAAATCCCATATGTACATTATTACATATGATTTTTGCATCAGCCATCACGTTCAAACACATTCATACATCAATCATATACATTAAAATATATTAATACATCAACCATACATGTACAACATATCAAAACACATCCGAACACATCTAAAAACATTAATTTACGAAAACACATCGAAACAAACAACAAGGCACATCAAAACACAATGATAAATGCTGAAAATAATACAAATATCGATAAATGTGAACCAAGACCTACAAAGAATTATCACGTATCAAAATAAATGAAGTATCAACTATACAAATGTTCAAGTATTAAAATAAAAAGCATTAAGGAAGTGTTTGGTATGAAGCAATCTATTCAGATTGTTAGTAATCTTTCTTTAAATTATTTGGACCTCACACATTATCTTGTTTAGTATCTCACTTATGCAGATAATATGAATTGTCTTGATAATTCAAATTGGGAGTAATCCAGATTGCTCAAGAGGGTGTCTATGTAGATTGCCTCTGAAACGATAATCTTGAATTATTTTTTAGGTCAAAATTATTTTTCTTAAACCCTAGCTTTTTTTACAAGTTCTTTACCTCCTCCTTTTCATAAAGTAGACGTTTGACTCCTACGACTTCTCCCATGACATAATATTATAATAATATTATAAATAATCATAATATAATATAATATAATATAATATAATTGTAATAGAATATTATAATATAATACTATAATTATACTATATTATATTATATTATATTATATTATATTTATTATACATATTATATTATATTATATTATATTATATTATATGATTAATTATAATATTATAATATATTTGTGAAAATGGTATTTTCAAAAAGTATATCTCATTACTTGGTAATGTATTTGTTATATCAAATATGTCTATGTGAATTCTAGCAATCTTATCATAACATTATTTGTACATACCAAATACTATTTAAAAGATAATCTAGATTGCTTGGTAATCTTTTTCTATATTATTAGCAATCTTTTTAGTGACAATCTATCTAAAAGATAATCTAGATTGCTTGATAATTTAAAATGTAATGCACCAAACACCACCTAACTCTCATGAGGAGGTGACAGTGGCGTGGCCAAGTGCTATGTCGACAACTGTGATGACTATGTGAACTAGGTGGTCAACGAGGAGGGCTTGCTGGGACCAGGAATCTCCATACCACTCCGAGCAATCATCTATGCCATAATCAAACACATGTCCTCGAGCAACCTTTGTTGGTCCTCGATCATTCTGGTTTACTCCTCAATGAGTCGTCTCTAGTCAAGTAGTTCTGCCTCTAAGCTAGAGATGTGATCCTAGAGACACTAATAAGCCCACACCAACGATAAGAGAGGTTGGCGCTCCGAGTGGGCCAAGCACGACCGCGCATTGCCTTATCAACGAAGCCATAAATGCACTCGTGATCCCAGCCACCCGTAACCTCAAGCCAAGTTGTAGCATCAAAATACTATAATGATCCCCCACGCTGTGTGATGGTCCTTGTTGTTTATTAATGGTCACACTATAAGCGTGGGTGAATAGTGTGTTTACTAAAATTTTAATCTAATTTCGATTTTAATTATTTTCTTGATTACTTAGGTTAATGCACAATTCAAACTAGACAAACGCGAAAGCTAATAATTAACAAGTAATCAACCACACATGAAAACAATGCTAACACAATGAATATATAGTGGTTCGGCCCTAATGCCTACTCTACTACCTAAGTACCATCGCGTAGGATTTCCAACTTAATTTTACTAGATTAAAGTGTTTCCTTACATTGAGGAATTTACACCGAATAGTCCCTGCTCTCATACCAAAGTCACTTCCACATCTGAAAGTCTCCGCCTTTCTACCGAGAGCAATGTCCCACCTCAACCCTAAATGACAACACAACTAATCCTAGCAAACTAAGTTTACACTGGCGGATTTAGGCCTCTACACCAAGGCTACCACCACACACACTTGACCTAACACACTAGGTCAATCACAAGTCTAGATACAATGAAATAAACAAGAAAATACACAAGTAAATAGAGCAAAATACTAAAAAGAGTATACTTAGCTCCAAACACGAATCTCTAGTCCTTTTGATGCATCAAAATGATGAATCAATGAAGAATGAAGCTAAATCAAGGATAGATGATGAAACTAGGGTTTTGAGATGAAAGTGGCTCAATCAAAGCTTTAGTATCACATATAATGACTCAATAATAGTTAAGAGAAAAAGAAATGTCAAGGTTTTGTATTTATAGGGAAGCAAAGGGTGAAGTTCGGGTAAACTCCACTCAATGACTCAAAAAATAGTCGTTGAGGTTCCGTCGGTCGCAGGTTCGGTCGACCGAACATTCGGCCCAACATCGATCGAATTCCTACTATGAGTTTCAGATCCAATTCGGTCATTTGCCGGTCGTAGGTGGGTCGACCGAACAGTCGACCGGACCATCGACCAAAATTGCATTGGATGTGGTTTTCAGCAAGGTTTGATCTTTCACCAGCCTTATTTTTCATTAAATTTAAAACACAAATGTTAAATGAGGAAGTAATCCCCATTTGGATTTAATAAAAATATCAAAAAAATCAAAATCAAAATTTTGGAGTCCAGTACTAATTTATGAAAATCGGAAATTTTAAAAAACTCTTGGGGTCAAATATGGATAGGTTAAAGGTTTCCAGAAATTCTTTAAAATAGGTCTTTAACTTGTTTCTATCTAAGGAATAATTACCAAGACTTTTGGTGTCAAGAAAATGACTAAATCAGCCTTCCAAGGAGCTCCCTAGACTTTCGAAAATTTTTGGGTCATTTTTTGATTTTTTTGATTTTCAAGTTTTCGGGGTTCAAGTTTCGATTTTTAAGTTCTTATGCATCAAATAGAGGATATATATATAATTTAGACACTTTAGACCTAGACTCAAACTTCCCAATGAATCCCGTGCGTCGACGAGTGTCCTTGCTAATTTCTTCGATTTCTCTAATTTTTCTAATTGGGGATGTCGCGCATAAACCGATATGAAACCTAAAAATATTTTTTGCTCAAATATTAGTTCTATATTTTTTATCATCAAAATCGAGATTAAGATAAAAGTTGAAAACCTTATGCCAATACTCGTATACACATCTTTTAGCAATTGAGATTATAATAAACTAATTATCTGAACTATATTATATAATAATAAACAAAATAAAATATATTAAAGTTGAACTTACCACTAACAACAACCCTCATGTTTATATACTCGCCCTGCCCCTTCCGCTAACATCAGTGTGTCCTCTCGAACACCTTCATCGAATTGGGGGGCTAGACAGTGCCATCCTCTTATTGAGTCTACAATTAAAAAACACATATGTAATATCAAATATATAATCTATTCAAATAAATAATTCATGCATTTATTAATACTTACACATAGGTAATATCAAATATATAATCTATTCAAATAAATAATTCATGCATTTATTGATACTTACTATATGTTGCTCTAGCAGCACAAATTGGACCAACCCGCCTGTGTGGCGAGCCACACCAAGCCTTCCATCGTAGATATATGGTTTCGTGTTGCAGTCTAGGAGGCCTGCTGCAACTCTGGTGTGGACCATTTTTCTACAACTTGGTCTCATACATCAACCCTCCACTCGGGCCCAAATCCCATTGTTTGAGATATGTGATCCACACCCGCCCTCCTCATAACCACTTTCTTGACCTACTTTATTTGGCTATTGTATTGAGCGCGGGAGACAGATTCCCAAGGGCTCACTACAAATGATCACTGGTCGTCAAGTCAGGTATAGCGTGAGCCTACAAAGAAATGATTAGGTTAATTAGTACAAGTGTTTATAATGAAAAAAAGTAACAATTCACTAATTAACAATATACCTGCAACAATTTATAATCATACCTCAAACTCTTGCCACAATAGCTATGCATAGCTCTCGAGGACCTCCGACCACGTCGCCCAAGCGCCATCCGTAAAGCGTTGGATCATGCTTGATATAGAGTGAGATACGTCCTCTGCTCCAACCTACACAAATAATCAAACAATATATAGTTAATATATCATTATTAACAAATATGAAATAAACAAATATACATTACCTCTTGCCGTGCGCACTAATGGCCCAGCCTCATTGCTAGGAGTCGTAGCAATTGTATTAGGGGAGTCGAAAGTGGGGGTGGCGGCTGTAGTAGGGGGAGTCGAAGTGGGGATGGTGCTTGTAGCGGTTGTAGTAGGGGGATTCAAAGTGGGGGTGGCGGCTATAACAGTTGTAGTAGGGGGAGTCATCTTGGTAGTGATGGCGACAACGAGAGGGATATCAATGGTAGATGATGGTGACAACTAGAGGGACTACGTCAATAGTGGCAGAGGTGGTGGTCATAGTAGTAGTTATGGAGGATGATGTTTCCAAGGTCGAAGGAGGTGCCCGTTGTAGTTGCCCATCATCTTTGATACTTTGGAATCATTGATGTTCACACACTGAGACAAATTCAAGGAATATTCATTTGGTAATCTTAGTTCTTTGATGCATTATCATAAATCCTTCATCTGTTGCTTATTCAACACTTACGGCATTTTCGGCTTATGATCGAAGTCATCCACGGGCCTCTTTACAACTCTAGCTGCGGTCTCTTACAGTATGTTTCTAAATATTGTTTGGCTTTATCATTATCTTTTACTTTCCCTAGAACGTCCACTAAAGTATTAAAAATATTTTCAAAGATATTTCTCTCAATATGCATGCATCATATCCAAATTATGATGAATATCCAGTATATCAATTCCCAATATATATATTTTTTCAACCAATTATGTGTTTGACCAAAGCCCACGACTCTATCATTTTGACTCCATATAATATTCATAATCATGAATACGTACCCGAGCAAAAATCTGATTAGCTAACATCATCAGAGGTGGCTCATCTCTTTTTGTTATGCCCTTCATGAATTTATTACGATTCCTCCGATATTGATGGTTAGTCGAAAGGAATCGACGATGTCAATCCAAGAGTCGACCTTTCTTAATTAAGAGTAAATGCTTTAGAGTGTTTCGTGTAATATGGATAAGAAAGTCAGCCATAAGTGCTCCAACTATATATACAACATGCCATAAATTGGAAAGTCATTGATTGTCCACCACTGTCTTTAATGTGAAATTTTGCTTCTGATGACAATCATAAGTGATATGACTATAATACAATCAGCCTATAGAGACAAATTAAATTTTTATTTCTAAATATTCACATTTAGAAACCAATAGACACAAAATTTATTTCCTAATTAGCTTTTAAAGATCGCTTTAATTAGAGTCATATCAATTAAGTGACTTTGTTGATGGTGTTTCTATAGCTTGGAGTCAAATCAATTAAGTAACTCTGTTATTGTTATTTTTATAGATCTTTAGAGGCTAATTAAGAATAAATTTTGTGTTTCTTAACATCTAAATGTGACAATTTGAAAATAAAAATCTAATTTATCTATAATTTTATGTCTCCATAGATCGATTGTGTTGTAATGTATCTCTCTCATTTAACAAAGTTTTCAATTCATCAATCAATGGCTAAAGAAATACATCAATTTCTTTTTTAAGAATAATCATTGAGAAAAAGATAAAATTATCTTTCACACGCATTGCAAGTTAATTATAGACCGTTAATAACAATGACGAAATTGAATAAGGAGGGCAGAATGGACCACTCATTCAATAAATGACTTAGAAATGGTATGATTTCAACCAAGGGAGATTTAAAAATACTTTTCCCTCTCAATTAAAATGTTTCAAAGGATAATAATATTATAAGTAATCATTCACATGCACTCACACCTTTAATCTAGTGTGTGCATGTCCATTGCAAGATCTCTTCCCATTTACCTGGAATTATAGTTATTAAACAGGTTTGGTTCCTAAGGGAAGAAAATAACACATAAAAGATAAACATCTCAAAAGTAAAGACTATGATATGATGTTAGGTCTGATATGATATTTGTCATTTTTATAAATTAGTAGGGCTGCTTTATAGTTCCACAGCAGTAAATTAATATCTTTGTTATTTAATCTCAAATGAAGGTCAAATTTGATCTTAATTATATTAAATGCTTTGAGTGTCAGATTCTTGTTTTTCATGTAAATGAATGAGACAATCCAACTATAATATTACTTCTTGATCACAAAGAAACAACAAGAAGGATTAAACATACTTCTTATAATGCTACCTAACCCTACCTAGAGTTAATCTCTATATATTGGTTAATGCAAACAATAAGAAACTATTTAATTATATCATATAAGTAGTTAGCACGTTATCATGTGTGTTTGTTGCATAATAGGTAATTAATTAAATCCATTTCCTAATCATAATTAAACAACACTAATGAGCACATGCTAAACCATTTCAATTCCAATCACAACTAACATAATAATTACATAAAATTTAAGCATGCACATGCATGTTTAGTCTATACATGCTTAAAACATTACTTAAAGACGTACAAGATATGAATTAATTAAAACCAATTGCAAATCTGGAAATATTTTTAACAAGTAGTAAAAGGTGAGCCAGAGTTGAGATAGAAAAAAAGAAAAGAAAAATAAATCAATTACAACAAAAAATTAATGGATAGTCATGAATGATTTTCTCACTATCACCTTAATGAAATTTATTAATTGTGATCTGATGACCACCTTAACAATTTTCTCACTATCACCTTAACAATTTTATGTATTAAAATATAACTTGGAATGGGATCTTAATATTGAACAAACTTGAGAATCTTACTACTTACACAAATAAATAAATAAATAATAATAATAATAATAATAATCATTTGCATTTAATTAGCTGGAACTCACCAAACACTAGTTTTAATTTTGATAGACATTAATTACCAGTCTGAAGCATGCCATTTCATATAGCAATATTTTTAAATTACTCAAACTTATTTGCCTCCATAAACTTTTGCAATTGGATATTATATATTTATATTACATAATTAATTCTTTGCAAAAAAACAAATTTGGTGTCAAAAAATTAGTATGTTTATTAATACTGATAAGGACTGCTAAACTGCATAGGAAGCAAGCATTAGCAGTAAGCAGCTGGCACAGCTGTAGCTAGGTGTTGAATTGCAAGTTGCTGACAAGCAACGAAAAATAAGTATTTTAACGAAAACGTGGATCTTCATTAATCAGAACTCTACGTACTCGGACTCCCTATATTCCACGATAAATGACGTTATAATTTATATATATATATTTTATATTAAATGATTTTTTAAATTTTTAATAAAGTATTACTTTTTTTTTTAATACCAATTTTAACATCTAATAAAATTTTTTACCATCAATACAAGATAATATTAAAGGTCAACTAATATGATCTTCATTGGAAGCCATTAAAGGGTCACACCATGAATATTTAGTTAAAAAAAAAATTTTGGCTAAAAATTAGGTTTTTAAATAGACATCTTAATATTTATGTCAAAGTCTAAAACACCATTAATACAACATAAATAATTATTAGGTCATATATGTGTCATGTTATGAATTTTATTAGGTAATAAATGCGTCAAGACGATTATGACACATTAGATAATTACAAGAAACATGATCATGATTACATTCACGTCTTCCATGTCATTTATTGTCTTCCATGTCATTTATTGTTAGCCCTAGTTACTATCACTTGCCAAGAAAAAGTGATCGTCATGTGTTGTTCAAGGTAGAGATGAAAATATTTCAAGATACTATTTTAAAAGATAAATAACACTCATCTGGAAATTAATATTTTTCTATATTTGAATTATAATAGTGATCATATGAGTAACATTTGCCCTATTTAAATTTTTGTATTGTTTACCTTACATTTTTAAATTTTTTTTTTTGTTACATTCAGTGATAGAGGCGGAAATTTAAGGAAATCCAATTTAGAATATATCACTACTAGAAAAATGGGCATCAGCAACGGCTGATGCCGTTGCTAAAGAGCATCAGCAACGGCCAAGTCGTTGCAATGGAGCCGTGGCAGAAAATCGCGTTGCTGATAACTTAGCAACGGATCTGCAACGAGCAACGGTTTTGCCACGGACCCGGAGCCATTGCTGATAACATTAATAGCAACGGCCGCTGAGTCCGTAGCAACGCCGTTAGTAAAATCCCGTCGCTAAGCCGTTGCTGTAGGTCACCAACAACGACTTTCGATACACTTTTAGCAATGGCTTTCCCAGGACGGCCGTGGGAAAGCCGTTGCTGATGATGTGAACCTGGTAACGAAAAAATTTAAAATTTAAAATTTCCATTGATACATTGATACATTATCTGTTACATAACTCACACACCCATACACTCATACACACATTCATTCACATATCACAAATACACCAAGATATACATCAAAACAATTATATTTATATTGATAATTATCCACGATAGTATAAAAACTATTCAAATGCAAAATTGAAGTATCAATATCCAAACAAAATAAATTAAACAAGTTCAATATCTCAGTAACAAAGTCAATATAAAAAAATCTCACGATGACGATGGAGAATGGTCTGGAGTGCTTGAGTGTACACCGGCGTGGACTGACTCGAGGACGATGGATTAGATGATGCCGAAGAGATGCCTGCTTCGGGATGACCTGACATGTTGCGTAGCATAGCTTGTATATCCGTCATCATCTGACTCTGGCGCTCCATTATCTCAGTCTGACGCGCGACCGTGTCCTCTAGAGTCCTTATTCTGCTACTATGATCATAACTGGATCTAGAGGTGGTCGGCCGCTCACCAGCGACCGGAGGGGTCAGTGCCCCAAGTGGCCCTAGTACTGCTCGCGCATGACCACTATCTGCGAAGCCATATACGCGGCCATGGTCCTAGCCACCTGCGGCCTCGACCCACGTTGCTGCGTCAAAGTCCTCGGGGGTACCCCCGCGATGCACCACCATCTGGCTGTAGGTCTCCTACTCGAGTTTGATTTTTTGTTTAATATTGATCATAAAACTTAAATTATAAATATATAACGAATAATTTAAACAAATATATAGTTACCATAATGTATGCAGCGCGGTTGTCGTTGTACTCCCCCGTCCCATGTGCTCGACTGTGAGTCCGCTCAAACACCGCCATCGGGGAGGGTCGCTGGACAGTCCTGTCATCCGACACCGTCGTCTATATTTACAAAACAAATACATTAATTAGTACACATAGTAATAAATAAAATATATAATTAAAAGATATACTTACCATACGGTTCGCGTGCACTGCAAATGCAACAGAGCCGCCGGTGTGATGCGCTGCTCCCCCCGACATGCGATTTCTAGCCGCATTTCGAGAAACCTCCTGCCATCGATCCGTCGACCATATTCCCACGAGCTGGTCCCATATATCCGGAGTAATCCAATCGGGGTCGTATCCCCGAGTCTCCGCGATGTTAGTGGTCCCAGCTCGGGCCATCGCCTGGGATCGAGCCTGCCCCAGCTGCCCGTTGTACCTTGCCCGGGAAATAGCCTCCCAGGCAGCGTAAATGAAGGGCCTTTGGTCCTCGGCCCATGTATAGAGAGCCTGCAAAATAATAATATCAGTACCAATATTAATCATCATGCATGTAAAAAAAGTAATAATACGTGCCTCAAACTCGCACCATAACATGTCGACGTGCTCGCTAGGCACGTGAGACCACGTAGGCCATGCCCCGTGCATGTATCGTCGAATAGTAGAAGAAATGCTCCTCGGCACTTCTTCTTGCTCGAACCTGCACAACAAAAATAAATTTTAATATTATATTATGATATAATGAATTTGTAATGATTCATAATTCATGATATATTACCGCTCCCCAATCACGCTAATCAATCTACGTGACTCTGTAGCTGGTGGAGGCTGCCACCTGTTCGGCCCGCGTGGCCGCCTGCGTCTGGATGTACTAGCCTCGACAGTATCATCCGCATGAGGATCAGCAACAGGAGGATCAGCAGCATGAGTAAGTGCTGGAGTCTCACCGATTGGAGACTCCGAAGCTCTCCTGCGTCGATAACCACGACCAGACATATCTGTCGAACAAATATATAATCAGATTATTGTATAAATAATAGAGATATATTTAATAACATATATACTTTACAATTATTCCTCATCATCTGAAAAATAGTCTTCCTCTTCTTCATCTTTTTCATCTCCAGCTTCCTCAATTTCATGATCGTCATCATCAGCATATTCAACTTCTAATTGAATTGACGTTGTGTTTGCATCCTCGAGTATTGGAATAATACGATCTACACCAGGAGGATCATCTTCTTAATAGAAACCATGTGTCATATCAGGTATCAGCTCATTTTCTCCTACTATCGGTTCAATTTTTCCTCTACCTTTTGTCTTAAGACTACACGTCAATCTGCTCTATCTTTATTACGAGCCGGATACTTCGCGTAATATACTTGTTCGGCTTGTGATGCCAATATAAAAGGCTCATTTGCTGCCAATTTAGATTTGTAATTAACCTCAACAAGTTTGTATTTTGGATGAACTTTCATGCCCCTTTCTGTTGTATCGAACCAATGACATCTAAATAGAATAACTGATTTCAAGCCGAAGTAGTGCAACTCTATCACTTCTTCCACCAGTCCATAAAAATCCATATCACATTCAACATAGGTTGTCCCTTTCACACAGACCCCAGCATTCATCGTCTTCTTTGTAAATGAATATTCAACCGTGTGAAATTTATACCCATTAACAAAATATCCGCTATAGCACGACACAAGTCGCGATGGTCCACTAACAAACTCAAATATTCTTTCATCTATTTCAGCTTTGTGATCTTTGCTGTAAGTCTGAATCCAAGTAGGGAAATCACGATTCCGTAATCTCTCCAATTCTTCATCGTTGTGAATAGAGTATTTTTGCACCATCTCAATGTCAAATATTTCAATGAATTGTTCAATCTCTGGACAATTGAGTAATACATACAAGTGTGCCAAATGATACTCTTCCTCGCTTAAGTGTCGAGATGGACGAGAACCAAAAGCACGACCAGAGTGACAAAATATATTTAAAAGTTCATCTGAATGTCGAACACCCCCGTTGTCGTTACGTGGAAGACGATCAAATCTTGTCTGTACTGTCGATTCAAAGTAAAATGAGCAGAATGTTGAAATTTCTTGGATGATATACGATTCAAATATTGATCCTTCAACAGCTGCGGTGTTCTTTATTTTTTTCTTCAGACGATTCATGTATCTTTCAAATAAGTACATCCACCGATATTGAACGGGGCCACCAACTCGTGCCTCGTATGCCAAGTGTATCGGTAGATGCTCCATCGAGTCAAAAAATACAAGAGGGAAAAACTGCTCCAGCTTGCATATGATTTCAACAATATTATTTTCAAGTGTTGACATATCTTCGACTCGAAGGACATTTGCACAGATGTTTCTAAAAACATACTTAATTCAGTCAATGGACCCCAAATATTATCAGGTAGAAGATCTCGAAATGCGATCGAAAGTAATCTCTGCATGAATACATGACAATCATGGCTCTTCATCCCTGATATTTTGCAATCATCGACGTTCACATATCGAGATAAGTTTGAAGCATATCCATCGGGTAATCTGAGTTCTTTTATCCATTGACAAACATATTTGATCTGTTGTTTATTTAACACATATGGGGCCTTCGGTTTCAGATATCGTCCATTGACCTCTTGTAACTCCAACTCTGGTCTTTTACAAAGTATTTTTATATCATGTCGGGCTTTGACATTATCTTTAGTTTTTCCGGAAATATCCATCAAAGTGTTGAAAATTTTATCAAACACATTTTTTTCAATGTGCATGACATCTAAATTATGTCGAATCAATAATGAACTCCAATAGGGCAATTCCCAAAAGATACTTTTTTTCACCCAGTTATGTGTTTGGCCAAAACCTGACACTCTTTCATTGCGACCAAATACTATATCTGGAAGTGCTGAAACACGTGCTAACATTTGTTCACCAGACAACATCGGTGGTGGCCCATCTCTTTCGACTCTTCCCTTAGTAAATTTATTACGATTCCTTTGATACTGATGATTAACTGGTAGAAATCGACGATGACAATCAAAGAATGAGATTTTTCGTCCGTTCTGAAGACTGATTGATTTAGAGTGTTCCATACAATACGGACAAGAGAGTCGGCCGTGAGTGCTCCAACCAGACAACATGTCGTACGCCGGGAAATCATTGATTGTCCATAAGACCGCGGCCTTTAAATTGAAGTTTTGCTTCCGATGACAATCATAAGTGACAGCTCCCTCAGTCCACAATGTTTTCAATTCATCTATCAAGGGTCTGAGAAATATGTCAATTTCTTTTCGCGGACCCTTAGGACCCGGAATAATCATCGAAAGATAAATAAATTCATCTTTCATGCACATTGACGATGGCAAATTATAAACTGTCAGCAGCACTGGCCAAACTGAATAAGGAGTTGCAGAATGTCCAAACGGATTAAAACCATCTGTGCACAATCTCAATCTGATATTTCTAGTATCCCTAGCAAATGAAGGATAACATGTATCCAAATATTTCCATGCTTCACTGTCAGATGGATGAGTCATTACTGTATCATCACGACTTCTTGCATGCCAACTCATGTAGGGGGCTGTCTTTTCCGACATGAATAATCTTTGAAGCCTCGGTGTTAGTGGAAAATACCGAAGCACCTTAAACGGGATATTTTTCTGTCGGACCGATTTTTTCTCATTGTAACGAGGATGTTGACATACAGGGCATTTATCCAACTGCACATTTTCTTTATAATATAAAATGCAGTTATTTTGGCACGCGTGTATTTTTTCGTACCCAAGCCCCAATTTTCTCATTAGCTTTTTAATCTTATAAAAAGTTGGCTCAAACTTGTTATCAGTAGGCAGCATTCCATTAATCAATCCAGCAATCCGATCATACGCAACTCCGCTGATATTACAATCGGCTTTGATGTTTAAGAGCTGTGTCATTGCTGAAAACCTAGTGTATTTAGGACAATTCTCATACAAAGGTTCATCAGCAGCTTTCAACATCTCGTAAAATTCTGCAGCTTCTTTATTCGGTAATTCAATCTCTACCGCAGTTGGTACTTGTGTGATATCAACCGCTGTAGTATCTGGTGGGACTAATGTCTGAAGAACTGGTCGATCAACATTATCATTCAGGTGGAATTGACCCCCAAGACTATGTCTGAATGACAGGATTGCTCGACGTCCCGACTTCGCGTGACTCCCCGTGACAAGTCCATAGAAAATATCTTGGTGCAAATCCTTTGCTATATAGATGCAGAGTTACAGTCTCCCGATCCAAAAATCATCCATTCGAACAAATGCGGCACGGACATCAGATTTGATCACCGATGCTAACGAAATTCCGATTCGAATAGGCGAAATTTAGGAAGTACGTTACGCCTAATCGAAACTCATTCGTTAAAGCTCCGTGATCAAGACGTCGGTACATCCAACTTCGATCAGCCGACATGATTCTGTCAATCAATGACAATTTCTTTGGTTAATGTCTTTAGGTGAGATTGTCCTATTCCATTCAGGATTTATGTTATTTATATTGCACTAAGTACTTATTTTAACCGTTAACTTCATTCTAAATTTTGGCAGCATCTCCCTACAGTTCTTTGAATACGCATATCATCTGGGCGCGTATCGGAGAACAAGAGAGATGTTGCCGAAATTTAGAATAATTAGTTAACAGTTAAAATAAAAACGTAAGTGCAGTACAAATAACTATATTTCCAAATTGTCCAATCAGGGACAATTCAAGAATTGTACGTCGTATAAAAGATCATCTACTTCTTTTACACGAAGATACAATCCCCGAACGGATCTAAGGTTTTGCTAAATCATATCCGACTCGTCGATGCGTACGTGAAATATATCAACTCGTCGGATGGATGATTATTTTCTAAATATTTCGAGACAGTTCGAGTCCATATTGGACAATTCCGACACGAGTCCAAATTCGACGATTTCGGCAAGAGTCCGAAGTGGACGATTCCGGCACGCGTCCGAAGTGGACGATTCCAAAATTAATCTAAACCCTAAAAATTAATCTAAACCCTAAAAGTTAATCTAAACCCTAATAATTAATCTAACAAATTAAACAATTAATCTAAATAATTAATTAAATAATTAATTAACAATTAAAAAATAATTAAAAAATAATTAAAAAATATATATTAATCTACAAATTCCGGTGCCGAAGTCAGGTGGACTCCGGCGCCGGCGTACAGTGGCCGGACACACTATCCGGCCACTGTACAAGGTCCGGCGGCGGCCATAGGCCGACCGCCGCCGGTCGCAACGGGAAGAGATGGCCGGCCGGCGATGTATACCTGACAGTGTCGGCAGCAGCGGGAGGAGGAAGAGGCGTTGTCGACGTCGGCAGCGGCGGCGAGAGGCGGGAGGAGGAGGCGGTGGCGGCAGCAGCGGGAGGAAGAAGGGTCGGGCGCGATCGCGTGCCCTATATAAACTTATCAGCAACGGCTCACTCGCCCGTTAGAAACCCGTTGCTAATAAGTTATCATCAGCAATGGCTCACTTGTCCGTTAGAAAGCCGTTGCTGATAATTAAAATCATCAGCAACGGCTTGCGTGTCCGTTAGAAAGCCGTTGCAGATACAACATATCTGCAACGGCTCGAGCGGCCGTAAGAATGTCATTGCAAATAGCAATGGCTTGAGCGGCCGTTGCTGATAGCTGTTGCTGAAGACTCAATTTCTAGTAGTGTATGTAATACTTGTGCTAATTTGATTTAATTTTGATTTTAGCGTAAAAGTCGGGATGCGCGTCAGAGCAGGCCGAGTGAATCGCCGGATGACGCGATTAAAGGTATGACCCTTTGGCCAGATCTTCGCCGTAGCCGATTGCCGTCGTCTCGAGGCGTCGTTGCCGTCTTCTTATCCTTATCGCTAAGTCAAAGTAAATGGTTAAGAAGGAGCCGCACACACCCCTAGGCTGAGAGAGGAAGGAGCGCACCCTCTTTGGCCAGATCTTCGCCGTAGCCGATTGCTGTAGTCTCGAGGCGTCGTTGTCATCTTCTTATCCTTATCGCTAAGTCAAAGTAAGTGGTTAAGAACTTTTCCCTTGTCCTAAGCAAGTGTAGGGTATGAAGCTATTCTGAAAATTTTAGGAAAATACTTGATTATGATGGAAATCAAATTGAAATCTTCGATCTCTTCGGGGAAAAAGCCTCTATGGTTGATCGTCTTACAAGGGGCAGCATTGTGACCCAATTTGTGGCCGGCCCTTGGGAGGAAGGCCCAAATAAGGGCCAAACCTAGTAGGGAGAGGGGGGATGCTGAATTTTGGATGTTTGATACATTGTATGCATGTTTCACCTTGATTTATGTGTGAATGAGGAGGATAGGGAAGTCCTTGAGGGGTTGGGGATGATGAGTAGACTTAGGGCAGTCCCAACACTTCAGGGCTGGCCCTTCATGTGGCTTTAATGGCCTATTGGATTGAGTTATGGAGGGGGAAGCATGTAAATTTCCTCTATACTCAACTTACATGTCTACACCCCTTTCCCAACATCGTTGCCGGTAGGAAGTAGGTGTGTCAAGATGTCATGAAACTTTAGGACAACACATAGGCCACTTTAGGATTCAAGATGGTGAGGTTATATGGACATTTCGCATTCAAATTCTAGACATGATGTGTGATGTAAGTTGCTGAAATTTTCAACCTAGTGTGCTGAAATTTTCAGCACTAGTCAACTGGTTTCGGCAATCTGAATTTCACTCTTGAGCATACTGAAATCTGATGTTAAGGAAGCTACCCTTAAGTTATGCAAACTTAGATTCCTATGTCCAACTTTTGAAATGGTTGTGGTGCCTTGAAACTGAAATTTTCAGCTTGAGATGTTGAAAGTCTTCAGCTTGATGTCTAAGTCTTGTACGCTGAAAATCTCCAGGTTAATGGGGATTTCTGATGCTGATAAGATAGCTTAAGGATCATGCTTGAGGGTCCAAAGGTTTTCAGGTTAATGAAGGAGTTTTAGGGGTCGAACTATTGAATGGTGATAAGGAACAACATGCTGAAATTTCAGCTTTGGGCTGAAATTTTCATGAGTGTAGAAATCTTCCTTACTTCACCATTCCGGATGAGATATTAAATATGAACTTATATTGTTCTTGATGTGAGGGTGGTGCGGTGGGTGGCCGAGGGATTGTGTCACGCCCAAAAACTGAGTCACGTGACCGGCCAGAGTGCAATCAAGCACCCCGAAGCCTAACCCAATACACAAGTAACCAAATAGGTACAACATGAGAACAAATTTTTTTTAACATAACTAAGAAATAGTTGATGGCAACTCAGTGACAAAACATAATCCAAGTTACTAAAAACATAATCCACATGACAGACATTTCATAAAATAGTTCAACTAAAAGTTTAAACAACTCTAGAACACTCTAAATGCCATAACGTCTCAGTTCTCAAACAAAACTGGACTCAACTTGACTCGACTACGCCAACCAACTCATGAGATCGCTACCGGAGTCCGTCGTCATCAGCTGCGCCATATCTTAGAATCTCGCTCTGCAAAAATAGACAAAAAAATAAAAGTGAGTATAAAACTCAGTGAGTGGTCTCTCAATCCTCACCAAATATAATCCAGTAATAATAATATATAATATGTCAAGTGAGTACGAATGTTAATTTAATTATATAAGGAATGTGCTCTCATCCGACTCTGTGGAAAGTGCTCTCAAATTTCTGAATCTCAATTAAACACTTTTCTCAATTTCACTGATCTAGGAAGGCCCTCTAGACTTAGTGTCCAACTGACTCTCCCCTCAGGCTCACTGGTCTAGGAAGGCACTCTAGAACTAGTACCCACTGTGTCTTTGCTCGGGTTCACTGATCTAGGAAGGCCCTCTAGAATTAGTACCCACTGTCTCTGCTCAAGTTCACTGGTCTAGAAAGGCCCTCTAGAACCAGTACCCACTCGGTCGGGAAGGCCCTTCGACCCATGATTGCTCGTACACTGTGCGTACCACTCAGCCTAATATGGCCCAAATAACCACTCGAGGGTCATGCCCTCATGTCAACTCCCAAGGTTTACTTGTCTCTGGTATCAAGCTAAAACCTCAATTGTTTATAACGGATCAAAACGTCCTACCGAGCCCGCAATCCGACTTGATTAACATATACTACGAGAATTTCCTACCTACTGAAATCATCAATTTCCTATCCGCCTGTTACTGTTCAAGTCTCCTAAGTACTTTCTATGTTTCCAAAACATATCTTACACGAAGATCGGTAGGTCAGTACCTTCCGCATTAAACTGATAACTCAAACTGCTAAAACAGTTCAGCATGAATTTGACTAAATTCCAGCACATCACATTCCAGCTTCAATTAGATGTATCATTTCAGCATTGTGTCAAATAAAATTCAGCATTTCACTACATGAAATTTCAGCATAAAACTATGTAATTTCAGCATAGTATTTTCCAACAATCAACCATATGAAATTCCAGCACATCAACATATGAAATTTCAGCACATCAACATGTAAAATTTCAGCACATTAACATATAAAATTCCAGCACATCAACATATGAAATTTCAGCGCATCAACATGTAAAATTTCAGCACATAATATAGGAAATTTCAGCATTATATGAAATTTCAGCACCTTATCAATGTATAAAATCAACATCTATGCATAGAATTTCAACCTATAATCTACTAAGAAACTCAAGTAATCTCAGCCTACAAAATCCCTCATCAAAGCTCTCCTACATCTATGGCCGAACGGCCCTAGGGCATGCCAGGGCTGCCGCACCTTGCAAAGGTTCTAGGCCTCCCTTATTCGCAATTCCAACAACCTCGATCAAGCAAAACCGAGCAATTGACAAGATTTAAATCAATCTTCAAGAAAAATCCCCATGGGAGGGGCAGCACAAGAGAGGATGAAAGAGGGAGAAGGGGAGGGGAAAATTCACTCACCGGATAGGAAAATCGGAGAGGAGGAAGGGTTTTAAGGACCTCGCGACCCCCAACTCCGGTGATCTCGCGAACTCCGGCTGCAAGAACTCCTCCCTCCTCAAGCTGCTGTTGCTGACTCCAAACCCCAAAATCCTTGTTACCGTGCGGCTCTAGCAGCCGTACGGCACCCCTATTTTAATTATTTTTTTCCTTTAGTCGAATTGACCAAAACACCCTTCTCTTAAGTGATTCACCAAACCGGCCATACCTCACTCAATTCTAACCCGAATCTGGATCTGATTGAACCGTCGGACTCCACTGAAGGCCCTCATTAAACTCATGACACAAAAGAAATTGCACAACTTATAATTTAAAATTAGCAATTTTCTAAAGTATTCAAGTCTCACCTCAAGCTAGGCGCTAGTGCTCAATCCCGCGTGCACCATCTCACGTCACGTGCAACCCGTTGAAATCAACATACATAAAATATTTTAGCGGGTATTACAAATTAGAGCCGAGAAGAGACCGAGTTGGGTGTGTCTACGCACATACCCAGAGTACTTGATGGAAACCACACCCACCCGAGTATGGCAATAGAGGACATATGGTTTATTTCTTTTACTACAGATGTGTTTGTGGTTGTGCTTGATAGATGGTCAGGCCGAGAAGTGCGTTAGCATGTGAGGCTAATGCTCGATTTGGTGAGTTTGATTATGGGCCGAAAGCTCGTCAGAGAGCTACACTGACGACCGACCTGGAGTGTCATTGGTTGGATGTACATTCCCAACCAGAGGGGCTTACCGGGGCTAGCCAGCCATCCTCGCTTTGAGGGCCGTGTGTTTGCTTATTCATGCTATATGTGATTTGATCGAGTTGGCCGGTGTGTGTGCGGATGCATGTGAGGTGGATATTTTGTTCTATTTATGCTCATACCAGTTTATGATCATGCGGCTTATTATGATGTTCAATTATTATTATGCTGGTTATTATATGTGTTGGCTTAGGGAGAGCTCGGTTCGAGCCACTTATTGAGTTCGTTTAAACTCACCACTTTCTTTCGTGTTTTTATTGCAGATCCTGACCAGTAGAGGTACACTTGTACCTATGTGGCGCGGTTTGAGGTTGCAAACTCAGGCAAAGATCTCGTGATGTGTAGTGTCGTTGTCGTGTCATAGTTGTGGTCATAGTGAGTCATCTTGTGTGTTTAACATTTTGACTATAATTATCCTTTGAGTCGAAGGTTATTTCATACACTTTATTTTGATGTCATGACTTAGTTATTTGATACATGCATTGTTTGTTCATTCCTTTCTGCATTGGCATGTGTCATCATGGTAGACTTCGGGGTACAGGTTCGTACTCTGATTCGTCACGTGACCCTAAGTTTTGAGGCGTGACAAAGTGGTATCAGAGCATGGTTAGTTCCTGACTACGACAGTATGGCATAGGTATGTATGAGACATTGCTAGCGTGTCGGCATACATTGTGTCCTAGTTCACGAGATTGGGCGACTGAGCTTGCGCACTAACGGCGATATATATGGTTATTCAACAATTGTAGATTAAAGTGCTTAAGTTATTTTATTGTTTGTTTTCTTTATAGCCGATGGAGGCAAATGACAATACAGTGTTGAGCGGTGGTGGGAGTAATTCCACGAGACGACGAGGCCGAGGCCGGGACCATGGCAGTGGGCGGCCAGTTCAAGAGGAAATGGGGCAAGATCCCAGAGCGATACAATTGGATGCCCAGGTGGCCTAACTGACAGGGGAGCTCCGTCGGGAGTGAGAGTTGAGGCAGCAACAACCTCAACTAGCCCCGATAACACTAGTAGCATAGGAGGCAGCTGAACCTGTATCGCTAGTGGTTAGGGCAATGGGCCAACGTGAGATAGTGGTGGGTGGTGTTCTGCACTTGGATTTCATCATACTGAGGCCACCAGAGTTCACAAGCACGGATCTAAAGGTGGAGGTCACTAGTTTTCTAAGTGACTGCTTCGATCTCTATGAGGTACTGGGGTGCTCGACTGAGGCGATGGCACAGATGGTCAGATTGCATTTGAGGGGGCCAGCTAAGGACTGGATCCATTCATGGAGGTCTCGTAGGGGGGCTGGTGCACCACTCCCTACTTGAGAGGAGTTTAGGGCAGCCACCATTGAGCGGTACCTACTTGGAGCGCCTGTGACAAACGGGCAAAGGAGTTTGAGCAGCTCTGGTAGGCTGGCAGTGTGACATTACAAGAGTATGAGATAGAGTTTACCCGACTGTCCGGGTATCATCCCTTGCTAGTGTCGGTTGAGACATCCAGGGTTAGGAGATTTGTGGAGAGACTGAGAGTCCAAATTGGCCGGTTGATCCACTATACCGAGGACACTACCTTTGCTTAGGTAGTCGACGATGCCTTACGGAAGGAAGCCTTGGTGCCGATAAATAGACGAGATGGACCCTCAAAGAAAAAGTTCAGACCTTGTGGACTGGAGGAGTGGCGGACTCACTCTGAGGGTTTTGCTACAGGGTCGGCTCGTCAACAGGGTCGGGAACATAGCAGGTTCAGGGGCCCCACGGGCTAAAGGCCGGGGGTTACTCAGTGGGCAACATTGTTAGAGGCACATCGGAGGACTGAGACACCGTGGTGTGAGCAGTGAGGGAGGAAGAACTGGGGGTGTGTTTATGGTGTTCAGAAACGTGTTTTGGGTGCGGTCAGAAAGGGTACTTCAAGAAGGACTGTCCGGTTAGTGGTGGTCAAAGGGTAGCACAGTCTAGGGGAAATGCACTAGTGTTAGTTAGGGGTGGCAATTTGTGTCGGGCCGGTGTTATCGGGTCGGGTTGGCCCGACCAAAAAAATTATGTGCATGGCCCTGCCCGATAAAAATTAGGGCATGGAATCTCCGGCCCGTCATGGCACGACCGGTTTAGCGTGATAATATAAAAAAGAAAATCGAGTTATCGGGCCCAAACTATTTATCAAACCTAAATCATGGTATCGGGCCCGAATCATGCCATTATAACTAGGTTATCGGGCCGAGCCTACACCGCCTAGCTCAACCCGGCCCAATAATTTTTCGGGCCTTATCGGGCCGGATCGATAACGACCCGAGCACATTAAGGACCGATCGGAACCCGATATTTTTTCGGGCTATTGGGTCGGGCCATATATTGCCAGTTCTAGTGTTAGTGGCTTACATGGCTCAAAGGAGACAACCTCAAGGGACAAGGCAGTGCACTAGTGGTTCTAGGAGGACTCGCTGTTAGTACTGACTTGGGATGGCATCAAGGCGTCAAAGGCAGTGGTGACAGACACACTCGTAGTCTGCTCTATTACAGCCTTTGTATTACTTGATCCAGTTGCTATGCACTCTTTTGTTTTCGCTGAGTTTGCATCGCAGATGGGTAAGAAGGAGAGTTTGCTTGAGGCACCCTTGGAGGTGTCGACGCGAAGTATCCCGTGGTAGAAATTGTATTAACGGACTGCGAAGTGTTTGTGTGTGGTTATGCCTTGGAAGTAGAATTGGTGCTCTTACTATCACTTCAGCTCGACGTGATTCTGGGAATGGATTGGTTGTCCACTCATTATGCGTTGGCGGACTGTAGAGCGAAGGCTGTTACCTTCAGTATGATTGAGCGACCATAGTTTACCTTTGAGGGCGAAGGAAAAGGAGATTCACTTAGGGTTATTTCAGCCCTTAAAGCCTGAAAGTTACTTGTTGGTGGTTTTCAGTCATTCTTGGCTTTTGTGTTCATGGCTAAAGAGGCTGAGGGGGTGATCAGAAAGGTGGAAGAGACACCTATGGTCAGTGAGTTTCCCTATGTGTTTCCTAATGAGCTTTCGGGATTACCACTAGAGCGGGAGATCAAACTCTGTATTGATTTACAGTCGAGGGTGAAGCCGATCGAGGATTGACGATCTCTTTGATCAGTTTCAGGGAGCGTAATGGTTCTCTAAGATCGACTTGCGGTCCGGGTATCACCGGTTGATGATCCAGGACCAGGATGTGCCCAAAACAGCTTTCAGGACGAGATATTGACACTACGAGTTCTTGGTCATGTCCTTCGGTTTAACTAATGCACCGATGACACCTTTATGAAACTAATGAACAAGGTGTTCAGGGAGTTCTTGGACAGTTTTGTTATCATTTTCATTGATGACATCTTAGTGTATTCCAAGAGCGAGGAGGAAGACCGTGAGCACTTGAGGCTAGTTTTGGAGACCCTCAAAAAGCATCAGTTGTGTGCAAAAATTTTCAAGTCCAAGTTTTGGCTGAGCAGTGTGGGATTCTTGGGGCATGTGGTGACGCGAGAAGGAGTAAAAGTGGATCCCACAAAGGTGGTGGCAGTCCAGAAGTGGGAGTGGCCGACCAGTGTGACGGAGATCCATAGTATCCTAGGTCTGGCATGTTATTACATAAAATTTGTGGAAAATTTCTCTCAGATTGCTGCACCCCTGACTCGCTTAATATAGAAGAAGGTCAAGTTTGTTTAGGATGAAAAGTGTGAGGAGAGCTTTTAGAAGCTCAAGGATTGTTTGACTTCAGCACCAGTTTTGGCCTTGACGTGGGGTTCAAGAGGATTTGTGGTTTATTGTGATGCCTCACGGGTTAGTCTGGAATGTATTTTGATGCAGCATGGCTGGGTGATAGCTTACACATCCTGGTAGTTAAAAAGCCATGAGAAGAACTACCCGATGAATGATTGGTAGTTGGCGGCCATAATTTTTGCACTGAAGCTGTGACACCACTACTTATATGGGGAGGCCTGTGAGATTTACACAGATCACAAGAGTATTCAGTATTTGCTCACCCAAAGGGAGCTAAATTTGAGACAAATGAGATGGTTAGAGTTGTTAAAGGATTATGATTGCATCATACTGTATCATTCGGGAAAGGCGAACATGGTAGTGGATGCCTTAAGCAGGAAGTTGATGGGCAGTTTAGCACATTTGGTCATGGATAGGAGGCCTTTGGCGGGAGAGCTCACCGGATGTCAGTGTTTGATTCAAGTGGTATGATGCCATATCTTCCCGTTCAGTCCACCTTAATTGATATGCTCTGGGCAGCTCAGAACGAGGATGCTTTCTATGCTTTAACCAGGGATCTGACTGAGAGGGGAGATGCTGACTATGGTTTCAAGGTTGATGCTGAGGGTGTCTTGAGGTTCAGGGACATGATAGTGGTGCCAGATATGGCTGAGGTCAGGAGACAGGTACTTGAAATGGCTCATAGCTCTACTTATACTATTCATCCAGGAGCTACAGAGATGTACCGTGACTTGAGGCAACACTACTGGTGGAAAGGGATGAAGAGGGAGGTGGCTGAGTTCATATCAAAAAATTTGGTCTGCTAGCAAGTTAAGGCCGAACATTTTAGGCCTGTAGGACTGCTTCAGAATTTGGAGGTGCTAGAGTAGAAATGAGAGAAAATCACAATGGACTTTGTGATTGAGTTGTCGAGGTCGAGAAAAGGGAATGACTCCATTTGGGTCGTTGTGGATAGCTTGACCAAGTCAACACACTTTATTTCGATCAAGATGACCTTCACCGTCGAGCAGTATGCCCGATTGTTGCTAGATCAGATTGTGGCTTATCATGAGATCCCAATCATAATCATTTTAGATCGGCGTACCCAGTTTACGGCTCGGTTCTAGCAGTCCTTTCAGGAGGCTTTAGCACTCAAGTCAGATTCAGTACTGCCTTTCATTCGCAGACGGACGGGCAGTCTGAAAGGACTATTTAGACCCTGGGGGACATGTTGCAGGCATGTGTTCTGGATTTGAAAAATGGTTGGGAGAAGCATTTACCTCTAGTGGAATTTTCTTATAATAATAGTTACCATAGAAGTATCGAAATGACCCTGTTTGAGGCCCTGTATGGGCGGAGATGTAGATCCTTGGTGGGATGGTTTGAGGCGGGGAGTCACAGATACTGGGACCGAATTTGGTGCAAGATGTCATAGAGAAATTTAAATTGATTGAGGAACGACTTTTGGCAGCTCAAAGTTGTCAAAAGATGTATGCCGACGGGAAGGCCCAACATGTTGAGTATGAAGAGGGGGACTTGGTTTTTCTAAAGGTGTCATCTATGAAAGGGGTCGTGAGATTAAGGAAGAAGCGAAAGATGAGCCACAGATTCATTGGGTTGTTCCCTATCTATGCTTAGGCGGAGAGGAGCTGTGGGGTATGAGTTGGCCTTGTCACCCAATTTGGACAGAGTGCACCCTGTATTCCATGTGTCCATGATGAAGCAGTATATCTGGGATGAGTCCCATGTCGTCGAGCCTACCTCCCTGGAGGTGGATACGACAATCTCGTATGAGGAGAGGCCTGTTGAGATTTTGGATTGGTAGGTCAGGAAGTTGAGGTCCAAGGAGGTTCCTCTGGTAAAGATTTGGTGGGAGCATCACTCAGGACAAGAGGCTACCCGGGAGGTGGAGCATGAAATGAAAGAGAAATACGCTTACTTGCTTAGTGAATTGGTAAGCCTCTTACCTCACACCAAAATTCAAGGACGAATTTTCTTTAAGGAGAGAAGATTGTAATACCCATGCTAATTTGATTTAATTTTGGTTTTAGCGGGAAAGCCGGGATGCGCGTCGGAGCGGGCCGAGTGAATCGCTGGAGGACACGATTAAAGGTATGGCCCTTGTGCATAGGATATTTATTGTTAATAAGGTGATTTTGGACTTTGGGTCCGAGTTGGATTCGAGTCAGGTTCGGGGATCGATGGAACTTGATTTGGTCAGGTCTAGGAGTGTAAATGAGCACTTAAGCTATAGGGGCTCTAAGAAGGAGACGCACACACCCCTAGGCAAAGAGAGGAAGGAGCACACCCCCTTTGGTCGGATCTTCACAGTCACTAGTTGTCGTCGTCGTGAGGCGGCGTCGCCATCTTCTTCTCCTTCATCTCTAAGTCAAAGTGACTAGAAAATAGCTTTTCCCTTGTCCTTGGCCAAGCATGTGTAGGGTAGGAAGCTATTCTGAAAATTTTAGGAAAATACTTGATTTTGATGGAAATTGAATCAAAATCTTCGATCTCTTTGGGGGAAAAGCCTCCATGGTTGATTGGATACCAAGGGGCAGCATTGTGACCCAATTTGTGGCTGGCCCTTGGGTAGGAAGGCCCCAGTAAGGGACAAACCTAGTAGGGAGAGGGGGGATGCTGAATTTGGGAAAGTTTGTTACACTATATGCATGTTTCAGCTTGATTTATGTGTGAATGAGGAGGATAGGAAAGTCCTTGAGGGGTTGGGGATGATGAGTGGCCTTAGGGAAGTCTCAACACCTTAGGGCTGGCCCTTCATGGGGCTTTGATGGCCTATTCGATTGAGTTATGGAGGGGGGAGTATGTATGCTGAAGTTTATTCTCTATACTCAACTTACATGTCTACACCCCCTTCCTAACATGGTTGATTGTATGAAGTAGGTGTGTCAAAGTGTCATGAAACTTTAGGACAACACCTAGGCCACTTTAGGACACAAGATGGTGAGGTTATATGGACATTCCACATTCAAATTCTGGACTTTATGTGTGATGTAAGTTGCTGGAATTTTCAGCATAGTGTGCTGAAATTTTCAGCACTAGTTAACTGGATTTGGCAATCTGAATTTCACTCTTGAGCATACTGAAATCTGATGTTAAGGAAGCTATGCTTACATTATGCAAACTTAGATTTCTATGTCCAACTTTTGAAATGGTTGTGGTGACATGAAACTGAAATTTTCAGCTTGAGATGTTGAGAATCTTCAGCTACATGTATAAGTCTTGTCCGGTGAACATCTCCAAGTTAAGGGGGATTTCTGATGCTGATAAGATAGCTTAAGACCCATGCTTGAGTGTCCAAAGGTTTTCGGGTTCGTGGAGGAGTTTGGGGGGTTGAACTAGTGAATGGTGATAAAGAACAACATGTTGAAATTTTCAACATTGGGCTGAAATTTCCTTGATTGCAGAAATCTTCCTTACCTCACCATTCCGGATGAGATATTAAATATGAACTTATAATGTTCTTGTTGGAAGGTGGTACGGTGGGTGGCCGTGGGCTTGGAGCCGAGAAGAGGCCGAGTTGGGTGTGTCTACGCACACACCTAGAGTACTTGATAGAAACTGCACCCACCCGAGTATGGCAATAGATGACATATGGTTTATTTCTTTTACTAGGGATGTGCTTGTGATTGTTCTTGATAGATGGCCGAGCCGAGAAGTGCATTAGCGTGTGAAGCTAATGCCCGACTCTACGAGTTTGATTATGGGCCGTGAAGCTCATCAGAGAGCAATACTGACGACCGACCCTGAGTGGCATTGGTTGGATGTATATTCCCAACCTAAGGGGTTACCTAAGCTAGTTGGCCATCCTAGCTCTGAGGGTCTGGGGCGGGAAGTTCGATAGGGAGCCATCCTAGTGACCGACCCTGTGTTTGTTTATTCATGCTATATGTGATTCGTGTCGCCCTAAGATTTTCTACATTGGTCTTAATCTCGATTTTGATGATAACAAACATGGAACTAATGTTCCATTGAGAAATACTTTCAGGTTCCATATCAGTTAGCGTACGATGTCCATGATCAAAAATATCGGAGAAATCAAAAAATTGAAAGGACGTTGGTTGACGCGCTCGGAGTTATCACGACAATCTCTAGAAGTTCGACAAGTGTACCGAAGACGCTTTGGAAGAGTCTAGAGAACATGTAAAATACCTGAAAAGCTCTCCAAGTTGACGCACGTCGAAGGCCAAATCCCAAAAATGAAGAACGCGACAAGAAATCAGCAAAAAGGCTGATTTCCCAAGTTCGGTCGTAGGGGCGATCGACCGAACTGAACTCGGAATGCACAGAGTGCTCCGTTCGCTCTGGTGGTCACTTGGCCGGTCGACCGATGATCGACCGGGCCAGCGATTGGGCGTCACAAATGATGCCAAACCATAATCCCTATCTCTTGATCCCTCATTCTCAAGTGCTTCTTCATTGAAGGGTTCTTCAAGGGTGCTAGGCTCAAGAAGAGAAGGTGTTCTTGTTGTGATAAGTCCTATATACTCTCTTCTTGTGATAAAAGTGGTTTTACTTTGTTTTGAATTGATTTACTTGAGTTTGTAAGAAGACGTAGTGTTTGGTCTTGTGATTGAATAGTATCCTTGGTATATAAGGTATAAAGCCACTTGTGTAAACTAGGTTAGGAGTAGGTCTTAGAAATTGAGGTGGGAAAGCTCACTCGGTGTGAAGGTGGATACTTCCGTGTGTGAAAGTATCTTCGAAGTGAGTGTAGGGTCTTTCCGATGAAAAGTCGTCGATTGTAAGTTACTCGTAATTTAGTGGATTTGTGTGTGAAATCTTAAGCACGGTGCTTAGGTAGTGGAGTAGGCATTGAGGCCGAACCACTATAAATCACATTGTGTTAGCGTTGATATATTGTTTGTATTTAATTATCTTACTTACCGCTTCCGCATTTAAAAATTGATTTGTGAATTGCCTAAGTTATAAGAAATATTTAAAACCGGAATTAGGCTTAAGTTTTAGTTAACACACTATTCAACCCCCCCCCCCCCTCTAGTATGGCCATTTCATCAATAATTCGGCCAAGTTGGCCAGTATGTGTGTGGATGCGCGTGAGGTGGATATTTGGTTCTAGTTATGCTCATACTAGTTATGATCATGCGGCTTATTATGATGTTCAAATATTATTATGCTGGTTATTATATGTGTTGGCTTAGTGAGGGCTCAGTTCGAGTCACTCATTAAGTTCGTTTGAAGTCACCACTTTCTTTCGTGTTTTTATTGTAGATTTTGACCAATAGAGGTACGCTTATACCTGTGTGGTGCAGCTATTGGTTGCAAGCTCAGACAATAGATCTCGTGACGTGTAGTGTCATAGACGTGTCATAGTTGTGGTCATAGCGAGTCATCTTGTGTGTTAAACATTTTGACTATGTTTATCCTTGGAGTCGGAGGTTGTTTCATACACTTCATTTTGATGTCATGACTTAGTTATTTGATATATGCATGGTTTGTTCATTCCTTTATGCATTGGCATGTGTCTTGATGGTAGGCGGGTACAAGTTCGTACTCTGGCCAGTCACACAACCCTGAGTTTTGGGGCATGACAATATAAAAATCTAATAAATATTATTTTAACAATTCAACTTTAATTTTTTTAATTAAAATCACAACATGTAACTAGTAAAAATTTCTTCATCTATTCCATATTTGAAATACTATTAAAATAAAAAACCAGTAAGAGTCAACAAAATCGCAAGCCATGTTGTGGATCTGATTTCTCCGATGAACTCCACTTTTGGTGGTTCTCTGGTCTCTCCTAGAGACGCTTGCTGGTGCTCGGCTCCGAGCTTTCTTACCCTCTTTGCCACGGGTTTGACTCGAGGGCCGATGGTGTGCTTGTGGTAGATGAGTTTGGGGTCTACCTCCAGCATGTCGACAAGAGTCCATGCAAATGAGTCAGCTTTGTTTTTTGAGCAAAGTGCCGAGTCGAGTCTTGAGCTTGGCTGGTAGACGAGCTCCATCTGACGTCACTTGCTTGGGCAACGTTTTCATCGATATGGGCTCTAGGTCGCCAGTGGGCTGGGGCCACTCACGGATGTCTCCTCTCGGGCCTAGCTTGGCCATTTTTGGTTGCTATTCTGTGTGGAACGCCGAGTGGACCTGCTGGGATGGAGTGTTCATTGCTTCCCATGGTTTAGCCGACTTCTGCTTTAAGCACTCGTTGTAGCACATGAAGGCCTCTTCCTGGTCGGCGTGGACCACTCCCACCTCTATTTCTGAAATTGGGGATTTGATTGTTAGGTGGGGGTTGAGACGATGACTCCCAAGTTTTTTCAGTGAATGTCTCCCCAGAATCATGTGATAGTGGCTGGGGATATCAATGACCAAGTATTGCACGTCAATCGTCTTGGTCTTCAGTTGTGAGTCAAACATCGTCCTTAGCCACATATAGACTCAAACATTGACTCACTCTCTCGAGAACCCAATAAGGTCTTCGTTGTAGGGGTGGAGTGAGGCTTTGGTCAGTTGCATTAACCTGAATGTTGAGGGGAACAAGATGTCAACCAAGCTCCCTTGATCTACCAAAACTTTCTTGACAATTAAGTTGTCAGCGATTACAGAAATAACTATAGGATCATGCAGATTTTTATCAATTCCCATTAAAGTTAAATTTGTAGAACGATATTACAGTGATTCTAGCGAGGGACCTCTGTGGGTGGGTCATGTCGTCAATTGCCATGATGGCTCAGAGGGACTTTTTACTGGCCGAGCTTGTCTCGCTCCCTCCTGCGAATCATCCGACTATGTGGTCAATGACTCCACGAATTTCATTATTCGGCTGATTTAATCTGCCACTGTCTCGATTTGACTCCGTAAATCCTCGGGGGCGTTATGCTCCAACTTCGGCGTCGGCCATCGTGACCGTTTGGGTCCCTACTACTGCTTCTTCTACAACTAATATAGCAATCGAGCCGACCTTTTCGGATCAAGTGCTCAATCTGGTCTTTGAGCATTATGAACTCCTCGAGGTGTGCCCATAGGTGCGATGGAATTCACCTTTTTACTCATGTCGTTGTTAGGCGGTACATTTTGCTTCACGATGTTGTTGGGGTATTTGAGAAGTTGCAGGTTGTAAATTTCTCGGAGAATGGTCTCCCTTCCGGTGTTCAGTGGGGTGTATTCATCATATCTAGCGCTAGGTCGAGGTGGTGATCTCTTTCTTTTACCGCCGTCCTGTCCTCGGTGATCTCGCCTGTCTCCCTTCCTATTAGGCTTCTTTGCTTTTTTATTCTCGATGCTATCTTTGGTGGTATGCTTGTCGGCTTTTATGACCTCTATGAGATCTTCCATTTCCTTGTGGCATACTGCTCGTTCCCAAAACTCGGCCATATTTTTTGGATTGGACAAAGCTATCTGGTCCGTGGACTATCCAGGTTTTAGGCCGTGCTTGATAGAGTACAACTCGACTTGAGGATCGAGGTTGCAGATCTCCATGGCTATCGCGTGGAATCTCTTTAGGTACTCCCTCACTAGTTCATTCTATCATTGCTTGATGTAGTGGAGGAAATCCTCGATCTTGGAATAGATCCGAGACACGAAGTACTGGTTGACGAACGCCTTGGAGAGGTCTTGGAAGGTGTGTACAAATCTTGGCGAAAGGTTTGAGAACTATAACATCACAGCCTTTTCCAGGAAAGCGGAAAAAGCTCGGCACATGATGGAATCGGTGGCGCTGTTAATAAGCATCAAGGATCTGAACATTGTCCTATGGGTGGTCGGATCACTCATGTCGTCTTAAGGTTAGAGAGTTGTCGACATCTAAAAATTGTCATGGAGGGGTACTGTCATAATGTGTTCCACGAACGGTCCTTAGTCAATGACGAGGGAGGAACGACCTTTGTGGCTCTATATATTATTATTATTATTATTATTATTATTATTATTATTATTTAAAAATAATAACTAAAGTTAAAGTGCCCAACTCCTAATTTTTTTCTCATTAATTCCTCGTTCATTTCTCCTCTCTCAACGTTGAATTAGTTGTCTCATCGCCGCTCTCATACCACCACATGCTATTTGTCCTTGAGGTCACCCCGACCCTGCATATGTACCCCCATCATGCAATGTGGCTCATGAACTCTTGCGCATATTTGTTGAGAAAGATATTTTTTTAATACAATTGACAATGAGATTATTATACAATGTTATCAATGCATGAAAACTCATCAAGAAGAATTATAATTTTTTATAAGTTTAAGACTTTAAGTTATGTTGTGTTCTTATGAATTATTTATATATAATATTTATTAACTTTTATATAAAATATAATGAATTATCTTTTGAAAAATATATTTATTTTGTATATTATAATGTTGTTGAGCATCTACCGATTTGAGTCTACCCATCGATTTTGATTCTCTGGCTTGCCATTGGTCCCTCATGTCTCATCTCTCACCCTTTTTCTTCTCTAACCTCTGTTGGGTGAGCCTACACTAGAGGGGGGTGAATAGTGTGTTATCTAAATCTTTCGCCTAATTTCGATTTTAATCATTTATTTGGTTACTTAGGCAATTTAAAAAATCCAATAGCAAGCGGAAGCAAAGAGAATATGCTAATTAAGCAAACGCAAGAGAAGCAATGCAAACACGGTGATTTATAGTGGTTCGGCCCCAATGCCTACTCCACTACCTAAGCACCTCACTTAGGATTTCCAAACTAGCTTTACTAGATTATATTGTTTCCTTTACAACGAGGACGTTTTCACCGAAGAGTCTCCGCTCTCACACCGAATGCACCTCCACATCCGGAAGTCTCCGTCTTATTACCGAGAGAACTCTCCCACCTCAATCCTAAGGATAACAAGAACTAATCCTAGCAAATTATGTTTACACCGGTGGATTTAAACCTTAAACACCAAGGTTACCACCCAATTTAAAGACCCACACTCTAGGTCTCACACAAACTCAAATACAAGGAAATAAACAAGAAAATACAACACTAAATGGAGCAATAAATCAAATAATAAATTACTTAGTTCCACAACAAGATTCCTAGCTTCCTCTTGATGCCTTCGATGATGAAGCAATGAAGTTAAGGCTTAATCAAGGAGATGAAATGTTCAAGCTAGGGTTTTCACAAGATTTACTTAATGAAGGCTTAGAATTGATCAAGAGATGGCTCAAGGAGGTTAGAAGTGATCAAGATAATGAAGGAATGCTCTCATGGCTTCCTATTTATAAGCCATGAAGAGAAGAGAAAGCTTTCTCTTCTCAACGGGCGATTTTTTGCCCGTTACAGACCGTCAGTCGCTTGTCCGATCGATCATCGGTCGACCGACCAAGAGATCGCTCGAACAACCGAAGAATTCTGCCCATTTTGAGCAGTGTTCGGTCGACCGAAATGCTACCGATCGACTAGTCGGTCGATCGAACCGAGCAGAGCAGCCTACTGGTTTGGTTGGTTTTTTTTGCTTGTTTGCTCATTTATGTTAATAACTTTAAAACATAAATGTTATATAAGGATTACCCCCCATTTGGATTCAATAAAAATATCTAAAAAATCAAAATCTAGTTTTTGGGGTCTAGTACAAATTTTTGGAAAACGAAAATTTCCTAATTTCCCAGGTCAAGAATGGGTAGACTAAAGGCTTCCAAAAAATCCTTAATAATACCTCGTTATCTAATTTTAACCCAAGGAACAATTCCTGCCATTTTTTATGTCAAGAAAATATCTAGGTCATATAGCCCTCCAAGGAGCTCCCTAGGCTTAGTGAGTTTCAGGGCAGTTTCCAGATTTTCATATTTTGGGGTTCGGGATAGATTTTTGGATTTCTTTGCATCATCATGAGGATTTACAATTTATCTAGACATCCTAAACCTAAACTCTAACTTCCCGAAGAATCCGAGCGCGACGACTAACGTCCTTCCGATTTCTCGATTTCTTCGATATTTTCGATCGAGGACGTCATGCGCTAACCGATATGGAACCCGAAAGATCTCTCAATGAAACAGTAGTTCCATGTTTGTTATCATCAAAGTCGAGATTAAGACCAAGGTAGAAAATCTTAGGCCAACAACCTCCCCATTTCCAATTCCACTCCTCTACTCTAACATCAGCCCCTTCGTCCTTTCCTTGGTCCTCTACTATGGACAAGGGGATGGAGGTTATCGTTGGCAAGATCAAAAGCTAGTGGTCGGCGAGGGTGTTGTTGGGAGGGAGTCGCGAGGGCAAGTGCAACAATGGGTTTTGGCAGGAGAGAGTGAGGGGAGGGATTGTAGTGGAAAAGGGTTGGTGGAGAGGGAGGATGAGGCAAGGTGAAGGGTAATGGAAGTGAGAGGTACCGATACAAGTGGAGTTGGGAAAGTAGGGGGAGAGGAGTGGAGTTGGTAAAGAGGAGGGAGGAAGAGGTCAATATCCGAAGTACTATGTTTGAAAGAGAAAATATTTATAATTAATAATATTATTATTTTAAATGATGAGATGATAAATGATGTGGACTCTCACTATTTAAGATATATTATTTCGTTAGGTGAAAAATACTTAGAATGGTTCATGAGGCTAAGGGTGGTTCATGCAATTCACCTATTTAAATTTAGATCCACAATCATTTAAAAGGAGATTCTGTTAAGAAATTAATGGGCCTAACTCCATCCCAAAAGTTAGCTCATGAGGAGATGATTGCCTAAACTATTTAAAGATTATCTTGATCATATTTTTAACCAATGTGGGATTTTAACACACCCACTCACACCCAGGATTGGACATCTGGAACGTGGAGTTTGCAGGACTGGACATCTGGGAGTGGCACAATATCAACCACAGCTTAGACTCTGATACCATGTTAAGAAGTTAGTGTGTCTAACTTACCCCAAAAGCTAACTTATGAGGAGAGAATTGCCTAAACTATTTAAAGTCTATTTTGATCATATTTTTAACAAATGCGAGACTTTAATATATATATATATATATATATATATATATATATATATAGTTTTTGCCTTATGAATTATATGATAAGGGAAACAAAGTTGGGCAAAAGTTGGGCAAATTTAAAAAACCAAACTCATGAATGATCAAATAGGACATATATTAATCAATATTTCTTAGTGAATGTTGTTAGGGAGTATTTGCTCCATGGAATAAAAGATGATAGTGCAAGGAATGGATTTTAATCTCATGCTTATTTGGTGTTTAAATTAGAAGAATATAAAATTGGTATAGTGTACACCGGAGAATTTAAATTTTTTCTCTTCATTTGTTATCCTATGATATCTTTTCTATTGTTATGTAATATGTATATCCACATGAGTACGAAGGGATTACTGAAGGGATTAGTGATTTGTTTGCTTCATTGTATAGGATATGATATGATTGGATAATAGATGAGAGAAGATTGAATATGAATTTTTTAAATCCGGTATATTATCGGATATCATATTAATTGTATATTATTCTAATTCTATTTTTTTCTAATCAATGCACTAAACAAAAAATGAATTCAAATTCACATCTTATCCTATCTCCCTTAATCCTACGAAGTAAACAAGCACTAGATTCTTTTTCCTCTCCTAGTTCACAAATACTTTATAAGATAATATCTACATATAATAATCATAGCCTCATCTGGGATCTTATGAATTTGCAAGCTTAAGCAGAAGAACAAAACCTAACAAGAAATGTCACTATTAAGAATCAACACAGAGTAAGTTTCAAATGAAAAATCTCAATACATATATATTGATACCAATAACAGAACTTCCAGAAATATTTATTTGCACAAAATACTGAACACTATAAGATTAATTGCATACACTTCCAACATCGTAAAATATTTTATCAACAAAAATCCCAATCAAAAAACCCATTTTCCGCAAATTGTTGAGAAATTTGGTCAATATTTGAAAAATCCATGTCCTCAGGTGAGCCCGGTCTTGAATCAAGACTGTTGTAATTGATGGAGGGGATGTTGGCAGTGGCAGCAGACGTGAAACTGTTCCCACTTTTATGAATGTTTGAGGGAAGATTTTGCAGCTTAAGTTCATTTCTGACTGAACCATTGCTTATCCTTGCTGTAGTGCCAGTAATTTCACCACCAATTGCATTTCCGACTGTAAGATTAGCATTTGCATTGGAAGGAACAAGAGATTGTTGTGCTGCTCCATTTACACCTCTCTTGTTGTTATCCGCCTCATCTATCTTCTGCTTTTGGAGCTTTGCTGATGTGCACCTTGGATAATTCTTCAAACTCTCTGTAGAAAGTCGGAGCCCAATTTATTAATGCAAGAAAATACATACTAGGATCCTTGTATCTTTAAAGATGTACAACTAAATTGAGTTCAAACATGCCATTCATGGTTCTCATAAAATTTTAGCCACGAGCTGATAAAATTACTAGTAAAATGGAACAAAGATGACCACACAAATCACTTTAAAACCCACAAAAGTCATGATGACTTTCTTTTAAGGCATGAATACGGATGTTCATTTTGGTGGATATCCACTTTAAGTCAATCCTCTTTGGACAATTTATTTAACATCAGAAATAATGCAAATAGTTTGGTTGTAAAATTATGTAGTTTAGAATAAACCTGATGTTTTAGAATGAGATGCAGTCGGATTCTCAAGGTGGATATTATTCAAGAAAGTTTCAGCTGTAAGTTGGGATTTCTGATGCAGCACTAAGTCACTAACCAGCTAAGAACATTTTATTTGCACAAGAAATAAAAGAGTAGGTCATTAGTTTATTTGGACCCAGTCTTGTAAGCATTGTACCTATTGCCCCAATCTTCTGTTCCTGGCTAAAATCAATCAAGTCCTTCATGATATTGACAACCTCCGATACCTAAGAGATCAAATGAACAATCAGCCACTTGGATACTAAAGAAGGGATCTGCCATGCAGGACACCGAAAATAACTTTCACATAATCCTCACCTTCAAGCACCAGATATATCTTTTGGAAAATCCCAATTCATCCATAGATTGCAACTCCAAATTTCTTGCTAGCTGACAACTTTTTGCTGCAAACCTACCAAAACAAGAAAACCATGCATCACATAAGCAAGAGAATGCATTTACATCATAATAAATGAACATGATTGGAAAGACTAAATAAAATAAAAAGCACCGATTATCAAATGTCATCTTAATATGCTATATTAATTTGGTACAAACTGATGTGGCATTAGATCATGGAAGCATTTTGCTAATGCTATTTTCCATTACCAGCTGAGCAGTCTGCAGGTACTGGTCTGACCAGAACTTAATCTTTAGTGAGTATATTTCAAAACCAACTATCTAGATGTGTTCAAAACTTGCATCTATTTTAAAAATTCTAGATGCCACAAGTTTCACTCACATATTGCATATGGCTTGAAAATCATGCTTTGGAACTGCAGAGCTATTATTTTCAATTACAGCTGCTTGATATTTTTTGGCCACTTGAAACAGTTGTTTAACCTGAAAAACAATACACCAGAAAGTTAAAATATTGTAAGCAAATCAGTTATGAAGTGTATAATTATCACATATAGTAGAATGATAACCAAGCAAGTACAGCATGCAAATGCAGCAACTAATCTTGCAGCAACCTAACTGGCAACTTATCTTAGCATATTTGCAAAAAATCTTTCACCGGACTTAGGCAAACAACATTAATATACAGTAAAAGGTCCATTCAGAAAGGCTAATGAATTGATTCGTCAAGGATCTAAAATAAAAGATTGTTCTAAGTTACACAAGCAATGCTTATAGGGAATCCACTACTAGAAAGAAAAGGAAGATCTCCAAGAGATTTTAGTGGGAGCAGATTCAGAGAGGAAAAAGAGAAGTTACTGAAACATCAATTAACAACTTCCTGATACTATCATGTCATCTAAATAGTTAAGAGAATAAAATCTGCTGAAACGAAGTAAGTTCATGAGAAAGACAGGTTTTTCTTACTTTTAGGTTGTTCATAATATTATCAAGAAGATAGATGGAATAAGCACGATTACAGTTGGACTAAATACCTGAGGTGCTAGCAGTCTACGAGAGAGAAACTCTTCATGTTGTCGACTACAAAATTCCCAAGATAATATCTGTAGCAGTACCAAGAAATAGACCAAACAGAAAATGAGGAAAAAAGGAGACCTGATAAGCAAGCTTCCAGTCCAAGAAAAAAGTATTTATTCCATAAATTTTGGAACCTTCAGTTCTGGTGTAAATACTATTCGAAGTTGTCCCTTACGAACAATGCGTAGATGTTCATAAACAGTTTCTTGAACAGCTTTTTCATACTTCAATACCATATTCCCAGAAGACAACCAGTACTCATGGGGGGCATCAAGTAACATAGTTTCATCAACAACACCATGGTCAAATTTAGTTTGAAAAAGTCGAGGAAGTACTTCACAAGTAGCTTCTAGAGAACATTATTAAACAAGATCTTAGCAAATCCATAACAGTAATCAGACTTCAAAAGAAATAAAGATTGATGAATTCATACACAAAATATTTCAATACTTGCTATTAGATAGTAAAAGATGAAACACAGTATCCATAATACATTTTGCATGTAAAATAGGATCGTAAAGAGGTTCCAACAAATTCCATGCACATGTTGTAGTTCATTAAGAACTTTCTAATGTTTATCGTTAGGATGGCACTTGGGGCTTGCTCGCAAGTGATGAAGTCCAAAATTTCTATACCTGGGTTCAAACAAGTATTAAAGAGGTCAGAGAATTCTAGTGATAGTTGTGTATTTTGGTACGATGGTTCAGTCCAAAAGTTTATGCTGAAGCCATTTCCAACTCTGTAGTCAATGCTTATTGTAAAATTTGGTTCTGCACCAACTATTCTAAAAGTTTAAGCCATTAAGAAATGAATCAATTTATATATTATATCCTTAACACACCCCCTCACATGTGGGAAGGCAAAGTGGACTACACTAGCCCAAGTCCAATACGTGTACTAACTTAATTTAATTAGGGGTATTTTCTTTCATGGGTAGGATTCAAACTCAAGACCTCTGTTTCTCATTCCATGTTAAATACAATTTTCACTTTTCATACATAATACTCATTTATAGGAGTTGCTACCGCTTAGACACCTTCCAACAGTAGTGGTCGAATCTTGATTGGTTCTCGGCGCCAAGGGTAGTAACCCCAAGGCATCCATCTACCTTTGCACTTGCAATCTTTTGTCAATTGCTTTAATGATCCACTTTGGCACTCGAAGCATGGAGAGGAAATAGCCTCAAAGCGAGCTGAGAACATTATTGATGTCAAAGAGTGGGGAAAGAGAATCAATTTTGGTAGCCCCCTTCTCCCAACATATATATAAATGGGATATTTGCATATAGGTACATGGAGATAGCATAAACATAATTAAGTCCCTGTCTAACACTCCCCCTCAAGTTGGGGCAAAAATGTCATGCAAAACTTGTTACAAATGTAACTTATTCTAGGACCTCTTAGCGATTTACTCAGCATATCAGCTAGAATCATTAGAGCTCACAAATGACATGACTATCCCCTTGACTGCACTTTTTTTTTGATAAAGTGACAAACAATTTCATGAAAAACTAGATTAGAGGCAATATGCATGATAGCCTAATTATCCCAAAACAACTTCATTGGTTCCATTTGGATGATTCCAAGCTCTCTCATCAACCATGGCCAGACACCACCTCAGATCAGATAGGGCATATGAGATAGTCTTAGGAATAGAAATAGTAGAAATGGAAGTGATAAAAGCATATTATTCGGGTGATAAGTTATCGTAGCAAACAAAGTGGGATAAGGGATAAGAAGTAGAACACTTTCTCTCTAGTTATCAAGATAGAGAAGACTGCCTCTATCTGCCTACTTCTTATACTTGTATCAATCTCTGGTTGGACACTTCATCAACTAGACATCAAGAATGTCTTTTTACGGTGATCTTGATGACGAAGTTTATACGGAGCAACCTCCAGACTTGTTGCTTAGGAGTCTACCTTGGTTTGGAGGTTGAAGAAGTGTCTCTTTTTGTTTTGAAATCATCTCCATGTGCGTGGTTTGGCAAGTTTAGCTTTGATACCATGTGAAAGTGTGGGGAAAGAGAATCAATTTTGGCAGCCCCCTTCTCCGAACACATAAAAATGGAATATTTACATATAGGTACATGGAGATAGCATAAACATAATTAGGTCCCTCACTAACAATTGAAGAGGACCATGCTTTCTAGAAAGTGAGATTATCGTTCTTTTAGCTTAATACCCTGTCAATAGGTTGAGTGGATGGTTGGATGTCATATGCTAGGAAGTTTACATAGAAATTGGCAGTGATAAGATCTACAAGCATGCCCACGGTGCGAGGCTTCACATAGTTGACCTCTAAGCCCATAGTTATTTCAAAACAATACAAAGGATGTTTGAGGTTTGCTATGTGGTTGGTTGTGAGAGAGGAGAAAATTGTAACACCATCAGTATTGCGGATTTTTAGGATAGAGGAGTTCTGGCTGGTTGATATTCCCCTGATTAAATTTGAGATTTCCACTTTACTCAGCAGCTTTGATAGGATATCCATAACAAGGATGAAAAGGTAGGGGAGATGATATCTCCCTATCATAGCGAATCTCAGGCACACCATTTAACAGAAACCTTTCCCTCTTTTGAAGAGAACATAAAGCGTATGCCAAACACCCCTAAGAACAAGTATTCAAGACTTCATCTGAAAATTAAAAAATGATTTCATAGTACTTGTAAATTAACAATCTGAGGTTCGCTACACACATCCTCCTATAAATTATCTTTTGAATGTAATGTGGTCCAAAGCATTTTTCATATACAAGACTCTTCTGAACTCTAAGCTTTACCTTTGCACTCCTGTGCAATAAACTGAGGCTTACAAGGGACTTTCCATGCATGACTTTATGTAATTAGTACTGCATTAGTTCTTAACACAATTCATTTAATATCATTACTATGACTTTTTCCCAAACAATTGACATATTTTTTTTGGTAGAATCGCAGCTCTTACGAAAATGGCCTAATGAAGTTGCTTTACATTGAAGCAACGGTTAGTCGTGTGAAGTCCCTATGAAGTCTGCATGCTCCAAGGTAATTCAGCAAAACTTGACATCCTTAATATGACAGGTATGTATTTTCATGTAAGATAGTTAGGAGCGCAGACCAGCAAATAAACTGGCAATCCCAGTTGGACAATTTCTACAACCTGTACGTACATCTACCTGAAGCAAATTATAATATGAATCACCTCTTTCGTAAAAAGGAAAATCAGTTGTAATGAGTAATGACAAAGAAGTTATATTAATAAATACATGAATTTAATGGAGAACTTATTTTTTGCAAGTTGTTGATGAAAGAGACTTGTATTTATCAAGAGAAATAAGAAATACAAGTTAACAAAGGGGGAGAGAGACAAAAGTACGAAAGATACAAATAAGATACAGGAGCTGAAAATAAAAATATCGTCAATGACTCATCAACAAGTTTTTTTTGCAAGTTGAACTTAATGCAAAACTATATCTATTATGAATGGAGTATATTCCAGAATCAAAGAAACTACACATTAATCAGCATCAGTAAAGATGGTTGTACTTACCGAATCCCTTTCCATGTTTAGAACCACAGATGTCGCATTGCCATGCACCCTACAATAGAAAAAGGATGAAGAAAGAATACAAATTACAGAGTACAGGAAAATTACCTTGTTATGTGGATATAAATATAATTTTCAAAACTGATACATTTCGTGTTCTTTTTTAGATACAGAGTATTGAATATGATATTTTTCAAAGATTGAAGTCCATTTCAGTGACCTTACTTGAACAAAGTCAAGTAGTTCATATAAGGCAAATGTGCTTGATAACCATGAAAATGAAGTATAAGAAGATGGTTCTGTTCATCAATACTATATAGTTTTTGTCAAGTAGACATCTTTTTGGTCAAACCTAAATAAATTATCATCAATAAAAACATACAATCAGGAAACTTGAGTTTTTGTCAGACGGGTCTACTTGACCCTCCCCGTTTTACTCAAGAAAAAGGAAGCTTTAGTTTTTAGTGAGAGAAATTTGGTCCTTCAAGGAGTAGGGCATAGATTTCACAAAATATGAAAACTTTGGAATATTTATATGGTATGGATTTCACAAAATATGAGAACCTTGGAATATTTATATCTATAAATACAATCCACATTCTTATCCTAATTCAGTAGCTGCATCATAATCAATAGATTAAAATCCTAATTTTGCATCAACTTCTAATTTTATTTTATAACTTGTACTGCTCCTTTTGCAGATATACAGAGAAAAATTGCATTCATCATCCAATTACATGAATATGAATAAATTGATTTTCTCCATAAAACAAGCAATAAAAACCTACCAAAGACAACTGTGGGAAAACGTCAAACACATTGTCAATATCATACAAGGAGAAACACCACCTTTTCTTGGCTTGTAGTGCAAAGTATTCAGCTACAAACTTCCTCCAATATAATATGGAGCTAACCTACATGCAGAAGAGATACTATTAGAACACCTACCAAGTTGCTGGAGTGATACAGGGTGAGTCCTCTGAGCATATCAGATCGCAGTGAGCCTGAAAGAATCAACTCACTTGTGGCCGTTGACGTTGGTGATACATGTATTGCATAAGCCTACGTGCACATGTTCCATTGTCGAGCCGGCGTTTCTTCCAGGAATTCACCGAAGTTCCAGGCTCCTGTTGTCCTAGCTGAGATGTTTCCATTGGTAGCCTTTGGTCTTGCTGCAAAACCCCATCCTGCGTTACGTAAAACCGTCGTTTTTTCTGGTAGCTCGCACCGATGCTCGCCATGCTGTTGCATATCAAGTCAGCAGAAGCAAGCCCGAGAGCATAGGACGAGGAAGATTGTGACGAGCCTCCACCGCAAAATGGTCGAAATGAATCGACATACCTATCCATCTCTGGCCCTCTCAGAAATAGGTCTTCAAATCCTGATTTGAATACCTAATCACGGCAGATTCTATAAAAGGTCCCGCCTTTTTCCTCCCAATTGCATCCTCGATTCAGTAGATGGAATTTGGTGGGGATTAACTCGCAATGTAGATAAACCACGACGACGATGAATTCAAATATCTCCAAATAAAACTAATCGAGAAGAAGAATTGAAAACCTGGATGTAATAGAAAGGATCTGGAAGATAGCATTACAGAATCATAACAATTCAACTCGGTGAAGGATTTGTATATTCATCGGGATAGGAAAAGATCCGTACATCTAACCGATGAAAAATCATGAAAAAGAATCCCCCCATAATAATGGAATGTCGACCAAGAAAATGGTCTGCAGTAATCAAATAGTTCTTCTCTCCTTCATTCTCTCAGCCCTTCTCTCGCGGCGCCGACGAGGCGGGTCCTCTTTCGGGCCGCCGGAACTCGAGGGGGGAGGTGATGATCGGCTGCAAGTGGCAAATATTAGCATTATTCGAATGCACGGGAAGTAAATATTTTATAGTGTTGATTAAATCTCCGCCTCTTTTAATTTATGGGTAATTAAAAGAGGTCACTCCTTCCAAGGTTTAAAATTACATATCAATCCTTTATTTCTAGTTTAATTCCTAGATTATTTGTATTATGCATACTAAACTATTCATATTTTAATAGCAAACTTGACATTAGACTCTTAATTAAAAAGATTAATTACATTGTATATCTTAAATTTTAAGTTACATTTCACTTTTTATTTGTACAAATATTAAATAGTCAAACTTTTATTTTATTTCAATTATATCTCTTAATTAGGAGATATGTTGTTTAAATGCTAATGCGGCACCACACGTGAATCAGTCAAAAAAAATTAAAACATGATAAAATAAATATAAATTTTTCACGTCAGCATACTTAGAATCAATAAAAATAAAATTAATTACATTATATATATTGAATTTTAAAAATTTTCTCAATTATATTCTAATTTTTTTTATTTGTATCAATAAAATACTTCAATTACTATTTTATTGTAATATCATTTTATACTTAACTAGCTATAGTACCCATACTTTGCACGATAAAATTATGATTTTTAAAATAAAAATTTTAAAATTAAATTTTATATTTTAATATATTATTATATATTCTATGATTTTATAAATAAAAAAGTTTGAAATTAAATTTCTATATTTTAATATATTATATATATATAATAGTTTATCGATTTCTTTTTGATATTTTTGATATTTTCTAACGTAATTTTAATTTGAAATTATATAAATTTAGATTTTAAAATAATTTTTAAAATTTTAGAAAAATAACTATTTTAAATTAATTTTTAATTTGAATTTTAAATTAAATTTGTAACTATAATTTAATTTTTTTAATAATTTAAATTTAAATTTTAAATTCAAATATTTGTATACTAGATTTTTAGAAATAAGTTAGCATATTATTATTATATTATAAATGAATTATATTTTTAAGAATAAAATTCGATATTTAATTGAAAGTGAAATCTGCTTAATTTAATGTACTCAAATTTTTTTTAATTAATCACACATATATACGAATGAAAAATAAAATTTAAAATTAAACATGCATAACATAATATATAAGATTTTAAAACTAAACAGACATAATTAATTTGATTCTAATCAAATAAAAATTAATAAAATTTAAATTAAGCATGTTTAGTTAAGACATAACAAAATTCAATATTTCATAAATAGTTATTCAAATTTAAAATTAATGAAATTTAAAATTTTAAAAATTGAGTATGATTAATTGGAAATCAAGCATGACTACATAAATGGATTTGAAAAATTGAAATTAAACATGCATAATTGCAAGAAAAATAAAATTCATGATTAATAAAATTCAAAATTAAATAAAATTTATAAAGTAAATTGAAAGGAAATTAAAATTATTGATTAAAATTGAAGATTTAAAAATTAAGCATATAAAAATAAAAAGATAAGTAGGGTAAAATTTATAAATTAAATTGAAAGGAAATCAAAATTGTTTTATATTAAAATTTATAAAATAAAAAAAATAATTGATAATGAAATTTGCTTAATTAAATGGATGTGAAAATATCAAAAAATTAAATTTGAAAATTTAGAAATTAAATTCCATTAATTAATAAGATTTAAATTAATAAAATTTGAAATTAATATATATTTAAAATATAATAAAATTTGAAATTTATTATACATAACTAAAACATTCAAAATTTTAAACATTAATCATGTTTACTTTAAAATTAAGTCTAATTAATTTAAATATAATTAAAAATTTAAAAATTATGCATACTTAATTGAAACTGAAACCTGTATAATTTAATATTCGAGAAATTTCTAATTAATCATACATAATTATGGAGGAAAAATAAAATTCAAAATTAAACATGTATAATATAATATATAAGATTTAAAAATTAAGCTAACATAATTAATTTAATTATATTCGTATGGAAATTAATAAAATTCAAATTTAAGTATGTTTCATTAAGCAGACATAATAAAATTCGAATCTAAAATTTAATTTACTTTTTTTTAAATTAAAATTTCATAAATAATTCTCAACATTTATAATTAATTAAATTCAAAATTTTTAAAAATTAAGCATTATTAATTGAAGGGAAAATAAAAATTCACCATTTATAAAATTCAAAATTAATTTAATATAGGAATTAATTTTCAAATTATAATTAATTTAATTTGAAAATTTAAAAGTTAAGCGGATTAACGGAAGGGAAAATAAAATTCAAAATTAATTTAATATAAAAATTAATTTAATATAAAAATTAATTTTGAAAATTAAATTGGAGGAAAATTAAAGTAGTTTCATCTAAAAATTAAAGTCGAAGATTTAAAAATTAAGCATATAAAAATAAAAATATAAGTGGGGTAAAATTATAAAAATAAAGGTAAAAATTGAGAGTGTGGGAGAAATTTAGGTGGAAAAAAGTTGTTTCTTGTTTATATATATATATATATATTCCTTTGAGTTTGCCACAAATTTCAGTCTTGATTCTTTTTGAGTCTTAAACGATTTATAAGTTTTGGCGCAATGATTTCAAGTATTTATTATATTCAATTTATTTATATAATCTTAATATTTTAAAATTCTTCACTTGTTACATTTAAGGTCATTAAATGGATAATTTAACTTTCATATCATCTTATTACATATTTATTCCCTACTTATAATATCTAGGGTTAAGGGTGATTTTTGCCTCGTGAAATAATACTTTTCATATATCTTGGCCCTCAAAAAATAATACTTTTCCTAGGGTCTCAACCCCCAAGAAATAGTACTTTTCGGCCCCCGAAAAGTAGCTATATTTCTTGGGGGTCGGCCCCCCAAAGTAAAATTGTATTTCGTAGGGGTTGCGGCCCCCGAGAAATAGTTTTATTTCTTGGAGGTCAGCCCCCCCAAGAAAAGTGCTATTTCCTGGGGTCATGGCTCCCAGAAAATAATTCTTTACTAGGGTTGAAAATGTCAGTACACGTATTTTTTTCTGGGGCCATCGTCGAATATACATTTATTAACGGTATTTTTCCTGGCGACATCTGGGCCTGCTTGGCCCTCGCTAGAACGATTTACTGGGGGCCAAGGCCACTTTTACGGGGGGTTGCGACCCAGGGGAAATGTCACATTTCTTGTAGTGTCTCATCAATTTTTACCCTTACACAAATGAAAACTGTTGAAAAATACTTTTATTTTGGACGGAATATTCAATTGGAAAACAACACTAATGGCGTCCAATCACAAGCCGACACGTAGGACACCAAATGACACACTCTCTCATAGTCAGCAATAAATAATAAAAAGGATTAAGAGAGATTTTTTCTCTCGAACTATTAAAAATGAGGTAAAAATATTCTAAATTTTTTTGATCAATTTTTACTCTTAGATAAACAGAAAATATTAAAAAATACTCTTATTTTGGATGAAATATCTAGCTGACAAGCTAACACGTAGAATGCCGGATGATACTTTTTCTCTCCGTCAATAATAAATAATAAAAAATTAAATTATATTTCTAACATGGGAAATTTTTTAAAATAAGAATATGCACCTTGACACTCAAGATTTAGATTGCACTTGTACGACATTTTCAGATTATTAAATCAATCTTGATTAATTTTCATTGTTTCCTTTAGGGGGCGTTTGGTTACCCGCAAGTGTAAATGCTGTAAAATTTATTTGCATGCAAAAGCAAATGCCCGCAAATAGATTTTGCAGCCTACCGTTTGGTTGCCCGCAAGTAGAGTTGCAACTTCTATTTGCAAGCATTTGGTTGGCCGCAAATGGAAGTTGTAATTATACTTGCAACTTGCAACGTGCAACTTGCATCTTACGAAATTTTTTGGGTCGGGTCGGGCACGAATTTTCTCAAGTCGGGCTGAGCCGGGCCGGGATGGGATGGGCCGAGCATGCACAAATTTATCCGGGCTGGGTACAAACTTTTTCGGGCAAGGCCGGGCACGAACTTTTCGGGTCGGGTCGTGCACAAATCTTTTTGGGCCGGGCCGGACACGAATTTTTTCGAGTCGGCCCGAGCCGGACCGGGCCAGGTTGGGCAGTGCACGAATTTTTTCGGGCAAGGCTGGGCCGAACACAATTTTTTTTTTCGGGCTGGGCACGAATTTTTTTTCTGGTCAGGCCGGGCCGGGCATGAATTTTTTTGAGCTGGGCCAGGAAATGAATTTTTTTAGGCCGGGTCGGGCAGGAATTTTTTCGGGCCGGGCCGAGCACAAATTTTTTTTGGCCGGGAACGAATTTTCTCATGCGGGGTCGGGCATAAATTTTTTGGGCCGAGCCAAGTCAAGATGGGCAGTGCACGAATTTTTTCGGGCAAGGTTGGGCCCGATGCGAATATTTCGGACTGGGCATGAATTTCTTTTCGTGTTAGGTCGGGCTGGGCATAAAATTTTTTGGGTCGGGTCGGGACACGAATTTTTTTGGGCAGGGCTGACCACGAATTTTTTCGGGCAGGGCCAGGCAAGAATTTTTTCGGTCCAGACCGGGCACGAATTTTTTTGGGGCGGGCCGAGTACAAAATATTTTGGGCCGGGTTGGGCACGAATTTTTTGGGGTTGGGCCGTGCACGAATAATTTTGGGCCGGGCAAGGCACGAATTTTTTTGGGTCGGCACGAGTCGGGCAGTGCATAAATTTTTTCGGGCAGGGCTGGGTTAGGCACGAATTTTTTTGGGTCGGGCATGAATTTTTTCGGGCCGGGCCGGGGTACGAATTTTTTTTGGGCAGGGCCGGGCCGACAGTGAATTTTTTCGAGCCAGGCTGAGCACGAATTTTTTCGGGCCTGGCTGAGCACAAATTTTTTCGGGCTAGGCCAGACACGAAATTTTTGAGTCTGGCTGGGCACAAAATTTTTCAGGCCGGGTTGGGCACGAATATTTTTGGACCAAGCCGGGCTGGGACGGGCCGTGCAGTGCACGAATTTTTTGGGTCGGGTCGGACACAAATTTTTTCGGGGCGGGACGGACACAAATTTTTTCGGGCCGGGCCGGGCACAAATTTTTTCGGGCCAGGCTGGACATGAACTTTTTTGGGCCGGGTCGGGCATAAATTTTTTGGGTCGAGCCTGGGACAAATTTTTTCGGGCCAGGCTAAAAACTTAGGCCCGACATGATTTGTCTGACAAATTAATAATTTTTAATTTTTGTATAATACTGAAAATATATTAAAAAAATCTATCAAATGACATCAGATGTAAAATCTGACACTACCATCAGATTCAGCACGCAAAAACCTACAACTTTGATATTTATCTCGTCTTCATCCGACGACTCTACGTCGCCAAAATTAATTATTTTTTAATACTTAAATTATTGCATTTGCCGCCCGCAATCTTGTATTGCGGGCTTTTTGGGCTGCAATTCCACTTGCGGCCCCGCAAATGATATTTGAAATACAAGTTGTAACTAGTAAATGCTGCAAAATAATTTTGCAGCCAACCAAACAAATTTGTTATCTAAATGCTGCAACTAGAGTTGCAGCATTTGTACTTGCGGGCAACCAAACGCCCCCTTAATGGAAAACTTCAGGTGGAGGAAGGCCTGGTATAATTGTACTTCCTTGTGGTGCTGGAAAATCTCTATTTTGCGTTTCTGCTGCCTCTCGCATAAAAAAGAGTTGTCTTTGCTTAATTAGTTACCAATGCTGTTTCCGTGGATCAATCAATCTCCATTTATATATTTGAGATAACATATGTTATTAATGTACACAACAGTTTGATTTTTGGGCTTATTGGTCAGTCTTCCTTCTAGAAGAAACATTATTATTATTATTATTATTATTATTATTATTATTATTACTATTACTATTATTATTACTATTATTATTATTATTATTATTATTATTATTATTATTTGTGTTGCTAAAAATAATATTATTTATGCAGATACCTACTTATTTGAGTGCATTAAATCATTTTGTTTGTTCATGACGAAATCCTTCTTTAAAAGATCTTCTTAAGCAAATTCATTATTCAAAATTTTAGAAAAAGAACTTGATAATTTTTCAGATAGAGCTCATACAAAGTGTTCTGTTCCTTTTCTTCTCACTATCCTCTCTCTTCTTTGCTACTACTTCATCTTTAGCTTCAAAAATGACATTTTCAGCCCCTTTATTTTTTGAGAATTTTAATTTCCAATTTCCTAACATTTTTTGATACATATTCCTTTCTACCATTTTTATTTGAAACAGCCTCCTTTCCTACTTTCACAAAACTTTCCTTACTTACCTATTCTAATTTTTTCTCCACCTTAATTCTGAAACCTAGCCCTATCTACTGAAACATCCATCAACCCTTTGTTTTTTTATAAAGTGAGTCATGAAAGCCGCACAATCTCATTTCATGAGAAAAAAAATGCAGAATACAGAGTTAAAAAAACAAAGTCAAAAATAAAATAAAAACTGTCTCTTGAGGAGACCTATAAGTAGACAGATGAAAGAAACAGAAAACCAAGCATGCATAACAAAGTAAAAATAAGCAATCTAGGAAATTCCTAACCGACTACAAGCCGTCCGCACGAGTACTATTTCTCGACCAAAAGCTCACTGTAGCTGACACAATCTTGTTCAACGGGGGAAGCTTGTTATCAAAAATAGCTTTATTTCTAGCTAGACTGCCAAAGAATCCAGCTCCATACTGCCACAAGCAACTTGTGATGCTTCATAACCTTGATAAACACCATTTCTGAGCTAGGAGGAAGAAAAAAAGTAACAGTTCCACAAGATAACAAGAATAATCACCACCCCTCAATCGTTTTGTGACATAGTTGGTACAGGTGCGTAGTAGTTTCATCTTCCTGTTCACAAAAAATGCATAAACTATCATTAATCACGATGCCGAATTTTATAAGCCAGTCTTTGGTGCTTTATGTAGCACAGAAATAGAAATGGGAAACGTGACATGACACGAAACGAAATGAGGAAACATTAATTTTAAAATATATAGGACACGAAAACATTGGGGAAATGTTAAATTAAATATTTTTTTATAATTAATATAATATAAATAATGTGTAAAAATATAAAATATATATATATATTTTTGTAATTTTAGCAATCTCGTGTACCAAAATAAAATACTAAACATTGTTACCAAAACATTTAAACATTATAACTTCATCATTATTAAATAAACAATAAAGACAAAATAATCACAATATCTAATCGCAAAATCATAAAATAAACTTACAAAGTTTAGTTGATTCTTTAACAAAGTAAGGTATTTATTTAATTTTAACCCGATTTTTCTTTGATTTATCAGTTCAAAAAATAATTTTTTCGGATTTGTTTCCTTATCAAAAATACGAACGAAGAAAATTTTGATTTTTTTGATTTTTATTATTATCAGAAACGTCCAAAGTTTCTTAGATGTATTGACCAGGTATCCCTCGTCTCCGTGTTCGAAACGTTTCGGACACGAAAACGGAAGCCTTCCTAGCATTTTCGTGCTTCAGTGTTGGTGGGTAACCTTCCTTTTAAAAGTAACCACAAGTGAATTCTCATCTTGAGAGGGCAATTGATATTACAAAGCAGTCTTGCATATCTATTATTGATGTCATGATTCTTTAACACTCGATATAACGAAGACGTTGAGAATGAGCCTGAACTGGACCATCTCCACCTAAGCTGATCCACTTCCTCACTAAGATGAGGTCGACCGATTAAACAAGTAGCACTAGTGCTTGAGCATGCACTATAGGACGGGACCAAAACGCCGGACCAGGGGTAACAAGAAGCTCCAAAAACTCCTTGACTGATATACGTTTGTTCGTGTGGGCCGAATAAAGGTCCGAAAAGCACGTAGAGAGCTTCCAATTTAAAAGCCAACTTTAGTTCCAAAAACTTGTATCGTCTCGCCTCCCAATTATTTTTTCAATTCCAAGCGAGAATGTAATACTCGCTAAAAAAAATTAATAATATTTTTGCGTGTATTGATTTTAGTGGGTTGATCGTGACGAGCAACGACGCGTGCGGAGTGAGCGGTAGCGCGAAACTTGAGGTGAGACCCTTGCACCTTGGAATTTCCCTTAATTATGACTTTATTGATGTGCAAAACATAAGTATTTGGATTAGAGTAGGTTCTGAGTGGAGTCCGACAGTCGAACTGGAACTAGATTCGAACAAGAAATGAGCGAGATATAACTATTTTGGTGAACCACTTGAAGGGGGAGGACAAACTTATAATTTGGCATGAATTAATTAAAATATAAAAAGAAAACACATGGGACTGTACGACTACAGTAGCCACACGGAACCCAATGCGCTAGGGAGAGGAGGGGCAGCGACCAAGCAAAGGGAGGAGAGGGATTTATCCGGTCGAAGTTCGCGAGTTTGTCGAAATCGAGTACCGTGAGGCCCTCAAGATTCTTCTTCCTCTCTGATCTTCTTCTCTAGTGAGTGGATCCTCCCTAAATCTCTAGAAATCATGATTAGGGCTATCGGGTGTGGTTTTTGAAATCGAGGTCTTGGCCTTATGCTTGGATGGAGGAGCAGTCTTGATAGTGTCAGAATCGGGTGCGTTGGTGGCCCACTTGAGAGTGCAGTCGTCGTTGGTTGACATGTTGCGGACAGCGCAGGAGGAGGATGCCTTTTGTGAACTCACTAAGGATCTGGTCAGGAGAGAAGATGCAGATAATGGGTTCAGTGTGGACTCAGAGAGCGTCCTGAGGTTTAAGAATCAGATTATGATGCCATATATGGCCGAGGTTCGCAGGCAGGTGGTGGAGATGGCTCATTGATCCACCTACACTATGCATCCGGGAGCCACGAAGATGTACAGAGATCTCAGACAAAACTATTGATGGAAAGGCATGAAAAAAGAAGTGGTCGAGTTCGTGTCTAAGTGCTTAGTGTGCCAGCAGGTGAAGGCTGAGCATTTGAAGCTAGCAGGGTTGCTCCAGAACTTAGGGTACCAGAGTGGAAACGAGAGAAGATAACCATGGATTTTATGACTAGGTTGCCAAAGTCCGGGAAAGACAATGATTCTATCTGGATAGTGGTGGATCGCCTAACCAAGTCATCGCACTTCATACCAATTAGGACGACCTTTTCAGCCGAGCAGTATGCAAGGTTGTTTTTGGATCTGATCGTCGTTTATCATGGAGTTCCAGTTATGATTATCTCAAATCGGGGCACTCAGTTCACAACTCAATTTTGACAGTCCTTTCAGGAGGCGATGGGCACTTAGGTTCGGTTCAGTACCGCATTGCACCCTCAGACAGATGGTCAGTTATAGCGAACTATTCAGATGCTGGAGGATATGTTGAGGGCATTTGTCTTAGACCTGGAGGGAAATTGGGAGAGGCACTTATCTCTGATTGAGTTTGCTTATAATAACAGCTACCACAGCAGCAATGGGATGGCCCCCTTTGAGGTGTTGTACGGGCGGAGATGCAGATTGCCTGTAGGCTGGTTTGAGGCAGGAGATTCCCTTATGATGGGACTTGATCTGGTGGAAGAGGCTGAGGAAAAGGTGAAGCAAATCAGAGAGAGTCTGTTAGCATCTCAAAGTCGCCAGAAGATGTATGCTGATGGAAAGGCCAGGGAGGTAGAGTTTGCTGAAGGGGAAATAGTGTTCCTCAAGGTGTCCCCTATGAAAGGGTGGTGAGGTTTGATAAGAAAGGAAAGCTAAGCCCTAGGTGTTTGCTAGCCCTAGGGTGGTAATATCCTAAATATTTTTTTTTTTTTTTCTGTTTTGTGTGTTTGCTAGCCTAGCGGACTAGTTCGTGGTAGAGCCGAGTCGACTCATGGTCCAGAGCGAGCTTGCGAGCTCGGGTAAGTAGAATATAAATTTTTGAATTTATGAAATTAGGCTTGAGTGGTTGACATTATTTAAATTGATGTTGTGTGTGTATAGTTATTAATTATGTTCATGTGGGTGCATTTAATTAAATGCTTATGATTTATTTTGTATTAAATCAAGACTAATTAAATTAATTAAGTCTATCGGATAAGCGGATTGGATTTGGCTTAAGGTGGATGCGGGTTTGGATTTAGGTTAGAGGGGTTAGGGTTGATAAGGAAGTATAAAACCCCCTCCCCTTGGTTGTGGCTCCAATTTTTGGAGCCACCCAAATTTGTGAGAGAGGAGAACCAGCCGCCAAGCCAGCCAACAGCCGGCCCTCCCCTTTTCCCCCTTGGAGCCGCCGCCTGTGAGCCAAGCCGTTGAGCCGCCTGCCTCCTTTCCTCCCCTCTTCCTCTCTTCTTTCCCTTTGGAGCAGAGTCAATAGGAGCCAGCCGAGCCAGCCGAGCCACCCTCTTCTTCCCCTCTCTCCCTCTCTTCAAGTCAGCGGCTTGGAGTGAGCCGCCACCTTGCTTTCTCTTCTTGGGGTTGAGCCGCCGGATTTCGAAGCCGAAATCGGAGGCCGTCGATTGGATTCTCATATCCAATCCCTTCCTTAATTAGGTGAGTGGTTTTATCCCTCCTATTCGGGTTTTCTTCGAATTTTTTTGAAGTTGCCTTGAAGATTCTTGATCTTGATGATATTTTTTTGTATTCTTGAGATAAAACCAATCTCCTTGATCTCTTGATTTAGGGATTCTATATATATATGCTAGTTTTTATTTAGTGAAAATTATGAGATTGTATGCATGATTGGCATGATAACATGAATCTATGATGTTGGAAATTTAGGGAATTAATTCTGTAAAATTCGGATTTTATTTCATGAGGTGCTGGAAATTTCAGCTTTCTGAAATTTATATGTTGTTTGTTGAATCTGGGCTGATTTTTGATTTCTCTGTTATTATGTGCTTAGATCTCTGAACATAGTCATGTAACCTATTGTTTCAACCAGAAAATATAGTTTGGAAACATAAGACACACTTTGGAGACTAGATTCGGGTTAGACACAGTAGTTTTGGGCAGAACAGTAACCTAAAACAAAACCATAATTGAGATGATCTAAATTTTAATTATATAATTAAAATTGGGTTAAGGGTGAGCATAATCTGTTATGAACTAACATATAAGGCATTCATAAAATAAAACCACACGTGTTCATGACATTACGGGTCTAAGGGATAGGGGTCGGGTTTGGACTGTTGAGATGCTTCATAATGAGGACACCCCTAGGACACCATAGGAGAATCTTGACTTGGTCTTGATGCGTCATTTCCTTGAGAATGATGGAGCGGCTCAATTTGGAGCCAGGTTACAGGCTACGCCCGGGTGGTTGGACACTAAAATTCCCAACCTGCAGAACAAGTTCAGAGGGTCTTTCCTGATTGTTCTGGTTCAACTTCGTGGGATAAGTTCGGAGGGCCTTTCCCGATTATCCCCGAGGTGGTGTTAAGGAGTAAGTTCGGATGGACTTTCCCGATTGCTCCTATGATATCTTAAAGGGGCAAGTTTGGATGGGCGAATCCCGATTGTCCCTGCGCGTCTCATCGAGCAAGTTCGGAGGGCTTTTCCCGATTGCTCCCAAGTTTTTGTCTACTAGGATAAGTTCGGATGGCCTTCCTGATTATCCTAGTATGTGCTGTTGCCTTCGGGCATGGTAGGGCTTCAGCCCGATGCACTTCTTTTGTTGGTGATGTTGCCTTCGGGCATGGTAGGGCTTCGGTCCGATGCACCTCTTTTGTTGGTGATGTTGCCTTCAGGCATAGTAGGGCTTCAGCCTGATGCACTTCTTTAGAGAGTTAGATGCCGTGGGCATGGGTGGCTTGTTGGCTTGGTAGCTAGTCACACCTTTGTGACTTTGCCTTTTTAGAGATAGAATTTATTTATGTTATCTCTGTGTTTATTTGTGAGTGTGGATAAAACTACTCGCTGAGTTCTTTGAACTCACTCGTTGTCGTTTGATTTCTGTTTTGCAGAGCTTGACCGATGAGGTGGGTTGGATGCACTTGGCGTCGCTGGAGGGCAGAGGAGCCGCTGGATCTCATAGCAGTCCTAGTTATGGTCGTAGTCGAGTCTTTTGATAGTTGTCATGCACTTGTATTAGCTTGATTTGGAGTGTAGCCCTGAGGGCATTTATGTTATTCATTTCAGATTTTATTTGATTGAACTTTTGAACTGTTGAACTTAATCGTATTTCCGTATTTTTCTTTACTTCTGAGTTATTAAACTAAACTTGGTGTTGGTTCTCTTTTTTCTTAAAATAAAACTTATTTTTTCTTTCCGTTACATTATCTGTTTTGGCATGTGCATGGGTTAGGCTTCCCGGTATAGGCACGTATACCCTGGCCGATCACGTGACCTTGAGTTGGGGTGTGACAAAGTTGGTATCAGAGCATATGGTTCGGTCTGACTATGACCTAGAGTTGTCACCGTATAGAGCATTGCTAGCATGTCAATATACGATAGGGGTATGCTTTGAGATCAATGGGCTAAGTCTGCACCTCAGCGCGACTTGTGGTTTAGTTTGCAAAACATTGGGTGAATTCAATTGCTTAATCTTGAATTTTTTTCTTTTTTGGTGTTTCCAGATCGATGGAGGCCTTTGATGCCATAAGGAGCGGTAGTGATAGTAACTCCACTTATCGTCGAGGCCGAGGCCGAGTCGGGGGCCGGGGTCGAGGGAGACCACCGCAGGCCCGGGACGAGGTGGGACCAGATCCCATGGTTGTGCAGCTACATGCCTGATTGGCAGAGCTGACAGAGGTACTCCGTAGAGAGCAGGAGCTGAGGCAGCAGCCACCGCCAGTACCGACAGCACCTGCAGTACCAGAGGTGGTTCAGTCAGTAGCACCAGTGGTCAGAGTCCCCAGAGCGCATTCCTATGCAGATTTTGTTGCATTCAGGCCACCAGAGTACACAGGGATAGATCAGCGGGTGGAGGTCACCAATTTCCTAGGAGATTGGTATGAGTTGTGCAGGGAGCTTGATTGTTCTTCGGAGATGACTGCTCGACTGATTGGGTTGCAGTTGAGAGGACCGACCAAGGATTGGCTCCATACTTGGAGGGACCTCCGAGCAGCAGATGCACCACCCCCTACTTGGGAGGAGTTTAGAGCTGCTATGGTGGAGAAGTACCTACCGATGAGCGTCCAGGATAGGCGTGCAAAGGAGTTCGAACTACCGCGTCAGATGGGTAGCATGTTAGTGACAGACTACGAGATGGAATTCACACACCTCTCGAAGTACCATCCCACTTTGATAGCCACAAAGACCGCCAGAGTTAAGAGGTTTGTTGAGGGACTGAGGCTGCAGATTGCCAGATTGATCCATTACATTGAGGAGACTTCATTTGCCAAGGTCGTTGATGAGGCGCTCCGAAAGGAGGCACTGGTATCGACAGACATGCTTGATGGTCCTCAGAAGAAGAAGTTTCGGCCCCAGCATTCAGGGGGTCGGCCAGCTCATTCTGAGGGTACTCCCAGGGTAGTGGATCCGTCGCAAGGCGGAGGTCATAACAGTTCCAGAGTTTCGGGACCAGGAGCGTCATATGGAGGACCGCACCGGAGATTTGGGCCACCGTAGTGTAACTGATATCCCCGGAGGCACTAGGGGACTTACTGGGGACGGTCAAAGGGATGTTTTAGCTGTGGGCAGTCTGGACACTTCAGAAAGGATTGTCCTAATAAGGGTAATCAGCAACCTAATCAGACCAGATGAAAGGCACTGATGTCAGTGGGTTATGTAGCTCAGATGGGTTAGACTCAGGGAGGAGGCCAGCGAGCTGGTGGTTCAGAGAGGCCTGCTGCATGGGTGTTTGCTATGAACCAAGAGCGTGCTGAGGCGTCCAGGGCAGTGGTGTCAGGTAATATTATGGTTGGGTCTGCCATTGCTTATGTCTTATTTGATCCGGGTGCTACGCACTCTTTTGTATTTGCCTTGTTTGCTGCTAAGTTGTCAGAGATATCTTTTGTGCTTGAATTGCCCCTTGTGGTGTCTATGCCTACGAGCGTTTCTGTGATGGCAGAGACAGTCTTTCGAGACTGCGAGGTTGTCATTTATGGGCATGTGCTGATGGCCGATTTGACACTCCTGCCGATGTTGGAGCTTGATGTGATATTGGGCATGGACTAGTTGGCGGACCATTTTGCCTCAGTGGATTGCAGGTCTAAGACTGTGACCTTCAGTAAGCCCGGGATGCCCCAGTTTACCTTCCAAGGTGAGGGAAGGGGTGAGCCGTTAATGGCGATATCAGCTCTTAAGGTCTAGAAGTTACTTTTTGGCGGGTGTCAGTCATTTTTGGCATTTGTGTCAGTGGCAGAGGAAGGTGGAGGTGTGGCCAGAGACATCGAGAGGATGCTTGTAGTATGCGGGTTCTCTGATGTATTTTCGGAGGAGTTGCCAGGGTTACGTCTAGAGAGATAGATTGAATTCTATATTGATTTGCAGCCATGGGTGAAGCCGATCTCCATTCCTCCGTATCGGATGGCACCAGCTGAGTTGAGGGAGTTAAAGTCTCAGTTGTAGGAGCGGCTTGATCTGGGTTTCATTCACCCCAGTGTTTCGCCTTAGGGTGCTCTAGCACTCTTTGGTAAAAAAGAAGGATGAGTCCATACGGATGTGCATTGATTATCAACAGCTTAACAAGGTAACAGTGAAAAATCGGTACCCGTTGCCCAGGATTGATGATTTGTTTAATCAACTTCAGAGAGCGCAGTGGTTTTCTAAGATTGACCTGCGGTCAGGATATTATCAGTTGAGGATTCGGGACAGTGACGTCCCTAAGACTGCTTTAAGGTCAAGGTATGGGCACTTTGAGTTCCTAGTGATGTCTTTCAGGCTGACTAATGCACCCGCAGCATTTATGGACCTGATGAACCGAGTGTTCAAGGAATACATGGATAAGTTTGTGATTGTGTTCATTGATGACATTTTGATTTATTCCAGTAGCAGGGAGGCGCACGCTGAGCACTTGAGGATAGTTCTGGAAACGCTCAGGAAGCACAGATTGTATGCCAAATTCTCCAAGTGCGAGTTTTGGCTGAAGAGCGTGGGGTTTCTTGGTCATGTGGTGTCCAAGGAAGGAATAAAGGTGGATCCTGCAAAGATAGAGGCGGTTCAGAACTGAAAGAGGCCGATTAATGTTTCAAAGATCCATAGTTTTCTGGGGTTGGTAGGTTATTACAGGAAGTTTGTCGAGAATTTCTCCAGGATTGTAGTGTCATTGACCCGCCAGACCCAGAAGAAGGTCAAGTTCGAATGGGACAGTAAGTGCGAGGAGAGCTTTCTAAAGCTCAAGGACCGTTTGACGTCGGCACCAGTTTTAGCAGTTCCCTCGGGTTTAGGAGGTTTTGTTGTTTATTGTGATGCCTCCCGAGTCAGCTTGGGTTGTGTGCTGATGTAGAATGGTAGAGTGATAGCCTATGCCTCCAGGCAGTTGAAGGTTCATGAGAAGAATTACCCAACCCATGACCTTGAGCTGGCAGCGGTGGTGTTCGCATTGAAGCTGTAGCGTCACTACCTATATGGCGAGGCTTGTGAGATATACACTGATCATAAGAGCCTTCAATATTTGCTTACCCAGAAGGAGTTGAACCTGAGGCAGAGAAGATGGCTGGAGCTATTGAAGGACTATAACTGCACGATCATGTACCATCCAGGGAAGGCTAATGTGATAGCGGATGCCTTGAGCAGGAAATCTATGGGCAATTTAGCACATTTGGCGGTCAAGAGGAGGCCGTTGGCTCAGGAGTTGGCATTATGCTTGGATGGAGGAGCAGTCTTGATAGTGTCAGAATCGGGTGCGTTGGTGGCCTACTTGAGAGTGCAGTCGGCGTTGGTTGAGATGTTGCGCGCAGCGCAGGAGGAGGATGCCTTTTGTGCACTCAATAAGTATTTGGCCAGGAGAGGATATGCAGATAATGGGTTCAGTGCGGACTCAGAGGGCGTCCTGAGGTTTAAGAACCAGATTGTGGTACCAGATATGGCCGAGGTTTGCAGGCAGGTGCTGGAGATGACTCATCGATCCACTTACACTATGCATCCGGGAGCCACAAAGATGTATTGAGATCTCAGGCAGAACTATTGGTAGAAATGCATGAAAAGAGAAGTGGCCGAGTTCGTGTCTAAGTGCTCAGTGTGTCAGCAGGTGAGGGTTGAGCATTTGAAGCCGACAGAGTTGCTCCAGAACTTAGGGGTACCAGAGTGAAAATGAGAGAAGATAACCATGGATTTCTAGATTGGGTTGCCAAAATCCGGGAAAGGCAATGATTCTATCTGGGTAGTGGTGGATCGCCTAACCAAGTCATCGCACTTCATACCAGTCAGGGCGACCTTTTCAGCCGAGCAGTATGCGAGGTTATTTTTGGATCGGATCGTCACTTATCATGGAGTTCCAGTTATCATTATCTCAGATCGGGGCACTCAGTTCACGGCTCAATTTTGGCAGTCCTTCCAGGAGGCGTTGGGCACTCAGGTTCGGTTCGGTAGCGCATTTCACCCTTCGGCAGATGGTCAGTCAGAGCGGACTATTCAGACGCTGGAGGATATGTTGAGGGCATGTGTCTTAGACCTAGAGGGAAGTTGGGAGAGGCACTTACCTCTGATTGAGTTTGCTTATAATAACAGCTACCACAGCATTAGGATGGCCCCCTTTGAGGTGTTGTACGGGCGGAGATGCAGGTCACCTGTAGGCTAGTTTGAGGCAGGAGATTCCCTTATGATGGGATCTGATATGGTGGAGTAGGTTGTGGAAAAGGTGAAGCAAATCAGAGAGAGGCTATTAGCAGCTCAAAGTTGCCAGAAGATGTATGCTGATGGAAAGGCTAGAGAGGTAGAGTTTTCTGAATGGGACATGGTGTTGGCCTAAGGTTTTCTACCTTGGTCTTAATCTCGATTTTGATGATAACAAACATGAAACTAATGTTTCATTGAGAAATATTTTCAAATTCCACATCAATTAGCTCGTGATGTCCTAGATCAAAAATATTGAAGGAATCAAAAAATCGAAAGGACTCTGATCATTGCATTTGGGTTCATCGTGGAAATCTCTCGAAGATCGATGTGTGCACCAAAGACGTCTTGGTCGAGTCTAAAGAACACATGGAAACCTCTTCAAGTTGACGCACGTTGAAAGCCGGAACCCGAAAATGAACCGCGTAAGAAGAAGGCTAAAAAAATCAAGTTCAGCCTACGTTCGGTCAACCGATCGGTCTACCGAATGATGTTAAAAATTGGTAGTAGCCAATTCGTTCAACCGGTCGGTCGATTGAAGATGGTTAAAAAATGGTAGTGGCTACTTCGGTCGACCGGTCGGTCAATCGACTGAGGCCAAAAATTAGCAGTGCCTACTTCGGTCGACCGGATAGCAGAGGAGCTAAAACGTGACTCATTCGGTCGACCCTCCGGTCGACCGAACAGAGCGATAGAAGCACAAAAAGCCAGCAGTCGCTGGGCGGTCGATCGACGATCGATCGGCAAGAGACCGAACGACATCCAATGGGCAAAAAATGTCCGTTGAGGAGCCATTCGGTTGAGGGGTTATAAATACCCCTCATCTAACTTCTTTAATCTTGCTCAACAACCAAGATAAGCATTCAAAAGAGAGTTTTGTGCCTTCTAGAGATTGATTGACTTGCGCTCGCTTCTCCGATCAATGACTTCTCAAGCGCTCATCTTCCCTCAACTCGGGCTTCGATTCGAGCTTAACGTCTTGGTGATTTGGAGGCTTTGAAGGCTTAGAAAAGAGCATTTGGTCTTGGTTTTATTCTTAAGCTATTTTCATTGTAATTTTAATTATTATTTGAACTTGTTTTCATTGGATTTGAGATTGTGAAGACCTAGGTTGTTAGGTCTTAAAATTGGGTGGTTGCCTTTGTATTTGAGGCTTAATTCCACCGGTGTAAACTTAGTTTACTAGGATTAGTTGAGTTGTCCCTTAGGTTGAGGTGGAAGAGTGCTCTCGGTAAGAAGACGAAGACTTCTGGATGTGGAAGTGCCTTAGGTTGAGAGCGAGACTTTTCGGATCAAAGTCCTTATTGTAAGAGAAATAAGATTAATCTAGTAAAGTTTAGTTTGGAAATCCTAAGCGGGGTGCTTAGGTACTAGAGTAGGCATTAGGGCCGAACCACTATAAATAACTGTGTTTGCATTGTCTCTTTTGAGTTTGCTTAATTTCCTTACTTATTGCTTCCGCATTGAATATTAGAATTGGGAATTGCCTAAGTTGTAAGAAATGATTAAAAATGGACTTAAGCGATAAGATTTAGTTGACATACTATTCACCCCCCTCTAGTGTGACCATTTCACCCAACACATGGTGTTCCTCAAGGTGTCCCCTATGAAAGGGGTGGTGAGGTTTGGTAAGAAAGGAAGGCTAAACCCTAGGTTTACTGGGTCATTTCCTATTCTCAGGCGTAGGGGAGCCGTGACCTATGAGTTGGCCCTACCTCCTAGTATGGACCGAGTACATCCAGTATTCCATGTCTCTATGCTGAAGAGGTATATTCGTGATGAATCCCATGTGATCGAACCTACCGCAGTGGAGGTGGATTCAGTAGTCTCTTATGAGGAGCGGCTGGTTGAGGTGCTAGACCGATAGATCCAGAAGTTGAGGTCCAAGGATATCCCCTTGGTTAAAGTCAGATGCGAGCACCATTCCGACCAGGAGGCCACATGGGAGGTGGAGCAAAATATGAGGAGCGTTATCCTTCATTATTTGATGATGCAGTGAGTTCTTATTGTTTTCTGAAATTCGAGGACGAATTTTCTTTAAGCAGTGAGGATTGTAATATCCTAGATAATTAATTTTTCTTTTTTTTTCTGTTGCGTGTGTTTGCTAGCCTAACGGACTAGTTCGAGGTCGAGCCGAGTCGATTCATGGTCCGAAGCGAGCTTGCGAGCTCGGGTAAGTAGAATATAAGTTTTTGAATTTATGAAATTAGGCTTGAGTGGTTGACATTATTTAAATTGATGTTGTGTGTGCATAGTTATTAATTATGTTCATGTGGTTGCATTTAATTAAATGCTTATGATTTATTTTGTATTAAATCAAGTCTAATTAAATTAATTAAGTCTATCGGGTTAGCGAGTTGGATTTAGCATAAGGTGGATGCGCGTTTGGATTTAGGTTAGAGAGGTTAGGGTTGATGAGGAAGTATAAAATCCCCTCCCCGTGGTTGTGGCTCCAATTTTTGGAGCCACCCAAATTTGTGAGAGAGGAGAGCTGGCCGCCAAGCCAGCCAGCAGTCAGCCCTCCCCTTTGCCCCCTTGGAGCTGCTGCCTATGAGCCAAGCCGCCGAGCCGCCGAGCCGCCTGCCTCCTTTCCTCCCTTCTTTCCCTTTGGAGTCGAGCCAAGAGGAGCCAACCGAGCCACCCTCTTCTTCCACTCTCTCCCTCTCTCCAAGCCAGCGGCTTGGAGTGAGCCGCACCTTGCTTTCTCTTCTTGGGGTTGAGCCGCCGGATTTCAAAGTCGAAATCGGAGGCCGTCGATTGGATTCTCGTCTCCAATCCTTTCCTTAATTAGGTGAGTGGTTTTATCCCTCCTATTCGGGTTTTCTTCGAATTTTCTTGAAGCCGCATTGAAGATTCTTGATCTTGATGATGTTTTTTTGTGTTCTTGGGATTTTCTTGGTTTCCATGCCATGCTTAGATTTTAAATTTTGATCTCATAACATGCGGCATATGGTTAATGGAAGATCTGTGATTTTATAATTTAATCTTGTGAATCTTGGATACAACCTCATCTTGGAGTTTTAGATGTTCTTGATGCTATAGATTAATTAATCTCCTTAATTCTTGATTTAGGGATTCTTGATATATATGCTAGTTTTTATTTAATTAAAATTATGAGATTGTATGCATGATTGGCATGATAACATGTATATGTGATGTTGGAAATTTAGGGATTTAATTCTGTAAAATTCAGTTTTTATTTCATGAGGTGCTGGAAATTTCAGCTTTCTGAAATTTATATGTTGTTTGTTGAATCTGGGCTAATTTTTTATTTCTCTGTTATTATGTGCTTAGATATCTGAACATAGTCGTGTAACCTATCGTTTCAACCAGAAAATATAGTTTGGAAACATAGGACACACTTTGGAGAGTAGATTCGGGTTAGACACAACAGTTCGGGGAAGAACAATAACCTAAAACAAAACCCTAATTGAGATGATCTAAATTTTTATTATATAATTAAAATTTGATTAAGGGTGAGCATAATCTGTTAGGAACTAACTTATAAGGTATTTATGAAATAAAACCACACGGGTTCATGACATTACGGGTCTAAGGGATAGGGGTCAGGTTTGGAGTGTTGAGACACTTCATAATGAGGACACTCCTAGGACACCGTATGAGAATCTTGACTTGGCCTTGATGCGCCATATCATTGAGAATGACAGAGCGGCTCAATTTGGAGCCAGGTTACGGGCTATGCCCGGGTGGTTGGACGCTAAAATTCCCAACCTGAAGAATAAGTTCAGAGGGTCTTTCCTGATTGTTCTGGTTCAGCTTCGTGGGATAAGTTCGGAGGGCCTTTCCCGATTATCCCCGAGGTGGTGTTAAGGAGTAAATTCTGATGGCCTTTCCCGATTACTCCTATGATATCTTAAAGGGGCAAGTTCGGATAGGCGAATCCTGATTGTCCCTGCGCGTCTCGTCGAGCAAGTTCGGAGGGCCTTTCCCGATTGCTCCCGAGTTTTTGTCTACTAGGATAAGTTTGGAGGGCCTTCCCAATTATCCTAGTATGTGCTGTTGCCTTCGGGCATGGTAGGGCTTCAGCCCAATGCACTTCTTTTGTTGGTGATGTTGCCTTCGAGCATGGTAGGGCTTCGGTCCGATGCTCCTCTTTTGTTGGTGATGTTGCCTTCAGGCATGGTAGGGATTCGGCCTGATGCACTTCTTTGGAGAGTTGGATGCCGTGGGCATGGGTGGCTTGTTGGCCTGGTAGCTAGTCATACCTTTGTTATTTTGCATTTTTAGAGATAGAATTTATTTATGTTATCTCTGTGTCTATTTGTGAGGGTGGGGAAAACTGCTCGCTGAGTTCTTTGAACTCACTCGTTGTCGTTTGATTTCTATTTTGCAGAGCCTGTCCAGTGAGGTGGGTTGGATGCACTTGGTGTCGTTGGAGGGCAGAGGAGCCACTGGATCTCATAGCAGTCCTAGTTATGGTCGTAGTCGAGTCTTTTGCTAGTTGTCATGCACTTGTATTAGCTTGATTTGTAGTTGTAGCACTGAGGGCATTTATGTTATTCATTTCAGATTTTATTTGACTGAACTTTTGAACTGTTGAACTTAATCGTATTTCCACATTTTTCTTTACTTCTGAGCTATTAAATTAAACTTGGTGTTGGTTCGCTTTTCCTTTAAAATAAAACTTATTGTTTTCTTTCTGCTACACTATTTGTTTTGGCATGTGCATGGGTTAGGCTTCGGGGTATGGGCACGTATACCCTGGCCGATCACGTGACCCTGAGTTGGGGCGTGACACTCAGTTAGAGGCTCAGGTGGCCGAGTTAACTAAGGAGCTCCGTAGGGAGCGAGAGATGAGGCAGCAGCAGCCTCAACCCGAGCCGATTGCACTAGCGGCTCAAGAGACTGAGGAGCCAGTGCCACCATTGGTCAAGGCAACAAACCGTCATGAGACCGCAAGGCATGAGGTTCCATACCTAAAGTTTGTCAGGTTGAGGCCCCCAGAGTTTACTGGTACCAATCCATCAGTGGAAGTCACAAACTTCCTAATTGAATGTTATGAGCTCTGTGAGGTATTGGGATGTTCATCTCAGGCAGCAACACATATGGTGGGGCTACAAATGAGAGGATCAGCAAAGGTGTGGCTCCATGCCTGGAGGGCCCGTAGGGGGTATTTACACCATCTCCTAAATGTGATGAGTTTAAGGCCATAGTGATAGAGCGGTACCTGCCCAAGAGTGTCCGCGAGAGGCAGGCAAGGGAGTTTGAGCAGCTCCGCCAGACAAGCAGAATGACAGTCCAACAGTATGAGATGGAGTTCACTCCGCTGTCCCACTACCACCATGCATTGGTAGCTATAGAGACGGGCAGGGTCAGGAGGTTTGTCGAGGGACTACAGTCGCAGATTGCCTGTTTGATTCATTATACTGAGGGCACATCATTTGTCGAGGCTATCGACGAGGCTATGCAGAAGGAAGCTCTAGTACCATTAGAGCGACCCGAGGGGCACTCGAGGAAGAGGGGCTCTTGTACCATGAGAGCGACATGTTGGCCTAAGGTTTTTAACCTTGGTCACCATCTTGATTTTGATGATAACAAACTTATTCTAATGAATTTATCATGTGTTTGATCTCAGTCTTAGGTTACGGTACACGCGCGAACTTCGTTCGGAGAAAGTCCAAAAATCAGAAAAAATAGCTCCGTCGTCGATCAAGTATAAAATATAGAGTTAGGAATAGATTTCATATAATATAACTCTAGGATTATGTCCCAAGCCAAATTGTAATGTCATCCAGGTCCAAACTTGGTAACGGAACTCGAAAGCGAAGCGTGCAAGTAGAAGACTAGAAAAATAAGCCTTAGCCCAAGTTCGGTGGACCGAATGAAGCCAAAAAATGGCAGTAGCCAATTCGGTAAACCGAACGAAGCAGAGAATTGGCAGTAGCCAATTCAGTCGACTAACTGATCAACTGAATGTGGCCCGAAAGCAGCAGAATGCCTTCAGTCGCTTAGCGATCGATCGGTCGGTCGATCGACGATCGACCCGCAAGCGACCGGGCGTCGCCAACGGGCAAAAAAATGCCTATTGGATGCCCTAGCCGAGTGAGGGGTTATAAGTACCACTCATAAACCTCCTCCCCAATTGTTGAGAACTTCATTGAGCATATCCTTCAAGATTACAAGCCTAAAAGAGTTGATTTAAAGTCCTAATCTCCGTTTCCACACTCTCAATCCCTCCTCACTTCATCAAGCTTGGTCTTCACCAAGAAATCCATATTCGAAGCCTTGAAGTGCTTGAAGGAGACACGTTGGAGCTACATCAAGTATTGTTTTACATTTAAGCTCTATTCATATTGTTTTCATCTTTCTTTGTATCGTTTTTTAGGATAGCTTGCAAGGTGTGCGTGTAAATACCTTGGTGTCTTGTAGATTGTTGTTTTTGCTGGAGAATTGGTTTTTGAGTCTCGCCTCTAGGGTTGAGGGATAAGTCCTCATTGTATTATTAGAAAAACTATAAATCTATAAAGTGTTAAGGTTAGAAATCCTTGGTGAGGAGCCAAGGTAGTGGAGTACGCGGTGTTGGCCGAACCACTATATATTTCGTGTTTGCATTGATATCTTGATTGCTCAATTTGATTTTCACTTGTGCTTAATATAATTATGATTGCATCTAGTCGCACTAAGAATCAAGTAACTTGAATCAGGTAGTTGAGTTGATTAAAATCGAAAAGAATTCAATTAATGATAAAAGTAGATACACACTATTCAACCCCCCTTTTTATAGTGTGGCCATTTCACCAACAATTGGTATCAGAGTCAGGTTGTAGGCTTAGGTTTAACCATCTAACCTACACTTATGGATTCTAGTATCACACTAGGTCAAGGGTTTTCAACTCATGCACCTCCTCTTTTTGATGGAAACAATTATCCTTATTGGAAAACTAGGATGAGTATTTTTTTGCAATCCCTAGGATTAGATACTTGGAGAACTATTCATGTTAATTATGAGCTACCCTCCAAGAGCATGGATGATTGGTCTCGAGAAGAGATCAAATTGTTTAATTCGAATGCGAAAGCAGTAAATGCATTACATTGTGGTTTATCCATAAATGAGTTCAATAAAATATCATGTTGTAAATCTGCTTTTGATATTTGGCATGTTTTAGAAACTACTCATGAGGGAACTTCCAAAGTTAAAGAGTCCAAAATAAATTTGCTTATGCATGACTATGAACTCTTTAAAATGCATATTCATGAGAAAATAAATCAAATGTATGCCCATTTTTAAAATATTGTGAATGCTTTAACTAACCTTGGAAGGGACATACAAGAGGAAGAAAAAGTGAGGAAGCTTCTTCGATCACTTCCCAAAGCATGGGAGCCAAAGGTGGTTGCTATCATGGAGGCCAAGAATCTTGGCACCATGAAGCTCACCGAAGTCATTAGATCCCTCATGACCCATGAGATCCATGTGAAGGCAAAAAAGGAGGAAGATGCCCCCAAAGGCAAGAACATTACCTTAAAAGCATCATTTGGTGATCGGACCTCATCATCATCATTATCATCATCATCGGAGAATAAAGAATCCGAGTACCACGAAGATATGATTCACCTTGGGCGGATGTTGATGGAACTAATGGGAAAACCTCTCAAGAAGAAGAAGGGCAAAAATAGAATCATGTGCTTCCAATGCAACAAGCCCGAACACTTGGAGAGCGATTGTCCTAAGACCAAGCTCACCTCCTCATCATCCTCAAAGAAAGATAAAAGAAGAAGGATGAAGAAGAAAATATTAATGGCTACTTGGGATGTAAGCGAGTCATCATCACCTTCAAGTGGGGAAGAAAGCTCAAGGGAGATTGCAAACCTTTGTTTCATGACAAAGGATAATGAGGTACCCACTATTACTATAGGTGGTAATATCTTTACTCAAGTAGAATTAGAAAATGAAATTGAGCATATATATAAAGAATTTAGTATTGTTAGAAAAAGATTCAAGGAACTTGAAAAGGAAAATAAAATGCTAGAACAAGAAAATGATGATCTTTTGCTTTCTTGTAATGAGTCAAGAATGAAGGTTGAACTTCTAGAAAATGATAAAAATTCCTTAGAAAAGAAAAATGTAGATCTACAAAATTTGAATGACTAATTGAAAATAGAAAATGCCTCATTATGCTTACAAATTGAAAATTTGAATGATGGAATGTTATCATTAAGAAATGAGTTATTTTCATTAAATGAGAAAATGAAAAATATGTATGCCCATGTCTCTTATGCAAAAATTTCTAAAGTATCTTCCCATGCTCATCCACACATTCATGTCCATCATCATGCTTCTATTAAATTTGAAGGTCATTATTTTTGTTGTGGCATGTATGGACATATGGTTAGGGATTGTGTATTAAAAAGGAACACTAATGCTAAATCACTTTGGGTTCCAAAAGCCTCTAACCCCCCAGGACTCAAAGAAATTTGGGTACCAAAGTCTTCATGCTTAAATGTAGGGGGAGACACTACACTTAAATGAAGACACATTGATGACTTGAAGTTGCTTGGAAAGTAAAGAAAGAGGAATTAACTTTGTTGCAACTTCTTGACTAATGTGATCGGTATCAACTCCTTACTCTACTCTTGTTTACATAATTATTGGAGTTTGATAATTAGTGTACATGCTTTATTTAGTACTCACTTGATACTTGATTGTCTGAATGTTCACCCTTGATTAAAATCCTTGTGGTATCAAGTTTTTGAATTTCAATTTTTCATTTTATTTTCGGTCTCCTCATAGGCCATTTGTGACCTATAATGAGTCTATGCAACCTTTGGTATTGAAACCTTGGCTAATTGTGGCCGTGTTGGTTTTCAACCTTAGGAAGGATTTGAGATCTTGATTTTAAAATATTTTCACTTCTTGAGATCTCTTTGATTCATTTTGATTTCATTTTTGATTGTATCTTGAAAAATGAATCTCCACTAGTTAGCAAAACTTGACTTTCCTTTGCTATCTAGTTCATAAACTTGCTAAGTAAGAAAATGTCTTTTGTGCTATTTATGATTCAATTACTTGCAAGTTGAGCATTGATTAGGATGCAAATGCTTTTAGAGAACACATGCTAAATACTTGAAAATTCTATGAGGTAGTAGTTTCACCTTTGCACTTGAAGTATGATACCTCATAAAGCATGTAGAAACTCTTGCACTTTGCTCTTGATAAATCACTTGATTGTGTTTATATGAAAATTCATGAGCATTTAGGAAAATGACTTGTAGACAATTCCTTGATATATCATCTTAATTCTTGATCGAAATTGTATAAGTCATTTGAGTAATCTTTGAGACTCTTTCTAGTAATTCAAACTTCGTATACATGATTAGAATGATCATATCTTAGTCATATACAAGTTTGATCAAAATTAGAACTGATTATGAAAAATGAGTATTTTTCGATAAAATGTAAAATCTAAAATTTCAGCGGTTTATTAAAAAAATGCAGAAAATTAATCTTCGAAAAATTCTTGTTTCTGCACTTTGCTTGAAAAATCTAGTTTTCGTTGAAAAAGTTGCAAAAAGTTTCATTGAGATTTCAATTTTATATGATTTTGGATACATCTTTATCAAAAATCGGAAGCTTAGTCTTTATCGAGCAAATGACTTTCAGATATTCCATAATTGAGTGTGTATAACCCTCTTGACATATCTTGACGCTTGTGTTATCTTTGTGTTTATTATTTCAAAGTATCATTGATAACATGTATGCTTAAATCTTATCATTGTGTAATTTTAAGGGAAGTCTAGAAGTGCTTAACTTAGGCCCTTTTTGATTGATGTCAAAAGGGGGAGAAGAATCTAGACATAGACATGCATATAGTTAGGTGAAGTTTATTCTAGATATGCATGTTGCTAGGGGGAGCATTATACATTCACTTATATTATGCTTGTTGGCATTATACATTCACTTGATGACATACTATGCTTGTTGATATATTTCTTAATTCATTTATTGAGAAGTTTGTCATCATCAAGAAGGGTGAGATTGTTGGCCTAAGGTTTTCAACCTTGGTCACCATCTCGATTTCGATGATAACAAACTTATTCTAATGAATTTATCAAGTGTTTGATCTCAGGTTGAGGTTACGGTACGCTCACGAACTTCGTTAGGAGAAAGTCCAAAAATTGGCAAAAATGGCTTCGTCGTCGATCGAGTAAAAAATCTAGAGTTAGGAATAGATTTCATGTAATATGACTCTAGGAATGTCCCAAGCCAAATTGTAATGTTATCCAAGTCAAAACTTGGTAATGGAACCCGGAAACAAAGTGTGCAAGCAGAAGACTCGAAAAATAAGCCGTAGCCCAGGTTCGGTCGATCGGTCGGTCGACCGAATGGAGCCAAAAAATGGCAGCAACCAATTTGATCGACTGGACGAAGCAGATAATTGGTTGTAGCCAATTCGGTCAACCGAATGTGGCTCGAAAGCGACAGAACGCCTTTGGTCGCTCAGCGGTCGATCGGTCGATCGATCGACGATCGATCGGCAAGCGATCGGGCGTCGCCAACGGGCAAAAAAATGCCCGTTGGATGCCCTAGCCGAGTGAGGGGTTATAAATACCACTCATAAACCTCCTCCCCAGCTGTTGAGAACTTCATTGAGCATATCCTTAGAGATTACAAGCCTAAAGGAGTTGATTTAAAGTCCTAATCTCCGTTTCCACACTCTCAATCCCTCCTCACTTCACCAAGCATGGTCTTCACCAAGAAATCCATACTCGAAGCCTTGAAGTGCTCGGAGGAGACACGTTGGAGCTACATCAAGTATTGTTTTACATTTAAGCTCCATTTATATTGTTTTCATCTTTCTTTATATCGATTTTTAGGCTAGCTTGCAAGGTGTGCGTGTAAACACCTTGGTGTCTTGTAGATTGTTGTTTTTGTTAGAGAATAGGTGTTGAGACTCGCCTCTAGGATTGAGGGATAAGTTCTCATTGTATTATTAGAAAAACTATCAATCTATAAAGTGTTAAGGTTAGAAATCCTTGGTGAGGAGCCATGGTAGTGAAGTAGGCGGTGTTGGCCGAACCACTATATATTTCGTGTTTGCATTGATATCTTGATTGCTCAATTTGATTTTCACTTGTGCTTAATATAATTGTGATTGCATCTAGTCGCACTAAGAATCAAGTAACTTGAATCAGGTAGTTGAGTTGATTAAAATCGAAAAGAATTCAATTAATGATAAAAGTAGATACACACTATTACACCCCCTTCCCTTCAAGTGTGGCCATTTCATCAACACGATAGGCCTATTCTGAGGGCACTATCGTAAGGCCAGACCAGCAGGCGAGCAGAGGGCAGAGTATGGTCAGGGGCTGCTCCGTGTCCAGCATAGAGGGCATTGACATGGGACACATATGTGCAGAAGAAATCTGAGGCACCGCCATCTTGTGGACGGTGTGGCAAATAGCATTAGGGTGTGTGCTACGACCGTACGAATGTCTGTTTCGGATGCGGCCAGCTTGGGCATTGCAAGAAGGACTGTTCGGCCAATGGAGGTTAGAGGGCAGCCAAGTCTTAGGGGAAGGCAGTAGTGTCCACAATTTCAGTAGCTTAGAGGGGTCAGATACAGAGCATGGGGGCAGTGGCCGAATGGTTCCAGGAAGATTCCTGACCAAGCTTTTTCTCTTACACTAGTCGGCGCAGAGGCGTCGAATGCTTTTTCTCTTACACCAACTGGCACGATGGCGTCGAATGCTGTGGTGGCAGGTACACTCTCAGTTTGTTCTGCTAGTGCTTATGTTCTATTTAACCCGGGAGCCATTCATTCATTTGTATCTTCTCCTTTTGCACCTCTCTTGCGGAAAGAGAAAGAGTTATTGGCGGCACCGTTAGTTGTGTCGACGCCTACGAGTGATATAGTCGTGGCTGAGTCGATCTTTTTGGACTGTAAAGTCCATGTCTGCGGCCACATTCTGACAGCTCACATGGCTCTACTCTCGCCGTTGGAGTAATTAGATATTATTCTAGGCATGGATAGAAGACGGGCTAATCTCGTAACGGGCTTTATGAGATAGACTCTGAATGCGGCATTATATATCTACTAGCATGAACATGCTGCAACTCGATCACGGATCTCGTTTACGGACATAATAGGAAAGGTATTTCCTATAGGAATGAATGCATGAGGAAGGAGTTCCTTGGTAACCCTAATTTGTAGGGCATCCCTAAATTATAGGGATTGACACATAATAATATTTTATCCGGTTGATTAAATTTAATTATAAATTAAATATTTAATAAACCACTTGATAGAGATTGTATTTAATTATGAATTAAATATAATTTGATTTTGAATCAAATATACATGATGAGAAAATTAGTTTCTAACCACGTGCCTAACCAATTAATTAGGAATTAATTTATTTGAATAAATCCTAATTAATTGGAATTTGATTTATGGAGATAAATCATAAAATTAATAGATATATGATTTACGAAGATAAATCATAATTCTATTAATTAATAGAAAATTAATTTATCTAGATAATTATTATTCCTCTTTCCTATTGTTTAGATAATTAATTTAATTAGTTTAGATAAATCATATTTTATTTAGATAAACTTCTTTCCTATTGTTTAGGATATTGGTTTATTTAGATAATTACTATTCCTATTTATAGGCAACTAATTTATCTAGATAAATTAGAGTTTATTTTTAATTGGTTTTAATTAATTCTAAATTAATTATGAAATAATTACATATGAAATAATTTTTGAAGGCAAACCCCGAAAAATTGAATTCCCGGGAGAGTTTTTAGGGGGTCGGGTCTACTCTTGTAGCCCCCCTCCCTCTCTATATATAGTGGCCGAACATCCCATAGGGAGGTGGTTAGTTAATTAGTTCTTCATTTTTTTGGAGAAGATTAAACACTTGATTCTTTAGAGGTTTCTTGAAGAGAAAGGCTTCAAAGAACTCCTCCTCTCCATTGGTGGCCGGCCATCTACATCCTCCTTCTCCGATTTTTGCGAAGCCAAATTGAAGGTGTTCTCTTCTTGGGTGTGCCACAATCTTCACCTTCTTGGAAGAGTCCAAGAGGACAGCGAGGTATCTTCACCTCTTCCCTTTCGTTCCAGTGTTTTCTCATCCTCTCTCCTTCCCTTTTTGGTGCCCGGTTCTTGGTGGAAGGGCCGACGTTGCCTTGATGGATTTCGGGATTTAGAAAGCTTTTCCGTTGAGCCACAACAAGCCTCCGTGTTCGTTGCCCCTATTGTTATGAGGTTCTTGGTGTGGACTATCATTGGAGGACGTGCATGTGTGCGTCTCGAGACGAGGATAAGAGCAGCCATACCAACCATGGTATAAGGTATACCTTCCCCTTCTACTCGTAGATTAAATTCCTTAAAGATTACAAAAATAGATAGTTGTTTTGGGGATAGTTTGAATTTTTTAAATTACTATTTCCACTGTGTTTTCAATTCCTATCACAATAGTGGTATCAGAACCACCTTTAGCAATTTTTTAGAATTTTTATTTTGTGCTTTAGTTACGTTTACGAACCGTTTGCTCCTTAAACGTAATGCTGCCCGGTTTTGGTTTTTGGGGGTTTTTGAGTCATTTTCTTGGCTCCACAGTTCATGCAATGAATCGAGGTGGAAGCCTACTGTCCATATTGATTTTGGACAGAATTTAAACTCAAAAATCCTGTGAGTTCATAGTTGAACAGCCCCGAGAACTGAAAAAATTCAGCATGTGTTCATGTGTTGTTTGAACCGTTTTGGGTGAAAACGTGATCGAATTTGTGCGATTTTGGATTTTGTTTTTTCCTTTCTTTTTCATATATGATGTGATGCATGAAAGGACGATTATGGATGAGCCCAATGTTCATGAGACTGTGTGTAAAACGCGATTGTGTTGATTGCTTGTAAATTTATGAAATTTCAGCATTGTAGCTTTTAAATAGGGCATGCATACCCCTGCCTTCCTCTTGAGAATTCTGATTATAATCCTCCTCTCACTCTCCTCAAACCTTTCCCCAAGGGTTGTTTGGGGTCTTCTTCTTTGAGTTTTGTAAAATTAGAAGTTTAGGGACAGATTTGCGACGAGCACGCTTGCTGCCCTATTTTGGTGCGCGCACGGAGAGGAGGTGTTCGGCGCCATGTTGATGACAGCTTGAACCCCAGGAAGGCACTGATGGAATCGGCAACCTACAAGATGGTCTTGGGCAGCGCCTTGGCGAGACGGAGCTCCCTAAAAACCCTAGGATTATGGCCTTGGTTCGCTCGGTGGCTCGGGTGCACCCTTAGAACATCCATAATCTTCCTTATTACTTTATGATTTTATTTATTGCTTGTTCTTCAATTGTTGATAGCTTAGATAATTATAATTGCATAAAGAAACCCTCCAATAATATTGAGTCCAAATGGCTAAGGTATTAAGAATATAGATCAAGCCTTCCATCGTTATGAGGGACAAGTGTGTCTATCATCACAATAGGTTTGTTGTGCACACACAAGGCCTTTTGTGCTGATAGACACGTTGCACCTCATGTGGCATATATCCCTTTTTTGTGTCCCTGCTACCGGCTTCAACATGACTTACCTTGTTGAGCTACACTCGAGGGTGGTTGTTTTCTCACTAGGGCATACGAACGATGGGCCTGACTCAACTAGAGCTCCTTGGTTTGTTGTGCACACACAAGGCCTTGGTTGCTCTAGAGACAAAACTTATGGAAGTCACATAGTGATGTGATCGGTAAAGAGTTACCTACCCATGGACCTATTAGGGTTTGTCGTGTTACATGCGAAACCCGAGTAGGAGAAGTGGGATTCCATTTTCCCCTAAGGAAGTCTACCAACGAGGGCTTCCCGGTTCCAAACCGAAGGGTATTAATTATGGAATCGCGAAAATTAGTGGGAGACGTGATTAATTAAAAGACCTCAATAAACATGCATATAAAATATCTGCTCATTCATGTCTTTATTTTCTTTGTAGAATATCATGTCACCTTTACCGTCGTTAGATTGTTTCATCAATGAAAATAAATTAACTGGATCAAATTATGTTGATTGGATGCAAAATTTGAGGGTCTTCCTCATTTATAAGAATCTGTCTATTTATAAGAATCTGTCTCACATTCTTGATTCTCTAGGACTGATGCCACCCCTTGGGGAAGGGGATTACACTAAGCAAGAGAGGATGACTTATGAGAAACTACAAGAAATTTAAAGTGAAGATAGCACCACAGTTCGATACATAATGCTAGCATCCATGTCCGATGAGTTGCAAAAGCATCACAAATATTTGGATACTGAAGCTATCCTTGATCACCTCAAGTTGTTGTATGGTGAGCATATGAGAACAACTAGGTACAAGCTATCTAAACAACTCTTTTGTGGAAAAATAGAGGATAACACTCTTTTTGAGACCCATGTCCTCAAACTAATCAATTTGATTGAGGAGTTAGAGAGGTTGGGGTTCTCCATAGGTACAAGCTATCTAAACAACTCTTTTGTGGAAAAATAGAGGATAACACTCTTTTTGAGACCCATGTCCTCAAACTAATCAATTTGATTGAGGAGTTAGAGAGGTTGGGGTTCTCCATGGATAGGGAACTAAGTCAGGACTTAGTACTCCAATCCCTCATGGATTCATTTTCACAGTTTGTTGATAACTTCTATATAAACAAGTAGAACGTCTCGCTTCCTGAGTGTTGTACGAAATGGCACACTAGAGGGGGGGTTAATAGTGTGTTGTTATCTAACAACAATTGTCGCCTAATTCTGATTTTAATCGTTTCTTGATTTGTTAGGCTAAGCACGATATTTATAGCAAGCCAAAGCAATAAAGATAAAGCAATAAACACAAACAAGCTGCCAATGCTAACACACGAATTTATAGTGGTTCGGCCAACTGCCACTCCACTACCTTGGCTCCACACCAAGGATTTCTAACCAACTACTTTATAAAACTTGTGTTTTTCTTTGAATACAATTGAGGACACAATTCTCACCTCTTTGAAAACTCCTCAAACCTATTCACCTAGGCAAAACACAAATCTACATAGTCTAACCCTAAGTGTTTCTTTAGCACACCTAGCAAGCTATTACAGATAAAACAGGTTTGAAATAAATCTTCAAATACAAAGAAAAAGAGCTGAGAATTGAAAGAAGGACCAATGCTCTTTTTCCCAAGCCTTCAAGCCTTCAACTCGACCAGTAGATGAACTTGAATCGCAGCAGAGTTGAGGAACAGAACTGGGCGCTTGAGAATGATGTTGACGGAAGAACAGGGCACAACAATTAATTCTTTTTCAATGCTCAAATCACTTCTAGAAATGCTCAATTAAATCTGTAAGAAAAAGTAATGGAGTTAGATGTGGGATATTTATAACCTCTCAAGGAAACGACAGCTCAACAGGCTAAAAACTAGCCGTTATAACCGTTCGGACGCTTATCCGGTTGATCATCGATCGATCGACCAATCGACCACCCATGACCGCTGCTTTAATCACACTATTCGGTCAGTTGACAAGTTGACCGAATGAGTCACGAGACTTGCGATCCGTAATCTTGTTGACCGATCGGTTGACCGATGTAGTGGATCCAATAGCGCGGTCTGCAATCTTCAATCTAGTCGACTGATCGATCGACCGACGCACATTCTACCAATTTTTGGCTTCGATCGGTCGACCAACCGATCGACCGAAGTAGCCACTGCCGCTTTTTACCCATCTTCGATCGACCGACCGGTCGACCGAACATAGGCTGATATTGATTTTTTCGGCCTTCAACGTGCGTCAACTTGGAGAGCTTTCCATGTGATCTTTGGACTCGTCCAATATGTCTTTGGTGCACACGTTGACTTTCGAGATATTCCACGATGAACCCGAGCGCAACGATCAATGTTCTTCCGATTTTCTAATTTCTTTCGATATTTTCGATCGAGGACGTCGTGCGCTAACCGATATGGAACCTGAAAGATTTCTTAATAAAATATTAGTTTCATGTTTGTTATCATCAAAACCGAGATTAAGACCAAGGTTGGAAACCTTAAGCCAACACCGAGCTCCTTAATATATTGAAAACTGCCGAGTCCCACCTTATAAAGGATAAGGACACAATCTTGTTAGTGGGAGATGCCTCTGAGACAAAGTTATACTTTGTTAATAACAAAATGAAAAATAGAACTATGAAACCCATGAGAAATATCAAGAAGAAAGGGAAAGTTGTTCCCAATGGCACTTGCTACCATTGTGGTAAAGATGGCCACTGGAAGTGCAACTACAAGGAATATTTTGCAGAGTTAAAACTGAAGATAGTTTTTAAAACCGTCGCTTCAGGTTTACGTTATAAAAATACTTCATTATTAAACTTTACTTTATGGTATTTGATATCAATCATTATCTACAAGATGTTGCAGGAGAAGAAGAAAAGTAGAAGACTTGACAAAAGGCAACTACGACCTTCGGGAAGGCGATAGGCGCAAGAGTTGCAGCCCTAGCTGTAAGAACCTATCGTATAAGTCTTCTATTCAACAAGACCATTGATATTGATTTGTTCCAAGACCGTTGATATTAATTTGTTCCAGTGTTAATAAAAGGACATCCTTTTCCTTTGTTATGTGAACAAGATTGTGAAAAGTTCTTTAAAAGGCAATAGTTGCTGCATGAACCATTCTGATGAGTTGTATGCGACTGGACACATCTCAATTGGTTTAATGGCTTTGAATGTTAATGATAAATATTTTAAAATGAACAAAAAGATAAAATTAACCTCACCTACTTCTGGCTCTTATGACTTTGGGTGATTATGAATCACAGTCAGACCTTGAGAAGTGTGTCTCAAAGAGATTCTGACCGAGTCTCTGTTCACCAGGCCTGGTGAAAGGCTCGTTGAGTTGATTAGAGTTGGCCAACATAGGTGTATGCATGCCATTAACAACTCAAGCTAGAAAATGATACTCCCACGATATGATTAGGCACGGGTATATCCACCTATTTTGGCACAATCCCGATACCTTTGAATCATTTAATGAGTATGAAGGTGAAGTTAAACAAACATATTTGAAAATGTATTATAGGCCTTCAATTGGATCGAAGCAAAGAACTTATCCACTAGGTTGGTGAATTATCTCGAAGATAATAAGATTGTCTCTATATGGATCCCTCCTGACACAATGGTGTGTCTGAAAGGAGGAATAGCACCTTATTGGATATGATGTGATCTATACTTAGCTTCCAATCTATTTTCAGGGGATAAACTATTGTAGTGGCCATAATTTTATCTCTCTCTGATATACCATATAAGATATGGAATGGTAAGAAACCGAATCTGAGACCTCTCGTGATTTGGGGTTGCCTGGCGTATGACAAACTTGACCAGGTGCAAATTTTGAGGCATACCCTAAAAAGTGTTTTGGGTATCAAGTTCTCCCAACTGAACAAAAGGAGTTTTGTCACTACTTTCTGAGAAAAGGGGTTTTCGAGGAAAGTGAGAGTGGAAGATATGTTGAATTTGGTGAAGTTCAACAACCACAAATAAAATCTCAAGAACTAGTGGAAAGTTCATTGGTTAAACCAATCAATGTAATTATTACTTCCTATCACTCTTCTAGGAGACTGCGTAGACTGCTTGAGTGATGATATCTAGTCATAGGGTATGACCTAGATTCAAGCAATCTATGATCTCTTAATGGTCAAATGTATTGACACCATGCGGTGGCATTATGTAAATTCAAACTGGACTCAAACCAAGTACAAACTTTGGTTGACCAGCTCAAAAAGGATAACTCCTATAGGGTGTAGATGGATCTTTAGAAAAGATCTGAGCAACTGGCGAGCAGCTGGCAAGGTGTTGACCTATAAGACCAGACTGGCTATAAATGAGATCTAACCCAGACAATATATTGTTCAGAATAAGATATTCTCACATATTCCAGCGCTCAAGTCCATTAGGATATTGTTAGCCATCAGTGCGTACTATGAATACGAGATTTGGCTAGTGGGTGTCTAGATTGCGTTCTTTCGTTATGAAGAAGTCTATATGACATAACTAGAGCAGTTTGTATCCTCGGTTGGACCGAGTAAGGTATGTGAACTACAGAGGTCCATTTATGGACTACAACTAGCATCGAATAGTTGAAACATCTGTTTTGATGAGATAGTCAAAAGGGTTTTGATTTTATCAAAAAAGTGGATGAACCTTGTGTTGGCCTAAGGTTTTCTACCTTGGTCTTAATCTCGATTTTGATGATAACAAACATAGAACTAATGTTTCATTGAGAAATATTTTCAGGTTCCATATCAATTAGCACTTGATGTCCTCGATCAGAAATATTGAAGAAATAAAAAAATCGGAAGGACATTGATCAACGCGTTCTAGTTCGTCGCGGAAATCTCTAGAAGTTCGACATGTGCACCAAAGATGTCTTGGACATTTCTAAAGAACACATTGAAAGCTCTCCAAGTTGACGTACGTTAAAGGTCAGAACCCGGAAATGAAGCGCACAAGAAGAGGGCTGAAAAATACAAGCACGGCCCAGGTTCGGTCGACCGAATATGGTAAAAAATTGGCAGTAGCCAATTCGGCTGACCGAAGGTTGCCAGGAAGTGGCAGAAAGTCTTCAGTCGCTCAGCGGTCACTCGATCGATCGACCGGCAAGCGACCGATAGTCGGTAACGGGCAAAAATCTGTCCGTTGAGAAGAGGGGAGCCATGAGAGCCTTCCTCCATGATGTTGATCACTCCTAATCTCTTGAACCATCTTTTGATCAATCCTAAGCCCTCATTGAGTAAATCTTGTGAAAACCCTAGCTTGAACCTTTCATCTCCTTGATTGAGTCTTTACTTCATTGCTTCATCATCAAAGTCATCAAGAGGAAGCTAGGTATCTTGTTGTGGAGCTAAGTAATTTATTGTTTGATTTATTGCTCTATTTATTGTTGTATTTTGTTGTTTATTTCATTGTATTTGAGTGTGTGTAAACCTAGAGTGCTAGGTTGATTGAGTTGGTGGTTGCTTTGGTGTTAAGGCTTAAATCCACCATTGTAAACTTAAATCCACCATGCTTCATAACACGTAAAATTGACAATTAAGACTACATCATTCATGAACATGAGATCGTCCAAGGGCTTTCTTTCCGTTAAGGGAATTGGGGAAAATTTTGGCATGACCTTTCCCCTTTTCCCATGACTGGGCAGTCCTAGTACTTAAGAAATCAGTGAAGAAACAAGATGATCCGATAAGAACTCGTACAAAACAGTGAATACACATCGATGAAACCAAGATCCGTCAGAAAGATCACAAGAAAACTCATCCTGTCACATCTAGGGGTTCGGCTACCCGCCTCCCTAAGCTTTCAAATTCTAACCACTCACCTTGATTGCGAAGAATGAAAGATCGGATGATGACGACTTTGAATTTTCCGGCGACGGCGCGAAATCCCGGATCGATCCAAGTCCCCCTTCTCCTTGCTCTTCTCTCTCTCTCCCTAGGCTGCCTTGTGCGACTCCAAGGATGAGTCACACGACACAAGGATGAGGGGTTTTAATCCCTCATCTAGCCTTCCATATAGGCTCTTGACTCACCTGACTCATACTCAAAACTCGACTAAACCCGAACTCAACTTGGGTTCCGACTCAACCCACAACATGAGTCGATTTAAACTTGATTTAAGGTATGATTGCATAAAAGGAAAGTCAATCACCCAATAAAATTCCATGCATCTTAGTCTAGTCATACCTTTTCACTCGAGGTGATCCTGAGGCTCGACTCGACTATCCCCGGGTCCGGCATGCTGCACCAAAAATAGATTTTTATATTAGGAAATTTTCTCGGGTCTTACAACCTTCCCCTCTTAAGGGAAATTCATCCTCGAATTTACTTGAATAACAAGGACTTACCGGCTCCTCTAACAAAGAAGGGTAGCGCTCTCTCTTGTCCTGCTCTACCTCCCAAGTGGCCTCTTGCCCCAAATGGTGCTCCCATATGACCTTTACCAGGGGAATTTCTTTGGACCTTAGCTTCCTAATTTGGCGGTCAAGGATCTCTACAGGCCTTTCCTCAAATGAGATGGCCGAATCTACCTCGATGGAAGAGGGCTCGATCACATGCGAATCATCTTTTACATATTTTCGCAACATGGATACATGGAAGACCGGGTGTACTCTGCTTAGGCTAGGAGGTAATGATAGCTCATAGGCCACCTCGCCCCTCCGCTTGAGAACGGGAAAAGACCCAATGTATCTAGGGCTCAGCTTCCCCTTCTTCCCAAATCGGACCACCCCTTTCATAGGAGAGACCTTCAGAAAGACTAAGTCACCCTCGGCAAATTCCAATTCCCTGGCCTTCTTGTCGGCATATATTTTCTGTCGACTCTGGGCCGCCAACAATCTTTCCTTTATAGCCTTTACTTTCTCTACCGTTTCCTCGACCATATCAGGGCCCACCATGAGTGATTCTCCGGCCTCAAACTAGCCCACGGGAGACCTACACCGCCGCCCATACAAAGCCTCAAACGGGGCCATGCCAATGCTACTGTGATAGCTATTGTTGTAGGCGAACTCTATGAGCAGTAGGTGCCTCTCCCAGCCGTCGGCCATATCCAGGACGCATGCTCTCAGCATGTCCTCCAAAGTTTGGATGGTCTTCTCTGACTGCCCGTCAGTCTGCGGATGGAAAGCTATGCTGAAATGCACCTGGGTACCCAAGGCTTCCTAGAAGGATTGCCAAAACCGAGCTGTGAACTGGGTACCGCGGTCGGATATAATCATCACCGGGGTACCATGATATGCCACAATCCTATTCAAGAACAATCGGGCGTACTGCTCTGCATAGAAGGTAGTTTTCACTGGTATAAAGTGTGTGGTCTTGGTTAACCGGTCCACTACCACCCAAATAGAATCAAAATCACATTTTGACTTAGGCAATCCGGTCACTAGATCCATGGTGATTTTCTCCCATTTCCACTCGGGCACCTCGAGGATTTGCAGAAGCCCCGCAGGCTTAAGGTGTTCGGCCTTCACCTACTAGTAGACCAGACATTTAGAGACAAACTCTGCTACCTCTCTTTCCATACCTTTCCACTAGTAATGCTGCCTTAAATCTCGGTACATCTTGGTGGCTCCCGGATGCATCGTGTAAGTGGAACAATGACCCAGTTCCAGGACTTTCCTGCGCATCTCAGCCATATCTTGTACTACTATCCGATCTCTGAACCTCAGTACACCCTCCGAGTCCAATCTGAAACCGTTCTCTGCATCGCCTCTTTGCACCAAATCCTTGGTCAGCGCACAAAAGGCATCCTCCCCCTGCACGGCTAGCAGCCTGTCCACCAGCGTGGACTTCACCCGCAGGTGTGCCATCAGGGCACCTGAAGCTGACACTGATAAGATTGCACCCCCATCTAGGCACAAAGCCAACTCTTGAGCTAGAGGCCTCCGCTTAACTTCCAAATGAGCTAAACTGCCCATGGATTTTTTGCTCAGAGCATCTGCTACCACATTTGCTTTCCCCGGATGATACATAATGGTGCAATCATAATCCTTTAGGAGCTCTAGCCACCTCCTCTGCTTGAGGTTCAGCTCCTTTTGGGTAAGCAAGTACTGGAGGCTCTTGTGATCTGTGTAGATCTTGCAAGTCTCCCTGTACAAGTAGTGCCGCTAAAGCTTCAGTGCAAAGACCACTGTCGCTAGTTCTAGGTCATGCATCGGATAGTTCTTCTCATGAACTTTCAGCTTGCGGGATGCATAAGCGATGACTCTGCCAAACTGCATTAATATGCAGCCTAGGCCAACCCGAGAGGCATCACAAAAGACTACAAACCCTCTTGAGCCGGAAGGTACAGCCAACACGGGTGCAGATATCAAACATGCCTTGAGCTTCTGAAAGCTCGCCTCGCACTTGTCATCCCAAACGAACCTGACCTTCTTCTAGGTCAATCGAGTCAAAGGGGCTGCAATTCTGAAGAAGTTCTTCACGAACTTCCGGTAGTACTCGGCCAAACCAAGGAAACTGTGGACCTCAGTCACGCTAGTCGGCCATTTCCAGTTCTGAACCGCTTCTATCTTGGCAGGATCTACCCTTATCCCTTCCTTGGACACTACATGGCCCAAGAATCCTACACTTTCCAACCAAAATTCATACTTGGAAAATTTTGCAAACAAGCGGTGCTCTCTGAGGGTTTTCAGGACCATTCTCAGGTGCTCAGAGTGCTCTTCCTCACTCTTGGAGTAAACCAGAATGTCGTCAATGAAGACAATCACAAAGCTATCCAGGTACTCCTTAAATACCCTGTTCATTAGGTCCATGAAGGTAGCATGTGCATTTGTTAGGCCAAAGGACATCACTAGGAACTCATAGTGATCGTAGCGAGTCTTAAAGGCCGTCTTAGGCACATCGTAGTCCCGAATCCTCAGCTGATGGTGCCCAGACTTTAGATCTATCTTTGAAAACCACTGTGTCCCCTACAGCTGGTCAAACAGATCGTCTATCCTCGGTAGTGGGTAGCGACTCTTGAGGGTCACCTTGTCCAGCTACCTATAGTCGATGTACATGCGTATCGACCCATCCTTCTTCTTCACGAAGAGAACCGGGGCACCCCAGGGTGACATGCTCGGCCGGATGAAACCCAGGTCTAGCATTTCCTGCAATTGCACCTTTAACTCCCTGAGTTCGGCCGGTGCCATCCTATAAGGTGGAATGGAAATTGGTTCCACCCCGGGCTGCAGGTCAATGCAAAAATCAACTTCCCTTCTGGGCGATAATCCCGGGAATTCCTCAGGAAACACATCAGGGAATTCACAGACCACTGGGGTTCCGCTGAAATTCCTTACCTCACCCCTTTCCTCCTCGGCCACAGATATGAAGGCCAGGAAGGATTGACAGTCGCCCTAAAGCAACTTACGAGCCTTTAGGGCTGAGATGACCCCTATCGGCTTGCTACCTCCCTCCCCTTGAAATGTGAACTGTGACAGTCCAGGCTTATTAAACATCACTGTTTTAGCTCTGCAATCCAACATTGCAAAGTGCTCTGCCAACCAGACCATGCCAAGGATGACATCAAGCTCAAGAGTGGGTAGGAGTGTCAAATCCGCACTCAACACATGGCCATAGATGAGCACTTCGCAGCCTTGGTAAATTGATTTGGCTATGATTGCATCGCCCGTAGGCGTTGATACTACCAATGGCCCGTGAAACAAGGAAGGTGCCATTGGCAACTCAGCAGCAAAATTGGCAGATACGAATGAGTACGTGGCACCCGGATCAAATAAAACATATGCAGCAGACGAACATACTAAAATAGTACCTGCCACCACTGCCTTGGACGCCTCTGCTCCATCACGATTCATAGCATATACCCTAGCAGACGATCTCTCTGAATGGCTATTCTGCGGCCCCCTGCTCTACATCTACCCTCTTTGAGCCACTAACCCCACTAACATAGGTGCCTTTCCTTTTGACTGCTCGGACTTCTGGCCAACTCTCTCCAAACAGTTCTTCTTGAAGTGCCCGACTCGACCGCATTTATAGCAAGTATCTGTGTGGACAAGACAGGCCCCCCAGTGCCTCCGACTGCTGCCACCACAGTGCAGCACCTCAACCTTCTGAGAGACACCTCCTGGCACTGACATGCCACCAGACTTTCGCAGTATCTCAAAGTCTCGTGCCCGCTTATCACGAACACTCATTAATACATCTCATGCTCATGAATGCCAAAATCACTCGGCCCATGCCGGCCCAACAGAAAACAATACATTCACCCGACCCAAACCGGCCCAAACCAAGCAATCATACCAGTCGATCGCTAGAATCTATCTAGCGAGCCTTCCACCAGGGCACTCTCTAGTTGGGAATAGCCCACCCAACCAAATCCACTCAGGTCTAATGTCAGCGTGCCCCCCCCTCGGGTCTAACATTAGTGTGGCTCATTGACGCAGTATCAAGACCCAAAATCCACTCGCCAAGTCAGGACCAACTTGCCAAGTCGGTATGCTTCCCGGCCCGGCCATCGCTCATCCACAAGCACAAACACAATCAATATCCATGCACAGTACACACAAGTACATAAAGAATATTTTCTGCCGACAATCGGGGTACGCGTCTACGCGCCCCCACTCGACCCTCTCTTGGGTCCAACCTCTTGGCTCTATGTTTTATCACTCAATTTACTGTCACTGCCGCTTAGTGCAGCATCGTGAGTCTCCATCACACCATCATAGAGAGAAAAAGGAAACAATTATCTTGCTAACATAAACAATTCATTCAATTGTAATATAAATTACTAACCGCATGGTGTGCTGAGTGCAGGAGTGGTCGCCCAATCTCGTAGCATAACTATACTGTATGTCGGCACGCTATCATATGCCTCATACGGTACCCAATACTGAGTCATAGACAAGACCTAACCTAGTGCTCTTATACCAACTTTGTCACACCCCAACTGAGGGTAGTGTGACCGGCCAAGGCCTACATCCTGCCCTGTAGCCTACTGTTTACACTGACATAAGAAAAACCAAATCGTATCGATAAAAGAAATCTCAACACACTTTATTAAAAAATTTCAAAGTCACAATTTTATATTTTCCAAAACAAGTAAGAACACCAACATCAAAATAACTGAACGTTTCAAGTAATAAGTTTTACAACTCTTTTAAATACAACTGTCAGTGCAGAAACTAAAAGCAACTACTAGACACTGGTCTAAGACTCATGGACGCCGCTACGAGATATGGCACCACCTCCCGCCCACCAGCTGCACCATGTCGACATGCCAAAGTCACTGCTCATGCTATGCAAAAATAAAGAATAAACTGTGAGTCCACTTGGGACTCAGTGAGTGGCTCTAGCGAACCTCCACCTAAGCCTCAGTATTGCATGCATATCATATAAGGCAATAAAATGAATGTACAAGGAGGTAAACTACTTCTAATGCGACTACCGACCCCAATGGGTCAATCTGTAAAACTGAACATGTGATAACCTGCCATCTCGGCCTATCAAGCCCCCGACATCCGGCCCTTGGTCCTACTTATGGAATAAAAATCTTGGCTACAGCTATCCCTACCATATCTGGTAGTATCATACTGGCCATCGGCCACATCATCTCAAGATGTAAGCAAACAATCCCGAGCCATCGACTAGGATGGTCCACTAGTCTTCGGACACCGTCTGGGGTAAGGATATTTAGTCCCACCCAACTGGGGTCTGGCACCTAGCGGGCCCGCTACCGCACCTCAAGACCCAACACTAGCCGAGCTGAGCATTGGTCATTCCCGACCTCCACGCTCCTCGGCGGATCATCTCAAGCACATCACACAATCAATGTCCTAGGGTTTCCATATATACACTTCGGGTCATTGCTCGTATTTGGACCTAATTCGGGCTACAGGGTCAACAATTTATGCCGCCCTTTGAAAATGTGTACACCTAAGAGTACTAGGTTTCCAAATATTTACAAGAAGTCCTAGAAGTGATATCATCTCCTAGCTAAGTTTCCATATAAGTACGATGAACGTCTCGCGACGCCTTACATGTTATCTAACCTTCCACACTACCTTGGGTGAGGAATTCCTTATATCGACTTTGGAATTCCGCCCATGAACATTTTTGGACAGCATGTATAATCTAAAGAAAAAATATTCAAATGTTACAACATCTACTATATATAACCACAATATTCATGCATAACAACTTTACACTACCTTAGAAATTAAGCTCAATAAGAAACAATTATCTAGCATGGCAAGGTAGCAATGAATTCAAAAGTGTAGGAAATACTAAGCATGGTAAACAATTGCAACATTAAAGATCTAATGCTAAGGATGGTCATAAAGCTAGCATTCCTACAATCTCATAATCAATCAATTTACTTGCTATGATTGGTGTTCTTCCTAAGTATCGTCATACCTCTATTGTTGAACCTTATAACCATGAAAGTTTCCATCTAAAGCTACCCTCTTTCCCCCTCCCTAGTCTTGGCCGAGCCATGAGCAAGAAAAATCTTGCTCGGCCATGGCCCTTAAGGTAGAAAAGGGAAAGGGGACTCTAACTATGCCTATAATTCTTCGATTCCGATTTAACTTATTATCAAGTGGACTATTTTACCCCTTCCCTTACCTTTGGCCGAACCCTCTTCATGAGGTGTAGGGTTCATTCAGCCACATCAAAGGTTTCTAGGGAAGACATGCTTCATAACACGTAAAATTGACGATTAAGACTACATCATTCATGAACATGAGATCGTCCAAGGGCTTTCTTTCCGTCAAGGGAATTGGAGAAAATTTTGGCATGACCTTTCCCCTTTTCCCATGACTCGGCAGCCCTAGTACTTAAGAAATCGGCAAAGAAACAAGATGATCCGATAGGAACTCGTACAAAATAGTGAATACACATCGATGAAACCAAGATCCGTCGGAAAGATCGCGAGAAAACTCATCCTATCACATCTAGGGGTTCGGCTACCCGCCTCCCCCAAGCTTTCAAATTCTAACCACTCACCTTGATTGCGGAGAACGAAAGATCGGATGATGATGACTTTGAATCTTTCGGCGACGGCGCGAAATTCCGGATCGACCCAAGTCCCCCTTCTTCTTGCTCTTCTCCCTCTCTCCCTAGGCTGCCTTGTGCAACTCCAAGGATGAGTCGCACGACACAAGGATGAGGGGTTTTAATCCCTCATCTAGCCTTCCATATAGGCTCTTGACTCACTTGACTCATACTCAAAACTCGACTAGACCCGAACTCAACTTGGGTTCCAACTCAACCCACAACATGAGTCAATTTAAACTTGATTTAAGGTATGATTGCATAAAAGGAAAATCAATCACCCAATAAAATTCCATGCATCATTAGTCGAGTCATACCTTTTCACTCGAGGTGATCCTGAGGCTCGACTCGACTATCCCCGGGTCCGGCGTGCTGCACCAAAAATAGATTTTTATATTAGAATTTTTTCCTAGATCTTACACCCCAGCTTTTATCTCGTGACTTGTTTCGTCCTCTAGTGTTCAGGGCTTCTCCACGGCTTCTAGAGGATCATGTGGTAAGTTGAGAGTCGACAATCTCCTTGGACGCTAGCATTGTTGTCACCTCATCTAGAGTAATTGTATTATTGCCATATAATAAACTTTTACGAAAATTCATAAAAGAAGAAGGGAGAGTAATTAAAAGCATAAAGGTCTTATCTTCTTCCTCAAATGTAACTCCCATATCCTCAAGATCGGCAAGAATAGAACGGAAAATGCTAATATGATTTTTAACAAAAGTGTCATCAGTCATGCGTAAAAAATATAATTTATGTCTAAGTGTCATCTAACTTGTCAGAGTTTTATCCTGGTAGATTGTAGCAAATATTTTCCATACATTTGCAGCGGTCTTTTCTGATGCGACTTCTCGTAGTGCCTCATCGCAGACGCTCGTGTACAAGGTTGCTTTAGCACTTTCATCGGCCCGGTCCTTTTCCCTCTCAGTGTCTTCCATCTCGTCTCGTCCACGAATAGTATCCTGAAGGTTCTCCTTAACTAATATTGCTTTTATCTTCAAAGCCCATAATGAGTAGTTGACGTTATGGTCCAATTTTTGGATTTCGTATTTTGCCCCTGACATTGTGGATTATTGGCTCTGATACCACAATTGTTAGGAAGAAAATGGATCTTCCTGCAAGGATCCAAAAATCCAAACGCCAAGAGCAAAAATACCAACATGAATAAATCCAGAAAATACAAAGAACACCAAAATTTACGTGGTTCGGCCCGGCGGGGTACCGGGTCTACTCTACTGGGAGAAGAGGACACTTGATTTTTATTTGAGAGAGGATGAAACATAGTCAGTACAAGAGAATCAGAATAAAACTGATAACTCAGAATAAAATTGATAACTAAACCGTAAAAGAAAAATATTGTTTGGACTCAGATATTTTTCTACACCCCGGAATTTGGATTCCTACTTCTGCCTGAAAATTGTGAATGTGGCGTCCTTGATCTTCTTGCTTCTGCCTGAGACGGTGTGAATGAGAAGAGAGCCGCCGGAAAGGAACCTTGCTTGAGAATAGGAGTAGATGGGATGATTGGATGATTTGAACTGCATATTAGAACCCCCCCTTTTATAACATAACCGTAATCGACTTATGCCTTCAGGATCGACTCGAATATTAAGAAAAAAATCTTTTGCAAATAATGAACTAAGGCGTTGGATCAGATCATACGGTTGCGATGATTCTTTTGACCGAAGAAAACGTCATACGACCGAGAAATCTACAATTGGGAAGGCAGTGCAATGCATTTTCAAATTGCATGCGCACAGGGTCAAAATTGGCAGTTGAGAACACTTCTCTTGCGGTGTTGGTGCAGGCTGGGCTCGGCCCAACTGTTCGGCCCATCTGGGCCGGGCTGAGCCCAAACAGTAGTAGCTGTGTTTTTTTTCTTTTTCTTGATCCAGCTAGCCCATTTCGTATTGGGTCGGATTTAAATTGAATTAACCCTCACATATACCTAGGTGCAGGAATTGAATGATTATGTGCAGAAATCATAGGTTTTATTTGCTGAAATTATATGTACCTATGTGCAGGAATTGAAAGATTATGTGCAGAAATCATATGTTTTATTTCTGAAATTATATACCTAGGGGCAGGAATTGAATGATTACGGGCAAAAATCATAGTTTTATTTGCTGAAATTATATGTACCTATGTCACTATGGGCAGTAAGGTACCCTTAGGAATTCATTTCTAAGGGCTAGGATCACAATAATCATTACACGTCAAGATAGTAACTTTCTAGAGATATATACTTACATAGATAAATTGTTGTGTATAACACAAATATCATGGAGATCCCTCTACTAGGTGACATTGAAACTATAGTTAGCTTCGCACTTAGAGACATTGGAGTAGAAACATGAACGCCTTGTACTATAAGCTTGATGACTCGTTGCCTACCCGTTCATGAGGGGTGACCTTACGGGTCGAATGTGAAAGCTGGGGGACGGGCGAGTAGCGACACATGCCTATACTAAAATGGTAGGAACTATACGTGTGTGATGTGTAATGTGCAATGTGTATTGAGCTTGGCGGCTGGTCGAGGCTGTTGTTTGCACACCTGACTAGTTGAGGTCGAGGCATGTGCGAGGTCATCCGACTGGGCGAGGTCATGATTTGATCCCTATGATGCGACTGGTCGAGGTCGCTTATAATTCTAATGCATGGCTGGTCGAGGCCGGACTATAAACATGTGATATAGTGATTCATTTTTTTGTGTTAGGCCGAGTAAGGCCGAATTGTGATGTTCTTGCAGGATGGCCCAATGGCCATGCACGGCTTGATAAATTTTGTTATTGAAATCCCTTTATTTATGTTTATTGATTGCGGGGATTTTGTGGAGGTTCTATCGGTAGAGAACTACTCACTGAGTTCCATATGGACTCACGGTTATTGTTTGATTATTTTTCTTGCAGAGCCTGATCAGTGAGGTAGGCTGTCAAACGTGGCGCAACTCGAGGAGCAAATAAAATCGAAGATCTCATAGCAGTCTAGTCTAGGGAGTCGTAGTCGAGTCATTAGTTACTTTCTTTCAAGCATAGGATTATTTTAGTTATGATTATCAGAGTTGTATTTCTATTGATTAAATTATTTACTATTACTCGAGCTTCCGCTCAAGTTTTATGACATTCATCATTTATCATATGTTTGTGTGGTTGTATGCATGAGTTAGGCTTCGGGGAATTCCACTTATCCTGGCCGATCAGCGATCCTGAGTTGGGGCGTGACATAGGTTTCCATGCGTTACTAGCATGACGTGTAACATCTTCACTAAGAGCTCCAATTGCGGCCTTTCCCTTCCCCTCGGTGCTTCATACTTCATTGAAATTCACTACATTTGCTTTCAAACTCTTTGACCGTGGGGGATTCGGGGGCCTTTTAGGAAACGAAAAATCCCACAAAGAAGATGATAAGTAGTCCCTTTTACGCTCGTCATGTCATCATGACATGTCTTCTATTGATTTTATTATTAGAAATATAGGAGAAAAAAATTAAGGTCTTGTTTGTGGAATGATTTTGATGAAAAAATGAAAACTTTTTAGAAGATAATATTAAAAAGTCTTTCACACGAACCTCGCAGACGAAAGTCAGATCGAGGATAAACATCCTTTTGAAGGATAATGTCAGATCTAGGATCCAAAATCTTTCCTTAGGCCTGGTCAACTCTAGAAGTAGAAGAGGGGGCAAAAGTGTTAGGAACGAAAGAGTCGAAGATGATATATTGTTATGCAATTTTTAAATATTTTAAAATAATATTTCTTTATAATGATGTAGTATATGTATGTTCAACCATACACTGAATGATTTTATATTTTACTTGCACAGCATAAATGCAACCAGCAATATTGCATTCATATTAGAATCATATTTATAGGTCAATGTTACATTCATATTAGAATCAAATTTATTGGTCTAGAGAATAACAATGATCAAAATATTCACTTAACTATCGAAATAATTATAGATCTAGAAAATAACACGTACTAAGTAGAAGAAGAAGAAAAAAGAAAAAATTACGGATGTTATATATTTTTTTTAACAAAGATAAAAAATCATATTAAGAATCGAATCTTAGATCTCTAAGCAATATACAATATATTGACATCAAATTGATAATTACGAAAGCTAATTCAATATCAATGGAGGAGTAATTTAATTTAATTCCCTAATTAATTAATTTAATGCTCTTTAGTTCGCTGGACATAAATTAATATGGTTCAATTTTTTTGCTCTTCATTTTGATAAAGCTTCTTGTATTTTTTAAAAGTTATATATCTTTGTATTTCCAATATTTTATTTTATTGTCATGACTGATATAGGCATTGGTCTTGGTAACAGTTGGGTGACATAAGTTTCATTTTCTATCATTAAGCAACTGTGTTTCTTTGGATATTGTTCACTCCATTTGGTCCCACACAAATTGGCCACATAATTTGCAATTGAAATGAAGCGGGCACATAATTTGGGGTGGGTGGGTGGAAAAGAAAAGAAAATTTTGAACCCAAAGCAACCAACTGCAACAATCAATTTGAAACAGTAAAACAAAAATACTCAAGCTTTCGACTGATAGAAAGCCATGAATTAATTAAGAGGGCTTATTCCATATACTTCATTTCAAAAAAAAGATACACATTTTAGTGTCCATAAGTATTACAAAAGTTGTATCAGTGAATATATATATATATATATATATACTTCTCTGATATTTAAAGAGAGAGATGAAGTCAACGAGTGAACAGAAATCCACAAGGTTGAAATGAAGTAGTTCGATATTACCTGCACGACAAATCCCAGCTCAATATTACTGTAATGCCCAAAAATCAACTGCAAAATATTATACATAACTGAAAAGAAATTGAATTCCAACTTAAAGAAATACCTCCATAATTGCATTGATCTTCAATTTTTCCCCTATCCTTGCTTGATCATGAATTTATTGACCCTTATCATTACTGCCACATAAGCTTAATCGTAGATTTCATCAACCGCCCGAAAGTAGAAGTTCCTCCAATCTTTAATTGAACAGTAGGACCATGAACACACTCCATAATCCAATCAAATAACCAAGCGTTGCACCAAGGTATACCGACAGTATTTGAGATACTCTTTCATATGGTTCATCTTCAGCAGTGGTATTTTTATCATGGAAACAACTCTTATTAAGCGGAGAGATCATGGTCTTTAAACCGTGTCTCAATCTCCATGCTCTGGTGTTGGAGTGTGTGGTCCACTAGAAATAACTCGATCTTCAACAATGTCAATCCTGATTGGAGGGATATTGTTCGACTTGGTTGGGACTTCAGGGGGAGAATGTGCGAAGGCAGTGCGATTGGGTCTGACTAGTGCCACTGGATTATTTCTTTTCTTTTGTTAGTTTTTGTATGCTTTGATTTTTTGGGTTTGGGGCTAGGGATCTTTGCCCTATCTATAAACCTATGTACATTTCAATTCTCGTGAAATGATACGGTGTGGCTCTCTAGCCTCACTCTTTTAAAAAAAACTCTTATTATGCGGAGCTCCACAAAGATAGATGTTATCCACATAAAGTTGATTTAATATTTGAAGTTGATTTCCTGAAGGAATACTTTCAGATAAATTATTACAAGAGAGATTCAAATGGTTTAGCATTGTCAATTCTGACAGACTCCGAGGAATAACTCCAAAAAAGTTATTGAAGGATAGGTCTAGAGTTTCCAATGGTATCAGAAATCTTGCCTTTAAAGTAGTTTCTTGACAAGTTGAAAGACGAGAGTCCTAAAGAAATCCTATTTCTTTAGGGATTTCATTTGTGAGACAATTGTTTGAAGAGTTAATTGATGTATCTAATCCAAACTATGATCCTTTTCACAAATCTAGTCCATTTTTTTATTTGTATCAATTACATTCCAAATTATCGAATTGATATCAATTCTAGTCTGACATCAGATGCCCGTCAAAACCACCGTTAGGTACTGACGTCCAACTCAACATATTAAAAAATAATATTTTATTAATTTCGTTGTCACGTCAGCATTTAATTACATTTTTATGTATTTATTCAAAAAAAATCACCTCCTTTGCCGTCCCGTCGTCCTAGTCCACCTTGAACACCTTCCTCGTCGTCGTCCATCTCGCACCAGGTCGGCACCCGCAGCGCAGTCGCACGACCTCGACTCGGTCGCCATCACGGCGCTCCCTTCGGTCCAACGACCTTGGACGAGCTAGGCCGATCTTGGGGTTGTGGATGAGGAAGAGGATGATACGAAGGAGGAAGTCGGACTGCTGCTAGAAGTCGGCGTCGAAGATGGCGAGATACTCGCATTCCTCCACGTAGTTGTGCTTCATCCATTTCCTCAACGCGGCGGCTTTTACCTGACCCTGTTTTCCCTGATCGCGTACTTGATGTGTGACCCTTTGTGCCTGGCAGCAGGTGAAGGCACCAGTGATCGTGCCGCTGCTACAGCTCGAAGGTGTACGTGTGCCTGGCCATGTCGGTCATGCTCTTTGTGGAGAAGGTCTACATGGTTGTGGTCATCACCGGCGTGAGGCTCCTCGGCCGCCGCCCGGAGAAACGCTACAAATGGGAGCCGATGGGGGACGACGCCGAGCTCGGCACCACCGCCTACCCCATGGTGCTCATCCAAATCCCTATGTACAACGAGAAAGAGGTGTGTGCACCATCTTCTAATTACTTCTAAGCAAGAGAAGAAACAATACAGAGCCTCGTTACCGAGTGAGAAAGATGAATCTAAATATAGCAGCTCAGGTTATTATAATATGCTCATCCAATTCAAATATTGTCTTCAATTAATCCTAATTATATATGTTGTTTAATTAATGAGCTATCAATATCTCTATAGTTTGCAGCCGCTCCATGCCTGAGATGTGCAGCTCCGTGCAAGATCATTAATTCGAGCATCATCGCCTGCTCGCTCTGCAATCTGACGGCCGTTCGCCTCGACCGCTCCGGCCTTTTCGGTCTTATCATCAACGACGTCCACGCCCGAGTCAGCGTCAAGAACAGCGTCGTCAAGTACAACGGCGGCACGCCCAAACTCGCCGGAGCCATCGGACAGGTCCACATCGATAAGTTCAATAACGTCCACGTCAAGGGCGGCGGCGCTGTCTGATCCGTCAAGCGCTTCAACGACGTTGGCGTCAAAAATGCGGACAACGTCTTTGTCAAACGGTGCACAACGTCCGCCTAGATGACGTCGGCGAGATCGTTGTCAAGAGGTGCAACGATGTCCATGTCGAAGGCGGCAGCAAGGCCATCGCCGTGGATGCTGCCACGACGTCGACGTGGAGAGCGGCGGAAGCATTGCCGTGAAGCGGAGCAACGATGTCCGCGTTGGGGGCGGCGGCAGGGTTTTCGTCAAGCGGTGCAACGTCTCATGTGCACCTCCGCGGACGAGACAGCAAAGGAGGTGAATTTTTTTTTGAAAAAATAAATAATAAACAGGTAATTAAATGCTGATGTGGCAACAAAATTAATAAAATATTATTTTTTAATATGCTATGTCAGGTGCCACATTAACCTCTAACGGTGGCATTGACGGACATCTGACGTCGACTAGATTTGATATCAATTCAATAATTTAGGATGTAATTGATATAAATAAAAGAATAAACTAAATTTGTGAAAAGGATAATAATTTGAGCTAGATACATCAATTAACTCTTGTTTGAAAGGTCTATGCTCTTCACTAGCTCAAGAGTATTTGAATAGTAAAATTCATATCCCTTTGTAACTATGGATATGCTATCGCTTTCTTCAGAGATACTGAGATATTCTATACCATGTGTGGTACTGACGAATGAATCATTCGTTACCTCATGTGTGGTGGCACTGAGATTGCCGAAGGTGTGTGGTAAAGGCCCATATAGTTTATTATTTGTAAGGTCGATGATATGAAGATATTGCAATCTTCCAAGCTGTGGAGGGATATTGCCAATTAAGAAAACATATTTGAGCGTAATTTGAGAACACTGAGTTCTTGCCAGCTTTGTGCAATCCATGCAGGTATAGTTTCGGAGAATTTGTTGTCGCCAAGATCAACAACAACTAATCCAATGCAATTTGTTAATGACGATGGGAGTTGCCCGTACGTGGACATTATTATTATTTAAGTGCAAGAACCAGATTCCAATCAAGTATCCCATGTTGCTAGGAATTTCTCCGTCGAGCTTATTGTTTCACAGAAGATCGAACTCAAGATAATTTGTATCCTGCCAAAATTGAGGAATCTTACCAGATATTTCGTTATGTGATAAATCTAGGCTATGAAGAATTGCAAATGGAAGATGGAAGGCTCTCATTAATATGATTATGTGAGAGGAATAAGTATGTGGGAAAGGTTGACGGTAGTGGTCTTGATATGGAACTATTAGATAAGTCTAGCGTCTGAATGTAAGGAGGCAAATGAGGGATTGTTCCTTCAAGTGAATTAATTAGAGCCTAGAACTAGTAAAACTAAATTTGTCATGCTTTCCAAGGATGTTGGCAAAGTTCCACTAATCTTGTTATGGGAGAGATCTAGTAGAGAAATGGTAGAAGAATTCAAAATCCACTCAGGCAATGAGCCCTCCATGCTTGCATTCGACAAACTCAATCTTTCAATTGATTTCTCCAAATATTGGAGCTATCTGGGAAATGTAGGACCCAACTTAATAGAATCCAATGCAATGGATTTCAATTGATGAAATGGAGGAAGCCAATTGTGGTGTACTGCAATGGAAATTAATGAGTTTCTGGACAAGACCAAGGTGTCTAAACTAGTTAGGTTGGCAAAATGAAGGTCAGAAAGAACACCTTCTAAGAAATTGTAAGAGAGACCAAGATATTGTAAGGTTGAAGAGCTTCCCTATCTCTGCAGGAATTGGACCGTAAAGTAAATTTTCATCAAGGGAGAGCTGTGTTAGACTAGTCAAATTCCCAACTTCTGCAGGTATAGAACCGGTGAGTGAACAATTAAAAAGGTATAGAACCGTTAGACTAGTGAGATTCCCAGTTTCGACTGGTATAGGAATTTTGAGCAAATTACTCTTAAGGAAAAGCATCGACAGACGAGCTAGACTCCAAATCTGGTCAGATAGTGGACCAGAAATTGAATTGCTTGAAAGATGAAGCATTACGAGGCTAGTCAAATTCCCTACTCCATCAGTTAATGTGCTATATTAGTTACAATTAGTACATGTAAGAGATGTGAGGCTCTTGAGTTGCCATAGCCAATTGGTCAACGGGGAGTGGAAGTTATTAAAATCTAGATGTAGACTAACGAGAGACGTGAGATTAAGATTATAGGAAAGAGAAGAGGGTATGTAGTTAAGATCACGATCGGACAAGTACAACTGTTGAAGCGAAGGTAGCTTGTTTACTATTGGTAGCCAATTATGAGAGGCTATACTGAGGTCGACACCACCCATGTCGAGGTACGTATGTCAAAGAAGTGAGACCCAAGAGCCAATCTAAGCGATGTGTTCTAGCCAGAAAATTTGAACTTAGATCAAGATGGCGGAGGCTTGACAAGTTGCCAAGCTGTGGTGGAATTTCCCCGCTGAAATTTGAGGAGCTGAGATCAAGGTACCTCAGTTTGTAAAGAGAGTCAATGGATTGTGGGATTTGGGTTCCGCCCAGTTCATTGTCACTCAGATCCAAGATTTCCAAATGAGTCAAAGAGAGCAAAGAAGGACTCAGAATCTCACCCCTTAAGTAATGTAGGTTGAGCTCCACGACATGGCCAGTTCTGTTGTCGCACACGATTCCGCTCCATCGACAGCAGTCTTCTAGCAACCGGGGATTCCGTGTTGACAAGCGGTCAGAAGGATCTTCGATGCCGGTTTTCCAGGTGAGGAGGGTCGTCATCTCTGCTTCCAAGCATCCCATCATCGTCCTCGTTCTTGTGGCCACGAAAAGTAAAAATGAGAAAAGGCAAAGGGTGAAATGAGAGCACTTCATTGGCAACACGTGATGGCGAGTACTTCTGAATAAAACTTGTATGAGCGACTTGCTCATAAGTTTATACGAGTAGGTCGCTCATATTTAGCCAACTCAATTTTTACGTATTTTGATGCAATTAAAAAGTTGAGTTGGGTGAATTTCGAGATGCGTAATGGATATTGCATCATTCGTTACTCATCTCAGATCTCGAAGTCCACCCAACTTAGTTTTTTGGTTGCATCAAGATGCGTAAAAATTGAGTTGGCGGAAGATGAGCAATCTGTTCCTATAAACTTGTACGAGCAAGCCGTTCATACAAGTTTTATTCATGAAGATGGTGGCAGCCATCAATTGTACTTGTTGATATTGTGAAGTGGTGCTTGAATTGGCTTGTATTACATTGAAGGATCCATTAATATATATATATATGGCAGATTCTCTTTCTTGCCCTGGAAGAAGACAATATGAATTATTTATTCTCCTTTCCTTTGTTTTAATTATTTGATTTTTATTTTTGTTGTAACAAAATGTAATTAACAAAATCGATAATCAATTTGATTAAACTTTGAATTATTTATTCACTTGTCAGAAAATTAATTAAGTCTTCTAGTCAAATGAAAAGATATCTAAATTCTTATCTATGATAAATATATCATTATTTTAAAAAATATTAAAATTCATGCATTCCATGATAACTAATAAGCCAATTGTTGAACCCACTGTAGCACAGTTAATTGTTAGTAACATTTCTATGAGACCCAGTATGATCTGAGTTTTTCAATTTGTGTGGTATGATATTTGTCGCGCCCCGGGCCCGGGCCCGGGAAGCGACGGCGACTCGAACACCGTGCAGCGGAATGAAAAGCCACGAATCAACATAAAATACAACAACAACATAAAAACCAATAACTACAATTCATAAGTCTGATCAAATATAATATTTAACCACATATAAAATTGATCTACAAATTATAGCTCCAAAATAACAATATCAAAGCCGAGTTATAAGAAAACAAAATAAACCAAAATATAAAAGCAGTCGCCATCAGAGCTCCACATCTACGACCGACTACTAACTGTCTAAAAACTATCTACACCTCGATCTACAAATCGACTGCTCACCCCTGCAAATCTGAAGCAAAAACAACGGAGATTAGCGAATGCTGAGTAGGAGAATCACAATATGATCAACAAGTATCAAGTGTCAACTCGACAATGAATAACAACATGGCCTAAGATGCAGTCAAAGGCGATGAACACAACAAATACACCTCACCTACTCCTAAACAACATCAACTGAATCATCGAGCGTGTGGACCATTGGGTAAAAACCCCACACTCTATCACCCGTAGAGTGGCATCAACCGTCCGCTCCAACGGTGACGCGACTACCCCCACCAAGCAGGTAGCCCGACGGGCGTCGTATCCGACATCCGCACACCCGAAGGTACCCAAAGTGACTAGTCAATATCCATACCCTCACCCATGTCTGGAGGGTACCGCAATAAAATGGTCCTGGACCGAAGTCCTCTCTGAGGCCGTAGCCTCCAGATCGACAACAACCATGCAACTCAACTCCAAGAGTGCAACAAGGTATATCACCATGATCAACAATATAGCAACAACTCCAAGTGATTATGATATGATCAACATGCTACTAACATAACATCATCATGATCAACAATATAACAACTCCAATTGATTATGACATGATCAACAGGATAAGAACATGCATGATCAACAAGTAAACAACACCATATATATCAACATGGCACTATGCATACAATGACTAATCCAATGTACCGTAGGATTAGTACAACATACTATGATCAAGAATAAACACCAATAAGCAATAATAAAATGCAACACATGTAATTCCTCTACATGACATGTCCAATGATAATATGCAACAGGAGTTCAATAATTTCATGAAACAAACCAAACAATGGAAGCAAAGGTATTTTCGTAATTTATCTCCGACGATAAATCAACAACAGACTTGCAGGCTCAACCCACCCTCGGCACACTCTCCAAACACCCATGCTCAACTCAACTCACTCTCCAAACCCCATGCTCAACTCATTCTTCAAACTACAATTATTTCACACCAATCAATCGACTAAATTCTCAGACTAATAATTTACTATTATTTAAACACCTCGACAACCTCAACCACTAACCAACTGAAAGAACAACCTAACAATGCTTTCTCGGAAAACTAACCCCACCATCACATTCAGCACGCGAAAACGATCAAGATTGCTATTCACCTCAACTTCAACCGACAACTCGGGGCCCACCAACTAAATTAATTTCAAACACAATTTTCACCTACTTATTAAACACAGCAGAATACTGAAATATTATCAAAATCATACCAAACGATCTCCAATCAGAAATCTGACACCACCATCACGTTCAGCACGTGAAAATCTACAACTTTGGTATTCAGCTCAACTCAATCCAACGACTATACGATCAACTATAAAAGTATCCTAATAATTTATAAATCAACCCAATTTCATATGATACAGCTCTATTCTCTAAAACACTGCTTATCCCACCCACTCGTCTCCCTCTCCCCTCATCCCCTGCCCCTTGCCCCCTGCGCCCGACGCCACCTCCCTGCTCCGCTCGAACCCACGCCAACCGGCCATCCCGACCACCGGCGATCACCCCGGCGGCACGACCGCCCTCTCCCCGACCTCCACGACCGGTTCGACTCACCGCCGGCCGCCCTTCTGCACCCGATCTCGCCGCCTCCTCTGCTCACCTCAAATCCATGCGGGGCGGCTCCCCAAGCCGCCGGCGACCATCTCGCCGACATCTTCGCTTCTCCTTGGCCTCCGACACCGACGGGACTCTCTCTCTCTCTCTCTCTCTCTCTCTCTCTCTCTCTCTCCTTTCACCCGCGGACCCCTCCTCTCTCCCTCTCGGCCGCCGCCTACCCGTCGCCGACTGGCGACTCCACGACCCGCACCCTCTCCTCGACCTCCGCGACCGACCCAACCCACCTCCCACTGAAGGGTGGTCGCCGGCCTGCGCGCGACATGGCCCGCGGCTGGTCGCTCGCGGCTTGGCCGATCGCCATCATTCGGGCTTGGCTGATCCTCGCCTCGTCAACGTCGTCGGAAAACAAATACGGAGGTAAAGAAGAAGGGAGAGATCTCCTACCTCGATCCCACGACTCCGGCGACGACGAGCTCCACCGGTGACACGCGCCGACTCCTCCGCCGCCTGCCGACGCCCTCGCTTCTTCCTCTTCTTCTCTACTTCTCCTCACTTAAAACCCCTCAACAGCACCTCGCCCTCACTTATCCTCACCCTCACTGCCACCTGGCACTTCTCCACTTCCATAGCCAGCTTTTTTTTTCTTTTTTTTTTAATACCCGGATATAACAATATTAGCCTTATGTGTCATTCGTTTAGACAAAAATAAACTAATAAGTCAACTGGTATTTTTTATATCATTATTATGTGATAATACATTCTTATTCATTATTGATATATATACATATTGCTGTTAATTTTAGATATTAGTCTTTACCATGAAATTAAGTTTCAAAAACACATCTTCTATTGATCTTATATGTAAAGTTTTCTGCTGCTGAATTCATCTTAAGCACATCTAAACACAATTTTTACTAAACTTTGTAATTTATAGTTTTAGTTAAATTTGAATTTGACAAAAATTAAAACTTAATTTATTAAAATTTGATTAAAATTAAAGATCAACCTAATAGCTGAGCCTGAATTAAATTTAACAGATCTAATTCAAAAAAAGGAACAATTCTTTTAATTTAATTCAACAAATATTTGATCAAGTCAATTTTGCAATTTCGGTCCAAATCTTCAATCACGCCAATCTTGAGTTCGAGATTAACAATGCAAATTGGATCAATTTACCGATTTTAAGATATTAGGTGCAATAACTAAGTTCATGAACTATTAAATCACACATGCACCCTCCATCAAACACGCAAGGAGTACGTAGTAAATTTTATCAACGTCTTTTGTTTTGCTAATATGTTCTCCATTAATTTTCAACACGTTCATGAGATACTAATCGTATGGTTCTTTTTTTTTGTTCCTTTCATTTTCTTAACTAAGTTTCTTGTATTTCGCAAAATTTATCTACATATTTCTACTTCTTTTATTCATACGAGCTTGTTAACAATTAGGAAATAGTTGTTAATAAGCTTATTAGCACAATTTCAAACAAAATAATTAAGTACGTGTCATATCAAGATACATATAAGTTTTCATTGCGGTCCAAATTCATACTCCTCGTATTGAAATAAGTCTTATGCGCACAAAAGACCATAGAAAGATTGCATATTTTGAAACAGCAAAGTCTAGTTGATCCCTTTTGCGATCAGTCAATCTCTACTTTGCATCCTTCCATGTTGGAAGGATCATGATGAAGATGGTGAATTTGGTTGGAGTCTAGTTGATCAAATATGTAATAAGATAAGATGTCATACAACAACACGGTAAAACATATATATATATGATATAGCTAAATCTTACGAAATGCAGATTCGGAAATAAATTACAATATCTTCCTCAATCGGTTGGGTGACAAAAGCTTTATATTCTATCATTGTCAGTTCTGACAAACTTTGAGGAATAACTCCAGACAAGTTATTGAAGGACAAGTCTAAAGTTTCTTATGACTTCATTCCCCAATGGTATCATGAATTTTGCCTCTGAAATAGTTTCTTGACAAGTTGAAAGATCAAAGTCCTATATGAAATATTATTTCTTCGGGGATTTCATTTGTGAGACAATTCTTTGAAAGGTCTATGCTCTTCACTAAGAGTTTGAAAAGATAAATTCATCTCCCTTTTGTAACTATGGATACGCTATCCGTTTATGTAAACTCTACAATTTCATATCCTATATAAATTAACAATATATAACTCATTATTTGCTCATACGTGGAAATAATGACACTTTACCATAGATTATGATGGAGTTAATCACACTGATGGAATAGTGCTCTCAAGCCAATCGCATGTTGATGTAATAAGGACTAATTCTTTTGGTAATGAATAAAAGAGGCATTTATTCATCATTCAATATATGCATCTATGATTGTTAATAGATTATGATGAAGCCAATTTAAGCTAGGGCAATGATTCTAGGGTCATGATGAGATCATGCCAGTGAGATCCTGGATTTCAAAGCCCTAGTTTAAAAAGTTCCTAGTCATAGGTACATCGAGTAGGGCATCAGTGTTAACCGATAAGGCTTGTACACTTGTTACATGCTCTATAGTAGAAGATAATTGATCTCACAATTACTTATGAGAGGTCATTAATGTAAAAATACGTATAGATGCTCATTGGAGAATAAGTTCCCTGAACAGACCTACTCGAGGAATGCCAAATTAAAATTTTACATGTATGTCAATTGGCGATTCTCCTCATGTGTAGTAGCTAGGTATTGTAAGTAATCCTTGGACCTGAGATTACCATATCACTTTGTGGCTGATGATCTGTGTTTTGTTCTATCATGTATCATGACTCTCTGAGATATGTGTCGAGTATTCTAGACATAGTAAGCTTATCATGGAAGTGGGTGAGTAATCAACAAGGGATCAGTTAATCCTAGTAAGATGAGAGAATGTCATATATGCTTTGCGAGTATCATCTGGCTAGAGTGGATACGAAAATTAGAAATGAGTTTCTAATGTTTCATTTGAGACGATAACTCGGGAACATGATTTCATATGAACAAGTATTAGAGTTTGACATGACTTTCATACCCTAGCTTCATTCGGGACAATGTGTAATCGAAAGATTGAATTACACAAGAACTAATCACCGAAGAGTGTTCGATCCTATCTGATTGAACTCCACACTATCTAAGTAGTCATGACACTTTGCTAAACATCAATCTTAACTTATGGGTCAAAAGACAATCAAGAGTTGATCAAGCGATCACATTAAAGAGTTTAATGGGGATCGATGAAATTAATTCGAATAGAAGGCATTCTATCGAATTAATATGGGGAAGATCCACTGCCAGCATAGTGTGGGGCCCAATGGGCCACACACATATAGGTTTTTCTCCTAATGAAATTTATCGAGATAAATTTCGAATTTGGCAAATATATATGCTAGCATGGATATGCCAAAGCTTAATTAATTACTTCTTTCATCTATGGAAATTTGAATAAAAGGAAACATTCCTTTGAAATTAAATTTAAATGAGATTTAAATTTCATTGACTACAGGATAAACGTGGAAAGGTTCCTCAAATCCCTAAATTGTAGGAGCCTAAATTCAATGGGTGAGGAAGGAAGTTTCTTATCTCCTAATATATAGGGATTGGCCTAAATTGTAGAAGCCAAGATTCAAGTGATCCTTATCTTCTAACATTTAGGGGGCGTTTGGTATGAGATAATCTAAATGAATTATCGATAATCTTAATTAAAATTACTTGGGCCCCATCAGATTATCGCGTTTGATTGAAATAGATTACTGATAATTTGGATATCCATAGTAATCTACATTACCACTCAAGTAGTAATCCACATTACCAAGGGAGGGGGTGGCTATGTGGATTACCAACAATGTAGTAATGTTATTTTTTATTTTTGACAAAAATACCCCCAACTAAAATACTCTCTATTGACATAGAAAAAAAATCTTCGCCTCATCTCATTTGCCTCATCTTATAGTAAATTGGTAATCCCTATTTTTATTTTTATTTTTTCTATTTTTCTATTTTTATTTTATTTTATTTTATTCTTTTTTATTTTATTTTTTATTTTTTTTATTTGAGGGTATTTTAGTTAAAGACTATAAGTTTCTTAGTAATCTTTTTTTTTATACCAAACAAGATAATGTGGATTACTAGCGAGATTACCAGTATATACCAAACATGGTAATGTAACATTACTAGTAATTTTAAAAGTGATAATCTATCTAGGTGGTAATCTAGATTCTCAATAATCTTAAGTGGTAATGTATCAAACGCCCCCTTAGGGATTGACTATAATTAAGGAGCTACTACATTCTAGGGATGAGAAAGAAAAGTTTTTCATTCTCTAGAAATTAAGGATTGGCTAATTATAGGGGGTGACTAGGGTTTAGGGATTTTATCCCTCTTTATTTAAAGGGCGGGGGCGGCCACACGAAGGATTAATCAACCCCTTAAGAATACTTGATTCCCAAGAACAGTCCCTCCTCTCCAAAATTCCAACTGCCCTTCTCCAAGTGCAGTCACCCCTCTTTCTTCAAGCAATCAGCCTCTTCTTCAAGAAGAAGGGCGGGACCTTGGTGCTCCTCCTCAAGAAGGGTAGCCAAATCTAGAAGCTTTTCCACCTTGGAGCCGAGCATCTAGGGCAAGGTACAAGAGTTGGTCTTGCTTTTCTTGTAGTCAATTTTCTTCTCTCTTAGGGCCGCACTTGCTTGAAGGGCTGGCCCCCCTTGGGCCATCCATAGAGCCATGATGAGTCTTGTATGATCAAGAATATGAAAAAGAGTTTTCTTGGTGTGACAATGAAACCTTGTGTGGATCATCGTTGGAGGGCGTGCACATGTGCATATCTTACTAGAGGATCACTGGTTTTGGGGATTATAAAGAAAAATTTTAAAATGTACTTTGTTTTCGCTGCGAAGTTTTTGCCATAGATTCCCAACAAATGGCACTAAGGTTGCCGAAGCAAGGTGTACGGTAAAGGCCCAGGTAGTTTATTATTTGCAAGGTCGACGATATGAAGACATCGCAAATGTCCCAAGATGTGGAGGGATATTGCCAAAAAAACACATTTGAGCTTAATTTGAGGACAATGAGTTGTTGCCAACTTTGCACAATCCATACTGGTATATTTTCGGAGAATTTGTTGTTGCTAAGATCAAATACAAGTAGTTGACTACAATTTTGTAATGACGATGATAAAAAAAATTTTTAGAAAGGAAACTGTATTCATTCAAGAGGTATGGGGAATACAAGTAGTGGAGAGAGAGAGTAGAGAAAACATAGAAAACATAGAAAGTAGGAAAGTAGTAGAATCAATCTCCCAAGCTAAACATCAAAAACTACAAAGATTTGTAAATCAGCTAGAACACAAGGCATAGAAGTTAGCTGCTGAAATTGCGGTCAAAATCATTGAAGAATTCTCATTTTGGAAGGCCCTCATATTTCTTTCACGCCAAATATACCAACACCAAATGAGGGACAGCCGAGCTCTCTTTCTAGAAGACCTTGGGATGACATCAGTAGCCAACTGAGCAGAAAGAGGAATAAACTTGCATTTAAGAGTAGATAGGAAGCTTTTCCATCCAGAAGTCGTATAGGGGCAAGAACCAAATAGGTGGATGTGTGTTTCCTTACCATCCAAACATAGTAGACGAGCCTCATCATCAGTGATACCCCAACGCACTAGACGGTCTCTGGTGAGCAGCCTTCTTCTAGTCCAAAGCCAACCAAAAATAGAGATTTAAGGAGGTAGCCGGTTGTGCCAAATGAGGGAGTAAGACATGTCTAACACTCCATGAAAATTCAATAAACTGTAGAGGCTACTGGTTGAGAAAGAGCCATCTGCAGTAAGTTTCCACCCAATCACATCATTTCCAGAGGTGTGCCGAATTGAATCAAGGTCATTTTCCAATAGAGCAATAATATCATAATCCACAAGTGATGAGAAAGAAACATTCCATCCAGCAAACGAACCAAAGCCATCAACTATCGTAACTTTCGAGATGAATGCATTTTTCTATTCCGAAAGGTTAAACAAAGAAGGATATTTATCCATAAGCTGACCTCCGTCCATCCATTTATCAGTCCATAACTTAGTTTTGTCTCCACAACCAACATGAAATGACATGCAAGAAGGAAATAATTCCAAAAGACTCTAAAAATCCTTCCAAATTGGGGAGACTCCTCGCAAGAAGCCAGAAGAGATTCAACATCTGTAATCTCCATATAATTGCTCGAGCAATTTAACCTAGAAAAGATCCCGACCCTGAATCACTTTCCAAAGCCAACTTTCGAGCCTAGACAGGTTGTGAGCAAATAGATCTAAAATGCCAAGACCTCCATCCTTTTTTGAGCAGGTGATGTAGTTCCAACCAACAAGGCATTTCCCTCGCATCTTAGCAATGACCCACTTAGGAGCTTTATAAATTGAAAGAAGGTAGGCAACATAGCTTGTGACAGTGCTATTAATCAAAGTGAGACATCCCGCTCTCGATAGAAGTTTCCCTTGCCAATTACCCAAACGAGCATCAATTTTTACAATCAGTTGAGTCCAATCCTCCTTTCTTAATCTCCCTTTCAAGAGAGGAAGGCCAAGGTATTTCAATGGAAACAGGGAGACGTTGCAGCCAATAAAATGGGCAAATTCTGAAGCCACAATCTGGTTAATATTAAGGCTAGTAATGCAAGTCTTGTTTAAGTTGATCTTGAGCCCAGAAACCAATTCAAAACACTTCAAAATAAGAATCAAGTTTCTAGTACTGACCCCTTCATTCTTGCATAATAGAATGAGATTGTCCGCAAACAAGCAATGAGTGACTCCTCCCACAACTCTGTGTTCCGAGACCCCCTTAATGAAACCATTTGTAACAGTCGAATTAATTAATCTTGATAGGCAATCAGCGGCCAAAATAAAGATAAAGGGCAAGAGTGGGTTCCCTTGGTGAACTCCCCTTTTATGTTTGAAAATGGAGCCCAAAGCACCCTTAATGAGAAGGGAAGACTACATATCAAGAAGGTTAGAAATCCAAACCCTCCATTTGACAAAGAAGCCCCTTTGTGCAAGCATGTCCATAATGAAGCTTCATTCCAATGAATCAAAGGCCTTTTCATAATCAACGTTCAATAGAAAACCCTCCTCCCCAACTTGTTTACAAGCTCATACAGTCTCATGCACTCCCATGAAACTGTCCAACGTACTCCGACCGGACAAGAAGGCGTATTGGCTATCACTAATCAAATTAGTCATAAAATGTTTTAGCCGAGTCGCCAATAGCTTAGAGAATATTTTTGTGATGCTTTTCTCGAGACTAATCGGCCTGAAATCTTTAACAGAAGAAGCCCCTTTCGATTTTGGAATAAGCACAATGTGGCCGAGGTTGAATCTATGCAAGGTAATCGGGTCCTGATAAATTTCATTGAACATATTGAGTAGGTTAAACTGAATAGTGTCCAAAAAAACTCTGTAGAACTCCATTGTCAAACTGTCAGGTCCCGAGCCCTTGCAAGAGTCAAGATCAAAAATGACGGTTTTGATCTCATCCAAGGAAAAAGGGGAGCCCATATCATTTTGGTTCTGAAAGGAAGGGAGGGAAGGGACTCTCAAATCGGCCCAACAAATATGAAGAAGAGGCTTCTTAGTGACCCCAAGCAACTCAAGATAGTATCTTCTGAAATAATCCGCAATATCAGCAGCATTAGAAATCATACCTTGATTTGTAGATATTTGAATAATCCAGTTGCTTTTTTTCTGAAAGAAGCCCATTGATGGAAGAAACGAGTGTTGGGGTCCCCTTCCGAAATCCATTTCTTTTTAGCACGCTGCCTCTAGTAGGTGTCTTCATCCAGGTAAAGAGAGTCAAGATCAGCTTTCATCTATTTGAGAGAAGCAAGTTCATCAAAAGCAAGATCATGGAGTTCAGCAGAGTGATTAAGCCCTTCAATGTCCTGTTCAAGTTTGATCCGTCTAGCCTTACAATCCTTTCTAAATTGAACCGCCCATTGAGAAATCACCTTGCGCAATCTCCTCCATCTTTGAATCCACAGAGTCGAAGTAGATCCCACAAAGCCATTAACAGACCAAGCGGCCAAGATAATAGAGCGAAAGCAGTCCTTTGCAAGCCAAAAATTCTCAAGACGGAAAGGTCGAGCCATATGAGAAGTCGATTGCTCGACACGAAAGATTAAAGCCGATTGATCAGAAAGCCTCATCTCCCCTCCCACCACAGAAGCCAAAGGAAGTGAGATAGAAGTACCCAATGAAATTAAGATTGTATCAAGACGAGCAAGGCTTGGAATTTGTTGATTGTTCGACCAAGTGAACATCCTTTTGAGCATCGGCAAGTCCATCAACCCCCTATCAGCGATCAATTTAGAGAAACGGGTGGAATCCCACACCCGAGCAATTTCTTCTCTCGGACTCAAGCCTGGTGACGTTGAAGTCGCCGCCAATAATAAAACGATCATCAACCTCATCCACTAAATCATTTAACTCGGCAAAGAACTCCAGCCGACCAGCTCTTCTCGGAGGCCCATAAATATTAATGAAGGTATAAAGAATTCCAGAGGCCCATGACGATGGTAGTTGTCCATGGAGATTATTATTATGCAATCGTAGTCGTTCTCGTAGCCACGAATAAAAGAAATGACAAAAGCCAAAGCGTGAGATCAGAGCACTTCATTGGCAACACGTGGTGGCGAATGCTTCTCCTAAAAATGCTGGCAGCCATCTTTCACTTGTTCATATTTGAATTGGTGCTTCGATTTGCTTGTTTTGACGTGTATATATAGAAAGATTTGGAATATGGGGTTGCCCTTAGGTCCCTTTTTTTTGAAAAATGAGAAACTTGTATTTATCAAGAGGAGTGAGAAATACAAGTGTTAGGATAAGAAGGAATTTACATCGCATCTCATCTGTCCCTACATGAAAAGATGGTTGTCTTTTCTGTGGAAAATGCTACAAAATATGAAGTAGCAACGTCAAAGTCAAAGTACCCCTTACCTCTTATTTGTTTCATGGTAAGGTATGGTTTTACATGGTATGGTATTGTTTAATCTTTTGTTTGGAAAGATTTCCAAGGGATGGTCATGGTTTATAGTGGTAATCTCATGGTTTTAAAAAACCATAAATTTTGGCCAATTGTTTAAATCATAAATTTGGTGATTTCTTATGGTTTAATAAAATTTTATTTCTAAAATACCCTCAATCAAAATTTATAATTCCTCTTATGCCTTTTATTACCCATTATCAGATTAGACTTTTACTTATCATTCTTGATCGGTCAGCCAAGAAGGCCGTTGCAAATAGCAACGGCTTGAGCGGTCGTTGCTGATAGCCGTTGCTGAAGACTCAATTTCTAGTAGTGATTGACAGCTATATTGAGAGCTATTGTTACAATCAGAATATCAGTTATATGCATATATTTGAATTGCTATATCTTTTAACAGAGGACATCCACAATACAACTTTCCATACATACCATGGCCTCTTTATACTTCTCATGTACAAGAAGTCAAGATTGGAAGAGGAGTTCAAAGGAAAGCAATATACTGTAATGCATCAGTAATCAAAATAGTTTTGATACAAAACAACAGAGAGGTTATTTAAACTCCAATACCTGTCAACCTAGGATGCACCGACACAGACACGGACCCGGGACACGACACGGACATGGGGACACACCAACTTTAAAATTTTACAGGACACAGACACGACATATATAGATAAATATAAAAAAAATAATTTTTTAAAAAAAAACCAAAATTCATATAATATACCATAATATTTTTATTGATGTCAAATTTCAAATTTTCAGTATGAACAAATACTTACTATTTCTAAGCTTTTCTAAAAGCACAAGGCACAACCACATGTAAACAAAAATTCCTAGACATGTATTGACATCTCCAAAAAAAAAAATTGGTCAGTATGTCTTACTAGAAGTACTCATGTACAATTATTGTAAACAAAAAGTAAACTAGAGTCTCACTGTCTTCTTCATCAATCATTATTGTTATCTTCTTCATTGAAAAATATTACTCTCTCCAACTCTAGTTCATCAAGAGAAAGATTGGCAACTTCAAGGATTTCATTATCTTCATTAATCGGTGAAAACTCATCAAGAGAAATAGAGCAATCAAATGTTTCACATGAAATAAAAATAGAGCTAATCCACGAAAAATGGAGCAATCTAGTATTATTCAGAAAGCATATTGTCTCCACCTCTCCGGGGGCTGTTTCCACTCGGCGAGGGTTTATCGATGAGGGTGGCGGCACGAGTACAGGTTCTCCAACTCGTTTGGTATTTGGAGGAACGGCGATTCTCGCGGAGGAGTGGGCAAAAAAAAATGATTGGTCTGACACGCGTGTCCGACACGCGTGTCCGAGCCATGTCCGGGCAAAGAAAAAAATTGACTGGTCAAGACACTCTTGGACATGTCGGACACGTGTGTCAGACGAGTGTCTTCGTGTGTCGGTGTCCGTGGCGTGTCGGACACGCGGACACGGCAATCCTTGCCGTGTCTGTGCTTACTAGCTATCAACTATACAACTATAAATGAATACAAAGAAGCTCTATACAAAGAGCATTCTAAATGTGATCATACAATTTCAATGAATGTACATTGTATCACTGAAACATTCACTACTAGAAAAATGGTCATCAGCAACGGCTGATGCCGTTGCTGAGCCGTTGCTGAAGAGAATCAGCAACGGTCGAGCCATTGCAATAGAGCCGTGACAGAAAGTCACGTTGCTGATGACTTAGCAACGGATCAGCAATGGCCGCTCGGGCCGTCGCTCAAAATATTATCAGCAACGGCCACTCGGGCCGTCACTAAAAACATTATCAGCAATGGTCGCTGAGTCCGTAGCAACACCGTTAGTAAAACTCCATCGCTAAGCCGTTGCTGTAGGTCATCAGCAACGGCTTTCGATACACTTTTAGCAACGGCTTTCCCACGGACGCCCGTGGGAAAGCCGTTGCTGATGACGTATACCTGCAACCAGAAAATTTGAAAATTTCAAATTTCCATTGATACATTGATACATTTATCTGATACATAACTCACACACCCATACCCTCATACACACATTCATTCACACATCACAAACACCTCATACACATTCATTCACACATCACAAACATACCAAGATATACATCAAAACAATTATATTTATATTGATAATTATCCACGATAATATAAAAACAATTCAAATGCAAAATTGAAGTATCAATATCCAAACAAAATAAGTTAAACAAGTTCAATATCCAAACAAAAAATCTCACGATCACGATGGAGGATGGTCTGGATTATATGGCGGGGTCTGGAGCGCTTGAGTGTACACCGGCGTGGACTGACTCGAGGACGATGGATTAGATGATGCCGAAGAGATGACTGCTTCGGGATGACCTGACAAGTTGCGTAGCATAGCTTCTATATTCGCCATCGTCTGACTCTGACGCTCCATCATCTCAATCTGACGCGCGACCGTCTCCTCTAGTGTCCTTATCCTATTACTATGATCATAACTGGATCTAGAGGTGGACGGCCGCTCACCAGCGACCGGAGGGGTCGGTGCCCCAAGTGGCCCTAGTACGGCTCGCGCATGACCACTATCTGCGAAGCCATATACGCGGCCATGGTCCCAGCCACCTGCGGCCTCGACCCACGATGCTGCGTCAAAGTCCTCGGGGGTACCCCCGCGCTGCACCACCGTGTGGCTGTAGGTCTCCTACTCGAGTTTGATTTTTTGTTTAATATTTATCATAAAACTTAAATTATAAATATATAATGAATAATTTAAACAAATATATAATTACCATAATGTATGCAGCGCGGTTGTGGATGTACTCCCCCGTCCCATGTGCTCGACGGTGAGTCCGCTCAAACACCGCCATCGGGAAGGGTCGCTGGACAGTCCCGTCATCCGACACCGTCGTCTACATTTACAAAATAAATACATTAATTAGTACACATAATAACAAATAAAATATATAATTAAAAGATATACTTACCATACGGTTTGCGTGCACTGCAAATGCAACAGAGCCGCCGGTGTGACGCGCTGCTCCTCCCGACATGCGATTTCTAGCCGCATTCCGAGAAACCTCCTGCCATCGATCCGTCGACCATATCCCCACGAGCTGGTCCCATATATCCGAAGTAATCCAACCGGGGCCGTATCCCCGAGTCTCCGCGATGTTAGTGGTCCCAGCTCGGGCCATCGCTTGGGATCGAGCCTGCCCCAGCTGCCCGTTGTACCTTGCCCGGGAAATAGCCTCCCAGGCAGCGTAAATGAAGGGCCTCTGGTCCTCGGCCCATGTATAGCGAGCCTGCAAAATAATAATATCAGTACCAATATTAATATATCATCATGCATGTAAAAAATAATAATAATACGTGCCTCAAACTCGCGCCATAACATGTCGACGTGCTCGCTAGGCACGTGAGACCACGTAGGCCATGCCCCGTGCATGTATCATCGAATAGTAGAAGAAATGCTCATCGGCACTTCTTCTTGCTCGAACCTGCACAACAAAAACAAATTTTAATATTATATTATGATATAATGAATTTGTAATGATTCATAATTCATGATATATTACCGCTCCCCAATCACGCAAATCAATCTACGTGACTCTGTGGCTGGTGGAGGCTGCCACCTGTTCGGCCCGCGTGGCCGCCTACGTCTGGATGTACTAGCCTCGGCAGTATCATCCTCATGAGGATCAGCAACAGGAGGATCAGCAGCATGAGTAAGTGCTGGAGTCTCACCGATCGGAGACTCCGAAACTCTCCTGCGTCGATAACCACGACCAGACATATCTGTCGAACAGACATATAATCAGATTATTGTATAAATAGTAGACATATAATCAAATTGTCCAATCAGGGACAATTCAAGAATTGTACGTCGTATAAAAGATCATCTACTTCTTTTACACGAACATACAATTCCCGAACGGATCTAAGGTTTTGCTAAATCATATCCGATTCGTCGATGCGTACGTGAAACATATCAACTCGTCGAATGGATGATTATTTTCTAAATGTTTCGAGACAGTTCGAGTCCATATTGGACGATTTCGGCGCGCGTCCGAAGTGGACGATTCCGGCGCGAGTCCGAAGTGGACGATTCCGGCGCGAGTCCGAATTGGACGATTCCGGCGCGCGTCCGAAGTGGACGATTCCGGCACGCGTCCGAAATTAATCTAAACACTAATAATTAATCTAACAAATTAAACAATTAATCTAAACAATTAATTAACAATTATAAAATAATTAATTAACAATTTCAAAACAATAATATATATATATATATATAAATTCCGGCGCCGGAGTCCACCCTCCGGCGCCGGTGTACAGTGGCCGGACACACTGTCCGGCCACTGTAGAAGGTCCGGCGGCGGCCATAGGCCGACCGCCGTCGGCCGAAACCCTAGAAATAGGGTTTCGATCGGATTTTAACCTATACTCCGGCCGAAACATAGTGAGAGCCGGCCGGCCGATCAACATACCGGCAGCAGCGGCAGCGGCGGCGAGAGGCGTCGGCGTCGGCAGCAGCGGCAGCAGCGGCGAGAGGCGTCGGCAGGAGCGGCGGCGGCAGCAGCGGGAGGAAGAAGGGTCGGGCGCGAGAGCGTGCCCTATATAAACTTATCAGCAACGGCTCACTCGCCCGTTAGAAAGCCGTTGTTGATAAGTTATCATCAGCAACGGCTCACTTATCCGTTAGCAAGCCGTTGCTGAAGATTAAAAAATCAGCAACGGCTCGCCTTTCCGTCAGAAAGCCGTTGCTGATAATTAAAATAATCTGCAACGGCTCGGTTTTCCGTTAGAACGCCATTGCAGATACAGATATCTGCAATGGCTCGGGCGGCCGTAAGAATGTCGTTGCAAATAGCAACGGCTTGAGCGGCCATTGCTGATAGCCGTTGCTGAAGATCAAGTTTCTAGTAGTGGAAAGCCGTTGCTAATAAGTTATCATCAGCAACGACTCACTTGTCCGTTAGAAAGCCGTTGCTGATAATTAAAATCATCAGCAACGGCTCGCGTGTCCGTTAGAAAGCCGTTGCAGATACAACATATCTGCAACGGCTTGAGCGGCCGTAAGAAGGCCGTTGCAAATAGCAACGGCTTGAGCGGTCGTTGCTGATAGCCGTTGCTGAAGACTCAATTTCTAGTAGTGATTGACAGCTATATTGAGAGCTATTGTTACAATCAGAATATCAGTTATATGCATATATTTGAATTGCTATATCTTTTAACAGAGGACATCCACAATACAACTTTCCATACATACCATGGCCTCTTTATACTTCTCATGTACAAGAAGTCAAGATTGGAAGAGGAGTTCAAAGGAAAGCAATATACTGTAATGCATCAGTAATCAAAATAGTTTTGATACAAAACAACAGAGAGGTTATTTAAACTCCAATACCTGTCAACCTAGGATGCACCGACACAGACACGGACCCGGGACACGACACGAACATGGGGACACACCAACTTTAAAATTTTACAGGACACAGACACGACATATATAGATAAATATAAAAAAAATAATTTTTTTTAAAAAAACCAAAATTCATATAATATACCATAATATTTTCATTGATGTCAAATTTCAAATTTTCAGTATGAACAAATACTTACTATTTCTAAGCTTTTCTAAAAGCACAAGGCACAACAACATGTAAACAAAAATTCCTAGACATGTATTGACATCTCCAAAAAAAAAAATTGGTCAGTATGTCTTACTAGAAGTACTCATGTACAATTATTGTAAACAAAAAGTAAACTAGAGTCTCACTGTCTTCTTCATCAATCATTATTGTTATCTTCTTCATTGAAAAATATTACTCTCTCCAACTCTAGTTCATCAAGAGAAAGATTGGCAACTTCAAGGATTTCATTATCTTCATTAATCGGTGAAAACTCATCAAGAGAAATAGAGCAATCAAATGTTTCACATGAAATAAAAATAGAGCTAATCCACGAAAAATGGAGCAATCTAGTATTATTCAGAAAGCATACTGTCTCCACCTCTCCGGGGGCTGTTTCCACTCGGCGAGGGTTTATCAATGAGGGTGGCAGCACGAGTACAGGTTCTCCAACTCGTTTGGTATTTGGAGGAACGGCGATTCTCGCGGAGGAGTGGGCAAAAAAAAATGATTGGTCTAACACACGTGTCCGACACGCGTGTCCGAGCCATGTCCGGGCAAAGAAAAAAATTGACTGGTCAAGACACTCTTGGACACGTCGGACACGTGTGTCGGTGTCCGTGGCGTGTCGGACACGTGGACACGGCAATCCTTGTCGTGTCTGTGCTTACTAGCTATCAACTATACAACTATAAATGAATACAAAGAAGCTCTATACAAAGAGCATTCTAAATGTGATCATACAATTTCAATGAATGTACATTGTATCACTGAAACATTGACAGCTATATTGAGAGCTATTGTTACAATCAGAATATCAGTTATATGCATATATTTGAATTGCTATATCTTTTAACAGAGGACATCCACAATACAACTTTCCATACATACCATGGCCTCTTTATACTTCTCATGTTGCCCTTCGACCTCACCAATGCATCATCAACATTCCAAGCCATCACAGCTCTTCACTGTTCTTTTTGTTCCTAATTTGGAATCCAGTTTGTTTAGTATTGGACAGCTAGTAAAAGATGGATATGAGATTCATTTTGCTGACGAAGAAAGCAAAGTATTTTCTAAAGACAATTCTAATGTTGTTCTTACTATTTCCATGGCTCATAATAACTTGTTTTTTCTTAAGAATCCTAAGTTTGCTCTTGCTTCGACTTGTGTTTCTGATATTAGTCTTTGGCATGATCGTTTCAGGCACTTAAGTGTATGAAAGCTAAGAGATATGGCTTCCAAACAATTTGTGATGAGTTTACCTACTTTATCTTAAGAGGTTGACAATTTTTGTGAAGTTTGTGCAGTAGGAAAGCAAACTCGTTTGCCTTTTCCAAAGAAAAGCATGTTCATCTTCTTCTCCTCTTGAATTGGTCCACACTGATCTTTGCGGACCTATGGAAGTAAGTTCCTATTGTCGTTTCAGATCCGTTGTTGTGTTCATAGATGACTATAGTAGATTTTTGTGGGTGTATTTCTTGAAGAATAAGTCTGATGTGTTTGGAGCATTTAAATTGTTTAAAAACTCTGCTGAAGTTGAATCTGGACATAAGATTAAATGTCTCAAGTCAGATCGAGGAGGTGAGTTTATGTTCAATAATTTTTCAAATTTTTGTAACGAATTTGACATCAAAAGGCAATTCACAGCATGAAACTCCCCTTAGTAAAATGGAGTTGCTGAGAGGAAAAATCAAAGTCTTATTGAGAGTGCAGGTGTTTGCTAAAGAAAAGGATTGTCAAAGGAATTATGTGCTGAGTGCATTAACACTTCTGCCTATATTATTAACAGAAGCTCTACTAAAGCTTTGAATAATCAAACTCCTTTTCAAGCTTGGTTTGGTTGAAAACCTAAGGTGAGTTATTTTAGATCCTTCGGTTGCTTAGCCTTCTGTCACATTCTTGATGTTAAAAGAAAGAAATTGGACATGAAAAGTACAACACTTGTGATGATTGGTTATAGTGCTGAACCAAAGCTTATTGCATATTTGGTCTAGTAAATAAATCTATCACTGTGAGCCATGATGTTCTATTTCATGAGACAAAAACTTGGTCTGATTATATCAATAGCAAACAATCAACTTCTGAAATTTCTGCACCTGTTATAAAGACTAATGAAGAGTTGTCCAGTGATTTGATTTTTGCTTCGTGTTCTGATATGTTGAATTGTAATGAGAAATAGAATAATTGTGAGCCTTTGATTTTTGTATTTGTAAGTAGTTTTGTTACAAGTTTCTTTGTATGGGATTGGTTACTGTTACACGTGGGAAATACCTAGACTATAAATAGCGGGTATGTTGTAATTACTGTGTTTTTTGGTTTTTCGTTGAATTTGAGATCTACTTTTTACTCTTCTTCATTCATGAGAATTGGATTGGTTCTGTCTGTGAGATCGGAAGCTGATTTCATATTGAATCTGCTTGTAAGTAGTTTATATACTGTCTTCAATCAATTCTAATATTGGTATCAGAGCTAGCATTGAGGATTTGTTAGTGTAATGTCCAACTCCTCAGGTATTCCTCCGGTACCGATTTTTTCGGGTACTGGATATGAACTTTGGAGCTCAAAGATGCAGAATTATTTCATCACCATGGATCTTTGGGATCTGATTGAAGATGGGTATACTACAGAGAATCTGACAATGAATCGCCTCAAAGAATTGAAGAAACGTGATGCCAAAGCTATTTATTGTATTCAGCAAGCTCTCACAGAGGAAATCGCTACCAGATTGGGGAAAATTTCCTCTGCTAAGGAGGCATAGTGAATGCTTGAGCACAGGTATCATGGTTCATCTAGAATACAAGAAATTAAGCTTCAAACGTTACACAGGAAGTTTGAAAGCGCATTTATGGAAGAAGATGAGGATTTAAATGTTTGTGACCTCTGTTGTCGATCTGGTGAATCAGATTCGAGGGTTTGGTGATGTTATTGAAGAAGTAAGAGTTGTAAAAAAGATTTTCTAGAGCTTACATCAGAAGTTTGATCATGTTGTAACTGCTATTGAAGAGGGAAGAGATGTGAAGAGAATGACTAGTGAAGAGCTACTGAGCTCACTGTTGTCGCATGCTGAGCATATGAGCCGGTTTGAGAAGAATCAAGAAGGAGTTGCTTTCTTCATGAGATCTGGAAAGAAACAGAATGAGAAGAAGTTCAACAGAAGTGGAGATTCCAGCAAGAAGCATGAATATGCAAGATCGACTGGAGAAAGGAAAACTGAGGGGAATAGTGATACAAGCAAGAAGAAGTTTCAGTGTTACTATTGTAACGAAGTTGGACACATTGAAGGAAAGTGTTGGCTGAAGCAGAAACATGAGAAAGAGAAGCAGGCCAACTTTGCTGAAGAACCAAAGAGTGAGGATGAGGAAGATGAAGAAGTGTTGCTGTTAGCAAAAGTAGATGACAGTGTAAGTGATGGATGGTACTTAGACTCTGGTTGCAGCAATCATATGACTGCAAGCAGAGAACTGTTCATCTTTCTCGACACCAATCACTCAACATAAGTAAGACTTGGTGATGGCTCAGTCAAACTTGCAAAGGGGCTTGGTGATTTAAGATTAAGTACTAATCAAGGTACACTTGTAATCAAGAAAGTACTATATGTACCTGAACTTGAATCAAATCTGCTGAGTATAGGACAATTGCTGAGAGATGGCTACAAGGTAGTGTTTGATGATAATCTTTGTCAGATATACTCAAATTCATAGTCGGACAAGACTGTTTGCACAGTGAACATGGCAAAGAATAATTTATTTCGGCTGAACAGCTCAAATTTTGCTTTAAAAGCTAAAAGCAATGTTGATTCAGTACTTGATCTGTGGCACAAAAGAATGGGGCATCTAAATATGCAATACTTATTAGAGATGTCTGAGAAAAATATGGTAGAAGGAATACCTGAGTTGAAATTGATTGAGAATGGTGGAGTGTGATACCTGTCAATATGGAAAGCAGTCAAGGCTACCATTTCCTAAACACTCAACCTCAAGGGCAACATGTGCTTTGGGACTCATACATGCTGATCTTTGTGGTCCAATGGAGGTAGAGTCTTGTTTTGGATATAGGTATGTGGCTGTGTTTGTGGATGATTGGAGTAGAATGACATGGGTATATTTCTTGAAACAAAAATCTGAGACATTGGGTGTGTTTAAAAAATTCAAATCTGTAGTTGAGAATGAGATAGACACAAAACTTAAAGTTTTAAGGACTGATCGAGGTGGTGAATTCACTTCTAAAGCATTTGAAGATTTATGCATTGAGCATGGCATGAGTCATCAATTGACAGCCAGCTATACACCCCAACAAAATGGGGTAGTTGAGAGGAAAAATAGAGTTAAATGAACCATGTAATTTTGATGAAGCAGTATCCAAACCTGATTGGAAAAAGGCAATGGAGGAAGAATTGAGGTCAATTAACCAGCATAATACTTGGTATTTGACCAAACTTCTATTAGGGAAAGAGGTAATTGGCCTGAAATGGATATATAAAGCAAAGAGGAATGTAGAAGGTGTGATTACAAAACTGAAAGCTCGGCTGGTAGCTCAGGGGTTTATGCAAACAGTGGGACAAGACTGCTTTGAAACTTTTGCTCCAATAGCAAAGTTTGACACAATCAGAATCTTACTTAGTGTAGCAGCTATACAAAACTGGAAAGTATATCAGCTAGATGTCAAATCTGCATTCTTGAATGGAGAGTTGAAAGAAGAAGTATATGTGGCACAACCCAAAGGATTCATAGTTGAAGGAAAAGACGACCTAGTCTATAGGTTAAAAAAATCCTTGTATGGTCTTAAGCAGGCTCCTTGCAGCTGGTATGAAAAAATTGATGGGTTCTTTGTTTCTGAAAAATTTGCAAGGAGCAGAAATGAGTATACTTTGTATACTAAGAAGAGTGGAGATGACAGTATATTGATAGTCCTGTTGTATGTTGATGACTTACTATACTGCAGCAACAATGAAACTACGAGGAAAGAATTCAAAGAGAAAATGTTTAACACTTTTGAGATGACTGATTTGGGAGAGATGAAGTTTTTTCTGGGGTTGGAAATTGAGCAAAGCAAGGAAGGCATATATGTTTCTCAAAAGAAATATATCACTGAGATGTTGGTGAAGTTTGGCATGAGTTTGTGCCATTCTGTTGGTAGTCCAATGGTAACAGGAAACAAGTTATCAGTTGATGACAATGAACAGAAAGTTGATGGGAAATTGTATAGAAGTCTAGTAGGTAGTTTACTTTACCTTACACATACTAGACCAGATATACAATTCAGTGTGAATATACTGTCAAGATTTATGAATGATCCCAAAACTACACATTTCAAAGCAGCAAAAAGAGTACTAAGGTACCTTAAAGGAACAACGAAAGTTGGACTGTTCTATGATCGAAACACAGAATTGAAATTGACTGGGTATACTGACAACGACTGGGGTGGATCAACTGAAGACAAGAAAAGTACCTCTGGGTACTTATTTAAGATAGGAACTGGTTCTGTTTGCTAGAGTTCCCGAAAATAACATTCTATAGCTTTATCATCTGTCAAGCTATTTGGATGCGCAGGATTCTGAATAATTTTTATATAGAATCAAAGACAGCTACAGTGATTTACTGCGACAATACTTCAACCATATCACTGGCACACAATCCTGTTCTACATGGACGTACCAAACACATTGAGATCAAGCATCATTTCATTCGTGAACAAATCCAAGGGGAGCAAATTGAACTTGTTTACTGCAAGACTGATGATCAACAAGCTGACATATTTACTAAAGCTTTACCTATGAAAAAGTTTCAGTACTTGAGAGACTTAGTTGGTTTGAATGTAATTTCTCATTAAGGGGGAGTGTTGAATTGTAATGAGAAATAGAATAATTGTGAGCCTTTGATTTCTGTATTTGTAAGTAGTTTTGTTACAAGTTTCTTTGTATGGGATTGGTTACTGTTACACGTGGGAAATACCTAGACTATAAATAGCTGGTATGTTGTAATTTCTGTGTTTTTTGGTTTTTCGTTGAATCTGAGATCTACTTTTTACTCTTCTTCATTCATGAGAATTGGATTGGTTCTGTATGTGAGATCGGAAGCTGATTTCATATTGAATCTGCTTGTAAGTAGTTTATATACTGTCTTCAATCAATTCTAATATGATACTCCTCTGAGAAAGGTACGCAATATAAGAGAAATTTATGATAATACTCAAATTTGTAATATTGTGAAGGCCGGAGAACCTCATTGCTTCGATGAAGCTTCTCTAAGTAAGGAATGGTGTAGAGCTATGGATGCCGAGTTGAAATCAATGTCAACATAAAACCTAGTCACTTGTTGAATTACCTGAAGGTAAATAATCTATAGGTTTGAAATGGGTTTTCCGTATTAAATTAAATGCTGATGGATCTGTTAATAAGTATAAAGCTAGATTAGTTGCTCTTGGTTATACGCAATCTAAAGGTAATGATTTCAGTGAAGTTAGCCATAATAGATACTATTTGCATTGTCCTTAGCTGCTATTCAGTCATGGTACATTTTTCATTTAAATGTTAAGTCTGCTTTTTTGAATGGAGTGTAAGGAAGACATCTATGTTTGTCAACCTCCTGGATTTGGAATTAAAGGGAAGGAAGCTCTTGTATATAAACTCCATAAGGCTCTTTATGGTTTAAAATATGCTCCTCAAGCCTAGCATGAGAAATTAGATGAATATCTTCAAACCGGAGGTTTTATTCGAAGCTTGAATGAGTATACAATATATACTCGAAAACATGAAGATAATTCATTGCTTACAATTGTTGTGTATGTATATGATTTACTTGTTTGTTGCAATAATAGCAGACTTTGTGAAGATTTCAGAGAAAGAATGTTGAAACTTTTTGACTTGACTGACTTAGGAACTGCTAAATTTTTCCTTGGATTTAAAATTCATCAATCTAAAGATGAAACTTTTCTATCTCAAACCAAGTATGCAATTGATCTTGTAATAAATTTTGGCTTAGCCACTTGTAATGTTGTAGTAATCCTATAGCTTTCAGGTTGCAAGTTTATTATTGATGAAGACTTTCCTGCAACCAATGCTACTTTGTATAGAAGAGTGATTGGCGGTTTGATCTATCTAGTGAATACAAGAAAACAAGACCTTCTGACATCCAATTTAGTATTGGTGTTTTGTCTCGTTTTAGAAACCCAAGATGAGTGATATGGGTGCTGTCAAGAGAATAATTAGATATATAAAGGGAACTCAAAATTAGGGTATTTTCTACTCTTGTTCTTCTAAACTTGAGCTTGTTGGCTTTACAAACAGTGATTGGGCTGGAATATAGAAGATCGGAGGTACTCCTCGGATTATATATTCAAAATTGGCAGTGGCGTAGTATGCTGGAGTACCAAAAAACAATTTGTGATTGCTCTTTCTTCTGCTGAGGCAAAAATACATAGCTACTACTGTCACAAATTGTCAAGCGATCTGGATAAGGCGTATAATGGAGAAATTTGATTGCCAATTTACTAAAACTACTATTATATTTTGTGACAATTCTTCTGCCATATCAATTAGTAAGAACCCACTATTTCATGGTAGAACTCGGCACATAGATATTAAGTTTCATTTTATCCGAGAGCTTGTAAAGAATGGCATAATTAGTTTAGAATTTTGTGGTACTGATGAGCAAGTTGTTGACTTGTTCACAAAAGGCCTTCCTCTTCACAAATTCATTTGTTTCATAGATGCTATTGGTGTCAGAGCTCCTCATTAAGGGGGCGTGCCGTGGTGTAATGACGAGCTAGAAGTTTGGAGAAGCCTCGCTAGAAGATTGAAGAAGCTTCTTCTGTTGACACTGGTCTTGTTAGTTTTTGAAGTTAAAGTTTTGTTACATGTGTATACTCTCTTCTTCTTGTATAAATCTATGTGCTCTTTCTGAAGTTGATATCAAAGTGTTGAGTCTTTGCATTGTTCATTTTCAGTCATTGTGAGTTGTTCGTGAGATACTTTCTACTTTGTTGCACACTTGTTTCTACTTCTTGTTCCACTCTCAATTGAAGTCCTGAGATAACAAGAACTGAACGAACGCCTCTTACAAGCTCAGCTAACTATGAATAAATCCTATGATGAAGAGCATCAAGACACCCAATTCGAGGAAGAAGATCTAGTCTCGTTATTAATAGCAACCAAGGCAGAGCACTCACTGTCGCGCCCCGGCCCCCGGCCCGGAGACGCGACGACGACTCGGACACCGCGCAGCGGAATGAAAAGCCACGAATCATAACATAAGATAAAACAATATTAAAACCAACAATTACAATTTATATATCCGATCAAATACAATTACCCAAATATACAAAAGCAATCACCATCAGAGCTCTACATCTACGACTGACTAACTGTCTAAAAACTATCTACACCTCGATCTACAGATCAACAGCTCACCCCTGCAAGTCTGAAGCAAAAACAACGGAGATCAGCGAATGCTGAGTAGGAGAATCACAATATGATCAACAAATATCAAGTGTCAACTCAACAATGCATAACAACATGGCCTAAGATGTAACCAAAGGCGATGAACACAACAAATACACATCACCTACTCCTAAACAACATCAACTGAATCATCGAGCGTGTGGACCATTGGGTAAAAACCCCACACTCTACCACCCGTAGAGTGGCATCAACCGTCCGCTCCAACGGTGACGCGACTACCCCCACCAAGCAGGTAGCCCGACGGACGACGTATCCGACAGCCGCACGACTACCCCTATCCAAGCAGGTAATCCGACGGACTATCCGACATCCGCACACCCGAAGGTGCCCACAGTGACTAGTCAATATTCGTACCCTCTCCCATCCCTGGGGGTACCACACTGAAATGGTCCTGGACCGAAGTCCTCTCCAAGGCCGTAGCCTCCAGATCGACATCAACCATGCAACTCGACTCCAAGAGTGCAACAAGGTATATCACCATGATCAACAACATAGCAACAACTCAAAGTGATTATGACATGATCAACAATATAACAACAAAACATCATGATCAACAATATCACAACAACTCCAAGTGATTATGACATGATCAACAGGATAAGAACATGCTCAACAAATAAACAACACCACATATATCAACATGATACTAGGCATACGGTGACTAATCCAATGCACCATTGGATTAGCACAACATACTATTATCAAGAATAAACACCAATATGCAACAATAAAATGCAACACATGCAATTTCTCTACATGGCATGTCCAACAATAATGTGCAACAAGAGTTCAATAAATTTCAGGAAACAAAGCAAACAATAGAAGCAAAGGTATTCTCCAACGACAAATCAACAACAGACTTGCAGGCTCAACCCACACTCAGCACACTCTCCAAACGCCCATGATCAACCAACTCACTCTCCAAACCTCATGCTCAACTCATTCTCCAAACCATAATTATTTCACACCAATCAATCGACTAAATTCTCAGATTAATAATTTACTATTATTTGAACACCTCGACAACCTCAACCACTAACCAACTGAAAGAACAACCTAATAATGCTTTCTCGAAAAACTAACCCCACCATCGCGTTCAGCACGCGAAAACGATCAAGATTGCTATTCACCTCAACTTCAACCGACAACTCGGAGCCCACCAACTAAATTAATTTCAAACACAATTATATAACTAATTTACTAAACAATATCAATACTGAAATATATCAAAATCATATCAATCGATCTCCAATTTGAAATCCGACACCACCATCACATTTAGCACGCGAAAATGATCGAGATTACTATTCACCTCAACTTCAACCGACAACTCGAGATCCACCAAATAAATTAATTTCAAACACAATTATATAACTAATTTACTAAATAACATCAATAATGAAATATATCAAAATTGTATCAATCGATCTCCAATTTGAAATCCGACACCACCATCGCGTTCAGCACGCGAAAATCTACAACTTTGGTATTCACCTCAACTCAATCCGACGACTCTACGATCAACTACAAAAATACCCTAATAATTTATAAATCAACCCAATTTCATGCGATATAGCTCTCTTCTCTAAACACTATTCGTATCCTCCTCACCCGCTCGTCTCCTCTCCCCCTCACCCCTGCCCCTTGCCCCCTTGCGCCCGACGCCACCTCCCTGCTCTGCTCGAACCCACGCCGACCGGCCATCCCGGCCGCCGGCGACCACCCCGGCGGCATGGCCGCCCTCTCCTCGACCTCCAACACCGACGGGACACTCTCTCTCTCTCTCTCTCTCTTCACACCCCTCACCCCACCTGCAGCTCGCCGCCCTCCTCTTCTTCTGGCCAGCCACCTAATCGTCGCAGACCGACGACTCCACAGCCTCCTCGACCCTTCGGCCCCGCTCAGTCCCACGACCGACCGAGCGGAGGCTCCGATGGCTACCTGGCAGCCCCGCAACCCTCATGCGACCGCCCCCCGTGCGACTTCCGCACGCGACCAGCCCGGGGTACGGCGCAACAACCTCCCCTTGCCTTGTCTTCGTCGTCCGATTCGTCGGAGATAATCAACGGAAATGAAGGAACGGAGAGGATGAGATCTCCTACCTCGATCCCGCGACTCCGGCGATGACGAGCTCCACCGGCGACACGCGCCGACTCCTCCTCGACCTCCTCCCTACGCGCGCAGGCACCCTCTCTTCCTCCTCTTCTTCTCTACTTCTCCTCACACATCCTCTCTTATTCTCACCCTCGCTGCCACCCGACACTTCTCCACTTCCACAGCCATTTTTTTGTTTTTTAATTTTTACCCGGATATAACACTCACATTCAAGCAGGGGGTGCGGTAGGGAAACCCTCTTTCCCTTACCTCTTTAATATAGCCATCGGTACTCTTACAAAGCTGTTATAAAATGCAACCGATAAAGGACTTATCACAGGAGTTTTTGACATTGACATTCAAGGGGGACTCACCAACACTATATTCGTGGATGACTTGGTTCTCTTCAGCAAAAATAAAGAGGGAAGTGTCTGCAATCTCCAAATACTTCTGAAATGGAAATCTGCACCAGTCGCATGGACAGGTTGCAGGAGGAGAGCTCAAGAAATGGCCAGAGAGATTGATGGCTTTTCCACCAAGGATCTAATGATACTTGAACAGAGTAGAGCACAAAGCAAATGAGTAGTAGTAATTGTATTGAAATGGTAATGGTATACATGAGTATTTATAGAGTGATGGATACATGCATATCAAAATATAACATATGCAATAAAGTAACAGAATGATTGAGGAAGTGGAGCTGCAGGTGATGCGTATTGTGGTGGAGATGAAAGATGAAGCGTTTTAGATTCATGCAATAACTATACCGCCAATATCCCCTCTTAAGATGGGTCGTCCAACGACGCCCATCTTGATCCGATGGCCCAAAAAGGCCACTGATGTAGTAGGTTTTGTCAAGGAATCAGCAAGCTGTAGATGAGACGAAATATGTTGAATTGTAAATTTCTTTCCTCCAACTTGTTCCCTGACAAAATGAAAGTCGAGCTCAACATGTTTCATCCTGCTATGGTTGATTGGATGCCGAGTGAGTATTGTGGCACTTAGATTGTCACAGTATATAGTAGGAGTTATCGAAGGAAGACAATTAAGTTCCTGTAAAAGATTCACAACCCAATTAACTTCAGCTGTTGTGTTAGCTAGAGCTTTATACTCAGCTTCAGTAGATGATCGGGCTATTATTTTTTGTTTTTTGGAGTTCCAACTGATTGGAGAGTTGCCAATGAATACCAAGTAGCCTCTTGTTGAACGTCAGTCATCACGATCTCCACCACAATCAGAATCAGAGAAAGCATCAATAGCTAGACTAGAAGAATTGTTGAGTAGAATTCCCATATGTAATGTGCCTTTGAGATAGCGTAAAATTCGTTTATAGCATTGCCAGTGAATAACAGAAGGTGCATGCATGTATTGAGACAATTTATTGATGGCATAGCTTAAGTCTGGTCTAGTAAAGGATAAGTATTGCAAGGCACCAATAACCTGTTTGTAAAGCTTGGTGTCTGCATGCCCGAACCATCAGTGAGAGATAGCTTTGCTGTAGTAGACATAGGAGTTTTAGTATTGTTGGCCTCATGCATATCAAATCGACATAGAAGATCATATATGTACTTCTGTTGTGACAGAATTAATCCATCAGCAGTTCGAATAACTTCAATTCCTAAAAAGAAATTTAGCGGTTGCAGGTCTTTTAGTGAGAAGCGGGAACCAAGCTTATCATTAAAATCTGATATTATCTTTGTAGAAGGTTCCGTGAGAATGAAGTTCTGAAAACCAATAGAATAGAGAAAATTCCTCAGTTCATTGTACCAAGCTTGAGGTGCTTGTCGCAAGCCATATATGGCCTTATTCAATTTGCATACATAATCTGGATGTTCAAAACATACAAAGCCTGGTGGATGCTGCATAAAAACCTCCTCCTGTAGACTGTCTTGCAGAAACGCATTGTTTACGTCTAATTGAAAAATATCTCATTGGAATTTAGTTTCCAAGGTGAGTATGATACGAACTGAAGTATGCTTTATCACAGGGCTAAAGGTGCTTTTGAAATCGATCCCAGGTTGCTGATGGAAACCTTTGGCAACAAGCCGACCTTTGAATCGATCGATACTCCCATCTGATTTATGTTTGACTCGGAAGACCCAACGACAGTCAATTATATTTTGATCTTTAGGAGCAAGCACAAGAGTCCAAGTCTTACTGTTTAATAGAGAAATGAATTCATGTTTCATTGCATTCCTCCATTTTGGAAACTTCACAACCTGTTTAAAGGTGTTAGGAGTTGGCTAATTTGAAACTGTAGCTAGAAGAGCAGAGTAATCAGTAGGTGTTTTTGGTTTAAATATGTTTGATTGGGATCTTGTCTGTATTCTTCGTAGTGGTGGAGGTTGAGGTACTTCATTGTGTGATGATGAAGAAGAAGAAGAAGAAGAAGACCTGTGAGCTAATTCATCTGTTGGTTGCGGCGTAGGAAATGAAGATGGCGCTGAAAATAAATGGTCATGAGAAGATAGAACAGGTGGAGGTGGACAAATTTCAAGAGAGGAAGAATGTGGAAGCACAGGCAAGACATCAATATATTGATTAGTATTGGAACAAAAGCCAGGTAAAATATCAGTCCATTCATCAATAGTAGAAGAAGTTGCACGAGGTAAGTTGGTATTTAAGTATGAGATGGGAAATTTATCTTGTACAAACTGTACATGTCAAGAGAGGAAGATTTTATTAGCTGAAGGATCATAGCATTGAAAACAGTAGTGTTTGCTGGAATAGCCAACGAAAATGCAAGGCTTGGACTTAGGATCGAATTTGTGGTGAGCATACGGTTTCATCCAAGGATAACACAGACAATCGAAGATCCTAAGATTTAAATAATTGGGAGGGTCATTAAAAAGACAGTGGTAGGGCGACTTATGTTTAAGAGTGAAAGTTGGCATGCGGTTTATCAAATAAACTGCTGTGGTACAGGCAAAATGCCAAATATGGAGTGGGACAGAAGCTTGAGATAACAAAGTGAGAGTCGTCTCAATGATATGACGATGCTTCCTCTCAGCCAGGCTTATCCTCTGTGGAGTATAAGGCGGAGAACAGAGATGTTCGATGCCATGAATAGCTAAGAATGAAGTGAGAGCAGTATACTCACCTCCACCGTCGGAATATACGCTTTTAATAGAAAGTTTGAAGTAATTTTCCACCAAAGGTTTAAAGGTAGAGAAAATAGAAGCAACTTCAGATTTAAATTTCAGAGGAAAAATCCAAGTATACTTAGAAAAGTGATATACAAATATGACATAATATTTGTGGCCTTCAGAAGAAATGAAAGGAGCAGGTCCCCAAACATCCGTGAAGAGATACTCCAGGGGCCTACTACTTTTGATTGAAGAAGTAGAAAATGGCTGCATGTGGCTTTTGTTGCAGGAGCAGGCATTGCAGGAACTGGAAGCTAAAGAAATATGTGGTAATTTAAATTTGGTGAGGACTGAGTGAAGAACTTTATTGTGGGGATGGCCGAGACGTCTGTGCCAAATGACTAAAGTAGGACGGGTGGAGCTTGAGAGAGTGTGGATAGCAGGAGGTGAATTTGTCCAATGATACAAGCCATCTTCATTCCGGCAGTTAGCAAGAATAGCACTTGTTCAGGTCCTTGATAAAAAAAAGAAGTCAGGAAAGAATTCCACTGAAACTTTGTTTTGTTTGCAGAATTTAGAGACATATATCAAATTCTTTGTTAAAAGGGCAGCATAAAGAACATCGTGCAGGTGAAAAAATGGAAAGAGTTTGGTTATACCAGTTTGTGAAACTAGAATGGTATTGCCATCACCTAGAGTAATATTCTGCTCACCATTATAGGAGGATACAGACTGCAAGTTATCAGAATCAGCAGTGACGTGATAAGTTGCTCCAGAATCGAAGATCCAGTTTGAACTTTCGCCCCGATTTTGCTCAGAAAAATTTACTTCCAGTTTGTTGTTGAATTTGGATCTGCACACCTTGGCAGTGTGTCCAGGCTTATCACAAATCTGACACTGAATGCGAGGGCGAGAGTTATTGAACCTGGGATTTCTTACATAACTATTGTGTTGATTGTTGTACTAGGATTTTGAGGAATAGTTCTGAACATATCCTCTTTTGTTATTGTCTCCATGCGGCTACCGAAAGGAATTGTGCCGGCGTTGTGTGTAATGAAGACTCACTAGAGGTGAAGTGCTGTGTAGCTGAAGGAAAGCTTCATGTCCAGAGAGCTTCTCAAACAGTTCTTCAATCGAAATGGGGGTATCTCTCGAACAGATGGCTCCACTTATGTCATTAAACTCGTTGAGTATTTTAATAGTAAGTGCAGAAGGATTTAATGGAGAATTTGCAACAGACAGTTCATTAGCAATAGTCTTGATCTCATTAAAATATTCTGATATGATTTTGATGCCCTTGGTTAGCTTGGATAGGTTGTCTTAAAGCTCGTAGATACGAGACTGAGACTGATTAGCATATTGATTTGCTAATTTTGTCCAAGCTTCAGAAGCAGAAGAAGTTGTCGCAACAGCAGATGCAATGGTTGGATCCACATAAGCCATTATCGCACGGTGGATCAAACCATCTTGCCTTAACCAGGCTCTATGATTGGGATCAGAAATAGGTGGACATACAGAGCTTCCATCAATAAAAGTGGAGAGATCATACCCGATGAACAAAAGCTCGAGCTGGGCTCGCCAAGTCATATAATTATTGTTGCCAATAAGTTTGATCGGCAACTGAGCGGCGGGATTAATAGAAATAATATGTCCATCATTGTTTGGTGGATTCAAAACTTCATCAGGTTGAGATTCTGCCATGAGAAGCAAAGAGAAAGAAAAGAAGGGTGGAATAGAGAAGAAGGCTCAGGAATCGTCTCATGAGAGGTATGGCTCTGATACCATAATGATACTCGAACAGAGTAGAGCACGAAGCAAATGAGTAGTAGTAATTGTATTGAAATGGTAATGGTATACATGAGAATTAATAGAGTGATGGATACATGCATATCAAAATATAACGTATGCAATATAGTAACAGAAGGACTGAGGAAGTGGAGCTGCAGGTGATGCGTATTGTGGTGGAGATGAAAGATGAAGCGTTTCAGATTCTTTCAGTAACTATACCGCCAATAGGATTGCCAGCGAGATTACACCGGAGATGTTCTACGAGGATGTAGCGCTGTGGAAGAGAAGGGTTGGATACTACAAGGTGACGATAAAGATCTTGGCAGACAAGGGGTGGTGCCGCAACCTGCTTGACATGAACGCTAGGCTTGGCGGCTTCGCGGCCGCAGTGGCCGACGACCCTGTTTGGGTGATGAACGTAGTGCCCACCATTGCAGAAGTTATCATAACAAATTGGAGTTATTTGTGAACGAGGATGATCATAACGTATCAAATATTGGTGACTTTTTTTGTTTACAAAGAAAAATCATACTTTTGGTCCTCACAATTTGCTCGAATTTTGATTTTAGTCCTCGTAGTTTTAAAATTTGGGTTTTAGTCCCCACACTTTATTTCCAATTAGAATTTTATCTCTGCCGTCACATGAGGCCTAAACGGAGTTGACATGGATAACAGATGCTGACTCAATATTATTGACGTGGACCTGCAAGGACCAACTTTGTAAAGTATGGGGACTAAAACCAAAATTCAAGTAAAATTGTAGGGACCAAAATTATTATTATTTTCTTAAAAAATATATAAAATCATAAGATTTTTTAAATTTATTTATAAATAGTTATAATATTTAAAAATATTAAATTTGAGCACACTACAGTAATTTACGTTAATTTGGGTGTATTTTAATTAACGTCATCATTATGTGTCGATTTTTATCCGTTAATTACCTTGATTTAGTGTGAATTCAGTAGTGGTTGCAGAATTCAAAAACCTGCTATCCTGATCTGCTCATCTCTTCACTGATCACCTCCTCACCTCCATTTTGATCCTAAATTTGGCGCATTCAAAGTGGTTTAAATTAAATTTCAAACGTCAAAAAAGCATTGATTTTCACTCTAATAAATGTCAGTTTCTCATGCATTTATTGTAGTGGCAACACCATAATACAAGATTATTGCTATGATTTCGTGGGCATTGTTAAGGGATATTTAGATATATAAAATATACTGCAAAATATTAATATGTTCCATGTTCAATTAATGTGTTCAATGCAAGAATACGAAATCAAATATTTGTGTCTTAAATAGAAAATAAATTATTCTTGTAAATATTAAACTAATCTTCTAAATGTATAAACATGTCATCACACTTTTGAAAATAAAATTCAAAATAAATCACCTTAATCTATAAAAAGTTTGTTAAATTTTAATATTTTTAAATATTATAATTATTTATAAATAAATTTAAAAAATATCCCGTGATTTTTAATATTTATTAGAAAAAAATACTTGAATTTTGATTTTAGTCCCTATAGTTTATAAAATTTTGGTTTTAATCATCATAGTTTACAAAATTTTAGTTTTAGTCCTCATAATTTACAAAGTTGGTCCCTGCAGGCTCCATGTCAACAATGTCCAGTCAGCACCGTTTAGGCCTCATGTGACGGTAGAAACCAAATCCTAAATGAAAATAAAGTGTATGGACTAAAACCAAAATTGAAGCAAACTGTGTGAATCAAAAATATGATTTTCCCTTAATGATTAAATATCATACTGAGTGTAAATTTGTTTGCTATAAAAGAAGAAACATTTTTTGTTATATAGTAGATACTGTATAAATTTAATAAAGTTCTATATGCACCGCACCAACGTGATATGGAGGACATTTTGTTTGAGATGGATCGGATTCTACAGCCGGAAGAGATGGTCATCATCAGAGACAATGTGGAATGAGGTGAAGCTTAATGGTTCGTTTACTTTAGTGGATAGGATTGAATAGAATATAATATCAAACGAGAGAGTATTGGATAAAAATTTTCTTAATTTGGTATACACCAGATATAATATCAGATTTATAATTTTCTAATTCTATTTTTTTCTAATCCATGCACTAAAAAAATAAAGAATATAAATCTATCTCTAATTATATTCATCTATATGCTATGAAGAAAACATGCCCTAAAGGCATTACGAATAGAATGAGGTGGCAGAGTAGAATTGAGGACCATGAAAACAGACCTCTTCACAGGGAGAAGCTTCTGCTTGTTGTAGAGGTTTACTGGACGATGTCATCTGACCAATTTAACTGAATCGGCTGATCAACTCAGTGATCTGGCAGCATATACAATTGAAGCAAAAGCCCCTTTTTTCTCGTACTAATTAAGGAATTATTGATTCTTAGAATCAAAGGCATTTTATCAATCGGAGTTTGAGCTAATCTCCAAATCCTGGGGTGAGTAGATAACTTACTATTTGTTGTGGAATTTCGTATGGGTTTCGGCCATCAGTGCTACATTAAGAACATGTTTACCTTCTAAAATTCTAGGCATCAATAAATTGGTTAATTGGCTTGTCCCATTAAAGAAATGAACAAAATAATTTCCCTGGTCCTTTGACTTTGCAAAATAGGGTGTCCGGTTCAACACTAGTGATTTGGAAGAGAATCAACTTCCACGTATGATAAATCAATCAACTCTCCAACTAACTGCATTGTTATTCTTGCTCAGCACTGCAGTAAAGAGTGGCATAAGCTCATACTCATATTTATCCATGCTGCAGTATAAAAAGGCTATATAGACCAAACAGCATCAATGTTTTATTTTTTCCCTAGTTTTTTCCTGGATAGTAAGCATCCTTCACCACGGGTAGTCTTATGTACACCATTTCCGGAAACAACACAAAAATTAACATGAAATAGTTCTAAAAGAGAATTCAGTTCTCATGACAAAGACAAAATCACCCGATCGTAACAAGAAAACGTCCACTGACCCCAAATTTTACTTTGACAATCTTCCCTTGGTACACCACCAACATAACTCAAGACGAAAGCCATTACAACATTCAATTTTTGAAGTGTTTTAATCTATTTTTGAAGTACTTCCAAGTTCCAAGCACATCACATAGAGGTCTTTAGATCAGCTCGAGAAACAATGCTTCTTGCTTGCTGGTAAGACCTAGTTCGCTCAAAGATAGCTCACTCTCTCCTTGACCGAAGGAACGCCGAGGGTAGGGCCTCACCTGCCAGATTTATTGTACATGAGAATGAAACTGACCTTTGGGCAAACAAATCAAAACTTAACAATATACATGCACTCATATGATTTATAAGAATAAAATTACAAATGTATAAAAGGTAGAAAAATGTTCAATTTTAGCATTTCATATATGATTGTAATATCATAAAATGCGCATATGAATGACAACAAGAGCTTAGTAATAAGTGACTAAGAATAACTACATAAATGGTTCCCCAAGTAAATGACAGCATACTACATATATGCGCTATGGCATGATCCAGTGCACGAAGCAATCACACTTTTGTGGGCTATGGGGAGGGTTGATGTATGCAGAGGTTGTTTCCGTTACACAAGTAATAATATATGAGATGATTTCTATCCTGCTAGTAACCGATCAACTTGAGAACATGGAGATAGTTGGCAAGCAATTTTCTTCTCTATCAAGTACAATAAGTTTTTATAGCTACATTTACTAGTGTGAGGGGCAGGTTCAAACACAAGGCTCTACCACACTAGTAAACTATGACTCGATCTTCCATCTCCTCAAAAATAGAACACTCTTCCCATTGGAACAAAGACCCTAAAGAGAATGAAACACATCAAGAAATCTTAAATGGCATGCTACCAACAAAAAAAGTTCCCTTATTGCATGCAGCGCACCTACAATGGAATTTTTATCTTTTTTTTCATCCCAAAAAAATATTAACCCCTATAGCAAATGCACTAAAGGTTGATTGTATTATCACTACCATTTTTTATCCATATCAAAATACAAAGCCCAAAATCTAATACTAATATTGAAATTTCATGAAAATCCAACTTGGTAAATATGAACATCATTATCAATACCATTTGCCAAACCCTGTTTGGTTAGCGAAATCAAGTCCTTTTCATGATTTCAATTTCACTGAAACTAGAACTGCTTACGAAAGTGTTTGGTTTGACATTCTCGTAAAACTGAATCGAAACCAGAATGAAAACAAGTTTCATTATCTTAAGAAAAATGAAAATACTAGAAGGTTATTTTTCGTGTTATCTTAAGAAAAATGAAAACACTAAAAAGTTATTTTCTGTGGTTTCGAGATCATCGGTTTCGATATCAAAATGCAGTAACAAACTTGTAATTATAAATATTTTTTATAAAATTAGTTGATCCACAAATAAATCAAACTATATCTAATTTATATAAATAAAAATAAAAATCATCATTTTCAACTCAAACCATTTTCATAAATTGTCAAATTAATTAAATAAAATTATATCTAAATGAACTAAACTTCATTTTCTTAAAGTCAATCTATTTATAATTTAATCAAAACCGTTTTTAGACCATTTAACTCATTTAAAAAATATATAAATTGAATAAAACACAATATTGAATTACTAATAATCTAATTAAATCTTAGAAATATTTCATAACTATATTAGCAAAAACTAATTTTATAAACCAACTACAAATACATGATTAATATTTAATAAATCTACTTTCTTGGTCTCTTTTTTAGCTTTATAATAGGTTAATTATAAAATAAAATTGATAATTATGTTGAGAAACTAATAACATTGGTCACTAAAGTTATTCATTTTCTTGAATTGACTAAATTTTAACTTCTTTTAATAATGGATACAAAAAAAATCATATTTTTATTGTGAACAAATTTATTTTAGATGTTTATACTCCTAATTACAATATTAGATAGTGATTATTTTTACTTTTATCAATCTTCGATTTTTTTTTCTACAATCATTATTAAGTTCAATAACTATTTCTACCATGAATTAATTTACTATTATTCAATTTCATACTACTATTAAAACTGGCTAATGAAAAATAACATTATTTTCTATAACCAAATAAGTTTTCACTATTTTGATATTGATTTCATCAACCAAATGCTGAAAACTAGAAACTTAAACGAGGTTTACAAAATCAAATTTTCATTTTTACTGAAACCAAACTAGAAAATAAATTTCACTAATCATTATCAAACAACACCAAAGGATTCCATATCAGAAATTGGGATGCAACCTAGCTAGAGTCTAGCCGGTTGATAATAACACAACTTCAGTATAAACAGTGCCACATAATGAACACCAGAATAATTGTTAATTGACTAATCCTGAACGGCTAGAATGGTGTGTTAGCTATGACCAGGCCCACTAAGAGGATAGGAGAGGAAAATATGAGGAAAAAAGAAAATTAAAAGAACAAGAAGAAAGAAACGTCCAAGAAGTAGATAAAAATAGGAAAAAATAACTATCCTGCAACTGGTTGTAGCTCAGAATATGCCTACTTATAAGTATTGAACAGGAGATGCCTAAGTACCAAAAAACATTCCTATTAGCAAGTTTAAGACTAAAACATAAACTAGCAATGGTTTGAGCAGAACTAAAGTTCAAATAAATGCAAAAGTATAAATAAATGGAACTTTGGGCATCAACTACTATTTTTAGCATGAGCATGTTTTACCATGTTGAAGAAAAATGGAGTTGGACCTAAGTCCACCCCAAAAGCTAGCTTTAAGGGAAAGGATTGTCCAAGCCATTATAAGGAGCACTTTACACTTATAACCAGCCAATGTGGAATATCTAACAAGATATCTTACGTTTCTAGTACAACATGATGAAGTGTTGAGCATTGTGATATTGTGAAATTGGCACCATAGAACCATGTCTTTCTAGTTGGAACAGCCTATAAAGTAGCATAATTATACTTGTCACAGCCCAAGTGCCATAATCATCTGTCCATGGCATGTGAAGAACAGCAACAATACAGTTGGATTTGAGTGAACCATGCAAAATAACTGAATAATACCATAGCTTTCCAGAAAGATATAAATGTTTCTTATATCAGAAATCAAAAGAATCAAATATAAATGTTAGTAACCTAGCTCATGTGCAGAAGAAAATTAAAATAAAATAAAACCACAAAAAATAGCTCATTCATCATGAAAAGATGACATCTACCTCTTCTCATAATAAGAATGAGGAAGAATCAGAATAAATCAGCCAGTCAAATGATACAGAACATTAATTTCAGCAGTCGCCCATCCAGATTCCAGACCACTTATTCATCATCATTTTTTCAGACCACTTATTCATCATCATTTTTTGTCCTTGCTTCTGCCCCAACTTTAAAACAAGGCATAAACCTTAAACTATCACATGTTTTTTGACTCTTCCATGGCATTTGAATTTTGACCAAAGGCCCCACAGCCAAACAATAAAATACAAGATATTTGCTGGTTCTATGTAACAGATAGTAAAGAGAACAAGCAACTAGCTAAATGAATAAAGAAAAAAGCAGAAAACCATTTCCAAATGGCAATTAACTGTTTGATCTTTTATAAAAATGAAAATGAATAATATTTTTCCATTTCTTTCCTCTGATCAGCATATTCTTTATTTTTACACATTTCAGAGACTATTTTCCTGAATACTTCACATATTTCCAATTTGATCCACAGTGGTGCAACTAGTCATCATTCCAAATGTCATTGTCAATCCAAAGTTATACCAGCCTCAAGATGTTGGGAGGAAAAGCCATACCGCATTAGGGCTAACTTGCTATTTGGGTTCAACCAATCAAAAGTACTTCCGTTGTTCTTAGCATTTTGTTTTAATCAGTAACCTTCTCTCATATATGCAGTTACACAAACAGCATTTCAGTTATACTTCTATCCAATATACTTAATAGATAAATTGTCTGGAGTTATAGCATACAGATCTCTATCATTTTACTGCCAAGTAACATATAAGGTTTTTATTATAGAAGAATCTTTAATCCTAGCCCATTAAATGTATGACGGAGTATCAGACATATGACAGCAGTAGTATAGCATCTTGGCACCTAAAGAGTAAATACTGCTACCCTTCAGTCCATGTTAGTTTCAACTATTAATTTCCTCAGCACAAACGCAACCTCAATTGACAATGAAAATTGAAGAATCTAAACAAAGGTGCTCATGAGGACCAGAACATATAATGGTTAGTACTATCTATGTCGATTGACAGATTGAAGTATCCAAAGGTGGAATATGCATTACCAATCTATAGGAGCCAGGCTTAACCACCTTTCCAATATCGATATAATCATAAAGGAACTGCAACAAAAGGTAGAAGATGGATTAAAGATTTAGCCAAAAGATAACAAAGAAATGAATATGCTCCAAGTTGTTTGGCCAATGATAGTCAAGCCAAAAGATATACTTGAAGCTTGTCGGATTTCAAAAAGCGACGCCCTCGCCGACTGCCATCGGGCATACGCACAAGAACTGTCACAGCATTTTCATCATCTGAAGAAGGCTCCTGTGGCAGGGAAGCTTCTTTTGCAGCAAGCTTCCTCTCAATTTCCTATGAGAAATCATGTTACACCAATCAAAAATTAAAAGGTGCTCTCCTAACAAGAGTCTTCGTTCTACATAAGGGCATACGACTAAACTGTTCCACAGAAGATCATCTTTCTCAGTGAGTTGTATATCATTAGAGAATGAGAGTGAATGCAAAATTATCAGGTTTAAAAAATTGCCATGCCGTTGAATTTCAGAATAAGTAAAGACCAACAGATAAACTATTAAGCTTTAAAGATCATTTTTTTTACTGGCATAAGTTGTTCATATGAAACAATATCTGCACAGCCAAAATTCTTTTTTCTATTCTTCCAGATAGACAGTTGTCTCATGCCTCTGTTATAAGAAGTTCTTATCCTGTAATTATTATGAACAAAACTATTATTGAAAGTTTTTGTTCCAGAACTATGGTATAGCTAGTAGTCCTAGTTTAGTGTCTTAGCCAAAAGAACACATCCAATAGAGAGTGAAGAATATATATTTGTTCAATATAGGAATAGATGGAACTAATATCATAGTAATATGTTGATCAAACTTTTAGGTGCAAATGCAAAGAACTATACACTTATAAAGATGATTTACACAATTATAGGATGATGACGGTGACTACAGCATCTACAAACAGATGTAGATTATTTAAGGAAACTTTTTTGTATTGCTTTAACTGTTATACAATTGAATGGAAGGTAACAAGATACTCAAAATAATGAGACTATGTACATGAGTTACCTAAACATCCCAAGGAGGAACTAAACAATCCAGATTAACAGATAAGGGTTTACAGACATTTACCCCTATAAAATATCATAATTGCATATTTACCATAAAAACTTAATATTTGACATAAATTCTTACAAAATAAAAATCTTGCATAAATGCCATGACATTTCTATTCATTCGAACTCAAAGTTAAATCTGCTGATCATGGTTACCAAAGGTAATTTTAATTATAGAATGAATTAATACCTAAAATTCCAAAATTTTCCTTTATTTAAATTGAGTTCAATACTTCATTTCCTATGCATGCAATTTTATTATATTAATTATTGTTTTAAAACTACATTAATTTCATCTAATGAACATTCAAGTATTACTTTCGAACCAAACTGATATTTTCAAAAGCATACTAAGTAGAAATTGTGTGAATGATGTGCTTCATGTCAAAATGAATTTTACAATCACAATAATTAGTTTTTAGTTGTTAAAGTTGATGGACATAAATTTCAATACTATACCACAATTTATAGTACCATATATGTAAATTTTACATTTTTGTATGCATATATATGCGCTTAAACTTAAAGAGATAAATGTAATGAAAATTATCAACTTTACAGAGAGAGAGAGAGATGTAACATTTTTGACAGGGCAATAATGTCAATTTTCATTTTTTTCATGTCTTCTTAACGTCAAAAATGATTAAAGTAAACTCCAGTAGACTGTAGTACATATGCAAATTTTAACATTTACAAGAGTTTATATGCTAAATCAAAATTTGGAGGGGCAAATACATAGATCAATCTGTTTGGAGGGATTTATATGCAATTTTGCCTAAAACTAGAGATCTGACAGCATGTAGTACCTCTTTCTCAATTTGTTTCCTAAGATTTTCTTCCTCTTCATGTTTCTGCCTATGAAGAGCAGCTTCTCTCGTAGCAGCTTCCTCTAAAAGACGAAGTTCAACCTCGTGCTGAGCCTTCAATTCTTTTTCTCTATCAGCTTGCAGTGCTGCAAGATACTCGTCATCCTGCAATCATGAACACTTAAATCATCTTTGACTGCAGGGCAATGACTTCAAAAATAAAAGAGCACATCAAAACCTGTTGCTCTCTTAGTAGACGCTGTGCTGCAAGTGTCGGGGATGGTAGACGAGGTGTTTGACGAAAACGATGGGTTGTTCTGTCAGGAACACTACCAAACATTGCAGCCTCAAGCATGATAGCTTCATCGTGTTCTTCAGAAGATATGCCTCCCCACTTATTTTAATTCATCAAAGAAAAGCAGACATAATTGTCCAGATTACTATGCGCTGCTTTAGTTAAATTCATTCATGATCTAAATAATAATCATCTTCCAAATACCTCATCTGGCTCAAAAGCATGTCCATTATCCTGGGGGTGTCTGTATATATCAAGCTGTGGAAGACTAGAAGAGCTAAAGCTTGCTTGTCTAGGGTCTGCTGATTCCACACTTACAGGAGATATATGCCTGGAACGCTGTCGTAGTAAAGGCTGTTCTTCAGTATCTTCAGCTTCTTCTGACACAGATGGATTTCTTGCCTCTGACTTTACTTGATTTGAAGTTCCAGTTTCAGATGAATCAATTTCATTCCTGCAGCAACAAGGTCACATCATAAGATACTAATCATTTTTTTTTCACTGTTAAATATAATAGTTTTTATATTGTATTTATTGTTGGCATAAGTTAGCTTATATTGTTCCTAGGCTTAGCTTATGATATCTTTGGCTTATATATAGGCCTTTTCTATGATTAATGAGATAGACTTTTGGGCTTTAACATGGTATCAAAGCAGCCCTAGAGTTTAATTTTTTTCCAGTTTTTCTTTTGTTTTTTTTTTGTTTTTTTTCCCTACACCGCCAAGCCGGCGGCTCCCTCCTACGTCGTGCACCACACAGTGTCCACGAGCGGCTCGTACTCCTTTCTTCTCGCCCACCGCTCTATGTCTTCTTCCTCCTTCGCGTCGTCTTCTCTCTGTTGGGGAAGGCTCGGACGACGAGGGAGGCTCGTGACCCGTCGAAGGGGTGGCCGCTGATCGCGTCGTCCACGTCGAAGAGGACGCCAGCGTGAAACTCCATCGAGCTCGTGGTCCGCCTCATCGGCGCTCTCGGCCGCTTCCCCAGCCACGATCATCGCGTCGCCCAGAAAAAACCCTCGTCGTCTCCGGCTAATCGCGTCCCCCCCCAAACAACATCATCGCGTGTTTTTGACGGGCACCCTGGTGTTTTTGACGGGCGCCAATCTCCAAGCCAGCAGAGCCTCTCCGTGTTTTTGACGAGCACCAAATCTGCCTCTTTGGTGTTTTTGACGGGCGCCTTCCAAGTCGGCTTCTTCAAGCCGGCGGCTCCAAGCCGAATTTTTCAAGCCGGCTCCAGCCAAGCTGAGCTGATTCTGAGCCGTTTTCAAGCTTTTTTTAGCCAAGTTTCTATAGCACTCCAGGTTTTTGGTAATTCTTTTCTGTCAATTGCTTCATATTGTTTTATTTTAAAGAATGTCAAACTCTATGGTGGATCCCAAAACTGCAACTCTGAGTACTTCTATCAAACTTAATGGTACCAATTATATTCTCTGATCTCGTGTTTTTCGTGTTTTCTGTGGTTCTCAAAAGAAGATCAAACACCTTGAAGATGATCCTCCTGACTCAGCCAATATTGAAAAATATTATGATTGGGAGGCAAACGATTATGCGGTTCTCTAATGGATGATCAATAGTTTGGAGTCGCAGATTGTCTCAACAGTTATTTTTCTTAATACTGCTAAAAGCATGTGGGATTCCCTCAAAAAAACATACTTTCAAGATGCAAACATCTCCAAGGTTTACACCTTGTACTCTGATATTTTTAATATGAAACTTGACGAGGGTGCATCAATTCAGGAGTTCTACGCCACCTTGAAGGGAAAAGCAAATGAATTGACTGAATATCATCCATGTTAGTGCAAAGAAAACAAAGAGAGGAATTTCTCGTTGCAAGGTTCCTATCCGCTCTACCACCGTCTATCCATTATGTCAAGTCCCAGCTCATGGCGGATAATACCATTCCTAATCTCAGAAATGCTATGGCCAGAATTTTGAGAGTTACTGAACTCAATCCTCCTGCCTCTTTTCCTACGGGAGACTTAGCACTTATTGCCGGAGGTAGAGGCACCAAGGTCATGGTGGTGGCAGAATTGGAGGACGAGGGAGAGAAAGAAATTCATTTTCTCCGTGTATACATTGTGGAAGAACCAATCATTCTCCTGATAGATGTTGGCAAAAGTTTGGAAAACCTCCTCATACTAAGGCTGCTATATCTACTCAAGCTCCCTCCAGTAGTATCAGTGAAAATCAAAAGGAGGAGACTATTAGTGTCTCTAAGTCTGAATATGAAAAGTTCATGCAAGCAATCACTTCCTCAGCCATGGCTTCCTCCTTTGGGACTGCAGCCATTGCTTCTTATGGTATGTCTTGGATTCTTGACTCAGGTGCTTCTAATCATATATCAGGTAATAGAATTTTTTTCTCTAACTATAACCCTGAGTCTAACCCATCACATGTCCACATTGTCGATGGCTCTACTTCTCCTATACATGGTCTTGGCACAATCACTATTTCGAGCAACCTAAAATTAGATAGAATTTTTCATCTTCCAAAATTTCCCGTGAATCTACTTTCCGTTAGTCAACTTACCAAAAGTCATAATTGCTCTGTAACTTTTTTTTCTTCTCATTGTGTGATACAGGATCTAGAGATAAGGAGGAAGATTGGTGGAGGAGCTGAAACTGGAGGAATTTACCTGCGTTCCTGTCGCTCACCATTCCATCACTGCATTTCAATGGCACTGTCGATTAGGCCATCCCTCTGTTGAAAAACTCAAGTCCTCCATCCCTGAGTCAGTGTCCTGTTCTCCTTTCAAATGTGAAACTTGTGAGTTATGTAAACATCATCGGGTGCTCTTTCCACAAAACTCAAGTCCTCGTAGAGTCTATTTTTGAACTTATTCATTCTGATATTTGGATCCTAGTCCTGTAGTGAGTCATTTGGGGTACAAGTATTTTGTTACTTTTATAGATAACCACACTCATATGACTTTGGTGTTTCTTTTAAAAAATCGGTCTGATGTGTTTCATGTATTCCAAACTTTTTATCTTGAAATAAAAAAATCAATTTGACACTTCCATTAAAATTCTTCGAACTAATAATGCTCGCGAATATCTTCAGTCTGATTTTGTAAAATTTTGTGCCTCCTATGGGATTCTTCATGAGACCTCATGCCCCTACACATCACAGTAGAACGGTGTTGCTGAACGCAAAAACCGTCATCTTCTGGATGTGGCTAGGGCACTTATGTTTCACATGAATATTCCTCGGTATCTATGGGGGGATGCTCTTCTCACTGCTGCATATCTTATTAATCGTGTTTCTTCATCCGTTTCAGGGAATAGGTCACCATTCTCCGTCTTGTTTCCCAAACAATCTCCATTTAAAATTTCTCTGAAAACCTTCAGCTGCATATGTTTTGTTCATAATCTTGGTCCAGGTTATGACAAACTATCTCCTAGAGCTGTGAAGTGTGTCTTCATTGGATACCCTCGCACTCAAAAGGGATATCGTTGTTATGACCCTGTTTCAAAAAAACTCTTTATCTCTGCTGATGTCTCTTTCTTTGAAGATATTTCCTACTTCACATCTACACCAAGTCTTGGAACTCCTACTTAGGAGTCACCACCCCTACCTCCACCCGTACCTCCTATTACCCACCCTTGTTAGTTCATCAAAGAAGAAATAAAGATATAGGTGAACCCTCCAGACAAGCTACTCTGCCTGCTTCGAATCACTCTCAAGATCCTCTGTCCGTTGTTGAACTTCCCATTGCTTTACGAAAAGGTAAACGGAGTTATACTGCTCATCCTATTAGCAATCATGTATCCTTTACTCATCTATCATTCTCGCTTCGCCAGTTTGCTTTCTCCTTGTCTTCTGTTTCCATTCCCAAGACATACCAAGATGCTCTGCTTCATCCTAAGTGGAAGAGTGTCATGGATGAGGAGATGGATGCAATTAGAACTAGACAGACCTAGGAACTTGTTCCACATCCTCATGGCTCTAAACCAATCGCTTGTAAGTGGGTGTTCAGCTTAAAATATCTTCCTGATGGATCTATTGAACGGTACAAGGCACGTTTGGTGGTAAAAGGTTTTACACAACAATTTGGCGTAGACTACTTCGAGACTTTTTCTCTTATGGCTCGGCTAAACTCTGTGAGGATTCTCATCTCTCTTGCCGTAAATTTGGGCTAGCGCATGCATCAAATGGATGTTAAGAATGCTTTTCTTTATGAGGACTTGAGTGAGACTGTCTTTATGGAGCAACCTCCTGGGTATGTTGCTCAGGGGGAGAATCTAGTGTGTCACCTCAAGAAAGCAATTTATGGCCTAAAATAAAGTCCTCGGGCATGGTTTGACAAGCTAAGCAAAATTGCATCTACTATTGGGCTAAAGGAATGCAAATCTAATCACTATGTTTTTATGAAAAAGACATCTACTGGTTGTGTTATTCTTGCAGTGTATGCGGATGACATCTTACTCACTGGTAGTGATAGTAATGAAATTGAGACAGTAAAAGCTCATCTGAAAAAACATTTTGTGACAAAGGATTTGGGCCGTCCGAGGTACTTTCTTGGCATTGAGTTTGCCTATAATGAGACGGGGGTGGTACTTTCGTAGAGAAAATATGCTATGGATCTCCTGAGTGAGGTAGGTATGCTTGGATGCAGACCTGCCAGTATACCTGTTGACACAAGTGCTACTCCTGAGCTTGAGGGTGACAAAGACTTCGAAGACCTTGTGAGATTTAGAAAGTTAGTTGGATAACTTATTTATTTGACTGTCACCCGTCCTGACATCTCCTACGCCGTTGGTGTTGTTAGTCAATTCATGCATCAGCCAAAATAGGAAGGGTACTCTGATGCAAATTATGCTGGGTCCATCTGTGGTAGAAGATCCACCTCAGGGTATTGCACGTATGTTGGAGGAAACTTGGTCACCTGGAGGGGTAAGAAATAAAATGTGGTAGCTCGCTCGAGTGCCGAGGCTGCGTATAGGGCCATGGCTCATACACATGTGAACTAATGTGGGTCAAAAGTCTTTTTGTCGAACTAGGGTTCTCTTTTGATAAGCCTATCATGATGCACTGTGATAACTAGTCTGCTATCCATATTGTCAATAATTCGATCTTTCACGAAAGAACAAAACATATTGAAGTCGACTGTCACTTTATTCGGGATGCCGTTCTTTCCAAGAAGATTATCACGCCTCATGTCTCCTCTCAAGACCAAATTGCTGACATCTTCACTAAAGCTCTCAACTCCACTCGGTTCAAATTACTATGTGACAAGCTGAGCATGATGGACATCTATACTCCAGCTTGAGGGGGAGTGTTAAATATAATAGTTTTTATATTGTATTTATTATTGGCATAGGTTAGTTTATATTGTTCCTAGGCTTAGCTTATGATATCTTTGGCTTATATATAGGCCTTTTCTATGATTAATGAAATAGACTTTTGGGCTTTAACACATACAAAAACCAAAAATGACCTTAAGCACATATATCATAATATAGCTCTGTAAAGTATTTATGAACATTAAAATTGTAAATAGATTGATTGCACAGCTCACACAAGATAGAGTGAGATCCATAAATAATATGAACTTATCTGCACAAAGGTATTTAGTGTATTCAGTGGTCTCCTGACTTAACATTTCAAACTGTTGCACATCAATGGAAACAACAACTCTATTAAATTATTTAATTGAGGACACTCTTGAATTCCTCATAGGCTCATACAGGTCAAAACCAGAACAAAAGTACCAGACTGATAAATCAAGGCATGACAAACCATGAAATGAAGCCACACTAATTAGCAGTAATAGCAAAAAATGAAACAAGCCTCAGGGTTATGGCTTGTGGCAAGCATACAAGTCAAATGCCAAGAGAAGTATCCACTTTAAATGCCATGTATACTCAACACTTAACATAACCAAGAATTAGAACACAGGATGGTTCAAAATGAATATTTGATATAAAATTCAATCAAAAACAACTCAGGAAAAGTGATATATATATATATAATTAATTCCAGATTTCCCCCATTTTCTCTGCTGCCCAGGGTCTCTCTATTTTATTTCACTCTATTTCGTATATCATTAATTGCGTCAGACTAACAAAAGCTTAATGAACTGGATGTCATGAACTTAAAACTTTTTACACTATAGCCATAGCTATGGAAAGCTGACCAAGCCCAATAATTTGTGTGAAGCTGGACTAGTGGCCTTCCCAGATGCTTAGTCAAGTTTAATATAAGCTCTCAATATACACTGCATGGAACCTTTATAGTCCAATCTCCCCATTAAGGTAGAATGTACTATTTGAGGGTCCTCAATTTTAGACTAACCTAAATTACATTATTTTTTCACTACCAAAATTATTTAGGGTTGTTAATTTTGATTGAATGAACAGCTTTCAATCCAGAGGGGAGAAAGAAAAGGATAGTAAAAAAAAGGCTATATTCTGAAATTTTAACTAGTGTACATTTTGTTTGCAAATCAAATAAATATGCAATAGAATCAATCACCCTAAAAATAAAAATGGAATCTCCGAAGAACTTTTAGGAAAATACTCTTGTGCATACAAGCATTAGTAAAAAAAAATCAATTCATAGCGAGATGAGAGAAAATTAATAGTTTCAATTCATAGCGAGTTGTTGTCTAATGCCCCATGAGGATACAAATATATAGCCTAAAATTTATAGCCCTAATAGCAATAGGAGTCAAAATAAAGGAAACATTAAATTAAATGAAACATCAATCGTCCTAAAATTAAGGCCTTATTAAACCCTAGCATTTGAGTTGTTGACTACATTACTGAGGCTATTAGGAAAGACTTAACAATACATTTCTATTCTTAACACTCCCCCTTAGTGTTGGTGTAAACTTAAGTATGCTGGTCTAAGGCCAGCATGTGAACTAACTTAATTTAACTGGGGATTTTTTTTTTCATAGTTATTAACATTAGCAAGATTCGAACTCAAGACCTCGTATTCTGAAGCCATATTAAATCTGATTAGATTACCAACTTTTCCAAAAATTTAGGTTAATCGGGAAATAGATCAATCTATACATTTATATTCTTAACAAGGGTAAATCCCCAAACTATAGATAGATTCACTTCCAGGTTGCCTATAACTGATTTTATGTAACACTTTGCTCAATTTACGGTTAACACACATTCCTTTACCATTAAGCACATTTACCATATGTAGGTAGGTGCTCGTTTTAAAATTTTCCTATGGATATTAGTTTGATCACTTTGCTTACTTGTGAGTAACATCAATAGCACATTAGTTTATCCATTACACATTTTCTAATCAAATTTTGATTTACCCTTATAGAACATAGAGAAAAAGACAACGGACTAACAATCATTAACTTGAAATAGACCTAACCACATGTAAGAAAAGCAATTAAAAAATCATTAGCAACCCCGAAATTGACCTAAAGACATGTGGGCAAACTATAATTTATACAGTTATATTTAATCAAGCAATCGGCATTGAGCGGGTGATAGCAAACATGATCTAGAATTCTAAGTGCTTTAGCGTAAGCTGTATTTCTGAATTCCAGCCCTTGAATCCTTCCTTATTTCCTGGTTGCGCAAGAAAAAATCAAGCTATACTACCTACAGACACTGATCACGGCACACCATATGCATCACCTAGTGGTACAGTGGTATCACATATACAGATGATGATCATCTGGAGGAGAACACAAAGCTCAGTATAGTTTCTTCTATTGATGAGATCAGTATTTTGAGGGTAATCCAGCTACCACTCTACCAGTCCTTAAAATTGACACAAAAGCTAAGGCTGGCACGTTTTCTTATTCATATACTGATCAAGAAATGCATAAGCAAGCTCAAACATAATTGCATGGCAATTCAAGGCTTAGACCTCACATAGATAGAAAAGCAGAAGAGAGCCACCGAAACAAAACTAATTTTCTCTCAATCACTACTGCTCTTTCTCATCTTCATTCCAATGCCAGCATATACCAAAATAATTTCTTGTTGGCATAAAAAAATAAAATCATAACTCATAAGCATTAAACACAGAAGTTCCCAGAAAGTAATTTTTGACAAGAAACTTGACCATGCAAAAAGACAAAAACAAGATTCCGGCATGTAAATGATAATTTTTCAGCAACGAATAAATCAACAGTATGAATGGAAATATTCAAACAGCACATATAAGTCATCAAAACAGCATCACAAATTATTTGCATGATACCTTACAACGGTATAAGTTTGGCGAACATTAACCTAAGACTAAGCAAGCAAAAGATATTCAGGATTGATATTGCAAGAAGCTTCTATAATGAAGATTATCTAAATGTAAATACTTGGATATGGATCTTGCTCTAAGCGTGCATGACATCTAAGATATATATTATTACCAAAAGCTCTGTATGAGTCCCTGATAGAAAAAAAAAAGGTGGGGGGGAGGGGGGGGAGAGCAATACAAGCGTCGTGGCGAAGCGGTGGAATACCGCACCCTAGATAGCGAAAGTCCAGTAGCCGAAAGCATCACTAGCTTACGCTCTGATCTGAGTAGCATGGGGCACATGGAATCCCATGTGAATCAGCAAGAGGGGAGGGGAATTATCACAAACTGCTAAAGATACTTGGATACATACTAATTACTAAGCAAAAGTAGCATAACCTAACATATTAGTAATACAAAACCAAAAACTTGAAGACAACTACATCCAACCACATGTCTTCAAAAGTTTACACTCAAGTTGGAAAAAAAAAGAAGAACTCATCAAGTCCATCTACCAGTATAACCCATCATCAAACTTGAAATGTAGAAAATATTGGACAGCACAAAATGGTCCCAAAATAAATGAGTATCCATGTATCACCCACCCTACTAATTTTCCCAAACCACCAAGATAAAAATCACAGATTATGCTTTACTCCTCGCAACATGGATTCTAGGTTTCAACACAGCTACAGCTACAGCTAAAACCTCTCTGATTCTAGAAGACATACATTGACACCCTTCCAACTGTAAGTTGGTAGAAACTCGTGCACTAGGCAACTCAAGAAGTCGCAAACCAACAAGCCGATGTTGCACTTCATGTTTCAAAAAAGCAGCTGGTATGGAAAAAATCAAACAAACTGATGTGAAGGCACAAATGATCAAACAAATGGGACTTCAAGGATAATATCAACAAAACAACAATACAAAGAAAATAAACTGCAAAATATAAAGGTAAAGATCATAAAAATCAAATGAGCCCTTCGTCATTGTTATACTATTATAATAAATTGAATGGATGGAGGAATTGTAATGTAGGGAGGAACTGTAATGTAGTTCTATAATAGAGACAATGATAGTGAAAATGTATCATACCAAATCCCATCAATCCAATAGGGTGGCTGGAGTATTTCAGAAGGAAATGAAATAAATCCAGGGTTTCTCATAAAGATTTCCTGAATTCTTTTGCTACATTATTCATGGATTCCTTCTTATTTTTCCCATTTCAGATGAATCCTCATGGTTTTGTGGTGTTGCAATACATCTCTGATGGATTTCAGATGAGATTGACCAACTCGGATAAGGTTCAACCAATTTTCGAAACAAGGCATATGATTACTTTAATTTACAAAAATAACAATATTCAAAAGGGCTCAAGGATGCAAAGCAAGCAATCACTAATATCAAACATGGAATAAAAGATATACACCTTCCATCAAATGCAGCAACTGTTCCTGAACCTTCAACTTCCATAAAAGATGGGTTCTCTTCAATAAGTATACCATATTGACGTAACGCTCTTTCTTGCTCTGCGGTCTGTATAGGAAGAAGATCAAGACAGTATAGATAACACAGTAACTTGATACTAGAGTAGGAATGTATAACAAATACCTCCAAGGACAATGAAACAGCTCGTGCAAGATCAGTATCATCGGGTGCAGGGGACTTTCGATGCCCATGCAACTCCTACAACAACATGTAGGAGAACATATTAGCAACATAAAGGATTAACATTTGACTAATATTTTACCAAATATAGAAATTTCCAATTACATGTTGCTCAGCTTCTCGCTTGGAAGCTTCAATGGCAGCTCTAATCATTTCCTCTTCTAGATCATTGTTATAATCAGCATCAACCACAGGAGATATGCTTGGTCCAGCGCGTTGGTCCAAAGAAGAACCAGTAGAGGCTTTAGCACCATGCTGAATCATTTCCTCATCATCTTCATCATCAATGATGACTGTTCCATGAATCTCCTGACCATGTGCAGTTACATTTCCAGTGACATCCTCAATTCTAGGTCCTAGGCCAGAAGTTCCTCTATTGTCATCCTTAAACTCAATGGGTACTTCCCTCACCTCCCTCGGGTGTGAAACTCGTGGGCCATGTGTTGGAAAACCAGAAGAAACTCTACCATCAAAAATGCTTGGGAAAAGGCCAAAGTTTGAATCAAGAAGAGAAAATGGGTTCACATCTCGAGCAGCAGAGAGAAAAGGTAGATCAGGCCTTGGAGGCTCGTTGTCAAGATGGCTCTCTATGTCCAAGATATCTTCATAGGGAGGAGCAGATACTTGATTTGTGCTGGATATAAAAACAGTGATTAGCTGTAAGCACTATGGCAAAAAAAAGACGAGAATTTATGAAATCACTATTAAGTATGACAGCTTGATACTGATACATACTCAACCCTATCTACTTCAATAAAATGTGCATTAATAGCTCTGTTCAGGTCCCCATCATGTTCCTGAGCATCATTAATGCATTAAAAAATTGTGAGAAGGAGAAATTCCAGTAACTGGTTGAAAAAAGATAAATTTATAAAAATAATTAAACCACAACCACAGGCAAACACAGATGAAGGCACTTACAAAGATACTACTATTTAGAAGGCAAAAAGCTTACGAACTGATTCAGAATCTCAAGCACTTACATCACAAGTAAGAGAGATTCTACTAGTCATTTTGCACAATCAACAAAGTATACTGAACATCTAATTACAGGGTTTACTAAGCATGCTACAATTTCTCAAAAGACATTAGAATTGAGCGTACTATTACTATATTTTTATATCATTATTTTTCAGCAAAAGCATGATTATAAACATTCTCAAGGCACTATCATACATGTCATCACAATATTAGTCTTCTTATCTTCAAACACCTCTTTAATAATAATTGATCCATTATAGACAAAGAATATTTAGCAATAGCAAATGTCCAGCCAAAGAATAAATATGAACTGAGATGGTAAATATTGTGGCTAACTGAACTTTTGAATTAAGTACCAAACAAATATGAACAAGATAATATCAACAGAACCGATGGTATGAATATCAAAGCCTCATACTGGTACAGATCTTTATGAATGATAGGTAACGGTATGTATCAGTACCATATTGTCATAGACTAACTGTTTTGGACGAAAAATGTCTGTGCGGTTCCCTTGCCCCCGCAAGGGATAAGCCTTGGGCAAAGACCGCTTTGCCAATGTCGAAAGTCGCGGGCTCCCGAGTCTCCCGCGTTCAAGCCTCGGTGTGCTTGGACGCAAAAACGTTTGGGCCAAATGGCCGTTTGTATGAAAAATGCTTACAAATGCTTGGACGGATGCTAGAGCGAACGAACTAGAGAGATGTTTGTCCGTGGGCAATATAGGTGTGGAGCCTAACCCCCTTGTGCACCCACGGGATTCCCAAAAGCACGAGGAACATGACAAAATTTCCTATGGCCGCACACCCCCACCGGCCATGCCACGGCTACGAAACGAGAGGCGTTACCTAGTCGTGCGCGAGATCGGTGGGCGGTGCGCGAGCACTTTTACAATGCATAATTACATGATCCACACACCCCACCAGCAATGCCGCGACTAGCAAACGAAAGGCGTTCCCTAGTCGCGGGCAAGAGCGGTCGGTGGTGCACGAACGTTTTACATGGATGAGTATGATGCGATATTTACAATGCACGTTAGGGATCGTCATGACACGTCCAGGACTTGACAAACCTGAGGGTCCCTAACATTCTTCCCCACTTACGAAGTCGACACCCTCGTCGACCCCTTCTTGATGACGCCTTCTTCATGTCGCAAGGTGCTCTCCTTCTCCCAGCTAGCTTTGGAGGTAGGGAGTTCGTTCCACTTGACAAGGTACTCCCGCTCTTTGTTGCCTCTAGGAAGTTTCACTTTGCGGTCTGCCAAGATCTCCTCTACTTCACGTTGCACCGCTTTGGTTGTGGCAGGAGGACGTGTTGGAATGTTGCATTCGTCATCGTGCAGGTCGGCATGGTAGGGCTTCAGGTTGCTCACATAGAAAACATGGTGTATCTTGCACCATGCTGGCAGTTGGAGTCGATAGGCCATCGGCCCTACTCTTTTGATGACGAGGAAGGGGCCATCATATTTAAGTACGAGGCCGTTGTGTATCTTGCACCGAAAGACGGGTGAAGTCTTATCAGTACTTGATCCCCGACCTTGAATTCTCGATGTCTCCTTCCTTCATCGGCCCACTTCTTCATTTTGCGTGTCGCCAGTTCGAGGTAGGCTCAAATGATCTCTTGATTTTGTTGTCACTCCTTAGCCATTTGATAAGCAGCCGAACTGCTTCCGGTGTAGACAAGAACCAGTGAGTAGGGTGTGCCTGTAGGGTGTGTCTGGTTGCCGTACCAATAAAATCTCGAAGGGACTCTTGTTGGTTGCGGAGCTCCTCTGCAGATTGTAGGAGAAACTGGGCTACGTCTAGCAATTTCGTCCAGTCCCTTTGGTTTGCCGCTACGAAGTGTCGGTTTCCTTTGGTGAAGATGAGTCTGTCTTGGACCCAAAACTTCCTTGTCTTCCCGTCTTTGATCAACTTGAACAACGCCTCCGCCTGGGTGTCTTTGAGCAAGCCCATGCTTATCTTCCCGCGGAAGTTGGATTGCACTTGACTAACAATGCTCTCAGTTTCTCCTTGAACAGTTGCAACCCGTTCTATCTTGCGGCTCAGGACGTCTGCCACCACGTTGGAACGTCCCAGTTTGTATTCCAACGTCATGTCGAACTAAGTCCTGCCATCAAGCTTGCTTCGGCGAGAGCTTCTTCTGAGTCTGAAAGTAACTCAGCGCTATGTTGTCCATTTTCACAACAAAGCGTGATGTGAGTAAGTAGTGCCTCCAAACACGGAGACAGTGCACTATTGCCGTCATTTCTTTTTCGTGGGCAAGGTATCGTCGCTCTGTATCGTTTAGCTTACGACTCTCGAAGGCGACGGGATGTCCTTCCTACATAAGGACACCTCCAGTGGCGTAGTCTGAGGCGTCAGTGTGGACTTCAAAGGGCTTCCCATAGTCGGGAAGTTTGAGAATTGATTCCTCGACCACCGTCCGCTTTAGGTCTTTAAATGCTTCCATACAAGGTTGGGACCAATGCAATGCTTTTTCCTTCTTGAGCAAGTCCGTCAGTGGAGCTGCTCGTCTGGAGTATCCGGCGATGAATCTTCGGTAGTAGTTCACAAAACCAACGAATGACCGTTTGTCACGGACTAACTATTTTGGGCGGAAAATATCTGTGCGGCTCCCTTGCCCCCGCAAGGGATAAGCCTTGGGCAAAGACCGCTTTGCCAATGTTGAAAGTCGCGGGCTCCTGGGTCGCTCGTGTTCGAGCCTCGGTGTGCTTAAGCGCAAAAACGTTTGGGCAAAAACGTTTGGGCCAAATGGCTATTTGTATGAAAAATGCTTACAAATGCTTGGACGGATGCTAGAGCGAATGAACTAGAGAGATGTTTGCCCGAGGGCAATATAGGTGTGGAGCCTAACCCCTCTTGTGCCACCCACGGGGTTTCCAAAAGCACGAGGAGCATGACAAAATTATCTATGGCCGCACACCCCCACCGGCCATGCCACGGCTAGGAAACGAGAGGCGTTACCTAGTCGTGCGCGATAGTAGTGGGCGGTGCACGAGCGCTTTTACAATGCATAATTACATGATCCGCACACCCCACCGGCCATGCCGCGGCTAGCAAACGAGGGTCGTTCCCTAGTCGCGGGCAAGAGCGGTGGGTGGTGCGCGAACGTTTTACATGGATGCGTATGATGCGATATTTACAATGCACGTTAGGGACCGTCATGACACGTACAGGACTTGACAAACCCGAGATGAAATATACATTGTTATTTGCCATTCACAAGATGATACAGCGTATGTCAGCAACCAACTTAGAAGCTGCACAAACTATTTCAGAATCAAGATTTTTCCAAGATGAAATTTCAAGCTATTGTTATTTCCTTTTTTCCAAGTTATTATTTATTAAAGATAAAATCTCATTTCTAATATTCAATTCCAATGTATTGCAATTGAATGGTGGCTATAATTTGCATGTGATGCTTCAAATCTTTGAAGGATCGTCGTACAAATCCTCTCACAAACAACATCATCAAGTGGATGCGAGAGGAATTGGTCAATCGTCTCACTCATACATATGAAGCCGCGCAACCGTCTCTCATATGCCTGATTAGAAAAGCTGGTGTATGTTCATTACAACTTCGGCTTCGAATGCGGGCGATACCATTCAAAGAGTGAGACGACGGTGCGCAAATAGATCCTTTCGATGCTGAGTTCCTCCAAAGTGATTCAAACTCGATCAAGAAGGTGGAGCGCAATGGAGAATGACCAACCTCTTGTTGAGGAACCAGGCGATTCACCTCGACCTTCACCGATCGTATTTGATTCAATCGAGTCAGAAAGCTAACAAGACACGGATAGCCAACAATTTGAGAGGGACATGAGCCTTGCTCCCTCTCAAGGAACGCGTTCTCAATGGAGACAACGATCCGAGTCCGACTCCCCATCTTCCCAATGACAATGAAAGGGAAAGAAGATGGTCGTACCTTCACCATCAAAGGGAAAAGGCAAAGGAATTCCACCAATGGTGGATCCTTTGGATGCAATTGTAGAAGAAGATGATGGTGAAGAAGAAGAGGCCTCAATAGCAACACACAAGATGGAGGAGATGATGATGATACATCGTAGTACCATCAATACCAGCACCTATCGATCTTTGGACGAATGAGCTCTACTTCGACAACTGCACGCAAGATACCGATCACGGTGGTTGGAAGGAAGGAATAACCAAGGTTTATGAGAAGAGAGTCAAAGATCGCCATCAACCAAAACTAAGAGGGGGACCAACTGCTTTACACACGATATGTTGAGTAGCTTGCAAGAGGTTTCATACTCAACCTACTCTATCTCTAGTACCTACTCACATGACTTTGCGAATACATGGACTAGTGCTTGGGCTCCCACTAAAGAACCTCTCATATCAATGTGGTATTCTGGATATCAAAATATAATAACTTAGGAAAATTTCGAGATGTGAGCATTGAAGACCTATGGAATCGACCTTAGTCGTGTTGGTCCCAAGAAATGGCTAATTTTTACAACGAACGTCATTCGTCCGCATTTTAAATTATGTTTGAAACCTTGTATTCAAACCCTGATGTATTTGACTATTAAGTTAAAAAATTTATGGATATAGTTAAGAATTTTATGGATATTTTTCATCATTTCTTGGTCAAGTATGATGTTTTAAGATTTAAACAAGGTTTTAGACTTCAAAACTATGTTATCCAGCTTTTTTTTAAAAAAAAATCCATTTGGTACAGGTACATACCTGTACTGGTCTAAAACTATTACCGGCCAAACACCGATACCGGTACCGAGATTTTGAACCTTGCTTCATAGAACAAATATGATAAAAGACAAATAATATGTTTTAGATATATTACCAGCATATTTGAATTTGAGTGGAACATGACTTATATTACCCAGTACTCATCAATCCAAGATAATTTATATGCAAAACAAATGAGTCAACAAAAACCATCAGATAAGCTCCTGGTCTGAAAATAATGTAACAATAGTAAAATAGCAGAAAAGAAAGGCTAGAGGAAAAGGAAAAAGATAACAGAGGAAAAGGAAAAAGATAACAAGTGAAGAACTAAATCCATCAATAAATCCCAATGTCAAACCCAGATCTCATAGGAATATCGAGGGAAAGAATAGATCAATGATGGATCAAGATCTCAATACACAAATCAAATTAAATGATCTATTACATTTTTATTTTGTAGTTTTCTCATAATCCATTATACTTTCAGTTCTGACATTCTAGGAAGTTCCATCTTCTCACCCTTCATTGCTGGCACTGAACTTTCACGAAAAAAGAAAAAGAGACTACCAGAAAAACAAATCCAATGACAATTTGCATACTAGTTAAGTTTCTTTTTTGCATTCTATCGTGCACTCAAGTGTGTATCCTTGAATAAAAAAGAAAATGACAAACCCAAAAGGAGTGTTTCTATGAGCTTCCAAACTATTCTTGAAACAGAAACTTTTTACCAGCTTTGTCATACTTGCTATTGTCTTTCACAGACCAATACAGTTTCATATCACCATCAGAGTCTACAAATGCAACTCAATGTAGGTAGGACACTAAGTCATACTTGCTATTGTCTTTCACAGACCAATACAGTTTCATATCACCATCAGAGTCTACAAATGCAACTCAATGTAGGTAGGACACTAAGATTTAGATTATTGTTTTACATGTTTATATATATATATATATATTAGAAAAAGCAGCTCTCGGCAAAGTTGCATTGGCCTCTCCTTGACACCACATTAACAAGAGCCTGCATTGGGTCGCCTTCATTTTTATCCTTCATATATATTCTTACAGTGCATTGGCCTAAAAGAAGTCAATCCGACCATACTTTTTGAGGTCAAGGTTATGAAAAAGAAACTCCATAGATAGTGTTAGCTGTAGCATAATTGGTTAGTTCCTTACAAAAGAATGTGCAATGGCGATCAAGTTTGAGAAATGGAGTTCTACAGACATGTAAATTGAGACTATGAGTGACATGTGGAGCAAACAACAATAATGGCTTATTAGTAGAGCATCACCAGATAACTCAACAATGTTCCAGTTGTATATTGAGACAACAATAAGAGCTTAAGATGAAGCAAAATTACAGGTTGCAGTGACTGTGTTGCCAATTTCAATTGAAACTGGAAGACAGTGGATGAAAGGCTGAAACAAAGAGGATGGTTCCATTACCATTGAAGTACTATTTAGAAGTAGAGTCTAGATTCTAGAGAATTCAAGGATGGCGTCATAGTTGTTAGAATCGTACGATTCGATTCGTGCGATTTGATACGATACGATTTGATACAATTCAATGAGTATGTGATACAATTTTTACTATGAATCGTCAATCGTAAATGATTGTAAATCGGGCGATTCCGTACGATTCACGATTTGATTCATACAATTCACGATTCAGAATAATTTCAAAATTCTAATTTACAATTTTATTTGCAAATACAAATAATGATATTTTAGTAATTGCATTCAAATTTTTACTTACCTAAGAGATATATGATATATATACATTTTTTAAAATACCTTTCATTATTTTTGTATTATTTATATGTAATTTTTATTATATTTTAAATAAATTTTATATGTTTCAGAATCGTACGATTCGATACGATTCACGATTCAAAAATTAGCCCAACGATTCACGGATACGATTCACGATTTAACAACTATGGATGGCGTAGAGGTGGGAAATAGAAACAAGAATAGCATATTCGAAGAGTCATGGATATGTTGCAAGAAATGAACAAGAAGATGGCAACCACTATATTGGTGGTATTGTTTTAGAACACAAAATATGTACTTTGTAATGCTCTCTAGTATTATCCTGCTAGGTAGTACTGCTCACTTAGATTAGAAAAATCAATTGAGATTAATGCAATAACAGAATTAAGTACACACTATTTTTGTAAACCAAAATATTCCAACTATATACTTGTGCTAAATTTTTCACCAACAGAGTTTTGATTCTTGAGAGAAGATTTTATCACATGAGAGGTGGTCAAATTTGCTAATCATCCACAAGTGTTGAAGGAAGATCTCATAATTGATAAGCTGAGTGTCTTTCACACATGAAATTGAAAAAATTTACAAACATGTCTTCTTATACTAATCGAGCAGTAAAAAAATGTAGACCTAGATGAATCAGGATTGACCAGTCACCACCTGAAACTCCCTTAAGGCATAAAAAATCAAATTCAAACAATGTACTAAATATTATTGGTAAGTGTTTAAGAATGACCAAAAATATATTGCTAGATTTAGCAAATTTGCTGAAACTGAAGTGTGTTGGATTTACTATAATTAGTAAATCGAGAGTCGAGACCACTAAAAGAAAATCATACTATCAAAATTACTGTGTGGAAGGACAAGAATATATCTACTACCCCTATTAGAATAAGGGGCAGATTCAGCTTCTTAAAGGTGAACCCCGTATTATGATATAAACCTAGGGTCTAACCCCGTATTATGATATAAACCTAGGGTCTAACACGTCCAAAATGATATGTCATTACTGTTATGAACCCAACATATTACAACTAGAGTGAATTACCTACAACTCACTCCGCTCACATTCCTTTCCCACAACTGATGGCCAGATCCACCGAATAAGAATCAACATATTAGCTTACAAGAAACAATAGCAACCAAGTTCCCTACTTAGATAGCGGATTGGAAATTAAAAAAGCCCTAATTTCGAACCCGAGTCAGAAAGAGAAAAAAAACGTCCGAGCGGCGAGAGAGTGATCGTACCTCGAGCTTCTGCAGCGCCACAGTCTCAGAGGTGCCGGTAATGTTCATGAAGGTGTCGATCGCGTCGCGCGATGACCTCGCCATCTATCCTCGCGCCGCCTAGGATGCGCTCTCCGTTCGATTCGATTCAAGGAGGTGGTGGAAACGATCTAAGAATTCAGAGAGAGCAAGGAAATAAAAGAGGAGGGAATGATGAAGACGTGGTGGGGACTCTTCCACACGGTTCTAGACACAGAAGTCGAAGAAGAAGAATTGAGAAATGGAGCGATGCCGTGGTGGCGTGGTTGTATGGAAGTAAGGTGTAGATGTTACTTCAACCGTCGGTTGTGCATCAAGATTCGTGAGAGAAGGTTGTCGGAGAAGGATTGGAAGAAAAAGTCGGTGACTGGCCCAACAGTGGATCCGACGAATGTGTAGAAGAAAATTTTTCTGCCGATTTTTTGTTTGGTTTTTAAATTCTAAAAAGTCGACGAAATTTGAAAAATTTTACATTTGTCTCTTTCAAATTTATATTGATTCTTACGTTAGCCTGTGCAATTGTGAAGAGTCTCATTTTAACTCGCTAAATATACTTTTACTTTGTTCTTGTCCGCGTGGGTGTATGCAAAATTAAAAAAATGCAAAACATAAAAAAAATTAAAATTAAAATTATGATATTTAATTATAATTTGAAGGTGTTGGGGTTTGTCCCGCATTATCATACAATATAATTATATAAAAATACATTTAACATAAGATAATTAAAATATATAGATCAACAAATAAGAAACAAATAAAAATAATATTTTATAATAAATAAAATCAATCAATCAAAGTAATATTTAGTTTTGAGCAGAATTATTTATCTTATAAATCTGGAGTTATATTCACTCAATCAAGAACTATACGATTGTTTAAACCACTTGAAGTTATCCGTTAACAAATAGATAACATGTATTATTTCCTTTAAAATAAATAACAACACAAATTCAATGATTTATATATAGAAGATTAAATTTCATCAATCTTGAAATAAATACAAAATTAGAATTAACAACAAAAATTAAAATATAAAATTACTTTTTTATTTTTTTTTGAAAAAAAAAATAGGGGGATAAAATATCCTCCATTTGCTATGCAGTGTACCCCACTGCTTATCCAGTTGTCCAAAACTCACTTGTTAATTTATTTATTTATTATCAGAAAATAACCTTAGATTAAAGTCGGCAAGGGCTAGAGTCAAAAAGGTCATAATACAAAATGCTTTCTAGCTCAAGGGGGCGGATGGAGGTGTTGGAGAAATGGCGATACTAGAGGGGGTGTGAATAGTCTATTTACTAATTCAATTAGCCTAAATTCAGATTTTAATCGTTTACTTGATTAGTTAGTTTAGGCAATTTGCAATTCGATGATTATATGCGGAAGTGATAAATGATAAGGCAATAAAAAAAGCAATAATAATAATGCAAACACAATATATTTATAGTAGTTCAGCCCTAATGCCTACTCCACTACCTAAACACCCCACTTAGGATTTCCAAATTAGTTTTACTAGATTAATTTATGTTTCCCTTACACACTAGGACTTTTCAACGAAGAGACGCACTCTCGACCTAAGGCACTTCCACACCCGGAAGTCATCGTCTTCTTATCGAGAGTCCTCTTCCACCTCACCCCTAAGGGACAACTAAACTAATCCTAGTAAACACTAAGTTTACACAAGTGACTTTACTCCTTCACAACAAGGAAACCACTTCACACACCAAGATCAAACATCTGGTCTTCACACGCACAAATAAAAAATAGTTTCGAATAACAGTTAAAATTACAAGGGAAAATAGCTTAAAGTAAAATAAAATTATCTACTCTTTTCCATGCCTTAAAACCTCCAACTCGGCCAAGTCGTTGAGCTTGCATTAAATCCTGAGTTGAGGAAGCAGATAGCACTTGAAGAAGAACTCGATGAAGAACAGGACACACTTCAATCAATCTTTTGGAAGGCTCAAATCTTTCTTTTAATGGCTCAAAAAATCTGTGTTGATCAAGGAAGAAGATTAAATGAAGTATATGAGGGTGTATTTATATCCTCGCGAAGAAACGGTTGTTCAACGAATAGAAAACTATCTGTTACAGGCCACCGATCAAATAGTCGGTCGACTGACTGGCCGATCGGTCTTTCGACCGCTTCTCTTTTGTCTGTGGTCGGTCGACCGACGGGTCGACCGCTCAAACGTGACTATTCATCCCTGACCTTCGATCGACTCGTCAGTCGACCGATGGGATATCGCGTCTTCAGCTTTCAGCAGGTCGGTCGATCGACTGGTCGACCGAAGTGCCCACTACCATTTTTCGGCAGTGTTCGGTCGATCGACTGGTTCACCGAAATGGCTGGTCCTTTCTTTCTTACCCTATTCGGTCGACCGCCTGGTCAACCGAACATGGGTTGAAATTGCATTTTTAGTCTATTTCTTCCGCGCTTGGTTTTCGGGTTCCGGTTTTCAACGAGCATCATCTTGGAGAGCTTTTGACTTGATCTTTGGACTCATCCAAGCGACTTTGGTGCACTTGTCGATCTTTGATAAACTTCCGCGATGAATCCGAGCGCGATAATCAATGTCCTTCCGATTTTCAATTTCTCCAATTTTTTCGATCGAGGACATCGAACGCTAATTGATATGAAACCTGAAATATATTCTCTATGAAATCATTAGTCTCATATTTGTTATCATCAAAACAATCAAAACCGAGATTAAGGCTAAGGTTGAAAACCTGAAGCCAAGAGGAGGACCAGATCCTCTCATCTTTACAAAGGTAAGCCCGATTTGCTGCCCAATGGGCGGCTTTGTTGGCATTTCTATGACAAAAAGATATGCCAATAAAATTACAATTAGTTTTTAATACATGAATATCAGATATAATCGAAGAAATATCCCAAGGGGCTTGTATGTTGGAGTTGATTGCATCCAATAGTGTTTTAGAGTCGGTCTCTATGAAAAAGTATGAGAGGTTGTTGGTAGTGGCAAGATACAGCGCCTCACGAACAGCCAGAGCCTCAATGACCAAAGGAGAGTTACCCTCAATGTAGGAGCTTTTTGCAATTAAGCATATGCCTTCAGAGTTGCAAACTATCATACCAATTCCACCTGTAAAATCAAGGAAAGACCCATCACAGTTGATCTTAAGCAGACCTTGTACTGGGGGAATCCAATTTCTCAATTGAGAAGTGCTAGAGATGTTGCCCTTAGGTAGTATCTGTCCATCGTAGTAGTTTCCGAGAATGCAAGAATACGGATCACTAGCCCAGGGGTAGGCTGCCTAGCCTAGAAAAGTAGCTCATTCCTAGCAAGCCAAATAAACCAACATATATTGTCAATAAGGACAAGCGACCAAGCAGAGGGAGGGGGAGAGTGAGGGTGAAGCCAGGCACCGTCCTCCCAGTTAGTTCTAGGGGCAAAGAAAAGACCTATTCGGATGCTGAGCGCCGACCAGACTTGGGAGGCTAGGTGGCCATCAAAGAGCATGTGCTCACAAAACTCACTTATTAATTGACGCCGTCCTCTATTGAATGAAATTCTTATATGCCTCACTAATTACTTACTTATTAATGACAACAATATTAATGCTTATATATTTCATTAAGTAATGATACTAATTAGTTAGTGATTTTTGAAAGAAAAAAAAAGTTGGTGATTTTTGGATAAAAACTTAATATAAATATATTTAAGTAATTACCTTAAACCATAATATCGATCAAAAAAATTCTCAGAACCATAACAAGGATTCGAAAATTCTCATATTTATATTTTTTTTCAAAATTCCTAAAATGTCCTCGAGTTCAGTCTGGTATTCAGCTTCAGACTTTTCTAAAAGTCTAGAACATACTAGTTCCATACTTTTAAAGAAGTGTTCTCAAGATGTTCTAGATGTTATCAACAATATACGAAATAAACTAATTAAAAAATTATATATATTATAATAATCGTTATAGTTATCAAAAAATGATGAATTTGTCTTATTTATTTCAATTCTACATTTTTAAGAAAGTTTGAAATCTACTATTTTCCAGACTTTTACAAAAGTCTCGAACCGAGTACTAAACTAGACTCGAAGTATTTCAGAGATTTAGAAAAAAAATTATGGATCTAAAATTTTTCAAATTTTTATTATGAATCTAAAATTTTTTCTGATCAATGTTATGATTTTAAAAAATTACTCAATATATTTAATGGGTCAAAGCATTTTTCTAAATTATAATAGCTAATTAAAGTGAGAATCAGAATATGAGTTCCCTCGAAGTCAGATATTTTAAATTTTAGACTAAAATATAAATAAAAACAAACTCTATGAACTAAAATAAGATTTAAAAAACTTTAAGAACCAAAAGAAGATTTGATACAAATTTTAAGTCCAATGTGAAATTAACCCAAAAAAAAGAAGATAGGAGGATGATAGTAAATGGAAAAAAAATTACTCAAAATGGTCCAATCTAATTCTAAATTACAAATTAAAACATGAATTTTTTAATATATAAGTGTATCAGATAAATTAATGCATTATATATTAACATGCTGTCTAAAACGTCATTAACGACTGAAGTTACACTCTGACATGACAAAGAAAAGTTGCATGTCATAATAAAATTTACTCTTCTTCCCTCTTTCTCCTCTACCTCATTTTGTTCTCCTCTACCTCTTTCCTCCACCACCACCTTCTCTACTCTCCTTCCTTCTTTGAATATCTATTGTCTTCTTCTCTTCCTTCTCTTCCATCATTGTCCTCTACCTCCTCTTCCTCATCTCTCATTCGCAAGCAACCTCCTCTTTCTTTATCCTCCTCCTCCTCCACCACCTCCCCCTCTCCTTGCTTCCCATCCAACAACCTAAGGCTCCTCCACTATACCACCACCTAGCTTGTCGGACCAAGAATTGTGGAAGGATAGGGAGGGAGAGTAAGAGGAACACGATGATGAGAGAGAGAGAGAGAGAGGAACACGATGATGAGAGAGAGAGGAACACGATGATGAGAGAGAGAGAGATATGTCAATGAGTTGAGTCCGCCCATGGGTGGCACGAACCCTAGTCGATCGATCGAGAGAGATGTCAATGGGCTGAGTCCGTCCATGGACGGCACGAACCCCAGTCGATCGCGCGCGCGCGCGCGAGAGAGAGAGAGAGAGAGAGAGATGTCAATGGGCGGCATGAACCCCAGCCGAAATGGATCGTGCTTGGCACGGCCCGATAGACAAGGGAAATGGAAGGAGGTCACCAAAGGATGAAGTGACCTAGGGATGGAAATGGTTCAAATATCCACATTTTTCATATCGATCCAAAATCAAAATCATTTTAAAAACTCACTATCTAAAACCATGTCCGGAATTGATCAGATAATATATTCTCTAACAAATTCTTAAACTAATATTAATTAAATTATATACTAGTTATCAACCGAATATTCAAACCGACAAAAACTTATACTAGAACTTCACTTGAAAATAATAGAGAAGTTTTTGAGTGAATTGCATGAGTTGATTAACACTCAACAAGCAATCTGATATTTATATACACAAAGAAGTAAATACATCTTCTATTTACACGAAATAGTAATTAGGACCAAATCTCTAGATAGTGGCTATTTAATAATCCTAATATTTCCAATACAACACTAACTATTGTATTTGTTTCCAACACATTGAGCATGCACATCCATAATTAGTATGAGAACTCACAATAATTAGTGTGGGAACTCACAACACTCCCCCTCAAGCTGGGGAATGAATATCAAACACTCCCAACTTGTTAGTGAGGATTTGAAACTTCTCAGTAGGCAATCCTTTTGTTAACACGTCTGCTAACTGAGGATCTGAGGGAACAAATGGAGTGGTAATCAAACCACTATCTAGCTTCTCTTTTATGAAATGGCGATCAACCTCAAAATGTTTTGTTCTATCATGCTGAACAGGATTATGAACAATACTGATGGCTGATTTGTTGTCACGAAATAGTTTCATAGGAAAGTTGCATTTTACCCTCAAGTCATCCAAAATAATCTTCAGCTATAGTAGTTCACAGACTCCTTGAGCCATGGCTCTAAACTTGACCGAGCAACAACATTTTGTTTTTTACTCCTTCAAATCACTAAATTTCCACAAAGAAACTTGCAGTAGCCAGAGGTTGACCTCTTATCAACAATTGATCCAGCATAGTCTGCATCTATATACACTTTCATGGACATAGTTCTACCTCACTTGAATAACAATCCTCTTCCAGGTGTAGTTTTAAGATACTACAAGATTCTATCAACTGCTTTCAAATGTCTCTCTCTTGGGTCATGCATAAACTGACTGACAACACTAACAACATAAGCCAAATCGGGTCTAGTATGTGATAGGTAGATTAATCTTCATACTAACATCTGATATAGAGCCTTATCAACCATGAAACTTTCCTCCTTATTATAAATTATATGGTTTTGCTCAATAGGAACACTTGAGGCCTTGCACCCTAATTTCCCTGTTTCGTTGAGCAAATTAAGGATATACTTTCTTTGTGATACAAAGATGCCTTGTTTAGAGTAAGCAACTTCAATGCCAAGAAAGTATTTCAATCTTCCGAGATATTTTATTTCAAATTCAGTTGCAAGTCTCTATTTCAATATTTCTCTTTCAACCAAGTCATCTCCAAAAATAATAATATCATCAACATACACAAGTAGAACAGTAATTTTTCCGTCTTGTGAGTGTTTTAAAAAGAGAATATGATCACCTTGACTTTGCTAGTACCCTAAAGCCAACATTGTCTTGGTGAATCTCTCAAACCATGCTCGGGGTGACTACTTTAATCCATATAAAGTCTTCTTTAACTTACACACCATGTCTCCTTCACCATTGTGATTAAATACTGGTGGGATCTCCATGTACACATCTTCTTCTAAGTCTCCGTGAAGAAAAGAATTTTTTACATCAAATTGTTATAACTCCCAATTAAAGTGAGCAACAAGTACAATAGTACTCTAACTGTATTCATCTTTGCCACCGGAGCAAAGGTCTCTTGATAGTCAATCTCATAGGTTTGAGTGTATCCTTTCGCTACCAGTCTAGCTTTGTACCTGTCCAATGTACCATCTGATTTATACTTCAAAGTACATGCCCATATATCGACACCCCACAGGCTTCTTTTCTTTGGACCGGCTAACAATATTTCATGTCCTATTTTTTTCTAGTGCACTCATCTCTTCTTTCATGGCTTGAATCTAATTCTTATCATTCAATGCTTCCTGTACAGATGCTAGAATTCTAATAGAATCAAGGGCTGCAACAAAACTCTTGTGTTGCATGGATAGATTTTTAGAAAAAATAAAATGAGAAATATGGTGCTCAGTGCAAGACCTTTTTCCTTTCCTCAAAGAAATAGGCAAGTTATCAAGGTCAATATCACAATTTAGTAAAGGGGTAGTTAAAATATCAGGTTCAGATGTAGGAGGAGTGATAACATCAGTACTTACAATAGGATTGGATGATTGAGATTGTTGTTGGACCAAATTGGGCTCTTTCCTCCTCTTGTAAACTAATATCAGTGATCTTGATAAGTCAACTATTTGTGGAACAGATTTGGATGTAGTTGTTGGTTTAGTTGCAATTGGAGGAGAAGGAGAGGCAAGCTCATTTTCAATAGGATCAGTAGAATGCTTAGTTGCATTTGGGTTTAGAGAAGTAGCTAGTGTCATTAGAGCTAGTACCTTCAACTACATTAGAGTGTAATGAAAATTCAAAAAGGAAATTTGAATCTGAGTTACCCAACTCAGACAACTCAGCTTCTTGAGTACTCTCCACCTAAAGCTAAAGCTGAGAACTAGCAAAGAAAGGCTCATGTTCATGAAATGTAACATCCATAGAAACAAGGGAACAACGACTGAATGGTTGATAGCATTTATACCCCTTATTGTCATGTGAATAACCAAGGAAATTACATTTTTCAACCCGTGGATCAAATTTACTACGATGTTGTTTGTGAATATGAACGAAAACAACACACCCAAAGACACGAGGTGTAAGACTTTTCATAATAGGGACCGAGGGAAAAATATTTGATATTATTTCTATTGGACTCTTAGAGCTAAGGACACGGGAAGGGAGCCTATTAATCAAGTAAGCAGCAGTTAAAATAATTTTCCCCCAATATAAACTTGGAATAAACATTTGGAATAATAGGGATCTTGTTATCTCTAGCAAGTGTTTATTTTTTCTCTCAATAATTTCATTTTGCTGAGGTGTATTAACACATGTGAACTCATGAGCAATCTCTTTTTCTTTAAAAAAATTTGAAAGAGTTTGATTAGCATAATCTTTTCCATTATCAGAGCGAAATCATTTAATGGTAACCCCAAACTGAGTCTGAACCATGTGATATAAGTTTATGAAAAGTTGAGAAACTTCTTATTTATCTTTCATTAAAAATATCCAAGTGACTCTAGTGTAGTCATCAATAAAAGTGACAAATCATTTAGCTCCAGTGACACTAGGAATTTTTGCAGGACCCCAAATATTAGAGTGAATAAGAGAAAATGACTTAAAACTTTTAATGGAACTAGGATGAAAAGTAACACGATGATGTTTTACAAACTCACAAATTTCACAATGAAGCGACTCAACAAAGGCATTTGAAAAAAGAAAAGGAAAAATAAATTTAAGAAGACTAAAAGGAGGGTGTCCTAAACACTTGTGTTGAAGTCATATCTCAGAAGTGAGGGAATTAGGACCTGAAATGGGACATTGAGAGAAAGAAATCAGCAGCTTTTGATCACCTTTACTAGGTATGCCAAGAAGATGATAGAGCCATCCTTGTTCCTTAACAATTCCAATCGTCTTCCCTGTTGCAAGATCCTGAAAAATACAATGGGTGTCAAAGAATGTTATTGCACAATTTAAATCTTTTGTAAGCTTATGGACATAAAGGAGATTGACAACAAGCTTTGGGACATGAAGAACATTTTTTAAAGGTAATGAGGGCTAAAGTCTAATGTCACCATGACCTGCAACTGTGGCATTAAAGCCATCAGCTACATCTACTACATGATTGCTAGGAGATGAGTTATAAGTTATGTGATTATGAGAGCTAAATGACATGTGATAAGTAGCACCAGAGTCAACAACCCAAGAATCTCCGGAAAGTATACTTAAGCATGAAAGGAGTGGGAATAAGGATGTTTACCATTTAGAATAAGAGAGCAAGTGCTAGAAGTCTTACTAAATGAGTCAATAAGGGACCTTAGCCATTCCATTTCTTCTTTGCTGAAGGTTTGAATATCATCCTTATTCTTGGAGGTTTCACCCTTAATTGTATCTAGTGAAATCAGATTTGCTTGGCTCCGTTGAATGCCTTTGAATCCACCTGTACGACTGAGAATATGTTCTTTGCCATAGAGTTTGAAACATTTCTCCTTAGTGTGACCCGATTTCTTGCAATAATTGCACCAGCGATTGTCTTTGTTAGGTGCAGATGTTGTAAATAGATTTTTAATGGCTAGTTTAGAGGATTTAGCCACCATCATTGCTGACCCATCATTTGTCTTTTCATCAAGCATCACTGATCTGCGACTTTCTTTTGCTCTAATAGTGTCATATTCAGAATTCAAACCATAGAGGAATTTGAATATTCGATCTCTCTCCACAAAACAGTCTAATGTTAGAGAATCCTTGCTGCATTCCATGGTCAAATTCTCATATTGATCCAACTCGATCCAGAATCCACTAAGCAGTCTGTAGTAATATGTAATAGAAAGATTACCTTGCTTAGTGGCAAAAATCTTTGTTTTCAGTTCATAACAAGCAGCTACATCTTGTTTTATAGAATAGGTCTGACGCAGATAGTCCTAGATCTCGCGAGCAGTTGGAAGAAACATAGAATTCTTGCTGACTTCTAGAATCATAGAATTCCAAAGCCACGGCATGATCAAAGAATCCTCTTTGTCCCGATCATCAAACTTGGGATCCTCTTTATCATGAGCTTTTCCTTCGATATGATTTAGTTTTCATCGACCTTTGAGTGTAGTACGAACAACTTGTGCCCATTGTAAGTAGTTCTTTCCATTAAGACGGAAAGTTGGGTGCATGACTGGAAGATCATTGGGGTTAAGAGGGGCAGTAGCAATAATGGAGCTGGTTTGATTGGTGGAGTCGGACATGGTGGAATATGACATGATGGGCAAGGAAGAAATATTGTTTTTGAAAAAATGGTGGAACAGTTACTTACAATAAAGGTAGGATCAGAAACTTGATGGTTGACAGGTTGAGATAAAACCAACGATGAAGGCTATTTGAAAGATGTGGAAGCAGGAACAACTTGAGCGGTGAAGGCTATGATACCAACTTGAAAATAATAGAGAAGTTTTTGAGTGAACTGCATGAGTTGATTAACACTAGCAAGCAATCTGATATTTATATACACAAAGAAGTAATTACATCTTCTATTTACAAGAAATAATAATTAGGACCAGATGTCTAGATAATGGCTATTTAATGATCCTAATATTCCCAATACAACACTAACTATTGTATCTGTTTCCAACACAGTGAGCATGCACATTCATAATTAGTATGAGAACTCACAACAATTAGTGTGGGAACTCACAACAACTTCACTAAAAATAATCTAATACATGTAACTTAATAAATTATAATCCAATATAATTATTTATTTAGGGGGCGTTTGGTTGTCCGTAAGTGCAAATGTTACAAAAAGCATTTGCATGCAAATGCACGTGAAAAGAATTTGTAGCATATTATTTGGTTGCCCGCAACTAGAGTTGCAACTTCTATTTGCAAGTGTTTGGTAGGCTACAAATGAAAGTTGCAATTACACTAGCAACTAGCATATGCATATCTAGGTCTGGCAATCTTGGCTCAGCCCCATAGCCCGAAAAGATAAAATCATGCTTGGATCGCCGGTTATCGTGCCTAGACCGTTATCGGGCTATATATCCCGATAAGACTCGAACAAAATATATATCGGGTCGGATCGGGCCTACACACCTACACAGTGTAGGCCTCGCTCGGCCTGATAGCCTGATAATAATTTTATTTATTGAAAATATCGAGCTATCGAGTCCAAATCGGTTTGATGGCTTGATTTGGACCTAATAGCTTGGTTCTAATGGCCTGATTCGGGCTCGATAATCTGATTTTGATTTTTTTTTATCATGCTAACAGGCCGATCTAGCCCATTTACTATTCGTGTCGAGCCGGGGGTCCTAGGCTCGGACTTTTATCGGGTCGGGCACAATTTTTATTCGGGCTGAGCCAGCTCGGTCCGATATCTCCGACCCGGCATGAATTGATGGGTCCAATAGGAGTTCAACAGAATTTACAAGTAGTAACAAACAAATAGAGGCAAAAGGGTAAATATATCATTTTACCCAATAAAAATTCATGGATTACAACGAAATCGATCCGACCAAGAGTAATATTATTTTGTACTTTAAATCATCATTTAGTTTAGTACAATATTATTCTATTATTTATCAAAATAAATTAATAATTTTAAATAATTGTTGGACTAGACTAAGACTATTGGGCCCGGTTAGAGCAAACCCAGCAACGCCCCGTCATTTGTTCGAACCAAACCGTGCGGCCCTGCTTAGGTGGCTCCGCTCGACTACACCCTCGGGCCAAACTCGAGCCAGACTAGAAGACCCTTTCATGGGAACCCACCCCACCATACTTAGACGTTTACCTCCTTACTTATCACGAGGAATATACCATCACAAACCCGCCATCTTCGGGATTGGCCTTGTCCCATTCCGGGCAACCTCACAACGAGATTTTCGGGCGGCATCACCGTCCTCACCTACAATAAATACAGGCACGTGCGCACATCAGGTAACCCTAAGTTCCAATTTCCATTATCTACACCTTGGAGTCCTCATAACTTGAGCGTCGGAGTGTCTTTTGTAGGTCCCCCCCGACCGGCTTCAAACCAGACAAGGAGAGACATCGAATTGGACTAGAAGACCACAACTATGAGGAAAAAACATTTGGCGCCCGCTGTGGGGTTGAGTAAAGCTTACCTCCCCTATAATGGTTGGAACTCAAAGCCAAGCGGCCGCCGCCGCAAGCCAACGACAACAACCTAATGACGACGATCGACTGCAACCTGGTGACGCTGAAACAACGAGCATCGATGCTTCGGTACCGGCCCCCCTCCCCCTGAAGAGCCCCGACAACGAGTAAATGAATTAGAAGCACAAAACCAACAACTTACCGCACAAATCGAGACACCAACGTGGCCTCAGGGATTAGAAAGAAGAAGACTGGTCTCTATCCTTCGAGACGAGGTCTCCAGTACCCCTCAACCGGAAAAGGATGAAGGTCCAAAGGCTCAACGAATTGAGGCTGCTTCCCACCTCGACACAGGGCCCTTCGCCAAGCACATCATGGCAACTCATCTCTCACCGAGAAGTGAGCTACCCACTACCTCGACACCCTACGACGATACGGGTGACCCCACGCTACACCTAACGGCATTTTGAATCGCGATGCTCTATCACGGAGCAACCGACTCCGCGATTTGTAGAGCCTTCCTAACCTTCCTAGGGAAAACCGCCCTATTATGGTTCGCCTCCCTCCAGGATCAATTCGCTCATTCGATGACCTTTCACGTGTCTTCCTTAGCCGATTCACCACATCGCGGGTATATCATAAGACACGAGCAGCCCTACACTATATTAGGCAAGGGCAACATGAGTCCTTAATAGAATACCTAAACAGGTTTTAGGCCATAGCGGCCAACATCTCCAACCTCAATCCATAGATCGAGCTTTTCTGCATCCAACATGGGCTAAAACTCGGGCCCTTCGCCTGCCAGATCACCCTAATCGAGCCTAAAGACATGACCGAATTTTAAGAAAAAGCAACGGGTTTTATAAAAAATAAAAGATCAACGAGAAATAAAGAAAATCGACTGGAAGAATCTCAAAGTCGAGATCGAGGACAAAATGTCCAAAAAGGAAGATAGAAGAACCGAGGACCATAGCCGACACGAATAGGGAAATAGCAGGGGACCGAGGTTGCCACCTTGCCCAAGCGCCCATTTCGAAAGGCACACCCCCTCAGCACCAAGAAAGAAACTATCTTTCGGGATATCTATCACCTGAAGCTTATCAAGTACCCCATCAACGCAGGAAAACAAAAGTTGCCACCCAACACCGATATGAGCAAGAAGTGTGCATACCATGACACTTACGAACACACTATCGAGGAGTGTGTAATGCTCGGATATCAGCTTGAAGACTAAGTCTGCATAGAACACCTTGATAAATATCTTCATCACAAAAAGGACAGAGGCCAGAGCAAGAGTCACGACCCTCGACGGCGAGCCGAACACCCCCAAGATCCCAAAAAGAGCGTAGCCAAGCAAATGAATCCCGAGGGGTAATCGACTACATCGCCGACAGATTCGTGGGAGGCGAAGATCAGTCAAGCTCATCCAAGGAAAGGTCTCTTCGGACGATCATGGCAGTCGACAACGTTATTCACCCGCGCCAACCTATACCCAAGACCCCGGTAATATCGTTCTATAAATCTGACTTCCATGAAACTGATCAGAACCTACACGACGCGGTCGTTATTTCTATGATTGCATGAAATTTTATCGTTAAAAAAATTCTTGTCGACCAAGGGAGCTCGGCCAACATTCTTTTTCACTCTACCTTTGAGAAAATGCAATTAATAGAAGTCTCGCTCACACGTGCAAAGGAGACCTAGTGGGTTTCTCAAGAGAGAGGGTTGATGTCTGTGGAGCCATATGGCTAAGGACGAAATTCAACTCTTAGCCAAAAGCAAAGATAATTAATGTACAGTATCTTGTCATCAACATTCCCAGCTCATATCATATGATCTTGGGACGATCGTCCTTAAACACTCTAGGGGCTGTCATATCTACTCCTCATCTAGCAGCAAAATTTCCTATATTGGAGACAAAGGTAGCAGTGTTGCATGCCGATCAGAAGGAAGCCCGATGGTTCTACAATGAATGCCTCAAACCAAAGACGGTCGAAGCAATTAATGCGCTTATCGGCTCGCAAGCACTCCCCGAGGACAAGAACAAACAATCGACCGAGAATCTGGAACCAAGCTCAAGACGAGACATGAGAAAGCAACCCCGCCTCAGCCCTTGAAAAGAAGCCCAGGCATGATCAGATCATCAATAAAAGCTCAGAAAATAGCACTTCGCTTGTACGCACAATTTCTTCATTACTCAAATAAAGTTATATTTCTCGATTTTCTCTCTATGAATGATCAAGGAACCACTAAAGCAATCTCGCTACTTTAACAAATACCATACTTGAAACTTGCTCGAGTCTCCACATGCGTACTCAACCCAAACCTCTAAGCAAAGATTTCCACCTTCGGTCCCGTGGTATTCAACACTAGAAACTTAAATACCTCACGCAACGACCAAGACATGGTCTTCATCGGACTAGTTCGCCGACCTGAGTGCCTAAATTGGGCTCTCAACACCCTCAACGACCCCAAGTGAGCTCCTCGCGAGCTCAATTTTCACCGAGTCTGGTTCTCGGCTACCATGCCATTACTTCCGGCCTCAACGCCCTTACATAACTCCTCACGCACGGTTCCACCTTACGCTCCTCAGCGAGCTTCGCTTGAACTCCCGAGTGCAGTTCTCGGCTACCACACCATTACTTTCGGCTTCAGTGCCCTTACATAACTCCTTGCGTGCAATTTCGGCTTACTCTCCTCGGCGAGCTCAGTCTGAACCCCCCGAGTGCAGTTCTCGGCTACCACGCTATTACTTTCGGACTCAATGCCCTTACATAACTCCTCGCGCACGGGTTCCGCCTTACGCTCCTCGACGAGCTCGGCCTGAACCGCTGAGTGCACTTCTCGGCCACCACGCCACCATTTTCGGCCTTTGCACCCTTATTTGACTCCTCACGTGCGATGTGCGCCCCTTGGCAAGCCTACCCTAAAACTCCCAAAAACAAACCGCTAAACTACCATACTATTGCTCATTCATAATTTTACATTAGCAAGGCTCGGTTCAAACCAGATCTATAAATATCCAACCTTTGAACTAGACTTCAGAAGGGTCAATCTTGAACCACATTTCAGATGGTCCAACCTTGAACCAGATTTCACATGGTTCAACCTTGAACTAAATCTCAAAAGGTTCAACCTTGAATAAGATTTCAGATGGTTCAACCTTGAACCAGATTTCAAATGGTTCAATCTTGATCCAAATTTCAGAAGCTTCGACCTTGAACTAGATTTCAAATGGTTCAACCTTGAACCAGATTTCAAATGGTTCAACCTTGAACCAGATCTCAAAAGGTTCAACCTTGGACCAAATTTCAGATGGTTCAAACTTGAACGAGAACGGTCAACCTTGAACCAGGTTCCAAATGGTTCAACCTTGAACCAAGATCCCAGAGGATTAGATAGGGACATTCGCTTTATGAAAAATGAAGAAAAGGAGATTTATATGCACAAAACAAAAGAAGCTCACGATGGAACAATAAGCTATCGCAGAGGAGACAATCAACAAAATAAACCCACACAGGGGCAATCGTCAACCCCCCCCCCCCCCTCGGCAAACAACCAACCCCCAAAGAAGTTCCCAAAGCCAGTAAAAGAAAAATATAAAGAAATTGCTGAGAAGAAATTGCACTCGCCTTGGGGCACTCAGCAGGAGCATCCCTCTCCGGAGCAAGGAATCCTCGTGGAAAATGAGCATTGACCCGGAGTCGGAGCCGAAGGGTCCTTTGAGTGACCAAAAAAAGTCTTCCTCGGCCTCAGGGTTTATCAGGACATCATCCTTGATTTCTTTAAGAAAGTCCAACCCTGAAAGGTCAGCGTTAGGAGCCAGAAGCTTGGCCTGCTCTGCCACCATCTCAAAACCTTCCATATACATAGCCAGAGTGTTATCTCGGAGGCTTTTCACCTCTTCTTCGAGGGACTCCCTCGCCAAGTTGCACCTCGCAGCCTCGGCCCTAACCTCCTCAATCTCGGGCTTCAAATGAGACTTCTCCGTCACAGCCACAGATAGGTCCAAATAGACTATCTTCGGTTCCGCCCGGGCCTTGCTTTCCATCTTAACTATTTGAGCGGTAGACTCAGAAACAACTGCGCTCAAACGGGCAACCTCTTCGACCTTTGCCACCAAAGCTCTCTCCAATTCCATCATCTTAAGCCTGGAGTTTTCAAGCTCTTGAGACAGCGCTTCGCACTCCCTTTGCAAAGCCTCCTTCAACTTACCTAGCAAAAGTTGGACGTGCTACCAAGGATCTACCCCCTCGGGAAAGACCAACTGGTTATCGGCACAAAAATGCAGCACTGAGCCTGACTAGCGAACTCCTACTGACATACTGGCCACCGTTGCCGCCTTTGGAAGATGGAACCCATTCACCCGAGGATGGACATTCGCTTCGGCGAGAAGGTTCTCCCTTGAATGCCTAGCCCTTTTTCGACGCCCTGCTAGCGAGCCAAGGAGGATTGGAGAATCCGAGGAGGCTAATGATCTGACCACCTCCACTCTCACTCTCGAAATTCTTGATTTTCGAAACTGTGAAACCCTCATATGCCTCAATAACTCATCCACCAGTGGGTTCTTCCCCCTATCTCGTGCAAGTCTCTCCCGCATCTCTGTCAAGGCGAGAGCGCATGTTGAGAATGTTCAGAAATAAGGGTACGCATGCCTGAAAGACAAGAAAGGACTAAACAAATTGTGTGAAAAATTGTAAAACCTAAAATCAACGACAACACTAAGGATTGAGGTTGAGAAGACTTATTGAGCAAGAACTAGTGAATACCAAAAGAGAGGAACCGAAAAAGAAGGCACCACTGAAGCCTGCAAAGACAAAGGCCAAAGAACGCAAGAAAAATTCGAAAATCGAGAAAGGAAAAAACCATTTTATAGGCCCCACTTCCCCATCGAACGGCCCTCGGCAAAGGTGAAACTAAATCTGCACCGGCAAGCTCAGCGATCGACGACTCACTAGAAACTCCCTTCATGGCACAAATAAACGCCTTTTTTTGTCATGATGTCTTCCAAAAAATGAGAAAGAAAGGACCAATCAGCAGCCACCACACATAATGAGAAGATCTTCATTAGCAAAACTAATGTACTGAGCACGAAAGCCGAAACACAGCAAAAATACCAATTTGACATAATTACTCTGAAAGTGACATGAAGAGCCGCCACGTATCAACTAGAAGCGACACATAGCCACTTACCTCAACCCGACTTCTCACAACCGTTCATGTCATCACGATCAATCTCAACCATCTTCTTCAGCTTGGCTTTCTTGATCATTTCTTTCAGCTCAACCCCAGTAGTTGCTAACCCCAACACTACCTCTCTGATCACCCAACACAACTTGATCAACTTACCCGGGGTTTTCTCAAAGATGCCCAACACCAAGAATGAGGCTCACTCAACTCAAGAGCTCGGCACACAGTCTTCCAGTCTTCGACCAAGCTTGGGGGTTATGGACTGGACTAGGATTATTGGGCCCGGTCGGAGCAGACCTGGCAGCGCCCCGTCATTCATCCGAACAAAACCGTGTGGCTCCGCCCAAGGGGCTTCGCTCGACTACACCCTCGGGCCAGACTCGAGCCGGAACGAACGACCCTTTCCTGGGAACCCACCCAACCATACTTGGACGTCCACGTCATTCCTTATCACGAGGGATATACCATCACAAACCCGCCATCTCCAAAATTAACCTCGACCCATTTTGGGTAACCTCACGACGAGATTTTTAGGCGACATTACCGTCCCCACCTGCAATAAATACAGACGCACCTCTAGTAATCCTAAGTTCTAATTTTCATTACATCCACCTTGGAGTTCCCCTAACTTGAGCGTTGGAGTATCTTTTGATGGTCCCCCCACCAGTGTTGAACCAGACAAGGAGAGACACCGAACCAGATTGAAAGACCCCAACTCTCAAGCAGGAACAATTGTATAATATATATATATATATGCTTTAAGTTGCCCAAATTAATTATTTTTAAATACTTAAATTATTGAATTTACAGTTCGTTATCTTGTATTGCGGGCTTTTTGAGCTACAATTGCTTTTGCAACCCGCAAATGGTATTAGAAATACAAATTATAAATACTAAATGTTGCAAAAGATTTTTGAGCCAACCAAATAAATTAGTTTGTCTATTTGCTGCAAGTAGAGCTGCAACATTTGGACTTGCGGGCAATCAAGCGCCCCCCTCAGGGAATTTGGAAATTGGACTAAATACAATCAATAATTAAGTTATAGTCACATATATATATATAAATATACTTATATAGTTGTGTATATAATATAGTTTAAAAAAATGAACGTGGATAGCAAATATTTGATGGGTTATATTTAAAACCAAATAATTTGTGAAATAATTTTTGAAATTTAAAATCGAAACTAAAATCAAAGTATTAAACCTCTACTAAAATAGATTTTTGTTATCTGAAAAGTAATTTCGTGGATAACCAAACTAAATTGTTATCCCTAAAGGTCACCAAAGGAGGGAGAGGACTAGGTCACTCGAAGAAGGAGAGGTGATAAAAATATCATTTTATGTTATCATACAATCATGTTAGCTTTTTCACGGTGCTTTAGACGACAATATAGTAGATGTTTTGTTTAATATACTTATATAATCTTGTACTTTTTGTTAAACTTGAAATATCGTGTCTTGATGTGTAATTTAGCTATAGGTTTAGCCCAAGTAATTATTTCCATAATAAAGTATCTTTTTCAAAGATGTGTTGTGTAGATCAACACAAACTCATGAATTTTAAAAAAAAATCAATCATTCATCCATTTATGTGTAAAAGCATAGTAATAAATCATATAAAAAGGACTTATTTACATTTTATTTCCCAGTGTGATATTGCTGTAACACCACCCCCTTGACCCTCGCCCCCAATATCATTTTCCAACCTACAAGAGAAATAAAAAAAACAGAGAATATATAACAATCAAGAATAAGAACAAAGCAATTACTGAAATGATTAAAGACAAGATAATGAAACGTAAAACCTATTTTCATACGACAAAAATAATGAATGCATTAATAGTTTATCATATTCACTAAACTCCTCTAATTGAAGCCTCCAAGTAAATGTAGAAATTCACGTTTTTTAATAACGGAGAGGGACATGCAACTTTATGATATATATATAATGGTACTTATTACCAGAGACGAGCTCCAACAAATCTAGAGAGAGAACGTGATTGGGAGAATAGGTAGTTTATCTTTTGTCTCTACGCTTAATCCCTTGTCTTGAGCATTTTTGTAGGACAAAAACTAGCTAAATAAATGGACCCAAAGTCATCGAATTATGAGATGCTAAGTGTAGGTGTGTGACAAACAATATAATTTAAACACTTAAACAAGATAATAATGTAAGTAAGAATAACACAATCAAAAAAGTCCAAACACACCAATTTGCAGTGGTTTCGCTCAACCTCAAGCATATATCTACTAACTAAACATTTCATTTGAGATTTTAAACCAATTCGCTAATGTAAGTCTTTTCTCCAAAAGGAATTACACAAAGGCTTCCTCCTCTATTCCCAAGGGTACCTCACACCTCAAACTACAAGAAAATCTATACTACAATGGTAAATAGACACATAGAATTCTATGAACAATAAGACCACAATAAACACAAGACCTTCAACTATAAAGAAAGAAACACTCAAATAAATCAAAAAAATAAGGAACAAGAGGGAGGAACAAAAATTCTTATCCAAATGAAGCGTGAATCATTCTCTTAAGTCATGACAAGCATTGAATAGCCCTTTCAAAATTTTAGCACTAGTAAACCAAAGGACTAAGGAATTAATAGGATAAAAGAATCACTAAATGCGACGTAAAACTAGACTTGTAGTCATTGTCTAATGACTAAACCTAGTTATTGCAATCATTGATTGACCCTTGCTCGATGCTTGATGGACCCAATTGAGCATCAATCGTGCTTTCTCCAAACTACAAGAACACAACAAGTTGTTGAGTTTAGGTTGATTTCGTTTTTGTGATGACTTTTTGAGTGGTTTAGTTATCAAATGAGGTGCTAAAACATAAAAACACTTATTTAAAAGCTTTACAAACATTTCTAAAGAAATTATGAACCTAAAACTAATTCTTCAAGTTTCCAAGTCTCCAATGTTGACTTGTAAACTTTTTATTAAGAACTAGAACTCCTATTTTTCAAGCTTATTATAATACAACCTCAGATATAGATCGACTTCAAGAGGGATAACAATTATAAAACCACACAATTTTTATTAATAATATATTAAAATAATACAAAATAATATAATAAACTATCATTAATCATAAAATAATACTAAATTAAAGTAAAGGGCTCATGCCATGAGTTAAGGGCTACCATATTGGATCATGTGAAATATTCAACTAATAAGTCATATTAAACACTTTACACATTAAATAAGAGTATTAGGTTAAGCATAGTAAACATGCAAGTCGAGCATGGTTTTAGGCAAGCTTAGGAAAGGGCTAGGGCTTGGACAAATCGATCACACATAGGGCAAGGGTGCGAGAGTGGCAAGGCACCGACTACTTAGGTGAAAGCCTACGGGAAGGCTAGGGGAAGCCCTTGAAGATGAGTGAAGATGCATGAGTAGGGGAAAGAGGGAGGCGGAGATAACAACATGAGGGGTCTATGGAAGACAATGAGTGCCACTAGGAAGTTGGATCAGGAGGGAGGAACTACAAATAAGCGAGGCAATGACATCTTTTGTAATTTAACACACATACAAATCACTAACTAATTTTTTTTTTATGAATGATTACAACAAAATGATAGGGCAATGGTGGCCGATGTTGGGATTTGGGCAAAGAGAGAAAAGAAGGGGGAAGGAATTGAATAGACATGGTAGTTTGTGATTGCTATGTTTTGTCCCAAAGTATCATCATTGAAGTTTCGTTCTCTTATACTGTTTGACTTCATTTGATCCTCACTAAATTTTTAATTTGTCTTGATCAAGTTGAACTATTTTTTTTTTGATAAAGATAAAAAATCACAATAAATGATTATACTAATATTCGAATTCTAGATCTCTAAGCAACGTACTAAGGTCAAGTTAAACTGCTTGCAAAGATGGTACAGATCGTGTTAATTACCACCACGAATATCATGCCAAAGTAAACTAATAAAATACTTTACAAAAGGAAGAAGATTGATATAAATAAGCACGGGGCAAATTAAATTAATAATAAAGGTGAAGCACATATTTATAACGTGCAATTATATATAATTAATTAATTAGTATAGTTATGAATCATGTCGTTATATGGACTTACAACTATGAATTTATTTAAATGGTTGAATTGAAATAAATGTAAATAAAGTTACATTTATAGGGATGGTGAGAGGGCATAGGTGGCAATTGGCACCTTGAGAATTATTTTGTATATTGTATTAATTAAAATGATATAAAATATATATAAATTCATTAATATAACATATTTTTTAAAGATGTACATTGCACAAATAAACTTTCTTTATTAAAAATAGTTTAAAACTAATTAAGTTGATATAGTTGTAGTCTACCGAAATTAATTTTAAAAATTAAAAAATAATTTTATATTTTAAAATATCATTATATATAAATATAATAGTCTACCGAAATATTTTTCTAATAATTTTTATATTTCGTAATATAATTTTAATTTTAAAATTATATAAATTTAAATTCAAAAGTAATATTTATTATTTTAGAAAAAAAATGATTATTTTATTATTTGATTATAAATTAATTTTTAAATTAAACTTAAACAATATTTAATTTTCTTGATAAATTAAATTTAAATTTAAAAATTAAATATTTGTGCACCTAAATTTTCAAAAATAAGTTACTGTATTATTAACATATTATTAAAGAATTATATTTTTAAGAAAGAAAACTTTTAGTAAGATTAAAAAATTATCAAAAATATTTTTTAAAAAATAAATTTATATAGATAAAGTTTAAAAATAATTATAAACTGATGTAAAAAAATTATTTATCCAATTCATTGTAACTATTTAAATAAATTTAAACTCAAATCTTATTCTTTTTGTAAAACTCTTTTTAATTTTTAGTTCAAGTTTTTCATAATTTTTATATCTAATATTAATATTATAAGTTTTTATATAACTATTACGATTTTAACCGTTTTTTAAGTCATCGTTATTTTTATAAAATCAATATATTTATTTATTTATTTTACTTTGTAGGAATATGTGACCAGTACTTAATGTGATTTAAAATTTACACTGGTGTAATTAAATTCTATCTCTATTTATTATATAAAAATTAAATATAGCGAGGATCTTATCCTAAAGAGTTATTGCACCGTTGCAAGTGCTGGTGGCAATGAGAGAAGGGGGTAGAGAAAGAGAAAGGAGCAAGAGGGAGGAGAAAGGAAACTAAGGTACTATTGACCCGACTTGTTTGAGTTGGCAAACAAATATTGTAAAATATATTAAACATTTTTTTGTCACACAATCTACGCCACACACACACACACACATATATATATATATATATTGTAAGGAAGAAAATGGGTCTTCCTGCAAGGATCGAAAAATCCAAATGGCAAAAACAAAAGTACCAAAATGAATAAATTCAAAAAATACAAAGAACACCAAAATTTACGTGGTTCGGCCCGGTGGGGTACCGAGCCTACTCCACGGGGAGAAGAAGACACTGATTTTATTAGAGAGATAAGAAAACTCGGCTAGTACAAGAGAATCAGAATAAAACTGATAACTAAACTATAAAAAGAAAAATATTACATGTACCCGGATATTTTTCTGTACCCCGAAATTTGGATTCCTACTTCTGCCTGAAAATTGTGGATGCGGCATCCTTGATCTTCTTGCTTCTGCCTGGGACGGTGTGAAGGGGAAGAGAGCCGCCACAAAGGAATCTTGCTTAAGAAACGAAGTAGTTTGGGATGATTTGGAACCTTGTATTAGACCCCTTACATAATGGTATGGGGGCGAGAATAACTCTGCAAATAATGAGCTGGTGCGTTCAATTTGGATCGGACGGCTGGTAGCTCTTCTTTGACCAAATAAATTGGTGAGATTGAAGCTTGAGGCGGTGCAAAACACTGTCGATTGCAGCGAAAAAGTTAAAAAAAATTGGATGCTGTAGAAAAGTTCTCCTTGTGCTCGGTCAAAGATGGCGGCGTGAGGTGGCATCCGCCCGCGTGCAGCGTGGCATGCATGCTGCATGCATGGCAGTGCTGGCGCATGGGCTGGGCTCGGCCCACATGCCCGGCCCGCCTGGACCAGGCCGAGCCCAGCAGTAGATGTTTTTTTTTTCTTTTCTTGATCCAACAATGTAATATGGCTCATTTCAAATTAGATCCGGGTTTGAATCAAATCAATCCTCACAATTTCCTCTTTTGATGAAATTTGAGCCCGATGTAGCATTCTCCTCTTCTCCCAAGAGCCTTGTAGGGTTAACCTATGCCTTGAATCAGTCTGACCAAGTTTAGGCAGTGATCGAACTTGGCCATCGATAGAAATTTAGTCAGCATATCTGCAGGGTTGTGAGTCGTGTCAATTTTCTGAAGCTTTATTTCTCCTTTTTAAATAATATCCCTGATGAAATGAAATTTGACATCGATGTGCTTCGTCCTTTCATGGAACATCTGATCTTTTGACAGATGAATTACACTCTGACTGTCACTATGCACGATTATGTTCCCATTTTGAGAAGTTAGTTTTTCTATCAGGTTCTCAAGCCAGATTGTTTCTTTAATTGCTTCTATAATAGCCATGTACTCTGCTTCGGTGGTGGAGAGGGCGATAGTAGGTTGTAGGCCAGATTTCCAACTTATTGTAGTTCCGTCTATAGTGAAGATGTAGGCGGTGATCGATCTCCTTTTATCAAGGTCATCGGCATAGTCCGAGTCTGAATATCCTGCAAACGATTCATTAGTTCCACCGAAAACAACATTGACTTTAGAAGTACCTTGTAAGTAGCGCAGTATCCATTTAATCATCTCCCAATGTGTTTTTCCCTGATTTGCCATGTATCGGCTCACAACACTAACTGCATGTGCTATGTCTGGGCGGGTACAAATCATGGCGTACATGAGACTGCCAACTGCGCTTGCATAAGGTACCTGTGACATACCAATTTTTTCTTTTTCATCTTTTGGGCATAGTAATTCAGACAATTTGAAGTGAGCGGCAAGAGATGTTTTGATGGATTTTGCTTCTTGCATGTCAAAGCGCTCCATCATATGCTTTACATAAATTTCTCGTATTAGGTATAACTTTCTTGCTTTGCATGCCAAAGCGCTTTATCAAAGAGCATAGGATGGCAATTGAGTTCTTTTCTGACGAAGAGGGCTTACCAAATCCAAACTGCTTCTTGAGGCGAATTTCGATAAAAAGCAAGCTAAGCATGTTAGCAAGCAAATGCATAAGACCATATACATGTGACAAGTCTCCAACCTTGACTCCGGTGGACTACTTTGTTGTAGAAGAAAGAAAGAGAAGAAACACACAATAAGCTAAGGTAAAAAGTAAGAACACAGGTTGATGATGAAAATTGATGATTAGAAACAAATAAAACATGCCTATTTATAGGCTTACAATGAAAAATATGATAAACATGAACAACTACAACTAATAACTACAGCCACTAAAAATATTTTAAGATAAACACTAAACCCATTAAAATAAATACTAAACTAATCCAAACAAACTACAATAACAAATTCATTAAACCCACTAACTTTGGATCATTCTTCAACACTCCCCCTTGATTCAAAGTTGTTGACATCAAACAAAGATCTTAAATAGATAAATTTTTCTTTTGGTAAAGCCTTGGTGAGCACATCAGCCAATTGCTCATTTGTGTTGCAATACTTCAGTAAGCATGCCAAATTTTCTTTGGGAAATAAAAATCTTTACTGATGGTTTACAATCTTTGGGAAATAAAAATCTTTACTGATGGTGTTGCTGATGGTTTACAATTAAGCATGCCAAATTTATTAAGAAGATCCTTCGCATATTTTCTTTGGGAAATAAAAATCTCATCTTCTACTTGTTGAACTTCAAGGCCAAGAAAATAATGCAATAAACTCATGTCTGACATTTCAAACTCATGCATCATACTTGATTTAAATTCAGCAACAAGAGAACTAGCGGAGCTTGTATAAATGATATCATCAACATAAAGACAAACAATGATGAAATCATTTTTACCTTTTTTCATGTAGAGAGTGGGCTCATTTTCACTCAAGAATTCATTTTGTTGAAAGTATCCGTCAATTTTGCTATACCATGCCCGAGGAGCTTATTTTAATCCATATAATGTCTTTCTCAACTTGTATACCTTTGACTCTTTGCTTTCAATTATGAAACCTTCTGGTTGAGTTACATAAGCTTATTCATGCAAATCTTCATTTAAAAAGGCCGACTTGATGTCAAATTGGTAAACATACCATTGTAATTGTGTAGCCAATGCTAAAACTATTCTCACAGTTTCGAAACGAGCTAAAAGAGAAAAAGTTTCTTCAAAATCAATACCATGTTGCTGTGAATACCCTTTTGCCACAAGCCGAGCTTTGATACTTCCATCTGCAAAAAAATTTGTTCTGAATGCCCACTTCAAACCATTTGTATTTTTGTCTCTTGATAAGTCCACCATCTCCCATGTTCCATTCTTTTCAATTGCTATCAACTCTCCCTTCATTGTTCTTTGTCATTCTTCTTTTGCAGCTGCTTCTTTATAGGTAGTGAGATCTGAAACAATAAGAGCAAATTGACAAGATTCATATATGTCACTTAGGGACCTAAACTTCTTAGGCGGTGCCTCATCCGATGACTCTTCGGGAGTGGATGAAGAACTTTGATTTAGTGATGGCAAAGATGATGAACTTTGTGAACTCATCGAGGAACCAGCTAATGAACCTGTAGGAACTGGTCCTTGACTTTCATTTGAAGAGATTCCAATGGGTATATGAACTTGCTACTGCATATTTTCATCACTCTCACCCCAATTCCAGCTTGCACTTTCATCAAATACTACATCTCCTCTTGATTAAAAACTTGTCACTTAAAGGGTTATATAATCTATATGTTTTGGATTGTGCACAATAACCAATACAAATATATTTTTCAAAATTTTTCATCAAGTTTATGATGAAATTGAGGATTTACCAAAGCATAAGCAATACACCCAAAGATTCTTAAGTGACTTACAAATGATTTTCTGTCATGCCAAGTTTCAAATGGAATTTGATTCATAACAGCTCTTGTGGGTGAGAGGTTCAATAAATAGACTGATGTTGCCACTGCTTCAGCCCAGAATTGATTTGGAATGCTTTTTGTTTGCAGCATGCTTCTTGCCATTTCAACAACAGTTCGATTCTTTCGCTCGGCAATGTCGTTTTGCTCCGAAGTGTAAGGAGTTGTCAATTCCATGTGAATGCCATTAGCTTCACAAAAAAAATTAAATTATGTAGATAAAAATTCTCTACCTCTATCAGTGCGAAGAACTTTAATATAACAATCGTTTTGCTTCTCAACTTTAGCTTTAAAATGCTTGAATTTCTGAAATGTTTCAGACTTGTTTTCCAAAAAATAAACCCAGCTCATGCGACTATAGTCATCAGTAAATAGTAAAAAATATTGACTTCCACCTAAAGATGTAGTTTGCATAGGTCCACATAAATCAGCATGTATTAATTCAAGATACTTTGAAGCTCTCCAAGCTTTTTCAATGGGAAAAGACTTTCTAGTTTGTTTCCCATATATGCACCCTTCACATAAATCAATAGAATAAATTTTTGGTAATCTAAAAACCATACCTTTTTCATTTAACAATTTTAGCCCCTTGATGTTAAGATGTTCATATCGTAGATGCCATAGCTTTGAGTCATCCATTCTACTAGCAGCAAAAATAAAATTCTCCATGCTTGAAACTTCCAATGAAAATATTTTATTGTGAGTCGTATAGATATTAATCAACACATGTCCTGTGTGCTTGTCTTTAATAACACATGTATCTTTATCAAATATGATTGAATATCTAGCAGTCATTAATTGCCCAACACTTAGCAAATTATATCCTAAATCTGGTACAAATTGAACATTATGCAAGAGCTTTACTTTACCATGAGTAGTTTCAATGCCGATTGTTCCTTTCCCTTCAACTTGAATTTATTTGCCATTCCCAAGCTGTACTTTCAACTTCTGTGTTTCATCAAGCTCTTTAAACAGAGATTTCATCTCTGTCATATGATTTGAACAGTCGCTATCTACAAACCACACATTGCTTGACTTATTGTTAGTATCAAAATGAGTCATAAAAAGCTTACGATTTTCTTTTCCATCTTCTGCTGCATAATTCACATGTTGATCTTTGTACCAACAATCGATTTTTATATGACCATACTTCTTGCAATGATAACACTAAATGCTACTCTTGTTGTTTCTTTGCTCACCGGACTGTCGTTGCCTATCAAAGCGACCTCTACCTCTTCCATAGTAACGACCTCGACCGCGGAATCCTCCTCTTCCACGGCTCCTACTTGTTGAGTTGTCACTTTCTTTTGTCTTAATGCTTGTTTCCTTCACTTGAAATGCTTTTTCTTGATTCTTTTCAAGTGATCGATTAATTCTTGCCTCATGTGCTTGCAAAGACCCCATTAGTTCATCAAAGGAGAAAGTTGATAAGTCCTTAGATTCTTCTATAGCAGCAACTACATGATTAAATTTTGGAGTTAAGCTTCTCAATACCTTTGCTACAATCGTTTCATCAGAAATCTTTTCGCCAACTGACTATTGTCGTTGCTCGAGACAAAAAATCAGCAATTGATTCTCCACTTTTTATGTACAAGATTTCAAAGTCACGTCGAAGTGATTGCAATCTTACCACCATTACTTTTGAATCGCCTTGAAACTCCTTATGCAAAATTGACCAAGCCTTTTTTGATGTGGTTGCTGCTGCAATTCGTGAGAAGTTGCTATTATGGACAGCTTGCTGAATAATCACCAACGCCTTGGAGTCTTTCTTCTTGTTCTCCTTCAATTTGGTTTCTTCATCAATATCTTCATAGTCTTGTTCTACCAAGTCCCAAAGATCTTGAGATTTGAGTAGAGTTCGCATCCGGATACTTCAAAACTCGTAGCCTTCTCCTTTAAAAATAGGGATGAGTGGTTGTGCTGCACCCATTGCATTGTCGTTGCTTCTCATTGGTTTCTCTCTCTACTCACTCTCTCAAGAAGGCTTTGATACCAAATTTCTGGAAGAAAGAAAGAGGAGAAACACACAATAAACTAAGGTAAAAGGTAACAACACATGTTGAAGATGAAAATTGATGATTAGAAACAAAGAAAACATGCCTATTTATAGGCTTATAATGAAAAATGTGATAAACATGCACAACTACAACCACTAAAAATATTTTAAGATAAACACTAAACTAATCCAAACACACTACAACCACAAACTCATTAAACCCACTAACTTTGGATCATTCTTCAACATTTGTTCCATTCAAGTGCCCCCATTTTAACCAAGCTAAAAAAATAAGACAGCAAGGTTAAAAGCAAGCTCATATATGTCATATCCACTTTTTGTATATATGATCAAGCAGTGATAGAATGGATTAAAGAAATGGAAGTGGAAAATTGGCATAAAGGAAATGCTTCAGGTGCCAAGAGTTCAGAGAGGTACCAATATATTAAATGATGATGATCATCATCAGAGAGAGAGAGAGATTTATGTGGAGGAGGAGGGGCGGGGTTCTACCGGAGTGGTTGGAACAAGAAACGGCGAAGGAAGTGGACGACGCAGGAGCCAAGGGGATGGGGGTGGCCGGGGCAATTGTTGACATACATCTCCGCCGCGAACACCACCACGCATGCCACCACGAAAATCGAAACCAGCCACGGTGTCCAGGTCGTTGCCTGCTCTGCGTCTAGAGGGCGGTGGTAGCGCATCCTTTCCTATCGGGCCTATCGGCCATCACGACCTCTATATTCCTTTATCCAGCAGCCAAAGGTGGAGTCTTTTACAGTGGCGGGAAGAAGCAAAACCAAGAAGCGGCGCGCCGGCTAGGCGACGAGTGTAGAAGTGCAACGGGTTTCTCTTTACGTTTTAGCCCTTGTATTTTTCATATTTTCAATCGCGTGGAAAACTTTGCGTTAAGCAGCTAGAGGTCTAACTTGTCGCTTCATTCTTGGTGGGAAAATTTCTAATTTCTAATAATTATATTTTTATTAAGAATAATTATACCAAGTCTCAATCTTTAAATATTATAAGTGTAATTATAAACTCTGGTCTTACTTTTAGAGTATTTCAATGAAAGTCCAATCTTCAAAGTTGTAATATAAGAATTAAGAAGGCTTGTCATTGATCCTTCATTCAAAAAATCATTGAATGCTAATTTGTAGACAGACACTTGCCTCTTTTTCTTTTCTTTTTTTCCCCAAAGTACTAAAGTTATATTAAAGATCGGCGATTGCCTGATCCAAGATTATCAAAATACAAGATGGAGTCCAGCTCCGGAGGTCGGACAGATGTCCACATCTTTTCATCCTTACACTTTCTGACCCAGTTTGTTGCCCAATGGGCAGCTTTGTTAGCCTCTCGATAACAAAACGAAAAGTTCAAAATATTACATTTTGACTTAAGATTGATGATATCCAAAAAAGTCGAGTGGATACTCTAAGGGCACTGAGTCTTCCCGTTCAGAGCATCGACCAAAATTTTCGAATCAGATTCTACACAGAAGGGACCCGAACAGTTTGTAGATGCAAACAGTAGACTCGCCTTTACTGCTAATGCTTCCATCTGCAAAATTTCCACATAGTTGCACATTTGGCAAGTCGCCATACTACAATTCCCGCTATAATCTCGAATAACGAAGCCCAGACCACCTGCACCATCCAGCAACGAAGCATCACAATTAATCTTTAAAGTTTCAGCCTCTGGTGGAATCCATCCTGGATGTTTACTCCTCGAAGAGCCCTCAGACATAGGTTGCTTGAAATAACTATCAGTGAAGGATAGAATTTTCCTTACCAAACACCGAGGGGTAGGCTGCCAAGCTTCATGCAGCTTCTTATTCCTAGCGTGCCAGATGAACCAACACGTGTTAAGGACAATGGCTCTAAAGTAGGTAGGGTTATTAGAGGCAGTGATCCCAACCCACAAGCCCCTATCCCAACCTATCCTGTTGGTCAAAGGAAGGCCAGAGCTGGACGCGAGGGTAACCCAAATCTCACTAACAACTGAGCACTGAAATAAAAGGTGTGGGATAGACTCAATAACCTGACCACACAGAACACAGGAGGTATCAGCAGCAATGCCCAAATTGCCTAGGAATGACCTAGTGGGGATCCTTAAGTGAAGGAGCTTCCATCCAAATAACCTAACTCTAGGAGCTATACTCACCTCCCACAATGTTTTCCAAGGTAAGCCAAAGTCAATAAGCACTGGTTCATGGCTTCTCAGGAATTTGACGGCTGAATTAGCGGTAACACTACCCCTTATATCCTTCGTCCAAATATATTTATCCTCCTCGGGATTCAAGGGAAGGGACAAACGACCAATGGATTCCACTAACGCCGAACCAAATAAATATTCACAAAGCCGCAACTTCCAAGTTTGGTTATCAATTAAGTCATTTACGGAGTTTACGTCGTTTAAAGCATTAACATTCACAAAAGATGATTTTAAGCATAAAGGAATGTCGAAAAGCCAATTGTCCATCATAATAGAAGTGTTGTTGCCAGAATTTATGAGCTTTAAAAAGCCAGGACATAAACTGCAAAAAGCATTTAAAAATAGCTTCCAATTCTAAGAACAGCCAGTGTCAGTAAAGAAACCCTTTCTAGGGTCCCGGTATTTAACCTTAACTAGCTGGACCCAAACGGTAGGCTCATTGTTTAGATAAGCATGGCACCGCTTCGCTTGGAGGGCCATACTTTTGACATTAAGGTCCTGAATACCCAGACCCCCAACGAACTTAGGCTGGGTGACCAGATCCCAATTGATTAAGTGCATGCCGCCTTTATCAGGGGAGTTGGTCCACAGGAAATTGCGAGTAAGTTGCTCAATTTTACTCATGCAAGATATGGGCAACGAAGAGACAGTCATCGTATGCACAGGTATAGAATTGATGACCGAGTTTATAAGAACAACCCTTCCAGCTTGGGAAAGGTAACTAGTTTGTCATATCCCCAATTTACTCCTAATGTTGTCCAATAGATAGTCAAAAGTACCATCAGACGATCTTCTAGGAGCAATCATGGTCCCCAAATATTTGAATGAGAACTTACCAGATTTCATATTTAGGTCTAAGCCCACTTGACGAATAACACTCCTAGAAGTATTTTTAGGAAAATAAATCTCCGATTTGTCAAAATTGATAGTCTGACTAGTAAACTAGGAGTAGCGCTGAAATTTTTTTTTTAAAGGCCAAAATGCTTTTTTTGTTGGCCCTAAATGTTAAGAGGATGTCATCGGCATACATCATATGACTGACGGCCGTAGTGTTCCTCCTTTTAAAGGGAGTGAGCTTTTTTTGCTCAACTTTATTAATCAGATTAGTCAAAAATTGGGCCATAAGGACATATAAGTACGGGGACATGGGGTCCCCCTACCTAATGCCCCTCTTAGATTCGAAAGCCTAGGACAACTTACCATTGATCAAGCATTTAAACTTAGCCGTGGAAATACAATTGTCAACCCAACTGATAAATTGAGGAGGGAATTTAAAGGCCTTAAGTATGGAAACTATTGCCTTCTAAGATAATTTATCATAGGCCTTCTCAAGGTCGAGCTTGACCATAATCAGGGGATGCTTGCCTTTAGAATTAAAGAAGGAATGGACAACCTCTTGTGCGAGGACAATATTATCATGAATACAACGGCCTTGGATGAAAGCCGACTGCTCAGCCGAAATTAGGCTACTCAAAACATGTTTCATTCTATTAGCCAAGAGTTTAGCCAATATCCTGTAGCTTAAATTACATAAGGCAATAGGACGATAATCCTTGGTGCAACTAGGATTTGCCTTTTTGGGGATAAAGGAAAGCAGAGTTTCATTCCAATCGGGCGGTAGGAAGTTAAACCGATGTAATTCATCAAGGCATTCCATGAAGCTATCCTTAATTATAAGCCAATAGGCTTTGTAAAATTCCGCAGTGAAATCGTCACTCCCCGGACTCTTCCCATTGGGCATCAACTTAATGGTTTCCCAAACCTCGTCAGTTTTAAAAGAAGCAGTCATAGCATTATAATAATCCATACCCACGAAATTAAAATGCATAGAACCACCAATATTATGAAACAGACTCTCATCAGGGCACCATAAGGATCGGCAGTGTTCGCTAAAAGCATCCAACACATCATGCACATCAGTGATAATAGTTTCATTACAAAGATCAAGGGAGGAGATTTTGTTATACCTGCGCCGACATGTGGCCAACCTGTGGAAGTAAGCCAAGTTAGAATCTCCATCAGAGATCCACCTGGCTTTGGCCTTGCTCCACCATTTTAGAGAAATTTGTCTTCTGAGTGCAATAGCCCTATTGTAGTAGGACCTAAGCAAGCTATCTTCCTCGGGGCTTAATCCCACATTTACATCTTTATATTCCAAATCAAAAATAAAATTTATAGTTTCTTTTAACAAATCTTGTAACCTTCCTAAACAAAATCTATTCCATTCAGATAAAGCATGCCTAGTAAATTTAAGACCAGTAGCAAATTGACCAGAAATATTAAGGTGGCTTGGGACCTCAAACCAGGCTTGGGACACCACATCTTTACAATCTGGATACTCCGTCCAAAAATTCTGAAACTTAAACATGGAGGAACGAGGCCCCTCAGGCGTAAAACTAAAAAGTAACGGACAATGATCGGAGACCTCCCACGCGAGGTGAGAAACCGAAGCCGATGCATAAAAGTGCAACCAAGCGGCGTTGCAAAAAAACCGATCAAGCCTGGCATGAATTCTAGCATACCCTTTTCGATTGTTGCACCAAGTAAAAGGGGTGCCGTAAAACCCCCCAAGTCGATCAAGCCCAAATTCGCAACAAAATTTTGGAAATCCATAACAGGAGTAGATAGACGAAAGCTCAAACCCCCTCTTTTCTCAAACTCATTAATATAGCAGTTAAAATCCCCATATAAAATCCACGGAAAGGAGGAGAAATCAAAACCACCGAAGCTATTCCAAAACTCACAGCGAATACTCGGATTTGTACTAGCATAAATGTTAGAAAATAAAAATGGTTCGCTCTTTTCAAAACCAAGAATAGCAGAAATACATTGCGGCTGAGTAGAGATTACCTTTGCTTTGACGAAGGTGGAATCCCAAGCTAATATAAGCCCTCCCAAGGCTCCACGAGAAACCTGGGATGACCCAACCCAAGTGCGGCCCAACGATTTAATGAATCGACCTGCACGAACAGAATCCAAGTGGGTCTCCTGCAGGACGATTAGCCGAATAGAATGCTTACGAAGTAAATTAAATATAAGATCCCTTACCGGGCGCCTCCATGCACCCCTAATATTCCAACAGAGGCAGAACATTAAGGGGTTATTTCAGCGGTCATGGCAGCGTCATCCGAAGGAACAGGCACTGGGGCCAGAGTCGCCGGCACCATGTAGAGATCGACATCCTCACCTGCAGGTCGCGGGCGTTTGGGTCCCTTGAAGGCACCCTGGTTCAATTGTTCAGGCGGCTTTGGCGGCTTCGCACCCTTGTGCTGCGACCTTCCTGAAGGCTTCGCCGCCAAGGCAGGCTTAACCGAGGAGGAACTCGAATGTGAAGAGAAGGTAAATGCCAAGTCCGCGACCATTTGAGCCATCGAGCAAGACGGCGGGGTACTTAACCCAGCCTTATGAGGCAAAGAAACATTGGGGGGTGACACGCAATTGCCACCTTTTGCAGTGGGCGAGGGACGCGATGAGGCAGGTACAGCATGCACGCGAGCTGGCAGAGCCACACTAAATGAGGCGTTAGATGGTGCCTCAGTGGGGAGCGCTTGAGAAGGATTCGAGATCCCCCACTCGTCAGACGCAACCCAGCTATCAGAGCCCGGAACACCACGTGGCCTACCCAAGGATACGCCTGCACGGCCCCGATACGCACTCGAGTAGCTCGAGCTTACTGGCCACTCTCGTGTACGACACGTGTCCTCAGCCCCATCCTCCATCCCATCGACTTCTGAATCCATTCCAACGGGCGTGTGAGGCTCACGTGGTGTGCCAGAGACCCGCCGCCCACGAGGAGTGCCTGGCCTCTGCCCACCACATGTCGCAAGAGCAGCATCCCTTCCTCGATGGTAAGGCCCGCCAACAGTCGATAGAGACTGGCCATCTCCACCCTACCGCCGGCGATCCCGTCTCCGGGATCCCTGTACCCACGGCCCACAAACGCTCCCATGTCCAGGAGCCAGAACAGAGCTCTCGGGAGATTCAAGAGGGACATCTGAATCCATAAGCGACAAATCCTTCGGAGAAATGGAAGGCTCCGTTGAGACCTTCAATACATCGGCGCTCATGGCCGGAGCGGAAGAAACAAAACCAGAAACCGAGCATTCCGCTTCACGATGACCCACACGGCCACACGAGAAACAAACAGACGATAAATTTTCGTATTCCAAAGGCTGAAAAATTTACTTATCAACCTCCCCAATCCACAAACCCTGTCGGATAGGACGAGAGAGATCGATTTCAATACAAACCCGCACATATCGACCCCTTTCGAATGAGAAAGAACGTGAATCAACCGATAAAACTCGCCCCAGTGGCTTTGCAAGAAGAACTATGGATTCCATGTTCCAAAATTCAAGTGGGAGACCGAGAAATCGCACCAAAACATGGAAAACTTCTCACGCCATGGCCTAAAGAGTGGCTTCCTAGGCGGCTCATGGCTCGCTCAGTTCGCTCGCGGGGTTCTTTAGATCAGTAGATCTGGATAGAGTCTCGCTCATAAAGGAAGAGTAGCGCGCTAGCGCGGCTCGCTTCGCTTTTCGACGCGGAGCTCGCTGCTGTCGAAGCCAGCTGAAGTAAGGGCATGCTAATGCACTATGACTTTTCAACCTTAGTTTGCTGGTTTTGAACTATCACTGATCCCAGAGATCAACCTTCAAATCTTTTTCTTTGTTTCTCAGGAAGGCTTTATCGGGGAGAAGCTGGTTGGAGTGAGCCTCAGCATGTTCCCTCTCAAGGAGAACGGCCCTCCGGTTAGGACCTCAGCACAAGACTCACGGTCACAAAAATGAAACGCAAAAAAACCGTCCTCGAGATCAAGCGCCGAACAAAAGCCAGAAGGCGGAAAAGTTCGATTAGCCCACTCACCGACAACATGAATCGGCGGTACCCGGCCCAAAAACTTACCAATCAAGCAATTCTCCCATGGTTCACTCCACGATCGGAGTTGTTGACTGGTGAAGTGAACCTTGTCGGTAGTAGCAGCTTGGATGCTATTAAGTGTGGAATAAGCGAAGATCTGAGCACCAGGCATATTCTTTCCATGGAGGATGCTCGCCCAAGAGGTAGCAGTGGTTGAATGCGCCTGGCATGCCCCCGGGGCAGGTCGGGCTCCGACTCTCTTCGAGGGAACTTTATCAGGAGGCACAGGATCAGGCACATTTGGATCAGGTGGAGAAGGAGGGGGATGTTGCGACGCGTACATTTTTTCCCTCAAGTTCACCTCGACCATGAACACCTTTTAATTTGTAGACTTGGACTTGTAATTTACTAATTTGTGAACTGAGTGGAATTTAATCTAAATGTCAAATTGAGTAGTAATGACTCACTGGCATGACGTTTAGCGACATGTTGAATTTTGTACCATTTGTTCACCCATCAATCGAAGCTAGATGCGTGACATTAAAGACTTGCTAAGAGTCCAAAATCGATTTAGACCCGGCCATTGGAACTCGGACTCGGTTGTCACCCAATCTATAAAAAAAACATACTCAAAGTAGGTCACTTTTTACCCAATTGTTGGGCAGAAGGAGCAGAGGGTCACTGGCCGTGTATCCTTCGCCAGCAAGTTGAGTCGAAATATATTTCCTATGAGTATTAACAACTTTATTAGAATCAATATTCGGCTTTATATTGTTCACAATACAACCATCTTCTAGTATTTACTAGCTAGTAATGACCTTCTAAATTCCTCTCTCTTTTTACAAAGTTTCAATTACAAAACAGAAAACTTTCAGGTTCGATAATCTTCCCGCCAGCCTCATACTTTCTATTTAAAATATTCACAGCTCTTCCACAATCTGAAAAAACTCTAATATTTCTAATTCATTTGTTGCTTGCATTATCTAGGTCATATCATATTGCTTTGAGCTCGGCCAGTAGTGGATTACAAGCCTTCTCCAAACCATTCCCAATCAATATAGTATCATTTTCTTCGTACAAAATAAAACCACATCCTACTCTTGCCTCTCCTCTCCAAGCAGCATCCACATAGAGACTGTACATATCTTCATCAATTACCTCATCCTCCATATCCATCTTGCCACTACAGGTGTCTTTCTGTTTCTTTTTCAGTAACCCAGTATCAAACGTACTCAAACACCTCAACCAATGCTTTGGTAAATATTCCTTTAATACTTCCACTTATTTCCTTGTGTCTCTTCCTATTTTTGTTCTTCCATAACAACCATAGGGAGATAGCAATAAAGGCCACCAATTTTCTAGCAGATTCAGGTTCAAAACCTTCATCTTCATTCATCCATTTACCATATTTCCATTCTACAAAGCATCTGAATTTTATTCCCATCTTCATCTCGATCCAATTCCAGTAATCCTTTGCAAACCTGCACTCAAATAGAATATGATTTATTTCATCTTCCTCTTGTGCAAACATAACATTTCTTTGTTTCAACCCAGAGAAATATCTTGATGTTGGCATTTTACCCCATCCAAGTTTTCAAATAAATTTTTTGACTCTTGGTGCAGTTTTTAAGCTCTAGATTTTCCTCCAATTGAAATCAAGTTTAGGCTCTACATCCTCCCTACTCTTCAAATAGCAATAAGCCATTTTAGTAGTAATATTTTCTTTCAAGCTTTCAGCCCAAACCCAGCTATCTACACCATTATCAACACCAATTTGTATGATTTCAATTATTTCTTTTAAAACTATACCAAAACACATAGATAGCTTTTTAGTATCTCATACTTTATCTTTGACCAGATCATTCACCATTTGATATTTAATCAACTCCTGAACATTTGCATAGGTTGGCCAATTCATAATTGGGATATTCCTAATCCAAGGATCCTCTCAAATGTTTATTTTTCTACCATTACCTATGCATTTCATAATGTTTTCCTTAATCTCATCCATACTTTCGACTATTGCTCTTGCTGACCAGGAAATTTGCACCCAATCTATCAAATTGATTAACCAATTAAGTCAATCTTTTTACTACGAGGTATGGTAAAAGACACCTATTACAATTTACAAGCTTAAATTTTCCAACACTAGCTTTTGGCAATAATACTTTTCTTACTTGTGAAATTCTAACTTGAGTTTTACTGTTCCTTGGGTGGATCGACAGAATTTGGGAAGAGGGCGACTTGCTTTTTTTTGTTGATCATGAAAATGTCCCTCATTGTTTAGCTATGACATTTTATGAGCACCTTCATGCATGACAACTCACCACTTTAATTTATGTTGTTCTTTTTACTAAGTGAAATTAATGTTGCTATCGCTAACAACTTTGTGGTCTTAGCATGCCCCCTTATTAATGTGCTCTTAATTTTTTTCTATAATATCTAAAGTGTCTCCCTTCACACACAAACTTTATGCAACAAGCATCTCTACATGGATTGATTCTATGTTGGGTGCGTAACTCGCACCCCATGATGTGTCTATCTTTATCTTTTCATTAAATGAAAAAAAAGTTAGATAGAGATAGACACATACTGAGGTGCAAGTATTTGCACTCAACATAGAATAAACCCTCTACATGTATTTGCCAATGGATGAGAGCTACTAGTCATAAGACCATGAATCTCTAATATTTTTTACATCTTCTCCACCAACAAACTGCAACTGTGTCATTTCGTTTTTCTTCTTGGGTTTATGTCGTCTTCCCATCGTGCGCAAGTAGTCAGTCATCATTGTACAACATAAAAGAATTTTTTTGTTCATTGTTATTGTTGCATAGGAGTTGCCATGCAACACTATATCAATGGATTGTAAGCTTGGTGGTTCGGTGAATTGTTGCAAAGGATAGGTTCTTTTTGCGTTCTTCTAGCCTTCTGGAGACTATTGGCGAGCATGGTGAGTTCTTTTCCCTGCATAGAAGATTATTTTCATTGCAATAAGCAATCGATTCGTGTATCTACAAAAACTATTAGTACAAGCAGGGTGATTTTTCATGTATTTGCAAAAACTATGTTGCTTTATAGTGAATATATCCTAGTAATATTCATCTACAATGAATACACCCTTGTTTTTACAAAAACTATTTTGTTCAAATTATAATAATTATAGTGGAATGGGATTGCTTCATGTATTTAATTGAATAAGGATTAAATAACTGTTCTTTTAAAGTTGCTAAGTGCTTTGTCCATTAAATATGCTGTTGTTTTTATAAAAATGATGTTGTCCAACCAAGTTGTTGAGTATAGAAAATCATAAACTAATTGATTTGTAAAAGTTATTGGTGGTTTATCAGTAATTTATTTTCTTACTATAATTATTATCTTATTGCAAATGTTATTGTTTGTTTACTTGTCATTGTGTACTAAGTCAAGGCACATGATGAATATCAAATGAGAATGACATTCAAGAAGATATTGGAGAGGATGTCCCTGTCACAAAAAAGAGGTTTACCACATTAATTCTAACTATATGTATGATAATTTTATTGGTGAAAAACGTATAATTTCTATAATGCATATGCTAAATTAAAAGGTTTCAATATCCTAATGATGGAACACGGTGTGACGGACGTCTTGTACAAGGTCGTCTGGGGATCGAGATGTTCCTTTAAGATGAAATTCCTGATATGGATCGCACTCAAATCTTGCTTACCGACCAAATCTCGCTTGAGCAGGCACGGATCGACCATCGTAGACTTACTCTGTGTATTTTGCAGAACAGATCTTGAAAGCACCACTCACTTGTTATGTAATTGTCCTATTCTTGCTTCGGGTTGGACCTCCTTCTCTCACCCGTTGGGGGTGGACAAATCTTGGGTCTTTCCTCCGTCGAAAAGGAGGGGGGAAGGGTGGAACCGCAACCACACCACGATTTCAATAGTTTGGGTTTGGAGTGTTTGGACCTATAAAAACGACATGATCTTCAATGACAAGCAATATGATGTTGCAAATGTGGTTTCGTTGTCCAACCGTGTTAGCGCTTCAATTCGATTGCAAAATGTAGTCCGACAATGACTGTCGATGTATATATTCTGATGTATGGGTCTCTCCTTATGTATTCTCATGTTCTCCGTTCTGGCCCTTGTTCTATGTTTGCTTTATGTGGGCCTGTCCACTATATGACAGTCGCGTATCGCGGCTCTTGTAAATGTTTCTCGGTATTTCATCCTCAATGAAATGATCTCTTGCGTGGCCACAATCTCACTTTCTCTCAAAAAGAAATATATACCGAAGCATTTCAAATGCAAAAGGAACGATGACACTCAAACAAGTAAATTGTTTGTACAACAATGAGGGCACAAAGAGAGAACCTATCAGCACAAATTTGAAAGTGAAGCCAAATCAAAGGATTGGTTGCACGACTGGAATCGTAAACAAATAAACATGGTATTGCTACGTAGTAAACAAATAAACAAAAGATAAATACTAAACTTATTAATTAAGATAACATGTCTCGTCGACATTAAAATCGTAAGAGATGATACATCTATTTTAAAATATTTAACTAGGTTATATAAATATATTTTTTCTAATATTTAATTGTTGTTTATTACTTTTACAAATTAATATATTAAGAAATTAATTTGATAATTATTATTAATTAAAAAGTATTTTTATGAACTAGTTTAACATCAACAGTTGTCAAATACGTTTTCACTTGATACTTTCCCTTTTGGGTCCAATTCTCCAATGGGATAGGCATGTAGAATGAAGAAGACATGAGCTGCCAAAATAATAATAAAACAACCAATGAGGTGGACATTCTCAATCCTTAATTATTAAGGCAAATTTAGAATTGAAAGACTGAATAAATAACTCTTAACGGCCACGGTGGTTCAGAAAATATCACAAATCCAAATAGGCGTAACAAATGGCTGCTTAGAAATCAATCTAAAAGATACCGGCACTATGATTAATGATGTTCAAAAATATCATAAATTACAATGAAAGAACCAACATTAAAACTCAGAAGCTACAACCCCCCTTTGCAATCAATTAACATGGTAAAACGTCTAGTAAGTAGTAACTATAAATTCTGCAAATGAAACAAGGTGCTCTATTGGCTTCTATTCTCAAGTGCTAGGCAGCTTCAGCAATTTTTTTTTTTAACCATAGAAAAGATAATGCATTAAATAAACTCAGCAAATTCGAAACAAAAATAGTCGTCGAGCAAAATATCCTCCAGGTCAGGAGGGCGGGTGGATGACCATATTACAAAATCACCATCTAACCTAGCTCTGTTTGCTACCCAATGGGCAATTTTATTTACTTCCCTAAAGCAGAAAAAGAAGTCTTTACGGTTATAGGCCTTCATCAAAAATTGGATGTCCTTGACAGTGCAACTAATCACCCAAGGAGGATTTCCAGAGTTACAAACATCATCCACCAAAATTTTTGAATCAGTTTCTACAACAAAATTGTATAGATTTCTATTCATAACCACCTTCAAAGCCTCCCGAGCAACTAAGGCCTCCAAAATTAAAATATTATCATCGAGCAACTTTACTCCAATTGCACCCAAGCAGATGCCCCTCGAATCGCGAATAATGATTCTCATTCCCCCTACACATCCCCCTACACAGTTAGATAGCAATGCATCACAATTTACTTTAAGTAGATTCGATACGTGCGGAATCCATTTGACCAAGGATCGATTAACTGTACCGATGCTCTCAGATAATTTTCTAGACCAATAACTATTGGTGAAGCATAGAATTTTATTCATAAGACACTGAGGGGGGGGGGGAGACCAGCATGAATTTTATTCATATAGCTTAAGATTTCTAGCGTGCCAAAAGAACCATCATGAATTAGTAATGAGGGTGTTGAAAAAGTCAAATACTAGGGTTGGACCTAAGAGAACTATCTAACCAGTCACCCGATAACCAGTCGCGATGATTATCAAGGAGAAGACCAATTTTAGCAGAGATGAGGTTCCAAACTGTGCGCATACTCACAGGTAAAAAAGAGATGGTCATAAGTTTCAGCAGAAATAGTGCAAATAGGGCAAGAAATTGGGGTAAAAATACCAATATGATGAAGCCTAGACCTAGTAGGCAATTTTTTTATGAAAAACCTTCCAACAGAAAATAATGACCTTAGGGACCATTTTTAACTTCGAAAGATGTTTCTACGAGATATAGGTTGTCAAAACACGCTGATTATGGCTTCTTAGAAACCTAAAAGCCAATTTGGCGATAACATTGTCCCCCTGGCTATCCTTCCAAACATAGGTATCCTCATCAAGCTGTAAAGACAACTGCAAATGGAATCCCCCAGCACCGAACCAAATAAAGTATTACATAAATCCACATTCCACGCCTGATTTACAATCAAACTATCAACAGAGGCATCATTCGAGATTGAATTGCAATCCATAAATGTTGGTTTGCGACTCAGAGGCATATCACCAACCCAAGAATCCAACATAATAGATGTATTAACACCCGAATTAATAATCCTGAGGAAGCCACACATGAATTGATAAAATGCAAATCGAAATAGTTTCCAACTCCACGAACAGTTGGCATCAATGCAATTAAAAAGACGTAAATCTTTATACTTAACAGAGACGATATTATGCCAAACCGAGGGGCATTGATTTAAATAACTTTGGACACGCTTAGCCTGAAACGCAACACATTTATCATGAAGATCATGAATACCAAGGCCACCTGCCTCTTTAGGCAAAGTAACAATATCCCACTTAACTAAGTGGAAAACATTCTTATCAGTCGTCCTCAACCAGAGGAAGTTTCTTATACATATCTCAATTTTATCAATGATAGAAGGGGAGGCCCACGTAACAACAAGCGAGTGAAGGGGCATAGAGTTAAGGACAGATTTAATGAGGACAAGTCTACCAGCTTGGAAAAAATATTTGGCCTGCCAAGTAGACAACTTTGAGTTGATCGAGTCAACCAACTGTTATTGATGTTGGATTGAGGGCCTTCTAGGGGAAATTTGGGTGCCTAAATACTTAAAGGAAAAATAATGTTAGCAATACGATCCCTAGCAACGGACTTAGGAAAAAAAATCTCGAATTTTTCAAAGTTAACAATAAGACCCGTAAAATTTTCAAAATCCTTGAAAATATTTTTAACAAATCCAAAACTCTTCGGTTTGGCTCTAAATGTAAGGAGGATATCATCGGCAAAAAGCAAATGGCTAATAGTAGCCGCATTTCTAATTTTGAAAGGTGTAAGCCTGCGAACGACTTTATCAAAGAGGCAAGCCAGCACTTTGGCAGTCAAAACAAATAAATACAGAGATAATGAATCCCCTTGGCGAATACCCTTGTTAGATTGAAAGAAAAGGGGCATACTACCATTAATCAGACAGACAAAGCTAACAGTAGAAAGACAAGCCTTGATCCAATGAATAAACTTATTCGAAAATTTATAAATTTTGAGCATGGCAAAGATAACAATCCAAGAAATTTTATCATAGGTTTTTTCAATGTCAATTTTGACCATAACCCGCAGATTCTTACCCTTAGACTCATACATTGAATGAGCAATTTCTTGGGCAATCAAGATATTATCCTGAATGGACCTCCCCTTCATGAAAGCCAATTGGTTTTTGGCCACTAGATTAGAAACAACAATTTGTATACGATTGACTAAAAGTTTTGCTAGGATCCTATAACTTAGGTTGCAAAGGGCAATAGGGCGATAGTCCTTAACACGACTAACATTAAAACATTTAGGAAAGAAACTCATAATAGTTTTGTTCCAATCAAAGAGGATATAAGCATTATTAAAAAAGTTATCTAAGCAAAGTATAAAATCAGAAACAATAATGGACCAATAATACTTATAGAATTCACCAAAAAAAGTCATCAATCCCATGGCTCTTGCCATTTGGCAAAGCCTTAACCACGTTGGTAACTTCAGCAAAATATTTGGTGTTTCAACGCTTTCCTCCACCACCTCCAAGCTTAGGGCCTTTTGGTGCTGCACCCTTTGAAGCACCTTTGGCCTGAGTTTTCTGCGTCTTTGCAACTGTTTCAGCCTTCTTTGCCTTCTTCTCATCCTTTGTTTTCTTGATTCTCTCTTTGATTTCACTGGAGAATTTAGACAACCAAAAATTCTAAATGATAATGAACTCTGTAAATAGTAATAATGAACACAGAAAGCTTCCTCCCAAAAATTCTCAATAGTGACACTAACAATAGCATAATTGAAATGGCGTCCACAGGGTTGAGATCTCAAAGTGTTTCCAACCAGACAGTGGCAAAGCCACGTTCTAAGTAGGGGTGTCAATGGACACCCTTCAAATATTTAGTATAGTTAATTTATATTTCTATATTAATTAATAAAAGCATATTATACATAGGTTGACACTCCTATTTATTTGTGCATGTATTTATTTATTTTTTATTCTAGTTAGGATAAATAATTTAAGTATAATTAAACTATAACAATTAATTTTAACTAAATTATATTACTTAGCTACACATAGAGTCGGACCTAATCAGGTCAAGGAGACCCTGAAAAAAATGAACACTAGGAAAGCATGTGGCCCAGATGATATCCAATTCAATTTTGGAAGTGCCTTGAAGAAGTGGGAGTAGCATAGTTAACCAAACTATTCAACTCTACTTTAAGAGGAAAAGAAATGTCTTATTTAATTTAATTTTTTATATTAAAATCAATTAAACTAAATTAATTAAGTTAATTTTAATTAAATTATATTACACGAATTAGTTTTGATTAATTTAAATATTTAGGCTTTATTTTTCAAAATGATAGGAAGATAGATGAAAATATAACTTATAGAATAAAAGCAGAATGGTTGAAACGAAGAAGTGCCACAAGCGTGCTATGTGACAAAAAATACTTAATAAAGTAAAAGAAAATTTTTATAGAACAACGATTAGACCAGCCATATTATACAGAAGCGAGTGTTTGGCAACTAAAATTCGACATATACACGGGTTCAATGTTACGAAAGTGCAGATGTTAAGATGAATGGGCGATCGTACAAGATTAGAAATGAATACATCTAACAGAATGTGCAGGTAGCATATATTGAAGATAAATTAAGAGAAGATCCTTTAATTTGATCTGGACATGTGCTACGAAGACCCAAGTGCCTCGGTTCGAAAATGTGATAGTTTAATAATAGAATGTAGAAAGAATGATAGAAATATGCTTTGGATCACGAGGACAGAAATAGTGTCTAAGGAGACAAATCTAGCCCGGGACCGAGGGATTTAGAGACAAAGAATTCATAAACCCATCTAGTATGCGATTAAAGCTTAATTGTTGTTGTTAAATTATATTACTTAGGTTAGTCTTATTTAAATTAAACTTTTATATTAAAATTAATTAAACTAAATTACTTAAGTTAATTTTAATTGAAATATATTACACGAGTTAGTTAATTAAATCTCTTAGGTCAACTTTAATTAAATTACTTTAGATTTATTTTAAATAAATTACTTTAGATTTATTTTAAATAAATTACATTACGTAAGCTAATAACAATGCGTTAATTTATAGTATTTTCATAATATAGAAAATCATAAAAGACGATTACAAAAGTAATTATTTTATTTTTTATTTAATATAAAATATTTTATTTTGGATTAGTAAAAATTTTGATGTGCATTTAAATTTTATTTGATAAGTTTTATATTTAAATCATTTTATTCGTGTATTATTAATATGAATAAATTTTCTATAAAACCTTGTCTACATTCAAAATCAATGCAACCCATGTCCATCGCTTGCCGCATAACAAATCTCAAACTATTTTTTTATTTTTTTCCCTCAAACCAATTTTCTTAAAAGGGTAAATATGATTAAAAAGTGGGTCAGTATGGGCTGACATTGAGTGAATCTGGTCAAAAAATAGGTGAACCTAATTAGAAAGTGAGTGAATTTGACCAATGAGGAGAAAAAAATTTAAAAAATGAACTTTGATATTTAAGACTTGACATTTGGCAAAAGATGAATATAGATTGCGCCGATTTTGGGCACAACCCAAGTTTTACGTTTTATTTAATTGATAATGTACTTGAAAATATTGCACCTCTAGTTCTACGGTCGTGACTTTGCCACTGCAACCAGATAAGCAATAGGTACATTATGGACATAAAACAACAAAACTTTCTGAGAACATTTTCAGAAAGCTAGCTACATTTTGAAAAGATATTTCAAGTGTTTGGCTTGACTAACTTAAATATTGTCATGCAACTGCCCAAATGAGAAAAATTCCAAATGATACCGTTCATATTTGTTCTCTACATGAGTTGATTAATCCTACATGACTTTGACAGAAAGATCTAATGTGCTGCTAAACTGTGAAAAAAGAAAAGTTAAAAGGTGTAAACCCATATTTTTTATGAAAGCATGATTTAGTCTAGCCTTCTCATAGCATTAATATTAAGAGAAGCATCCAAAAACGAACTTCAAAATTTTAACCACTCGCATGGATTTTAGTTAGACTATTTTGATCCCAATATAAATATTCTTTCTTACCGGAGGTGGCAATGGGTCAAGCTCAAGCTCGCGCTGAGCCCCAACTCAGCTAGGCCCAACCTATTCGTGAAGATTCTTAGGTCAGCCCAAAAGCCAGCCCGAGCTCAGCTAGGCCAAACCTGTGTCGTGAAGATTCTTAGGTCGGCCCAACCTGACCCGCGGCCCAAGCGCTCAAGCCCGAGCCACGTCGGGTTGAGCTTGGGTTGGTCCAAAAATAATTAAAAATTAATTACAAAAAATAAATATAAAAATTAAATATATAGTAAAGATATAAAATATTATTATAATAAAATAAACGAAAACTTATAAAAACATACCGAAGAGCAGCTTCCCTAGCAGCATCTCGAACTTCTGGCTTCTCAGTTCTCTTCTTCTGAATCACCTCTAAAGTAGCACCAACTATGGACCTAGAGTAAGGCTTTTTGGTAGTCTTACGCCTCTTCTTCACTGTTTCAGCATGAATATCCTGGTAGATAGAAAGCAAAGGTAACAAGCAAATGATAATCAACAAAAGCAATGTGCATCTCAATCAGACAAATGAATCAGTGAAGTAGGAGAATCACCTTCTTGTGCTGCTTCCGATACATTGCTGTCCAGGTGAGCTTTGCAGGTTTGAGTCGATTGTGGAAGTACCTCTTACATTTTGAATTGGCAAAAAGGAAGACCTACAAAAAGCAACAAAATTGTAACTGACCAATAAGCAAAAGATAACATCATTTGCTATTCTTCTGAATGCTAAATAGCAATTACCCTTGAAAAATTAACAGTGAACTACTTCACCTCAGAAAGTCAAAACCAAAAATGGGGGAAAGAAACCCATAATACTCAGACCTAGACTTCCCACAACCACACTGTGCATGAATTTGCCAAAGGAGATATGGATTTGAATGCAATATTCAAAATTAGTTAATTAACAGTAATGTATTGCACAACACTGACTCAAAATCAAGCAATATCAAAATACCTGAGAATCTGAACGAATAAATCGAATACCCTTCCCTGGATATATCTTGGCACCACTGAATCGACAAAGTTCCGTCCTAGGAACAAATCAAACAGCAATGATTATTAACACAAAATTTCACCTACAGTTGCTACTATATATTACTAAGAACAAACATGTTAAGCAATTTCTCACATCTAGATAAGGAGAAAGCCTATGAAACATGCTTCTGCTGGTAGTTTCATAGAGGATTACCATCTCTGTTCATTTTAGTTTCCTCAAACCATGATTTAAAATCTCGGAACTAGTACCGATTTCGGTCACCAGCCGAAACCGGTACCGTACCGACACACGGTACGGAAAATAGCATACCATACCGTACCGACACACGGTACGGTCCGGTATGGAAAATAGCATACCGTTTTTTTTTTAAAAAAAAGAGAGTTAGATATAACTCTAATAATACATAATTGATGAATAATGCTTAAAATTAATATTCAAATGTCAAATACATGAATACAATGTTTAAAAGCTATTTGGTATTGTATTAGGATTTTTCACAAATACAAGAGAATTACATTAGAATTAATATAGGGCGACACATGGTATTCATCATCTTAGTTGATGTTGCGCTACGTCTTATGTTGCGCTACGCAGAGTCTTTGGCGGTCCCGACACGGGGTGTGGGGGCGGAGCCCCCGGAAATTTTTTAGACCCTTTGGGTTGTGGGATTGTGTCGCCCTATATTAATTCTAATGTAATTCTCTTGTATATGTGAAAAATCTTAATACAATACCAAATAGCTTTTAAACATTGTATTCATGCATTTGATATTTGAATATTGATTTTAAGCATTTATTCATCAATTATGTATTATTAGAGTTATATCTAACAAAACCAACACGATATCGCGTCATCCCGGGCGGTATATGTATTATACTGCTCGGTATACCATATATACCCGGTATTTTCAAATACCGAATATATCGAATATCGGAATCCCCAAAAACCGGTAAATACCGGGCTTACCGTACCGTTTCGGCCGATTTTTTAAACCATGCCTCAAACTACAGGCTACTGCAACTTCTAGTAAATACGAAAAGCCTATTTTCATGAATTTTGCTTGAAACTAGGATCTCTATTAAATGGTAGCAACTTCTATTTCGCTTAATTTTTCTAATCTAGGTTTGCAACTGATTAGTACAGCAAAGCTGATTTTCCTCTCTTCAACTAAATCTTCCGCAAATATATACATGTAAGTTTAACTTAATGTGAAATCCTCAACCAAGTATTGATGTCAACTGCCAAATTTGAGAATACTAGCCAACTCAGATAAGTATTCACCACTTATAGCAAAATCCCAGGCTTCAAAATAAATTTAGAGGGACTTAATCTTCCTATTAGGAAGCAGCAAAAAATGTCACTAGTTCTTGATTATCATCCAAGGTACTCAGTAAAATCACACATCATATTTTAAAAAAGTGCACCCGAGTCGCTTTTATTTCAGTAGGGATCTATTCCAAAATTCTATAAGAACTCTATTAAGTATTCGCAAAGACACCTTCCAGCAATGCACATTGAGACAAGATTATACTAGATAATAAAACTGGCACATTCGTTTCCCAATGCAAGCTCAGATGTTCTTCCCATACATATCTCGTCATGTATACCATATAATGTACTAATCAAGGCCTGCTAAAACGATACCAACGCCAAAGGTTTCCAATGCCTCCTTCAAAATTCTAATAATTATACTCCATTTGAAATCCATTTTCCATATCCAAAGGATGTGTGAACAAGATTATGATTCATGTCTTACCATCCCAAAAGACAAGCCAAAAAAAAATCCCCACTGCAATGTTTCATCAGAATCGTAGTCATCAAAAGAGCAAGAAAGAGGAAACGGGGAGACCAAATCAAATTTTTGACACCTGAGGACCCGTGAATAAGATTGCTAAAAGAAATGGAGAAGGATGAAAAGGAATCATATGTTTGCAACAAATCTAAATGGAGAAGAAGAGACTTGAAAAGCATATTTTAGACGAGGAGGACGAGATGAATGAGATCGCATACTTGAGAACCATGGCTGCCGCTGCGTCGCCTTCCCCCTCTCGATCAGCAACAGGTTACAGAAGCCTTTTGGAAACCCTAGAAATGGGATAGTGGCTACATCTAATACCTCCGTTTACGAAAATTACGTGACTACCCTCTGGGCATAATTTTTTTGAGAGGTGAGCTCATTTCATTATCATTATCAACCATCACAACAATTTGATCCATTGATCGTACCAACATAGAATCAAAATAACTTTCACCACATTTATCGTGACTAAATCCATCAATGATTACAATGTTAATACTTTCAACGATATAGATTAAATATGAGTGCACAACATGAAAATTACATGGAATGTGATCTAAATATGTCTATTTTCAAATGATCATACTTTATTCTTTAGTGAGATCAAAACCATATATTCAAAATGAACATAACAAAAGAACTATATTCTAGAAAAAAATTTATAAAGCATAGTACAAATTACCGCCTCCCACTAAATCATCATATTATTACATGATAAAACACTCATATGAGCAATATGCTCATGAAATATCATGGGTGGTAATCCTTTAGTAAGCGGATCCGCCCTCATGAAAGCTGTACCAATATGCTCTATACATAATTGACCACTCTGAATTCTTTCTTTAACAACCAAGAATTTAATGTCAATATTCTTTGACTTAGACGAACTCCTGTTGTTATTAGAATATAGCACTACTGAGTTATATATTGTCACATAATAACTTTAGTGGTCTTTCAATGCCATCAACAATATGCAGCATAGTGATAAAATTGCGCAGTCATATTTCATGATTGGATGCCTCATAACAAGCTATAAGCTCTGCTTCCATAGTTGAAGCTGCAATGAGTGTTTGTTAGCACTCCTCCAAGAGACAGCTCCACCGGCAAGCAAGTAAACATAACCAGAAGTGGATCTGCGATTGTATTGGCATCCGACAAAATCAGAATCAGAATAACCAATGATCTCCAACTGATTTGATTTTATATAAGTGAGCATGTGATGTTTTGTTCTCTGTAGATACCACATAACTCGTTTGACTGCTTTCCAATGATCAATTCCATGATTGCTCATATATCTACCTAACATCCCAACAATATACGCAATATCCGAATGCGTACAGACTTGAGCATACATCAAACTCCCTACAACATATGCATAGGGAATCTTCTACATTTTTCCTTTTGCTCAAATTCATTCTTGGGGCACCGATTGAGACTAAATTTGTCTCCTTTAGCAACAGGGGTACTAATAGGTTTACAATCTTTCATGCCGAATCTACCAAGTACCGTATCGATATATCTCTTTTGTGATAATTCAAGGATACCCTGAGAGCGATCTCGATGTATCTAGATTCCTAATACAAAAGAGACATCTCCAAGATCTTTCATTTCGAATTTCTCCGATAGAAATATTTTGGTTTCGTGCATCAAGCCTATATCGTTACAAGCTAGCAAGATATCATCGACATATAGGACTAAAAAAATATACTTGCTCCCACTGAACTTATGGTATATACATTCATCATCCGGATTTATCTCAAAACCAAATGAGATAATAACTTGATGAAATTTATGTTACCATTGACGGGAAGCCTATTTTAGCCCATAGATGAATTTCTTTAATTTGCAAATCATTTTCTTTGGATCTCCAGAGATAAAGTTTTTTAGTTGCAACATATAAATTATTTCCTCAATGTCACCATTGAGAAACGATGTCTTAACATCGATCTGATGTAGCTCTAGATCAAAATGAGTCACAAGTGTCTTTATAATCCTAAAAGAATTTTTCGAAGAAACTGGAGAGAAAGTCTATTTATAATCAATGTCTTCCTTTTGAGTAAAGCCTTTTGCAACAAGACAAGTCTTATATCTTTCCACATTACCCTTTGAATCCCTTTTGGTCTTAAATATCCATTTGCAACCAATAGGTTTCGCCCCTTAAGGTAATGGTACAAGATCCTAAACATCGTTGTGTTGCGTAGACCTTATCTCCTCATTCATGGCATCAATCCACTGTTGAGAGTTAGAGCTTTGCATGACTTGACAAAAGTTGACTGTGGGTCATCTTCCATCATACCAATGTCAGTCTCATGCTCTTCAAGAAATACAATGTAATCATCAGAAATTGCACTTCTCCTCTCCCTAGTGGACCTTCTTAATGGCATTGGTTCTTGAGGCTGTTGAGTTTGCTCTACAGGGGTAGGCTTCTCAAGAGTAAACTCTTGAGGCTGAATGGGGAGTACCTCAATGTTGTCATGTAAATCCAAATTTATTGTCTGATCAATGTCATGAACAATAACTGGAGGAAGAGAGATGAACTCCTCTTCAAAGATAACTTCCTTAACCTTAACTCTCTCCCCTCCCAAACTCTACATCCTCAAAGAATTGGGCATTTCCTGTCTCAAAGAATATCCTATTTGTCAGATCATAAAATTTATACCCCCTAGACCTATCAGGATAACCTACAAAATAACAACTAACTATTTTGGAGTCCAATTTTTTTTCACTTGGCCTATATGGCTTAGCCTTACCCGAACAACCCCAAATGTGTAAATGCCTTAAACTGGGCTTATTGCCCGTCCAAAGTTCATAAGTGGTTTTCAGTACTGCTTTAGTTGGTACACTATTAAGGATGTAAGTTGCAGTCTTAAGTGCCTCTCCCCAAATGGACTCTTCTAAGGTAGAGTGACAAATCATACTCCTCACCATATCTTTAAGAGTTCAGTTTCGCCTTTCAGCAACACCGTTCATGCTAGGACTTCCTGACATGGTGTACTGTGGGACGATACCGCATTCCTCTAGGAACTTAGCAAAAGGTCCTGGACGTTGTTCACCTGATCCATCATATCTGTCATAGTATTCACCACCACGGTCAAACCTGACAGCCTTAATCCTTTTACCTAGTTGATTTTCAACTTCGACCTTATAGGACTTGAACACATCCAGTGATTGCGACTTCTCTTTAATCAGGTATATGTAACCATATCTAGAGTAGTCATCTATGAACGTAATAAAATACTGTTGACAATTCCAAGAAGCCACAGGGAAGGGTCCACATACATCAGTATGTATGAGTTCTAAGACGTCTAAACTTCTATTAATACCTGATCCCTTAATGTTTGTCTGTTTCCCTTTAATGCACTTAATACAGACCTTAAAGTCTATAACATCAGAGAGGTTAAGAATTCCATCTGACATAAATCTTTGTATCCTTTGTTTGAACATATGACCTAAATGCTTGTGCCATAAGATGGCGAAATTCTCATCAGTTAACCTTCTCTTTGTACCTCGTGAACTAGTGTGCAAGGTTTCATTAAATGAAGCTAATACATCAAGCATATAAAGGTTATCAACAGAAGATAAAGAACCAGTACCAATAATATTTGAACCAAGAGATAAATTAAAACTTCCATTTCCAAAAGAATAAGTATATTCGAATTTGTCCAATACAAAAATAGAAATTAAATTCCGTCGAAAAGACGGGACTACAAAGGTCTCTATCAAGTCCAAATAACATCAAGTTCTTAATAATAACCGAAAATTGCCTATAGCTTCAACTTGAACAGATTTGCCATCGCCTACGTAGATGAATCTTTCAGCATCAGTTGGTTTTCAGCAACTCAGGCAACCCTGCATAGACATACTAATGTGAGTATTAGCATCAGAATCTACCCACCAAGTGTCTTGGGGTACAGAAGTTAAGTTAACTTCAGAACAAACCAAAGTGAGAAGTATACATTTCTTAGCACGCCATGCGTGATATTTGGCATAATCTTTCTTCATGTGTCCATCAGCCTTCTTGCAAAAGAAACAAGTAATGCCCTTATCTTGTTCCTTTTGCTTCTTTTTCTATGGAGCACTTGCAACTTCCTTAGATTTAGGTATTTTCTTGCCTTTGCCTTTGGAAGAAATAGCCAGATTAGCACTCTTAGTTCTGTCAAGCTTCAATCTCTCCTCCTCTTGCACACAGTGAGAAATGAGTTCATTGAGGGACCATTTCTCCTTTTGACATTTATAATTAATTTTAAACTGATTATACTGTGCAGGAGAGAGATGAGAACTATATGCACCAGTAGATCCTCAGATAGGTCCAATTTCAGTGCCTTTAATTTTGAAGTAATGTTTGACATTTCCATAATGTACTCTCTGATGTTCCCCTTGCCCTTATACTTCATTGAGATTAGGCTTGCTAAAAGCATGATTGTCTCAGACTTTTCATTTCTTTCAAAGCGCTTTTCAAGGGCAACAAGGAACGATCTGACATTAATCTCGTCGGACATGATGCCTCTAAAGCATTCGGGAATTGCACGCCTCATGATCATTAGACTTAAGTGATTGAATTTATCCCACTGATCCCACTGATCATATGCCCTCTTTTCCTCATGGGAACTTTGAGCTGTGAGAGCAGCGGGTTGATCCATACGAAATGCTAAGTCTAGATCCATGCATCCAAGAACAATCATAACGTTCTCTTTCCATGCTTTAAAGTTTGTACAAGTTAGCACAGAGATAGAGTTAACACTAGTAGCAATTGAAGTAATAGAAGTATTCACTAAAAGAGAATAAAATAAAACATGATATTATAAGCAGCTCAAAATAAAATGTAATTAAACAGAAATAAATAAATAATGACAGTCCCCATTACAAGATACCAAACACAACATTGACATTTCATCTTTGGATAAAATTATCAACTTGTAAGCGGTACTCTCAATGTAGTAATCAAATACTGACCATTAGGTCTATCAAACAACGAGCCTTTCTTTGGACCGACTCATGTTCACATGGTAAATATTATGATAGCCACATATTTATTACCACATGCATGTAAAAAATTCGGTTATGTAGGAACCTTCCTTTGGGCTGATTACTACCCACATGAATTACAAACATGCAGACATCTTGTATATTTCGAAAATATATTAATTTAACACAAGAGAGGTCACTTTGGCGACATGTTGTGCTAAACTAACATATTTCAAAATATTAGACATATAAATAAATGTGTCACTATTTAATTTCATGCTAAATTGGTCAAACTACAATAAAAACAGTCAAAATTGTGTTCAACCAATGAGGATTTGATTAATTTAAACATGAACCGAACTTATTTGAGCTGAGCCGAAGCTAAATTGATGAGAATTAAGTTGAACCTAATGTTAATTCTACTGAACCGGTTGAAATTAAGCTGAACTAAATGTTAATTTCATTGAACCAGTAAAAAAAACCTAATGAACCGCTTAAATTTGCACTGAACCGGTCTGAATTGGCCTGAACCGGTACCAAACCGGAGAAATTTGACTTAAAACAGTGCTAAACCGGGCTCAATTGACATTGAACCAGACCCAATTAACCAAACCCGAACCTAATGCAAGTGAACCGGTTCAATTATAACATGAACCTGTTGGGTGAAATGATACACTAGAGGGGGGTGAATAGTATGTTTATTAATTTATTAGCCTAAATTCGATTTTAGTCGTTTTTGATTATTTAGGCAAATCACAATTTATCGACTAGATGCGGAAGCAAAAATAAACCAATTAAGCACAAGCAAAGATATTAATGCAGACACGACGATTTTATAGTGGTTCGGCCCCAATGCTTACTCCACTACCTAAGCACCCCGCTTAGGATTTTCAAACTAAGTTTACTAGATTAAATAGTTTCCCTTACACAAAGGACTTTGACTCGAAGAGTCTCACTCTCAATCTAAGACACTTCCATACCCGGAAGTCTCTGTCTTCTTATCGAGAGCACTCTTCCACCTTAACGCTAAGGGACAACTCAACTAATCCTAGCAAACCGAGTTTACACCGGTGGAATTAAGCCTCAAACACAAAGACAACCACCCAATTTTAAGACCTAACAACCTAGATCTTCACAAGCACAAATCCAAAGAACATAATGTTCAAATAACAATTAAAATTACAATGAAAAGAGCTTAAAGAGTAAAGCAAGACTAAATGCTATTTTCCAAGCCTTCAAAGCCTCCAACTCGCCAAGTCGTAGAGCTCGAATTAAAGCCCGAGTTGAGGAAGAGTGTACGTTTGAAGAAGTTGTCAACGAAAGAACCGAGTGCTATTAATCGATCTTTTAAAGGCTCAAAACTCTCCTTTAAATGCTCAATTAAATCTGTAAGAAGTCTTAAGGGAGTTAGGTGAGGGTTATTTATAACCCTCAACTGAACGGGCTGTTCAACGGGCGAAAATCTAGCCGTTACAACTGTTCGGTTGCTTGCCGGTCGATTGTCGATCGATCGACTGATCGACCGCCTGCGACTGCTACCCTTTCTGTGCTTTACTCGCGCCGTTCGGTCGATCGACAGGTCGACCGAATGGATTGCGACTTCATTGATCCGTAATCCGATCGACCGATGCAGTTAAGCCAGAGGCGCGATTTGTGATCTACAATCTGGTTGATCGATCGGTCAACCGATGCACCTTTTGTCAAATTTTGGCTTCGGTCTTTTCTTTTATTTCATTTGAACGAACTTCGCATGCTTATCGCAACCTCAACCTAAACTCCAAACTTCACACATAGATTAAATACATGTTTGTTATCATCAAAATGGAGATCGAAGCTTGAGAGAAACCCTTAAGCCAACAATCTCCCCCTTTTTGATGATGACAAACATAACATAGAATTTTAAGAAACATATGCATATTTTTTGTGAGTTTGAGTTAAGGCATACAAGATATATATCTCAACATATGCATATTAATGCTTACAACTCAACCTATGCTCCCCCTATCAATGTGCATATCATTTTTGTAACTCCCCCTAACTATATGCATCATAAAAACCAAGTGTGACCTTACTTTTTCTCCCTCTTCTAACATCAATCAAAAATGATAAGAATTAAGGTACAATTAATGAGTTTCATCATGAAAACCAAGAATCATCTACATATAGTCAATAATGCCATACTACATTAGCATGACATTCACACATCAAATACCACACACATTACTGATCATCAACAATAGTCAATCATGATGAGGAGTTGTCAAATACATGTAGAGTCGATCATCAAATACAAGTCCATGAGATAAATAACATCAAAACATTAATTAAGACTAGTCATCCTCAAGTGGTGGTGGAGGTGGTAGATGCGACTGATAGTATCGCCACATCTCATCCACTTGCTGACCGTACTGGTCAACATGTTGACCATACTCATCTATGTGCCGACCATGCTCACCAATCATTGTACCATACTCGTTCATCTGACAGCAGTACTCATCTAGGCGCTCTCTTGTTCCTTTGTTTCATTCTAACTGGTCGATGTGAAACTGAGCAAAACAATGCTCCAGATCACCTAGACAAGAAAGGGGAGTGTCGGATGATGAACTTCCACCAGCTTCGCCCTCCTCCATGCCTATGTCATGCTCAGTCTGCTCCATAGGTTCTCCTCGCATTCTTTTGCCGAGCTGATTTTCAAGGATCTTCATGCGGTTGAGAGAGGATGAGTCTATGGGTTTGGGTATGAGCTCTACTTCAAATCTAGACTTTTTTACTCCAGCTGCATATATAAAGTGTGAAATCAAGGAGGCATATGGTAAGGCTTGTTTTCTGGAGATATGAACATCAGCTATATATCGAAGGATAAGATCAGGGACATCTATGGGTATGTGAGACATGGCAAAGAAGAGTACCCTAAAACTCATAGTTGTGACCTAATCATAAGGACCCGCTCTAGGAAGAATATTATATGAGATGATGAGGTGCATAGTCTTGGCAGTGGTTGAAAGTTTGATGCTTTGGGTAGGGATCATTCCCTGATAATCCTCAGGACAGATGGCTGATACAACTTCATGAGTAGGAAACTCCTCATGAAAGCGGTGTGTGGATATCTTATAAACTAGTCTTCCTAATAGAGGAAACCCAAATGCATCTTTAATGTTTGATTCGGTGATTACTATAGATTTTTCTAAGATTTCGTATCGAAGAATTAGTTCATCACCGTATCTTGTCTTTTCTATTATAAGGTTGGAGAAAAAAACTTTTATTATGATGGAGCATACATGTACTTGCTTTCCTATGAACTCTACCCATCTCATGCTAGCAAGTTTATTTCTAATGTCAAATTATTCTAGGTCACTTAAGTTAACTAGACGAGTCTGTAGAATGGCCCTATCTACAAACTTAGAAGCTTGTTTCTTGCCTAAGGAAGTCAAAAGGTTATCGGGCAAGCTTGGAAGTTTTGTCTTGGGTGCCATTCTGCAAGATAATTAGGATGGGGATGAAGATGATTAGCTTTGATGAAGGATGCATGCTTTTGAAGCAATGAAAAGAAACACCTTTTTAAAATCGGCATAGATTCATGCAAGACCTTAAAAAAAATAGATTTCAGCATTAAATCTCAATAAAAAAAATATAGACACACTAATAAAGGATAAATAAATAAAGAAAAAAAATAAAAATAAAGATTAAAAATAAAAGGTGGAATCCAAAGAGAATATACAATGAGCCACACCAAAAAAATATACATTAAAAAAGATGTTTTGACTAGATGAAAAAAAAATCTAATTAAAATTTTTTTAAGGAAGACAAAATAAATATTGAGAATATAATTCATGAGAGAAAGCAAGAAAAACTTATTTTTGAGGTAAATATCTCATGGAAAATTATCATCCCAGAAAAAGAAACATGATCACGTTTTTATGGATGAATCAAGACATTAAGAGAAGAAGATATGAAGAAACCACATAACATTGAGTATAATCTCATGAATGATAGCTAAAGATCAAACATTTTACTTTGGAGAAGAAGTAGAAAGCTTAGAAGAAAGGGAAGATGATTTTGGCAGCTGGTCGAATGGGCAAGAAAGCTCTAGTTTTAGGCTTAAGAACTTTAGTTGAATGGTCTGGATTAAATTTGGCGGAAAGATGGACGAATCAGATGTTTTTTCGCCCGCTGGTCGATCGGGCGGTCGCAAGTCGATCGACCGCTCGATCTGCCATGGGTTTTTAACCCTTAAAGAAAAATTATTTTTGAGAGATGTGAACATTTAAATTTTATGATTTTTTTTTCATATGAACTAGACTTTGTGAGGATTCCAAAAAATCAAGAATCACTCAAAAAAGATATCTCTACAATTTTCTAAAAATTCTACAATTTCTCAGTGGCATTTTTATAAATATGAGTCATTTATCCAACGATTAACTTTTATCCGTTGAGCGACGACCCTTCCACTCGGCACCGTCGGATCACTAAGGCCGACTTTCGTCCCTGCTCGACGGGTGGGTCTTGCAGTCAAGCTCCCTTCTGCCTTTTTAGATTTTGTTCAAATTTTCTAGATACCAACATATGATCATTTAAGACATGTATGCTAAATTTGAGACAAAGATAATGTCATTAAAAAAAAAATTATCTTAGCATCATTTTGTTTAAGAGATAAGCATATTACTATAAAGTTGCTAATTACTAATTCTTAACTTATACTCATGATTTTTCAAGTGAAGACACATGAGCACTCAATATAAGGGGATCTAAACATGTTTTCCAACTACTAGCACATTTCAATTAATCAAGAAATCATAAAATTTATTAAGATATCAAAGTTTTGCCTAATCATGTAATTTCATAGATTTGACATTCAAAAATAATCATGAGTATAGAGGCATCATGAAGTCATGAATATTCAATATTTAAAAATATTTTACCAAACTTAAACTCATACCTCATTCTTGGAGTTTTGCCAAACTTGCCTTTTTCATTTTCATTTTCTTTTAGATAGCATAGCCTTCCATTAACATTCACAACTTGCAAGTAGACTTCATTAGTAGATTTCATGAAAATAAAGCTACTAGCAAGCAACCCAAACCAAATTGCAAAGAGAAGAATCAAGTATCATTTTCAAAATCCACTTTGCTAAATAGTTTGAAATCTGTTTCAAAATATGTTATTATGAATCCGAAACGAATTTTAAGAGATCACAAATGTAATATTAATGAAAACATGATCTCCAACCCTTCCTATTGGTTGAAAACTGAAAGGCCACAATGAGCCTACGATTTAAAACCGCAAGGTCGCTTAGGCCCATTACAGGCCACACAGGTCTCCGAAGAGAACGGAAATCAATAAAATCAAAAACCTTTTTGAAATTTATCAAGAGCGAAAAAATCGACGAGTATTAACCATATATCAAACTCCAACTATAATTTAATCAAGAGGATATAGTAGATGATACCAAGGTATACCTGGATGCCAATTTTCATACTTATGACATCATGATGGTTTGAAGTTGCAACCAAGGAATGATACTTCATTTAAGTCCACGATCAACTTCAACTCCTCACTTCTCTTTACCCTTGTGTGGTAGCTCCCCCTACAAGAGAACAAGAAATCTTTGGTACCCAAATGGCTTTGGGTCCTTGGGGGTTAGAGGGCTTAGATACCCAAAGTGTTTTAACTCCACTTGGGTTCATCTTAAATGCACAATCATATATAGCATGCCCATATATACCACAACAAAAGCAATGTCCATTAATTTTTTTTATTTTTTTTTTGCTATGGACTTGAGATTTATTATTAGAATATTTGGCACGTTAGACATGATGGGTATGAACATTGTTAGAAACAACATTCTTTTTTTTATAATCATGAGGTCTAGTGGTAGAATGCATGGCATGAGAATGATGACAGACATTGACATTCTTTATATAGGTATTTCTATTGTTCTTAAGAAATGAAACATTTTTAAATTCACTTACTTTCTTATTCAAAAGTATAACCTCACTTTTCAAATCATTCATAAATTTTTGAATAACATGCAACTGAGTTTTTAACATGCTATTTTCATATTTTAAATTATTATTTTCATGCTTCAAAGCTTTAAGCTCAAGCTCTAAGTTATCATTACATGAATTAAAGAGTTTAGTCTTTAATTTTTCATTTTTTACTTCTAAGGCATGTGCGTGTGAACTGACCTTAGAGTTTTCCTTCTTTAGATTTCTATTTTTCTTGTTCTTTTTCATAAGCAAGACATACATTTTTTGACATTCCTCAACTAGTTCTCCATATGACATGTTGAATGAACTAGAAGAGCTAACATTCTCATTTGCATTAACATGACTAGAAGGAGAGGAGTGTACCTCATCATTTGTGCTCATGAGGTAAGCTTTTGAAGTAGCTTCATAGTCATTGCAAGAGGATGCTTCATTTGAATGAGATGATGATGTAGAAGCTTTTGACCTCTTTTTTGCCTTGTTCTTCATGAAAGGACAATTTTTCCTTACATGCCCCTTCTCCCTGTATGCATGACATACTACCTTTCTTTTTCAATTTTTGGAGCTACTCGTTTGACTGGATGAGCTATGGGCATCAAGATTAAGATTAGTAGTAGGTGAGTGACCATTGTCATCGCCACCTTCATTAAAAGTGTCAATTTCTTCAGTTTTGACATAATCATATAAAACACTTAACGTAGCCCATAAATCAAAAACCGTTGAACAATGCATGACTTTTTCAAGAATGCTATTTGGTATGGCACAAAATATGCAATTCATAGCTTCTCCATTAAACTAAAATATTTTCTTATCAAGTTTGCTCCAATCATGCATGTCAATCTTAGGAAAAGTGTATTCAAATTTTAACATGTTATAAACACCAAAGCCTCTAGTCTTCATGTAGCTGTACATCCTAGACTTTCAAAGACCAAAGTTCGATTCATCAAACCTAGGAGGCGAAGATACTACCGACTCTAGTGCCATTTTAGGATCGAGACAAATTGTAGAAGGGATTGTGAAATCATAATCTACGACATGCTCTGATACTAATTATTGGATAAAATGGCACACTAGAGGGGGGGGGGGGGTGAATAGTGTGTTTACTAATTTATTAGCCTAAATTCGATTTTAGTCATTTTTGATTATTTAGGCAAATCGCAATTTATCGACTAGATGCGGAAGCAAAAATAAACCAATTAAGCACAAGCAAAGATATCAATGCAGACACAAGAATTTTATAGTGGTTCGACCCCAATGCCTACTCCACTACCTAAGCACCCTGCTTAGGATTTCCAAACTAAGTTTACTAGATTAAATAGTTTCCCTTACACAGAGGACTTTGACTCGAAGAGTCTCACTCTCAACCTAAGGCACTTCCACTTTGTGGCATTTTGTGGCATCATTCGATCAATCGAATAGGCTACTGCCATTTTATGGCATCATTCGGTCAATCGAATAGGCTTCTGCCAGTATTCTGCCTTGTTCGATCGATCGACCAAACTCAGGCTGAGGCTAATTTTTACTTTGAATTTGTTACATGCTTTTTCATGGATTTAGTTACCAAATTTTAACATGGATAACTTTACAATTTGGCTTGGGATAAAATCATCGTAGGGGTATATTACATGATTTCTACTTGATCTTTACCCGAGCCTTTCTTTGATGTTTTCTTCTTCCGTTTCTTTGACGATCTTTTCTTTCGTTTCGTTTGAATGAACTTCTCATGCTTATCGCAACCTCAATCTGAACTCCAAACTTCACACATAGATTAAATACATATTTGTTATCATCAAAATGAAGATCGAAGCTTGAGAGAAACTCTTAAGCCAACAAAACCGAGTCAATTGAGACAAACCGGTTTAAATGAAGAAAACCAAATAAATAAACCGATTTAACTTAAGTTTCAGGTCGGGTTTAAGGGGTAACGTGGGTCGGGTTAAAAAACTTGATGATTCTGGATCTTAAGTGGAGGATCCGAATTCAACCCGTTTGGATAGATGAAGCAGTTCAGGTTTAGGACTAAATGGATCTGGATTTCTTAGAAAAAGAATCTGGATCTGACCCGAAACTAAACCCACTTCTCTTCCCCACTTAGAAGCGGTTCAACCGAACCCTAACTCCCTGTAAACTGATCTCTTAAGCAGTTCAGGTTTAGGACTATATATATATTTCTTAAGCATGCATCAGACTCTAAGTGCATCTACTGATCTCAAACAGGAAGGAAAACAAAATTCTTTCTGAAGAACAGTAGACATACATCCAAATCAGCATGTTAGTTCTTCATGTAAACACGAACATTACATGATTTGCATGAACAATGCACATAAATCATAAAACAGAACCACTAAAGTGAATTCAGAAGCAAATTCAAAGAAGGGTCTCAATGATTCAAGCATGAATGGCTCTGATACCAATTGATGGAATTTCTAAAGCAGGAATTAAACCCAAAACCAAGATCATTCATGTTAAATCATCAAGAACAATAAGAATGGAAGCGTACCTGATTCCATCGCTCAAATTCTGGAGACGGGTTGGACTTTCAAGTCAACACGCGAGCCCGTACAAACGCACAATGAGAGATGGGGATTTCAGAGGCGAGGAACTTAGCGCGTGACTCGGGGACCATAACCCTCTTTATATAGAGAAAACCAAAGATTGGTAAATTACCATTTCGCCTATCATGAAATTGTAATATTACCACTATGGTATCTGTGCATATATAATTATTCCCATAATTATGAAATGATACATGACATTATAATAAACTTTATTAGATCACCTTTAATTGGCCAATCAAATTGATAACGTAACCACATGCCAATAGATAAATGTTGGACCATAATAAATTATTAAATAAATAATCTAACAATTGGATGTCTGATTCCACCATGAGCACATTAAAACTTAGGGAAGCTGTAATTGTTAAAGCATAAATGATTGCCAAAGCTTCACAATAGAGAGCATTTTCAGCATAAAATAATTATATGAAGCATATAAATAATTTCCAACATTGTTTCTAACTACAATACTTGCTCCACCATCCTGAGAAGAAGCAAAAGAGCCATCATAATTTATCTTAATACAATTCAAAGCATGTGGCTGCCAAAGAGGGGTAATGGTATTCTGAAGATGATTTGCCTTATAACCATAGTTAATTTTAAACCGTCCCGAAAAATTAAGGATTTTATTCACATCATTGAAAGTAGTAGGTTTCGATTCTCCATGCAATACAGAATTCCTAAAATACCACATATACCAAAGGGTGTTAGCAACAATGGTTGAGGGCCCCAAATCCATTGAAGGATGAGAGACCAGCAGCAACCAGCTACCGGAACACCATGAACTTCTAGATGTAAAATCATAGCTGAGCTTAGAACTAAGAGAGGACCAAATATCAGAAGCAAAAGGGCAATTGAAGAATAAATGATCAATTGATTCTTCAGGAAAATCACATAAGACACATTGCTTCTAATCAACAATACCCATTTTAAAAAGCCTCAATCTAGTAGGCAAATGACCATGAAAAAACTTCCAAAGAAATTTTTTTACCTTTGGAGATACAAGAAGTTTTCAAATTCTAGCCCAATTATGATTTACATCATTAGAAGTAAGGTACTGGCACTTCAGAAACATGTAAGCAGAGGAAGAAGAAACCTTAGTAGAATTCTCATTAATCCATATGTAGGTATCATCATAGGCATCTTTAGGCAACCGCAACCCCTCAATGGCATTCCACAAATCTTTATTACAAACAGTATTACCAATGAAAGCCGACCAAGCATTATCATGCATTAAATGATGCACATGAGTGATGACATTAAGTAAATTGATGATAAGAAAAGTAGGCTTAAGAGCTAAGGGAAGATCTATAATCTATTTATCATTTAAGATGGAAGTTTGTGCACCAGATCCAATTAGCTTATTGAAGCCAAGCTTTAAAGAGTTAAAAGCTTTCATGAAAAGTTTCCATGCCCAAGAGGCATTATGGCAAGAGTTAGAGGAAAAAGTAATGGGCTGATACTTACCTTTAACAAGTTGAACCCAAAGAGAAGAATTATTGTTTAGATAAGCTTGGATTCTTTTTGCTTGTAAGGCTAAACTTTTATCTCCATAAAAAAATTCTAATTTTGCTTTCAATTGCATCTGAAGTTTGATGGTTAAACCAGGTAACAAAAAGTGAGTGAACAGGAATGAAGTTAAGGACAATGTTGATTAGAACAAGTATGTCAGCTTGAGATAGGAAGTTGGTTTCCCGGGTGTCAATTTTAGAATCAATATGATTAAGAATATAATCGTTAGTATTAGGAGGAGGTCTCCTAGGAGATATCATAGTGTTAAGGTATTTAAAAGAAAATTTACCAGGTTTCATATTAAGAGTAAAAATAATGGAATTCCTCACAGCATTAGGAGTATGCTTGGGAAAGTATATCTCAGATTTAGAAGGATTAATTTTTTGACCAGCAAGGGCTTCATATCTTTAGAAAATATATTTGAAGGAGGATAAGCTTTTAGCATTTGATTTGAAGATTAAAATTAAGTCATCAGTAAACATAAGATGAGAAATGGAGAGAGATTTTAGATTAAATGGAGAAAACTTTTTATTTGCAACCAATTATATCATTCTCAATTGCATCATTCCTTGGTCTTGACTACATCATTCATGAACCCCCAAGGATATAGTGTCATGATATTTTATTATTTTTAAATGTATTTAAAAATACTGACTAGAATTCTGAGATCGGCAGTACCACTTAGCATCCTAATGAAAAAATTAATGATAGCTTAATGATAGGATATAATTGAAACAAATCAAAAGTAAGAAACCCATATTTGTTGGAAATAAAAAGCTCGAATAGATTTGAGAAGATTCTCAAAGGCGGGATATATTATGTAGATAACCATTTAAACCTTATTTAAAAAGGTATGATGAGGTGATATTTTTTAAATTTTTTATTTATTGAGGGATGTTTGCTCCACGTTAACGTCCAAACGACAAAGATTAAACATTTATCTTAATCTTAGTTTTGATGATAACAAACTTGGAACTAACATTTCATTAAGAAATAATTTCATATTTCAAGTCGAGTTGCGTGCGACGTCCGCGATCAAAAGATCAACACGATATCGGAAAATCAAAAGGACGTTAATTGGTCGGCACTCGGAAGTCAACGATAAGTTAGAGTCTAGGTTTAGGGTGTTTAGATTGATTGTAAATCCTATAAATGATGATGATGTAACCTGAAACTAGGACCTGAAACTCGATAATTGAAAATTCAACATGAACCTGAATATTGATCAAAGGTCGACCGATCAACAATCGATCGAACAACCCAACGGCTCTTTTTTTAGTTGTTTCAATTCGTTGAACCCGGGCCCCCTCTCTATATCTGCCAATTTTAACCTATTCTAAGCCTTCCTATTGACTTATCATTACACTTGAGACATATTTTGACACCCACAAACTTTTATTGAGCAATTCCTTTGGTGAAACCCTAATTTGAGCCTAGAAACCTTGGTAGTGACTTTGAGGTTGCATCAATCCCCCACCCCCACCCCTCTTCTTGTGTGGTCATTTTACTCATTCACCTCATAAATAAACTATATAATTGAAACAAATTAAAATTTGGAGTACGTATTAGTACAAATAAATTATTGGGATAGATTTGATAAATTCTCATGTTTGTTTCATAGGATAAATGAGATAGGATAAGTGATAAATTTATATTCATTATTTTTTTTAGTGCATGTATTAGAAAAAAATAAAATTAATATTGTATTTGATATACACTTTATTTTTTAATTTTTTTTTTATCTAATACTCTCTTGTTTAATATCCCATTATATTATATTCTATTTACTAAAGCAAACATACCACTAAAAGTAGGGATTGGGATATACTTAGTTATTAAGCATATTTTTCTGAATACTTTTACTTTGTTTTTGTATTGAATTTTACACCCTTCGGGACCCATGGTGCTGGTCATAAAAAATTTAAAGGACTTTATCGAAAAAGAATTTTTATTTTCTTTTGTAATCCTAAAACACATTTCAAAGAAGATTAAAAGAATAAAAGAGAAGTGATTTATACCCATTAACCTCTTTTATGTGATTTTATCTCATATATAATTTATTTATAATTCTTATGTTTATTTATAATTTATAATTTCATTTACCTCTTTAAATGAATTAATCTTACTCTCTCATTAAAATCAGAAGTCAAAATTAATTCCATAAGTCAAATAGTCATTTAATTATACACATGTACCATGTGAGATTATTTAATTAAAATAGTCTATTAGATAACATCAATCAAGTTATAATTTCTCTTTTGATTGACAATATCAATAGATAAAAAATAATATTATCTTATTTACTTAACATTATCAATAGATAAAAAATATCATTACCTTATTTGATTATTATAAGGAATAAAAAAAATGACCAAAATAATTTGTATTGTAATTTATTCTAATTAATGACAATATAATAAAAATATGTATTGATGTAAAACAATTTTTTAATTTTAAATAAAAATTATTATTTACTTATTTTTCTATAAAAATTAATTGAATTTCATAAAATAATTATAATTAAAATATTATTTAATAAAAATATAATAAGTATTTATTTAATATATGTAATTATTTAAATTAATTTAATAAATTATTTATATTCTTATATACTATTATAAATATTAAAAGCAATATTGAAAAAACATAAGGAATTTATGAGAAATATTATTTTTTAGTTTGAGGTAAAAAATAATATTCTCTATCTACGAGGAAAAAGTGTTCCTTATTTGTTTCTTATGACCTACCTCTTTATTGTCAAAAAATTGCAACCAAATAAGAGAATAGATGAGTCTTAAGGAATATTATTTCATTTCTCATATATTTCATCTAATCAAATATCATCTTAGAGCATGTTTGCTTCATGGGATAAAAGTGATTAAGATAAGTAATGTATTTCAATCCATTGTTTGTTTAGTGTTTGGATTAGAAGAAAACGAGATAAGAAAACTATAAAATTGATATTACCTGCGCATACCAAATAATAAAATCATATCTAATTCTCTTTTTATATCTTATTCAATCTAATCCAATGAAGCAAACATACCACCTGGTATGTTTGCTTCATTGGATAAGATATGATTGGATTGGATAAGAAATAAGGGAGGATTGTATATGAATATTTTAAATCTGGTGTAGATCGAACATGTAACCTCGGTCCTAAATCTATCTTTGGCGGAAATTCGATTTCGACATAAGTACCTAAAGGTGGTTCACGATCCTAAGAGATAGCTACCGACTAGCTAACGTTGGCTAAAGAAAGCGCCGAAACACTCTTCTCTCGAATAGTCGTCAACCAGGCAACGACGTCTAAAGCAAAGCATCCCTAAGCGCCATACTCGACTCTAAAAGCGTTTGCCAACTAGATGACGTCAACACCTGCTAAACACTTAGCTCACAACAAGCAAAATGACAAGGCTAAGATACACTAACCTCACCTACCTCGGCAATTCAACTCAGCACGTGCACGCGTACTAATCCAAAGTCTGAAGCTCGATCGAGATCAAGTACTCAACACATGCAAAGAGCTCGACAGACAAAAAGAGGTCGACACACTATTAGAGCTCGACACGAAGTCCTCAAACTCCAACCAAGCTCGGGGGACTATGGACTGGACTAGCTCTCTAAGCATGGTCAGACCGAGCCTGGAAGCACCCCTACTCATAAACCATACTTAGATCGAACCACAACTACAACTTAGCCTCGGGGTTCCACATGGCCAAATAAGGATATCAACATCCTACATTTATCACTAGAGACTCGACAATAATAAGCCCATGATCTAGGAAATAACAATCGACCCATTTAGGGCATATCCTCGCGGAATTTCAAGAGATATCCTCAGCGAGTACCGAAACCTACCTCATAAAATATACATGATATATTGTTGGCTTTAAGTTTTCAACCTTAGCCTTAATATCGGTTTTGATGGTTTTGATGATAACAAACATGAGACTAATGATTTCATTGAGAATATATTTCAGGTTCCATATCAATTAGCGTTCGATGTTCTCGATCGAAAAAATTGGAGAAATCAGAAATCGGAAGGACATTGATTGTCGCGCTCAGGTTCGTCATGGAAAGTTTCTCGAAGATCGACGTGTGCGCCAAAGTCACATTGGACAGGCTCAAAGTTCACATGAGAGCTCTCCAAGATGATGCGCGTTGAAAGCCGGAACACGAAAACGAAGCGTGGTAGAAATCAGCTAAAAAATAAACTCAGCCTAAGTTCGATCGACCGGTCGGTCGATCGAATAGGGTAAGAAATGGGCAGTAGCCCTAGCGGTCGACCGATCGGTCGACCGGACTAAGGCTAGCTGCAAACGCAGCTTGTGTCGGTCGACCAAAAATGAAATTGCAAGTTTCTTACGTCGGGCGGTCAATCGGGCGATTGACTGACCAAAGCCCAAAATGGGCAATAAGGTAGGCGGTCGACCAACCTGCGGATACTCGAGATGCGAGATCGAGTCGATCGATCGATGGGTCGACCGAAGGTCGGGAATGAACAGTGGCGTCTGGCGGTCGACCTGTCGGTCGACCGACCATAGATAAAAGAGAAGCAGTCGAAAGATCGGTCGACCGACCATTCGACTAGCGGTCTGCAATGGATAGTTTTCTATCCGTTGAGTAGTCGTTTCTTCAGCAGGGTATAAATACACCCTCATATACTTCATTTAACTTCTTTCCTAATTTCTACAGATTTTATTGAGCATTTAAGAAGGGATTTAAGCATTCCAAAGAAAAATTAAAGCACGCTCTGCTACTTTCGTGAACACCTTCTTGCGCACACTCTACTCCTCAACTCGAAAATTGACTCGAGTTATTCCCTCGGCGAGTTGGAGGTTCAAAGGCTGTGAAAGGAACATTTACTATTGGTTTTATATTAAGCTCTTTTCAATTGTAATTTTATTCTTATTTTAACTATTTTATATGTGCGTGTGAAGACCAAGTATTTGGTCTTGTGGGTATAAGTGGTTACCTGATGTTAGGTGTAAAATCACTTTTGTAAACTTAGTGTTTACTAGGATTAGTTTTGTTATCCCTTAGGGTTGAGGTGGAAGAAGACTCTCAATAAGAAGGCGGTGACTTCCGGGTGTGGAAGTGCCTTAGGTCGAGAGAGTGTCTCTTCGGTGAAAAGTCCTCCTGTGTAAGAGAAACGTAAATTAATCTAGTAAAACTAGTTTGGAAATCCTAAGCGGAGGTGCTTAGGTAGTGGAGTAGGCATTGGGGCCGAACCACTATAAATCTTGTGTTTGCATTGTTTCATTTTGTTGTGCTTTAATTGCTTAATCATTTATAAGCTTCCACATCTAATCGCATTCAATTATAAATTGCCTAACTAATCTGAGAATCGGATTTAAAGTGAATTTAGGCTAATCGAATTAGTAAATATACTATTCACCCTCCCTCTAGTGTCGCCATTTCGCTAACAATTGGTATCAGAGAGAGTTTGTAGATTGAGATTTCACCATCCATTCTACACCTTGTCTCGATCTTGAAATGACTCTAGAGTCGGTAGCGTCTTCACCCCCTAGGTTCGATGCCTCTAACTTTGGTCTATGGAAATCTAGGATGTAGACATTTCTAAAGACTCAAGATTTAGGTGTATTTAACATGATAAAGATAAAATATGTTGAACCTAAGGAAAATATGGATGCATGGACCCAAGAACAAATTAGCATGTTTGAGTTAAATGCCAAAGCAAAAAATTGCTTATATTGTTCTTTGGAAAATAATATATTTGAAAAAATCATGCATTGTACTTCGGCATATGATATTTGGGGTACCTTGAATATGCTTTATGATTATGCTAAAAGTGAGGAACTTGTTACTCTAAATGAAGGAGATTATGACAATTGTCATACTCCTATATCTAATGAAGTTTTTGAAGCTTTTAGTGTTTATGGCCATAGAAGTACAAAGAGTCGAAAAAGGAAGGTAGTGTGTCATGCATGCTAAGAGAAAGGGCATGTTAGGAAGAATTGTCCTACCTTGATGAACAAAGCAAGGAAGAGGTCAAGTGCTTCCACCTCCACCTCTCACATATTTGAAGCACCCTCTAGTAATGACTATGAAGCTACCTCAAAAGTTTGCCTCATGAGTACCAATGATGAGGTATACTCTCTCCCTTCTAGTCATAATAATGAAAATGTTAGTACTAGCTCTTCTAATTCTCATGATATGCAATATGATGAGTTAGTAAGCGAATATAAGATAATGTACACTTTGCTTACTAAAAAGGATAAGGAAAATAAGATGCTAAAGAAAGAAAATATAATGCTTAATTCTCATGTGCATGAATTAAAGCTAGAAAATGAGAAATTAAAGTCTAACTCATTTGATTTATGTCATGATAGATTGAATTTTGAGCTTAAGGACCTAAAGCTTGAAAATGAAAATTTAAAATTTGAAAATTCAAAAATAGTAAGTGAGAACAATATATTGAAATCTCAACTATATGTCATGCATAAGTCAATTGAAGTTTTGAAAGATAAGATTTTGGTTTTGAACAATGAAGTACATAATTTGAGAAACTCAACTTCCTTCAAGAAAAATGGAAAGAAAAATGTTTCCTTCAAAAATACTTATGATCATCATAAATCTCATGCTATGCATTCTACTGCAAAATCACATTCTATGCATCCTAATGCAAAATCTCATGTTAGGCATTGCACTTTTGAACCTCAAATTCAAAAGAAAAATATTTCACTTAAGAATGCTCATGACCATCATCCTTTTCATGTCAAGCATTCAAAGGATAAATCTCATATTCATAACAAAAATAAAAAGAAATTTAATGGATATTGTGTTTGTTGTGGTGTATTTGGGCATGTTATTTATGATTGCGCATTAAAGAAAAATCCAAGTGTTGCTAGGACACTTTGGATTCCTAAGTCCTCTAACCCCCAAGGACCCAAAGCCATTTGGGTACCAAAGATCTCATGCTCTTTTGTAGGGGGAGGAACCACACAAGGGTAAAAAAATTGAAGGATTGAAATTGACCTTGGATCTTAATGAGAAATCTCCAAGAGGTTGCAACTTCAAATCACCTTGATGCCTTAGGTAAAGTTGACATCAAAACTATTTCGGTATCATCTCCTATATCCTTTTACTTTATCTAAGTTGGAATTATGATACATGTTTAAAATTGATTGATTTTTTCCCCGCTCTTAATATATTTCAAAAATGTTTTTGATTTTTGATTTCCCGGTCTCTTTGGAGACCCCGGTGGCCTGTAATGGGCCTAAGCGACCTTGCGGTTCTAAATCGTAGGCCAATTGTGGCTTTTGGTTTTCAACCAATAGGAAGGGTTGGAGATCATATTTTTCATTTATTACTCTTGTGATCTCTTAAAATTCGTTTTGGTATGTCTCGATTTTATTTTAAAACGAATTTGAAGCTATTTAGCAAAGTAAATTTTGATATCGATAATTGATCCATCTCTTTGCTACTTAGTTCAATAACTTGCTATCCTACATTTGGTATCCTAACATTGCTTGCAAGTTATGATAAAAATGGAAGACTAATAACTAGGAAGAAAAAAGATTAGTTTGGCCAAGTTTTCAAGTATAAGGTATAACTTTGATAAATTCAAAATCTTAGTATTATACCTCATTAATGTTTAAGCTTAAAATATGTCTCTATACTCATGATTAGATTTGCATGTTAACATACTTAAATTCTCATGAGTAGGCAGAATATTAGCACTAGCAAATTTCATTAAATGAAACTTGCTCTAGGTTGATACTTGTTATTAGAGACATTTCTTTAAGACCAAACTAGTTAAACTTGTTTAGGGACCTTATTTTTCAAATAGTTCACATCTTAAGATCTCTTAGATTTATTTAGATATCATGAAAACTCATTTAAAATAAATCTTTACTATCTAGCATAGCTTAAGGTTTTAAAATGAAACTTTGCATTAAACCTTGCTATGTAGTATGTTAACTTGCTAGTAGTCATATTATTTCATTATGATACTAATGAAATCTACTTGCAAGTTAAAAAAATTTGAAAGACTATGCTATCTAAAAGAAAATGAAAATGAAAATGAAAAGTTGGGCAAATTTTCAAGAAATAAGGTATGAATTTAATTTTGCAAAAATCTTTATAAAATAATTGAATACTCATGCTTAAATGATTTCTCTATGCTCATGATTGATTATCCATGATAAATATTTGAATCTTCATGAGTAAATTTTTTTTTGTTAACTTAGCTCAATTTCATGATATCTTGATTGAATGAAATTTGAACTAGGTTAAAATTCTTCTTTAGAGACTTCATGTTAAGTTAAACTTGAAATGAAATTAAATTTCTAAAAATAAGGTATGAATTTAACTTTACAAAAATCTGAGTATGATGATTGAATATTAATGCTTTAATGATATCTCTATATACTCATGATTGATTTTGCATGATAAATGTTTGAATTTTCATGAGTAAGAAAATTTGGATAACTTAGGCAATTTTATGATATCTTGATTGAATGAAACTTGCTCTAGGTTAAAACTTATATTAGAGACCTCATTTTGAGTAAACATCAAACAAACATGTTTAGACACACATGATATGACTCTAGGTGTTCACTCTTGAAAATTCATGTGTAGATGAAAATGTGATAACTAGATCACATTAGTGGACTTAAGCTTAAAAGGTTTGATCCAAGTCAACAAATTGACTTGGACACTTGATTTTAAGTCCAAACTTCGATCATAAACATATTTAGAAATAGGTATGATATGTTTTCATGCATTTAGAGTGAAAAATTCATATGGATATGGATAAAATGACATAGAGGTTGATTCATGTTTACCTCTCTTTGAACTATGTTGACCCAAGTCAACAAGTTGACTTAAAGGTCTCATTTTCAATCAATATTTGTGGAACATGTTTAGATTTACTCATGTTAGGTATTCATAGATTTAAATTTAAAAAATCATGAGTAAATGTTAAGATTGAAACTTAGCCAGTTTCATTAAAACTAGTTTAGTTTTGAATGAAACCATGCTAGGTTGATATCTTGACTTAAGGATATAATTTTCATCTCAAACTTGACATACACTCTTTACATGACCATTATGTGGTATCATAAAAGTTTGAATGAAAACTAAGCATTCTTTGAAAATAACTGAAAAATTATGGAATTGCCATTTGTTCAATAATTGATATCACCAATTTCAATTATTTCTAGGAAAATATAGAAAAATCATTTTTAGATGATTCTTGAAACTACACATTCACTGAAAAAACTAGTTTTATCAGTAAAAATTTCAAAAAGTTTTATCAAGAATCTAATTTATAATGAAATTTTGAAGTTGGATTTTGAAAACACAAAGTATCCTTATATGAAATATCAATCTTTCTGATACTTTGATTTTTCTTCGAAAACTTCATATAGAAACTCATGTACACCATTTGGATTCCATTTCTAATATCATTCACACAATTTCATGAGTAAAATCATTTTTAGGAATGATTTTGATATTTTGGATGATAGCTAGGATTCATTTATTTATTTAGAAACAATATAGGATGAAAAATGAACTTAGAAAATTCATTTTGAGTTCAATCATGATACATGCTTTTCAAATGACCATTTAATACTTGGTATCAAATTTTTATCCAAAAATTGGTACCAAAGCTTTTCATCAAAAATACGATGTTGTATAGATTTAAAAGTTTGATTTTTTTTCAAATATTGAAGTATAGGTTGACCTAAGTCAACAAAGTAACTTAAAAAATCTCATATAAAGTCCAAACTTAATTCATAGACTTGTATTATCTCATGTTTGATGTCTAGATGCCTAAATATGAGAAAACATGAGTAGATAGCAAAACTTGAGACTTAGCACCTTCATGTTTTCATGCTTATTTCATATGAAAATGTGCTAAGTTTATATTTAGATCAAATGACATTAGTTTCACTTCAAACTTAATACATAAGTTAAATGACTATATCTTTGTATTTTGAAAGCTTGAATGAAATTTAAAAATATCATGAAAAAGAAACAATATTCATTTTGAGAACATACATGACTTATCTTGAATTAAAAAATTTAGCTTTAAATATATCATGTATGATTTTGTTTCATATTAATCATTTTTTTCCATCCCTTGGTTGAGATTTTCATGTTTCATGAAAAATCTTTAGAGTCTCAACTTCATGAAAAAATATTTGTTTTTCATCCCTTTGACAAAATTGACCTTTCTTTGCCCTTTTTGATTGATGTCAAAAGGGGGAGAAATATGGAGAAATGTATAGTCATAAGGGGGAGAAATGTATAGTTAAAATGGAGAGAAAAATATAGGTAAAGGGGCGGAAAATATAGGAAATTCATGCATATAGATAGGGGGAGAAATCCCTTAGTTGATATTCTTGTGTTTTAATGTATATATATTTTCTTAAGGATGTTTGTCATCATCAAAAAGGGGGAGATTGTTGGCTTTAGGTTTTTAACCTTAGCCTTAATCTCGGTTTTGATGGTTTTGATGATAACAAACATGAGACTAATGATTTCATTGAGAATATATTTCAGATTCCATATCAATTAGCATTCGATGTCCTCGATCGGAAAAATTGGAGAAATCGGAAATCGGAAGGACATTGATCGTCGCGCTCGGGTTCGTCGTGGAAAGTTTCTCGAAGATCGACGTGTGCGCCAAAGTCACATTGGACGAGCTCAAAGTTCACATGAGAGATCTCTAAGATGATGCGCGTTGAAATCCGGAACCCAGAAACGAAGCGTGGAAAAAATCGGCTGAAAAATAAACTCCTTCTAAGTTCAGTCGACCGGTCGATCGACTGAATAAGGTAAGAAATAGGTAGTAGCCCTTGCGGTCGACCGATCGGTCGATCGAATTGAGGCTAGATGCAGACGCAGCTTGCGCCAGTCGACCGATCGGTCGACTGAAAGTGAAATTGTAAGTTTCTTGCGTCGGGCGGTCGACCAGGCGGTCGATCGACCAAAGCCCAAAATGGGCAGTAAGGTAGGCGGTCGACCGACCTGCGGATACCCGAGACGCCAGATCGAGTCGGTCGACCGATGGGTCGACTGAAGGTTGGGAATGAATAGTGGCATCTGGCGGTCGACCCGTTGGTCGACCGACCACAGAGAAAAGAGAAGCGGTCGAAAGATCGGTCGACCGACCATTCGATCGACGATCTGCAATAGATAGTTTTCTATCCGTTGAGTAGTCGTTTCTTCAGCAGGGTATAAATACACCATCATATACTTCATTTAACTTATTCCCTGATTTCTACATATTTTATTGGGCATTTAAGAAGGGATTTAAGCCTTCCAAAGAAAAATTGAAGCACGCTCTGCTACTTCCGCGAACACCTTCTTGCGCACACTCTGCTCCTCAACTCGAAAATTCCCTCGGTGAGTTGGACGTTCTAAGGCTGTGAAAGGAGCATTTACTATTGGTTTTATATTAAGCTCTTTTCAATTGTAATTTTATTATTATTTTAACTATATTATCTGTGCGTGTGAAGACCAAGTGTTTGGTCTTGTGGGTACAAGTGGTTACCTGGTGTTAGGTGTAAAGCCACTTTTGTAAACTTAGTATTTACTAGAATTAGTTTAGTTGTCCCTTAGGATTGAGGTGGAAGAGGACTCTCGATAAGAAGACGATGACTTCCGGGTGTGGAAGTGCCTTAGGTTGAGAGTGCGTCTCTTCGGTGAAAAGTCATTGCGTGTAAGGGAAACATAAATTAATCTAGTAAAACTAGTTTGAAAATCCTAAGTGGGGTGCTTAAGTAGTGGAGTAGGCATTTGGGCTGAACCACTATAAATCTTGTGTTTGCATTATTTCATTTTGTTGTGTTTTAATTGCTTAATCATTTATAAGCTTCCACATCTAATCGCATTCAATTGTAAATTGCTTAACTAATCTGAGAATCGGATTTAAAGTGAATTTAGGTTAATCGAATTAGTAAATATACTATTCACTCCCCCTCTAGTGTCGTCATTTCGCTAACACATACAACAAGGTATTCTCTCTCTTCCAATTCCATATACACCATTTGAAATTCCTTCTCACTTGAACGTCAGAGTGTCTTTGCAGGTCACCACTAGAGCAACACTGAACTAGGAGACGCATAGACTTGCAGCACCCTAAACTTCAGGCGAGACATATAATGTAATTAATCCTAAGCTTTATGCATCGATAACATGGCATACTTGTCTCTCAATTATATTGAAAATATCTTTCTTAAAAAAATCTACATTGTAGGTTGGTGAGCTACTTGCACGGTGGAGGTTGCACATGGGGCCATAGTTATGCGTGGGTGAGGACTGTAGTTGTGTGGGTGGGGCCGAGGTTCGAGGATAGCAATACGTGACAATATGAGCAGAAGGATGAAACAACTCAAAAAAAAATGTTGGAAGAGAAAAAAGAACTAGAAATGAGAATAAAAAATTGATTGAGTTTAATAATTTTAGTTATTAATTTTTCAATTATTTTAAAAAATATAATAATAATAATTTAAATAATTAATTTAAAAAGGAAAGAATAATAATATTATGTTTAATTAGGGGTAGGGATGTCAACGGGGCGGGGCGGGTACGAGGGGTGCCTACCCACTACCCGCCCTGCGAAATAAACGGGTACCCGCTACCCGTTTATTCCCCGCGGATATTAAAAATGGGTACCCATTTAATTATCCGCGGGGGGACGGATACCCACGGGGTATTGACGAGTACCCATGACAGTTTTAAAAAATGTAAACTTTGACATTTTGATAAGAATTTTAAATATAAACTCTCTTCAAATAAACACACAATATTTTGATAACAACTTCAAATATAAACAATTAAACACACTTCAATGGGTAGGTAGTGGATAATGGGTATTGACTATTGAATTAGGTTAGGAACTTAGGATTTTTTAGTATATGTATTGAGGGTAAAATAGTAATTTATTAATTCTCATGGGTAATGGGTACCCGCGGGTACAGGTACTATGATACCCTTACCCACCCCATTTAATAAACGAGTATGAAAAATTATCTGCGGGTAGAAAACTACCCCTCATACCCGTCATAAACGGGTAAATACCCGCGGGTACCCGCCTAAATGAGTTTTTTTGCCATCCCTAATTAGGGGGCAATTATGATATTTCCCCTATATAAATAAAAAAATTTAAATGAAAAAGTAATTGTGGAAATCACTTTATATCTTTTGCCCATATTTATAGTGTTCATTGTTGAGTGAAATCCCACACTAGAAGGGGGGTTAAATAGTATTGGGTTACTTTACTAATATATTTCAATTCTCTTTTTACCAATTTTAATTTCAACCAAATGCAAGTGCAACTAAGTAATGTTCGTTAGTGAGAATGATACACAATTAAAAACAAACACACAAGACAATGCTAACACTTGAAAATATAGTGGTTCGGTCAACCGCCTACTCCACTACCTTGGCTCCACACCAAAGATTTCTAACCAACTACTTTATAGATTTTGTGTTTCCCTTTGAATACAACCGAGGACTCTATTCTCAACCATTTGAGAACTCCTCACACTACTAGAAAAATGGGCATCAGCAACGGCTGATGCCGTTGCTGAGCCGTAGCTGAAGAGCATCAGCAACGGCCGAGCCGTTGCAACGGAGTCGTGGCAGAAAATCGCGTTGCTGATAACTTAGCAACGGATCAGCAACGGCCGCTCGGGCCGTTGCTAACAATATTATCAGCAACGGTTTTGCCACGGACACGGAGCCATTGCTGATAACATTAATAGCAACGGCCGCTGAGTCCGTAGCAACGCCGTTAGTAAAATCCCACCACTAAGCCGTTGCTGTAGGTCATCAGCAACGGCTTTCGATACACTTTTAGCAACGACTTTCCCACGGATGGCCGTGGGAAAGCCGTTGCTGATGATGTGAACCTGGTAACGAAAAAATTTTAAATTCCAAATTTCCATTGATACATTGATACATTATCTGATACATAACTCACACACCCATACACTCATACACACATTCATTCACACATCACAAACACACCAAGATATACATCAAAACAATTATATTTATATTGATAATTATCCACGATAGTATAAAAACAATTCAAATGCAAAATTGAAGTATCAATATCTCAGTAACAAAGTCAATATAAATTAAACAAGTTCAATATCTCAGTAACAAAGTCAATATAAAAAAAATCTCACGATGATGATGGAGGATGGCCTGGATCATATAGCGGGGTCTGGAGTGCTTGAGTGTACACCGGCGTGGACTGACTCGAGGACGATGGAATAGATGATGCCGAAGAGATGTCTGTTTCGGGATGACCTGATATGTTGCGTAGCATAGCTTGTATATTCGCCATCATCTGACTCTGGCGCTCCATCATCTCAGTCTGACGCGTGACCGTGTCCTCTAGAGTCCTTATTATGCTACTATGATCATAACTGGATCTAGAGGTGGACGGCCGCTCACCAGCGACCGGAGGGGTCGGTGCCCCAAGTGGCCCTAGTACGGCTCGCGCATGACCACTATTTGCAAAGCCATATACGCGGCCATGGTCCCAGCCACCTGCGGCTTCGACCCACGTTGTTGTGTCAAAGTCCTCGGGGGTACCCCCGCGCTGCACCACCGTCTGGCTGTAGGTCTCCTACTCGAGTTTGATATTTTGTTTAATATTTATCATAAAACTTAAATTATAAATATATAATGAATAATTTAAACAAATATATAGTTACCATAATGTATGCAGCGCGGTTGTCGATGTACTCCCCCGTCCCATGTGCTTGACGGTGAGTCCGCTCAAACACCGCCATCGGGGAGGGTCGCTAGACACTCCCGTCATCCGACACCGTCGTCTACATTTACAAAATAAATACATTAATTAGTACACATAGTGGCAAATAAAATATATAATTAAAAGATATACTTACCATACGGTTCGCGTGCACTGCAAATGCAACAGAACCGCCGGTGTGACGCGTTGCTCCCCCCGACATGCGATTTCTAGCCGCATTCCGAGAAACCTCCTGCCATCGATCTATCGACCATATTCCCACGAGCTGGTCCCATATATCCGGAGTAATCCAATCGGGGCCGTATCCCCGAGTCTCCGCGATGTTAGTGGTCCCAGCTCGGGCCATCGCTTGGGACCAAGCCTGCCCTAGCTGCCCGTTGTACCTTGCCCGGGAAATAGCCTCCCAGGCAGCGTAAATGAAGGGCCTTTGGTCATCGGCCCATGTATAGCAAGCCTGCAAAATAATAATATCAGTACCAATATTAATCATCATGTATGTAAAAAAAATAATAATACGTGCCTCAAACTCGCGCCATAACATGTCGACGTGCTCGCTAGGCACGCGAGACCACGTAGGCCATGCCCCGTGCATGTATCGTCGAATAGTAGAAGAAATGCTCCTCGGCACTTCTTCTTGCTCGAACCTGCACAACAAAAATAAATTTTAATATTATATTATGATATAATGAATTTGTAATGATTCATAATTCATGATATATTACCGCTCCCCAATCACGCTAATCAATCTACGTGACTCTGTGGCTGGTGGAGGCTGCCACCTGTTTGGCCCGTGTGGCCGTCTGCGTCTGGATGTACTAGCCTCGGCAGTATCATCGGCATGAGGATCAGCAATAGGAGGATCAGCAGCATGAGTAAGTGCTGGAGTCTCACCGATCGGAGACTCTGAAGCTCTCCTGCGTCGATAACCACGACCAGACATATCTGTCGAACAGACATATAATCAAATTATTGTATAAATAGTAGAGATATATTTAATAAAATATATACTTTACAATTATTCCTCATCATCTGAATAATAGTCTTCGAATTCTTCCTCTTCTTCCTCTTCTTCCTCTTCTTCAACTTCTTCATCTCCAGCTTCCTCAATTTCATGATCATCATCATCAGCATATTCAACTTCTAATTGAATTGACGTTGTGTCTGCATCCTCGAGTATTGGAATAATACGATCTACAGTAGGAGGATCATCTTCTTGATAGAAACCATGTGTCATATCAGGTATCAGCTCATTTTCTCCTACTATCGGATCATTTTTTCATCTACCTTTTGTCTTACAGACTACACGCCAATCTGCTCTATCTTTATTTCGAGCCGGATACTTCGCGTAATATACTTGTTCGGCTTGTGATGCCAATATAAAAGGCTCATTTGCTGCCAATTTCAATTTGTAATTAACCTCAACAAGTTTGTATTTTGGATGAACTTTCATGCCCCTTTCTGTTGTATCGAACCAATGACATCTAAGTAGGATCACTGATTTTAAGCCGAAGTAGTGCAACTCTATCACTTCTTCCACCAGTCCATAAAAATCCATATCACATTCAACATAGGTTGTCCCTTTCACGTAGACCCCAGCATTCATCGTCTTCTTTGTAAATGAATATTCAACCGTGTGAAATTTATACCCATTAACAAAATATCCGCTATAGCACGACACAAGTCGCGACGGTCCACTAACAAACTCAAATATTCTTTCATCTATTTCAGCTCTGTGATCTTTGCTGTAAGTCTGAATCCAAGTAGGGAAATCACGATTCCGTAATCTCTCCAATTCTTGATCGTTGTGAATAGAGTATTTTTGCACCATCTCAATGTCAAATGTTATTTATATTGTACTAAGTACTTATTTTAACCGTTAACTTCATTCTAAATTTCGGCAGCATCTCCCTACAGTTCTCCGAATACGCATATCATCTGGGCGCGTATTGGAGAACAAGAGAGATGTTGCCGAAATTTAGAATAATTAGTTAAGAGTTAAAATAAAAACGTAAGTGCAGTACAAATAACTATATTCCCAAATTATCCAATCAGGGACAATTCAAGAATTATACATCGTATAAAAGATCATCTACTTCTTTTACACGAACATACAATCCCCGAACGGATCTAAGGTTTTGCTAAATCATATCCGACTCGTCGATGCGTACGTGAAACATATGAACTCGTCAGATGTATGATTATTTTCTAAATGTTTCGAGATAGTTCGAGTCCATATTGGACGATTTCGGCGCGTGTCCGAAGTGGACGATTCCGGTGCGCGTCCGAAGTGGACGATTCCGGAGCGCGTTCGAATTGGATGATTCCGACGCGCGTCCGAAGTGGACGATTTCGGCGCGCGTCCGAAGTGGACAATTCCGAAATTAATCTAAACCCTAATAATTAATCTAACATATTAAACAATTAATCTAAATAATTAATTAACAATTAATTAACAATTAAAAACCAATAAAAACAATTAAAAAACAATTAATCTACAAATTCTAGCGCCGGAGTCAGGTGGACTCCGACGCCGGCGTACAGTGGCTGGACACACTGTCCGGCCACTGTACAAGGTCCGGCGGTGGCCATCGGCCGACCGCCGCCGGCCGAAACCCTACTTTTAGGGTTTCGGTGGATTTCCGGCCGACCGCAACGGGAAGAGACAGCCGACCGGCGAGGTATACCTCAAAATGTCGACAGTAGCGGGAGGAGGAAGAGGCGTCGTCGGCGTCGACGTCGGCAGCGGCGGCGACAGGCGGGAGCAGGAGGCGGCGGCGGCAGCAGCGGGAGGAAGAAGGGTCGGACGCGACTGCGTGCCCTATATAAACTTATCAGCAACGGCTCACTCGCTCGTTAGAAAGCCGTTGCTAATAAGTTATCATCAGCAACGACTCACTTGTCCGTTAGAAAGCTGTTGCTGATAATTAATTCATCAGCAACGGCTCGCATGTCCGTTAGAAAGCCGTTGCGGATAATTAAAATAATCCGCAATGGCTCGCGTGTCCGTTAGAACGCCGTTGCAGATACAACATATCTGGAATGGCTCGGGCGGCCGTAAGAATGCCGTTGCAAATAACAACGACTTGAGCGGCCGTTGCTGATAGCTGTTGCTGAAGACTCATTTTCTAGTAGTGTCAAACCTATTCACCTAGGCAAAACATAATTTTACAAAGTAAACCCTAAGTGTTTACACTAGCACACCTAGCAAGCTAACCAATGAAAATAAGTTTAAACAACACTTAAAATTATAATGAAAAGAGCTAAGAAGTAGACCAAGATCAAGAACTCTTTTCCAAGCCTTCAAAGCCTTCAATTCGCCAAGTCGTTGAGCTCGAATCGAAGCCCGAGTTGAGGGAAGATGAGCACTTGAGACGACGTTGATTGGAGAAGCGAGCGCAAGCAATCAATCTCTAGAAGACACAAATCTCTCTTCTTTAACCTTGTATTAGATGTTGAGAGGCTTTAAAGAAGTTAGGTGAGGGGTATTTATAACCCCTCAACCGAACGGCTCTTCAACGGGCATTTTTTCGCCCGTTGGATGCCGTTCGATCGCTTGCCGGTCGATCGATCGACCACCCAGCGATCACTGGCTTTTTTGCTTCTACCACTTTGTTCGGTCGACCGGAGGGTCGATCGAATGAGTCATGTTTTAGCTCCTCTGCTATCTGGTCGATTGATCGGTCGACCGAAGTAGGTATTGCCAATTTTTGGCCTCGGTCGGTCGACCGAAGCAGCCACTGCCATTTTTTGGCCTTGTTTGGTCGATCGCCCGGTCGACCGAAATAGCCACTGGCAATTTTTGCTTCTGTTCGATCGATCGACCGGTCAACCGAAGTGGCTAGTGCCATTTTTCTGCCTTGTTCGATCGATCGAACTTAGGCTGAGGTTGATTTTTACTTTATCTTTGTTACATGTTTTTTCATGGATTTAGTTACCAAGTTTTAACTTGGATAACTTTACAACTAAGCTTGGGATGAGATCCTAGGGGTATATTATAAGATTTTTACTCAACCTACATCCGAGCCTTTCTTGACATTCTTTCCTTTCGTTTCTTCGAGCGAAGTTCGTCGAAGTTCGCATGCTAATCACAACCTCAACCTGAACTCAAAACTTCACACATAGATTAAATACTTGTTTGTTATCATCAAAATGAAGATCGAAGCCCAAGGGAAACCCTTAAGCCAACATTCATATCTTTATGTTAATAGAGAAGTTAAGAACAAGCAGTAGATGATATGTGTTAAGGTACTAATTTGCCCATCACGTTTACTACAAAGAGCTTATTTGCCCATCACATTTAGGTATTATTTGGTCGACACAACTTCCTGCAAAAAATTGTACTTTTCAAGAAGTAACCAAAACGACTCTTATTTGGTTGACACACTTCTTGCATTTTGTAGAAAATACAATTTCCTCAGCAAGTGTAACTTTCTGCAAAATACAAGAAGTAATTTATCCAGGAGGACCTAGATAAGTTGCATTTCCTACATTGTAATTGAAAAAAAGTCAATATTAGCATCACATTTGCATTTAATACAAAATTTTTAATTTATATTGTCAACGTTATGAGATTAAATAATCTTTGAATTTTTCACATATTTATTTTATTTTATTTATAATAAAATAAGTACATTTTTATATTAATTATAAATAAAAATTATTATATATATATATATATATATATATATATATATATATACTGACCATATAAATTAAAATATTAATTTATAAAAAGAAGAATATATTGATCATTTCATATGTACTTTTTAGGAAGTACTCAAATCAATTAAACATATTATACGTGAGAAGTTACACTTCATATGGATTAACTTTTTATCAACCAAATATTTTTTAGGTATTTTCTGTAAAATACACGTGGAAAATTAATTCATGAAAATTATAATTTTTTGTAGAAAATTACTTCCCATGTCAATCAAACGAGACCTTACTACAATTGTCCATCATGTTTACTATAAAAGTTTATTTGACATCCATGTTTTTTTTTTGCTCAAAATTGCCATTTTTTTTTTTAAAAATCATTGCTATATTGCCCCTGATATTGGAACGACATAAAGAATCCGTTAACGAAACTGACGTGTCATCTGCCAAAGTATTATTTTGCTCCCCGTTTATTTGGCGACTCTATTTTATTCGTCATATTTTTTGTTAAATAAAAATATTTATATATATATAGTAATGAAAGAGAGTTCAAAATTATTTAGTTAAATATTATTTTTATTATTGATGCTGAGGTGACATACGATGTGTGAAATTTTAACTAAAAATATTCTCATGTCGTCGTGAGATTCACATTCCACTAATTTAGCATCACATCGGCGTCGCTACCCAATCGTCTCTACGTCGACAGAGAAGTTAAGAACAAGCACTAGACAGTACGTGTTATTATTATATATATTTGGTGCTATTAATAGATGAAAATGAATTACTTCTGTACGTAATTTCCTCTCTCCTTTATTCTTCCTATCTCTTCGACTTCTAGTAATTATCCGGTCCGAAACTTTGCGCTGACAAAGACAGCACACTCAGCACTCAGCACTCAGCACTCAGCACTCAGCCATTTGGTGGAGTGGTGGACGATGTCGAGATGCGCCGAGACAGGTAGACGATGCGGGTAAGTAAAAATGCAGAGGACGATGTGGACCCCAAAATAATACAAAGACTAGAACGGCAAACAAATTTATAACATATAATAATCCAAAATAAAATTATTTACTCCCCGTTGCAGTGTTGCTGTTTCCTCTTCTCCCGGATCCCCATTTCCTCACCTGCTTTTTACTCATCGATTTGAGGTTCCACCTCCATCCCGATCTCGAGCTTCTCCTCAGCAACCGATGTGGGCGACGAGTTCCCTGAATCCCGTTGGCGGCGTCGGCGCCGTCGACCCCTCGTCCCTCATCGCCGGTGGGGACGCCCGCGGCCGCCGCCGGGGAAGGCCGAGCCTCCGCGGCGCTGCCCTGTTGCTCCGCCGGGCCGGCAATCGGCGCGTGATGCGTGAGCCGTCGATGCTGGTGCGGGAGGCCGCCGCGGAGCAGCTGGAGGAGCGGCAGAGCGACTGGGCCTACTCGCGGCCCGTTGTCTTCCTCGACACCCTCTGGAACTTGGCGTTCGTGGCGGCGGCGGCTGGGATCCTGGTGCTGAGCCGGGAGGAGAAGCCATCGATGCCGCTGCGGCTGTGGATTTGTGGGTACGCCCTCCAGTGCGTGCTCCACATCGTCTGTGTCTGCATTCAATACCAGCGGAGGAATCTGCTGAGGGGAGCGGCGCGAGGCGGCCAGGAACAGGGTAGTTGGATAGCGAGTTCTCCTAGTGATATGGTAGAAGCCAGGGGTTATGATGATGATCAGGGTCAGGATGAGGAAACGAGCAGGTAAGGGAATCCGATTCCCTAGTCAAACTCATCTGCAATTCTTCTCTCTCATGCTACTTTTGTGTAGGATTTGATTCTATATTGACATGAGAATTCCGATGGTTGTCTGTTGCCACTGAAGTAAGGCCGCTACTTTCAATTGTGGAATCTGAATAACATTATGGTAGAAAAACTAGAACGGGAGGTTCTGTTTCTCGCAATCTGTTTTTTAATCAACCTCAAAAGCTCAATCTCTATCCCTTATCAGTCGGTGAAAGGGGCATTTTTCCTTGAAATTATACTACCACATCAGATTCATGAACTCGAGTAGTTGCTTCTTTACTTCAACTTCCGTCACCTAGGTTGTGAAATAGCAACTTCTTTGTGGTCCAATGCCTAAAACCCAATTACCCAGGACGTGTATGGAAAAGCCTAAATCTCAATTGAAATTGTTACCTTAGCAACGTAGCTTTATTCCATTTCTTCCCTATTTTCAATTCTCACTATCTTTTCTTACATCATGTATGGTGTTACATACCCTCTTTATTTGTGCCTAATGCTTGCTTCATCTTTTTATACTGAATTTTAGACTTCTATTTAAATTATCAATTCAAATTTTAATTATGGAAGAACAAGCATGCCATTTATGTTTAGGTTTCAGAATAAGGGGTCAAACTCCTTTTTTCTTACTGCAAGAATCCAAGATGGAGGCTTCCGTGAGTGTGAATCGCATGACATGGAGGAAAAATTATTACAGTAAAGAAAATATTTCTGGTGATTATTTGGCAATGCATACAGTTTCTTCAAATTAGAACTTAACATTTTCATCAGCATATCGCTCAAATGGCAAACCTCACCACTTGTATGCTTTATCAAGGATATTTATATGACATTGATTCAGCATATATGATTCTTTTGCTTATATGCTTCTCCTTCGATTTCGAATTTTCATTATTGTTTTTGGCTGATACTGAATTTTGTTGATTTGATTGGTTGATCCTGCTGATTTTGATTCTAATTATACAGTCAATCCATATCTGATTCAACAAACCTTGATCCTGCATTCCTGATGCAAAAATCTGCAGTTAACTTAAAAAACAATTTCTAGATTTGCTAATGAAACTCTGACCTATGTCTTCTGCTGGGCCTCTGGATGGAGTTGCTTTTTCTTTTGCTCTTTAATAAAGTCATAATTTTGATCATATGCTAGTGGGATTTTTTTTCCCTATATTCTTGGTGTTTTCTAATATTGTTTTTTGATCACCTTTTTTGTAGTGTCGCAAAGTATCTGGAGTCTGCAAACACTATGTTCTCATTTATATGGTGGATCATTGGATTCTACTGGGTATCAGTTGGAGGACAAGCCCTTACAAGTGATGCACCACAATTATACTGGTTGTTCCCTAGATATGTTTCTGAATAATTGGATCATAATGCACACATACCTTTTCTTATATTTTCTTTCTTGACCTGTTTTTCAGGCTTTGCATAGTGTTCCTCGCATTTGATGTGTTCTTTGTGGTTTTTTGTGTTGCTCTGGCATGCATCATTGGCATTGCTGTTTGCTGTTGCCTACCGTGTATCATTGCGATTCTTTATGCTGTTGCAGATCAGGTATCACACAATGTTAAAACTTTTGCATCAAAAATAGCATGCTTCCAGTATAGATTGGAATCTGGTATAGGTTTCCTTAAATATAACAGTTATTGTATTATGATCAACACGTCTGTTTCTACTCACATGACATAACAGAATATTATCTTCTAATGAAATACGTAAAACCACTGTTTATATCCTAGATACCAAGAGAAGATGGCTAGGGAATGTTATCGTGAATACTTCTTTTTAAGTTGCATATTTCTATTACACTGTTTACAAATTTTTCTTGCAGATTTGACCTAGATCATTAGATTATTATGTAATTGACTCTGTTACTCTTTTACCCAAGTTGTTGTACTATCAATTATTTAGAGGAGCTTTTTTTTCGTCTAAAGCTTTGTAGTTTTACTCCATGAATTGAAATTGGATATTGCTTGCTCAGACTCATTTTGGAGTTGTATACAGAAAATTGATTAGTTTGCATGTCTGAATTGATTGTATATTCTCTATTTTCCTTTAAATATAGACCACTAGTTATCAGACTTCTGTTATAGTATAATTGCATACAAGCCATAACAACAGAATGAATATTTGCTTCCTTTTCCCCTATAATCTTGAATTAGTTGGACTTTCTGGAATATTTTACTGAATCTGAAATTCAGGATATATTTTATTTATATCATTTTTTGAATAAATTAATGTCTTGATCTTCAAAGTGGATGTTCCTTTTTGCAAAGCTTGTGCACTTCTTTGATGTATAGGGTTCCAGCAGTTTAGGTTGTTACCTACTTAGTAGTGTGATGTGTGTATGTTTTATGGAGCAAAGTTTGCTAATAAAAATGATTATTGGCTATTTTCGTAATAGAATAACTTACATTCTGCTGGTGTTGACAATAAATATCCTAGAGCTTACATTACCTTTGTGTTTGTAAATTTGTTATTGTAGTTTCTTTTCTTGCTAAATGTTTTGAATGGCATAATTCTGTTATGTTAAATTGTTTTATGTTTATTTCTCCTCTAAAGCAAGAGGGTGCATCTGATGAAGATATCCGTCAACTTCCCAAATACAAATTCAGAAGGATTGGAAATTCTGAAGAACTTTCTAGTGAAGCACAAACTGTAGGTGGAATTATGACCGAGTGTGGTAGTGATCCACCAATTGAGCATGTTCTATCAGCAGAGGATGCAGTACGCTCTCTTTTTTTGACTGTTTATTGGTGTTCATCTTGGTTTTTGCATAAATTGATTTCAACTGGTATAAATTCTTAAAAGAAGTTAAAAACTAGCTGATATTGCTCCCATACTTCTTTCCTTTTTCCCTCTTCATGCCATTTTTCCTTTGAAATCCAAACAAAGCTACAATTATTGTTTACAGTCCTAATTTTGTTGGACTTCACTAGCTGGCTACAAAGCAAAGAGATAAAATTTCTATAAACAGAAATTTGTACTTTGGCCTCAAAAGGCTAGATGGTTTGAGAAATTTGGATTTGTATGGTTGCACCTCTGATTCCTTGAAATAAATTCCAAGACTATGCCTCATTACTTAATATTATATCTATATATTGAAGTGAATAGATGCAAAATCAACACTTATATACTACATTGGCTATGTTGCTTGCCTTATCAAAAGAAAAAAAAAGCTGTTTTTTTTCAAAAAACTTTGTTCGTTGTTTGTTTTTCTTCTTCCTTCTTTCTTACCTCTCTTTCTCCTCATTCAATCCCTACTCTTTCTTTTTCCTTCTTTACTTTCTCCCTTCTCTTTCTATTCTCATTTTCTCCCTCAATAATTCTCTTCCTCTCTTTCTCTCCCTATTTTTTTGAAAAAAATATAAAAATAATGATGGTGTGTGATGGAGAAGAGGAAAATAAAAATAAGTGTTTTTTTAAAACAATTTTTAGGAGAAAGGAAAAAGAAGAGAGAAAGTGTTATTAGAGTTGAGAGATTATCTAATCCTAAGCCTAGAAAAAATAGAGAAGGGAGCAGCAGAAATCTAGCAGTATTTTGTGACACTATAGTGGTAATGTACAATACAGTAGCAGTACTGTTGAGGCACTATAGCAGTACCGTGCAACTAGCAGTATTTAGTTGCAACACTGTAGTAGAGGCAGAAGAGAAGAGAGAAAAAACAGTGGTGGCTAGGGTTTTACTCAAAGCAGAAAATGTTTTAAAAGGTAAAAGGGAGGAAGCAAAAGAAAAGGAAAGAAGAGAAGAAGGAAAAGAGAAGGAAAGCTTACATATGTTATCACCCCACCACCAACATGTTTAGGACTGCGACGTGGGAGTGGGGTACACAAGAGAGATGATGACAATGATTGCTCTAGGTGGAATTAGGATGTTGTTTAAACTTTGATACCATGTGTGAAGGTGAAAGAGAAGATAAAACTCTCATTCATATATTATTAACCCAGCTAGAGGAGGAAAAGTATCATATGTTTAAGGAACAAGATATCAAACGTAGAGCAACTAAATAACAAGAACTCTTATCCCATTGAGCCTACAATAGGTCTTGTCAATCATTTCTACAACATCACCAATTGTTTCCCTTACCTTCTCCAAATTTGATAGAGAACTTAGAAATCTCAAAGTCTAGGATACTATGGTTTTGAGATTTCTTTCATGCCCTCTTGGCTAAGCAAGAACAAGTGGCCATTGAGCCTTCAATAGATTTGCTAATCTATTCTACAATATCACCAATTGATTCCTTCAATTCGGTCCTTGTGTCTCTAGTGCTAGTGTTGCCACATTCTCTAAGAAGAAAGATAACGTACAAGTGTACTAAATCATCAGTTGCACCACTAGTGGAGAGTGTCAAATCCTAGCTTGGTGTAATAAGTCAGAATTTGAAGACATGCAGTTATCATAGGAGGAACTAAAACTACTCAATCCTTACCTCTGAAAAATCATGTGAGCTTAGTATTCACAGGTAAAATTTATTCAAGTTGGGAAGAGAGTGGGAATCAAGGCTCAAGCCTGAGTTTGGTCCAACAAGTCTACCAATTAGTGAGCCACCCTTTGCTCCATTCTGGCTTGATAACTACATCACTTGATGAAGGGCACTCTTTCCCAAGTACTTATGGCTACCGGTCATCACCACTTGAGTACCTCTCACCAATTACTATTAATGCATTACACATATCTAGAGCAACCACATTGTAGTAACTCATGACCAAGCTTAGTCCTAATGATTGATCTACGGCTGCATCAACTTGATCAAATACAATTTATTTTATTTTGGTCATGTCTTTCTAGTGGTTCGAATTATAAAGGCTCCTTAGGGTTTCCAGCCGCCCTCTGGAATCTAAACACTTGTGTTGGCTACCTTTAAACTTAATGAAGAATAGATGTGGGTTTCCCCTTTACAAATTTAGTATCTTCCCCCTTGGGTGATAAATCTAAGAGTACTAGTGGTGTGAAGTCCCAATGGATGGTGTGGAGCTATCATTCCTTCTGCTTGATATACCTTAGTTTTGTTGATATCCATACTCTCATGGCAATGCGTAAAACCCTTAAGAAAGGTTGGGATGTACTATATGTTTTTTATCTTTAAACACATGCACTGATTTATTTCAAATTTTAATGAAATATCTCTTTCGAAGGAAGAGATTAATCTTTTCTCTAGACCCACAAAGAAATTTGGCCGCTCACTAACTCAAAACCCATCTATTTCTGGGACATTACTATTAAAATCTAATAAATCATATTAGCATATTGGAATAAGTTAAATAAACTGAAATGGTAAGTTGGGTGGATTTCTACACTACATTACTAGTACTTAATATGGTCCCTTAGATCAAAAGTCTTGATTTGATGATTTTGTGACAACTGGTATGAATGACAGATACAGTTACCAATTTTAACAATTGAGTTTCTTTGTTCCTAATCCAACACCCAAATTCTGTCACTAACAAATCACCTATATTATACTAATTTGATATTGTGAAGTCAGCCATCCGAAGAATTAGATATACCTTATTTGCAATTCCACCCTTCTTTTAGAAGAAATAATGACCAAATTAAGCATTTTTCCCTCCTATGTTCTTTGATTTGACCAGCATCATGAGATTGATTAAAATACTATGGCCAAATTTGGATTATGTGATGTCTTTCACAAATTAAGTTAATTGGATTCGTGAACAATTTTTTTGTTCTATGAAAAGTTCGTTAAATGCATTAAAGTATCAGTTTTATTATCTTAATAGCACACTGTTAACTTAGATTACATGGATTCAGTGTGCACAAGTCAGTTGCATTCTTCATGAATTGGGTTCCTATACAATTTGTTGTTCTGTAAAAATAGTTTATCCAAGTGTCAGTTCTATTATCTTAAATTCAAAGTTAAAAGAGCACTGTTAACTTATGTGAAATGGATTTAGTGTGTACAAGGAAGTTGCCTTCTTCATGAATTTTACTTAATGTTATATGCTAGAAATATCCGTGTAGATTTTATTAGCTAGAATTTTTAGGATTTTCTTTATCTTCAACCTAGGTTATCATGTTTGAATATGGGATCTATACATAGTAATTCATGTAAAGTCTAGCATCATTAATAGAGTTCATCTCATTTTAGCTGTCTTAACCACACATTTATCATGCAGCATATGCAGTAAAGTCTAATCTAGTTATCTTTTATTGTTGTCTCAAATGATTGTATCCTTTTATAACAAGCATGGTTATGCTTTATTTTTGAGAATACATTGTCTGCTCATGTTGATATGTGGAAGAAAAAAACATTTTGAACTGTTTATTCTGAATCATTTTCCCCTTTTCTTCGGTTCTAATTATGTTACCCATCTCTTGTGAGCTTGGGAAATCCATATGGAGGACAGTTGACTTATGAGTGATTATAATAATGTAAATTACGTTCCCATAAACTGTACCAACAAAAGAGTATCCTATATATGCAGGAGTGCTGCATCTGCCTCTCTCCTTATGATGATGGGATGGAGCTACGGGAACTTCCTTGCAGACACCATTTCCACTGTGCATGCATAGATAAATGGCTATACATCAATGCCACTTGCCCCTTGTGCAAGTACAATATTACAAGGAACAGCAATCAAGGACGCGAGGAGGTTTAGAAGGTACTTGGTTTCTAAATTGCTTAAATTGACTTCTCTAGGTGTCTCTTAATCCTTTGCCTTTTTTACTTTTGCAAGGCAAAGACATCCATTCCTCCTGTTCTAGCGAGTACTAGAATCAAATGAGCATGCTGTTGTAGATTTAAAATTGTATATTACTGTTTAGTCAAAAATTGTATCTCCACAACCTATGATTTCACTTAATGTATGTATGTATGTGATTATACATTGTACCTAGGAATAAATACAGGAAAAGGGAAGATGAGTGTGATTGTGTTGGAAGTAATAAAGAACTGTTTTGAGTCCAACTTATGGAGCGAATAGAAATTGCTGTGTTTGATAGAAAATTGAATGGAAGAAATCTCGAGCTCCAAATTTATTTGATGCATCATCTCAAATACTTTCTACAGATTCAGCTGTGTACTTTCTACAGATTCAGCTGTGTAATGAGAAACTGGAGGGAAAAATCTTTACAGAGGAAATGAAAAGGAAAAGTTATCAAGTCGAAGATAGGCCTTCGCTCTTTATACTGTACTAATTCAAAAATTATAATTTTATCAAAACACCCTTATTTACTCATATGACTTAACTACTTACAACACACCATTTATTGTAATTTCTATTACAAATTGAAACACCAGTGGATTTCTTTCCCGTGTTCATCCTCGCGTTCCTTTGAACACACCCCACCCCCCCCAAAGTTGGTAGAGTGGAGAGCTGGTTCTTCATTCCCAATTTGGAGGTCAAATATTTGTGTTGTGCTGCTGGTAAGGCTTTAGTCAATATAGCACTTATTTGCTTGCGGTTGGGAACATACAGTGGCATAACTTGCTTCGCCTGGTACCTTTCACGAACGAAATAACAGTCCACCTCCAAATGTTTGGTTCGATCATGAAAGACTGGGTTCTCGGTAATGTGTATTGCACTATGAGAATCGCAGAATATCTGCATAGTTTCCCTACAATCAAAACCAATCTCATTTAAGGTGTTTTTGGTCCAAATCAGTTCGGTTGTCGCACTGGATAGAGTCCTAAGCTTGCTTTCTGCACTTGACCTACTTACTGTATGTTGTTTCTTACATTTACAAATCACTGTTGAGCTTCCCATTTTCACCAGGTATCTAGAAATGGATCTCCTTGATAGAGCACAAGTCCCCCAATCTGCATTAGAGAAGACTGATACTAATATGTCAGTGTTCGAAGCATAGAATAGACCCAAATTCACTGTTCCCTTCAAGTACTTAAGTAGTCTTATTGCTGATTGGCAATAGCCAACAGTTGGGTTCTGAACATGTTGACTTAGTTGATGTACGTTGTATATGATGTCAGGTCTTGTGACAGTCATGTACAATAGCTTACCTATGAGAGCTCTGTAAGCTATGTGGTCACTGAAACTTTCTCCTTGTTTCATTTCTTCTTTTCCTTTCTTGTCATTTAGAGCCATTGGTGTTGTCTTTGGTTTGCAGTCCAATAGTCTCATTTATGCCAATAGATCAATGATATATTTGCGCTAGCTTATGTACAATCCATCGTCTGATCTATGCACTTCCAGGCCTAAGAAGTAGGTCAATTGTCCTAAATCCTTTATCCTGAATTGGTTGTCTAAATAGATTTTGAGTTTATCTATGCCTTCAACATCTGAACCAGTTAAGATAATGTCATCCACATAGACCAAAACCATTGCAACTTTTCCTTCATTCTTCTTGATGAACAAGCAAGGGTCACAATAGCTCTGCTTGTAACCTTGCTCTTTTATGCTGGTTGACAGTTTAGAGAACCACTGTCGACCAGCCTGTTTGAGCCCATACAAGGACTTATTCAACTTGCACACATATTCCCTTTTGTGGTTATACCCAGGTGGCAAATCCATGTACACTTTCTCCTCCAAATCCCCATGGAGGTAAGCATTATTCACATCAAGTTGATATAATGCCCATTTTGATGTTGCAGCCACTACTAGTATTAATTTTACTGTGCCTAACTTTGACACTAGAGCAAAAGTGTCTTGGTAATCTATTCATTCCACTTGGGTGTACTCTTTTGCCACAAGTCTAGATTTATACCTGTCCACATTTCTATCTTGTTTGTGTTTTATTTTATACACCCATTTACATCCAATTGGATGCTTCCCGGGAGGTAATTTACAGACAGTCCATGTTTTATTGCTTTCTAGAGCATCAATTTCCTCTTGCATTGATTTTTTCCAAATGAGATTATTTACTGCCTCTGTGTGACTCCTTGGTTCTTATGAATGTCAATGGATGCTAAAAAGCCTTTGTAACCAGAAGCTACATTCTGTAAGTTCATGTATCTTAGCATGGAATGTAGAGAGGTTTTCCTTTCAGTACCACTGGTGTTTGTATTCATTATTGAATTACAAATGTAATCTTGATATTTCACTGGTCTTTTGATTTCTCTTTTCCCTTCTCTACCTTGAGGTGGTATTTCGATTCTATCTTTGTTATTGTCATTCTTTGACATTTCTTGTGAACTCACACTTTTAGTTTCTTCTTGTTCTTCACTCACCATTGTCCCTTGGTATTTTTGTGACATCTTCCCTTAGAATGCATTCACGGTTGGTATGGTTCATGTCATCCTCACTTATAAGTAGAGGATAAATTGTCTTGTGCATACTTCCCTTCCTAAAAGGAAATATGTGTTCTGCAAATTTAACATCCCTTGGGATGAATATTTTTTGGTCTCCAACTCATACAATTTGTATCCCTTCTTTCCAAAAGGATAACCTATAAAAACTGCCTCTTTGCCTCTAGCATCGAATTTTGACCTATTTTGTCTTAAGGTGCTAGCAAAGCACAAACAACCAAAGACTCTCAAGTGGTTTAATTTGGGTAACTTGTTGTATATTACCTCAAAAGGATTTTTGTTCTCCAACTTACTGTTAAGCATCTTGTTGATTAAGTAGGTGGCAGTTTGTAAACATTCCCCCCATAGTTCTGGTGGCCATTGTGCCTGAAATTTGAGGCATCGGGCAACCTCCAAGAGGTGCTTGTGTTTTCTTTCCACCATAATATTTTGCTGTGGTGTCTCAACACAAGAGCTGTGATGGATGATTCCATGCTCTTTGAGGTAGGAATTCACACTATGGTTGAAGAATTCAGACCCATTATCTGTTCTGATAGTTTTGATCTTAACATCATACTGATTTTTCAACATTTTCATGAAATCAATCAAAATGTTGGGTAGTTGACTTTTATGAGAAAACAAGAATGTCCAAGTTGCTCTAGAATAGTCATCAACAATTGTACGGAAGTATGCACAATTATCATGAGTTTTTACTCTGTGTGGACGCTACACATCACAATAAATTATCTCAAAACAGTAACTTGATTTATTCATGCTGAGTTTAAATGGTAATCCACTAAACTTTGCAATAGGGCAGATGTTGCATGTCAAATTAGTACTACATTTCAGTTCAGGTATCAATCCTGATAACAATCTCATTTTATCAAAAGGAATGTGGCCTAACCTCAAATGCCATAAGGCTTTTTCATCTAAAACAGTGTTCATAACTCTTCTATAAGAACTTCTGCTGCTGCAACTCTGATTATCCTCCTTCAAGTAGTAGAGTCCATTCCTCTCTTCATCACTCCCTACTATTCTCCTCGAGGTTAAGTCCTGAATTTGAAAGTTAGAATGATTAAAAATAATGCAACAATTCAACAATTTGGTTAATATGCTTACTGACAGCAGATTAAATTGGAAATCTGGTACTGACAATGCATTGTCAAGTTTGATGTGATCATTAACATAAGCTGTTCCTGTACCTCTTATGGCTATTGTAGCCCCATTAGGTAAGGATATTTTATCATTGTCTGAGGTTCTTACCACATTTTCTAGTTCCACATTGTGAGATGCTATGTGGTCTGCAGAACCACTATCCAAAACCAAAAACTTTTCTTATTTTGATAATTGAATTACTTACATACTTATCAGCCATATTCACCATTGCTGATGTATTCTTGCTGTTGAATAAGCTGAGTAAGGTGTTGTACCATCTCTCTGTAAAACCACCATGATCTTCATCCTTTCGCACACCTGAACTTTCTCCTTTATCTCTCTCATTTTCATTCACTGCATTGTTCACATTTCTTTCACCAATTTGGTTAGAAAATTTCTGCTTGCCTTTGTAGTTTGGATTGTTCGGAGGGTAACCATGTAACTTGTAGCAGTTGTCCCGAGTGTGCTTTGCCCTTTTGCAATAGTCACAGAACTTTCTGTTGGTATGCTGATCACTCGGTTTCCTGACATTATTTAGTGCAACACTCTCAACAGTTCCTTGGCTTTGGATCCTAATTTTCCTCTAGGATTCCTCCTGCTCTAGGAATGAGTATGCCTGCTTCAGATTTGGCAGGGGTTTCATGAGAAGGATTTGACCCCTTACCCCAACATAGCACTCGTTGAGACCCATCAGGAATTGGGTCATGCGATCCTTTGTTAGATACTCCCTGCCATCAATACAAGTGCACCTTAGACTCTCCACCGCATCCGGTTCGTCCCAGAGGGACTTCAACTTGGTGTAGTATGCAGTTATTGATAGATTAGCCTGCCTAGTATTGTTAATCTGCACCTATAACTCGAAAATTTTCGGTTCATTACTCTTGCCGAAGCGATCTTCCAAGTCAATTCACATTTCGGCGGCTGTTTTAGCATATAGGATGCTTGAGATCAGCTCCTGTGAGATCGAGTGGATAATCCAAGATCTCACTAGGTCATTGCATCTTTTCCACACTCGAGATTTGGGGCTATCTGACTCAGGCACGCTAATCGTACCGTCGATAAACCCTAATTTATTTTTCGTTGATAGTGAAATCAGCATCGATTCACGCCAAGGGAGATAGTTTTCGTGGCCATTCAACTTGGCGAAAACTAGAACAGTACCTGCAGCATCGCTCGGATGGATGATAAATGGATCATCCTTGTATACAAACTCCTCAATGGCCGAATTTGCCTTGGTGCTGTTCCTTGATTATGCAATGACGGATCTCGCAGACTGAGATCTGCAATTTCTGGCCATATATGACTCAATTTGGGCGTCTTGAGAAAGCGATCAGATCACTGGTCGACCCGCTCTGGTACCATGATAGAAAATTGAATGGAAGAAATCTCGAGTATTTGATGCATCATCTCAAATACATTCTACAGATTCAGCTTGTGTAATGAGAAAGAAGTTTAAACCAGAGGGAAAAACCTTTACAGAGGAAATGAAAAGGAAAAGTTATCGAGTCAAAGACAGGTCTTCGCTCTTTATACTGTACTAATTCAAAAATTATAATTTTACCAAAACACCCTTATTTACTCGTATGACTTAACTACTTACAACACACCCTTTATTGTAATTTCTATTACAAAATGAAACACCAGTCGATTTCTTTCCCCGTTCATCCTCGCGTTCCTTTGAAGCTGATATACTATCAGTGTTCAATTGAGCTAGATTTTTACTATGATTGAGCATGTTTTGATCTAGTTATAAAATTTCCAATAGTTGATATTGTGGCTCTTTCTTCTCTCGTAATGGATTAGATTTTTCTTTTATATATGATTGAACACTATCGAATATAATGAGTTGTGGGTCTAGAAAATCTTTCATATAGTTTCCTTGTTTCTTTCCCTTGAAAAATAGCTTGTATTAATTTCACAAGAAAAGAAATGGTACAAGGCAAGATTAAGGAAAGAAAAGAAGACAAAGGGAAGAGATGGAAAAAAGAAAGAGAGAACAATCGAAGCAGCAAACATTAGCGGGTGGAGGATTTTTCGGAAAGAGTCTTGCATGAAGGGCTTATGTTAAATATTCTGCTGATATATGGGGGACCGAATGGTTTTTGTTGCCTAGGCTTATTTGTATTTTGTATTCTCTCAGGGACTTGAGAGTTTTTCATGTTAAGGGGAACAAATTGAACCTAAGGATATGCTTGCTTCAGAGCAAAATGTTTTTTGAAAAATAACTTTTTTGTTTTTTGATGTTGAGTAGTATGTAAAAACCCGGTCAACCAGTATATTTTTTATACTTTTTTTGGTCGAAGTGAAAAAGACTATACATTTGGGAAAAATGAGTTTTTTCCTTTGAGAAAAGAAAGTTATCTTCCAAAGACAAGAAGCTAGGTTGTTTGATTAGAAAACTAAGTTTATTTTTATGATTTTGATTTCACTAAAATCAAAATTACTTAGGAACATGTGCCTGGTTAGGTATTTTTGTGAAACCAAATCGAACACCAAAAGATGAGTTTAAGTGAAACTAGTTTTCTTAAGAAAAATTTTTCATAAGAAAAATAAAAATGCTAGTGCCAAAACTAGAGGTGAGAAAAAAAACAAATTTTTCTGAATTGAATCGGTTTTTTTGATTAACCGAACCAAATCGAATTGGTTTTTTTGGTTAACCGAACCGAATCGATTTTTTTGGTTAATCGAAAAAGCAATTTTTTTCAATTTCGATTTATGTTTTTGAAAAAATTAGTTTTGGGTTTCAGGTTCGATCCGCGATGTAAAAAATCTATCGGTTTCGGTTAACCGATCGGTTCAATATAATTTATTAATTTTTAATAATATATATAATAATGATTTATAAATTAAAAAATAAAAAAAAATAATTGAATGATTTATAAATTAAAAAAAATTAAAAAAAAATAACTATTAATATAATTATTAATTTTTACGGCACATTATCTTGGCTCAAGTGGTTTCATTTTTTTTCTTTTTTGTTTTCAGTGGGAATTCAATATTTGTTTGAATTTTTCTCCACATGTGATTCGTATAATATTACTATGTTTGTAGGTTAAAAGAATTTATTGATTAATAAAAAAATATCGGTTAATCGAATCGAAAAAATTAAAATTGAATTGACGGTTAACCGAAGTTAATGGACTAATTTGCGGTTAATGATTTTGAAAAACCGAAACTAGTGGACCGATTAATAGAATTGTTAATGGATCGATTAATCAGTCCTTGCTCACCCCAAGCCAAAATATCATTTCTTATGATTTCGAGATTGTTGATTTAGATATTAAAATATAGTGACAAACTTATAATAATAAATATTTTTATAAAATCTATTAATTTATAAATAAATCAAACTACATCCAATTTATAAAAATAAAAATAAAAAAATATTATTTTTAACCCAAACTATTTTTTTTAAATTGATAAATTAATTAAATCTCCGTACCTAAATATTAAAATAGCTCAATTTCTTTAAAGATAATTTAACCAAAACTTATTTTAGACTAACTCTTTTTTTGAATATTTATAATTTTTATTAATTGATTTTACATCTAATTGAGCAAAAGACAATAAAATATTAATTAATTTGATATTTTAAAAGAACAGTCTTTTGCGGTGAATCGGCTAGTCAACCTTGAAATGTTGGAATAGGTCTGCCACCGTTTTAGTACAGTTCAAGGTGCACTGGGTAATAAACCACGGTTCTTGAAACCCTACCTATATGCATCAAAAGGAACTTGAGATTGCAAATCATGACAAACCAATGTTGGGTTTGAATGGATCTTAATCTTGTTGATATTTCTCTTTAAGATCTCTGGAATTCATTTTTGATATAATGTTATAATTTTCTTTAAAAACAATCTTTCTTACCACTAGCCAAGGTTGAGATACCATTGGAAATCCACCTTGACAATATAGTATGCTTGACTTTTTTATAATGGTCATTTCAAAGTGTTACCAAGTACTTAGGGGCGGTAGAAATAGGCACGGTATGATAGCTCGGCACGAGCATGACACGATAATTGCGGGCCGGCCCGGCCCGTTTGGCCAGCTAAGTATTTGAAAAATTAATTTCAAATATAATTTAATGTTTGTTTAGTGCTTTAAAATTGGATGTGAAGTTAATCCATGGAGTTTTTCATGTGAAATATCATATTTGATACTTATTTAGTATCTCAAATATTTCAAATTAATTTTTTATTATAAATTTTTAATAATTTTTAATTGATAAACGGACTTGCGGGCCGTGTCGAACGGCCCGGCACACTGCCTTACTGTGCCGGACCCGTCCGTTTTGTCACCTCTACCAAAACCCCCCTTGGTCAGCTGCAGTGCAGTAACAGTCAGCTGCGTTGCAATCATCTGTAGCTGCATTGCACAATCAAGTTGGGCCAACAAGGGCAGCCTGAAAACTAGATGGGCTAGGTCAAGACCACAAGTGGGTAGCCCGGCCAGCTCTTTGCCACCTCTAACCAGTGGCTTTAAGATAATGGGATAGTGCGCGGTGCATGAAGGTATCTCAATGCCACCTCTATGTCTCATGTGACATAAAGTGGCAGATTCTTTTGAAGTCAGTCAAATAAGCGCACATTTGTCATGGTGGCAAATATGATATATGTCACAAAATGCCACTCCCCTCGGTGACATATCCCTTTCTGATCTGCAACAAGGCATTCACCACTGCAAGTTGCATATGAGATTTGCTCGACATCAGCATCCTGCAAATCATTTTTATTTAATGTGCCCATTGTGAGGTTTTAGACCTCCGCAAGTCACATCTTGTGCAAGGTTTTTACTGCAGCACCACCAGTGGCCCACTCCCACAAAATGCCTACCTCCATCATATCTTTAATAGCATATATCTCGAGGATTTCTTTTCTATCCTTTCTCTGTCCTAGCTAGACCTAGTGATGAATTGCATTTGATGCAGGATGATGATCTGTTCGGTCCTTTCTCTATGAATTGCGTTTGGTGCCGTTGGCATTATCAGGTTGATCCTAGGATGTAATCTAAAGATCATTTAAGTAATAATTCATGCCACTCACCGTTGGTTAATTAGAAGGTCTTAATTGATCACCTTATTTGTCATAATCCTAGGATCAACTTTCACTACTCCACACTGCGCACCAAGAGCTCCAGAGAACCTTCACTTTTGAAATCTTTTGTGGACCAGTGGTCCTAAAGTATCTTGTTCTTCTTGATGCCTTTACTTCTCTTGTCAACTAAAATGAAGCCACCTGGTTCAGTAAAATTATACTGATAAGTGCTATATATTTAAGCACACTGGAGAGTTTTTTTTTTTTGGCTTGGCTTTAACACTGATCCCACTTGCTATATGTTGCACAATGCACGCTTAATTTAAGCTCTGTGCTTTATATATAGCCTTTTTCAGGATTTTGACCTGCACTTTCTTGTGGTCCCTTCATCCACAATGGAGAACTTTTTATAATGGAGTTTGTTTCTGAACAACATAGCAGGTAAGGTTGCTTTGCCTCTCAATCTCCAAGAACAACAGATCTCCTTGAGCACAAGAACATGAAGAATTAACTGCTTAAGCACTCACCATTTCAAGTATTCCACCACAGATCCAAAGTTTCAATCCTAAAACCTGTGGGTTATCAATCTAGAATGCTTATGCTAAGCACAAAAGTATTTTATTAATAAAATTGTAGCAGAGTCATAGAAACTTAATCGAGAAGTATGGTAGTAGCTGGAAGGCATGCGGCAAAGGGGACTTGGAAACAACTTAAGATATAAATTTGAAGTAGATAGAGCTTGTGCCTAAGGAATGGATTCACTCAAAGCTTGACTTTGATTTCATGCCTTGAGAGTAAGGTAAGAAGTCCTTATCAATCTGTTGGGTATAGTATATACATAATTGATCAATCCTCCTATCGCCATCATTGTATTGGAAAATTCTTTCTTTGCTCTGATTAGGCACTCGCTCGAGTCATCAAAGGGAATAAATTAAGAACTTGCAGTAACCTATACACACGTGAATTCGCACCATTAATCAGTTCAATTCTGTGTGCTCCTGGGTTTTCGGAATTGTTGAAGACCAAGGGAAGAGGCAGATGTCAGGCAGCATTTATATATACATCTGATTGATTGCAAATTTGCAATAGTCTGATAGCATGCAATTGAAGTTAACTGAGCAGCGTAGACAGTGCAGCAAATATGCACCTCAGACTAGACTAATTAGTCTTTGATTACATCTTCCTGTGGGCGAACTACTGCATCAGCATCAGGTAGATGAGATTCTTGGAAGATGCTGCGGTGTTCTTTATTCCAAGAAGCTTTCTTGGCGATGTTCATGCCTCAGGAAAGATTGCTTGCTCACTATGTTTTCTGATTCTTTTATATATGTTGCAGCTTTCATCCTCATCTGCTTTTTCAGTCAAGAAGATGAGCTGCTTGAGGAAGAAAAGAACCAAAAATTGATTGTTTTTTCTAACAATGATGTGTGTGGATTATTGATTAATGACAAGGATATGCCTCAGAAGATTCAAAGTAATAGTACTAGCTAGTACTTGTACTATTTGGACAATGACTTGTTAAAATGTTCTGTAATTTATCTCTCAGTAGGACAAACAAGTAAATTGGCAGTGGCTCAAATATCTGAAATGATAGCATGATACAAGTTAAAGGCCTCATACTGTAAGTTGGAATCAGCACATAGATTTTTCTTTCTCAAATAGTTAATTATAACAATAATAGTTCACAATTTAAACTCTTCTAGTACTCTGAATACCCAATATAACAATAATATATTACCCAATATAATATCTTTTTTAAAGTTGACACATAAATAAGGTGGCCTTTCATTTACTTATGATGTATACTGAAGATTTAATGGCCCTAAAGTAGCATATACAGTTGACTAGAGCATTTTAGCTCGGGTCAATTTCAGGTTGGGGCTCTGTAGTTTCATTTTCATTTACAGAAAAAAGGAAAACAAATTAAAACAAAACAAGAGAACAACAGAAATAGAAACTCCAGAATTCAGGGTTAATAAAAGGAACAAGAAGACCACTCTGAAATTAACCAAATTTGTTCTTTAACAGTGACTTGTCCTCATCATCATGCATTTGTAAAGAGGACGTCTGAGCTTAATTAAAACCTAACTGTTCATCCAACAGTGAAGTATCTGTTTCTTTGGCATCTACTTCATGCAGATGTAAAATGTTCTCTTTGTGAACTGAATGACATCCTTTGGACAATCATTATTAGCACATGAATCACATCACAGGTCTCTTTTTGTTCACTAAGCTAATTAAAGGCAGTGTTTCACTTCTTTTCATAGAATTAATTTTCTTATTGAAAATTAAAATAGAGCATTTCTGATGTTGAAAGGAAAGATGTCCCATTTGAACCATGTTTTCTCATACTGCTTCACTCCAGTGTTCAATGGGACTCTCAATCATGACCTTTTTTGCTTAGTACTAAATAAGTAGTGCTAGCTGTTTGTTCAGATTAAGTATTTGTCACTACATTATATTTTTTTCAATAGTAATAGATGTCTTGAGTCTTCCATGAAGGAATCTATTATTTAATAGCAGTAATGTAGTGGCACTGGCCATCATGGTAATTGATGCATATCGAAAGCATTGCAGATGTTTAATTCCAGTATAATAACATTGTTAGCTTTAATTCAAGTTTTATTCGTTTTCAGTTGTTTGTAATTAGTCAAAAGTCTTGGTCTATTAAGGAGACACGTGGATTGTTGAACGGTTCACATGCAAAACGAGCTGAGTATAAGAATAGCGATCTTTCTTTTGTGAAAGGGGACATTATTTTTTTTCTTTGAAGAATTGATTTCCTCTGTAAATTGTACACAGTTCTGAGTTCAATAAAAGTTCTGGGATTGATTTCAGGAATTACCCTTGAATCATCTTGACTTTTCTTTCAATCCTTAGCTGGATTTGTAAACTTGTTGCATCAAATTGGTATCAGAGCGAGGACAATCGCCGAGCTCGATGGCCAACCTCGAAAACGTACAACCACATCCCTCTTCTTCTTCCGCCGTTTCTCTGGAGTTGCTGTGGAAGGAGATCCAGGATGTGAATCGCAAAGTGGAAAACCTAACATTGGAGGTTCGCCATGCCCTCGCGCGGTTGGTAACACTTGGAGACACCATTTCCATTCCTGATCGATCAAAGGTGCGAGAGCCAAGTCGGTCATCTCTCGCAGGAGCGCAACAGGTTGGGGCGTCATCAAATCGAAGGACGGATCGGAGTGATCCCGATGATTACCTACCGCCTCCGATTCATCAACCACATTTGTCGCCCGATCTGGACTTAGATGACGAGTTTGAAGCCACTTTACACTACCCTTCGCCTCGCAAATCTCATCCACCTCAATTCCTTCATAATACCACATCTTTCTTTCCATCTGGGAGGTACCATTCCAACTCTGAAACATCTGATTATAAACTCAAGGTTGATATTCCATATTTTGATGGTCAACTACACATCGAGAATTTCCTCGACTGGCTTCATAGTGTAGACACTTTCTTGGATTATATGGCTATTCCTGATTACCAGCAAGTAAAACTGGTATCCTACAAACTGAGAGGGGGTGCACCAGCTTGGTGGGATCAACTACAGCAAAACAGGTTGAGGGAGGGTAAAGAGAAGATTAAAACTTGGTCTCGCATGAAGCAAATGATGAAATCCAGGTTTTTACCAACTAATTTCGAACAAATTCTCTACCAGCAGTTCCATCACTGTCAACAAAGAGGAAGGAGTATCAATGAGTATACTGAAGAATTCTATCGACTGAGTTCAAGAAATAATCTGCAGGAGAATGATGCTCAACAAGTGGCGAGGTATATTAGTGGACTTAATGTTCCAATCCAAGACAAGTTAGAACTCAACAATATATGGAATCTTGGTGAGGCTGTAAATTTAGTTTTGAGAGTGGAAAAACAATTGTCTAGAGCTAAATTGGCTCCTAGATGGAAGTCAATCACAGATTCTTATTCAGAAAAAACTAAGCAACCTATCACACAATTCACACCTGCAACTTCCTCTTGTCCTACCACTGGTGGAGTAGGATCAATGAATGACAAAGCAGTTTCACATGTTAGGGTAGAAACAAACGTAGTTGAAATCGAGAAGTTCCCTCACAATCAGAATAGGCCTCCAAACCCCTATCAGAGACCTTTTCCTCTTAAGTGCTATAAGTGCAATAACATTGGACACAAATCTAGTGATTGTCCAAGTAGAAGGGTGCTTCAGTTGGCTGAACACAATGTGGATGAAGAAGAGAATTCTCTGGATTATGGAGACGAGGAATTGAATGAAGAAACTCAGGTAGAAGGAGATGATGGAGATCCTTTGCTATGCATCTTACAGAAGTTGTTGCTGACTAACAAGAAATTTATGGACAACCAGAGGCATGAAATTTTTAAAACTCAATGTACAGTGAAAGACAAGGTGTGTGATCTCATTATAGATGGTGGCAGCTGCGAAAATATGGTGTCCAAAGCCATAGTTCTAGCACAGCTCACCCTAATCCATACAAAATTGGGTGGGTTCGAAAAGGAATGGAGATAAATGTCAATAAACAGTGCCAGATACCATTTTCCATAGGATCAGTATATAAAGATGATGTTACCTGTGACATTCTGGATATGGATGCTTGCCACATATTGTTGGGAAGACTTTGGTTGTTTGACAGGGAGGTCTCTCATGAAGGAAGGCCAAATACTTATTCCTTTAAGTGGAACAATAGAAAAATCACCTTGCTACCCCTGGATTCTAAACCAGGTCAGAAACCAGCTCAAAGTTTTGCTTCTTTATCGTCAGTTTCAGTAAATAACAAAATAGTAGTTGAGCATAAAGACATCATTATGGTATTGGTTCTCAAGAATCCAGGAACAGTGGAACAACCATCAGTTCCTCCCACAGTTAAACCTTTACTAAATTTTTTTTCAGATCTTCATCCAAAAGAGTTACCTGATGAGAAATATCCAGCATGGGATAGATTTCCTCCCAGGTTCCACATTACCAAACTTACCTCATTATAGAATGAGCCCCAAAGAGCATGATATTTTACAAAGGATTGTTGATGAATTGCTAGGAAAAAAATTAATTAGACAAAGCACTAGTCCTTGTGCTGTGTCTGCATTGTTGGTTCCAAAAAAAGATAAGTCCCGGATAATGTGCATTGATAGTAGAGCTATCAACAAGATTACCATCAAATACAGGTTTCCAATACCCAGAATTGAAGACATGTTGGACAAACTTGAGGGGTCACAGATATTTTCTAAATTGGACCTCAAAAGTGGGTACCACCAAATTAGAATAAGGCCAGACGATGAGTGGAAAACTGCATTTAAAACCAAAGAAGGACTTTATGAATGGATGGTAATGCCTTTTGGTCTTTGCAATGCTCCAAGCACTTTCATGAGACTCATGAATCAAGTTTTGAAGCCCTTCATTGGAAAATTTCTGGTTGTCTACTTTGATGACATTTTAATTTACAATAAGGGTGAATATGAACATTTTTCTCAACTTGAGACAGTGTTCCAAGTGCTGAGGGAAAACAAGCTTTATCTCAGTTTGCATAAGTGTGAAATCCTCACTTTAAAACTACTTTTCTTAGGGTTCATAATCAGTCAAGATGGGATACATACAGATCCTAAAAAAAATCCAAGCTATCAAAGAGTGGCCTGCACCTAACAACATTACTGAACTAAGGAGCTTCCTGGGTCTAGCCACCTTCTATAGGAGGTTTATCAAAAATTTTAGTGAGTTAGCTGGTCCCCTGACTGACAGCTTGAAAAAGGATCAGTTCAAATGGGATTCTGCGCAAGAAATCAGTTTCAATAAGCTCAAAGAGAAATTAACAGAGGCACTTGTATTAGCTCTACCAAACTTTGACAAATTTTTTGAAGTGGAAACTGATGCTTCCAAAATAGGTATTGAGGCAGTACTTATGCAAGAGGGCAAGCCCATAGCCTACTTTAGTGAAAAATTAAGTGAGGCCAAGCAAAAATGGACCATTTATGAACAAGAGCTATATGCAGTTGTAAGATCCTTTGATCACTGGAACCACTATCTCATTCAAAAAGACTTTGTACTTCATAGTGATCATCAATCATTAAAGTATTTAACCTCCCAAAAGAAATTGAATGCTCTTCATGCAAGATGGTTGGAGTTTCTGCATAAATTCCAATACTCATTTCAATTCAGAAATGACAAAAACAATAAGGTGGCTGATGCATTGAGTAGAAGAACTTCTTTAATGTCTATAATGCAAATAGGCATTACCAATTTTGAGAGTCTGAAGGAGTTATATAGCAGTGATGAGGATTTCCAAGGTATTTGGGAGAAGTGCAGCAATAATGAACAAGCTGAGGATTTTTATATTTCAGATGTATTTTTGTACAAAAACAATAGGTTGTGTATCCCAAGAACTTCACTTAGGGATTACATAATTGAAGAGTTGCATGGAGGAGATTTAGCAGCCCACCTAGGGAGAGATAAAACTATCAAGCTTGTCACTGATAGGTACTTCTGGCCGAGAATGAGTAAAGACATCACTCTTTGGGTTGAAAAATGTATGACTTGTCAAAGAGCTAAAGGACATCATCAAAACACTGGACTATACTCTCCTCTCCCAGTACCTTCTATAATTTGGGAAGATTTGTCTATGGATTTCATCCTAGGCTTACCTATGACTGTTAGAAAAGTGGATTCCATTTTTGTAGTGGTTGGCAGGTTCTCCAAAATGGCACATTTCATGCCTTGTAAGAAAACAAGCGATGCTAGTTACGTTGCCAACTTGTTCTTTAGAGAAGTTGTAAGATTACATGGCGTGCCAAAATTTATAACTTCAGACAGAGATGTAAAGTTTGTAAGCCATTTTTGGAGAGTACTTTGGCAAAAGTTTGGAACTCAGCTCAACTTCAGTAGTGCTTATCATCCACAGACTGATGGCCAGACTGAAGTAGTTAACAGAACATTGGGAAGCATATTGAGAAGTCTAGCTATGGATAAGCCCAAACAATGGGATGCAGTACTACCACAAGCCGAGTTTGCATATAACTGTATGGTAAATAGAACTACAAAACAGTCTCTCTTTGCTATTGTGTATACTAAAATTCCAAATCATACTTTGGATTTACTCATTGTTACACATAGCACTAGTAAAGCAGCAGTGAATTTTGCAACTGATTGTGCTGAACAACATCAGAACATTAAAGCTACTATTGAGGCAGCAAACAATAGATACAAAGTAGCTGCTGATAGACATAAAAAATTTCAGAGTTATCTGGTCATGATTCACCTCAGGAAGGAACGATTCCCAACAGGAACTTATAATAAACTTCAACCTAAAAAGATTGGTCCTTATCAGATTACTAAAGTCCTTGGTGACAGTGCATATGTGGTGGAACTTCATGATGATTTCAAAATTTCAGCCATCTTTAATGTTGCAAACTTGTTTCCTTATGTTCCTCCAGATTTAGCACCTACTTCTATTGAACTCGAGGACGAGTTTCCTGAGGATGGGAAGGATTGATGCATATCAAAAGCATTGCAGATGTTTAATTCCAATATAATAACATTGTTAGCTTTAATTCAAGTTTTATTCGTTTTCAGTTGTTTGTAATTAGTCAAAAGTCTTGGTCTATTAAGGAGACACATGGACTGTTGAACGGTCCACATGCAAAACGAGCTGAGTATAAGAATAGCGATCTTTCTTTTGTGAAAGGGGACATTATTTTTTTTCTCTGAAGAATTGATTTCCTCTGTAAATTGTACACAGTTTTGAGTTCAATAAAAATTCTGGGATCGATTTTAGGAACTAACCTTGAATCATCCTGACTTTTCTTTCAATCCTTAGCTGGATTTGTAAACTTTCTGCATCAGTAATTAAGCAACATTTCCACTGAGAGGCTCATCCTAACTACTCACTTGAAAGTGGACGAGCACCAGCATATTCTCCACTAAATCCTTGTATCAGCTACTAACTTACCATGGAGTGAAATATCCAATAGTTGACTACCCTATGGAATCCGAGAATCCATGAGAAAATTTTGGATCACTTCAGAGACAATTGTTGACCAATGACAGACTCATCGCAATGGGAATTCAAGTAGACAAAAAATGCACATTGTGTGAAGATGCCTTGGAATGTCATGACCACCTTTTCAGCAACCATGCTACTTCACTACCATCGTTTGCAATGTATTCCTACAGCTCACCAATTCCACTCAATTTTTGTGGCATTATAAGCCATGAGACAGTGGATCCTCAACACATTCTAGCTAGCAATGTGAAGGCCAAGCGATATAGTAAAATCATGATCCAAAGATGGATTATATGGTATGAGAGGAATCACTTGGAGCTTGCGATCACGGCGTCTCATCTTTTGTACTCCCTTGGATGAGTCACCCTTAGTTTAAATCTTATGTTTTAGACTCTACATATTAGATTTTATTGTTGCCTTCTTGTAGCGCTTGGATTATATGTTTACTTTTCTCTAACCTCCTCTTTCTCTCTTATATCTTCATTCTCAACTCTAGAATGAATACAGGTGAATAACTTTTGACAACCAATTGTTAGCAATCATTTTTTAGAGATAAATTTAAAAAGTTAACAAGATAAATTCGAAATTGGACTGGATTAAAACTATTGGACCTAGTCGGATCAGATCTAACAACGCCCCAGCACTCCATCTGGGCCAAACCAATCAACCCAACCCAAGGGGGCTCCGCCCAACCATACCCCTGAGTCAGATCCAAACAAGATCAAGTACCCCGCCTGGCTATACAACAATACGCCATTACGAGTACGCTATCTCCGGGATCGCTCTCGACCCATTATGGGCAACCTCACCATGAGATTTTCGGGCGGCGTCATTACCCCCACATGCAATAAATATAGACACGACACGCCTTAGGTAACCCTAATATATTCTAATTTCTATTTTCTCCACCTTGGATTCCCACTCACTTGAGCATCAAAGTGTCTTTTGCAGGTCCCCCCCACCCCCTCACCCACGCCAACGTCGAATCAGACAAGGAGAGACATCGAACCGAACAAGAAGGACCCAACTCTCAAGCAGGAACATTTGACACCCACCGTGGGGCCGAGTAAAGCTTACCCCTCCCCCCATAATGGTTGGAACCCGAAGCCAAGTGACCGCCGCCGCACGCCAACGGCAATAACCCAACGATGATATTCGACTGCAGCTTGGTGATGCTGAAACAGCAAGGAGCGGTTCTCCGGTGCTAGACCACGTCCCCCCTGAAGAGCCCTAGCAGCGGTTAAACGAGTTGGAAGCACAAAACCAACAACTAGCTGCCAAATTGAGATATCGACACGGTCTCAGGGACAACCCCTAGTTGACTGCGAGCGTTGCCGCTTAGAGCATGGGGAGAGAAATCACTTAGAAAGAAAAAAGCCAGTCTTTGTCCTTCAAGATGAGGTCTCCAGTACCCCCCGGCTAGAAAAGGGCGAAGATTCAAAGGCCTGAGAAATTGGGGCTGCTTTCCATCTTGACGAGGGTCCCTTCGCCAAGCACATCATGACAACTCGCCTCCCATCGAGAAGTGAGCTACATACCACCTTGACACCCTACAACGGTATAGGCGACCCCACGCTACACCTAATAGTGTTTTGGACCACGAATGCTTTACCACAGAGTAAACGATTCTGCACTCTATAGATCTTTCCCGACCTTCCTAGGGAAAGCTGTCTTATTATGGTTCGCCTCCCTCCCTCCAGGATCTATTCACTCTTTTGAAGAACTTTCACGCGTCTTCCTCATCCGGTTCACCACGTCGCGGGTGTATCACAAGATAGGAGCTACCCTTTACTATGTTAGGCAGGGGCAGCATGAGCCCCTGAGGGAATACCTGAGTAGGTTCCAGGCCATAGCAACCGAAATCCCCAACCTCGACCCCCAGATCAAGCTCTTCTGCATCCAACACAGCTAAAAACCGTGCTTTCCGCTGACCAGATTGCCCTGGCCGAGCCTAAAGACATGGCCCAATTCTAGGAAAAAGCGTTAAGCTTCATAAAAATGAAAGAACTTCAGGAAGCAAGAAAGATAGATTGGAAGAATCTCACTGCCGCTGTCGAGGACAAAATGTCCAAAAAGGAAGACAGAAGAACTGAAGACCATAGCCGACATAAGCAGGGTAATGACAGGGGACCAAGGATACCACATCGCCGAAATGCCAGTTTCGAAAGGCACACCCCTTTCAACACCAAGAAGGAAACCATCATTGGAGACATCTACCACCTGAAACTCATTAAATATCCAACAAATGTAGGAAAGCAAAAGTTGCCACCCAACGCCGACATGAGCAAGAAGTGTGCATACCATGATATATATGGACACACTACCGAGGAGTGTGTAATGCTTGGAGACCAACTCGAAGATTTAGTCCATATAGGACACCTTGATAAATATCTTCATCACAGGAAAGAGAGAGGTCGGAGTAGGAGCCGTAACCCTCGACGATGAAGCCTAACACCCTCGAAGTCTCAAAGGGAGCGCAGCCAAGCTAAGGAGCCCCGAGGAGTCATTGACTATATCGCCGGTGGATTTGCGGGAGGTGGAGAGTCAAGCTCGGCTAGGAAAGGGTCTATTCGGGCAATCATGGCAGTCGACAACGTTACTCGCCCGCGCCAACCTACCCCCAAAATCCCAGTAATATCGTTATATGAATCCAACTTTCAAGGAACTTATCAGAACCTACATGACCCGATCGTAATCTTTGTGATTGCAGAGAATTTCATTATAAAAAAGGTTCTCGTCGACCAAGGGAGCTCGACCGACATCCTTTTCTACTCTACCTTTGAGAAAATACAATTAACGGAAGCCTCGTTCACACCATGCAAAGGGGACCTAGTAGGCTTCTCGGGAGAGAGGGTTGACGTCCGTAGAGCCATATGACTGAGGGCGATGTTCAACTCTCAGCCAAAAATGAAAATAATCAATGTAGAATATCTTGTCAACAACATCCCCAGTCCATATCACATGATCTTAGGACGACCGTCCTTGAATACTCTAGGGGCTAACAGGATCGTAAGATCTTACGATCCTATACCATGCTAGTGATCCCGATCTCACTAAAAGATCAAAAAACATGGGATCAGACTGGAATCGCTTGTAAGATTGTAGGATCATTGCTATCTAACCGATCCTATACCATCTATATTTCAACCATTTTTAAACAATTTCGGGCCAAAGCCCAGCCCATTCGGTCCAATTTGAGACATTAAAACCATTCTTCTCTTCCTAGTTCCCCACTTGCTCCCATTCTCGTCAGCCGTCGCTCTCAAATCAGAGCTCCTGTGTGCCTTCAACGACGATCTCAGATCTCTGTTGCATTCTTCTTTTCTCCGAACTTTGCCTCTTCTTCCCCATTTCCCTTGCTGCTCTGCTAACTTGTATGAATAAGGATTGATTTTGAATGGTAAATAAGAAATGTGAGTACAAATTCAAAGAAAAATGTACATTTATGTTATAGATAATATTTTTTTAATTATCAGTGGGATCTTACAATCCTCGACAAGATCCTACTATCCTTGATCCTACGATAACCTTACGATCTTGCGTCGGAAAGCGATCTTGACAACTTTGGTTGTATCCACTCCCCACCTGGCGATAACACGCTAATCAGAAAGAAGCCTGATGGTGCTACAACGAATGCCTCAAACCAAAGGTGGCCGAACCAAGGAATGAGCTTATTAGTCCACAAGCACTTCCCAAGGTCAAAGACAAGCAATCGGCCAAAACATTTGAACCAAACTTGGGATGAAACATGCGAAAGCAACCCTGGCTCAACCCTTTAAAAGAAGCACATGCATGATCAAATCATCAATAAAGATCAGAAAAGAGCACTCCCCCTGTACGCACAATGTTGGCTTAAGGGTCTCTCTTAAGCCTCGATCTTTATTTTGATGATAACAAACATATATTTAATTCAAGTGTGAAGTTTTGAGTTCAGATTGAGGTTGCGATAAGCATGCCAAATCCGTTCAAACGAGATGAAGGAAAAGATTGTCAAAGAAATGGAAGAAGAAATCATTGAAGAAAGGCTCGAGCTTAGATTAAGTAGAATTAATGTAATATATCCCTAGGATAGTTTATCCCAAGCCAAAATTGTAAAGTTATCCAAGTTGAAACTTGGTAACAAAAACTCATAAAAAAGGCATGTAAAAATACAAGGAGAAGTCAGCCTCAGCCTGAGTTCGATCGTCCGAACAAGGCAGTCTCTACCGAAGCAGCCTATTCGGTCGACCGAGTGAAGAAAAAAATAGGTAGTTGCCATTCGGTCGACCGAAGTTGGCGAAGAAAAAATTATATTGCTGCGTCGTTTGATCGGTCGGTTGACCGACAGAAGGCAAAAATAGGCAGAATGGTAGCGGTCGACCAATCGGTCGACTGGAATGGAGATAGCCTATAGCACGACCCTGGCTCCAGTTATTTGGTCGATCGACGGGTCGACCGAATGTCGAAAGAAATTGTTTTCCGTCAATTGGTCGACCCATCGGTCGATCGAGCTCTCATAGACTGCCAACGGTAGCATTGGCGGTCAATCCGTCGGTTGACCGACCGATCGATATATCGGCCAGCGATTGAACGGCTTCAACGGCTACTTTTTTACCCATTGAGCGAGCCGTTCGAGTGAGGGGCTATAAGTACCCCTCACCTAACTTCGTTAACACCTCTTAGAAATTTTATTGAGCATTAAAGAAGTTTTCTTAAGCCTTCAAAAGAGCGAAATCTGCGCGCACCCTCTGCTTCCATCTACGACTTATTTCAGGCGCTGATTCCTTGTTTCTTCAACTCTGCTGTAACTTAAGAGCCATCTTCTTGCAAGTTGGAGACCTGAAGGCGGTGGAAAGAAGCGTTGGTTCATTTCATATTCTCAAGCTCTTTCCATTGTATTTGACTTTTATTGTAAACTTGTTTTCAAGTTGAGATAGCTACTAGGTGTGCTAGGAAACACTTAGGGATAGCTTTATAAAATTGTGTTTTGCCTAGGTGAATAGGATTGAGGTGTTCTCCGAGTGGTGAGAAGGGTGTCCTCATTGTATTCAAAGGAAAATATAAATTCTATAAAGTAGTGGTTAGAAATCCTTGGTGAGGAGCCAAGGTAGTGGAGTAGACGGTTGGTCGAACCACTATAAGCATTCTTGTTTGCATTGCTTTCTTACTTGCTTTTATCATTGTTATTGAATTTTGATCACATTAATCAGTAAGTAACAATTGCATTAAGTAAAGATAAAATTGAGTAAGAAGAAAATTAAATAAGGGGCGGATACTATTCAACCCCCCATTCTATTGTCGGGTTTCACACAACACACATTTCCTTTATTACTCAATAAAGTTACATTCCTCGTATCTCTCTCTATGAATGATCATGAAACCACTATGGCATTCTCGCTGCTTTTACAAATACTTTATTCAAAACTTGCTCGAGTCCTCACACATGAGCTCATCCTATGCCCCTGAACGTGGACTTTCACCTTCATGGCCATGGTATTTGACCCCAGAGCCCAACACTCCACTCAGCGACTAGAACTTAGTTTTCACCAGTCTGGCTCGCCGGCCTTAGTGTTGTGGGCGAAATGGCGACACTAGAGGGGGGGGAGGGGGTTGAATAGTGTGTTTACTAATTCGATTAGCCTATATTCAATTTTAAACGATTACTTGGATCGATTAGGCAATTTGCAATTCGATGATTAGATGCGCAACCTTATAAATGATTAAGCAATTTAAGCACAACAAAATGAAAGCAACGCAAACACGCAATTTATAATGATTCGGCCCCAATGCCTACTTCCACTACCTAAGCACCCCGCTTAGGATTTTCAAACTAGTGTTACTAGATTAATTTATGTTTCCCTTACACACGAGGACTTTTCACCGAAGAGACGCACTCTCGACCTAAGGCACTTCCACACCCGGAAGTCATCGCCTTCTTATCGAGAGTCCTCTTCCACCTCAACCCTAAGGGACAACTAAACTAATCATAGTAAACACTACGTTTACACAAGTGACTTTACCCCTTTTCACTAAGGATACCACTTTCACACAAGACCTAACACAAGGTCCTTACACACACAGATAAAATAGTTAAAATAACAATAAAATTATAATTGAAAAGAGCTTAATATAAAACTAATAATAAATGCTCCTTTCACAGCCTTAGAACCTCCAACTCGCTGAGGGAATAGCTCAAGTCAATTTTCGAGTTGAGGAGCAGAGTGTGCGCAAGAAGGTGTTCACGGAAGTAGCAGAGCGCGCTTCAATTTTTCTTTGGAAGGCTTAAATCCCTTCTTAAATGCTCAATAAAATCTGTAGAAATCAGGGAAGAAGGTTAAATGAAGTATATGAGGGTGTATTTATACCCTCGTGAAGAAACGACTATTCAACGGATAGAAAACTATCTGTTGCAGACCATCGGTCGAATGGTCGGTCAATCGGTCTTTCGACCGCTTCTCTTTTCTCTGTGGTCGGTCGACCGATGGGTCGACCGCTAAACGCCACTGTTCATTCCCGACCTTCGGTCGACCCATCGGTCGATTGACGCGATCTCGCGTCTTCAGCAAACGCAGGTCGGTCGACCGACGGGTTGAGCGCCCGAGCTACTGCCCATTTTGGGCTTCCATCGGTCGATCGCCCGATCGACCGAAATAGCTCTGCTGCGCTTTCTTCCTTATGTTCGGTCGATCGATGGGTCGACCGAATGTCTATTGCTCCTTTTTACCTATAGTCGGTCGACCGCCAGGTCGACCGAACCTAGACTGAGATTGATTTCTTCAGCCTTTTTCTTCCGTGCTTCATTTTTGCGTTCCGGCTTTCAACGCGCATCAACTTGGAGTGCTTTCATGTGATCCTTGATATCGTCCAATATGTCTTTGTCACACACGTCGATCTTTGAGAGATTTCCGTGACAAACCCGAGCGCGACGATCAATGTCCTTCCGATTTTATGATTTCTCCGATTTATTCGATTTATCCGATCGAGGACATCGAACGCTAGTTGATATGGAACATGAAAGATATTCTCAATGAAATCATTAGTCCCATGTTTGTTATCATCAAAACCATCAAAACCGAGATTAAGGCTAAGGTTGAAAACCTAAAGCCAACAATCTCCCCATTTTTGATGATGACAAACATCCATAAGAAAATATATTCATTTAAAGCATAGAGGATATCAACTAAGGGATTTCTCCCCCTATCAACATGCATATTTATATAATTAAACTTCCCATATCTATATGCATGGATTTCCTATATTTTCCTCTCCTTTACATATACTTTTCTCCCCATTTTAACTATACATTTCTCCCCCTTATGACTATACATTTCTCTCCCTTTTGACATCAATCAAAAAGGGCAATAAAAAGGGCAATCTAATTAAAGGGATGAAACACAATTATTTTTTCATAAAGTTGAGACTATATGACAATCTCAACCCTAGGGATGGAAAACAAGAATTTAATGAGAAACAAGATCACACATGATATGTTAAAAAACTACATAGTTGAATGCCAAATTGAATCATGTATTTTCTCAAAGTAAATATTGTTTCTTTTTCATGACATTTTTAGATTCCATTCAAACTTTCAAAATACAAAGATATAGTCATTTTAAATCATGTATATTAAGTTTGAAGTGAAACTAATGTCATTTGATCTAAATATGAACTTAGCACATTTTCATTTGAAATAAGCAGGATAACATGAAAAATGGTAAGTCTCAAGTTTTGCTATCTACTCATGTTTTCTCAAACTTAGGCATTTAGACATCAAACATGAGATAATGCAAGTATATGAATTAAGTTTGAGCTTTAGATGAGATTTTTAAGTTACTTTGTTAACTTAGGTTAACCTATACTTGAAGATTTAAAAAAAAATCAAACTTTTAAATCTATACAACATCATATTTTTGAAGAAAAACTTTGGTACCAATTTTTGGATGAAAATTTTGATACCAAGTATTGAATTGTCATTTGACATACATGAATAAAGTTTGAACTCAAAAGAATTTTCAAAAACCATTTTTTATCCTATATTGAATTTAATCAAAAGCTTATTTTTAAGGTATCGCTCAATATATCAAAATTATTTTTAGAAATAATTTTGCTCAAGTAATAATGATAACCATATTAGAGATGAAATCAAATAACATGCACAAAGTTTCATGTGAAGTTTTTGAAGAAAATTCAAAGTATCGAAAAGATTGATATATCAAATAAGTGATACTTTGTGGTTTTGAAATCCAACTTCAAAATTCCTTTTTAAATCCGATTCTTGATGAAACTTTTTAAAATTTTTACTGATACAATTAGATTTTTCAGGGAATGTGCAGTTTCAAGAATCATTTAAAAAAGATTTTTCTATATTTTCTTAGAAGTAACTGAAATTGGTGATACCAATTGTTGAACAAATGATAATTCCATATTTTTTCAGTTATTTTCAAAGAATGCTTAGTTTTTATTCAAACTTTTATGACACCACATAATGGTCATGTAAAGAGTGTATGTCAAGTTTGAGATGAAAATTATATCATTAAGTCAAGATATCAACATAGCATGGTTTCATTCAAAACTAAACTAGTTTTAATGAAACTTGCTAAGTTTTAATCTTAACATTTACTCATGATTTTTCAAATGTAAACCTATGGATACCTAACATGAGTAAATCTAAACATGTTCCACAAATATGGATTGAAAATGAGACCTTTAAGTCAACTTGTTGACTTGGGTTAACATAGTTCAAAGAAAGGTAAACATGAATTAACCTCTATGTCATTTTATCCATATCCATATGAATTTTTCACTCTAAATACATGGAAATATGTCATACCTATTTCTAAATATGTTTATAAAGTTTGGACTTAAAATCAAGTGTCCAAGTCAATTTGTTGACTTGGGTCAAACCTTTTAAGCTTAAGTCCACTAATGTGATCTAGTTATCATATTTTCATCTAGACATGAATTTTGAAGATTGAACACCTAGAGTCATATCATGTGTATATCTAAATATGTTCATTTCATTTTTAACTTAAAGTGAAGTTTGTAAAGAAAAATTTTAACCTAGTTCAATTTCATAAATATCATGATATCATGAAATGAGCTAAGTTAACAAATTTTTTCTTACTCATGAAAATTCAATATTTATCATTCAAAAACAATCATGAGTATAGAGACATAAATATTCATGAATATTCAATTATTATACTTAATTTTTTTTTTCAAAACTAATTCATACCTTTTTCTTAGAAATTTGCCCAATTTTTTCATTTCCTTTTCCTTTTATTTTAGATAGCATAGTTTTCTAATTCTTAACTTGCAAGTAGGCTTCATTAGTATTAAAATGAAATCATATACTGACTTAGCAAGCTAATATACTAAATAGCAAGGGTTTAATGCAATGTTTTCATTAAAAATAACTTAACCTATGCTAGATAGTTGAGATTCATTTTTAAGAAAGTTTTACCATGATATCAAAATGAATCTAAGATATCGTAAGAAGTGAAATATTTGAGGAATAAGATCGATCTCTACCTATGTTTAACTAGTTTGGACTTAATGATAAGGTCTCTAGTATCAACCTAGAGCAAGTTTCATTCAATGAAATTTGCCTAAGTACTAAGAATCTAGCTACTCATGAAAATTCAAGGATTTAACATGCAATTCTAATCATGAGTATAGAGACATAGTTTAAGCTTACACATTTAGGTATAACACTAAGATTTTGAATTTATCAAAGTTATACCTTATTCATGATAATTTGCCAAACTAATCTTTTTCTTCCTAATTAGCCTTCCTAAAACACTTATAACTTGCAAGTAAGCTACACTAATATTTTTATAGAAAAAATAGCTACTTAGCAAGCTAACTCAACCAAAAAGCAAAGAGATGCATCAAGTATCATTATCAAATATCACTTTGCTTAAATGGTTTCAAATTCGTTTCAAAATGAAATCGAGTGATATCAAAATGAATTTTAAGAGATCACTGGAATATTAAATGAAAAATATGATCTCCAACCCTTCCTATTGGTTGAAAACCGAAAGACCACAATGTGCCTACGATTTAGAACCACAAGGTTGCTTAGGCCCATTACAGGCCACTTAGGTCTCCGAGGAGACCGAAGATCAAAAATCAAAAACATTTTTAAAAGATGTTAAGAGAAGGGAAAATCAATCAAGTTTAGGCATGTATCATAACTCCAACTTAAATAAAATAAGCCAAAGTAAGGAGATGATAAAAAAATATACCTAGATGTCAATTTCCATACCTATGGCATCATGATGATTTGAAGTTGCAACCTCTTGGAGATTTGAAGTTCCATACCTTCTTAAATGCTCAATAAAATCTGTAGAAATCAGGAAAGAAGGTTAAATGAAGTATATGAGGGTATATTTATACCCTCGTGAAGAAACCACTGTTCAACGGATAGAAAACTATCTATTGCAGACCGCCGATCAAATGGTCGTCGGTCGAATGGTCGATCGACCGGTCTTTCGGCCGCTTCTCTTTTCTCTGTGGTCGGTCGACCGACGAGTCGACCGCCAGACGCCACTGTTCATTCCCGACCTTCGGTCAACCCATCGGTCGACCGACGTGATCTCGCGTCTTCAACAAACGCAAGTTGATCGACCGACGGGTCGACCGCCCGGGCTACTGCTCATTTTGGGCTTCCATCGGTCGACAGCCCGGTCGACTGAAATAGCTTTCCTGCGCTTTCTTCCTTATGTTCGATCGACCGACGGGTCAACCGAATATCTACTGCCCCTTTTTACCTATAGTCGGTCGACCGTCAGGTCAATTGAATCTAGGCTGAGATTGATTTCTTCAACCTTTTTCTTCCGCGCTTCATTTTCAGGTTCCGGCTTTCAACGCGCATCAACTTGGAGTGCTTTCATGTGATCCTTGAGCTTGTCCAATACATCTTTGTCACACACGTCGATCTTTGAGAGATTTCCACGATGAACCCGAGCGCGACGATCAATGTCCTTCTGATTTTGCGATTTCTCCGATTTATCCGATCGAGGACATCGAACTCTAGTCGATATAGAACCTGAAAGATATTCTCAATGAAATCATTAGTCCCATGTTTGTTATAATCAAAACCGAGATTAAGGCTAAGGTTGAAAACCTAAAGCCAACATGTGCCTATTATGGGCTCCCATGCCCCGACGACCCCAAGCGCGCTTCTCGCGAGCTCGATATTCACCGAGTCTGATCCTTGGCTACCACGCCACTACTTCCGGTCCTTAGATCTCTTATCCAACTCATCGCGCATGGTTCCACCTTACGCTCCTCGGCGAGCTGGGCCTGAACCCCCGAGTGCAGTTCTTGGCTACCACGCCACTACATCCGGCCTCAGAGCCCGTACAAGACTCCTCGCGCACGATTCCGCCTTGCGCTCCTCGGTCAGTTTGGCCTGAACCCCCGAGTGTGGTTGTTGCCTACCCCGCCACTACTTCCGGCCTTAGAGCCCTTACATGACTCCTCGCACGTGGTTCCACTTTACGCTCATCTGCGAGCTTGGCCTGAACCCCCGAGTGCAGTTCTGGGGGCTGTCGTATCCACTCCCCACCAAGTGTCAAAATTTCCTATGTCAGAGATAGAAGTAGGTTTGTTGCACGCTCGATTAGGAAGAAGCCTGATGGTGCTACAATGAATGCCTCAAGCCGAAGGTGGCTGAACCGAAGAATGAGCTGATCCGCCCATAAACACTTCCCAAAATCAAAGGCAAACAACCGTCTGAAGCTTCTGAACCAAGCTCGGGATGAGACACGCGAAAGCAACCTTAGCTCAACCTTTGAAAATAAATCAAGCCATGATCAAATCATCGCAATAAAGGCTTGTAACAAGATAACTCCTCATGTACGCATAATTTCCTTATTAATCAATAAAATTGCATTTCTTGCATTTCTCTCTTTCGTCAAGAGAATCTACGGTTATCCCGCCGCCTTAAACGAGTATCCCGTTGTTCGAAACTTGTTTGAGTCTTAATGCACGAGCTCAAATTTTTCGCCCCTGGGGCTATTACTTCTGGCTCCCAAAGCCCAGCACTCCATTCAGCGACTAGAACTCGGTCTTCACTAGTTTGACTCATCGCCTCAGTGCCTATTCTAGGCTCCTTATGCCCTCAACGACCCCAAGCGCACTTCTCGCGAACTCGATTTTCATCGAGTTTGGTCCTCGGCTATCAAGCTAGTACTTCCGGCCCTAACGGCCCTTACTTAACTCATCGCGCGCAGTTTCATCTTATGCTCCTCAGCGAGCTCGGCCTGAAATCCCGAGTGCAGTCCTCGGTTATCATGCCACTACTTCCGATCTCAGAGCCTTTACTTAACTTCTCGCGCGCGGTTCTACCTTACGCTCCTCGGTGAGCTCGGGATGAACCCCCGAGTGCAGTCCTCGGCTATCACGCCCCTACTTCTAGCCTCAGAGCCTTTACTTAACTCCTCGTGCACGGTTCTGCCTTACGCTCCTCGGTGACTCGGGCTGAACTCTCGAGTGCAGTCCTCGGCTATTACGCCACTACTTTCGACCTCGGAGTCCTTACTTAACTTCTCGTGCACGGTTCCTCTTTACGCTGCTCGGTGAGATCGGGCTGAACCCCCGAGTTCACTCCTCGGCTATCATGCCACTACTTCCGGCCTAATAGCCCTTACTTAACTCCTTGCACATGGTTCCGCCTTACGCTCCTCAGTGAGCTCAGCCTAAACCCCCGAGTATAGTTCTCGGCTATCACACTACTACTTCTGGCCTCAGAGCCCTTATTTAACTCATCGTGAGCGGTTTCACCTTACTCTCGTTGGTGAGCCCGTGCTGAACCCCTGAGTGCAGTCCTCGGCTATCACGCCCATGCTTTCGGCCTCAGAGCCCTTACTAAACTTCCCATGCGTGGTTCCGCCTTACGCTCCTCGGCGAGCTCGGGCTAAACTCCTGAGTGCACTCATCGGCTATCACACCATTACTTTCGGCCCAAGAGCCATTACTTAACTCCTCGCGTGCGGTTCCGCCTTACACTGTTGGATGAGCTCGGGCTGAACCCCCGACTTCATTCCTCGACTATCACGCCACTACTTCCGGCCTCAAAGCCCTTACTTAACTCCTCGCGCGCAGTTTTACCTTACGCTTCTCGGCGAGCTCAGCAAGAACCCTCGAGTGTAGTCCTCGACTATCATGCCACTACTTCCGACCTCAGAGTCCTTACTTAACTCCTCGCGCGTGATTCTACCTTACGTTCCTCGGTGAGCTCGGGCTGAACCCCCGAGTGCAGTCCTTGGCTAATACACCACTACTTCTAGCCTTAGAGCCATTACTTAACTCCTTGCGCGCGGTTTCGTCTTATGCTCCTCGGCGAGCTCGGGCTAAACCCCCGAGTGTAGTCTTTGGCTATCACGCTACTACTTCTGGCCTCAGAACCCTTACTTAACTCATCGCACGCGGTTCCGCCTTACGCTCCTCAGCGAGCTCGGCTTGAACCCTCAAGTGCAATCTTCGGAGATCACGCCTCTACTTCCGGCCTTAGCGCCTGTACATAACCAGAATTCAATTCTCACCAAACTTACCTTGCGAAGTTACAACATCACTACCTCCAACCTAAGAACCCTTATACAACCCCCCGCGTACAATCTCACATTATGCTCTTCAGCGAGCTCAGGTAAGACCCACAAATACGTGCGACTGCTCCAAAATACAGACAAGAGAAATTACTACAAAGCAGCTTCAAAGTCGCTATAGAAGGTTCAACTTCAAACAAGATTTCAGAAGGTTCAACATCGAACAAAGATTTCAGACGGTTCAACAAAAGATCGTAGAGCGAAACTCTTCCCTCATAGGTAACCAAGCGGAAAGAATCAAAATCACAGAATCGACCAAAGTATATTGCAAAACCAAAAAGAGTCCACAAAAGGGCAATTGTCAAACATGGCCCACAAAGGGGCAATTGTTAAACAAAAGAAGGGGATAATTACCCCGAAAAGTTCTTAAAACTAGTACTAAGCGTCTATTGAGGAGAAGTTATACCAGCCTTGGCACACTCGATAGGAACATCTCTCCCCAGAACAACATCTCGTCGTGGAGAAAAAAAGCATTGACCAGTAGTCGTGGCGAGGGTTCTCCTTCAATGGACTAAGAAAAATCCTCTTCAGCTTCAAGGTTTATTAGAATATCGTATTTGACCTCCTTGAGCAAATCCATCCTAGAGAGATCAACACCAGGGGCAAGGAGCTTAGCTTGTTCTGCCGCCCTTCCAAAATTCTCCATGTACATAGAAAGAGCATGGTCCCGAAAGCATTTCACCTCCTCTTCAAAGGTTTTGCCTGGCCAGATTGCACCTCCCAATCTCGGACCTAACTTCCTCAGTTTCGATCTTCGGACGAGAATTTTCTGTCACCGCCACGGAAAGGTCCAGGTAGACCATCTCCAATTTCGCCTTGGTTTTATCTTCCATCTTCGCTACCTGGGCTGCGGACCCAGAAATAGCATCACTCAAATGGGTGATTTCATCGGCCTTTGTCACCAAGGCTCTCTCAATGTCAACCATTTTTAACCTAAAGGCCTCGAGTTCTTAGGATTGCGCCTCACACTCTCTCATCGAAGACTCTTTCAACTTACCTAGAAAAAGCTGAATGTGCTCCCAGGAATCTACACCCTCAGGAAAAACCGATTGGTTACTGGAGCGGAGGCATAGGGCTAAACCTGGCTGTCGAACTTCGGTAGATGCACTAGCCACCACCGCCACTTCTGGAAAGATGGGCTCATTCGGAATAGGTTCTCCTCATAATGCCTAGCTCTTTTTCGATGCCCCGTTGGCAAGCCAAGGAAGACCGGAGAGTCCGAAGAAGCTGACGAACTAGCCACCTCCGCTCTCGCCCCAAAAACCCTCAGCTTCCGAGACTGTGAAGCCCTTATAGGCTTCAGTAAGTCATCCACCATTGGACTTTCCCCTATCCCCTGAGGATTTTTCTCAATTTTTTGCCAAGCAAGCGCGCATACATGGTACCTTCAGCAGTGAAGACATCTCACCTGCAAAACAAAGAAGGGGGCGAATAGTTTGTCCCAAGAAGACGGAACAGAAGACAAACCAAACTCCAACATCAGCGACAATAAAGCTAAAGTCAAAGACTAAGAAGATTTACCAGCAAGAGCTAACGACGAAGGAAGAAAGGAACCTACTGAGAATGAAAGCCAAAGAGCGCAAGGAAAACTCGCAAACAAGGAGAGAAAGAGTCATTTTTATAGGCTCAACTTCTCCATCGGACGACCCATAATGAAGTTGAAATTGAATCTTCACTGACCAGCTAAATTATCGATGACTCTCTAGAAACCCCCCATGGCATGGGCGGGCGCTTTTTTGGCCATGATGTCTTCCCCAAAAAATGAGGGGACGAAAGCCAATCAGCAACTACCACGTAGGATGAGAAGATCTTCATCATTAAATCAATACGTCAAACGAACTCGAGAGGGCATATTGATAACATGACAAAAATATACCAATTTGACTTGCTTTGGGATGATACGAAGAGCCACTACGTGCCAACTAGAGATGACGTGAGGATACTCACCCTAGCCAAACTTCCACAGCTACTCGCACCACCTTGGCCGCCACGACCATTCTCCCCAACTCGGCCTCCTCAGCCATTTCCTTCAGCTTCATTTTTGCATTTGGCGCCTCGGCATGGCCTCCACGGTTAGCTGTCTCAGTTTGGCCTTGAAGGCCACTTGCTCTAGACTGGTCCTAATGGCCAATTCTTCCCTATCCGACCTCCGCCATCTCCGGGATCGATCACGACCCATTTTGGGCAATATCACTGCGAGATTTTTGGGCAGTGTCATCATTCTCACATGCAATAAATATAGATATGACGCGCTTCAGGTAACCATTGTCTTTGTAGCCCCTCCCCCCCTTCCGGCGTTGAACCAGACAAGGAGAGATATCGATCCAAACCAGAAGACCCCAACACTCAGGCAAAACAATACCCATATTGGAGTTTTAAAAATAGAGAGCATATAAGTAACTCTACTAATGATCACACGGTTCAAAAGTGTCAATGACTTGTTCTAGCTAGAGCGAAGTTTTCCTACAAAGACGCCAATTGAGAGTATGATCTTGTGATGATTTGGCTCCAATCTTCCTTGTGTAAGTATCAACACCGTATCCATAAATCAAAATATTTGATGCGAAAAGATATAGATTGACGTGGGCTATTGTTAATATAAAAATGGAATTAAAGGTGAATAGCTTTTACATCCAATTGTCAGCTATCATCTTTTTGAGAATAATTTGAAAAAGCTAATGAGAGATGGTGATGCGGAATATGATGTGTTTTCGTTTTTTTTCAATACCTTCACCACAGGCGAGCAAATCACCTATTTGTATAATGATTTTTCTTTTATGCAGCCGTAAATGCAAGCATATCTTCCCCAAATCACAAGAAAACTCACAACTTCTATGGGCAGGTTGCTCATAGAAAATTTATGAACGAGTGGATATGAGCTTTAAGCGACTGAACATAGATAGAAAATATATCCATTCATTTTTATCGATATTCATATTCATTTTTTTATTATCCATATTTAGTCGCTTAAAATTTATATTCAGTCGTTCATAGAGATTTATATGGACAGACTGCCCATATAATTTTTTTTCAAAAAAATTATATCTCATGCGATTTGTTGTGATACTATCGTTGCTACATTCTATGCACTAGGGCATCTTGCTATAATATATTGAATCGGGAGCAAAATAAATGAATGGCTCACATTTTACTACGCGGACACCTTTATATGACTTAGATCTCTTTGTCCGTTCATTTTTGTTGTGGACCAAGTACCTCTTTTGTCTTATTATTATTATTTTTAACATCTCCCCTGTTAATTGAAAAAGTATCCGATCCATATCGAAAAAGAGATTGCAAGAAAAGGTTCGTGCAAGATCCGCCTTCTTAACTCTTTTATCTTTATACATCGATCTTGTATCTATCGATGACCAGGAATTGTGAGAATGCAACAAGTAAATTGGGCAGTTCAAACTTCAGGGTATTTTTATATTATACATTTTCCATTTTCATAGTAAGTATACACATTTGCAGTACATTGCCAGAGTGGCAGAGCCTAAACAAGCCTTCACTATATATAAAATTAAAATAACAAACAGCTTAAAGTAACATAAGAAGCAGCAACCACTATCTATTCACCCAGCTGTATATTCTCAGTAACTCCACCACCTTCCATCAGGCCAAAGCCGGCCGCCGTCGCCGCAGCCTCACCGTCAGCGGTGAAGCCATTTCGCAGGACAGTCGCAGCACCTCCGACAAGTCCACGCCGCCTTCCGCCGCCCCGCCGTCCGACGGCGGCAGCCATTCGAACTCGTGCGCCAGCGCCGCCACCCAGAGCTCCACCGTCGCCATCGCCATCCCCTTCCCGGGGCACCCCCGCCGCCCCGCCCCGAACGGCGCCAGCCGCAGGTCCGACCCCATCACCGAGAACTCTGACGCCGCCGCACCCATGAACCGGTCCGGGTCGAACCGGAGTGGGTCCGGCCACACCGTCGGGTCGCGCGCGATGGCCCACATGTTCACCATCGCGGTGGTCCCCGCCGGCACGAGGGCCCCGCCGACGATTGCGTCATCCGTGTTCATGCGGGCCCACGACATCAGTGGCCCCGGTGGGTGCACCCGCAGCGTCTCCTTGATCACCGCCTGCAGGTACGGAAGCGCTGCACCCTCGGCGTCCGTCACCCCCCGGTCTCTCCCCACCACCGCGTCCAGCTCCAATTGCACCCTCGCCTGCACCTCACCGTGCATCACCAACCGCGCGAACACCCATTCCATCAACACCGCCACGGTGTCCGTACCCCGAAATATCATCTCCTATTTAATTAATTAGTTCCCACTTATCAGAATAATTAATTCTGGAGCTAATAATGATACTTAAATAATATCACAAGAGATGTTTGTAAACATACCCAGAGGACGGCGACCATGTCAGAGTCAGATAGCCTCTCTGAGCCCTGCAGGGACAGCAGAACGTCCACGAAGTCGCGGGGTAGTTCGTCGGGATTTTGTGCCCGCTGCAGTCGGTGATCCAACATGATGCGGGTGACGAACCGATCGACTCGGCGGACGATCTGGGAGCAGCGAGACTGGACTCGCTGGAGGTCCAGGCCGGCGATGATTGGCAGGTGGTCCGACCAATTGAGCTTGCCAAGGAGATCGTAACCTTCGTCTACTACGCTTCTCAGTTCTCTTGTCTCTTCCGTATCCTGTTCCAGCCCGTACTGCCTCCCGAAGACGAACCACATGACATGGTTGAGGGCTGCCTGCTTCATGATGCCACGGAGTTGGATTGGATGAGCTCCGACGCGGCTGTTCAGGGCCCGGACCATTTGGGCGGCGATATCGGCGCGGTGGCGCGCGAAGGCGGATACCTGCTTAGGCGAGAAGAGGTGCGTGGCGGAGATCCTCCGCAGGGCGCGCCAGTAGTCACCGTACGGTGCGAAGCCAATGGAGTGTTGAAACATGAGGCCGTAAGCCGACTCGTTCGCCGGCCGGTCGGCGAAGTTGGGGCTGTTGAGGATGTCTCTAGCCACGTCCGGGTCGCAGGTAACGACCACCCGGGTTTCGCCGAGGCTGAAAGCCATGAGCCGGCGGGCCCCGGGGATGGCCGCGGCCGCCGCGGCGAGCTTCCGGTGGGCGAGGCCGGACATGAGGGCCATGCTGCCGAGGACGGGGAGGCCGCGCGGGCCGGGGATAGTATGAACGGGACCGCTTGGCCGCCGCCTTCTCCACCGGTACCTCCCCCAGGCGGGGCCGCCGGGGGAGGCCCAGTGGAGCAGGAGAGTGGAGATCCAGCAAACTGCGACGACAAGAGCAAGAGAGAGGAGGCGGGCAGGGTCGGCGGAGAGCTCACCGCATTTGGCGGCGATGGATAACGATACAATCCACCCTCTCTCGACCGCAGATTCCATAGCAGCTAGAAGAACACGAAGCAGCGGCTCTGACAAGAGCTGCGTCGGTGTTTACAGGAAGAAGGAGGTATCGCGTTATTATATAGACGGGAGGCAAAGGCGACAGTAAGTAGTAACTGTTGACTCAAGAGAGGAGATATAAATAAAGAAGATTTACCTGAACAAGTGGTAAATTAAAGGCTCTAAATAAGGTAAGAGAAGCGACCGCCGCCAGGAACGCAACGTGCGCAGGAGGAAGAAGGTGCGGGCCACGTGGAGGTGGCGTGGCGGTCTACTGTTGGGTGACGTGACCATGTCGGCCCCCCCCCCCTCTTAGCGGGGTCCACCTGAATGGGACGGGTTCTCGGTGTTCGGTGCATCATCATCTCTGGCGTTCGGTGCGAGTGCAGCCTGCGGAAAAAACTAAAAAACTATTATGGTACCAGACTCTAGAAATTTTATAGAGCCTCGGGTATGAATGAATATGACATTTTATTGAATTAGAGTGAAATAGCTAAGTTTTTATTCTTATATTAATTCAGTTTGAATTATATTAAATTAAATTTTAATAAAATTAAGTTTATTCTTATAAAAATTATTATGGAGCCTTACACGTAAAAGTTGCACTCCAAATAAGATAATAATAATGAACCTTAAGAGGAGTTCATTTCTACGATGCAAGCATTCATAGAAAAATATTTATGCAAATTTGTCTTGTTTGTTCAGTGATATGTGTCATCTATTTGAAAAATATGTGAGGATGTTTTTCTACCACAAAATATAATGGAAATATATGTATCTCGAAACAAGCTAAAATGAGATGCACATATCGGCAAACGAGTACTATATATTCTCATTGTCCATTTTGTTCATGAAAAGGATTGTAATATTATTATTGAAAAAAAAAAATCATTCTAGGAAGGTAAAAGTATCTCTTGTTTCCTACACTAAATTTGATTAAATCCAAAAAAACTAGCAGATAAAAATAGGGCTTTAATTGGCATAATTAAATGAGAGAGGTCACAAAAATGGACCGTTTTAATCCATAATCATGCACCGGATAGGAGCGTCAATGAACACATCAATACTTCTATTGAATGATCTATGTACCAAAAATATTCATTTTAGTTAGACCCTATTAATGGCCAGCTCAGCTTTCTCATATACTAAGCTAGTTTTTGTTATTCTATTAAATCTATTTTGTATTATTTTTGCATCAGTTTTTTTATCAACATTCTATTTCTCTTCTTCGACAAAACTTCTGTATATAAATAGATTGTAATCTTGATTATTTCTTTAATGAGAAATAAGAACAACTTCTGAATATAAACAGGTTGTAATCTTGATTTGAATGTGCACATAACAAATCATGTGTTCATGGACATTGACACTGGACACAGATACATATGCAATACTTTACAAGGACGTAAATTCGAATGATCTCCTTATATCCCTCTCTATTAATGTGTCTAATGGAAGTTCAAGGAATGCGAGAGACAAAAGGTTTGCACTTTCGATTCATGTTTATAGTTGTTTAACTATTAAAGAGGATCCGTAGATCTTCAACTCGGTAATTTCGGCTCGTGCGATGAAGGGCGACGTTTCTCGCCGACGCTCGTCGACCGTCGCCGGACCCTCCCGACGCTCCCCCGCTGCTTCCCTCGCCTCCCTCTGCCCTCTCTGATCGGTCTCGTTCGGCTTCTAGCCCTCTTCCGTCGGATTCTTCGAAGTTAGACATTTCCTCTAGAAACCCTAATTATGGATCGTCGCCGATGGACCTCTCTGGTACATCCTCTTCGCCTCCTGTTACCATTGTTCCTCATTGTGATGTGTTGCGTTGTGATTCTTCCATATCTTCTGGTATTTCTCTGAACCCTAGTTCGGATTTGTCATTGATGGACTGTTCTGGTTCAAAATCGTTGGCTTCTAGCGATGGTTCTCCGTTTGCTTCTCATTTTGTTTCAAATTTTTCGAATCTTACGAATAAAAATTGCAACCCTATTTCTAGGGTTTCTCCGGCTCGTACTCATGTTTCTTCGTCGAGTTTTGTTAATAAAAACTTTCTGAAACCACCGTTTGATGGCGTGTCGGATTCTTCGTTTCCAAGGGGAACCCTAACCTTCCATCCGCCAGAGGAAAGGGAAAAGCTTTCTTGGCTGGACCCATTTCATCCTCCAACGGAAGTAAGGGGCTTCCCAATCCTTCGACTCGCATTGATAAAGTTTCAACTTTTGATAACTCTCCCTCTAAGCATGCCTCTGTTAATAAGCCTTTTTCTAATCTTTATGGTTATGCTGCTTCCAAGATTAATCATACTGTTTCTACTAATCTTAATTCTGCTCCGGCCACCAAGGGCCATGCTCACAAGCCTGAGTTTAACTCGGCCCCTGTTCAATCTCAGCCCCATTCATGGTCACAAATTCTCACAGGTAAATCCCCTCTTATGCCTTGTTCTACATATTTTTCTATTCTTAAGAATATCAAATTCAACGTTACTAGTATAGTTTAATTTTCTAATGAATAAGTGCAGACTTGGAGACAATCCTGGGAATCAATTGCCTAATAGGCAAATTCTTAGGGACGTCTCCTTCTCTTTATGCTGTTCAAAGATGGGCTCAAAGATTATGGGGGTAAACATAGTTTTCTTTCTGTTATTGATTTAGAAGAGAATTTTTTTGTATTTAAATTTTCTTCTACAGATAATGCTACTGCTATTATAACTGAAGGGCCTTGGTCCCTTGGTGGTGATGTTATTAGACTTATACCTTGGAAACCTCTTTTTAGTCAATGGAAAGAAGAATTTTCTCATGCTCCTGTGTGGATTAGAATCCATGGCTTACCTCTTGAATTTTGGAATAGTGATTCCATTTTTTTGATTGCCAATAGTGTAGGAAAAGTTTTAAAAATTGATGAAATATGCTTTTCCTTAGATAGAGTTAAGTATATTAGAGTTTGTGTTGAGATTGATTTATCCATTCCTTTGCATCAAGGAATTAAAATTCAAGTTAATAATCTTTCCATGTTTTAACATATTTCCTATGAGAATCTTCCCACCGTCTGCTTTCAATATGGCTTGGTGGGCCATCTTGAATCCAATTGCCCTAAGAAGGCTTCCCAAACTTCCACTGTAAGTTCCCATATCCATACTCTTGGCTCTAGTAACAACAGTATTAGATCTTCTTCTCCTATAAATAATTCTCCCCCTACCACTACCCCCTCTCCAAAGGCCAGAGCTACCTCCCCTGGTGACTCGGAGCATTCCTTAGAACCACTATGTGGTCTTTGGATTTAGGTTCAGCAAAGACGACCACATCGACACAATGTCGGGCAAACTAATTTCGCACATTTGAATAATAATTCTGAGGCCAAGGAACATAGAATGCAGACAAAATCTAATTCCTCGAACCTAAAGAAGTATGCTAGGGCTCTTGTGGAAACCAGGAAGGAAGTTCCCAAGTCTCCCTCCTTTTCTATTAAATCTCATAAAAAAATTATTACTATTGTGTCTGCTGCTTATCCTGATTTCAAGCATACTGTTGAGGTTTCAGATGACTCTGATAATGAGGATTCCCTCTATATTCAAGAAGATTCTGTAGCCCAACATAAGGATATGGAGCTTTCCCTGACTAATCTTCCTCTAGCTCATCAAAATCTTATTAATCCCCTCTTCAGCCCTTATATTGGTGACCTTCATGTCACTACTAAAACTCCTACTTCTAGGACCTTCACGCAGCTTGTGGAGGATGTTTCTGGTTTGATTAACTCATCTAAAAAATCTCAATCCTTAAGTTTTCAATCGGGGTAAAATAAAGAAGAAGTCTAAATCAAACAAGAATAACCATTTATTCTCTGTTCTCTAAAAGGATACTCTTTCTAATTCTAAAAGACCTAAGCGCTCATGTCTGATAGATTCTACTGAAAGCCTTTTTCCTATTCAAGAGGATCCTCCTGAGAATCCTTTAGCTCTTATACTTAAACCAACTTAATTATGATGATGAACATTCTAAGTTAGAATTGTAGGGGAGCTCTTAGGAAGCCAATAAATGATCACATTTCTTTTCTTCTCAAATTAAAATCACTTCATTCATGTTATTTCTATCCAAGAATCTCATCTTGACTCTTCTAAAAGTCAAAAATTCATTAAGGGCCTTAGAAGAACTTGGGATGGTTTTGTTTAGCCTTCTCAAGGTGCCTCTGGAGGACTTATTATAGCATGAAATACTGATTTTGTTCTTGCTCAAGTTTTATCCTTCAACTTTAATATTATTCATGCAATTCTCAAATTTAAAAATTTTGAACCTTTTCTTTTCTCCAATATTTATGCCAGCACCATTCATTCCCTCGGAAATCACATTTGGGATTCTCTTTCTAGTATTGATTTCTCCTGTTATCCTTGGTTAATCTCCGGAGACTATAATTGAATTCTCAACCAAGAAGATAAAAAAGGAGGAAACCCCTTTACCATCAATCATTCTATTAACTATTTTAAAAACTTTATTTCCAACTCTAACCTTGTTGACTTGGGCTATTCTGGTCCTCCTTACACTTGGACTAATAATAGAAAATGCATATCTCGTATTCTTGTTAGATTGGACAGAGTCTTCTCCAACCTAGTTTCGTTGCATTTCTTTGGCATTTCCACTATTCACCATCTTCCTAAACTTACCTCTGATCACTGTCCTCTTCTTGTGTCATCAATTATCCCATGGCGAAGGCCGGGTTTGGCCGAGTCACATTCAAACGTCGGGGGCGCTCGGGCCCTATACAGTATAAGATGAAGGTTGCGCCCTTTCCCTTCACCAATTGGTTTGGAGAAAGTTGGTTAGCGCCGAATTCTGGGAGCAAAATTATTGGCTTAAGGTTTTCAACATTGGTCTTAATCTCGGTTTTGATGATAACAAACACGGAACTAATGATTTAATTGAGAAATACTTTTAGGCTCCATATCGGTTAGCGCACGATGTCCTCGATCGGAAATATCGAAGAAATCGGGAAATCGAAAGGACGTTGGTCGACGCGCTCGAATTCGTCGGGAAGATAGAGTATAGGTTTAGGGTGTCTGATTTATATTGTAATATCCTCATGATAATGCATAAGAACCCTAAAACCAAACTTGAACCCGAAAATATGAAAATTCTGAAACCGCCCTGAATTCACTAAGCCTAGGGAGCTCCTTGGAGGGCTATATGACCTAGATAGTTTTTTGACATAAAAAATGACGGTAATTGTTCCTTGGGTTAAAATTAGATAATGAGGTATTTTTAAAATTTTTTTGGAAGCCTTTAGCCTACCCATTCTTGACTCGAAAAATTAGAAAATTTTCGTTTTCAAAAAATTTGTACTAGACCCCAAAAACTAGATTTTGATTCTTAAGGATTTTGATTTTTTAGATATTTTTATCGAATCCAAATGGGGGGTAATCCTTATATAACATTTATATTTTAAAGTTATTAACTTCAAGTTAATAAATGTTATATAAGTAGGCTTAGCGAAGACAGAATCCAAATGAGCAAAAAAACAAAGCAAAGAAATATGCTTTGCCCAGGTTCGGTCGACTGGTCGGTCGACCGAATGGTGTTAAAAAATGGAAGAATGCTACTTCGGTCGATCAACCGAGGCCAAAAATTGGTAGTAGCTTCGTCGGTCGACCGAACAGCAGAGAGCTTGATCACAACTCATTCGGTCGACCCTCTGGTGGACCGAACAGCGCAACAGAAGCGTAGAAATGCTGCAGTCGATCAGTCGGTCGACCGACGATCGGTTGGCAAGCGACCGAACGACAGAAACAGCTAGTTTTCCGCCCGTTGAGCCGACTGTTTCATTCCATTCATTCTTGGCTCTATAAATACCCATGCCTAAGCCTTCCTAAGATACTTTGGATCACTCCTACACTTTATTTAGTCATCCTTGATCAAATCCAAGCTTTCATTGAGTCAATTCTTGGAAAACCCTAGCTTTGATATGTCATCCCTTTGATTGAGCCTTACCTTCATTGTTTCATCATCAAAGACATCGAGAGGAAGCTAGGTATCTTGTTGTGGAGCTAAGTAATTTATTGTTTGATTTATTGCTCCATTTATTATTGTATTTTGTTGTTTATTTCTTTATATTTGAGCTTGTAAGAAGACCTAGTGTTAGGTCTTGTGATTGAGTGGTATCCTTGGTGTAGAAGGTGTAAAGCCACTTGTGTAAATGTAGTTTGCTAGGATTAGTTGAGTTGTCCTTAGGGTTGAGGTGGGAGAGTACTCTCGGTAGGAAGGCGGGATACTTCCGGATGTGGAAGTGCCTTCGGTTTGAGAGCGGAGACTTTCCGGTGCAAAGTCCTCATTGTAAGAAAACTAATTAATCTAGTCAAACTAGTTTGGAAATCCTAAGCGGGGTGCTTAGGTAGTGAAGTAGGCATTGGGGTGCTTAGGTAGTGTAATAAACAATTGTGTTAGCGTTGTTCTCTTTGTGTATCGCATTATTTATTTTCATTACTCGCTTACGCATTTAATCGTTGAATTGTAAATTGCCTAAGTAATCTAAGAAACAATTAAAATCGAATTTAGACTAATTGTTTAGTTAACACATTATTCATCCCCCCTCTAGTGTGGCCATTTCACCCAATAGGTACAATGCATGAAAAATTAATGTGAACTCATGAAAGGTTTGATATAGCTGATATAAATTAGTGAGTACCATTTCTAAATTAGTTTGATTCTTTGATGTAATGGTTTTGACGTGTTTTCTTATTTCCCTTCTTTTGCATGAGAAAAAGAAGAAGAAATGAGGCGGACCTAGCTGACATACCGTAACTTCTTTTTATTGAGGCAGTGTTGTCTTGTTTTTTTAGCGTACGGATTATTTTGTGTACCTACTGTAACTTCTTTTTAATGGATATTAGATGCTTTGAACTATTTTGTGTTGGTAGACATTATTGTTTTGATATATTTGGATTAATGTTGAACTTATTTTGGATTTGTTGATGATTGATTGTATACCAGCTAAGTTGTAGGTTTTGTAATTAGCAGGTGGATTATTATATTAATGAATGATTAATTGTTAAGTTTTGTGTGTTTGTGACAAATTTATTCATCATATATTCTTAAAGTTATGGCAAAGTCATCATATATTATGATAAAATCATCACTAATATTGTGGCAGTAATTCGAATTTGAAATCGTGTTAGTGGCAAATTCATTTTAACGTTTAATGACAAATGATCAAACATGTAGTGGCAAAAAAATTTATAGCAAATTTGATATTTAATGACAAAATGTAACATGATATTAGTGGTAAATTTCATATATTTTTGCCACGGAAAGATTCCATAAAGGATAGAATAATGACAAATAGTTATTAATAAGTGACAAATTTTTTTGCCATAAATGATACATGACGTCAGCAAGCCCCATTTGCCATAATAGGGTGGAGGTAGTTTGACTTTTTCATTTGCCACTAAAGATATTGCAATTTGTGGCAATCTGCTAAAGTTCGTTACAAAAGCCAAAAATGACCTTTAGTGGCGGACCTAGTGTGGAAAACGATTGATGAGCACTTTTTTGCCACTGAATCATCATTTTGTCACTATATGTTACTACTGTGACAAACATAACTTGCCACTAATTCCAATTTTTTTTGTAGTGTGGATTCCTATAAAATTTTGTGGAGAATGCCTTCTTACTGCTACACATTTAATCAATAGATTGCCTTCTCCTTAGCTGCAAAACAAATCACCATACGAGGTTCTTTTCGGTCACAAACCAGACTATACTCATCTAAAGACTTTTGGATGCTTAGCTTTTGTGTCTACTCTAAAGAGCAAAAGAGACAAATTTTCTCTAAGAGCTTTTCCTGCCATATTGCTTAGGTATCCACTTGGAATGAAAGCTTACAGGTTATATAATCTCAGTAGCAAGACAATTATTATGTCAAGAGATGTTATTTTTCATGCGAGATTTTTCCATTTCATACAATTACTCCAGCAACTGAAATGGTTAATTATCTATTTTCTCATATGGTCATTCCAAAAACAATGGCAGATTCTCATTCCCGATACAAATATAGACATTATTCTTCCCTCTTCTCCTCCAATACATACACCACATACTCATATCATTGAACCCTTACTCGATCCTATGTCAACCCCATCTTCTGAACCTCAAACCCCAAACAATATACTCGAGCCTCCACCAGAACCAAATATCCCTTTTGTATAACTGAATCCAAACACATCTCCTAATTCTTAGCCTATTCCTCAACCTGCTCCTCTACCATTGAGAAGGTCTACAAGACTATCTTGTAAACCTTCTTCTTTCAAAAACTATTATTGTAATCTTGTCAGAACTACTTCATGCAAATATCCAATACATAATCATCTTTCAACCTAGAAATTTTCTCCTTCATACCTATCCTTTATTGCCAACATAACTAACAATTTTGAACCTTCATACTTCCATCAAGCCAAGCATTGTCCCAAATGGCAAGCAACTATGAATGAGGAGATTAGAGAAATGGAATCCAACTGTACCTGGTCATTGGTTTTGTTACCAGCAGGGAATAAAGCAATTATTTCTAGATGGGTTTATAAGATTAAATATAAGGGATAAGGGTCATATTTGCCCCTAAAGTATTCAAAAAAGTATAAATTTACCCTCAAACTTTCTTTTTTTTTCAAAAATACCCTCGCCATCCAAAAATTCCACTGTATGTAATGGTTGGATAAGTCAGCAAACGGTTATTTACGTGAAAATGATAAGGGCTATATTTGTCCCTAAAGTATTCAAAAAGTACAAATTTACCCTTAAATGTTTTTTGAAAAATGCCATCGTCGTCCAAATTTTGGGCTATATTTGCCCCTAAAAGTATTCAAAAAGGTACAAATTTGCCCTTAAACTTTTTATTTTTTGAAAAATACCCTCACCGTCCAAATTTTGGGCCAAAAATACCACTGTTTTTAACGATTTGACAAGTCAACAAATAATTGCTTACGTGGCAAATAAAATAAGCCACATCATTAAGCCACATTGGATTTTAAGCTGGCAACATGTATATCCAATATATTCACAATCTAAATTATTTAGGGGCAACATATAGAGTTCGTATATATCCTAGCTTTTAGTTACAAGCCATTAAAACACGCGTCAAATTGAACGAGATGAAAAGATAGGAAAAATAAGAAAAGGAAAATAAGGTAGCTCAGCCGGTTGCAAAAACTAGTCGGTTAAGGGGTGCTAAAAAACACGTCCCACCACTTCTTTATAATACCCAATTTTTTTAATGCTTATTTAATTATTTCAGCGATAATTTAATCGTGCATTAGGATGGACCAGATAAAACGCCGAAGGGATTGAATTGAAGATTGGCCTTTGCGCGAGAGGAAATTAATTCATCTAAGTTTGATTAGTCCTTAGATGGGTTGCTTGGTTTGAGACAAATCCGGAGGTTCGAACGGAACTCGAATCAGACTTGTATTGGTTGAGTTATGACTTATTTTAGACGCAACTTAAGTTAAGGGGCACTTTGGTCTTTTGACGATTGATGTTTTAGTATTTATACCTCAACCCTTAGGGGCGCGAGGGATTTTTGACCCAAAATTTGAACGACGAGGGTATTTTTCAAAAAATAAAAAGTTTAAGGGCAAATTTGTACATTTTCGAATACTTTAGGGGCAAATATGACGCAAAATTTGGACGATGAGGGCATTTTTCAAAAAAAAAGTTTAAGAGAAAATTTGTACCTTTTCGAATACTTTAGGAACAAATATGACCCTTATCCTTGCCACGTAAGCAACCGTTTGCTGACTTGTCAAATCGTTACAAACAGTGCTATTTTTGGTCCAAAATTTGGACAACTAGGGTATTTTTGAGAAAAAAGAAAGTTTAAGGGTAAATTTGTATATTTTTGAATACTTTACGGGCAAATATGGCTCTTATCCCTAAATATAATTTTAATGGTCAAGTTGAAAGGTACAAGGCAAGGCTTGTTGCAAAGGGTTTTGCACAAACTGAAGGAATTGATTATATGAAATCCTTGTCACCAGCAGCTCACATGATCTCATTCATGGTTTTATTGGGTCTTGTTTCAGTTAATAACTGGTTTTTGAGACAGTTGGATATAAATAATGCCTTTCTCAATGATACTCTTCGTGAAGAAGGATATATGAAGCTTCCTCCTAGTTATGGTTCTAATTACAAAGGCTTGGTATGTAAGCTTTATAAGTCCATCTATAGAGTCAAACAAGCTGCTCGTGAATGGTTCAAGGCTTTTTCAGATGTAGTGATACATTGTGGATTCACTCAATCTCCTTTTGAACATGCACTATTCACAAAAGGAACTAGACAAAATTTTATAGCTTTATTGGTCTATGTTGATGATATTGTTCTTGCAGGAAAGAACATTCAAGCCATTGATGCTATAAGAGATTGCTTGAAACAATTTTTCAAGTTAAAAGATCTCGGCCAACTTAGATACTTCTTGGGATTTGAAATAGCTTGAAGTCCAAAAGGTACTTCTATATCACAAAGACATTATACTTTATAGCTTCTTGAAGACAATGGTATGCTTGAAGCAAAACCATCTCTTCTCCCTATGATACATTCTTTGAAACTTTCTACAAAAGATTGAGACATTTTACCAGATTCCCATAGCTATAGAAGGTTAGTTGGCCGTCTCCTCTATTTGTGTCACACACGACCTAATATTGTATATTTAGTAGATCACCTGAGTCAGTTTGTTTCAGAACCCAGACAACCTCATATGAAAGCTGCCAATCATTTGTTAGGGTATTTAAAATAATCCTCTCTTGGATTATTTTTTCTTTCAGATTCCAAAATCAATTTGTCAGCTTTTGTAGATTTAGATTATGGTGCTTGCAAATACACTAGAAGTTTTGTGACTGATTTTTGCTGCTTCTTGGGTAACTCTATTATCTCCTGAAAATCTAAAAAGCAGAATGTTGTTAATCGTTCTTCTGCTGAAGCAAAATATAGAGCAAGGGCTTCTGCTACTTGTGAATTAGTCTAGCTTATTGCTTTACTCCCTTCTTTCCAAGTTGATATAACTCAAGCTTCTCTCCATTGTGACAACCAAGTTGCAATACATATAGCCATTAACCCTGTGTTTCATTAATGAACTAAGCATATTGAAGTGGTTGTCACTTTATTCGTGACAAAGTTAAAGAAGGTTTTATCAAACTTTTTCATGTTTGTTCCTCTAACCAACTAGCTAATATATTCATAAAGGCACTTTATTCACCAACTTTCAACTCTCTTCTAGACAAGATGGGCTTATTGAACATTCATGCAACTCCATCTTGAGGGAGGGGGGGGGGGGAGGGTTATTAATGGCCAGCTCAGCTTTCCCATATACTAAATGCAGGAGCATGATGAACAACGACCAACCATTTCGTGTGTAAGGACAGTCTCTGAAAAGATGTGAATGTGATTCGTCGTGTGCGTTGCATAAGGGACAGGAAGGTGAGACCTAGATATTTTTATCAAGCAGTCTGACTTTAGTCAAGAGCCGCTCCTTCTCAACAAGCCAACTGTGCATGGAAATAGTAGGAGGACAAGCTTTCTGCTAAATAAACTTAACCTTGGAGTCTACAAGTCCCTTGAAGTTCAAGAGCCAATAGAGTGAGCTCGTGGAGAAGGTACCACTCAGGTTCCATTTCCAAAGTATCGAGTCGGCCCCCGAACATTGAAGGTAGGGTGCCAAATCATCAGCCAGGTCCTGAATGAGTCCAGAGGGAACTAATTAAGTACCTCTCCCACTGTGTCTCTTGGAAGATTATCTATCGCCCTAAGGGTTAGGGTGGGCTAGGGATATGCATTATAAAGGGGATTAATTAGGCTTGCCTGGTTAGGTATATCTCCTTTGGGTTCAATGGGTACAAAACTTCTATCTACATCAGCATTTTATTTGGCCTACGCACATGGCTTGATATCTCTCATGGAAGTTGCATAATATGTTGTATGTTAGATCCTTTGCCTTTTATATTACACATTGGATTGGCAATAGAACTAAAACTTCCTTAGTGCATGTTTACTTTATAGGATAAGAGAAGATATGATAAGAGGTGGATTAATATCATTTGTATGCTTAGTATATGGATTAGAAGAAAATGAAAATAAATAAAAATAAAATTAATATTATATTAGTTGTGCATCAGATTTTAACAATTCATATCCAATCCTCCCTCATTTATTATCCAATCCAATCCTATCCTATTCAATGAAGCAAACATATCATTATGGTTTAAGCCATGACATTCCCTGGGTCTTCTCATTCATGACGTGGTCTCCCATGACGATCATCTTTTACTAATTCACACCCCTGAGGGTTGGGATGCATCCGAGTATCATTATACCTTCATTCTCGACTCCCATGCTATACTCCCTTTTATTGATATGCTTTACCATGATGATGAGGATTAGGTCACTTAGTCCCTGATCCTTCTGCACACTTCACCTTAGATCAGCATATATAAGATTTGCTTTTCCTTGAGATTCATATTGTATCCTAGAGACACTTGTTTGGTTTAAGGGTCATATTCCTAAACTTTCCTTCATGAATTGGTTGACTTTCTTGACTATTCTGCCGGCGTACTTTTGATAGATAATAAACATGGGGGAAATCCCTTAACCAATGCTCCTTTGTTATGTTGATTATGAATCAATTAACTGTCTTTTCTTTGAGTATCATTTTCCTTGTTCTGGAGATGTATATTGGATCATACAGCCATCACAAGATCTAGTTGCAGTAGAAGAGGGAATATGTTTCTGTATTTCTTATTCGAATTCAAAGAAGGTAGCAATCGATAGAATTTGTATAGAAAATGAGAGAGGAAAATGAGAAGGAAAATGAGAAGGAAGAATAATGTATATTGCTTGAGATGATTCGTTACATGTGTCATCTATTTATACAAGAGAGGTTGCTCCACTAAAATAACAAGAGTTGCTATTTGGGAGCAACGATCAAATTGTTAGAAAATAGCCTTAGACCTAACTCCTTCCAGATGATATCAGAGCCAGACCTATTGTTGATTGTGGGCCACTTGCAGAACTTCACGCTCTAGATGTGGATTCTGGGCGTGAGTGGAGTGTGTTAAAGTCTCACATTGCTTGTGGTTGTGATCTAGATGACCTTTAAATAGATTGGGCAATCCTCCCCCTTTGAGCTACGTGTTCACGAACAAAGTGAAAGTCAATCTTGATATGTTTAATGTGTGAATGGAAGACAAGATTGGTTGTGAGATATGTCTAGTACCAATATTGTCACACCAAAGAGTAGGTGAGGCAGTTGTTGATAACTGTAGTTCTGATAAGAGAGATTGTAGCCAAACCAACTCAGCAGTGGAATTAGCAATAGCTTTAAGTAAACTGAAAATCATAATGTGAACGAAGGAAGATGTTTTTGGCAAGTGTTTCAACATGTATTGATGGTGCTTGATTTAGGCTTTACCCCTTTTCACTAAGGATACCACTTCCACACAAGACCTAACACAAGGTCTTTACACACACAGATAAAATAGTTAAAATAACAATAAAATTATAATTGAAAAGAGCTTAATATAAAACCAATAGTAAATGCTCCTTTCACAACCTTAGAACCTCCAACTCGTCGAGGGAATAGCTCAAGTTAATTTTCGAGTTGAGGAGCAGAGTGTGCGCAAGAAGGTGTTTGCGGAAGTAGCAGAGCGCGCTTCAATTTTTCTTTGGAAGGGTTAAATCCCTTCTTAAATGCTCAATAAAATCTGTAGAAATTAGGGAAGAAGGTTAAATGAAGTATATGAGGGTGTATTTATACCCTCGTGAAGAAACGACTGTTCAACGGATAGAAAACTATCCGTTGCAGACCATTGGTCGAATGGTCGGTCGATTGGTCTTTCGAACGCTTCTCTTTTCTCTGTGGTCGATCGACCGACGGGTCGACCGCTAAATGCCACTGTTCATTCCTGACCTTTGGTCGACCCATCGGTCGATCGATGTGATCTCGCGTCTTCAGCAAACGCAGGTCGATCGACCGATGGGTCGAGCACCCGAGCTACTGCCCATTTTGGGCTTCCATCGGTCGATCGCCCGATCGACCGAAATAGCTCTGCTGCACTTTCTTCCTTATGTTCGGTCGACCGATGGGTCAACCGAATGTCTATTTCTCCTTTCTACCTATAGTAGGTCGACCTGGCGGTCGACCGAACCTAGGCCGAGATTGATTTCTTCAGCCTTTTTCTTTCGCGCTTCATTTTTGCATTCTGGCTTTCAACGCGCATCAACTTGGAGTGCTTTCATGTGATCCTTGAGCTCGTCCAATACGTCTTTGTCACACACGTCGATCTTTGAGAGATTTTTGTGACAAACCCGAGCGCGACGATCAATGTCCTTCTGATTTTATGATTTCTCCGATTTATCCGATCGAGGACATCGAACGCTAGTTGATATGGAACATGAAAGATATTCTCAATGAAATCATTAGTCCCATATTTGTTTTCATCAAAACCATCAAAACCGAGATTAAGGCTAAGGTTGAAAACCTAAAGCCAACAATCTCCCCATTTTTGATGATGACAAACATCCATAGGAAAATATATTCATTTAAAGCATAGAGGATATCAACTAAGGGATTTCTCCTCCTATCAACATGCATATTTATATAATTAAACTCCCCCTATCTATATGCATGAATTTCCTATATTTTCCTCCCCTTTACATATACTTTTCTCCCCATTTTAACTATACATTTCTCCCCCTTATGACTATACATTTCTCCCCCTTTTGACATCAATCAAAAAGGGCAATAAAAAGGGCAATAAAAAGGGCAATAAAAAGGGCAATAAAAAGGGCAATAAAAAGGGCAATCTAATTAAAGGTATGAAACACAATTATTTTTTCATGAAGTTGAGACTACATGACAATCTCAACCCTAGGGATGGAAAACAAGAATTTAATGAGAAACAAGATCATACATGATATGTTAAAAAACTACATAATTAAATGCCAAATTGAATCATGTATTTTCTCAAAGTACATATTGTTTTTTTTTCATGATATTTTTAGATTCCATTCAAACTTTCAAAATACAAAGATATAGTCATTTTAAATCATGTATATCAAGTTTGAAGTGAAACTAATGTCATTTGATCTAAATATGAACTTAGCACATTTTCATTTGAAATAAGCAGGATAACATGAAAAATGGTAAGTCTCAAGTTTTGCTATCTACTCATGTTTTCTCAAACTTAGGCATTTAGACATCAAACATGAGATAATGCAAGTATATGAATTAAGTTTGAGCTTTAGATGAGATTTTTAAGTTACTTTGTTGACTTAGGTTAACCTATACTTGAAGATTTAAAAAAAAATCAAACTTTTAAATCTATACAACATCATATTTTTGAAGAAAAACTTTGGTACCAATTTTTGGATGAAAATTTTGATACCAAGTATTGAATTGTCATTTGACATACATGAATAAAGTTTGAACTCAAAAGAATTTTCAAAGACCATTTTTCATCCTATATTGAATTTAATCAAAAGCTTATTTTTAAGGTATCGCTCAATATATCAAAATTATTTTTAGAAATGATTTTGCTCAAGTGATAATGAGAACCATATTAGAGATGAAATCAAATAACATGCACAAAGTTTCATTTGAAGTTTTTGAAGAAAATTCAAAGTATCGAAAAGATTGATATATCAAATAAGTGATACTTTGTGGTTTTGAAATCCAACTTTAAAATTTCATTTTAAATCCGATTCTTGATGAAAATTTTTGAAATTTTTACTCATACAACTAGATTTTTTAGGGAATGTGCAGTTTCAAGAATCATTTAAAAAATATTTTTTTATATTTTCCTAGAAATAACTGAAATTGGTGATACCAATTGTTGAACAAATGACAATTCCATATTTTTTCAGTTATTTTCAAAGAATGCTTAGGTTTCATTCAAACTTTTATGACACCACATAATGGTCATGTAAAGAGTGTATGTCAAGTTTGAGATGCAAATTATATCCTTAAGTCAATATATCAACCTAGCATGGTTTCATTCAAAACTAAACTAGTTTTAATGAAACTTGCTAAGTTTTAATCTTAACATTTACTCATGATTTTTCAAATTTAAACCTATGGATACCTAACATGAGTAAATCTAAATATGTTCCTCAAATATGGATTGAAAATGAGACCTTTAAGTCAACTTGTTGACTTGGGTTAACATAGTTCAGAGAAAGATAAACATGAATTAACCTCTATGTCATTTTATCCATATCCACATGAATTTTTCACTCTAAATACATGGAAATATGTCATACCTATTCCTAAATATGTTTCTGAAGTTTGGACTTAAAATTAAGTGTTCAAGTCAATTTGTTGACTTGGGTCAAACCTTTTAAGCTTAAGTCCACTAATGTGATCTAGTTATCACATTTTCATCTACACATGAATTTTGAAGATTGAACACCTAGAGTCATATCATGTGTATATCTAAACATGTTCATTTCATTTTTAACTTAAAGTGAAGTCTCTAAAGAAAATTTTTAACCTCGTTCAATTTAATAAATATCATGATATCATGAAATGAGCTAAGTTAACAATTTTTTTCTTACTCATGAAAATTCAATATTTATCATTCAAAAATAATCATGAGTATAGAGACATAAATATTCATGAATATTCAATTATTATACTTAATTTTTTTTTGCAAAACTAATTCATACATTTTCTTAGAAATTTGCCCAATTTTTTCATTTCCTTTTCATTTTATTTTAGATAGCATAGTTTTCTAATTCTTAACTTGCAAGTAGGCTTCATTAGTATTAAAATGAAATCATATACTGACTTAGCAAGCTAATATACTAAATAGCAAGGGTTTAATGCAATGTTTTCATTAAAAATAACTTAACCTATGCTAGATAGTTGAGATTCATTTTTAAGAAAGTTTTACCATGATATCAAAATGAATCTAAGAGATCCTAAGAAGTGAAACATTTGAGGAATAAGATCTCTACCTATGTTTAACTAGTTTGGACTTAATGATAAGGTCTCTAGTATCAACCTAGAGCAAGTTTCATTCAAAGAAATTTGCCTAAGTACTAAGAATCTAGCTACTCATGAAAATTCAAGGATTTAACATGCAATTCTAATCATGAGTGTAGCGACATAGTTTAAGCTTACACATTTAGGTATAACACTAAGATTTTGAATTTATCAAAGTTATACCTTATTCATGATAATTTGCCAAACTAATCTTTTTATTCCTAATTAGCCTTCCTAAAACACTTATAACTTGCAAGTAAGCTACACTAAAATTTTTTAGAGAAAATATAGCTACTTAGCAAGCTAACTCAACCAAAAAGCAAAGAGATGCATCAAGTATCATTATCAAATATCACTTTGCTTAAATGGTTTCAAATTCGTTTCAAAATGAAATCGAGTGATATCAAAATGAATTTTAAGAGATCACTAGAATAAAAAATAAAAAATATGATCTCCAACCCTTCCTATTGGTTGAAAACCGAAAGACCACAATGTGCCTACGATTTAGAACCGCAAGGTTGCTTAGGCCCATTACAGGCCACTTAGGTCTCCGAGGAGACCGAAGATCAAAAATTAAAAACATTTTTGAAAGATGTTAAGAGAAGGGAAAATCAATCAATTTTAGGCATGTATCATAACTCCAACTTAAATAAAACAAGCCAAAGTAAGGAGATGATAAAAAAATATACCTAGATGTCAATTTCCATACCTATGGCATCATGATAATTTGAAGTTGCAACCTCTTGGAGATTTGAAGTTCCATACCTTCTTAAATGCTCAATAAAATCTGTAGAAATCAGGAAAGAAGGTTAAATGAAGTATATGAGGGCGTATTTATACCCTCATGAAGAAACGACTATTCAACGGAAAGAAAACTATATGTTGCAGACCGCCGGTCGAATGGTCGTCGGTCAAATGGTCGATCGACCGGTCTTTCGACCGCTTCTCTTTTCTCTGTGGTCGATGGATCGACGGGTCGACCGCCAGACGCCACTGTTCATTCCCGACCTTCGGTCGACCCATCGATCGACCCATCGATCGACCGCCCGAGCTACTGCTCATTTTGGGCTTCCATCGGTCAACCGCCCGATCGATCGAAATAGCTTTGCTGCACTTTCTTTCTTATGTTCGGTTGACCGATGGATCGACCGAATGTTTACTGCCCCTTTTTTTCCTACAGTCGATCGACCGCCAGGTCGATCGAACTTAGGCTGAGATCAATTTCTTCAGCCTTTTTCTTTCGCGCTTCATTTTCAGGTTCCGGCTTTCAACGCGCATCAACTTGGAGTGCTTTTATGTGATCCTTGAGCTCGTCCAATACATCTTTGTCACACACGTCGATCTTTGAGAGATTTCCGCGATGAACCCGAGCGCGACGATCAATGTCCTATTGATTTTGCAATTTCTTCGATTTATCCGATCGAGGACATCGAACGCTAGTCGATATAGAACCTGAAAGATATTCTCAATGAAATCATTAGTCCCATGTTTGTTATCATCAAAACCATCAAAACCGAGATTAAGGCTAAGGTTGAAAACCTAAAGCCAACATGTGCCTATTCTGGGATCCCATGCCCCGACAACCCCAAGCGCGCTTCTCGCGAGCTCGATTTTCACCGAGTCTAGTCATTGGCTACCACGCCACTACTTCCGGGCCTTAGATCTCTTATCCAACTCATCGCGCACGGTTCCACCTTACACTCCTCAGCGAGCTCGGTTTGCACCCCCAAGTGTAGTTCTTGGCTACCACACCACTAATTCCAGCCTTAGAGGCCTTACACGACTCCTTGCGCGCAATTTTGCCTTACGCTCCTCAGCTAGCTCGGCCTGAACCCCCGAGTGCAGTTCTTGGCTACCATGCTACTACATCTGGCCTTAGAGCTCGTACACGACTCCTTGCGCACAGTTCCACCTTGCGCTCCTCGGTCAGTTTGGCCTAAACCCCCGAGTGCGGTTGTTGCCTACCCCGCCACTACTTTCGACCTTAGAGCCCTTACACGACTCCTCGCGCGTGGTTCCACTTTACGCTCATCTGCGAGCTTGGCCTGAACCCCCGAGTGCAGTTCTGGGGGCTGTCGTATCCACTCCCCACCAGGTGTCAAAATTTCCTATCTCAGAGATAGAAGTAGGTGTGTTGCACGCTCGATCAGAAAGAAGCTTGATGGTGCTACAATGAATATCTCAAGCCGAAGGTGGCTGAACCAAAGAATGAGCTGATCCACCCATAAACACTTCCCAAAATCAAAGGCAAACAACCGTCTGAAACCTCTGAACCAAGCTCGGGACGAGACACGTGAAAGCAACCTCAGCTCAACCTTTGAAAATAAATCAAGCCATGATCAAATCATCGCAATAATGGCTCATAACAAGATAACTCCTCATGTACGCACAATTTCCTTATTAATCAATAAAATTGCATTTCCTGCATTTCTCTCTTTCGTCAAGAGAATCTACAGTTATCCTGCCACCTTAAACGAGTATCCTGTTGTTCGAAACTTGTTTGAGTCTTAATGTACGAGCTCAAATTTTTCGCCCCTGGAGCTGTTACTTCTGGCTCCCAAAGCCCAACACTCTATTTAGTGACTAGAACTCGATCTTCACTAGTTTGACTTGTCGGCCTCAGTGCCTATTCTGGGCTCCTTATGCCCTCAATGACCCCAAGTGCACTTCTCGCGAGCTCGATTTTCATCGAGTTTGGTCCTCGGCTATCAAGCTAGTACTTCCGGCCCTAACAACCCTTACTTAACTCATCGCGCGCAGTTTCATCTTATGCTCCTCGACGAGCTCGGCCTGAAATCCCGAGTGCAGTCCTCCATTATCATGCCACTACTTCCGACCTCAGAGCCCTTACTTAACTTCTCACGCGCGATTTCGCCTTACGCTCCTCGGTGAGCTCGGGATGAACCCCCGAGTGCAGTCCTCGGCTATCACGCCCCTACTTCTAGCCTCAGAGCCTTTACTTAACTCCTCGTGCACAGTTCTGCCTTACGCTCCTCGGCGACTCGGGCTGAACTCTCGAGTGTAGTCCTCGGCTATTACGCCACTACTTTCGACCTCGGAGTCCTTACTTAACTTCTCGTGTGTGGTTCCTCTTTACGTTGCTCGATGAGATCGGGCTGAACCCCCGAGTTCAGTCCTCGGCGATCTTGCCACTACTTCCGGCCTAATAGCCCTTACTTAACTCCTTGCGCGTGGTTTCGCCTTACGCTCCTTAGTGAGCTCGACCTAAACCCCCGAGTGTAGTTCTCGGCTATCACACTACTACTTCTGGCCTCAGAGCCCTTATTTAACTCATCATGAGCGGTTTCACCTTACTCTCGTTGGTGAGCCCGGGTTGAACCCCTGAGTGCAGTCCTCGGCTATCACGCCCATGCTTTCGGCCTCAGAGCCCTTACTAAACTTCCCATGCGTGGTTCCGCCTTACGCTCCTCGGCGAGCTCGGGCTGAACTCCTGAGTGCACTCCTCGGCTATCATACCACTACTTTCGGCCCAAGAGCCATTACTTAACTCCTCGCGTGCGGTTCTGCCTTACGCTGGTGGATGAGCTCGAGCTGAACCACCGACTTTAGTCCTCGACTATCACGCCACTACTTCCGGCCTCAAAGCCCTTACTTAACTCCTCGTGCGTAGTTTTGCCTTACGCTTCTCGGTGAGCTCGGCATGAACCCTCGAGTGTAGTCCTCGGCTATCATGCCACTACTTTCGACCTCAGAGTCCTTACTTAACTCCTCGCGCGTGATTCTACCTTACGTTCCTCGGTGAGCTCGGGCTGAACCCCCGAGTGCAGTCCTTGGCTAACACGCCACAACTTCGAGCCTTAGAGCCATTACTTAACTCCTTGCGCGCGGTTCCGTCTTATGCTCCTCAGTGAGCTAGGCCTGAACACTGAGTGCAGTCCTTGGCTATTATACCACTACTTCCAGCCTGAGAGCCTTTACTTAACTCCTTACGCACGGTTCTGCCTTATGCTCCTCGGCGAGCTCGGGCTAAACCCCCGAGTGTAGTCTTTAGCTGTCACGCTACTACTTCTGGCCTCAGAACCCTTACTTAACTCATCGCACGCGATTCCGCCTTATGCTCCTCGGCGAGCTCGGCTTGAACCCTCGAGTGCAGTCTTCGAAGATCACGCCGCTACTTTCGGCCTTAGCGCCTGTACATAACCAGAATTCAATTCTCACCAAACTTAGCTTGCGAAGTTACAACATCACTACCTCCAACCTAAGAACCCTTATACAACCCCCCGCGTACAATCTCACATTATGCTCTTCAGCAAGCTCAGCTAAGACCCACAAATACGTGCCACTGCTCCAAAATACAAACAAGAGAAATTACTACAAAGCAGCTTCAAAGTCGCTATAGAAGGTTCAACTTCAAACAAGATTTCAGAAGGTTCAACATCGAACAAAGATTTCAGACGGTTCAACAAAAGATCGTAGAGCGAAACTCTTCCCTCATAGGTAACCAAGCGGAAAGAATCAAAATCACAGAATCGACCAAAGTATATTGCAAAACCAAAAAGAGTCCACAAAAGGGCAATTGTCAAACATGGCCCACAAAGGGGCAATTGTTAAACAAAAGAAGGGGATAATTACCCCGAAAAGTTCTTAAAACTAGTACTAAGCGTCTATTGAGGAGAAGTTATACCAGCCTTGGCACACTCGATAGGAACATCTCTCCCCAGAACAACATCTCGTCGTGGAGAAAAAAAGCATTGACCAGTAGTCGCGGCGAGGGTTCTCCTTCAATGGACTAAGAAAAATCCTCTTCAGCTTCAAGGTTTATTAGAATATCGTATTTGACCTCCTTGAGCAAATCCATCCTAGAGAGATCAACACCAGGGGCAAGGAGCTTAGCTTGTTCTGCCGCCCTTCCAAAATTCTCCATGTACATAGAAAGAGCATGGTCCCGAAAGCATTTCACCTCCTCTTCAAAGGTTTTGCCTGGCCAGATTGCACCACCCAATCTCGGACCTAACTTCCTCAGTTTCGGTCTTCGGACGAGAATCCTCTGTCACCGCCACGGAAAGGTCCAGGTAGACCATCTCCAATTTCGCCTTGGTTTTACCTTCCATCTTCGCTACCTGGGCTGCGGACCCAGAAATAGCATCACTCAAATGGGTGATTTCATCGACCTTTGTCACCAGGGCTCTCTCAATCTCAACCATTTTTAACCTAAAGGCCTCGAGTTCTTAGGATTGCACCTCACACTCTCTCATCGAAGACTCTTTCAACTTACCTAGAAAAAGCTGAATGTGCTCCCAGGAATCTACACCCTCAGGAAAAACCGATTGGTTACTGGAGCGGAGGCATAGGGCTAAACCTGGCTGTCGAACTTCGGTAGATGCACTAGCCACCACCGCCACTTCTGGAAAGATGGGCTCATTCGGAATAGGTTCTCCTCATAATGCCTAGCTCTTTTTCGATGCCCCGTTGGCAAGCCAAGGAAGACCGGAGAGTCCGAAGAAGCTGACGAACTAGCCACCTCCGCTCTCGCCCCAAAAACCCTCAGCTTCCGAGACTGTGAAGCCCTTATAGGCTTCAGTAAGTCATCCACCATTGGACTTTCCCCTATCCCCTGAGGATTTTTCTCAATTTTTTGCCAAGCAAGCGCGCATACATGGTACCTTCAGCAGTGAAGACATCTCACCTGCAAAACAAAGAAGGGGGCGAATAGTTTGTCCCAAGAAGACGGATCAGAAGACAAACCAAACTCCAACATCAGCGACAATAAAGCTAAAGTCAAAGACTAAGAAGATTTACCAGCAAGAGCTAACGACGAAGGAAGAAAGGAACCTACTGAGAATGAAAGCCAAAGAGCGCAAGGAAAACTCGCAAACAAGGAGAGAAAGAGTCATTTTTATAGGCTCAACTTCTCCATCGGACGACCCATAATGAAGTTGAAATTGAATCTTCACTGACCAGCTAAATTATCGATGACTCTCTAGAAACCCCCCATGGCATAGGCGGGCGCTTTTTTGGCCATGATGTCTTCCCCAAAAAATGAGGGGACGAAAGCCAATCAGCAACTACCACGTAGGATGAGAAGATCTTCATCATTAAATCAATACGTCAAACGAACTCGAGAGGGCATATTGATAACATGACAAAAATATACCAATTTGACTTGCTTTGGGATGATACGAAGAGCCACTACGTGCCAACTAGAGATGACGTGAGGATACTCACCCTAGCCAAACTTCCACAGCTACTCGCACCACCTTGGCCGCCACGACCATTCTCCCCAACTCGGCCTCCTCAGCCATTTCCTTCAGCTTCATTTTTGCATTTGGCGCCTCGGCATGGCCTCCACGGTTAGCTGTCTCAGTTTGGCCTTGAAGGCCACTTGCTCTAGACTGGTCCTAATGGCCAATTCTTCCCTATCCGACCTCCGCCATCTCCGGGATCGATCACGACCCATTTTGGGCAATATCACTGCGAGATTTTTGGGCAGTGTCATCATTCTCACATGCAATAAATATAGATATGACGCGCTTCAGGTAACCATTGTCTTTGTAGCCCCTCCCCCCCTTCCGGCGTTGAACCAGACAAGGAGAGATATCGATCCAAACCAGAAGACCCCAACACTCAGGCAAAACAATACCCATATTGGAGTTTTAAAAATAGAGAGCATATAAGTAACTCTACTAATGATCACACGGTTCAAAAGTGTCAATGACTTGTTCTAGCTAGAGCGAAGTTTTCCTACAAAGACGCCAATTGAGAGTATGATCTTGTGATGATTTGGCTCCAATCTTCCTTGTGTAAGTATCAACACCGTATCCATAAATCAAAATATTTGATGCGAAAAGATATAGATTGACGTGGGCTATTGTTAATATAAAAATGGAATTAAAGGTGAATAGCTTTTACATCCAATTGTCAGCTATCATCTTTTTGAGAATAATTTGAAAAAGCTAATGAGAGATGGTGATGCGGAATATGATGTGTTTTCGTTTTTTTTCAATACCTTCACCACAGGCGAGCAAATCACCTATTTGTATAATGATTTTTCTTTTATGCAGCCGTAAATGCAAGCATATCTTCCCCAAATCACAAGAAAACTCACAACTTCTATGGGCAGGTTGCTCATAGAAAATTTATGAACGAGTGGATATGAGCTTTAAGCGACTGAACATAGATAGAAAATATATCCATTCATTTTTATCGATATTCATATTCATTTTTTTATTATCCATATTTAGTCGCTTAAAATTTATATTCAGTCGTTCATAGAGATTTATATGGACAGACTGCCCATATAATTTTTTTTCAAAAAAATTATATCTCATGCGATTTGTTGTGATACTATCGTTGCTACATTCTATGCACTAGGGCATCTTGCTATAATATATTGAATCGGGAGCAAAATAAATGAATGGCTCACATTTTACTACGCGGACACCTTTATATGACTTAGATCTCTTTGTCCGTTCATTTTTGTTGTGGACCAAGTACCTCTTTTGTCTTATTATTATTATTTTTAACATCTCCCCTGTTAATTGAAAAAGTATCCGATCCATATCGAAAAAGAGATTGCAAGAAAAGGTTCGTGCAAGATCCGCCTTCTTAACTCTTTTATCTTTATACATCGATCTTGTATCTATCGATGACCAGGAATTGTGAGAATGCAACAAGTAAATTGGGCAGTTCAAACTTCAGGGTATTTTTATATTATACATTTTCCATTTTCATAGTAAGTATACACATTTGCAGTACATTGCCAGAGTGGCAGAGCCTAAACAAGCCTTCACTATATATAAAATTAAAATAACAAACAGCTTAAAGTAACATAAGAAGCAGCAACCACTATCTATTCACCCAGCTGTATATTCTCAGTAACTCCACCACCTTCCATCAGGCCAAAGCCGGCCGCCGTCGCCGCAGCCTCACCGTCAGCGGTGAAGCCATTTCGCAGGACAGTCGCAGCACCTCCGACAAGTCCACGCCGCCTTCCGCCGCCCCGCCGTCCGACGGCGGCAGCCATTCGAACTCGTGCGCCAGCGCCGCCACCCAGAGCTCCACCGTCGCCATCGCCATCCCCTTCCCGGGGCACCCCCGCCGCCCCGCCCCGAACGGCGCCAGCCGCAGGTCCGACCCCATCACCGAGAACTCTGACGCCGCCGCACCCATGAACCGGTCCGGGTCGAACCGGAGTGGGTCCGGCCACACCGTCGGGTCGCGCGCGATGGCCCACATGTTCACCATCGCGGTGGTCCCCGCCGGCACGAGGGCCCCGCCGACGATTGCGTCATCCGTGTTCATGCGGGCCCACGACATCAGTGGCCCCGGTGGGTGCACCCGCAGCGTCTCCTTGATCACCGCCTGCAGGTACGGAAGCGCTGCACCCTCGGCGTCCGTCACCCCCCGGTCTCTCCCCACCACCGCGTCCAGCTCCAATTGCACCCTCGCCTGCACCTCACCGTGCATCACCAACCGCGCGAACACCCATTCCATCAACACCGCCACGGTGTCCGTACCCCGAAATATCATCTCCTATTTAATTAATTAGTTCCCACTTATCAGAATAATTAATTCTGGAGCTAATAATGATACTTAAATAATATCACAAGAGATGTTTGTAAACATACCCAGAGGACGGCGACCATGTCAGAGTCAGATAGCCTCTCTGAGCCCTGCAGGGACAGCAGAACGTCCACGAAGTCGCGGGGTAGTTCGTCGGGATTTTGTGCCCGCTGCAGTCGGTGATCCAACATGATGCGGGTGACGAACCGATCGACTCGGCGGACGATCTGGGAGCAGCGAGACTGGACTCGCTGGAGGTCCAGGCCGGCGATGATTGGCAGGTGGTCCGACCAATTGAGCTTGCCAAGGAGATCGTAACCTTCGTCTACTACGCTTCTCAGTTCTCTTGTCTCTTCCGTATCCTGTTCCAGCCCGTACTGCCTCCCGAAGACGAACCACATGACATGGTTGAGGGCTGCCTGCTTCATGATGCCACGGAGTTGGATTGGATGAGCTCCGACGCGGCTGTTCAGGGCCCGGACCATTTGGGCGGCGATATCGGCGCGGTGGCGCGCGAAGGCGGATACCTGCTTAGGCGAGAAGAGGTGCGTGGCGGAGATCCTCCGCAGGGCGCGCCAGTAGTCACCGTACGGTGCGAAGCCAATGGAGTGTTGAAACATGAGGCCGTAAGCCGACTCGTTCGCCGGCCGGTCGGCGAAGTTGGGGCTGTTGAGGATGTCTCTAGCCACGTCCGGGTCGCAGGTAACGACCACCCGGGTTTCGCCGAGGCTGAAAGCCATGAGCCGGCGGGCCCCGGGGATGGCCGCGGCCGCCGCGGCGAGCTTCCGGTGGGCGAGGCCGGACATGAGGGCCATGCTGCCGAGGACGGGGAGGCCGCGCGGGCCGGGGATAGTATGAACGGGACCGCTTGGCCGCCGCCTTCTCCACCGGTACCTCCCCCAGGCGGGGCCGCCGGGGGAGGCCCAGTGGAGCAGGAGAGTGGAGATCCAGCAAACTGCGACGACAAGAGCAAGAGAGAGGAGGCGGGCAGGGTCGGCGGAGAGCTCACCGCATTTGGCGGCGATGGATAACGATACAATCCACCCTCTCTCGACCGCAGATTCCATAGCAGCTAGAAGAACACGAAGCAGCGGCTCTGACAAGAGCTGCGTCGGTGTTTACAGGAAGAAGGAGGTATCGCGTTATTATATAGACGGGAGGCAAAGGCGACAGTAAGTAGTAACTGTTGACTCAAGAGAGGAGATATAAATAAAGAAGATTTACCTGAACAAGTGGTAAATTAAAGGCTCTAAATAAGGTAAGAGAAGCGACCGCCGCCAGGAACGCAACGTGCGCAGGAGGAAGAAGGTGCGGGCCACGTGGAGGTGGCGTGGCGGTCTACTGTTGGGTGACGTGACCATGTCGGCCCCCCCCCCTCTTAGCGGGGTCCACCTGAATGGGACGGGTTCTCGGTGTTCGGTGCATCATCATCTCTGGCGTTCGGTGCGAGTGCAGCCTGCGGAAAAAACTAAAAAACTATTATGGTACCAGACTCTAGAAATTTTATAGAGCCTCGGGTATGAATGAATATGACATTTTATTGAATTAGAGTGAAATAGCTAAGTTTTTATTCTTATATTAATTCAGTTTGAATTATATTAAATTAAATTTTAATAAAATTAAGTTTATTCTTATAAAAATTATTATGGAGCCTTACACGTAAAAGTTGCACTCCAAATAAGATAATAATAATGAACCTTAAGAGGAGTTCATTTCTACGATGCAAGCATTCATAGAAAAATATTTATGCAAATTTGTCTTGTTTGTTCAGTGATATGTGTCATCTATTTGAAAAATATGTGAGGATGTTTTTCTACCACAAAATATAATGGAAATATATGTATCTCGAAACAAGCTAAAATGGGATGCACATATCGGCAAACGAGTACTATATATTCTCATTGTCCATTTTGTTCATGAAAAGGATTGTAATATTATTATTGAAAAAAAAAAATCATTCTAGGAAGGTAAAAGTATCTCTTGTTTCCTACACTAAATTTGATTAAATCCAAAAAAACTAGCAGATAAAAATAGGGCTTTAATTGGCATAATTAAATGAGAGAGGTCACAAAAATGGACCGTTTTAATCCATAATCATGCACCGGATAGGAGCGTCAATGAATACATCAATACTTCTATTGAATGATCTATGTACCAAAAATATTCATTTTAGTTAGACCCTATTAATGGCCAGCTCAGCTTTCTCATATACTAAGCTAGTTTTTGTTATTCTATTAAATCTATTTTGTATTATTTTTGCATCAGTTTTTTTATCAACATTCTATTTCTCTTCTTCGACAAAACTTCTGTATATAAATAGATTGTAATCTTGATTATTTCTTTAATGAGAAATAAGAACAACTTCTGAATATAAACAGGTTGTAATCTTGATTTGAATGTGCACATAACAAATCATGTGTTCATGGACATTGACACTGGACACAGATACATATGCAATACTTTACAAGGACGTAAATTCGAATGATCTCCTTATATCCCTCTCTATTAATGTGTCTAATGGAAGTTCAAGGAATGCGAGAGACAAAAGGTTTGCACTTTCGATTCATGTTTATAGTTGTTTAACTATTAAAGAGGATCCGTAGATCTTCAACTCGGTAATTTCGGCTCGTGCGATGAAGGGCGACGTTTCTCGCCGACGCTCGTCGACCGTCGCCGGACCCTCCCGACGCTCCCCCGCTGCTTCCCTCGCCTCCCTCTGCCCTCTCTGATCGGTCTCGTTCGGCTTCTAGCCCTCTTCCGTCGGATTCTTCGAAGTTAGACATTTCCTCTAGAAACCCTAATTATGGATCGTCGCCGATGGACCTCTCTGGTACATCCTCTTCGCCTCCTGTTACCATTGTTCCTCATTGTGATGTGTTGCGTTGTGATTCTTCCATATCTTCTGGTATTTCTCTGAACCCTAGTTCGGATTTGTCATTGATGGACTGTTCTGGTTCAAAATCGTTGGCTTCTAGCGATGGTTCTCCGTTTGCTTCTCATTTTGTTTCAAATTTTTCGAATCTTACGAATAAAAATTGCAACCCTATTTCTAGGGTTTCTCCGGCTCGTACTCATGTTTCTTCGTCGATTTTTGTTAATAAAAACTTTCTGAAACCACCGTTTGATGGCGTGTCGGATTCTTCGTTTCCAAGGGGAACCCTAACCTTCCATCCGCCAGAGGAAAGGGAAAAGCTTTCTTGGCTGGACCCATTTCATCCTCCAACGGAAGTAAGGGGCTTCCCAATCCTTCGACTCGCATTGATAAAGTTTCAACTTTTGATAACTCTCCCTCTAAGCATGCCTCTGTTAATAAGCCTTTTTCTAATCTTTATGGTTATGCTGCTTCCAAGATTAATCATACTGTTTCTACTAATCTTAATTCTGCTCCGGCCACCAAGGGCCATGCTCACAAGCCTGAGTTTAACTCGGCCCCTGTTCAATCTCAGCCCCATTCATGGTCACAAATTCTCACAGGTAAATCCCCTCTTATGCCTTGTTCTACATATTTTTCTATTCTTAAGAATATCAAATTCAACGTTACTAGTATAGTTTAATTTTCTAATGAATAAGTGCAGACTTGGAGACAATCCTGGGAATCAATTGCCTAATAGGCAAATTCTTAGGGACGTCTCCTTCTCTTTATGCTGTTCAAAGATGGGCTCAAAGATTATGGGGGTAAACATAGTTTTCTTTCTGTTATTGATTTAGAAGAGAATTTTTTTGTATTTAAATTTTCTTCTACAGATAATGCTACTGCTATTATAACTGAAGGGCCTTGGTCCCTTGGTGGTGATGTTATTAGACTTATACCTTGGAAACCTCTTTTTAGTCAATGGAAAGAAGAATTTTCTCATGCTCCTGTGTGGATTAGAATCCATGGCTTACCTCTTGAATTTTGGAATAGTGATTCCATTTTTTTGATTGCCAATAGTGTAGGAAAAGTTTTAAAAATTGATGAAATATGCTTTTCCTTAGATAGAGTTAAGTATATTAGAGTTTGTGTTGAGATTGATTTATCCATTCCTTTGCATCAAGGAATTAAAATTCAAGTTAATAATCTTTCCATGTTTTAACATATTTCCTATGAGAATCTTCCCACTGTCTGCTTTCAATATGGCTTGGTGGGCCATCTTGAATCCAATTGCCCTAAGAAGGCTTCCTAAACTTCCACTGTAAGTTCCCATATCCATACTCTTGGCTCTAGTAACAACAGTATTAGATCTTCTTCTCCTATAAATAATTCTCCTCCTACCACTACCCCCTCTCCAAAGGCCAGAGCTACCTCCCCTGGTGACTCGGAGCATTCCTTAGAACCACTATGTGGTCTTTGGATTTAGGTTCAGCAAAGACGACTGCATCGACACAATGTCGGGCAAACTAATTTCGCACATTTGAATAATAATTCTGAGGCCAAGGAACATAGAATGCAGACAAAATCTAATTCCTCGAACCTAAAGAAGTATGCTAGGGCTCTTGTGGAAACCAGGAAGGAAGTTCCCAAGTCTCCCTCCTTTTCTATTAAATCTCATAAAAAAATTATTACTATTGTGTCTGCTGCTTATCCTGATTTCAAGCATACTGTTGAGGTTTCAGATGACTCTGATAATGAGGATTCCCTCTATATTCAAGAAGATTCTGTAGCCCAACATAAGGATATGGAGCTTTCCCTGACTAATCTTCCTCTAGCTCATCAAAATCTTATTAATCCCCTCTTCAGCCCTTATATTGGTGACCTTCATGTCACTACTAAAACTCCTACTTCTAGGACCTTCACGCAGCTTGTGGAGGATGTTTCTGGTTTGATTAACTCATCTAAAAAATCTCAATCCTTAAGTTTTCAATCGGGGTAAAATAAAGAAGAAGTCTAAATCAAACAAGAATAACCATTTATCCTCTGTTCTCTAAAAGGATACTCTTTCTAATTCTAAAAGACCTAAGCGCTCATGTCTGATAGATTCTACTGAAAGCCTTTTTCCTATTCAAGAGGATCCTCCTGAGAATCCTTTAGCTCTTATACTTAAACCAACTTAATTATGATGATGAACATTCTAAGTTAGAATTGTAGGGGAGCTCTTAGGAAGCCAATAAATAATCACATTTCTTTTCTTCTCAAATTAAAATCACTTCATTCATGTTATTTCTATCCAAGAATCTCATCTTGACTCTTCTAAAAGTCAAAAATTCATTAAGGGCCTTAGAAGAACTTGGGATGGTTTTGTTTAGCCTTCTCAAGGTGCCTCTGGAGGACTTATTATAGCATGAAATACTGATTTTGTTCGTGCTCAAGTTTTATCCTCCAACTTTAATATTATTCATGCAATTCTCAAATTTAAAAATTTTGAACCTTTTCTTTTCTCCAATATTTATGCCAGCACCATTCATTCCCTCGGAAATCACATTTGGGATTCTCTTTCTAGTATTGATTTCTCCTGTTATCCTTGGTTAATCTCCGGAGACTATAACTGAATTCTCAACCAAGAAGATAAAAAAGGAGGAAACCCCTTTACCATCAATCATTCTATTAACTATTTTAGAAACTTTATTTCCAACTCTAACCTTGTTGACTTGGGCTATTCTGGTCCTCCTTACACTTGGACTAATAATAGAAAATGCATATCTCGTATTCTTGTTAGATTGGACAGAGTCTTCTCCAATCTAGCTTCGTTGCATTTCTTTGGCATTTCCACTATTCACCATCTTCCTAAACTTACCTCTGATCACTGTCCTCTTCTTATTTCCATTCCTAATCCTAAGATTAAGAAATGTAAGCTTTTTTAGGTTTCAGAATTTCTGAGCTGATTATGATGAGCTAACCTCTATCATTAACTAGTCTTGGAATCTTCACTCTGAACCTAATGATGCTTTCTCTAGCTTTTCTCTCAAGCTTTCCAAAACCAGATCTGCCATTTCTTTTTGGAATAAAAACTCTCTAGGTAAGCTTGAAGACCTTCTTGAGAATACTCTAAATGATGTTCACTCTCTTGAGCATCTTGATTGCATTTCCTCTCTTGATGATTCCCACCTTTTTATCCTGAAATCTTTATACAGCAAAGCCAATGCTCTCCAAAGACAAATTACTCTCAAATGGTGGGCAAAGGCTAAAACTCAATGGATTTCAGATGGGGATGCCAATACTGCTTTCTTTCATAGGATTGTTTCTGCTCGTAGAAGAATTAATAGAGTTAATTCTATTTTTACTTCTACTAATCAAACTACTTTTGATGACAAAGCCATCCTTAATAAATTTACTCTTGCTTATTCCAATATCTGGTCTAGTCCTAATTCTTCATGTAACCCCAATTCCTGGCCTGTCTTCCCTTCTATTTCTCCTTCTTTTAATGATTCTCTTATCACTCCTTTTACTAAGGAAGAGGTTTGAGAAGCTGTGAAGTCTATGGGAAATGGAAAAAGTCCTGGTTTTGATAGTTATACTGTTGAATTCTATAAAAAGTATTGGAATATTATTTCAGATGACTTCATGCACTGTTGTAATACTTTTCATACTCATGCTTACTTGCCTGATAATTGGAATAAAACTCTACTTTGTAATTTAAGTTATAGAATTAAAGAATTATAGCTAAAGTTCTTGCTTCTAGACTCAAGCTTTGCTTACCCAATTTGATTTCAACAGATCAATCTGCTTTCATCAAAGGCCGCAATATTCATGACAATATTTTAATTGCTCAAGAACTTGCTCGATCACTCAGTGTATTCTCCAAATGATGATAATTTATTCTTCCAAGAATTTGATTTATTTATTGACAATGACTGGAATGACTTGTTTGATTTATCTCTTTTTAATGCATCTGTTTGAAACAAAATGAGATTGATGGATGTTACTTTTAATCCAAATGATGATATCTAGTTTTGGATGATGGAAACTGAGGGGTTAGTTACCACCAAATTAAAGTGCTTTTCATTTTCTTAGAACCCAGGAATCCTCTCTTATAGAGAATAATCTCCTCTGGTCTTCCCTTTGGGAGCTTCAAACTGCACCTAAAGCGCATATCTTTATCTGGAAATTTTTTCATAACAGACTTTCAGTGCAGTTTAGGTGACCAGTCGGTCGACCGAATATTGCCAGAAATTGGTAGTAGGCATATGATCGGTCGGTCGGTCGACTGATGATCGACCGTGTTAAGTGAAAGCCCACACTAGAAGTGGGGGGAGGGGAGGGGGGGGGGGGGGGGTTGAATAGTGTTGGGTTACTTATTCCTTCTACTTCAATTTCCTTTTTGAATCAATTACAACTTCAACCAAACGTAAGTGCTACTAAGTGATGTTCATTAGCGAGTATGAAACACAATTATAAGCAAACACACAAAACAATGCAAACATAAGAAAGTACAGTGGTTCGGCCAATCGCCTACTCCACTACCTTGGCTCCACACCAAGGATTTCAAACTAAATCCTTTATAGACTTTGTGTTTCCCTTTGAATATAACCGAGGACTCGGTTCTCAACCCTTTTAGAAATCCTCAAACCAATTCACCTAGGCAAAACATAATTCTACAAAGTAAACCCTAAGTGTTTACACTAGAACACCTAGCAAGCTAATCAATGAAAACCAACTTCGAATAACAATTAAAATTACAATGAAAAGAGCTAAGGAGTGAACCATGGCTAAGAGCTCTTTTACAAGCCTTCAATCCTCCAACTCCACAAGACATTGAGATCGAATCGAAGTCGGAGTTGAGGGAAGATGAGCGCTTGAGAGAAGTCGTTGATCGGAGAAGCAAGTGCAAGCCAATGAAGCTTAGAATACACAAATCACACTTTGGAAGCTTATCTCTATGGTTGAGCAGGTTTAATGAAGGTTGGTAGGGGTATTTATAGCCCCCCCCACGGAACGGCTCTTCAACGGGCATTTTTTTGCCCGTTGGACGCCGACCGGTCGCTTGCCGGTCGATCGACCGATCGACCGCCCAGCGATCACTGGCGTTCTGGCCTTCTACTGCTCTATTCGGTCATTCGGTCGACCGACTTTATCGCATTTTAACTCCTCTACTGTCTGGTCGATCGATCGATCGACTAAAGTAGACACTGCCAGATTTTGGCTTTAATCGGTCGACCGGAATAGCCACTGCCAGAATTCTGCCTTATTCGATCGATCGACCGGTCGACCGAAGTGGCTACTGCTAATTTTCTGCCTTGTTCGGTCGACCGAACCTGGGCTAATGCTAATTTTTACATTTGCTTTGTTACACATTTTTTCATGGGTTTTGTTACTAAGTTTTAACTTGGATAACTTTACAAATAGGCTTGGGATGAGATTCTAGGGATATATTATAAGGAATCTACTTAATTTACATCCGAGCCTTTCTTGACGATTTTTGCGAATCTCCGAGCGAAGTTCACGTGCTTATTGCAACCTTAACCTGAACTCAAAACTTCACACACATATATTAAATACTTGTTTGTTATCATCAAAATAGAGATCAAAGCCTAGGGGGAACCCTTAAGCCAACAGACCGGACCTGCAATCAGATGGTGGAAACAACTAGTTTTCTAGCTGTTGAGTTGGCTATTTAATGCCAACTCTTCATGGATTATAAATAGAAGCCAAGAGATCCTTCCTCAGGTGTTGTTGAGCCTATTGAGCACTCCTTACATCATCTAAGCTTTGATTGATCCATCATTTGCAAAAACCCTAGCCTTGAACCTTCTTTCTTGAATTTGCCTTCAAGCTTCATTTGATTCATCATCAATGCATCAAGAGGAGCTAGGATTCATTGTGTTGGAGCTAAGTATTTGTATTGTTGTATTTTTGCTCCATTACTTGTATTTAGGTGTTTATTTCATTATATTTGAACTTGTGTAAACCTAGCTTGCTAGGTTTGATAGATTGGGTGGTTGCCTTTATGTTTGAGGCTTAATTCCACCGGTGTAAATGTAGTTTAGTAGGATTAGTTGAGTTGTCCCTTAGGGTTGAGGTGGAAGAGTGCTCTCGGTAAGAAGGCGGAGACTTCCGGGTGTGAAAGTGCCTTAGGTTGAGAGCGAGACTCTTCGGGTCAAAGTCCTCGTTGTAAGGGAAACAAGATTAATCTAGTAAAATTTAGTTTGGAAATCCTAAGCCGGGTGCTTAGGTAGTGGAGTAGGCATTGAGGCCGAACCACTATAAATAATTGTGTTTGCATTGCTTCTATTTGTGTTTACTTTGCTTCTGCTTGCTACTCAACTTGTAATTTTCCTAAGTAATCAAAGAAACGTTTAAAACCAGATTTTGGCAAAAAGATTAGTGAAGACTCTATTCAGCCCCCCCCCCATCTAGTGTGGTCATTTCACCAACACAAAGGGTATCTAGTGAAGTAAAAAAAAATTACATTTTGCTCATCTTCCTAGCTTGCCTATTGAAAGAAGAATAAAAGTGACTTCAAAAATCATAAAACACTTAGTACCTTGCTGTAGGGTGATAGAAGATATGCCAATTGGAATATTGAGAGTAGAATTAGTTCTACATTGAGGTTGAAGAAGATATATGGGTCTACCAGAGAAGAAAGATGGTTCAAGAAACTATCTGTGAAGTCATTATGTTTGTCCCAGAGAAGAAATTAGATTGCAAGCGTGAGATATCAAATATGTATAGTATTCATGTACTGGCACATTAAAGAGTTGGCATGCATGCCTCAATTCATCCTTCTTTTTGCAGAATGTGGAGCTTCCATTGGTTGAGTCCACCTATGCATCCATCTATATCAATCCACCTATGTATAGTTCTGATTTGAATTATTCAATTTACTTTATATTTTTCCCAAAACATAAGGATCAAAAATCACACACAATAATTGGCAACATTCAAGCCATGACTTGGGGATATCAAACATTAACTCTTAATGCGAAATTGTGTCAAAAAAAATGAATGTCATATAATTTGAGGACCTTGGGTACAATGGATGAAAAATTAATAAGAACTCATGAAAGGTAAAATCCGTGCTTATAAGTGTTTCTTATAATTGTTAAGAGACCTTGGTACTGTTGAACGGGTTGTGTCATCAATTGTCCTGTGGCGGAGGCCGAGTTTGGCCGAGTCGCATTCGAACGCCCGGGGCGCTCGGGCCCTATACAGTATAAGATGAAGGTTGCGCCCTTTCCCTTCACCAATCGGTTTGGGGAAAGTTGGTTAGCGCCGAATTCTGAGAGCTGGTATCAGAGCCATTGTTGAACAGGTTGTGTCATCAATTATCCCGTGGCGAAGGCCGGGTTTGGCCGAGTCACATTCAAACGTCGGGGGCGCTCGGGCCCTATACAGTATAAGATGAAGGTTGCGCCCTTTCCCTTCACCAATTGGTTTGGAGAAAGTTGGTTAGCGCCGAATTCTGGGAGCAAAATTATTGGCTTAAGGTTTTCAACCTTGGTCTTAAAGGTTGCGCCCTTTCCCTTCACCAATTGCCACGGAAAGATTCCATAAAGGATAGAATAATGACAAATAGTTATTAATAAGTGACAAATTTTTTTGCCATAAATGATACATGACGTCAGGAAGCCCCATTTGCCATAATAGGGTGGAGGTAGTTTGACTTTTTCATTTGCCACTAAAGATATTGCAATTTGTGGCAATCTGCTAAAGTTCGTTACAAAAGCCAAAAATGACCTTTAGTGGCGGACCTACTGTGGAAAACGGTTGACGAGCACTTTTTTGCCACTGAATCATCATTTTGTCACTATATGTCACTACTGTGACAAACATAACTTGTCACTAATTCCAATTTTTTTTGTAGCGTGGATTCCTATAAAATTTTGTGGAGAATGCCTTCTTACTGCTACACATTTAATCAATAGATTGTCTTCTCCTTAGCTGCAAAACAAATCACCATACAAGGTTCTTTTCGGTCACAAATCAGACTATACTCAACTAAAGACTTTTGGATGCTTAGCTTTTGTGTCTACTCTAAAGAGCAAAAGAGACAAATTTTCTCTAAGAGCTTTTCCTGCCATATTGCTTAGGTATCCACTTGGAATGAAAGCTTACAGGTTATATAATCTCAGTAGCAAGACAATTATTATGTCAAGAGATGTTATTTTTCATGCGAGATTTTTCCATTTCATACAATTACTCCAGCAACTGAAATGGTTAATTATCTGTTTTCTCATATGGTCATTCCAAAAATAATGGCAGATTCTCATTTATAGGAGGGTATCATTCCTGATACAAATATAGACATTATTCTTCCCTCTTCTCCTCCAATACATACACCACATACTCATATCATTGAACCCTTACTCGAGCCTATGTCAACCCCATCTTCTGAACCTCAAACCCCAAACAATATACTCGAGCCTCCACCAGAACCAAATATCCCTTTTGTATAACTGAATCCAAACACATATCCTAATTCTTAGCCTATTCCTCAACCTGCTCCTCTACCATTGAGAAGGTCTACAAGACTATCTTGTAAACCTTCTTCTTTCAAAAACTATTATTGTAATCTTGTCAGAACTACTTCATGCAAATATCCAATACATAATCATCTTTCAACCTAGAAATTTTCTCCTTCATACCTATCCTTTATTGCCAACATAACTAACAATTTTGAACCTTCATACTTCCATCAAGCCAAGCATTGTCCCAAATGGCAAGCAACTATGAATGAGGAGATTAGAGAAATGGAATCCAACTGTACCTGGTCATTGGTTTTGTTACCAGCAGGGAATAAAGCAATTATTTCTAGATGAGTTTATAAGATTAAATATAAGGGATAATGGCCATATTTGCCCCTAAAGTATTCAAAAAAGTATAAATTTACCCTCAAACTTTCTTTTTTTTTCAAAAATACCCTCGCCATCCAAAAATTCCACTGTATGTAATGGTTGGATAAGTCAGCAAACGGTTATTTACGTGGAAATGATAAGGGCTATATTTGCCCCTAAAGTATTCAAAAAGTACAAATTTACCCTTAAATGTTTTTTGAAAAATGCCATCGTCGTCCAAATTTTGGGCCATATTTGCCCCTAAAAGTATTCAAAAAGGTACAAATTTGCCCTTAAACTTTTTATTTTTTGAAAAATACCCTCACCGTCCAAATTTTGGGCCAAAATACCACTGTTTTTAATGGTTTGACAAGTCAACAAATAATTGCTTACGTGGCAAATAAAATAAGCCACATCATTAAGCCACATTGGATTTTAAGATGGCAACATGTATATCCAATATATTCACAATCTAGTTCATATATATCCTAGCTTTTAGTTACAAGCCATTAAAACATGCGTCAAATTGAACGAGATGAAAAGATAGGAAAAATAAGAAAAGGAAAATAAGGTAGCTCAGCCGGTTGCAAAAACTAGTCGGTTAAGGGGTGCTAAAAAACACGTCCCACCACTTCTTTATAATACCCAAATTTTTTAATGCTTATTTAATTATTTCAGCGAGATAATTTAATCGTGCATCAGGTTGGACCAGATAAAACGCCGAAGGGATTGAATTGAAGATTGGCCTTTGCGCGAGAGGAAATTAATTCATCTAAGTTTGATTAGTCCTTAGATGGGTTGCTTGGTTTGAGACAAATCCGGAGGTTCGAACGGAACTCGAATCGAACTTGTATTGGTTGAGTTATGACTTATTTTAGACTCAACTTAAGTTAAGGGGCACTTTGGTCTTTTGACGATTGGTGTTTTAGTATTTATACCTCAACCCTTAGGGGCGCGAGGGATTTTTGACCCAAAATTTGAACGACGAGGGTATTTTTCAAAAAATAAAAAGTTTAAGGGCAAATTTGTACATTTTCGAATACTTTAGGGGCAAATATGACGCAAAATTTGGACGATGAGGGCATTTTTCAAAAAAAAAGTTTAAGAGAAAATTTATACCTTTTCGAATACTTTAGGAACAAATATGACCCTTATCCTTGCCACGTAAGCAACCGTTTGCTGACTTGTCAAATCGTTACAAACAGTGCTATTTTTGGTCCAAAATTTGGACAACTAGGGTATTTTTGAGAAAAAATAAAGTTTAAGGGTAAATTTGTATATTTTTAAATACTTTACGGGCAAATATGGCTCTTATCCCTAAATATAATTTTAATGGTCAAGTTGAAAGGTACAAGGCAAGGCTTGTTGCAAAGGGTTTTGCACAAACTGAAGGAATTGATTATATGAAATCATTGTCACCAGCAGCTCACATGATCTCATTCATGGTTTTATTGGGTCTTGTTTCAGTTAATAACTGGTTTTTGAGACAGTTGGATATAAATAATGCCTTTCTCAATGATACTCTTCGTGAAGAAGGATATATGAAGCTTCCTCCTAGTTATGGTTCTAATTACAAAGGCTTGGTATGTAAGCTTTATAAGTCCATCTATAGAGTCAAACAAGCTGCTCGTGAATGGTTCAAGGCTTTTTCAGATGTAGTGATACATTGTGGATTCACTCAATCTCCTTTTGAACATGCACTATTCACAAAAGGAACTAGACAAAATTTTATAGCTTTATTGGTCTATGTTGATGATATTGTTCTTGCAGGAAAGAACATTCAAGCCATTGATGCTATAAGAGATTGCTTGAAACAATTTTTCAAGTTAAAAGATCTCGGCCAACTTAGATACTTCTTGGGATTTGAAATAGCTTGAAGTCCAAAAGGTATTTCTATATCACAAAGACATTATACTTTATAGCTTCTTGAAGACAATGGTATGCTTGAAGCAAAACCATCTCTTCTCCCTATGATACATTCTTTGAAACTTTCTACAAAAGATTGAGACATTTTACCAGATTCCCATAGCTATAGAAGGTTAGTTGGCCGTCTCCTCTATTTGTGTCACACACGACCTAATATTGTATATTTAGTAGATCACCTGAGTCAGTTTGTTTCAGAACCCAGACAACCTCATATGAAAGCTGTCAATCATTTGTTAGGGTATTTAAAATAATCCTCTCTTGGATTATTTTTTCTTTCAGATTCCAAAATCAATTTGTCAGCTTTTGTAGATTTAGATTATGGTGCTTGCAAATACACTAGAAGTTTTGTGACTGATTTTTGCTGCTTCTTGGGTAACTCTATTATCTCCTGAAAATCTAAAAAGCAGAATGTTGTTAATCGTTCTTCTGCTGAAGAAAAATATAGAGCAAGGGCTTCTGCTACTTGTGAATTAGTCTAGCTTATTGCTTTACTCCCTTCTTTCCAAGTTGATATAACTCAAGCTTCTCTCTATTGTGACAACCAAGTTGCAATACATATAGCCATTAACCCTGTGTTTCATTAATGAACTAAGCATATTGAAGTGGTTGTCACTTTATTCGTGACAAAGTTAAAGAAGGTTTTATCAAACTTTTTCATGTTTGTTCCTCTAACCAACTAGCTAATATATTCATAAAGGCACTTTATTCACCAACTTTCAACTCTCTTCTGGACAAGATGGGCTTACTGAACATTCATGCAGCTCCATCTTGAGGAGGGGGGGGGGGGGGAGGGTTATTAATGGCCAGCTCAGCTTTCCCATATACTAAATGCAGGAGCATGATGAACAACGACCAACCATTTCGTGTGTAAGGACAGTCTCTGAAAAGATGTGAATGTGATTCGTCGTGTGCGTTGCATAAGGGACAGGAAGGTGAGACCTAGATATTTTTATCAAGCAGTCAGACTTTAGTCAAGAGCCGCTACTTCTCAACAAGCCAACTGTGCATGGAAATAGTAGGAGGACAAGCTTTCTGCTAAATAAACTTAACCTTGGAGTCTACAAGTCCCTTGAAGTTCAAGAGCCAATAGAGTGAGCTCGTGGAGAAGGTACCACTCAGGTTCCATTTTCAAAGTATCGAGTCGGCCCCCGAACATTGAAGGTAGGGTGCCAAATCATCAGCCAGGTCCTGAATGAGTCCAGAGGGAACTAATTAAGTACCTCTCCCACTGTGTCTCTTGGAAGATTATCTATCGCCCTAAGGGTTAGGGTGGGCTAGGGATATGCATTATAAAGGGGCTTAATTAGGCTTGCCTGGTTAGGTATATCTCCTTTGGGTTCAATGGGTACAAAACTTCTATCTACATGAGGATTTTATTTGGCCTAGGCACATGGCTTGATATCTCTCATGGAAGTTGCATAATATGTTGTATGTTAGATCCTTTGCCTTTTATATTACACATTGGATTAGCAATAGAACTAAAACTTCCTTAGTGCGTGTTTACTTTATAGGATAAGAGAAGATATGATAAGAGGTGGATTAATATCATTTGTATGCTTAGTACATGGATTAGAAGAAAATGAAAATAAATGAATATAAAATTAATATTATATTCGTTGTGCATCAGATTTTAACAATTCATATCCGATCCTCCCTCATTTATTATCCAATCCAATCCTATCCTATTCAATGAAGCAAACATATCATTATGGTTTAAGCCATGACATTCCCTGGGTCTTCTCATTCATGACGTGGTCTCCCATGACAATCATCTTTTACTAATTCACACCCCTGAGGGTTGGGATGCATCCGAGTATCATTATACCTTCATTCTCGACTCCCATGCTATACTCCCTTTTATTTATATGCTTTACCATGATGATGAGGATTAGGTCACTTAGTCCCTGATCCTTCTGCACACTTCACCTTAGATCAGCATATATAAGATTTGCTTTTCCTTGAGATTCATATTGTATCCTAGAGACACTTGTTTGGTTTAAGGGTCATATTCCTAAACTTTCCTTCATGAATTGGTTGACTTTCTTGACTATTCTGCCGGCATACTTTTGATAGATAATAAACATGGGGGAAATCCCTTAACCAATGCTCCTTTGTTATGTTGATTATGAATCAATTAACTGTCTTTTCTTTGAGTATCATTTTCCTTGTTCTGGAGATGTATATTGGATCATACAACCATCACAAGATCTAGTTGCAGTAGAAGAGGGAATATGTTTCTGTATTTCTTATTCGAATTCAAAGAAGGTAGCAATCGATAGAATTTGTATAGAAAATGAGAGAGGAAAATGAGAAGGAAAATGAGAAGGAAGAATAATGTATATTGCTTGAGATGATTCGTTACATGTGTCATCTATTTATACAAGAGAGGTTGCTCCACTAAAATAACAAGAGTTGCTATTTGGGAGCAACGATCAAATTGTTAGAAAATAGCCTTAGACCTAACTCCTTCCAGATGGTATCAGAGCCAGACCTATTGTTGATTGTGGGCCACCTGCAGAACTTCACGCTCTAGATGTGGATTCTGGGCGTGAGTGGAGTGTGTTAAAGTCCTACATTGCTTGAGGTTGTGATCTAGATGGCCTTTAAATAGATTGGGCAATCCTCCCCCTTTGAGCTACGTGTTCACGAACAAAGTGAAAGTCAATCTTGATATGTTTAATATGTGAATGGAAGACAAGATTGGTTGTGAGATATGTCTAGTACCAATATTGTCACACCAAAGAGTAGGTGAGGCAGTTGTTGATAACTGTAGTCCTGATAAGAGAGATTGTAGCCAAACCAACTAACAGTGGAATTAGCAATAGCTTTAAGTAAACTGAAAATCATAATGTGAACGAAGGAAGATGTTTTTGGCAAGTGTTTCAACATGTATTGATGGTGCTTGATTTAGGCAACCCAGTTGTGCATAGCTTGTCATGCATTTGATTTTGTTGCTATTACTCCCCAGCAAACTCAATGTGGGAGCAAGGTTGTTAAATTCGAGAGTTTAAGTAAACTCGTGGAGCATCCGTAAACTCGACTCGTAAACTCGTAAGAGTTTACCTAATATTAAAAAAAATATTTAAAAATATTATACTACAAAAATATAATCTAATATAACCTGAAAATCATAATTAAGACACAGTTCAACTCCCTAATAAAGGACGCATAAAGATAAATATAAGAGTACAAGTCTAATACATACATAATGAAGCATTCTAAGTCCATAATAAAGCACACACAATGACTCAAAGATAAAATATAAAAGTATTCAATCCATAATAATTATCATCAAATCGAGTTCACCCGAGTTTACTGACGAGTTTGACCGAGTTTATACGAGTTTACCGAGTTCACCTGAGTTTACCCAGAAACGAGTTTGGGTGCGAGTCAGCTCGATTTTGATACATGGGATCATAAACTCGTCCGAGTTTACGAGTTAACTCGCGAGTTTGACAACACTGTGTGGAAGGAACAACATTGAGTTTGGTACAAATCCATTAAAACCGTTGACAGGAGAAAGCTTTAGTGAAAATATCGGCAAGTTGATCATATGTAGATACATAGGAAGGAGACATGCACCCAGTTGTCGAGTAGCTACGTGTTCACGAACAAAGTGAAAGTCAATCTCGATATGTTTAATGTGTGAATGGAAGACAAGATTGGTTGTGAGATATGTCTAGTACCAATATTGTCACACCAAAGAGTAGGTGAGGCAGTTGTTGATAACTGTAGTCCTGATAAGAGAGATTGTAGCCAAACCAACTCAGCAGTGGAATTAGCAATAGCTTTGTATTCTGCCCCCGTGCTAGAGCGAGATACGATAGGTTGTTTCTTCGAACACCATGAGATTAAGTTTCGTCCAAGGAAGATGACATAGCTATTTGTAGAGCGTCTATCTGTAGGTGATCCAACCCAATCAACATCACTATAGGCATGCAATATTCTTGGAGAGTGACGATAAAGAAGAAGACCATGCAATAGAGTGCCGTTGGGATATTGTAGAATACGCTTGACAGCTTCCCAATGTTGCTTTGTAGGAGTGTGCATAAATTGGCAAGCACGATTGACAGCAAAGGCAATTTCTGATCGAGTAATGGTAATATATTGAAGAGCCCCGACAGTACTTCTATAAATTGTTGGATTAATTAAGGGAGTAGAATGCTCTATGGGAGTTGGTGCAATTGGAGTTGAAATAGGACAAGCACCATCCATCTTGGTACGTTGAAGGAGCTCCGAAATATATTTTCTTTGATATAAAAGACATCCATCAGGATGTTGTATGATCTCAATACCGAGAAAGAAGTGATCATTGCTAAGGTCTTGTATGGAAAATTCTTGACCAATTGAGTGGAGCAGATCATTGATGCTACTATAATCATTGCCAGTTATGAGTACGTCATCGACATATATAAGAATATAAATCATGAAATTTTGAGAGCAACGATAAAATAGAGAAGTGTCAGTCTTATACCAACTGAAACCTTGAGTCTGTAGCCAAGCACTCAATCGTTGAAACCAAGCTCGAGGGGCTTGACGATGACCATAAAGAGATTTCTGAAGGTGACAAACATGATTAGGAAATTGTGAATTAAGAAAGCCGAGAGGTTGTTCCATGTAAACTGTCTCAGTAAGACTACCATGAAGGAATGCATTAATAAATCAAGTTGACGTACTGTCCAACTAGAGCTGATGGCAATAGAGAGTAACAAACGAACAATTGTGATCTTGATGACTGGACTGAAAGTATCATTATATTCAATCCCTTGTTGTTGACGGATGCCTTTTGCAACTAAGCGAGCCTTATGTCGTTCAATGGAGTCATCGAGCGGTGTTTGAGCTTGAATGCCCATTTGCAGCCAATAACATTCATAAAGGGTGTTCGGGGTACTAAGGTCCATGTGTCGTTTCAAAGTAAGGCATCAAATTCAGTAGCCATTGCAGTGCACCATGCAGGATCTTTGGAGGCTTGAGTAAAACATGTGGGCTCAGGAGAAGAACTTACAACGAGTAGTGCATTTGGTAGAGGATGATTGGTACGACACTTGTGTGGAGCCGGAGGAGTGGGAGGATTATCTAGATGTGCATAGATATCAGCTAGTGAACGAGTACGACGTGGAATGGAGTCCTCATCATGTTTTGCAATATCATATTTGGAGGATGAGGAGCCTGAGGATGCAGAGGATTGAAAATTGGAGCTAGGTGCAAGTGTTCTTGGAGGTGATGAGGAAGGATGCATATCAACAGAAGGGGGCCCCAAAATGCTTGGTTGGCCTAAGATGCTTGGTTCAAGTGTCCTTGCAGGTGTAGTAGTCTGTTCATCAAGATCATGTGCTTCTGACGGAGGGGTCCCCAAAATGCCTGATCTTGGTGTAGGTTGTAGAAGAGCTCCGGGCTACCGCCCTAATGTGCTGGCATCACATCGAGACATATTTAGAGGAGTCATAGTCGATGAGCTCTTTGTAAAGGGGAAGACAGTTTCATCAAAGTAACATGCCATGAAATGTAAATTCTCCCAGAAGGAATATATAAGCAACGATAGCCATAAGGTAGCGTTTAGGGGTGGCAAAATGGGCTGGTAAGGAAAACACATAACTGAGAGCGAGGTTTAGGGGTGGCAAAATTGGCTAGCCCGACCCGACATAATAAGGTAGCGTGTCGGCCAAGCCCGACCCACTAACTTCGCGAGTTGGAAATTGGTGGCCCAGCACGGCCCGCAATATTTTGCAAACCGCCCGGTACAGCCCGCGAGCCTATAGAACTTTATAGAATTTTTTTTCTTTCACAAAAATGTCTGATGTAGTGATGCTAAGAGCAATACAAGAAGTAAAAGAATTAGTTGATCTCTCAATGCTTCAATATGTCCAGATATATTAGACCTTGCATCAAAATAGATGACTGAATTGAGTGTCAAATTTGCATACAACCATCTGACCTTAAGCTGAAAGAATCGAACAAAGTCTGACCTCAAGCTGAAACAATCAAACAACCATCTATCATTCTATCTAAGTTCTGGGAATAATAGGCAATAAGTCAAGCGAAAGGTACAAGATAATAAGTTAATCCTCACCTCAACAAACTGACGAACGACAACAAAGGGGGCTGGTCTTCAAGCTCGGGCGGAGGCAGAGGTAGAGGTAGAGGGCAAACGGGCTCCTTGGTCTTTGAGTCAGAGCTTCTCCTGGGGTCTGGAGCTCACGGCGAATGGGCGGAGGGGAGGCAGAGGGTGCTCCGACGCTGGACTGGACCAGCTTGTCGTCGAGGACTCGAGTTCGAGTCGAAGCCTCGGAGGCAGGGCGAAGGAGAGCTCAGAGGTCGGAGCGTACGGACGGAGTCACTGAGGGAGGCTACGGTTGAATGGCGGATGATTGGAGGAGACGGCGGGGCAAATGGAGGAGTTCTTTCTTTGTCGAGTCATGAGGGTCGAGGAGTGAGGTGAGGTGCCAGAGTTTGACACTGAGGGTTTAGAATTATTTAATTTAATTTATTTTTTTTAATACTTTGAGGGCCAAACGGGCCGGCCCGGTACGATAAGAGCCAGCCCGCATTGGCCCGCAATATTATCATGTCGGCTTAGCCCGGCCCGATAAGCTTATCGGGCTGAATTTTTTGGCTCGGTCCACAATTATTGTGCCGTGCTCGTGCCATGCTATTGTGTCGTGCTTGTTTCTACCGCCCCTAGCAAGGTTGTAGTCTATTTGTTGTATGGGGTCGAAGCCAAGGATAACATGCACATCCAAAAGTGCGAAGAAAGCTATAGTCAGAAGAGCGACCATATAGTTTTTCAAGTGGACTTTTGTGATTGAGAGAAGGGGAGGGAAGGAGGTTAATGAGGTAAATAGTGTTGTATGAAATCCGACACTAGAAGGGGGGTGAATAGTATCTGTCCCCTTTTTTGTTTTAATCAATTTTTATTTTTGCTAAATTTAACTTCAATCAAATGCAAGTATATCTTAACAGTGGATGTGATCAAAAATCAAGAATAATAATAAGCAAATATTGAAAACAATGCAAACACGATCAATTATAGTGGTTCGGCCAATCGCCTACTCCACTACCTTGACTTCTCACCAAGGATTTCTAACCAACTACTTTATAGAACTTGTGTTTCTCTTTGAATACAACTGAGGACGCTCTTCTCACCTCTTTGAGAACTCCTCAAACCTATTTACCTAGGCAAAACACAAATCTACAAAGTCTACCCTAAGTGTTTCTCTAGCACACCTAGCAGCCTATTACAGATGAAAATTAAGTTTGAAATAAATATTCAAATACTGAAAAGGAGCTTAAGAATTTGAGAGAAGAACCAATGCTCTTTTTCCAAGCCTTCAAGTCTTCAACTTGCCAGTAAATGAGCTTGAGTCGTAGCAAAGTTGAGGGAAGCAGGCGCTTTAAGAATAGGGCTGGCAACGGAGCGGATACGGTGCGGATACGGATTATCCGTATCCGCACCGCACTTCATATCCGCCCATCCGTATCCGCACCGTATCCACCACGGATGTGAATATGGATATCCATATCCGCACCGCTTCAAATACGGATATCCGCACCGCATCCGTATCTGCACCGTATTTAATAAAAAAATATTAAAATTTTATATTTAATTAAAAAAATCAATAAATTACCAATTCATTGATCCAAAATAAATATATAATATACTTCAAAATTCATCTTGACATGAAATTACCATAGAGCTCTTATATATATTAATAACTTATATGGGCAAAATAGTAATTCAGAGACGCGGATACGGTGCGGATCCACAGCCATATCCGTATCCGCACCATATCCGTGCGGATATAAGTTTTCTAAATCCATATCCGTATCCATATCCATTTTTACTTACGGATATGGATCGGATATGCGGTTTTTAGTTAGCGGATGCGGATAAAATTGTCACCCCTATTTAAGAAGGATGTTGACGGACGAGTAGGGCACAACAAATCAATCTCTTTGAAGGTTCAAATCACTTCTTGAATGCTCGATTAAATTTCTAAGAAGCTTTAAAAAAGTTAGGTGAGGGGTATTTATAACCCCTCAGCTGAACGAACGGTTCAACGGGTAGAAAACTAGCTGTTACTACCGTTTGGTCGCTTATCGATCGATCGTCGGTCGATCGATCGATCGACCGCCTGCGACCGCTACCTTTCTGGGCTTTACTCGCGCCGTCCGATTGACTGACGGGTCGACCACATGGATCGCAACTTCATTGATCCCAAATTCGATCGATCGATCGATCGACCGATGCAGTGAAGCCAGAGCCACGATCTGCGATCTGCAATCCGATCGACCAATCAATTGATCGATGCACAATCTACCAAATTTTGGCTTCGGTCGGTCGACCGGTTGGTCGATCGACGTAGCCTTCTGTGAATTTTTCACCAACTTCGGTCGACCGAATGGCTACTGCCATTTTGTGGCATCATTCGGTCGACCGACCAGTCGACCGAATAGGCTACTGCCAGTATTCTACCTTGTTCGGTCGACCGACCGATTGATCGAACTCAAGCTGAGGCTGATTTTTACTTTGAATTTATTACATGCTTTTTCATGGGTTTAGTTACCAAGTTTCAACTTGGATAACTTTACAATTTGGCTTGGGATAAAATCATCCTAGGGGTATATTACATGATTTCTACTTGATCTAAACCCGAGCCTTTCTTTGACGTTTTCTTCTTCCGTTTCTTTGACAGTCTTTTCTTTCATTTCGTTTGAACGAACTTCGCATGCTTTTCGTAACCTCAACCTGAACTCAAAACTTCACACATAGATTAAATATTTGTTTGTTATCATCAAAATGAAGATAGAGGCTTTAAGAGAAACCCTTAAACCAACAAATAGAAGTGGAGACGGCATCATCCCAAAATTTGGATGGAACATAAGCATGATGTAGTAGAGCAAGAGTTGTTTCTATAATGTGGCGATGTTTGCGCTCAGCAGAACCATTTTGTTCCGATGTGTGAGGACATGAAACGCGATGAAGGATGCCGCACGAATCAAGGTAGCAATGTAGGGCTTGATATTCGTCACCCCTATCCGAGAGGACATACTTTATTTTGCAATTAAAGAAGCGTTCCACATGTCGTTGAAAGTGAGAAAATATATCAAAAAGCTCAAATCAACGCTTCATCAAAAAAAGCCAAGTAAACTTACTAAAGTCATCAATAAAGATAACATAATAAGAGAAACCATTGTTAGACAAGATAGGAAATGATCCCCAAACATCTGAATGAATAAGTTCAAGTGAAGATGATTACACATATTTAGATAAAGAGAAAGGTAATTTATGACTTTTGCCTATTGTACATGTAGGACAAATAAATGACGACAAGTGAGAGTAAGTAGGTAAAACATAGTGATTAATAATTTGATGAACGAGTCGAAGAGAAGGATGACCTAGTCGAGCATGCCAAGAGGACGTGCTAGTGCGTTCTCCTGAAAGAAATAGTGTCCTTGAGCCAATCACATGTTGATGTGTAGGGAACTATTTTTGGTTAATGAATAATATGAGATAACTTTTCTTCGTATGCTCCATCTATATTTTGTATATATTAGATTATGATGAACCTCATGAACCCGGGCAATTGATTCCAAGGCCATGATGAGATCATGCCAGTGAGACTTAAAATCCAGACGCCTCTGTTCTAAATATTTCCAATCGTAGGATCACCAATTAGGGGATTGGTGATTTCGGATGGACTGGTGCACTTGGTACATGCCGGATAGACTTGATGAATTAAATATTTAATTAATTACTTGACCGAGAATATATTTAATTATGAATTAAATATAATTTGATTTTGAATTAAATATACATGGTGGGAAATTAGTTTCTAATCATGAGCCTAACTAATTAATTGAGAATTAATTTATTTGGATAAATCCTAATTAATAAGACTTTGATTTATGGAGATAAATCATAAAATTAATAGATATATAATTTATGATGATAAATTATGATTCTATTAATTAATAAGAAATTGAATTATTTAGATAATCCTCTTTCCTATTGTTTAGGAAATTAGTTTATTTAGATTATTATCATTCTTATTTAAAGGCTCTTAATTTATGGATAAATATATTTATATTTGATTGAATTTAATTAATTTTGAATTAATTATGATACCATTAAAATATAAATTATTTTTAGAGGCAAACCCCAAAATTTTGAATTCTGGGGAGAGAGTTTTTAGGGGGTCAGGTCTACCTTTATAGCGGCCCCCTCTCTATAAATTGTGGCCGAACACCCCATAGGAGGGGTTGGTGAATTAGTTCTTCCTCCTCTCCATTGGTGGCCGGCCATCTACTTCCTCCTTCTCGGTCTTTTACGAAGCTGAATTGGAGGTGTCTTCTACTTGGGTGTGACGCCTACTTCATCCACTTGTAGGATTCTGAAAAAGGAAAGCGAGGTATTCTTTGATCTACCTCCTCGTTCCGTTGTTTTTTCATCTCATCTTTTTCTCAGTTTAGAGCCCGATTCTTGGTGGAAGGGCCGGCCTAGCTCTTGAGGTTTCGGGGTTTGAGAAAGCGTCTTCGTTGAGCCACGACGAGTTCGATTGTTCGCTGCCCCTTTGTTGCGAGGCACCTAGTGTGGACTATCATTGGAGGACGTGCGTGTGTGCGTCTTGATACGGGAATATGAGCACCCTACCCAACCACGGTATAAGGTATACCTTTCCCTTTCTACTCGTAGATTGAATTTCTTAATTGTTGCTAAAGTAGATCATTAATTTGGGATGTTTTAAATTTTTTAAATTGCTATTTCCGCTACGTTTCTTATTTCCATCCCAACATCTCCGACAAGAGTAGTAGGATAGGTTGGTGAGAGACGATAAAGGCCGTCCTTAGTTTCTCCCATGAGCAAAATTTTCTTCGAGGTACGATCCTTGACAAGACATTCCTGTGGATCAAATTCAAAATAGACATTATTGTCAGTAGTACATTGACGGACAGAAAGTAAATTTTTGGTGATAGAGGGGACATGAAGGACATTGCACATGGTAAGAGGACGAGATGAAGTAGGAATTGATGTGTTTCCAAGGTGAGTAATATGCAAACTTGTATCGTTGTCAATTTGCACAATGTTTGTCCCTTGATAAGGTATTGAATCGACTAAAGTATGATTCTCCGGTGTGACATAATGTGAGGCTCTAGAGTCAGGATACCATGCTTTTGCTGTAGTAGAGTCCAATATTGTTTGAGAGACATATAAACCAGGATGTTGTTGTGTGGGATAGGAGATTGGGAGAGTTGCTCTTAGAGTAGAGGATAGTCGGTTTTCTTGGGAAGCGAACCCATCAGTGAAGGATGTATCAAAGCGCTTGGAGCACTCATGTGCATAGTGGCCAGGAAGGAAACAAATTTGACACTTGCCTTGCCCACGTCCTATTCCACGACCACGATTCTGTCATCCACCCCAATTGGAAGAAGAGAAGAAGGGGTGGCCACAACCAGCAACATTGACGGGAGGGAAGGATATTTCTAACGTGCGCTTTGCTTGCAAAGAAAGTAGACGTTCATGAGAAGATAGCATACCATGAACTTGTTCAAGTGTGAAGTCATCCATACGAGTTGTGATGGTGGGTACAAAATTATCATAGACGAGTCCCAGCCTAGCGGGTACATGCGTTAAAACATCAGGTTCTGATATAGGATGTTCGATTGCTGCCAGGTTATTTGCAATATTTTTAATGGACTGCATGTACTCATCAATGGATGCATCACATTTTTGAAAAGTCTGTAGTTGCGCCTTAAGTTGAAGAATTCTGGCTCGTGAATGTGATGAGAATGTTCGGGCAAGAGCCTCCTATACGGTGTGAGCGGTATTGAGGCCAACCACTATTGGTGGCATAGACTCGGAAAGTGTTGAAAATTTTCCATGTTAACACCAATTGATCATTCTTTACCCACGCTTCATATGTTGGATATGTGGAGACAAGACAAGAGTTTGTGTCATCAACCACGTTGAGAAGATCATGCTCACGCAGTAGAGAAAAAAATTGTGTCTTCCATAGGAGGTAGTTATTGCGAGTCAACTTCAAAGAAAGAAACGACATTGTATTTGTAGGGAGAGATAAAAAGGTAGATGATTATATCGGTATCGGTTCATCTTGAGATGAGTTGACCTCATATGCCATTGTTGTGATTTCTATAGATGAGAAAATCAACAATAATGTACTACGAAAAGAGAGAGAGAGAGATCGAATTAGACTAATTGATATTGTCTAACATGTGCTTTGATAACATGATAGAATTTGTATAGAAAAGGAGAGAGAAACATGAGAAGGAAGAATAATGTATATTGCTTAAGATGATTCGTTACATCTGACCTCTGTTTATACCAGAGAGGTTGCTCCACTAAAATAGCAAGAGTTGCTATTTGAGAGCAGTGATCAAATGTCATAAAGGACATTAATTAAATAATATTTACAATAAAGGTTGAAGGCAAGTGTTTCAACGTGTATTGGTGGCGCTTGATTTGGGCAACCCAGCTGTGCACAGCTTGTCACGCATTTTATTTGGAATTACTGCTATTAGCAATTTTATACATCCAGCCGACTCGAGAGTTAAAGGATTAAAATGCCCTTACATCAAAACTATTACATTACCTGTTAATGCACTAGTGATTAAGTAGCTTATTTACTTAACACATTAATACTACTTAATTCTAGTTAAGGCTAATTCTTATTTCAAACTAATACACCCTCGCAAGTTGGGAGTGGAGAAAGGGTTCTCCAAACCCAACTTTACCAGTAAATTTCGATGATGTGCTTTGGGTAATGACTTTGTCATATTTCTCTCTGACGAAATAATAATCTACTTCTAAATGCTTTGTTCGCTTGTGGAATATAAGGTTTGCAGTTATATGTAAGGCACTCTAGTTGTCGCAATGGATTGGTGCAGGTACTATATATTTCACCCTAATTTTTTATACATTTTCATAACCCAAATCATTTCAGTTGGATAACGCAACACCCTTAACTCACTTTCGACTATGGATTATTTTTTGCATTTCCATGTCACTAGAGCTGAACCAAATTTCACCAAATAACCAAAGATGGATCTTCGGGATATGCAGCAACTCTCTCAATTAGCATCACAATGTCTTGATATTGAAGGAATGTTGTTTGCAGCATAGAATAACCTGAGACTAGGTTATTTCTAAGTATTTTAGTATTCTGATTGTTGCATGGTAATGTGAATTTTTTGGCTTTTAATTAAGTGAATTGACTTAGGGTGTGTACACAATGAGATATATTGATGGTCACATACAAGAGCTTTCCAATTGATCTCTTTTAGGCAGTGCAATCATAAATCAATGGATCAATATCAGATACAATGTCATCAAATTTACTATTTACCCACTGGTCTGGATTAGAATTATTGGGCACAGTCGGATTAAACCCAACAACGCCCCACAACTCGCTTCAAGCCAAATCGGATGGCTCCACCTAGGGGTTCCACCCGACTACACTCTTGGACTTGATTCGATCCAGATTAATCGGATCTGCCCGGAGTCTCCACCCGGCCAAACAAGGATATCCGCGTCCTCCCTTATCACGAGGGATTATCGGGTGTGCCATCTTCGGGATCAGCTTTGACACATTTTGAGCAATATCTTTGCGAGATTATCGGACGGCGTCATCACCAACACCTGCTATAAATGTAGAAACGCACGCCTCAAGTAACCCTAAGTTCTAATTTCACCAATGACTTGAGAGTGTCATTTGCAGGTCGCCCCCTCCCCCGCTGGTGATGAACCTGACCAGGAGAGACATCAGATCGGACCAAAGTACTCGGATCCTCAAGCAGGGCTACATTCGTTGGTTGATCCCACGCCATAGAGTTAGTTGTTTTCATTTTAATTAGCATTCTGTATGTTTATTTGATTGTTAGATCCACATTTTGATACATTGATGCATATGCATTAGATATCATTGTAAATATATGATGTATGTATATGATATTTGATGGTTATTTGATGTTTGATTTGTTGTTTGGTTGATAAATTTAATTTTTTGTAATTTAAATAGTTATAAACAAGAAATTTTTAATTTTCTAAAGTGTATAAAAATTCTTATTAGATTTTGCGATTGCATTGTGATGGTTATACCATCGCAGGAAGTATATCAAAGTCTTTTACTGTCGTAGAACGTATATTGAACAAGATGCCACTAGCCGTATCACCAGTCGTCTACATCGTATATACGGCCCTGGTGGAGTTACAATGGAATTTTATCTGAAGTTTTGGCCTCAAATTGGGCAATCGATTCTCAATATACTTCTCGAACTTAAGAACTCGCCGGAGGCTATGATCCGAGTCAACAAAGCTTGTATCATTCTCATTCCAAAAGCTCATGGGGCTAATCTTTTGACCAACTTCAGACCCATCAGTCTTAAGAACAGTATTGTTAAGATTTTTTCCAAACTTTTAGCTAATCGGCTAATGTTGCTCCTTCATGAGATGGTGGACAACAATCAGGGGGCATTTATCAGGGGGCGAAGCATGCTTGATTATTTCATGACGGCCTACGAAACTATGTGGGGCTGTAAGAACTTGGACACCGATGCTTGTCTCATTAAGGTGGATTTTGAAAAGGTGTACAACTTGATTAATTGGAACTTCATTCAACAACTCCTCGTTGCTCGAGGTTTCCCTCCCAAATGGCAATCTTGGATTTGCAGTCTTCTTTCATTGGTAGAGTCCTATCTTATCATTAATGGATCGGAGAGGAGATATTTGAGACACAAAAGAGGCCTTAGACATGGTAATCCGCTTTCCCCCATGCTTTTCAATCTGGTTACCGATGCTCTCTCCCGTGTTATCCACAGGGCGGTCACCCAGGGCCTGGTTGAGGGTGCTCTCGCTAGCACTACTAGAATATACCACATCACCCACGGTCGCCAGGGTCGTCAGAATCATTCACGGCTTTGCGTCGGCCGCAGCGGCCGTGGTTCATGTAACCAAATCAGCCACGGCTCGCATACGACCAGCCAGAGCCGTCGCTCGTAGTTCATGGCGTGCAGGGCACGCGAAATAAAATAAGTTATTAGCCACGGCTTAGCGGGGGCGCTGGAGCTGTTGGTGATGTGAGTAACCAAATCAGCCACGGCTCGCATACAACCATCGCTCCTAGTTGATGGTGCGCGAAATAAAATAAGTTATTAGCGACGACTGTATGCCACCGTCGGTGATATGAATAACTCATTAGCCACGGCTGGAGGCGACCGTCGCTTATTGTTTTAGGCCACGAACACAGCGTGAATATTAAAACACTCTTAACCAACGACTCGTGTAGTCGTCGGTGATAATAAAATTACACATCCACGGTTTGCCGACAGCCCTAGAGCCATCGATGAAAATCCTTGCTGCTGTCGCCTGTTGTTGCTGTTGTCCATCGCTGCTGAGTTATCGCGGAGTCACTGTCTGTTGCCGTCGTCGTCAATCATCGCTGGTGAACCTCTCCCTTCTGGTATGCATTGATCCTCTCCTCTATTTCATTTCTGCTATTACTGTGCACCGTCCTCTCCGCCCCGACGTCGACCCGGCCGGCCCTCTCTACGCCAGCTTCGACTTGGCCATCTCTCTCTGCGCCGGCGTCAACTAGGTCGGCGCCGCTTTGGGGCCGATTACCATCGGGCCCAATGCATCGAACAGTAGCCGACAGTGATGCCGACTACTGCTTGATTAGGGTTAATTACCCTAATCAATTACTTTATTATGGTAATTAACCCCTAATCAAACTGTGATTAGGGTAATCACAGTTTGATTAGGGTTTTATTTTTATTATTTTTATTATTTATTGTTAATTATTAGAAATTAATTGTTAATTAGGTAATTAGTTTGGTTAATATTAATTAATGGTTAATATTTATTAGGGTTTAATTAGTTTTAGATTAATGAAATTAGTTTAATATTAATTAATTAGTCACGCAGAATCGTCCACTGAGGACTCGCGCTGGAATCGTCCACTGTGGACTCGTGGCCAAATCGTCCACTTTGGACTCGCGGTCAAATCGTCCATGGTGGACTCGCGCCGAAATCGTCCACAATGGATGGACTCGTGCCGAAATCGTCCATAATGGATGGACTCGTGCCGGAATCGTCCACTATGGACTCGCACCGGCATCCATAAATTTAGAAAAAAAATCAAGACGAGTTGATATGTTTCACGTACGATCGACGAGTCAAGTTTTAATTTTGCAAAGCCTTAGATCCGTTCAGGGGTTGTATGTTCGTGTAAACGAAGTTAATGATCTTTTATACGATGTACAACCCTTGAATTGTCCCTAATTGGACAATTTGAGAACATAATTATTTATATTGCACTTAGTTTATTTTTTTAGTCATTATTGATTTTTAAATTTTGGCTTGTATCTCCCTTGTTCTCCGATATGCGCCCAGATGATATGCGTATTTGGAGAACTGTAGGGAGATGCTGTCGAAATTTAGAATGAAGTTAATAACTAAAAGAAATACTAAGTGCAATATGAATAACATGAATCCCAAATGGAATAGGACCATCCCACCTAAAGACATTACCTAAAGATATTGCAAACTTTTTGACAGAACAGGGCGAGCGATCGAAGTTGGATGTACCAACGAATTCATCGTGGAGCTATAATGGACGAATTTCGAGTAGGCGTAACTTACTTCATAAATTTCGTCTACTCGAATGAAAAATTACTTAGTGGTGATAAAATCCGATGTCCGTGCCGAAAATGTTCGAACATAAGATTTTTGGGTCGAGAAATTGTCACACGTACTGCATCTGTATACAAAAGGATTCACACCAAGATATTTTGTATGGAATTGTCACGGGGAGTCATGTCAAGTCGGGACGTCGAGCAATCCTGTTGTCCAAACTCATGGCGAATCTTCTTTTGCTGGTGTTTCTTCTTCCAATCCACCTAATCATTATAGAACAACAATTCTGGATAGTCTTGGAGGATAAATCCATTTAAATGATAATATTGAGTCAGTTACTGAGACGATAGTGCCACCAGATACTACGATAGTTGGAGTCACTGAAGAAAAACCAGCGATATAGATTGAATTGCCGTATAAGGAGGCTGCATAATTTTACGAGATGTTGAAAGCTGCCGATGAACCTTTGTATGAGAATTGTCCTAATTATACAAGATTTTTAGCAATGACACAACTCCTGAACATCAAGTCCGATTATAATATCAGCGGGGTTGCGATTGATCGGATTGCAGGCTTTATCAATGGTATGCTACCTCTAAATAACAAATTTGAGCCAACCTTTTATAAGACAAAAAAGTTGACGAGGAAATTAGACCTTAGGTAAGAAAAGATACACGCGTGCTCAAATAACTAGATTTTATATTATAAAGAAAATGCACAGTTAGAGCAATGCCCGGTATGTGAATATCCTCGTTACAAGGAGAAGAAATCGGTCCGACAAAAAAATATCCCCTTTAAGGTGCTTCGGTATTTTCCACTGACACCGAGGATTCAAAGGTTATTCATGTCGAAAAAGACTGCCCCCTATATGAGTTGGCATGCAAGAAGTCGTGATGATACAATAATGACTCATCCATCCGACAGTGAAGCATGGAAATATTTGGATAGGTGTTATCCTTCATTTGCTAGGGAGACTAGAAATATCAGGTTGGGATTGTGCACAGATGGTTTTAATCCATTTGGTAATTCAGCAACTCCATATTCAGTATGACCAGTGCTGTTAACAGTTTATAATTTGCCGCCCTCAATGTGCATGAAAGATGAATTTATCTATCTTTTGATGATTATTTCGGGTCCTAGGGGTCCTCGCAGTTGAAGGTTCCATATCAAAAGCATATATAATTCAAGAAATTTCAACATTCTGCTCATTTTATTTTGAATCAATCATCAAGATAAGACTTAATCGTCTTCCACGGAATGATGACGGGGGAGCTCGACCATCAGATAGTTGTTTAAATATCTTTGGTTACTCCGGTCATGCTTTGGGTTCTCGTCCGTCTCGCTTCTTAAATGATGAAGAGTACCATTTGGCCTACTTGTAAGTTTTACTAAACTGTCCAGAGATTGAGAAGTTCATTGAAATATTTGACATTGAGATGGTGACAAAATACTCAATTTACAGCGATGAGGAATTAGAAAGATTACGGAATCGTGAGTTCCCTAATTGGTTTCAAGCTTACAACACAGAACACAGAGGCGAAATAGATAATCAAATCTTTGAGTTTGCTAGTGGACTGGCATGAATTGTATAGTGTTATAATGGTTATTTTGTCAATGGATATAAATTTCACACACTTGAATATTCATCTACAAAAAAAATTATGAATGTTGGGTCTGCGTCAGAGGGACAACGTATGCTGAATGTGATGTTGACTTTTACGGACTATTGAAAGAAGTCATTGAATTATAATTTTTTGGATGTAGTTCAATTGCCATTTTTAAATGTTATTGGTTTGATACAAGCGATAGGGGTATGAGAGTTCATCCAAAGTATAAACAGCTGGTCGAGGTCAATTATAAATCAAAATTAGCTTCAAATGAGCCATTTATATTAGCATCTCAAGCTGAACAAGTATATTATATGCAGTATCCGTCTCGAAAGAAAGATAGGTCAGATTGGCGTGTAGTCTGTAAGACTCAAGCCAAAGGAAAAATTGACCCGATAGTTGGAGAGAATGAGCTAGCATATGACTTCTATCAAGAAGAAGATCCTTTCGAAGTGGAACGAGTTAGTCCAATACTCGAGGATGATGACACATAGTTAGTTCAATTGGAAATAGAATACGTTGATGGCGATGATAATGAAGTTGAGGAAGGACAAAATGATGATGAGGGAGACGAAGAAAAATTTCAAGATTTCGATACAGAAGAACAAGAAGAAGAGTATTACACGGATGATGATAATAACGATGACGAATAATTATAAATATGAAGTATATATTCAATTATTAAATATATTTATTAATCTATTATATATAATCTAATTATATTAAATTTTTACAATTATGGTTCGAGATATCAGTTCTCGAGGAGGAATTCCTCGTAGGACCCCCCGACGATTACCACCCGCCCCACCTGTACCCACCGACCCTTCGCCTTCCACCACCATCCCCCCACCTTCAGCCACCATTCCCCCACCTGATCCATCCATCATTCCCCCAACTGATCTGGTCACCATCCCCCCACCTCCAGCCACCATCCCTTCAGCTGATCTAGGCCCGTCAACATCGAGACGTAGGCCACGGGGTCTAACAGAATTCTCCCTCAGCCACCCGAGGGACAATTGCGCAGAGCAGTTAGTGTGCACGGAAGAAGGAAAGCATATGCATTAATTATTTCTTATAATTTATTTATAATTCAAAATATCATAATATGAATTTATATTTGGTGCAGATTTGAGCAGGAGGACGTCCCCCATACGATAGCGGGGACGATCCGAAAGTTTATGCATGGGGCGTGGCCTACATGGTCTCGCGTGCCCCCGTGAGCATATAGATTTATTGTGGCGAGAGTTCATGGTAAGTATATTTATTAAATTAATATTAATGTTAAATATTCATCAGTAATAATATTTTTTTTTAGGGTCATTATACATGGCCAGAGGACCAGACCACTTTTGCGGAGGCTGCATAGGAGCGTGTTGCCCGTGCTCGCTATAACTGGCTGCTTCAGGCCCATCAAACCATGATGAGACGGCAGGGGGCCACATAGATAGGGTAGACTCGGGGACACACCCCCAAGTGGATTCGTGGCCCTGTGTGGGACCAGCTCGTTGAGCGGTGGGACACACCTGAGTGGCAGGAGATCTCATGGACTGCGTCGAGAAACCGCATGTCTGGGGGGGGGCACGGGCGTGCACCACACTGGTGCCTCCATCTCTTTTGCGGTTCATGAGCGTCGTATGATATGTATAATTTAATTATTTTTAATTAAATTATATATTGTGTATAATGATACTAATGTATTTTTTTTCTAATGTAAGACGCGCGTGACAGAGGACGGTACCGTCCAACGCTCGTCAATGATGGAGGTGTTTGAGCGCACCCACCGTCGTCGACGAGGCGCGGGGGACAATGTTGATAGCAAAGCCTCATATATAATGGTATGTATTTATATATGTCTATTTGATTTACACAATTTTTATTTATAGTTTATATATATTTAAAATATAAACATGTGTAGGAAACTTACACGAGGACTGTGATCGAGCATGGAGGGACACCGGAGGAGTTCAACGCAGGAACTTGGGTGGAGGCTACAGGTGGCTGGGAGCACGACCGTATTTATGTCTTTGCAGACAGTGGCCATGCACGCGTCGTGCTCGGGCCACTTGGGGCACCGACCCCTTCGACTGCGTGTGAGCATCCCTCGATATCTCGAGCGCAGGACCAGAGCTGGATAGCGGCCATAGAGTCGAAGCTCACCCAACAGAGACAAGCGATGGAGGAGCAGAGGCAGACGATGGAGGGGCAGAGGCTGGTGATGGGGGAGTAGAGGTTAGAGATGCAGGAGTAGAGACAGACGAATGACGAGTTGAGACAAATGATCCACAACATGCAGACACTCCTCACTCAGATTGTGTCTCACTCTGGCCTTCTACCGATGATGTCGCAGCCGTCGTCCTCCTTGACTCAGTCGACGTTCCCGACCTAGTCGTTGTCGACTCCACCACCTCTACCTCCTCCACCGCAGCCGTGAGATTTTGATTAATTGTATTTTGTTTATGTTTTGATACTTGGTTGTATATAGACGATATTTTGATAATTGTTTGCCTCCGGTTTGAGGCTGAGATTGATGATATATTTATAAAACTTGTATGTTTGGTTTCAAATGCATGTATATGATATTTTCTGATTGTAATATGTGATTGAAAATAGTTTGTAGTCAATATATCATTGTATACAAAAATTTAATTTTTTTTTCAGTTTTTTTAGTTACAGGATACACCTTTAGCCACGACTTACCCACGGTTCACCGTCACTAAGCCGTGGCTGAAAGCTTATCGTAAATGGCGGATGGTCTGGGCAGCACCAAACATCACGGTTGCTAATAGTATCACTGACGGGACAGGGCCGTGGTTGATGGTTGGTATCAGTGGCAGCCGCCTAAAGCCGTCGCTGATGGTTTTTATTCAGCGACAGCGCACGCGGCTGTTGCTGATGATTACGTGTGACGGCCGGTCGCAGCTGTCACAACTTATTTGAGACGCGCGCATCAGTGACGTTTTTTTCCCACGGTTGACACCGTCCATGATATCTATCACCGACGGTTCAACCACGATTTGAGCCGTCGGTGATGACGACAATTCTAGTGGTGTAGTCAGATTAAAGGATGAGTTACTTATGTCATGTTTGCAGACGACCTTCTCCTATTAAGCAAAGACAATATTGATTCCATTTCTTCTTTTAATCTATTGCTCAGATGTTTCGATCTTTGTACCGGTCTTAGGATGAACGTTCAGAAAACTAAGGTCATTCATTTGGGAGGTGACACGGATAAAGCAACCATGGCGGCTAATATCCTCGATTGTTCCTTTGGATCCTTTCCTTTGAAATACCTGGGGCTCCTGCTGAGGCCGAGGAGACTCATAAAGGCCGTTTGGTCTGAAATGATTGCTAAAATAGATAACTGCCTAGCTTCATGGCAAGTTTCCTTCCTCACGAGTCGGTTGGTTGACTCTCATAAATAATATTCTCACGAGTCAGGTTTTCTATCCATTCGCCATCTTCCAAGCGCCCCGGTGGGTTCTCAAGCAGGTTAATAGAAGAAGGATGACTTTTTTTCTAGATGGGCAGTCGGGATTCTCCTAGCCACGGGAAATGTTTGGTTAGCTGGACGCTCTTTGTTGTAATCTCACGGATGGCGGGCTTAGTATTCTAGATTTATCCTCCCACAACATGGTAAGACTTGGTATGTGGCTCTGGAAGTTCCTGAAGCAAAAGGGCGAGCCTTGGTGCGGTATCCTTGCTGCTTTTTATCCTCATCTTTTGCATCTCAATATTAGTGGGCGTCAGAGTTTCTCTCCCATTTAGAAGAGTATCACTAACTTGGTGGTAATTTTCAGATCTTTAGTTTCTTACATAGCAGGCTTTGGAACCTCCTTCTGCTTGTGGCACGACTCGTGGTTCTTTGGAGAATGTTTACGAGACAGATACCCAAACTTATTCATTGTTGCTTGTAACCTGGATGAGTTGATCAGCGAAGCCAAGACGAGGGAGCCTTTAGGACCCTATACAGGAAGGAACCTTCTTTTCAAGCACCTCGTCCCCTCGGAGTATTTACACAATCTAGCCGCGGACCTTGATCCGTTCCTACATATATTCTTATGGAGACAATAGGATCCTTTGGAAATGGGACACCAATGGTATGTTCTCAACAAAATCCCTCTATAAGCTCCTGATCTTTAGGGGGGTCCGGGACACCAAGGTGAGGTTTGTTTGGCAGAAGGATTGCCCACCAGCTATTTCTATTCTCACTTGGCTCATGAAGAAGTGGCGTCTTCTTACCAAGGACAGGCTAATCGCTCGCAATATGCAAGTTTCACCTACCTGCCTACTCTGTAGCATGCAGGCCGAGACACATGATCATCTTTTGAAAGATTGCTCCTTTACTCGAGATGGTTGGTCGTTATTTCTCAATTTGCCAGCTCTACGTTCTTCTCCCTCAAGTTTAGGCCTTGGGATGAGCATTCATCAGGAAATCACAACAACCATCGCAAGCTTTTCCGCCTGGTTATGATTTGAAGATCAAAGGTCTGGCATGAAAGAAATCTTAGGATATTTGAAGGAAGCAAAAAATCTCAGTTTGAGCTTCCTTCCGAGGCGACGACGTTGTCGCTCATGCTACCTTAAGTTGCTTGTTTTTGTATCTGTGAGTGTTATACCTTTCGCATTTTTGTTGTATCTTCTTGTCTTTTAATTTCTTTATCCCCTCTCCCTTATCCTTTGTATTACATTAATTTACCACTCTTGAATTTAATACAAGTCTCTTTGTTGAGAAGATAAAATTGACTATAATTAACTAGTAATTGACCCTGAATAAGATTGAATTTAATACAAAGAAGGGATGCTATCATTGCTCTGGCAGCTCGTTAAAACTCCAGCAAGAAAAAGTGCTTGGTTGGAGAAAAATATTAGAAATGAATGGAAAAGACTATAAAAGGAAAAAAAATTGACTAGCGGTTGGAACTTCGATCAAATAGAAAAGTTTCTATTGAGGATGAGGCCGATCGACCACTACTAGAAATTTGGTCTTCAGCAACAGCTATCAGCAACGGCCGTTCAAGCCGTTGCTATTTGCAACGGCATTCTTACGGCCGCTCGAGCCATTGCAGATATGTTGTATCTACAACGGCTTTCTAACGGACATGCGAGCCGTTGCTGATGATGTTAATTATCAGCAACGGCTTTTTAACGGACAAGTGAGCCGTTGCGGATGATAACTTATTAGCAACGGCTTGCTAACGGACAAGTGAGCCGTTGCTGATGATAACTTATTAGCAACGGCTTTCTAACGGGCGAGTGAGCCGTTGCTGATAAGTTTATATAGGTCACAGAACGCGCCCGACCCTTCTTCCTCCCACTGCTGCTGCTACCGCCTCCTCCTCCTGCCTCTCGCCGCCGCTGCCGACGCCGACGACGCCTCTTCCTCCTCCCGCTGCTGTCGACACTGTCAGGTAAACTCCGACCGGCCGTCTCTTCCTGTTGCGGCCGGCGGAAAATCCGACCGAAACCCTAAAAATAGGATTTCGACCGGCGGCGGTTGGCCGATGGCCTCCGCCGGACCTTGTACATTGGCCAGACAGTGTGTCCGACCACTGTACGCCGGTGCCAGAGTCCACCTGACTCCGGCGCCGGAATTTGTAGATTAATATTATTTTTTAATTATTTTTAATTATTTTTTAATTGTTAATTAATTATTTAGATTAATTGTTTAATTTGTTAGATTAATCTTTAGGGTTTAGATTAATTTCGAACTCCGAGTTGATATGTTTCACGTACGCATCGACGAGTCGGATATGATTTAGCAAAACCTTAGATCCGTTCGGGGATTGTATGTTCGTGTAAAAGAAGTAGATGATCTTTTATACGACGTACAATTCTTGAATTGTCCCTGATTGGACAATTTGGGAATATAGTTATTTGTACTGCACTTACGTTTTTCTTTTAACTGTTAACTAATTAATTATTCTAAATTTCGGCAACATCTCTCTTGTTCTCCGATACGCGCCCAGATGATATGCGTATTCGGAGAACTGTAGAGAGATGCTGCCAAAATTTAGAATGAAGTTAGTGGTTAAAAGAAGTACTTAGTGCAATATGAATAACATAAATCCCGAATGGAATAGGACAATCTCACCTAAAGACATTAACCAAAGAAATTGTCATTGATTGACAGAATCATGTCGGCTGATCGAAGTTGGATGTACCGACGTCTTCATCGTGGAGCTTTAACGAATGAGTTTCGATTAGGCGTAACGTACTTCCTAAATTTTGCCTATTCGAACCAGAATTTCGTTAGCATCGGTGATCAAATCCGATGTCCGTGCCGCATTTGTTCGAATGGATGATTTTTGGATCGGGAGACTGTCACTCTGCATCTATATAGCAAAGGATTTGCACCAAGATATTTTCTATGGACTTGTCACGGGGAGTCATGCGAAGTCGGGACGTTGAGCAATCCTGTCATTCAGACATATGGTGAATCTTCCTCTGCTGGTGCTTCTTCATCGAGTCAATGTAATCCCTATAGAACTATGATACTTGATAGTCTTGGGGGTCAATTCCACCTGAATGATAATGTTGATCGACCAGTTCTTCAGACATCAATCCCACCAGATACTACAGCGGTTGATATCACAGAAGCACAAACTGCGGCAGAGATTGAATTACCGAATAAAGAAGCTGCGGAATTTTACGAGATGTTGAAAGCTGCCGATGAACCTTTGTATGAGAATTGTCCTAAATACACTAGGTTTTCAGCAATGACACAGCTCTTAAACATCAAGGCCGATTGTAATATTAGCAGAGTTGCGTATGATCGGATTGCTGGATTGATTAATGGAATGCTGCCTACTGATAACAAGTTTGAGCCAACTTTTTATAAGACTAAAAAGCTAATGAGAAAATTGGGGCTTGGGTACGAAAAAATACACGCGTGCCAAAATAACTGCATTTTATATTATAAAGAAAATGTGCAGTTGGATAAATGCCCTGTATGCCAACACCCTCGTTACAAGGAGAAGAAATCGGTCCGACAGAAAAATATCCCGTTTAAGGTGCTTCGGTATTTTCCACTAACACCGAGGCTTCAAAGATTATTCATGTCGGAAAAGATAGCCCCCTACATGAGTTGGCATGCAAGAAGTCGTGATGATACAGTAATGACTCATCCATCTGACAGTGAAGCATGGAAACATTTGGATACATGTTATCCTTCATTTGCTAGGGATACTAGAAATATCAGATTGGAATTGTGCACAGATGGTTTTAATCCGTTTGGACATTCTGCAACTCCTTATTCAGTTTGGCCAGTGCTGCTGACAGTTTATAATTTGCCACCGTCAATGTGCATGAAAGATGAATTTATTTATCTTTCGATGATTATTCCGGGTCCTAAGGGTCTGCGAAAAGAAATTGACATATTTCTCAGACCCTTGATAGATGAATTGAAAACATTGTGGACTGGGGGAGCTGTCACTTATGATTGTCATCGGAAGCAAAACTTCAATTTAAAGGCCGCGGTCTTGTGGACAATCAATGATTTCCCGGCGTACGGCATGTTGTCGGGTTGGAGCATTTGCAGTGCACGCGAACCGTATGGTAAGTATATCTTTTAATTATATATTTTATTTGTTACTATGTGTACTAATTAATGTATTTGTTTTGTAAATGTAGACGACGGTGTCGGATGATGGGACTGTCCAGCGACCCTCCCCGATGGCGGTGTTTGAGCAGACTCACCGTCGAGCACATGGGACGGGGGAGTACATCGACAACCGCGCTGCATACATTATGGTAACTATATATTTGTTTAAATTATTCATTATATATTTATAATTTAAGTTTTATGATCAATATTAAACAAAAAATCAAACTCGAGTAGGAGACCTACAGCCAGACGGTGGTGCAGCGCGGGGGTACCCCCGAGGACTTTGACGCAGCAACGTGGGTCGAGGCCGCAGGTGGCTGGGACCATGGCCGCGTATATGGCTTCGCAGATAGTGGTCATGCGCGAGCCGTACTAGGGCCACTTGGGGCACCGACCCCTCCGGTCGCTGGTGAGCGACCGTCCACCTCTAGATCCAGTTATGATCATAGTAGCAGAATAAGGACTCTAGAGGACACGATCGCGCGTCAGACTGAGATAATGGAGCGCCAGAGTCAGATGATGGCGGATATACAAGCTATGCTACGCAACATGTCAGGTCATCCCGAAGCAGGCATCTCTTCGGCATCATCTAATCCATCGTCCTCAAGTCAGTCCACGCCGGTGTACACTCAAGCACTCCAGACCCCGCCATATGATCCAGACCATCCTCCATCGTCATCGTGAGATTTTTTTATATTGATTTTGTTACTGAGATATTGGACTTGTTTAATTTATTTTGTTTGGATATTGATATTTCAATTTTGCATTTGAATAGTTTTTATACTATCGTGGATAATTATCAATTTAAATATAATTATTTTGATGTATATCTTGGTGTATTTGTGATGTGTGAATGAATGTGTGTATGAGTGTATGGGTGTGTGAGTTATGTATCAGATAATGTATCAATGTATCAATGGAAATTTGAAATTTGAAATTTTTTCGTTACCAGGTTCACATCATCAGCAACGGCTTTCCCACGGCCGTCCGTGGGTAAGCCGTTGCTAAAAGTGTATCGAAAGCCGTTGCTGATGACCTACAGCAACGGCTTAGCGACGGGGTTTTACTAACGACGTTGCTACGGACTCAGCGGCCATTGCTATTAATGTTATCAGCAACGGCTCCGGGTCCGTGGTAAAACCGTTGCTGATAATATTTTTAGCAACGGCTCGAGCGGCCGTTGCTGATCCGTTGCTAAGTTATCAGCAACGCGACTTTCTGCCACGGCTCCATTGCAACGGCTCGGCCGTTGCTGATGCTCTTCAGCAACGGTTCAGCAACGGCATCAGCCGTTGCTGATGACCATTTTTCTAGTAGTGGACAATTGATGAAGCGAAGAAGAAGAGACTTCACGTGCATAAATGAGATAGAGCAATTATCCAAAATCATATATTGGACATGGAATTTTCTCATATTCATAATATAGATTTTTTATTTTTTAAAGAAAACAAACTCAGAGGGCAGTCACTCTCCGTTCAGATGGAAGGGTAGAGGAGGCAGCAGACTACTCGTCTTGCACTCCTCGCCTCCAACCGAACATGAATATGTTCCACCATGAGTAACAAATCTTTCATTAATTTCATCAAAACTACTTACATGCAGGTCCTCAGTATTCATAATACATGTACCACATCCAACATTATTACTACTTACAGGAGACATATTGACATCATTTAAATCCAAAAAGCTTGTTATAAAACCAAATTGAGAATTGCTAGTTATACTGCTTCTTTCTGCTTCAGCTTTCCCATACATCATTAGTTGAATTCCTCTTGCCTAAATGCTGAGGCTGCATCCCAAATCTTGCAGTACGAGGCTCTACTTCATCACCCAGATTTCTAACATCTCCCTTCTCTGTACCCATCTCATTCAAAAAATCTACAAACTGATTATTACTCCTTAATATAGCCTCTTCATAGCATTTGCCTCCATCCATACAATGCCAGGTTCTGGAACAGTTAGAGTAAAACTCCAACTTAGCTGCAGAGTGAGCAATAACATTTATGTTCCTATTTATAAAAATCCAACCTTTAACTTCTGTTTCAATACCAATTCTCTAGATATTATCCACCAGGGAAGTAAGATTCCAAGGAACAACATTTTCCTTTCTCAGGATCCTGATTGCATTATTACAGTCTGAGTCTACCCAAATAGATTTGATAATCTTTTTCCTAGCATTGTCTAAACCATACCAGATAGCACATATTTCAGCCTTAAGTGGATTGCTTGCCTTCATCACATTAGCTCCAATCAGTTTTCATGATTTAAGTTCATCATAAACAAAACCAACACCAGCATTTGATCCCTCCCAAACAGCATCACAAAACAGGAATTTATCCTTTAAAGCTAATTGGAAACTCACTTTAGAATTAGAAACCTGTGGTCTAATTACCTGGTCTTCCAAATCTTTTTTAGTAGCGTACTCGACCATATCCTTCATAGCTTTTGCAAACATAGAATATATCCCTCCCTTTTCACCTTTGTATTTAGTGTTACACCTATTCTTCCATATCAGCCAAAAAGAAACTCTTAAAAAGGAAATCAGATGCTCCCCAGATGTTTTATCCAGATTCACAGATTCCTTTAACCAGCCCCCAGAAAACCATTCATCCTGAAAATTAAAGGTATATTTTAGTCTCCTTTGCACAAGTTCCCAATACTGCTTAGCAAACTCACACTCCAGAAGAACAAGCTTCCAGTCATCCTCCCCTCTCTCACAAACACTGCAAGAATAAGTTTGAACCCCTGTGAAAGCACCAAACCACTTTGATGTGGGTAATCTATTCCATAACATTTTCCAAAGGAAAACCTTGACCCTCTCCGAAATTTTTAATCTCCACACTTTAGGCCAGTCAATCACTATTTCACTAGCAATGTTTTCCTTTTCCCTAATAAAAAGATATGCACTTTTGGTTAACAGATTACCACTTAGGGAATGAGACCATACACATCTGTCTTTAATTCCCCCTTTACTTATAGCTATATCATTGATCAACTCGGTTATGTTCTTCCCAAAACAAACATTAAGCAAGTCATGATTCCATTCTCCTTTTGTCATAAGATCAGCCACCCACTCAAACTTACATAGCTCTGATATGTTTAAATAAGTAGGCCATTTGTCCAAAGGAATGTTGGAAACCCATGGATCCTTCAACACTCTAATTCCTTTGCCATCACCTACCAACATTTTAAATCCTTCCTTTAATTCAGCCATTCCTCTAGCAATAGCTCTGCCAGTCCATGATAAATCCTTCCCTTTGCAAATTATCCAAGGATTTGCATCTTTCATTAAGTAACAAACTCCATTCACTCTTTTCTTTGATGAGAAGGGGCAAAATTCTTCTTGCCATAACAACCTTTTTTACCGAATGAACATCTTTTATCCCTAGACCCCCATTTTTCTTTCCTTCAGTTACAATTTCCCATTTTATAAGACTGACAGATCTTCTTTCATTATTACCTGACCAGAAGAATCTTTTTTCAGACTTCACAACCTCTTTCACAGCCTCTTCACTTACCCAAGAAGTCATAAGTGTATGAGTTGGAATGGAGCTTACTACAGAGTTTAACAAAATACATTTTCCTGCTTGAGACAATTGATTACAAGCCCAGGAATCAATTTTTTCCTTTGGCCTTCTGCACCAACTTCATTTGATATCTTTTTTGAAGTCTTCTAGCAGAAATAAAGAAACCCAAGTATTTAAAAGGGTATTTACCCTCTTTAATATTTAACATCTGGGAAATTTTATGTTTGACCTCACTTCTACAATTTTCAGGAAAAATTACTTCAGATTTTCCCAAGTTCAGTTTCTGTCCTGTCAAAGCACAATAGTCCTTCAGAACTGACATCACATTCTTGCATGATTTTTGGTTATCCTTGATGAAGATGAGTAATATCATCAGGAAAGAGATTATGGCTCAAAGATACTTCACCAATTTTGAAGGGATCAATCTTCTTTTCCATGACAGTCTTTTTCATCAAGAGAGTTAATAGCTGCTCCATTATGATAAATAAATAAATAAGGAGATAAGGGATCACCCTGTCTTATCCCCCTATAGCTCTCAAACATCCTAGATTTCACACCATTGACCTTGCAAGCATACTTTACTCCTTTCAAACAATTACCTATCCAATTTCTGATTTTATCAGTGAATCCCATCTTCTCCATAATCTGTAAAATGATTCCCCAATTAGCTCTGTCATATGCTTTATCTAAGTCCATATTTTAAAATTACCAATGGCTTCTCAGACTTAAACTTACTAATTGAGCTCACCACTTCATTTAGGATAAGGATACTGTCATGCATATTTCTTCTTGGAACAAATGCATATTGTTCATTGCCAATGATACCCTTTAGAAGATTTCTGATTATATTAACTAGGACTTTGGCAAACACTTTGTAGATAACATTACAAAGTGCAATTGGTCTAAAGTCTAGGATGTTTTTTAGATGATCAGATTTAGGAATCATTACCAAATTGGTGACCTTCCATTCTTCTTGGATATGTTCAGAACAGTGTATCTTCTTAAACTGGGGGACTGGACTGGACATCCGCCCATGTCTCCCGTTTGGTTTGCAAAAAAAGCTTCGAGACAAGGACTTCTCCTTGTCTGGGATAGGATTTCCACCCGTTTCTGTGTATCGAGAAATTTCTCGATACACCGAAATCAGGCGGAGGACAAGGGCTGCAATTGTCAAAATTACCCCCCTTCCTTCGACGGAGCCAGGCCACCATCGTCGGACTGGTCGTGGAGGTCGGGGAAAGGGAAGATGTGTTGCCGGGGTGATCGCCGGGAGGACCGACCGGCGTGGGTCTGAGTGGAGCAGATGAAGGCGGCGCTCGGGCAGGAGGCGGTGGCAAGATCGGGCACAGAAGGGTCACCATCCGACTGGCGGTGAGTCGGATGTGTCGTCGGGAGTGATCGCCGACGGCTGGGAGGATCGGCCGGCGTGGGTTTGAGCGGAGCAGAGGAAGGCGGGGCTCGGGCGGGCGTCGGGTGAAGAGGGAGACGAGTGAGGGAGAGGGTATTTTAGATTTAATGTATTTAATAAATTGGGTCATTAAATAAGAGAACTGTATCACATAAAATGAGATTGAATTGTGAATTATTAGGATATTTTTGTAGTTGATCGTAGAATCGTCGAATCGAGTCGAGGTGAATACCAAAGTTGTAAATTTTCACGTGCTGAATGCGATGATGGTGTCAGATTTCAGATTGGAGATCGTTTGGTATAATTTTTATATTTTTCGGTATTTATCCTATTGTTATACTTTTAGGTTAATTGAAAATTAGTTGAAAACTTATTAGTTAAACTAAAACTTCTTATTGTATTAAAGTATTTGATACTATATATTAATTTTTTTTTACGTATTAATCAATTTTAAGACTAATTTACATGGGTATTTTAGTCATTTTGTCATGTACAGTACTTTGTTATAGCGAAACAAACACAGGATAGGACGGAATATCGTGTCATGTTCTTGACGAAACAAACACGGTATAGCTACTGTCCCAGGACATCTGATGTCTTGTCTTTGTCCATGTTTGGTGTCCTGTGACGAGCAGTTTGCGAACCAAACGGGCCCTTTAATTATCCTCCAATATTTTATATAAAACTCAAGAATGAAGCCATCTTCCTCTAGGCTCTTGCCTCTTCCCAAAGAATTCATGGCAGCCCAAATTTCATCCTCACTGAACATTCTTTCTAACTCCTTAGCATCCTTCTTGTTTATTTTTAGACCACTCAAGTGTATCTAGCATTGATTGATGATTTTTAGACCAGCCCAAAGAATTAGGTCGTCTCCACAACTCTTTATACCAGTTAGCAAACCTCTCAGCCATTTCACTTCTGTCAGTAATAACATTCCCTCTTATTTCGATTCTTTCCACTTTATTCTTTCCTCTTTTCATCTTCAACGGGTTATGATAGAACTTAGTATTTTTTCCCCCTCTTCCACCCATAGAACTTAGTATCTGCATCTATTTTGCTAAAGCACCAACTTTCCTTGCTAGAATTTCCATCTTCAATATATCATTTTCAGTACTCCATCCATTTGCATCTTTGATCTCCATATCCTTCAGCAGTTTCATACTTTCTCTCAAGTTCTTCTCTATGATACCAATACTATTTTTGTTCCATATTTTCAAATTCTCAGCCAACTTTCTTTGATTCTCAACAATGGAGGAATAAGTAGGAGTCTCAATTTCCCAACTGCTTTTAACAACATCATCAAGTTCATTGTACTCAAATAAAAAATGTTCAAAAATGAAAGACCTCTCTTCATTTCTTTCCTTTATCTCTTTTTCACATATAACCAGAATTGGCCTATGGTCAGAATTGACCTTTTGAAAATGCTTAACCCTGATTGTATTGTTTTTATTCAACCATAAAGCATTATAAATGATTATTATTTTATAATATTAAAATAATAATATTATTATAAATGTATTATTTTTAGTGGCTCATAATATTATTATTTTATTTTTGAAATATTTAAAATATTTTTTAAAAATCTTTAAATACTTAAATTATACACTTGTTAAGTAAAATAGTGAATTAATTTTTTAACAATCATTGTAGTATTTATTTTAGTGTCTAAAAATTTTTTAGTAGCCAAAATTATAATTTTTTTAAAAAAAAATTTAGTGCAAAAGTCTTTAAATCCATAAAATAATATTATTATTAGTCACTAAAATAAATTTTTATGTACTATAATATTAATATTTATTGTGAAAAAAATATATTATGAATAATAATACAAATATTTTATTTTGAGCCTATTAAAGATTTTTTTAAAAATCTTTAATTAATAGAAGGGAAACATATTTTGAAATGGAAGGCAAATTCGAAACTTTAGCCATTTAGTTATAGATACGTAAAAATCAAGATTCATATTATGGATATGAGAAAATCTAATATCCAAATTATGATTTTGGATAATTGCTCAAGGAGAAAACAAAAAGCAAGAGAGAGGAAAAGAAGAATAAAAGGGGTAGAAGAGTGATAAATATATAATTTATCATTTGGTGCTCACCGGAACCCAATTTAGAGAAGGAGAGATGATAAAAAGTTGGGTGGGAGGAAAAAATGGTTCCAAGAATTCTGCCAATTAGGCCTGTCCATTATTTGGTTCACACCGAACCGAACCAAAAAACCGAACCGAATTATTCGGTTTGGTTCGGTTTCAACGTTGTGGGGTTCAGTTCTTGATCCAAACCGAACCCGAACAGCTATTCGGTTCGGATTCGATTCTCAAAATTTAGGAATCGACCTGAATCGAAAACCGAATAACTAAAAATATTAATTATTTTTTTCCAAATTTCGGGTTCGGATCGAGGAGTTAGAGTAAGTGGGTTAGGCCCGTTAGGGTTAATACATTGTTTAGATAAATTTTTGGTTTTTTCGGGTTGAAACCAAACCTAACCGAATAATTTCGGTTCGGGTTAGATCGGTTTAGGCATAATTCGGTTCGGGTTCGGGTTAGAATATTAGTATGAAATTTTTTTTGGTTTGGTTTAATTTAGTTCGGTTCAGTCCGGTTTGAACCGAATGGACAACCCTACTGTCAGTAACAAAGGACAAATGAAAAACATTGTATACCAACGTTTTGCCTGCAACCAAGTATATATAAAAAGGCATATTCATCCATTCAAGTGGCTAGTATATGGTGGGTTGCATGTAGTGTATAACATTAAATCAATATTTTGTCAAATTTTAACAAAATAATTTTAGAAAATCACAAAGTAAACAAAAGAATTCTTTTAACTATATATATTTATATAATATTTTTTTTATGATATATATATAGCCCGTCACAATATCAGATATTGTCTTCTTTGCTAATATTCATAAGTTTTTTTAGACTTGGGCTGGCTCCAAGATTGATTAGAATTCAATATTGGTTCACTTTCAAGACACCAAGGTGGTTTAATTGGTTGTGCCGCCTCAAGACTCCGAAAGGAATCTGGGTTAAGCTGCTCCTTCATTAGTAAGTTCGCCGTTCGTGCTCCGCATTCTCTAGGGTTTCATAAGCCCTTATAAGCGGCTGCGACTTCTTGAAACCCTAGGAAGCATGTGTAGCCGGCTCGGCGTTGCTTCCCCCTTTTCGACCCCCTTTGTCTCTTCACAGAAGCCTCCTCCGTTGCTTCCGTCCGATGGAGATTTTGATATTGATATTGTACTCTCCCTTTGAGAATCACCTACTGTTCCATCTTCTGCTATGCGTCAGTGTCTTATTCCGGAAGCTACTTTGTTGTCGTCCTCTAGTGATGGGGCTCAAATTCGGATGAACGAAGCTATTCTCTCGAATGTTCCTTCATCTTCTCAAGTAACATATGTGAATCCTAAGGATCAGATTCAGGTTTCAACCCCACTGAGATCTTGGGCTCAAATCCTTAAGGGTTTGGCCCTAAACCCTTCTCATTCTTTGGTTTCCTCTACTTTCCGTCGTATTCAAGCTTCGGCTACCAATCGTGTCATTTTTTGTCAAATCAAGTTACTTCTTGGCGTCAACCATTGGAGGCTACTCTAATAGGAAAGTTTTAAAGTAAACCTCCGTCTTTAGTTTCTTTAAAAGCATGGGCTTCTCGACTTCGGTCTTGCTATGGTTTCCAGTCTATTTTAGACTTAGATGAATTTTCTTTTGTCTTTAGATTCATTTCTGCTGAGCAAGCTAATTTGGTCCTCACGGGAGGACCTTGGTTTTTTCGCGGTGATATTATTCGGCCTGTTCACTGGAATCCGCTTTTTAAACCTTGGGAAGAGTCCTTTACTTTTGCGCCTGTGTGGATTCATCTTCAATATCTCCCATTAGAATTTTGGAATGAAAATTCTATTTCTTCGATTACAGCTTGTGTTGGCATTGTTCTTCGTATTGATGACCGTTTTACCTTGTTCGAACGTGGCAAGTACATCCGTGTCTGAGCGCTTCCGAATGGAACACTTTTGGCTAAAGTTACCTGATTTCCAGGACATCATGAAGTCGTGTTGGGAGGGGGATAGGATTGCTAGGGATGCTTCCCCCTTGGACGCTTGGCTGAGAAAGAATAGAGAGCTAAGGGGCTCTCTTGGTAGATGGAGCCGAAATCTTCTGGTGAGCTCTCACTCGTGATTGAGGGGTTGGAGGCCCGGCTAGAGGATATGTTAAAAGCTTTTGAGGCTAATCGATTGACGAAAGCAGAACCGACAGAGATCCAGCATTTGAGAAAGCAACTGGATGACTGCTATATGGCTCAAAATGTCTTCTAGAGGCAGAGGGCGAAAGCGCGCTGGCTCAAGGATGGAGATAGAAATACCAATTTTTTCCACAGGATGGCTTCAAAAAGGAGACAGAGAAGCTGGATCACGGAACTGAACAAGGACGGGGAATTGGTGGATTCCAACAAAGAGATGGCAAATGTCTGCTTAATTTTTTTTCAAAAACACCATTGGCTCAGGCTTTACCCTGTTGGTCCACCCGGATTGGACAACTCTCTTTCCTGAGGAGAACCCGAATTTGGCAGGCCTTTCGGACAGGTTGATTGAGGATGAAATTTTAGTGGCAATCAAATCGCTGGGAAGCGATAAGGCGCCTAGCTCGGACGGCCTTGCGACGGAATTTTTCCTTGGGGCTTGGAGTTTGATTGGTCGGGACTTATTAGTACTATTGGATCAATTGCTTTTTGGTAACGCTGATTGGGCGCGTATTAATCGGGCATTCATCGCATTAATACTGAAGGTGGAGGGTGCAAATGACATGGGTGAATTTAGGATGGTCAGCCTCACCTCTAGGGTGATCCGCATCTTATCGAAGAATTTGGCTCTTAGGCTAAAGCCGTTTATGGGTTCTTTGATAGGAGGCTCTCAGTGTGCATTCTTGCCCGATCGTTCGACACATGACTGCTTCATGGCGGCAAACGAATTAGTTCATCACTGCAAACGTTCAGGTACGGATGGCTAATTCCTTATCAAGTTAGATATGGCAAAAACATTTGATTCGATTAGTTGGGATTTTCTATTGGATCTACTTCGGAGAAGAGGTTTTTCAGTTTTGTGGGTGAATTGGATTGGCTCCCTATTGTGCTCCAGTGAATCTATGGTTCTCCTCAACAGATCACAAGGGAAATGGTTTAGGCACTGCCGTGGATTACGACAGGGAGACCCTCTCTCCCCCTATTTGTTCCTATTAATTGCTGATATCTTCGCAAGATTAATGAACCGTGCTAATCATCTTGGAATGATATCTGGTATTGACCTTGGGGGTGGATGAGAGATTACAAATTTAGCATTTGCCTATGACTTTATCATTTTCACACGGGGTAGTGATGAAGACATTCTGAATACAAACCTCCTCCTCAGGGCATTTTTTCTCATGATTGGCCTAAGAGTTAACTTGAGGAAGACAACGGTGCTGCACTTGCTCGACGACCTTTCTCAAGTCGAGAGAGTGGCCGAAGCCTTAGGATGCCAAGCCTTAGGATCTCCCGCTTCGGAATGGCAGGTTGGTACGAGATGACTGGTTGACAGTTATTGCACATACAGATAAGAAGTTGGCATCCAGCTGGAAAGGGAGATTATTATCGTGTGGGGGAAGATTATGTTGGCCTAAAGTTTTCAACCTTGGTCACCATCTTGATTTTTATGATAACAAACTTATTCTAATGAATTTATCAAGTGTTTGATCTTAGGTTGAGGTTACGATATGCGCGTGAATTTCGTTCGGAGAAAGTCCAAAAATCGGCAATGGCACCGTCATCGATCGAGTAGAAAATCTAGAGTTAGGAATAAATTTCATGTAATATGTCTCTAGGATTATGTCCCAAGCCAAATTGTAATATTATCCAAGTCTATACTTGGTAACAGAACCTGGAATCGAAGCGCGCAAGTAGAAGACTCGAAAAATAAGCCTCAGCCCAAGTTCGATCGACCGGTTGGTCGACCGAATGAAGCCAAAAATTGGCAGTAGCCAATTTGGTCGACTAGTCAATCGATCATACGACGCTCGGTTGACCGAATGTGGCCCGAAAGCGGTAGAACGCCTTCGATCGCTTAGCGGTCGACCGACGATCGATCGGCAAGCGATCGGGCGTCGCCAATGGGCAAAAAAATGCCCGTTGGTTGCCCTAGCCAAGTGAGGGGTTATAAATACCACTCATAAACCTCCTCCCCAGCTGTTGAGAACTTCATTGAGCATATCGTTAGAGATTACAAGCCTAAAGGAGTTGATTTAAAGTCCTAATCTCCGTTTCCACACTCTCAATCCCTCCTCACTTCATCAAGCTTGGTCTTCACCGAGAAATCCATACTCGAAGCCTTGAAGTGCTGGGAGGAGACGCGTTGGAGCTACATCAAGTATTGTTTTACATTTAAGCTCCATTTATATTGTTTTCATCTTTCTTTGTATCAATTTTTAGGGTAGCTTGCAAGGTGTGCGTGTAAACACCTTGGTATCTTGTAGATTGTTGTTTTTGCTAGAGAATAGGTGTTGAGGCTCGCCTCTAGGGTTGAGGGATAAGTCCTCATTGTATTCTTAGAAAAACTATAAATCTATAAAGTGTTAAGGTTAGAAATCCTTGGTGAGGAGTCAAGGTAGTGGAGTAAGCGATGTTGGCCGAACCACTATATATTTTGTATTTGCATTGCTATCTTGATTGCTCAATTTTGATTTTCACTTGTGCTTAATATAATTGTGATTGCATCTAGTCGCAGTAGGTATCAAAAGAATTCAATTAATCATAAAAGTAGATACACACTATTCAACCCCCCTTCTAGTGTAGCCATTTCATCAATAGATTAACATTAATAAATAGTGTTCTTAGTGGGCTTAGTGGACACTACTTGAGCATCTTTCGAGCCCTCAAATGAGTTATCAAGCAGATAGATCAAAGGAGAAGGAAGTTCCTTTGGAATGTAAATGTGGATGGTAACATGACTGCTTTAATTTACTGGGATGATGTGATTGCTCCGAGAAGAAATGGTGGGCTTGGGATCATTGACCTTGATAAGCATAACTTGGCACGATTGGGAAGATGGTGGTGGGCGGTGGCAACGAGAAGTGATTTGCTTTGGGTCTTTATTGTGAAACAAACCTACTTCAAAGGGAAACATTGGCAAGGATGACCACAATACCACCGCTTGGTCGAGTATTTGGAAAGGGATTTACGAGCGAAACATTTTTTCTACATGGGTATGAAAACTTTGATAGGTAAAGGGAATGAGACATTTTTTTGGAAGGATAGATGGTTGCTTAATCAGTGTATGGCGGACCGGTTCCCATAACTTTATGCCATTACCTCTAGGAAAAATGTCAAGATCGCCGAACTTTGGGATGAGACCACGGAGTCGTGGCATCTTAGATGGAGGAGGGCGGTGGACAGGATTGGGGTTGGGAGACTTATTAACGCGATTGGCCACCCAATTGATAGCAACTAGGAGGTTATGATGTTTTGGCGATGGAATAGCTCTGGTATATTTTCAACGGCTTCAATGTATAATTCTTAGTGGATAGAGGCATAAGAGATATAAGGGCCGAAAAAATTTGGAAATTCAAGGGGCCGTTGAAAATGAAATTTGTTCTTTGGCTTACGCATAAAAGAAGATTGCAAACAAAAGATGGACTTATCAAGCATGGAAGCAGTCAGGTGGACCTGGTTTGTGTGTTTTGCCATGAATGCCCAGAATCAATTGAGCACCTTTTTATGGAGTGCGATAACACGAGGAATGGATGGAGAGAGCTACTCAATCATATGAACATGAGCCGGTTCAATGTGGTACCCATTATGGAGTGTTGGTCCTCTACTCATGTTTCTCTTGTCATGCTTTGGTGTTGGACGATTTGGATCCTCCGCAACAACTACATTTTTAATGAACAGATAGCTGATGGAATGAATGCAGTCTAGGTCGCCCTTCGTTTTTGGGATAGGCTTAAATAGCGTTGTGTGGTAGTTTTGTGGTTTATGCTCTTCGCTTTTTGTTTTGTGTCCATTTTGTTTTTATGATACGGTTGTTTTTCTTGCTTCCTTGAGGATTCTGATTCGGATTGTCCTGTTGACACTCCTCTTTAGTTTACTCAGGCTTCTGTACATTTCAAAGCTCGTGAAATGAATTTGTGTGGCCTCTGCCTCACCTCTTTCAAAAACAAATTGGACAATTAATAAATTAAGTTAATTATTGCCAATTATCAAACATTTTCTTTAATACCCAAATTAATAGAGAATAAAATTTCCTATATTAATAGGATAAGAAACAAAGTTGTCTATGTGATAGCAAGCTGTGTATATATATATATATGCTGGTTTGTATTCTCGAACCATATATTATATATGATTCCAAGTAGAATCCAAACAAAATAAATACATCATTCGAATATAACAAATACAGCAGAAGCATATTAGGATATATGTATATCCCGAATAGAAATATATATGAACATAACAATAAAATACAGCAGAAGGATAAACAAGCTTGATCAGATCATTAATGCTGATGCAAATTAAGGTGATAAAGCATATTAAAAAAAATTGATCACCGGAGCAAGAAAATTAAATATATATATATATATATATTATTATGTAAACTAGATGCAATTATTGTTGCTGTCATTGTTAGCTAAATATATCAAACAAATCAGAAGAGAGATTATGACAGTACCCCACTGCTGACATGTTGTACGTATCATTATACATTTTGTGGTGGAAAATTAAGCAATGAACGTCATGCCCTTGCCACCTTAATTAATTACATGTGCTAAATACATCAATTACTCAGTAAACACTTAATTGAATAAGTCACTGTCCCAAGGCATCAACTGGTAGTACCATTGCTATGAATCTTAGGAGCATGAGCCTTGTCCTGATGTCTGCTGAGATACCCGAAACCTGACTTGCTAAGGCAATTTATCTATTGACATTATTCATCTCACTAAACAACTCTCCCTCGTGCCAGCTCATTTCTTTGATTAATTAGGGCAGATGAGTGATGCAAGTAGCATTATATATAAAGTGTCCTAAATCAAGCATCTACCTAGTAGGCATTAGCCATTAATTCTTTATGCATGCATTCAAGAAAGCAACCCTTTTGAAATAAAGATGTACACCAACCCCTCCAGTAATCTAAATAAACCAACAAGATATACCTCGAATTAAGCATATCCTGTGACTTAATTATGTTGATGTTTTGATTAGTTGCATAAACTATATATGCTTGCTTAATTAGATTACACTTTTGATAAGTACTGTTGTCAATCATCAGCCTCCGCCCTTTGTCTTCAACAACTCCAACTCGGGAACACACAGAATATATATTGGACTCCTTGACATTTTTGACTGCACGTGTGCTTCCATCACTAGCTGCTGATCTCTGAAATCGTAGAGATTTTTGCTTTTCTTTTTTACGATACATTGATACTGATTTTGAGGATGAGTCAACTGTGTGGCTCCAACAGATTGAAAAGGAGCTCCTACCTGTTCCCAAAAGCAGCGTGCATGAATCAAGTCAATCTTGGAAGACTTCATTAATTATCATAGCGACCAAAACCTAATTAAGTTCCCCCCTTGAGGCCCGCCAACCTCTCGTCCAACGTGGCCAGACGACCATTTTACTTGCTCGAGAACTTATCGTTGATAAGCAAGTTCTTAGTTAGATCCAAATCACCCACCAATCGGAGGACACATGAAATTTCCACCTAATTGAAATGGACCAACAAAAATGGACTTATAGCTAGTTGGTTCCCTTCTCCTGTATGCAAGACGATTCATTCAGGTAAAAGGTGTGAAACCCTAGCTTCTTTAAATTATCAAGTTGAACGAGTCTTAATATACTCTCTTTGCCTATCAAATCTTTGATATTTTGGTACTAATTAATAGCATGTTCCATTCTTTCACGTCTACATCATCTTATCTTTAGTTTAGGATGAGGTATAGATTTAACAGCAATCAGTGACCTCCATAAGCGCTCCTTTAAGGACAAGTTTTGATTTACATCTACCTGTATATATATGTCAGTGTTGCCTCAAGTTGTTTTCATGCAGACGTTTAGATCCTTTGTCAGTACATCTTATCATCATGATCATCATCATCTTCTTCTTCTTCTTCATAATGTTTTTTAAAGGTAAACTTACAAGATATCAATGAGATGTCGATTTCGGGATGTCGTAATTGACTATAGATAAGATGCTTCAGGATTCAATGGGGACCAATTAAGCAACAACTTAGAAAGCTCTATAATACAAGTATAATACATGATAAGCCAAGTGTGTGCAATATATGGAGGACCACAAAGCATTAAGTGCAGGTCAAAGCCATGGCATAGATTGTGAAGGTTGTCGACAGCACAAAAACCTAATTGCACAAACCATCATATATTATGTCAATTATGCGAGATATAGCAAGTTGGATTAGATTTAATGTTGTTGTTGGTCATGTTGCTTGTATAGATGCAGATTATTTAAACTTTTAAGCTTGGATAAACAATTTGAGCAGATAAAGTCTGTACACTCCATGCCATAAGACTAATTACGACAGGTGCAGAAAAGAATACAAATCCTTGAGGACCACAAGAGAATGAAGTCAAGAGTCTACTTAATTCAGATTGGGACTACTCACTGATGGTAGGATCCCATGGTGGTTGGTGTGTTGAGAGAGAGGGATCGATATTGTGATCACTGAAAAATATGAGTATCACTGAAATGTGATTATTTTATGACAAATATTTCAGAGATTTTCTATCAGTTTAATAACAATCTTTTCTTTTGTTCACAAATCTCCTTTTATGGCAAAATTAACTTTTGTATAATAAAATACTCATTCTATATATAAGTTCCTCCCTGGAAGAATAATACATTCTTTTTTAATGAGATTAAAGGACAGAGAAATAGTGGAGAACAAATCCTAGAAAAGATGCTATGAAAGATTTGAGGTGGGCATTTTGTGGGGTGGGCCACAAAATACATGTGTAGGGGATTAAATTATAGCTTTCTATATAATTTGAGCTTGTCAACATCCTATCCAAAACCTAACATTGACCATCCTAAATAAAATGATTTGTAGGATGCTGATGTTGAGCAAATCCACTTTTAAAACTTATTTGCAACTTGCAGGATTGCAAATCCACATGTCTTTGTTGCATGCGGAAAGGGATAATGAGATAGAACTAAAGCTGGTAGTATTTCGGAAGTTTTTGTAAGACCCGAGGTTTTCTAATATAAAATTTATTTTTAGTGCAGTGCACCGGATCAGGAGTTAGTCGGGTCGAGTGGCGGAATCGCCGCGAGTAAAAGGTATAATTCAAGCCTTATGAAATTTTATTTGTTAAATTGTTCCTTGCTTCTTAAGCATAAGATGTCTTAGTAGAGTCGAGTTCAAATCGTGTGTGCGGATTGAATCGGAGCTCGAATCGGACTCAGATTGAGTCGAGTAGAGGCCAAGTGAATAGGAGGGGTATAATGGTCAAGTGAAGATGAGGGAATAAATCCCTCATCCTTAGTCGTGCGGCTCACCATTGGAGCCACACGCAACCCGAAAAGAGAGAGGGAGGAGGGGAAGCTTTGGAGTCGGCGCCGGATTCATGCCGCCGTCAAAAAGATCGAGATCGCCGTCGCTCATCCCTTCTTCTTCCTTGATCAAAGTGAATGGATCGAACCTTGTTGCAAAGGGTAGACGGGTAGCCGACCCAAGGTTTAGGGGTTTTCTCCGATTTCTCGGAAACTTCCGTTGATTCACCAATGTTCTTCCAAGATTCGATCTGAATGTTATGTACATGTTGTTTGTATGAAGTTTTTCGTGGTCATTCTCGATGTTTAGGGCCGGCCACATGAAGGAGAAAAGGGGAAGGTCTTGCCAAAATTTCCTCCAATTTCCTAGAGTGGTCGAAAGCCCTCGGATTGAGTTTCTCGCGCGATTGACAACTTGATTCTTCTCAATCATGGCAAAAATCGTGCCCTCCTACCCTGCTTGCTCTCGATCGAGCCCGAACAACCTTGGGTAGGCTCGGTCGAGTGGGTATTAGAGGGAGAAAAAGGCTTGTTATATTTTATGCTTACATGTAGGGTACTATATCATTTTTTTATGTTGTAGATCATTCACATGATATATGAAGCTTGGTAGTGATGGATTGAGATTAGTATATTCTAAGGAAATGTTCTTCGTAGTGCATACATGGTTAGGATCTTAGCATGGCATGTGAATCATAGGAATGTTTCATTAATTTCTAAAATATATGCTCAATTGTTACCTTGTGAGATAGTTGCTTACCTTGCTGGAATTTCTTTATAAATGCAGAATTTAATCATGTTATTGTAGAAATCATGTGTATAATTATAGTAGTAGTTGTAGAATAATTCTCTATTAAGTTGTGTGCCGTGACATAATTGTATTCAGATATTTCTACACTCATGACCTGTAATTTACACTTAAGAAATCGACGAATGACGCTAGATGACTATATAGAAATTCTAGAGTGTTTAATTATTCGGAGAAACTTGAATGTAGACAACTAGGTTTCACATCTAGGGAACAACCAGCGGACAACAGTGTGTGGTTGGTATGGCCCGGAATAAGGGGGCCGAGTACGGGTGAATGCCGAGATTTTTAAATAAGGAAATTTTAGAACACTTTGTATGTGTACCGTGATTGCGATGGTCGGCTGAGAAGCATGAACGGTCGAAACGACTAATGCTTGACTCGACGGGTGATTTGGGTCTTGAGATTGCACTAGCGGGCTCGCTAGGTGTTAGACTTGGGTGGCAGAGGGTCTTGAGATTCCGTCAGTGGGCCACGCTGACGATAGACCCGTGTTGGGTGGGACTAGCTATCTCTAACCCGGTGGGTTCCTAAGACTAGTTGACCATCATAGTCGACGGCCCGGTGTTTGCTTGACTTTCCTTATATGAGATGTGGGCCGTGCGGCTGAGTTGTTATCTTATGGTGTGGGGCCGTTTTGGGCCGGGCGTATGATTTATACAGGATGGCCGTTAAGAACTTAACATTCATATCATCTTATGGTATATTAATTTCCTACTTAATATCTATCTTAATATGTAGAAGTACTCTCTTTTTGTTCTATTTTGGCTTCTTCCAATATGTCCGTATGCATTTACACTTGAACTTAAGGAGCTCCAAATATTGGTGTGAACTCTTGATACAAACCATACATCATATAAATTTAGGATAACAAGAAATGTATATTCTCATGTTCAATTCGTTGGCGGTGGGTTGAAACAAAATCGAACTTGATGTACCCAATTGATACAAATAAGAAACCTGAGATATAATTGAGAAAACATCCAAAATTTAGGATATATAATTTAATTAAGGGTAAAGAGAAAAAAGCTTTCCAAACTTTAGCCTAATTAGCAAAAAAATCTCACGAACTTTAACAAAATGTAAAAAACCCCACAGATTATTGAAAAATTAGCAAAAAAAGCCCATGTCGTTATATCTCCATTAATTTTTTAACAAAATTCCACATCAGCGCCATATGTCGACACCTTATTCGTCCACGTATAATTTATTTTCCATATCATATTTAATATATATTTTTAAAAAAAATTAAAAAAATATAAAATATTCCAAAAATATATATTTTTAAATTCTCTCTCTCAACTTGCAGTGATATGCAAAACAAACCTGAACATTAATTGTGATACAAAAAACTCCCTTGTCTTTGATTGTGATGCAAAAAAAATCCCATGAACTTTGATTGTAATGTAAAAAACCGCATGAATTTTTATTGTGATGCAAAAAACTCCTTGAACTATAACTGTGATGCAAAAAACTTGGACTTTTATTGTTACATTTCAAACCTGTATGATCATAGATAAAATGCACCGACAACAGATAATATATACAAGACAATTATAAAATATATTAAAAATCTTTTCTCACTTTAGAATAAAGTTGTCAAAAACAACATTAACAGAAATATCAAAAAGTGGTGTGGTAATGTGATCAAGTTTACCACTTTTAAAAAAATGACCACCTAGTGTTGATGTTAGGGGATTTTTTTGCATCACAATCAAAATTCATGGGGTTTTTTGCATAGCACTGTGAGTTGAGAGAGAGAATATATATATATATATATATATATATATATATAATATTTATATATTTATATATTTATTTTAAAATATATTAAATATGACGTGGAAAATAAATTACACGTGGACGAATGAGGTGTTGACACATGGCGCTGATGTGAAATTTTGTAAAAAAGTTAATGGAGAGATAATAACATGAGTCTTTTTATTAGTTTTGCAATAGTCCGTGTGGTTTTTTTCATGTTTTTAAAGTTCGTGAGATTTTTTTCTAATTAGGCTAAAGTTTAGAGGGCTTTTTGCCTTTTACCCTTTAATTAATTATAATTTTTGTTGATTTTAAGTATGTCGACGGGGAAATTTTATATTTTTTATATTATATTTTAATGTGCTGGCTGATTACTAATCCATGTCGGTAGTGCCATTGTTGCACATATATATCTTGCATCTATTTGATGATGGGATATAATTGAAAGAAAAAAAATAGAGTATCAAATTTGAATTGTAAGTCAAATGGCTTATACTAGAGGGAGGTAAATAGTGTGTTAACTAAACTTTAGTCTAATTCTGATTTTAATCAATTATTCGATTACTCAGGCAATTCACAAATTCAAACAACAAGCGAAAGCAATAAATAAGGCAATTAACACAAACAAAAATCAATGTTAACAATTTGATTTATAGTGGTTCGGCCCCGATGCCTACTCCACTACCTAAGGACCCCCGCTTAGGATTTTCAAACTTAACTTTACTAGATTATGAATGTTTCCTTATAATGAGGACCTTTTACCTGAGGAGTCTTCCCGCTCACACCTAAGGCACTTCCACATCTGGAAGTCTCCGCCTTCTTACCGATAGCACTTTTCCATTTCAAACTTTAAGGGTGTGTTTGGACACGGTTTATTAAGGGGAAGGGAGGGGAAGAGAGGGTAAAAATTAACCTTATTTGGGTATAGTTTAATAAGGGGAAGGGAAAGAAAAAATTAACCTTGTTTGGATGTACCTTGTAAGGGGAAAGAAGGGGAATGAGAAATTTTTTATTTGACAATTATAGGCTTTTATTTATATGTTATATGTGACGCTTGAGACAAGACCGAAATTGATTACAGAAGAATAACCCCGACCAATGGGGACGAAAGATACCACTAGGGTTTAATAAATATCTTGTAAATTTATGAAAATAATAAGAGTAATTTTGTAAAATTTATTTTGGATGAGTTTTTATAATTTCATTCACCCTCGTTCAACATCAAATAAGGGTTAAAAGAAAATTGAGGTTTGGAGTAGAATCAAGGTAAATAATTCACTTTCATTCCCTTTCCCCTCCATCAAAATCATAAAACCAAACAAGGAGAATTTTCCCCTTCCCTTCCTTTCCCCTCTTTTAACCTCAATCCAAACATGCCCTAAAGGACAACAATCACTAATCCTAGCAAACTAAGTTTACAACGGTTGATTTAAGCCTCAACACCAAAGCTACCACCACACTCAAGAAACCTAGCAACCTAGGTTTACACAACTTGTAAATTAACAAATAAACCACAAAATAAACAAGTAATAGAGAGCAAATAATAAACAACACAAACTTAGCTCTCAGATAGTGAATCCTAGTTCCTCTTGGTGTCTTTGATGATGAAACAATGAAGATAAGACTCAATCAAAGTGATGAGGGATCAAAGCTATGGTTTCCATAAGAATTGGCTCAATGAGGCTCAAGGATTATCAAAGGATGTTACAATAGGTTCCAAAAGTTCTTAGAAAGGCCTAGAACCAAGTTATATAGGCACATAAATTAAGCAATGAGGCTCGACCACAACTAGTGGAAACGACTATTTTTTTGTCTGTTACAGCATAGGTCGATGGTTCGGTCGACCAATCATTCAACCGATGGTTGACCGAACTGCTACTGGACACTTCCAACAGCTTTCAGTCAAAGTCCGATCGACCCTTCGGTCTATCGAACCATCGGCCGAACCTGCGGCCGAACTGCACCGAATGCAGATTTAACAAGGTTCTTTCTCCCACAAGTTTTATTTAACATTTCTTAACTTTAAGTTAGTAAATTTAAAACATAAATGTTAAATAGGGATTATCCCCTATTTGGATTCAATAAAAATATCTAAAGAAAATCAAAATCCTTAATAATCAAAACCTAACTTTTGGGGTCTACTACAAATTTGCGAAAACTGGAATTTTTATAATCTATTTGGTCAAATATGGATCGGTTAAAGGTTTTCAAATATTCCTTAAAAATAGGTCTTTAACTTGTTTCTACCTAAAGAAAAATTACCGGGACTTTTGGTGCCAATAAAAAGTCTAACTCATGTAGCCCTCCAAGGAGCTCCCTAGACTTCGAAAATTTCTAGGCCACTTTCCGATTTTCTCGATTTTCATATTTTGGGGCTGGGTTTCGGTTTTGGATTTCTTTGCACCACAATGAGGATTTTATACTTGATCTAGATACTCTAGACATAGACTCAAACTTCCCGATAAATCCCGATCGTCGACGAGCGTCCTTGCCGATTTTTCCGATTTTCGAACGGGGACGACGTTGTGCGCTAATCGACTTGGAATCTGAAAATATTTCTCCATGAAACTATTAGTTTCATATTTGTTATCATCAAAACCTAGATTAAGACCTAAGTTGAAAAACTTAGGCCAACAATATTGACATAAATGAAAAGTTGTGATATGATTGGGAAAATCTCTAAAATTTAGAATATATAATATAATTATTCCAAAAATATAACATTCTCCTTCTCTTTCATTATAACTCTACCATCTCCCGTCCATTCCTTTCTCTCCCTTAGGGTTTGTTTGGATCGTGGAATAAGGAGGGATAAGGAGGGATGTGAAAGGGAGGGGTTAATTATTCTATGTTTGGCTTTAAATTTTAGAAGGAGAGGGAGGAGTTTGGAGGTATTAGAAACCCCTCCAAACTCCATCAAATCCCTCAAATCTTTATTCCACCAAAATGGTGGAATAAGAAGGGATAACAAATTTGGAATATTTTAATATCATAAAAATACCAATTTTCCCTCCATGAAATCAATAAACTTCTTTTTTTTAAAAAATTATTTAATTTGTATAGTTATCTTTCACTACAGTTGGCAATTTTTGGCTTGGCCTAGCTCGGCACGACAAAATCGGGCTCGGGTCGATTCTTACCATGCCCGGGCCGGCCCGGACAAATATCGGGTTTAGTTGAGTCGGGCGGTGTAGACCGGCCCGGCCTAGGCCAATAGCCCAATAAGAATTTTTTTATTATCAAAATATCGGGTTATCGGGCTATTGGGCCCGAATCGACCCGATAGCTCGATTTGGGCCCGATAGTTCGATTCTAAATTTTTGTTATCGTGCTAACAGTCGGGCCGACATGTTTACTTTCAATGTTGTGTCGGGCCTGGGTGGAACCCGGACTTGAACTTTTATAGGATAAGGCACGATTATTTTTTGGGTCGCCTGGCCCGACCTGATAACTCCGGCCCGACACGAATTGCTGGGTTTATATTCACACTTTTTATTTTTTTTTATTTTTTAATATTTGTTGGTTTTTTAAAGTTTGGTAATTAAAATTTAGGGAAAATGTCTAAAATGATCCCTAAACTATTTCAGAATTTTCACATTAGTTCCACAACTTTTCTTCGGCTCAATTGGGTCCCTAAAGATTTGTAATTGTCACTTTGGTCCCTAGTCGTGACCTTGCCGTTTAAGAAAAAACAACGTGGCTAACATTTCGACAACGTGGCATCTAGTTTAGTTGACTTTGAGTACGTGTATTAATAGGTACATACATGGCTTATTTTATCATTTATAAATTAAAATTGGTCCTATTTTTATCTCTCTTCCTCCCATCATTGTCATCTTCTTCTTTCATCATCCTCCTTCTCTTCCTCGTCCTTGCCTCCGCCCCCATCGCCGCCGCCTCCTCTTCCTCCTCCCTGCCTCCGCCCCTCCGGCAACCCGAGCTTGGTCAGCACCGCCTGCAGCTCAGCTGCCGAGATGAACCCATCCCCATCCTCGTCGAACACCCTCAACGCCTCTCTCATGTCCTCCTCCACCTCGTCCCTCGCATTCGCATCTGAATCCATCTCGTCAGATCCGCCGAAGAGGGCGTCACCTAAGGAGAAGTGGAGGACCTCGAAGTCTTCGAAGGTGATGGTGGACTGGAGCTCGTCGTCATCAGCGCCGAGCCTTATGGCGATCGAGCACGAGGGCAATCTCTTGGATGCTGATTTCACCATGGTCGTTGTGGTCGAAGAGGTCGAAGATGCGATGGAGGTGGAGAGTGTTGAGGCTCTAGGTCCAGACCGCGTGGGGGTGCAGGCATGGGGGATCACGAGCATGGGTGATTTCCGCGTGTAGTCCCTCTCCGACAGCGGCATGCAAACCATCCCCAGCCGCTACACCAAGCCAATATCGGAGCGGCCCTCAGGCCGCACCCCCGCCGTCGGAGAAGACATCGGCATCCCCGTGGTTGACCTCGCTATGCTCGATGACGACATGGGTGCCCGCGACGATGGGGCGACTGTGAAGGCCATAGCAGACGTGTGTCGCGTGTGGGGCTTCTTCCAGGCGGTCAACCACGGGGTGAGCCCGGTGCTGATGAGGCACGCATGCGCGAGGTGAGGCGAGGCTTCTTCCACATGCCCATGGAGGAGAAGCAGTTCTGCGTGAACTCGCCCAAGACCTACGGGGCTACGGCAACCGCCTCAGCATCGAGAGGGCGCCATTTTGGACTAGGGCGACTACTACTTTCCAATTCACTTGTAATGTTGAATTAGTCGGATTTCGGGTGTGAAATCCAGAGGACTTATTTTGTACTTATAGAGAGTGGATTAGGCATATGTTCGGTGAGTGCCCTGCAAATTAGGTGATTGGTTTGTCACTGAACAGTGTAAACAAACCTCTTGTGTTTGCGTGTGTTCTTTTGTCACACCCCAAATTTGGTATGACCGGACAGGATATCCCGAAGCCTATCCCAACACAAACCACAACATAATAAATAACCCGAACAATATATATAATATTTAAAAGAGATAAGATAGACATTTGTTTTCAAACCAAACCATAAGCTCAATAAAACATAAAGTGTTCAAGTTATCTAAAGAAACATTAATCAAAGAACCAAGACACTTAAAGGTAAATAAAATGTGGAAACAATGACCCGAGTCTACATGACTCAACAACTCAAAAAAAGATAAAATGACTCAGGTATCTCCCTCGACCACGACATGTCACGAGACCCACTGCCCTGCCGCCACCAGCCACGCTACTGCACCCTGGTACCTCTCTGATCTCGCTCAGGTGCTGAAAAACAACAAAAATGATGGGTAAGTCCAACTAGGACTTAGTGAGTAGACCAGTCCTCATTTACACCACATCATCATCATGCAATCAGTAATAATAAAAAAGCATAATATTAGCAGTAGACATAGTAACATAATATGCTTATCTACTACCTTGTGCATGATAATAGCATCTACCACAGATAAATAATCACAATGCATAACACATCCACATGAATGATCACCGGACCCGTCGGTCCCTCATAGCCACGTAGGGTAGGTAGACGGTGTGGCCTCTGAACTGCCACCCAACTCTGTGCCATCTATTTGGGGCATGCACTCACCTCACCGACACTAGCTCTTCCGAACGATCTCTTTGGGCATGCGTTCCCCTTATCGGTCAGGTCTTTGAACTGTCACTTTGGGGTATGATCTCCCCTCACCAGTCGGACTTCCGAAATAAAGCCAACACTGTCTCTTTGGGGCATACCCTCCCCTCACCTGCGAGGCTACTAGGAAATGCACAAGCACATCACACACGCAATTATATAAATGAAACATAAGATGCGCTCTTCCAGGCGGTGCTGATGAGGCATGCGTGCGCGAGGTGAGGCGAGGCTTCTTCCACCTGCCCATGGAGGAGAAGCAGTTCTGCGTGAACTCGCCCAAGACCTACGGGGCTACGGCAACCGCCTCAGCATCGAGAGGGGCGCCATTTTGGACTGGGGCGACTACTACTTTCTCCACTTTCGAAGCCTTGGGCGACGCCCTCTTCGGCGGATCCGACGAGATGGATGCGGATGCGGATACAAATGTGGGGGACAAGGTGGAGGAGGACATGAGAGAGGCATTCCGGGTGTTCGATGAGGACAGGGATGGGTTCATCTCGGCGGCGGAGCTGACCAAGCTCGGGCTGCCGGAGGGGCGGAGGCGGCGACGGTAGTGGCGGAGGCAGGGATGAGGAAGAGAAGGAGGATGATGAAAGAAGAAGATGATAATGATGGGAGGAAGAGAGAGAGAAATAAGACAAATTTTAATTTATAAATGATAAAATAAGCCACGTAGGTACCTATTAATACATGTAAGCAAAGTCAACTAAATCAGATTTTATATTGTCGGAACGTTAGCCACGTAGGTTTTTTTTTAACGGCAGGGTCACGACTAGGGACAAAAGTGACAATTACACATCTTTAGTGACCCAATTGAGCCGAAAAAAATTTGTGGGACTAATGTGATGTCACACCCCAACTGAGGGTAGTGTGATCGGCCAGGGCCTACATCGTATCCTGTAAACTAGTGTTTACACTGACATAAAGAAATCTGAACATGTCGACAAAAGAAATCTCAACACAAACTTTATTAAAAGTTTTCAAAGTTCACAAATTTATGTTTTCAAACCAAAGAAAAAAGCCAACATCAGAACAACTAAACATATCAAGAATCCAAGTTTTACAAACTTTTTCCAAAATACAACTGTCAGTGCAGAAAAAGAAACAACTACTAGAAACACTGGACTATGACTCATGGACGCCGCTACGAGATATAGCACCACCTCCCGCCCACCAGCTGCACCATGTCGACAGGTCACAATCACTGCTCATGCTCTACAAAATCAAGGAAATAAACTGTGATTCCACTTGGGACTCAGTGAGTGGTTCTAGCGAACCTCCACATAATCCTCAGTTATTAATGTATGAAATATAAGGCAACATAATGATGTATATTCAGGGAGGTAAGCTACTTTTAATGTGACTACTAACCCCATGGGTCATTTTGTATAAACCGAATATGTGAAAATCTGCCATCTCGGCCAATCAAGCCTCCGGCATCCGGCTCCTTGGGCCTACTTATGGTAATAAAAATCCCGGCTACAGTCGGCCCTACCATACAAGGTAGAATCATACTGGTCATCGGCCACATCATATCAAGATGTAAACAAGCAATCCTGGGCCATCGACTAGGTTGGTCCACTAGTCTCCGGACACCGTCTGGGGTAAGGATAGCTAGTCCCACCCAACTGGGGTCTGGCACCTAGCGGGCCCACTAGCGCACCTCAAGACCCAAACTCTAGCCGAGCTAAGCATTGGTCAATTTTAACCTCCACGCTTCTCTGCGGACCATCTCAAGCACATCACACAAACAATGTCCTAGGGTTTCCTTATATACCTTTCGGGTCGTTGCCCGTATCTGGCCCTAATCCGGGCTACAAGGTCAACAAATTAATGTTGCCCTTTCAAAATGTGTACGCCTAAGAGTTCTAGGTTTCCAAAATATTTACTAGAAGTCCTAGAAGTTATATCATCTCCTAGCTAAGTTTCTATATATGCTGAGCATCAAGCAACGTCCTACATGTTATCTAACATTATACACTACCTTGGGTGAGGAATTCCTTGTATCGACCTTGGAATTCCGCCCATGAACATTTTAGGATGGCATGGGTAATCTAAAGAAAAGTAAGCATACTTTACAACATCTACTATATATAGCCACAATATTCATACATAACAACTATACACTACCTTTTGAATTAAGCTCAATAAGAAACAATTTATCTAGCATGGCAAGGTAGCAATGAATTCAATAATGCATAAGATACTAAGCATGGTAAACTAATACATCATTTCAAAATTTAAAAATTGAATGAGCTAAGGATGGTCATTAAGCTAGCATTCCTACAATATCATAAATCAATAAATTTACTTACTATGGTTGGTGTTCTTCCTAAGTATCAACATGTCTCTATAGTTTTAACATTTTAACCATGGAAGTTTCCATCTAAAGCTCACCCTTTCCCTCCCCCTAGGCTTGGCCGAGCCTTGAGCAAGGTGAACCTTGCTCGGCCATACCTCTTAGGGTAGAAAAGGGAAAGAAGAATTTAGCTACGACGCTAACTCTTTGTCTCAGATATATCTTAAATTCATGTGGACTGATTTACCCCTTCCCCTACCCTTGGCCGAACCCTTCTCATGAGGTTTAGGGTTCATTCAACCACACCTAGGGGTTCTAGGGAAGATAAACTATTTAACATGTGAAATCGACGATGGAGAATGCTCTAATGAAAGATTTATGATGATCTAAGGGCTCTACTTCCGTCAAGGGGATTGGGGAAAATTTTGGCATGACCTATCCCCTTTCCCCATGATTCGGCAGCACTAGATTGGAGAAAACGACGAGAAAACAAAATGATCCGGCAAGTATTGACACAAGAATCATGCATATACAACTACGAAAACTCGATTCGTCGAAAAATCGCGAGAAAATACGATTCTATCACCACTAAGGGTTCGGCTACCTGCCTCCCCCATTTCTTCAAATCCAACCACTGACCTTGACTGAGGAGGATGAAAGATCAGATGACGACAACTTTGAATTTTTTCGGCGACGGCGCGAAATCCCGGATTGACCAAAATCCCCCTCATCCTTGCTTCTTCTCCCCTCTCTCCAAGGCGCGGCCGTGTGCGACTTAAAGATGAGTTGCACGGTACAAGGATGAGGGGTTTAAATCCCTTATCAAACCTTCCTTAATGGCCCTAGACTCTTAATCATGACTCGACTAAACCTGAGCTCGACTTGGGTTCCGACTCTTCCCGCAACACGAGTCGACTTAAACTCGATTAAAGTATAAATGCATAAAAGGAAAGAGTCATTTGCCCAATTTAATTGCATACATCATTAGTCGAGTCATACCTTTCCACTCGAGGCGATCCTGAGGCACGACTCGACTATCCCCGAGTTTGGCGCGCTACACAAAAATAGATTTTTATATTAGAAATTTTTTTTCGGATCTTACATGTGAAAATTCTGAAATAGTTTAAGGATCATTTTAGATATTTTCCCTAAAATTTATGCTTTTTTATTTTAATTAATTTTTTAATAAATTATTAGATGATATAAATAATTTAACTTTCATTTTATATATAAATGTGTATGGAGAGCTAAAAGGATATTTTCATTAAATTTATTCTTCCCCATCCCGCTATTTAAAATTTCTACCCAAACAAGGAGAGTGATATATTATTCCACCATTCCCCATTCACTTTTTAATTATCCTATCCAAATATGGGATTAACTACCATTCCCCGTTCCTCCTTTCTCCACTTCTCTTTATCCTTTTTCTCCCCTTTCCTCCCCTTTGTATCCAAACAAACCCTTAATGAAAAACTCCAAAACACCCTAAAGCAATGTTTTTAAATCGAGCTAAACTTGGATCTAGATTGGCCCTGTGTCAAGGGTCAACTGTAGAGGTGGCAATGGGCCGTGCCTGGCATGGCCCGAACACACCATGGGCAAGCCCAACCCGAGCCCGCCCAGTCGGGCTCGGTCCGGGCCAAACTCGGGCCAGACCAAATAATTAAATAATTAAATATAAAATTTTAAAGGTTAAAAATTTAATTTTAAAATTTTAATTTTTTTTAAATCCACTCTGGCTCGGGCCAGACCAGGCTTGGCATGCGGGCCATGCTCGGCCCGCGTGCCGTGCTGAGCACGGCCCGCGTGCCCAGTAGGCGAGCCCAGCCCATCTCCTGGGCACAATCGTGCCGGGCCAAGCACGGTCCGAAATCGGGTCGGGCCTGTGCCGTCCATGGGCGGGCCCGACCCATTGCCACCTCTAGTCAACTAATCAATTCGATTGGGAAGTTCATTGTAATAAATATTATTCATTTTAAAATATCATTGTTTTATAATATTAAGTCGAAACTAGTATTACATATTTGTTACTTATGTAATTGAGACTCATTTACATGGTTGCACATAGTTAGTGCAATTGATTGGGCTAGATTTATATGGATAAGCAGAATTGTAGCAAGTACTTGAAAACTCGAAGTACTAGATTTAAAAACATTTCCCTAAAGATACTCTGGACTACCGTCTGTACTGAAACTTGAACTGAAATTTGTTGGAATCTATTTTAGAATTTATTCTGAAATTTGTTGGAACCTATTTTGGATCCTGTTATGGAACATACTAGAATCTAATCTGAAACTTGAATAGGTTCCAACAGGGTACTCGAAATCGGAACCAAAACTGAAACATGTGGTTTCGGTTCCAGGTTCTAACAAGGTAGGATTCGGTTCCAAAATTTAGAAACCAATCCTATACAGGATAGGATTTGGGTATCATGAAAAATACATGTATACCCGGACCCAATCACCCCTAGTACGTAAAGACTAGAGTGGAAGAGAAAAATGATAGGGGATAAGATCCCCCATAACTTGAGAAGGGATCTACGTTTTATAAGGATCTTGGAAGGCATTTTTTATCATTTTTCTCGAGGGGATTTTAGTATTTTTAGAGTGATATTGTGTTATTATCATGTATCGCTCACATGACCGATGGTTACCAAGAGAATTGTCCTTCCACGTCGGGCCTAGGTTTTTCCACTACTAGAATAGTCAGTTTCACCAACGGCCCTCATCGATGGCTGCCCAAGCCATCAGAAACATCAACGACTTTTTGAGGGCCGCACAAGCCATTGCAGATGTAACAACATCTATAATGGCTCATATGCCACACGCCCTAATTCCTCTGAAGTCGGCGAGCGTCCAGTCACCAACACTGGACACAGCATCGGCGTGAAGTGGACGCCGATGTTGGCTTTAGGTTTTCAACCTTGGTCTTAATCTCAGTTTTGATGATAAAAAATATAGAACTAATATTTCGTTGAGAAATCTTTCAGGTTTCATATCGACTAGCGTTCGATGTCCTCGATCGGATAAATTAGAGAAATCGATAAATCGGAAGGACATTGATCGTCGCGCTTGGGTTCGTCATGGAAATTTCTCGAAGATCGATGTATGCACCAAAGAAGTATTGGACGAGCTCAAAGATCACATGGAAATCTCTCCAAGTTGATGCTCGTTGAAAGCCGGAACCTGGAAATGAAGCGCGCAAGAAAAAGGACAAAAAAATCAATATTAGCCGATATTCGGTCGACCGATCGATCGATCAAAGAGTGTAAGAAAAATGGCAATAGCCATTTCGATCGATCAGTCGGTCGACCGAATAGTGCTAAAAAGCAGCATAAGCTACTTCGGTCGATCGGGCGATCGACCGATCGAAGCCTAAAATGGGCAGTCGCTCTGTCGGTCGATCGACCTGCGGATCGCTAAAGACGCGACCTACATCGATTGACCGATGGGTCGATCGAATTGAGGATTGTAGGTTTTATGTTTGGCGATCGACCCGTCGGTCGATCGCACACAGAGAGGAAGGCAGCGGTCATTCGAGCGGTCGATCGGTCGGTCAATCGGCCAATTGGTCGAGCGTTTGTAACGGATAGTTTTCTACCCGTTGAGCTGTCGTTTCCTTGAGAGGCTACAAATATCATTCATCTACTCTCTTTAACTTTATTAGTCTCACTGATACAGATATTATTGAGCATCAAAAAGAGATATCTAAGCCTTCCAAAAGATAAATTGCTTGCGCTTGGTTCTTCCACCGACAACTTCTTCAAGCGCACACTTTGCCTCAACTCGGGAATTGATTCGAGCTCTACGACTCAGTGAGTTGGAGGTTCCAAGGCTTGGAAGAGAGCATTTATTCTTGGTTTTATTTTAAGCTCTTTTCATTATAATTTTAACTATTTATTTGAACTTATTTTTTCTTAGATTTGAGATTGTGAAGACCTAGGCTGTTAGGTCTTGTGTGGAAGTGGTTACCTTGCTGTGAAGGTGTAAAGTCACTTGTGTAAACGTTATTTACTAGGATTAGTCGAGTTGTCCCTTAGGGTTGAGGTGGAAGAGTTCTCTCAGTAAGAAGGCAGAGACTTCCGTGTGTGGAAGTGCCTTAGGTCGAGAGTGCGACTCTTCGAGTCAAAGTCCTCATTGTAAGGGAAACAAGAATTAATCTAGTAAACCTAGTTTGGAAATCCTAAGCGGGGTGCTTAGGTAGTGGAGTAGGCATTGGGGCCGAACCACTATAAATTTGTGTGTTTGCATTGATATTTTATTTGTGCTTAATTATTTTATCTTGCTTCCGCATTTAATCACATAATTGCAACTTGCCTAAACGATTTGAGAAATGAATAATCGGATTTAGGCTAATTAATTAGATAACACACTATTCACCCCCCTCTATTGTTGTCATTTCGACTACAGCCGACGCCAGATTTGGGACTGAAACCTTCAGCCCCAAGGTATGACACAGTAGCTGACGACAGCCAGCTAGTGTTGATTAGGGTATTATTATTATTTTGATTAATTTTTTAAAGTTAATTAGTGTTAGTAATTGTTAATGTTAATTATTGTTAATGTTAATTAATTTAGGTTAATATTAATGTTGATTAGGGTTAAATTATTTTTAGGTTATTTAGTGTTAATGTTAATTAGTTTATATATTTGGTTTATGCAATTTTTATTTAAAGTTTATATATGTAGGAGACATACATGAGGACCGTGCTCGAGCGCGGAGGAACATCGCAGGGTGACTTTGACCTTGTAGCACGGGTCAATGCTGTAGGTGGCTAGGCGCACGACTGTGTTTATGGCTTTAACGACAATGGCCATGCACGAACTGTGTTAGGGTCACTTGGGGCACTGACCCCTCCCGTTGCGAGTGTGCAACCCTTCACATCCCGAACGTAGGACCAGAGCCGGATAGCGCCCTTGGATGAATGACGAGTTGAGATGAATGATGGAAGCTCAGAGATAAATGCTGGAGAACATGCATGCACTCTTGACTCGGATTGCATTTCACTCCTACATTCATATACCTCAGATGTCCAAGCCGTCCTCCTCGACTCGGTGAACGCTCCCGACCCAGTTGCTCGAGACTCCGTCGTCTCATCCTCCACCGCCTCCACCGCAACCGTGAGACTTTTATTTTAGTGTATTTTGATTACATTTTGATACTTGTTACATTTTGCCTCCGCTTGAGGCTTACATTTTGATATTTGTATATATAGCCTCTGTTTGAGGCTTACATTTTGATATTTGTATATATAGTCTTCGTTTGAGGTTTAGATTGAAGCCTAAATTGTGTGGTTGCTTGTATTTGATGTGTATATTGTGTTTGTGGTCGTAAATTGGTTGTTTGTATTTGATGTGTATATTATTGTTTGTGTCGTAAGTTGATGTATACAAGAATTTCTAAAATTTTAATTTTTTTTCAGTTAGAGGATATAACGTCAGCAACGGGTTACCAACAGTTAACTGTCACTAGGCTGTCGCTGAAAGCGTATCTTAACTAGCCGATATGCTGGGAAGCAGAAGTTATTACGGTTGCTAATGATATTAGTGACGACTTCGAGCCGTTGATGATAATTAAATATCAGCGACAGTCGAGGGGACCATCACTAATGTATTAATTTCAATGACAGCTCTAGCGATTGTCGCTGATATATTACTTATGACGATCGACGCGCGCTGTCACAAGTTATCACAGATGTGCACATAAGCGACGGTCATTTTCAACGGCACGCGCCGTCCATGATAGTCATCACCGATGGCTCAACAACGGTATTAGCCGTCGGTGAAGCTTATATTTCTAGTAGTGTTCGGCCTTGCTTGAGCCATAGTCGAGCCATGCATCTGCCTTTTGGCATTTGGACTTAACTTCTAGAATTTGAGCTGAGCTGGTGCGCGAGGCCTCACCTAGCATGCTCATCGGGTCAAGTGGACCTTAGGGATCCAAATTCCCCCATCAATTCCCCAAGCATCGATGCAATCATAAAATGGGTCAATAACTAGTTACAGGTTTGTTTTTTGCTTACAATGATGCCCTTCACGGAATTTAGTAATTCAAGTTTGTTTGATGCACTACTAGAAATATAAGCTTCACCGACGGCTAATATCATTGCTGAGCCGTTAGTGACAGCTATCATGAACGGCGCACGTCATTGCAAATGACCGTCACTTATGTGCATGTCTCTGATAACTTGTGACAGTGCGCGTCGGTCGTCACAAGTAATATATCAGCAACACCCGCTAGACCTGTCACTGATATTAATACATCAGCGATGGTCCCCTCGACTATCACTGATATTTAATTATCATCAACGGCCCGTAGCCATCGCTGATATCATTAGCAACCGTGATAACTTTTGTTGCCCAGGTCAGCAGCCAGTTACGATATGCTTTCAACGACGGCCTAGTGACTATTAACCGTTGGTAATCCGTCGCTGACATTATATCCTGTAACTGATTAAAATTAAAATTTTGGAAATTCATATATATATACATTAATTATCACACGATATAGTATACACAAACAAACCAATTTACAACCTCCAACACAATATACATATACAAATACAAGCAACTATACAATTTAGGCTTCAATCTAAACCTCAAACGGAGACTATATATAAAAATATCAAAATGTAAGCCTGTAGCGGAGGCTATATATACAAATATCAAAATGTAAGTCTTAAACGGAGGCAAAATGTAACAAGTATCAAAATATAATCAAAATACACAAACAAAAATCTCACGACTGCGGTGGAGATGCTGGAGGATGAGACAACAGAGCCTCGAGCGATTGGGTCGAGGAGGACGACTCGGACATTTGAGTTATATGAATGCTGGAGTGAGATGCAGTCTGTCTCTACGCATCCATCGCTCGTCTCAACTCGCCATTTGTCCGTCTCTGCTCCTCCATCGCTTGTTTCTGCTCCAAGGCCACTATCCGACTCTGGTCCAGCATCCGGGATGTAGAGGGCCCTCAGCCGCAATGGGAGTTTATATATATAAACAATAAATAAATTATATATATATATATATATATAAACAATAAACAGTCGTCGTGTATATCTCCTACATGAGTTTATTTTTGTTTCATAATTTTTTTAAGTACTATATATATAAACAATAAATAAAAATTATGTAAACCAAATATATAATCTAATTAACATTAACAGTAAATAATCAAAAAATAATTAAACTCTAATCGACATTAACATTAACAATAATTAACATTAACCTAAACTAATTAACATTAACAATAATTAACATTAATTAACTTAAAAAATTAATACCCTAATCAAATTTTGATTAGGGTATTAATTAAACCCTAATCAATCGTAGCTAGCAGCAGCGGGCTACTGTTTCATAGCTTGGGGCCGAAGGTTTCGACCTCAAATTCGATGCTGGCGTCCACTTCACGCCAGCGCCGTTGTCCTGTGTGGGTGATTGGACGCTCGCCCGATACTAGACGGTGGCGCAAGACGGAAATTAAGAAGATGGTAGAGGAATTAGGGCGAAGCTTACCTGGAGGCGGAGAACCGACGACAACGTTAGGAGCAGAGAAGAAGGAATAAATAAGAGGGGTCGGACGCGAACGCAAATAAAAAGATTTTTCATTGACGGCCCGACAACCGTCAGTAAATCATGGTCTGTTAATTATTAAATCACCGATGACCGACGTGATCCTCTCTACGCCATCGGTGATTAGTTTTTTATTTTCACGTCGCGTGCGCGCCATCGACCCATAAGCGACGGCCACTGTTAGCCGTCTCTTTTTATTTATTATATCACCGAGGGCCCACGAGGCCTCTCTAAGCCGTGGCTAATATCTTATTTTATTTCGCTCCCCGTGCGCGCCATCGGCTCATAAGCGATAGGCTAAGGCATGTATGTGAGCTGTTGTAGATGTTGTTACATCTGCAACAGCTTGTGCGGCCGTTAGAAAGTCGTTCATGTTTTCGACAGGTTGGGCGATCGTTGGTGAGGGTCGTTGGTAAAAGCGACCATTTTTAAGCTTATCCCATGCAACAATAAAGTTATAAATGAGTATATATCATAAACAAGATACTCACAAGTAACACAAATAAGCGATTTGTAGCGATTCAGTTCAACCTTAGCCTATATACACTACCTAAGCATCCCACTTAAGATTTCAAATAAAACCCACTAAGGAAACACTACTACACACTTAGGTTTATATATGCCTTATTGGCAATGACACTAAGCTACACAAGATCGACAATGTCTCTAAACTGTTGCAACAAAAGTGTCAATCAAAACAAAATAAAAACAAGCAATAGAAAAAATAAGAGGGTTGGATTAGCCGAAGTTCAGTTTCATGGTAGTTTGTTGATTTTTTGAATTTTGGGTTTCGATTGGTCGTTTGGAAGTGCATACATCCTAAGACTTGCTCAAACAACTTACACGTGTCTATAAAATTAAATTACACAATAAAACAAAATATCTTTGCGGTATATATCACAAAGCATTTGAACTTTCTATTTCGTATAGATTTCTCTTTTTGATCGCCCAACGCAATCTCAAAGTGAAACCTTTATAGCATCATTAGTTTATTATTTATTACCATCAAAACCTTTATCAAGAATGTCCAAGCATTAAAGTGAAACCTCGGCCAATATTTTTGCGCCTTGTCGGATACGGCTAGGCCTTAATTCCAGAGGATGTAAGTGTGGCGTCAAATAGACTTGTCAAAATTGCCAAATACTTGGGTCCCTTTGACGAAGAAGCACATGGATCCACCGAACTTGCTTGAGATGGTACATTAAAATACTAGAATTATCAAAAACGGTGAATAAAATTCAATGAAGAGGCTTAGGGTATATAAAAAAAATCTCTATCTATATTTTTCAATTCAGTTTGGCATCTTGGCTTCCTGTGATTCACCTGGATAAACATTCCATATAAAATCGAGGGATTTTTAGTAATAAAGAATTCATGTAGGTATAGAGTTGGCTGTTGTGCTGTTAGGAGGCATGTTTCTATTGAATTAACTAAGCTTTGGAGACTATAGTTGGAAGTATCTGAAAGAGGTTAAGGTGAAGGAAATTAATAATGCTACTATGTGCTCTAATTATGGGTTGTGGTTAAATGTTGTTAGGGTCACTAATTATTTTGTAGGACTTTTGATGGCTGAATGTGTGAAATTTTATTTGCTAAGGTATTCTAGTTATCGTCAGGCGCGACCCTACGTTCTTTCTCCTTGATGCTTTAGGATCTCCTTGTCCAGTACGTCTTAGATGTTGGTCTAAGATTCTCAACTTTGATTTTATTTTGCTTTTGATGATAAGAAACTATGAAAGTCATTCGAGTCACAAATAGAGGTGGTTCATCTTATGTGTTCAATCGAGACTAATTGAGTGGGTGTTTAGTCTATCGCAAATGAAAAAGCTATCGAAAATCATGCATTGGATGGATGCCCGAGCATTGAGAAGGAAAGACGCTTGAAGAGGCAAAAGGCCAAGGGGAGAGAGAGCACCTCTGATCCATGGATCTCTAATTGGGAAACTATATCCAAGCTCCATGGATAGTCTATGCTCTTTGGACTTTTCAAACTTAGCGAATTAAAATATTTGAGTAGCTAAAGGAAGAAAAATCATCCGAGACCTCATTAGTAGCTGCGAGCGAGCAGAACAAGGTTTGAATCAAAAGAAATCCAAACTGGTTTCATTCGATTTGTTGCGGATTGGATGATGGAAAAATAGCAAGTGTAGATTGTGTTGTCATAGTGCGCCCTATGGAGTTGTACAAGAGGGCATTGATCGTTGCTTGGAAGACGAAAAAGACTTTAAGATTAGTGGTTTAGGGTTCTAGATCAATTGCAAATTCCTTAAGTTGCGTGATGATGAAAAATATGAGTTCCCTACCATTCTTAAGCCCTAATGTTGATATTAAGTCATCCTATGAGTCATTACACGCCTTGATTGAGCCATACTTTCAAAGATCCTAGCTTTACACTCTTACCTTCTTGAATGAGCCATTATTTTGATTGATTCATCATCAAATGCATCAAGAGGAGATATAAGCTTAGTTTGAGAGGTATGTTGTATTTGTTTAATATTTGCTCTCATTTATTTCTGATTTTAAGTGTTACTTTACTTGCTTTTGAAGATTTGTGTAGACCTAAGGTGTAGGTCTTAGGATTCGGATGGTTGCCTTGGTGTTGAGGCGTAAGTCAGTCCTTTAGGATAGAGGTGTTGGAGGTACTCTCGGGGAGAGAGTAACCTAATGAGAGGGTCGGTCCCTTAGCTTATAAGTCCTCAGGAGGAAACAATACTCTTTAGTAAATTTTGTTGAAATCCTAAGCAGAGAGCTTGGCTAGTAGATGTAGGTTGTTAGTCGAATTGCCACACTAGATGGGAGTAAATAGTGTGTTGACTATAAGATTAAGTCTAATTTCAGTTTTATTCGTTTCTTCGATTACTTAGTCAATACACAATTAAGGATGATAAACGCAGAAGCAAGATAAGTAAATAAAAACACACAAAATCAAATAACTCTTACAAGTCGATTTATAGTGGTTCAGTCCCAATGCCTACTCCACTACCTAAACACCCAGCTTGGAATTTTAAACTCTAGGATGACAATATAGGTCTCTAAGGGAACTTCTGTTAAGAACAGTTGAACAAGAAGTTGCAACTGCTATTGCAACTACTACTACTAGCAAAGTACGAACCAAAATAAAAATCACACGCAAACACAAAGCTTGTCACCTAATCTGCGGGGCACTCACCAGATAGATACTCAATCCACTATCAACAAGTACAATAAGGCTTCAGGATTTCATACTCTGAAATTCGACTACCAGAACTACAGTGAATTGGAAATAATAAAAACTTATTTGCCGTCGACACAGTCCTTGCGTTGTAGTGAGTTAACAGCCCAAATCCATCTTCACCTGAAGATAAGAAAAGTATATTATTATCGTCTTGCACTCAGCAGACTCAACTCCTCAAATAACTGGCAACACAGTGTACGCACGCAAGAGTTGATAAATCAGATCTTTTCACCAGAATTTATATGTGACAACTGATAGATCTGAATCAATGTTGACTTAACTATTGATCAATAATACCGACAGTTTTAAAAACCAACAGTCATCGGTTCAAACCAAACAGTCAACACTAAATCACCATAACACCATGACCATAAAGATCAAAGGAGTAACACCCAGAAATATTAAAGAGGACCTCTTCTCTACTCATAAAAATAAGCGGGCAAAAAATATAATTAACGATGATAAAAAATGTCAGAGATATCCAAGAGAATCATCATTAATAATGAAGACCAAAAGTCATTATTAGTGTTGGCTCTTTGTATTTTGGCTATATTTAGCAAAAGTATTCCAGTATGATCTCTGAAGACAATCTCAATTGTGTGAAGACAGTCTCAACTGCTCTAGCAATCTATGGTTTTCTTGTCAAAGATGCAACGCGGAAAGATGACTTTTTATCTCCTACAGAGATAATGACTCTTGGTCTGCTTTATTAATGATGATTCTTTTTTGTTGGTGAAATGACCACACTAGAGGGGGGTGAATAGTATGTTATCTAAATCTTTCGCCTAATTCCAATTTTAATTATTTACTTGATTACTTAGGCAAGTTGCAATTTATCGACTAAATGCGTAAGCAATAATAAAACAATTAAACCCAAATAAAGATAACAATGCTAACACAATGATTTATAGTGGTTCAGCCCCAATACCTACTCCACTACATAAGCACTCAGCTTAGGATTTTCAAACTAGTTTTACTAGATTAATTAGTTTTCTTACAATGAGGACTTTACACCGGAAAGTGTCCGCTCTCAAACCGAAGACACTTCCACACCTAGAAGTATCCCGCCTTCCTACCGAGAGCACTCTCCCACCTCAACCTAAGGACAACTCAACTAATCCTAGTAAACTAAGTTTACAATGGTGGATTTAAGCTTTAACACCAAGGCAACCACCAACTCAATCAAACCTAGCAACCTAAGTTTATACAAATGATATATAATCAAAATAAACAACAAAATACAATAACAATTGGAGCAATTAATCAAACAACAAGTACTTAGCTCCAAAAGAAACTCCCTGGTCCTCTTGATGCCTTGAGAAGATGAATCTTGAAGGTTCAAAGGCTAGATCAAGGTTTTATCATGGAAACTATGGTTTGCAAAGAGACGGCTCAACAAAAGCTTTGGAGATGATCAAAGATGGCTCAAAGGAAGCTTAGATGCATCAACATTGGCTGGGGAGAGAGTTTGGGGTGAGTATTTATAACCCACCCAACCAAATGGCTCTTCAACGAGCATTTTTTTGCCCATTGGCGACGCCCGATCGCTTGTCGGTCGACCGATTGAGCGACTGCCGAGCAACCAAAGGCATACTGTCGATTTTGGCACACTTCGGTTGACCGGCTTGCCTACTGCTAGTTTTTGACAGCATCCGATCGACCGACCCGTCGATCGAACCAGGGCTGACTGCTTGGTTAGGTTGGTTTTTCTGCTTGTTTGCTCGTTTTTAGGTTCCGTCTTCACTAAGCCTACTTATATAATATTTCTTAATTTTAAAAAATAAATATTATATAAGGATTACCCCTCGTTTGGATTCAATAAAAATATCTAAAAAATCAAAATCCTTAAGAATCAAAATGTAACTTTTGGGGTCTAGTAGAAATTTTCGAAAAATAATTTTTTTCTAATCTTTCGTATCAAATATGGGTAGGCTAAAGGCTTCTAAAAAATTCTTTAAAATATATTGTTATCTAGTTTTTACCTAAAGAATAATTATCGATATTTTTTGTGTCAAAAAAATATCTAGGTTATATAGTCCTCCAGAGCTCCCTAGACTTAGTGAATTCCAGGGTCATTTTCTAATTTGCCGATTTTTCATATTTTGGAGTTCGGGATTAGTTTTTGGGTTTCTTTGCATCATCATGAGGATTTATAATTTATCTAGATACCCTAAATCTAAACTCTAACTTCCAGAAGAATCCTGAGCATCGACGACCATCCTTGTTGATTTTTCCAATCGAGGACGTCGTATGCTAACCAATATGGAACCTGAAAATAACTCTCCATGAAATCATTAGTTCCATATTTGTTATCATCAAAACTGAGATTAAGACCAATATTGTAAACCTTGGGCCAACATTTTTGTTGTCTTCGAGATCTTTTTATCATAATTAATTCTTTATTTGACCGAATAATTGTTTAAATAATTTCGGGGCGTTACTCTTTGATCTTTATGGTCTTTAGGGGTTATGCATTGTCTATTTGTTTTGAACTGATGACTGTTGATTATTAAACTGATGGGTTCATTAAACAAATAGTTATGAACAATATTGATTCACATCTTTTCATTGTCACACATGGAGTTATGGAACTCTCCATGTGCGAACACTACGTTGCCAGTTATTGAGAGGAGTTGAGACTGCTCAGTGCAGAAAGGCAACGAACTACATTTCTTATCTTCAGGAGAAGATTGGCTTTGGGTGGATAACTCACTACAACACAAGGCTGTGTGGAGGATGGAACTTTGTGGCTAGGATGTCATAGAGAGGCAAGTTGGTATTTACTTGTAATAGAAAATAGGTTTTCGTTATTTCCAATTCACTCTAATGTTGTATTAGTCGGATTTCGGGTGTGAAATCTAGAGGACTTATTTTGTACTTATAGAGAGTGGATTAGGCATATGTTCGGTGAGTGCCCTGCAAATTAGGTGATTGGTTTGTCACTGAACAGTGTAAACAAACCTCTTGTGTTTGCGTGTGTTCTTTTGTCACACCCCAAATTTGGTATGACCGGACAAGATATCCCGAAGCCTATCCCAACACAAATCACAACATAATAAATAACCCGAACAATATATATAATATTTAAAAGAGATAAGATAGACATTTGTTTTCAAACCAAACCATAAGCTCAATAAAACATAAAGTGTTCAAGTTATCTAAAGAAACATTAATCAAAGAACCAAGACACTTAAAGGTAAATAAAATGTGGAAACAATGACCCGAGTCTACATGACTCAATAACTCAAAAAAAGATAAAATGATTCAGGTATCCCCCTCAACCACGACATGTCACGAGACCCGCTGCCTAGCCGCCACCAGCCACGCTACTGCACCCCGGTACCTCTCTGATCTCGCTCAGGTGCTGAAAAATAACAAAAATGAGGGGTAAGTCCAACTAGGACTTAGTGAGTAGACCAGTCCTCATTTACACCACATCATCATCATGCAATCAGTAATAATAAAAAAACATAATATTAGCAGTAAATGACATCATAACATAATATGCTTATCTACTACCTTGTGCATGATAATAGCATCTACCATAGATAAATAATCACAATGCATAACACATCCACATGAATGATCACCGGACCCGTCGGTCCCTCATAGCCACGTAGGGTAGGTAGATGGTGTGGCCTCTGAACTACCACCCAGCTCTGTGCCATCTCTTTGGAGCATGCACTCACCTCATCGACACTAGCTCTTCCGAACTATCTCTTTGGGCATGCGTTCCCCTTATCGGTCAGGTCTTTTAACTGTCACTTTGGGATATGATCTCTCCTCACCAGCCGGACATCCGGAATAAGACCAACACTGTCTCTTTGGGGCGTACCCTCCCCTCACCTGCGAGGCTACTGGGAAATGCACAAGCACATCACACACACAGTTATATAAATGAAATATAAGATGCGCTACACAGTAAATAACATAGGTGAGTTAAGGACATACCTCAATCTCCACATCCTCATGTCATATATCACAACCATGCATATATAAATATATATAATATTAAATGTACAACTCATAATAAAGAAATACAACACATCCAATAAGTTCGAAAAAGAGAATATTGAAAAGCATATGTATATAGCACAGAAATAGGGTATCACCACCTAATAATCCTACGCAATTTGAACCCGACTTGGTGACCCTAGCCGAGTACCCTAGGGCCGGCCTACCTCCCTCACCCGAGTGCCACAAGGGTAAGGAGGGTTCGGCCCTCTTGGGTGTCCTTAGGGTCGACCCATCCTAATGCCAAACTAGCTAGGGTCCTAATGTCTCTAGGTGTCCCTAGGGTCTAAAAATTCCACATACCCTTATGTGTGTTCCCTCGGTGTAGAAATAGATCTAGGAACCCAACATTCATCCTTAAAGGGGCTGGCCACTCTAGGGTTCCTAAAGAACCCTAAAGTGTGGGGCAGCATACCCTAAAATCCCCAAAACCTCATTCTTTCATCAAGACACCAAACAAGCTTCAAGAATCCTCAACAACCATCAAGAAAACTTAAAGAAATCATCAAGAATTCAAGAGGAAGAGAGGCGGCACAGCAATGGTAGGGTGGCCATTTCACCCAAAAATCGATCCCATGAAATCACGACGACGACAAGAAGACCCGTAATCTGAATACACAATCCGGTACGACAAAATCGAACCAAAAATTGACGAAACCCCATAACACAGGGGAGGCGCCATGGCTGATAAAAAAGAGAAAAAAATGGCTAATCCACTCACCTCTTTGGAGGAAACAAAAACAAAGAAGACGCTAGGGATCGTCCTTCAATCGGCACCGACGAACTCGCGGAATTTTGGCTCCGACGGCTCCTCCTCCTCCACTGTGTCACCCCTTCTCTCTCTCCCTCTCTTGGGTGGCGTGCGGCTAAAACTGTAGCCGTGCGCCCCAATAGGCTATTTTATGGGCCCTGGTTGGCCCAAATTACCAAAATGCCCTCACTTACGCAACTCGACTTATAAAACTCATATTTAATTTGTTCTAACACCGATTCGAGTTTCCCTTGAACCTATGGACTCGTCTTGAGATCCTCCATCATCTTAGCTTGCTAAAACACAGAAATATAATAAATAAAAATTTTCTAATTTCTTTTTACATAATTTGCTTACCCGAGTTCAATGCCAAATCTCTACACCAATCCACGCTAACTCGAGCCACGGTCTCTTGCATAAAGATAAAATATTATTATTAGGATTTTGGGCATTACAATTTCCTCACCCCTTAAAGAAAATTCATCCTCGAATTTTGAGATGAAGAAAAGAAGCACACCTCAACATCAAAAAGGTTCGGGTACACCTCTCTCATATCCTGCTCGACATCCCAAGTGACCTCCTGCCCTGAATGGTGCTCCCAATGGACTTTCACCAAGCGAATCTCTTTAGACCTTCAGCTTCCTCACCGGCTTGTGTAGGATCTCTACAAGCCGCTCCTCATAGGAAATGGCTGGATCAATCTCCACCGCAGCAACATCTAGGATATGGGACTCATCCCGAACATACCGCTTAAGCATGGATACAAGGAAAATAGGATGCACCCGATCCATGCTAGGCAGTAGAGCCAACTCATAAGCAACTGCTCCTCTATGTCGCAAGATAGGGAAGGGCCCGATGAATCTGGGGCTCAACTTTCCCTTCCTTCCAAAGCTCACAACCCCCTTCATAGGGGACACCTTCACGAAAATTGAATCCACTTCCTGAAACTCCACGTCGCGAGCTTTATCACCAGTATACATCTTCTAGCGACTCTGAGCTGGTAGAAGTCATTCCATAATCAGCTTTACTTTCTCAAAGGCGTCATGAACCAAGTCTGGCCCCAGCATCTGGGACTCACCGGCCTTAAACCAGCCTACCGACGACCTGCACCTGCGCTCGTATAAAGCCTCAAATGGGGCCATGCCAATACTGCTATGGTGGCTATTATTATAGGCAAACTCTACCAAAGGTAAGTGCCTCTCCCAACTACCCTTCGGGTCCATGGCGCAAGCCCTCAGCATGTCCTCAAGTGTCTGGATGGTCCTCTCTGACTGTTTGTCCATTTGAGAATGAAAAGCAGTACTAAACCGCACCTGCGTACCTAGAGCCTCCTAAAAATGACTGCCAGAACCGAGCGTTGAACTGTGTGCCTCAGTCAGATATGATCATAACTAGGATCCCATGGTAAGCCACAATACGATCAATAAACAACGGTGAATACTGATCAGCAAAGAAAGTGGTCTTCACCGAAATGAAGTGTGCTGATTTGGTCAAGCGATCTTGACCTCTGTAATCTGGTAATAAAGTCCATGGTAATTTTCTCTCATTTCCATTCTAGTACCTCAAGATTCTGCAACAACCATGCGGGTCTCAAGTGTTTAGCCTTACCGCTGGCAGACCAAACATTTAGATACGAACTCTGCCACCTCCCATTCCATCTCTTTCCACCAGTAGTGCTGCCTCAAATCTCGGTACATATTGGTGGCCCCTGGATGCATAGTGTAAGTGGAGCAATGGGCCACCTCGAGTACCCGCCTACGGACCTCTGCCATGTTTGGTACCATAATCCTGTCTCTGTATCTGAGAATCCCCTCGGAGTTCACCCTGAAATCCTCTACATCACCTCGCATAGCCAGACTGTTCATCAAGGAACATAAAGCATCCTCATCTTGAACAGTTCGTAGCATATCAACCAAGTGGACTGTACATGCATGTGTGCCACCAATCCACCCGAATCAACCATAGATAACAAGTCCCCTGGACCCAGGCTCACCGCCAGCTCTCTGGCCAGGGATCTCCTACCCACGACCAAGTGGGCTAAGCTACCCATCGACTTCCTGCTCAAAGCATCTACTACTACATTTGCCTTTCTTGAATGATACTAAATAGTGCAGTCATAATCTTTCAACAGCTCAACTCATCTCCGCTGTCTCAAGTTCATATCCTTCTGTGAAAGCAAGTATTGGAGGCTATTGTAATCTGTGAATATGTCACATGCCTCCCAATATAAGTAGTGATGCCATAGATTCAAGGCAAAGACTATGGCCGCCAACTCCAAGTCATGAGTTGGATAGTTCTTCGATCTCATGGGTTTTCAACTGCCTGGATGCGTATGCGATCACCCGCCGTGCTGCATCAGAACGCACCCCAATTCGGCCCCAGAAGCATCATAGTAAACTACAAATCCTCCTGATCCCGATGGTAGTGCTAGTACAGGAGCGGTAGTTAAGCGATCCTTGATCTTCTGAAAGCCCTCCTCACATTTGTCATCTTAGATAAACTTTACTTTCTTCTGAGTTAGGCGTATGAGACGGACGGCTATCTTGGAAAATTTTCCATGAATTTTCTGTAGTAACCAGCCAACCCCAATAAGCTACAGATCATGGTCACGTTGGTCGGCCTCTCCCAGTTCTGAACTGCCTCAATCTTCGTAGGGTCAACTTTTACACCATCCCGGAATATAATATACCCTAGGAATCCCACACTGGTCAACCAAAACTCACACTTTGAAAACTTTGCAAAGAGCTGGTGTTGTCTAAGGGTCTCTAGAACTACCCTCAAGTGATCCTTGTGCTCTGCCTCGCTCTTGGAATATACTAGAATGTCATCTATGAATACTATGATGAATCTATCCAGAAAGTCCTTGAACACCCGGTTCATCAGCTCCATGAAGGTCGCCTGGGCGTTACTAAGCCCAAAGGATATGACCAGAAACTAATAGTGTCCATACCGCGTCCTTAAAGCAGTCTTCTGAATATCCTGATCCCTAATCCTCAGCTGGTGATACCCTGACCTCATATCAATCTATGAGAACCACTGAGCCCCCTGCAACTGATCGAATAAGTCATAAATCCCAGGAAGCGGGTAGCGGTTCTTGATCGTCACCTTATTGAGCTGCTAGTAATCAATGCACATCCACATGGATTCATCTTTCTTTTTCATGAACAACATCGGTGCGCCCTAGGGTGAGACACTTGGCAAAATGAACCAAATGGCTAACAGCTCCTACAACTGTACTTTAAGCTCCCTCAGCTCGGTGGGTGCCATTCGGTATGGGGGAATCGATATAGGCTTCACCCCCGGCTACAGATCAATATAGAACTCAGTCTCCCGCATTGGTGGTAGTCCTTGCAACTCCTCAGGAAACACGTCTAGGAAGTCCATGACAATTGGTGTACTCTCTATGATGTTGGCCCACTACTAGAATAATGAGCATCACCAACGGCCAGCTTCGTTGCTAAGCCGTTGCTGAAGACCATCAGCAATGGCTTGCAATGACCCCGCCCATTAAAACACGGTCATGGTAGAAGATCGCATCGTTGATAACTTAGCAACGAATCAGCAATGGTCGGAGCGGCCGTTGCTAATAATATTATCAGCAACGCCTCCGCAATGGGACGCATCTGTTGTTGATATCCTTATCAACAATGGCGCAGCAACGCTACGCTCTTATTGCAGATATTTTTATTAGCAACGGCCACTCGGCTGTTGCAGTTATTGACATCAACAATGGCTCAATCACCATTGCGGAGCCTTTGCTGAAATGTTGTTGCTAAGCCGTTGCTGTAGTTCATCAACAACGGCTTTGAATTTGAGGCCTAGGAATTACGATACACTTTCAGCAACGGCATTGACACGGATGACCGTGGGAAGGCCGTTGCTGATAATGTTAACCTGTAACTGAAAAATTTCAAAATTAGAAATTTTAATTGATACATTTATAACCTGATACATAACTTACACACTCATAAACATATCCATTCATATACACATACAGTCACATACACATCACAGATACACCTAGATATACATCAAAATAATTATACTTATAATTATAATTATCCACAATTGTATAAAAAATATATGAAATTAAAATTATCATATCAACACGATACGAATCAATATATCCAAGTAACAAGTCATAAAATAAGTATCTCTAAGATATCCAAGTAACAAGTATATAACAAGTCAATATCCAATTAAGTCAATCAAGTCATAAAACAATAAAAGCTCACTACGATGGTGGAGGAAGGTCGGGATCATATGGTAGGGTCTGGAGTGCTTGAGTGTACACTGGCGTGGACTGAGTCAATGACGATGGATCTGAGTGTACATCACTGGACTGACGTGTCATCTCTCTCAACATGGCATGCATCTCAGCCATCATCTCACTCTGTCGTGCAATCGTCTCCTCTTGTGTCGATATCCTCCTATTCTGATCATTAATCCTAGAGGTGGAGGGCCGCTCATTGGCCGCCGGAGGGGTCGATGCCCCAAGTGGCCCGAGCACGGCTCGCGTATGGCCACTATCATCAAAGCCATAGGCGCGATCGTGGTCCTAGCCACCTGCAGCCTCTACCCACGTTGTCGTGTCAAAGTCCTCGGGGGTGCCCCCACGCTACATCATCGTTTGTGTGTAGGTCTCCTACACGAGTTTGGTTTTTTGTTTCATATTTTTCCTAAAACTTAAATTATAAATAAATAATACATAATTGAAACAAATATACTTACCATGATGACAGCAGTCCGGGTGTCGATGTACTCCCTCGCCCCATGTCCTCGATTGTGAGTCTGCTCGAACACCTCCATCGGGGAGGGTTGCTGGACAGACCCGTCAGGCAACACCATTGTCTATATTTACAAAACAAATACATTAATTAGTACACAGGGTAACAAATAAAATATATAATTCAAAATAAGAAATAATACTTACCAGTGTGATGCGCTCCTCCCCTCGATATGTGATTTCTAGCCTCAGTCCGTGATACCTCTTGCCACCGCTCGGTCGACCATATCGACACGAGCTAATCCCAAATATTTGGAGTAATCCAATCGGTGTCGTATCCCCGAGTCTCCGCTATGGTTTTGGCCCTAGCTCGGGCCATCGCCTGTGCTCGGGCCTACCCCAGCTGGCAGTTGTACCTCTGTCGAGAAATGGCCTCCCACACATTGTAAATGAATGACTTCTGCTCCTCTGACCAACTATAGCGAGCCTGCAAAACAATAATATCAATACAAATAATAATCATCATGTATATAAAAATTTTAAATATGTATCTCAAACTCGCGCCAAAGCATGTCCACGTACTCACGGGGCGCGTGAGACCAAGTGGGCCATGCCTCATGCATATATCATCGGATTGTCCCCGATATAGTCTGGGGACATTCTCCTGCTTGAACTAGCACAATAAAAATAAAGTACAATATTATATTATGATATAATGAATTATATATAATTCATAATTCATAATACATTACCGCTCGCCAATCACAAAAATAAGTCGGCGTTGTTTTGCGGCTGGCGGAGGCTGAATCCTGTTCGGCCCGTGTGGCTGCCTACATCTCGATGAACTAGCCTCGGCTATAGGAGGATCAGCGGTAGGAGCAAGTGCGGTCGAATCTGGAGTTTGATCGATCGGAGACTCTATGGTTCTCGTCCGACGATAACCTCGACCCACCATAGCTGTCGAATAAGAATATATATATATATATATATATATATAGTAGAGATAGATTTAATAGAAGGTATACTTTACAATTATTCTTCATCATCTGAGTAATAGTCTTCGAATTCTTCTTCTCCATCTTGTTCATCTCCACCTTCCTCAACTTCATGATTGTCATCATCAACATATTCAACTTCTAATTAAACTAACATTGTGTCCGCATCCTCGAGTATTGGAATAATACGGTCTACTGCAAGAGGATCCTCTTCTTGATAGAAATCATTTGTCACATCAGGTATCGGATCATTTTCTCCCGCTATCGGATCAATTCTTCCTCTAGCTTTAGTCTTACAGACTACACGCCAATCTGCTCTATCTTTATTTCGAGCTGGATACTTCGCGTAATATACTTGTTCGGCTTGAGATACCAATATAAAAGGCTCATTTGTTGCCAATTTCGATTTGTAATTAACCTCAACAAGTTTGTATTTTGGATGAACTTTCATGCCCCTATCTGTTGTATCGAACCAATGACATTTAAATAGGATAACTAATTTTAAGCTAAAGTAGTGCAATTCTATCACTTCTTCCAATAGTCTATAAAAATTCATATCACATTCAACATACGTTGTCCCATTCACGCAGACCCCGGCATTCATCGTCTTCTTTGTAAATGCATATTCAATTGTGTGAAATTTATACTCATTAATAAAATATCTGATATAACACGACTCTAGTCGCGACGGTCCACTAACAAACTCAAATATTTTTTCATCTATTTCATCTTTGTGATCTTTGCTGTAAGCCTGAATCCAAGTAGGGAAATCACGACGGTCGACGATTTCGTTGTGAATAGAGTATTTTTGCACCATCACAATGTCAAATATTTCAATGAATTGTTCAATCTCTGGACAATTGAGTAATACGTACAATTGTGCCAAATGATACTGTTCGTCGCTTAAATATCGAGATGGATGAGAACCAAAAGCATGACTAGAGTGACAGAATATATTTAAACGTCCTTCTGAATATCGAACTCTCCCATCGTCGTTACGTGGAAGACGATCAAATCTTGTCTGCACTGCTGATTCAAAGTAAAATGAGCATAATGCTAAAATTTCTTAGATGATATACGATTAAGATATTGATTCTTCAATAGCTGCGGTGTTCTTTACTTTTTTTTTTAGACAATTCATGTATCTTTCAAATAAGTACATCCACCAGTATTGAATGGGGCCACCAATTCGTGCCACCAGTCAAAAAATACAGGAGGAAAAAATTGTTACAGCTTGCATATAATTTCAACAATATTACTTTCAAGTGCTGACATATCTTCGACTCAAAGGACATTTGCACAAATGTTTCTAAGAAACATACTTAATTCAGTCAACGGACCTCGAATATTATCAGATAGAAGATCTCGGAATGCGATCGAAAACAATCTCTGCATGAATACTTGACAATCATGGCTCTTTATGCCTAATATTTTGCAATCATCGACGTTCACACATCAAGATAATTTGAGGCATATCCATCTATTAGGGGTCTGAGAAACACGTCAATTTCTTTTCGCGGACCCTTAGGATCCGGAATAATCATCGAAAGATAAATAAATTCATCTTTCATACACACAAATTATAAACTGTTAGCAGCACTGGCCAAATTGAAAAAGGAGTTGGAGAATAACCAAATGGATTAAAACCATCCGTGCACAATCCCAATCTGATATTTCAAGTATCTCTAACAAATGAAGGATAACATGTATCCAAATATTTCCATGCTTCTGAGTCATTATTGTATCATCACGACTTCTTACATGCCAACTCATTTAGGGGGCCATCTTTTTCGACATGAATAATCTTTGAAGCCTCGGTGTCAGTGGAAAATACCAAAGCACCTTAAGCGGGATATTTTTTTGTCGGATCGATTTTTTCTACTTGTAATGAGGATGTTCAGATACAGGACATTTATCCAACTGTGTATTTTCTTTATAATATAAAATAAATTATTTTGGCATGCGTGTTTTTTTTCATACCCAAGCCCTAATTTCCTCATTAATTTTTTAGTCTTATAAAAAGTTGGCTCAAACTTGTTATCAGTAGGCAGCATTCCATTAATCAATCCCGCAATTTGATCAAACGCAACCCCGCCGATATTACAATCGGCCATGATATTCAAGAGTTGCGTCATTGCCCGTGTATTTAGCAAAATTCTTCGCATTCGAATGTTAGTTCTGCGGGCGCGACGTCCCAGTGCCGGCACCCTCAGACTAGGTGCGTCCGTCCTCCTGACGGTGCTGCCTGAACATCTATCGAGCTGGTCCATCCTGTCGATCAGTAGGAACCATGACTTCCTTTTGCATCACCTCCCTCCACCACCTGAACAAAGGTAGTATCTTCGATGTAGTGTATCAGTCTGCCAATCTATACCCTCAGACCCTCCACAAATCGCCTCACCCGGTCCGTCTCAGTCACCACCAGGGATGGGTTGTAATGGGACTACCGTGTGAACTCGATCTCATACTCCGACACCGTCATGGTGCCCATTTAGTGAAGTTGCTCTAACTCCCTAGCCCGCCTCTCACGGACATTCCTGGGAAGGTACTTTTCAATAATAGCAGTCCAGAATTCTGCCCATGTAGGGGTTGGTGCATGAGTCCCTCTACGTGCTCTCCATGACTAGTGCAACTCTTTCGCTGGGCCCCTAAGTTGCAGCCCAACTATGTGTGCCATCATCTCAGGGGAACACTCCAAGACCAAGCATAACTTTGTACAGTCATTTAGGAATATTGTCACCTCCACTGCTTGATCTGTGCCTGTGAATAATGGCGGCTTCAGCTTTACAAATTCTTTGTACAACAAGCTGCGTACCACCAGCTCTCGCCGGTCCTCCTCCCCGTATCTAGACTGAACCCGCTCAATCGGCTCGGTTGCTGTGGGTGCCGCTAGTGGTATAGGTGGGGTCCGCTGGTGCGCCAGCTCCCGCTCCTTATGAAACTCCTCTCGCTCCCTACAGAACTCCTCCCATTCTCTATGGAATTGGTCTCGTTCTTTGCGAAGATCCTTGGTCAGCTCCGTGACCTAGGTCTCTAGTACGACTCTAGGATCTCGGACTGCCTCCTCCCGAGCCACTTGGCTGGTAGCACGACATCTGCCTCGGCCTTGTCTACCAACGGAGTTACTTTCGCTTCCACTCATCACGACATCATTATGTGCCTCCATTTCTATTAATAAAAAAGCAAGTACTACACAATTTTAATATATAAACGAACAACTTAATAAAAAATACGCACCGACGCTGGTGCACAAGTTCAACTGATCTCGTGACTATGATATACCATATGTGAATACGCCAGCAATGTCCCCATACGATACTCACTATCCTATTGTCATACCCGCTCTGATACCACATTATCACACCTCAAATTCGGTATGACCGGCTAGGGTACGCTACATACCCCGAAGACTAACCCAACTCAAACCACAAGATAATAAATAACCTGAACAATATATATAATATTTAAAAGAGATAAAACAGACATTTGTTTTCAAACCAAACCACAGGCTCAATAAAACATAAAGTGTTCAAGTTATCTAAAGAAACTTTAATCAAAGAACCAAGACACCTAAAGGTAAATAAAATGCAGAAACAATGACCCGAGTCTACATGACTCAACAACTCAAAGAAAGATAAAATGACTCAGGTATCCCCCTCGACCACGACATGTCACGAGACCCGCTACCCTGCTACCACCAGCCATGCTACTGCACTCTGGTACCTCTCTGATCTCGCTCAAGTGCTGAAAAATAACAAAAATGAGGGGTAAGTTCAACTAGGACTTAGTGAGTAGATCAGTCCTCATTTCCACCACATCATCATCATGCAATCAGTAATAATAAGATAACATAATATAAGTAGTAAATGACATCATAACATAATATGCTTATCCACTACCCTACGAATGATAATAGAATCTACCATAAATAAATAATCACAATGCATAACACATACACAAGAATGATCACCAGACCCGTCGGTCCCTCATAGCCACGTAGGGTAGGTAGATGGTGTGGCCTCCGAACTACCACCCAGCTTAGTGTCGTCTATTTGGGGCATGCACTCCCCTCACCGATACTGGCTCTTCCGAACCGTCTCTTTGGGGAATACGTTACCCTCACCGATCGGGTCTTCAGACTATCTCTTTGGGGTATGATCTCCTCTCACCAGCAGGAATTTCAGAATAAGGCCAACGTTGTCTCTTTGGGGCATACGTTCCCCTTCACCAGCGAGGCTACCGAGAAATGCACAAGCACATCACACACGCAGTTATATAAATGAAACATAAGATGCGCTACACAGTAAATAACATAGGTGAGTTAAGGACATACCTCAATCTCCACATCCTCATGTCCATATATCACAACATATATATAACATGAAATGTACAACTCAAAATAAAGAAATACAACACATCCAATAACGTCGGAAAAGAGAATGAAAAGCATATGTATATAGCCCTAAAATAGGGTATCACCACCTAACAATCGTATGCAAATTGAACCCGACTTAGTGATCCTAGCCGAGTATCATAGGGTCGGCCTACCTCCCTCACCCGAGTGCCATAAGGGCAAGGAGGGTTCGGCCCTCTTGGATGTCCTTAGGTTCAGCCCATCCGAATGTCAAACTAGGGTCTTAATATCTCTAGGTGTCCCTAGGGTCCTAAAATTCCTAATAGTAGATCTCTACAAAATTTTATAATTATTAGGAACAATTCCATATACTCTAAAGTATGTTTCCTAGGTGTAGAAATAGATCTAGGAACCCAACATTCATCCTTAAAGGGGCCAACCACTCTAGGGTTCCTAAAGAACCCTAAAGTGTGGGGCGGCATACCCTAAAATACCCAAAACCTCTTTCTTTTATCAAGACACCAAACAATCTTCATGAATCCTTAACAACCATCAAGAAAACTTAAAGAAATCATCATGAGTTCAATAGGAAGTGGGGCGGCACAGCAATGGTAGGGGCGGCCAATTCGCCCAAAAATTGATCCAATGAAATCGCGATAACGACCAAAAACCCTTAATCTGAATACACAATCTGATACTACAAAATTGAACCAAAAATTGATGAAACCCCATAACATAGGGGCGGCAGCATGGCTGATAAAAAGGGCGGGAAAGAAGGTTAATCTACTCACCTCTTTGGAGAAAACAAAAAGGAAGAAGACGCTAGGCATCCTCCTTCAATCGGCACCGAAGAACTTGCGGAATTCCGGCTCCGACGGCTCCTCCTCCTCCTTGGTGTCGCCCCTTCTCTCTCTGTCTCTCTCTTGGGTGGCGTGCGGATAAAACTATTGTCGCGCGCCCCAAGAGGGTATTTTAGGGGACCTGGTTGGTCCAAATTACCAAAATGCCCTCACTTACGCGACTCGACTTATAAAACTCATATTTAATTCGTTCTAACTCTGATTCGAGTTCTGCTTGAACCTATGAACTCATTGTAAACCAAATAACCACACTAGAGTGGGGGGGGGTGAATAGTGTGTAGCCTAAATATGCTAAGTTCAATTTCGATTTTTTTTTCAAGTTGGCCAAAGTATGAATTTTTGCTATTTTGAGTTATATGCTTTCAAGATGCAAATACAAAAAGAGTAATGATTAATACCAAACAAGATTAAATAGATAAACAATGCTAACATGTGAAATCTAGAGTGGTTCGGCCACACCGCCTACTCCACTACCTTGGCTCCTCGCGAAGGATTTCTAATCTTAAATCTTTATAACTTGAATGTTTCCTATAGAATACAAAGAGGACTTATCCCTCAATCTTAGAGGATGCCTCAACTACTATTTCAAAGCAAAACACTCAAAAATAAAGAAACCTAGGCGTAACACTACACCACACTTAACAACTTGAAATGAGAAGCAAATAAGAAAGAAAATACAAGTAAAGAAGCTATAAATTAAAACAAACTCAAATAAGCTCCTCCCAGTTGCCTCCTAGTACTCCAAGGCCTCAAGATGATGTATAAATTTGGATTGAAGACTTGAAATGGAGTTTTGAAGACTTTAAGAATGAGAAGTTGAGATTTGCACTTTGAATCACTCTTTAAGGCTCAAGAAAATGTTTTGGTAGCTCAATGGAATAGTTAGGAGCCTTAGAAGAGAGTTTTGGGTGTATGTATAGAGTTTGTATTGGAGTATGGAAGCAAAGAGCCGTTTAAACCTTATCTAATTTGAAAAAGAGCCATTTAGGGGCATTCTGAGGATTTTGGATAATTTTTTTAAAAACTAGTTGGGAGCATTCTAGGAATTCTGGGTGGTTTGGAGGTTTCTAGTCTTTCAAGCCTTATGTTTTACGTTAACGATTTCCAAAAATTCCATAAAAATATGTCTTTAATTTGTTTTTACCTAAGGAACAATTATTGGGACTTTTGATGGTAGAAAAATATCTAAATTATGTAGCCCTCCAAGGAGCCCCCTATACTTAGAATTTTCGAAACAATTTTCTAATTTTTCTAGTTTTCAAGTTTTCATGGTTCGAATTTTGGTTTTTTTGGTTATGAACTCAATGAGGACATCAAACTAAGGCTTATGAGCATTTACAATAAAAGAAACTAAGTCCCAAACTAATTTTGACATGCTCGACTCTGAAGCCTCTGATTCTTGATTTTTCGTGATTTTTCCAACGAGCTTCAAATGCGTATCGTATGTCCAACCTGAGACCAAACCTTGATAAAACTACTAAAATCATGTTTGTTATCATCAAAACTAAGAGTGTTGCTAAGGTTGAACCATTGGGCTAACATTCTCCCCCTTTTTGATGATGACAAACATTTCATTAAAAACACTACACCAAAGGTTCATTTTAAGCATCTAATTTTTTATTTTAATGAACTTGGTATTGAAAGCTAGCTTAAGCTCCCCCTATCTATACGCATCATTAAAACCAAGTGTGACCAAGTCTTCTCTCCCCCTTTTGACACCAATCAAAAAGGCAAGAATGCAAGGTTCTATTAATGATATGATCATGAAAACCAAAATCTCACTAAAATTGAGTCTCATCAAACACTATAGTCCTTCCTACCGATGGATGTCTATAGTAGGCAAACACCAATAAGTTGCAAAACCCCATTACATGCAAATTTTCCAAAATTCAAGTATCCGGAAGAGTACAAATTTCTAATTACATTCTTAAGTTTATAAAGCTTTCTTCATTTAAAGATTTAGTAAATGTATCCGCAAGTTGCTTATCGGTAGGCACAAAATCAACAAAGATATTTTTCTTAGCTACATTATCTCTAAGAAAATGGTCTCTTAAGTCTATATGTTTTGTCCTAGAGTGCAAGATGGATTTTTTTGTCAAATTTACGGCACTAGTGTTATCACAATAAATGGGTATACAAGAATAGTTCAATCCAAAATCAAGTAGGGTTTGTTTCATCCAAAGGACTTGTGCACAACAACTAGCCACCGCGATATACTCCGCTTCGGTAGTTGAAAGTGCAACCGAGTTTTTCTTCTTGGAAAACCAAGAAACCAAACTCATCCCTAAGAATTGACAACACTCACTAGTGCTTTTTCTGTCAATCTTACAACCAACAAAATCTGTATCGGAAAAACCAATCAATTCAAAGGATGCACTACTAGGGTACCAAAGGCCTATGTCAAAAGTGCCCTTTAGATATCTTAATATACATTTGACCGCACTCAAATGAGATATCTTAGGACAAGATTGAAACCTAGCACATTGACATACACTAAACATTATATCAGGTCTACTTGCGGTTAAATAAAGTAAGTTACCAATCATACCTCGGTATCATTTTTCATCAACTTTGATACCTTCCTCATCCTTGTCAAGCTTGGTGGATGGACTCATGAGGTTGATGCAATCTTTGCTCCATCCATCCCAAATCTTTTGATTAGATCCTTTGTGTACTTAGCTTGATTGATGAAGATCCCCTTCTTGGTTTGCTTGATTTGAAGTCCAAGCATGAAAGAGAGCTCTCCCATCATGCTCATCTCAAATTCATCTTGCATACACTTAGCAAACCACTCACAAAGGGTTTCATTAGTAGCACCAAAAATTATGTCATCAACATATATTTGAACTAATAAAGTGTCATTATCATCATGTTTAATGAAGAGTGATACATCGGCTTTTCTAACATTAAAACCTTGTTCAATTAAAAATTTTGAAAGCCTTTCATACCAAGCCCTAGGGGCTTGTTTTAAACTATGTAATGTTTTTTTCAATTTGTAAACAAGATTTGGAAAATCAAAGTTTTCAAAACCGGAGGGTTGTTAAACACAAACCTCTTCCATAATAAAACCATTTAAAAAGGAGCCTTTAACATCCATTTGAAATAGTTTGAAATCTTTAAAACTTGCAAAAGCTAAAAGTATGTGAATAGTCTCTAATCTAGCTACGGGAGCATAAGTTTCATTATAATTAATACCCTCTTCTTGGTTGAAACCTTGGGCCAGTAACCTAGCTTTGTTTCTAACAACTAAGTCATTTTCATCTAACTTATTCCTAAAGACCCACTTAGTTCCAATTACCATTTGTTCACTAGGCCTAGGCACTAAATCCCAAACATTATTCCTAACAAATTGATTTAGTTCCTCTTGCATGGCCATAACCCAAAATTCATCATCTATGGCTTCCTTAATATTTTTAAGCTCTACATGAGAAATAAAAGCAACATGTTGACAAATATTTTTGGGTTTAGAACGTGTTACCACTCTCGTTGAGGGTTCTTCAATGACTTGTTCAATAGGAAGATCTCTTATGACTCGGTTAGCTTTAGGAAGTGGTGGTAAAGTTTGTTCTTCAACTTAAGGTAGGGAGGTTGAGATTGAAGGTTCTTCATTATGAGGTACTTCATTAGGCTCATCTTCAACTTCTTCTTCATTGAAAGTTAAAGCCTCAAGTTCTTCACCTACATTCACAATCTTAACATTTCTAGAAGAATCATTAGTTTCATCAAAAGTTACATGCATGGATTCTTCAACAATCATAGTTCTACGATTATAAACTCTATAGGCTTTAGAACTAGATGAGTATCCTACGAAAATATCTTCATCAGATTTTGAGTCAAATTTTCCTAGATGATCCTTAGTGTTCAAAATAAAGCACTTACAACCAAAAATCCTAAAGTATACCACATTTGGAATTCTATCATGCCAAAGTTCAAAAGGAGTTTTCTTTATTTTAGGTCTCAACAATATATGATTTAAAACATAGCAAGAGGTATTTATGGCTTCAGCCCAAAAATACTTAGGTAAATTATTTTCACAAAGCATAGTCCTAGCCATTTCTTGCAAGGTCTTATTCTTCCTCTCAACTACCTTATTTTGTTGAGAAGTTCTAAGGGGAAAAAATGTATGTTCAATCCCAAAATTTTTACAAAATTCAAAAAACTTTTCACTTTTAAATTCACCGCCATTATCACTCCTAGTTTTTGAAATTGAAATCCATTTTTCATTGACAACTCTTTTAGCAAACTTTTTAAAGAAATCAAATGTTTCATTCTTCTTTGCTAAAAAGAAAACCCATGTAAATCGAGAGTAGTCATCAATCAAAATATAACAATATAGTTTACCACCTAAGCTAGCAACATCACAAGGACCAAAAAGATCCATGTGCACAAGTTCAAGAATCCTAGAAATAATAACTTGATTAACACTATGAAAAGATGTTTTGACTTGTTTGCCATGTTGACATGCATCACAAAGTCTATCTTTCTCAAATTTTATTTTAGGGATTCCTTTAACTAGGTCTTTCTTGGTGATTTCTTGAATGAGGCCCATGCTAGCATGTCCTAGCCTACGGTGTCATAACCAAGAATCATTGTCCATTACTACTAAGTATCTAACATAAGGATTAGGCAAGACAATTAAACTCAAAGTGTAAAAATTCTCATGTCTATTTCCAATGAATACTATATCACTAGATGATGCATTTCTAATTAATGAGACATTTAGATGCTTCAAAAATCACCATATATCCATTATCACATAATTGAGAAATACTAATCAAGTTATGTTTCAAGCCATCAACTAGTAAGACATTCTTAATGCAAGGGAATGGAAGTATACCTATATCACCAATGCCAATTATCTTACCTTTGGCAATATCTCCAAAAGTAACATACCCTCCATCTTTGCTTGATAGGGTTGCAAATAATTTAATATCTCCGGTCATGTGCTTTGAGCAACCACTATCCAACACCCATGTGCTATTGTGTGCTTGGGGATGACTCTCCACCTACAAGTGGAGAAGAAACAACCTAAGGTACCCAAATCTTTTTGAATCCTTGAGTGTTAGTCATTTTAGGAACCCAAGTAGATCTAGCATGAGAGTTCCTCTTGAGTGCACAATCCCTAATCATGTGTCCATAAATTACACAACAAAAGCAATAACCAAGAAACTTACTGGAATAAAGAGTATGAACATGAGTATGGGAATGAGGATATGATGGTTTCTTAATATTTCTAGCATGTGATACATGATAATTTTTAGTATTTTGTAAGCCATGCATTTTTTCATTCAAAGTACATAAGTCCTTCTTCAATGAGAGCATGCTATCATTCAAGTGCTATCACGCCCCAACTAAGGGTCGTGTGACCGGCCAGGGTCTATGTCCTATCCTGAAGCCTATCACATACACTGAATAACAAGATACCGATAAGACACGTTATCGCGAAAAGATGCAAAAAAAAATAACGATGCAACTTCTATTTAATTTTTAAAGAAGGTTCAATAATTTTAAAAGAGTTGCAAAACAAACCAGCTCGAGTTAAAGTCGAATACATGTTTTTCAAATTAACATCTCTTAGTGTATATAAAGAAAAACAATCCTAGACACCACAACTACGACTACAGGATGCTGCTACGACATCTACGCCACTGCCTGCACTCCAACTGCACCATGACTCCAAGCCTTACCTCACTAGTCGGGCTCAGCAAAAACAAGAGAGATAAACTGTGAGTCCACATGGGACTTAGTGAGTGGTCCTTCTGAACCTCCACATAAATCCTCAATAATAACATGCATATAAGTCAGCAATTTACAACTATAGGGATCCAATCTAATCATGATATAACGATCGGCACAAAGGCCAACCTGTATAAACCATGCACCCGACCAAAACGGCCCTACACCAGAAGATAATAATCCGGCCGCACGGCCCACATATCATATAAGGAAGGTCAAACAATCACCGAGTTGTCGACTAGGATGGTCAACTAGTCTCCGGAACCCACCGGGTTACGGATAGCTAGTCCCACCCAACTCGGGTCTACCGTCAGCGTGGCCCACTGACGAAATCTCAAGACCCTCTACCACCCGGGTCTAACACCTAGCGGGCCCGCTGGTGCAATCTCAAGACCCAAATCACCCGCCGAGTCAAGCATTAGTCGTTTCGACCATTAATGCTTCTCAGCCGACCATCGCAAGTATAGTACACATACAAAATATTCTAAAGTTTCCTTATTTAAAAACCTCAGGCATCCACCCGTACTCGGCCCCATTATTTCAGGCCATACCAGTCGCACACTATTGCTCGCTGGTTGTTCCCTAGGTGTGAAACCTAGCTTGTCTACATTCAAGTTTCTTCGAATAATTAAGCACCCTAGAATTTTCTTATAGTCATCTAGCGTCAATCGCCAAATTTCTTAAGTATAAATTACAAGTCGTGAGTGTAGAAATGTCTGAATACAATTATGTCACAACACATAAATTATAAGGGAATCATTCTACAACTACTACCATAATTATCCACATGATTTCTACCACAACATGATTAAATTCTGCATTTAATAAGAAATTCTAGCAAGGTAAGCAATTATCTCACAAGGTAACAATTGAGAATATATATTGGAAATAAATGAAACATTCCCATGATTCACTAAGATCCTATCCATGTATGTACTACCAAGAACTTTTCCTTATAATATACTAATCTCAATCCATCACTACCAAAGTTTCATATATTATGTGAGTAATCTACAACATAAAAAGCCCTTTTCTCCCCCTAATACCCACTCGGCCGAGCCTACCCAAGGCTGTTCATACTCAGCCGAGAGCGAGCAGGGTAGGGAAATAAGGTTTCGGCCATGGTTGAGAATAATCAAGTCGTCTATTGCAAGAGAAACTCAATCCGAGGGCTTCCGACCACACTAGGAAATTGGGGAAAATTCAGCATGACCTTCCCCCTTTTCCCTTCATGTGGCCGGCCCTAATCATCGAGAAAAACGACAAGAAAACTTCATGCGAACAGCATAAATAACATTTGAATAAAATCTTGAAAGAACATCGGTGAATCGACAAAATTTACTCGAGAAATTGGAGAAAACCCTTAAACCTTGGGTCGGCTACCCGCCTACCCTACATAACAAGTTTCGATCCACTCACCTTGATCAAGGAAGAAGAATGGACAAGCGACGGTGATCTCGCTTTTTCCAACGACGGCATGAATTCAGCACCGTCTCCCGACTTCCCCTTCCTCCCTTCCCTTTCTCGAGCTACGTGCGGCTCCAATGATGAGCCGCACGACTGGGGATGAGGGATTTATTCCCTCATCTTCACTTGACCATTATGCCCCTCCTATTCACTTAGTCCCTACTTGGCTCAATCCGAGTCCGATTCGAGCCCCGATTCAACCCGCATACACGATTTTGAACTCGACTCTACTAAGACATCTTATGTTTAAGAAGGAAGGAACATTTAACAAATAAAATTTTATAAGGCTTAAATTATACCTTCTACTCATGGTGATTCCGCGACTCAACCCGACTAAGTCCCGATCAGGTGCGATACACCAAACATAAATTTTTATATTAGGAAACATCGAGTCTTACAACCTTCCCCACTTAAGGGAAATTTATCCTCGAATTTTGCTGAATTATAAGGACTTACCGGTTCTTCAAACAAGGAAGGGTAGCGCTCTCTCATGTCTCGCTCTATCTCCCAAGTGGCTTCCTGCCCGGAGTGGTGCTCCCATCTAACCTTTACCAGGAGGATTTCTTTGGACCTCAGCTTTCTAATTTGGCAGTCGAGGATCTCCACCGGCCTTTCCTCGAATGAGACAGCCGAATCCACCTCAATGATAGAAGGTTCAATCACATATGAATCATCTCTCACATATCGCCTGAGCATGGATACATGAAAAAACGGGTGTACCCTGCTCATGCTAGGGGGCAAGGCTAGCTCATAAGCTACAACACCCCTCCTCCGGAGAATGGGAAACGGCTCAACAAACATGGGGCTCCACTTTCCTTTCTTCCCAAATCGAACTACCCCCTTCATGGGGGAGACCTTCAGAAATACAATGTCGCCTTCCGCAAACTCTAGCTCTTTGGCCTTCTTGTCAGCATACATTTTCTGGTGCCAATAATCCAAATCAAGACACACCATGAATGATTCTCCGGCTTCAAACCATCCAACTGGAGACCTACACCGTCACCCATACAAGGCCTCGAAAGGAGCCATGCCAATGCTACTATGATAGCTATTGTTGTAGGCGAACTCAATCAACGGTAGGTGTTTCTACAAACCTCCAGCCAGGTCCAGAATGCAGGCCCTCAACACATCTTCCAAGGTTTGGATGGTTCTCTTTGACTGTCCGTCCGTCTACTGATGGAAAGCTGTGCTGAAGTGCATCTGAGTACCCAAGGCTTCCTAGAAGGACTGCCAGAACCGAGCTATGAACTGGGTACCTCGATCTGATATAATCATCACTGGGGCACCATGATATGCCATATTCCTGTCCAAGAATAGTTTGGCGTACTGCTCAGCAGAAAAAGTGGTCTTGATCGAAATGAAATGAGCGGTCTTTGTCAACCGATCTACCACCACCCAAATAGAGTCAAATCCACCCCTTGACTTAGGCAGCCCTGTCACTAGATCCATAGTAATTTTTTCCCACTTCCACTTGGGAATTTTGAGGTTTTGCAGCAGCCCTGCAGGCTTCAGGTGTTCGGCCTTCACTTGCTGGTAGACCAAACACTTGGATACAAACTCTGCTACCTCCCTTTTCATGTCCTTCCACCAGTAATGCTGCCATAAGTCTCGATACATTTTGGTGGCTCTCGGATGCATCGTATAAGTGGATTGATGCCCCAGCTCCAGAACCTACCTACGCACCTCTACCATGTCAGGCACCACTATCCGGTCTCTGAACCTTAAGACACCCTTTGAGTCCAACCTGAAACCATTCTCTGCATCACCTCTCTACACTAAGTCCTTTATCAGGGCACAGAAGGTGTCCTCCCCCTACGCGGTACGCAATATATCCACCATTGTGGATTGTACCCGCAAATGCGTCACTAGGGCATCCGATGCTAACACTGCTATAATTGCTCCCTCATCCAAGCACAGTGCCAAATCTCGCAATAGCGGCCTCCTCCCGATTGACAAATGGGCTAGGCTACCCATGGACTTCGTGCTCAGCGCATCTGTCACCACATTGGCCTTCTCGGGGTGATACAAGATGGTACAATCATAATATTTCAGAAGTTTGAGCCATCTTCTTTGCCTTAAATTGAGCCCTTTTGGGTGAGCAAGTACTGGAGGCTTTTGTGGTTGGTATAAATCTCAAAAGCCTCACCGTACAAGTAGTGGCGCCATAGCTTCAGAGCAAACACTACTGCTGCTAATTCTAAATCACGTGCTGGGTAATTCTTTTCATGCACTTTCAACTAACGAGATGCATAGGTGATCACCCTGCCATACTACATCAGAACACAGCCCAGGCCAACCCGAGAGGCATCACAATATACCACAAATCCTCCCGAGCCTGAAGGTACAACCAGAATTGGTGCTGACGTCAGGCATTCTTTGAGCTTCAGGAAGCTCTCCTCATATTTCCCGTCCCAATCAAATTTGACCTTCTTCTGGGTTAACCGAGTCAGAGGAGTTATAATTTTTGAGAAATTTTCTACAAACTTTCTGTAATACCCGGCTAACCCCAAGAAACTGTGGACTTCAATCACACTAGTTGGCCGCTTCCAGTCCTTTACCATCTCTATCTTGGCGGGATCCACACTAATTCCTTCCTTGGACGCTATATGACCAAGGAATCCCACACTTTCTAACCAAAACTCACACTTCGTAAATTTGGCATACAACTTATGTTTTCTGAGGGTTTCCAAGACCACCTTCAAATGCTCGGAGTGCTCCTCCTTCTCTTGGAATACACTTAGATGTCGTCAATAAAGATGATCACAAATCTTTCCAGGTATTCTTTGAACACTCTGTTCATGAGGTCCATAAAGGCCGTAGATGCGTTAGTCAATCCAAACGACATCACTAGGAACTCATAATGGCCATAGCGAGTCCTAAAGGCAGTCTTGGGCACATCACAGTCTCGGATTCTCAACTGATGATATTCAGACCTCAAATCAATTTTCGAAAACCACTATGCCCCCTGCAACTGGTCGAACAAATCGTCGATTCTAGGCAGCGGGTAATGATTTTTTATTATCATCTTATTGAGCTGTATATAGTCGATGCACATGCGCATGGACCCGTCCTTCATCTTCACAAACAAGACCGGAGCACCCCACGGAGACACACTTTGGCGAATGAAGCCCAAGTCCAACAACTCTTGCAATTGAGCCTTTAACTCCCGAAGTTCGGCCGGCACCATCCTATAGAGTGGAATGGAGATCGGTGCTGCCCCGGGCTGTAATTCAATGCAGAATTCGATTTCTCTTCTAGGCAACAATCCTACTCCACGAAAGGTGAATTGCGGCAACCCGGGCTTACTGAACGTGATAGTCTTAGCCCTATAATTAATTAACGCAAAGTGCTTCGCCAGCCAATCCATACCGAGGATGACATCAATTTCAAGCATAGGCAGAAGTGGCAATTTTGCCTTCAACACATGACCACATATTAGCACTTCGCAGTCATGGAAGATTGACTTTGCTATTAATGAGTCGCTCGTAGGCGTTGACACCACATACGGCACAACAAGCAAATAAGGTGTCATAGGCAATCCGGCAGCAAATTTGGCAGATACAAACGAGTGTGTGGCACCCGGATCGAGCATAACATAAGCAGCAGAAGAACTAACTAAAACAGTACCTGTCACCACTGCCTTTGATGCCTCTGCCCCATCGCGGTTCATGGCGAAAGCCCTGGCCAACGGTCTCTCTGAAAGACTAGCCTACGGTCTCCTACTCTATGTTTGCCCCCACTGAGCCACAGACCCTGCATACCCCAAAGACATAGGCGCCTTTCCTTTTGACTGCTCAGATCTCTAGCCAACTTTGTCTTGACAGTCCTTCTTAAAGTGCCCGACCTGACCGCATTTAAAATAGGCATCCGAGTGGACAAAACAAGCCCCCCCAGTGCCTCCAGTTACAGCGGCCACACTGCGGCATATCTGACTTCTGAGAAGCACCCCCTGACCCTGCCGGCCTCACTGTCCCAGATCCTGAGCCCCCATGGCCCCGACTACCACCCTACTCTCTGCTCTACTGGTGATCTGCGGTAGCTACTATCCCCTCAGAGTAACCCGATCGGCCTCCAGATCTCTGCGGCCGAAATTTCTTCTAGGCCAGCTCGTCGTTCCTCTCAAACGGCATCAAAGCTTCCTTCCAAGGGCTTCATCCACCACATGGGCAAGAGTGGAATCCTCGGTGCAGTGGATGAGCCTGCCAATCTGAGGCCTCAAGCCCCCAATGAACCTCTTGACCCTAGCAATCTCAAATGCCACTAGGGTCGGATGATATTTAGAAAGCCGGCTAAATTCCATCTCATACTCTGACACTGACATACCACCAGACTGGTGTAGCTTATCGCGAACACTCATTGGCAAATACAGTTCTACCACAGCCGCCTTAAACTCTTCCCAGGTGGGAGGCAGCGTGCCTGCTGCCCTGCGAGCCCTCCAAGTGTGCAACTAGACCTTTGACGGTCCCCTCATCTGTAGCCTGACCATACGAGCCGTTGCTTTCGATGAGCACCCTAGTTCCATGCACAGTTCGTAGCAGTCCCGTAGAAACTCAGTGACTTCCACCTACCGGTCTGCTCCGGTGAATTTTGGCGGCTTCAACATCATGAAGTTTGCATAAGATGGGGCTCCTAGAACCCTGATCACCGGTGCTACTATCTCGGCTACCTCTGGTACTACCGAAACCATAGGTACAGGCTGCGGCGGCGGCTGCTGCTGCTGCATCTGATGTCTCAACTCCTGCTCTCTGAGGAGCGCCTCAGTTAACTGAGCCACCTGAACTTGCAGTCGAGCAACCGCAGAGTTTTGTCCCTGTTCTTCGGACTGCTCTCTTTCCCTGCCCCGGCCCTGGCCTCGGCCCCAGTGCTCTGCTGAATTACACCCACTGCCGCTCAGTGCGGCATTGTGAGTCTCCATTACACCATCATAGAGAAAAAAAAGAAACAATTCTCTCGTTAACATAAACAATTCATTCAACTATAATTTAAATTACTAACTGCATGGTGCGCTGAGTGCAATCATGGTTGCCAAATCTCGTAGCACACCTATACCGTATGTCGACACGCTATCATATGTCTCATACGTTACCCAACTCCTAGTCATTGTCAAGACCTAACCAAAAGCTCTGATACCAACTTTGTCACGCCCCAACTCAGGGTCGCGTGACCGGCTAGGGTCTATGTCCTACCCTGAAGCCTATCACATACATTGAATAACAAGATACTGATAATACACGCTATCCCAAAAATATGCAAATAAAAACAACGATGCAACTTTTATTTAATTTTTAAAAAATATTCAACAATTTTAAAAGAGCTGCAAAACAAACCAACTATAAAATCAACCAACTCGAGTTAAAGTCAAATACATATTTTTCAAATTAACATCTCTTAGTGTATATAAAGAAAAACAATCCTAGACACCATGACTACGACTACTGGACGCTGCTACGAGATCTACGCCACTGGCTGCACTTCAGCTGCACCATAACTCCAAGCCTTACCTCACTAGTCGAGCTCTGCAAAAACAAGCGAGATAAATCTTGACTCCACATGGGACTCAGTGAGCGGTCCTTCTGAACCTCCACATAAATCCCCAATAATAACATGCATATAAGTTAGCAATTTATAATTATAGGGATCCAATCTAGTCATGATATAACGATCGGCTCAAAGGCCAACTTGTATAAACCATGCACCCGGCCAAAAATGACCCTACACCACAAGATAATAATCTGGCCGCACGACCCACATATCATATAAGGAAGGTCAAACAATCATCGGGCCATCGACTAGGATGGTCAACTAGTCTCAGGAACCCACCGGATTAGGGATAGCTAGTCCCACCCAACTCGGGTCTATCGTCAGCATGGCCCACTAATAGAATCTCAAGACCCTCTACCACCCGGGTCAAACACCTAGCAGGCTCACTGGTGCAATCTCAAGACCCAAATCACCCACCAAGTCAAGCATTAGTCGTTCCGACCATTCATGCTTCTCAGTCGACCATCGCAAGCATAGTACACATACAAAGTGTTCTAAAGTTTTCTTATTTCAAAACACCGGGCATTCACCCGTACTCAGCCCCGTTATTTCGAGCCCTACCAGTCGCACACTATTGCTCGCTGGTTGTTCCCTAGGTGTGAAACCTAGCTTGTCTAGATTCAAGTTTCTCTGAATAATTAAGCACCCTAGAATTTCCTTATAGTCATCTAGCATCAATCGCCAGATTTCTTTAGTGTAAATTACAAGTCGTGAGTGTAGAAATGTCTGAATACAATTATGTCACAGCACATAAATTATAAGGGAATCATTCTACAACTACTACCATAATTATCCACATGATTTCTACCACAACATGATTAAATTCTGCATTTAATAAGAAATTCCAGCAAGGTAAGCAATTATCTCACAAGGTAACAATTGAGCATATATATTGTAAATAAATGAAACATTCTCATGATTCACATGTCATACTAAGATCCTATCCATGTATGTACTACCAAGAACATTTCCTTATAATATACTAATCTCAATCCATCACTACCAAAGTTTCATATACTATGTGAGTAATCTACAACATAAAAAATAAGATTTAGCACCCTCTATGTAAGCATAAAACATAACAAGCCCTTTTCTCCCCCTAATACCCACTCGGTCGAGCCTACCCAAGGCTATTCATGCTCAGCCGAGAGCGAGCAGGGTAGGGAAGTAAGGTTTCGGCCATGGTTGACAAGAATCAAGTCGTCTATCGCGAGAGAAACTCAATCCGAGGGCTTCCGACCACTCTAGGAAATTGGGGGAAATTCGGCATGACCTTCCTCCTTTTCCCTTCATGTGGCCGGCCCTAATCATCGAGAAAAATGACATGAAAACTTCATGCAAATAGCATAAATAACATTTGAATTAAATCTTGGAAGAACATCGGTGAATCGACGGAATTTACTCGAGAAAACGGAGAAAACCCTTAAACCTTGGGTCGGCTACCCGCCTACCCTAAATAACAAGGTTCGGTCCACTCACCTTGATCAAGGAAGAAGAATGGACGAGCGACGGTGATCTCGCTTTTTCTGACGGCCGCTTGAATCCGGCGCCGTCTCCCGACTTCCCCTTCCTTCCTCCCCTTTCTCGGGCTGCGTGCGGCTCCAATGATGAGCCACACGGCTGGGGATGAGGGATTATTCCCTCATCTTCACTTAGCCATTATGCCCCTCCTCTTCACTTAGTCCCTACTCAGCTCAATCCGAGCCCCGATTCAGTCCACATACACGATTTTGAACCCGACTCTACTACGACATCTTATGTTTAAGAAGGAACATTTAACAAATAAAATTTCATAAGGCTTAAATTATACCTTCTACTCGCGACGATTCCGGGACTCGACCCGACTAACTCCCGATCTGGTACGCTGCACCAAAAATAAATTTTTATATTAGGAAACCTCGGGTCTTACAAGTGCTCAACTTGTGAACTCAAAAATTTGTTTTCCTTTTCTAACACATCATTTGCATCTTGTAAATCATTTTTTGCCTTTTCTAAAACGAGTTTTTCATCCTTAAGAGTTTCTACTTCCTTTTTCAAAGCATTGCATGAAACAAGTAGTTCCTCATTTTCCGCTTCTAAAGACTTATTTTCCTTTCTAAGTTCTTTAAACCTCTTTCTAATAGCATTGAACTCACCATACATTTGTTCAAACTCATGCTCTAATTCTTCTTGAGTAAATTTAAATTCATCAAATGTAAAGGTTACCCTCATCATCATTTGCCATGAGGCAATGGTTGTCTCTTTCATCCTTGGAGTCTTCCTCGCTTGATGAAGATTCACTTTCATCCCAAAAAGCCATCAATGCCTTCTTCTTCTTCTTCTTCTTGAGATTGTCCTTCTTTGTGGATGAGGTGGGCGTGAGCTTCAATTGTGGGCAATCCTTCCTCAAGTGCCCCGGTTTGTTGCAATTGAAACAAATGTACCTTTTGCCACCCTTTATGAACCTCATGAGCCGTTTTGCAAGCAAGGCCATCTCCTCATAGTCATCAAGCTCCTTTTCAGATGAAGAAATGTCATCATTCCTATGTAATGCTTTTAAGGCAATACTCTTTCCTTTGGGGGCATCTTCCTCCTTGTGTGCCCTCATATGGATCTCATGTGTCATGAGGGATCCAATGAGTTCGGTGAGCTTCATGGTACCAAGATCCTTAGCTTCCATGATAGCTATCACCTTTTGCTCCCAAGCTTTGGGAAGTGACCAAAGTAGTTTTCTCACCTTTTTTTCTTCCCTAATATCTCTTCCAAGATTGCATAAGCGATTAGTAATGTTTTGGAATCTAGCATACATTTCATCAATAGTCTCATGAGATAGCATTTTAAACAATTCATAATCATGCATGAGAAGATTGATTTTTGACTCCTTTACTTGAGAGGTCCCTTCATGAGTAGTTTCAAGAACTTGCCAAATTTCAAATGCGGATTTACATGTAGAAATTCTATTAAACTTATTAATTGATAATCTAAAATGTAATGTATTCATGGCTTTCGCATTGGAATTAAAGAATTTAACTTCTCTTGGGTCCAATCATCCATGTTCTTGGTTGGTTGCTTATAATCATTTTGAATCATCCTCCAAACCACTAGACCTTGTGAATGAAGGAAAATATTCATTGTAATTTGGGTAATTACCTGAATATATCCTGAACTATGGACATTGTCTCAAATCTATCCTGAACTTTGACTTCTCCAAATTGCATCCTCAACTATCACATTTGTATCAATTGCATCCCTCCGTCAAAATTCCGTCAGCTATTCTGTTAACCAGGCCACGTGGCATGTACATGTGTATTAAAAAACTATTTTTTTTGAAACCGAATAATTTTTTTTTTTCAAAACCTTTTCTGATGTCCACGTGTGCTGCACACGTGGATTAAAAAATTATAAAAAATATTTTTAAGTGTTCTGACTTGTCCACATGTGAAGCACACGTGGACTATCTTTTTGCCCTAAATTAAACCCCGACTACCCCACATGTTCCCCAACATCAACTTCCTTGTCTGCCTCATCTGCTGCTCGAAGCTTCGGCAATCGGTGATAATAACAGTTCTCCGGCAACTGATCTATCTCCGGCGACTGATTTGGCTCCAGCGATGAGGAATCCCCGACTACAACAGTCGACCGCTGCTCGCAGAATTGCAGCTCGGTGAAAACAACCCCTATATCATTCTACTCGACGTCTCAGGACCATCCTTCCTCCCAAGTGTGACCAATCGACTGCGAAAAAGCCTATAAGTTCAAATTATGTTGTTTTTGTGTGTGTTTGATTCGCATTTATGTTTTGTACCAATATTAGGGTTTATTTGAATCGGCGGTCAGGGCTTTGAGATTTCCTTTGAGATTTTTTGTTTTCGAGTGTTTACTGTTATATTAATTGTTAATCTATATTCAAATCTTACTGTTTGCAGCTATGATTTAGTGTTTACTGCTATGATTTATAGAAATCATAATTTGGATGTTAGCAGCGGTAAAAGAGCTATTTTTGATGTAATCTGGTTTATGTTCATGTAATCTGGTTTACTACTATAAAAGAACTACTGTTATTCATACTGTTAGTATACTACTTCATAGCAATGCTACTATTATTCTTAAGTTTGAATAGTTAGTATCCTACTGTTATTCTTAAGTGTTGAATAGTTCGTATCCTATTGTTATTCTTAAGTGTTGATTTTATTCTTAAGTATGAGTTGTGTAAGCATTAGGTTGCTTTGGATAGTAGCAATACTTCTTCAGATAGCATTTATTATACTAGAAGCACAATACCTTGCACACCAATGGAAATGCAGAAGGGCAAGCACATGAGCAACCAACCATCTAGTTCTGGTTCTAGCAGCACTAGTTCAAATCAATATCAGTTTGTTCGATTGGAAAGATCAACACAAACGAAGATGATAAATAGTAGTTCTAATCACTTTGTGCAAATGGGGAAGTCAGTTTATACAATGGCATATGCTCCAGAAGAAGAACAAATTCAACCAATTGCATATCCAGATGCATCTTCATCTTGGAGTGATTGGAATGAAGCAAGTACAAGTCAAGCAAAACCACAATCATCTTCTCTTTTCTACAAGAATACATTGTGTTTTAATAAATACATTGGAACCAAAATTTAATACTTCAATACAACACTTAATACACTACGACACAATTGACCTACAGAGACACAAAATTAGAGACAAAATATATTTTTATTTTTGAATCTTCACATTTAGAGACTAATAGACACAAAATTTGCTCCTAATTAGCCTCTAAAGATCTATAGAAAACACAACAATAGAGTCACTTAATTTATTTGACTCTAAGCTATATAAACACATGCAACAGAGTCACTTAATTGATCTGACTCTAAAGCTATTTTTAGAGGCTAATTATGGACAAATTTTATGTCTATTAGTCTCTAAATGTGAAGATTTTGAAACAAAAATCTAATTTGTCTCTAATTATGTGCCTCTATAGGTCGGTTGTGTTGTAGTGACACTTACCTTCCAATGGGCACATATCCGAAAGCGTCTCCCAGGATTTTTCCTAGTTTTTAAAATTAAGATCCGAGCTTCAATTGAGTGATAGCACATAGGTCTGTTTAAAATCGAGGAAACTGATGCTTCCTCTATCTCATTGTTTGTTGATGTCATTGCTTCCAATTAAAATCTAGACAGTAATGAGCTAAATTAACAGTGAGCTCCTTATAATGATAATATAGAGTTAGTTCCTTACAATGATAATTAACGGTGATAAATTACAATGAGCTAAATGAAAGAATCTTATCAGGTGAACCAAACCAAGCCGTCATGGATAGAAGACCAGCTCACCTAAACAAGCCGACGGCGACTTAGGGATTTGAGGTGATGCTTTGTCGATGAATAAGAGCTCGGGGGAGCTGGTTTGTCGAGGATTTTGCGCTTGGGGGAGCTGCTTCTCGAGGATTTGGCGTTGTGGGGAGTTGCTCAACTTAGGGATTCTTCGTCGACGATGCTGTCAAGATGAGGTTAGGGCAAGAGTCGGGTCCAAGTTTAATTTAGGGGAAAAAGACAGTCTACGTGTGCTTCCCACGTAGACAAATCAAAACACTTTTTTTAAAAAATATTTTTATTTTTATTTTTATTTTTACTTTTTATCATTTTTAAATTCATGTGTCCAGCACACGGACATTAGAAAAGGTTTTGAAAACAAATAATTTTTTATTCGATTTTGAAAACAAATAATTTTTTATTTGATTTTGAAAAAAAATAGTTTTTTAATACATGTGTACATGCCGCGTGGTAGGGTTAACGGGGTAGCTGGCGGAAGACGGAGGGATACAATTGATACAAATGTGATAGTTGAGGATACAATTTGGAGAAGTCAAAGTTCAGGATAAATTTGAGACAAAGTCCATAGTTCAGGATATATTCAGATAATTACCCTTCTAATTTTCCAATATGCATAGTTATTTCCATCAAACAAAGAAGATGCATGGGTAGAGGTCCCTTGAGCTAGTGTGTTTTTCGATAGCCATTCCAAGTGTAGGGTAGACGGTGAAATCTAGTCCTACTACCAAGCTCTGATACCACATGTAAACCAAATAACCACACTAGAAGGGGAGTGAATAGTGTGTAGACTAAATACGCTAAGTTCAATTCCGATTTTTTTTTCAAGTTGGCCTAAATATGAATTTTTGTTATTTTGAGTCATATGCTTTCAAGATGCAACTATAAATGAGTAATGATTAATACCAAACAATATTAAATAGATAAGCAATGCTAACATGTGAAATTTAGAGTGGTTCAGCCGCACCGCCTACTCCACTACTATGTCTCCTCACCAAGGATTTCTAACCTTAAATCTTTATAACTTGAATGTTTCCTAAAGAATACAAAGAAGACTTATCCCTCAACCTTAGAGGATGCCTCAACTACTATTCCAAAGCAAAACACTCAAAAATAAAGAAACCTAGGTGTAACACTACAGCACACTTAACAACTTGAAATGAGAAGCAAATAAGAAAGAAAATACAAGTAAATGAGCTATAAATTAAAACAAACTCAAATGAGCTATTCCAAGTTGCCTCCTAGTACTCCAAGACCTCAAGATGATGTAGAAATTCGGATTGAAGACTTGAAATAGAGTTTTGAAGACTTTCAGAATGAGAAGTTGAGGTTTGCACTTTGAATCACTCTTTAAGGCTCAAGAAAATATTTTGGTAGCTCAATGAAATAGCTGGGAGCCTTAGGAAGAAAGTTTTGGGTGTATTTATAGAGTTGGTATTGGAGTATGGAAGCAAATAGCCGTTCAAACTTTATCTAATTTGAAAAAGAGCCGTTTGGGAGCATTCTGGGAATTCTTGGCAGTTATTTTAAAAACTGGCTGGGGGCATTCTTGGACTTTTGGGTAATTTAGAGGTTTCCAAATTATTTTAAAAACTGGCTGGGGGCATTTTTGGAATTCTGAGTAAATAGCCTCTCTTTTTTAGGTTAACGATTTTCAAAAAAAAAATTAAAATATGTCTTTAATTTGTTTTTACCTAAGGAATAATTATTTGGACTTTTGATGGCAAGAAAATATTTAAATTATGTAGCCCTTTAAGAAGCCACCTATACTTAGAAATTTTCAAGACCGTTTTCTAATTTTTCTAATTTTTAAGTTTTCGGGATTTGGATTTTGATATTTTTGGTTATGAACTCAATGAGGACATCAAACTAAGGCTTATGAGTATTTACAATAAAAGAAACTGAGTCCTAAACTAATTTTGACATGTTCGACACCGAAGCCTCTGATTCTTGATTTTTCATGATTTTTGCAACGAGCTTCGAATGCGTATCGTATGTCCAACTTGAGACCAAACCTTGATGAAACTATTAAAATCATGTTTATTATCATCAAAACTAAGAGTGTTTCCAAGGTTGAACCCTTGGGCTAACACTCGTCTCGAGACCCTCTATCATCTTAGCATGCTAAAACACAAAAGTATAATAAATAAAATTTTCCTACTTTTTTTTCTACATAATTTGCTTACCCGGATTCAATCCCGAAGCTCTACACCAATCCGCGCCAACTCAATCCCACGGTCCCCTACTTAAGGATAAAATATTATTATTAGAATTTTGGGCATTACATCTTTTATTTTGGTTCTTAGTTTGCTTCTAGTAGCAGTTGCAATAGCAATTGCAACTTCCTATTCAACTGCCCTCAACAGAAGATCCCTTAGAGACATATACTGTCAGTCATCATATCTGCAGGAAACAAAAGGTTGTCATTTGCGCTGCATCCTTATCCTGAAATCCATAGATTGTAGGAGCAGATGAAACTATTCTCACACAGTTTAAACGGTCTTCAACAAGCAGAACTCCTCATAGATGTGATTGAGCATTTTAGACTCAGAGCAACCTATAATACTTTTGCCAAATATAGCCAACATACAAAAGCCAACACTAACAATTTCCCTATTTGGCTTATTTGGCCAAATCTAAACTGTTAGAGTCAACTTCAGCAAAATAGATAACAACGGAGTAGAACAAAATAACTGTCAAAATATAAACTAATAGTTAAGACAATATTCAGTCACAGACATAGTTGGTGAAATGACGTACACTGGAGGGGGGTAAATAGTGTGTTTACTAATCTTTTTGCCTAAATCCGGTTTTAATTGTTTCTTTGGTTACTTAGGCAAATTACAAATTGAGTAGCAAGTGAAATCAAAGTAAATACGATAATGAAGTAAATACAAGTAGAAGCAATGCAAACATAATTATTTATAGTGGTTCGCCACAATGCCTACTCCACTACCTAAGCACCCCGCTTAGGATTTCCAAACTAAACTTTACTAGATTAATCGTTTCCTTTACAACGAGGACGGTTTCACCGAAGAGCCTCCGTTCTCACACCAAAGGCACTTCCACATCCGAAAGTCTCCACCTTCCTACCGAGAGCACTCTCCCACCTCAAACCTAAAGGACAATAATACTAATCCTAGTAAACTAAGTTTACACCGGTGGATTTAAACCTCAAACACCAAGGCTACCACCCAATTTTCAAGACCTACACTCTACGTCTAACACAAACTCAAATACAATGAAATAAACAATAAAATAGAATAACTAATGGAGCAATAAATCAAACAACAAATACTTATCTCCAAAAGAAACTTCCTAGTCCTCTTGATGCCTTGAGAAGATGAATCTTGAAGGTTCAAAGACTAGATCAAGGTTTTATCATATAGAAACTAGGGTTTGCAAAGAGATGACTCAAGAAAATCTTTAGAGATGATCAAAGATGGCTCAATGGAAGCTTAGATGCATCAACAACAACTTAGAAATGAGTTTGGGATGGGTATTTATAACCCCGAAACACTCAAGGCTCGTCAACGGGCATATTTTTGCCCGTTGCCGACGCTTGGTCGCTTGCCGGTCAATCATCGGTCGACCGACCAAGTGATCGAAGGCATTCTGCCCATTTTGGGCATCGGTCGATCGACCGACTAGTCGATCAAAATGCCTTCTGCCCATTTTCATCTTCTACCGATCGATCAGTCAATCGATCAAACCTGGACAGGCTGCTTGGTTTGGCTGATTTGTCTACTTGTTTGTTCATTTATGGGTTCCGTCTTCGCTAAGTCTACTTATATAACATTTAACAATTTTAAGACATAAATGTTATATAAGGATTACCTCAATAAAAATATCTAAAAAATCAAAATCTAACTTTTGGGGTCTAGTACAAATTTTCTAAAAACAAAAATTTTATAATCTCCCGAGTCAAATATGGGTAGGCTAAAGGCTTCCAAAAAATCCTTAAAAATATCTCATTATCTGGTTTTTACCTAAGGCACAATTACCAAGACTTTTGGTGCTAATAAAATGTCTAGGTTATATAGCCCTCATGATTTTCAGGACCGTTTTTGATTTTCCGATTTTTTATGATTTGTGATTTGGGTTTGGTTTTGGGGTTCTTATGCATCACCATGAGGATTTACAACACATGCTAGACACCATAGACCTAAACTCTAACTTCCCGAAGAATCCCGAGCGTCGACAAGCGTCCTTGTCAATTTCTCTAATTTTTCTGATCGGGGACGTCGAGCGCTAACCAACTTAGAACCTAAAAATATTTATTCATGAATACATTAGTTCCATGTTTGTTATCATCAAAACCGAGATTAAGACCAAGGTTGAAAACCTTAGGCAAACAGACACAACAACCATCCTTGGGTCATAAACACCATCACAGTTAGAGCAAAAGAATTACAACCAATCAACATCAGACATACAACCAGAATCAGTCAATCAAGATAAAGTGTCACTTGAAGAAGTTTAAGGAACCATTCACCATAGAAGGCCAGTTGCAACCATCAAATTCACTCAGAGTTGAACCTCCCTATGATCTCCCCCTTCTTGGTCGAATAAGCCAAAGGAGAAGAAAAAGATCACAGTCACTCAGAGTTGTCAAAACTAGATGAAACAGATATCCTTCCAGAAGTCAGAGATGTAGGACCTGCAGAACCAGCTGTGAAATATTCAATAATCTTCTTCTCAATAGATATTACCTGCGAGTCGAGCTGAGCCAAGGACACCTGTGTATTAAACATGTCATCACAAATAGATCTTTCAGCTGTAGATGAAGCAGCCGGATTAAGGTCCATAGCTTTATATACAAGATGTGTATTTTCAACAACAACAAGAACATTATCATTATTTTTTACTGTTTCAAGACTAGCATCAGTTTTAACTACTTCAGATACAGTCCCCATTGGGACTGTCTTAGTCGTAAGAAATGGAGAAGACAAAGGAGGACCGGTCTTCACTGAAATTGAGTCAAACTCTTCATCAGCAACAGTAAAATTAGTGTCAAAATCTACTATTTTAGAATAATGCAACAGTAATATTAGTATCAAAATCTACTATTTTAGAAGAATCATCATGAGAAATAGAGCCTGATGGAATGTTGACATCATCTTTACCTTCCCCCTTAGAAGATAATTTCTCCCCCTCAGGAACATAAACTCTAGATAGGGATTTGGGGGGTTTAGATGACCTCTACCATTTCTTCTGAGAGGAAGGTCAGCAGGACTTCTCCCCGATTTCTTTCTCAGATTGTGACCTTGAGAAGTAGGAGGTGGGGAGATTTTTTCAGGTGGAGGTACAGGAGTAGGTGTTTCAAACTTCTCAGGTGGATTTGAAGGCGCCATTTTCTTTTCCAAAGAAGCATACATCTTCTTCATGAAACCTTTCTTGCTAATTTCTCTACCCATCTTTGAATCTTCTGTTTAATAGACGAGTAGTTAAGACGACACTTTGATGAGCAAAAATGTTGGTTACCACTTTAGAAAATGAGCCGAGTTGCGACGCCAAGAGGTCTTAATTAGGATATAATTCCCATAAATTGGGTCATATGTGCGGGTCCTCATAAAAGGATAGCAATAACTTTTTTATCCTCTCACCGAATATTGAGGGAATCTTCATAAAATTTTACCTTCAATGAGCAATAAGAGGAGAAGAAAACGTATAAAACGCCTGCTGAGAATTGAGGAAAAAAATTGAGGGAACCCTTCAATGAACAAGATAAGTGGAAAAATAATTAGAATTAAAAGACTTTTTAATATTTCCATCGCCCAAAAATAAGTGTCATACGACACAAATTCCTATAGAGCATTAACTGCTCGAATTTTTCTCCATTCAAGGCCTTTATGAAGATAACTGCAACTTGTCTATCTGTAGGAATGTATTCCAGTTGCAACTTCTTTCTTCCGACTAGCTCTCTCATGTAATGAAAACGAATATCAATGTGTTTAGTGCAAGAATGCATAACAGAGTTTTTTGAGATATTTATAGCACTGGTATTATCACAATATAGAATCATTTCTTCCTGTTTGAAACCATAATCAAGCAACATATTCCTCATCCAAATCAGTTGTGTGTTGCAACTGTCTGCTGCCAAGTATTTTGCTTCTGCTAAAGAAAGAGAAATAGAATTTTACTTTTTACTTAACCGGGCCACTAGATTTGATCCAATATAGAAGCAACCATCTGAAGTATTCTTTTTGTCATCAATATTGCCAGCCCAGTCTGCATTTGTAAATCCTACTAGATAGGGGTTAGAATCAATAGAATACCAAAGACCAAAATCCAAAGTACCTTTAACATATTTGAGAATCCTTTTAAGTGCCTAAAGATAAGACTCCTTTGGATTGGCTTGATATTTGGCACACTATACAATACTGAAACATAAGTCAGGTCTGCTAGTAGTCAAATACAATTGACTGGCAATCATACTTCTGTAGAGATTAGGATCAACGCTCTTGCCTTCATCATCTTTGCTCAGTTTTTCATGAGTAGAGATAGGAGTTCTAACTGTCTTGGAACTGTCTAGTCCAAACTTGTGAATAAGATTTCTTGCATACTTACTCTGAGAGATAAATATACCATCTTTAGATTGCTTTACTCGAAGGCTGAGAAAATAACTCATTTCCCCAATCATGCTCATCTCAAACTCAGATTTCATGTCATCCACAAATTGTTTAACATAAATTTCAGACGTTGAACCAAAAACTATATCATCAACATAAATTTGAACAATTAATAGTTGAGACTCTTTTCTTTTGATGAACAAGGTCTGATTTGTACTTCCACTTTTGTAGCCTTTCAAAAGCAGTAACTAGGTGAGTCTGTGATACCAAGCTCTAGGAGCCTGCTTAAGCCCATATATATAAAACTTTCTTCAATCTGTACACATGGTCGATCAGGATAATCAAGATCTTCAAAGTCTTTAGGTTATTCAAATAGACTTCTTCGTTGAGAAATCCATTAAGGAATTGAAGGCAATTTTAACGTTCATCTGAAATAGTTTGAACTTCATACAGCAGGATAAGGCTAGAAGTAACTTGGTGGATTCCAATCTTCCAACTGGTGCAAAGGTTTCATCATAGTCCAGACCTTCAATTTGGTTAAAGCCTTGAGCAACAAGACGGGTTTTATTTATTGTAATGTTTCCAGCTTCATCTGTCTTGTTCTTAAACACTCATTTAGTTCCAACAACATTGACACTTTCTGGTCTTGAGACAAGTTCTCAAACATCATTTTGGATGAACCGTTGCAACTCTTCTTGCATAGAAGAAATTCAAAATCCATCCTTCATTGCTTCTTTGATATTGTTAGGTTCAACAGTGGAAGTGTAGCAAGAGTACTTAATCGTATCCTAGTGACTTTTCTTGGATTGATTTTTGGTCCTAACTCCATCATGTACATCTCTGATTACATTTTGTAGAGGATTATTCTTGAGTGTTCTTGCATATTTTTCAGCTCTGGAGTCATCCCTTTCATCTTCCTATTCAGTGTCAGTCTCATGGTCAATTGAATTAGCAATTTCAATTGACTGTTCATCGGCATTGGAGGAATTCTGGGCAGTCTTATCAACATTTGAAACTTCCTTCTCATCAGCCAGCGGGGTCTGGCGAATTTGAAAGTCATCAACCTTCACGTTTTGTGATTCCATCACAATTTGAGTGTGTTTGTTATAGAGTCGGTATGCCTTGCTATTTTTGGAATAGCCAAGTAATATGGCTTCGTCACTTTTGCTTTACATTTTTCCAAGTTATTCCCTATCATTTAGAACATAGCACCTGCTACCAAAAACATGAAAATATATAAGGTTAGGTTTTTTACCCTTCCATAATTCATAAGGAGTTTTAGTAGATCTTGGTCTGAGATAAGCTCGATCTATGATGTAGCAAGCTATGTTGATGGCTTCGGCTCAAAATCTTTCAAAAATTTGCTTAGAATTAAGCATAACACGAGCTATCTCCTGGATACTACGGTTCTTCCTTTCAAATACACCATTATATTGAGGAGTCTCTAGAGCAGAAAATTCATGCAATATACCATTTTCATCACAAAATTCAGAGAAATAAATGTTCTCAAATTCTCTTCCATGATAACTCCTTATTCTGATCAACTTCAGAATAGAGAGTTCTTGCTCATTCTGAAGACTCAAACATAGAGATTTAAAAATGCTAAAAGTATTAGACTTTTCTTTTAGGAATTTTATCCAAGTAAATGAGAGAAATCATCTACACATATAAGGATATATTTTTTACCACCAATACTTTCAACCTGCATGGAACCGACAAGATCCAAGTGAAGAAGCTCAAGAGGTTTAGATGTAGCTACCAGTTGAGACTGCTGATGAGATTGCCTAGTTTGCTTTCATTCTTGACAAGACCACAAACTACTTCAGGTTCTTGTAAGAGTTTAGAATGTCTCTGACTACTTCAGCATTTACAAGTTTTTTCAAATCTTTGTAATTAACATGACCTAACCGTCGATGTCACAGATTAATGTCAGAAGAAACATCCAAAAGACAAATAGAGGAGTAGGCAATTTTGTAACAATTGTCTCTAGATCTATTCCCTTCAAGAATATATTCATCATCCTTATCAAAAACCTTGCAACTATTTTTAGTAAATTAAACATTTAAATTTTAATCACACAAATTGGCTTCTACCAGCAGGATATTTTCCAAATTAGGAATTCCTGAAACATTGAGAGTTCCAACTCCTATGACATTTCCATGTCCTCCATCTCCAAAAGTAACAATTGCACCTCCATGTTCCTGAATATCTTTCAGATTTTCTAGTCTCCCTGTCATATGTTGAGAACACCCACTGTCGAAATACCAAGATCCAAGAGAAGAAACAGTCTTTGACATAAAAGCAACATGGTAGTTAAGATCGGTCTTTCTTACCCAGATTTGTTCAACTTTTTGCCTTGGGGAATTTACATGGTTCTTTCTCATCGGTTTGTTTGAGAGTTTGAAGCAATTTGCTATAATGTGTCCTTTGCACCTGCAATAGTAGCATATGGGCACCTTGTTCCCCTTCCTTATAGTATGTTGTTGACGACTTGAAGAGCCTCTATGAAAGTTACTCAGTTGAGTAGGCAGTTGAGACTGGGGTTTCAACTGCATGAACTAGTGTATCCTAGTCCCTTATGATTAGAAGGACATTTTCCTGCACTCAAAATTTTGTTAAGAGTACCAGTAGAATTTGTCATTCTAACTTCTTTCTTTACCTTTTAAAGTTCAAAAATCAACTTAGATTCTTTGTCTTCTTTTTCAATAATTTGCCTTTGAAAAGTTTGAACTTTTTCTTTAAGAATCTTCTTTTCTTCAATTAAAAGCTTGTTCTGATTGTTGAGAGACTTGCTGAGTTTTGCCACTTCAACCCATATGTCAAACATCTCCTAATAAGCTTCCTCAAGACTATCAGCATATTGAACCTTGCATTTATCATCATCTGTATCTGAGTTGTCGGGAGTTTTAACTGTGTCAACAATATGAGCTGTGAAGACTCTAAAATTAATTGCCTTGTTCAGATTCTTCTGGATCAACTTCTTCTTCATCATCACTCTAGGTAACAATAAAGAACTTTTTGAGCCTTTTTTGTAGGTTTGGACATTCTAATCTGACATGTCTAAATCCTTCACATTCAAAACATTGAACACCTTTGGACTTCTATTTGGGATCATCTTTTTGTCCTAATGGCTGACTTCTTTTATTTTCTCCAGCATAAAAGTTTGATTTTAAACTAGCAGACCTAAGCGGTTGAAATTGTTGTTTGAACTGCAAATTCGATTGAAAGTTCTGGTTTAGCTTATTCTTAGTTCTCGGAAATCTCTTAAAATTCTGTCATAAGAGCCAATAAAGCTTCCATCTCATCTCCAGAATAATCTTTTGACTTGATCTCATCCTCAGTAGCACTGAAGGCAAGATTCTTCTTCTTTTCTTTGTGAGAATATTTTTCAGATAATTCCAACTCATAAGTTTCAAGTTTACCCATCAGAGTGTCAAGAGTAATAGTAGATGGGTCATGAACTTCACTTATGGCAACAACTTTCATGTCGAACTTGGTAGACATGGATTTCAGAACTTTCCTTACTACCTTTTCTTTAGAGAATGACTCTTCAAGATTGGTAGCATTGTTCATAAGATCTTTGATACGCCCATGGAAGTCTTGTATACTTTCATCTTCTCTTATCTTTAGATTCTCAAATCTGGTGTTGAAGATTTCAACTTTGGACTTCTGAAGCGTAAGGGATCCTTCATGATTCATTTCTAAAATTTCCCATGCCTGCATTGCCAAAGTACAAGTCGATATTAGTTTAAACTATGAAGGATCAACTCCACTGAAGATAGCATTAAGGGCTTTATTATCATTATTTGCTCCAACAATTTCGGCTTAAGTATATTGGCTTTTAGATTTGCGCTCAGTCCCATCAGGTGTTGTGGGAGAAGTGTAGCCAATCTCTATAGTGTCCCAGCAATGATCATCCAAGGACTTGATGAAAGCCCTCATCCTAGCCTTCCAATATGCATAGTTTGTTCTGATAAGTAATTACTACTAGAATATACCACATCAGCCACGGGAATCACCGACGGCCGCCTCGGCCATCAGAATAATTCATGGCATTTCGACGGCCGCAACGACCGTGGCTGATGTAAGCAAATCAGTCGCAGCTCACATACGGCCGCCTAGAGCCGTCTCTCATAGTTGATGGCGCGCACAGGGCGCAAAATAAAAAAAATTATTAGCCACGGCTTAGCGGGTGCGAGGGAGTCCTTGGTGATATGAATAAGTCATTAGCCACGGCTAGAAGCGGTCACCGCTTATTAATTAATGGCACAAAGCAGCGCGAAAATAAAACACTATTCATCGACGGCGTAGAGAGGGTGAATCGTTGGTGATATTAAAATTACGTATCCACGGTTTTCTGACGACTGGCGAGCCATCGGTGAAAATCCTTTTTATTTGCGTTCGCGCCCGACCCTTCCTCTTTCTTCCTCTGCTCCCGCCGCTGTCGCCTGTTGCCACCGCCGTCCGTGGCTGCCGGTTGTCATCCATCGCTGCGTGTTGCCGCCACCGCCAGTCGCCGCCAGTGTCCCTCTCCCTGCTGGTAAGCATCTCCTCCGATCCTCTCGATCCCCATCTCCCTCCATCTCCCCCTCTCCGTATCGGCATCTACACGTTGGTGCCATGATTTGGGGCCGATTACCATCGGCCCCAATTCAATGCAACAGTAGTCGGCCAGCATCTCGGCAGTGATGCTGGCTACTGTTGATGATTAGGGTTAAATTAACCCTTACCAATTACTTGATTAGGGTTTAATTAAACCCTAATCAAATTGTGATTAGGGTAATAACGATTTGATTCGGGTTTAATTAAACCCTATTATTTCTTTTTATTTTTTATTATTAATTATTAGAAATTAATTGTTAATTAGGTATTAATTAGTTTGGTTAATGTTAATTACTTTGGTTAATGTTAATTAATGGTTAATGTTTATTAGGGTTTAATTATTTTTAGGTTATTTAATGAAATTAGTTTAATATTAATTAATTAGTATTCATGGAATCGTCCACTAAGGACTCGCGCCGGAATCGTCCAATGTGGACTCGCGGCCAAATCATCCACGGTGGACTCAGCCCAAATCGTCCACGGTGGACTCACGCCGGAATCATCCACAATGGATGGACTCGTGCCAAAATCTTCCACGTACTTTGGACTCACGCGTAATCGTCCACTGTGGACTCGCACCGGCGCATCCACAAATTTAGAAAAAAAAAATCAAGATGACTTGACATGTTTCACGTACGCATCAACGAGTCAAGTTTTAATTTTGCAAAACCTTAGATCTCTTCGGGGATTGTATGTTCGTGTAAACGAAGTAAATGATCTTTTATACGACGTACAACCCTTGAATTGTCCCTAATTGGATAATTTGGGAACATAGTTATTTATATTGTACTTAGTTTATTTCTTTTAGTCATTATTCATTTTTAAATTTTGGCTTGTATCTCTCTTGTTCTCCGATACGTGCCCAGATGATATGCGTATTCGGAGAACTGTAAGGAGATGCTGCCGAAATTTAGAATGAAGTTAATGACTAAAAGAAATTCTAAGTGTAATATAAATAATATGAATCCCGAATGGAATAGGACCATCCCACCTAAAGACATTACCTAAAGATATTGCCAACTTTTTGACATAACATGTCGGGCAATGATAATGACGATGAGGGAGAATAAGAAGAATTTCAAGATTCTGATATAGAAGAACAAGAAGAAGAGTATTACATGGATGATGATAATGACGATGACGAATAATTATAAATGTGAAGTATATATTCAATTATTAAATATATCTATTAATCTATTATATATAATCTAATTATATTAAATTTTTACAGCTATGGTTCGAGATATCAATTCCCGAGGAGGCATTCCTCATAGGACTCCCCGACGATTACCACCCGCCCCACCTGTACCCACCATCCCCCTACCTCCGGCCACCATACCCCCACCTGATCCGTCCACCGTTCCCTCACCTGATCTGGCCACCATCTCCTCACCTCTGGCTACCATCCCTCTGCCACCCTCCGCAGATCCAGGACTGTCGTCTTCGAGACGTAGGCCACGAGGGCCTTACAGAATTCTCCCTCCGCCACCCGAGGGAGAACTGCATAGAATAGTTAGTGTGCACGGAAGACGGTAAGTATATGCATCAATTATTTATGTTAATTTATTTATAATTCAAAATATCATAATATGAATTTATATTTGGTGCAGATTTGAGCAGAAGGACGTCCCCCGCACGATAGTGGGGACGATCCAAAAGTTTATGCACGGGGCGTGGCCTATATGGTCTCATGTGCCCCGTGAGCGTATGGATTTATTGTGGCGAGAGTTCACGGTAAGTATATTTATTAAATTAATGTTAATGTTAAATATTCATCGGTAATAATATTTTTTTTGCAAGCTCATTATACATGGCCGGAGGACCAGACCACTTTTGTTGAGGTTGCATGGGAGCGTGTTGCCCGCGCCCGCTATAACGGGTTGCTTCAGTAGTCCCGTCAAATCGTGATGAGACGGCTGGGGGCCACACAGATAGGGCAGACTCGGGGACACGCTCCCGAGTGGATTCCTGGCCCTATGTGGGACCAGCTCGTTGAGCACGCGGTGGGACACGCCTGAGTGGCGAGAGGTCTCCCGGACTGCATTGAGAAACCGCATGTCCGGGGGGGGACGGCATGGGGGCGCGCCACACTGGTGGCTCCATCTCTTTTGTGGTTCATGTGTGTTGCATGGTATGTATAATTTAATTATTTTTAATTAAATTATATATTGTGTATAATGATACTAATGTATTTGTTAATTTTCTAATGTAAGATGCGTGTGGTGGAGGACGACACCGTCCAACGCCCGTCGATGATGGAGGTGTTTGAGCACACCCACCATTGTCAACGAGGAGCGGGGGACTACGTTGATAGCAAAGCCTCGATCATAATGGTAAGTATTTATATATGTCTATTTGATTTACACAATTTTTATTTATAATTTATATATATTTAAAATATAAACACATGTAGGAAACTTACACGAGGACTGCGATCGAGCGTGGAGGCACACCGGAGGAGTTCGACGCGGCAGCTTGGGTGGAGGCCGCAGGTGGCTGGGAGCACGGCCGTGTTTATGGCTTTGCAGACAGTGGCCAAGCTCGCGCCATGCTCGGGCCACTTGGGGCACCGACCCCTCCAGCTGCGGGTGAGCGGCCCTCGACATCCCAGACGCAGGACCAGAGTCGGATAGTGGCCTTGGAGTCAGAGCTCACCCAGCAGAGACAGGCGATGGAGGAGCAGAGGCTGGCGATGGAGGAGCATAGACGGACGAAGGAAGAGTTGAGACAGACGATGCAGAACATGCGGGTACTCCTCACTCAGATTGCATCTCACTCTGGCCTTCCACCGATGATGTCGCAGTCGTCGTCCTCCTCGACTCAGTCGATGCTCCCGACCCAGTCGCTGTTGACTCCACCGCCTCCACCGTAGTCATGAGATTTTGGTTTATTGTAAAACTTGTTTGCCTCCGGTTTAAGGCTTAGATTGATGATATTTGTGTAAAACTTGTATGTTTGGTTTCAAATGCATGTGTATGATGTTTTTCGGTTGTAATATATGATTGAAAATAAGTTGTAGTCTATATATCATTGTATACATAAATTTATAAAATTTTCATTTTTTTCAGTTACAGGATATGCCTTTAGCCACGGCTTACCCACGGTCGACCGTCACTAACCCACGGCTGAAAGATTATCGTAAATGGTTGATGGATTGGGCAGCACCAAATATCACAGTTGCTAATAGTATCACCGACGGCCCTGGGCCATGGCTGATGTGTTGATATCAGTGACAGTCGCCTACAGCCGTCACTGATGTGCTTAAATCAGCGACAGCACCCGCAGCTGTCGCTGATGATTACTTGTGACGGTCGAGAGACGCCATCATAACTTATCTAAGACTCCCACATCAGTGATGGCTTTTTGACACGATTGGTGCCGTCCGTGATAGTTATCACCGACGGTTTAGTCACGGCTTCAGCCGTCGGTGATGACGATAATTCTATTAGTTAAAGGAGAAACGTTGACAGAACTTCCCATAAGCATTCCTTCCGTCTTGAGCGTGAAAGAGAAGAGACACACCAAGGATCTTGTGCAGGTAAAGGTTAGCACAACCGCTCTGATACCAATTGACAATATAGGTCTTTAAGGGAACTTATGTTAAGGACAGTTGAATAGGAAGTCATAATTGCTATTGCAACTACTACTAGTAGCAAAGTCAGAACCAAAACAAAAATCACACGCTAATACAAAGGTTTGTTTACGCAATTCAGTGGCAAAGTTTGTCACCTAATCTGCGGGGCACTCACCAGACATATGCCCAATCCACTATCAACAAGTACAATAAGTCTTCAGGATTTCACACTCCGAAATCTGACTACCAGTACTACAGTGAATTGGAAATAACAAAAACATATTTGCTATTACAAGTACATACCAACTTGCCTCTCTATGACATCTCAGCCAAAGAGTTTTGTTCTCCACACAGTCCTTGTGTTGTAATGAGTTAATAGCCCAAATCCATCTTCACTTGATGATAAGAAAAGTAGATTGTTGTCATCTTGCACTCAGCATGCTCAACTCCTCAAATAACTGGCAGCACAGTATACGCACCCAGGAGTTGATAAATCAGATCTTTTCACCAGAATTTATATGTAGCTACTGATAGATCTAAATCAATGCTAACTTAACTATTGATCAATAATACCCGTAGTTTTAAAAACCAACGGTCATCGGTTCAAACCAAACAGTCAGCACTAAATCACCCTAACACCATGACCATAAAGATCAAAGGAGTAATGCCCGAAAATATTAAAGAGGACCTCTCCACTACTAAAAAAATAGACAAAAAATGTAATTAATGATGATCAGAAATATCAGAGATATCAAAGAGAATCATCATTAATAATGAAGACCAAAAGTCATCATATCTGTAGGAAATAAAATGTCGTCATTTGCGTTGAATCCTTATCCTGGAATCAATAGATTGCAGGATCAGTTGAAACTGCCCTCACACAGTTGAAATAGTCTTCAACAAGCAAAACTCCTCATAGATGTGACTGAGCATTTTAGATTGAGAGAAGCCTGAAATACTTTTGCCAAATATAACCAACACTAACATAGAATTTCAAGCACCCCGCTTTTGGTTCTCATCCGTCTCGACACTGAAGCGACGAAGAGTACCATTTGTCACAATTGTACGTATTACTCAATTGTCTAGAAATTGAACAATTCATTGAAATATTTGACATTGAGATAGTGCAAAAATACTCTATTTACAATGATCAAGAATTGGAGAGATTACGGAATCGTGATTTCCCTACTTGGCTTTGGGCTTACAGTAAAGATCACTATGTTGGCCTAAGATTTTCAATCTTGGTCTTCATCTCGATTTTGATAATAACAAACATGGAACTAATGATTTTATGGATAGTTATTTTCAGGTTCCAAGTCGGTTAGCGCTCGACCTCCGCAATCGGAAAATCAAAAGGACGTTGGTCAACGCACTCAGATTCGTTGAGAAGATAGGGTCTAGGTTTAGGGTGTCTAGATAAATTATAAAATCCTCATTGTGATGCAAAAACCCCTAAAGAACCAAACTCGTAATCTGAAACCTGAACCGAAGAAAGAAACCGGTTGAAACTCAATGTAGAGTACATGTACAATATGTAGAGTACTGGTACTCAACGGTTGGTCGATAGACCGATCGATCGAAATGAGCCCAAAAAGCACAATATTGATCGATCGGCCTATTTTGCATCGTTGAGTGGGGTTTCGATCGGACCAGTGATCGGATGGCGAAAATGGCTCTATTTTGCGTCGTTGAGTGGGGTTTCACTTCATGGCTCTATAAATATTGATGTCCTAGACTTCCTTTGACTCCCTTGATCACTTCTACACTCCATTGAGTCATCTTTGATCATTCCCAAGCTTTCATTGAGCCATTACTTGGGGAAACCCTAGCTTGATCTCAACTCCTTGATCTTGCCTTCAAGCTTTGATTGATTCATCATTGAGGAATCAAGAGGGACTAGGATTCGTCTTTGGAGCTAAGTATTTGTTGTAGTATTTATTTGCTCCATTGTTTCTGTATTTGATTATTTATTTACATTGTGTTTGAGCTTGTATAAACCTAGAGTGCTAGGTTGATTGAGTTGGTGGTTGCCTTGGTGTTAAGGCTTAAATCCACCGGTGTAAACATAGTTTACTAGGATTAGTGATTATTGTCCCTTAGGGTTGAGGTGGAAGAATGCTCTTGGTAAGAAGGCGGAGACTTTCGGGTGTGGGAGTGCCTTAGGTTGAGAGCGGAGACTCTTCGGGTAAAAAATCCTTTTTTTAAGGGAAACGATATAATCTAGTAAAGCTAAGTTTGGATATCCTAAGCGGGGTGCTTAGGTAGTGGAGTAGGCATTGGGGGCGAACCACTATAAATCATTGTGTTAATGTTGTTATTCTTGTTTGTGTTAATTGCTTTATTATTAATCGCTTCCGCATTTAGTCATTAACTTGATAACTTGCCTAAGTAGTTTAAGAAAAGATTAAAACCGAAATTAGGCGAAAAGATTTAGTTAACACACTATTCACTCTCCCACCCCCCTTCTAGTGTGGTCATTTCACCAACACAGAGTTGAAATAGATGAGAAAATATATTAGTTTGTTAGTGGACCGTTGCGACTAGTATCGTGTTATAGCGGTTATTTAGAATGGGGGTTGAATAGTGTTGGATTAAAACTACGTTAAATTCGATTTCGTTTTGATTCAATTTCGAATGCAACCAAGTCGACGTAGTACTAGGTTACGATGCTTGACGAGTAATAATAGCAAGTAACAATAATCAAACAAAGCAATGCAAACATGAGTAATTATAGTGGTTCGGCCAATCACCTACTCCACTACCTTGGCTCCACACCAAGGATTTCTAACCAAATCCTTTATAGACTATGTGTTTCCCGTTGAATACAATTGAGGACTCGCTTCTCAACCCTTTGAGAATGCCTCAAACCTATTCACCTAAGCAAAATACAATTCTACAATGAAAACCCTAATGTGTTTACCCTAGCACACCTAGCAAGCTTACAATTTAAAATCAAGTTCAAATAACAAGTAAAGTTACAATAAATGGAGCTAAAGAGTAGACCACAACAAAGAGCTCCTTCCAAAGCCTTCAATTTCTCCAACTCCACAAGATTGTGAGATCGAATGGAGTCGAGGAAAGACGAGCGCTTGAGAGGAAACGTCGATTGGTGAAGCAGGCGCGAGCAAATCATGCTTAGAAGGCTCAAATCACACTTAGGAAGCTTTAAAGACTGGTTAAGAGGGTTTAAGAGAGGTTGATAAGGGATATTTATAACCCCTCACTCGGCAGCTCCACCCAACGGGCATTTTTTTGCCCGTTAGGGACACCCAGTCACTTGTCGGTCAATCATCAGTCGATCGACCGATCGATCGCCGAGCGACCAAAGGCGTTCTACCGCTTTCGAGCCATATTCGGTCGACCTACCAATTGAATGAATTGGCTACTGCCGGATTTTAGTCTCATTCGGTCGATTGACCGGTCGATCAAAATAGGGCTGAGGCTATTTTTTCCAGCCTTTTTTTGCGCGCTTCATTTTCGGCTTATGTTATGTTGGCCTAAGGTTTTCTACCTTGGTCTTAATCTCAGTTTTGATAATAAAAAACATGGAACTAATGTTTCATTGAGAAATATTTTCAAGTTCCATATCGGTTAGCACTCGATGTCCTCGATCGGAAATATCAAGAGTAATCGAAAAATCGGAAGGACATTGGTCAACCCATTCGAATTCATCGCAGAAATTTCTAGAAGTTTGACATGTGCACTAAAGACGTCTTGGACGTGTTGAGAGAACACATGGAAAGCTCTCCAAGTTGACGCACGTTGAAGGCCGAAATTCGGAAACAAAGCGCGCAAGAAGAAGGCTGAAAAAATCAAGCTCAGCCCAGGTGCGATCGATCGAATATGGTCAAAAATTGGCAGTAGCCAATTCAGTCGACCAGTCGGTTGATTGAAGTATACCAGAAAGCGACAGTATACCCGCATTCGCTCGGTCGATCAACCGACGATCAACCGGTAAGCGACCGAGCGTCGCCAACGGGCAAAAAAACACCCGTTGACGAGTCATTTGGTTGGGGGTTTATAAATACTCACCCCAAACTCTCTCCCCAGCCAATGTTGTTGCCTCTAAGCCTCAAAGAGCCACTCCTCGCATCTCTACAATAATTCTTGAGTCATCTTTGCAAAGAACCCTAGCTTTGAGCCTAGAAACCTTTATATTGACTTTGAGCTTGCTTTGATTCATCTTCAAGTCATCAAGATGAGCTAGGACATCTTGTTTGAGAGCTAAGTTTATATTGTTTATTATTTGCTCTCATTATTGTTGTATTTTGGTGTTTATTTCATTGTATTTGAATTTGTGTGAACCAAGGTTGCTAGGTTTGATTGAGTTAGTGGTTGCCTTGGTGTTAAGGCTTAATTCCACCGGTGTAAACATAGTTTACTAGGACTAGTTGAGTTGTCCCTTATGGTTGAGGTGGAAGAGTGCTCTCGGTAATAAGGCAGAGACTTCCGGGTGTGGAAGTACCTTAGGTTAAGCATGAGACTCTTCGGGTCAAAGTCCTCATTGTAAGGGAAACAAGATTAATCTAGTAAAATTTAGTTTGGAAATCCTAAGCGGGGGGTGCTTAGGTAGTGGAGTAGGCATTGGGGCCGAACCACTATAAATAATTGTGTTTGTGTTGCTTCTACTTGTGTTTACTTTATTATCGTATTTACTTTGCTTTCGCTTGCTACTCAACTTGTAATTTGCCTAAGTAACCAGAGAAACGATTAAAACTGGATTTAGGCAAAAAGATTAGTAAATACATTATTCATCCTACTCTAATGTGGTCATTTCACCAACATGTTACCGAGTTTGGACTTGGATAACATTACAAATTGGCTTGAGATATATTCCTAGAGTCATATTACATCAAATCTAATCCTAACTCTAGATTTTCTACTCGCTCGTTTTAGAAGCCATTTTTGCCAATTTTTGTATTTCTCTAAACGAACTTCACGCGCGTATTGTAACCCCAACCTGAACTCAAAACTTCACAAATACATTAGTTTCATATTTGTTATCATCAAAATAGAGATCGAAGCCTAGGGGCAACCCTTGGGCCAACAATCTCCCCCTTTTTGATGATGACAAACAAAACATGAAATTTATCAATTTAAAGTGTACATTTGTGAGTTTTGATAAGAGATATAGATTACTAAACATAAGTTAACCTATACTCCCCTTATCAATATGCATATCAAGCTTATGGCTCCCCCTATCTATATGCATCATAAAACAAATGTGACCTTGTCTTTTCTCCCCCTTTTGACATCAATCAAAAAGGGCAAAAAATCAAGGTACTATTAATGAGTTTATCAAGAAATCAGAGAAAAACATAAAGCCATGTATCATCTACCACTGTAATCTTTCCTACCAATGTAAGCCTATAGAATGCTAACATCAATAAGTCGCAAAGCCCTACTACAAGGAATTACATAAGTGTGTTGATACCATATAAAATGCAATTTTTCAAAAGACCTGCAAATTTGAAAACTTAAGGATTTGGCAAAGTACAAATTCCTAATTGCTTCCTTAGATTTGTGAAACTCTCTTCATTCAAGGGTTTTGTTAATATATCCGCAAGTTGTTTATCAGTGGATACGAACTCTACGAATATATTACCCTTAGCTATATTATCTCAAAGAAAATGGTGCCTTAGATCAATGTGTTTGGTCCTAGAGTGTAAAATCGGATTTTTAGTCAAGTTGATTGCACTAGTATCGTCACAATGTATAGGTATACATGAATATCTAAGTCCATTGTCTAAAAGTGTTTGCTTCATCCAAAGGACTTGTGCACAACAACTAGCTGCAGCGATGTATTCTGCTTTAGTAGTTGAAAGTGCAACCGAGTTTTATTTCTTTGAAAACTAAGAAACAAGACTCATCTCTAAGAATTGACAACACCCACTAGTACATTTTCTATCTACTTTACACCCGACAAAATCGGCATCCAAAAAACCAATTAAATCAAAAGATGCATTGCATGGATACCATAATCCTAATTCAACTGTACCTTTCAAATATCTCAATATGCGTTTGACCGCACTTAAGTGAGACATGTTAGGACAAGATTGAAACCTAGCACATGCACAAACACTAAACATGATATTGGGTCTACTTGCAGTTATATAAAGAAGGCTACCGATCATACCTCGATATCATTTTTCATCAACCTTTACACCATCTTCATCTTTATCAAGCTTAATGGATGTGCTCATTGGTGTAGAAGCTATCTAGCTTGGCTTCATTCATCCCAAATATTTTGATGCCTTTGTGTACTTGGCTTAATTTATGAAGATCCCTTTGTTGATTTGCTTGATTTGGAGACCAAGCATGAAGGAGAGTTCTTCTATCATGCTCATCTCAAACTCCTCTTGCATGCACTTTGCAAACCACTCACAAAGCAATTCATTAGTAGCACCAAATATAATATCATCCACATAAATTTGCACAAGCAAAATATTATTTTTATCATTTTTAATAAAGAGAGACACATCGGTTTTTCCAATACTAAAACCTTGATCAATCAAAAAAGTAGAAAGCCTTTCATACCAAGCCCTAAGGGCTTGTTTTAAACTGTAGAAAGCCTTTTTTAAGTTTAAAAACATGGTGTGGAAACTCAAAACTTTCAAAACCGGGGGGTTGCTCAACATAAACTTCTTCATCAATAAAATCATTCAAAAATGCACTTTTGACATCCATTTGAAAAAGTTTAAAACCTTTAAAACTTGCATAAGCTAAAAGCATGTGTATTGCTTCTAATCTAGCTACCGGAGCATAAGTTTCATTGTAATCTATTACTTCCTCTTGATTATACCCTTGGGCCACTAACCTAGCTTTGTTTCTAATGACTAAACCTCCTTCATCTAACTTGTTTCTAAACACTCATTTAGTCTCAATTACGGTTTGTCCACTAGGTCTAGATACTAAATCCCAAACATCATTCCTAACAAATTGATTTAGTTCCTCTTGCATGGCAATTATCCAAAATTCATCTTCTATGACTTCCTTAATATTTTTAAGCTCTACTTGAGATATGAAAGCTACATATTGGCAAACATTTTTCCAATGACTTGCTCAATTGGATGGTCTCTTATCAACCGATATCCTTTTGGGAGAGGTGGTAGAGCTTTCTCTTCTTCTTTTTCTTCTTCATCTTAAGGGAAAGTTGAGGATGAAGGTTCTTCATGATGACTTTCTTCATTGTTTTCATCTTCAACCTCCTTGTCATGAAATGTCAATTCCTCAAGTTCCTCGCCTACATTCACAATCTTAACATTTCTAGAAGAATCATTAGTTTCATCAAAAGTGACATGCATAGATTCTTCAACTATCATAGTTCTACGATTATAAACTCTATAAGTTTTAGAACTGGTAGAATAACCTAAGAAAATACCCTCATCGAATTTAGAGTCAAATTTTCTTAGATGTTCCTTAGTGTTTAAGATAAAACATTTGCATCCAGAAACTCGAAAATATCTCACACTTGGGATTCTATCATTCCAAAGCTCAAAAGGTGTTTTCTTAATTTTTGGTCTTAACAAAACACGATTAAGCACATAACAAGAAGCATTTATGACTTCAGCCCAAAAGTACTTAGGCAAATTATTTTCACAAAACATGGTCCTACCCGTTTCTTGTAAGGTTCTATTCTTCCTCTCAACCACCCCATTTTGTTGAGGAGTTGTAGGGGAAGAAAAGGTGTGCTCAATACCTAATTCAACATAAAATTTGAAAAACTTTTCATTTTTAAATTCTCCTCCATTGTCACTTTTAATTTTCAAAATCGAAATTCATTTTTCATTTATAACTCTCCTAGCAAATTTTTTAAAGAAATCAAAAGTTTTATTTTTCTTAGCTAGGAAGAAAACCCATTTAAATCTTAAAAAATCATCAACCAAAACATAGCAATAAAATTTTCTACCTAAACTTGCAACATCACAAGGACCAAAGAGATCCATGTGCACAAGTTTTAGTATTCTAGATGTACTAACTTGATTAATGCTATGAAATGAGGACTTAACTTATTTTTCATATTGATATGCATCACAAAGTTTGTCTTTTTCAAATTTTATCTTAGGTATTCTTTTAACTGAGTCTCTTTTTGTTATTTCTTGGATGAGGCTCATGCTAGCATGTCTTAGCCTTCTATGCCACAACCAAGAATCATTTTCCATGACAACTAAGCATCTAACATGAGGATTAGGCAAAACATTTAAAACTAGTGTATAAATATTTTCTTGCCTATTTCCAATAAACACAATATCATTAGATGGTGCACTTCTAATGATGCATTTATATGCTTCAAAAATAACTACATAGAGTCATGATCGCATAAATACACCTGAATGTTGCCCTACAATAACCATAAACCATCATAAAAATGGCACGAAGCAGTCAGCATAAATTAAAGCAAGGATCTTTCCAATTAAAGAAATGAATAAAATAAAGGGTTTTGCAGAAGGGAGGAGTACCAAGTTGGAGGAGAGGACATGGGAGGAGAAGAGCCCACGAGACAGTAGGCCGAAGAGGTACTTCGAGGCCGTATTATCTTGTGGCAGCGACGCGGCTCCTTTCGCCGCCCGCGCCTTCGAGGCGGGGGAGCCCTCCACCCCGAAGGAGGAGATGGGTAGACCCGGAGAAGGGGGTGGGAGTGAGACCACCCAAGCATTCTTGTGACCGCAGCTCCTCCATACTCCTCCCCCCATTTCCTTCCCATTGATGAGATCTTTGTGTCTCCTTGCCTCTGCCAGGGAAGCTACCCTACATGTAGAGACACATAGTGTCATTTAAGGATGGAGAGTGATCGCGTACCTGACAAGCTTCATCTTTATCAGCGAGCGTCGAGTGTTGGAGAGAGGGTTGCAGAGAGTGCATCGGCTGTGAGAATTAGGGCGCAATGAGAGAGGGTCGCATGCGAGAGGGAGGGAAATAAAATGAAATAAAAGTAAAATAAATATAGATGAAATAAATGGGTCACTTAATTAGTTGGTCGGCTAAAAAGTAACATAGAGGAAATAAAAAATAAAGAATTCAAAAATTTGTAGGCTAAATTAGCAACCAATTTTATATCCATCGGTAATTTCGTTGGTAATACCAACGAATTAAATCTGTTGGTAACAAATCCGTTGGTGATACCTTATTTTCTTGTAGTGCATTATCACATAATTAAGATATACTAATCAAGTTGTGCTTTAACCCATCAACTAGTAAAACATTTTTAATACATGGGTAGGGAAGTATACATATATCACCAATGCCAACAATCTTACCTTTGGCATTGTCTCCAAATGTCACATGTCCACCATCCTTGCTTGATAGGGTTGCAAAAAGATTGATATCACCCGTCATGTGTGTTGAGCAACCACTATCCAAAATCCATGTACTCCTACTTGCTTGAGGATGATTCTCCATCTACAAGAGGAGAAGAGACAATTTTAGGTGCCCAAATCTTTTTGGGTCCTTGAGTGTTAGTCATCTTAGGAACCCAAGTGAATCTAGCATGGGGGTTCCTCCTAAGAGCACAATCTCTAGCCATATGGCCAAAAATATCACATGAAAAATAACTTCCATTAAATTATCATTTTCAAGCTCTAAAGATCTATTGTCCTTTTTATGCTCTTTAAACTTTTTCCTAATAGCATTGAATTCATCATGCATTTGATCAAATTCCAATTCTAATTCTTCTTGCGTAAATGAAACTTCACCAAAAATAAATTTTACCTCATTGTCGTTTTCCATAAAGCAAAGATTTGCCTTCTCGCTTTTGGTCTCCTCTTCACTTGATGAGAATTCACTCTCATCCCAAGAAGCCATCATCGTCTTCTTCTTGTTGTTGTAATTGTCCTTCTTGTTGGGGCAGGAGGTAGAGGCCATCTTGAGGAGTGGGCAATCCTTCCTTAGGTGCTCGGTTTTGTTGCAATTGAAGCATGTGTAGTCTCATGTGTTATGAGAGGCCCAATGAGCTCGGTAAGCTTCAATGTACCCAAATCCTTGGATTCGATGATTGCAATGACCTTTGGCTCCCAAGCTTTCGAAGGGGAACGGAGGAGCTTCCTTACTTCTCCTCTTCCTTTATGTCTCTACCAAGTTAGCTAAGTCATTTGTAATATCTTGAAATCTAGCATACATGACATCAATTGATTCATGCGATAACATTTTGAACATTTCATAGTCACGCATGAGGAGGTTTATTTTGGATTCCTTAACTTGTGAAGTCCTTTCATGTGTAGTCTCTAGGACACTCCAAAGTTCATAAGCCGACTTACAAGTAAAAAACCTATTAAACTCATTAATAGATAGACCATAATATAGTGCATTGATGGCCTTGGCATTTGCATTAAAGAGTTTGACTTCATTCGGACTCCACTCATCCATATCCTTAGTGGGCTACTTATACTCTACTTGTATCATTCATCATACATCCATGCCTAGTGATTGTAGGAAGCTATTCATGTGTATCTTTCAATATGCATAGTTATTTCCATCAAATAACGGTGGAGTATGAGTAGATGACCCATGAGCTAATTGGATATCACTAGACATTCTAAATTGTAGGGTAGATGGTTAAATCTAATCCTACGACCTAATTGTTGCCTTAAGGGTCTCTCTTAAGCCTCGATCTTTATTTTGATGATAACAAAATATGTATTTAATCCAAGTGTGAAGTTTTGAGTTCAGGTTGAGGTTGCGATAAGCATGCCAAGTCCATTCAAATGAGACGAAGGAAAAGATCGTCAAAGAAATGGAAGAAGAAAATGGTGAAGAAAGGCTCGGGCTTAGATCAAGTAGAATTCATGTAATATACCCCTATGACAAGTTTATCCCAAGGCAAAATTGTAAAGTTATCCAAATTAAAACTTGGTAACTAAACCCATAAAAAGGCATGTAGAAATCCAAGAAGAAGTCAGCCTCAGCCTAAGTTCGATCGACCAGTCGATCGACCGAACAAGGCAGTATTTTGCAAAGCAGCCTGTTCGGTCGACCGGTCGATCGACTGAATGACGATAAAAACTGGCAGTAGCCATTCGGTCGACCGAAGATGGTGAAGGATTGTAGTCCTTCGAGGATTGCTTCCTAGTCTGGTATATGAAAGAAAAGATCAATTCCTTAGGAGACAGGTATCGATGCTTGCCAGCAGGAGAAAGATCACTAGGTTCAGTCTCTGATCTGATCAACCCTAGAATTCAAGGCTGCGTCGGTCGATCGGTCGACCGGTCGATCGAGGCAAAAACTTGGCAGAATGCTTAGCGGTCGACCGAATCGAAGATAACTTGTCGCGCGACCCTGGCTCTAGTGATTCGGTCGATCGACTGGTTGACCGAATGTGGGATCGACATCTTTCCGTCAGCCGGTCGACCGAGCTCTCTCATACAGCCAATGGTTGCAGTGGTAGTCGATCAGTCGGTCGATCGACCGATCGACTGGCCAGCGACCGAACGGCTTCAACAGCTATTTTTTTTACCCGTTGAACGGGCCGTTCGAGTGAGGGGTTATAAATACCCCTCACCTAACTTCTTTATTTTTTTCTAACAAATTTTATTGAGCATTAAAGAAGTTTCTTAAGCCTTCAAAAGAGAGAACTGCTGCGTGCGCCCTCTGCTTCAGTCGACAACTCACTCCAAGCACTGGTTCCCTGCTTCTTCAATCTTGCTGCAATTCAAAGAGCCATCTTCTTGTAAGTTGGAGACGTGAAGGCGGTGGTAAGGAGCCTTGGTTCATTTTAAATTCTTAAAGCTCTTTTCTTTGTATTTGACATTTATTGTAAACTTGTTTTCTAATTGAGATAGCTGCTAGGTGTGCTATGAAACACTTAGGGTGACTTTATAGGATTGTGTTTTGCCTAGGTGAATAGGATTGAGGTGTTCTCAGAGTGGTGAGAAGGGTATCCTCATTGTATTCAAAGGGAAACATAGATTCTATAAAGTAGTGGTTAGAAATCCTTGGTGAGGAGCCAAGGTAGTGGAGTAGGCAGTTGGCCGAACCACTATAACTATCCTTGTTTGCATTGCTTATTTGCTTGTCTATCATTGCTATTTATATTTGATCATATTCACCATTAAGAAACAATTGCATTAAGTGAAACTAAAATTGAGTAAAAAGAAAACATAGAAAAAGGGGACAGACACTATTCAACCCCCCCCCCTCCTTCTAGTGTCGGATATCACACAACACTAAGCTCTGATACCAAATATTGTTCAAATACCCACACTAGAAGAGGGGGGTTGAATAGTGTTTGGTTAAAACTATGTTAAATTTGATTTCGTTTTGATTCGATTCTGAATGCAACCAAGTCGACGTGCTACTAGGTTACGATGCTTGACAAGTAATAGCAAGTAACAATTGTTGGCTCAAGGGTTCCCCTTAGGCTTCGATCTTTATTTTGATGATAACAAACATGTATCTAATATATGTGTGAAGTTTTGAGTTCGGGTTGAGGTTACGATACGCGGGCGAACTTCGCTCGAAGAAACACAAAAAATCGTCAAAAAGGCTTGGATGTAGATTGAGTAGAGTTCATAGATCATCAAGTAGATTCTATGTAATATATCCCTAGGAACTCATCCCAACCATATTTGTAATGTTATCCACATCAAAACTTGGTAACGGAACCTGGGAACAAAGCGTGCAACAAAACAAATGTAAAAAACAACCTCAGCCTAGGTTCGGTCGATCGGTCGATTGACCGAACGAGGCAAAATATTGGCAGTAGCCACTTCGGTCAACCGATCGATCGACTAAACAAAGCCAAAAATTGGTAGTGGCTAATTCGGTCAACCGGTCGGTCGACCGGACAAAAGCAAAAATTGGCAGTAGCCAATTCGGTCGACCCAATGTGGCTGAGAAAGGGCAGAAGCCCAGCGGTCGCTGGGCGGTCGATCGGTCGGTCGACCGACGATCGATCGACAAGCGATCGGTCGGCGTCCAACAGGCAGAAAAATGCCCGTTGGAGTGATGTGTCGAGTGAGGGGTTATAAATACCCCTGACCAACCTCTCTTAGACCTGCTTAATGATCATTAGTGCACTCCAAAGAGAGATTTAAGTTCAAAGATTGATTTGTGTTCGCTTGCTTCACTGATTGCTTCATCTTCCTCAAGAGATCTTCTCGTCTCAACTCTGGCAACGATTCGAGCTCACCATCTTGAAGAGTTGGAGACTTGGAAGGCTTTGGAAGGAGCTCACACTTGTGGTTTCATTTTTAGCTCCTTCTTGTCATTCTTCATTGCTTTATAAATTATAATCGTCATTATTAGCTTGCTAGGTGTGCTAGTGTAAACACTTAGGGTTTCCTTCATAGAATTGTGTTTTGCCTAGGTGAATAGGTTTGAGGAGTTCTTAAAGGGTTAAGAACCGAGTCCTCGATTGTATTCAAAGGGAAACACAAAATCTATAAAGGATTTGGTTAGAAATCCTTGGTATGAAACCAAGGTAGTGGAGTAAGCAGTTGGCCGAACCACTATAACTACTTGTTTTTGCATTGCTTGTTTGATTGTGCTTATTGTTTAATTATTACTTGTTAAGCATCATAATTTAGTTAAGTGATCAATTTGGTTGCATTAGAAATTGAACACGAAAGAAATCAAATAGAATAAAAAATTCACCCAACACTATTCAAACCCCCCCCCCCCCCGCCCCTTTCTAGTATGGGTATTCACTCAACAACAACAATCCACCAAAGCAATGCAAATACGAGTAATAGTAGTAGTTCGACCAACCGCATACTCCACTACCTTGGCTCCACACCAAGGATTTCTAATCAAATCCATTATAGACTATGTTTCCCTTTGAATACAACCGAGGACTCGCTTCTCAACCCTTTGAGAATGCCTCAAACCTATTCACCTAGGCAAAATACAATTCTACAAAGGAAACCCTAAGGTGTTTACCCTAGCATATCTAGCAAGCTTACAATGAAAATCAAGTTCAAATAACAAGTAAAATTACAATAAAATGAGCTAAAGAGTAGACCACAACAAAGAGCTCCTTCCAAAGCCTTCAATGTCTCCAACTCTACAAGATGGTGAGATCGAATCATAGCCAGAGTCGAGGGAAGACGAGCGCTTGAGAGGAAACGTTGGTCGATGAAGCAAGCATGAGCAAATCAAGCTTAGAAGGTTCAAATCACACTTAGGAAGCTTTAAATACTAGTTAAGAGAGTTTAAGAGAGGTTGGTGAGGGGTATTTATAACCTCTCAGCTTAGAAACATTGGGGAGACTCAGGGATACGACCCCGAGTGGACTACTCCGAACATCTGGGACCAGCTCGTGGAGCAATGGTCGTCGGACTGGTGGTAGGACGTATCCCAGACTATGACTAGAAACCGCATGTTCGGGGAGAGCGCGCCACACTAGAGAGTCTATATCATTTGTAGTGCATGAGAGTCGTATGATAAGTGTTATACCTTAATTTTAATTATATATTGTATTTTTTTCACGATGTACTAATTTATGTATTTATTTCATAAATATAGACGATGGTGATGGCTGACGGGACTGTCCAGCGATCCACCCCGGTGGAAGTGTTCGAGCAGACTCACCGTCGTGGACATGGGGCGAGGGAGTACATCGACACCTGCGCTGCAGTCATCATGGTAAGTATATTTGTTTAAATTATATAATATTTATTTATAATTTAAGTTTATAATTAAGAAAAAATATGAAATAAAAATATAAACTCGTGTAGGAGACCTATACAAGGACTATGACGTTGTGTGGGGGCACCCCCAATGACTTTGATGCCCGAGCGTGGGTCAATGTCATTGGTGGCTGGGACCACGGCTGTGTATATGGCTTCGCATACAGTGGCCATGCGCGGGCCGTGCTCGGACCATTTGGGGCACCGACCCCTCCGCTCGTCGATGAGCGGTCCTCCACATCCTTGTCTCGGGATCAGAGCTAGATAGAAGCATTGGAGGAGCAGGTCGCGCATCAGAGTCAAATGAAGGAGGAGATGCATGCCATGTTGAGACATATCACAGCTTAGTGCGGCGTTAGCATTCCATCGTCCTCGATCTAGTCCACGTCAGTCTACACTCAAGCACTACAGATGCCGCTGCATGATCCCGACCATCCTCCACCGCTGTGAGACTTTATTGTTGACTTGACTTATTTATGACTTGGATATTGTTTATGATTTGACTTGTGTTTTGATATTGTTGACTTTACATATACTTCACTTATGATAGTTTTGATCGTATCGTGTTGATACGATAATTTTGATTCGTGTATAGTTTTGATTCGTATATTTTTTTATACTATCGTTGATAATTATTATTATAAATATAATTATTTTGATGTATATCTGGGTGTATCTGTGATGTTGTGAATGTATGTGTATGTGAATGGATTTGTGTATGGGTGTGTGAGTTATGTATTAGGTTAAATAAATGTATCGATGAAAATTTTTTATTTTTTATTTTTTCAGTTACAGGTTAACAGCATCAGCGACGGCTTACCCACGGTCGTTCGTTTGAAAGCTGTCACTGAAAGCTTATCGCAATAATTGTGTCGCAACCTTAAAGTCGTTACTAATGACCTACAGCAATGGATCAGCAACAGCCCTTTAGCAACGGCTTTACCTCGGCCGATGGACTGTCGCTGATAAAGATATCAATAACAGTGTTTGGTCGTTGCTGAGCCATGGTTGATAACGATATCAACAACGGCCCAATCAGCCATTTTTTGATATATTAACAACAATGGTTGGTGTCGTTGTTGCTAAGTTATCAACGACGTTGTTATCTGCCACGATTTTGTTGCAACAGGTCGGGCCGTCGCTCGCCATTGGTGATGGTCTTCACCAACACCTTACAAACGGACGTGACCGTCGGTGAAGATCATAATTCTAGTTATGTAAATTAAGTGTATCCTATAAGAGATACAAGCTAAGGCACCGACCCTCACACCTGAGAGTACCTCCAACACCTCTTCTCCTAACGACTACACAACTAATCCTAACAAACTAAGTTTACACCGGTGCATTTAAGCCCCTACACCAAGGCAACCACCACACACTTTGACCTAACACACTAGGTCAATCACAAGCTTAAATAGGATGAAATAAATCACAAAAATCACAAGTAATGAGAGCAATAAAACACAAGTAAATGAGAGCGAAAATAAAGTAAATACAACTTAGCTCTCAACCAGCAAATCCTAATCGCTTTCTTGATGCCTTGAAGATGACACAATAGAGTTCAAAGGCTAAGTCAAGAGTAGAACCCTATAGGACTAGGGTTTCAAAGAAAATGGATCAATGAAGCTCAAGATAGTTTATAGGATGTCTCAAGGTGTTACAACAATAGTTTAGAAGGCTAAGGATGGGTGTATATACAGAGAGGATGGTGAAAAGTTAGGGTCCAACGATTTGAAACGTCTAGAAATAGTATCGTTGGACTTTTTGGTCGACCGACGGACGACCCTGGTTCGACCCACGATCGCCCAAGAGTCGACCGAAATAGCTACTGGAAATTACAATAGCTTTTTGGTCGATCCAAGGCCAATCCTCGATCGATCGAGGGTCGGTCGAGGATCGATCGATAATTAGTTATTAGAAATGATAATTGATTTTTCGATCGACACTTGACTCGGGGGTTCGGATATCGAATTTTGAAGGTTCTAGGCATCATAACAAGAAAGTTACATTATTCCTACACACCCTAAACCTAAATTTGTTTTTTCTATCGATGATCGCGCATTGAGCCACATTCTTTCGATTTCTTTTTATATATAACACATTGACTTTTTCGATTGGGGATGCGTCATGCAATTTGACTCCGAACCTGAAATCAAACAGTTGATAAACCCATTAGAATAAGTTTATTATTATCATCAAGATTGTGACCAAGGATGAAAACCTTAGGCCAACATAGGCTTGGTTTGAATCTGAATATACTATGTTTGCATTGATTACTTGTGTGTGTTTAATTAATTTATATTGCTTCCGCTTGCTAAATTGATCTTGTCATTTTCCTAATCAAAAATTGATAAAATTGAAATTAGGCTTAACTCTTAGGGTATACGCACTATATATTTAAACCCCCCCCCCCCCTATGTCATCTCCTCTCACACCAAAGGCCTCACCATGTTTGAACGCCCTTCAAACAAGTCCACAGGCCTAGGCGTATTGTGTGGAATTATAAAAGTCCATTCAATTTTTCTCATAAGAGTACAAGTCTTTGGCTCTTCTTGTAAGAGCAAAATGTACCGATGGGCATGAACCACCTTGTCCATGTGGTCAAGAGTGTTGGCCCAAGGGTTCAACACTGGTCTCAATTATAGTTTTGATGATAACAAATTTGAAACTAATGAGATTATCAAATTTTGAATTCAGATCGGAGAATGATATGCGTGCCAAGTTCATCTTCAAAATTCAAGTGAAAATTTTAAGAATTTGGACTTCAGGTTTCTGATTTCTCGATTTCGGGTCTCAGTTTTGGATTTTTGGGTTACATCAACATCATTTAGAGGATTTACAATTAATCTAAGCACCCCAAACATTTACTCTAACTTGCCGACAAAAATTGAGCGTCCTCCTGATTTTTGCCAATTTCGTCATTTTCTAATCACGGACGTCGTGCACCACTCGACATAGAACCTAAATATATTTCTCCATAAAACCATTAGTTCCATGTTTGTTATCATCAAAATCGAGATTAAGACCTAGGTTGAAAACCTTAGGCCAACACTTATCATCAATAGAAGACTGACATATAACAACCCGCTAATTGTACACTCCACTACATATACCACGTGCAACCTTTGGCCCTTCAGGATGGAGCTCCATTGGTTCAAGTCGCCTAAATTGGAGGAGACGATCATAAAAGGGCTCTTACGGGCTCCATGTCACAGCCACCAGATTGGAGTGGCTATCTAGAGTTAGATTTCAAGTAGGAGGCACCTTGAGAATATTTTAAAAGCTTGGGACAGATTTAGAAAGTTAAATTTGAATTAGAGCAAGAAAGATCTAGAGGCACGACTACAATTAGTCAACAACAAGGCAAATATAGGTCTCTTTCGTGCACACAATGCAAGGAATTCAAAGAGGCAAAGATCAAACTAGATAAACTTTATGATGCTGAGGACACGTACTAGAGACAAAGAGCGAAAAAAAGATGGTTCAAGGAGGGGAAAAGAGTACGAGGTATTTCCATTTGTGTGCTTCTAACAAGAGACGATTCGACTGAATTTTCTCCATCAGTTCCTACAATGGAGAAATTACATGATATAATGCTTTAGCATATAAGTTTTAGGAAATTTTACACATGCTCCTAGGCAAAAGATCAAACCATTATTAAAAATCAAATGGTTAGAGGTTTTCTAGTAGGAATAATTGAGACTACAACACCTCGACACACCTAGAGGAAGTTCTAGGAGTGATTAAAAGCTCTAAAAATTTCAAATCACTAAGGCCCAATGGTTTTCCCATGGAGCTCTTTAAAGAGTTCTGGGACACAATTGGAGATCATATCCTTAAAATCCTACACAATCTTCAACAAACATCAAATGATTTTTACAAGACAAAAAAAAATCATCACCCTCATCCAAAGTTACAAGGAGCAGACCAACTGAACGATTTTGGACCAATTAGTCTTTAAAATAGTATAGTCAAGATCTTCTTCAAGCTCTTAGCTAACTGGTTATCCCCACTTATTTGAGAACTTGTTGATGATATGCAAGGGTCTTCATCAACGGATGCAACAGCTTGGACAGCTATATGATATGAGACTATTTGGGCATGGAGGAAGTTGAACTATGGCATCTGCATGATCAAAGTTCATTTGAAAAGTCTTTGACTCGATTGACTATAAGTTCATATCTAAATTGCTTGAAGCCAAGGGCTTCCCTTTGAAATGGAAACTCTGGAACAAGCACCTATTGTGTTCATCGAAGTTGTCATTTCTCACTAACGACATGATTGGTCACCCCTTCGTTCAAAAACAAGGACTACGATAAGGGAAACCCATTTCCCCACTCATCTTCAACCCAGTCATCAACACTCTTTCCAGGCTAATCACAAAAGAGGTGGCTCAGCAGAAAATTCTAGGAGCATTGCACCCACACCTACCGGGAGGGGTCACACACATCCTTTATTCGGATGACTTGGTCCTATTCGGTAATGTTGTCGTGTCTAGCATCAAGTCCTTTAATCTTCTAGTAAGGTGCTTTAAGCTGAGCACAAGACTAAAGATCAATGTGAACAATTACAAACTCCCGCCATGAACAAAAAATCAAAATGGGGGGGGGGGGGGATACTTAAAATAGACAAATGAACAATAGGTATATTTTTTTTCAAAGATAATTCATTATATTATATATAAAATTCAATAAATACTATGCATACAAAATTCATAAGCATAAAACAGAATTTAAAAATTTAAAATAAAAAAAGAAAAAGGTACTAGCCCCTAACGTTTTCTCACGGGTACTAAAATACCTCTAAGATTTTTTTTGGATCAAAAATACACCTTACGTTATTGAACTGGGTATAAAATGATCCTATAAATAAACGACATTAATGGAGGTATAACAGAGGTGGCTGATGACTGGGACTGATGACGTGGACACATGGCGTGGATGCAGACCAAGACATTTTTTTATTGGTACTAAAATGCCCCTAATATTTTCTCACATGTACTAAAAATGCCCCTAACGTTTTCTGTCGGGTACTAAAATGCCCCTAACGTTTTCTCACAGGTACTAGAAATGTCCCTAACGTTTTCTCACTGGTACTAAAATGTCCTTAACATTTGTTTTAGAGCTAAAATATTCCTGAGGTTAGGTTATTGAAAATGGTATAAAGATGACACCTAAGGTAACTTATGTTAAGTGAGACTTAATAAAGATATTGTGGATGCTGAATGAGATATTGGTTATACATGTGGTACACATGTAGAAAGCAACTTGCTACGTAAGCGACATGTCAGATACAACTTAAGGGTGAGCAAAAAAATTAAAAATTCATTTAATCGAAAAATTTGTTGCGGCTGCGCCGAAGTTTTTTCCTCAACTTTGGTAGTAGTGGGTGGAGATAATAACTTGGAGAGTAGTTGTAGGAAACAATAACATATCTGTTATCCACAATTTTAATCATTATTCAAATTTGGTTCGAAAATAAGTTCCTTCGTAATCGAACTCATCTCAAACAGATTTTAGGATAATTACACATATATACCTTCTTGTACTTTGAGTAAATACAAAAAGATACATTCTCATTAATTGTTTTAAAACTATTTAAACCTCCCTTGTATTTTTCACATGCACCCCTATTGCCCGTGTAAATTAAAGAAATCAAATAAGATGTTTAATTTTAGCTATTACAAAAAATCTATGTCAACATCACGTCAGCATCAATGACAAAATAGATCTTATTTTAGCACACAATACAATATTGACCTAGAACCCAATCTCATTAATTTGATCAAAGTTGGTGGAAGCAATGAGAGGATCAGTTTTGTTAGTAATTAAGCTTACATGACAATTGGTGCGCATGTAACATGTGAATCTTTTAGTTTAATGATTGAAAATATTGTATTAAATTTTTTGACACCCAAGTATAATAAGGATTTAACATTGAAATATAAAAGAGGTTTGAGTAATTTTTTGAAACTTCAAAATAAAGTAGATACAAAAACAAGGACGTCTATATATAAATTTAATTTCCCGTACGTTATTTAGTTACTATATTATTTTTAAGATCGTGGCTATGAGTCTACAAAAAAATTTCTTGCCAAACGCAAATTGAATGGAACAGCTAGAATATATATTGGATTTTCTACTTGATTTTAACTCGACTCAAACTTCAGCGAGAAGATGAAGAAATATTGAATACATGATGTCCTTAGTTTGTAAGGTGATGTTAGATCGATTGGAGACATGATTAGAGGCATTCCATTTAAATGAGAAGGATGAAGAAGACTGCGAAGCTGCATGTGACATCAGAGGAACAGTAAAATGATTAAGGATGCAAGCAGTATGTGTGCGTACAGCATTGACTCGAAGGAATTAATTAAAAGGCACTAATTATTATTATATAATGAGCTAGCTAGGTATATCTCTATTAGGTTTAACTCTTTGGCAATATATAGTATAGATTTGCATCACCACTGATCAACTCCTGTTGAACAATTCATGAAAACATCTACGCTCATGAAATATGACAGGAATTCCTTCATGCATGTCGACATGCACTCGAATTAACAATGGAACAAATCAAGGGAGGTCAGCAATTTCCAAACTATATATAATATACGATTTATTTATTAATGTTGCTGCAGGAAAAACATGCATTGTCTAAGCAAACATTAGGAAGCATTCTACTTTAGAAGTTTAGTCGATGAACTTGACGTATTTGATATACAGCCGGAGCCTCTATCTCTCGTTCGCATTCCTTTAAATATATAGTTTAGGTTTTTTAGGGGGTTTTTGATAGCTGTAGGCCCATTACACTAAGGCAAAGGAGGACACCGAGTGAGTATAAATTGCTATAGGTGGTTTTCAAATCCAACTACAACACGATATTGTATCAAGTGTTGCAAATGGCAAAGAAGACAGGAAAGCTTATTGGGCAAAGTTGTGGAACCAACCACTAGACATAATGACATGAATCTACAAGGAGAGCTGGAGATCTCCGCGCTAGGAGTAATTGAATGGTCGAACAAAAGTAGGCCGATTCCAAATGTGATTCAAATTATGTCACAAATCCAGATGTTTTAAGCTCATAAATGTCTATCAAAAACCCTATTTAACTAAATGAAAACCAATTTAATTAAATCAAATTATTTTGACTAATTGAACCAATTAAATCAATCAAACTAACGAATGACCCAACCTCTTCAATAAACCATTTGGGTTAGAAACATTTGAAAGAAAACACATACTCAACCAAGCTAGCTTTCTAAAAAATTAAGAAAGAAACATAAATCATGGAGATTCTAACTCATCATATCAGATGCAGCTTTCTAAAAAAATTATTTCAGATTACCACCATCATGGCCTCTATCATATGCCTGATAGCACCCATTAAATTAACAGGGAAGAGAATCTTTCAGCATCTAGCAGTCCCCAAAAAAAGTATACAAACATCAAAAAGTATAGTGTTGTTTTATTCATTAAGAAATGTTGGACATATGAGGAAGTTGGAAAAGCAATATCTTGCATGATTCACGAAGTTGCATTTCTAATTCAAGTCATCCTCTTTCCCATAGTTATAAACTATCTCAATCTGCAAACATAATAAGAAAGCACAAATTGCTTGTTAATAGTTAGTACTATATAACAATTCATAATACTAAAACAAAAGTAAACGTTTAAGCAATTTGGTTCACATTTATTATAAAATTAAAAGTACAATCTAGTAAGGTTCAATGTCTTCGTTTTTATGCAATCCCCCTTTCCTGATACATATTTGTGCCTAATTTTGTATGTTTATACGTTGTATGACCTATTATTAATCATATAAAGAGAAAAAGCTTATAAATAAAACTTGTAAAATGTACAACTTCAATCACACGTGAGAGGAAAATAAAATGTTTGATATTAACAAGTTGACACAATATATGAGCACGAAACATATTCTGTATTGTAATAAATCTTGTCACCTCCAAGGTGGATGTGACCTTGTCCACATAGATCTAGTAGCACAGACTTGACTAGCATGAATCTAACTTACATATAAAAAGTATCTAAGTAGGTTTACGTGGATCAGTTCTAGTTCATGAAGGATTTTGGAAAGATCTACATAACATAAGGCATATCTGTTAAATCTGCAATATAAAATGGAGAAATATGTACTTTTGGTTGTTGAGAGGCAATCCAAACCTTATGGGAGTGATCTACAACAAAGCATAATATAAGGCATGTGTTAAATCTGCTTACTCCACTTAAGTCTAAATCGTATTAATAGATATTTCACCACAAACCATCAATAATGCAACCATGTTAGAACAAAAGTCAAATGGTACTTCCTTAAACTATTAATACATATTTCACCATAATGTTAGGAAAAAATTTAATTTTCAGCTATTTTTGAGAAAACCAGACATTGTCTTGACAGAAGGATCTTACTCCAAAAGTGTGACTGAAGGTTGACCACATGATGAAACAAAATTAAGTCGGTCATTATCAGTTTGCTTGTCCATTATCTCTAATTTCTTCCTCACTCATTAACATATTTACCTAATTTTTTATTAGGTTCCTCGATATCTCGGCAGTGTATGTTATCCAAATTTCTGGACTAGCTTTGCATCATTGCTGGAATCAGTGATGCTGGAGAAACTATTTCACATGCTTCTTTGGACATAATTAAAATATTACATTGGTTAAATCTCCATTCTTTTAAGAATTACCATCTTCGCATTGTCATTCCAACTTCCAAGAAAATGGCAAGTCTCATGTTGCGGTTTTTTATTGTTTGAGCATGCAGTTTCCTTTGACAAGAAATATATAAAGGAGCTGCTGTATGGTTGATTAGTGCAAAAGATTTGACCAGTATTGATCCCATGCAGTCAACTTTTAGTAACTGTGTAACATGAATGCTGAAAAAGTTCTCCAAATTCATCATTCCACACAAACAAAGCTTCATGACTAAAGCCCAGATGAGTAACCGTCAAAACCAGAAAATTAGCATTCATAGAACAAATGAAGCAGGCTTATTCATATAACTGACATCAGCAAGTAAAGAGGCAAAAACTTACCCCAGGAGGTGGAGGTGGATTCCTTGAAAATTTGGAACCACCAGGAGCCCAAGGAACTGTAAAATTAAAAGGGAGGGACATATCAATTTTCTACCAGTTGAAGCATTTGTTGTGCATAAGAAACATGACCATTACAATTCAAAAATGAAAACTGAACAGATGAAACATTATCTGACTTAAAAGTAAACTTAAATTTAGATGATCAACCTGAATCAGAAAACATTGTCAATCATCGTAAAATAAAATGAAATCCGTACTGATGCAGGTTCACATGATTACTTATTAAGAGGTAGCATAATGTATACAATAGTTGAAAATATTAAAATGCACGAAGCAGTATTGCCACTTGAGAGAGATAAGAACTCATGGAATAATGCACAGAGGAAACTCCTATTCCACAGCAATACAGTATTTGATATGAACCAACAAACATCAGTCACTCAATGGCTCAATGCAAATACTTGAAATACTCCTCTGTTGTTCTTTATTTGCTTTGGAAATTTTGATGAAACATTAAAGAAGGTTCAATAACATTCATGATTTCTAATGGAAAACCATGTACGGAAAGTCAACCAATAAGTGTAAATACATCATCCAGTCATAATTGTTACGGTGCAAAACCTGATTACTCTAAGGAAGAAAAATGACAAAGACTTGCATGCCCAATAAGTAGGACATCATAGGCAAATCACCAATTGGAACTATCAAGTGTAAGCAGATTTAAATATCATAAAAATGCTAAAATTTAGAGATAAAAGCAGTTCTATAAAGAAGTATGGATATTATAGAATGTTCAATGGCAATTACCAATATAAGGATCTGGGTGCTGCCACTTCTCATAGCTTGCTTCTGCTTCTTCAATTAGCCTATCAATAGTGTCTAGATCCTCCTGTGAGTAAGTAGCATGGTATATTTAGCATTCCAGTTTTTTAGAAAGCCCAAGTTCATGCTTTATTGAACATAGCAAGATGAAATACAATGAATTAGAAAATTTCTCTAGTTTCATATATCACGATGCCAAGAAATATTTGGTAAAAGTATGAAAAGTATATAATCAAGAATATACAGAAGAAAACAAGCAACAGCTCCTGATACACAGAAATAAACATGAGAAATTTATCCATATAATGCCTGACCAAATTTATCCAGAAATTTTATCCACAGAAACAATATGGATTATATCCTACATGCACTGCAATAAATTTCAATTTAGGAACATCCAGTATTTGCAAATAGTATGTACTGGATAAGAATGTAAATTAAATTATTCATTATTAATATTAGTTACTCGAAGAGATTCAAGAATCTCATATATGCATCATTAGCAACTCTCAGAACGTTAGCATTTGTCCTCTTATAGATATTTGTTTGACCAAGGATCTATATCTCCTACTCAAAGTTTTATTCTAGATTGCTATAGGCCTCATTGTCCAATTGAGTCCTTGCACTAGCTAATTGATACAGGTACTGCCTTTGCATATCCATAGATACATTACTTGACCAAATTTCCTAATTTAAAAATTTAAATTCCAAAGTAATATTGACTTAGAATCAGTCATGTGAATGTGGATGCTGTTATCCTGGAATCTACTACACAGCATCATAAGCACCTTATAAGTTATAACAATTCGTAAATTACATGTACAATAACATAAGACTCTTCGACGCAATAATCAATTAGCATCATCACAACATCCTGCTTAATATAACTAACCTCTGCCAATGGTTTATTTGATAAATATTAACTAACCTTAAAACTTCATGGGTAGCTGGTAGAAGGTTTTGGTAAATTTCCACCCTTATTCTGACAGACACTATTGGTATGTCTCTAGAGTTCATTTTTGAATTAAACTAGCATCCAAAAGCCCTAATATGAGTGTATTATGGCAGGATAGCTATTTGTCCTACTTATACTTCAATTCTTAGAGTATTAAGAATATAATCAAGAGCGGTATTTTTTGGAAAAAGGGTTGAACTAATGTTAGCTGTTGTTTAGTCCCACACTTAAAACAAGAGAGCAAGGGTGAGAGATGCCAAATAAAGATCTTGTACGATTCTCTAGAGGCATCAAAACTTGGTTATCCCCTCTTTGTAACATATGTTCTCTACCATTCTATATTTGATATGTCCTCTCAAAAAAAGGTGTTGCATAGGAGGCATTAAATTCTGTTAATTGAGTAAGAGAGCTAGAGTCTCTTGCAATTTGGCATCCAGAAATTTAACTGGGTTAATATTTCAAATTTGATATGCTTTTGTCCAGCATGGTTTCACTAACCAAATGAAGCCTAACTTAAACAAAACTTAACTGAATTGTGTCTGAAAAGACCTCTAATGCAGCAAGAAATACATGATTTTGGCAATAAACAAATGGTGAAGGTGGAGAACGAAGATGTACTCTAGTGGATAATGACTCGTGATCCTAATTTAGAGCTCTCTTAGAACCTCATTGCACATCATGGCAACAGAACCATCCTCTGAAAAGACTATATGAAAATTATTGACTGCTATCGAGGTTACAAATAAGTTCAATGTGAAGACATCTTATGATGCCAAAAAAATGCCTACTTGAAACAAATAAAATAAGGTTTTCTTTGTCTCATCTGGGTTCAAGCAAGAGTCGATGATTGGATAAGGGAGGTGGGAAATTTTAAGATGCAAAATATTATTGTAAGTCATATATAGACTACAAATATTATTGTAACTATGGTCCTTATTCTCGCAATTTAGAGGGAGTTAGGGCAGTTCCTAGTATCTAATTTAGGATCAAACTAGCATCCAAAACCCATAACATGGATGTAGTAAATGGGCAGCTTCCTATTAAACCCTAGTTGAGAGGGGCTAAGGGGAAAGATGATTAATTATGCTTAGCTCTAGTCTACTCTCACATTGCTTATTTTAAAGAACGATATTTCATTAATCAATGAAGACTAGATACATCCACAAAACACCACTTTGCCGGAAGAATAAGACGAGGTGTTAGAAAATCAACCTTGGACCTAACTCCACCCCAAAAGCTAACTCAAGGGGAAGGATTGTCCAATCTATTTAAAGTCTCAAATAGCCGTTGGGCATGTACAACCAAATACAAGCACCAACCCAGTATCGAGCATACAGAGACTGTACCAAGACTACAATTTGTACACTTTAGTACCGATCTGTAATCATTTTTTTTAAACCAGGAGGTATCAAGTCAAAAAAAAAAGTTATCTTTGAAATTGATGCCACACAAAATTTTGAAATTGAGAGATACCTAATATAGAGTCAACAAACCAGAAAAAAAAAAATGGTTAATTTTCACCATAGGCTACAGTGGAGCATGGCTGTAAACCCATATCTCTAGCAATGCAATTACCTGTATCCATATACTTTACTAAAAAAACAGTATGTTTATTCCACATCAAGGGTTCACTTATAAGTAATAGGACATTGTGCTAGCCTTCTGTCACTATGGAGAATGAGTGGCATTTTTGTGTTTAAAGACTCTAAAGCATATTTATATAGTTTGTCTCTTTTCTATCAATATCTCTTAAGAGATTAAGAATTGCTTTTTCCTGTTTCCTATTCTTTAATGTTCATCCTACAAACAGAAGGATGACAAGCTTTACAACACTAGCGGTAGAGCATATATGTGATAGTTGGAGTCAATAGGAAATGCCCTTTAACTATTGTGTGCCCTTTTTGTTGAGGGGAAGATGGGACTCTAGAGATGACCGAAGAGAAACCAAGATGCAAAGAGGATGTTGTTATGGGTATTATACTATTATTGCAGGTATTTGTTATTGGTATATATAGAGTTGGTTGAGTCATGCTATGAGTATTATGTAGTCTCATTATCCTTGCCAAGAGTCATGCTTGTTTTTAGTTGCTGGGCCATGGGTAGTTTGTGGTTGAGGTTTAAAGCTCGAGTCATAGAGTAATTGTGTGGTTGACAAGTCAGATGACCACATCAGCCCAACCATTCCTATATTGTAGCTGCACTCATTTGCTTGTTTTAAAAGTGAATGCAATTGGGCCACTAAATACTTAAATAGCATAAATGCATCATGCAGGTGCATATGCAATTTATATTTAGAAATATGTAAAAGTTATTAGATTACTAAAAAGATTATATATATGAACTTAATAGACATATTTTAAGAGATAAAAATTATTATATGTATTAAATGGTCGTCATGAGATCTAATGTAGTAGCATTCAATTGTAATAAGGAAATTCAAAATTAATGAAAATAAAAAGATGTAAATAACTTAATATAAGAAATATTTTGCATCAAGAAATAAGAATTAAACTTCAAACGCTTTCTGCATATTTGACGTGGCATATGCAATGCCTAACTGCCTATGCAGTGGTATGCAATCGCATACTGCATATTCGCACCACATATACATTATGCAATGCGATGAAGTAGTGCATACACACATGCGGCCACATGCACTGATTTTTAAAACATTGGGTGGGAGAAATAAGAACAGCAATCTCTAGTTGGAACTTTACATATTATTGGTGTCTTTCATTGAATGGTGGAAAGGGGAATAAATGAATTGGAGACATTAATTGGCATGCATCATGGTTGATAGAATAATGTTGGTGTTATGGTCTCTTTAGATGATAGAATATCATTGGTCTTACAAGTTAGGGTGTTACGGTGTCTCTTTTCATTGAGAGAAGTTACACATTGTAAGGCTAGGTTAATTAGGATTGCATAATTTCTCTAAGTTTAGGAGTAGCAAGAGTCATGTCGTTATTGCCCTTTTAATTATCCTTTCTGTTTTGGTTGGGATATAAATGGGTATTTAAGAACAAATCATGAAATGAAAGAAAGAGGATATTGTTTCCAGATTAGAGTGTTCCTACAAGATGTTTAGTTTTTTTCTTCCGCAAATAAGCTTAAGTAGATGGTAAGCTCTCTCCTAATTGAGCTTATAGCTATTCCTCCATCTAACCTGGTTAATCTTTAGCTTAATCTAGTTTAAGCAGATTGTATAGTGCATGTACCCAAAAAATACTCGACCAACTGCTCATCCCTATCCATGTCAAACAGGCTACTACATAATGCATACCATGAGAAATGAAAAAAAAAATTGTACATAACTCCGTAGGGCACTAGTTTATGGAATGAGCAAGAAAAAAATGAAAGTTTGCAATTATGTTCTTCCAATGTATATCCCAAAACTATGAAACCATTACCAGGATACCCAAGCCCCTCTTCTGCTTATGCCACTAAGAAACGCAGTAGAAGCAAATAAGCAATATACTACTTTCTTTCTAAGAGGAAACAAGCATTGAAATAGGAAAGAGGAGAAGATTATAGTTTCAAATTTGCAACCATAAAAAAAATAAGCTACATAACAAGATTAATAAAACTTTGTTAATAAATAATAATGCTGAAGCATATCTTGATTCTCAGAAGAAATATGCCATATCATTATCACAAGACCAATTTGCACTAAAGCCAAGTTGAATAAGTACAGTGGTTGATTGCAAATGAAGAAAGCATAATGCAAGTTGAAAGAATGCAGTACCACATGTTTGTTGGCTTCAAATTTTTCTCTTAGATCCGATGCCTGTGGAGGAAATCTGAATTAGATGAGAGCAAAGGAAAATATATTATGTGATTAAAAGGATATGTGCAAACTTTCTTAAAATTTAAATATTTGGTAAACAATAGACACAAGAATGACAAATGAAATAAAACCATGAACCATAAAACTAGAAGTCATATCAGCCATGAAAAATGGGCTATAGAATCAAGAGTATGTGTGCATTTCACTAGAATTATATCCAGGGTAAATAATCCAGGTAAAAAACAAAGTAATATAACGGTCACCAGAAAAAAAAAACATTTGCATTGTAGGTACCATAAACAAATATAGCAAAATAAGGACCCAGGGTAGCAATGTGTAGTTTATTATCCTAAGAAATTACAAAGATGTGTTTAGTGAGAGAACTATTTTTTTTCCAAATTGTGTCATCCGTTGTTACTTGGAAGAATGTGTGGTCAAACTATTAAAGCCGACATGAAATGTGACACATGTGTTTATAACTTTGAGGGGGCGTTTAGTACATCACCACTTAAGATTACTGGGAATCTAGATTACCACTTTTAGAATTACTGGTAATATTACATTATCATGTTTGGTATGTACGGGTAATCTTGCTAGTAATCCACGTTACCTTGTTTGGTATAAAAAAAAATTATTAGGAAACTTATATCTTTAAATAAAATACCCTCAAATAAAAAATAAAAAATAAACTAAAAAGAATAAAATAAAATAAAAACATAAAAAAATAAAAAAAATAAAAATAAAAAATAGGGATTACCAATTCATTATGAGATGAGGCAAATGAGATGAGACGAGGATTTTTTCTATGCCAATAGAGGGTATTTTAGTTGGGGGTATTTTTGTCAAAAATAAAAAAAAATAACATTATCACCTTATTTAATCCACATAACCACCCCCTCCCTTGGTAATGTGGATTACCACTTGAGTGGTAATGTAGATTACCACGGGCATCCAGATTACCAGTAATTTGTTTCAACCAAACGCAGTAATCTGATTAGGCCCAAGTAATTTTAATTAAAATTACCTGTAATCCATTAGATTACGCCCCATGAATGAATAGTGTTGACCAAAAACAATTCCGCACAAACAAACAAAAACAGAATAAAATTCCAAGCAACAAATGAGATCATTTTGTTCAGACAAACAAGATCAGGGCATTCAGAACATCATCAAATACCTCTATAGTTATATGTCATTCAAATTTGAAGAAATATACTCTACAACAAGATGCAAAAAGATCCGGTAAGCAGCTCAATAACATTAGAAAGATCTAAACTATGAAGGGAATAAATTAAACAACCCACATGCGGGATCGCATAAATCGATCATCAATCAAATGGTCAAAATAGCAAAATAGGCAGGTGATAATTCAAATTTACAAGGAAAAGAGAATAAGATTCTTAGCTAATATTCGCTAGAACCAAAAATCGGGTTAACAAAATAAAAGAAAATGAAAACGACAGCAAATTAGGACAAAAGGTCATGGATTTCTCTCGAGTAAAGGAGGTATTTTCAAGTGTAAAGAGGGGTTAGCTATCCAAAACAAAGACGAGGGTTAATCGGCTGGAGAAGGAAGAGAGAAGAATCAGAGCAAGGGGGAGAGAGTACGTCTTGGTAGAAAAGGTGGCGGTGGACGGCCCAGTTGAGGGTGTCCTTGAGGGTTCGGCGGTAGAGCAGCCTCACCCGCTCCTTCTGCGCCGCCCGTCGCGCCAGGTAACCCGCCACCGCGCCGCTCATCTGTTTCCTATCGCCTTCCCTACTCTCCTCTAAGCTTTCGACAGGAGACCTTTGCTTGGTTGAAGTGGGAAAAGGGCTTCGATTAAGGTGTAGGTCATTTTTTCCGCCTCACCCGTTAAGACTAAAAACCGAGCCCGGCCCGGACATAGCATAATATTGGGGCAAAGGTTCAACCAATTAAGGTGTATTAAGTTGAACGGGAATGAAATCATAAAAATAATTTTTATTTTATTTTCATAAAAATTAATTAGATTTATATAAAATAATAATTATCTCTTAACTTAAGAAATGTAATTATTAAAATTAATTTAATAATTTAATTTTTATATCCTTATGTAATATTATAAATATTGAAGAACAATATTAAATAATATTCATGAAAAATAATATTTCTTAGGTAGGAAAAATACTATTTCTTATGATCCACCTATCATTTTCAATAAATTACAATCAAATAAAAAAATAAATAGATCATAAATAATAATATTTTATTTCATAATTATTTCATTCAATCAAACATTACCTAAAAGTTAAATTATCTTTAAACAAATACTTAAAATTGTCAATTGCAAATCATGATTAACTACTATTACGATTAAAACTAATCATCTTAAACAATATGGATAAATGTTAATCAATTAACCAGTTAATGGTTGACTAAGAGTTCAAATATTTAAATTTGCATAAAGTTTAAAAACGTTGTTTTATCAATTTTGGTTATGGCTAATAATTTGTACTGATGTATGGCGTCTTATTTGACATGAAATATGATTATAATCATAAATAAAAACATAAACGTGTGAAAATATGAATCACGAATATAGCACAATGTCCTTAATATATTTAATAGAGTTAATTGATGTATTTAATCCAAATTATTATATTTTTCATAAATTTAATCTACTCTTTAATTTGTATTAATTACATCACGAACTATCGAATTGATATCAATTCTAGCCGTCCCGACGTTAAATGCCCGTCAATGCCATCGTTAGATGCTGACGTGGCATTTGACTCCTCACATTAAAAAATATTTTTTTAAATAATTATGTTGCCATGTCAGCATTTAATTACCTATTTTTTAAAATAAGGAAAAAAAATATTTTTTAACTTACCCCCATTGCCACGTCAACCAGCTGCTCAACCTCGCCCGCATCCTCTCCGCTCGCAGCATTGTCGTCCACTATGTTGGTTCCGCCAACCACAATTGCTAGGTGCGCGACCACGCCCACGCATGGCAGCTTGACTCCGCCGCCATCCGCTTCCACGACCTCCCCTTGCCTGCCTTCCCCTCCCCGGAGCCCGACACCAATGGCAGAAGACATTCACCGTAGGCCCGCTGAACCCGACGATTGTTGTCGCCGGTGGCACACCCAGCCCCCGCCACGAGTTGCGTCAGCCAAGGAAGTAACGACGTGCGCTCGGCAGGGTACATGACGATGATCTCGATAACCATCAGACCGCGATGGAGCAGATGCATAAGTTTCCAATGGCCGTGAGCACCTTCTGGAAATGGCCTTGCTGAAGAAGGTGTGTACGCCGATGGCAATGACAATGGCCGCGATCTCTCCTTGCTTGCAGGTGGAGCCGGAGAAGACCTCCTGGCCGAGGTGCTTAGTCATTGGGAGGGACTCGCCGGTGAGGGCAGACTGGTCTATCTTGAGTGGATCACCCACCAAGAGACAAGCGTCGGCCGGGACGATGTCCCCGAGCTTGATGCTGACAATGTCTTCGAGGACCAGGATGGCAGCTTCTTCCTCCGACCACTTGCCATCTCTCAAAACCTGCATGTGTCGAACAAGATCTCCGGCATTAGTTCAAGCTCATCAATTGAGCATGCACGGTGTGTGCATAAATCCAAGATTAATGTGAGACCTTGGTCTTGGGAGCGAGGTCGGCCATGAGGGCTGCGACGTCATTTCCAGCGTTGTTCTTCTCGATGAAACTGATGGTGGAGTTGATGATGAGGAGGACGGAGATGCCGACGAAGTCTTGCCAATCCGATGGCTTGCTCGGGAAGAAATTCAATCTTGCATTAGCAACACGGGAAGAAATCAATGCTCAAACATGTACAGAGAGGAACAAGAGACAGATTTACGTACTCCTCCATTAGCCAAGGCAATTGCCATGATAGTGGCGACCGCCATGACCCATGAGAGCGGATTCCACATGAAACCCAAGAACTTAAGTATCTGACGTAGACCGTGGTGAAGCATGCGACGGTGGTGAAGTAGGAGCCGACGGAGAAGAAGCCAGAGGAGCCGCCGAAGAGGGCCAAGGACGAGAAGAAGCCCGACGATGGAGGGAGTAAGGAATAGGAGAAAAAGGAGGAGCAGAAGAAGGCGAATGACGTCGACAGTGAGAAGTAATTTTATATATATATATATATATATATAATTATTTTTAACTTACCTTCATTGTCGCACCAGTCATTAAAAAAATATTTTTTAATGTGCCGAGTCAGATGCCACATCAGCACCTAACGGTGGCATTGATAGACATCTAACGTCGGGCTAGAATTGATATCATAGTTTGTGAAAAAGATCATAGTTTGGGCTAGATACATCAATTAACCCTATGCGATGTCATGTGACAAGAGTCAATCCAACCGGATTGACATGAATAAGTTAATAAATTGTCGATCCACTCATAGCTTATATAGATATTCAAGACATTGGAATTCCTCAAAAATATGTTTGCAAAATATATAGATATTCAACTTAGATATTTATAAACACATAATATTTACATTTTTTTGTGAAAGAAATGTCGGCCATCTTTGTAAGTCCAAGATAATGGAGATTCAAGATTTCAAATGATAAAAAAAAATACTCAATGACCCGCAAATTAAAAACATATACAAGTTTTTTTAAAAAAATAAAACAATAGTTGCAACGATAAAATTACAGATCATGAACCATATTAAAAATAGAGTAATTACCTAAATATATCATGTGTAAGTGAAATGGTCAAACTAAAGGAGGGTGAATAGTATATTATCTAATCTTTTAGCCTAATTTCGACTTTAATTATTTCGTAAACTACTTAGGCAAATTGTCAATTCAAGCAATAAGAGGAAATAATAAATAAGACAATTAAGCACAAACACAATAGCCAATGCAAACACCGAAATTTATAGTGGTTCGGCAACACCGCCTACTCTACCATCTAAGCATCGTCCTTAGGATTTCACTCACAAATCTACTAAGTTAAGAGTAGCTTATAATCGAGGACTTTTCACCGAAAGATCCTACACTCACTTCAAAGACATTTCCATACCCGCAAGTATTCACCTTCGCACCGAGTGAACTTTCCCACCTTAATTCCTAAGGAACACTCCTAATCTAGCATACACAAGTGGATTTATACCTCTATACAAAGGTGACCACCAAATTACAAGACCACACACTAGGTCTTCTTACACACTTGAGTATTCAATTATAAAATAAAGCAAAAACACATTTAACACAAGAAAAGAGAGTAGATAACTTATCACGATAAAAACAACACCTCTTCTTGAGCCTAGCAACATTGGATAGTCCTTCAATGATGATGCACTTGGGAATGAGAGAACAAGAGGCTAGGAAAAAGATGTTAGGTCAATAAAAGCTTGGGGATGCAAAGATTAACTCAATATGGACTTAGGGCATCAGTAGTGGCTCAAGAGAGAGTTTTATAGGCTGTAGAGAAAAAAAAAAGTGTCGAGTGGAGATCGCTCAACGGATCTTTTTTTTACCGTTATAGCGTCGATCGATCACCGACTGATGGACGGTCGATGGCCGGCTAATGGACGGTCGACCGCCCGAGCGACCAACTACCGACCGCGAGGCCATTATCAATTTTGGGCCTCTAGCGGCCAATCGGCGATCAATAGCCGGTCGACCGGCTATCGACCGACTACTGATCGATGCTCATTTTCCAGTTTGTTTTCTTTCATCGTTTGGATTTTGACTTTTGGGTTTTTGAGATCTCCGAAGTGCATACACCCTGGAGTCCTACCCAAGTATTTTTTACATTCACTCTAAACACTTCCAAAATTACTTCGATATGCTCATTGAGAATTTAGGAAACGCCACGGAGACTTGACATATCGAGACGATGCCGCATGCGACGATATCAATTTCACCTGTGACTTTTATGCTTAAAACTTGTCAGACATAGTTTGTTCATCAAAATATTTATTGAGAGAAATTAGAGCGCAAGGGTGAAACCCTCGGCCAACATCATGTACTTTATATTTTTTCTTAATTTTATCCAATTCTTTCATTTCACCAAATTGTATCTCATACTTTGACATTTGTCTCAATTCTAGCCTTTCATCAAGTATCTATCAGTAGCCCCGTTAAGATGATGGTGTGGCTTCGACGTGAATTAAAATATTATTTTTTTAAAAAAAATAAAAAATAAAAAGTCATGTCATTTTATATTCAAATAATAAAATAATATTATTTATATAATTACCTGAATATATGCTGAACTATGCATTTTGTCTCATTTATGGTCAATTCTTTCATTTAACCAAATTGTATCACGTACTTTAACATTTGTCTCAATCTATCCTCTCGTCAATTATCCGTCGGTAGCCCCGTTTAAAATAATATTTTTTATTAAAAAAAAAAAGAGATCGAACTCCACGAGAAGAAATAGGAGCAAAGCGACGAGCCTATGATCTCCTCGACTGCTATCTCTGGATTCCTCTTCCTCTTCCTCATTATATTTACTCATTGTTGTCACCCAGGTTGTTCATGGCCTGGAGATCTCTGCCTCGAAACATCATCTCTCCTTCGTCTTTGACCTTCATTCTCCTCTTACTGACCCCTTAAATACCCTTGACGCACTCTCGACCTCCACCTCTTACAAAGATACCCAAAAGCCTCCGTTAAAATACTCAAGAATCTGAGTTGGATTGGAATTTCGAGTCTAGTTGCAAATTGATACGGAGGATGGTGGCATTTACTTTGATTACTTGTTAAGATTCTTGGTTGTTTTGCTCACAATAGTACAAAGAGATAGGTGTTGACTTATCTTTGTCTTTTCATTCCTTTGGAAATGAAAAGAGAGAGTTTTCAGAATTGATGTGTGTAATGTGTATTTGCATGGGAAAAATAAAGGCGATGAATATGGCAAGGAATCGCCGGAATGCCACTCATTGAAGGATGAGGAGAAGGAGCAACTTAGCCTAACCACGGTAATGGTCTTCACTTCCGAAGAAGATGACAATGAGGAAGATGAAGTCTGTGACCTCGCATCAAGTTCCTTCTGTCACAACCTCGCCAAGCTCGAAGGTAAGCCACTCGACTTGAGACGAGCATGGAGAAGCTACTCATGGATCTTCATCCACGAGCTCTCCCGCGATGACAACAACAACATATTACATCGATGGAAAAGGAAGAAGCGTTGCTAGGAAGACGTCCCAGGTCGGGGACGTCATCATGTTAACGGGCCTGCCAACGAATAATTGACGGGAGGATAGAATTGAGACAAATGTCAAAGCATGGAATACAATTTGATAAAAATGAAAGAATTAGCCACAAGTGAGACATGTTGGTCAAAGGTTTTCAACCTTGGTCACCATCTTGATTTTGATGATAACAAACTTATTCTAATGATTTTATCAAATGTTTGATCTCAGGTTGAGGCTACGATACGTGCGCGAAGTTCGTTCGGAGAAATATAAAAAATCAGCAAAAATGGCTCTGAAAGCGAGTGAGTAGAAAATCTAGAGTTAGGATTAGATTTTATGTAATATGACTCTGGGAATATATCCCAAGTCCAATTATAATGATATCCAAGTCAAAACTTGGTAACGGAACTCGAAAATGATGTGCGCAAGAAGAAGGGTGGAAATAATAGCCTCAGCCCAGGTTCGGTCGACCAGTCGATCAATTGAATGAGGTCAAAAACTAGCAGTAGCCAATTCGGTCGACCGGTCAATCGATTGAATGTTGCCCAAAAGTAGAAAAATGCCTTCGACCGCTCGGCGATCGATTGATCGGGCATCCCCAATAGGTAGAAAAATGTCTGTTGGGTGGAGTTGTCGAGTGAGGGGTTATAAATACCCCTCACCAGCTCTCTAAGGGCTTTTTAACCATTCATTGAAGATCTCCTAGAGTGTTTTTGAGCCTTCCCAAGTGGATTTCATCGTGCAAGCTTCGACAATCGTTCATCTACTCGAAGCAATCTTTCCGCCTCATCTCTGGCTTCACTTTGAGCTCTACATCTTGACGAGTTGGAGGCTTTGCAATGGAGCTCACTTGTGTGGTTTAATTCTTAGCTCATTTGTTGTTATTTTTTCTTGTTATTAAACTAGGTTTCCATTGTTAGCTTGTTAGGTCTGCTGGGTTAAATACCTTAGGGTTTTCTTTGTAGATTTATTTTTGCCTAGGTGAATAGGTGTGAGGCATTCTCAAAGGGTTGAGAAGCGAGTCCTCGATTGTATTCAAAGAGAAACACATTATCTATAAAAGAGTTAGTTAGAAATCCTTGGTGGGGAGCCAAGGTCACGAGTGGGCGGTGTTGGCCGAACTACTATAATCTCTTGTGTTTGCATTACCTTGTTTGATTGCTTATAATTGCTTTTCATACTTGCTAACGAATATCATTTAGTCACACTTAGTTTCGGTTGAAGTTGAAATTGATATAAAAGAAATTAAATTGAAGTTAAAATTAATCCAACCCTATTCACCCCCCCCCCCTCTTCTACTGTAGATATTTGATCAACATTTGGTATCAAAGCAAGGTTGTAGGCTTAGGTTGAACCATCTAACCTATACTTATGAATTCTAGTATCACACTAGGTCAAGGGTTTTCAACTCATGCACCACCTCTTTTTGAGGGAAACAATTATCCCTATTGAAAAACTAGGATGAGTATTTTCTTGCAATCCCTAGGATTAGATGCTCCAAGAGCATGGATGATTGGTCTCGAGAAGATATCAAATTATTTAATTCAAATGCCAAAGCAATGAATGCATTACATTGTGGTTTATCTATAAATGAGTTCAATAGAATATCATGTTATAAATCTGATTTTGATATTTGGCATATTTTAGACATTACTCATGAAAGAACTTCCCAAGTTAAAGAGTCCAAAATAAATTTGCTTATGCATGACTATGAACTCTTTAAAATGCATACTCATGAGAACATAGATCAAATGTATGCTCGTTTTCAAAATATTGTCAATGCTTTAACTAACCTTGGAAGGGACATACAAGAGGAAGAAAAAGTGAGGAAGCTTCTTCGATCACTTCCCAAAGCATAGGAGCCAAAGGTGGTTGCTATCATGGAGGCCAAGAATCTTGACACCATGAAGCTCATCGAACTCATTGAATCCCTCATGACCCATGAGATCCATATGAAGGCAAAAAAGAGGAAGATGCCCCCGAAGACGAGAATATTGCCTTAAAAGTATCATTTAGTGATAGGACATCATCATCATCATCATCATCATCATCATCGGAGAATGAAGAATCCAAGTACCACGAAGATATGATTCACCTTGGACGGATGTTGATGGAACTAATGGGAAAACCTCTCAAGAAGAAGAAGGGCAAAAATAGAATCATGTGTTTCCAATGCAACAAGTTCGGACACTTGGAAAGCAATTGTTCTAAGATCAAGCTCATCTCCTCATCTCCTCATCATCCTCAAAGAAATACAAAAGAAGAAGGCACTAATAGCTACTTGGGATGAAAGCGAGTCATCATCACCTTCAAGTGGGAGAGAAAGCTCAAAGGAAAATACTAACCTTTGTTTCATGACAAAGAAAAATGAGGTACCCACTATTAGTATAGGCGAAAATGTCTTTACACATATAGAATTAGAAAATGAAATTGAGCATATGTATGAAGAATTTGATGTTATTAGAAAAAGATTTAAGGAACTTAGAAAGGAAAATAAGTTATTAGTGTTGGAGAAATGGCAACACTAGAGGAAGGGTGAATAGTGTGTTAACTAAATTAATTAGCTCAAATTCAATTTTAATCGTTTACTTAGATCACTTAGGCAAATTGCAATTATGCGATTAAATGTGGAAGCAAGATAAAACAATTAAGCACAACAACAATAGATAACAATGCTAACACATAAATTTATAGTGGTTCGGCCCCAATGCCTACTTCACTACCTAAGCACCCCGCTTAGGATTTTCAAACTAGGTTTACTAGATTAATTCTTATTTCTCTTACAATGAGGACTTTGACTCGAAGAGTCGCACTCTCGACCTAAAGCACTTCCACACCTGGAAGTCACCGTCTTCTTACCGAGAGCACTCTTCCACCTCAACCCTAAGGGATACCTCAACTAATCCTAGTAAGTTATGCTTACACAAGTGGCTTTACACCTTCACAGCAAGGTAACCACTTCCACACAAGACCTAACAGCCTAGGTCTTCACAATCTCAAATCCAAGAAAAAATAAGTTCAAATAAATAGTTAAAATTACAATGAAAAGAGTTTAGAATAAAACCAAGAATAAATGCTCTCTTCCAAGCCTTGGAACCTCCAACTCGCTGAGTCGTAGAGCTCGAATCAATTCCCGAGTTGAGGCAGAGTGTGCGCTTGAAGAAGTTATCAGCGGAAGAACCGAGCGCAAGCAATTAATCTTTTGAAAGACTTAAAAATATCCTTTGAATGCTCAATTAAATATGTAACAATGAGAGGAGAGAGTATTAAATGAGTTAGATGCGACATATTTATACACTTTTAAAGAAATGGCATCTCAACGGATAGAAAACTATCCGTTGTAGACGCTCGGTCAATTGGTCGATCGACCGATCGATCGATCGCTTAGAGCGACCACTACCTATTCTCTCTGTGCGGTCGACCGACGGGTCGACCGGCAAACGCAAATCTTGCGTTCCCTCAACCCGGTCGACCGCCTGATCGACCGATGCAAGTTGCGGCTTCAACTATCCGTAGTCCGATCGACCGATCAGTCGACCAACAAGGCTACTGCCCATTTCTAGCTTCGGTCGATCGACCGCCCGGTCGACCGAAGTAGCCCACTGCCTATTTTTACCCATCTTCAGTCAACTGAGATGGCTTCTGCCATTTTCCTAACCCTTTTCGGTCGACCGAACATAGGTTGAATTTGATTTTTCAACTATTTTTCTTGCGCGCTTCATTTCCGAGTTCCGGCCTTCAACGTGCGTCATCTTGGAGAGCTTTCCATGTGATCTTTGAGATCGTCCAATACGTCTTTGGTGCACACGTCGATCTTCGAGAAATTTCCGCGACGAACCTGAGCGCGACGATCAATGTCCTTCCAATTTTCTGATTTCTTCTGATTTATCCGATCGAGGACATCGAACACTAACCGATATGGAACCTGAAAGATTTCTCAATGAAATATTAGTTCTATGTTTGTTATCATCAAAACCGAGATTAAGACTAAGGTTGAAAACCTAAAGCCAACAATTAGAACAAGAAAATGATGATCTCTTGCTCTCTTGTAATGACTTAAACGGAAAAGTTGAATGCTTGAAAAATGATAAAAGTTCATTAGAAAAGAAAAATGTAGATCTACAAAATTTGATGACTCATTGAAAATAGAAAATGCCTCATTATGCTTACAAATTGAAAATTTAAATGTTGGCATGTTATCACTAAAGAATGAGATGCTTTCATTAAATGATAAAATGAAAAATATGTATGCCCATGCCTCTCATGCAAAATATTTTAAAGTATCTTTTCATGCTCATCCACACCTTCATGCATCTACTATATTTAAGGGTCATTGTCTATCTTGTGGCATGTATGGACATATGACTAAGGATTGTGCCTTGAAAAGGAACCCCGATGCTAGGTCACTTTGAGTTTCAAAATTTTCTAACCCCCAAGGATCCAAAAAAATTTAGGTATCAAAGTTTACATGCTTAAATGTAAGGGGAGACACTACACTCAAATGAAGACACATTGATAGCTTGAAGTTGCTTGGGAATCAAAGAAAGAGGAATTAATTCAATTGCAACTTTGTGACAAATGTGATTGATGTCAACTCCTAAATCTATTCTTGCCTATATTACTATTTGAGTTTGATGACATGTAAATGTGCTTTATTTAATAGTCACTTGATACTTGATTCATCATGTGTTTATCTTTGATTAATATCTTTGTAGTATCAAGTTTGAATTTGAATATTTCCCTTTATTTTCGGTCTCCTTGGAGGCCATTTGTGACCTATAATGGGTCTATGCAACCTTTGGTTTTAAAACCTTGGCTAATTATGGCCGTGTTGGTTTTCAACCTTAGGAAGGGTTTGAGATCTTGATTTTAAAATATTTTCACTTCTTGAGATCTCCTTGATTCATTTTGATTTCAATTTTGCTTGTATTTTAAAAAATGAATCCCCACTAGTTAGCCAAATTTGACTTTTAAGAAATAAACTTAATTTTCTTTTGTTATCTAGTTTATGAACTTGCTAAGTAAGAAAATGTCCATTGTGCCTTTTATGTTTCAATTACTTGCAAGTTGAGCATTGATTATGATGCAAATGTTTTTAGAGAACGCATGCTAAATACTTGAAAATTCTATAAGGTAGTAGTTTCACCTTTGCAACATTTAGTATGATACCTCATAAAGCATGTAGAAACTCTTGCACCTTACTCATGATAAAGTACTTGATTGTGTCTATATGAAAATTCATGAGCATTTAGAAAAATGACATGTAGACAAATTTCTTGATATATCATGTTAATTCTTGATCGAAATTGTGCCAAGTCATTTGAGTAATCTTTGGGACTGTTTCTAGTAACTCAAACTTTGTATACATGATTAGAATGATCATATCTTAGTCATATACAAGTTTGATCAAAATTAGAAATGATTATGAAAAATGAGTATTTTTCGATAAAACGTGATATCTTAAATTTCAATGATTTATTAAAAAATACAAAAAATTAATTTTTGAAAAATTCATGTTTCTGCACTTTACTTGAAAAATCTAGTTTTCGTTGAAAAAGTTGAAAAAGTTGAAAAAAGTTTCATTGAGAATTCGATTTTATATGGTTTTGAATACATCTTTATCAAAAATAAAAAAATTAGTCTTTATTGAGTAAATGTCTTTCGGATATCCCATAATTGATTGTGTCTAACCCTCTTGACATATCTTGACACTTGTGTTGTCTTTGTGTCTAGTATTTCAAAGCATCCTAGATATGATAACATGTAAGCTTAAATCTTGTCTAGAAGTGCTTAACTTAGGCCCTTTTTGATTGATGTCAAAAGGGAGAGAAGAATCTAGACATATGCCTCGTTTGGTTGACACTATTTTCTGTAGAAAATTGTACTTCCTAGGAAGTAGCAAAAAGAACTCATGTTTGGTTGACACACTTCATGCATTTTGCAGAAAGTACAACTTCCTGAGTAAGTGCAACTTTCTGCAAAATGCAGAAAGTAACTTACCTAGGCACCCCTAGGTAAGTTGCACTTCCTGTATTGTATTTGAAAGAAAAAGTCAATTTCACCCTCATATTTGCATTTAGTACATAATTTATAATTTATATTCACAACATTATAGATTAGATAATCCTTGAATTCTTTACGTATTTATTTTAATTTATTTTATTTTCAATAAAAATATATAATTTTTTATATTAACTATAAATAAAAATTAATTTTTCATATACAATAAAGTATATATTATATTAATTATATATGCAAAAATCATATTATATATATATATACTAATGCATATAAATTAAAATATTATTTTATAAAGAGATTTAAAAAATGGTACATTGGTTATTTGATATGTACTTCCTAGAAAGTACTCATGTCAACCAAATATATTCTAGGAGGAAGTTGCACTTCCTATGAATTAACTTTTTGTCAACCAAATATTTTTTAGATATTTTCTAGAAAATACATATAGAAAGTTAATTCATGTGAATTGTAACTTTCTGCAGAAAGTTACTTCCCATGTCAACCAAACGAGACCATAGACATGCATATAATTAGGGAGAGTTTATTCTAGATATGTATGTTGATAGGGGGAGCATTATACATTCACTTGATGAAATGCTATGCTTGTTGATACATTTCTTAATGCACTTATTGAGAAGTTTGTCATCATCAAAAAGGGGGAGATTGTTGGCCTAAGATTTTCAACCTTCGTCATCATCTTGATTTTGATGATAACAAACTTATTCCAATGATTTTATCAAGTGTTTGATCTCAGGTTTAGGCTACGATACGTGTGTGAAGTTTGTTTGGAGAAATACAAAAATCGGCAAAAATGGCTCCTAAAGCGAGCGAGTAGAAAATATAGAGTTAAGATTAGATTTTATGTAATATGATTCTAGGAATATATCCCAAGCCTAACTGTAATGATATCCAAGGTAAAACTTGGTAATGGAACCCAAAAACGATGCGTGCAGAAAGAAGGCTGGAAAAAATAACCTCAGCCCAGGTTCGATCGACCGGTAGGATTTTACCATCCACCTTTCAACAAACAAAAATTAAAAAGTTAGATATTTAAGAAAGGGTTATAATTTAAAATGATGAAATTGCGGGGAGTGACCCTTTTGGGATAAGGATTTTAAAAATTGACCCCTCATATATAAAGCTTTTAAAAAGACCATATTTTTTTTTATCATTTTGGACGAAAATATCATTGGAACTAGTTTTTAAAACCTTGAAACCCTAATTAAAGGCAAAATACATCAATTTTGTCCGAAAAAAAAATCGTGTTTCAAAAGTTCCAAAGTTGTCGTTCTGAATCTGCATTGATCTCCTCAACCTGGATTATAGTTATGAAGCTGCTTTCTCCTCAACCTGTGTTTCGATAATTGTTAGATTTCATCGCTCGTGGCTGACCCAATGTTGCCGAATTTTAGTTTGTCAACGTCTTTTTGCCCCCCTTTTATAGTATGTGTCATTGTCTCATGAAGCGAGGGCTCAATGTCCTAACGAGGGAATCAATCCTTTCTTTAGCTTCAATTTAGGTTCTACATCTCAAAATGAGGCTAGGGTATGTTTGTGGGATATTGGAATGTTAGATCTAGGCGGGATGTTATGCGCGAGATTACGTTTTGGACGCAACGATTTATTATGAGAGTGGGTTGGATGTTATAAAGAGGATAGGATGTTACGGATGGAATGTTGTGAGAGTGGACAGAATGTTATAACCACAGATAAGATATTTGAGAGTGGACGGAATGTTATAACCACAGACGGGATGTTGTGAGAGTGGACGAAATATTATAACCACATGAGATATTGTGAGAGTGGACATAATGTTATAAGCACAGACATGGTGTTGTGAGAGTGGACAAAATATTATAACCATAGATAGGATATTGTGAGAGTGAAATAAATATTATAACCACAAATGAGATATCGTGAGAGTGGACAGAATGTTATAACTACGGGCGGGATGTTGTGAGAGTTGGTGAAATGTTATAACCACAGACATAATGTTGTGAGAGTGGACGAGATGTTATAACCATGGACAGAATGTTGTGAGGGTGGGCAGGTTGTTCTAAGAATGGACGATATGTTATAACCACGGGTGGGATGTTAAAACCACAAATGAGATATTGTGAGAGTATATTGGATATTGACTTAGCTTTTTAGCATATAGGAACAATGTTATCCAAAAATCAATTTTCATTACCATTTTTTGTTAAGCTTACATTGAATGTCATTTTTTCAAAAGTCTTATCCAAATGAGCCATATATGAAACTATTACTGCTTGAGAGTTAGGGTTTTTGGTCCGGTCTAGTGTCTCTCCTTGTCTAGTTCAATGCCGATGGGGGACCTGCAAAAGACATTATGACACCCAAGTTAGGATAACTTCAAGGTGGAGGTTTATAGAATTGGAACTTAGGTTACCTGAGGCGTGCCGTGTCTGTATATATTGTAGGTGGAGGTGATCATGCTGCCTGATAATCTCGCTAGGATTATTGCCCAGAACGGGTCGGGGCCAATCCCAGAGATAACGAGTTTATGATGGTATGTCCTTTGTGATAAGGAAGGACGTGGGAGTCCATGTATGGCCGGGTGGGTCCTTCGAATAGAGTCGTCTATCCTGGCTTGAGTCTGGCTCAAGAGTGTTTCTTGGGCGGATCCCCCTGGCGGGACCGCATGGTTTGGTTTAGGGTGAATGACGGGGCGCTGCTGGGTCTAGTCTGACCAAGCCCAATAGTTATAGTCCAGTCCACAACCCCGAGCTTGGTTGGAGTTTGGAAGACTGCATGTCGAGCTCTTGAGTTGAGTAGATCTTCTTCTTGACGTTTGGATGTCTTTTGGGGAAACCTCGGATAAGCTATCCAAACCGTACTAGGTGGCCAGGGAAGAAATGTCAGTGTTGGCAACTATTTAGGTTGGGCTGAAAGGGAGGCTGAGCTGGCCGAGATCGACCATAGTGACATGAAGGGGAGTCGGGTTGCCGTAAGAGGCTATGCGACACTTCTAGTGGGTACGTGGTAATTCTTCGTGTCACTTCAGAGTAAGTCGATTCGGTATTTTTGTCGTGTTTATCATATGCCTTCTCGGCTTCCACGCTCAGTATGGTGGTTTTGTTAGTGGAGATCTTCTCACCTTGCGTGGCAGTTGCTGATTGGCCTTCGCCCCCTCGTTTATGAGGAGCCATCATGATGGAAAAAGGCGCTCGTTCGTCTAATGGAGGGAGTTTTTAGGGAGCTGCCGATTACTGAGCTGGCCGGTGCATATCTGGTTTCCTCTTTGACGTGGACCGTTCGATGGGGAAGCGGAGTCTATAAAATGGCTTTTGTGAATTTTTCTTGCATTTCGTTGGCCTTCGTCTCTAGCACATTTTTAGTGGTGTCTTCCCCAACTAGTTCCTTCATCATTTGCTAGTTCTCTCCGGTAAGCTTTCTCAACCTGAAACTTTAGTGTTGTCGTTGACTTTAGGTTTTTCTTCATTTTTATGCACAAGCTGTTATCCCCTCTTAGTCTTTTTAGGCATACGTACCCTAATTTCTAAACGTTCCAGGTATGCGTTTCCACATGTTAGAGATGCGGGAGAGGTCCACAGGAGACAGGGGAAAGAAACCATTGGTGGATGAGTTGTTGAGGCCTATGAGGGCTTCATAGTCTCGAAAGCCGCTGGTTTCAGGAGCAGGGTGGAGGTGATTGCTTTCCTAAATTGAAGATGCCGAAAATAATGTATCCTTTAATAATGATTATTGAAGATACATTGCCTAAATTATAATCAACATAATTCTAATTTTAAATCTCATTTAAAATTTGAAATAATTAATTCCGATTTGAAAACTCTGTTTTCAAATTCGTAACTAATCTCAAAAATTACCAAGAGAGAATTGTGGGTTAATGGTCATGCAGATCCAATCTGATGACTCATAACCCTGAGCCCAATTCGGTTTGCCCTATGTCTGCGACCATGTAGGTTCACCTAAAGTTGGCAATGGGTTCAAAACACATTTATAACCCATAAGTTATAAGCAACCTCTAGCAAGACATTATGGCTACCCAAGTCAAGTGAGGTCGATGATCCGAGCAACCAAACTCACAGTATGATACTCTATCCTTTTGTCACACGATATCAGGATCAAGTATAAGGCATGGATTGCATCATCCTTATATTGCTCAATCTGGTTTCTTGATTCATGTGTATACTGACTTAATCAAATGGCATTGATACCCCTATCAATTCATTTGAGCACGGTTATGCATTTCTTCAGTCACACTCATCAAGGGGCCCAAAGATATCTCTCTCATATGCGAGAGGGACAAATTCCTTCACGTCTACACATATTCCTCTACATCATTCATTCCATGTCCAACGATAATCCTTATTACCACCCGGTTAAAGGTGATGTTAGACTAGGTCAAAATACATAATTCTTCATGAAGGAATCCATGGTGACATCAGGTCGGAGGACTGATGTATCACTACCGTTTTGAGATACTAATGATATAATCCACGTAGTATTCTATTCTCACAGTGGGTCTGTCCAACACCATGTCGATGATCTGACTTTGATATCACATATCCATGACCAATAAAATATGGCCATCGTCAGTCAGACTGCTTACTAGTCTTCATTCATTATCATTCAAAGATAATGACTGACTAGGGACTATTTAGAATATGATTCCAACTTCCTTAGGGTTTTACTATCAAGTCTCGTACTTGATAACCATTAGGGGGAATCAACTATCAAGAGATCTCTTATCAAGTTAATTACACTCATAATAAATAACAAGATAAAATAAGTGTGCCAATTATTTAAAAAGAAAAACTACAATGATAACATTGTTCCATTGGCCTAGGGCACACTACTAACAACAAATCCCCGGGAATCACTCAAAAGGTACTCTTAAAACTAACTGTGTCTACGACAGAAGTTTGACCTCCACAATCACCCGACGACATCGGACACACAACGTCGAAACATCCTCCGGCTTGGCCAAAACAAAACATGACGACACCCGGCGGGACATACACCCCACAACTAGCAAGGATAGAGAGCAAAACAACACAACGAAAAGTATAAACCCTCGAAGGGGCAATTGTCAAACATCATTAAAGAGCGAAAGTTTTAAAGCCCCCACGGGGAAGTAATCTATTACAGGTAGTCATCCATACAGCCCACAAGCGGGTGATTTCAAAAAAAAATCACAACACTTACTAGCGAAGAGCCAGGTCTGCCTCAGTAGGCACAAAGGAGGCATCCCTCCCCAGAATCTCAGCAACCACTGCAAGGGGTGAGCACAACTCCGAAACCACCATTGGAGGCTCCTCCTCGGATGGTACAGGAGCCTCTTCCCGCACCCAAGGATCAATCAGGCGCAATCCCTTACTACTTTAAGGAGGTCGACTCTGGAAAAGTCAGCCTCGGGGTGAAGAATTTGGCTTGTTCCATTGCTTCGTCAAAATAGTTGAAGAACATAAAGAGGGCGACATCCCGGAAGCAACACACCTCGTCCTCAAGTTCTTGCATCATCTCCTCCAAACCTTGCACCGTCTTCTTCAACTTCTCCGCCTCGGCTTGGACGGCCTCAATCTCGACCCTCAAGCTAGCGAAAACCCTCCATAGTAGCTGCGACCAGATTATGATAAAGACTCCTCAAAGCTTGAGACTAGTGCTGCGATGGAGGTGGAGGCTAATATGATGAGGCCATTCTATAGTATGCTACGGGCTTTGAAAGGGCGCTGGAGCAAGCCAAGTTCCTCGGCCCGAAAGTCAGCTTCTCGAAGGTCGGGTATTTCAAGGAGATCAGTGACGGTGCCCTGGTTGATCGACTCATTGTGGGGGAGGAGGAGGCTTTTGCTTCGACTGAGGGAGATCCTTCAGCAGTTGCTCCTGAGTCATGCCCCCCTCCGACGATGGCAACTGTCATCCCTAAGGATGATGCCCCCTTAGCAATCGATAAAGCTCCTTCAGCCATATGTCGGTAAGTTAGATTGCCTCTTTGTATGTTGTAGCTTGGGTTGTAACGATGTACTGCATGTCTTGTGGATTGCTGCCCTTCAAGGCATTTAACATTCACCCTTCCTGGGCATTGGATATTGTTGCCCTTCGTGGGCTCGTGGATAGGTTCTTGAATGTTTTGTTTTTTGCCACATTCTTCGTGTGTTATTTTCGTTCTCGACTACCTACGAGCCAAGTGTTTGGTAGGTGTCGACGCCCTTTGGCCAGTTGAATGGTGTTTGGTCGACGCTATGTGTGAAAGAAATAGTGCCCTTGAGCCAATCACATGTTGATATTTTTTTGGTTAATGAATAATATGATGCGACTTTTCATCATATGTTGCATCTATATTTTATATATATTAGATTATGATGAACCCCATGAACCTGGGCAATTGATTCCAATGCCATGATGAGATGCCCCTATTCTAAATGTTCCCGGCCGTAGGATCACCAATTAGGGAATTGATGATTTTGGATAGACTGGTGCACTTGGTACATGCCTTATACAATAAGGTGTAGCTGATCTCATAGTTACATATGAGCCGTCATTAATGTACAAGTGTAGGTGCTCATTAGAGAATGAGTTCACTGAACGGACCTACACGAGGAACATCAAATGGAATTCTTACATGAGTGTCAATATGATGTTCCTCGGGTGATAGTAGGTGCAAGCAGTCTTTGGACCTGAAGTTGTCATGGTTACATTGTGAGTGATGACCCATTGCTTTGGTTCTATCCCTGCGTGGCCCTCAACGTCATGTGCCGAGTATTACTGGGCATGGGGAACCATTCATGGATATAAGTGAGCAACCAACATGGAATTGGTTACTCCTAGTGATAGGAGATAATGTCCTATGTGTCACTACAAGTGTTGACTCGGGAATCTCTGGCCAGAGTAGACATAAAAGTCAGGAAGATGTTTCAGACGTTTCATTATTGAGACGAAATCTTAGCGGGTGGAATACATATGAATCGGTATTATGGTTTGACACTTCTTCCGTACCCTAACCAACTTTGGGGCGTTGTAACCAAGGGACTTAGTTGCACTGTAACTAATCACCGAAGGGTGTTCGGTCCCTGTAGACTGAACCTCACACTATTCGGGTAGTCATGACACGTTGCTAGACGTCAATCTTGACTTGTGAGTGGAGCCTCTCACGACCACACCAGAGGGGTTTAGTGGTGGCTCATAAGATTCGAATAGAAGTCGTTCTATCGGATCCGACTCTCTGTTATGCACAACTCACTATTGGCTTAATTAGTGTGGGTCCCAATGGGTCACACAGAACAGGCTAACCTCGTAATATACCTTATGAGATAAAGTCTGAATGCGGCACTATATGTCTACTAGTATGGACATGCTGCAACTCAATCACGGATCTCATTTACGGACATGATAGGAAAGATATTTTCTATAGGAATGAATACGCGAGAAAGGAGTTCCTCGGTAACCCTAATTTGTAGGGCATCTCTAAATTATAGGGATTGACGCATGTTAAATCCTAATCAATAAGAATCTAATTTATAGAGATAAATTAAAGTTTATATTTAGTTGGATTTAATTAATTTTGAATTAATTATAAATCCATTAAATATAAATTATTATTTTGGAGGCAAATCTCGGAATATTGAATTCCGGTGAGATGATTTAAAAGGGGGGTCGGGTCTACCTTGGTAGCAGCCTACTCCCCTTAAAGGGGGTTAAGAAAATTGATTACTCATCTTGGAGAAGGTTTAGAATTGGATTCTTAAGAGGCTTCTTGAAGAGAAATTAAGACTCCAAAGAGCTCCTCTTGATCTCCACGGGTGGCCGGCCATCAAGTTCCTCCTTCCCGGGTTTGTGAAGCCAAATTGAAGGTCTCTTTCTCTTGGGTGTATCATATCCTTCATCTTCTTGGAGGAGTCCAAGAAGGACAACAATGTATTCATTCATCTTTCTTCTCGTTCTATGGTTTTCTCATCCCCTCTTCCTTCCTTTTGGTGCTCGGTTCTTGGTGGAAGGGTCGGCTTCACCTTGGTGCGTTTCGGGGTTGAGATTGCCTCTTCGTTGAGTCACAACGAGTCTTGGTGTTCGCTGCCCCTTGGTTGCGAGGCGCTTGGTGTGGACCTTCCTTGGAGGACGTGCGCTTGGACGTCTTGAAATGGGGATAGGAGCAACCATACCATCCATAGTATAAGGTATATCTTCTTCTTCTACTCGTAGATTGAATTCCTTAAAGATTGCTAAAGTTGATCGCTGTTTTTGGGATGGTTTGAATTTTTAAATCACTTTTTCCGTTGTGCCTCTTCTTCCATCCCAACAGTGTGGTCGATAGCCGCTGGGGCTGAAGAGCATTATGGTGCTTCTTTGGCTTATGTTGGCTAGTCGGTAGCCACTTCTTAGGGTAACGGGCTGCCCTTTAGGACTTTTAGGTTGAGATCGAATTCCTGTTATAGGTAGATTGAGGATCGAGGTTACCTACTCGGTAGCTGTTCTTTGGGCTGTTGGAAGTTTAGGTTCGCACTTCGTCGAAGTTGTCTGTATTAGAGGCTAGAAACTGTCACCGAGGTTGGGAGTTTGGAGCCTCACCCGAGTTAGATGGTGGTGAGTGAGCTCACACTTTTTAGCCGTTAAGGATGTGCATGTCAGGCCAGCGTGTTTGGATCGTTCAGGGACCATGGGTGAAAAGTGGACAACAAGGATTGTCCAAGGATTCAGAGGTCCAATTATGGTGCCAAGCATGGCAGAGGTTAGAGGTCGCGTAGTATGCGCAGCTTGCGCTCGTTCGGGTTCAATGGATTGGTGAACCTATAGCTTACTCTAAAATTCGAGGATGAAATTTTTAGGGGGGGGGGGGGGAGGGGAAGTTGTAATACTCGTAATTATTATTATTATTATTATTATTATTATTATTATTGATTTTAATTTCTATTTATGAGGGAAGACCTAGAGGCGCATCGGAGTAGGCCGAGGGAATCGTCAGAGGGCGCGACTTAAGGTAAGGCCCGACTGCTCAAGAAGAATTGTATTAATTAAGTTGTTTGTGACACTGAGTTTGGGTTGGACTCGAGTCGAGTCTGGGATTCGATCGGAACCCAATTTGGATGTGCGCAAGTGGACTTGAGTTCAACTTAAGTCATGAGGGCATCTAAGTAAATATATATATATATATATATATATATATATAAATGGGGTGTGGCGATCGATTTGTTAAACGATTAAAACCAAAATTAGGCGAAAAGATTAGTAAACACATTATTCACCCCCCTAGTATAGGCCATTTCACCAACACTGTTCTCCGACTCTTCGGTCCCAGTGCCCTACTTACAATTACCAAATAGGTAATCTCAATTTTAAATCGTACCTCTTCGACTTAAATATACAGTCAACGGAGCCACAACAATCAAACTCGACAAAACCACAGCAAGGATAAAACACAAAAAGTCATCCTTCTACTCATAAAAACCCATAAAGGGGTATTTACACTTACAAACCTGTAAATGGCAGTTTACCAACGAAAATACAAATGGCATGCTAGCGAAACAACTACTTGAAAAGTCTTTGCACTGACCAAGCCACACAAACAGGAACCCCGGCTCAGAGTTCAGTTCTGCTTCTAGGATTTAGTGCCACACGAAGACTTGGTCGTATAAACTCCCACAACCTGGGAGTTGAAGGGCAAGAAGGAGAGGAGTGAAAGCCACGGCTCTATGGCCCTAGAATCACGAACAAGATTCCAACCGGCCAAGAGCACGATGCCTCCCTCAACGCATGTATCACGGGGACCACTTCGTTATAAGCCCGATGGTACAGACCCACAATCAAAACCCCGCCTCCTGCCTTCATTTCTAAGCCTGATTATATAAATCCACGGCGACCGGCGAACCATTCGCCAACAAAACAAAAGCGACCCTCGGAGGGATGATAACCTTCAACACCTCCCACTCCATGATTTCCAAAAGTACACTGAACCCCCATCGATTATAGTAGATGTGCGCAAGACCTATCTAAACTACCAAGTGTGCACAGAACCCTCCTCCACTACATTATGTTGGGTGAAATTGTTACACTAGAGGGAGGGTGAATAGTGTATTAACTAAATATTATCGTCTAATTCTAATTTTAATCGTTTCTTACAACTTAGGCAATTCACACTTCTAATATTTAATGCAAAAGCAATAAGTAAGGCAATTAAGCAAATTCAAAATAGACAATGCAAACACAATTATTTATAGTGGTTCGGCCCCAATGCCTACTCCACTACCTAAGCACCGTGCTTAGAATTTCACACCCAAATTTACTAAATTATGAGTAGCTTACAATTGAGGATTTTACACCGGAAAGATCCTACACTCACCTCGAAGGCACTTCCAAACTCGAAAGTATCATGTCTTCCTACCGAGTGAGCTTTCCCACCTCAATTCCTAAGACCTACTCCTAACTTAGATTACACAAGTGGCTTTACACCTTATACACCAAGGTAACCACTTACACACAAGACCACACACAAGGTCTTCTTACAAGCTCAAGTAAATTTAAGTAAAAACAAATCGAAAACAACTCTATTACAAGAGGAGGAAGAAGAGAACTTATCACAATGAAAACACCTCTTTTTTTTTAGGCTAGCAACCTTGATAAACCCTTTAATGAAGAACACTTGAAGATGAGGGATCAAGAGCTAGGTTTGAAGAATTTGATCAATTGAGAAGCATGGAGAATGCTAAAGATCACTCTTTGAAGGTTATTGGCATCAATAGTTACCTAGGAGAGAGAGAGAGAGAGAGAGAGAAGGGTATTTATAATCCTCCGATCAAATGGCTCATCAACAGGCGTATTTTTGCCCGTTGCCGACGCCCGATCGCTTGCCGGTCGATGATCGATCGACTGATGGATCGACTGCCCAAGTGACCGCGATATTCTACCGCTTCTAGGCGCACTTCGATCGATCGACCGATCGACCGAATTGGCTACTGCCAATTTTCTGCCACATTCGTTCGATCGGACGATTGACCGAATTGGCTACTGCCGATTTTTAACATCATTCGGTCGATCGATCGATCGGCCGGTCGACCGAACCTGGACTGGAAAACTATTTTTAGATCTTCACGTTGCGCGCTTTGTTTTCTGGTTTCATTCTTCAGCATGCTCCAACTTGAAAGACTTTCCATGTATTCTTTTGATTTGTCCAAGTCATCTCTAGTGCACGCATTGTTTGTATCAAGATCGATGTCGCAAGACGTGAAACTTGACTTGTCATTTATCGATCCTGTGAGCTTCGTACTTCAAGAACTTGGTTAAACAGATTTAGTTTGTTATCATCAAAATAGTCATGAAGAGAATAGAGCATGAAGGAAAAAACTTCGCCTAACAATCTCCCCTTTTTTGATGTTAACAAACCAAAAAGTCTATATGTAATGTATTCGTCAATTAGTATGAAGCATGAGTTTATAAGTGGATATATGAGAGCATTAAAAGATGATATATGAGAGCATTAAAAGATGATGTATACATATTGTATTTAGTGCTCCCCCTATCATCATGCATATATATCTTTTTAACTCTCCCCCTATCATCATGCCAACCTATAAACATTAACATGTTAACTCTCCCCCTTTTGTCATCCATCAAAAAGAATAACAAGATACTTGCAGATAAGGAGTTTCAAATATAACAGGTCATTCAATCATCAAATAATACTTAAAGATAAGGAGTTTCAAATACAAATATAAAGTTGATCAAGCAAAGTGTAGTGTTGATACAAGTCCATAAAATGAATAACATTAAACATCAGAGTGACTCATCATCCTCAGGTGGTGGAGGTGGTAGATGCGACTGGTAGTATTGCCACATCTCATCCACCCGACCATACATCTCATCAACCCGACGACCGTACTCATCCACTTGTTGACATTGTGTGTAAGTGGTTACCTTGGTGTATAAGGTGTAATGTCATTTGTGTAATCTAAGTTAGGAGTAGGTCTTAGGAATTGAGGTGGGAAAACTCACTCGGTAGGAAGGCGGGATACTTCCGGGTTTGAAAGTGTCTTCGAGGTGAGTGTAGGGTCTTTCCAGTGTAAAGTCATCAATTGTAAGCTACTCATAATTTAGTAAATTTGTGTGTGAAATCCTAAGCACGGTGCTTAGGTAGTGGAGTAGACATTGGGCCGAACCACTATAAATCCTTATGTTTGCATTGATATCTTATTTGTATTAATTGCTTTATCATTTATCGCTTCCGCATTTAGTCTTTCAATCGTGAATTGCCTAAGTGATCTAAGAAAACGATTAAAATCGAAATTAGGCGAAAATTTTAGATAGCACACTATTCACCCCCCCTAGTGTGGCCATTTCACCCAACAATGATAAGATGCATGATCCTAACAGAGGTTGACAGTTTGATGCTTTGAGTAGGAAGCATCCCCTAATAGTCCTCAGGACAGATGGCTGAAACGACTTCATGACTAGAAAAATCCTCATGAAAGACGTGTGTGGACATCTTATATATTGATCTTCCTAGCAGGGGAAACCCAAATGCATCTCTAATGGCTGATTCGGTGATTACTATGAATTTGCCCAAAATTTCAGATCTGAGAACTAGTGAATAACCTAATCTAGCTTGATCTATCACGAGGTTGGAGAAAAATGCTTTTATCAAGATGGGACATACTGGTACTTGCTTCCCTATATACTCTACTCATTCCAAGCTTGCAAGTTTACCTCTAATGTCATACTGCTCTAGGTCACTTAAGTTAACTGGACGAGTCTGTAAGACAGCTTTGTCCATAAACCTAGGGGCTTGAGTCTTGCCTATAGCGGTCAAAAGATTATCGGGCAAGCTTGGAAGCTTTGTCTTGGGTGTCATTCTGCAATACAATTAGGATGATGTGTAGATAATTAGCTTTGATGAGTAATGCATACTCTTAAAGTAAGGAGAAGAAACACTTTTAAGATCAACATAGATTCGTACAACACCTCCTTTTCAAAAAAAATTTGGATTTTAACATTAAATCTCAATGTGTGAGTCTACTAATAAAAAATAAAAAATAAAAGATAGGATCCAAAACAAAAATTATATAATGGATCACAAAATAAAATAGCAAACATAAGTTTGAATCATTAATATTGTCCTCCCAACAGAAGGCTTTTGTTTTGGCCAAATGAAGATGAGAAATTTTAATTAACAAAAGTAAAGATATCTAAAAAAAAAATTAAAAAAAAAACAAAAAATGTTAAGAGTAAAAATATCTCATGAAAGAAAACAAACTTTTACTTACGCAAGAACCATAAGAGATTTGATTTTTCTTTCCTAGAACTTGTTTTTTGAAGTAAAAATAATAAGGAAAGATGAAGGAATGATGAACCATGATTTTTATGAGTGAATCTAGACGTAGAGAGAATGGAAGATGAAAAATCCACTCAACATTATGAACTAACTCATGTATGATAGCTAAAAGTTGAGTCTTTTACCTTAGAAGAGAAGAAGAAACCTTAAAACCAAGGAGAGAGGGGTGAGTGGCCAGTTGAAGTGATCAAGGAAGCCCTAGTTTCGGGTTTAAAAGCTTGGGTTGAAGGGCTGAGATTAATTAAAACAGTCGGCCAAATGGGTCGACATGATCAATTTCTGTCCGCTGGTCGATCGGGCGGTCGCATGTCGTGCGACCGCTCGAGCTGCAATGGGTTTTCTTAAGCCCAAAAAAATTGTTTTTGAGAGATCTATATATTGAAATTTTATGGAAAAAAAAAATTCGCATGAACTAGGCTTCATGAGGATTCCAAAAAGTCAAGAATCACTCAAAAAGGATGTCTCTACAATTGTCTAGAAAATCTACAAGTTCTCAATGGTATTTTTGTAAATGTAAGTCATTTTGTCAAACAAAAAATCTACAAGTTCTCAGTGTCATTTTTGTAAATGTAAGTCATTTTGTTAAACGTTTGCAAATTTTGTCCAAACTTTCTAGATACCAAAATATGCTTATTTAAAGCATGTATATTAAGTTTGAGACAAAGATAATGTCATTTGGTCACAATTTTACCTGAAATTGCTAAGTATCAAATTTTAACCTTTGCTCATGGTTTTTCAAATTTAAGCACATTGACACCTAACATGAGTAAATCTAAAACATGTTTATGAAGTTTGAACTCAAAATTAGATTTCTAAGTCAAATTGTTGACTTAAGTCAAACTTCTTCAATTTTGAGTCCCCAAGGTGATCTCGTTATCACCTAGTTCATTTACACATGAATTTTTAAGTTTAAACACCTAGAATCATGTCATGTGTGTATCTAAATATGTTTTCCAACTACTAATTCAAAATGATGGTCTCTAATATGAATTTCAACCTAGAGCAATTTCATTTAATATCAATATTATGAAATTTCCTAAGTTATCAAAATTTTACCTACTCATGAACTTTCAAATATTTATCATGCAAAATTAATCATGAGTATAGAGACATCATTAATACATGAATATTCAATTATTATACAAAGATTTTTGTAAAATTAAACTCATACCTCTTTCAATAGAATTTTGCCAAACTTGTCATTTACTTTTCAATTTCTAAAGCCTTCCCTTTTATCATAACTTTGCAAATAATATTCATTAGTAGGATAATGAGAATATAATTACTAGCAAGCTATCATACTAAATAGCAAGGTGAAATAAAAATCTTCATTTGAGAATTTCAACATAAGCTAGATAGTGAAAGATTCGTTTCAAGAAGAATCGTCATGAAACCAAAATGAATCGAGAGATCTCAAAATATGAAATTTTGAAACATAAGATCTTAAACCCTTCCTATTGGTTGAAAACCGAAAGACCACAATGAGCCTACGATTTAAAACCGCAAGATTGCTTAGGCTCGTTATAGGCCAAATAGGTCTCCGAAGAGACCGGAAATCACAAATCAAAAATCAAAAACAATTTCCAAAGAACTCTTTAGCAAGAGCGGGGAGAACAACTCAAATTAAACATGTATCACAACTCCAACTTAAATAAAACAAACCAAAGTAAGGAGATAATACAAAATATACATAGATGTCAATTTCCATACCTATGACATCATGATGGTTTGAAGTTGCAACCAAGGAATGATACTTCATTTAAGTCCATGGTCAACTTCAACTCTTCACTTCTCTTTACCCTTGTGTGGTAGCTCCCCCTTCAAAAGAAAATGAGACTTTTGGTACACAAATGGCTTTAAGTCCTTCGAGGTTAAAGGGCTTAGGAACCCAAAGTATCTTTGCTACACTTGTATTTATCTTTAAAGCGCAATCATAAATGGCATGCCCGTAAACACCACAACAAAAATAATGCCCATTAAATCTTTTCTTTTCATTTTTCTTATGGACATGAGGCATAATGTTAGGATGCTTAGCATGAAAGACATGATGAGCATGAACATTTTTAAAGGAAATATTTTTCTTTTGAGGTTTCCTAAATGAGACATTTTGATTTTTAGAATTAAGAGAAGAAGTATTAACTTTTCTACTCAAAATCAATATTTCACTCTTCAAATCATTCATAGATTTATGCAAAGCATGCAATTGAGTTTTCAACTTATTATTTTCATTCTTTAACATGTCATTTTTGTTTTTCAATTCCTTAGTGTCAATACTTAAAATATCATGACATGGATTAGAGACACTAATTTTTAGCTTCTCATTTTCTAGTTTAGCATCATGTAAATGATAGCTAAGAGTCAAGTTTTTCTTCTTTAATTTTTTGTTTTCTTTATCCTTTTTAACCATCAAGGCATACATGATTTTATATTCATCCATTAATAAGCATGTCATGAGAACTAGATGAATTAATACTATACTTTTTGTTATCATGACTAAAAGAAGAAGAGTGTACCTCATCATTAGTATTCATGAGGCAATCTTTTGAATTAGCTTCATAGCCATGTAAGAGGATGCTTCATTCGAATAGGATGATGATGTTGAAGCGTTTGACATCTTCTTTGTCTTGTTCTTCATGGAAGGATAATTTTTCTTCATATACCTTTTTTTCTTGCATGCATGACACACTACCTTCTTTTTTCGGTTCTTGGAGCTACTCCTTTGACTAGAAGAGCTATGGGCATCAAAATCAAGATTAGTGGTAGGTGAATGACCATTGTCATCACTACCTTCATTAGAAGTGCTAATCTCTACCGTCATGCATAATCGTATAGCATGTTTAAAGTTGCCCAAATATCAAAAGCCGAAGTACAATGCATGACTTTTTCAAAGATATTATTTTCCAAAGAACAATATATGCAATTTGTTGCCTTAGTATTTAATTCAAACTTATTGATTTGTTCTTGGGTCCATGCATCCATATTTTTCTTAGGTTCTATGTATTTTGACTTCACCATATTAAAAATACCTAAACCTCGAGTCTTTCGGAAAGTGTACATTCTACTCTTCCAAAGACCAAAGTTAGACTCATCGAACCTAGGAGGTGTAGACGCTACCAAACCCAGAAGTATCCCGCCTTCCTACCGAGTGAGTTTTCCCACCTCAATTCCTAAGACCTACTCCTAACTTAGATTACACAAATGACTTTACACCTTATACACCAAGGTAACCACTTACACACAAGACCACACACAAGGTCTTCTTACAAGCTCAAGTAAATTTAAGTAAAAATAAATAAAAAAACAACTTTATTATAACAGGAGGAAGAAGAGAACTTATCACAATAAAAACACCTCTTCTTTTTGAGTCTATCACCCTTGATGAACCCTTTAATGAAGAACACTTGAAGATGAGGGATCAAGAGCTAGGTTTGAAGAATTTGATCAATTGAGAAGCTTGGAGGATGCTAAAGATCATTCTTTGAAGGTTATTGGCATCAGTAGTTACCTAAGAGAGAGAGAGAATGGTATTTATAATCCTCCGATCAAATGGCTCATCAACAGACCCATTTTTGTCTATTGCCGACGCCCGATTACTTGCCGGTCGATCATCGGTCAACCGATGGATCGACCGCCCAAGCGACCTCGGCACTCCGTCGCTTCTGGGCGTACTTCGGTCGACCGAATTGGCTACTGCCACATTCGGTCGACCGGACAATCGACCAAATTGGCTACTGCCGATTTTTGATCATTTTTGATTGATTGAATTGGCTACTGCCAATTTTTAACCATCTTCGGTCGATTGAACGATCTACCGAATTGGCTAATGCTAATTTTTAACATAATTCGATCGACCGACTGGTCGATCGAACCTGGACTGAAAAACTTCTTTTTAGATCTTCTCGTTGCGCGCTTTGTTTTCTGGTTCCGTTCTTCAGCGTGCTCCAACTCGAAAGACTTTCCATGTATTCTTTTGATTTGTCCAAGCCATCTCTGGTGCACGCATTGGTTTGTATCAAGATCGATGTCGCAAGACGTAAAACTTGACTTGTCATTTATCGATCATGCGAGCTTCATACTTCAAGAACTTGGTTAAACATATTTGGTTTGTTATCATCAAAATAGTCATGAAGAGAATAGAGCATGAATGAAAAACCTTTGCCCAACACATTAGTCATTCCAATAACCCCCCTCCGCTAGCTCTCCATCAAAACAATGCCACGTGGCAGCAATCTCCACCCTCCATCTCATCCGACGATCATCACTTCTTTTTTTACCCATCCCTCACCTACCTACACTCCTCCCCTTGCCCTAGACTCTGTCGTCGCCATCATCGCCGTCACCGCAGCCACTGTTGTCACCGCAATTGTTGCTGCCATTGCCACTGCTGCCTCCGTCACCACCACCACCACCACCTCCTCCCCCTCCTCCTTTAGAAGAAGAGGAGGAGGAGGAGGCGGCGACGATAGTAACACCTCCTCCTCCTCCTCCCCCTCCTCAAGAAGAAGAGGAGGAGGTGGTGGTGGTGATGGTGGAGGAGGCGGCGACGGCGGCGGTGACGACGGTGACGGCTAGATTTGCAGAAGAGAAGGTAAAAGAATGGGTTAAAGGAGGGTTCTGCGCACGGGGGAGTTTTACCGTTAAGTTACTAACGGATTGGCTAACGAAGGGGGGTTATTGGAGCAACTAATGTAGTAGATGAGGATTCTGTGCACACTTAGTAGTTTAGATAGGTCTTGCGCACATCGACTATAGTCGAGGGGGTTTCATGTAATTTGCCCTTTCCAAAATGCACAAAATGTAGGGGGCTATATATAGGCTCGGAACAAGAACCGTCACCGTAACGAGCGGATTCACGAAGCCTCTTTCCATCAACTTATAGATTGCGCTCAGTGCTCGGGAAATTGCTTACTAAATCTTTACTCATAATTACGTTCCTGTCAAGCTATATCTACTATACAAGTGGCAAGCATTTGGAAGAACACCCTCCTCTTCCGCATAAATATCACATCCAGCCTAAATAACGAAGAATCACATAAGAAGCCCCGTGCTCTGCACGTGACATTGACCCAATTGACATCCTCTCGGCCAGCCGAGGTCGTAAGCCATCATCACTTAGAGCTCGGCACGCAGTCCTCTAGACTATGGAGTAGTACTACTGGGCCCTATCAGATTAGACCGAGCGGCGCTCTACTAACCCAAATTGAGCCAAGACACGACGGTTCCACCCGGGGGCTCCACCCGGCCATACTACTAAATCTGATTTGATCCAGATCGAATGGCTCCACCCAGCCATATAAGGACATCCACATCCTTCCTTACCACGAGGGATACACCATTATAGGCATGTTATTTTCGGGATCAGTCTCGACCCATTTTGAGAAATATCCTCGCGAGATTGTTGAGCAACATCATCACCTCCACCTGTAATAAATACAGACACGACACGCCTTAGGTGACCTAAGCTCTAATTTTATTACCTCCACCTTGGAGTCTTACTAACTTGAGCATCATAGTGTCTTTTGCATGCCCCCTCTTCGCCCCCGCCGGAGTTGCATCTGACGAGGAGAGATGCCGAGCCGGACAGAACTACTAAGATCCTCAGGCGAACAAATTTAATTTTAAAATTTCAGCAAGAAACCCGGGATGCGCATCGGAGCGGGTCAAGTGGATTGTCGAAGGTTGCGATTGAAGGTATGACCCTTGCGCATGAAAATTTATTTTAATCGGATAGGAAAAAATTAATTTGGGTTCAAGTTGGATCCGGGGATCACTTTGAATGCAGTTTGGTTGAGTCTTTGGGTCAAATTAAGTCTATATCCAAGTCGGAGGCATATTGGGCATTTCCATTTTAAGTTTTAAAAAAGTAAAATATAAAGAAAAGGGGCGCTGATCGTACAACTCCAAGAGGAGGAGCCGCACGCAGCCCCCAATAAGAGGAGGAGAGGTGTTGCACGAAAATCGAGGTCGAGGATCCGTCGTTACGGGATTTCATCGTGAACTTGCACGTCGGGAGCTTCTTCTTCGGCGTGTGAGTGGCTTAGAGTTGTCTTTATCCCTATAGATATGACCGAACATGATTAGGAAGCAATCTGAAATTTTCGGATGAATTTTATTTTCTATGAATTATTGGTCAAGAAGTTGAAGGAAAGTAATTGGTATGGAACGCAGCAGCCTTCCATGGGCAACTCTTTTGGAGCCTTGAGTTTGCTCTCCAACTACAAGAAGGTGCAGATGAGAGTGGCAACCTCATTGGAGAGGTCTCAAATGATGTAGTGACACTTGTGATGGTAGGGAAGAAAGATGGTGGCCATAGCCCCATGATTGAGTCGAGCAACATAACAATCAAAACCACCATAACGAGCACTGAAGATAGGAGTATTATTAGAGTGGAGTCTGATGGGTTGACCCCCAATGTTGTGTTCTCAAGGATCATGGACTCGGTGGCACGATGAAGACCCGCATGAGGACCGTAAGCATGCTCATACTCAAGCTCCGCCCATCGAGATCAACCAAAAGACAAATCAAGGTGTAGGCCAAAGGGCCTAAGAGGATGAAAAGGAAAGAGGTAACCAAGTCCACAACCAAAAAAGATGAAAGAAAAGAGAGATGAGGAAGAAGAACGAACAAAAGGAGAGGAAAGTAAAAAAATAAGTGGAGGGAAAGAAATAGAAGCATGGTTAGTAGGGTGAGAATTGGTCGAAGCCGGGGTCGAGTCAAAATTCAACCAGGCCCGAATAAACTGAACCCGAATAAGGAGGCTCCAACATCATCTGGCCCTATGCAAATAAAAATTAGGGATCCGACTCATTTAACACAAATAAAATCGAGCCTCGACCCTAATAATTTTAATAACCCGAATTCACTTTTTAAAAAAATTAAAAAATGATGAAATAAATTTTAAAATGGTATAAGAATATGATTCCACTTATATTCGAACTCATGTCCCAACCACCAAGCTAATTATTATCTTTTGCAATTGTAATATATATATATATATATCGTTTCAGATAAAGTTTTTTAGATTTTTTAAGTTTTTACTCCGATCCGATCCGAAATCGAGAAATGACAAATCCACTACCCGACCCGACCCAAATAATCATAATAATCCGACCCGAATGCAAATTTTAGGTCGATTTATTCGGGTAGGTTCGGGTCTTGCACAGTCCTAATGGTTAGTAAAAAGTGAGATTACTAGATTAATCATGTATATTTAATTGTTAATTAATTAATTAATTAGGATAGTAAAGTGGCAGTAGAAATGGATTATGAGTGTGAGTTGGGCTTGACAATGTCTTGGGCCAATTGATTCTATTTTAGTAGATCACTTTCCCTAATCTCGACAGTATTACGTCTTCCAATGCACTATTTCGCTATTAATATATTATTATTATTGTTTTCCTCAAAAGGTTGCCGGCTAATATTATTGTTTAAGATGAATTAAGCAAATGTTACTAATTTTGGTGGATGTGACGCCCCGCCCCGTCATTTTCCATGTCGAGCTTAAACTCCTCCTCGAACGCAGCAGTAACCATTCGTACGCACAAATTAATTTTCTCGCCGCCACGCGTCATTGTGACAGCTCATTTCCCGTGTCTGCTGCACTCCTACTAAGTCCTAATCCCACGTCTCAATCTTGACCGTCATATCGTGCGATTTGCCTCCCCCAATCGCAGCCACACGCTCACCCATAATTTTTGTCTACTTCTTCACCGCCCTTTCTTACCCGCCTCTTCGTGCAATTGGATGCACGCTTCCCATCGAAGGGACCCAGCGGTGGGTGAGTTTGTGGGTTCGCATCCCCGTTCGTGGGTTTCTCTACTAAACTAGTGGCTGAGAGCCACCCATTCCCTGCCTCAAACTACTCACCAATAGTATTTGTTAGTGTATCCTCGATCGCGGTCCAATCATCACGTGGCCCCACCCAAATCCACGGGCTTCTCGAACCAGCCTGACCTCGGGCCCACCTTCCTATCATATTCCCAACTTTATTTTCCCTTGACGATAAGTTGAAATTGTGTGCTTATTCTTAGCCCAAATTTCAGCTTAACTCCCCATTTTTAATTGTATTACAGATAAGCCCCTTGATATCTCAACTTAAAGAATTCTCTAATTTGATATTATATTTAAAGAATGAATACAATTGTTGGGATTTCAAACCAGCACAGCTGACAAATGAAGAAGACTAAGATGATTCATTCACACTTCAAGAGATTACAAAAGAGAGAAAAAATAAAAAATACATAGACTCAAAAATTATTTTCGAACTTATTTGAGATGAGCTACTATTTATTTGCTCACTCGATAGTCAACAACTGCAGCTATATAAAAGACTAAAATACCCTTATTCTTTACCGAGTAACAATACAAAAGATGAGTGTTTATTTCAATAAACTGAGTAAAAATAAAATCCTATTATTAAAGTCTATCACTTACTGCTATTACTTAATACTCCCCCCGCAAGCTGGGAGTGAAGAAAAATGATTCTTCATACCCAACTTGCACATTTTTTCATCATATTTTTGTTGAGGCAAAGTCTTGGTAAGAACATCTGCTGGTTGATTCTCCCCTAAGATGTAGGTGGGTTTAGTGATTCCCTGCAGAAATTTCTCGTTTGTAAAGTAGCAATCAATCTCAAGATGCTTCGTTCTTTCATGAAATACAAGATTCGATGTTATGTGAAGTGCACTTCTGTTATCACAATATGTTGGAATTGGTTTGTTGAACTTGAATCCAATCTTATTCAACAATTTTATGAACAATGTAATCTCTGCAGTAATACTGGATAATGCACGCAGCTCACTTTCAGCACTAGATTTACTTACGGTGGGCTACTTTTTACACTTCCAACTTACTAATGAAGCATCCAGTTTTACTAGATACCCTGTCACATATTTTCTAGTGATTGTACAGCTTCCCCAATCTGCATCTGAGAAGTCAAAATTGAGGAAGTGGCTGTATCTGGATAGAAAAGACCCATACCTGGAGCCTTCTTCAAATACTTCAACACTCTGAGAGCTGCTGTGTAGTGTGACATTTTTGGATTTTAGCAAAATTGACTCAAGTTATGTACTGTATATGCTACATCAGGTCTTGTAATTGTGATGTATAACAATTTCCCAATTAAACTTTTGTACACTGTACTGTCATTCATCAAGGCTTCTTCTTTTGAAACTTCAGTGTTTAACTTGCAGTTGACTTGCATTGGGGTATCTTTGGGCTTACAGTCTTGCAGTCCCATTTCATTTAGCAAGTCAGTGGTGTATTTTCTCTACAAATTTGTATTCCAAGCTTGGTTCTCTGGACCTCTAGCCCTAGAAAATAGGTCAAGTCACCCAAATCTTTGATCCTGAATGTTGTCATTCAGGTGTTTTTTCAGCCTTTTCATCTCTTCCAAATTAGTTCCTATCAACATTATATCATCTACATAGACAATATCTATTGTTGTTTTGTCATTCTCCCTTTTGATGAACAAGCATGAGTCTATTGTGCTTTGTTCATACCCCATTGATAAGATGTTGGTAGACAATTTTGCAAACCACTGCCTACCAACCTGTTTAAGTCCATATATGGACTTTTTTTAGCTTACAAACTTTCATATCACTTGCGTCACCATATCCTTGAGGCGTGACCATGTATACCTCTTCATTGAGATCCTCATGCAAATATGCATTGTTGATGTCTAGCTGCATCAAAGGCCAGTTAATGGATGCTACAACTGCAATTATAGTCCTTATAGTGTTCATTTTCGATACTGGGGCAAAAGTTTCTTCATAGTCCACTCTCTCTTGTTGAGTGTAACCTTTAGCTACAATCCTGGACTTAAACTTTTCAACTTCTCCATTTGATTTATATTTGGTTCTGAAAACACATTTGCTTCCTACTACATGCTTTCTTTTTTGGTGGCAGATCATATAGTACCCAAGTATCATTTTTCTCAAGAGCCTTCAACTCAGCCTGCATAGAATCAATCCAAACCTATTTTTGGATAGCTTCACCATAGGTTCTGGGATTGTATGTGTTATCAATGCAGGCAAGAAAGATTTGGCGGCCTTTTGGAATGCTAGTTAGGTTCATGTACTTGTGCAATGGATATGGTGTCACCTTGGATTTTGCCTCAGGTAGTGGTTTAGTAGTCAATGAATTACAGTAATAATCATGGAGCTTTATGGGTTTTTGTGTCACTCTACTGCTTTTTCTAGTAATTGGAATAGCTACACTAGAAAAGATCCTATCATTTCTCTCAGATGATTCTGAGTTATTTGCAATTGGACTAAGGACTACTTCTAGTTCACCTGTTGAAACATCTTGTTCTTCAATAATTTTATCCTCTTCATTTTCAAACACAATACTTTTCCTTTTATTACCCTTAGTGGATGACATAGTAGACCGCTCAGAATAAAAAGGGGCAATATTATTGTTTGTAGGAGTTTTCTCAATGGTAATAGACAATGGAAATGTAGTCTTTTGTGATGATGATGATGCATTGAATGGGTAAATGGTTCCAACAAAGGTAACATTTTTAGAAATCAGTATGACATAACACTACTAGAAACATGATCTTCAGCAACGGCTATCAGCAACGGCCGCTCAAGCCGTTGCTATTTGCAACGGCATTCTTACGGCCGCTCGAGCCGTTGCAGATATCTGTATCTGCAACGGCGTTCTAACGGAAAACCGAGCCGTTGCGGATTATTTTAATTATCAGCAATGGCTTTCTGACGGAAAGGCGAGCCGTTGTTGATTTTTTAATCTTCAGCAACGGCTTGCTAACGGATAAGTGAGCCGTTGCTGATGATAACTTATCAGCAACGGCTTTCTAATGGGCGAGTGAGCCGTTGCTGATAAGTTTATATAGGGCACGCTCTCGCGCCCGACCCTTCTTCCTCCCGCTGCTACCGCCGCCGCTCCTGCCGACGTTTCTCGCCGCTGCTGCCGACGCCGACGCCTCTCGCCGCCGCTGCCGGTATGTTGATCGGCCGGAGTATTGGTTAAAATTCGGCCGAAACCCTATTTCTAGGGTTTCGGCCGGCGGCGGTCGGCCTATGGCCGCCGCCGGACCTTCTACAGTGGCCGGACAGTGTGTCCGGCCACTGTACGCCGGCGCCGGAGGGTGGACTCCGGCGCCAGAATTTATATATATATTTATTGTTTTGAAATTGTTAATTAATTATTTTATAATTGTTAATTAATTGTTTAGATTAATTGTTTAATTTGTTAGATTAATTATTAGTGTTTAGATTAATTTCGGATGCGCGCCGGAATCGTCCACTTCGGACGCGCGCCGAAATCGTCCAATTCGAACTCGCGCCGGAATCGTCCACTTCGGACTCGCGCCGAAATCATCCAATATGGACTCGAACTATCTCGAAACATTTAGAAAATAATCATCCATCCGACGAGTTGATATGTTTCACGTACGCATCGACGAATCGGATATGATTTAGCAAAACCTTAGATCCGTTCGGGAATTGTATGTTCGTGTAAAAGAAGTAGATGATCTTTTATACGACGTACAATTCTTGAATTGTCCCTGATTGGACAATTTGGGAATATAGTTATTTGTACTGCACTTACGTTTTTATTTTAACTGTTAACTAATTATTCTAAAATTCGGCAACATCTCTCTTGTTCTCCGATACGCGCCCAGATGATATGCGTATTCGGAGAACTGTAGGGAGATGCTGTCGAAATTTAGAATAATTAGTTAACAGTTAAAATAAAAACATAAGTGCAGTACGAATAACATAAATCCCGAATGGAATAGGACAATCTCACCTAAAGACATTAACCAAAGAAATTGTCATTGATTGACAGAATCATGTCGGCTGATCGAAGTTGGATGTACCGACGTCTTGATCGTGGAGCTTTAACGAATGAGTTTCGATTAGGCGTAACGTACTTCCTAAATTTCGCCTATTCGAATCGGAATTTCGTTAGCATGGGTGATCAAATCCGATGTCTGTGCCGCATTTGTTCAAATGGACGATTTTTGGATCGGGAGACTGTCACTCTGCATCTATATAGCAAAGGATTTGCACCAAGATATTTTCTATGGACTTGTCACGGGGAGTCACGCGAAGTCGGGACGTCGAGCAATCCTGTCGTTCAGACATATGGTGAATCTTCCTCTGCTGGTGCTTCTTCATCCGGTCAATGTAATCCCTATAGAACTATGATACTTGATAGTCTTGGGGGTCAATTCCGTCTGAATGATAATGTTGATCGGCCAGATCTTCAGACATCAGTCCCACCAGATACTACAGCGGTTGATATCACAGAAGTAGGGGCTGCGGTAGAGATTGAATTACCGAATAAAGAAGCTGCAGAATTTTACGAGATGTTGAAAACTGCCGATGAACCTTTGTATGAGAATTGTCCTAAATACACTAGGTTTTCAGCAATGACACAGCTCTTAAACATCAAGGCCGATTATAATATCAGCGGAGTTGCGTATGATCGGATTGCTGGATTGATTAATGGAATGCTGCCTACTGATAACAAGTTTGAGCCAACTTTTTATAAGACTAAAAAGCTAATGAGAAAATTGGGGCTTGGGTACGAAAAAATACACGCGTGCCAAAATAACTGCATTTTATATTATAAAGAAAATGTGCAGTTGGATAAATGCCCTGTATGTCAACACCCTCGTTACAAGGAGAAGAAATCGGTCCGATAGAAAAATATCCCGTTTAAGGTGCTTCGGTATTTTCCACTAACACCGAGGCTTCAAAGATTATTCATGTCGGAAAAGACAGCCCCCTACATGAGTTGGCATGCAAGAAGTCGTGATGATACAGTAATGACTCATCCATCTGACAGTGAAGCATGGAAACATTTGGATACATGTTATCCTTCATTTGCTATGGATACTAGAAATATCAGATTGGGATTGTGCACAGATGGTTTTAATCCATTTGGACATTCTGCAACTCCTTATTCAGTTTGGCCAGTGCTGCTGACAGTTTATAATTTGCCACCATCAATATGCATGAAAGATGAATTTATTTATCTTTCGATGATTATTCCGGGTCCTAAGGGTCCGCGAAAAGAAATTGACATATTTCTCAGACCCTTGATAGATGAATTGAAAACATTGTGGACTAAGGGAGCTGTCACTTATGATTGTCATCGGAAGCAAAACTTCAATTTAAAGGCCGCGGTCTTGTGGACAATCAATGATTTCCCCGCGTACGGCATGTTGTCGGGTTGGAGCACTCACGGCTGACTCTCTTGCCCGTATTGTATGGAACACTCTAAATCAATCAGTCTTCAGAACGGACGAAAAATCTCATTCTTTGATTATCATCGTCGATTCCTACCGGTTAATCACCAGTATCGAAGGAATCGTAATAAATTTACTAAGGGCAGAGTCGAAAGAGATGGGCCACCACCGATGTTGTCTGGTGAACAAATGTTAGCACGTGTTTCAGCACTTCCAGATATAGTATTTGGTCGCAATGAAAGAGTGTCAGGTTTTGGCCAAACACACAACTGGGTGAAAAAAAGTATCTTTTGGGAATTGCCCTATTGGAGTTCATTATTGATTCGACATAATTTAGATGTCATGCACATTGAAAAAAATGTGTTTGACAATATTTTCAACACTGTGATGGATATTTCTGGAAAAACTAAAGATAATGTCAAAGCCCGACATGATCTGAAAATACTTTGTAAAAGACCAGAGTTGGAGTTACAAGAGGTCAACGGACGATATCTGAAACCGAAGGCCCTATATGTGTTAAATAAACAACAGATCAAAGATGTTTGTCAATGGGTAAAAGAACTCAGATTACCCGATGGATATGCTTCAAACTTATCTCGATGTGTGAACGTCGATGATTGCAAAATATCAGGGATGAAGAGCCATGATTGTCATGTATTCATGCAGAGATTACTTCCGATCGCATTTTGAGATCTTCTACCTGATAATATTTGGGGTCCGTTGACTGAATTAAGTATGCTTTTTAGAAGCATCTGTGCAAATGTCCTTCGAGTCGAAGATATGTCAACACTTGAAAATAATATTGTTGAAATCATATGCAAGCTGGAGCAGTTTTTCCCTCCTGCATTTTTTGACTCGATGGAGCATCTACCGATACACTTGGCATACAAGGCACGAGTTGGTGACCCCGTTCAATATCGTTGGATGTACTTATTTGAAAGATACATGAATCGTCTGAAGAAAAAAGTAAAGAACACCGCAGCTGTTGAAGGATCAAAATCTGAATCGTATATCATTCAAGAAATTTCAACATTCTGCTCATTTTACTTTGAATCGACAGTACATACAAGATTTGATCGTCTTCCACGTAACGACGATGGGGGTGTTCGACATTCAGATGGACGTTTAAATATATTTTGTCACTCTGGTCGTGCTTTTGGTTCTCGTCCATCTCGACACTTAAGCGATGAAGAGTATCATTTGACACACTTGTATGTATTACTCAATTGTCCAGAGATTGAACAATTCATTGAAATATTTGACATTGAGATGGTGCAAAAATACTCTATTCACAACGATCAAGAATTGGAGAGATTACGGAATCGTGATTTCCCTACTTGGATTCAGACTTACAGCAAAGATCACAGAGCTGAAATATATGAAAAAATATTTGAGTTTGTTAGTGGACTGTCGCGACTTGTGTCGTGCTATAGCGGATATTTTGTTAACGGGTATAAATTTCACACGGTTGAATATTCATTTGCAAAGAAGACGATGAATGCTGGGGTCTGCGTGAAAGGGACAACCTATGTTGAATGTGATATGGATTTTTATGGACTGGTGGAAGAAGTGATAGAGTTGCACTACTTCGGCTTGAAATCAGTGATCCTATTTAGATGTCATTGGTTCGATACAACAGAAAGGGGCATGAAAGTTCATCCAAAATACAAACTTGTTGAGGTTAATTACAAATCGAAATTGGCAGCAAATGAGCCTTTTATATTGGCATCACAAGCCGAACAAGTATATTACGCGAAGTATCCGGCTCGAAATAAAGATAGAGCAGATTGGCGTGTAGTCTGTAAGACAAAAGGTAGAGGAAAAATTGATCCGATAGTAGGAGAAAATGATCCTCATGGTTTCTATCAAGAAGATGATCTTCCTGCTGTGGATCGTATTATTCCAATACTCGAGGATGCAGACACAACGTCAATTCAATTAGAAGTTGAATATGCTGATGATGACGATCATGAAATTGAGGAAGCTGGAGATGAAGAAGATGAAGAAGATGAAGAAGAGGAAGAAGAGGAAGAAGAGGAAGAAGAGGAAGAAGAAGAAGAATTCGAAGACTATTATTCAGATGATGAAGAATAATTGTAAAGTATATATTTTATTAAATATATCTCTACTATTTATACAATAATCTGATTATATGTCTGTTCGACAGATATGTCTGGTCGTGGTTATCGACGCAGGAGAGTTTCGGAGTCTCCGATCGGTGAGACTCCAGCACTTACTCATGCTGCTGATCCTCCTGTTGCTGATCCTCATTCCGATGATACTGCCGAGGCTAGTACATCCAGACGTAGGCGGCCACGCGGGCCGAACAGGTGGCAGCCTCCACCAGCCACAGAGTCACGTAGATTGATTAGTGTGATTGGGGAGCGGTAATATATCATGAATTATGAATCATTACAAATTCATTATATCATAATATAATATTAAAATTTATTTTTGTTGTGCAGGTTCGAGCAAGAAGAAGTGCCGAGGAGCATTTCTTCTACTATTCGACGATACATGCACGGGGCATGGCATACGTGGTCTCACGTGCCTAGCGAGCACGTCGACATGTTATGGCGCGAGTTTGAGGCACGTATTATTATTATTTTTTACATGCATGATGATATATTAATATTGGTACTGATATTATTATTTTGCAGGCTCGCTATACATGGGCCGAGGACCAGAGGCCCTTCATTTACGCTGCCTGGGAGGCTATTTCCCGGGCAATGTACAACGGGCAGCTGGGGCAGGCTCGGTCCCAAGCGATGGCCCGAGCTGGGACCACTAACATCGCGGAGACTCGGGGATACGGCTCCGGTTGGATTACTCCGGATATATGGGACCAGCTCGTGGGGATATGGTCGACGGATCAATGGCAGGAGGTTTCTCGGAATGTGGCTAAAAATCGCATGTCGGGAGGAGCAGCGCGTCACACCGGCGGCTCTGTTGCATTTGCAGTGCACGCAAACCGTATGGTAAGTATATCTTTTAATTATATATTTTATTTGTTATTATGTGTACTAATTAATGTATTTGTTTTGTAAATGTAGACGGCGGTGTCGGATGACGGGACTGTCCAGCGACCCTCCCCGATGGCGGTGTTTGAGCGGACTCACCGTCGAGCACATGGGACGGGGGAGTACATCGACAACCGCGCTGCATACATTATGGTAATTATATATTTGTTTAAATTATTCATTATATATTTATAATTTAAGTTTTATGATAAATATTAAACAAAAAATCAAACTCGAGTAGGAGACCTACAGCCAGACGGTGGTGCAGCGCGGGGGTACCCCCGAGGACTTTGACGCAGCATCGTGGGTCGAAGCCGCAGGTGGCTGGGACCATGGCCGCGTATATGACTTCGCAGATAGTGATCATGCGCGAGCCGTACTAGGGCCACTTGGGGCACCGACCCCTCCGGTCGCTGGTGAGCGGCCGTCCACCTCTAGATCCAGTTATGATCATAGTAATAGGATAAGGACACTAGAGGAGACGGTCGCGCGTCAGACTGAGATGATGGAGCGTCAGAGTCAGACGATGGCGAATATAGAAGCTATGCTACGTAACTTGTCAGGTCATCCCGAAGCAGTCATCTCTTCGGCATCATCTAATCCATCGTCCTCGAGTCAGTCCATGCCGGTGTACACTCAAGCGCTCCAGACCCCGCCATATAATCCAGACCATCCTCCATCGTGATCGTGAGATTTTTTGTTTGGATATTGAACTTGTTTAACTTATTTTGTTTGGATATTGATACTTCAATTTTGCATTTGAATTGTTTTTATACTATCGTGGATAATTATCAATATAAATATAATTGTTTTGATGTATATATGTTGGTGTGTTTGTGATGTGTGAATGAATGTGTATGAGGTGTTTGTGATGTGTGAATGAATGTGTGTATGAGGGTATGGGTGTGTGAGTTATGTATCAGATAAATGTATCAATGTATCAATGGAAATTTGAAATTTTCAAATTTTCTGGTTGTAGGTATACGTCATCAGCAACGGCTTTCCCACGGGCGTCCGTGGGAAAGCCGTTGCTAAAAGTGTATCGAAAGCCGTTGCTGATGACCTACAGCAACGGCTTAGCGACGGAGTTTTACTAACGGCGTTGCTACGGACTCAGTGGCCGTTGCTATTAATGTTATCAGCAACGGCTTCAGGTCTGTGGCAAAACCGTCGCTGATAATAGTTTTAGCGATGGCCCGAGCAGCCGTTGCTGATAATGTTTTGAGCGACGGCCCGAGCGGCCGTTGCTGATCCGTTGCTAAGTCATCAGCAACGCGACTTTCTGTCACGGCTCTATTGCAACGGCTCGGCCGTTGCTGATTCTCTTCAGCAACGGCTCAGCAACAGCATCAGTCGTTGCTGATGACCATTTTTCTAGTAGTTTGAGTTCTCATATCATATACCTAATACCTTCTACCCTTTCTTGCCATAAGGGTAGCCTAAGAACACACATTCAATGACTCTAGGTTCAAACTTAGTTCTTTCATGTTTGAGTGAATTGGCATAACACAGGCACCTAAATGACCTCATGTGAGAAATTATGGGTGAATTTTTATACAACTTCTCATAAAGAGTCAAATTTTCTATTGCAACATTGAGAGTCCTATTTATGATATAGGTTCCAGTAAGTAAACAATCTCCCCGAAAATGCAATGGGAGTTGAGTCTGGAACTTTAAACTTCTAGCTACATTGAGCAAATGTCTGTGTTTTCTTTCTACTAGGGCATTTTGTTATGGTGTTTCTACGCAGGTGCTTTGGTGGATTATTCCTAGGCTAGCAAGATAAGTATCAAGGCATGCATTGAAGAACTCAGTTCCATTGTCTGACCTAATGATTTTTATGGATGTTTTGAACTGATTTTGAACTAGCTTGATGAAATTGATAACCATTGTGGGTACTTGAGATTTTGAAGAAAATAGGTATGTCCAAACTCTTCTACTATAGTCATCCACTATGGTCAGAAAATATTTTTTCCATCATAGGTAGAAACCCTGTAAGGACCCAGACATCAATGTGTACTACTTCAAAAGGAAATGATGCTTTATTCAATCTCTTTTGGAAAAATTTACATGTTTATTTTGCTAAGGGACAAACATTGCAAAAAAACTCTGAACTCTCTTTAAGACTAGGTACTACACCCGACATCAATTTCAACTTATTCGTGGACATATGTCCAAGCCTCATATGCCACGAAACAAAATCATCTAAAGAAACATGAGAAGTATTTGAAATGAAATGACTTTTACTGATAAGAGGAAAAGCTCCATTTGTGTAGTACAATCCATTTTCCACTCTACCACTCCCCAAGGTCTTCTTCGAAGTGTGATCCTGGATTACAAAATTATCAGGATCAAATATGATGGAATAACCTAAGTTCTTGGTTAGTTTACTAACAGATAATAGGTTGAATTTGAAGGAAGGGATGGCAAGTGTATTCTCAAGTTTCAGATGTCTATTTATGTAGGCAGTTCCTACTTCTGAGATTTCTTTTGTGGTTCCATCAGGTAATGAAACTTTCTTGAAATGACTTGGTTCAATGGCATTTTCTAGTGCTATTCTAGGGGAGGCTACGTGATTAGTGGCTCCACTGTCCACAATCCATGATTCAGATTTATTATAAGCAGTTGAGCAAAGGGATATACCTGTCATATTGACTTGAGGATTTTGATTGTGCTTCTGTCCCAGTAGGCTGACCAATGTCTTGTATTGTTCCTCAGTGAACCCACCAACATTTCTTTCCTTAGCTTCATAATGTTCAGCTCCAGTTTCATTGTTTTCTGAATTTTGAGTAGATTGAACATTGTTCACTAAATTGTCCTTAGCAGTACTGTTAGCTCTCCATTCATTAGCTTTCTGTTTTCCTTTGTAGAACCTGTATCCTAGAGGAAAACCATGCAGTTTATAGCACACATCTTTGGTGTGCCCTGCTCTTTGACAATACTCACAATACTTCTTAGAACTGCTAAGTGGTTTCACTTTGTCATACTGCCTTGGAACATAATTCGAATTGTGGTATGAAGTATTCAATGCAACACTCTTAATTCTAGTTCCCCATGCTTCAGTCCCTACTTGTCTTTGGGACTTTCCCTACTCCAACATGGAGTACACCTGAGTTATTTTGAGCATTGGATTCATCAATAATATCTGTCCTCTAATGCTCATATATGTCTCATGAAGACCCATTAAGAATTGCCTTAGTTTTCCTCTTTCCCTTTCTTCCCTTGCGAGCTTACAATTGCAGCTTGTATTCACTCTAAGTGCATCCATCTCATCCCACAGACTCTTCAGTATTGTGTAGTAAGCTGAGATGGCTATACTTCCCTGCCTTGTATTTCTTATCTGCAGTTGGATGTCGAAGATTCTAGGCTCGTTGCTTCGTCCAAATTTTCCCTCGAGGTCTTTCTAGATCTTATGTGCAGTATCAACATAAATCACACTCGTACACAGCTCAGGGGTGATTGATTGCAACAACCACGACTTTACCATATCATCACTTACGCGTCATAGATCAAATTTGGGCGCAGTTTCTTCAGGTTCTTCAGTCGAACCGTTTACGAACCCTAATTTGTTCTTAGCTGATAGTGAAATCATCATGGATCTCTTACACGGAAGATAATTCTCATGTCCCTTGAGCTGAAATGAAACTATTTGCATACTAGGGTTGTCATTTCCTTGAAGGAGGTGGGGATTGTTTTCCTCCTGATTGGCATTTGATGTTACCAAAATTTATTTGAACAATCTGAGAATTTAACAGTGCAATTTGCGAAGTTACCCCTTGTAAAAGCTTCTGTTGGTTCTCCATTGACTGGCGCTAGAGTTCCATTGCCTGCTGCTGTGCCTCTAGATTCGCTTGTAGGGAACCCAGGATCTGGTCATGACGGTGGCTGGCCTCATGTAATAACTTCAGTGATTTCGCTACGGCCTGCTCGCGTGTTTCCATTATCTTCTTTGATCAATGAAAGCACCAATGTTACGATAGCTTTTAGTAATCGTAACAGGAAGTCAATGATATGAATCAGATTGGAAGAAAACAAGGGAGAAAAGTGAAGAAGAAGAAGAAGAAGAAGAAGAAGAAGAAGAAGAAGTTAGCGAGAAGAAACGATGAGGGATTTTTATTCACTGCAAACATAAACCCTCTCTACTAATTACACTGCTATTTAACTATCGGATCATTATTGGATCGTTGTTCACATAACGAAATCATTAAATCTATTGGGTTTGGTTATTTCACGACGTTGCCTCCCACGTGGCTGCATGGGAACGTCTCCATCATTGTTGACGTGGCGACCGCATGAATCACTTGCAGGAACGTCTTCTTTCTCCTCTCCTCCGTTCGTCACAAGCTCCATCTTGTTGTTCACTCTGTGATTCATCTACCACAGATCACGCGGCATTGGAGTTCCTTCAATTCCTCGTCATCGTCGAAAGAGGGATCTGATCGCTGAATCAACGCTTGGGCTCCTCTCTTCTTCGGATCGATCAAGCCTGCATTGATATCATGTTGGGATTTCAAACAAGCATAGCTCACAGAGAATGGAGAAGACTCAGATGATTCATTCACACTTCAAGAGATTAGAAAAGAGGAAAAAAGCAAAAAATGCAGAGACTCGAAAATTACTTTCAAACTTATTTGAGATGAGCTGCTATTTATCTGCTCACTCGATAGTCAACAACTGTAGCTATATAAAAGACTAAAATACCCTTATTATTTATAGAGTAACTATACAAAAGATGAGTGTCTATTTTAGTAAACTGAGTAAAGATAAAACCCTATTATTAAAGTCTATCACTTACTGCTATTACTTAATAACAATCTATTCGTGCAATTTGCAAATGGTTTTGTGATAATTTATTTAAAGGATCTTTAATTTGTTTATGTTATATGAAATCTAAATAAAGCTAATCATATAATTTGTAAATGACTAGCATATAAAATCAAATATGTTAAGAGAAATCAACATAAGGAAAGAGAAAACTTGGAACAATGATACGACCATCAGAAAAACATAGTATTAGAAAATAATATATGTGATTATTTTCATTTATTTTAGTTTATTTCTTTCGTTAACTAGTGTACATTAATTGTTTGTCATATTTATTATTCAAAAATTATTTAATTTGTGAAATATAATTTATAACAAAATTTATAAAATCATGTGATTTTTTTATTGATTCAATAGTACTTATAATATTTTAAAATATTATCTATACATTATTAGCATCCCTTTTATTTTTTTATTTTTTTTTGTGTTTAAAACATTTAAATTATTGTCGGGTCCCTCCTAAGGTCATCTCATTATAAGGCGGATATCGCCTAAGAGAGCACGCGAAAAGGAGTTCAAATACTGATAAATGACTGAGTAATAGCACTTAAGTAGGTGAATAAATTTATAGCGAAAATAAAGTTCTTGATAAATATTCAAGTTTCAATAAATTAATATCATAAACAATTTCATAAATGAGAAATACATAAATCAAATGAGGTATCCAATAAGGAGCACATAAGTCAAGATGTATCAAATACAATAAAACTACCAAAGCTCAAAGAAAAGTGACTAATATGAGAGCAGTGGCTATATATTCTAGCTATGTACCTCGGCTGCACTCCTAATACATCACACTTGTGAATATGAAGCAAGCACAAGAACAATAGCTAAACACTAAGTAGGATTTTATCAAAATGTCAAGCACTAGATCAATAACTCAATATGGTAAGAATACTATCATATGTGTATGATAACTCTATATTCAACTTATGTAATTCTAAGTAACTTGATCTAATAACACACTAAATATAACATCTTGATAAGGAACACAATGCGAATAATACTAAGGATTTTGTTTGTTTCGCAAACTGTTTAGAACAGTATAAGGATGATCAATACAATACAAGACTGTACAAGATAGTATAACAATAATCTTCTGTCTGTTTCATGCAACATTAGACAACAAATTTAATGTTGCCGCCAGTTTATCACCATAATCATGATGTGAGACAAGAGGTGACAAGTGGAAACAAGGAGCCTTAGGGAGTTTGGGGCAGATTGAGGATTTTACGGTATTTTTTCAAACTCGGCAGCAAGAAAATGGTCCCATTGTACTATTTTGGGAATGATTTTTCTACTACCCATAATATTTTTTTTACATCAATGCAATAAATGTAACATCATGTTAATGAACACTATGAATAGCACCAAGTAAAGAAGAGTGGTAGATAACAATAGCTCTATGGATTCCCCCTCACTATCTCACCCAATATTGGTCATTCTCATTATTTGTTCATACAAATAAAATAACTATTGAAGATAGCCTGTAAGCACTGTGTATCTGCCCCCACATCGTAGTGCATCCTTGGATCACTAGCTAGTGTCTCCGCGCCAAGAATTCCCTCATGTTCAATGGGCCGTAAAATGTTCTAGCTCAAAGACTAAGGCTAACATGTTGTAAATAGATCACAATGAGATTCATACATGCTACTAACAATATGAATCGTAACACTAAAAAGCTCATGCATATTTCCAATAACAATTTAGCATGACAAAAATAATCAACACAATATAACACTATTTAACGATTGTAACACTAAACTTTCAAGAGCTCGATCATCAAATACTACCTATCATGACCAATGTAAATTTGTAATATAACACTGGAATAAGCACATGTTCAATAATTGAATGAATATTACATGTCATGTAATAAGGAACACATGCACGGAGTTCCAAGAACAATAATATAGAAGCAATTCTCATAGGAAAGAGCACAATAAGAAAACTTCAATTTATTAAGGCAAGGATTATCCCTTCCTAAGAACTTTCCAACTCTAATAACTCAATAAATAATTTTTAGAGCATCATTTGAGGTTTAGCACAATTGAATAAACTTTTGAACACTATTTCAAGCAAACTAGACCCCATGCATTTGAGGGGAAAAATTCCACCAATGGATCTCGAATGTCGATTACATAAAATTTAATACATAATATGTCAATATTATACTAGCAGGAGCTCTCAAAAATATTATAAAAGAATATTTTAGTTTGTTATTTTTAAATAAATAACTAATAATACATAACCATGTTACAAGAATTTGTAACATTGTTACATTCAATAAACCAGTGATACTTTAGTTATACATTAAATAAACAATATAACATCATTACAATTAGATAAGTCAGTGTAATATTGCAAAATAATTGTTATAAACTATAAATCATTGTTAGAATCTTTAAGTTTTCATTATAAATAAAAAACCATAGTCACGAACTAAACCTACTCCCTTCCTCTTACCTAGTCCAAATCTCCACCATCCTTGTCATTACCCCTCTAAATTTGCTAGCAACAACTGTCGTGTGGCTTTACATTGTCCCGTTTGGGCGTAGTAGCCCCCAAATCGAGGTTGCGTCGACCTCGACACGACGATCTAGCAATCAGGGCTGCACCACTTTGCTTAGACGTGGCAACCCTCAGATAGAGGCTGTAGCACCTCCCCTAGGCACTATAGTGTCCCACTGGGGTGCTACATGCCTCAACTGGTATGATAACCCCCAAATCGAGGTTGCGGCGCCCCCCCTAGTTGTTGTAGCACCCTACTCGGGCATTGCATGTGTTGGCGTGATAGCACTGCCACCAAGCACTACCAACAGTGGTTGGGCACAACGGCACCACCACTGCGTAATGCATCGATATAATTACCACAAAAGCTTCAAGACATGATTCAATCATAAAAACATCGATTTTTTTTGGAATCAAAACATTGATCATTAACAAAACTTCAAAAACAACCCTTATTGTGCATGTTTCAACAATCCGTCCAAGTGTTAACAATCCAAGACAACCCATGGCACCCTGCCCTGGATGCTAACAACCCTTATTTGTTAACTTCTGCATGTTGTTCTTGTTTTTAGTGTGAATTTGTCCCTTACAAAATTTTTCGGTGATAAGTATTTCTTTCAACAACTATAGGACCTGACGGTTGAGATGAATGATGAGCTTATAGAAGCATGCCTCGATGTTATTGCTGAGCACGAGATTCCAGAAAGCGTCTGCTTTGTTGACACCAATTTTTTTGTCAACTTCATTGGCTCAAACAAGTTCCTAATTCATTTTATATAGCTTATGTTCATGTACATAGCCACAACATGTAATGAAGCCAAAGCCAGGGCGAAAAGGATTCCAGCCCATTATGATTACCTTCGAGGATGCATTCTACGAATACCTCAAAGGTAATTTACCCAGGGAATATGACAGAAACTGGGTTAATGTGGACAAGGTGTTGGTGCCAGTGTATTTGACTGATGCTAGGCACTGCGTTGTCCTCTTACTCGACCATAAACCTATACGATTGCCATGCTCTATTCTTCTCAACATCATGTCGAATCACATGTAGTGGCTAATAGGATAAATGAGTTGACATCATTTACCAGTATGGTAGGTTATCGGTTGAAGATGTGGGATTACTGAGGAAAGATAAAGAAAAATACCAAATCCAAGGGAAAACCACCAATGTATTAGACCCCACTGAACGTGAATTGTAGTTCCAACATGCCCATGCAGAAAGACTATGTAAGTTATGGTGCCTGGGTTGCTGCTGCCATGCAGTACGTTCTTAGTGGAATTCCTCGGGAGCTTGGACAGATTCAAATCGACATGCTACGAGAAGAATTTTTTTCTTCAAATATTTGCTCGTAGTACTAAATATTTGGATTTGGAATTGTAGGAGAGATAGACAATACTTGTTGGAAATTATTGAGCATGTCATGCTTGACATGTCATCAGATATTGTATTATTTTATGTACTAAATATGCCAAATAATACACCATAGTCGACATTGACTGATGCTCGAGTACTTTTTGTATAAACTCTATAAATATTTGGTGTTACTTATGTAAATTAGTATTCATGAGTACTTAGTATAAAAAGTCTAACAAAAAAATTCTGGAAAACTTTTGCTGAATAGTCTAAGTAAACAACCCATCATGAAGCTTGACAACTTGGGATAACCCGTCAACAACTTCTAAAACAATAATTAAGACTAAGTTCACAACTCGGACCACCCGGACCACCTTTCTCAACCTGTCAACGGCTTCTAAAACAATAAGTAAGACTAAGTTGACAATCCAGACAACTCGAACAACCCGGACTACGCATTCTTCTCAACCCAGATAAATCGAGACAACCCTGGACAACCCATCAACAACATATTGTTTGAAATATCATACAGTCTAAATGTTTGAAAATTTTGCAAGTCCACATCCCAGAAATACACTCTAAATAGCAAAGTCTTCATTCACGCTCTTTGGAATCCGGAGATTTTGCAATAAATGATAACGACTATGTGTGTGTCTGGTTTGTCCACAATTAGAACAAGTCTTTGGTCGTCTACAACTTTGTTGGCTTTGCTGGCTATAGGATATTGACGCCTTGATGGCTGTGTAAAAGAGGATGTTGACAAATTTGTTGAGGACACTCCAAAGGAATGTTGACAACTTTGTCTATTATGATCGTGACCTCCGCATAGTACGCAATGTCGTCGTGGACCAAACTCCCTGATAGACTAAATCCTTTTCGCATTAGGCCTTCATGCTTGTCCTCGCCAAGGGGGTGGTAAAACAACTCTCTCTTTCACCTCATAGGGGACCTGCCAATCACTAGGATGCAGAATTGATCTAATGGACCCAGCATAAGATCTCATCCATGCCTCTGTCTTGTAATACATCGAGGAAAAATGAATAGGTTGGCAATGACCGTCATACATGTTGCAAAAAATAAGAATGAACTGTTAGTAATGGAAATAATGGTTAGTTAATTGGAATACAACGTACATAGATATTCAGACATAAATGTCAGAATGGCATTCTTGCATGGCATTAGATTCATCTGAAATTGCCCACAAGTACATGTCTTGTTTAAAAAGTTAATGATTCCATTTTTTCATTGTCTAACACAAGATTTTTCGCATCCGGTAGTGCCTTACCTTTTCACTCAATCCAATTTTCAAACGATTGTAATGCTTATTAAGATTTGTGTTCACCCAACATGCCTCCCTATACCATAGCATACACCGATATCTAATGTACTCAATCATAATGGTTATTTGCATTTTTCTTGCTTTTAGGAGGACCGAGTTCATACATTCTGCAATGTTCCATCTCATGCTAGTGTATCGCCTCAATGGTGACTTCACATGTTTCCCATCTCTCGGGCCCTTTTTTCATAATTCATCGATATGCCCTATCGTTAACAACTTTTAGTTTTTCCATATATCTCTCATAATCAGCTTCCTTATAGAAGTTAGATGCATTGCTGAAAAGTGTCTTTTTGACAACACTCAAGAATTGTAATTTAAACCTGCTCTTAAAATGGAAAAAATATAGACCCTGGGGAGTTGAATTGTCTGGGTAGACATGTTGAATATCCTTCGAGTGCTTCGATTGTCATCAGATATGAACATAAGTCCTTCGGGACATCTAATCACACCATGAAGTTGACTAAGAAACCAAAACCACGAGGCGAAGTCTTCTACATGGCCAATACCAAATGCAAGCGAATATACATGATCGTTGAACCAATAAATTTGTATTCATCCCTGGTATTTTGCATTCATCGACGTTCACACATCGAGATAAGTTTGAGGCATATCCATCGGGTAATATGAGTTCTTTGATCCATTTATACACATCTTTCATCTGTTGTTTATTTAATGCATATTGCGCCTTCGGCTTATGAGGTTGTTCGTTGACCTCTTGCAACTCTAACTCCAACCTCTTACTAAGTATTTTCATATTATGTCGGGACTTCATATTATCTTTAGTTTTTCAGGAAACATCCATCAAAGTGTTAAAAATATTACCAAACATATTTTTTTTCAATGTGCATGATGTCCAAATTATGCCTAATCAGTAATGAACTCCAATACAACAATTTCTAAAAGATACTTTTTTCACCCAATTATGTATTTGACCAAAGCCTCAAATTCAATCATTCCGACCAAAAGTAATCTATGCAAGCAAGGAAACACGTGCTAACATCTGTTCACTAGACAACATATATCAGTGGTGGCTCATCTCTTTCGACTATACCCTTGGTAAATTTGTCACGATTCCTTCGATATTGATGGTTTGACGGTACGAACCGACGATGACAATCAAAGAAGGAAATTTTTTGCCTGTTCTCGAGACTGAGAGTCGCCCATGCGTGCTCCAACCAGACAACATGTCGTAGGTCAGGGAATCATTGATTGTCCACAAGACAGCAGATCTTAAAATGAACTTTTGCTTCCGGTGATAATCATAAGTGACAGCTCCCTCGGCTCACAATATTTTCAATTCATCAATTAGAGGTCGAAGAAATACATCAATTTCTTTTCGAGGACCCATAGGACCTGGAATAATCATCGAAAGATAGAGAGATTCATCTTTCATACACATTGACGGCGATAAATTATAAACATCCGACAACACTAGCCAAACTGAATAAGGAGTTGCCGAATAACCAAACAGATTAAAATCATCCATGCACAATCCCAATCTGATATGTCTAGTATCCTTAGCAAATGAAGGATAACATCTATCCAAATGTTTCAATACTTCACTGTTGGATGGATGAATCATTACTGTATCATCACAACTTCTTGCATGTCAACTCATGTAGGGGGCAGTCTTTTCCGACATGAATAATCTTTGAAGCTTCAGTATCAATGGAAAATATCAAAGCCCTTAAACAATATATTTTTTCTATCAGACCAATTTCTTCTCCTTGTAACGAGGATGTTCACATACAAGACATTCATCCAATTGTGCATTTTCTTTATAGTATAAATTGTAATTATTTGGGCACGCGTGTATCTTTTGGTACCCAAGTCCTAATTTTCTCATCAACTTTTTCGTCTTATAAAAAGTTGACTCAAACTTGTTATCTGAAGGTAGCATTCTATTGATAAAGAATGTAATCCGATCAAACACAACCTCATTGATATTACAATTGGACTTGATGTTCAGGAATTGTATCATTGCCGAAAATCTTATATATTTAGAATAATTCTCTTACAAAGGTTCATTGGCAGCTTTCAACATCTCGTAAAATTCTACGACCTCCCTATTCGACAATTAAATCTCTATCGCAAGTTAAACTAATTGCAATTTAATTAATTAACATCTAATTATAACTAATTAATTAAATTAATTAACACCTAATTATAAATAATTAATTAACATTAAACTAATTAACTTAACCGTAGTCTAATTAACATTAACAATAATCAAACTAATTAAACTAATCTAAATTAATTAACCATAATTAACATTAACATTAACCATAATCAAACTAATTAAACCAATTAACATTAATCATAATTAAACTATATAACATTAGTTAGCATAAAAAATTAATAAAAATTAATAAAAAAATTAATAGGGTTTAGTATAACCTGGTTTAATTAAACCCTAATCAAACTTTGACTATGGTTAAGATTTGATTAGGGTTATTTAACCCTAATCAACAGTAGCCGGCAGCACCGTCAATTACTGTTTCATCCAGTTGGGGCCGAAACCTACGGCCCCAAATTCAGCCCAACGCCGGCGCCGTTGTCCAGTGTCGGCGACAGGACGATCGCCGACACTGGATGGTGGCAGAGATAGCAGCGACGGAAAGAAATTAAACGACGAGTTAGGGTGCGGATAGGGATGTCAACAGGGCGGGGCGGGTACGGGGGTGCCTACCCGCTGCCCGTCCCGCAAAATATATGGGTACCCGCTACCCGTTTAATTCCCCACGAGTATCCAAAATTGGTACCCATTTAATTCCTCGCGAGGTGACGGATCCCCACGAATATTGGCGGGTACCCATTTAATAAATTATAATATTTTATTAAGGTCTTCAAATATAAACAAAATATCTTCAAATATAAACACAAGGTCTTCAAATATAAATTACAAATATTTATCAACATCAACATAAGGTATTAAAACATAAGGTATTCTAGTATATGTATAAGGAGTATTTTTGTAATTTACTTATTTTTGCAGGTAATGGGTACCCGCAGGTACGGGTACTATAATATCCATACCCACCTCATACAATAAACGGGTAAAAAAAATTACCCACGAAATCCCCGCAGGTAGGATATTAACCCTCATACCCATCATAAATGGGTAAATATATACGGGTACTGGCTTAACGGGTATTATTATCATCCCTAGGCATAGAGAATACCTACGGACGAGCGGCGAAACAAGCGGAGGAGCGACGGAGATCCGACGAACGATCGGCGGAGACAACCGGTGGCATTAGCAGCGAGCGGTAGCGAGCGGCGACAGTAGTGGCGGTAGTAGAGAAGAGAAGAAGAAAAGAAAGAAAAAAGAAGGGTCAAGCGTGAACGCAAATAGAAATATTTTTCACAGACGGTCCGTCAGCCGTCGGTAAATCATGGATCTTTAATTATTATATCACTGACGGCCGACATGGCCCTCCCTAAGCCATCGATGACTAGTTTTTTTTTTATTTTCGCACCGCGTGCGCACCATCAATTCATAATCAACGATCATTGTTAGCCGTCACTATTGATTTATTATATCACCGACGATCCAGTGGCCTTCTCTAAGCCGTGGCTAATGACTTATTTCATTTCACGCCCCGTGCGCGCCATCGGCTATGAGCGACGGGCTAAGGCGGTCGTATGTGAGCCGTTGCTGTTGTGGTCACATCTGCCACGACTTGTGCAGCCATCAGAAAGCCGTGGATGTTTTCGACGACTTAGGCGGCCATCGGTGAGCCCCGTTGGTGAAAGCGACTATTCTAGTAGTGAAAAGAGACTCTATCATTGATTGCGGATATTGAAATTTGGAAATTGAGTAAGAAACGATGCATATTACTGCACCCCCAATGTAAGTAAAACAACCCATGATAACCTGTCAGAAGTTCTGAACATGGTAGCAGTTTTCAAACCATAAACCAGGATAAGTTAACAACTCGTCAAGATCGAGAACAATCTAGAACAATCTAGTACAAGCAGGGAATACTCAGGATAACCCTGAACAACCACCACAACCCGGTACAACCCGTCACATCAGAGCAGTGGTTCAAAACAGAAATGGTACAAATATTAAAATATGAAAATTTTCACTAAAATTAAGTGCTACATACCCGTGGCAATAAACAAAAAACCCTTGAACATTCCCTTCGAATGTATGGCATCAATACTAATAACAGGACGTATAAACTCCTTGAATTCTCGGATTACGACCCCGTAAGCCCAGAAACAAAATTAGAATCGTTGTGCATCGTCCGTGGCCACACATGTAACCATACCAGGATTTTCACGCTCCAACACATGAAAATACGAGGGTAGCAGTTGGAACGACTCATCTGGAGAACCAAATACAAGAGCCATAGCATGCTCTTTCACGTACTACGCCTTCCCATACACGCACTCTACCCTCCAATCATCCTTCATGATACCAATTACGTCCGCCGAGGTATATTGCTTATACTCATTCCCTTGAATCTTGGATGACATAATTCTTCCAATAATTTTAGAGCTTGCTTTCCTAACCCAAAACTGTGAACCATCCTTAATACACGGGTGTTGTCTGACAAACTTGCTTACTTGCCAAAAATCTCCTTCATTCGCCAACTTCCTATCACGTATTTGAAAATTGTATGCAATGTCTCTACAACCAACCATATAACGAGTTTTACTTGACTTTTTTTACATTGAAATCAATCTTCTCCTTTAGTGAGAACATTTCTATACTTGCTTGCATCTCCTCCTTTGACTAAAAAATTTTGCCTCTACAAAGGTGGTCAATGGATATTAGGATAGACTCTTCAGTGTCTACCATTTTGAAGCATATATCGTATCTGCAACAGAAATAACCCATGGACGGGAGACTCCTGCATTACTATCAACATGATCATCCCCTTGACACTCCATTTCCTCACCAACATTCCTTTCCTCACAAACATCCCTTTCATCATCCCCCTGATAGTCCCTTCCCTCACCAACATTCATTTCCTCATCCAAGTTGTCATGGGTTGTGCCATGTTCCATACCACCATCGGTACCATTCTCATCTGGAATGTTAATGTCCTCGGCCCGATCAGCATTGTGCTTGCGATCAAGATCATCAACCTTACACCTGTCATCATGCACATCCAAATGATCATCATCATGCATGCCATCATAACCAATGTTTGTCCAGCCATCATCACTATCACCAAGACGAACAATTCACTATCGTCGTTCATGACATCCCAACTGTCATCCTCATCAGACTCATCGTCCATCTCCATCTCATCAAACCCACTGTCATCACTAATACCCAACGGATTCAATGTAGTTTCACTCGATGGTTGGCTATAAGACAATACTTTATTTGATGCCCATGCTGATCAAAATTCTGCAGCAGCTAACATTTCTTTAAAAGTTTGCGGTTCTTGCCATTGTATTGGGTTACAAGCAGCTTCTTTATGAGGAAAAATTTGCATTCCTTATTCCCTAGTGGTCACAAACACCCTAATAGTTGATTTACAAAATTCTATAATTCTAGATAGCTCACCATCATTATTGATACGTACATCAGACGTTCCTACTTTTTCATTTTTTTAGTAACTATCCCCGAAGCCGCACTTCTTGAGTAAGCGAGTTCACACCAACACTGTCTTCCACAATCTTCATCAAACCAGCAAACATCAATTCACTCCTGACATCCTAGAAGGATAGATCACCACCTTGTAATTACCATCGACCCAACAACCCCCGTATGGAAGGTAAAGCTGAACCTTCCTCACCCCATGAAATCAATAAAAAAATTTATTGATTAAAATCACAAAGTGTTAACAAAGACATAAAAATGAGGTTTTCAGCGGAGTGTTTTTCTCGTACTAGGATGTTCCGAAATGTTCAGGATGTATTCAAGATATTTCGGGATGTTCCTCCCGGTGTGTGAGGTGTGAGCGGGGTGTTTTTATCATTGGCAGTATGTGGCCGATATGTTTCGGAATGTTCCCGCCCACACCTCACACACCGGGAAGAATATCTCAGAACATCTCAGATACAACAATCAAAAAGACAACAAACTCTCGAAACCCATTTCTTGTGGACGGGATGTTCTCACCCACAACCTCACAAAAGAAAGAAAGAACGACTCGGAACACGACGATACATCCCAAAAATAACCTTACACCCCGTAGAGGACATCAAATACACAACAAATTTTGGAAACCAACAAATCCTCGATCTAAAAATCAACAAACCCTCGATTCAGAAAAAACACCATCATGAAAAAACCAACAGCAAAACCAACAACAAGTGTTACGAGATGGCAACACGAAACAAACCTTGATGACATTTGGTCCACTTATGCGGAAATCGACGATCATTTTTCGGCGATGGGTTGGCGATGAGACAATGACGAGACTTTCCCCTAAACCAAAAACAATGAGAAATAGTAAGAGGGATGGTAAGCTAAACAATGTGAAAGAGATGAAAAAGAGATGGAAGAGGACTCTGATTTTTTTAAATAGCAGGATTGATAACCCTAAAGCAGCGAGAGAAACCAATATGCAGAATCAGCTCAGCGGATGGGGATCGACTTAGCATAAGAGCTTTTGGTCCACTCATGGCAAAATATGATCATTTTTTATTAACACTATATGAGGGCCAGTTTTTAAAGCACTTATCCGAAACGGGTTATCTCCCGTAATTTCATCTTTTATATTCTTCTAATTCTATTTTTTAACTCATGTATTAAATAAATAATAAATTAAAGTTCATCTTTTATTTTATTTATTTTAATCCTATAAAACAAACAAGATAATTTGAACACATGCTCATCGATACTTTTAGATAATTTGCTTCAAAAATTATATATGCTAAGGTAAAATTACCAAATTCTTATGTCCCTGGTCAAAGATGGTCAAAACAAGCCGCCTAATGATCGGAAATTGTAATCCGGGACTTATTTTTAAAAAATCTAACATTTTTTGTTTTATATGGATCCCTGAACAAGGGTGTATATCAAAATAGATAAGTTCAGATGACCCGAAAGTGAGCGGTGCTGCAGAACCAGAAGGCTAAATATGTAAATATGAAGATGTTGGGGAACATGTCCGCGACTTGGCCAAGGAAGAAAGTAGTCCACCTAATAAAAGGCTTATATTATACTCCGCCGCCGCCGCACCCTGCACCACCATCGCCACCAACCGCCGCCTGGCGCATCGCTCGCCCTCCTCATCGTTCTCTCCGTGGGTCCAGGGCGTCATCGAGGGAGGAGAACGCGGACGACGCCGAGTAGGAGGGGATGGATGCGTGAAGGGGAGTGGTGTTTGGGAGATGAGAGAGTGGGGAAGATGCGAACTATCTGCGACGTCTGCGAGAGCGCTCCTGCGGTCCTGTTTTGCGCCGCCGACGAGGCTGCCCTGTGCCGGCCCTGCGATGAAAAGGTCCCTTCTTTGCGCTCTCTGTCTCTTCTGTGGTGAATTTGCTTTAGTACTCTTCTGCTTTCTTGATGCTTCAGTGCTGGATTTTCTGATCCAGGTTTTTGGCTTGTGATCCTTGTCCGAATTGTATTAAAGATGGAAATTTTCTATGAGTATCTTTGAATAGCTTGAAAGGATGTAGATTGTTTAGGTTAGTAGTAGCTCTGTAGTAGTTCTTGATGAATTAGATCTGAGTTTGGCCAAAAAAGAAACGAGCTTCCTAATTGAGGTGATTTACTTGTAGAAATAAAGCTAGAATGTTTATTAGGATAAGCTATTTTGAACGTTGTTTCCAAAAAATAAAAATTGCACTAGAGGTGAGTTCGATGAAAGAGTTGGTCTGAGTGAATGATGTGAACAACACTGGATGTCTTTTCTCTTTTTTATTTGTTCTCTTTCTCTTAGGTAAAGGTCACTTCTACATGCATTAAGTAGGTGGCATAGTATTTTCCCATTGCCAAGTCATACTTTTGGCATTTTAGCACCAATTGGTACATATCATATTATTATGCTATTGACATTGTATCATGTGAAACATTCAAAAGATTGTTTAAGGTAAGTCCAGTTTGCAAGAATATTTTGCATTTGAGACATGCATATAGACATCTTTTTTTATGTAAAAGCATCTGACGAGTCCTAAAAAAGGTGATCCTAGTGCACGAGGCTTCCATCAATGAGGAGTTTGAGGAGGATCAATGTACACAACCTCATCCTTATCCTTGCATAGCAAAATGGCTATTTCCATGAATCAAACACTGATGAGTCCTAGATATTTATTCTTTTGAATTTAGTGATCATGTATATATTCTACTTCCAAAACATCCATAGCTTCGTATTATTTTTGTTTTTTAATCATTTTGGCACACCATAGATCAACCACAGCTGGTGCCTCCATATCTAGTGTATGATAAGTTGGAGCATAGTTCTGAGAGGTTGGTATCTTGATTATAAATCATAACCATCAAAGACTGCAGTATATATTTTTTCATATATATATATATTGATTCGAAGCAGGAAGTAGCAGTCACACACAGGAAGAGAGACAAGAATTCATCTATGGATATGTTGAGATAGTTCGATGTGTTATTTGTCTCGTCTAGAATCATGAATTATTATATATGTGTTCATTGTATGTGAAACTGTTCTACCAACAGTACATAGTAGATGTTGCTAGGTACATTTTCAGACAAAATGAAAACACTGATATATCCTTTTTGCGTTGTCATACTTTTGTAGAACATGTATTTGAAGAAGATATTCCTCAATCCTCCCTCTTATAGAAAATATAGGCTTGGTTCTATCTTAAGAAAAGACACATATAACAAGGTTTTGTCCATAATCAGTTAATCAATATGTTCATGAGATATATTTTTTTCATAGTCTAAGGAAAATTTGATCATAAGCCCAACCTTGTTGTGCACAATGAGCTTTTCTAAAGTTATTTATTATCTTTATTAGCATTGGGAGAAATGTAGGTCTAGTCAAACTTTATTTTATTTGCCAAGACAAAAGTCTAGAGACTATGAAATGCTATTTCCAAAGAGTTATTGATTAATTCTTGTCAGAGGGTTTTGCAATCATATCTCACTCAAAGATGGTTTGGACATGTGCTACGAAGACCCTAGGTGCCCTGGTTCGAAAATGTGATAGTTTAGTAGTAGAACTATAGAAGGTAGGAAGAATGATAGACGTAAGCCTAAAATTACGTGGAGAGAAATAGTGTCTAAGGATCTACAATTACTAGATATTGGGGGTAGATCTCGCCTTGAACACAGGGATGTGGAGACAGAGAATCCATATAGCCGACACCATCTAGTATGGGATTGAGGCTTAGTTGTTGTTGTTGTATCTCACTCAAGTAATCTTTAGAATTATATTCAATTGTGGAACTTAGCTGGTGTTGTGTGGGACCAACTTTTCAAGACTTGGAACCTCATTTTTATTTTTATTTTCTCTTCGCTTTTTATTATTTTTCCTAATTTATTTTAATATTGGTTGAGCTTAAAATGGATCAAAATATATACTGCACAGGTATTGCCATTTAAAACTCGATGGCACCATTATAAAATGATGACTGAACCATCATTTTCTGGGCCATACAACTTTACTGAATAAAGTGCACAATTCAAAATATTTGTCACAATCTTAATATTGAGAACAATCTGTTGGAGTTTCTTCATGGAAACAGCAACAATCATGCATACACTTCAGCTTTGATGTGGATCTATTGGTAACTTGAATTTTTTTTAATCAAATTGGTAACTTGAACTAATGACTAGACTTTAGACTGTATATTGGATACAACCTAACAATTATTCTAATACGTAATTTCAAGCATGTTTTGTATCCACTTGTCATATAGTCGGCATGGACATTTATTAGAGATGCGACAAATATTTTTGCTTACACAATTAGATAATGCAGATTGCGATGATATGATAGATAATGAGAATGACAATAGAATACAATTGATGGTATATATTTTTGTCAAATGTTCTAAATGTTGAATAAACTTCTAGTTGTAATTATTTACAGAGGTAAATACTTACAGTGATATTAGCACTGGATGGTAACTTCAAAGATGACAGTTATCATGTGACCATAATTTTCGTCAATCCTTTTCTTAGAAATTGTTTCTTTTTTATTGAGGGTAATCTGAAAATGAGCATGCAAATGCTTTGTTTGGATACACTCCACCTGTCTACATCTTCTCTTCTACATGGAGGAAAGACTCTTATCAAAAGCTAGGGAACTAGAGGAAGATAATTAAATATACCATATTGCTGGGCAAAGAGAAAGAAATGGCAACTTTGTTTCTCAAAGGCTAAAAGAAAGATACTTGTAGAAAAATCTACCCTACCTAGAGTAAAAAGAACTTCTATGTTACTCTAAATTCTAATCCTTATTGCTAAAAGATATACCCTATGAAGCACGGACACGGACACGGACACGGACACGGACACGGACACGGACACGGACACGGACACGGACACGGACACGGACACGGACACGGACACGGACACGGACACGGACACGGACACGGACACGGACACGGACACGGACACGGACACGGACACGGACACGGACACGGACACGGACACGGACACGGACACGGACACGGACACGGACACGGACACGGACACGGACACGGACACGGACACGGACACGGACACGGACACGGACACGGACACGGACACGGACACGGACACGGGACACGGGACACGGGACACGGACACGGACACGGTTATGGGGACACACCAACTTCAAAATTTTACAGGATACTGACATGGCATATATATATATTTAAAAAAATCCACAATTCATATATATACATAAAGTTCAAGATTTATAATAATATTATGATTTTTTCATTGATATCAAACTTTCAATTTTCAATTTTTTCTAAGCCCCTTTTAGAATATACGAAGCATTCTAAATAATTTCTTGTGTCAATACTTACTATTTCTAAGCCCATTCCAAAAGCATGGGGCACAATATCTATTGGGATCTCTCAAAAAATTCCTAAATGGCCATGTCTTAGTAGAAATAGTCATGTACAACCATATGTAAACAAAAAGTTAATTAGAGTGCCACTATCTTCTTCATCAATCATTGTCGCTAGGGGTTAGGGTGAGAAGAGAAATTCGATCGGGTTAGGGTGAGTTGCTGCCAATGATTGTTTTATTATTTTTTTTAAAAAGATGCATGGTTGGCCATGTCTGGACTTTCGTGCCGTGTCCGGGGCGTGACCGAGCCGTGTCCGGGAAAAAAAAATTGACTGGTCAAGACACTCTTGGACACGTGGGACACGTGTGTCGGACACGCGGACACGGTAGTCCCATGGAGTGTCCGTGCTTCCTAGGATATACCTTAGACCATATTATACCATAACAACACAAGAAGGAACTAGTAAAAACTTCCTAGTCCACTTACTACTAAATAAAATAAAGAACAGATGAGCTCTGAAAAAGTTAGTGCATCGTAATCTTAAAGCTTTGTTATTTATTATTCTAGCATACTCAAAATAGGACTCTTGAAAAAATTGCTAATGTGACAAATAAAATAAAGGAAATAATATCAACGAATTTAGAACATTGTAATTTTAATTCTGTTGGACTAAGCCTCATGCTTTCTAGACAAAACTTATCTTGGAGAGAGCTACCTAGGCTTGAATAGGCCCTATTTTGACTCATATACTTTGTACAGGCAGACCATTCTCTATCTAGGCTTGCTTGTTCTTATCCTCTCCCAACTCATAGGTTTCCACTTTCCACCATGATCTTCCCATCATCCACTCCTATTAGAAATGCATCGTAACTTCTAAAGTTGATATTTGGAACCAAAAAAATTGAACCAAAGTTGAAGCAGAATGACCTGAAGTTGTAAAAAGCTGGGCTGGACCCACGTGGGCCACCTAAACCAACCAAGTGAGGTGGTTTTGGCCACAGCACATCTATATTAGTTTGTAGCTGAAACTGATCTAGTTCTCTACATTATAATATATTCTTTTGTATGACCCATTGTGTACAAACCTGGTTGTTGATTTGTCACCATTGCTACCTTACATTGCTAGTAACAAATAGTGATCATAGGGCTATGACTTTGCATGCAAAGAACACCTAGTAGGATGAAATCAATGCCAAGTAGTAAGTGATAAGCATTAAATTAATAGACCAACTACTAAACAACTTTACTAAGGTTTGAAGAAAAATACCTTGAACCTTGTTTGTGGTATTCGTCAATCATGCATGTATATAATGATTGATAAACTTTATTTCACTTGCATCTTAGCTATATTCAGAAAGAGAACATTTTTTCCACAATCAAGATTTCTCTTCCTAGTTCTTCCCTCCAAAATAGATATTATATGTTATCATTGTTCTGATTACGAGGTGTATTTTACCAAGGTTTTAAGAAAAATACCAGCTAAATTGTTTGTGATATTCATCAACCATGCATGTATATAATGATCAATAAACTTTTATTGCAGTTGCATGTTTTAGCAATCTTTAGAAACAGAGCATTTTTCCCCTAATTGACATTTCACTTCCTAGTTCTTGTATATTACCATCATTTTGACTAGCCAGAGGTGTAATTCTAAAAATAGAGGAAAACATCAATTGTTCACTGACTAATTTTCCTTTTTTATTTATTCTTTTGTCTCTTTTATTTCATAATTCCATAAAGTTTTGACTTGATAAGCTCGTTCAACTATTACCAAGTATCATGGTGATGCAATCACTATCTTCAATTAAAGGACACTTTTCAATTTGGTCTCATAAACAGCCTCTACGAGGGTAGTGCTTTATTTGTTTGCACTTTATAACATTGTTAGCAAAATTAATGGAGTGATTAGGAGGTCTAGTTGATTTTGTGAAGCTTTCTGAAAATCTGGTAAACTTTGTCAAACTAGATTACATTGTATTAAGTTTCTTGAGTAAATAAGTGTTTCTTCTAAAAAAATGTAAGCTTTTGACAATTTCTTAGGGTGTTAAATAAAGACTTGTTGAAGTAGAAAACTTCAGGTCAGAATTAATTTATAGCATATGTAATGATCATTCTGTATGTACTTCGTAGCAAGGTTTAAAATCTCGGTACCGGTACCGATTTCGGTCACTGGCCGAAACCGGTACCCTACCGTACCGACACACGGTACGGTCCGGTATGGAAAATAGCATACCGGTTTTTTTTTTTTTTTTTTTTTTTAAGAGTTAGATATAACTCTAATAATACATAATTGATGAATAAATGCTTAAAATCAATATTCAAATGTCAAATACATAAATTCAATGTTTAAAAGTCATTTGGTACTCTATTAGGATTTTTCATAGATACAAGAGAATAACATTAGAATTAATACCATGTGTTGGTACGCAACATAAGACGTACCAACTCATGATATTCATCATCTTAGTTGATGTTGCACTACGTCTTATGTTGCGCTACACAGAGTCTTCGGCGGTCCCGCTGCCAGGGGTCAAGGGGGCAGCGCCCCCTGCCAGGGGTGTGGGGGCGGAGCCCCCGAAAATTTTTTAGACCCTTTGGGTTGTGGGCCTGTGTCGCCCTATATTAATTCTAATGTAATTCTCTTGTATCGAGAAATCCTAATAGAGTACCAAATGGCTTTTAAACATTGTATTCATGTATTTGACATTTGAATATTGATTTTAAGCATTTATTCATCAATTGTATTATTAGAATTATATCTAACTCTAAAAAAAAAAACGATATCGTGTAATACCGGGCGGTATAATACATATACCGCCCGGTATAATACATATACCGCCCGGTATAATACATATACCGCCCGGTATAATACATATACCGCCCGGTATACATGATATACCCGGTATTTTCAAATACCGGGTATATCGAATACCGGAATCCCCAAAAACCGGTATATACCGTTTCGGGCGGTTTTTTAAACCTTACTTCGTAGGATCAAAATCCTGGAAGCTAAAAGAGTAAAAGGATATAAAAGATGAAATTTTCTACCTCAAAATAACAACACTAAATGAAGCTTGCTTAAACAAACAACTTAGCTATAAGAAACCAAATTTAAAATTCAGAAGAGCTGTAAGAGAAGGTACCTTGGTCACAGTCAAAAAATATCTAGTGGTCTAAATGATGAAGGTTTTCTTTTGAAACCAAATTTGAACTTCAAAAGAGATGCGAGAGAAGTTATCCTCACCATGACCAAGAAATTATATCAGCATATATGTAGTGGCCTTTACGCTGAATGCGTTATCTTGAAACCAAATTTAAACTTTGTGAGATAAGATATCCTGGTGTGGACATGAAATTATATTAGCATAGATATGATGGTATTTACTGTTTTGTCTTTGTTGATGGTGTCCTCAGTCCTCACCATGTTGCTTATCTTTGATATAAATTTAACACAACCAATAAGATGCACTCTGAGCTTGCAACACATAAATGAATTTTATTTTTAGAATTTTGATAAGGACATATTTTGCATGAGGATTTGGATGGAAAAGAATATATTGGTTAAAATGTATATATCTGTGTCCTTCAAATTCATGCACACTTGCGTCTTAAGTATTGATGTTTACTTTAATTTCATTAAGTATTAATGTCGATAGGCATCATTTTTACCTCAGAACTTTGATATTTCAAGGTACATGGGAACATCATGAGCATGCGCATGCATAAAGAAATTGACATGGACATGTGTATATGCATCAAAACATTCTTGTTCACTTTTATTTGATTTGCTTCTTTTCTCAAAATTAGAAGCAAGAAGTCTTTAGTAAAAGTCTATTGAAATCTATTGGCTGCCTAGGCTTCTTCCAAATATATCTGTTCAAATCTGTACTGAATTACCTTTTTATACAGGTTCACATGTGCAACAAACTTGCTAGTCGGCATGTACGAGTAGGACTTGCTGACCCCAGTGAAGTTCCTCGCTGTGACATATGTGAAAATGCACCTGGTATGCTTCTATTATTATTTGCACATATTTCTCTACAAACATCCAACCTAACTTTTTATTTTTTCATATCCTTGTAGCTTTCTTTTATTGTGGGATAGATGGAAGCTCTTTATGCTTACAGTGCGATATGATTGTTCATGTTGGAGGAAAGAGGACCCATGGAAGATATCTGCTGCTCAGGCAAAGGGTTAAGGTCAGTCAACTTTATGAGTTTATTCAGATAACTGGAAATTTGACAACAAGTGATTCTGTGTGTAGTTTCCAGGTGATAAATCTGGACCTGTGGAAGAGCCAACGACAAAAGCAAAGGACACAGTTGAACATAAGAGAGATCATAAAATGGTGATGAGAGATAAAATGTCAAATCACAAGCCCTCTGATACTACTGCATTAGACACTAACAATGATCATGAAGATAAAATTGATTCCAAAATGATTGATCTCAACACCCAACCTGTTCGAATTCACGGGCAAGCTTCCAATACTCAGGTATGGATATTTCTTTCTTTCTTTCTTTCTTCCATCTGTAGTCCTGAGCTTTGACATGATTGGAAGCAACACCCTTATATATTTTCCATTCACTTGATTCATTTGGTTTCCTTCTTGATCATTGAAGACTCAACAAATGGATCTTGCAAGTGACAATAATCATGACTCTCCCAGTGTGGGTCTGGTTCCTACTGGCCCTTTCCCAAGCAATGCATAGAAGTGTGGCAGTATATTTTGAGAATATGGGTATGTAAATTTGGTCTTCTTTTCCCCTTTTCATTGTTAGTTGAACATGTAGATGCATTGTACTCCCGGTTCAAGAAACCAAAGGGGTTTTGTGGACACTCCTGGGTATTCTTGTACTCATGTTAACTACTTCAATCTGTATAATTTCACGTCTTCTTCGTTATATATATACCATACAGTGATTGTCTTAACTGGGTAGTGAAATTTTCTTCTTATGTTGGGATATTTAATATTTAAAGCAATGATTCTTCGTGCTTTCATCCAAGCACATTACGAGATCTCAACATTATCCCACCTCAATTTCTAAAATGGGTTGAATACAATATTTGATTTTTATACTTCTCTTATCACTTTTTTTTTAGGGTTAACTGCTCCAATTGCTTTAAAAATTGTACCATACTGTCCCTTCATACCTATTTAGCACTTTTGCTGTTGCATTTAAGAAAAACATTTCAATCAAAGTATTATTTTCATTGTCTTTGATCAGCAACTTATTGTCATATCATTGATTACTATAAAAAATTTGGATGTATGTGTTCAATGATTATTTGAATATGATGCTGCTGAGTTGGAAAAGGCCTTTTCAAGACAGTCCATGGGCAATTCAGCCCATTATTAAAGACATTCAACTGGGACTCCAAGAATTGCTACCTGATAAGCTTTTTTGGTCTATCCATCTTTGTGGACTAACTTAGGGATTCAAATGAAATAAGAGGTATTCAGGAAATTAATTCTAATAGAAATTGTACATGGTTCAAAAAGATAAATTTAAAGAATAGCAAAAATGTTATTCTTTTCAAAAAAAATACACACTATATATTATTTTATTTAACGAATCGCCTATTTAAATTGACTCATAACTCTGCGTTCAAGTATTAGATGTACTCAAAAGTAAGAAGAAATTAATCCTAGATCATCACGTGTTCTGAATATATTCCAGGTCAAGAGCAAGCCACAGCTCAATTATTTCAGATGTTCAAACAAACAATTGCCTTTGCCCAGGTTATAATGCAGTTCAAGGGAGTCAGAGTCCTTTGAATCAATCAGCAAATGTGAAAATGAGAAACTTTTAAGGAGAGATATATTTATGAATTTATTAACAAATGTAAAATTTGTTCCTTTCAGTTAAAGAAATGCGGAGGATTTGTGAACTCAGCAGAATTCATTAGCAAATGGAATATGTGACGCTTTGCAACAAAAGGAACAAAAAGAAACCTATTGATCCAATTTAAAAACCATCAACGGATACCAAGTTAAAAGTTAATATTTTACCCTTAAAGAAGATAAAATTATTTTATTACTTCAGATGACGCACACAGAAAGAACACCCTGAGAATCATAGCTTATTGCAGTTTCAAGGCCTTGAGGCCAGCCTGCTGCCAAACAAAACTGGCTCTGTTGTTCTAACCATATCTCGCCTATCCAGTTGAAAGTGGCATTTTTTTTTTTGACGAAATGAAACTTGCATTCATTTCAGGAGAATTGAACATAATACTGGTAGAGGGAGAGGGCAAGGAAAGAGAAAAAGAAAATAAGGATCACAAAGAGTACCCAAAACAAGAGAGTAAAACTAAGTAGACAACATGAAAAAGCTAGCTGCTCTGAAGGCCACTGCAAGCTCAGTGTTGGCTGTGCTTTGGAAGCAGCAGACATTTCTTTGAACCTACACTAGGTTAAGAGTAGGCGAAACCTGGAGAGATATTTGTCTCAATGCGGTGTATTGGTGCAATTCCACGGTCTCCATCGAAGGGGAAAAAAAGTCTTCCTTTAGGATGTTCAAGAAGAGGCGCCACTCGTCACGAGAGAACTTGCACAAGCTGAAAATGTGATTATGTGACTCTGTCTGCGTGCTACATAGGAGGCAGGAGGTGTCTGTTAAGATGCCCCATCTTGCTAGTCTGTCCCATGTGAGAAGCCTCTGTCTTGTCTTGAGCCAACCAAAAATTGATAGCTTTGGTGGAACGTTTGCTTGCCAGAGGAAGGGGTGGAAAATGTCCTTTATACCGGTGTAGGTGAGAAGCCAGTAAAGTGATCTCGTTGAGAACTGTCCATCCTTATTCCATTTCCAGAGTAAGGCATCATCACCTGAGGAGTGTTGAATGTTGGTGACACAAAGGAGGTTCTGGCTTCCCTATGAGACAACTTGCGCAAAGGGTCCACATTTAAAATGTCATGCAGCATAATGGATGGCTACCAAGGTGGCTGACTTCTTTTTAGTATATCCACAAGCTGCAGTGTACAAGATTTTCAGTAGCTAGAATGGCGATAGGCACGAGGAACTGAGTTTTTTGTCATTGAACCTGGATATCAAGCCTCGAGCTGCTGCAGAATTTTTTCAGCAGCGCAAATATACGAAGAGTGACCACTGATAACATTACTAATGTCCACCTAGAATCATGAAAAGAACATCCAAATCATAGATTACATGATGTCCATGGAAGGATGAGCAGTGACACTAATAACAAACCCTTACATTTTCGATTCCAGGCACATCAACAGCTTGCGTGCCAGCCAAACCAAGGCTCATCATACTGTATTATCGCGAAGACTGTTAGCTTTAAGAAAATCTCCAAGGCTTGTTCTTCTTGAGGAAAATAAATATACCTTGCTCGAAAAGTAACATGAAGGATCGAGTCATGCTTTGAGAATGCATTAACAAATCTCCCAGCAACCATCTGCATATATAAAGAACATGTGGCTAAGTACATGTTCTTTCTTGAAAAAGGACCATAACGTTATTAAACATGTCTAATGAGATACAAATTATTCCTCTTATAAGAATCAGCAAGGCAGAAGTACTAAAGTTGATTGTGTCTACATAGAATCATCTAGCAACTAATGATACTACATATCCTTGCTCTATCCTAAATGCTAATTGGATGGCAAAAACCATTGATCTGGATCATAGAATTCTAAAAGGAATGTAAAACAAATTCCAGCTACTATCAGAACACACAAACAAGATGCAGTTGAGTTTTTTAAGGGTAAAACCAAGGGGATTAGCCACCGAGAATTTTATAAATTAAAAAGAGTAATCACAAAAAGGGAGAAAATAATAAAAAGGTACAATTTTTCATTTTCCAATCACTTGGTGCCTTGATGCACAAATCAAGTGTCTTCCAAATTTTTTGATTTTTTTCATTTCTTGGTGTTTCAGAAACAATTTATCACATGCAACTGTTTGGATAATAATTTTGTTGAGGCGCCTGAGAAGAGATCAAATTTGTAAGAGGAAATTGTTCATTATAGAACTGCTTGATACTCGCATACAAAAGAAAAGAGTGAGAGATGTGAGGGAGAAGAAAAACATCCCCTATGTAGTCCCTCTTTGCCAATATATGGTAGGGTTGCAAACATATTGATACACATAATTCCCTGGAGACATTATATTTGCAACTAGGTCCCTAATAAAAAGCATAGATGAAGGTAAATGTAAAAAATGTAAAAAATCAAAATGTAGCTGATCTGATTGGAGCAATATATCTGCAGTGGTGTGAGTACACAGATATATGAAGGTAATACTGATTAGAATAGCAGCGGATGAACAACTATGATTAGATGAGAAAATAGAACAAAAAAGTTGATAGCCTATAGTTATATCAGAAAACAGCACAAACTTTATGGTGAAATAGCAGAAAGTGAGAGAAAGAGGAAGTTAAAAGGAAGAACGAAAAATAAGATCACCCAGCTCAATCTTTCAAAAGAGAACCATAGGAATGGATGTAAACATTTACACGCAAAAGATTCACAAATCTTAGTCCTAATAATTTAGGAGTCAACAATGATCACAAAGGGAAAAAAACCAAAGACATTTGTATTTTGAAGCTTGGTCGACCACTTAAGAACACTGCTTTGGCTTCATTTGAGACACATAGAAAACTAAACAAATAAGGTTAGTAAATTGAAACGTATGTAGATACAAAATTGTAGAAAGTAGACAAATACATCTCATTTGGCCCTGAAGCTGATTTGAATCATTTTAGACCTGAAATGGGTTTGGTAACCAACAAAGATGCAAGATACCTGAAATTTTCGATAACAAAAGCTCAGCCCTCCCTTTCACTTACCTTTTGTCAAAATGTACGAATAATGTTACTAAGAACAATATTGTGAAACTTAAGAAAAAAAAAGATATTCTAAAGTTTGTTATATGGAAAGATTGTTCATCTATAGTTTTTGATCTTCATTCTATCTACTAAAGCCAACAAACTAATGATCTCAATATCCATTTCCATATATACTTACAGTATGAGAATCCTAAGAAGATTACTTTAGCAGAAACATATCACACACATGAGCTGGTTACGAATATACATACGAAGACCAATGTACTAATATAAAGAGAAAAAAGAAGTGCAAGACTTCCATACTTTTCTAGCACTCTCCCATTTTTCACCTCTGACAGAAATTGGTGCACCAAGGAGAAAAACTCTTTCTATAAGCCCCTCTGCCAGTTAGAATAGAAATAAAAATATCAAACTTAATTGAGGAGAAAAAAGGATGAGAAGCATAGTACTTGAGTAGTTGAGTTACCATTCTTTTCTGACTTTGCTAACTCTTCCAAGCACTTAAAGACAACTCGTGCTCCCAGCGAAAAGCCAACAAGGGTAACTGGCCTGAAACATATTAGCAGTTATACAGTCATCTTTTTCCAAAGCTATCATATTAAATATCAATTATTTCTCTTGGTAGTATACTTGTTTCCCTGTAGTTCCTTCAATAATGCTTGAGCAAGAAGCTTTCCTGCTTTATCCGATCTGGTTTACTCCAAATAAACAGTAATATGCTCAATAAAAAGATTATTGAATTAACAAAAATCTTTGTTAACAGTGATTTTAATATTGCACAGTAGTTGCACCTATCAATTGCGGTTGACCATTTGCTGTCTATTAATTGTGGGGTTGGAAGTAATGTAGTATAAGCCACTGCAGAGACTACAGTGCCTAAGACATTAATTGCGCCTGCTTCATTAATTCAAGTGTAAATTATATATCAGGAGTTACTGACATCAAATCTCTAGGTGTGGTATCATTAAAAGATAATACAATGAATTAGAAAGTAATTCAAATTACTTGATGTAAGAGAATCCTGGATTCCAGTGCTCACGGAAATCAAATTCTTGGAGTCCCATTTAAGAACATACCTAAAGAACAAAATAGATACATTAAAAGAAACAAACTGAACAAGATAATATAAACGCATACGTGGATCATTTTCTCTGTGGTACCAAGTCAGAAGCATATCCAAAGAAAAAGGAAAAATACAAAAATAAAATAAAATAAGATATAGTTAAAAGCTGACAATAGGCAACCTTTGCTTTCTTGCTTAAATGATCAATTTGTTGGTATAAATATCAATCACAAATTGATAACAAGAAATGGCTTAATGTAAGGACGAACATACTAGAGAAAACAAATAATGAACAATAGTCCAGTTATGCAATTTTCTGAATTCTAGAATGACACAGTCTTGTATTTGTTGTAGCATATATGATTTACCAAATGGGACCTTTTGGGTGTTTTTTTATCTAAATATGCTCAATCTTTCACTCGATTCTCAATTATGTCATCAACCTTTTCCAATTCTGAAATCAACCTTTGAATTTTTTATCAATTGTGGCTTTTAGCTGCTGTTGTGGCATGTCCATGCATATTGTTCAACTCACATTGTATGCCATGTTGGATGAATGCTTAAAAAATACAAATCGGCAGAATGCGGGCCCCATATCATTTTTTGTTAGTTTAATACTTATACAAGTGCTTTAAAAAAAAATGAAAGGGGACCCATTCTGCTGACATGTCGTTTTTGAACATTTGTTTGATTTGGCACAATAAGTGTGAGTTGAAAGGTGACATAGCATGCACATGTATTGTTCAACTCACACTTATCGTGCTGACATGTCTATGAAAGAGAGAAAAGCATAATGCAAGACATGTCACAATCTATTCTAGTTGACAAGGCTGGTATGAAGTAAAAGGTAATAACAATTTCACTCTATACGTGTTAAGAGAGAAAAGCATCATCATCATCTCTGTTAAAGTCCCACATCGGTTGAAATTGTGGTCTAGATAGACTTTAAATAGATTGGGCAATCCTCCCCCCTTGAGCTAGCTTTTGGGGTGGAGTTAGGCCCACTAATTTCTTAACATAGTTTCACAGCCACACCTACCTATTGTTGAATGTTGATATTGGGCCACCTGCAGAATTCACGCTTCAGATGTGGATCCTGGGCGTGAGGGGTGTGTGTTAAAGTCCCACATCAGTTGAGATTGTGATTTAGATAGTCTTTAAATAAATTGGGCAATCCCCCCCCTTGAGCTAGCTTTTGAGTGGAGTTAGGTCTGATTTTGTAACAATCTCATTAGTCATCCTCTAAGAAATAATGGGTTATTAGACGAAAATGGTCTCAACTTTCGCAAATTTCTCAATTTTAACCAATTCTTTGATCAGTTTCAATTGTATATAAGAAGTTTAACATTGGTTCCAATAATGGCCCTCCGTCAGCTAGCCATGATGTCGCCCGTTAACTTGCTGACGTAGCGATCCGAAAATAATTTTTAATATCGTCACGTCAGAAGGGATCCATGTAGATTTAAGGGTTATTAGACGAAAATGGCCCCAACTTTCACGAATTTCTCAATTTTGGCCAATTCTTTGATTGGTATCAATTGTATATAAGAAATTTAACATTGGCTCCAATTATAATCCCATATAGATATGTACCATCAAACACTACACTGATATATACACCCCACTACACTATACTGATATCAGCAGTATGAAAAAGAAAAAGAACAGTTCAATATGATAACATCAAATACACCATCAAAAATACTGAAAACATCCTACTATACTGAAACATACACCATTAAAAATACACTATAAAAAATACAGCACTATACTAGTGTTATCAGTATGATATATCAATTTCAAAAGATACTTTTTTATATAGTATGGTGTTATCAGTATGATATATAAGTCTGGTGTTTGATAGTATAATTTTATCAGTATGATATCAGTTTCAAAAGATACTTCATTTTTTTATAATATGGTGTTATCAGATATATCAATGTGATGTTTGATAGTATGATTTTATTAGTATGATATATTAGTTTCGAAAGATACGTTATTCTTTTATGGTATTTGATAGTATTTGATGGTTTTTTTGAAATTGGTGTATTTGATGTTTCATTATAGTGTTGTATTTTTGATGGTGTATTTGATGTTATCAGATTGAAGTGTTCTTTTTCTTTTTGATACTGATATCAGTATAGTGAAATGTGGTGTATATATCAGTGTGCAGTGTTGTGATTGATGGTACATATATATTATTGTGCAGTGTGGTATTTGATGGTACATATATATGAGGTCATTATTGGAACCAATATTAAACTTCTTATATACAATTGAGACCAATCAAAGAATTGGCCAAAATTGAGAAATTCGTGAAAGCTGGTGTCATTTTCGTCTAATAACCTTAAATCTACGTGGATCCCTTCTGACGTGGTGATATTAAAAAAATTATTTTCGGATTGCCACGTCAGCAAGTTAACGGGCGACATCACGGCTAGCTGATGGAGGGTCATTATTGGAACCAATGTTAAACTTCTTATATACAATTGAGACCGATCAAAGGATTGGCCAAAATTGAGAAATTCGCGAAAGTTGGAACCATTTTCATATAATAACCCAAGAAATAATAGAGGATGTGCCGGTGTACAATAGGTAGTGACAACAATTTAAATAAAGCTATACCCCAAGGTAATTACAAACTAACTTTAATTAACTCTAACACTCCCCCTCAAGTTGGGGCATAGATATCAACCATGCCCAGCTTGTCATATAAATATTTGAATCGAGTAAATCTAAGGGCTTTGGTGAAGATATGTGGGGAGTGACAATCTTCTTTGATAGTCAACCTCGATATGCTTTGTTCTCTCGTGAAACATAGATTATTTGCAATGTAGATGACATATTGTCATAATGCATCACCATAAGTTTACGAGAGACAAATCCAAACTCTTCAGGTAGGGTTTTAATCCACATCATTTTGGAAGAAGTGTGTCATTGATCTATATTTTGCCTTAGCCCTCGAGCAAGCCATGAGACTTTGCTTTTTTACTTTTATAAGTAACAGAATTCCATTCGATATAGGTGCAAAACCCACATGAGGATCTCCTATCATTGATGGAACCTACATAATCAACTTCAGAATAACCTTCAACTTGGAGATGTCCATTTTTTTTACCATAAGCCATTACGAGGAGACTTCCTAATATAGTGCAAGATTCCCACAACATGAACTGACTTAAGACACCAACTAAGAAAGATATATGTGGTCTAATCACAGTCAAACAAATAAGTTTGCTAACAAGTCTTCTATATCTAGCACAGTCAAGCTTCAATCTAAGACGTCAATTGAGCCTCAATCGGGGTTTCAGCCGGTTTACACTCGTGCAATCCTACTTCGGAGTAGGTTAATGGCAAACTTCCTTTGAGATAAAGCCACACCTTTGGTTGTATAAGCAAATTCTATGCCAATGAAGTACTTAGGACGACCCAAATCTTTGGTCACAAAGTGATTTTATAAGCGAGACTTTACGTGAGAGATGTCATTGCAAGGATAATCACACAAGTGGAGGAGTATCGCACAAAAATGAAGTGATATGCCTTACTGCACTTGAGTGCACTTGAGTCCAATGCTGTGAGCAATTTGGCTAGTTTATCAAACCAAGCTCTAGGATCTTATTGAGTCCATGTATAGCTTTTCTCAATTTGCACAATTTATTCTCCCCTTAGCAACATATGCTTGAGGTTGCTCCATGTAGACAGTCTATGAAAGTGCTCCCTCCACCCCCCTTTCAAGAAGAGTGGCTGATCCGCCAGCCCCTAGGAGGACAAGGTGCTCGAGACATGGTTTAAAATACCATATTGTTGTACCACCCAGCATGGTCGTTATTTACCCATATTTTGAAAAACCAATATCGATACACTCTGGCACCAACAGTGCCGGCTTGGTACCAGCTTGTTTGTACCGATTTTGAGTTTTCTAGTAGAACATGTCTGTTTTGGAGCTTAAGACCATGTTTTGGAGCTTAAAATTTTGGAGATTACATTTGAAAAATAATAAAAATAAAATAAAAATAGGCCTGTTTGACTATATGAAATTTTTTTTTTTCATTTTAGACTCCCAACTCAATTTAAATGAAATTAAGATAATGAGAGAGGTTCCAAAGAGATTTGAGAGAGTTTTAAAATATATTAGAGTAAAAAAGTAATGTAGGGAAGAAAATAAGGGGTTTGAGGGCTTTATATAGCCCTCAAAACCCTGAAAAAAGGGTCCCAATGACTAAAACAACCATTGAGAATCGGATGAAATAGTCTTTAGCATTATATCCCTTAGTAGAGGATATGTACCTGGAGGTACCAATCTGTCACAATAGATATAGCCATGGTACCAACTTGTCACAATAGATATAGCCATGTCTATTGCATGTATCGCGCTGTATTGGTACCGCAGTTGTCAAAAAGGTACGTATCACTCATACGAGCAATATGGCATGAGATTTGAAACCAAGGTTTAAAATCTCGGTACCGGTTTCGGTCACCGGCCGGTACCGGTACCATACCGTACCGTACCGTACCGACACACGGTATGGTCCGGTACGGGGAATAGCATACCGGGTTTTTTTTTTTTTTTTTTAAGAGTTAGATATAACTCTAAACAATACATAATTGATGAATAAATGCTTAAAATCAATATTCCAATGTCAAATACATGAATATTAAAAGTCATTTGGTACTGTATTAGGATTTTTCACAGATACAAGAGAATTACATTAGAATTAATATAGGGCGACATAAGCACACAGCCCAAAGGGTCTGAAAAATTTTCGGGAGGGGGCTCCGCCCCCACACCCCCGGCAGGGGGCGCTGCCCCCTTGACCCCCGCCCGCTAACCCGCTAGCGGGACCGCCGAAGACTCTGCGTAGCGCAACATAAGACGTAGTGCAACATATCTAATAGCCGGCTAGCGGGCGGCACCAAAGTTGACGTACAGTCTTTATTAGATATGTTGTACTACGTCTTATGTTGCACTACGTCTTATGTTGCGCTACGCAGAGTCTTCGGCGGTCCCGCTAGCGGGTTAGCGGGCGGGGGTCAAGGGGGCAGCGCCCCCTGCCGGGGGTGTGGGGGCGGAGCCCCCTCCCGAAAATTTTTCAGACCCTTTGGGCTGTGTGCTTATGTCGCCCTATATTAATTCTAATGTAATTCTCTTGTACACACGGCACGGACCGGTATGAAAATGCATACCGGCCGGGTTTTTTTTTGTTTTTTTTTTTCCGTGACATACCACCATATACTGCCCATACCGGGCGGTATACCGGAATATACCGCCCATACCGGGCGGTATACACAATATACCCGGTTTTTTCAAAACCGAGTATATCGAATACCGGAAATCTCAAAAACCGGTATATACCGGCCGGTATATACCGTTTCGGGCGGTATTTTAAACCTTATTTGAAACCATGCTTCACTATATAAAGCCATTGCTTGCAAGGTTTTAAAAAGCATATGCAAACAGTATATGGTTAGGCCATTATATAGTGCATATGTGCTCTCACATTTAATATTAAAAATATTATATACAAAAAAGCAATAGATAGGATATGCTATGAAGGTTAAACCTAGATGTATTATGCTTTCCCTTCACGTAGGTAACAATGGGATTAATGTACATGACATCTAAGAGGATCCCACATTTGTGAAGATTGTCATTATGTAGTCTGATATGCTATGTGAAGATTGCCATTATGACTGCATATTAGCACCGTATAGATGATATGCTATGCATTTTGACACAGTATGAACATGTACGGTCGACTATACCGCTTTCTAAAACACTTAATACTTCTGCCCTGAACAAAACATATATTACATTTATGTATCATATGTTCACAACTACTGCTTAGTTGAATACTGTTCTGTTTTTCCAAGGTCCAAGGGAAATACTTACCATTGAGCAGCAAATTATACTTGTCATATGCAAATCAATAGAATATGAATTAAAATTATTTCCAGCAGCTCAAGTCAGACTTATATTCGTTTTTATGAGTGAAAATAATAGTAAGAAAAGACACTTCATTCTGGAACAAGACAAAAAGTGTTGAGTAGAAATTCTTCGTTGCAGCATATTAAGCACGGAACGTATAGCTGGAAAAAGACAATTGTGTACTATGCAAAGAGAAACCACATATTTGAATATGACCTACCTCTCCAAGTTATTTTCAATCCCACCCCAAGGTCTTATGAAATCATCCTCCTTGAATACAAAACCAGAAACATAGATACCAACTGCTAAACGCTGCAAATAAAAGACATTAATTGAATAGAGTTAATAAAATTCAGGATTTCCTACAGTCAAAGATATTTTGTCTACCATATGGGAAATCCCAAGATAGTAACCAAAACAGGAATACAAGAGAGTTAACTTACACCTTGGTTATGATTTTCTCCAATTGGAAGAAAATCAAAGTCCTCAATACCCTCTACTCTGCTAGCCAATTTCCTGCCTGCAAGACCAGAACACAGCAACAGAGCAATTGTGTCACCTCCAACACATACTGTCATAACTTAATAAAGCAACGTGTCTGAATATACATGTACACAATAAAGATAAGTGTTAATACTAGTTTGGCTCCTGGAATGAATTTTGTTCTCATTAAGGCACCTTGATTTATTGGCTCCTCAATTCATACGTTTCAATGTGCCTATATGCCCCTGAATCATTGACACAGGAATTCTAACACAAATTATCACATTCACATGTGACCAATCAGACTCCGAAGCTTAAGGGCATTTTTGGCAATTTGATCAAATGAATTAAAATATTTTAAAATGAATCTATCTACAAGGAAATGAGATATAGAGAGAGATATGGTGCAAGGGCAGTTGTCAACCTTAACTAAAGGCAAATAGCCCTATGAAATGATATATACATTATCGCATGATCTTCTATGGCATAGGTGCAATAATCAAGCATGTCAAAAGCTCAAGGCGCACTCAAGGTGCAAAGGTCTCATATCGCTTGAAGCACAAGGCAAAAAAAAGTGCATGTGTGACTGAAGTAAGGTGCACCTTTTTAAAAACATTATCTATACTATTCTCAAACAATAAAAAATATAATATGCACTATAAGAATTAGATTATATGCACTATTGCACCTATAACAATAATTAAAACCTCGAATATCATGAATCTAATTAAAGAGAAACAACAAATCTTTTATCCATCAAACTAGATAATTCAAAATTTCCAACCGCTCAATTCGAGGTTTGTGAAGAATCCCCAGAGGCCTCCTCTGCTGCCTCCGCCTCTGCTATGAGAAGGTGCCCTTATGCTAGAACTCCGACCAATTTGAGAACCGGAGGGAATGGTTCAATTCGGTTCATTGCTCTTGTAGTCGAAGTTGAGCCGACGTTGTTGGTACCACCGCTGCCATTGCTGTCATACTCAAATTGAGATTCGGGATAATACCTCTGATCTCGTTCGAAGGCTTGTTGCTCTAATGAAGCACAAATGGCGGCTTCAAGATCCGGATCCTCGTCGGCACCGCCACCACAAGCCTCATATTGGTGACCCTCGTATTGGCTGATGTCTTGGAGCTCTTCGATCGAACTTGACTCTTTGTTCTGCATCCCGAACACGGTGCTCTTGCTTGTTGTTGAGCAATTCTTTGAACAGCTTTCGGACTTTTGTCGTTGCTTTGGGGCATTTGATGATGTCGGGATATCCTCTGGCCAAATGTTGTTTCAACCGAGTGATGTCTCCATCACGTGAAATCATATTACAGTTGAGGCATTGCTAGTGATGCTTCTTCTCCAACCAAAGGCCATGCTATCATGCGATGTCGGCTTGAGATTTCGGCGCCATTTCAACATCGTTTGGGTGTGGATATGAAGAAAAAAGAGAGTTTGGGAGAATTTGAGAAAGTTTGAGAGAGATTGAGAGTTGAGAGAGTTTGAGGGAATTAGAGGGTGAGTGGGAGAGAAAGAGGGGTTTTGGGGTGTTTATATAGCCCCCAAACCCCCTCAAAACCGGCTCCAAACGGCGATATTCATAAGATACCGGGTTGTGCTTAAGAGCCGTTGGTTGATACCGGGCAGTACCGCCCGGTATCTTATGAATATTGCCCGGTACGGGTGGTATTTGATAAATATCGCCTGGTACGAGCGGTTTTTGGAACCTTGCCTTCAAGAAATACGAAAAAATGATTTACCTTCAAGTGAAGTTTGTATAGGGGTGATAATGGGTCTAGTTCCCAAATTTTCTATAGGTACTCCAACCCGAAACTATATAAAAACCTACTAATTGAAACCATATTTGGAACTAGTAGGATAGCTACCAAACTATCTGAATCCCATAACTAAATACCAGGTAACGTAGTGTAACCAAACCAGTATCAAATGGGTTGGGTAGATTTCGGTGTCCAAGAAATACCCGCTCCAAATGGGCTAAAAAAATTTGAAAATAAACCTGAAACAAAGTCTAAAATAATCTAAGAGCAATCTGACACAGGTTTGAAAACTCGTATTAACTTTACGATATTCGGTACACCCGGTACTAAATACCGAGCGGTAAGCCCGGTTTTTATTATGTATCGCATGGTAACACTAACCCATACTAGGTAGTACTGCTCGGTATGGGAGGAGCACGGCACAGCATCCCATGCTATGCCGTGTGCAGCACGGCACACGACACAGCAGCAGCAGCACAAGCACAGGTTGCTGCAGCAGCACTGTGCTGTTGCTGTTGTATCGTGTGCAGCATGGTATGTTGTATCGTGCTGCACATGGCACAGCAGTTAACAGCAAAAAAAATTCACTCGGTACAATTTCTGGTAATGAGGTACTGATCAAGCACCGGTATCGTTACTGAAAGTCTGAAACACACACACACACAGAGGACTATTTTACTTATGACCAATCTGTCCATTATTCTTCTCCAAGTGTAATGAAGGACTTCACAAGGGGAAACTGGTAAATTAGAAAATCTTTCTTCAATGGAGATATTTTACATAATTTTGATGCCTAGCTTAAATTGAAAGAGAGATGATGGGCTGCCGACATGCACACCGCATGTTGCACACAGGAATGTAGGAAGAGTAGCAGTTGAGCAATGTGAGCAGTTGCCAAGCAAAGGTTGTCAACCAACGGTCACCAAGCAGGGAGAGCATCATTGAGCACAGACAGCAGTTGCCAAGCAGGGAGAGTGAGTGACAAGCAAGGAGCAACTGCTGGCCTACGAGCACTGGTTGTTCACCAATGGTTGCCGGGCAGGGAGAGCAAGCGACAACTGGTTTTGGGGGTATTTGAGGGAAAATGTGATTGGGTTTTACGGTTTTTAGTGTTTTTATATATATGTAAAGGGTAAAAGGGTTACTAGCAATTGGATTTTAGTAATTGGGTTCCTGGGTATCAATACTATCATTACATAGGTTTAAAATTTCAAAATTATATAACCCACTTTGGTTTTCAAGTACTCAACTTCTACCCCCTAGTCCTGTTTTTATATCGTAAACCAACCTGATTTTACAAGTTGGGCTGGGTTCTCAATTAATGAAACCATTTTAACCCAACCCAACGCTACTCTATATATAATTACATATAGATATTATATTTGTATAATATTTTATATATGTGTATTTTAATTTATATGTAGACACTAGAAAAGATGCACATAGTGTATTGTGCACCCTAACCCTACTACAAAATCATTCTCTTAAGGAACTTCATCTTTTTATTTTCTTGAACTCTTAGGACTGCTCATGGTGTATTATGTATTGATTTTAAGTGATGTATGAAGACTGTATCACAATATTATTGAGATAACAAATTATTGAATTAAGATCGTAGTAAGTGAGTCTAACTCAACACTACCTTAAACCTACCCGTTTAGTTGGGTTGGGTTAGGGCTAAAGAATGTCACCTCAATTTAAGTTGGGTGGGTTTTGAAATTTTCGAAACCCAACCTAACCCATGAAGATCCCCTAATTTCCACAAAGAACAAATTCTAGAAACTGTTCAATGTGAAGAAAATTATTCATTAAACCAATGATTGTGGTTCACTAGTACCTTTCAATCTCGGGTATGTCTTTTGTTTTGACAATAACAAACTAGTATCTAATGATTTCATTGAGTATTTGACTCAAATTTTAGAAAATAAGTTTGCAAAGTTTGTCTTCAAAATCTAAAGGATTGTGTTAAAGTCCCACATTGGTTAAAAATATGGCCAAAGTAGCCTTTAAATAGTTTGGGCAATCCTCTCCCCATGAGCTAGCTTTTGGGGTGAGTTAGGCCCACTAATTTCTTAACATGGTATCAGAGTCAATTGTGTGGTTGATATTGTGTCACCTGCAGATGCCCAGTCCTGCAAAACTCCACGCTCCAGATGTCCAATCCTGGGCGTGAGAGGGGTGTGTTAAAGTCCCACATTAGTTAAAAATATGGCCAAAGTAGCCTTTAAATAGTTTGGGCAATCCTCTCCCCATGAGCTATCTTTTGGGGTGAGTTAGGCCCACTAATTTCTTAACAGATTGAATGAAAAATCAAGAAGAGCCTTGAAGCCATCATGTACCAAACTGCAAATCAGGACTTAGATTTTCTTATTAACCTTTAGAAGTCCCTTGGTGATGATTCATCTTCATTTTAGACCTAAATTATGCCTTCTATCTCAAATCAACAAAAAAATCTTAATTCTAGAAAAGCTTTATTTTTGCCATCAATAGGCAGCTCCATCGAAACTGATGGTTGACTAACAACGCAGCCGTTGGACCAAGGTTTAAAATCTCGGTACCGGTACCGGTTTCGGTCACCGGCCGGTACCGGTACCATACCGTACCGTACCGTACCGACACACGGTATGGTCCGGTACGGGGAATAGCATACCGGTTTTTTTTTTTTTTTTTTTTTTTTTTTTTTTTTTTTTTTTTTTTTTTTTTTTTTTTTTTAAGAGTTAGATATAACTCTAAACAATACATAGTTGATGAATAAATGTTTAAAATCAATATTCCAATGTCAAATAGATGAATATTAAAAGTCATTTGGTACTGTATAGTCTGTATTAGGATTTTTCACAGATACAAGAGAATTACATTAGAATTAATATAGGGCGACATAAGCACACAGCCCAAAGGGTCTGAAAAATTTTCAGGAGGGGGCTCCGCCCCCACACCCCCGGCAGGGGGCGCTGCCCCCTTGACCCCCGCCCGCTAACCCGCTAGCGGGACCGCCGAAGACTCTGCGTAGCGCAACATAAGACGTAGTGCAACATAAGACGTAGTACAACATATCTAATAAAGACTGTACGTCAACTTTGGTGCCGCCCGCTAGCCGGCTATTAGATATGTTGCACTACGTCTTATGTTGCGCTACGCAGAGTCTTCGGCGGTCCCGCTAGCGGGTTAGCGGGCGGGGGTCAAGGGGGCAGCGCCCCCTGCCGGGGGTGTGGGGGCGGAGCCCCCTCCTGAAAATTTTTCAGACCCTTTGGGCTGTGTGCTTATGTCGCCCTATATTAATTCTAATGTAATTCTCTTGTACACACGGCACGGACCGGTATGAAAATGCATACCGGCCGGGTTTTTTTTTGTTTTTTTTTTTTTTCGTGACATACCACCATATACTGCCCATACCGGGCGGTATACCGGAATATACCGCCCATACCGGGCGGTATACCGGTATATACCGCCCATACCGGGCGGTATACACAATATACCCGGTTTTTTCAAAACCGGGTATATCGAATACCGGAAATCTCAAAAACCGGTATATACCGGCCGGTATATACCGTTTCGGGCGGTATTTTAAACCTTACGTTGGACTATAGCTTTTCCATCACTCCATCATTTCTCCAACTATATAACCATTTGTTACATCTTCTTCTACCTTTTTACAAACTTGCAAAAGATTTAGTGAGCCCTAATCCAAGCTTTCATTAAGTTAATCTTTTCAAAGCCCTCATGAGCAATTCTTGATCCCTAACCCTTGTGAAGCCTTTGTTTTGAAGAAAATCATCATCTAAGGACTAAAAGGAGCTAAGTGGCAGCAAGAAGAAGTCTACACTGTGTTTGAAGAATTATCTCCTCTTGTCTTGTTCATTTTTGCAGTTGTTTTACTAGCTTTAATCTAGTTGATTGTAAAGAGGTGGGAGTGGTTTTTCATTGTTGTCTAGTTTTCCTTTTATTTGAGATAGAGGCACCCTCTAGGTTGAGGGATAAGGCCTCCATGTATCTTATAGTGATTCGGGTGTGAAATTCTTGATGGTGGATCAAGGTAGTGGATGTATGCAAGATGCCGAACCACTATAGATCTTCAATATTAACACTTCTTTTGAATTGCTCAACATCATATTCACTTGCTATTGTGTTTGGTTAGTTGTTGCTTTGAATTGCCTTTCACTGCTCACCTAGTAACTTAGTCAAACAAAAAACATTCGTGCAAGGTTAGGCATCATTTATATGCCAATTTTGTTGCATAAAAGTGCATGCTTAATGCGAAATATTAAGAAGTATAGAAGCTAACCTTCATATGAAGCAGCAGCACTAGCAACTGATCCAGCAAATTGAGCTGCTGCACCAAACCCAGATGCTCCAATAGCAGGGACTAAGGTTCCCAATGTAGGAGCTAAAGCACTAAATCCTGCAGCTATTGCTGGGGCAACCAAACCTGCAATGAAAGATGGGAGGGAACTGCTAGTCAGAAGCAGGACCATTCGCAGTTGCAGTAATCTGACAAAATATTATGTTCAAGAAATCAGAAAGGGTGATACCTCCAGACATTACCAACAAAGTTCCTCCAGTAAATGCAGCTGCACCAACTATGCCACTTTTTTTCCATCTAGACCACCAATTTTCTTCAGATTGTAGTTCCTCGTTAAATGAAGCAATCACAGAGCAAGCAACAATCATCTCCATTGCTTCCTGTAAAATAAAGCCTTAGAGTTGAGTTGACAAAAGTCAAAAAGATATTTAAACATAAGAAATTTAAAAGTTTGGGAAACTAAGGAACAAACTACGGAAACTATTTGCAATTAATGATGAGAAGTTGGTGATTTTATTATACTTGTGTTGAAAGTATTTATGAACTTCATAACCTCATTGAAGTTAATGGAGAAAGAATTCCAGATGAAAACTATAGACTGCATACATGGTATTAGTAAAAAGTTTGACATTCGTAACCAAGTAAAATTTAGATATTGCATCATCTCAATTCCTATAACTGTACCTCCCTATTGCAATAAAATTGACCAAGGAACATGTGGTTTATCTAGATTAAGTCCAACTTGTTACAAAGTTGTTTTCTGCTAATTTATGCTAAAAAGGTTTTGATTTTTCAAAAGCATATTCAAGACAAGAGAAAAAAGACCTGCCTAAGAATTAATTAAATTTTACATATACTAATGAGATCATTGCCAATTTGCTAAAGACAAACATTTGACTAGATTATCACCCAAGGAGAATGACAGATTAATTTTTGACAAAATTTGTATTTCCTATCAATAGTGAAACCAAAACCAAGAGAAAGAAAACCTGCCTAAGAATTTAATTAAATTTTATATGTGATTATTTGATCATTGCTAATTGAGAAAAACAAAACAACTAAATATCTATCATCTAAATAGTTGTTTTTATCAACAATATTTCATTTCAAGGAGAGAGAAGACCTGCTTAAGAATTTAATTAAATTTACAAATGATAGTGTGATTATTGCCAATGACAAGAAATAATTGACTAGATTCACAGCATTCAGAAATGATATATACTAATATCAAAATCGCAGAAATTTTGACTAAATAAAATCACCAGTTTCATTGAACAAACCACTTTTATCCACTCGATACCGATCCACTTTGCCAACAACCTCAGAGAAACACGGTAACGAGCATCATAACCTTTCCTTCCTGGAATTTTTTTCTCATGTGAATCTTCCTTGTCTTGAGGTTTATCAGATAAGCATGCAGAAAGAAGCTTAAAAACAAATGTCAGTTTTTTTATATAGTTTACTTGGACATCCATTATCCAAGCTTGTTCATCAATGATACATTCAGGATGATGCACCATTTCCTCCTTCCCTTTGAAAAAAGCTTTCAACTTTTTCATCCCCAAGATATTTGGAATCTTAGATGTCTTGTCAAAAGTTTCATGTGTCACAGCGGAAGCACTCAAATCATCACCTCTATCACTAACCTCATGTTGTTTCTTCTTAGTTACCTGAGCTGGAGAGTGACCTGCTTGCAAGCTTATTACCATGGAGTCAACTAATTCGGCCAAATAAATCTCTTGATCTGATCTTTCTGGAGATGTTTCATTGCAGTCAAAGACCATCCGCAAGAACTGAGTGAATTATTTATAAGAATAATTATTATAAGACAAAAGGCATACAGTCAGCAAGTAGATTCAGACTGCAAGAAACAAGAAATAAAAACTAGATAATGCAACTCTTCTGGCTCGTTTTGTAGGATAGGATTTTAGTCTAATAGCAATTCAGTTAGAATTAATCAAGATAAAGTCCAATGGGATAAGCTCATAAGCCTGCATCTTATCTTGCATTTTTTAAAATCTCAAATAAGAGGATTGGATACCAAATTTTCAAATCCTAGTTTATTTTAGCTTCAAAAAGATAAGTGGGATATTAATAATTTAATACTTAATTTGATTTTTAATTTCATTTTAACATAATAGTATGAATTTTGACAAAAAAATCCACTAAAATTTGAATTAAAATTTTCTATCATAAATATGAATTCATGAAAAATACTAAATACAACTTTTTCAATAGATGGGTGGCCTCTTGAAAATTTCTTTTCATAACAAGAGAAATAATTTTGAGTTTATTTCAATATAGGATGTCTGAAATTAAAGTTAAATTTTATTTTATTTTTTCTTGAAAAAATATACTTTTCTTCAATTCTGTGGATTTCAATTCCCACCCACCTCCTCAAGATATCTATATACTACTCTGACCAGAATTAAATCCGATTATATTCATTTTTTTTAAAATACGACGACTGAGACAAAGGGCAGATAAGATTTCTCTAATTGTATCAGCTCTTCAAATCTAGTGAAACAAACATGCACTTAGAGTAAAAAATAAATGCCAATGTGTTCATTGTCTCAGCTGAACTTTCTCTACTAGAAACATGACGTGATCATACAAAACTAGATGAAGAAATGACGAATTGTTGAACCAAAACTTTTGATATATCACAAGCAATGACTTTAGTACATAATTAGATTTGAGAAGCACTTTTTTACAAGTGGATCCAGAAGATTAAGACATAAGATGTCACTATCATTCATGCATGATTTAGTTGAAATCTAAAATTCCTGCAATCAATATACCATTATATCCATCTTTTGGACGATGTGAAGCTCTCTTTCCTATCATTCTGATACTTATTTCAGGGCAGTAATTTAGTTCTGATACTTTAACTTCACCTTCTACTTGAGACAGAATGAAAGAACATACCTCCGCTATGTGGTTCCCTGGTGAAGACGAAAGGGCAATTTCCTCCAATCCAGCCCACTCCTTGGAATCAATCTCCAGAAACCTACACCAAGACGAAGTTAATAACTCCACGAACTACGAAGCCGTACTGACAAAATAGATGGGCACGAGAGAGAAAGACACCGGAAGACAGGATGGAGAAGGTCATTGGACTCGTGGACCCAAAGCCTAGCGTCGGGCTTGGGATGAGCTGTAGCGTCCTCGGAAGCAGAGGTGGGGGCGAGACTCTGGTCCGCTTGGTGGAGCTGAGCCTGGCGAAGAGCGATAGCAAGGAGCGCCCCGGCAGCGTATACCTGCTTGGAAGAAAGCATCAAGTTGGCCATCGCTCAACGCCGGCCGCGGCTCCCGAGGAGCGGAATACGGCGGACCTCGGCGGCGAGGAGCGAGAGGCTCGTCGTATCGTATGCAGCATCTGCGAATGATCGTTCTCTCGACCAGAGAGAGAAGGGGCAGCGGTCCATTCGGGAGCGGCACGGCGCGGGTCTCGGCGCACGCACCGTAGTTAAAATAGCGACCTCGCTTTCGCCGTGTCATTTCATTAATTTTTGTTTGAATGAAATTAAGCATTTTTATTCCTTTGAAATATTATTTTTCATTAATAAATTTCAAAATATAATATTTCAAAATTCAAAAATTAATATAAAAAATTAAATAATTAAATAAAATTTACAATTATTATTCAAAAAATAATAAATACAAAATTAAAATATCAAAATAGATGCATATAAAAAAAATAAATCAAGTAAAAAACTTTTATTCCAAATTTAAGTGGGATAAAAATTTGGCAGAAAAAAAATTAGGTGGAAAAAAATATTTAGATGAGGAAAGTGTCAAAAATTTAAAGGGATGAAGTTTAGACGAGAATGATATGATGTGTATATATATATATAATTATTTAAAATTTAAAAAAAAAAAAAAAATTCATAAATATAAAACTAATATAAATAATAATAATATGCGTTAAAAATTAATTTATATGAATTTCAGATCAAAAAATTAAAAAATATAAAAATAATAAGAATTTTATGAATAAAAATCAAATATAATATAAGTATAAAATAATAATTTGAAAAAATAGAAAATAAGATATTAAAATTATTCTAAAGTCTAAACTGCATAATTTTTTTTAGTTTTGAAATACTTTTTATTTTTATTTTTTTAAAGTAGCTTTATAACACAGCCACAAAGCGTAAATATGATAATACACGCACAAAGCGTATTACAAGACATACAATAACGTGGAAGGCGCACAAAGCGCTACAACAGGGATTGAATCCAAGACTTAGGCAACATACCCGTATGCTACTACCACTTGAGCATAAGTGGGTTCACACTTTTAAAATACTCACTATAATACAATCGACCTATAGAGACACATAAATAGAGTCAAATTAGATTTTTATTTCTAAATCTTCATATTTAAATACTAATAAACACAAAATTTATTCCTAATTAGCATCTAAAAATAGCTTTAGAGTATGATCAATTAATTGACTATGTTGTTAGTGTTTCTATAGCTTAGAGTCAAATCAATTAAGTGACTCTATTGTCGTTGTTTCTATAGATATTTAAAGACTAATTAGGAATAAATTTTGTGTCTATTAGTCTCTAAATGTGAAGATTCAGAAACAAAAATATAATTTATCTCTATAGGTCAATTATGTTATAGTGACTATTTTTTAATAACAAACACAAACAATAATATTTTAAAACCCAAAAACTAATATAAAAAACTTCAATAAAAAAATTACAATTATTATTCAAAAAACAATAAATACATAATTAAAAATGTAAAAATTTGGAAGAAATAATTTAGGTGAGGAAAATGAAAAATATTTGAGGGGATGGGGGAAAATAAAGTTACAAATTTGAGGGAGTGTGAGAGTTTAGGCGGGAATGATTAGTTTTTTGTTTATATATCACTACCCGCGCTTTGCACGATTAATTTGTAATTTTAAAAATAAAAAATTTAAATTAAAAATTATATTTTAATATAATATAATATAATATAATAAATGTTTAAATACAAATAAAATAATTTATAAAAAAAATCTAATATTTTTCATATTTTGTAATATAAATTTAATTTGAAATTATATAAATTTAAATTTAAAACTAATTTTTATAACTTTAGAAAATAATTATTTAAAATTTCAATTCAAAATTAATTTACAATTTAAATTGCAAATTAAACTTTATCAATGATTTAATATTCTTAATAATTTAAATAAAAAATTTAGAATTAAATAATTATATACATAGATTTTTCAAGAATAAATTACTACATTATTAATATTTCAACAAAAAAAATTGAAATTGAAATTTGTATTTTTAATGTATTATTATGTATAAATAGAATAGTCTATCGATTTTTTTTATATTTTCACATTTTGTAACATAATTTTAATTTAAAATTATATAAATTTAAATTTAAAATTATATAAGTTTAAATTTAAAATTATTTTTATATTTTTAGAAAAATAACTATTTTAAAATTCAATTATAAATTAAATTTCAATTTTAATTTTAAATTAAATTTGTATCAATACTTTAATATTAATAATAATTAAAATTAAAATTTTAAAAATTAAATATTTCTGTACCGATATTTTCAGATATAAGTTACAATATTATTATCATATTATAAAAAATATATATTTTTATAATAAAAATCAATAGTAAGATATTTAAAATTAAATTACAATTTTAAATAATGATATATAAACATACCACAAAGAAATATATATTAAATTATTTTAATTTATATAATTATAAAAGCGTGTACGTATATTTATATAATTTAGTTTAAAATAACTATAAATAATAATTAAATTTAAAATAAAATTAAGAATTAAAAAATGTAAAAGATAAATTATCTTATATTATTGATTAATAATTATTTTTAACGCTTAAAATAATATATTCATATAGAAAAAATATAAAATAATAATAATTCATATAAATAAATTTATAACCTAATATGGCATACAAAATAAAATATCAATAATATATAAATCTAAAACTGATAACAATCTTTTTATATAATGATATTAATTTATTTCAAAATGCTTACATCTTTAAAGTAAAAATTTTAAAATAAAAATTTAAATTAATAATTTTAAAAATAGAAAAAAATCAAAACTATTTCAAAACAAATAATACTATATAGGTTCTTAACAACAAAAAATATATATATATAGAAAAAATAAAATGGAAAAATATTAATAATTTTAAGGGTAAACATCAAATATAATATAAATATAAATTAAAATATATCAATTAAAAATTAATAAGTATAGATAATTAATTCAAAAATAAGAAATTTGAAATAATTTATTTTAAAAAAAAATAAAGAAAAATGATATTTCATAAATACAAAAGTAATATAAAAAATAATTATATATATATATTAAAAAATTAATTTATTTTAATTATCAAAAAATAAAAAAATAAAAAAATAAAAAAATAATTTTATGAATAAAATCAAATATAATATAAATATAAGATAACATAATGAAAAAAAATAGAAAAAAAATATATTTAAATTATTCTAAGCTACATAAATTTCTTTAGTTTTGAAATACTATTTTTCATTAGCAAACCCAAAAAAATAATATTTCAAAATTCAAAAATTAATATAAAAAACTTCAATAAATAAGAAAGATTACAATTATTAAATAGACACTTATAGAGAAAATAAGTGGGGTGAAAAGTAAAAATTTTAAGTCAGATAAAAATTTGGGAGAAAAAAATTTAGGTAGAAAAAATTTATATGGGAAAAATGGTAAAAATTTGAGAAGTTGGAATTTAGGCGGGAATGATATATTGCTTATATATATAAAAGAAAATTAAAATTATTTATTTTTTTTCAAAAATAAAGAAAAAATGATATTTCATAAACACAAAAATAATATAAAAAATAATTATATACATTAAAAAAATAATTTATATAAATTTTAATAAAAAAATTAAAAATACAAAAATAATAAGATTTTCATGAATAAAAAGCAAATACAATATAAGTATAAGATAATAAGTTGAAACAAATAGAAAATAAGATATTTAAATTATTCTAAATTGCATATTTTTTTTTAAATTTTAAAATACTATTTTTCAACAACAAATCCAAAAAATAATATTTCAAATCTAAAAAACTAATATTAAAAACTTCAATAAATAAAAAAATATTTACAATTATTATTCAAAAAATAATAAATACAAAATTAAAAATATTAAAATAGGTGCATATAGAGAAAATAAGTGGGTTAAAAAATTTATTACGAATTTAAGTGGGCAAAAAATTTGGGAGAAAAAGTTTAGATGAGGAAAGTGAGAAAAGTTTGAAATATAAGTTGGGTAAAGACAAAGATAAAAATTTAAGGGAATATGAGGAGTTAGGCGTGAAGAAAGAGTTTCTTGTTTATATATATATCAAAAATAATAAATATTATATATTTGAAAAATTATAAGAATACAGTAAAATAATAAATATTAGTTTAATTTAATTTATATAATTATGAATATATATATATATATATATATATTAAAATATAATTTTTTTAAACTTAAAATTCTCTAAACACACTAATACATTCATATAATGCGAAAAAAATATAAATTAAACTCATTGCAATTAGTAGTTATGATTGAACGTCAACAATCAAATTATTTTTTCTTTCAATATTTTCAATTATGCATGTTCAATTTTAATTGTATGGAATAATATGGATGTGACTAATTCTTTAGTCCGACCAAATAAGGCATGGATGCGCCCACACTTAGGGATGACAACGGTTTAGTTAATCACACTTTTTGTGGTTAATTGAAACCGATTAAATACATGTTAATCGAGATCGAAACCGAAAACGTTCGATTTCAAAAACTAGTATATGAAATCGAAATCGATTAGTTTGATTCCAATACAACCAGTTACTCGTTTACTAACCGGTTAACCGATTAGTAAATATTTAATCGGTTAGTAAACTAGATTTTGAAATATCTAAAAATTATCAAAATAATTAATTATAACGGGTTCGGGTCTGAGTATCCGTGGATAATCGGAAATCAAAATCAAAATATATAACTGATTTCGATTACCAGTTATCTGCGAACCAATAACTGAAACTAAACTAAATTAAATTAATTGCTCATATTCTCTAACTGAAACCAAACCGCAAATTCATTATTCAAAATTAGAATTTGTACATGGTTTGGTTAACCGGTTTCAATCACCACCCCTACCCAGGTCGTCGAGGAGTGACACTCCGGTGTCAGATAACTCAATGCTAGAGGAGCTACAACGTTTGATCTCCAAGCGCAGAACCAGAGGCTGACAGCCCAGGTCGACGTGCTAACGTAATACAAGGAGTAGCTTCCAATCGAGCGCGAGCATTGTCGCTCGGAGCATGAAGATAGCCACCACGAGAGAACTACAAGACTGGCCTCAATCTTTAGAGACGAACCAGTGCCACATAGGCCATTCCTCCTCCCCCCTCCCCCCCCCCCCCCCCCCATCCCTCGTCGACTGAGGATCGTTTGTGGAACATATCATGTGTAATACCCACTAACATATTTTTATGCATTTTGGTTTCAGCGGGTTGCATGTGACGCGAGATGGTGCGCGCGGGATTGAGCGCTAGCGCCTACCTTGAGGTGGGACCCAGATATTTTAGAAATTTGCTAATTTTAAATTATAAATTGCGCAAATTCTTTTGTGTTTTGGGTTTAAAGAGGGCCTCGAGTGGAGTTCGACAGTTCAATCGGATCCGGATTCAGATTAGAATCAAGTGAGGTATGGGCGGTTTGGTGAATCACTTAAGAGTTAAGATAGGGGTGTTTTGGTAAATTCGGCTAAAGGAAAATTAAATTAAAAAAAGGGCATCATATGACTGCTAGAGCCGCACGAAAGCCGAGACTCATTTTGGAGAGGGTGACGAGCAAGCTTGGTGAGGAGGAGATCGAACGCCGGATTCGAGGGAAATCGAAGATTGGACGCCGATTTTCGCCTTCTTTCCATTATCCCTTCTTCGGGTTTGTGGATTTCCCTTCACCTCTTCTCCCTTCCTTCCTCCTTGTGTCGCCCTTTTCATGGGAAAATTTTTAGGAATCGTTGAAAACTTGTAAAGGATCGTTGTTGGATTAAATCATGTTGTAGATTAGTGAAAGAGGGAAACAAAGAATTCCTCTTGTAATGTGCGGCTTAGGGCTGGTCGGCCATGGAAGGGGAGGTGTTTATGGGGAATAGGTCTTACATGAATTACATGGTAGATGATTTTCTAGATAAAAATGCATAAGTGTTAATGCTATACATTGAAATGAATGCTATGTTACTGATTTTTAACATTGAATTGTATGGTTTATTATTGCTGAAATTTATAGGTTATTGATGCTAAAATTTCATGTTGGGATTAATGTATAGAAGCGGAAATTTACCTTAGTATATATAATGCAGAATTCCCTAAATTTTGATGCTAAAATCACATAGTTTTATGCTGAAATTTTATTTGACGTGATGCTAAATGATACACATAATTAAAGCTATAATTTCATGTAGTGTAATGCTGAAATTTTATTTGACATGATGTTGAAATGATACACATAATTGAAGCTGAAATGTGATGTGTTGAAATTTAGTCAAATTCATGCTGAATTGATTTAGCAGTTTGGGTAATCAGTTTAATGCGAAAGGTACTGATGTAACCTACCGATCTTCATGTAAAGTATGTTTTGGAAATATAAAAAGTAATTAGGTGACCTGAACAGTAATGTGTGGATAGGAAATCGATGATTTTAGTAGGCTGGAAATTCTCAAAGTGCATGTTAATCAAGCCGGGTTGCGAGCTCGGTACGTTCCTAATCCATTATAAATAATTGGATTTTTAGCTTGATGCCAGAGATAACTGAACCTTGAGTGTGTTGACATGAGGGTATGACCGTCGAGTAGTTATTTGGGCCATATTGGGCCGAGTGGTGCGTATGGCGCACGAGGTATTTAAGGGCCATATTAGGCCGAATGGTGCGCTCTGCGCACGAGATGACATTGGGCCAGATAGGTTGAGTAGTGCGCGTAGCGCACATGATTACTATGGGCCGCATGCAGGCCGAGTGGTACGCATAGCGTACGAGCGATCATGGGTCAGAGGGCCTTCCCGATCGAGTGGGTACTGGTTCTAGAGGGCCTTCTTAGACTAGTGAACCCGAGCAAAGATCGACTGAGTACTAGTTCTAGAGGATCGTCCTAGACCAGTGAACCCGAGCAGAGACACATTGGGTACTGGTTCTAGAGGGCCTTCCTAGACCAGTGAACCCGAGCAAAAATACAATTGTGTACTGGTTCTAGAGGGCCTTCCTAGACCAGTGAACCCGAGGGGAGAGTCAGTTGGACACTGAGTCTAGAGGGTCTTCCTAGATCAGTGAAATCGAGAAAAGTGTTTAACTGGGATTCATAAATTAAAGAGCACTTTCCATAGAGTCGGATGAGAGCACATTCCTTATACAATTAATTTGACATCTGCACTCACTTGACATATTACATATTGTTATTACTGGATTCTATTTGGGCTATATAGTATCTTATAAGGTGTGTTCTATTCACAAATTGGGCTACAGAGACGACCGCATCAGCAATAGTACTTATGATCACGATAACAATTTTAATTAGACTTGTACTTAATGCAATTGGTTTTTCTGTTATATTTTTTTAACAATGATGGAGGCTCGGGCTGAGGTAGTGATGAGTGGGAGTGACAATAATTTTGCAAGCCAGAGGGCCCGAGGCCGAACCGGGGGTCGGGGCTGTGGACGCCTTGCCCAGGAGAGGGCAGAGCTTGACCCCCCGAGTGGCGCAGCTAGAGGCCCAAGTGGTCGAGTTAACTGAGGCGCTCCGCAAGGAGCGAGAAATGAGGCAACAACCGTCTCAACCCGAGTGAAGTGCACCAGCAGTTCTAATGCCTAAGGAGTTAGTGTGTTCATCCGAGGTGGCAGCACGCATGGTAGGTTTATAGATGAGGGGACCGACCAAGGAGTGGCTCCAGACCTGGGAAGCCCATAGGGGTGACCATACGCCACCCCTACATGAGACGAGTTTAAGGCCGCAGTGACAAAGCGATACCTACCCAGGAATGTCCGTGAGAATCGAGCGAGGGAGTTTGAGCAGCTATGCTAGACGGGTGGGATGACAATCCAGCATTATAAGATGAAGTTTACTAGGCTGTCCTACTACCACCCTACTTTGGTAGCTACTGAGATGGCAAGGGTCAGACGATTTGTGGAGGGACTGCGATCACAGATTGGTCGTTTGATTCACTACACACATGGCACATATTTTGCTGAGGCAGTTAATGAGGCGATGTGTAAGGAAGCTCTAGTACCCGCAGAGCGACCTGAGGAGCACTCGAGGAAGAGGTCTAGATCTGATGGACCAGTGGGGAGACATGCCCATTTTGAGGGCGTCGTCGCGAGGCCAGTTCCGCAGGTGAGCAGAGGATAGATCATGGTCAGAGGCCGCTCAGGGGCTGAGTTCTGTACAGAGGACACCTACAGGGGATACATCTCTGCCGATGAGGCCTCAGGCACCATCGTCTTATGGACAGTGTGGCAGACGACACTGGGGTGTATATTATGACCTTTCAGATGCCTATTTCGGATGCGGTCAGTAGGGGCACTTTAAGAAGGACTGTCCAGTCAGTGGGGGTCAGGGAGCACCCCAATCACGGGGGAAAGCATATGTGTCTGCAGCTTCAGTGGCTCAGAGGGGTCAGACTCAAGGGTAGAGGGCAGCAACCGAGTTCTGGAAAGGCTCCCATTCGGGTCTTCTCAGTTACACCAGACGGCGCTGAGGCGTCAAACGCCGTGGTAGAAGGTACACTTTCAGTTGGTTCTGCTAGTGCATATATTTTATTTGACCCAGGAGCCACTCATTCTTTTATATCTACTTCATTTGTGCCTTTACTGCGAAGAGAGAAAGAATTGCTTGAGACATCGCTTGTGGTGTCGACGCCTATAGGCGATGTGGCTGTGGCCGAGTTGGTCTTTCATGACTGTGAGGTGTGTGTTTCTGGCTACCTTCTGGTAGCTGATCTGATTCTACTCCTGTCACTAGAGTTGGATGTTATTCTGGGCATGGACTGGCTGACTACCCATTATGCAAAGGTGGACTGCAAGGCTAAGACAATTATTTTCACTAAGCCTGAGTTGCCACAATTCATTTTCCAGGGTGATTGGAAAGGGGACTCCTGTAGGGTAATTTCAGCCCTAAAGGCTCGAAAGTTACTTTGTGGAGGTTGCCAGTCCTTCCTAAGAGAGACTCTGGTGACCTATGAGTTCCCTAACATGTTCCCTGAGGAACTTTCGGGGTTGTCACCAGACAGAGATATTGAGTTATGCATTGAGTTACAGCCGAGGGTGAAATCGATATCCATTGCCCCATGTCGAATGGCGTCGACCGAGCTGAGGGAGCTCAAAGGCCAGCTGTAGGAGCTCATGGACTTGGGTTTCATTCACCCCAAGTGTGTCTCCATGGGGAGCCCTGGTGCTCTTCGTTAAGAAGAAGGACAGATCCATGCAGATGTGCATTGACTATAGGCAACCGAACAAGTTTACCATCAAGAACCGATACCCGTGTCGAGGATTGATGAGCTATTCGATCAGCTTCAAGGGGCACAATGGTTCTCCAAGATTGACTTGAGGTCCATATACCACCAGCTGAAAATTCGGGGTTAGGATGTGCCTAAGACAACTTTTCGAACGAGATACGACCATTACGAGTTTTTAGTCATGTCTTTTGGGCTAACTAATGCACCCACTGCTTTCATGGACCTGATGAATCGTGTATTCAAAGAGTACTTGGACAAGTTATAATTGTTTTTATTGATAATATTCTAGTATACTCTAGGAGCAGAGAGGAGTATAGTGAGCACTTGAGAACAGTTCTAGCGATTCTCAGGAAGTGCGAGTTTTGGATGAAAAGTGTAGGGTTCCTAGGGCATGTGGTGTCCCGAGAAGGGGTTAAGGTGGATCCCACCAAGATTGAGGTCATGCAGAATTGGGAGAAGCCGACTCATATATGAGATATGTAGCTTCTTAGGTCTGGCTGAGTATTACCGAAAGTTCGTGGAGAATTTCTCATGGATTATAGCCCCCCTAACCCGGTTGACTCAGAAGAAAGTCAAGTTTGTTTGGGATGACAAATGTGAGGAGAGTTTTCAAAAGCTCAAGAACTGCTTGACATCGACACCTATACTTGCCTTACCGTCGGGGTTTAGGGGATTTGTCGTTTACTGCGATGCTTCGAGAGTAGGCTTGGAATGCATCCTTATGCAATACGACGAGGTCATCGCCTATGCATTACGACAACTGAAAAATCATAAGAAAAATTACCCAACACATGATCTATCTACACAGATCATAAGAGTCTTCAGTATTTACTAACGCAGAAAGAATTGAACTTAAGGCAGAGGAGGTGGATTGAGCTGCTTAAAGACTATGATTGCACCATAATGTACCACCTTGGCAAGGTGAATGTTGTTGTTGACGCCTTGAGCAGGAAATCCATGGATAGCCTTGCACACCTGGCTGTTGAGAGGAGACCTCTAGCTAGACAGCTGGCGACATGCATGGATGGCGGTTTCGTAATTTCAGTGTTCGACACCGGAGATCTAGTGGCACATTTGCAGGTGCAGTCTACCTTAGTTGAGATGCTTCGTTCAACACAGAAGGAAGATGTTTTTTGTGTGATGACTAGAGACTTTGTAATGAGAGAGGATATAGATGATGGGTTTCAGATCGATGCTAAGGATGTCCTGAGATACAAGGACATAATTATGGTACCAGATATGGCTGAAGTGAAGAGGCAAGTTCTTGAGATGGGTCACCGCTCTTCGTACAACATGCACCCAGGGGCCATGAAGATGTACCATGACCTGCGACATCATTATTGGTGGAAAGGAATGAAGCGGGAAGTGGCCGAGTATATATCCAAGTGTTTGACTTGTTAGTATATTAAGGCAGAGCATTTGAGACCTGCACGGTTGCTCCGGAACTTAGATGTACCTGAGTGGAAGTGGGAGAAGATCACTATGGACCTGGTGATAGGTTTGCCGAGGTCGAGAGAACGTCATGACTTCATTTGGGTTGTGGTGGACCGGCTGACCAAGTCGGCACACTTTATTTCGGTCAAGACGACCTTTTCAGCAGAACAGTATGCTAGACTTTTCCTGGACCAAATAGTGGTGTACCACAGGATTCTAGTGATGATCATTTCTGACAGGGGCATCTAATTTACCGCTTGGTTCTAGCAATTCTTCTAGGAAGCCTTGGGTACTCAGGTCTGATTTAGTATAGCCTTCCACCCTCAAACTGACGGGCAGTCAGAGAGGACTATCCAGACATTGGAAGATATGCTGCGGACATGCGTGTTGGATTTTGAGGATGGTTGGGAGAGGTACCTGCCACTAATAGAGTTTTCTTACAACAACAGCCACCACAGTAGCATTGGAATGGCTCCGTTTGAGGCCCTTTATGGGCGAAGGTGTTAGTCTCCAGTGGGATGGTTTAAGGCAGGTGAGACTCAGATGTTAGGGTCAGACTTGGTCCATGACACTGTAGAGAAGGTGAAGGTGATAAAGGACCGGTTGTTGGTAGCTCAGAGTTGGCAGAAAATGTATGTTGATGGCAAATCAAGGGACTTAGAATTTGCGGTGGGAGACTTGGTGTTCCTCAAGGCGTCGCCTATGAAAGGAGTGGTGAGATTTGGCAAGCGAAGGAAACTAAGCCCCAGATTCATTGGACTGTTCCCCATTCTTAGCCGGAGAGGGGTGGTGGCGTACAAGCTTGCCTTACCACCTAGCATGAGCAAGGTTCACCCTGTGTTTCATATATCCATGCTGAAACAGTATGTTAGAGACGATTCTCATGTGCTGGAGCCTACTGCGGTTGAGGTTGACGCAATCGTTTCTTATGAGGAAAGGCCTATAGAGATTTTGGACATGTAGGTTTGGAATTTGAGGTCTAAGGAGACCCCCTTGGTAAAAGTGCGATGGGAACGCCATTCAGGCCAGGAGGCGACTTGGGAGTTGAAGAAGGATATGATGGAGAAATATCCCCAGCTGTTCATTGGAGATGGTAAGTTCCTCTTTAACCCCTAAATTTGAGAATGAATTTTTTTTAAGGGGAAAGATTATAATACTCGCTAAAATAATTTTATGTATTTTGGTTTCGGCGGGTTGCACGTGACGCGAGATGGTGCGCGCGGGATTGAGCACTAGCGCCTAGCTTGAGGTGAGACCCGGATACTTTAGAAATTTGCTAATTTTAAATTATAAGTTGTGCAAATTCTTTTGTGTCATGGGTTTAAAGAGGGCCTCGGGTGGAGTTTGACGGTTCAATTGGATCCGAATTCGGGTCAGAATCGAGTGAGGTATGGCCGATTTGGTGAATCACCTAAGAGAGGGGTATTTTGGTAAATTCAGCTAAAGGAAAATTAAATTAAAAAAATGGGGCGTCTTACAACTGCTAGAGCCACACGAAACCCGAGACTCATTTTGGAGAGGGCGACAAGCAAGCTTGGTGAGGAGCAGATCGGATCCCGAATTCGGGGGAAATTAGAGTTTGGACGCCAGATTTCGCAAGGCTTTCATCTTCTTTTCGTTCTCCCTTCTTCGGGTGAGTAGATTTCCCTTCTCCTCTTCTCCCTTCCTTCCTCCTTGTGCCGCCCTTTGCATGGGAAAATTTTTAGGAATCGTTGAAAACTTGTAAAGGATTGTTGTTGGATTAAATTATGTTGTAGATTAGTGAAAGAGGAAAACAAAGGATTCCTCTTGTAATGTGCGACAGCCCTGGGCATGCCCTAGGGCTGGTCGGCCATGGAAGGGGGGGAGGTGCTTATGGGGAATAGGTATTACATGAATTACATGATAGATGATTTGCTAGATAAAAATGCATAAGTGTTGATGCTATACATTGAAATGAATGTTATGTTACTGATTTTTAACATTGAATTGTATGGTTTATTATTGCTGAAATTGATGCTGAAATTTCATGTTGAGATTGATGTATAGAAGCAAAAATTTACCTTAGTATATATAATGCAAAATTCCCTAAATTTTGATGCTAAAATCACATAGTTTTATGTTGAAATTTCATGTAGTGAAATGCTGAAATTTTATTTGACGTGATGATGAATGATACACATAATTGAAGTTGTAATTTCATGTAGTGTAATGCTGAAATTTTATTTGACATGATGATGAAATGATACACATAATTGAAGCTGAAATGTAATGTACTGGAATTTAGTCAAATTCATGCTGAATTGACTTAGCAGCTTGGGTAATCACTTTAATGCGAAAGGTACTGATGTAACCTACTGATCTTCATGCAAAGTATGTTTTGGAAATATAAAAAGTACTTAGGTTACCTTAACAGTAACGTGTGGATAGGAAATCGATGATTTCAGTAGGCTGGAAATTCTCAAAGTGCATGTTAATCAAGCCGGGTTGCGAGCTCGGTACGTTCCTAATCCATTATAAATAATTGGATTTTTAGATTGATGCCAGAGATAACTGAACCTTGAGTGTGTTGACATGAGGGTATGACCCTCGAGTAGTTATTTGGGCCATATTGGGCCGAGTGGTGCGTATGGCGCACGAGGTATTTAAGGGCCATATTAGGCCGAATGGTGCGCTCTGCGCACGAGATGACATTGGGCCAGATAGGTTGAGTAGTGCGCGTAGCGCACATGATTACTATGGGCCGCATGCAAGCCGAGTGGTACGCACGGCGTACGAGCGATCATGGTCGAAGGGCCTCCCTGACCGAGTGGGTACTGGTTCTAGAGGGCCTTCCTAGACCAGTGAACCCGAGCAAAGACCGACTGGGTACTAGTTCTAGAGGGTCTTCCTAGATCAGTGAACCCGAGCAAAGACACAATGGGTACTAGTTCTAGAGGGCCTTCCTAGACCAGTGAACCCGAGCAAAAATACAGTTGGATACTGGTTCTAGAGGGCCTTCCTAGACTAGTGAGCCCGAGCAGAAATAAGCTGATTCTAGAGGGCCTTCCTAGATCAGTGAGCTCGAAGGGAGAGTTAGTTGGACACTTAGTCTAGAGGGCCTTTCTAGATTAGTGAAACTGAGAAAAGTCTTTAATTGGGATTCAGAAATTAGAGAACACTTTCCATAGAGTCGGATGAGAGCACATTCCTTATACAATTAATTTGACATCTGCACTCACTTGACATATTATATATTGTTATTACTAGATTCTATTTGGTGAGTCTTGGGAGACCATTCATTGAGTTTTATACTCACTTTTAATTTTGTGTTTGTTTTGTAGAGCGTGATTCTGAGGTACGGCGCAACTGATGATGGCGGGCTTCGGTAGTGATCTCGTGAGCTGGTTGGCGTAGTCGAGTCAAGTTGAGTCGAGTCTTTGTTGAGAACCGAGACATTATAGTCTTTAGAGTGTTCTATAGTTGTTTAAACTTTTAGTTGAATTATTGTTATGAAACATATGTCATGTGAATTATGTTTTTTTAGTCACTTGGATTATGTTTTTATCACCGAGTTGCTATCAACTATTTCTTAGTCGTGTTATAAATACCTTTTAGTTGCTTGTGTAATGGGTTAGGCTTCGAGGTACCTGACTGCACTCTGGCCGATCACGTGACTCAGTTTTGGGGCGTGACAAAGTGGTATCAGAGCATGTGGTTAGGTTCGACTACGTCATTCGAACATAGAGTACTATGTAAACAAGAGTCAGCGTATCCTATAAGGTGTGTTCTTTTCAATAGATTGGGCTATGGAAACGGCCGCATCAACAATAATACTTATGATCACTGTAATAGTTTTAATTAGACTTGTACTTAATGTAATTGGTTCTTTTCTGTTATGTTTTTTTAACAGTGATGGAGGCTCAGGGTGAGATAGTGATGAGTGGGAGTGATAGTTTTTCTGCAGGCCAGAGGGGTCGAGGCCGAGGTAGAGGCTGCACTAGGGGTTGGGGCCGTGGACGCCTAGCCTAGGAGAGGGCAGAGCTGGACCCCCCGAGTGGCTCATCTAGAGGCCTAGGTGGCCGAGTTAATTGAGGCGCTCCGCAAGGAGCAAGAAATGAGGCAACAACCACCTCAACTTGAGCCAGTTGCACCAGTAGTTCTAGTGACTGAGGAGTTAGTGTCACTTGTGATTTGGGGAGAGTATCATCATGAGGAAGTTTGCCATGAGATTCCTTATGAGAGGTTCGTCAGATTGTGGCCCCCAGAGTTCATCGGTACCGACCAGGCAACAGAAGTCACAGAGTTTCTCAGTGATTATTATGCGCTCTGCTTTAGGGTGTTCATCCGAGGTGGCAGCACACATAGTAGGTTTATAGATGTGGAGACCGGCCAAGGAATGGCTCCAGACCTGGGAAGCCCATAGGGGGGACCATACACCACCCCTACATGAGACAAGTTTAAGGCCGCAGTGACATAGCAGTACCTGCCCAGGAATGTTCGTGAGAGGCGGGCAAGGGAGTTTGAGCAGCTATGCTAGACGGGTGGGATGACAGTCCAGCAGTATAAGATAAAGTTTACTAGGCTGTCCTGCTACCACCCTACTTTGGTCGCTATTGAGATGGCTAGGGTCAGATGATTTGTGGAGGGACTGCAATCGCAGATTGGCCGTTTGATTCAACTACCCACACGACACATATTTTGCCGAGGCAGTTAATGAGGCGATGTGTAAGGAAGGTCTAGTACCTGCAGAGCGACCTGAGGGGCACTCGAGGAAGAGGTCTAGATCTGATGGACCAGTGGGGAGACATGCCCATTTTGAGGGTGTCATCGTGAGGCCAGTTCCGTAGGTGAGCAGAGGACAGATCATGGTCAGAGGCCGCTCAGGGCCGAGTTCTGTACAGAGGACACCTATATGGGATACATCTCTGCCGAGTAGGCATGAGGCACCGTCGTCTTGTGGATAGTGTGGCAGACAACACTGGGCTCTGATACCATTTGTTGCAACCCGCTTGATAGGATAACATACTCGTCAACTACATAGACCAACCTATTGGCTTAATTAAAATGCTTAAGCTGAAGTTGATGGTAGCACATCCATCAAGCCTTATAAGCCAACACCACATCCAACATACTTCCGATATGGGACTAAATTGGGGTATTACAATCTCCCCCACTTATGTCTTGACGTCTTCGTTAAGATCCAACTCGAGTCTAACACATAGCCCAGAATCACACCCAAGTCGGCGGCATGTGAGGCCTAGCCTAGTAGCGGCTCCACCCCATCACTTGGGCAGCCCTTTCTCACATAGACTCCCTCACCATGCCGAGGACTAGGTCCTGCTCTGATACCATTTGTTACAACCCGCTTGATGCGATAGCTAATCCATCAACTTCAGCTTAAGCATTTTAATTAGACTAATGATTTGGTCTATGAAGTTGATGGGTTAGCTATCTCATCAAGCAAGTTGTAACATCATGGTAGTCCTTCTCTCGGACAACTTCAAACTACCAACTACTCTCCAACCATATAACGACATGGGTGATTCGATCACCCATTTGACGATATTCAAATCGATGATGCTTCTCAACCACGCAACCGACTTCATTTTGTGCTGAGCTTTCCCCACTTTCTTGGAGAAAGTCGTACTGCTATGGTTCTCAACGCCACTAGGGTTAGTACACACCTTCCAGGAGCTCTCCAAAGCCTTCATCAACCAATTCTCCTTATCTCAAATCTACAAGTCCCTCCACTACATCAAGAAGGGACAGAATGGGCCAATGAGAGAATATCTGAAGAGATTCAATGTCGTTGTCATGGAGATCCCTAACCTCGACCCTCAGGGCGAGTTGTATTACATTAATCACGGCCTAAAAACCTAATAGTTCGCATGCTAGATAGCTATGTCTAGGCTGAAGACTATGGTTGAATTTCGGGAGCGGGCAGTATGCTACGTAGAGATGGAAGAACTTAGAGATGCCAAAAAGACCAACTGGTAGACCGACAAAGATAGTGCCGAAGATAAGAAAGAAAAGAAGCCCGATAAAAAAGGTGAAGAGCGAGCTTGTCGTGAGTAAGATAACAGTAGAAGAGGGAGGTGACCCTCCCAATCTAGCCCTAGATATGGCAAATACACCTCGTTGAACACAAAGAGGGAGATCATTCTCCGAGAGATTTACAACCTACAACTGCTCAGGTATCCCAACAATGCGGGGGAAGTAGAAAATCTCACCTAATGCCGACAAAAGTAAGAAGTGTGAGTATCATCGAACTTAGGGCATACCACCGAGGAGTGAATGATGCTCAAAGACCAGATCCAGTGGCTAATACGGGAAGGCCACCTCGATCGCTACATCGATCGCATGAGAAGTTAGAGCTGGGACCGACAGGACTATGACTCCCAACGCGGAAGTCGGAGAAGAACGCCACCCTCAGAAACATTAGGGGGAACCAAGATTGCAGCAGAACTAACCAGCTGAGCACTGAAATCTGCAGAGTCATCAACCACATAGCTGGAGGATTTATCGGAGGAGGTGAGATGAGCTCGGCTAAAAAGAGGTCGCTCTGAGCTATCATGGCGATCAGCAACGCGACCCACCCGCAGAGGCCATGCGTCACAACCTCGATAATATCATTCTATGAATATGATTTCCAGGGGATTGATAAAAATTTACACAACCTTGTCGTCATTTTTGTAATCACTGGCGATTTCATTGTTAGGAAAGTCCCAGTGGACCAGGAAAGCTCAGTCAATATCTTATTCTACTTAGCATTCACAAATATGCAGCTGGTTGAAGCTTCACTCCTTCCCCTATAACGGGGATCTCGTCAGGTTTGTGGGAGAACGAGTCAACGTTTGAGGCTACGTGTGGTTAAGGATGACTTTTAACTAAGTCAACAGATGTGCAGTATTTGGTCATCGACTGTCCCAGCCCTTATCATACGATTTTGGGCCTTATCATAGGATTCTGGGGCGACCTTCACTAAATAGCCTGAGATCCGTTGTATCGACTACCCACATGGCGCTTAAATTTCCTATTTCTGAATCGAAAGTGGGAGTGGTCCACGCCGACCAGAAAGAGGCTCGTTTGTGCTACAGCGAATGCTTAAAGCAAAAACCAGCCGAGTCGAAAGTGGCATTGAGTACTTCATCCCAATTGGCGCACTCGGTGTTCCACATAGAACATTAGCCAAAGATAAATGAATTGGACCTGAGAGGAGATGTCCAAGAGTGGCCCCAGCCTGTCGATGACCTGGAGCATGTATAAATCAAAGCCTCCCCTAAGCATGTACATTCATTAGGGCTCGCCCACCGTTCGAGCTCAAAACTCAACTTGGCACTCTGCTCAGAAGGAACGCCGACCGATTTTCATGGACACATGTCGACATGCCAAGGATAGATCCTAAAGTCATCTGCCACAAGCTCGCTATCGATCCTCGAGTCAAACCTATGGCGTAAAAGAAGAGAAAGCTCGGAGTTGAGCGTCAACAAGCATCTCTAGAAGAGACCAAGAAGCTACTCAAAGCAGATTTCATTAAAGAGATTAGATTCACCACATTGCTTGCATACGTCATGATGGTCAAGAAAAATTCTGTGAAATGGCGAATGTGTGTAGACTTCACCGATCTAAACAAAGTATGCCTAAAGGACTCCTACTCGCTCTCGAGCATTGACAAACTCGTTGATGGCTCCTCGAGGTACCAGTATTTGAGTTTCATGGATGCATACTCAGGCTACAACCATATTCGGATGCACCCGAAGGACGAGAAAAAAACGGCCTTCATCACAGAGCACGCCAACTTCTGTCATAAGGTGATGCCTTCGGGCTAATGAACATAGGTGTTACATACTAGGATCTGGTGAATAAAGTTTTCGAACAATGGATCAGTCGAAATCTGGAAGTATATGTGGACGACATGGTCGCCAAAGCACTAGTCGTCTAAAACTACTACGAAGACCTCATTGAAATCTTCAGCCAACTTAGACACTACAATATTAGACTAAATTCGAAAAAGTGTGCTTCCGGAGTCCATGACGGCAAATTCCTCGAATTCATGCTTACAAACCGAGGAATCGAAGCAAACCCTGAGAAATATCAAGCGATACAAGAGATGCATAACCCACAATAGAGGTGAGAAAAATTTATCGATTAATCGAAAAAATTGATTAACCAACTGAATTGAAACCAAATTAACCGAACCAAATTTCCCGAATAATTTTTGGTTCGGTTAACGGTTAATTTTTTTTAAGTTTTCAGTTCAATTCGATAAACTAATCGATCGGTTCGGTTAACTATCGAATTAACTGGATATAAATATATATTAAAATAAATAAAAATTTATATTATATGTTGTGATTTACCAAAGTGGTTAAAGAGGGCTTGTTTTTATCATAACAACCTGGGTTCGAATCTTGGCATGTTATAATTGTTAGTTTTATTTTATTTATAGTTACAAGTATAGGTTCAGTTAGTAATATTTATATTAATAATATGGTTTGCTTGAGTGGTTAAGGTGTTATATGTTCATTTCATTGACTTCTAGTGGAACATAGAATGCAAGGAAGTGTTTGGAGAACTCAAAAACTTTCTCACCAACCCATTGTTCTTGGACAAACCCCAGCAAAGGGAAACACTCTTCCTCTTCCTCACAGTTACAGAGAACGCCCTCGGCTCAACCTTGGTTGTCAGACTAAACTCGCCTGCGACGGGGGAGCTCAAAAAGTAATCATAAAAAATGACACACAACTTATCGTAGGACAAGTTAACGATAATTGCCAGGCAAGAGACCCCTCGCTAGAAAGGTACATATCCCTAGCACATTACTTAATAACTAACTTTGATAATTGTGTGATCCAGTACATATCTCGGGAGGAGAACACTCGAGCTGACCTATTATCTAAGCTCGACAACACCAAGAGACCTCAAAATAATAGGTCGATCATCCAATAAGTCCCCGATCAACCGAGCATTTAACCGACTAGACAACCGACTAGAGGTGCTTGTATATAGCCTATCTCGGGCACAAAGAGGTGCGAGAGCACATCTTGAACCAAAAGAAATTACGGAGGATGGCAAGCTGCTACACCCTCCTTGATGACCAACTCTACAAAAGGGGATACTCCTAGCCAATGCTCAAGTCCATTGGCCAACCCCAAACATATACTGTGTTAGCAGATGTACATGAAGGCATATGCGATAATCACATTGGAGGAAGATCCTTAGCAGGCAAAATCCTCTGGGTCAGATACTTCTGGCTAACCATGAAGACAGATTGTGGCATGTAGGTCAAAAGTGCGACAAGTGCTAGAGATTCTCAAAAGTCTCACAGAAACACCCCGAGTTGTTACACAACTCAAAGACCAGCTGGCCATTCCACAAGTGGGGGCTCGACCTCGTCGGTCCCTTCCCTTCGGCCCTAGGACAAGTCAAATACTTGGTAGTAGCCATTGACTACTTCACCAAGTGGATAGCGGTCGAACCTCTGGCCTCAATTGCAACCGAAAAGATTAAGAAGATCGTGCAGAAAGAAGATCATTTGCAGATATGGCATACCACATGAACTCATCAGCGACAATGGCACACAATTCATGGATAAACGGTTTAGGGAATTCTGCTCAGACCTCAACATCCAACATCTCTTCTCCTCAGTAGAGCATCCGCATACTAATGACTTAGTTGAGGCGGCCAACAAAGTCATCTTGACAGGACTCAAAAAGAAACTTGACAAAGTCAAGGGGCACTGGGCTGAAGAGTTACCAGATGTGCTATGGGGTTACAATATAATCGCTGAATCATCCACCCGCGAAACTACTTACAGACTCGTCTTCGGAGCAAAGGCCATGGTCGCCGTTGAGATCGCAGAGCCCAGCCTTCGGAGAACAACTTTCGATGAGCAAGGCAACTCGAAAGCTCGACATGACGAGCTCGATCTCGTCGAAGAAGAACAAGAGCTCGCCAAGGTCAGAGAAGAAGCCATGAAGCTCATAATAGCTCAGAAATATGACAGGCATGTCTGATCGAGGAATTTCAAATAGGGAGATCTGCTGTTGAGAAAGATCAAACTCCAGAGAAAGCCCATCGGAGAAGGAAAACTCACCCCGAACTGGGAAGGTCCATACAAGATCATAAAAGACATAGGAAAGGCCGAAAGGGAGCCTACAAAATCGTTGAACTCTTCGAACGAGAGCTTCCACGGATGTTGAACACGGCCTCCTTGCAGGTCTACTACAACTAAGCAATCCCCTTAAACAACAAGTGGTCGGTGCACTCTTTTTTCTTTACCGTGGTTTTTTTACACAGGGTTTTCCCCTTAAAAGTTTTAATGAGGCATAATCATGCGTAGGCCGAGCACCCTGCTCAGTGAGACCTAATTTATTGTCACTTGAAAATTATTCAATAATATTACTCTCCCTTTTTCCATGTCTCTTTGTGTCTAGATTATTCATAGCTATCTCATAGCAAATAACTAAGGAATTCCCATGATTTTGCGACAGGAGCACCGCCAGATGACAGTAACAACTTCCATCTTGTGCGACACATCTATCCTTCTCGACCCCAAGCGCAGTCCTGCCTCACACTTCTCGCGAGCTCAGCTTGACATCAATCGTGGTCGTCGACCTCAGCACCACCATTCGCGGCCTCAACGCAATTATTTGCGACCTTAGTACCATGGAAGACTTCCTCAACCTACTTGTTCCTAGAATTCTCCTCGACGCTAAATGTGGCCTTCGGCTCTAAATGAGACCGACTCGCTCTAAACAAGCATGACCCTAGGCACACTTCTCGCGAGCTCAGCTTAACCCCGAGCGTGGTCCTTGGTCCTAAATACGGCCTTCAGTTCTAAATGAGACTGACTCGCTCTAAACGAGCATGACCCCAAGCATGCTTCTTGCGACGTCGGTTTAATCCCGAGCATGGTCATCGGCCTTGAATGCGACCTTCAGCTCTAAATGAGTTTGGCTCGCTCTAAACTAGCATGACCCAAGGTGCGCTTCTTGCAAGCTCGGCTAAATCCCGAGTGTGGTCCTCGCCCTAAATGCAGCCTTTGGTTCTAAATTAGACCAACTTGCTCAGAACAAGCATGACCCCAAGCGCGCTTCTTGCTAGCTCGGGTTAACCACCCATGTTGGATTTGAAGCACAGAAAGTCAAAAAATAGCGAAAGCAAGGAAAAAGTGAATTTCAAAAATTCATTTGGATCCCAAAACTAGTGATCCCTTGATGTGCAATAGAACCCAAACATATGAGAGAGGAGGGCAAGATTTACACCTCAAAGGAGAGGGAAAGGTGATGCCCGATCTGAGACGCACACGCGCATGCCCTCCAGTGGCAATCCACACCAAGATCCTCGTAACTCCAAGAAGATCCCTATTTTTGTAAACCTCATCGTGGCTCGATGGAAATGCTACCTTCTCCAAGGCACAAGGAAGGAAGAAGGGGTTCCCCTCAAGTTCGGCTACCCTACTCACAAGGGAAGATGGGAGGGAAGAAGAGGAGGTCTCGACTACAAGGGAAAGTTGGTGGCTAGGGAATTTTCACTCTCTACCTAGGGCCAACTAGCACACCCTATAAAATAGGGTGTCCACCAAGTCAAGTGGTCGAACCCTAGAAAGGGGAAGGTCGGCCACACCAAGAGGGAGTGAATAGTGAGGAAACACTTTCCAAAAACCATTACTTGGCTTTCCAAAGAATATATAGATATTTCCTTATCTCCAAGATTTGATTCTTCCTAATTTGGACAAAGGAAACATTTTCCTAATCAACTCGTAGCTGACCCTATCAAATAGGAGAATTAATGAGGATCTCATCCTCGTAATGTGACCAAATATGAAATATGGAACCTTTCCATATTTCAATGTTTCCTTTCTTCATTAATTCAAATATGAATTCAAAAGAACATTTCGTTAATTCAAATATGAATTCAAAAGAACATTTCATTAATTCAAATATTGCTCTTTCTTTTTAGCAATTTGATTTTTTTGGAAATATTTCCTAAATTCAAATATTGCTTTTCCTAGATTCAGGAACATTTCCTTAATTCAAATATTTCCATCGACGAGTATAATTAGCATATCCATGCCAGTAGATAATATTTCCAAGTCCGGAATTTATCCCGATAAATTCTGTTACAAGAATTACTTGTATTTGTGTGACCCATTAGGCCCCACACTAAGTCGGCAGTGAGTCATGCACAAATGAGTGTGCTTAACTCGATATAACACATTCTATGTGACTATTCACAATTCTAAACTAAACACCTTTAATGAGATCGCACGATCATCCCATGATCGTAATTTTACTCACAAGTCAAGATTGACGTTTAGCGACGTATCATGACTATCCGACTAGTGTGAGGTTCCGGTAACACACTGTCTTGAATGCGGCTAGGGTATGAAAGATGTAGCAAACCCTAATACCGATTCCTATGTAATCAACTCCCTCAAGTCGTCGTCTCAATGATGAAAGATTGGAAAGGTCTTTTCCAACTTTCATATCTACTCTGGCCAGAGATTTCCCGATATGACACTCGTTGAAGACACGGGACATTCTCTCCTCTTACTAGGAGTATCTGATTCCTTATTGATTGCTAACCCACCTGCATGAAAGCCTCCTTGCCCAGAGTATCCGACGTACGTCTCTAGAGCCATGATAGGGAATACACCAAAATGATAGGTCGTCATTCACAAGGTGACCATGACAACCTCGATCAGGTCCGAGGATTAATTGCATCTACTATCACCAGAGTAATAGCCTACTGACACTCAAGTAAGGATTCCATTTGGAATTCCTCAAGCGGGTCTGTTTAGTGAACTCGTTCTCCAATAAGCACTTGCACTTGTACATTAATGACGCCTCATAGGCAATTGTGAGATTAGCTACCCTCTATAAGTCTTTCCGAACTCATCGATCCCCTTCTCGTGATCCTACGACTAGGAACATTATTGAATTGGGGCCTCTAGATTCCAGGTCTCATTGGCATGACCTCATGATGGCGTTGGAATCATTGCCCTGGTTCATGGGGTTCATCATAATCTCTTCAACTATAGATGTAGTAATTGATAAAAATATGCCTAATTTTATTCATTACCATTGAATAGTCCCTCAATACATCGACATGTGATTGGCTTGAGGGCATCATTCCCTTCAACCCCAAGCGTGGTCAAAGGCCCCAACGATATTACTTATGGCCTCAACACCCTTGAAGACCCTAACGACCCCAAGTGAGGTCTTGCCTTATGCTCCCCGCGAGTTTCGCTTGATTCCAAGTGTGGTCCTCGGCCCCCAATGTTGTCACTTCCGGCCTTAACGCCTTCTCTGCAACTCTGGGCTCGAACAACTTCGAGGGAGATCGAACTTAAGGGACCGTGAGTCTTTTGAGAAACCACCGAATAGGTAATCTCGGTCCTAATTCTACCTTTGACAGGAACCTGATACCAACCTAATGGAGGTCCACGACCTCGACGATTGCCGACTAGCTGACATCGGCCAAAAAAATGCCACTCTTCAACCCAAGCAATTACCGACCAACAATGCTGACTAAGACAAAATGACCCTAAGCGTCATACTTGGCTCCAAAGGAGTCAGTCAACCATGTAATGTCGGTATCTTCCAACACTCGGCCCACAACGGGCATCACACAGAGTATGCAAAAGCACAAAGGCAGAAACATCACGAAAAAGAGTATGCATATATATTCACAAACCTGCATACAACAAGGGAAGATATACAACAAGGGACACTGTTGAAGAGAAAACACTTCGTTCTTACAATAGTGTTCATGACATCCCTATAGTCCTACCATATCTAATGTCAGTGAGAGCAAGGAAGCCCGATCGGTGGGACTACTTTCCGTCCCTTGCCTCCTTATACCTGGCTGAATTGGCCAAAAACGATGGTTGACAAAATGGGGGAGGATTGAAATAAGGAAAGAAGAGAGAAAAGATGCAATTTTATAATACCAAACATGTCAACTATATGAGTACCATGACAACAGAATGATACACAAACAACTCCAAGGGAGTTCATGAACAATATGCCACTACATGATAACTTGACTCTCCTACGACTACGACACAGGGATCGTTTGGCAAGCTTCCACTTCCAATCACACACTCCAGGTACCAGTGTACCTATACTGATCAGAGTCTGCAAACACATAAAAGAGGGGCATGAGTTCTCAAAACTCAATGAACGACTCGTAACATAACATAAATATCATGTAAGTAAACATTCATTAAAGTAATTGAAACGAACTACCCGACCGCATACACCAATTCGACGATAAACAAAAATCAATCATATCATACTAAGCAGGATGACCCTAGCGAGCTTCCTGTCCCGGGCCTCGCGAGCTAGGATGACCCTCTAGCCTTGTCGCCTAAATATGGTTGGAAATTTCCCTCCAACCAATGTCACTTCGGGTCGATCATTAGTGTGGCTCCCTAACGAGCTTCCAAGCCCAAAAGCCATACATACCGGGTCGAGCATTAGCTTAGCCTTCTAACGCACTTCCCGGCCCATCTATATTCACATGATGATATTATCACCGAGAGATAAACCAAGCATACATAAGCTTAATTAACCTTAGCTCACATGGGTGCGACATTTTATCAAACACCTAAGGTGTGTCTAAGTACACCCCAACCCACCCCTTGCTTAGGCACACGCCAACAGGTCACACACCACAACCTACCACATCAATCTCATTAAGTTTTAGATTCGACCAATTCACCAAAATCAGCAACAACCATGAAATTTCAGCACACTCATCTCATTGGGGCATTTCACCGAGCACGTGGCGGCTAGTCCAAACCATGCCCAACCAAGGCCGAGTGATAGCCCCTAATGGTATGTTTGCTTCATTGAATATGATATGATTGGATTGAATAATAAATAAGGAAGGATTGGATATGAATTTTTTAAATTCGATGTACATCGGATATAATATTCTCATTTGCTTCTAATCCATGCACTAAACAAACAATGGATATTAATCCATCCTTTTTCCTACCATGCCTTATCCTATGAAGCAAGCATGCCCTAAGAGAGTACAATCTGGCCTACACACCGAGGTACAACTGGCCACTCTTGACCTACATCCAACACAAGTCTAGAGAGCACTATTCTACACCAAATCAGAAATTTTTAGCCTTAGAGCTGCCTAGATTTTGGTCATGGCAGCCCCTACCTTTAGTTGCATATTTGAGTACAAGCTTAACCAGAAACTAAACTTACATCTAGCTAGCTTGATTAACCACATGGTAAACAACAACAAAAACAACACCTTTCTACCCATAAACACCACCAAATTTAAGCCACAATATTACTTATGTAAAACTGAAAATTCCAGCATGATTACTACTAGTGTGACCAAGATAACAGTGCCATTGGTAGACAGTGGCGAATGATAAGCGACAACACGAAGAGTGGACAATAAGTAGACTCCAAATTTAGTTTCCCCACCAATCTTCTTCCTCGTCTTTAGATCATGTATAACACAATGAGAAGAAAAAAAGGTTACACAATAACCAAGATTTTTGGTGAGCTGAATATAGAAAGGAGATTAATGGGAAAATTTGGTAGATAGTAAACTTGATCAAGGTCAGGTTTTTATAGACCCTAAGCCATGAACAAGGAATATAGAGCCATCTGTGAAGCAAAGATGAGGTAAATCGAGGATAGAATTAAGGTTGGAGAACATATTTTGATTACCTGCCATATGGTTAGAGGCACAAAAGTCAAGTATCCAAGATATACCATATAAGGCAACAACAGCAACCCTAGAGGTAGAAGTCATAGCAGTGGATGAAGAAGTGGCTGGTAAAGACTTTTCATACTTAGACCTAGAAATAGTAATGGAGTCACTAGCATGATTACCTACTGATGGTTTAGAGTTGTTCGATGACGATGGAGTATAAGTGAGTGCTTGGGCTTATGGTGGTCTTCCAAATTTTTATAAGCATCTATCTGAAGGATAATTGGACCAACCACAATGAGTACAAGGCGGGAAGGAGTTTCTTCCTCTTCCACGACCTCTGGTCCTACCTCTATCACATCCTCTACCTTCGGCAATGAGTGCTGAACTTTCAACCGCACGAGTTGGAGGAGCAGGATTGAGTTCTATGACTAGGGATGACAATATTACCCGTTTAGGTGGGTACCCGCGGGTATTTACCCATTTATGATGGGTATGGGGGGGAAGTTTTCTACTCGCGGAGATTTCGCAGGTAATTTTTCTTACCCGTTTATTATATGGGGCGGGTATGAGTATTATAGTACCCGTACCTGTGGGTACCCGTTATCCGTGAAAATTACTAAATTATAATATTACCCTCGGTACATATACTAAAAAAACTCTAACCTAATTCAATACTCATATGCTTTATGTTTTGAAACCTTATGATGATGTTGTTATCAAAATATTGTGTGTTTATCAAAATGTAGTTGTTATACTTGGAGTTGTTATCAAAATACTTGAAGAGTTAAAGTGTTATTAAAATATTATAATGTATATTTTTTTAAAATGTCATGGGTACCCGCCAATACCCGTAGGTATCCGCCCCCCGCGGGTAATTAAATGTGTATCCATTTTTGATACCCATGGGGAATAAATGGGTAGCGGGTACCCATTTATTTCGCGGGGTAAGTAGCAGGTAGACACCCCTCGTACCCGCCCCGCCCCATTGACATCCCTATCTATGACCTTGAGAACTCGTGCCATGACACTGCTAAGATAAAGGATAGTGTTGTCCGTCATAATTAAGTTGAGTTTTCACACCATGGAGAGAAGGTGCAAGACCATATAAGAATTTTGTCACCAAGAATTCCATTCTTTGCTTTTCAAGGACATGGATGTCAGATATGAGAGGGCAATATTCAACAAGTTCATCAACCTATCCCTGAAAATTGGCATAATAATCCTGCACGGACCCACCTTCCTCCATTTTCAAATTGAAAATATCACATTAGTGAGCATATATTCTTAGATGTTCTTGTCTTGATAGTATGTCTTCTTAAGAGCATCCCACATGCTCTTGGCATTGGAGTGAAAGACTATAGTAAAGGAGATTTGAGGCTCAAGAATATTCAGTAACCCAAATATCACCATACAAGAATTTGCTTCCCATTTAGTATATTGCTCTTTCCCAAAAAGGTAGTTAGCACTATTGAGTTTAATAAAGGTGCCAAACAAAGTTATTTTTGGGTCCATCGTAGGATAGGAATGTTGGATGAATGTCCACACTAGAAAAGGGCGGGGGGTGAATAGTGTATAGGCTATTTTTAAGTTCAACTCAATTATTTTTTGGTTTTAATCAACTTAACTATCCAATTCAAGTTTCTTGGTCTTAAGTGTAACTAGATGCAATCACAGTTAAATTGAGCACAAGTAAGAATCAAATTAAGTAATCAAGATAGCAATACAAACAAGAAATATATAATGGTTCGGCAAATCTTGCCTTCTCCACTACCTTGGCTCCTCACCAAGGATTTCTAACATTAACACTTTATAGATTGAATATTTTTTTAAGAATACAATAAGGACTTATCCCTCAACCCTAGAGGCAGGTCTTAACACCTATTTTCTAGCAAAAACAATAATCTACAAGACACCAAGGTGTTTACATGCACACCTTGCAAGCTACACTCAAATTTGATACAAAACAATAGGAAAATAAGATTAATGGAGCTTAAATATAAAACAACCTTTATGAAGCTCCAACAACGCTCCTCCTAGCACTTTAATGCCTCAATGTCATGCCCCAAAAATAGGTCACATAATCGACCAGAGTGCAGTCAAGCTAGCACCTCGAAGCCTAAACCAAACACATAGACATTTAAATGCACAATATCTAGAAGTTAAAGTTCTATGACATAAAACTTAGACAGTTGATAGTAGCTCAATACCAAGTTTGAAAACCACAAGACATATATACCAACAAATAACTTAAATAGTAAAAATCTACAAGCTAAACACACAAAATGTCATAAACAACTCAGTTTTAACATGACTCGACTCAACTTAACTCGATTGCTACTGGAGTCCGCTGCCATCAGCTGCGCTGTACCTCAGCAATCATGCTCTGCAAAATAAACACACACCACGAGAATGAGTTCAAAAACTTAATGAGTGGTCACCCGACCTTCACCATGTGGAAGCAAGACAAATAGGTAATCACTACTAGAAAAATGGGCATCAGCAACGGCTGATGCCGTTGCTGAGCCGTTGCTGAAGAGCATCAGCAATGGCCACGCCGTTGCAATAGAGCCGTGACAGAAAGTCGCGTTGCTGATAACTTAGCAACAGATCAGCAACGGCTGCTCGGGCCGTCGCTCAAAACATTATCAGCAACGGCCGCTCGGGCCGTCGTTAAAAATATTATCAGCAACGGTTTTGCCATAGACCCGGAGCTGTTGCTGATAACATTAATAGCAACGGCCACTGAGTCCGTAGCAACGCCGTTAGTAAAACCCTGTCGCTAAGCCGTTGCTGTAGGTCATCAGCAACGGCTTTCGATACACTTTTAGCAACGGCTTTCCCACAGACGACCGTGGGAAAGCCGTTGCTGATGACGTATACCTGGAAACAAAAAAATTAAAAATTTCAAATTTCCATTGATACATTGATACATTATCTGATACATAACTCACACACCCATACCCTCATACACACATTCATTCACACATCACAAACACACCAAGATATACATCAAAACAATTATATTTATATTGATAATTATCCACGATAGTATAAAAACAATTAAAATGCAAAATTGAAGTATCAATATCCAAACAAAATAAGTTAAACAAGTTCAATATCCAAACAAAAAATCTCACGATCACGATGGAGGATGGTCTGGATCATATGGCGGGGTCTGGAGTGCTGGAGTGTACACCGGCGTGGACTGACTCGAGGACGATGGATTAGATGATGCCGAAGAGATGCCTGCTTCGGGATGACCTGACATGTTGCGTAGCATAGATTGTATATCCGCCATCATCTGACTTTGGCGCTCCATCATTTCAGTCTGACGCGCGACCGTCTCCTCTAGTGTCCTTATCCTATTACTATGATCATAACTGGATCTGGAGGTGGACGATCGCTCACCAGCGACTGGAGGGGTCGGTGCCCCAAGTGGCCCTAGTACGGCTCGCGCATGACCACTATCAGCGAAGCCATATACTCGGCCATGGTCCCAGCCACCTGCGGCCTCGACCCACGATGCTGCATCAAAGTCCTCGGGGGTACCCCCGCGCTGCACCATCGTCTGGCTGTAGGTCTCCTACTCGAGTTTGATTTTTTGTTTAATATTTATCATAAAACTTAAATTATAAATATATAATGAATAATTTAAACAAATATATAATTACCACAATGTATGCAGCGTGGTTGTCGATGTACTCCCCCGTCCCATGTGCTCGACGGTGAGTACGCTCAAACACCGCCATCGGGGAGGGTCGCTGGACAGTCCCGTCATCCGACACCGTCGTCTACATTTACAAAACAAATACATTAATTAGTACACATAGTAACAAATAAAATATATAATTAAAAGATATACTTACCATACGGTTCGCGTGCACTGCAAATGCAACAGAGCCGCCGGTGTGACGCGCTGCTCCCCCCGACATGCGATTTCTAGCCGCATTCTGAGAAACCTCCTGCCATTGATCCGTCGACCATATCCCCACGAGCTGGTCCCATATATCCGGAGTAATCCAACCGGGACCGTATCCCCGAGTCTCCGCGATGTTAGTGGTCCCAGCTCGGGCCATCGCTTGGGACCGAGCCTGCCCCAGCTGCCCGTTGTACCTTGCCCGGGAAATAGCCTCCTAGGCAGCGTAAATGAAGGGCCTCTGATCCTCGGCCCATGTATAGCGAGCCTGCAAAATAATAATATCAGTACCAATATTAATATATCATCATGCATGTAAAAAATAATAATAATACGTGCCTCAAACTCGCGCCATAACATGTCGACGTGCTCGCTAGGCACGTGTGACCACGTAGGCCATGCCCCGTGCATGTATCGTCAAATAGTAGAAGAAATGCTCCTCGGCACTTCTTCTTGCTCGAACCTGCACAACAAAAATAAATTTTAATATTATATTATGATATAATGAATTTGTAATGATTCATAATTCATGATATATTACCGCTCCCCAATCACGCTAATCAATCTACGTGACTCTGTGGCTGGTGGAGGCTGCCACCTGTTCAGCCCGCGTGGCCGCCTGCGTCTGGATATACTAGTCTCGGCAGTATCATCCTCATGAGGATCAGCAACAGGAGGATCAGCAGCATGAGTAAGTGCTGGAGTCTCACCAATCGGAGACTCCGAAGCTCTCCTGCGTCGATAACCACGACCAGACATATCTGTCGAACAGACATATAATCAGATTATTGTATAAATAGTAGAGATATATTTAATAAAATATATACTTTATAATTATTCCTCATCATCTGAATAATAGTCTTCGAAATCTTCTTCTTCTTCCTCTTCTTCCTCTTCTTCATCTTCTTCATCTCCAGCTTCCTCAATTTCATGATCGTCATCATCAGCATATTCAACTTCTAATTGAATTGACGTTGTGTCTGCATCCTCGAGTATTGGAATAATACGATCCACAGCAGGAAGATCATCTTCTTGATAGAAACCAGGAGGATCATTTTCTCCTACTATCGGATTAATTTTTCCTCTACCTTTTGTCTTACAGACTACACGCCAATCTGCTCTATCTTTATTTCGAGTCGGATACTTCGCGTAATATACTGATTGATTTAGAGTGTTCCATACAATACGGACAAGAGAGTCGGCCGTGAGTGCTCCAACCCGACAACATGCCGTACGCGGGGAAATAATTGATTGTCCACAAGACCGCGGCCTTTAAATTAAAGTTTTGCTTCCGATGACAATCATAAGTGACAGCTCCCTCAGTCCACAATGTTTTCAATTCATCTATCAAGGGTCTGAGAAATATGTCAATTTCTTTTCGCGGACCCTTAGGACCCGGAATAATCATCGAAAGATAAATAAATTCATCTTTCATGCACATTGACGATGGCAAATTATAAACTGTCAGCAGCACTGGCCAAACTGAATAAGGAGTTGCAGAATGTCCAAACGGATTAAAACCATCTGTGCACAATCCCAATCTGATATTTCTAGTATCCCTAGCAAATGAAGGATAACATGTATCCAAATATTTCCATGCTTCACTGTCAGATGGATGAGTCATTACTGTATCATCACGACTTCTTGCATGCCAACTCATGTAGGGGGTTGTCTTTTCCGACATGAATAATCTTTGAAGCCTCGGTGTTAGTGGAAAATACCGAAGCACCTTAAACGGGATATTTTTCTGTCGGACCGATTTCTTCTCCTTGTAACGAGGGTGTTGACATACAGGGCATTTATCCAACTGCACATTTTCTTTATAATATAAAATGCAGTTATTTTGGCACGCGTGTATTTTTTCGTACCCAAGCCCCAATTTTCTCATTAGCTTTTTAGTCTTATAAAAAGTTGGCTCAAACTTGTTATCAGTAGGCAGCATTCCATTAATCAATCCAGCAATCCGATCATACGCAACTCCGCTGATATTACAATCGGCCTTGATGTTTAAGAGCTGTGTCATTGCTGAAAACCTAGTGTATTTAGGATAATTCTCATACAAAGGTTCATCGGCAGCTTTCAACATCTCGTAAAATTCTGCAGCTTCTTTATTCGGTAATTCAATCTCTACCGCCGCCGGCCGAAACCCTAGAAATAGGGTTTCGGTCGGATTGATTCCCGCCGGCCGCAACGGGAAGAGACGGCCGGCCGGCGAGGCATACCTGAACAAGTCGGCAGCAGCGGGAGGAGGAAGAGGCGTCGTCGGCGTCGGCAGCAGCGGCAGCGGTGGCGAGAGGCGAGAGCAGGAGCGGCGGCGGCAGCAGCGGGAGGAAGAAGGGTCGGGCGCGACTGGTGCCCTATATAAACTTATCATCAACGGCTCACTCGCCCGTTAGAAAGCCGTTGCTGATAAGTTATCATCAGCAACGGCTCACTTATCCGTTAGAAAGCCGTTGTTGATAATTAAAATATCAGCAACGGCTCGCCTTTCCGTCAGAAATCCGTTGTGGATAATTAAAATAATCCGCAATGGCTCGCGTGTCCGTTAGAACGCCATTGCAGATACAAATATCTGCAACGGCTCGAGCGGCCGTAAGAACGCCGTTGCAAATAGCAACGGCTTGAGCGGCCGTTGCTGATAGCCGTTGCTGAAGACCTAATTTCTAGTAGTGAATGCAATAAATAAAGTGAGTTCAGATGACATAATAAATAAATGAAGAAACATATTTTAATCCGACCCTATAGGAGGGTGTTCTCTAAATATTCAATCACCATTCTCGATTGCTCTAGCGACGCCATGCCGGGAGCCACTGCTGCCGCGGTGCCTCGCCGGGTGCCGATCGGCGGGTTGCACATAAAGGGAAAAAAAGAAAAAGAAAAAGATATTTTTTTTCCAAAAGTGGGTAAACAACATGATTCAATTAAAAATCGACCAATTCGACCTCCGATTTGATACGAGAAAATACGTCAAAAATCAACGAAAACCCTGAGACATGAGAACAACGATATGAATCAAGAATTGGAGAAAAGAATGTCTAAATCCACTCACTCGACGGAGAGAAAATGAAAGGAAAAGACGCACAGGATCTTCCCCCGATCGACACCGATGTACTGGCGAAAATTCAACTCCGGGCGCTCCTCCTCCTCGACGGTGCCCTCTCTCTCCTCTCTCCTTTGCCTCAGGTGGAGTGTGGCTAAAACCCCTAGCCGCACACCCCAGGGTCTAATTTATAGACACTGGTTGGGTCCAAATGATCAAAATACCCCTACCTAAGCTATTCGACTTAAACAGCTCATAACTCGCCCATTCTAACTCCGATTAGAGATCCGATTACACCGCTAAATTCGCTTCAAGACCCTCTATCCTCCTAGCATGATAAATTAAATTGATAAGGAAAATAAAATTTCCCTTAATTTTTCTACATTAAATACTTACTCGGGTCTAATCCCGAAGCTTCCCGCCAATCCGCGCTAACTAGGGCCCACATTCCCTCGACTAAGAATAAAATATTATTATTAAGATTTTTGGGTATTATAGCAATCAAACAAGCAATGCAAAGACAAGTAGTTATAGTGGTTCGGCCAACCGCCTACTCCACTATCTTGGCTCCACACCAAGGATTTCTTATCAAATCCTTTATAGACTTTGTGTTTCTCTCTGAATACAATCGATGACTCGGTTCTCAACCCTTTGAAAACTCCTCAAACCTATTCACCTAGGCAAAACACAAATCTATGAAGAAAACCCTAAGTGTTTACACTAGCACACCTAGCAAGCTAATAATGACGATTACACTTTAAAAACAATGAAGAATGACAAGGAGCTAAAAATGAAACCACAAGTGTGGGCTCCTTCCAAAGCCTTCCAAGTCTCCAACTCTTCAAGATGGTGAGCTCGAATCGTTGTCAGAGTTGAGACGAGAAGATTGCTAGAGGAGGATGAAGCTATTGATGAAGCAAGCTAGCACAAATCAATCTTTGAAGGCTTAAATTTCTCTTTGGAGTGCACTAATGATCATTCAGAAGAAGTAAGAGAGGTTGGTGAGGGGTATTTATATCCCCTCACTCGACACAGCTCTCCAACGAGCATTTTTCTGCCCGTTGGACGCCGATCGATTGACCGCCCAGCGACCACTGGGCTTCTACCCTTTCTCAGCCACATTCGATCGATCGAATTGGCTACTGTCAATTTCCTCTATTGTTCGCTCGATCGAGCGGTTGACTAAATTAGCCACTTCTAATTTTTGGCTTTGTTCGATCGACTGACCGGTCGACCGAAGTGGCTACTGCCAATATTTAATTTGCCTTGTTCGGTCGATCGATCGATCGACCGAACCTGGGCTGAGGCTATTTTTTACATTTATTTTGTCACGCTTTTTTATGGGTTTCGTTGCCAAGTTTTAACTTGGATAACATTACAAATAGACTTTGGATGAGTTCATAGGGATATATTACATAGAATCTACTTGATGATCTATGAACTCTACTTAATCTACATTGAGCCTTTTTGACGATTTTTGTGTTTCTCCGAGCGAAGTTTGCGCGCGTATCGTAACCTCAACCTGAACTCAAAACTTCACACATATATTAGATACATGTTTGTTATCATCAAAATAGAGATCGAGACTTAGGAAGAACCCTTGGGCCAACAATGACAAGAAAATAAAAATGGAAAATTGAATTCCTTGTGGCAGCCGGCCACTGCAGCAATGAAGAGGAGGAGCTTGATTTCTCTTGTAGCAGCCCACATGAATAAGAATTGATAGAAATCAAGTGAGAAACCATAACATGTGTTTCAATTGCACCTATTATAGCAACTCCTCATCTGTGGCAGCAAGCCAATGTAGCAATGATGCGAGGAATTTGATTCCTCTTGTAGCAGCCGCACAACTACTAGAAAATAGGGGATTTTTTTGACATGGGTAGCACAAGATTTCCTCATAATCTTAACATTAACAAGATCCATCATCACATATAAATTCATACATTAATAAGAAGGATTTCATGTTAGATTTACAACCAAGATTAATCTAAGACTGTATTTCTTCTCCTAATCTCGGCTGAACAGAGAAGGGCGGCTGGGGTAAAGAAATAAGGGAGATAAAGATTAAACCACTCACCAAAAAAGGAAAAAGGAAGGGAGGAAGGGCGATTTGAATCTCCCGACGACCGTCCCCGGCGAGCTTGACATAATCGGCCACCGCCCGCCTCTCCTCCTCAAGGCATTGCTGGTACACGGGTGTTGTGCGGCGCCCCTAGTCACACAGTCGAATTATAAATTTGGGGTTTAATTTTTTTGAACCCCAATTTACTCTACTACCCTTCACTTAACTTGAATCTAAGTCCACCTAGACTCATTCAATTTGGATTCCGGTTGAACCTTCGGACTCGACTCAAGCCCAACACGAACCTAACATCACAACCATCAAGATTTAAACAATTCTTCTTGCAAAATCGGACCATACCTCAAGTCGTGCCCGTCGGTGATTCACTCGGCCAGCCCGATGAGCCTCCGAGTTCTACCGCAAAACATAAATTAAAATAAATTAGAAATTGAGGGTATTACATCGTTTTAGGTCATATTCATAATATTAAAACAAACCCTTAATACCTGAATATTACATATCCTTAATAACAATTATAAAGGTCAAATTACCTTAATTCGAGATTCCAATTTTAATGTATCATTTAATAATAATTATCAAAGATACATTGCCTAAATTAGGATCAACATTATTCTAATTTTAAATCTCATTTAAAATTCAGAATAATTAATTCTGAATTCAAAACTACTTTTCAAATTCGTAACTAATTCTAAAATTACCAAGAGAGGTTTAGTCGGTTAATTATCATGCGGATCCAATCCAATGAGTTATAACCTTAAGCTCAATTTAGTTTGCCCTATGTGTGCGACCCTGTAGGTTCACTTAACGTTGGCAGTAGGTTCAAATTTTATTTACAACCCACAAGTCATAAACAAGCTCTAGCAAGACATTATGACTACCCAAGTCAAGTGAGGTCGGTGGTCCGAGCAACCTAACTCACAATATAATACTTTGTCCTTTGTCATGCAATATCTGGATCAAGCATAAGGCACGAATTACATCATCCTTATGTTGCTCAATCTGATTTCTTAATTCCAGAGTAGACTGGCTTGACAAATGATATTGATAATCCTATCAATTCATTTGATCACTGTCATGCATTTCCTCAATCTCACTCATCAAAGGGCCCAGAGATATCTCTCACAGATATGAGAAAGACAATTCCTTCACGACTACACATATTCCTCTGCATGATTTATTCTATGTCCAACTGTAGTTCTTATTTCCATCCGATTAAATATGATGTTAGACTAGGTCAAAATACAAAATTCCTCATGTGGGAATCCATAGTGACATCAAGTCGCTATGAGATATACAAATGATATTAATCCATGTAGTATTCTCACGGTGGGTATGTCCAACACCATGTTCTCCAATATGTGTCTATGATCTGACTTTAATATCACATATTCATGGCAAGTAAAACATGATAATAATTAGTCAGACTGCATACTAGCTAGTCTTCATTCATTATCGTTCCAAGATAATGATCGACTAGGGACTGTTTAGAATAATGCTCCAACTGTCTTAGGGGTTTACTATCAAGTTTCGCACTTGATGACCATTAGGCAGAATCAACTATTCAAGGAAACTATTATCAAGTTAAATATGCTCATAGTAAATAACAAGATAAAACAAGCTCTCTATTTATTAAAAAAGGAAAGTAACAATGTCAATATTATTCCAATGGCCTAGGGCACACTATTAACACTCTGGCAGCTGGTGTCTTGGTGACCATGTTGTCCACATACACTTCCATATTTTGGTTGATCTACTATTCGAAGACATTGTTCATTAGGCGTTGATATATAGCCCCTGTGTCTTTGAGCTTGAAGGGCATCACCTTGTAGTAGGAATTGGCGTGCTTGGTAGTGAATGCTATCTTTTCCTTATCTTTCGAATGCATTCGAACCTGATTGTAACCTGAGTAAGTGCCCATGAAGCTCAGGTACTGGCATCCGGAGGAGTCATTGACAAGCTTGTCTATGCTCGACAATGGGTATGAGTCTTTCGAGCAGACTTTGTTGAGGTCGGTGAAGTCGACATACATCCTCCATTTTTCTGAGTGCTTCTTGACCATTACGATATATGCAAGCCATGTGGTAAATCTAATTTCTCTAATGAAATTCACTTTTAACAATTTTCTGGTTTCTTTGAGAGATGCTTGCAGGCGCTCAGCCCCAAGCTTCCTTTTCTTTTGAGCCACGGGTTTGACTCGGGGGTCAATGGTGAGCTTATGGCAGATGACCCGAGGGTCTATTCTGGGCATGTCAGCTGGCGTCCAGGTGAAGAGATCGGCATTGTCTCTGACAAGAGTGTCAAGTTGAACTTTGAATTTGGTAGGGAGATAAGCTCCCATGAAGGTCACCTGTTCGGTGGAGGCCCCGACTCGTACAGGTTCCAGATCGTCAATGGGCTAGGGCCACCCTTGGTCATCTCTTCTAGGGTCCAATTTAGAGATTCTGGGTTGTTGTTCCATGTGAAGGACTGAGAGTGCTGGCTGAGGCAAGATGTTTGGTGCCTCTTTCAGCTCGGGCAATTTTTGTCTTAAACATTCATTGTAGCATAGTCGGGCTTCCTTTTGGATCGCGTGGATCACCTCCAGTTCTATTTCTGAGATGGAGAACTTGACTATTAAATGGGGCATCGACATGATGGCTCCCAAATTATTCAGCAATGGTCACCCCATGATCATGCGATAGGGGCTTTGGGATTCGACGACTAGGTATTGTACATTCATCGATTTGGTCTTTGGTGGGGAGCCGAACATCCTTATTATTAGATGCAGCCTTAGACACCGGCTCGCTCTCCGGAGAAGACGATGAGATCCCCTTGGTAGGGGCGTAGTGAGGTGTCGTCGATGTTCATCTTCTTGAACGTTGAGCAGAATAGGATATCATCGAGCTTCCCTAGTCTACCAGGACTTTCATGACAAGGAAATCACCAACAATTATAGAAATAACAATAGGGTCATCTAAATTGTTATCCATCCTCTGTAAATCAGAATTATCAAATGATATTATCGAGGTTTGGATATGCGGCCTCGGTGGAGAGGTGGTGTCGTCGATAGCCATGATGGTTCAGAGCGACTCCTGCCTGGCCGAGCCCATTTCACTTCCTCTAGTGAATCCTCCCGCTTTGTGGTCAATGACCCCACGGATCTCAATGTTTCGGCTAACTAGCTCCGTGGTCATTGTCCACCATGTTCCTTGGTGGCTGTGTCCTTCTCGAATTTTGGCAATGGGAAGCATGGTCTCGCCTATCTCAGTTGCAGCTTCGTCGATGTTTGAAGTATTGGTCGAGATGGCCTTCTTTGATCAGGCGTTTGATTTAATCTTTGAGTATCACACACTCCTTGGTAGTGTGCCCATAGGTGTGACGAAACTTACACCTCTCTCTTTTGTCAACATTGGATGTGGGTTTCGGTCTTCCCACATTTCTAGGAGGTCTGAGCAATTGCAAGTGGCAAATTTCTCGCAGGATTGTCTACTTCCTGGTGTTCAGCAAGGTGTACTCACCAAACCTAGGAATAGGCCGAAAAGGTGAGTTATCCCTTCTGCCGCGATCCCGCTCATGGCGATCTCGCTCTTCCCTTTTTTATCGGGTTCCCCGAACCTTTTTGTCCTTGGTGTCATTCTTGGCAGTTTGCATGTCAGCCTTTCTGGTCTCTTGGATCTTTTCCATCTCCATGTAATATACGACCTTCTCTTGGAACTCGACCATGTTTCTCAGTTTAGACAACGCGATATGGTCAGCGAACTACCAGGCTTCAATCTGTGCTTGACGGAGTACAACTCGATGCGTGGGTCGAGGTTTGGGATGTCCATGGCTACGACATGGAACCTCCTGAGATAATCTCTCAGCGACTCGTCTTGGCCCTGCTTCAGAGAGCTCTTGGAAGGTATGTATGGATCCAGATGGCAAGGTGGAGAACCATAGTAGCACGACCTTTTTCAAGAAGGTCGGAAAAGCGCGTTAGAGGATAAGATCAGTTACGCCGTTGAAGAGCATCATCAACTTGAACATCATCAGGTGAGTAGTCAGATCACTCGTACCGTCATATGGCTAGAGTGTGGTTGGCAGCTTGAAATTGTCAAGAAGATAGGTTGCCATAATGTGCTTGGCGAAGGGTCCCGAGTCGATGGTGGGAGGAGGGGAGATCTCCGTAACCCTTGTCTCCTCCTCCTCTCTGGTGTTGAGTGTGGGAGACTTCGTCTAGGAAGGCAGAAGTCGGCCTCCCAGATCTCTCCAGGTGATTGTCTTCATCGTGCCCTAAGCGGTTGTTCATCTGGCCACTTTGAGGCTACTATCAAGGCTCAGTGATCGTGCAATGCAATTCTTCTGGTGAAGGGTCAGCGAGTACCAGAGCGTTACTCCTAGTCGTGTTAGAATCAACAGGTAGCGGAGGAACACTATTGCTAGGAGGTTGCCTGTGCGCAGCGGCATTCGTCTAACTCCGGGTACCAACCATGGTGGGGTAGGTAAAGTTTACTCAGCCCCATGATGGACGCCAAATATTCTTGCCTAAAGTCGAGGTGATGCAAGCCCTACTCGTGGTCCAGCGCTGCTCCAGCGCTGGGGGTTGCTGCAAAAAGTAAGTAGGAATTCAAGATGGGGGTATGCAAGAATTGGAATCACTTTATACGTGATGTGCGTTGTGTCTATTTATCGTGCAGGTTTCAGGAAAGTTCGGCAATAATGCCTCCTGAAATCTCGTAGGGATGTGCTTAGAATGGGTCGAGACTAATCCTAAAGATGTTGGACGAATCCCTTGTAATAATGAGAATGGGGTTATCCTTGAATGGCCGGGTGTAGCCTTTGGGCTGAGTGGTGTCTGGTTCAACTTGAGTTTGGTTCACGAGTGTGGGCGCTTTTGAGCCTAATCTGGTCGGACCTAAAATATTAGTCTAGTCCATAATTTATGAGTGATAGACTAATAATTCACACTTCATAGTCATGCTTCTTCATTTGTTGTTAGTGGCACATTATTAGAGATTTGAATGAGCATTAGAGCATTGTCTTGTCCCACGTAGGTGGGATTAAAAGTCTTCCCGTACGGATCTTCTTACCCACACGTGAGAGGCGGGCAATTAAGCACTAGTGGTATGTTTGCTTCATTGAATAGGATATGATTGAATTGGATAATAAATGAGGAAGAATTAAATATGAATTTTTTAAATATGATGTGTATCAGATATATATAATATCAATTTTATATTGTTATATTCACATTTTCTTCTAATCCATGTACTAAACAAATAATGGATATCCATCTCTTATCCTATCATCCTTTATCCTATGAAGCAAACATGCCCTAATAGTATCTCTGAAGCCATCTTAATCTCTACTAGTTGTCATTGTTTGAGTCGTCTCCACTAGTCCATTGAGTATTGTCATCGCTTTTGACCGTAATTTATTTAAATGTTCAATTATATTATTTAATATTCACTTTTAGTCAATTCTTTAACAGCAAAACTCGAATTTTAAACATACACCGAACGAAAAAAAGTGGTTCGAACGTGTGTCAATATTTTATAATGATTGTCGAATTGAGTCTAAAGTTAGATGGAGAAAGAAAGACTATAATATGAGACGAAGTCAAATTAAATTAATATAGACTCTTTGTTTACGTAAAGAAAAAACTAAAACATATGTATAATTTTTCTACATAAAAATTCCTATTAATATGTAATATGAAATATAAAATAGAAATAAAAATGCGACGCGCTTTTGAATTTGAAGAAGCTTTTTTCTCTCCAATATCGAGTGAAAAGTCGCACTATCAGGTCACGAGTCATCTGGAGTCGGTACTTGATGGGTAGTTGTGCATGATTTTTTTTCATTTTCATTCCTAATTTGGTTTTGATTTTTTGGGTTTTTAATTATTATTTTTTAATTTGTAGAGGTTTTGCATTTTTTAAAGAAAAATTTGAAGACCCCAATTAAATTGATTTCACATATATTAGTATATATAAATATATAATTAATTCTTGATCGCAATTTGCAAGGTATGACTAATCGTTTGTATGTTTGTTTCATTGGATATGATATAATTGGATTGAATTGGATAATAAATGAGATAGAACTGAATATGAATTTTTTAAATTCGGTATACATAGAATATAATATTAATTTTATATTCTTCTATTGACGTTTTTTTCTAATCCATACATTGAACAAATAATATATATTAATGCATCTCTTATCATATCTTCTCTTATTAGGGGTGGCAATTTTATCCGCATCCGCCAACTAAAAACCGCATCTGTACTGTATCCGATCCGTATCCGCAAGTAAAAATGGATATGGATACGGATATGGATCTGGAAATTTTATATCCACACGGATACGGTGCGGATACGAATTTGTCTATGTATCTACACCGTATCCGCACCGCCTATCCGCCCTATTTTAATTACTATTTTACCCCTATATAATATATACATATATAAGGGGCCAAGGGCGATATTGTAATTTATATCAAATATATATTACATCTAAAATTTTAAATATCTAAATCTAATATTCTAAATTAACATTTCTAATATGCTGGCTCGCCTTCTTGGAATCTTGCCCTAATTCAATTTGCATCGCCCGGACGCCCCCCCCCTTGCCTCACGAAGTCACGACTAGTAGTCAGCAACCGCAACACGAGTTCATCAGCCAATCCCGGTGGCCGATGGTGAGCGGTGAGCGGTGAGCCTCTCTTCTCTGCACGCATCCTGACTTGGAGTTGTCGGACTCAGTGACAAGGGCGCACTACTACAAACTTGGTCTTCAGCAACGGCTATCAGCAACGGCCGCTCAAGCCGTTGCTATTTGCAACGGCGTTCTTACGGCCGCTCGAGCCGTTGCAGATATCTGTATCTGCAACGGCGTTCTAACGGACAACCGAGCCATTGCGGATTATTTTAATTATCAGCAACGGCTTTCTGACGGAAAGGCGAGCCGTTGCTAATTATTTAATCTTCAGCAACGGCTTACTAACGGATAAGTGAGCCGTTGCTGATGATAACTTATCAGCAACGGCGTTCTAATGGGCGAGTGAGCCGTTGCTGATAAGTTTATATAGGGCACGCTCTCACGCCCGACCCTTCTTCCTCCCGCTTCTGCCGCCGCCGCTCCTGCCGACTCCTCTCGCCGCCGCTGCCGCTGCTGCCGACGCCGACGCCTCTCGCCGCCGCGCCGTTGCCGGTATGTTGATCGGCCGGCCTATACAGTTTCGGCCGGAGATGCTAAAATCCGACCGAAACCCTATTTCTAGGGTTTCGGCCGGCGGCGGTCGGCCTATGGCCGCCGCCGAACCTTCTACAGTGGCCGGACAGTGTGTCCGGCCACTGTACGCCGGCGCCGGAGGGTGGACTCCGGCGCCGGAATATATATATATTTATTGTTTTGAAATTGTTAATTAATTATTTTATAAATGTTAATTAAATGTTTAGATTAATTGTTTAATTTGTTAGATTAATTATTAGAGTTTAGATTAATTTCGGACGCGCGCCGGAATCGTCCACTTCGGACGCGCGCCGGAATCGTCCAATTCGGACTCGCGCCGGAATCGTCCAATTCGGACTCGCGCCGGAATCGTCCACTTCGGACGCGCGCCAAAATTGTCCACTTCGGACTCGTGCCGGAATCATCCACTTCGGACGCGCGCCAGAATCGTCCAATTCGGACTCGCGCCGGAATCGTCCACTTCGGACTCGCGCCGGAATCGTCCACTTCGGACGCGCGCCGAAATCGTCCAATATGGACTCGAACTGTCTCGAAACATTTAGAAAATAATCATCCATCCGACGAGTTGATATGTTTCACGTACGCATCGATGAATCGGATATGATTTAGCAAAACCTTAGATCCGTTCGGGGATTGTATGTTCGTGTAAAAGAAGTAGATGATCTTTTATACGACGTACAATTCTTGAATTGTCCCTGATTGGACAATTTGGGAATATAGTTATTTGTACTGCACTTACGTTTTTATTTTAACTGTTAACTAATTATTCTAAAATTCGACAACATCTCCCTTGTTCTCCAATACGCGCCCAGATGATATGCGTATTCGGAGAACTGTAGGGAGATGCTGTCGAAATTTAGAATAATTAGTTAACAGTTAAAATAAAAACGTAAGTGCAGTACGAATAACATAAATCCCGAATGGAATAGGATAATCTCACCTAAAGACATTAACCAAAGAAATTGTCATTGATTGACAGAATCATGTCGGCTGATCGAAGTTGGATGTACCGACGTTTTGATCGTGGAGCTTTAACGAATGAGTTTCGATTAGGCGTAACGTACTTCCTAAATTTCGCCCATTCGAATTGGAATTTCGTTAGCATGGGTGATCAAATCCGATGTCCGTGCCGCATTTGTTCGAATGGACGATTTTTGGATCGGGAGACTGTCACTCTGCATCTATATACCAAAGGATTTACACCAAGATATTTTCTATGGACTTGTCACGGGGAGTCACGCGAAGTCGGGACGTCGAGCAATCCTGTCGTTCAGACATATGGTGAATCTTCCTCTGCTGGTGCTTCTTCATCCAGTCAATGTAATCCCTATAGAACTATGATACTTGATAGTCTTGGGGGTCAATTCCACCTGAATGATAATGTTGATCGGCCAGTTCTTCAGACATCAGTCCCACCAGATACTACAGCGGTTGATATCACAGAAGTAGGGGCTGCGGTAGAGATTGAATTACCGAATAAAGAAGCTGTAGAATTTTACGAGATGTTGAAAGCTGCCGATGAACCTTTGTATGAGAATTGTCCTAAATACACTAGGTTTTCAGCAATGACACAGCTCTTAAACATCAAGGCCGATTGTAATATCAGCGGAGTTGCGTATGATCGGATTGCTGGATTGATTAATGGAATGCTGCCTACTGATAACAAGTTTGAGCCTACTTTTTATAAGACTAAAATGCTAATGAGAAAATTGGGGCTTGGGTACGAAAAAATACACGCGTGCCAAAATAATTGCATTTTATATTATAAAGAAAATGTGCAGTTGGATAAATGCCCTGTATGTCAACACCCTCGTTACAAGGAGAAGAAATCGGTCCGACAGAAAAATATCCCGTTTAAGGTGCTTCGGTATTTTCCACTAACACCGAGGCTTCAAAGATTATTCATGTCGGAAAAGACAGCCCCCTACATGAGTTGGCATGCAAGAAGTCGTGATGATACAGTAATGACTCATCCATCTGACAGTGAAGCATGGAAACATTTGGATACATGTTATCCTTCATTTGCTATGGATACTAGAAATATCAGATTGGGATTGTGCACAGATGGTTTTAATCCGTTTGGACATTCTGCAACTCCTTATTCAGTTTGGCCAGTGCTGCTGACAGTTTATAATTTGCCACCGTCAATGTGCATGAAAGATGAATTTATTTATCTTTCGATGATTATTCCGGGTCCTAAGGGTCCGCGAAAAGAAATTGACATATTTCTCAGACCCTTGATAGATGAATTGAAAGCATTGTGGACTGAGGGAGCTGTCACTTATGATTGTCATCGGAAGCAAAACTTCAATTTAAAGGCCGCGGTCTTGTGGACAATCAATGATTTCCCCGCGTACGGCATGTTGTCGGGTTGGAGCACTCACGGCCGACTCTCTTGCCCGTATTGTATGGAACACTCTAAATCAATCAGTCTTCAGAACGGACGAAAAATCTCATTCTTTGATTGTCATCGTCGATTCCTACCGGTTCATCACCAGTATCGAAGGAATCGTAATAAATTTACTAAGGGCAGAGTCGAAAGAGATGGGCCACCACCGATGTTGTCTGGTGAACAAATGTTAGCACGTGTTTCAGCACTTCCAGATATAGTATTTGGTCGCAATGAAAGAGTGTCAGGTTTTGGCCAAACACACAACTGGGTGAAAAAAAGTATCTTTTGGGAATTGCCCTATTGGAGTTCATTATTGATTCGACATAATTTAGATGTCATGCACATTGAAAAAAATGTGTTTGATAATAAGCGATGAAGAGTATCATTTGGTACACTTGTATGTATTACTCAATTGCCCAGAGATTGAACAATTCATTGAAATATTTGACATTGAGATGGTGCAAAAATACTCTATTCACAACGATCAAGAATTGGAGACATTACGGAATCGTGATTTCCCTTCTTGGATTCAGACTTACAGCAAAGATCACAGAGCTGAAATAGATGAAAAAATATTTGAGTTTGTTAGTGGACCGTCGCGACTTGTGTCGTGCTATAGCGGATATTTTGTTAACGGGTATAAATTTCACACGGTTGAATATTCATCTACAAAAAAGATGATGAATGCTGGGGTCTGCGTGAAATGGACAACCTATGTTGAATGTGATATGGATTTCTATGGACTAGTGGAAGAAGTGATAGAGTTGCACTACTTCGGCTTGAAATCAGTGTTCCTATTTAGATGTCATTGGTTCGATACAACAGAAAGGGGCATGAAAGTTCATCAAAAATACAAACTTGTTGAGGTTAATTACAAATCGAAATTGGCAGCAAATGAGCCATTTATATTGGCATCACAAGCCGAACAAGTATATTACGCGAAGTATCCGGCTCGAAATAAAGATAGAGCAGATTGGCGTGTAGTCTGTAAGATAAAAGGTAGAGGAAAAATTGATCCGATAGTAGGAGAAAATGATCCTCCTGGTTTCTATCAAGAAGATGATCTTCCTGCTGTGGATCGTATTATTCCAATACTCGAGGATGCAGACACAACGTCAATTCAATTAGAAGTTGAATATGCTGATGATGACGATCATGAAATTGAGGAAGCTGGAGATGAAGAAGATGACGAAGAGGAAGAAGAGGAAGAAGAAAAAGAATTCGAAGACTATTATTCAGATGATGAGGAATAATTGTAAAGTATATATATTTTATTAAATATATCTCTACTATTTATACAATAATCTGATTATATGTCTGTTCGACAGATATGTCTGGTCGTGGTTATCGACGCAGGAGAGCTTCGGAGTCTCCGATCGGTGAGACTCCAGCACTTACTCATGCTGCTGATCCTCCTGTTGCTGATCCTCATGAGGATGATACTGCCGAGGCTAGTACATCCAGACGCAGGCGGCCACGCGGGCCGAACAGGTGGCAGCCTCCACCAGCCACAGAGTCACGTAGATTGATCAGCGTGATTGGGGAGCGGTAATATATCATGAATTATGAATCATTACAAATTCATTATATCATAATATAATATTAAAATTTATTTTTGTTGTGCAGGTTCGAGCAAGAAGAAGTGCCGAGGAGCATTTCTTCTACTATTCGACGATACATGCACGGGGCATGGCCTACGTGGTCTCACGTGCCTAGCGAGCACGTCGACATGTTATGGCGCGAGTTTGAGGCACGTATTATTTTTTTTTTACATGCATGATGATATATTAAGAATTGATACTGATATTATTATTTTGCAGGCTCGCTATACATGGGCCGAGGACCAGAGGTCCTTCATTTACGCTGCCTGGGAGTCTATTTCCCGGGCAAGGTACAACGGGCAGTTGGGGCAGGCTCGGTCCCGAGCGATGGCCCGAGCTGGGACCACTAACATCGCGGAGACTCGGGGATACGGCCCCAGTTGGATTACTCCGGATATATGGGACCAGCTCGTGGGGATATGGTCGACGGATCGATGGCAGGAGGTTTCTCAGAATGCGGCTAGAAATCGCATGTCGGGGGGAGCAGCGCGTCACACCGGCGGCTCTGTTGCATTTGCAGTGCACGCAAACCGTATGGTAAGTATATCGTTTAATTATATATTTTATTTGTTATTATGTGTACTAATTAATGTATTTGTTTTGTAAATGTAGACGACGGTGTCGGATGACGGGACTGTCCAGCGACCCTCCCCGATGGCGGTGTTTGAGCGGACTCACCGTCGAGCACATGGGACGGGGGAGTACATCGACAACCGCGCTGCATACATTGTGGTAATTATATATTTGTTTAAATTATTCATTATATATTTATAATTTAAGTTTTATGATAAATATTAAACAAAAAATTAAACTCGAGTAGGAGACGTACAGCCGGAGGGTGGTGCAGCACGGGGGTACCCCCGAGGACTTTGACGCAGCATCGTGGGTCGAGGCCGCAGGTGGCTGGGACCATGGCCGCGTATATGGCTTCGCAGATAGTGGTCATGCGCGAGCCGTACTAGGGCCACTTGGGGCACCGACCCCTCCGGTCGCTGGTGAGCGGCCGTCCACCTCTAGATACAGTTATGATCATAGTAATAGGATAAGGACACTAGAGGAGACGGTCGCGCGTCAGACTGAGATGATGGAGCGTCAGAGTCAGACGATGGCGCGTCAGAGTCAGACGATGGCGAATATAGAAGCTATGCTACGCAACTTGTCGGGTCATCCCGAAGCAGGCATCTCTTCGGCATCATCTAATCCATCATCCTCGAGTCAGTCCACGCCGGTGTACACTCAAGCACTCCAGACCCCGCCATATGATCCAGGCCATCCTCCATCGTCATCGTGAGATTTTGTTTATATTGATTTTGTTACTCAGATATTGAACTTGTTTAATTTATATTGACTATGTTATTGAGATGTTGATACTTCAATTTTACATTTGAATTGTGTTTATACTATCGTGGATAATTATGAATATAAATATAATTGTTTTGATGTATATCTTGGTGTGTTTGTGATGTGTGAATGAATGTGTATGAGATGTTTGTGATGTGTGAATGAATGTGTGTATGAGGGTATGGGTGTGTGAGTTATGTATCAGATAAATATATCAATGTATCAATGGAAATTTGAAATTTTCAAATTTTCTGGTTGCAGGTATAGGTCATCAGCAACGGCTTTCCCACGGGCGTCCGTGGGAAAGCCGTTGCTAAAAGTGTATCGAAAGCCGTTGCTGATGACCTACAGCAACGGCTTAGAGACGGAGTTTTACTAACGGTGTTGCTACGGACTCAGCGGCCGTTGCTATTAATGGTATCAGCAACGGCTCCGGGTCTGTGGCAAAACCGTTGCTGATAATATTTTTAGCGACGGCCCAGCGGCCGTTGCTGATAATGTTTTGAGCGACGGTCCGAGCGGCCGTTGCTGATCCGTTGCTAAGTCATCAGCAACGCGACTTTCTGTCACGACGCTATTGCAACGGCTCAGCCGTTGCTGATTCTCTTCAGCAACGGCTCAGCAACGGCATCAGCCGTTGCTGATGACCATTTTTCTAGTAGTGGCGTAGGCATCCTGACCGAAGTTGGGTACCGCATCCGAAGGGGAGAAGAAGGCGGGATCGATGACGAACGGGATGCGTCGGGACTTGGCGGCGCAGATGACAACGGCCTGACGGGCGGGGGCGTCATTGCAGTGGACGTGGCGGCCACGCCGAGGGCGGCCATGGCGATGGACATGGAGGCCTCGGACAATGTGTCCATGGGCGAGGCGACGCATGGGATGGAGAGGGGGAGACAGCGGGAGAGTCTTGTGGAGAGGTCGACAGCGTCGGCTGGAAAGTCGATGTAGCCGGGGAGGACGATGACATCGTCGTACGTGTAGGAGACGCCCTGGGCGAAAAGTCGCGACGCGGAGAAGCCGTCCTCCATCTCACGGTAGGGTTAGGAGACACCCACAGTCGCCCTCGTCCGTCGCTCGCTCAGTCGCCCTCATCTGTCGCTCACCCACAGTCACCCTCGCTTGTCGCTCGCTCAGTCGCCCTCGTCTGCTGCTCGCCCAGTCGCCCTCGTTCGCCGCTCGCTCGCTCAATCGCCCTCGTTCGCCGCTCACTCGCTCAATCGCCCTCGTCTGCTGCTCGCTCGCTCAATCGCCCTCGTCTGCCGCTCACTCAGTTGCCCTCTCCTGCCTCTCGCCCACAGTCGCCTACAGCCTACTCACCTCTTTCTGTACACGGTGATCTCCTTCATCTTGTTTCATTTCTTCTCCTTCTCCACAGTCGCCCAAATTTTGGATACTTATTGTGTTTGAGTAGTTTAGTTAAATTATACTTATTGTGATTGAGTAGTTTAGTTAAATTATAAATTGTGGTTGAGTACTTGAGATGTTTGAAGTATATTGTATACTTATTTTGGATCATGAATTGAATATTTATTGATTTTTTAATTAAATATATTATTTTAATATTTTTTTAAAATACGGTGCGGATACGGATGCGGTGCAAATATTCGTATTTGAAGCGGTTCGGATATTCATATTCATATTCATATTCATATCCGTAGCGGATACGGTGCGGATATGAGGTGTGGATGCAGATGCGGATAATGCAGTATATGCACCGTATCCGATCCGTTGCTAGCCCTATCTCTTATCCTATGAAGTAAATATATCTTTATAGTCATACCTTTTCGTTATTCTTAGTATGGACATCGCTCAACCATAATTTATTTGAATTTTTTAAAAAAAATCTTATAGCCAATTCTTTAAAAATGTTAAATCTTTCTAATTACCTAATAATCCTTCTAATACTCATATTTAATAAAGTGCTCATGATTATGATTGTTGATGAAATTATAATTCATGATATTACGAGTGATTAGGAAAATTATTAGGCATATTTTTAGGAAAATATAATAACACTCAATTATTTAACATGAAAAACCAAAGCGGGAAAAAGTGGTCCAAGGTTATTTTAAAAAAATTTAAAAATGAATAATAATTTAATACGCAATGCCGAATCGAGTCTAAAATACGTGGTGGAGACGGAGTCAGATTAACACGCACAGAGGCTCTGTTTTCGGTTAGGAAAAATAGAACTGAAAGACCTATTATTATTCCGTAATATAAAAACCTCCTCGGATCTCGACTCCGCCATCTCGAATCGCCCTTCGTCCCCGAGAGTCGCGGATCGTCGTTCGCTGTTTCGCCCTTTCCCTGTCCCTGTCCGAGTGTCTTTGGCAACTCTGGCAAGCCATTGATGGCTTCCACCGGGTGCTCGGCGTCCCCGGGGACGATAGGTAGCACAATTAATGAGCCACTATACTACGCGCATGGAGCTATCAACAAGAGACTCAGGATCACCACTCCTCAAGATCTGCAGGTAAATCGATCATTTAATTAGCTTCAAGTCTTAGTTTTGGGAAATGCAATGCTGTATCTTTTTTTCCTTCAATAGAGAGCCCTTAATGTTAGATGTTATAGGTTATGTTCCATAATGTGCTTACGCGACCGGACATGTTGGGTCTTCGTCTCACAAAGACCAACTCTCTCATCGATTCTGTTCATGCTATACTTTATGAAGCAATTCCCAGCGTTGCGCCGCCAGCCGCCAGAGAAGTTAGCTGTGAAGTTGATAGGAGCAGAGAATCCAACTCCTCAAGCAAGTTGAAAGCTACAAACTTTTTTGCATCGCTTTTGAAGATTGGGGATTGGAAGGTAACGACTAATTTTAATCTATGGCAAATATGGTCTCTGCTGTACAAGATACTATTGAACTGTTTCTACAATATTTGTGCTATGTAGAAAAGGTAGTTTTGGCGCATGCTCAATTGCTCATATCCATGATTTACTCATTCTCTTTTTTTGTATCCAAACTCATACATTTCACGAGTTTGCTGATCAATGAGAAATCTATAGGTGTGTTATTGATCATTATTTTTTGTGGTCTGTCATTAAGCACATAGTTTATTATAGCTAGATGCATAATGCCGCTGGATACTCTTGTATAATCTATACCTTTTATAATTATTTTCCTTCATCAATTTGGCACAGTTTATGAAAACACTTACTGAGTTTTGTTCAAAAACAGTTCATACCAAGATTTAATGATTTGATGGCAAAGTGTTATTTTGCAAAACACAAACTTGTCTGGGAAATCCTCCAAGATGGCCTCAAGAGCAAGATGGAATTACCTTGGTCTCATATTACTGCCATAAAAGCAACCTTCTCTGGAAGTGGTGGAACTTTGGATATAGCGGTAGGATTTTGGCCTTATCAGTGGATGTTTTTTATATTGCAAAAATCATTCAGTCTTTTTAACAATTTCTACATTGTTACTTAGTTGGCAAAACCACCTCTTTTTTTCCGAGAGTATAATCCACAACCAAAAAAGCATACTTCTTGGAAGGAATGTGCAGATTTCACCAATGGTCAAGCAAGTACAAATAGGTATGCAGCATACTCAGACCTCGTTATAGCTGATTCATTGAAATGGTTCTTGTTTTTGTTTGGTTTAAATGATTTTTTATGGTTTAATAGTGTCTCACTAGGTTCTTTGCTGGTTGGATCAGTTATTAAGTAATGATGGGAACTTGTCAAATCCGATTTTAAGTGTAAAATCTGAACCAATTTTCACTTCCTAGTCTGAATTGTCAGTCCCATCTGATTTTGATTTTAGCTGGGATTTGTATTTTGGTTAATTGATTATGTGAAAAAACATAATCACGTTCAGGTTTCAGCAGCAAGTAGTCCTTGTTAGGAATCATTCATTTTTTGGTTTACAAACATTGGTTAACTAGTCATCCAAATTTGTTTCATATCATTAGTATCATCATATGTTTGTTCCCATTTATAACAATGTTTAGTACATATTCTTATGTATGTGAAACCTCTCAAGTCTCTGTCATCTTTAGTGTATATAGCCCCCAAACTGGTTTGATGGGCATTAGCTCATCAAAATGGTCAAACTTATGATGCATATGGAGTATAGTGAAGCTGTGCGCAAATATGCCAACCACAGGGCACAGGTGACTCCCTCCCTTAACATGCACTGCCTCACACCTTTAATCTATCATATCACTACAAAATGAACACATCAAATTCTCAAAACAAGGAAAAAAATGAGAGTAGGGGAATGCTAGATGATGAGATAGGAAAATTTTGTTGGTTCCTAGTTGACCTCTCTGGTCTTAAGCTTTGATGAGAAGTTCTAATAAGACTGATGCAAGCACAGCTGATTCACCCATAGGTGATGGGAATTTCAACTTAGTCCACATTTTATCGAAGGTGATTGGAACTTGATGACCCTTTTATGTGTTGTTGTTGTTGCTGCTGCCGCTTAAACTATCATAAAATCCATGATGCAGGTGGCATCATCTTGAATGTTCAAATGGTTTAGAATTGAAAAAGAATTTGGGGAAGCTCATTAGTTGTGATCCACGTCTGAAGGCACTAAGTCAGCAACAAGATTTCCCATACTCCAATCCTCTGTATCCTCGTTTTGCGAATCAAGGAATTTCTAAAAGTCATGGTCTTCATGGAGCTACAGACACAGAGCTTGCTTCTCCAGCTTCAACAATAACTAATAAGAGTGATGCGTGTTCAGATGAAAATCCAAATTCTCAGAAACTAGATGCACCTTCAACATGCTCAGGTAAATTCACAATTGGTTTGAAACTGACACTGGTTTCCAATTCCATATTTAACTTTTTTTGGTGTCAAACAGGCACCATCAACAAGCGTTGGTTTCCAATTTTTCCATACCTTTAATCCCATATCGAGGATTTAATTTTTTTAGTCCAAATCAAGTTCTATTTAAATGACATGTTAGTTCATTCAATCTACATTTTTAAATATTAATCTATGTTTAATCTATATGTTAATGTTAAATTATTTTTTAAAATGGCTGTTGTTTAATTAGTCTCACATTACTTGATTTCTTTTTAAACTCTATGATACGGGCGCCTTTGATACATGCGTTGGTATTCATATTGTGACGCCAATAATAGCATTGGTATCATTAATTTATTCGGTCCTTAATTTCTACACTCATTTAGATGCTTTTGAAAGCGTCTACATTTAGATTCAAGCTTCCTTCCAGTGGCAGTTTTTCAACTTGATGTGGCGTCGATTTTTAATTAAAATTTTGTAGTGATTGTTGGATTAGCTATATGGCATTCTCGAAAACTAGAAGCTTTCTTGATGTATTTATAGATTATACGGAAAAAAGTTTAACTAATTATCAATTTATAAATATATGCTTGTCAGTTGTAACAATTGCAAATTTAATTCATCTTCTGCAACAATTTTACATCAGGGTGAATACTGTAACAATTGCAATTTTAATTCATCTTCTGCTTAAATTAGAAAACTGTTATATGCTTCAGCATTATGTGACTTTCATTTAATTGTTGCCTGCTTCATGTGATCATGAATCAGGAATAGATGCTTTGGCGACTGAAGTAACAAGGCTGGATTTCTTTGGTGTACATAATTTGCCTTCAAGATTTCCAGGATCTATGTCCCAGTCTGATATGGCATTTAGCCATGTACCCATTTCTAAACAAACGATGATGACTCCTACGGTTCCGTCCTTGCAGTTTACTAGTTATGGTGAAGCCCATATGACTAGTACAATGGACCACTGTTTGATTGATTCCCATCCTAATTCTGGTGTAATGGATGAATTGGAAAATTGTTTTCTTCCGGATGACGCAGAAACAACACTTGCATTGGAGGACATTATGATGACGCAAGATAAAAGAGGTGTGCTTTTGGAAAATTTTGATCTTTGACAAAAGTAACAAAATTGGCTAACTTGGAGCAAGTTTGGTTGGTTATATTGCAAACTATTTGCAACAGGTGGACCGGAAAATTGGTCTTTTTCTTTGTAAATAATGGCTGGTTTGTGGTCACCTGTAGCTCTTTGCACTGTAACCAAACAGCTTCTTAATGCTTTTCATATTAAAGGCAATCAGCCAGCTTAGTTATCTTTGTCAGTGCCAGTGTTGGCATATGAAGTTCCAAACGTGTTCATAATCTTGTGCCTCATTCTCATCTCGTTGGGCTTCATGTTAGTAGAAATGAAATGTACAGGTGGTGTTTCAGTAGTAGTTGGAGTAAAATGAAAATACTTAGATGGTAAATTCGATTATAGATTACCATGCTTGATTCTTTCAAGTGTCATTCTATCTTGTTTTCTGATGGACAATTTAATTTGGAGGAATTGTGTGATTGTTTTGTAGAGTTGATCTTATGCTAACAAGTAGTGCTATTGGCTTCGTGATTTGAATGGACATTCAACTTGATCAATTTTTTAATTAACATGAAAAAAAAAGCTAGTATAAAATTAGGATAAAAAGAAGGGCAATCATTTTCCGGAACAAAGATTCTTTCTAGTACATATTTTCATATAATTTTTGCAGAATCCCAGAATATAAAATTGGGTCTCAAATTTTCTCAACAAAAAATCTTATGCCGTTTATACTTCAGTATTTTGATATATTAAACAAATACAAAATTATTAAATAGTTTAAATTAAACATTAACAGATACTTATTATTGTATATGAAAAATATTAAATTAGATATATCCATGTTTTAGATATTTTATTTGTAAATAATAAATAAATTTGTATTAACTACTTTATTTTAGAAATACCATAAAAAGTGGAAAGATTTTTCTAATAATAAAATCATAGTAGACCAAAAGATACATAACTATTTTATATTATTATTTAAAATATGTTACACTATTTAATAAATATAATTTATAATAGTTAAACAGATGAAAGTATGTAATATAATAAAATAATTTAACATTTAAAAGAACTATATTAATTGAAAACAAATTACCTATTATAAAATACTATGATATTTAAACTGTTTTCAAGTATATACCTACTATTATTAATAATTGTTGGTTAAAAAACATAAAAGTAATTTGAATATTTTTCTAGTTGGATGAAAAGAAATCATAAGGAATTGAAATGGATAAGAAATAAAAATAGATAAGAAATTGTCACGCCCTAAAATTTAGTCACGTGACCGGCCAGAGTGTAGTCAAGCACCCCGAAGCCTAATCAATAGCATAACTTGAAAATAAGGTGTTTATAACATAACTAGGAAATAATCAATAGCAACTCAGTGATAAAGACACAATCCACATACCAGATATCTCATAAAAATGATTCAACAAAAAATTTAAACAACTTCAGGACACTCTAAAGACTATAATGTCTTAGTTCTCAAACATGACTCGACTCAACTAGACTCGACTATGCCAATCAGCTCACGAGATCGCTACCGGAGTCTGTCCTTATCAGGTGCGCCATACCTCAGGGTCACGCTCTGCAAGACAAACATGAGAGTAAAAGTGAGTATAAAACTCAGTGAATGGTCTCCCAATCCTTAGGAAATGGAATTCAATAATGACAGTTCATACAATATATCAAGTTATATATGTAAGGAATGCAATCTCATTCGACTCTACGGGAAACACTTTCTAAGTTCTGAATCTCAATTAGTTACTTTTCTCAGTTTCACTGATCTAGGAAGGCCCTCTAGACTCAATGTCCAACTGCCTCTCCCCCTTAGGTACACTGGTCTAGTAAGACCCTCTAGAACCAGTACCCATTGTATCTCTACTCGGGTCATTGGTCTAGGAAGGCCCTCTAGCACCAGTACCTACTGTATCTCTACTTGGGTCACTGGTCTAGGAAGACCCTCTAGCACCAGTACCCACTCGGTCAGGAAGGCCCTCCGACCCATGCTCGCTCGTATGTTGTGCATACCACTCGGCCTGCATGCGGCCCATAGCCATCCCGTGCGCGATGAGCACCATTTGGCCCATCGGCCCAATATCATCTCGTGCGCGATGTGCACCTCTCGGCCCCATGAATGTCAACATGTAGAGGTTTAATTTTTTTCTAATGATATCAGGATACATTTCTAGTATTTACAGCAAGCTGGGAAAATGTCGTACGGGGCTCGCAATTCGGCCCGTTGAACATACACACCGACAATTTCAACATGTTGTAACTCTCTGTTTACTCCCCGTATATTACTGTTTAGGTCATCAAAATAGTTTCTAAATTTCTAAACCCTAGCTTACAGGAAGATTGATATGTTACATCGATATTTTACACAGTAAACTCGCATCTCAACAACAAAATCAATCTCAGCATGTGTTCAATCCAGTTTTCAGCAAAACAGGATATATTTCAGCACATAGCTTCGAAATTGTAATTTTAGTGAGAATATAAACTTGCAATCCACAATCTCTAGCAATTACAATAACAACCAAGTAATCTTAAACATATGTTCTAAGCATGCTTTGGTTTCCACTCAAACAAGAATTCAAGTAAGGAATCATTCCACTCATTTATAACAAAACAATTGCATGAGCACGAAAATTAAGGCAAATGTCACCCATTTATCCGTTGTAGTGTTCGGCCACACCAAGAATACAATATATATATATAAATAAAGCAAAAGCAAGTTGAATCAGTGCGGCCAAGAGTGAAACCAAGTTCCTATTCTCTCATTCACCTGACCTACCCCAATGTCCACATGCTAAAGAACCCATTACATCAGGTATCAACTCCTTAATCAACTAACCTTTCCCTCTATTCCATGTGGCTGCAAAAGAGAAGGAAGGTGCAGCCGCTTGAAACAAGGAGATGTGCTCCACTCCTTTAATAGGTACTCCATCAAATTGGATATCAAGCATGATTAATCTTTCTTCCAACATACCTCACGCACACACAAGCCACATGTAATTGCAAATAAAAATATAAAAGTTTAAGAGTTTCTCCATGGCAGTAGGTGTTCACGAAGAGACTCAAATTTTTCTTTTAGGGATTTTATATGTATCAAACCTCAATTTCCAAGAGAGAAATCGGCGTCAAAACACAGGGCAAATCCAATTAAAGAGAGAACCAAAACTTGGAAGAAAACTTGGATCCCTTCCATTGTGAGAGCCAGCCAAGGAAGAGGAGGAACCCTAAATTCTATGAGGAGAAAACCACTCACCGGAAAGAAATCGGAGAAGACAAGGAGCAGGAAAGGCCTATTGATGCTCGACGCCGACGATTCGCGAGTTTCCGGCCGGATCAGATACCCCGCTCAAACCCTTGGTCGCTGCCCCTTCTCTCCCAAGCGCCTCGGGTTGCGTGCGGTTACAGTGCCATACGCCCCCAGGTGACAGGGATTTTATTCTTTTTTTTTCAATAACTTGGGCTGAAATTACTAATCTGCCCCTAACTTAAGCGGTTTATTAAATTTTCTTTATCTCATCCAAACTAAGTCCGAATTCAGATCCGATTGAACCGATGGATTCTCCTCAAAGTCCTCTTTAACTATGTGATACATAAAATATTTTACCACTTATATTTTAATTAATAAAATTTTTAGAGTAATCGGGTCTCACCTTAAGCTAAGCATCAATGCTCAAACCTGCGCGCGCCATCTCGCGTCACACGCAGCCCGCTGAAATAAGTATACACAAAATAATTTAGTGGGTATTACAGAAATAGAATAGATAAAAAATAATATTATTTTATTTGGTTGACACAAGGAATAGACAATGAATTGATAGAAAAATGATTAAAATATATTTTTAAAAATATAATAAATTATATTATAATTTATTGCAATTAATAACAATATGATAAAATATAGATTAATGTAAAACAATATATTAATTTAAATTAATAAAAGTTATTATTCATTATATTTTTATAAAAATTAATTGAATCTAAAAAACAATTATTGAAATAATATTTAATAATAAAATAATAATATCTATTTAAGATATGTAATTATTAAAATTAATTTAATAATTTAATTTTTACATTCTTATGTAATATTATAAATATTGAAGGATAATATTGAAAAACATCGTAAGGATAATACTATTCCTTAGGTTGAGGTAAGGACTAAGGAATATTATTTTTCATTCATGAGAAATAATATTCTTTATTTATTCTTTATGACCCACCTATTTTTTATCAATAAGTTGTAGCCGAACAAGAGAATAAGTTGGGTATAAGAAATAATATTTCATTTCTCATCTATTATATCCAATCAAACACCACCTCAAGGTCACTCCCTATCAGGACGAATATTGCCTAAAACAACGTCGCGGCAAGATGATAGCTAGGACTCTAACGAGGACAATAATTTTAAAAAATAACATAAATTTGGACAACACAAAGATAATCAATTATTAAAACTTGAGTAATATCAAATAACAATTCAATGGAACGGTCTAAATACTCAAAAGAAGAATGCAAGTACATACCCAAAATGCAAATCTATCAAAGTTATCTTTTTCTGGAAGATATTAAGATTTTAAAATTAATCTATCAAAGTACATTTTAAATTTCAATTTCAATTGGGATTTCATCGTGAAATAAAAATTTAAAATTAAGTATAATATGCAAATATATATTAAGAAAAAGTGCAAATATATCAAATATATCTTTTTAGAAGATATTGTGAACCCACTTGTGCTCAAGTGATAGTAGCATCCGGGTATATTATCTAGATCTTGGATTTAATTCCTAATTGTAGTACTTTGTGCGTCTTCCACATCATTGTATGTTCTGTAATACGCTATGTGCGTATATTATCGTGTTTACATTTTATATTGGTTGTGTTATAAAACTACTTTTTAATTGATTTTTTTTTAAGAAGATTATAAATCTCAATTCCAATTGGGATTTCAGCGGGAATAAATAAGATTTTAAAATTAAGTATAATATGCAAATATATTTTAAGAAAAAAAAATCAGTTAGCAATTCAGAAAATTAACTCAAGATTGTCATATATAGTTAAATCTAAATGTTCTATATGCAGGTCACCAAATCAAACTAAAAAATTCAGTTTAATTTGATTTATTTTTTAAATTGAACAATTAGTTTGATGGCCCAAAAATAGGTTTAATTTAATTTCATATGTTTTTATAATTTTTTTTTATGGGGCAAAGAGTGAAACCACAAGGTGTTGGCCGCATAATTTTTCAGTTGTGTTTGTCAAGCATCACTTGGCTTAAGTGAGGCTCAAATTCTAGGGTTGTCTTTCAAGCTTAAGGAGATGCAGAAAACATATTTGATATTAAAGAGATGCAAAAAAAAGCATATTTGATCCGATAATACTATTATATGTTTGGATTTTTGACGTGTTTTTATGTTTGAAACATTCTTTTAGCAATATGGATAAGATCAATATAAATCAATTAGGGTCCCATTCATTTTGCAAACTATCTAGTACAATATAAGACTGGTCAGTATATATAGTGTATAATACAAGACAGTATCTCATGTTCGTTTCACACGTCACTAGACATCAAGTGTAGTGTTATCATATGTTTGCTTTGCAATATCACAACATAAGAAAAGATAATTTGTCGAAAATATCCATTTTTGCTATTTCTTCTTCATTTTATCACACAAAGCATATTAGATAAGATCATATATTTCTATTATAATAACAAAATATTGTTAAATAACCTAATTAATATATTATATTGCAATTATATCACAAATAGATTTATCAACCAGATCCAACATTAATAAATATAACAATATATATTATATCATAGAAAATAAGAAAAACCAAAATTTTAATATATAATTAGATTATTGAACCACATATATTGTGTTCAAACTCATTCAATTGAAAATTTTTAAATAAAAATGTTAATTTGGTCCCATTAACTCTTTTTTTTTCAAAAATTAGGATAATGATATGAATTTTGAACCTTATTCTTAGAAAGGTCATAACATTAACATCGTGCGGCTAGGAGGCTATGGCAGCGAGAAGACTATGACATTATGGCGAAGGGGCCACATGATTGTGGCTAGGGAAGCCGTAGGTACCATCGACGTCACGTGGATAGGAGACCGCACGATTACAGCCAAGGAAGTCACAGGTCAACAACATCGTAGCCTCCTCACTGTTGTGGCCTCTCTAGCCGTACAACGTAGACACCACAACCTCGATGGTCAAGCATCGACGTCCATGGCGTTGCATGCATGGTGAGATGTGAGGAAATCAAAGAGCATATAGATCATCTATCACCTTATGTCGCCACACACACCAACGAAAGTTGTTAAGAGAAGTGTTAGGTGAAAAAATTATGTATTGGAGAAATCAAGAGTATTGTTGTAATTTACACCATTGTGCCAAAGTAACAGAGCCTTCGAAAATAGTCTCGTTGTACTATATTGGGACATGACTTATGTCTTGTCCATAGTATTCATTCTGTTGTACTATATTGGGACATGACTTATGTCTTGTCCATAGTATTTTTTGCAAAAGAATACTGGACAACAACAATGTTGTACATTAAAACATGCGAAATGAGCGAACCCTTAATGTTAATCTCCTTATAATTGATAGTGATTGTTGGAACAAGAGTAGAATTCTTTATTTTGTTTGGTACTAACTTGACTATATAATTGTCCAAAATAATCTTTCATATCTCTTCAATAAGGATAAATGGATCTAGTTGCCGGATAATACAGTTCTTATTATTTTTATTTCAACTTATAATTTTATTAGTTGAAATAATAATACAGAAATGATCAATCTACCAAAGTGGTAGAGATTTGGAAAACCACGATTGGCCATCGTGTTCAAATATTCGCATGGAAGTTTTATCACAAAAAATTGTCTATTGCGGATAAGTTGGCCAATTTTGGTATGATTAGTTCCTCGAATTGTGCTTTGTGCGACAACCATCTAAGACCACTAAATATGTTTTGTGAATTGTGATGTAGCTTGGGCAATCTGAGAACTAATTTATGCACGATTTGTAAGGGTTTACTTGGTTTAGAGTATTTTGGGTTTTAACAAAGTGCTTTGTGACAATAATATCTCGGTGGCAATTCTTTGATTCGTAAATCACTTTGATTTATTTGGAATTCTTAGAATGCGGTTGTGTTCAAGCTTACAAGATCTTCTGTGTTTATCATTTTTTTTCTTCCAAAATTAATAGTAGCTGTTACGCCCTGCCTAAGATTATTCCCAAATGGAGGGTGTCACCTAGGAATCGCATAACGAAAAATCCAATAAGACACAACATAGACTTAAAAGTGCATTACAATTGAATATTGAAATAATATTTTACACATGAAATATAAGGAAACACGTATATACAACACTATGAGAATCGACGCCAAAGCATATCTCCTATATTCTATCTAACTAGACCTCCTCAGCTACTAACTCGCACCTACAAATCTAAGGCAAGAACAACAAAACTCAATGGAAAGCTGAGTAGGATTCTCAATATGTCAATAGATAAGATGACCAATCATTATGCCATGATGATTTGTACACAACTATATGAACATCCCAACCATTTTCCTATCCATGCTCATGCCAACTAATGTGATATCAACGTTACATCAACACTCGTGTATAAACCACTATCTACATGTATAATAAAGTATGCATCTCATAACCATTATCACATGCTCATGTCAACTAATACAAAGTCAAATCATGCATGCCCTATTGACTAATGTGCACATGCATGATTATCACCAAATCAAGAGCGTAGTGCACAGTTCGGTTTCCCCCGCACTCCCGTTCCTCGACAGTGGCACCTTAAGCCCGCTCAAGCAAGAGGTGCGACTACCCTGAAGGATCACTACTACAAACTTGGTCTTCAGCAACGGCTATCAGCAACGGCCGCTCAAGCCGTTGCTATTTGCAACGGCGTTCTTACGGCCGCTCGAGCCGTTGCGGATTATTTTAATTATCAGCAACGGCTTTCTGACGGAAAGGTGAGCCGTTGCTAATTATTTAATCTTCAGCAACGGCTTACTAACGGATAAGTGAGCCGTTGCTGATGATAACTTATCAGCAACGGCGTTCTAACGGGCGAGTGAGCCGTTGCTGATAAGTTTATATAGGGCACGCTCTCGCGCCCGACCCTTCTTCCTCCCGCTTCTGCCGCCGCTGCTCCTGCCGACTCCTCTCGCCGCCGCTGCCGCTGCTGCCGACGCCGACGCCTCTCGCCGACGCCTCTCGCCGCCGCGCCGCTGCCGGTATGTTGATCGGCCGGCCTATACAATTTCGGCCGGAGATGCTAAAATCCGACCAAAACCCTATTTCTAGGGTTTCGGCCGGCGGCGGTCGGCCTATGGCCGCCGCCGAACCTTCTACAGTGGCCGGACAGTGTGTCCGACCACTGTACGTCGGCGCCGGAGGGTGGACTCCGGCGCCGGAATATATATATATATATATATATATATATATATATATATATATTTATTGTTTTGAAATTGTTAATTAATTATTTTATAAATGTTAATTAAATGTTTAGATTAATTGTTTAATTTATTAGATTAATTATTAGGGTTTAGATTAATTTCGGACGCGCGCCGGAATCGTCCACTTCGGACGCGCGCCGGAATCGTCCAATTCAGACTCGCGCCGGAATCGTCCACTTCGGACGCGCGCCGGAATCGTCCAATTCGGACTCGCGCCGGAATCGTCCACTTCGGACGCGCGCCAGAATCGTCCAATTCGGACTCGCGCCGGAATCGTCCACTTCGGACTCACGCCGGAATCGTCCACTTCAGACTCGTGCCGGAATCGTCCACTTCGGACGCGCGCCGAAATCGTCCAATATGGACTCGAACTGTCTCGAAACATTTAGAAAATAATCATCCATCCGACGAGTTGATATGTTTCACGTACGCATCGATGAATCGGATATGATTTAGCAAAACCTTAGATCCGTTCGGGGATTGTATGTTCGTGTAAAAGAAGTAGATGATCTTTTATACGACGTACAATTCTTGAATTGTCCCTGATTGGACAATTTGGGAATATAGTTATTTGTACTGCACTTACGTTTTTATTTTAACTGTTAACTAATTATTCTAAAATTCGACAATATCTCCCTTGTTCTCCGATACGCGCCCAGATGATATGCGTATTCGGAGAACTGTAGGGAGATGCTGTCGAAATTTAGAATAATTAGTTAACAGTTAAAATAAAAACGTAAGTGCAGTACGAATAACATAAATCCCGAATGGAATAGGACAATCTCACCTAAAGACATTAACCAAAGAAATTGTCATTGATTGACAGAATCATGTCGGCTGATCGAAGTTGGATGTACCGACGTTTTGATCGTGGAGCTTTAACGAATGAGTTTCGATTAGGCGTAACGTACTTCCTAAATTTCGCCTATTCGAATCGGAATTTCGTTAGCATGGGTGATCAAATCCGATGTCCGTGCCGCATTTGTTCGAATGGACGATTTTTGGATCGGGAGACTGTCACTCTGCATCTATATACCAAAGGATTTACACCAAGATATTTTCTATGGACTTATCACGGGGAGTCACGCGAAGTCGGGACGTCGAGCAATCCTGTCGTTCAGACATATGGTGAATCTTCCTCTGCTGGTGCTTCTTCATCCAGTCAATGTAATCCCTATAGAACTATGATACTTGATAGTCTTGGGAGTCAATTCCACCTGAATGATAATGTTGATCGGCCAGTTCTTCAGACATCAGTCCCACCAGATACTACAGCGGTTGATATCACAGAAGTAGGGGCTGCGGTAGAGATTGAATTACCGAATAAAGAAGCTGCAGAATTTTACTTTGAATCGACAGTACAGACAAGATTTGATCGTCTTCCACGTAACGACAACGGGGGTGTTCGACACTCAGATGGATGTTTAAATATATTTTGTCACTCTGGTCGTGCTTTTGGTTCTCATCCATCTCGACACTTAAGCGATGAAGAGTATCATTTGGCACACTTGTATGTATTACTCAATTGCCCAGAGATTGAACAATTCATTGAAATATTTGACATTGAGATGGTGCAAAAATACTCTATTCACAACGATCAAGAATTGGAGACATTACGGAATCGTGATTTCCCTTCTTGGATTCAGACTTACAGCAAAGATCACAGAGCTGAAATAGATGAAAAAATATTTGAGTTTGTTAGTGGACCGTCGCGACTTGTGTCGTGCTATAGCGGATATTTTGTTAACGGGTATAAATTTCACACGGTTGAATATTCATCTACAAAAAAGATCCTCCTGGTTTCTATCAAGAAGATGATCTTCCTGCTGTGGATCGTATTATTCCAATACTCGAGGATGCAGACACAACGTCAATTCAATTAGAAGTTGAATATGCTGATGATGACGATCATGAAATTGAGGAAGCTGGAGATGAAGAAGATGACGAAGAGGAAGAAGAGGAAGAAGAAGAAGAATTCGAAGACTATTATTCAGATGATGAGGAATAATTGTAAAGTATATATATTTTATTAAATATATCTCTACTATTTATACAATAATCTGATTATATGTCTGTTCGACAGATATGTCTGGTCGTGGTTATCGACGCAGGAGAGCTTCGGAGTCTCTGATCGGTGAGACTCCAGCACTTACTCATGCTGCTGATCCTCCTGTTGCTGATCCTCATGAGGATGATACTGCCGAGGCTAGTACATCCAGACGCAGGCGGCCACGCGGGCCGAACAGGTGGCAGCCTCCACCAGCCACAGAGTCACGTAGATTGATCAGCGTGATTGGGGAGCGGTAATATATCATGAATTATGAATCATTACAAATTCATTATATCATAATATAATATTAAAATTTATTTTTGTTGTGCAGGTTCGAGCAAGAAGAAGTGCCGAGGAGCATTTCTTCTACTATTCGACGATACATGCACGGGGCATGGCCTACGTGGTCTCACGTGCCTAGCGAGCACGTCGACATGTTATGGCGCGAGTTTGAGGCACGTATTTTTTTTTTTTTACATGCATGATGATATATTAAGAATTGGTACTGATATTATTATTTTGCAGGCTCGCTATACATGGGCCGAGGACCAGAGGTCCTTCATTTACGCTGCCTGGGAGTCTATTTCCCGGGCAAGGTACAACGGGCAGCTGGGGCAGGCTCGGTCCCGAGCGATGGCCCGAGCTGGGACCACTAACATCGCGGAGACTCGGGGATACGGCCCCAGTTGGATTACTCTGGATATATGGGACCAGCTCGTGGGGATATGGTCGACGGATCGATGGCAGGAGGTTTCTCAGAATGCGGCTAGAAATCGCATGTCGGGGGGAGCAGCGCGTCACACCGGCGGCTCTGTTGCATTTGCAGTGCACGCAAATCGTATGGTAAGTATATCGTTTAATTATATATTTTATTTGTTATTATGTGTACTAATTAATGTATTTGTTTTGTAAATGTAGACGACGGTGTCGGATGACGGGACTGTCCAGCGACCCTCCCCGATGGCGGTGTTTGAGCGGACTCACCGTCGAGCACATGGGACGGGGGAGTACATCGACAACCGCGCTGCATACATTGTGGTAATTATATATTTGTTTAAATTATTCATTATATATTTATAATTTAAGTTTTATGATAAATATTAAACAAAAAATCAAACTCGAGTAGGAGACGTACAGCCGGAGGGTGGTGCAGCGCGGGGGTACCCCCGAGGACTTTGACGCAGCATCGTGGGTCGAGGCCGCAGGTGGCTGGGACCATGGCCGCGTATATGGCTTCGCAGATAGTGGTCATGCGCGAGCCGTACTAGGGCCACTTGGGGCACCGACCCCTCCGGTCGCTGGTGAGCGGCCGTCCACCTCTAGATCCAGTTATGATCATAGTAATAGGATAAGGACACTAGAGGAGACGGTCGCGCGTCAGACTGAGATGATGGAGCGTCAGAGTCAGACGATGGCGCGTCAGAGTCAGACGATGGCGAATATAGAAGCTATGCTACGCAACTTGTCGGGTCATCCCGAAGCAGGCATCTCTTCGGCATCATCTAATCCATCATCCTCGAGTCAGTCCACGCCGGTGTACACTCAAGCACTCCAGACCCCGCCATATGATCCAGGCCATCCTCCATCGTCATCGTGAGATTTTGTTTATATTGATTTTGTTACTCAGATATTGAACTTGTTTAATTTATATTGACTATGTTATTGAGATGTTGATACTTCAATTTTACATTTGAATTGTGTTTATACTATCGTGGATAATTATGAATATAAATATAATTGTTTTGATGTATATCTTGGTGTGTTTGTGATGTGTGAATGAATGTGTATGAGATGTTTGTGATGTGTGAATGAATGTGTGTATGAGGGTATGGGTGTGTGAGTTATGTATCAGATAAATGTATCAATGTATCAATGGAAATTTGAAATTTTCAAATTTTCTGGTTGCAGGTATAGGTCATCAGCAACGGCTTTCCCACGGGCGTCCGTGGGAAAGCCGTTGCTAAAAATGTATCGAAAGCCGTTGCTGATGACCTACAGCAACGGCTTAGCGACGGAGTTTTACTAACGGTGTTGCTACGGACTCAGCGGCCGTTGCTATTAATGGTATCAGCAACGGCTCCGGGTCTGTGGCAAAACCGTTGCTGATAATATTTTTAGCGACGGCCCAGCGGCCGTTGCTGATAATGTTTTGAGCGACGGCCCGAGCGGCCGTTGCTGATCCGTTGCTAAGTCATCAGCAACGCGACTTTCTGTCACGGTGCTATTGCAACGGCTCAGCCGTTGCTGATTCTCTTCAGCAACGGCTCAGCAACGGCATCAGCCGTTGCTGATGACCATTTTTCTAGTAGTGGATAGCCGTTAGCATCTCATACATCGACGCCGCACACTCGCACCCTGCGTGAAAATTTGTGATCATTAGTGTCACCACCCATGCACCTCGGGCCAACAATATAAAATGTGAAACATGTTAAGGCACACTAGAGGGGGGAGGGGGATGAATAGTATGAGTCTAAGGTGATTGAATTCAATTCTAGTTTGATCACAACTAATTCAAATTCCACTCTAAGTTTCTAAGTTATGATGAATGTTTGATATGATTCACAACTACTTGCATTAACTTTTCTCTTCCTACAAATGAGGGTCAACCAAAGGCTTACCTCTCTACAATGAGAGTATCTCTACCTCAAACCTAAGGAACTTCAAAAGTTACACACAAGTCAAACTCAAGGTGTGTCACCCACACCTTGTTACAAAATGATTTTGAGTTGAAATGAAAAACAACAAAACAACAAATAGAAAATGCAAGGAGAAAAGCTTAAGTAAATCATATATAAACACTTAGTGAAGCTTCTCCTTGATGTCTCCTAGAACTCCAAGTCTTACTATGATGTCCACACCAAGTTTGAGGGCTTGAGAGTGAAGGAAGATAATGAGAGATGAAAACTTGGATTTGCACTTTGAAATTACTCTTTAGCTCAAGAGAATGTTTGATAGCTCAATAGAATAGTAGAGAACCTAAGGAAGAGAGTTTTTGGTGTATTTATAGAGTTGATATTAGGGTATGGAAGAAAAAAGTCGTTCAAGGGTTTGAAAAAGAGCCGTCGAAAGCATTTTGAGAATTTTGAGAATTCAGTAACCATACCATGCAATAGTAGCAATAACTATATAATTCACAATATGTCATGTTCAAGAAAATTGCAACAAGAGTACAACACAATTTAAGAAACAACACAAGCAAAAGAAGCAAAAGAAGCAAAAGGGTATTTTTGTCATTTTACTCATCAATAATTCATCGGCCATAAAAAAATCGATTCACAAATCCCAACCACCTCTTTTAAGACCATATTCTAACTTAATTCAATATAATTCCATACATTCATAATTATAACCACTCTGATCCTTAAGTAACTTCAACACCGACAAGGTCGACTATTTAATTAATTATTGTCATCAACAAATAATTCAATACTTAAATATAAATCAAATCGATTAGGCCCTTTAATATATTAATCATACATTAATGCAATATTTAAAAACTCAACCTCTATATATTATCATCATCTCTAATCATTGTATGCTAAATTTATTTACAAACCTATGCAATATACTCCTTATAACTAATCATATAATCTATGTAGTCATACAATGTAAATTAATGTCATGACTCAAATTCATCAACCATATATAGATCAATATACATCAACCATATTTACAAGACTAGTCAAAATTAATTAATCATCTCCTCTAATACTGAAAAATACAAAAGTCTTGTAAAACGATCTCTAATTTAAAATATGATATTGTCATCGCCTCCGGAACATGAAAATCTATAATTTTGGTATTCATCCCAACTTCATCCGACGATTCTAGATCATCCAAATAATTTATTTTCTAAAAATACAAATTAACTTAATTAATAGCGTCAATATAATTATTAAATATTAAATAAAACCCTAATATTTATGTAACTTCTTCCTCCCCTTCTCCCGTCACCGCCTCGCCTTCCACCCCAGACTCGCGCCGAGCAGCTCTCCCGACCGTCGGCGATTGGCCCAACGACATCTCAGCCCTGCATCGCGACAGTCACTACTGCTGGAGGCTATGGTTTCTCCAGTAGCCTCCGGGGCTATGGAGGCTGTCGCGGCAGCAGCAACTGCTTGGGGCACTGGCGACTGACCTGGCGGCCCCGTCATCTACGTCCTCAACCTCTAGCACCGGTGGGGCGCCAATCGGTGCCACTGGAGGACATGACTGCGGCTACAGCGTGCTGTTGCATGCAGCCGCAGCGGCTTGGCCGCCACGTGCCCTTGCGGCCTCGTGCTCTGAGCATGACACAACCTGCAATCACCCTCCTCCATGTAGTCCGTCTTGTTCCTCTCCCTTGACGACCAACAAGATCACACTCCGATTTCCAAAAGTCGATACAATGACGAGTAGAAAACGACGAAAAGAAAGGAGAAATGGACAAGAATCCTACCTCGAAGGCGAATCTTCGCTCTGATCACCACTCCAACCTCCCCACCCATGACGGCAGTCACCTCCTAATGAATTTGGGTTAAGGCTACTAATTATCTGGGTGTGAAAAATTTCACGAAAAAGTCCTCCAATAACCAAAATTTACTAATAGGCCCTTTAACCCATTATAAATTCTGAAAAAAAAAATCATAAAAAAATCCAAAAATATAAAATCATTATTTTGATATTTCATGTCTAACAGTGGCTTTAATTGCTACTTGTGCAGATAATAGGGTCCCTATAATTCAAATAATTATGGACAATTATGGAGCCCCTCTCTTGATGGTTGGATTAAGTATAATACTTATGGTGTTTAATTTTGATGATACTTATGCTTTGTTACATGCATGCTTATATGCTAACAGTACTTTAAGATGCATGATTCCGTTATGAATACGATTAATGAAGCTCTTGCTATTAGAATGGCTCTTACTCAGGCTACGAATACTACGTATATATAATAGAATTATAATTGAATCTGACTCTAAATTAATAATTGATATGCATAACAAACGAAGCAATAATTTTGGGTACATTAGAAACACTCTAAGCGATACTATTTTTTTTTTACCAAAAGAAAAAAAAGGTTCAATTACACAGGGTCCGAGAGGTCCTAAAAAAGAATTACATCAAGATCGGGAGGCCTGATAGAAGTCCAGACATTGGACTCTTTCAGACTTCGAGCATTGTTAGTAGTTCAATGAGTTGCTTTATTACATTCACGGGACAAAAAAGAAAATTACAAAAGGAAAAAATTTGAGCTATCTTCAAGATGTGCTTCACTGTAGCTTTGATTCTTGGGGGAATAGGCTGGGAACCCAAAACACATTGGAGCACAGTCATTGAGTCAGTTTCAATGGTGATGTGGGAGACCTGTTGCTGCCAAGCAAGTTGAACAGAAAATAAAATAGCCAAAGCCTCAACAAGAGCAAGAGACCCAATATTCTCTAAATATTTATTGGCTGCAAAGATACAAGAGCCAGAATTAGTTCTAGGCACCAAGCCAATACTAGCACAACCATTAATCCAGGAACCATCACAATTAATTTTTATGCAATTGTTTGCTGGGGGAATCCAGTAAGAATTCTGAATCCTTCTATTAGGTAAAGTATTTTGACCCTCAGGAACCTAGATTGAAGCCAACCGGGAAGCCAAAGCTAGAATTCTGAGCATGAGACTGAGGGGAAGGCTGCCTAACAGAGTGCACCTTCTCATTCCTAGTATGCCAAGTAAACCACAAGGAAACAACAACCAATACCCTAGCAGGCAGAGTATCTGTTCTATTATATGGCAACCTAAGCCAACCTCCCTCAATCCAATTATGTCTAGATGAAAGGTCAAGACCAGTCTTGGTTTGAAGGAGAGACCAAAGGGCAGAAGAAAAAGGGCAAATGAAAAAAACATGCTCAATTATCTCTTCAGCGGTTTGGTTAGAGCAGAGAGGACATGGAGAAGAAGTATTAATGCCAATATGTCTCAAGTAACTTCTGATAGGTAATATGCCATGGAGTAATTTCCAAAGGAAAACAAGAATTTTAGAGGGAAGCTTAATTAGTTGCCATAAATTGCCCCAGAGGATGTTGGTACTATTTTCCTCATAGTTACGGCTTCTAAGTAAAGAGTAAGCAGAACTCGTGGTAACAGACTAATTGATATTGCAAGTTCAATTGAGGAAGTAAAGTTTCCTTTATTAGGAGGCTAAAACAAAACACAAAATACATCCATTTGAGAGGATCAATGGCCGGCAAACTTCATTGCAAATGTAAACAAGAAATCTTTGTTACTAATTAGTATTTCCTTATTTAGTAATAACAGTAGCAAATAGTAAATAATATGTTTTATTATCAAAAGTTCATTTGTGATTCTTAAAATTTGTCTGAAAAGAAGTAATTAATAGAAAAACTCGAATCATAATATTTAATATCTAGCATATCACTTCGACTTTTTTTGTAGAGCATCAATAGAACACAAGCAATGGTGTTGGAGGCTATCTCTTGTGACTCAAGTTCGAGGATATTGAGAAGGGAGTTTGACATTTTTGAAATATATATTTAAAAAATATATACATAAGAAAGATTAGAGATGAAGAGAGATTAGAGCAATAAGAGAGTAATTAAAGCCCAATGACTTCTTTTGGTGGGTCAACTAAATACATTTTTGTCATTTCTTGGGAAATTTATAAGAAAAGTTAATTCATAGAAAATGCAACTTATATAAACTTAATTTTCGTATAAATCAATTATAATTAAAATACTATATTATTAATTTTAAGTACTAATATTATGTTGAACTTGAAACGAGAGATGCATTAATTCATTAAATGAAATAGCTTATATAAGCTTTACAAGATAGTTTTGATAACTCCTAAAAACTTGGTAATTAACTGATAATTACTCACTATTCTAACAAGATAAATATCTAATAATTAAAGGATAACTACAAGGCTTAGTCAACCAAGCCTTGCCCATCTACGTGAAGTGGTGTTGCATTATCTTCAACATTCCCCCTCAACACTAGCTTCAGCATCTCAAGCTTTCGATCATCATCATCCGTCTGATGTCGCACACGTGTCTCTTTCCTCGCGTACATCGCTTTCATCTCTTTTGTCTTTCTCTTTTTCGTCCCCTGTGCTCTTCATGAAGACCCGACAATACTTCTTTCATCCTATGTGCTCTCCACGAGGATCCGGCGAGACTTGACCTCTATGCTCTCCACGAGGACCCGACGAGATTGTCTCTTGTGCTCTCCACGGGGACCCAACGAGACTGTCCCCTGTGCTCTTCACGGGGACAGAGCGATATTGTCCTTTTTATCTCCCTCTCTCTTCCTTTGGGCGACGACTACTTCTGAAAATCCACTTTGAAGGCCTAATATTGCTGAAGAAGCGGGGTCGATCGATGCTTCTTCCACGATTGCAGTCTCCCCTATGTGGTGATCAACGTGACTTGTCCCCAAAACCAGAATACGAGTCGATGCGATGGAGCGGCGTTGAAACCCTCCGAAACTTTAGTTTGATTATGACCTTGTTGGAGATGATCTTCTTCCTTATTTTGACCTAATCAAAATAGAAATGGGGGTATGCATAATGCTTCTTCTTTGCTTCCAAACTTAAGATAATTAATGGCGGGGGCCAGAATTAATTCCTTCCTCTTCCTCTTTGTTGCTTCATGAACAAATGAATCAAAATAGGTGGGGCTCGTCGGATTTAATTCTTTCTTCACCTCTGTTTTGAAGATGACATAACGAGGGGTCCACCACAATGTAAATGATAGGATCAAGAGATCCACCACCCTTGATTTGTATAGGTGCCACACTTTGAAAGTTTGACTTGGTTAATGAACCCAAGCGTGGCAGCCCTTTCGTCTTCCTCTTCTCAGCACTTGTCTGCGTCTTCCGCAGACAGTGTCTTCCGCTGCAAGCTTCAGGAGGACATGGCCACGCTTCTGCGTATGTGAGTTCGTGGTGAAACTCAATCTTGTTGCGGATCTCTCTTCTTCTCTTCGCCGCCCTGGACTCCAAGCGACAACTCTAGTCGAAGAGGGGTGGGCCGCGGCAGATCTCCACCCCACGATGGTTGTTCTCACGAGCAGGTGGATGATGTCAGCGGCTCGAACCCGCTTCCTGAAATCACCCTGCTGCAGTAGGTGATTTGATTCTCGATCACCTCAGGCAGATCTGGGATCTTGTAAGCGTCGCCTTCTTCTGCGATGCTAACACTCACGTTGCTTTCTTTCGACGTTGCAGGGACTCCTTCCTGACGGTCGGTGTGCACACGATGCTCGACAACTTCGAGCCAATCTACAGCGTATGTTGTTGCAGGGTGTCGGCGTCGGCCTCGCCGATACTTTGTTCGGAACAAATCCGAAGTCAACCTTGTTATTGCACACCTGGGGAGACGGACGAGCGAGCGAACGTCGCTCCTTCACCTCTATTCAAACAGAGAGCTTTCTTCTTTGCTGCGACGCTTCTTCCTCTTTTGGATATAGCCGTCGCTAGACGGATTCGTCTTTGTCTCGTTCGTTCCCCTCTCCACGGGACCGTCCCCTGTGCTCCTCATGGGGACCCGGTGAAGTCTTCTTTCGCCTTCTTTTGCGGACGAACGCGCGAACCTCCTGCAGTGGTGGCCCTCTCCCCGGCTCTTACTCTTGGCAATCTCTCGCCCCGGGCTCTGATACCAATTATTGAACTTGAAACGAGAGATCATTAATTCATTAAATGAAATAGCCTTATATAAGCTTTACAGATTGTTGAACACGCCAGGATAAACACGAGAGAGACGCTCAATGGAGAGATACTTCTATTCATAAAATAAGTGGCCTTTTATAGACTTACAGGACACAACGATAACTCCTAAAGACTCGGTAATTAACTGATAATTACCCACTAAGCTAACATGATAAATACCCACTAAATAAAAGGATAAATGCTAACTATGTGATAAATCAAACTAGTCTAAAGGATAAATACGAACATGAAGCTAGGTGTTCCATTATCTTCAACACTCTCCCTCAACACCAGCTTCCTATACCAAGCCGAGCTTTCGATCCAATCATCCTCTACCTGATCGGATACTATAGTTGTGAGAGCTACCTCATCAGCATCCCACTCCTTCTCATCTTTAAAAGTAACAACATTACCTTCCTCGAGCTTTTTCTTCGATCGGCATTCTCTTGTCATATGACCAATCTTGCCGTAATTATAGCACTTTCATTCAAACTTTTTGCATGCTTCTTCGATGCCCCCCCTGCACGAGTGCTCCCTTCTCCTTCATGACTTTTTGCTTTACCTTAATTCTTCTTAGATCCTCCGTTGGCATGCTGCTTGGAATTCCATTTGCTTTTCTTGGCATAGAGTACTTTCTCTTCACCTTTCTGCGAAATTCCTTCCATTTGCTTGGCCAACGCTTCCTGACCTGCAAGCAAATTCTCAAACTCAACAAGTGATGGTTGGTTCTGCCATCCCTGAAATGCAGCTACAAAGTCTTTGAACTCAGGCTTCAAACCATGGATGATTATCCTCTTCATCCCGGATTCCCTAATCGGAGCTTTTCGATCTAACTCTGCAATCTCCCGGCAGAGCGTCTTCACCTTGTGAAAGTATTGAGCAATCGTCATGTCGTGTTGCGCTATCGACTTAGCTCGCTTTCTAAAAGCTGGAGCCTTGTGTCATTCCTTTTTGAAAATAGCTTGGTGAATGTATCCCAAGCTTCTTGGGGGGCTTTGGCATCCTGAATGTGCTCTAGCACTTCTTCTTCAACAGTTGTCTTCAAGACAAACATTGTCTTACCAACTTTGATTCTCCACTTCCGCAGTGCACCATTTGTATCTTCTTCTGACTGCGTAACTTCATTCCCGTTAACAACTTTCCACAAATCTTGACCTGCAAATATGACATCATACAAGTTGACCAAGTATTATAATTGTGATTGTTGAGCTTCTTCATTTCGCCAATGAAATGTTGTTCGCTCATTTTGTCACTAGAAATTTCCACCAACCTTGAGATTTGATCTATCTCTTTATCTCCCTCTATCTTCCTCTAGGCGACGACTGCTTCTGAAAATCCACTTCGGATATCTACTATTGCTGAAGAAGCGGGGGTCGGTCGGTGCTTCTTTCACGATCGCAGTCTCCCCTATGTGGCGATCAACGTTTTGTCACCGAAATGAGCAGGAATCAATTTAGTGGAGCGAAAATGACTCTCTCTCTCTCTCTCTCTCTCTTCTTCTTCTTATTTTTTCTTTCCAATTACAGGTAAGAGAAAAAATAAAAAACAGGAAAGTCTAAAGTTGCTTCTCACTTTTTTTTATTTTGACAAAGTCGAAATAAATGGGATGATAAGAAGTGCAGAAATCAATATCAATTAATGGTGGGGCCCGCTGGATTAATTCACTAATGTAGGATTACTTCTTCAATACTTTTGAGATGGGCCCGCCTACTTTAACTTCTCTTCTCTTGCTATTTGACCAAAGTTAACTCTGGTGCTTGCTGCTGCATTTAACGTGGAGGGACCCACTGAAATTAATGTGAAGATTATTTCCTTCACTTCTTCTCCTGAGCTCTTCACGAGCTGCTGTTGTTGGCGGCGTATCCTTTAGTCCTTTACTTCTTCACGAGCGGATTTGGATCTGGATCCGGATCCGAACTGGACAGGATCCGGATTTTCTTAAAGTTGACTTCTTCTTCTCTTGCGGCAGCGGCTTGATCTGATGCTGGATTGGGGATGAGATCCGGCGAACAATAGGTCTGTCTTATTCTTCTTCCTCTGTTCAATACAAAGGAAACATAGGAAGTTCTTCTCCCTCTCCTCGGAGATACTAGACGTCAGCATCTCCAACGTCGTCGGGCGAATCCTAAACTGGTCTGCTCGTCCTTAATCATGCCAAGGTAATCTTAATCTCAGGAAGAGGTCGACAGTGGCTGGCCGTCGGTGTCATCCTCCTCGGTCTTGGTTGGGCTCGTCGGCGAGGAGAGAGGTTGGCGGAGGCGGCTCTGTGACCTCTCATTTGCGTTCCTCAGCCTCTTCTTCCACGGGCGTGGCGTGGACCAAAATCTTCACAACGGCCTTCTATCTCTTCGGTGATGTCAACAACGAGGAACCTTTCTGCTCCTAGTCGCCCAGCAATATAGGATCGTCGAAGAACCTTCCTTGGCTTCTTCAATTACTTGAGATGGGTATTGTCTTCACCCTCTCTGCGCGATAGAGAAATCTCTCTTCCTCTGCTTTAGCCCTCGGCTCTCTCTTTGTGGCAATTGAGATAGCGATCTCTCCTTCTCCTTGCACTCTCTCGTACCGGGCTCTGATACCAATGGTTGAACACGTCAGGATAAACACGAGAGAGATGTTCAATGGAGAGATACTTCTATTCATAAAATAAGTGATCTTTTATAGGCTTACAGGACACAACTATAACTCAAAGACTCGGTAATTAACTGATAATTACTCACTAAGCTAACATGATAAATACCCACTAAATAAAAAGATAAATGCTAACTATGTGATAAATTAAACTAGTCTAAAGGATAAATACGAACATGAAGCTAAGTGTTGCATTATCTTCAACATATTATAATTGAAAATATTATTAAAATATTATCATTAATGTTATATATTATTAATGTTATCAATTATAATTAAAATAGTATATTGAATTAACATAATGTTATTATAATTATAGGTAGAGGACATTTTTATCATTTGAAGTGTACTGTTTTAGTTCACTAGAAGGGGTGACTATTATATAATCTTAGAATGACAAGCTTTTGCAAAAAAACTAAACCTAAGTATAGAGCAAGTGAAGATAATACAATTTAATATATTAATCAACACTCAGGAAGCAATAAAGTAAGCAAGATAGAGCAAATAATCAACAATTCAAGCTAGCAATGCTAACAATTAATTAATAGTGGTTTGAAAATCTTGCCTACATCCACCATTTGTCTCATCATTAATAATTAATTTCACACTCAAAACCAATAAATTACTTGTTCTTCTCAAAGGAGGGTACACCAAGACCTCATCCCTCATCTTGGAGCATGCCTCTCTTCAAATACAAGGACAACAAGGAAAACTACAAAAACTGTGTTATCTACACTCTTACCAAACAAGATTATAATTATAAAAATAAATGCAAAAAACAAATAAAAGGACCTCAAATAGAATCAAACAAAAGCCAACTGTGAGTAGCACCGTTGGTGACAACATCTTGTATGTTTTCTAAAAATCTGATATTCAAACCTCAATATAGTCTACCTTTGCTAAAAAAAATAGAATCAAGCTTCTCCTTACTATCTCATATAACTTCTTAGCCTTAAGATGATGATCCAGTAGGTGTAGGAAGACTTCTCTAAGGAATTAAAGCACAAGTAGGCTTTTGGTTTGAGGATCTAAGAGACTTACACACAAGACATCTTGACTTAATGAAGCTTTCTCAAGTGTCAAAAAGCTTATGCTTTTAGGTCAGGAACATCTATATGGGCGATGTTGAAACGGTTGGAAAATTAGTTGTTACAAAATTGGTCAAACTCCAATTAAAATTTGATTGATTGAACTTTCCTCGAATTTCAGCCAAAAAGCCTAATGCGATTTTTCTTAGCCAATATCTAATTTTGAGTAGGGGAAGCAGAAATGGGCACGACACGATAGCACGACACGATAACTGCGGGGTGGGCCAAAAAATTCAGCCCTATAAACTTATGGTCGGGCCCGGCCCGACCTGACCTGGCACGATAACATTACGGGCTGATGCGAGCCGGCTCTTATCGTGCCGGGTCGGCCTGTTTGGCTCGCTAAGTATTAAAAAAATGAATTAAATAATTTGGTTTTGTTTGATGTTAAGTATTGATGCAAATCATTTGGTTTGATGTTAAGTACTAATGTTTGGTTTGGTTTGATATTAAGTACGGATGTTAAGTAGAATTTTGTAAAAAAACACAATTCTATAAAATTATGCGGGCTAGTGGGCCGTGTCGAGCGGCCCACAAAATATTGCAGACTGTGTTGGGCCGCCAATTTCTGGCCCACGGAGTTAGCGGATTGGCCCGACCAGGCACGCTACCTTATTGTGCCGGGTCGGCCCATTTTGCCATCCCTAATTTTGAGCATCTTAGCCATTTTGGGTTCAAAATTGAGTTTTTTTAATTTAGGAAATATTTTGAATTATCATTTGAGGGCTCCTAAAAGTTACATATTAAAATTTAAGTCCAAACTATAATATTGATACATCATTGCTCCGAGTCACGATGCTCTATTTTTCATTTATATATATATATATTTTAAAAAATTGATCACAAACAACGATGATAAACTTCACAAGCTTATCATTCTTAAATAAAGTAAATATTTAATAAAATTGTTAGATACTTTATTATTAAAATAAAGGATAATAGACTAAAAAATCACAAGGTTTGCAGAAATTTTACGTTCTACTCGCGTTTTCAAATTTTGCTTGTAAATGCACAATTTTTACTTCTGTTTATGCCATCTACCAAATCTTCACACGCCGTCTCAACTTAGCTGACATGGAGGTAAACGGCGTTTGGTGGCCTAACATCGTCATACGTGGCAGGCAGTCCCACCTTTTTTTCCTCTCTCTCTCTCTTCTCGATCTTCTTCCTTCCAATTGTTGCCACCTTTTTTTTATTTCTTATTCTCCTCCTCCTCCTCCTCCTTCGTCTTCTTCTTCTCCACCTCCTCCTCCACCACCACCTCCTCCCCATATGACGTTCAGATACGAGAACGTCACTGCAATGCCAGTTAGCATGGACTGGAGAACTAAAGGCGCCGTCACACCAGTCAAAGATCAAGGATAGTGTGGTCTTCTTATTCTCCTCCTCCTCCTCCTCCTCCTCCTCCTCCTCCTCCTCCCCATATGACGTTTAGATACAAGAATGTCACTGCAACGCCAGTTAGCATGGACTGGAGAACTAAAGGCGCTGTCACACCAGTCAAAGATCAAGGACAGTGTGGTGAGCATTTAATTAATTAATCATCTTCTACTTGGTAGAGTTAATTACTAATAGTATGCATACATATATGCATGCATCAGGCTATTGTTGGGCATTCTCTGCAGTGGCAACAACGGAGGGAATCACCAAACTCACCACGGGCAAGTTGATCTCGCTCTCGAAGCAAGAGCTCGTGGACTGCGACGTCCACGACGAGGACCAGGGCTGCAACGGTGGCCTCATGGACGATGCATTTGAGTTCATCATCAAGAACAAGGGGCTCGCCGCGGAGTCCAATTACCCTAACAAGGCAACTGATGGCACCTGCAACACCCAGAAATCCTCCCCCAGTGCGGCCTCCATCGGCGGCTACGAGGACGTGCTGGCGACGACCATGGCTGTGGAGGATGGTGCTTAGCCATATGGGGAGAAGAAGAAGAAGAAGAAGAAGAAGAAGGAGGAGGAGGAGGAGGAGAAGAAGAAGAAGAAGAAGAAGGAGGAGGTGGAGGAGGAGGAGAAATTAAAAAAAGGTGGTAGCAGTTGGAAGGAAGAAGATAAGAGAGAGAGAAAAAAAAAGGTGGGTCTGCCAGCCACGTATGACGCTGTTAGGCCACTAAACCCCGTTTACCTTCACGTCAACTAAGTTGAGACGGCGCGTGATAATTTGGTAGATGACATAAACGAAAGTAAAAGTTGTGCATTTACAGGCGAAATTTGAAAACGTAGGTAGAACGTAAAATTTCTGCAAACCTTGTGATTTTTTAGTCTATTATCCCTTAAAATAAAGAGTATATATACTTGACGTTGAAATCCTTAGACCAATAGATAGCTGAACCAAAGAATTAAGTTATAAGAAGTTAATTCATGAGAAATTATTATTACATTAACCAAATATATTTTCATAATTACATTAAGAAGTGTCTCTTGATTGTCTTGGTTTTAATTTGATTTAACTGGGAAGCCTTTAAGGGAATGGGGTTCTCCAAACTCGATCCAAAGGTCATGACAGCTGCGCCTTGGCACATCCAAGAAGCTTCTAATATCTTCAACCGCAAACCCTAAACCATCCATCGTTGCCTTCAACCAAGTACTATTTGTGTAATATCCCTTAATTAGCTTTATGTATTGGTTGTTTGTTATAGAAAATTTATTGTCTTCTTCATCACAATTATCAAAAACAAAACCCTGTTAATTGATCTATTGGTGTTAGGTATTGCATTACCTTGTCTCCAAAACCTACTAAATACATCTGCAGTGCCATTGCAACAATATAACTAAAGTTAATTTGTTGCTGTTAATTGGACCCAGTGAATTGCAGCAATCGACACTAAGACTGTCAATGCTTTTTCTTATGTCTGGTTTAATGTTGAAGTACTAGTTTACTCTAGACCTAGAAGATGAAGGGTTAAGGTAAAAAATGAAATAATTTATATTTCACTTGCAATAGATTAAGATGTATTGGCATTTCAAGAGTGATTTACACTATGGATTTTCTTGAAGTACAATCAAGTTACAAAACCACTAGAGAAACAAAAGGTAATTCCTTCAATATATGGTTAGCCTAGTGGTTGTGACATTTGAGTTTTATCATATTGCCGGGATTTCAAAACCTCAAGTGATCCTCTTTATGGAGTTTTCAATTTCAATTTGTACATATATATACTTGATGACCCAATGATTGTGGTTGATATATAGTGGTAGGTAGGGCAGATATAATAATGTAAAATAGATTTCTTGACATTATTTAGAACAATGGAGCAAAGTTAACTACTATCGCTTAGCCATCTGCCCATATGATCTGGTTGTAAATACAATGGTATCAGTGCACCTTTCTTGTAATTTAGTGGGCATGAGTTTCTTGTAATATTTCTCTATTAAGCAGATAGTGCATTCTTCTGGTGGTACTGGTTTGATAATAGTTGTGCTTATTCTCTCCATTTCCTTTTCAGAAATTTTTTCTAGAGGCGGATGTTGGCAATGAAAGTGATGTAGAAGAAGAAATGGGCAATGCCGGTGAAAGAATTGAAAGTCATATATCATAATTTTCTGTCAGTTCTCATTAAGCCAGGTTCATCTGAAAAAAGAAACTGTACTCTCGAGTCAGTTCCTCAGTTGGATGTACACCTACTTGCTTCCACATTTTCTATTTTGATATTGATAATATTTATAATTTATTTGTTTGCTACCAAAATCTATGGATTCATTGTTGTTGTTCATGGCAGGTTTATGATGTGAAATCATATCTGGATGAGCATCCTGGCGGAGATGACACACTCCTTTCAGCTTCTGGTCAGTTGACTTATCTTCATTTCCAATGCACATTAATCCTTTGTTTGATGAATGATATATGCTCTCCATTGATAATTCTCCTTGAAGATGAAGCAGATGCATTTTGGTGCTTCGAGCATTTAATGCACAAATTGGTACATTATTTTGGTTGCAACTTTCTTTTAGTTTGTAAGTTGAATGAAACTAAATTTTTTAAGCATGGCAAGCACAAGTATCTTAATTGTTAGCACCTATCTGTGTACTATATACTGAAATATCAAACATGTGGTTCTTCTAAGTTGGTAGTTATAAACAAAAAACATTCTTGTTTCTATCATCATGTTTTTGTTACTATTTCCTTGAGCTTAGCTAAGCATGAATGAATCTCTCAAACACGGTTTCCTATTCTTTCCAGTCATAAATGTTGCAAGACTTTCTTCTAACTATATATTGCTGGTATTTGAAAATTCTAATAACTTCTAGCACAACTCCAACTATACTAGTGATATAGTTATTTAAATTATACTCACATCCCATTCATTTTGCTGCATGGACTTCATACTGTATTTATATATCAGTGATTTATTGGCAGTTTATCTAGACCATTAGTGCCAGGTAGATTGTCTCTGGTCTGGCAAACCTCTCTGCTTGAAGTGTTTAATTGTTATCATCATGGCTGCATGCAATTAGAACTTTCTTCATCTGTTTGTAGGGAAAATAATAATTCTATTCTATAGCAAGTTATCCTACAATTCCCCAAGGGCTACAGATATATAGGCTAGAATTCCTAACCCTAATATGGATAGGAACTAAATAAAGGAAACACAATATTAATGGAAAGTAACATTAACTATCCTAAACTTATGGCCCAAAATCATGGCTTCATTGAAACTTAATATGAGAAGGAAATAAGAGAATGATAAATTTCTAACTCAGGTGTTGACTGCATCAAAGTTCTTCTGAATATTTAATTGAGATGTCTTGAAGTAGACAAATCTGTTATTAAATGAAAATGCCTTCTGAATAAAAGTTCTATTATTATTATTACTTTGTTCAACTTGCCTTTTAATCATTTGCTCATTTGAAATTTCAAAGAGAGGAAATTTAAGATGCACCGAGAGATCAATTGGGTGGAAAACCAACTTCAAACCTAGCTTCAATAACTCAAGTTCTGGACCTAAAGCTTCATCGACACCTAGGTATGTTATGCAAGATAAGCTACCTCACAGTTGCATTAGAATGTATCATTTTTTGCATTTATGATATTAAGATGAATTCAGATATTTGCCCCTTCTTTTTCATATTTGCTCATCTCAATATTTCGCCATCCAAAAAAGTAGTTGTGTTCTTGTTAAGATGATTTCATGTATTTCACCCGTGGGGAAATTCATTGCATGAATCCTAACTAACTATACAGAGTTCAGATATTTCCACAGATAAAAGCTCACCCATGGCATAAGGTTTGTTGCTTCAATGGTTTTTCATGTTGACATCGTTTTTATTTCGGCTAACCAATAAACATTATGACATGAATTTTTTTGTGAATGGGAGATGAGAAGTTTTGAGTTTCAATGGACATCTTAGGCTTTTTTGGTGGAAATCATTAACCATTCCACCCTTTAACATGCATTTCTTCGATTCTATTTATAATGAACTCTTTGATATTTTGTCTTAGATAAGTTTGATGGATATTTTATTTTATAGGATATTCTATTTGATGGATAACTTTGATGGATATTTTGCCTTATCTTCACTCATTCTGACATGTCCTCTAATCTGCCTTATCTTACATAACAGAAATGTGCTTATTTATGGAGAACAGACAGTTGGTGAGTGTAATTTTTATTCAACCTTCTCTCTCTCTCTCTCTCTCTCTCTCTCTCTCTCTCTCTCTCTCTCTCTCTCTCTCTCTCCGCCGTCGGTACCATCGCGGTCGTTGGTGAGAGTATACCGCCCGACGAAGTTGCAAACCACAGTCGTTGAACGATCGTTGTACCATCGCGGAGGTTTCAAATTTGCGACAACGTACGACGTGCCAAATTGAATTCGAATTTATGGTCGTTGAACCATGCTTGGTCTTCCCTGATTCGAATTCGAAATTGAATAAAAAAATTCTATTCAAACTAATTTATGTTTCCCTCGTCATTAGAGCCGACCCACCTTGAACCTGACCATGGGTGTTGTTCAGTTCAATACTTGAATCGGATTAGAGGTCGGACCTAACTTATCGCGTGTCGTACCCTACAAATTAAGGTTCCAATGAAACTCCTTCCTTGAGTATAATTCGCTCGAACCGGAAAACACTTTTTCGATTTTGTCCGTAGACGAAAATCGTGACTGTGTTACAACATGTCCTTGGTAGTAGTTAAGTGTTGTGTTCGGGCTCTATCCCATAAAGCCCGTTACGAGAGTAGTCTGTTTTGTGTGTGACCCATTGGATCCCACACTAAGCCATCAGTGAGTTGTGCATAACGGAGAGTCAGATTTGATAGAACACCTTCAATTCGAATTCCATGAGCCATCACTAAACCTCTTTAGTGTGGTCGTTTGAGACTCTACTTACAAGTCATGATTGACGTCTAGCAACGTGTCATGACTGCCCGAATAGTGTGAGATTCAATCTGTAGAGATCGAATGCCCTTCGGTGATTAGTTATCGTACAACTAAATCCTTCGGTTACAATGTCTCGAACTCGGCTAGGGTACAAAAGTCGTGTCAAACCCTAATACCAATTCATATCCACTATGTCAAGTGGTCGTCTCAACCATGAAACGTTGGCCCTTTTCAGACTTTCATAGTCACTCTGGTCAGAGATTCCCGAGTCGACACTTCTATGAGCACATTAGACACTATCTCCTCTCACTATGAGTAATTGATTCTTTGTTGGTTGCTCACCTACCTCTATTAAAGCTTCACTATGCTTATGTCACGCCCCGATTTACAAGGACGCGTGACCGGCCAGAGTACGTGGTCGTACCCCGAAGCCTACCAATGAAGACACACGACATGCATATATAATGAAAGAAAAAACATCAGATTTTTAAATAATAAGAGTCGCTTTCATGCATATTTACTGAAGTATTAATGTGTTATAGACTTTTGTCCAAAGTCTATAATACCAAACTTAAATTAAAAATAATAAAATATTTTGGTCCAAAATATTTTTTAAGATCATACTAGATCTTTTATATTATAAACATATATTTTATGGACTGAAATTATTATTTTTAAATTGTGAAGCTATTATATACTTTGGACAAAAGTGCATAAGATAGACTTTTGCCCAAATTAACAAAATAAGATATTTTGGTCCAAAATACTTTTTTAGACTTTGAACATCATTTATATCATAGAAAATATATTTCATGGACTAAATTATTTTTTTAGAGTTATAAAAGCTATTTTAGATTTTAGGCAGTAAGAGGCTTTTGTGAAGGGGTAAAATGGGTATTACAAAATTTAGATTTGAGATATGAGATTTTAAGTTACCATATTTTGGATCTAGGAATTTTCATTAAACATATTCTGATTTTGGAAAATTACGTAATATAATTTAGAAAATTTTGGTAATATCATAAAAACTTTGTGGTATTGGCAAAATCATAAAAACTTTATGGTATTGGCAAAATCATAAATATTTTATGATATTGGCAAAACTATAAATATTTACAGTATTGACAAAATCATAAAAACTTTATAGTATTCATCAAAATCATAACTTTTTATAATATACCTAAATTGCCCCAAGTCTGTAATTATATTGATATAGGCTTTGATGAAAAGTTCATAATTGCTTATATATATATATATATATATTTTATTACTTTTTTTCTTTAAATTCAACATACTTATGCAATTAATAGACCTAACAACCTAAAATAAAATTATACGAGTGGTCAGAGACTTTTACCAAAATATAAGTGTCAATAAAATTGTAATTAACATTATATTTTAGGTTTTTTAAATTTGTTAAGGTGACTAAAATATAAAATATAAAATTTCATATATAAAATAAAATGTATATAAAATCGATTAAAGATTTTTTTATCAAAATCTATAATTAATAATATAACTGTTATTAACATCTCATTTTAATTTATTGGTTTATTAATTTGATAAGCACGTTGAATTTAATTTTTTTTAATGCAATAATATATATAAATAACTAGATATTTTTTATCAAAGTTTTAAATCGTTTGAGGAATAATTTGAATATATTATTTAAAAATATAATTTTGACAAATATTATAAAGTATTCATGATTTTACTAATAAACCACCGAGCTTTTATGATTTTATCAAAAATTCTTATAATTTTTTACCTACGACAACCAAACAACAATGGACATTCCACGTTCGGTCGCATATTTTTTGCCCCACATTGGTAGGCCGTTTGAATTTGTTACGGATACTTGTTGCTTCACTAAAATAGATGGAAGACGAATCCGACTCAACCGCCCCTTCGCTCGCCCATAAAAAGCCAGTTCGTCGGATAGTAGCCCCTCTTCTTCTTCCTCCCTTTTCCATAGAAGACGAGAATACTAAGGTGCAGGAGTAGAGCCTCGAAACCTATCGAGGAGATCTGAGAAGCGAGGGCAATGGCGGAGGAATCGCAGGAAGGCGGTAGGGACGCAAGCCTCGGCAATGAAGGTGGCGGTGACCAAGGGAAGGGTCCTACGACGAGGGCTGCCAAGACCTGCACGGGATGGCTCTATTATGCCTCGACCCTCAAATCTGGTTCCGATAAACCCGTCTGCTACGGGATCAGCGGGGCGTTTCCAGGAGGTTCGTATATTTCCCTCTCAACAAAAAAAAAGAAAGAAGAGCTAAAGATTATCACCTGGGTTTGTTTGTCGGCATATCACTTCGGCGGAGCTAGAAAGGCGAGCTTTAGAGTTTAAGCTTCATGCATGATGTACTAGTTTCAAAATAGATTTTTATTCTGTGGAGTATTGAAATTTGAAAATACATTTTTTTGGAAAGGGAGTTGTCGATGTTGATGCAAAGTAATTAGTTATGATTGATCTGTATGCTTGACCATTTCATTAATTGAAAGATTAAAAACAAACAATATGTATTAATACTATTTATAGATTGTATTTAAAAACTAATTAATCTGCTCATTAGGCATTTATAGGAAATATATCTTATGCCAAACAATATGCAAGTTTTGGTTTTTCTCTTGATTATATCAGCAAATCTATATTAAATTCTCTTTGCAATTCATTATCACTTAACAAAGACGGGTGTACCTGACGACCAAGCTGAAAATCTAAAATGATGTGGGTCATTGTAGTCGAATCTTTCTACTTGGATTTCATGACTTGGTAAACAAAGATTAGAGCAAACAAGTCATTTTTGAACTTGATGTAACATAGTCTTTTTTGGGGAGTTTTGAGGCAACCCAAGACTCCAAGAGGAGGGTTTGGTAATTAGGACTAAGCCGCATAGATGGTACAAGTTTAGGAGTTGAACATTTTTCACTTAAGCTCGCGATCTTCATTTTTTCCCATTCATAAGATAACTTTGAGATAATTGACTGGGTTATTTCAGATTATTAAAATGAGAATCGTTGTTGCTGATGACTATACTCGTTATCATGCTTCTGCTAGCAATGCTTAGGAGGATGGTTGGAGTGACCACAGTGTGGGCATGGAGGAAAAGTAGCTCGACCATGTCCATGTCCACCATGGTCACTAGTATGTCTATTGCTATGGCTGACACCATGACCAATCCTAGGTCCAACACAAAAGGCGGTCTGATCACTCGAAGAATGAGGAGCAGTAGACAAATCAGTGACACATAGAACACGTGATAGGACACCTTAGATGTTTGATATGATATCACCAGCCATCCACTGCATCTTGACATTTTTAACAAAGAATGAAGGCCACACAAGAAGTTTGCAATAAGTAACTCATTATTCTGTTTTTGTCATACAACAAAACTGCAAAATAGGGTTAGTATTGTAACTAAGGCATTCAGGTTCGAGATCCTAAGGTTCAAGATTCTACCGAGGATCATAAGAGGGTCCATGGGGATGGAATTATAGGATCATAATATCCTATCAAATTATTAAAATGTATTATTAAAATAATATATTAAAATAGTAGTTATAACATACAAAATAGTAACACAATAATTATATTACAAAGATATGCCTTAAGTATTTTTACCCTGTATGTAATAGTACTATATGTATATTATTATCTTAGGTATTACTATATAATGGTGTATATAATCTATAAAACATAAGAGTATAAGACATATTATAAAAATAGTATTATTATTACGTATTGTTTGCTAGCTGTGAGTCAATTTATGACAAACTAATATGTTAAAAGGAAAATAATAATGAACACCTCTGGATAATCCATACATAGCACAACTTTGTAGAGGTGAGGTTGTGGTTCAAGAGTGAGCTTTATCCTTGACAATACTAAGTGGGTACTATGTTCATGCAACTGCCCCATCAATTACAAACTTACATGTTTAGTCTTTGCACTTGCTAAATGTATGAAAAACAGTAATGTTTCCATGAGTCATCTGACAGAGGGGTTACGACTTCAAAGTCAACTTCCATCACTGAGGTTGCAATGTCATGTTTGGTATCCTGTGTCTAGGTCATCTATCACTTCAGGATCTATTACTAGTGTGCAATTTGGGTACTAGGCTGCTCTATAACCCCTATTTGTGACCTTCAAAATATTCTCTAGTAGAGATTGACACTTGTGGCTTAAAGACTACTTGCCTTTTGTCATTTGGCATTGTAGGGTGCAAGTCTAAGGTTTAAAATCTCGGTACCGGTACCGATACTAGTGCTTGGCCAGTACCAATACCTACCAGATTAGCCAAGGTGGTCCTGTATCCTAACCGGTGAATCTTTTGAACAAGGAGTCCATTGTTTGTGAAGTCATGCTTATGAGCGTTGGAGACTTAAGGTGTTCTTCAATTTTATGATCTTGTAGAATGCTTCCTCTACATGTCAATTTGAAGTCCATTAATGAACCCATTAAGGATCAAACCATGGTCCTCATGCATATCAAAATGCATTTTTAATTCATCGAATTGACTAAGGTACTCAGTCACAATTAACAATTGTTGTTTCAGATTGACCTGTTAAGTGAAAAGTTGATTTTTGAAGTTAAGGACATATTTATCCTCAAGTCTATTTTCATTTTATCCCAAGTTGTGATTGGTGGCCTTCCTAGTTGGACACATCTATTTGCACTACCAACCAAAACCTTTTGGCAGGACCAATTAATTTCGTTCGAGCAAAGTGAGCTCGTTGTGGGTCTTTCATGTAGTGCCACTCAAAATAATCTTCAATTTCTGGCGTTCAATCAAGGAAAACAATGGAGTTTAATTGGCTAATAAAACTAGGTGCATTTACTTTGACTCTTTTGGTGACATCATCATGGTTGTCTCTAGGCCTAAACTCTTGTTTGGTAGCAAAATCCTAGATGTGTCCTGGTCCTATGCGAAAAATCATGCAATGATTCATCTATGAATATACCAGGATTATCCTGCATGTCATAATATGGGTCAGGGTGTCTTGTGGATGGAATGTGTTCTATGTGTGGCACAGTAGGTTGCCTAGGTGTATGATTGAGGAAAGATGCTCTTTTAGGATTGAGCAATATACCGAGAAGAATGTGTGTGAAGGTACAGATTGAGATGTGTACATGTTTTTGGACATGGCTCTTTTCATTGGTTTTAACAAACATTGCGAATTGCCTACTCATGTTGTCAAAATAATAGAAATTCTCTTATACCTCTAACAACATTTATGCAAAAAGTAAAATTGGATACTCTCTCTCTCTCTCTTTCTCACTCACTCACTCTTTGCGGATGCATGATTATATGATCAAGTAATGGAAACTATAAAAATAGCTAATTAGTGCAAACTAGAGCACAATAAGGAAAGATGTAAAAGTTCAATACTAGAAAGGAAAGGCTATTTTTGGTGGACTTTTAATATAAGTGGAAGCACTCCCTCACTTATATATGGCAGAAGATTTAATTCTGTGCAAAATAAAATGAAGATGCCATAAAATTTTGAGTTCCAATTTCATAAGAAGACTGCGATGTGCCTGAGTTAATTTGAGCACATTCTAGTTGATGTACTTCCACACTCTCAAAATTCCAATGATTCACACTAATTATCCGGAGATGACAATAGCGAAATTAGGAGGAGTGGATCTTGTGGAGTGGATTTTAGTGGTTATAAATCCAATTGGGTAGATTGATGCAGTCTTCTTGTCTATGCAATCGTCAGCATCATCTTTGCACGATTTTAGGAGGTTGGCACAACGCCTGAGTTGAGGAGATAGGGTGGTGTTGCGAGTGTGGTGGTAGTGTGGCTTGCATACAAGCATAGAAAGGAGGTGGTGTGGGGAGGTGAGGGGGAAGTGGAGGCGCTTAAGTGATGCCTAATGGCAGGCAACTATCATTGGGGAGGAGAGGCATGACACAAGGGAGTGAGTGATAAGCAGTAGTTGTCACAAGTGTTGGCTGTGACCAACCAACTGCTGCCAGGGTGATGAACTAGGGGGGTGCTTGGTGGAGAGAGGACGTGAGGAAGGGGTGGTGGTGCTGTTGAGGAGATGAGGGCACTGAAGGAGAGTCGATGAAGGTGATGGTGAGGATGAGACGATGGAGTCAATGGTGATATTTTCGGAATGAGAGGTTTTTTTTTCTTCAAAGGGATGGCCAAAATGATTTGAAAGTGGTGGATGGATGGTGCATCATGATGATGATGACGATGATGATGATGGTGAGGGATGGTGGGTTGATAGTAACCAGCAACTGAAAGGAAAAAAAAAGAGAGAAAGGAAGAGAGGTGAGAAAAGAATAAATCTATACTACTTGAGGCAGAACCAAATCAAGGGAGAAATCAAGAAGGGAGGAGAAGAAAACTTTGAGGAAATTATTATCAATTCATTGAACTACCTCTCAGGTCCCTAAGAGCCACATATTTATAGTTAACATGGCTAAATAAGGAGAAAAAATCATGCCATAAGTCTAAGCATAAATTTAGGAAATAACCAGAAAAGGAAATTAGCTAAAACTGAGCCTTAAACAAAGGCATAAAGTAAGCAACAAAAAACAATAAAAATAACCAAAATTTGGCAAGTAAATTTGCCCAAAATAAGGTCTAACTATTAGACCGTGGATTTAAGGATCTTGATTGTGTTATGTAGTCATTTATTTAGATGATATTTTTCACAAACAAGTTTTTATAAATTGCTCCTTTGCTTAATTTTTATGTTTGTTAGGGATTGTTCTTTAACAATTTTTCTAATTTGTGAACTGCATGCCATAGATATACCACAATACAGTTGTACCTTCTGTATATTACAGTTCTTTCTACATTTTATTTAACAGTTTTGTAATAGTCATTTTCTGACAACATTATAATTTATATGCCATTGCCTGCTATTTTATGTCTTACACGTGTCTCCCCTTGGCCAACTACTAACCATGAATTTTTATAACCAGTACCTCTGGATGCAGCTGGTAGATCTGAATGGAGACATGTAAAAGACGAAAATGACCTCTCAGATTTCAAGTATGCGTGTGTTGGTTATTCTGTTTTCCTGGATAACAAAGATAATTCTACTGACATGCAAGAGAACAGAATGCAGCTACCACTTTGCTCAGGCATCGAGGTTATTCCTTGTTTAGTTTGCACTTTGATTAATTTGGTGTTCTTCTTTAGAACTATGTACTTCACACCTTTTTACATATTTGTCAACAACTGCGTAGAAGGAAACCGTACATAAACATAAACATATACCTGAAAATGAGCTAAGGATTTTTTGTAGTATGTAGCTCCTTCATTGATTGTGAGTCATTTAACAGGGACCAATTGTTTTGCACCAGAGTTTACAAGTATAGAGACTCATGATAGGTATAACATTATTCAACAACAGAAATTCCCCTAAAGTTGTAGCACAGATACAAACATGCTTAGCTTGGAACATAAAGTAGAAAGGTATGTCAAAACTGAGAGGCATTGTAAAGATGCTTGCAAGTTGATCCTTATAGTTAATAAATGACTTATCATTTTTTGTACATCACACCATCTTGAATAAATGGCAATTAAAGACAGTACAAACTAGTGAAAAGACAGGGTTAGCCAATAAAAAGAAACATATGAAGCATTGGGATGTGAGGTGGAAGATTGCTTACCCTTACAAAAAGTTATAAGCCTATCAGTAGGTTTGCTTTTAGGCGAATCATTGGATGTAAGTAAGGGAAGCTATGGGGAAGGTGGTTACGTTCGCAGCTGTTAGATGCATGAATGATACACCTGTAAGGGAGGAGTAGACAGAGTGAATTAGGCAGGATGTGGAAGATTTAGTGTGCTTATAACACCGGTAGCTAATATTGTTAAAATAATGTGTTGGGTCATAGGATTGCTGATCTTATGACTCAAAATATGGTGGGTTAGTTATGTCAGGCTTCAACTCAATTTTTGGGCAGAATTGTTCCAACCGTCATTTTGAATCGTTGACTCATTGCAACTAGATGACCCAATCAGATTCTAATCAAGATGAATTTCATTTGCTTGAAACAAGCCCAAATACCTTGTCTTGATACCTTAGGTCCCCTCTTACCGTAAACACACCCATTTGTCATGATGCCCTAGTCAAAGTCAACTCTTGTTGCCATTGAGCGAGAACAAGCTCTACTCCACTAGTAGTTGGTCGCCTCAATCGCTAGCCATGCCTACATCTTATTCTTTCCCTTCATCTACAATGTAACTTGAAAAACCATAATATTGTAGCTGTATTCTAGGATATTACAATCCCATGATCCAATCTCATGATTAGATTTTATACGCCTTTTAGCTCTTCTGTGTAGGAAATAGAGTGACAACAATGCTTGTAACCTTCTGTATGGGAGAATAATATAGAAATACATAGTGAACATACTAAGGACTCAAATTGTCATGCCTAGGCCGAAGTCCATGCAAAACAAAGACATGAGACTGGATTATGCCCATCAAGAATCAAAGAAGGTACTTCATAGTCTTCATTAGAAACAACATCTTCTCATAAATGTTTAGGAACTTGTGTATGAAACATCATAAGTGCATGCATCATTTAGAAGATGACGATTATTATTCTCCATAATCCCATTTTGTTCAGATGTGTAGGCACAAATTGTTTGATGTATGATAAATACCATTTGAAATACAAATGAATAAAAGTTGCACACCAGAGCAATAACGATACCTAAAATATTTATAGATGATGAAAATTGTGTTGGTGTTTCTTGCTAGAAAAGTTTAAACACATCTAAGGATGCTAGATACACTGTTCAAATGATGTGTAGGCACAAATTGTTTGATGTATAATACCATTTGAAAACAAATGAAGAGAAGTTACACTCCAAAGCATTAGAAGTGTCCAAATTCTTTAGAGATGAGGAAAATTGCATTGGTAGTTCTTGGTAGAAAAGTTTAAACACATCTGAGGATGCCATATCCACTTTCAAGCATAAAAAGTCAAGTCATCTGAAGCATAAAATATTGAAACTAAGACTATTACACATGGGATTCCGACCTCAAAAACAAAATAAACTAAATCAAAATGGAGAGGAACTTTATTGATGGACATTAAATGGAAATGAGACTAAGTGATGTTTGCCTAGCTCATATGTTTTACATTGAAAACTAAAACATATGATGATGGAGACAAAAGACTTGGATGGATTTGGATACATGAGTAAGATGATGATGCCATTGAATATGAGAAACTGACGAAGAAGAGAGGACTAGATACACAGGTTGGTCAATCCACCAGGTAGTAGATCTGTAGATGTCACCAGCCTCAGTCCACCACTGTCATCACCTTTATTGGCAGATCCTGAAAGGTGCAAAGGATAAATGTGACATAATGGTTTAATAATTTGGCAAGACAACTAATAGATAGAATGCTAACATGAAAATCAGGAACACATGGTACAAGATCTAAGGTAAGAGAGGACCAAGTGTGGACTCAACCTAGGCCAAGTAGCTGTTGGCAATGGATACAAGAGGATGGTGGTAACAGGGTAAGGCTAGAGGATAAGATTCAGTTACGTATGATGTGAGAATAGGCACTTGAATCAAGAAGCCAAGTAGAATCAGAAGATATCGCAAAGGACCACTTGACATCATTGGATTCATAGCAACGCCTGGGGCAGAGCCATTAAAGGACTAAAGAAGATGTTCATACTCAGGTTGCTGAGATGGTGATATTGGGACTGAGAGAAACATCCTCAACAGAGGGTGTAGAAGACCAGGTGACTAACTAAGCAATGGGTGGTTAGCAAAATTTTTGCCATAAAGCTCGGAAGGGTGGTTTAACCAGGCACCAGTAATGCAGGGAGGGAAGAAGTTTGTCCACTACCATGGCCATCACTTGCCACATCAGCAGTAGCCTCCATATGGAAGATTGACTTAACATTAGGAGCATCCAAAACATATAGGCTTGAGATAGATAGATCAGTAGCAATGAATAAGTAATTAAGCATAATAAATTAAATTTAAATAATTTCCGAATATTAAATAAAAAATACATGCGATGTGTATGTCACGGCCCATTTGATTATCCCATCTCCGGGAGATAATTTTGATAAAGTGCTCATACTTGGCAGGAGAAATCATAACCCTCTTGATTTCTTCTTGTGCTTGGTGAATGTAGTGGTAGAGATGACTCATTTGAGGCGTCTTTTTTATATCCATCTATCGTAGAACCTTGTACAAAGGTTCTACGACGACGATTATTTCTGCGATACAATCCCAGAAGCGCGTGTTGAGGATGTACTTCTCTGTTTGTTTTCCATCGATTTTTCCGGCATATCTTGATGAAGTTCATTCCTCACTTGTAAACATGGTTCTAAGGGCCGCCGTTTTTTGTTGGAGCGACCTTAATGCGATGAAGTTGGTTGCAAAACGAGTCGCTCCCGGTCGAAGAATTTCACCTAAAATATGGAATTATCATTAGTAATTATTTATGATAAACATCATAAACTAATTAATAAATAAATATTATAAATTACTTAAAAATTAATAAATTACCTTCTGTAAAAATTTTCATTAGGGCATGTACCCATGTGTGGTTGTAGATGAAGCGGGTAATTTGTTGCGCCTTCTTCACCGTCGACTTCACCATCGGTATATCACAGATATCTTTCATCATTAGGTTTACACAATGGGTTGCACATGGAGTCCAACATATGTGAGGATAATCATGTTCAATTATCTCACCTGCCCTTTTGAAATTGGCTCCGTTTTCGGTTATAACTTGAACAACGTTCTGGGGTCCAATCTCCCCGATCACCTCCGTCATCAGCTTCGAGATGTAGCAAGCGTCATGGATTTCATCGGACGAGTTCACCAACTTGTGATAAACAACCCTCTTGTTGCAATAGATGAGGAAGTTGATGATGCTCATTCGGGTTGGCCCGGTCCAGCTATCGCACATCAAACTGCATCAGTACTCCCCCCATTGCCGCTTGATTCCGTCTATCCATTGCTTTATTTCATCGACCTCTGCTTCAAGGTAAGGACCTGAAATTTCATAGGGAGTTGGAGGGGCAATACCTGGGCCTACCTTTTGGATGGTAGACACCATGGTTCGATAGTATGGATTGTTGGCTGCATTTACGGGAATTCGATTGAAGTGGAACCATTTGGAGATGGCTCTCCCCAATTCCCACTTCTTCGTCTTGCCCCAAGCATCGTCTATGCACGGTTGCTTTGCTGATGGGGGAGGAAATGCCCTGGGATCAAGATCAGAAACATCAACATTAGTTTTCCTACCACTTGCTCCGAGGTTTGTGAAGAATCCACGAATGCCTCCTCTGCTTTGAGGTACCCTCATGCTAGAACTCTGGCCAATTTGAGGACCGGAGGGAATTGAACCACTTCGGTCTATTGATCCGGCAGCCAAAGTCGAGCTGACACTGCTTGTGCCACCGCTGCCATTGCTGCCGCCATACTCAAAATGATATCCGGGGTAGTACATCCGATCTAGTTCGAATGCAGCGTGCTCCAATGAAGCTCGGATGCCGGCTTCAAGTTCCGGATCCTCGTCGTAATGGCCACCCCGAGCCTCATAATGGCCACCGCCGACTTCTTGGGTAGCTCGTCGGTCGAACTCGGGTTGTTGAGTTGCATTCTTAAGAGGCTGCTCCTTATTTGTGAGCATATCTTTGAACATCTGTCGGACTTCTGGCGGTGCTTTGGTGCATTTGACGACGTCGCCGGATGTTCTGGCCAAGTGTGCCTTCAATCGAGTGACGCCTCCACAACGACAAAGCATATTACAGTGGATGCATTGCTAGTGGTTAGCCTTCTCCAACCGACTGTGCTGCCATGCGGGGTCGGCTTGAGATTTCGGCACCATTTCAGTAGAGTTTCGACGTGGAAATTAAGAAAGTAGATATTAGAGAGAGAGTTTGAGAAAGATTGAGAGTTTAGAGAGTTTAGAGAGTTTAGATGAGTAGAGGGGTGAGTGGGAGTAAAAGAGGTGTTTTGGGGGCTTTATATAACCCCTAAAACCGGCCCCAAATGGCTATATAGCCGTCTGGGGCTGTTGCTACAGTAACCCAACGGTATCGCCCGATGACAGCAAATACCGTCCGGTATAGGCGGTATTTGATAAATACCTCCCATACCGAGCGGTATTTACCGAGATACCCGGTATCGCCCAATACCGGGTATCTTGTATACCGGTTTTTCAAAAACCGGTAAATACCGGCTGTACTGCCCTGTACGGTACGGTATTTGATACCATGTCTCAGAGTCCCTGTTTAATTCTACAAGTATTCTTTACGGTCATTATCATTATTGGTGCCCCGCATGCTGAATTAACAAAAATTGAAATGAATTAGCAGTGTGCATGCAAATGTGATATTGAAGTAAATTGTCTTATGTGCTGGTCCATTTAAGTTATTGTTGTGTGTTAGTACATTGTACCTATCATGACTCTAAATATTTGTCTATTTAATACAATAAATCTAATATCTTTCCATTTTTCATCTCAACTTCGTATCAACTTCTCTTCCCCATCCCAACCATCATTGGCCACCACTAGAACTCACCTTACCCAGCTCTCTGACTCCTTTATTTTTTCTCATTTTCCGCTCTTCAATTCTTCGATGAAAAGGTGAGAGTTATCACCCTCTTCCTTTCTTAGTTCACTCTCCCTTGTCACTCCATCTATTCACAGGACATCTACTTGTTGTCATGATTTGAAACTCTCACCCTGCTTGAAAGCTCTATCAAACACAATGGTTCTAAGTTCTAACATCTCATACGGATGAAGGTGATTCAGTTTCTTGTTGGCTCACAAGGTGATTCAGTTTCTTCAACACCTTGATTTTCCACCTCCAAATTAGAAGAATGGTACAACCTTTTGCTGCCTGGCATGTTCCCATTATATGGTTCTCACCTACCTCTTCAACATCATGGAACCACATATTAGTTCCACTATTACTCCGCCAAATAAATATGGGAGCCCTTGCACCAGATGTATCATGTATGTTCATTAAAAGAATATATCTCGTGTCTAACCAGCTCTATGAGGATATCTTCAATTCGAAGCAAGAAGGTCCTTTTGTACAAGACTACTTCGCTGCCCACCAAGGAAAGTGGAAAAGCTTTGTGCATCATTCCATTTTTGCAATGTTATGGTCCTATAAATAACAAAGAGAAGTTTCTAGTGAGAATATTTTTCTGGAGCCTTGATGACTCACAATAACGGTTGATAGTTTGTTATATCCCCTCCGCAAGGTCATACAACGAATGTCGGGATCCAACCGAGAAGCGGCACAAGCTCTCAATGAATTAAAATGGTTTCGAGATGCAACTGGCAATTTCGGAGATTCATTTGCAATCTCCATCCGAGATACTATGGATCCAGGTAGATAGAATTTTTTTGCCAATTTATTTATCAAAGATAAAATCCCGTTACTAATATTAATTTTAAATTTGTTGCAGTCGAATGGTGGTTGCAATTTGGAATCGAAACTCCAACTCTTCGAAAGATTGCAACACGCATCCTCTCGCAAACCACATCATCAAGTGGATGCGAGAGGAATTGGTCGACCTTCGCCTTGATTCATACGAAGCCGCGCAACCGCCTTTCGTACGCCCGATTAGAGAAGCTCGTATATATTCATTACAACATGCGACTTCGAATGCGGGCGTTACAGAACGAAGATAGAGATATTCCACATGTAGATCCGTTCGATATCGAGTTCGTCCAAGGCGATACTGACCCAATAATTGATTAGTGGAGTGCAATGGAGACTGACCCGCCTCTTCTTGATGAACCAGGCGAACCACCTCGGCCTTCACCAATTATATCTAATGTTGTTGAGTCTGAGAGCCAACCAGAAGACACTGACAGTCAAGCTCTTGAGAGGGACATGACCTTTGCTCCCTTGGACTCTCAACAAGTTCGACAAGTAAAACGACGATCCACGTCCGACTCTCCATCTCACAATCAAAGGGAAAGAAGAAGGCAACACCTTCACCTTCAAAGGCAAAAGGCGAAGGCAAAGGCAAACGACCAATTGATCCTTTGGACGCGATTGCAGAAGCGGAAGAGGACGAAGAAGACAAGCCCTCGGTTCATAGCAGTAGCAGCACAGAAGAAGGAAGAGATGATGATGATGATGGAGCTGGGGGAGAAGACACCATCGTACCATCAACACCAGCACCTATCGATCTGTGGACGAATGAGCAATACTTCGACCACTCCACCCAAGATCAGGATCACGGTGCTAGAACCAGAGGAACAACTCGGGTGTACGAGAAGAGAGGCCGGCGTCGAGGAGGTGGACCGACAGCTTTGCAAGATTACCACCACGATATGATGAGTATCTTGCAAGAAGTTTCTGAATCAACCTACTCTGTATCAAGTACCTACTCAACTGATGATACATGGACTAGTTCTTGGACTGCCAACAAAGAAACACTAATGGGTATGTGGTATAATGGATACCAAGGCATGATGACATGGGATCATTTCCAGATATGGGCATTGGAGACTTACGGTGTTGACCTTAGTCGTGTATGTCCCCAAGATATGTACGAGTATGACGGACATCACTCGTCCTCATTTTAAACATTGTATTCATGTATTTGACATTTGAATCTTAAATTTAAGTATTTCTTGATCAATTATGTGTTATTGGGGTTATTTTTAGCAGCAAAATAAAAAAAAAAATTGTTCGGTATGCATTTTTCGTATCGGACCGTACCGTGTGTCGATACGGTATGGTACCCGTACATACCGGTACCGGTCAAAGATCGAGATCGGTACTTTAAACCATGCTCTGAGATGCATAATTTTGTTAAATTGTCACATTATGTTTGCTTTACTTGTAAACAAATTGAAGAGTTCTGATTTATTTTCTGGTTAGACGAGTGTATATTACAAGAGTTTTGTAAAGTAGGATGAAGGTAAAGAAACTCTTTTGAAAATTTCCCTCTTATTTATTTTTGTGTTCATCTTTTATCATTCTTTCGTTGCTTGATCAATTTTTCTATTTATGAAAATCTGCAGATATTGGCGTTGCCAAAGAAGAAAATGTCAACCAATGACCATGTTCATACAACAGTTCACGAGGAAGGTACTTCATATTTGTAACATTTCAAGTGTTTTCTTGTTTTTTGGAATGCCTTTTTCCACTAATATATGACTTGTTTGCTTGATGAAATGGAGGGGGAATGAAATAGACAAGGAATGAAAATAGATAAGGAATAGAATAGCTATTCCCTTGTTTGATTAGCATAAGGAATCGAGAAAAATGATCAAAATGTCCTTCTTCACAATATTAATTTTTTATAGTGAAATAATAAATTATACTATAATTTATTCTAATTCACAATAACATAATAAAAATATGAATTTGTGTAGTTGAATTTTAAAAAATGAAATATTAATTTAAAAAATAACAAATATAAATCATTTTTAATTAATTAAATAGCTTTAAAATAAATATTATATATTGCAAATATATTAAATAAAAATAAATATATTAGTAATATATAGGATTATTATATTATTTTAGTTTGATATACTTGGATATTGTTATTTTAATATAAACTATATGATATTATTGTATAGTCTAATATATAATTTAATTAGGATGAAACTTGATGGGTAAAATTGTAAAAGTTATCAAGAATAGGTAAGGAATAGTTATTCATCATGCATGAGGAATAGAGGGGAATAGAAATAAACAGGCTCATAGTGTATAATTAGAAGTCCAACATTCCTAGGCGATAAGTTGAACTCTTAGTTGTGTTAGTTTAAAACTTGAAAACCGAACTAATGTTGGATAATTTTGACAAAGATGGGAAGGGCTGTCATATGGGCAACATTCAAGAATAATGTGTATAGAATTTACTTTTGATTGGAGAAAGACCATGTTCCAGGAATAATTATTAGTCACAAAAAAAGAAATTGTAGCTCCTAGATCTGGAGCTCTTAATTATTCTAAACCAAACATATAGATGAACTAGACAAAATATTAGTATGAATTATTTGACAAATTTTTGAAATAGGGTTTTATTACATCTTTTCGCATATAATTTCTGCCAAGCAAAAAATGTATAAAATAAAAAAGATTCTGAAGATAAATTTATAGCTCCTTATATTTTAGTGGCAGCAATTTGAATTATGAATTAAAATTAGATTTAGAAGATCTTCATTTGACAATATTTTTTGAAATTTATGAATTATTATTACATCTTTTCCCATCTACTTGCTGCCAATTAAGCAAGATAAATGAGCAAAACAAAAATGAGGCTCCAAGCGCATGAGGCTGTGGCTAATGTAAATGCAATCTTATGGTCTTACCCTGCCAGATAAATGTGTAATTGAGGTTATTAGTCAAAGCTGGTAAGCCAGGTCTTTGGTACTACCAGACCACAATATGTAGTCCCCTAGTACCATATTATATAATGTATATATATTACTCAAAATACAAAAAGCCGCTGCCTTTGTTATTGGACTAATTGGTTTTGATAACATAAGGCAACAAGGTTCCATTTGGTAGGCTAAAATGGCTTTATCCTTTTCCAGCAAGTCTTATCTTAGTTACTCTCTTCTTCACATTCTTCTCGTAGTGGTTATTGAAATTTAAAAATTAGAAGGGTATTTTTAGTCTTCTATGCATGGTTATAAATAACGTATCATACCTGGCAGCATGGTTTAAAATACCGTACCGTACCGTACCGTACCGCCCGGTACGGCCTGTATTTATCGGTTTTTCAAAAAACCAGTATACGAGATACTCGGTATTGGGCGATACCGAGTATCTCGGTTAATACCGCCCGGTATGGGCGGTATTTGATGTCATACCGGGCGATACCGCCCGGTATGACGCAATGTCTCTTTTTAAGAGCCGTTGCTACAGTACCCGACAACAATTATGTTATTGGAATTATTTTTAACAGCAAAAACAAAAAAAACAAAAAAACAATTCACTGGCCGGTATGCCTTTTTCGTACCGGCCCGTACCGTGTGTCGGTATGGTATGGTACCGGTACATATTTGTACCGGTCACTGACCGAGATCGTCACCTGTACCGGTATTTTAAATCATGTCGGGCAGTACAATCGATATTTAAAATCATGGCCACATGGCTTAAAAAATGGCCTTTAGGGGGATTACGGCCATAGTAAGAATGCGATCACTAGAATTCTTCACGTGGTTTCCAATAATTATCTTTTGCATAGTAATTTGCTGACTGAAGCGTGATGCAGATGAGTAAGAGACTGTTGATATATTAATTAACTTATTATATTTTTAAAGATAATAATAATGATAGAGGCCCGAGCTGCTGATATATTTTAAATCATAAAGTTTTTCGTTCATTTTATAGTTTAATATATGTACTTTATTATTATCTTTTATTAAACTCCTGTCCGATCATTGTTTGACTTGGTTGAACTTTTAACCGGTAGCCCTCTACTATTTCCAGTTGAATGACCAAAAGTTAATTGAAAACATTGGCTGCTTGGATGTTAGTGCAATCTGCATGGCATGGCAGAGGTTTGTTAATTGTTATGTATGGTTGCTAGGTAATCTAAGATGCCCTTTTTTGTTTGGCTAAGTTTAATCTATTATTGTTTTCGGGTAAATGCTGATATAAGTTTTCATGATGCTGTTTTTGCATTTTGTTATCCAACTGTCACCCTAGAATTGTTTGGTGGTCATGTACTAGATTTCTTACCTTAATTGAGGGTTGGTTATTTTTGTGTCTTCTGCGTTAATGTTTATAATATTCTTGCTGTGCCTTAGCACACATGTCACTTAGAGCTGTTGCTTATTCATAGCTGAACTAGTGCAATTCAACATTTATCCTATTTCACTATTCCATAGTAGCGAAATTTCTGATTTCATGTGTTTAACTTGTAGACAATACTGCTCATACCCCACCACAAGTACACCGACCAGCTCAGTCTTCAGGGGATGAACTTCCCATCAGGAAAGGCATTAGTTAAAGTTTGTCATCTCTTAATTTTCTCATGAGGTTCACAGTTTGAGAAATGCCAGTCTTTGTTGATGCAGGTTTGTAAGGAATGCTGGACTGGTAGCTGCAGCCGTGGTCAAGAACTTGAACGAGGTAGGCACCTATATAAAGGAAAGCATTGATGACATGATGAATCCTTACCGTAAGCGTTCCAAGTAAAAACACAGACCCAACTGCAAGTTTGATGTCAAGCCAAAAATAAAGAAGCTAGGTAGCATATTACCCAAGGATTTTCCTCAGTTTTATCATAATTGTTTAATTTACCATGTACCGAGAAATTATTCGTTTAAGAACCCAGACATGGTTTATTCAAGAGGTGAAAATGTGTGGTTTGCCTCCAAGTCTCTAACAATCATTTTAAAGGCAAAATAAGTAGGCTAAGTAGCCATGATCATTTTGTTAAGAACTTTTTACATATGTTGCCAGTTGTCAATCTTGTTGTCAGTAAATATACAATAATGGAGGGTTCATCAGTGGCTTAAGTGGCCTCGCTGGATATTCTCCATGAAAGGGTTGTGATAATGTTTTGTGGAGCAACCACAAACTCAAAGAGTTCATTTTTAAAGTATTATATCAAAAAAATTAACCTTTTTATTTTGTAGCATAAGATCTTTTGTCAATCCCTGTTCAAAAAATTAGTATTTTCCTACGTGACTTTTCAAGGTGGTTGTCATCCTCATTGGAGGAGGAAGAATAGGAGGAAGAGGAAAAACAATAGTAATGTTTTATTAATTATTTGTTGTGTCATAGAGTCATGTAGGTAAGTTAACGGGTTATCTTGTTATGTTACAAAATGAAATATTAAGTCTCGAGATATCGTCTTATGTTACAAAATGCAAAATTAAGTCTTGAGATGTCTTCTTATGTTACAAAATGAAAAATTAAGTCTTAATTTAATATTTGAAAAATAAAACCTTATAATTTGAAACATTTTCTATAATTAACTCTTAAAAGAAACTCTCTATAGCTCAATCACTCATAAATGATGAGTGAAACTTCGTCCCTCGGCGTACACCGTTTTTCATCTAAACAAGCAGATTCATCACTATGAATTCTATTATTCATTACTAAATTTCTATCAAAACATACTAACCAATATATCTAACATGAGAATCAAAATCTAACTTCACTGTTTACCTTTACGAAAAACTAAGAAATCTCCGTGATGGCGGAAAATCTTGTAGAGGCTAAATAATAAATATTGTGCCAAAAAAAAATCAAGCTCAAGTTATTTAATTAACTTCATCAAGCTTTGAGCTCAGTTTATCTTTTCTTGGCTTGTTTACCATATATATTAATGGGATAGAGCTCGGGTTATTTGGTCATGCTCATTTATGTTGCAAAATGAGTCCAAATTTAAGAACTCAGGTTGTAATTTATGAGACCTCTCGTAGAGCGGCCGCTCAAGAATTGGTTCGTTTGCAGTTTTTTTTTTTCTTTTTCTTTTTTTCTTTTTTTTTGTGAGTAAAAGATTTGTATTCATCTCGTGAGAAAGAAATAGTTCGCGGTGTTAAAGAAAGGGCAAGAAGAAAAGTAACCAAACAAAAACCCAGCTAATTAGATTTAAGGGATGAAGCCTGGATGTTTTGAGTGACTCGGTTTTCCTGCCTCAGCCAGAGTTCCCACATTCACTGGCAACTGTCAGCTTCATTTGTTTAAGCCTATATCTAAAGCTCGTAAAAGCAACAAATATTTTAAAAAAAACACCAGTTATTCTTAGCTAGGTGATAATAATAATTTTTCACGTGCATTTTCTGAAAGTATTAAAAATATGATTGATTGAGAGCACAACTTATATGGGTGGACCGTCTATGTAAATTTTTTTTTTACCGAAAATACATAAAAAAATTACACTTTTCATACCATAACATATTTGATTGATATTGATTGACATTGGTACTTTTCATAAGAAATACTTTTCAAGTGATCGAAATATTATTCATTTATAAATTAATATTTTATTTTATTATATATAACTTGTTTATTATAATTATATATTATGGAAGGTGGTTTTGGTGCAATAGTAAAATTATTCCACTTGTGATTTGAAGATCGTAGATTCGAACCACGAAAATAATCTCTCTTCAAAAAAAAGTAGGAGAAAGATTGCGTACATCAATCCTCCTCATGGTCCACAAAAGTGAGACTACTTTGTGCATAGGGCCACCCTATAATTATATATTATATTATATATGAAAAATTAATTTTATTTGTAAATTACACATAAGTATAATATAATTTTTTAATATATAATTTATTATTATATACTTAATATAAAATCAATTATGGACCATAAAATATGGGTAAAATAGTAATTTTACTTCCTTACCTAAGTTAGGGCTTGGTAAGTGACTTCTTACCTTTTGCAAGAAGTTGCATTTCTTGAGGAAGTATAACATACAAATTTTTTCCACTTCCTATCAAATATGCACTTCCTACAATGTAATTTACAAATAAAAATTATATATTAAAAGTGGGATTACTTTGTGGTCACGCTATAATTATATTTTACACTATATATGAAACTTTTAATTTAATTTTTAAATTACACATAAGTATAATATTTTTTTTTAATATATAATTTTACTATTATATAATTAATATAAATTTATTATATATAATTATAAAATATAATTAATAGATTGAAGTATTATTATTATTTTATTAGATTGACATATATTATATAATTATATAATTTTTATATAATTAATATAAAATCAATTATGGATAATAAAATATGAGTAAAATAATTATTTTACTTCATGTGCAGAATGCAAAAAGTATAAATTACCTAAGTAGGGTTTGATAAGTGACTTCTTGCATTTTGCCAAGCACAACGGGCATATGGGGTTAAACTTTTGGCCACTCCCTAGGGTCAAGCACTTGATCGTCGAATAGCAAAGATCCAAAACGACGCTACTCTAGCTCGAGTAAATTGAGATAAATAACAATCCAAAAGGCAAATTTCTAATCTCCCTAGAATTCATTGAATATAAAATTAATTTTATCAAATTGAAATGAAATTCCAACGTCAAACAAACAGCTTCGACCTTAATAAAGCTGGGGAAAAAAAGGGAAGAACAAATATCGAGCAAAAAGGTCAGTTTTTTTTGTACCAAGGCTTGTCCTCCTAAGAAATAATATTTACAACAAGGTAATATCTTTAGTAGAACAAGATAAGATCTCCAAGGGATCTATAAGGATTACATATTATAAGAACTATGAAAGGATCAGAAGAGCCTAAGATTCAAAGGAGTACCCAAGAAGCAACATTTGACATCCAGATGCACGTTCATTGCATATAAAATGGGCGTAAGATTAGAATATAAGAGATGTTTAACAAGTCACCAAGATTCAAGCCTAAAGCATAATAGAAGCTCTCAGTTTATACTTTCTGATGCGCAACAAGAAGCTACATCAGAAAACTTCTGCAATTTTGCTAGCTAGGACACGGTCCCGCCTCTCAACATATCCATACGGGAACCATCCAGCCTTGCCCTTGCATTCACCTTCTGCCCATCCATTAGATACCTGCAGATGGCAGTAAACTCCATGGTTTATTAAGTGAAGCTTTATAGCTAATCTTGTCCATAGATTACAACTTATGTAATACAAGAAATGCAAACATAAATACATATCTAGCAGGAAATAAAGAACAAAGAATTAGAAACAGCCACCTTCTTCAAACAAGAAGAAGCAAGAAATCATGTACAGCTAAGAATCTTTATAACATAGTAACCTTGAGAATTCCCATGTCCAGCACTGACTACAAAATACGTTACTTGAATAAACTGATATGTTTTGACAGTTAAAATGCATTCACAGGGAGGCATGTGGACACACATGCCTTCAGAAAGAGATGAAGAACCACAAACCACTTGTTTAGCCTATCCAAAGCTGCTGGTTCGTCACCTGTTAAATCTAAATGTAGTGAGTTACCAGGTCTTGAACAAACATCCATTTGATGACAAGTTTTCATTCGCCAAAATGGTACAAAAGATATACATGTTTGGTTCAGTCAATAAGTATGCAGAGTTGACCTCAGTCAATAGGTGTGGAAGGAAAATAATGGAGGTAATACTTAAATGAATCCAGAATCAAACTATTTTCTACTGCCATTAAGAAAAAACATGTTTCATTGAACAGTACATGCCATCAATAATAGTTCTACCACCATTTCTTTTCTGTCACAATTGGTTATATTTCAATTGCACATGTTGATGCATACATTCCTGCACCAAAAAGAAGCATATATGAATTTAACAGCAATGACTGTTAAGTACCTTTCTGACAACAACATAGTCTCCAATGGACAAGTTTAGCTCAACATCTGACTCAGCCTGATATGAATGCACAACCTTCACATTTAAGATAGTTTTATCCTTGATCAGTAGAATTCACCCAAAGATGTCATAGAGTGTTCAGCATAATAGTAAAAGCTTCTAAAGAGGCATATTACCTCCCCCAAAAAGTATACGGAAGCAGTTGATCCATCAATTGTCTGGGAAGAATATGCTCCACTGGCTTCTTCATATGATGGAGGTGGTGGTACAGGATCATCCATGATTGAGCTTGGAAATGCTTCAACTCTTTGCCTCTCAGAAACCATCTGCAATCAGATAGAACGAAACAGGATAAAGGCAAAGAGAGGAAATCATCACAGCAAAACTCAGTACAAAATCACATGTTTCAACATAACATCAATTATATGCCCTATTGAAAAATATGCAACATCACTTGCCTCTGCTACAAGCTGATCAAAGATTTGAAGGCTTTTCTGATGGTAACTGCGCTCTGATTCAACCTTCAATCAAAAGGAAAACAATCAAACAAGGCTAAAATTTAGGCTAAAACAATAAATAAAAAATGCAACAAAAATGCCCACAGATATACCATTGCGATAAGCCACCGCAAGGTCGACCTTTGTTGTTGCGCTTCAGTAGCAGTCATTGCTGCCACCGCTTCTTTACCAAGTACTTTCATATTTGATTTAAGTTCTTGCAACTTAGTTTCAGCAGCTTCTAACTTCAAACTGCTGTCAATATTACCAGGGACTTCTCTTAGCTTTATTTGACGCTTTGAAATTTCAATAGCCTGTATAAGAACACAACAAAATACCTAATTAGAGGGCTATAACATAAGTATCACTAAAGACCCCGCACAAACAAAGATCTTTAGCTCCACAAAGCATGAACTTTTGATTATAGAGAAATAACAACCCAGACATGCATGACAGGCAAACATGAGTTTCATTTTGTTTAATGATACCTGAACTTCAGCTTCTTGTCTCATTCTCTCATAGCGTTGAGCAAGGTGTCGAGCATCCTCTAATGCCGAACCAACTACCATTGCTCTTAGTGGCTCCACTATCTGAAAGTAAGGACCATATAGACAGTGACCTAGTTTGAATAGTATATTGCCAAAAGAGTACAGGACGCAAGAAGTGCATTGAAACTTATATAGAACTATTTACCCAAATAATAAAAGATTGCTAGAAATCCAATGATATAGAGCAGTTCAAACAGTATCTTTTACCAGTTTAAGGAAGAGCACACAAAACATAAATAAGATGATGCATGAAAACTTACAATTTTTCTAATAAACCAATGTCAGATAGAAAGTTATGTATATTTTTGCACCAGAACATCAGAAGTTCAGAACTACCAAAACAGCATATTCTTTACATGGTCACTTGTCCCTTATAAAGCAAAAAAGAGAAAACACATTTACACCATGCTTGTTGATTTTCAAATTATGATTTAGATAAAGTACAACTTCTACCTATATCTTAAAGATAACAGGAGGAATACTAACATGATCATGAGGAATATGGTTAATCATACCACAGTATTGAGGGATTTCAATAGTGTTTCTCGTTCCTTTTCCAACTGGGAACGAGCCTGACTAAAACAAAATGCAGCTTTTGATAATGTAGTGTCACTAGTGTAGCTGTTCTCGAGACCATATTTTCTGCTGTCCTCTGATAGTTTAGTACCTGCACAAGATTACCATATGTAAATGAATAAAATTAGCAAGGAAAAGCACTGAACAACCTATGGAAATATACCAATCTCAACTTGCTTTGACCCAGTCACCATAAAACCTTCGACGCCACGAACAATATCCCTTTGGAAATGCTGAAATGAAGAATATAAAAAACTGTAAGATAAATAGCATTCTAAATATGGTTGTGAGAATTTCCCTGACCTTGCTTGAACGGGTTGATGTGTATAACTTTTCTAGTTTCTGATAGAGCTGAAGCTCTTCCTCATCTGTAACTACATTATCTGAACTTGAATAACCACCACCTCCAAATTGCTTCAGAACAGCCTGTAGTTAGATAGGCATGACAGTCATTACTGCAAAAGAAAATCATTTGATTTGCATATCTCATATACAATATGCTAACACGAAACAAATTTCAACTGTTAGACTGAGAAGTTGGGATTTTTCCATAGTTTTGCATGCAGCTCCTCTGGCATTATTTCCTATCAATCGTGAACTACTATTTCTTCTTAAAGGCAAAGGTTGAGTGAAAATATAAAAGCAGCGATTGGACCTTTTCCTACTAGCTTAAGCTTTTGAGAACAGTGGTCAGCCAACTAAATTTAACATGGTATTAACATGACACCGAAGTAGGAGGTCTCACATTCAAATCATATTTGGTGCCAGTAATTAAAAATAGTATATATATATACCCCCAATAAAGTTATCGTTAGGCCATGTATCGCATTTGAACTAGATAATCTAGTTCACTTGCTCCCACATAAGGAATTAAGGAGTGTGAGAATTTAGAAGTATAGATCAAATTCTTTCCTAACAATTCAAATATTTCGAAAAATTGATCACCTAAACAAGTCAACAAGCTACAGCATAAATTGATCCTTTTGACCAATACTTCACTCATGTTAAGATGAGATGGAGATAATGCAAAATAGGTTATCTTTGCACTTAGCTGCGTAAGTTTGGTTTATTTAACTAATGTTTTCAACTTTTCAGTTCCATTTGGTCTGGTTGGATTCTACTGCAAGGTTTAGACCGTCAATGCATTACTGATTTGAAATTTTAGTTGGCATTTCTGTACAAGTAAATTTAGAATACGAGAACGTTGTTCTCACTTTTCAACAAGAAAAAATGTGATAGATTCCTTTGTTTGATAAGGCTTTTAAGAGGTCAAGCATCTCACAGCAGAGAACATATGCCTCAGTTAAAGAGAGAAAAAATAGCCATCTTTCGCTAGATAAATTATGCTACACCCTTGTACTAAGAGTTAAGGGTGTACTAAGGGTTAATTATAGATGGATACCTTAACTTTCATAATTGAAAGGGTACATGTTACAGAAAGTACATCCCTTTTGTACAACGTGAAACAAAGAATGAAATAAACAAAAAATAAAAGAAATCAAACATAAAATTATAAAAAGACATTTAAAGTCTACGTGATTAGCAAGGGTTTCACTACACCGAAGATCACACAGAGAATCAGCTATTTGGAAAATATACTAGGTTACAAGATTATCATATTCGCCATTTAATAATTGATAGTGTCCCTAATGAGTGACCATCCAATATCTACACAAATTGCCCAAATCTTGCCAAATTGAGACACTCCAGATTTGATGCAAGCTCCTCCTGAATCGGCTTGGATCCTGAGCAGATCTATCCAGTGTAGCTCTTGATTTAGTCTAGTGATTGAGAGTTGTCCATTACTCAGGGATGATCCTGAGTAACTACTTACTCAACATGGATTTTCTCATGCTTTGCATTCAAATGTAACTCCTACTCAGTTTTACTCTTGATCCGCTCCACACTTGACTACCTATCCCAACTCTTGCAGCAACTTAAAATGTAGCATGGTAAGTATGGTGCCCCTATAACGCCGACATGGTCACATCGGCCCTTCCATCCCCAACAAGCTGATAAAACGAATTCACAGTTGTATGTGACAATCAGTGGAATGCAGAGAACTATGAAATAGGATCCATAATCCTCTGACACCAATCCTCAATTTCTAGTCAAGACCCCTTCCACCATTGTGGCAAATTTTATTAATTTTTAAAAAATACGTTTTCGGATATAAGTCAGTATATGTTGACAAAATTCAAACTAGTACATATGATATGATAAACTTGTTTGGTTCATTTGAACCACATTGTCCTGAACAATCCTGTAGCATGGCGAATGCGTCTTCCCATTTCGTTTGACATGGCCCGACCTGACAGATCTACTAGCACAGGACCAGATTGGGCGGGCCTTAAATGTTGTGAGCACAGGGCAACTAAGGAAAACCCTAGCATGTTGAGAAGCTACCAGGTCGCGAGCAGAAAGATCGGTTAACTAAGTAGCGGTCGAAGTGTTGGTAAAGCTGAAAGAACCAATCGGAAAGAAAAAGAACGGCGAGGCGAAAGGGAGAGAGAAGGAGATCGGGGAGGACCTGTTGCTGCCTCGCGACCTGCTCCCTCAGCTTGGTTGCCTGCTTCCTGATGGCGTCCATTGGCGAGGGGGAACAAAAGATTTGGATTTGGGAGACGCTGATAAGCACGGAAGAAAGTCCGAGTACGAGAGCAAAAGAGCAAGAGATTGAAGCAAGAGGGTTTTCGAGCGAGGTTCGAAGAAGATGAAATGGGTGGAAGGGATTTGAAATATGGGCTCCAAGCCGATCCGGTTCAACTGAGCCGGTCCGGTTTACCAACCTAGAAATGTAGATGAATTACACGGACTCAAAGAGCCAGATTTGACTCTTTGAACGATTTTTGAAAGGCAAAATTAATGAATACCTACTATTGTTACGAGGCAATTAACACATCTTTTTATTAATGCAGTCGTTTTTTAAAAGAGAAATATTAAATTCTTCTAACTCATGTGTCTAATAATTCTCTTAATATCCACATATAATAAAGTGTTCATGATTATTGATGAAATTATTATTCATGCCATTTTGAGTGGTTAGAAAAATTATTAGGTTGATTATTAGGAGGATATAGTAAGACTCTTTTTAAAACCCTTATATCGACATCTCATCCCACTTCTTCATCCTCTCACCTACTTAAAATCTTTGTCGCTTGTCTTCCGAAGCTTTCTATTATTCAAAGTAGTGATGAGTCATCTAAAGATCATAATCCTATTAGAGAAAGCAATGGTGTGTATTATCTAATAAATTCGATTCATTCGATGAAAAATATATAATTTTTAGAGTTATAAAGAAGGGCAAAAGGAAGAATTTGAAAAAAAGAGATGACACTACATCGGATGTTGAAAACTTGAATCAACTTATATTTATTATGATTGTAGCTAGAAGTAACGTCAACATAATTGAAGAGGTGCTCATCATAGACTCATAGTTCGAAGCTCATAGCATTAAAGCCAATGAGTGGACTAATGAATATGAAAATAGTGTTAAGGAAACCATTACACCCAAGGCTAGTGAAGAATGTGTTCCAAACACTAATGATATATAAGGAAAAAAGATTGTCGTAGAAGTATATAATCTAAATTGTGAGTTGAATGAAGTTAAATTTAAATTTGGGATGAAATTTAAGTCAATAGTCCAATTTAAAGAAGTTGTTCAAAACTATTTTATTACAAATGGTTATAACATCAAATGGAGCAAACTCCACGCAAAAAAATGAAAGCTAAGTACGCTGTGTGTTGCCAATGGAGAATATATATGAATTGAATGAAAAACAAGATGACATTGATTATATTAAGACCAACATTAGTGAACACAACTATCAATAAATAATAAGGAACAAGTAAGCCACAGTAGATTGGATAATAAAGTAATATCTCGATAAATTTAAGATCAATACTAATTGGGGTATGGAAGAAATGGAGAAGGATTTTCTTAGCAAATTTTACATCAATATCCCCAGAATGAAAAGTTATAGAACAAAGTGAAAGGCTTTAAGAATACTTCAAGGATCGATTAAGGATCACTATATAATTTTTGGTTCATATTTAACACAATTTCTTGGTATTGTTTAGTATTGTGTATGTTCTCGCTTAAAGTCAGGATGAAACAAGCCTCCGTGTCTCTTGGTATAGTGCAGCTTCGATGGTGAACTGCAAAGACACTTCGACGCTCAAGTGATTGAGAGGGAATCCCATATGGTGGGCATGAAAATTGGAATCGGTAGTCAACCTAATATGCATCGTGTTTATTTTATGAGGCGAGTTTGGGTGTTTGGTAATGATGTCTCCCAGAATCTCGTGGGGATATGCCCTGAATGGATCGATGTTTATCCTTAAGATCGCGGGTTCATTACTATTGAATCCTTGGTGATAAATGAATGATGTTGATATCCTTGTTTGGCCGGGTGGAGCCCCGAGCTAAGTTTGTTAATCGGGCCCAAAGAACTAGTCTAGTCTACAGCCCTCCGAGCTTGGTCGAAGTTTGAGGATTTTGTGTCGAGCTCTAATAATGTGTCAACCTCTTTGGTTTGTTGGGCTCTTTAGTATATTATGAGCTTCTGACCTCGGGGCTGGTATATGAGTACCAGTTGTGTTCTATCCTTAGCTAAATTGAAGTAGGAGAGGTTAATGTGCTTTGGTTTTGTCGGACTTCGCGACTCTTCAATTTTTGTGCTCAATGTGGTAGTTGCGAGGGAAGGGATGCCTTTTTCACGTGCCCCCCGCCTATCAACGCATGTCCAGCATTTAATTCTGACAATGGGTAATTATGACCTGAAGATTCGGTTATCCATTATCGAGGCACTTGAGTACCTACTGCCGGTTGGCAAGCTTTGTTCCATTAATGAAGTGTGATCGGCAACCATTAGATGGGGAGGTTCTCTCGGGTCTTTAAAAGCCCCCTCCCTCTCCTTTTTCCTTATGTCTTAAGTTCTAGCATGGAATGGGAAGTGCTGCGAATTTTCATACCTCCGGCTCTCACTCCAGAGACCCTCGTCGGCGATCTTGCCATTTCGTTCATCATCCTGTCAGTCCCGATCATCTTTGTTTTTTGTTGAAGTCGGCCCTGAGCGGGTGTAGACTCAACCTTCGTTTGTCTAGGTTCCTCGCATCATTGGTTTGATGGGGAAGAAGGATGCCAGCCTTGAGTTGGTAGTAATTAAGTAGATCAGGGACTGTTGTGGATTCGCACCATGAGGCTTATGAAAAAGATGAAGTGGACGAGGTCAGCAATATACGACCAAGAGAGCCCTACGAAGTTCTGCAGCCAAGGGGTATCGTCCTCATCCAGGCGGTGAGGAGGATGTTGGGTGCTTGCCTTGCTTCTGAAAGTCAAAAATTTGGGGCCTGGCTCGCTTCGGTGGTTACACCAACATCTTCTCATAGTTCAACATTTTGATCATCCCCATTTTGTCAACCACAGTTCCCGATCAGTTCGACTAGGTAAAACAATATATGGGGGAGAAAGTAACCCCGCTAGTTGGACTTCAACTCCTTGCTCTCAGTGGCATCAGAAGTGGTAGGACTCGAAAAATGTCATGAATACTGTTGTAATGATGAAACATCTTCCCTCGAATAGTTGTCCCTTGTTGTATGTCTTCCCCGTGTAAACTTATGAATATATATTCTTTTTTCTATGATGCTTTTGTTTGATGCCTTTGCATGATGTTCTACTGGCTGTGAGCCGAGTGTTTGGAAGATGTCGACATTTGACCAACTCTTCTAGAGTTGATTGTGGTGCTTGCGGAGGTCCGACGTTGTCTGGCCGATAATTGTTCAGGTCGAAGACTGGCGCTTCTTTTGTCGACGTTAGCTAGTTGGTAGTCGTTAAGATCGTGGACCAACTTTAGGTTGAGACCATATTTCTATCAAAGATATACTTAGGACCGAGGTTACTTGTTCGGTTGTCGCTCATAGGACTGGTGGTCTTTCAAATTTGATCTCCCTTGAAGTCGTTCGAGTCCAGAGCTATAAGTGGATGTGCTGAGGCTGATAGTAAGGGCGTTGGGCCGAGGACCGCGCTTGAGGTCAAGCCGAGCTCGCGGGGGAGCATAAGGCATGATTGCGCTTGGGATCATTGAGGTCTTCAGGGGCGCCGAGGTCGAAAGTAATGACGCTGGGGCCAAGGATCGCACTTGGGGTCAAGCCGAGCTCGCGGGGAGCGTAAGGCAGGACCGCACCCAGAGTTTTGCTAATTTAGAGCGAGCTGGTCTCATTTAGAGCTAGAGGCTGTATTTAGGGTCGATTACCATGCCTGGGGTCAAGGCCGAGCTCGCAAGGGAGCGTAAGGTAAGACTGCGCCGGGGATCGCGCTCATTTGGAGCGAGCCGAGGGCGGCATCTAGGGCCGAGGACCACGCCTGGGGTCAAGCCGAGCTCGCGGGGAGTGTAAGGCAAGACCGCGATTGGGGTCACACTCATTTAGTACGAGCTGATCGTATTTAAAGCCGGAGGCCGCATTTAAGGCCGAGGAGAATTCTAGGAATGCTGAGGTTGAGGAAGTCTTCAAGGGAGCTAAGGCCGCAAGTAATGACGTTGAGACCGAGGACCATGCTTGGGGTCGAGCCGAGCTCGCAGGTAGCGCAAGGTAGGATTGCGCCTGGGGTCAAGAAGGATATATGTGCCTCGCAAGATGGAGGTGTTGGGTGAAATGGAATACTAGAGGGGGGGTGAATAGTGTGTTAACTAAATTAATTAGCCTAAATTCAATTTTAGACATTTCTTTGATTACTTAGGCAATTTACGAATGAATGACTAAGTACGGAAGCGAGTAATAAAGATAAATAAACAATACACACAAATAACAATGCTAACACAATTGTTTATAGTGGTTCGGCCCCAATGCCTACTCCACTACCTAAGCACCCCGCTTAGGATTTCCAAACTAGGTTTACTAGATTAAATCGGTTCCCTTACAAGAGGACTTTGACCTGAAGAGACTCACTCTCAATCTAAAGCACTTCCACACCCGGAAGTCTTCGCCTTCTTATCGAGAGTTCTCTTCCACATCAACCCTAAGGGATACCTCAACTAATCCTAGTGAACTGAGTTTACACCGGTGGAATTAAGCCTCAAACACAAAGGCAACCACCCAATTTAAAGACATAACAATCCTAGGTCTTCACAAGCACAAATCCAAAGAAAACAGTGTTCAAATAATAATTAAAATTACAATGAAAAGAGCTTAAAGAATAAACCAATATCAAATGCTCTTTTCCAATCCTTCAAAGCCTCTAACTCGCCAAGTTGTAGAGCTCGAATTGAACCCCGAGTTGAGGCAGAGTGTGCGCTTGAAGAAGTTATCGACGGAAGAACCGAGCGCTATTAATCAATCTTTAGAAGGCTCAAAACTCTCTTTTTAATGCTCAATAAAATCTGTAAGAAGTAGTTAAAGGAGTTAGATGAGAGATATTTATAACCTCTCAGCTGAACGGCAGTTCAACGGGTAGAAAACTAGCCGTTATCGTCGTTCAGTTGATAGGCCGATCGATCATCGGTCGTTAGGCCGATCGATCATCGGTCGATCGACCACATGCTTGCTACGCTTAAATCGTGCTGTTCGATCGATCGATGAGTCGACTGAATGAGTCACGAGCCTCACAATTCACTGTCGGTCGACCGATGTAGTGAAGCCAACAACGTGATCTGCAATCTTCAATTCGGTCGACCGACGCAGTGAGTTGCAGTCGTGATTCTTTTTCTCTGCAGTCCGATCAACCGAAGACCCTACTGCCAATTTTTGGCACACTACTGCCAGTTTTTGGCAGCTTTCGGTCGATCGACCAGTCGACCAACCTAGACTGGACTGGGCAGTTTAGTTTTGTTTGTTCGTTTTCTGGTTCCGTCTTCGCTAAGTCTACTTATATAATATTTATTACCTTTAATAAATGTTATATAAGGATTACCCCCCATTTGGATTCAATAAAAATATCTAAAAAATCAAAATCCTTAAGAATCAAAATCTAGTTTTTTTGAGTCTAGTACAAATTTTCTGAAAATGAAACTTTTCTAATTTTTTGGGTCAAATAAGGGTAGGCTAAAGGCTTTCAAAAATTCCAAAAAAATACATCGTTATCTAATTTTAACCCAAGAAACAATTACCGTCATTTTTTATGTCAAGAAACTATCTATGTCATATAGCCCTCCAAAGAGCTCCCTAGGCTTAGTGAGTTTCAGAGCAGTTTCTGGGTTTTCATATTTAGGGGTTCGGGTTTGGTTTAAGGGTTCCTATGCATCATCATGAGGATTACATAATAAACTAGACACCCTAGACCTAAATTTTAATCGAGTGTCATCATCATCATGCATCATCATCGAGCGTCGACGAGCGTCCTTGCCGATTTCTCCGATTTCTTCAATTTTTTTGATCGGGGACGTCGAGCGCTAACCAATATGGAACCTGAAAGATTTCTCAATAAACCATTAGTTTCATGTTTGTTATCATCAAAATCGATATTAAGCCCAAGGTTGAAAATCTTACGCCGACAGGAGGTTGTTACTGTCATGGCGGTGCTCCTGTCGCGATATCATGGGAATTCCTTCGTTGTGTGCTATGAGATAGCTATGAACAATCTGAACACGAAGAGATGTAAAAAATGGGAGAGTAATATTATTGAATAATTTTCAAGTGATAGTAGATCAGGTCTCACCGAGCAAGGTGCTCGGCCTACACATGATTATGCCTCGTGAAAACCTTTAAAGGGAAAACCTTGTGGGAAAAACCACAGTGAAGGGAAAAAAAGTGCACCAATCATTCATAGTTTAAGGGGGATTGCTTTAGTAGGCCATTACAGAGGTCGTGTTCCACGTTTGTGGAAGTTCTCATTCTGAGAGTTCGGCGATTTTATAGGTTCTCTTTCCTACGTCTTTTGTGACTCTATATGGACCTTCCCAGTTTGGGACGAGTTTTCCTATCCCAATTGACTTCCTCTAGAGTTCGATCTTTATCAACACCAGATCTCCTTCCTTGTAATTTCTCGCGCGATCTGACATGTTTGTCGTATTTTCGAGCTTTTCTAAGCTTCATGGCTTGTTCTCTAACCTTGGTGAGTTCTCGTTCTTCTTCGACGAGATCGAGTTCGGCTTGTCGGGCTTCCGAGTTGCGTTGCTCATCAAAAATTATTCTTTGAAAGTTGGGCTCTGCGATCTCAACTGGGATCATGACCTCTACTCCAAAGACGAGTCTGTAAAATGAGTGGATGATTGGACTATTGTATCATAGCCCCATAGCACATCGGGCAGCTCTTCGGCCTAGTGCCCCTTGACTTTATCAAGCTTCTTTTTCATTCCTATCAGGATGACCTTGTTGGCTGCCTCGGCTAAGCCATTAGTTTGCAGGTGCCCCACTGAGGAGAAAAGCTGTTGGATGTGGAGGTCCGAGTAGAATTCCCTGAAGCGTTTATCCGTAAATTGTGTGCCATTGTCGCTGACAAGTTTGCGCGGTATGCCATAACTGCAAATAGTCCTTTTCCACACAAACTTTTTAATCTTTTCTACTGAAATTGAGGCCAGCGACTCGGCCACTATCCACTTGGTGAAGTAGTCGATGACTACTACCAAGTTTTTGACTTGTCATGGGGCTGGAGGGAAAGGACCAAGGAGGCCGGTCGCCCATTTGTGGAATGGCCAGATGGTTTTCGAGCTATGTAACGGCTCGAGATGTTTCTGTGAGACTTCTGAGAATTTTTGGCAATTGTCGCACTTTTTGACGTACATGCTATAGACTGCCTTCATGGTTGGCCAGAAGTATCCGGCCCAACGGATTTTAGCTGCTAGAGATCTTTCCCCGATGTGATTGCCGCATATGCCTTCATGTATTTCTGTTATCATGATATTTTTTTTGGGTTGGCCAATGCACTTAAGCAGTGGCTGAGAGTATCCTCTTTTGTAAAGTTGGTCTTCGAGGAGGGTGTTATAACTTGTCATCCTTCAAAAAAATTTCTGGTTCCAGATATGCTCCGACATCTCTCCAGTCGATTGTTTGCTCCACTGCTTGGACTTCAACCGAGGTGTTGGTCGACTGGATGCTCGACTAATCGAGGATTTGTTGGATGATCGACCTGATGTTTTGAGGCTTTTTGGTGCCGACGAGCTTAGATAATAGGTCGACTCGAGTATTCTCCTCCCAAGTATGTGTTGGATCATACAATCATCAAAGTTAGTCATTAAGGAATGGACTAGGGACAGATACATTTCTAGGGAAGGGTCCATTGTTTGGTAGTTGTTGTCGACTTGTCCTACGAAAAGTTATGTCTCTTCTGATGATCACTTCCTGGGTTCCCACGTCACGGGCGAGCTTTAGTCCAACGACCAGGGCTTCATGTTCTGTCTGGTTATTACTTGCTTTGAATTGGAATTGAAGGGATTGCTCCAAGGTGACTCCCTGATCATTCTCTAGGATGAAGTCGACTCCACTTCCTCTTTTGTTCGAGGCGCCGTCCACAAACAATGTTCATGTTTCGACTTGGTCGGCGTTGCCTTCTTGGTCTATGAGCTTGGTGATGAAGTATGTTAGTGCCTGAGCCTTGATGGGTCCCATTGGCTAGTAATCTATGCTAAATTCAGAGAGTTTTACTGGTCATGCAATCATCTGTCTAGCGAGCTCGAGCTTGGCTAAGACCTGCCTGATCGGCTACTCGGTGCGTACAATGTTGTGGTGGCTTTGGAAATACGGTCTCAACCTTCTGGTCGAGATAACCATGGGTGAATGCGAGCTTCTCTAGCCTCTGATATCTTACTTTTGTTCTTTGGAGGACTTTACTGACAAAGTAGATCGGCATCCGATCCTTCCCATGTTCTCGGACTAGTACCGAGCTGAGGGCAGTCTTTGTGACCGTGAGGTAGAAGAAAAGTATTTCCCCTATTGAGGTTTGTCCAGAACCGGCAGACCGGTGATGAAGCTTTTGATTTCTCCAAACGGTTGTTCGCGCGCATTCCCCGCTCCACTAGAAGTCTTGTTTCTTCCTTAGGATTTTGAAGAAGATGGCAGCTTTGTCTACCTACCTAGAGAGGAACCTCGATAGTGCGGTTATTCTTCCCATGAGCTGCTCCATTTCTTTTAAATTTTGTGGGTTGCACATCTCTTGTATCGTCCGACATTTCTTAGGGTTTGCCTCGATCGTTCGGTTTGTGAGCATGAATCTGAGGAACTTATTGTCATGGACTCTGAAAGTACACTTTTCTAAGTTTAGTCTCATGTTGTAGCGTTTGAGCTAGCTGAAAAATTCAGTAAGGTCATCACAGTAGTTTTCGGCGACTGGTGTCTTGGTGACCATGTCGTCCACGTATACTTCCAAGTTGTGGCTAATATGTTGTTTGAAAACTTTGTTCATCAAATGCTGGTACGTGGCACTTGTGTTCTTAACAGAAGTTGGTGTGTACTGTGATGAAGGCAGATTTTTTCGTGTCTTTAGGGTGCACTTGAATCTAGTTGTAGCCTGAGTATGCATCCATGAAACTCATGTACTGGTATCCCAAGGAACGAGGGGTGAGAAAAAAAAATTGGTTTTTCGGTTAACCGAAAAATTAATCCGAAATCGAATCGATTTTTTCGATTTCTTGTGGATGAGTATTCTGTGCCTCGATCCAATTGAAGGCCTATAATACATTTTCCAATATGTTTCTTTAACTTCACCTTCATACTCCTTAAACGATTCACAGGTATCGGGTTTGGTTATATTTTCGAAAAATTCAATTTTCGGGTTCAGGTTCGGGTTCGGGTTCGATCTGCGATTTAAAAAGTCCACCGATTTCGGTTAATCGACCGGTACAATATAACTTATTAATTTTTAATTATATATATATATATATAATGATTCATAAATTATAAATTTTTTAAAAAATTAACCAAATGATTTATAAATTATAAAAAATCAAAAATATAAAAATTGTAAAAATTATAAATATATATATATATATATATTATAAATTTTTACATCACATTATCTGGCTCAAGTGGATTCATTTTTTTTTCTTTGTTACCAATGGGGATTTGATATTTGTTTGGATTTTTCTCTATATATGATTTGTATAATGTTACTATGTAGGTTAAAAAAATTTATTGGTTAATCGAAAATTATCGATTAATCGAATCGGAAAAACCGAAACTGAAGTGACGGTTAATCGAAGTTAATGGACTGGTTAACCGATCCATGCTCACCCCTACAAGGAACCATCAACAAGTTTGTCTATGTTTGAAAGCGGATATGAGTGCTTTGTGCATACCTTGTTCAAGTCGATGATGTCTACACACATCCGTCATTTCCCATAACTTTTCTTGACCATCACGACATTTGCAAGCGATGTGGTGAATCTGACTTCTCTGATAAAATTTGCTTTGAGCAACTTCTTGGTCTCTTACAGGGATGCTTGCTAACACTCAATTCCGAGCTTTCTCTTCTTTTGCGCCACAGGTCGATGGCGAGCTTGTGGTGGATGATTTTAGGGTCTACTCCGGCATGTCGGCAGGCGTCCATGCAAATAGGTCGACGTTGTTTCTGAGCAGACTGCCGAGTTGAGTTTTATGCTAGGCCAGTAGATGAGCTCCAATGAATGTCACTTGTTCGGGCGATGCTTCGATTTGTATAGGTTTCGGGTCGTCGGCGGGCTAGGGTCTCTCTTGGACGTCTCCTCTTGAGTCCAATTCAAATATATATTAATTTTGTTATGCATGGAACACTGAGTGCACCGATTGGGATAAAGTACTCAACGCCTCTTCCGACCGGGCTAGTCTCTGCTTGTCATACCCGTAATTTTTCTAATTTAATTAAAATGTTTCCACGGAAAAAAAATTGGATGCACGTCGGAGCGGGCCGGGGGAAATGCCAGATGTTACGAATTAAAGTAAGGCCCTTTTTGCACATGTAGTATCTTTATTTTTGGATATATTGGTGGGTTGAGGTAGAGTGGGGTTCGAGTTGAGTCCAACGGTTCGATCGGAGTCCGATTTGGATGAAAATTGATCGAGTTAGGTAGGGAATTGGGTTTGGGTTAAGTAGGGGCAAACTTCTAAATTTAAAAAAAGAAGAATAAATAAAAAAGGGACCGTACGGCTCTTGGGAAAAGAGCCGCACAAGTCCCAAGAATGTTGTGGGTGAGAGAGGAGGGGAGGCACAAGAATTCAAGAAGCTGAGTTCGTCGCCGGCGATTGTCGATGCGAGGGGACGGAGGGTCGTCGTCTTCCTTTGTTCTTCGTTCCGGTGAGTGGCTATTTCTTGTCAAGAATTTTGGGTTTCCCTCTTCTCCTTGGCGTCCCCCTCACCATGAGTAATCTGAAATTTTTTCTTAGAATTTTTTATCCTTTCTTCAATGGGTATTTGAGGTAGTGTTCGTTGTGTCGATTGCTTCCTAGGATTAGGGATTTAATGTATGAAAGCTTGGCATTGGAAATTTTAGTGGGGAGGGGGGGGGGATACTATGGATTTTGTTTCAAATCTATCATAAACTTTGACTTCTCCAAATTGCATCCTCAGCTATCACATTTGTATCAATTGCATCCTTTCGTCAAAATTCCGTCAACTACCCCGTTAACCATGTGACGTGGCATGCACGCGTGTATTAAAAAATAATTTTTTATTCAAAAATGATTAAAAAATTAGTTTTTTACATGATTAAAAAAATATAATTTTTTTGTAGGGGGTGAAACCACCGTTGAGGGAGAGGGAGAGAACGTCGGCACCGTCGAAGATAGCAATCTCCATCCCAGCAAGTATGTCGGACCCGAAACATCCAGATGCCCCGCAAACTTTATAGGTGGCGACGCAGGCGTCAATTGCCATGTCGCGGGCGGTCCCAATAGCGTACCCGAGGAGGCTGGCATTCGCCACAGCGGAGCCAACAGTCGTCGACGCCGTGTGCGTCTCGTGCCCGTCCTGGTCCCATGGCGAGTCGTACTCCTTGGGCTTCCCCAGCACGATGCCATCTCCTGCCGTCACGGCAGCGGCATGAAAGCCCTTTGTGAAGCTCCGGACCTCAACGAGCTTACAATTACACAGAGAAGGGGAGAAGTCTACGCCAGCCTCGCAGGCGCTGCGCTACCGGGAGGGGACCTCGGGAAGGCCTGCGTCGGAGAAGCTGGGAATCTTCGGCCAGACACTAATATTGAGAACTACAATGAATACATCATGAGAGGCGCCCTCGACAGCTTGAATGGGGAGAGGAAGGGTAGTGTCCGAGGAGGCGGCGTCAGCGTCGAGGGCAAGGCCAAGGAACTGCAGGGAGTGAGTGGTGCGCAGCTTGTAAACGGGATCGGGATAGAGGTCAAGGACAACATTGGAGCTACGGAGGAGGGGGAGGTGATGGGGAAGCAGAGCAGCGGCGAAGCCATGGAAGATGTCAGAGTAGGCGTCGAGGAGGTGACGCCCAAGGTCGATGGACATCGACTGGAGATGGGCCGCGTACCAGTCGACGTGGGTAGGGTGAACCAGGGGCCGGCAATCGGGGTTCATGTGCACGATGTAAGTCCGATTGCAAGAAACCAAGTCACCGACGCAAGCAAAGAAGACTAAGAACATCAAAACTGGAACCTTTGCCATGGTAACAGTCTGCAGAAGCCTTGAAGGTGATGGAACAAGCATCAACACAGAGGGAGGAAGCCCCAATCAAGCTATGTTCTTGAGGATATTCTCCATGATGTGGAAGGAGGGATGCTGCAGGCATTGTAGGGCGTGGAGGCGGCGCTGCAGAGAGGAGACGGAGAGAACCCCAGGAAGGTGGAGCTGCTGCAGGCGCTGCAGGGCGTGGAGGCGGCGCTGTAGAGGTTCTTTTTGCCTACCAGCAGCTGGTGGCGTTGGTGATGGGAGTGTGGAGGAGAGCGGCAACCGGGCCGTGTACGTCGTATACGTGAATAATAATTTTGTATTCATGTTATTTTTTAAAAAAATATTTTTTAATCCACGTGTGGTGCAGCACACGTGGATATAGAAAAGGTTTTAAAATAATAACAATTTTTTTAATCATTTTTGAACAAAAAATTATTATTTTTAATACACGTGTGCATGCCACGTCACATAATTAATGGGGTAGCTGACAAAATTTTGACGGAATGATACAATTGATACAAATGTGATAGTTGAGGATGCAATTTGGAGAAGTCAAAGTTCATGATAGATTTGAGACAAAGTCCATAGTTCATGATATATTTAGATAATTACCCTTAAAATTTTGATTTGTTTCAAGATATTAATTAATACATCAAAGGCTAGAGTAGTTTAGGTTCTTAGATATCAATGCAATTATTTAAAGATTGTACTCAAGTTACATAATGTCCAGTGTAGTCTACTATAATAGCTAGAAGTGTTAGCTTCTTAATTTCTATTCATTATCATCGTATTAAGCACATTTATCTTTAACAGTTTAGTATATGATTTGTAGTGGCACACCACCTGCAGTAAAATGAATACCTATGCGTGGTAGTAAATTGTGCTCTCTTATTAAGCATGCATTTTATTTTATCGTAGGCAAACTAGTTGTTGGTTTTAAAATATTGATATGAGATTGGTTTGTTCATTTTAAATATAGCATGTTTGTGCTTGTGGTTGTGATGAGGGTTCAGTTGGGCTGATCAACGGAGGAGATGTGGACCGAGAACCTCGTTAGTGAGCCACGCCGACGACGAACCCAGAGTGGCACTGGTTGGAGGGCTTTCCCAACTAAACTGGGGTTTCCGGGGCTAAAGGACCTGCCTAACTCAGGAACATAGGTGAGAAGCTCACTGGGCATGTCCTAGTGACCGACTTGTATTGTTTGGATATATGCATGCATGAGTGTATGATTTCTTTCATGTATTATTTAATTATGAGTTGAATGGGAATGACATGGAAATATTTATTTACTTATGGTATTAAGAAATTGACCATATACTTTAATATTGGTTGGTTACATTATGAACATTGTTTATTATATTGTTATCATGTTTCATATAAAATATGTATATATCGGTGGACCGTGGTAGGCTCAGGACTGAGTCACTCACTAAGTCCAATGTGGACTTACTATTTTATTTTTATTTCTTGTAGCACCATGTCAGAATCAGTAGAGGTACTAGAGTTCTGGGTAGCGCGGTTGGGAGTAGCAGGTTCAGGGAAAATCTCGTGACATGTTAAAGTTAGAGTCAGGGTTATGGTCTGAGTCAGATAGAGTCATATAGTTGAAGCCACTGAATTTCAATAAATTCTAGAAAAATGAAGAAAAATGAGTTTCGATTGATTCTTAAATCTGCATTTTCCTTAAAAATTCTAGTTTATGGCATAAAAATTTCAAAAGTCTCCAGTAAAAATGTGATTTGATATAGATTTTTGAAGTTTAATTTCAGAACTTGAAGTATTGTTTTCCTTAAATGCTCATTTTTCTGATAGTTTGAAATTTTCATCCGATTTTCAAATGAGACTTGAATTATGATAGTTTGAATTCACTTTTATTATCCTTCTAATCATTTGGTGAGAAAAATAATTTCCAAATGATGCTAACTGTCAAATTTTGCTATCTACTCGAGTTTTCTCAAACTTAGACACATAGACATCTAATATGAGTGAATCTAAGTATGTCAGTCAAAGGGATACTTATTCCTCAAACTCATGTTTTCTCAAACTTAAAGGGCTGAAAATGAGGTTTCTAAATCACTTTGTTGACTTAGGTTAAAGGAATACTTAAGTATACATAAATCAAACTCTTAAATCTCTATCAAATCATATTCTTGACGAACTTTTTTGAAACTTTAACAGGAGAAATTAGATTTCTCAAGGAACCTACAGGTTCAAGAATCAATCAAAAATCAACTTTTTATATATTCATAAAATTAAAGTTGCCCATAAATCAAAAGCCGAATTGCATGACTTTTTCTATGATAACATTTGGTAAGGTGCAAAGTATGCAATTCATGGCATCTCCATTAAATTCAAACATTTTTTTGTCAAGTTCAATCCAACATGCATGTCAATCTTAGGTTTAATGAATTTTAAATCTTAACATGTTAAGAACACCAAAACCTTTAGTCTTTAAATATGTGTACATCCTATATTTACAAAGACCAAAGTTCGAGTTATCGAACCTAAGAGATGTAGACTCTAAACTCTCTGGTGCCATTCTCTTGATCGAGTCAAGATGTAGAGGAGATGGTGTAATCTCTATCTACAACCTGCTCTGATACAAAATGTAAATCGAATGGCCTACACTAAAGGGGAGGGGGGTGAATAGTGTGTTAACTAAATCTTTATCATAATTTTGATTTTAAACGTTTCTTAATGAGTTAGGCAAATTATAATTTAATAGCAAGCAGAAGCAAGATAAATAATAAGATATTCAATACACAAAGTAAATAATGCTAACACTTTAATTTATAGTAGTTCGGCTCCAATGCCTACTCTACTACCTAAGCACCTCTGCTTAGGATTTCCAAAATTAACTTTACTAGATTATGAATGTTTCCTTACAATGGAGACTTTTTACCCGAAGAGTCTCCGCTCTCAACCTAAGGCACTTCCACAACCGGAAGTCCCCGTCTTCTTACCGAGAACACTCTTCCACCTCAAACCCTAAGGACAACAATCACTAATAATAGCAAACTAAGTTTGCACCAGTGGATTTAAGCCTCTACACCAAGGCTACCACCAAACTCAAGATCTACACACTAGATCTTTACACACTTGATATACAATCAAATAAACACTAAAAATACAAGTAAATGAGAGCAATAATAAATAATTAACTTAGCTCTCAACCAAGAAGTCCTAGCTCCTCTTGATGTCTTGATGACGAAATAATTGAAAATTGAAGGCAAGATCGAGAGTTTTTATTTCCAAGCTAGGGTTTACACAAAGGATGGCTCAATCAAGCTCAATGCTGATCAAAATATATCTCAAGGAGTGTTGGATCTTTTGGAATGCAAGTGGGGTTTTATATAGAGATCCCAAGGGTAGGAGCTCGGTTTCCAACAAGCTCAATAAGTAGAAAATCAAAATAGAGCCGTTGGGGGCATTCTAGGAATTCTGGACAGTTTGACCTAGAAAACATTGGTACTTTCTGGGCTATTCTGGGCTATTCCAAAATATCCATTTGGGATGTTCCGTGCTATTCCGGAATGTCCATCAGGGGTGTTTCAGGCTATTTCGAGATGTTATAATATCTCATCCGAAATATTATTTATGAGCTTGGAAACTCTTGGTAATAGATTAGGTTCATGTCCTAGGGATATTTGCATCATTATGAGGATTAATATAATCATTCTAGACACCCTAAACCTAAACTCTATTTCTCCCGAAGAGTCCGAGCGCGTCAACCAACGTCCTCCCGATTCACCAATTTTTTGATATTTTCGATCGTGGACGTCGCACACCAACCGATATAGAATCTGAAAATATTTCTTTATGAAATCATTAGTTCCATGTTTGTTATCATCAAAACCAAGATTAAGACCAATGTTGAAAATCTTAGGCCAACATTGTGGTTTCTGAGTAGGCTTCAAGGTATGGTCATGTACCCTGGCCAATCACACCGCACTGTTTTAAGCATTCATTGTAACACATGTGGGCTTCTTTCTGGTTGGTGTGGACCACTCTCACTTCTGTCTCTGAAATAGAAAATTTGAGCACCAGGTTGGGAGTCGATACAACGGCTCCCAAGTAATTTAAGGAGGGTCGCCCAAGGATCATGTGGTAAGGGTTGGGGCAGTCGATGACTAAATACTACACATTTGTTGATTTTGTCTTTGGCAAGGAGCCAAACATCATGTCATCCATACATAGCCCTAGACGTTGACTCGTTCTCCCGAGAACCCAAGAAGATCTCCGTTGTAGGGGTGGAGCGAGGCTTAAGTCAACTGCATCTTCCTGAACGTTGAGTACTCTACGAAGTTCATCGAAAAATCGCGTAAAATCAAGTCGTGACGGTCCGGAGATGATCGAGTCAAAACATAGGTCTAGGTTTAGAAAATGATGTAATATGCCTGTAGGACCTCAAACCAACCTAACTCGGTTGATTTCTAAGCCAAAATTCAAAACGTGACCGACTGAAGAATCAACTAATCTCAGTTATCGAGTTTCTAATAGTCAGTCGAATCTCGACCGATCCTCGACCAACCAAGGGTCGCCCGATGATCGACAAAAATCATTTTAGAAATTTCCAGAACATTTTTGCCCGACACTCTGCCGAATCTTGGCTGACCAAGAGTTGGTCGACGATCGACCAAAAAGCTCAACATATCTTTTTAGATCTGTTGAACAACTCTTTTAAGAGCCATGCCTTCACCATCTATATAAATCCTCATGTTTTAAGCTTCCAAACACTTCTTCTTGTTCATTCAGTTAATCCCCAAGTATTTAAGCTTCAAAGAGTCGTTCTAAGCCCTAGATTTCAACTCCCACACTCTCAAAAGTTGGCCTTCACTCTTCAAGCCTTTCATGCCAAAACTATTCATCTTCTTGAGGCATTGGAGTGCTAGGAGGCTATTGGAAGGAGCACACAAGTTTGATTTCATTTATTGCTCCTTTACATTGTTTTATTCTCGTTTCATTCGAATTCTAAAGTGTAGCTTGTAAGATTTGTAGATTGTTCTTTTTGCTTTAGAATAGGTGTTGAGGCTTCCTCTGGGGTTGAGGATCATTATTGTATTCTTTAGAAAAATAAGTAATCTATAAAGTGTTAACAAACATTAAACTAATGAAGTTATCAAGTTTTAATCAGATCAGAGAACCTTAGACGTGCAAAGTTCATCGTCCAAACTCAAAATGAAAAATTTCAAGAATCGACGACTTTGGAGCTCAAGCGTTTCCAAGTTAGGTCTAGGACTTAGAATTTTAATGTACTCAACCTTAAAGGTCTTAAAACACCCATTCTCATGTTTCCATAAAGAGCCGAACCCAAACCAAAACCGAAAACCCATTCTCGAACTTCAAAAATCAGAAATCATCTATGATTATCATAATCAATCAAAGTTCGGTCGAATGGTCGGTTGATCGAATGTTTGACCGAACGTGTCAAAAGTTTCCAGTAGCTTTTCGATCGAAGTCTAATAGAAGGTTCGGTCCCTTTCATAGACATTATAAATACCCCATGACTGGCCATCCTTTGAGATTTTACTGTTCATTGAGAATGTACTTGAGTCAGTGAGCATAAAAGAGAGAGTTTCAAAGCCCTAATTCTCAATTTCATTCCACCAAGCCTTCTACTCATTCTCAAACCTTCAAAACCTTCAAAACTCAAAAGTTCATCATTTGAGGCTTTGAGGAGTTAGGCGGCAACTTTAGAGGAACTTCACTTGAGTTTGATTTAATTTTAAGCTCCTTTTGTTGTTATTTGATTGTTATCTCATCTTTATTGTATCCGTACTTCGTAAGATGTAGGTGACACGTCTTGGTTAATTTTCATTGTGTTGTTTTTCCTAGGATTGAGGTAGAGGCACTCTCAAGCATGGAGAGATAAGTTCTTGGTTGACCCTCATTGTATGATAGACAAATTCAATATAGATAAGTATTTAAAATCCTTGGTAGTGAGCCAAGGTAGTGGATGTAGGGAAGGTTCCCGAACCATTATAAATTTTCATATTTGCATTGTTCTTGGTGATTTGGTGTGCTTACTTGCTTAATATCACATTTAACCAATTTTAGTTTTAATTTTGCAAGCTACTTTGCACTCTAGTGTTTTCTTGATACTTAAGTATTTTAGAGCGCCTAAAAGAACTTAGAACTAATATTAAGAATTTAGAAATATACTATTCACCCCTAGTGTGGTAATTTAGTTCACAAGAGGATATGACACAGTAGAGAGGGTGAATAGTATTAAGCAAAATTAAACCTAATCCTTCCTAGTGTGGTAATTTAATTCACAAGAGGATATGACACTCTAGAGGAGGTGAATAATGTGTTAAGCAAAATTAAACCTAATCCCCCTAGTGTGGTATTTAGTTAAGAATATGATATGACACAACAGAGGAGGGTGAATAATGTGTTAAGCAAAATTAAACATAATTTAATTTTATCAATTAGTAACTTAATGTGAATGAAAGTTCAATTTAAGCAAAAGAATTATAAGATATAAGCAAACATAAAGAAAATAATGCTAACACATTTGTTTATAGTGGTTCAGCTTCTTGCTTAAGATTTCAACCAATGCACTAGAAATTAGGTTCCTCCAAGAGGATTAACTCTGGAAGCGTACAACCTTCTTCCCAAAAGGCACTTCCCACCTTAAGCTTCAAGGGAACTATAAAACCTAGTTATACAAGTGGATTTATATTACTACACCAAGGCAACCACTTAACTCTTGACCTAACACCCTAGGTCAAACATAACAACCTTTAAGTTTACAAAAAAACTAAAATTGTAAAACATATAGAGAAATAAACATAATACATATACTTAGCTCCAAGAATCAACTCCTAACTCATCTTGATGTCTTTTGATTATGAATAAAATAGTCAAAGGCTTAAACAAGGCAAATGTGCTCAAGCTAGGTCAAACTTCAAGTATGGCTCATAGAAATCTCAAGCAAGGCCAAAGAATGTCTCAATAGAAGCATTGCGGCCTAAGGAAGGATGAGTGTGTCGGCCTAAGATTGTCAACATTGGACTTAATCTCGATTTTGATGATAACAATCATAGAACTTATGTTTGAGCAAGAAATATTTTCAGGGTTAATATCGGTTTGCATGCGACATCTCCGATCAGAAAAATTGAAGAAATTGAAGAAATTGAATAAATCGACAATGATGCTCGGGATTCGAGTCTAGGTCTAAAGTGTCTATATTATATTTATATCCTCTATTTGATGCATAAGAACTCAAAAATCGAAACTCGGATCTCGAAAACTTGAAAACTAGAAAAATCAGTAAGCATCTCATAAATTTTCTAAAGTCTAGGGAGCTCCATGGAGAGCTACATGATTTAGATATTTTCTTGGCATCAAAAGTTTTGATAATTGTTTCTTAGGTAAAAATAAGTTAAAGACATATTTTTAGAGAATTTTCGGAAACCTTTAACCTATCCATATTTGACTCGGGATATTTTAAAATTTCTAATTTTTGCAAATTAGTACTAGAACCCAAAAACTGGATGTTGATCCTTAAGAATTTTGATATTTTTGATATTTTTACTGAATCCAAATGGGGGGTGCTGGCCCAAGGGTTTCCCCTAGGCATCATTCTCTACTTTGATGATAACAAACATGAAACTAACTCATTTATGGAGTTTTGAGCATTGGTTAATAGAACGATACGATTATAAACTTCGTCGAAAAAATGCAAAAATCGACAAGAAACGATTCCGACGACGATCACGCATCTTCCTAGGTTTAGAATTAGAAATGAATGTAATATGCCCCTAGGATATCAACCCAAACTTGGTTGTAATAAGTCTCAAGTCAAAACCCGAAGACGAAACTTGGAAACGAACTTTAAGTAAAAAATCAACAAAACTGGGTTGTTTTTAGGGTGTCGGTCGCTAGCCGATCGATGGTCGATAGACCAACCATCGATTGCCAATAGATTGCCAGAGGCCCAAAATCGATAGGGGCTTGGCGATCGATGGCCAGTTGCTCGATCGATCGACCGACGATCGATCGGTGACCGATCGGGTGGCGCCAACGGGCGGAAAAAAGGCCTGTTGAAGTGGCTGTTGAGAGGGGTTATAAATACCCCTCTTAACTCTTCACCAAACATCCTTCCACTGTTTCATTGAGCATTGATAGCAAGTTTGCAAGCCTTCTAGAGTTGATCTTCAAGCCCTAGCTTCGTCAATTCTCCATCCTCTCAAAGAGTTCTTCGCAACTCAACTCGGGCATCGATTTTTATCATCTGACTTGAGGAGTTGAAGGCTTGGAAGGCAAAGAAGGGAGCACACAAGTTTGATTTATATTCTTGTTCCCTTAATCTTGTTTTCTCTAGTTATTAAGTTGTATTTCTCATTATAGCATGTAAGGTGTGCCAGGTAAACATCTTAGTTTACTTTGTAGAATTGTATTTTGCCTAGAAGATTAGGTGTTAAGGCTTTCTCGAAGAGTTGAGAAGTGAGTCCTCATTGTATTCTTATAAGGGAAACACTTTGTCTATAAAGGATTTGGGTTAGAAATTCTTGGTGTTGAGCCAAGATAGTAGAGTAGGCGGTTTGGCCGAACCACTATAACTCTTGTGTTTGCATTGCTTGTTCTTACTTGCTTTTAATTGCTTCTACATGCTTATCAAGCATCTATTTCAAAGATACATCACATTGGCTGTCAAAAGGGTTAAAATTGAAAAGTGTTAATTGAACCTAGTTTAGTTAACACACTATTCATGTCACGCCTTAACTCAGGGTCACGTGACCGGCCAGGGTATACATGCCTATATCCCGCAGCGTAAACCATGCACATGCCAACTCAACAACTAAAATATAGCGAAAGAAATAACAAGTTTTATTTCAATAAGCTCAATGAAACGTAAAGTGCGGAAATAACAGTTAAGTTCAATAATTCAAAAGTTCAGATACAATAAAACCTGAAATAAATGACATAAATGTCTTCAGGGCTACAACTCCAAATCAAGCTAATACAAGTGCATGACTACTACCAAAGAACTCGACTACGACCCTAACTAGGACTGCTGTGAGATCATGCGGTTCCACTGCCCTCCAAATACGCCAAGTGCTCTAGCCCATCTTATCGGTCAAGCTCTGCAAAACAAAAATCAAACGACAACGAGTGAGTTCAAAGAACTCAGCGAGCGGTTTTACCAACCCTCACAAATAAAAACATAGAGATAACAAGAATAAAGTCTATCTCTAAAGAGGCAATGTCACAAATGTGTGACTAGCTTCCATGCCCAAGGCATCTAACCCTCCAAGAAGTGCATCAGGCCGAAGCCCATCATGCCCGGAGGCAACAACACATACTAGGATAATCGGGAAGGCCCTCCGAACTTATCATAGTATACAAAAACTCGGGAGCAATCGAGAATGACCCTCAGAACTTGCTCGACAAGACGCATAGGGACAATCGGGATTTGTCCATCCAAACTTGCCCCTTTAAGATATCATAGGAGTAATCGGGAAAGGCCCTCCAAATTTACTCATAAAGAATATCATAGAAATAATCGGGAAAGACCCTCCGAACTTATTCCTTAACACCACCTCGGGGATAATCGGGTAAGCCCTCCGAACTTATCCCATGAGGCTGAACCAGAACAATCGGGAAAGGCCCTCCGAACTTGTTCTACAGGTTGGAAATTTGGCGTCCAACCACCTGGGCGTAGCCCGTAACCCAACTCCTAATTGAGCCGCTCCGCCATGCTCAAGGTTATGGCGCATCAAGACCTAAGTCAAGATTCTCCTACGGTATCCTAGGGGTGTCCTCATTATGAAGCGTCTCAACACTCCAACTCGAACCCTATCCCTTAGACTTTTAATGTCATGAACTCGTATGGTTTTATTTCATGAATACCTTATAAGTTGGTTCATAATAGATTATGTTCACCCTTAACCCAATTTTAATTATATAATTAAAATTTAGATCATCTCAATTAGGATTTTGTTTTAGGTTACTGTTTTGCCCAAAACTGCTATGTCTAACCCGAATCTAGTCTCCAAAGTGTGTCCTATGTTTCCAAACTATATTTTTTGGTTGAAATGATAGGTTACATGACTATATTCACACATACACACACATCACAACAAATAAATTAAAATCAGCACAGATTCATCATCTCAGCATACAATTCCAGCAATCATGCAATTTCAGCATACTTATAGAATTAAATCCGAAAATTAATAAAAATTAATCCCTAAATTACCATTAGGACAGAATACTAATCTCAGAAATTAATTCACAGAGATCATGCTTTTCATCAAGATCCACAAGAAACCACAAACTTAAACCAAGAATCAATCATTAAGATCAAGAACCCACTTCTCAAGAACCCTTAATTAGTCATTATCAAGATCTTAATCCTACCACATAATTTCTACTCAAAATCACATATTTAATCCTAAGCATGCAATCCACAAATCAAGAAACCAAATTGGGAGAATAAATCATGATTTGCACATCAAGAAAGCATTGCAAGAACTCAAAGAAAATCCAAGAACAAGATATAAATATCGAGCCGTCAAGAATGACTTCAAAAATCCGATTAAAATCTCAAAGAGAGAGGGTAAACCATTCACCTTAATTGGAAGAAGAACTAAGAAAGAAATCCCGGATGACGGCCCTTAAATCCGGCTTCAAAAGGTCGGTGGCTCAACCCAAGAAAAGGCTCCAAGGGACGGCGGCTCACTCCAAGCCGCCAGCTTGGAGAGAGGGAGAGAGAGGAGAAGGAGAGGGGCTGGCTCCTCTCGGCTCGGCTCCAAAGGGAAGGAAGAGAGAGAGGGGAGGAGAAGAAAAAGCATGCCGGCTTGGCTCCTCTCGGCTCGGCTCCAAAGAGAAGGAAGAGAGGAGAGGAGGGGAAGAAGAAGTGAGTGGCTCGGCTTGGCTCTGGGTGGTGGCGGCTCTAAGGAGAAAAAGGAAAAGGGGTTGGCGGCTTGGCTTGGCTTGGCGGCTGGCTCCATTTCTCAACTCTTTAGGTGGCTCCAAAATAGGAGCCATAAGCCATGAGGGAGGGTTTTTATACTCTCATCTCAACCCTAACCCCTTAAACTCTTAATCCACAACCCGCATCCACCTTAATCCAGAACCAAAATTCGCTAATCTGATAGACTTAAATAATTTAATTAATCTCATTCTAATAAATCACAAGCAATTAATTAAATACCCATATGAACATAATTAGCAATTATGCACACACAACATCAAATTAAATAATCTCAACTCCTCAAGCCTAAAATTTATAAATTTATAAATTTATAAATTCATATTCTACTTACCCGAGCTCGCAAGCTCGCTTCGGACCATGAGTCGACTCGGCTTGACCACGAACTAGTCCGCTAGACTGGCAAACACACATAAGGAGAAAAAAAATAAAAAATAAAAAATAAAAAATTTAAATATCTAAGATATTATAATTCAACCTCCCTTTCCCGTATGGATATTTGAATAACAATATATATTCCCTTATTAAAGTGAACGAAGAATAAAAATAAATAGTGATATTAACTCAAAATTAAGAAATATATGTAAATAAGGCTTGAGAAAGAACCTTGCTGAAACTCCATTATGTGTATGTTTCAGTCGAAGGTTCGGCCGATAGTTCGATCGACCGAAGGATCGATCGGACTTCGACCGAAAGCTACTAGAAATGTCCAGTAGTTATTCGGTCGATCATCGGTCGAAGGCTTAGTCGACCAAACCAACGACTAACAAATCGACCAACGGAACCACAACGACTATTTTTTGAGCCGTTGAGTGGTGTTTCATCCAAGTCTTCTTGTCCTTCTCTATAAATATAAGACCCCAATGTTCCTAACACTAACTTGATCACTCCTAATATACTTTTGACATCATTTGATCAATCCTAAGTCTCATTGAACCAATAATTATGAAAATCCTAGCTTTAATCTCTCACCTCTTTGAGTAAGCATTGACTTCATTATTTCACCATCAACGACATCAAGAGGAAGCTAGGAATCTTGTTGTTGAGCTAAGTACTTTATTGTTTGATTTATTGCTCAATTTAATATTATATTTTATGATTTATTTCATTGTATTTCAAGTTTGTAAACCTGGGGTGTTAGGTTGTTTGATTGAGTGGTAATCTTTATGTTTGAGGCAAAAGTTAACGTTGTAGCTGATTTTCTAGGATTAGTGATTGTTGTCATTTACACTATGTTTGGATTGATAGTTTCGGAGGGTTTTGGAGGGGTTTGAAGGAGGAGGGGTCTAGAGGGGTTTAAAATATCTTATTTGGATAACTCACTACAAGAGATTATTTCTTTAGTAGTAATAAATTAGTAGCAATAAGATAATTATTGCTTAATAACTAGAGGCTAGGGAGCAAATATTTTACATTATTTAGCAATAATTATTAAAAAATCCATAAAAAAATATTACAAATTTAAATATATATAAATTTAGTAGTGATTATTTTTATCTTTACTAGCAATTGTATAAATTACTTCTAAAGCCTTTAACGATAATGGATCTAGTGGGAATTCATCAATTGCTGGTAAAAGTTTTTATAGTATTTACAATTGCTAGCAGACGTCAAAACAATCACCGCTAAAAGACCTAATTCTAGTAGTTACTTTTTAAAGGGGTTTGAAGGGATTTGAAACCCCTCCCAACCCCTCTTAGAACTCATTTTCAAGACCCCCAAAATGGGGCGATTTTGGAGGAGTTATTGGGTTAATGAATTAAAAAAAAGTTTAATTACAAAAATACCCCTAAAATAATTTTTTTATAAACGAGAGTATATTGGTCTACTAAATTCCTCTAAACCCCTTATGAAGTCTAACCAAACCCTTTCAAAAACCTCCAAACCCCCATCTCCAAAATCCTTCAAACTCCTCAAAACCCCTCCCCCTCCAAATCTCTTACTCAAAGTTATCCAAACATAGTGTTAGAGTTTGAGGTGAAAGAGAGCTCTCGGTAAGAAGACGACGACTTCAAAGTGTGGAAGTGCATTCGGTGTAAGGGCAGAGACTCTTCGGGTAAAAGGTCCTTATTAGAATTATAATATAGTAAAATTAAGTTTGAAAATTCTAGACGAAGGTGCTTAGATAGTGGAGTATGCATTGATCCCGAACCACTATAAATTGATCGTGTTTGCATTGCTAGTATGTATGTTGTTTGAATTGCCATATTATTTTGCTTGCACTTGCTGTTCAACTTGTGAATCGCTTAAATAATTTAATAATCAATTAAATTAAATTTAAGTTAAATTTTTAGCAAACACATTATTCATAGGGTAGATCATTGGAGATATATATATATATATATATATATATATATATATATATATATATATATATAATTTTATTGGAACACAATAATTTTTGTTTATTATTTTTCTTATTTTGTATTACTTGAATAATAACGTTGGATGTATTTTGATGATTTGAAAAAATTATTTTGAAATTTTACTATAGCAAATTTCCAAAATCTATTTTGGGAATTTGCTGACATATATGTTATTACAAACATTTTATCAAGGAACAAAAGAGAATGAATACTTTTGTCATCTTCTATATATCCAAAAGATTTGTCTGCTCTGCATCCAATATATTAATTAGCCACAGCTTACTCGTACTACGTCATTCGACAAGTTTCCCATCTTCCAATCTGATTCATGATTATATTTGCTAGGCATTGATGCAGAATAGCAATAGATATACCCTAATCTGATACCCTATCCCAATTGATAATTTAAAATTTGCCGTCTTGACGACTGAAAAATCATCTCAACACAATTGGAGAACTATTCCGGCATCGATTTACTATTAAAAAAAATCTCGTATATTAAATAACAAAATCCACGTGAATGACCAAATTAGATTTCCAAAATCTAGTCCGCAGCAGATCTCGGAGCAATCATGAGTCATGTGCCGCCTTTCCCCTTCTCCTTTGTCCCCTCTACCTTCTCCTGCAATCATGCAATATAAATATTCCTCATTAACTTCTGCTGCATCTACTCTTCTCTTTCCAGTTTCCATGCTCATGGCAGACCTTAACCCCTTCGCGCCGCCTTACTTTCCAGCTTCTGCACTTGTTCCTGCGTGTTATGCGCCTCGCCATGTCCGCTTCGTCCACAATTTCTTCCCCCAAACAATTTCTCCAGTTCTTGAACCGTGTCTGCACTCACCTCCTCCTCCCCTTTCCTACTGCTACCTGTTAGGGTTTCCTGCGCCGATGCCGGTCCAGCTCGCAAAAGCCGCCCATGAGAGAGTTTCTTGGACCCTCTTAACCGAGGACGACAAGAAGGCGTCTGAGGCGACCAAGGAGTGCAAAGTGGTGACCGAGAGTAGTAAAGCTGATGTGGCTGGGCGCAAGAGGGCTTCCGTTGCGTCGAGAAGGAAGGTCTTCGTGCCCAGGGGCAGGAGCCAGAGGAAGAGGGTCGCCCACGCACGCCAAGTATCGGATGGGAGCAAGGAGTACGAGTTCAAGAGAGATGAGAGCGGTGCAGTTGCGGTGGACTCTGGAAAGACGACTGTCATGATCCGAAACTTGCCGATTAAATTCACGTACGTTACTTCCTTTCACTTAATCTATTTACCCGCTTCGTTTCAGTTCACTCTTCATTTGGTGCATACTTGTAGCAAGGAGAATCTGCTAAGTATACTCGATGCACACTGCAAGGAAGAGAACGAGAAGGTAAATGAGAAAGCAGACGAGGGGGAGATTTCATCATACACTTTGTCGGAGTTCGATTTCCTGTATCTGCCTATAGATTTCAGGTACAAACTGTACGCTATTTTTACCCTTTAATACTATTTTCAACGAATCAATTTGCAACTCATCCATAAATCTGATCAGGACGCGCCACAACATGGGCTATGCGTTCGCGAACTTCACCACTGCGATCGCAGCTCGGCGGCTGTACGACTCGCTGCACAAGCACGACTGGATGCCGAATGGATCTCGCAAGGTTTGCGAGGTTACATATGCCAAGATTCAGGTGCATTGACCTGCTTTAATCCATTTATTCGCAGAGCGAATAAGTAGTTACATTAAGTATGCTATTTGTTCAGGGCTTGGCCGCATTGCAGACGCATTTTAAGAAGTCGACGTTTGCGTGCGATAGTGATGACTTCCTTCCGGTGTTCTTCGTCCCGCCTCGCAATGGCCTGCGCCAGGCGAAGCAGCAGCGCATTGGCATCCGCCTGCGACCCGATTGGTTTCCCCGCAAGTGACGTAGAACAATAACGTTACCTGTTCTATCTTTCTATCTATCTATCCAAGCTCGGTTGGATAGAAAGGCAGATAGAACGTAACTTGATGTAATATCAGATATGTAATGAATTATGTCAGCACTATATGTACGTATATGTTTATGTGTAAGAATGTTTGCAGCGACTTGAGTGTTTTGAACTCGAAAGTGAGCCCTAAGCATGATGGGGAAAGGAAATGGCAGGCACGGAATGGATTTAATTAGGGAACATGCCTACGTATGGAGTAGCTTGTCTGCTGTTACGATTGATGTGTGATTAGACTGTGACTTTGCATTAATTAAGTGCGTGGACAAGGATATGTTCGGATTATGCATCTATAATTTATTTTATGCAACTTTACGGTCTCATTTTCACTTTTAAAATGCTAGCGTAACACCTTTTTATCCTCTGTGTTTTCTGAAGTAAGTTTTTCTCTTGATCGATTCAAGAAAGGGAAGCATGGCTTAGTATGTTTATCAAATCTTCTTGCTGATTTATTCACTATCTACAGATCTTTAGGCTTCTCAATTCAGAACACAGAAGTTATTTTTGTTTTGTTTTGAGAATATGCTAAGTAATTAGGATATTTTGTTTTTGTTTTTAATTAGAAGTCTGAGCATCTATATATATATATATATATATATATTTGAATACTGAACATATATAATACACTAGTTATCAGCAAGAGCAAACTCTCCTTGTCAGCAAGGATATATGCAGGTAATGAAAAGCAAATGCTCATGAATTGTAGATCACACCTGCACTCTGGATCCAAAATGTAGGTTAAGATATAATCATCTTTCTTTTATAATCCGTCGACTTTCGATCAACAAAGGAGCCATCGGATTGATCAATGTTTCCTGAAACTATCTGTCCAACACATGTAGGGATGTCAACGGGCTGCTAGGGGTGCCTATCCGTATTAAAAATGAGTACTACTTTTAATCATTTATTCACTCTTCGATTATTTTTTGCAGATATTAAAAATGAGTATTTATTTAATTATTCTAAGCAGGATGAATATTCATGGATATTCATAATATTTTTAAAAATGTAAATTGTAATATTTTAATAATATTTTAATTTTTTTAAATATTTTGATAAATTTTTTTAATATAATAATTTTATTTTTGATAAATACATAATATTTAATAATAATATTATCGTAAAATTTTAAAATATAAAATATACGAATATTAAATTAAATTAGAATTTTTTAGTATATATATTAAGAATAATATTATAATTTATTTATTATCGTAGATAATAGATATTTGCGGGTATGAGTACTATAATATTTGCACTTTTTATATAATAAATTTGTAAGAAAAAATATTCGTGAAATTTTTATAATAAAAAATTATCCTTCGTACTCATCTTAAACAGGAAAATATCTGTGAGTATCCGTTGGATAATATTGCAATTCCGTTGGATAATATTGCAATACCTGAACACATGTAGAATCCAGCTCGGCAGGAGCGTTTGGAGCATCACGAATCATTTGGAACAAATTTATTGATGAAAAGTTCATCAGTTGATTACAATATAACGAAGTTTTCAACTTTTAATTTCGATTAATGTGATGAGTAACATAAAATAATAAGCATCATATATAGCTCATGCTAGCTAATTGACATAAAATAATAGCATCTAGTAAACAAATAGTCGTGGATTAATTGTATAATATGATAACTAAATATATATAATCCTTTAGCAAGGGACATATACATGTTAATTAATTCTTCCTATACCACAGGACTCCAGCTGAAATATTTGCATGCCAAGCAAAGTCTTGGCAGTCCTCTAAAATTGAGGCTTGGATGACATCTAAAATAAAATATGAAATGTTTTTCTCAAATAGTTCATTTTTCTACGAGAACCAAAATGTACATGCAATAATATCAAAAATACTCTTTAAAATCTTTTACTCCAAAATCTCTAAATATATAAATTAATAGGTGCGTACTTATGGTCCATTTTTATATGATAATAAGGGTGTGCATGAGTACCGAGTAGATCTAGAATCGGTTAAAATTTACTTGGTCAGATAGATTTCGTATAGATCCAAATTAAATTTGGATAAGATCCAGGATAAAAATTGAAGAACCAGTTAAAGCCGATTTTGGTTTCGGGTCCAACACATCGGGTACTCGAAATTGGTACACGGAACTTGTATTGGAACCTATAAATGTACATGTTCCAATAGGGTAATCGAAATCAGAATCGAAACATGTGGTTTCGGGTTGGGTTCAATTACAAGTTTCACAGGGTAAGTGTCATGCCCCAACTCAGAGTCACGTGATCGGCCAGGATATATGTGTCAATACTTCGAAGCCTAACTTATGCATACGACCACACAGATAAAAGATAAAATAGAAGCTAATTATGAAATTGAATAAGAGTTTTGATGTGAAATAAACATGTGTTCAAAGTCTCAACCACCTCCGGTACCGGTTGCGACTGCTGTTGTCTCAGCTCTTGCTCCCTGCGGAGCGCCTTAGTTAACTCAGCCACTTGGGCTTGCAGCTGCGCAACTATGGGATCCTGTCCCACACCTTCCTGTGCCTGCGGTTCTCTCCCACGGCCCTGGCCTCGGCCTCGGCCCTGACGCTCCATAGAATTACTACAAGTTCCACTCAACGCAACGTTAAAGGGCTCCATCACACTAGCATTATAAGGAAAAACATCATCAATATAAAATTATTTATGCATGAACTTTTAAATTACTAACCACATGTCGCGCTAAGGTGCTAACTTTAGCCGCTTGATCTCGTAACACAACCACATCGTATGTTGACATGCTAGCTATGCCTGATACGGTACCCAGACTTAGTCAGACCGAATCACATGCTCTGATACCATTTTGTCACGTCCCAACTCAGGGTCACGTGATCGGCCAGGGTATATGTGTTAATACCCTGAAGCCTAACTCATGCATACGACCATGCAGATAAAAGACAAATGGAAGCTAATCATGAAATTGAATAAGAGTTCTGATGTGAAATAAACATATGTTCAAAGGAAGTTACAGACTCCAACATCTCAAATTACACCACTATGCATGAAAGGAAAAATAAGACTCAACTATGACTCCCTAAACTCAGTCTGCTACGAGATCAACGGTGTCGTTTGCCCATCTAGTCGTGCCATGTACTCTAGCCAGTACCTCACTGGTTAGGCTCTACAAAAACAAGAATTAAACAAATAAACGTGAGTCCATGAGAAACTCAGTGAGTGGTTCTACCGAACCTCCACCTAAATCCCAAATCACAAATATATAGCAGGGAAAAATTCTCATGTAAAATCAGGGATTTAATGCATCATCTGGTCGATTGGCCCACCTGCATGAACAAGAATATTCGGCCATAGCTGGCCCACATATATAACTAACACTTGACCACAACTAGCCTCACAGGCATGAATAACACTCGACCACCGATGGCTATACAAGCGTGCCATTTTATTTTCACATTTCACATATCGATTTGACCCGCATAAAGCAACACTGGTTGGGATTCGCCATCCAACCGGGTTGGGATTCGCTCATCTAACTATTGGCATAAGGTTTTCAACCTTGGTCTCCATCTCAGTTTTGATGATAACAAATATGAAACTAATGATTTCATGGAGAGTTATTTTCAGGTTCTATATCGGTTAGCGCACGATGTCCTCAATTGGAGAAATCGGAGAAATCGACAAGGACGCTCGTCGACGCTCGAGATTCTTCGAGAAGTTAGAGTTTAGATTTAGGGTATCTAGCATGTGTTGTAAATCCTCATGATGATACAAAGAACTCAAAATACCAAACCCGAACATCAAAACATGAAAAACCAGAAAATTAGAAAACGACATTGAAATTCACTAAGCATAGGAATCTCCTTGGAGGGCTATATGACCTAGACTTTCTTGGCACTAAAAGTCCTAGTAATTGTTCCTTAGGTAAAAACTAGATAACGATATATTTTTAAGAATTTTTTGGAAGCCTTTAGCCTACCCATATTTAACCCGAAAGATTATAAAATTTTTGTTTTTCGAAAATTTGTACTAGACCCAAAAAGTTAGATTTTGATTCTTAAGGATTTTGATTTTTTAGATATTTTTATTGAATCCAAATAGGAGGTAATCATTTAAGTTAATAAATATTATATAAGTAGACTTAGCGAAGACGAAATCCAAAAATGAACAAACAAGCAAAAAAATCAGCTAAACCAAGCAGCCTACCCAAATTCGGTCGCACAAGTGGGTCGACTCGACCGAACTATGCCCATAAATGACAGAAGGGTGCAGTTGCTCGGTCGGTCGACTAACGATCGACCGACGATCGACCGACAAGCGATCGAGTGTCGACAACAGGCAGAAAAATGCCCGTTGACGAGCCTGGTTGTTTAGGGGGTTATAAATATCCACCCCAAACTCTCTCCCTCATGGTTGTTGATGCATCTAAGCTTTCATTGAGTCATCTTTGATCATCTCTAAAGATTTTCTTGAGCCATCTATTTGCAAACCCTAGTTTCCATGACAAAATCTTGATCTAGCCTTTGGACCTTCGAGATTCATCTTCTCAAGGCATCAAGAGGACTAATAAGTTTTTTTTGGAACTAAGTATAGTTTGATTTATTTATTACTTCAATTGTTATAGTATTTTCTTGGTTATTTTCATAATGTACATATCGCATGTCATCAAGATTCATCTACATATCGTATGTCATAATAGTCTCCACATGAACATAATCATCATGATAAATACAACATAAAATATATTTTACCATGATAATGTCAATATAAGCACAATTACCATGATAATAACAATATAATTATAATCACAATGATAATAGCATCATAGAAATTCCGTAAATCAAACATATATGGCCGAATCCACCCAACCCCTAATAGGGTATTCGGCTGGCCTACCCCTAAATCCTTACCTTGGTTGTTCTTCAATTAAGTAGCAATACCAGTCCACATATATCTTATCAAGAGGTAAATTTTTTATATAAAGTATCTTACCCTATTCGGCCGACCCTAATCATAGGAAAACAACCATTACATGGCCAGCCCTTAGGGGTTTAAGAGCTAGACTCTACAAGAGTTTGATCTACCTAATTCCCTTAAGTGTTCATGCAATCATAAACATATAATTCAACAATTCTAAAGCAGCTAGGATTTAAAGGAAATTTCGGCATGACATCTCCTATATTTCCTATATTCGGCCGACCCTATTCATCAATAAAAACATCATGAAACCTCTAGAAAACACATCGACGTCAAGAGGGAGGATTAAGAACAAGAAATCACAAGAATTGCTAAGAAATCGACAAGAAAACACATCAAACACCATCACAAGGGTTCGGCCAAAGGCCTACCCTATTCTAAGGTTCTATCACTCACTTTGACTTGAATGGAAGAAGACAAGATGAAGACTGTTATGACCAAAATTTCATCTATATTTGTTTGATTTCATATCAGGGAAGCGAGGACTTAAATGGTGCAAATTAGCAGAGTCTCGAGGGCGGAATTCGGTATGTCGCTAATTTAAATATATATAATTTTTATTTCTGTAAATTGGCATGGCGTAATGAGAGTAGACTTCGAGGCGAACTCGGTGGTTCGATCAGAATTCAAATCAGACGCAAATTAGATATAATAAGGTTTTTATAAATAAATTAAAGGGAGGGGTAAAATAATAATTTGGGGGTTAATTTTTTGAGTTTTGTGATGATTTAGGTATTCAACATACTTTTTCTTCCCCTACGACCCCTTAATAAAATGGAGTGGTTGAAAGGAAGAATAGAACCCTCCAAGAAATGGTTAGGACCATGTTATGTGAGAATAATTTGCCTAAATATTTTTGGGCCGAAGCCATAAATACTTCTTGTTATGTTCTTAATCGTGTTTTATTAAGACCAAAAATCAAGAAAACCCCTTTTGAGCTTTGGAATGGTACAATCCCAAATGTGGGATATTTTCATATTTTTGGATGTAAATGCTTTATTTTAAATACTAAGGAGAATTTAAGAAAATTTGATGCTAAATCCGATGAAGGAATTTTCCTAGGTTACTCCATTAGTTCTAAGGCTTATAGAGTTTATAATCGTATAACTATGATAGTTGAAGAATCTATGCATGTTACTTTCAATGAAACTAATGATTTTTCAAGAAATGTCAAGATTGTGAATGTAGGTGAGGAGCTTGAGGATCTCACACTTCATGATAAGGAAGTGGAGAATGAAGATAATGAGGAGATCCAACATGAAGAACCTCTATCCTCAAGTCAACCTCAAGTTAAAGATGATGAAGAAGAAGCTCTACCACCTCTCCCTAAAGAATACCGATTGGTAAGAGATCATCCAATAGATCAAGTCATTGGAGAGCCTTCAACGAGAGTGGTAACACATTCTAAGCTTAAAAATTTATGCCAATATGTTGCTTTTGTTTCTCAAGTAGAGCCTAAGAATGTTAAGGAAGCTATAGAAGATGAATTTTGGGTATTAGCCATGCAAGAAGAACTTAACCAATTTGATGGAAATGATGTATGAGACTTAGTGCCTAGACCTAGTGATCAAACCATAATTGAAACCAAGTGGGTATTTAGGAATAAGCTAGATGAAGAAGGATTAGTCATTAGAAACAAAGCTAGGCTAGTGGCACAAGGGTACAACCAACAAAAAGGAATAGACTATAATAAAACATATGATCCCATAGTTAGATTAGAAGCAATTAGAATGCTTTTAGCATTTGCTAGCTTTGAAGGTTTTAAACTTTTTCAAATGGATGTGAAAAGTGCTTTTTTAAATGGTTTTATAAATGAAGAAGTTTATGTTGAACAATCCCCGGTTTTGAAAGCTTTGAGTTTCCAAATTATGTTTTCAAACTTAAAAAAGCTTTATATAGTTTAAAACAAGCCCCTAGGGCTTGGTATGAAAGACTCTCTATTTTCTTAATCGAACAAGGTTTTGGCATAGGAAAAACGGATGTCTCACTTTTCATTAAGCACCAAGAAAATGACATATTATTAGTTCAAATATATGTTGATGATATAATTTTTCGTGCAACTAATGAAATACTTTATGAGTGGTTTGCTAAGTGTATGCAGAATGAATTTGAGATGAGCATGATGGGAGAGCTCTCCTTCATGCTTGGTCTCCAAATCAAGCAAACCAACAAATGGATTTTCATCAATCAAGCTAAGTACACAAAGGAGCTCATCAAAATATTTGGAACGAATGAAGCCAAGATAGCTTCTACACCTATGAGCGCATCAATCAAGCTTGACAAAGATGAAGATGACATTAAAGTGGACGAAAAACGATATCGAGGTATGATCGGTAGTCTCCTTTATTTAACCGCAAGTAGACCCGATATCATATTTAGTGTGTGTCTATGTGCTAGGTTTCAATCTTGCCCTAAGATGTCTCATATAAGTGCGGTAAAACGTATATTGAGATATCTAAAGGGTACGGTTGACTTAGGATTATGGTATCCATGTCATGCATCATTTGATTTAATCGGTTTTTCGGACGCTGATTTTGCCGGATGTAAGATAGATATGAAAAGCACTAGTGGGTGTTGTCAATTCCTAGGAGCGAGTCTTGTTTCTTGGTTCTCAAAGAAACAAAACTCGATTGCGCTTTCAACTACCGAAGCGGAATACATCGCCTCGGCTAGTTGTTGTGCGCAAGTCCTTTGGATGAAACAAATCCTTTTAGACTATGGACTTAGATATTCTTGCATACCTATACATTGTGACAATACTAGTGCAATTAATTTAACCAAAAATCCTATCCTTCACTCTAGAACTAAGCATATTGATTTGAGACATCATTTTCTTAGGGATAATGTAGCTAAGGGAAATAATATCGATAGAATTTATATCCATCGATAAACAACTTGCCGATATATTTACAAAACCCTTAGTTGAAGAAAGTTTCACAACCTTAAGGATGCAACTAGGAATTTGTGCTTTACCTTGTGTTTAAAGAGAATTTTCTTCAAAATTTACATGATTTCAAAACTTGCATTTTATAAAAGTGTCATCACACTTATGTATTGCTCCGTAGTGGAGCTTTGCGACCTATTGGTGTTTGCTTTCTATAGGCTCACATTGATAGGAAGGACTATAGTGGTAGATGATACTTGGTTTTTGTGGCTTTCTCGGTTTTTTTTTATTTTGGTTTTATAATGAAATATCATTAATTGTACCTTGATTCTTAACCTTTTTTGATTGATGTCAAAAGGGAGAGAAAAAGAAAGGTCACACTTGGTTTTCACGATACATATAGGTAGTGTGAGTTTTATAGTTAATGGGAAGAAATATAGTTAGGGGGAGTTAAGAAGAACATGCAAAATGGTAGGGGGAGCATAAGTTAAGTTATAGAAAAGTTAATATGCACATTGATAGGGGGAGCATAGGTTGATTTATAAGTAATGGAATGCAAATGTTATATTTTCTTGCATACCCTAACTATTGAATGCCTTAACTCAAACTCACAAATGCTTATATTTTCTTAAATTCTAATGTTATGTTTGTCATCATCAAAAAGGGGGAGATTGTTGGCTTAAGGGTCTCTCTTAAGCCTCGATCTTTATTTTGATGATAACAAACATGTATTTAATCATAGTATGAAGTTTTGAGTTCAGGTTGAGGTTGCGATACTCATGCCAAATTTGTTCAATCAAGACGATGAAAAACAATCAAGACGACGGAAAAGATCGTCGAAGAAACGGACGAAGAAGACGATGAAGAAAGGCTCGGGGATTAAGTCAAGTAGACTCAATGTAATATATCCTTAGGATAGTTTATCCCAAGCCTAAAATGTAAGGTTATCGAAGTTGGAACTTGGTAACAAAACCCTTAGAAACGGCATGTAAAAATGTAAGGAACTAAACATCCTCAGCCTGGGTTCGGTCGACCGGTCGGTCGACCGAACGAGGCATTAGAATGGCGCAGCAGCCTATTTGGTCGACCGAAGATCGCTAGAACATGGCAGAGGCATTCGGTCGACCAGTCGGTCGACCGAATATGGCAACGGCAGAATAAATATGCTGCGTCGATCGATCGATCGGTCGACCGACAGAGGCGAAAAAATGCCGAAGAGTAGCGGTCGACCAATCATGTGTTAGCGCGACTCGCTGCAGCCAATCGGTCGACCGAGTGACAGAAGAATTGTTGGCGGTCGACCCGTTGGTCGACCGGCCTCTCTTAGCTGCGAGCGGTCGCACTGGCGGTCGATCTGTCGGTCGACCGACTGATCGATCGGCCTTGCGACCGAACGACTTAAATGGTCAATTTTTTATCCGTTGAATGGCTGTTTGTCTGAGGGGTTATAAATACCCCTCACCTACCTTCTTTAAATCTTCTTAGAAATTTTATTAAGCATTTAAAGAAGTTCTTCAAGCCTTCATACAATCAAAGCACTCGCGCGCTCTCTGCTCCCAATCTCAACATCTTCCAGGTGCTTCTCTCTACTTCAACTGTGCCGCCTTCATTGAAGTCATTATTCATTTCCAAGTTGAAGAAAAGAAGACGGTGGAAAGAAGCTTGGTTCAATTTTTCTTTCATTAGCTCTTTTCTTGTATTTAATCTTTATTAAAACTTGTTTTCTCGTTAAGATACCTTGCTAGGTGTGCTAGGAAACACTTAGGGTCAACTTTGTAGATTTGTGTTTTGCCTAGGTGAATAGGATTGAGGTGTTCTCCAAGTGAGGGAGAAGGGTGTCCTCAAGTGTATTCAAAGGGAAACATAAAATCTATAAAGTAGTGTTTAGAAATCCTTGGTAAGGAGCCAAGGTAGTGGAGTAGGCAGTTGGCCGAACCACTATAAATTGCTTTGTTTGCATTGCTTTTTACTCGCTTTCATTATTGAGATTGAATTGTGATCATATCATTCATTAAAGAATAATTCCATTAAGCTAAGACAAAATTAAATTAAAAGAATTTTAAAAAGGGGATTGACACTATTCAACCCCCCTTCTAGTGTCAAGGTCCACCCAACACGGCTGACTTCATTGTTGTTTATCTCATGTTATATTTAAATGTTCTACTAGTTGTTGCTTAAATGGATGCATGGTTACACTGAGTATATCTATATTCTTTGTCACACCTCATTCTGCTTATGAAACATTGGGTTTATAACATTGGGTGTATATCTGCTGGTTTGGGTTTTTGAGCATGGTTGCAGGATATTATGTCACTCACTAAGTCCTAGTTTGATATACTATTTATTCCACTATTTTGCAGCACCTGAGCGTAATCAGACAGGTACTGGAGTGTCGTAGCGCAGCTGGTGGCGTTAGGGACGGCGAATCTCCCGACACGTCGTGGTCGGGGGTTATGTTGAGTCCATAGGATCATATTTATTCTTTTTATTTGTAAATGGACATTTAACACTATGTTTTCGCATTGGATGTCAAATACTTTTTCATGATTAGTTGATTAATTTTAAATGAGTTTTGAACATATGTAGTTATCATATTACTTATGGATTGACTTTGGAAATTTTGATCATTTTATGTTTATTGTGAGAAACTGGTCTCTTATATTGTCCAAGGCTTCGTATTTATTAGCTATTATGTTAGGTTAGGCTTCGGGGTACATGTAGTACTCTGGCCGGTCATGCCTAGATTTTTGGGGTGTGACAATGTGGTATCAGAGCGGGTACGATAATAGGACTTTAAGTATCGTATGGGGGCATTGCTAGCGTGTCTGCATATGGTATGTCCTAGTCACGAGATTGATGGCTGAACCTGCGCACCAGCGATGGTACGTATTTAAGTTACAAATATTGGTTAGCTATATATTAAATTGTGTGGATGATCGGATAATTTAATTGTTATTTATCTCTTGTTGGATTATAATATGCTTATATTAGTTATTGCTTAATAAGATGCTAAATCTGATGCGAAGGAAAAGCATGCTGGAAGTTGGGTATTTTGCTTATTATGGTTGCTCTTGGTTGCTATCACACCCTTTATGTCCATGTTCTTAATATTCCAACACCCTTCTGTATACAAAAAAAAAAAATCTGAAGGTTTCAATTTCCTTTCCTTATTTTATTTTGTGACTTTGCCCGGTAAGCTTGTTCTCATGTAACTTCTCTGCCATTTGGGCTATGTTAGTTTAGTTCAGGAGCAGAAGTTTCTAATTGGTGTGATTTTAATTGTCCTTTGCTTTTGAGTTGAATTGGTAACTTGTGTGATGACTAAGAGGTAAGTACATCTTGGTGATCTTAGTAAATTCTTTTTGTGCTGAGTTGGTAAGTCCAACAATTACTGAAGCATGGGTTGCTAGTTGAAGGTTATAAATATAATATGTTCTCAGTTAATGATATGCATGTCCACTCAGTTGTTGTTGATTCATTGTAGACATAAGTGGTTCAAAAATATAGTATAACATTTCGTACCAAGAGAACTTCATACCTAGACGAATTACTTATTAAAATGAATAGCATGCTGAAAGAATTCTTTCCGAGTTTCCGCTATGCGTACACATATTAATGTTATTTGAATGATTTCTGAAATTGGCTCCTTGTATAGCTAACTGGTACATCTCAGTCATTCTAGAAGATTTAGGGGCACTTATATGTTAAGAATATTAGGTTCTTGTAATTAAGTGTATAGTTAAGTTAAGTTTTATGCATCTTGGCCGATTATGGTAACACTAGGGATTAAGGGTCGGTGGCTTTGGGAAGATGTCGATTGCGGAATTTTTTTTTTGAAATTTTCTTGAGAGTTCTTGATAATGATGTGCGAGATTTCAGCTCAAGTTGGAACTATAAATTGCTGAAATTTTCAGCTGTGTCAACCCCTTCCCTTCATTGGAAACTATCATTTTTATACGTTTCGAAGCCAAGATCGAGGTCTGGGTCGTGATCATGAGCGGCCAGGGTTGAGCAGAATTGGTTCAGCTCGAGACCTTGGTTTGGAAATTGATTTGTATGCAAGTTGGTGGGGACGAGGGTTTTATATAAAGGTGAGTGTTAGGAGCTTTATATAAACCTCGCTTTTTGTTGAAATTGGTCCGAAATCCTAAATTTCTCTTGAGGATATTCCTTCACGATTGATCGACTATTGTGGGAGTGGTGTGTCCCAATTTGTGGCTAGCCTATGGGTGTAGGAAGGATCCAAATCTGGATCGATTTTGTTAGGGAATTGAGATGCTGAAATTTCGATGCTCTGTATATCCTATGTGTGTTTTATTTGGTTGATGTGAGAATGAAAAAAAAAATCCTTGAGGAATTAGAGGTGACCTTCGGGTAGCCCTAATGCTATAAGGCAGCAAGCCTATAAGGGTCTTTGACCCTAATGTTATATAATAGTCTTGTTATAGGATAGTCTTATAACTGGATTTTTTTTATATATATATGAAGCACATAGTGCTATCAGATGTAATAGGACTTGTCATGATTGAAATTTAGTATGCATGTGATAATTGAACCTACGATTGTTTGCTAGAGTTGGGATAGCATTAAATAGATGGAAAAAAAATTGCTTAGTGTCATGTAGGTTTCTCTAATGTGTTGATGAAGTTCTTTATGCTTCTTTTGTGGTCTCCTGTGCTATTTGATTCTATTGTCTCTTATTTCTAGAAAGAAAATTAGAATACTCTTTGTATAAGTATGAATAGTTGGATTATATACATCAATATTAATAACTTGGTTCATAAAGTACATGGTGGCATAATTATGAGTGTAATGTCTAGAGTTATAATAGTGAAGATCATAATTCATGTGATGTGACAATGTATTTTATCAATCCTTTTTCCATTGCATGTTGTCCCTGTAGTGTTGGAAGGTGAACAATTTTTGTTCCAAATTCTAATTTTTTTGCTGATTTGGTGAACTGCTAATATGGTTTGTGAGATTCATAGCCACCATGATTCATGTTATGCTAGTTTCGAGCGTCTTGGCAAATTCTCTTTTGAGGTAATTTTCTCATCATCCTTCACGGTAATTTACCTTAGTAAATGAGGAGTCTTGGCATAATTAAGTACAATTTTGGATTTGTTTAGGATTGAATTAAGTTTGAAAAGAAAGTGATGTTGAAATGTAAGATGCTGCTATTTGCATAACATCCTTAATCCATGTATTATCCTTGTAGAATGTGCAGATAGCAATGATTATATTTTGAAAATGGACTATAAAAGAAACCAGTATATAATGAAACATTTGGTCATTAATGGAGGAAGTTCTGTTTCCAAATTTTGCAACTTTATGAAGCATCCAACCAATGCTTTTGAGGGATGAGCTACTGGAGGATGATGTCGATATTACCAAGCCATACCCTTGTTAGCCTAGTGCTATAATGGATAGGTTTTACTAGTTATCTCTAGCAGAAGGAATATTAAAAGAATCTGGGATTGATAAATAAGAATGGCCACATATGTCGTTCGAGCACCTAAATTAGCACTCTCAAAATTTTAAATTTTAATGTACTTGTGATTTATGAAATTTGTGGTAATAGAGATCTAAACTATTTGAGCTAGAAACACTGAATGAAAGATACTTCCGTGTTTGATAAGTCTAGATTTAATGAAATGAGGTTTTCACATTCCCTATATGGGACAACTCCTAATTAACCATTTAATATAGTTGATTTTTGATAGTATTTAATTTTGATATTGGTTATTATAGGTCACTTTAGTTGTAAGGCTTTAAGTATGCTCTCTGCTACTCCGGAACATTATGATTTTGCTCAATGCAAAGATTATCATAATGAAAGTGTTGTGTCTAATAATTGACGGTTCCTCGATTTAGTAGTTGATTGACTTATGGAGGCAAATTGATCCACTATTCTTCTAGGAAAGATCATGCATTTAAAGGTTTATAAGATCTTTTTATGTTATATTGTGACCTCATGTGAGGCTGATTTCATTAGACATTTATGTGCGTATGAGTGAGGTACTGTAGGTATAAATTGCATTTCAAAGTGGAGGGTGGATGTCGTTTTGTGGTTGAAAAACTTAGATTATAAATTTTATTTGGATTCTAAAATTTTGGTTGGTACTAGAGAAATTTTTTTTTTACCCAAGTGATTAGTTTGGTGACTAATGTTACTGAGTTAGTGTGGCCGGGTACTTGGGGCCAAAATAAAGGTCGTGTGGTGTGTATCTTTGAGTACACCGAGTTGGTGAGCATGCATATACATTTGGTCTATTGAGATTGTGCATGATAGACTAGTGTTTCGATTGTACAGGAACCATGGGCGAAAAGGTGTTATAATCACTTTGCTTCTTGTTTTTATATTTGTACTCGGAGTAGAGATTTAGCAAAATCATGCAGGGTAGATGCAAAGTCCAGAGTGGATAGAGAGAATGTCTAGGGATTTAGACATAGAATTATGGTGCTAGATATAACAGAGGTAGGGTGGCGCGTTGTATGAGCAGCTAGTGCTCAGTTATGTTCGATTATTCGATCAGCCTATAGATTACCCCGAAATTCGACGACGAATTTTCATTAAGGGGGTAGATTGTTATGAACAAAATTTCATCTATGTTTGTTTGGTTTCATATCAGGAAAGCGAGGACTTAAATGATGCAAATAGCAGAGTCTCGAGGGCGGAATTCGATATGTCGCTAATTTAAATATATATAATTTTTATTTCTGTAAATTGGCTTGGCGTAATGAGAGTAGACTTTGAGGCGAACTCGGTGGTTTGGTCGGAATTCAAATCGGACACAAATTAGATATAATAAGGTTTTTATAAATAAATTAAAGGGAGGGGTAAAATAGTAATTTGGGGTTAATTTTAACCCCAAATCAACTAAAAGGGGTAACTTGGGGTTAATTTTTAACCCCAAGTTATAAAAAAGCAGGGGGGACTACATCGCGCGATCGCGACCGAGACAGAGCAGCGTGAGAGGGGAAAACGAGGGCAATCGCGGCAACGGTGATCTCGGCCCGGCGATCTCGGCGGCGGCGGCGATCGGAGCTCGGTCGGCCCTTCATTCACGATGAGTGGCTAACTTTCCTTCCGCCCTGTTTCCTAAGTACGAGCCGTCGCCCCTTTTTGCTTCCCGAGTTGTGGGTGCCGGATTTGTTTCTCGTCGTGTGGTTTTTCTGGTAATCGAGGGGTGGTTCGGAAGGAAGTTTTCAGTGCTGCTTCTTTGTAATTCTTGTGCAATGATGTATCAGATTTCGGGGTGGTGATCGATGGCTGGAATTGTTGCTATGGAGCAAACTGCTCCCAGGATGCCTCAGCTGGTTGATTTTGCCAATTACTGATTGAATACCCTATTTACTGGTGTGTGATCTCGCGATTACAGACCTATTTCTATGCTTCCTAGTGTGTGATTTTCGCAATTAAAGATTTAACGATGTTTCACTTTAATACCCTGTTCCTGTTATTGCTTTCGCCAGTTTCAACTTTAATACCTTGTTCATGTTGTTGATTTCGCCAGTCTTAGATCTAATGTTATATAAGATTGGATGCTCCTATTGAATCGAATGATGTTTATTAAGTAATGTTTGAACTGTGGTCGATCGCATGAATTCACTTGCTATCTATCGATTGCTTACAAGTAGATGCTCTGTATTGTATCTGTAAGTTGGTGAATCGGAAGGAGGGGTGAGTTCGATAAATGGGATGCCGGTCGGTGATCGGTTGTTTCCTTGATGCCTCTATCGAGCAATGAATCATGAACAGAGTAGGCATCGGGTATTAAATTGATGAAATGGGTGAAATCAGGAGGTCAGGTGTGTACTCGGTTGGTGCAAACCGAGAACGGTTACATGCGGTGTTTGATTTTAAAGGTGGCTTTGTAAATGTTGTAGCTTGTTTTGTAAATGCTTGAGTGTCTATGTGGACCGGGAAGTTCGTCAGCCGCCACACTCACGATCGATCCGGGTGGTAGAGCGGGGAAAAACGCAGAGACAAAGGTGATCAGCGCCCGACTCATAGGCCGACGGGTCTCTATATAATTGGACTGACGGGTCCCTGATCGGCAGGTCTTTGGATCGGGAACCTCGTCAGCCGCCACGTTGACGATCGACCCGAGTGGCACAGAGCGGGAAAAACGCTGAGACAAAGGTGATCAGTGCCCGACTCATAGACCGACGGGTCTCTAGATGATCAGACCGACGGGTCCTTGACCGACGGGTCTTTGGACCGGGAAGCTCGTCAATACTGCCACGCTGTCGACCGACTCGGGTGGCTTGCATGAATAGTCGACTGACTTCATTGTTGTTTATCTCATGTTAGTATTATTTAAATGTTCTACTAGTTGTTGCTTAAATGGATGCATGGTTACACTGAGTATATCTATATTCTTTGGCACACCTCATTCTGCTTATGAAACATTGGGTTTATAACATTCATATGTATATCTGCTGGTTTGGGTTTTTGAGCATGGTTGCAGGAGATTATGTCACTAATTAAGTCCTAGTTGGACTTATTATTTATTCCACTATTTTGCAGCACCTGAGCGTAATCAGACAAGTACTGGAGTGTCGTAGCGCAACTGGTGGCGTCAGGGACGGCGAATCTCATGACACGTCATCGTGGTCGGGGGTTATGTTGAGTCCATAGGATCATATTTATTCTTTTTATTTGTAAATGGACATTTAACACTATGTTTCCGCATTGGATGTCAAATATTTGTTTATGATTAGTTGATTCATTTTAAATGTGTTTTGAACATATGTAGTTATCATATTACTTATGGATTAGCTTTGAAAATTTTGATCATTTTATGTTTATTGTGAGAAACTGGTCTCTTATATTGTCCAAGGCTTCGTATTTATTAGTTATTATGTTGGGTTAGGCTTCGGGGTACATGTAGTACTCTGGTCGGTCACGCCTAGATTTTTGGGGTGTGACAAAGACGACTTCTCGACTCCAACTTCCGATGACGGCATGCTCTAGCGCCCCCCTTCTCCCTTTCTCTCCCACCTCGGCGTGAGTGCGTGCGGCTCCTCTTGAGTTGTATGATGCTGGGTGGGGTTTATATTTTTTTCCAAAACTGCCCCATCTCACTTAAGTTCAGACTCAACCCGCATCCGAATCGAGCCCTGATCGAACTCGCAAACTCGGTTCGACCCCGACATGAACCCAACATCTAATTTCATTATAAATAATTATAAATTTAGAACATTACAATTTTATTAAATACTCAACCGTACCTTTTTATACATGATAGGATTCGAGTATCATAAAAAATACAGGCACTCACCCCTACATGATAAGATAGAATATGGTATGATAATAAACAAGATTTTTTATAAAATTTGTACACCAATATATATAAAATTAATATTATATTCTTTTAATTCTAATTTCTTCTAATCCAAATAAAAAATAAAGAAGAATTAAAAGTTGTTCATAATCCTATCATTCTTTATTCCGAAGCAAAGTGCCCTTAAGTGTATTTGTACACCAATATAAAATCAATCTTATATTCTTCTAATTCCAATTTCTTCTCATCCAAATTAATAGAAAATAAGGAAGAATTAAAAGTTGTTCATAATACTATCATTCTTTAAAGTATTTTCTTTATGTTATCTTTTTCATTTGATATCTTTTAAAATATATTTAAGTATATTAAAGTATATTTTGTCGAGTCGAAGAATTGAGACTTCAAAGACTTTTATACTTTTACACAAAAGTGTTTAAGTATTTTAGTTGATTACGTATAAATATTTTTGTGATATATAAATGTGTACTTTTGATAAATTGTCCTTTTATGTTGACTACTTAAGTGTTTTATTCCATGATGATTTTTATGATATATTAGTTTATTTTATTGGAACTTAACTAAAATATTTTACACAAAAATATCCAAGTATATAAATTAGTTGAGTACTTAAAAAATAGTTTCCCCAATGTTTTCCTTTTCATTTTATAATTTTGAGATATATCTAAGTATATTTTGCCAAAAAATTGATGCTTAAGAACTTTACACAAAAATCTATAAGTGTGTAAAGATCGATATATGTAAGTATTTTTATGATAAAGAGAAATTCATAAAAACTAGACGGCCTATATATATACATATATGATAAAGAGAAATTTATAAAAATTAGACCTATATATATACATGATTATTCTTGCCTAAAGTCGAGGTGATGCGGTCCGGTGCGACTCCAATGGGGAAACATGCAAAGACACTCTGACACTCAAATAAAAATGAGTTTCAAGTGATGGGTATGGATTTGGAATCGAGAGTATACCTGATGTGTCGTGTCTGTATATAGTGCAGGATTAGGAATGTTTCGGATGATGATGCCTCATTGAATCTCGTGGGGATATGCTCGAAATGAGTCGAGGTCTATCCCAAAGATATCGGGTTCATTAATTACTATCTCTAGTAATTAATGATGATGTGAGTGTCCTTGTATGATCAAGCAGAGCCTTCAGGCTAAGTGATGTTTGGTTTGACTCGAGTATGATTCATGAGTGTGGTCGCTTTTGGGTCTAATCCGATCGGGCCTAAAGCCTTAGTCTAGTCCAATAACCCATTTAAACACTTAGATACTTTAGTGTAAAAGTCTTAAAATAACGATATTTTGGTAAAATTAATGAAAAGAGAACGTGGAGAAAATTATTTGTTCGAAGTACTTGACCAATTTCAAACTAGTTTTTGTGTAAAAGTCTTTCAAAGAAAAAATTAGAGAAATATTGAAATTGAATGGCATTTTTTAATATTCCGGGTTGAAGATTCTAGTTTCGAGAAAAAAAAAAATCATATTATGCTTTTTTTATATTGGTTTGGGAAAATTGCTCAACTTTTTTCGTTAAAGGCTTGGATGACATCCATTTAAGTAAAGAAAACTTACCTAACTTAATTTTTCTTCACATTATGTGAGAGATTTGTTTCATTTACTCCATAATAATTTAGTTCCAGAACAATGTAAATATTTTAAATTAATAACTAATAAAATAATTATTTATCTATAATACAATTTAATTTTTTGAAAAAAATATATTTGATCTATTTTATTTTTAAATAAAAACATATAACACAACCCGTTTTTCATTTTTGAATACAAAGAAAAAGAACTTCAAATCATTGGATAATTATTTGTTTGGAATATTTTTTCCCATCAAATATTTTTGTAAAATATTATCTTAACTATTTATTACTTAGACTTTTTCTTATAAAATTTATATTAGCATGAGTGTAATGACATATTTGATATTAATATTAATATTTTTTATTTAAGTATAATTATTTTGAATAATCATAATTTATGCTAAGGTAGCTAGTTTTGTAGTATGTTTGAATTTCAAATGATTACTAAATACATGTCCATATAATTGTACTCTTATTCCAATTCCACCATCTTCATTCCACATAATTAACCATATAAAAATTTTAGGTCCCTAATTTAATTGTATTCCCCCTACCCAAGTGAGTGAATAATTGAGGGTATTTCGTCTTCGTATCATATATTAGTTCCCATATGACTTCCCTTCTTACCTAGCGTTTTTATGTCATAAAATTTTCCACATGATATTTCTTCTCAATATGTAGATGTGCAAGTCTAGCTAAGCAATTAGAATCATGAGCACATTTTGGTCAGCATAAATTACCAATTGGAAATTTGACCAAATTGCGGGGATTAATTAATCCATTTGGGATAAGCAATTTAAATTATGACCCCCCATATAATATTAATAAAAAGTGATCATATTTTGCATGAATGAACAAAAAAGTCCTTTGGTACTAGATTTTGAGACAATTTGATCCTGTAATTTGGTCACAATTCGAGACAATCCGTCACAACCGGTGAGTGGTTCCAAGCAGAATTTGTGCAAATATTGAAGTCCGTAAAAATTTACTAAACTTAAGGAACGTATTGTTACATACATATTCATTTTCATCTTTGCATGCGGCAATCAACAAAATACCCTTGAATTATCCATTCAAATGTGTGTCATCAAACTAATAATAAGATGTATAAACTTCTTAAACCCCGGATCACACAAGCAAACAAAGATACTAGGGTGAGGTATTTTGTTTTTGTCCTGGGTTGTTGACTCTATTGGTGGGTTGTCTTGGGTTATCGATACCCTGGATGAGTTGGCCTAGGTTGTTGACATTCAGGGCGAGGTGTGTTGTCTTAATTTATCCCTTGTTGGAAATTATTCTCGGATTGTCTTGGGTTGTTGAAACAAACACGTTTTTCATCATACGGGTATTTATGGAGATAATTTTATCCAAAAATATTTTCTCTTTGTCAGATTTTATTAAGCTTATAATGAGGGTTATTTTTTGAAAAACTTTTTCAATTTGGGTCATATAAAAAAAATGCTCCTTGAAATTTTGTAAAAAATTTAGAACAACACTTTATATTATTACTCTAGGGTCCCTGCCATGCCTATAGTTGATAGTGTGTTTAATAGGTTAATGTTGAGAAAATGTGTTAAAAGAAAGGTTACTTGGGATTAAGGATATAACTTGATCAAAACCAAATCTCATAACCACTTGCTTAGAGAAACTTTTTTTAAAAAATGTCTCCAATTTGAAATACTTACGAGTTCAATGAAGTAGAGCAATTTAAGCAAATATATAACCAAAGTCGATCGGTCACCATATCATGATGTTCCCTTAAAAAAATATGTTGGTTAGGTGGATTCCCATCTCTTACAACCCACATAGTCCTAGGTTATTAGTGTGAAAGCAATTTTCCCTCGACCTGATACGATAATGGGCTCGAGCTTTGGCGTGGTTTCAAATGGCAAGAAAAAGAACGTTCTATTGAGGTCACCCTCACTATGGGAACTTCTAAATGGAAATGTCTAATCAAAAAACTTTCCTATTGTAATACCCCATTTTAGTCACATAATGAGAGTATATTGGATGTTGTGTTGACTTATAAGGCTTGATGGGTGTACTATCATCAACTTCAGCTTAAGCATTTTAATTAGGCCAATAAATTGGCCTATGAAATTGATGAGTCAATTTTCACATCAAGTTAGTTGTAACACCTATCCATTCTTCATAATAACTCTATGCTATGGTGACAATATTGATTCATTGGATCATCAAAGCATTGCTTTTGACAGAATTACTTCTGACTCCCTTTGTGCAACCTCAACATGCATCCACTCTGTATGATCTTTTTAAACTTTGGCCTATCCTTTTATAATAGACAAAGAAAAATAAAAACATTATTCTACTCTGGAAGGTAACTCGCGTAAAGACCTATACGATAAAGCAGTCCACCGTCAAAGGGAGCTTGGCTTGTCGGACATTTTTCGTTTCTGCCATATAGATGTTTTTGGTGTTGAATGATCAGATTCAAACACGATAGAAGGTAGGGTGACTCGATTAGTTATCTCTTTTCCATTCTTGATTGGTCCTATCGTAGTTTTTGGTTGGAAAACGCTTACGAACCTACTATATTTGGTTGGGAAAGCGCTTAGACCTTCATCATTAGTTCGCACGACCACTTTGCTTTAAGCTAGAAACCAAATGACTAAAGAGGAATTGGCCTCATTGACTTGTCTCTAAGCTCAAGATGCTTCATGAATTCTAGACGTACATGTTCGTATTGTAACATTTCACACTAGCGACTTGCTTAACATCAAAAACCTTTAAATAAAAGGCTCTTATCAGTATGGTCTAGAGAGTGTCAATGTACATTAAAGAGGTTCCACTCCAACATATTTTGAAACCATAAAAGACCTACTTATAAAGTTTGCGACTCTTGATGAACAAAATATATACAAAAAGATGGGTCACAAGATAATGCAATAATTAGCTAGGGCTAATAACAACATTATGTAAAGCCAAACTATTCAACGATATTGATAAAGCCAAACTATTAAGAGCCAAACTATATAACAAAAGATTTGCGACTCTTGACGAATTTTCGATGTACTTATGTAAAGCCAAACTATAATGTATTGGACAATAACAAAATTGAGAAAGAATCCATGTCTTAGTGAGGAATACAATAGAAAATTAACCTTATGATGGTGCATTTAGCAAAAAAGTGTTTTCACGAGCTAGTTTGATTTTGTTTCAGCTACAACTCTATTAACGCTATCTTTTGCTACCACCATTGCCAATATGTTTTTTTATAACTCTAAGATCACAATGCACCTTTGCAACATGCATGGTCTCAAATCCCATATCCAGATGTTAGAAAATTACCTGCTAATTTCTTACCCAAGAATTGACAGAAAACTAAACTTGACGGTGCAAACCAAAAGAAATCCAAAATCGACAAGTAAAACAATGAACACATAGGGTCGACGTTGTTTGGAGATAAGAATAAGTCATTCCTACGTTCATGAGGAGAAAGAGGAGGATGAGCTCTTATTAATTCTAGAAATAGTTTTTTATTACAAAACCTATTTCATGTTGATGAATCAACCGTCTTTAATATCTTGGTAAGAACTGAGCATGCTTACTTGCTTGAAGACTATTGAATATGTTTAGATGTAGAAGATCACTCTTGCACTCTGATATCCTTGCGAGGGATTTGCTACTCACTATTTATACGGAAAGTCGTGAAACAAAGAAATTAGTATGCAATTTATCATTGTCTTTGCTTAAAAGAATTAATTTGTTGAAATGGAAAGAGCATTAATTACTTCCATATATACTATGATTTGGTCCATCAAAGAATGAATAAGTAGCAAAAAGAAAGAAAGAAGAAATAAGTAGTTGTCATTCCGTCAAATTTCGACTCCCTTAGTTTATAGCCAATTTGGCCAAGATTATGAGCTTCCACTTTTACCAAGTCTTCTTGTTAATGGCCGAAAATTTGGTCATAGTTGTAATGAAAAACTTATTGTAAATAAAGAATAAAACCTACTAATACTTTATGTATTAATTATAATTTTTCAAATTTTCTTTCCTGAAATTTATGCAGATATTTTCTCCTTTAAATTAAATACTTATGAATCCTGCCAAAAATTTAGGATAAAACCAATTTAGGTAAGTTTATGACCTAGTTCAGCAATGGATGACGGTGAACCCGATTTAGTAGCCGGTTATAATCAGATCCGGTTGAGCAACTTAATTCAATTAGAAAATCTGATTCAACCATAACTTGATCAAATCAACACTGATTTTGGTTCGGTCAAACTCGTTGAGATCGGTTCAGATACAATTTAAATCAACTTTCAATACCAAGTATGTTATAAGAATGCTGAATGAGTACATTCAGAGTAATATGCCTTGACATGGATATATTATAGGTAATCAACTAATAATTAATTAATACAATTACAGCAGTAAAAAGATAATTATGTCTTCACATGAACGTCTACTATGGAATTCGATGAGAAAATTACATTGCGAGTGAATTGAGTGGCAAGAGTTATATTGAAGCAGTTTGAGAAATGGAAGATTCAAAATGTAACCTGTGCTTGTAAGAGGGAATGGTAAGCTTTACTGCTAAAGGCAAATCTGTTTTACTCCTACCTAATCTTGCTGCTCAGGTATAAGATATTTTTGTGGGCACCAGGAATCTAATGAATGATAACAGGAAATTTTAAATCTTAGAGCCTAATGTAGTACTCCATTTCTATGATTGACATGGTTATCAATCAGCTTTTCATGTGCTAATATTTGAGAATGAGTGCTAGCCAAGGAAAATGAGTGTTTTGATGTGTAATTCTGGTTGTGGCCATTCCAATTCCATCCTGAGGCACTGACTGTTTTAACCTTGACTTGTTTATTGTTGATTGATCATCTTATCTGTGTACTATTATCAACTGATTTGTGGTTATTTTACTTGAGTGACAAATTTTTTCTGAGCACATTCACATGAAGCTTATTGTGTAGAACATTTGGAATCTGAGCACATTCACATGAAGCTTATTGTGTTGTAAGAGTTGTAGTCTTGTCATGCTTTTTGTAGCATTTTATTATCTTTGTCAACAGATCAAGGTAATAGGATGTTCTCCGTCACTGGAATGATAAAGATGCATTGTTCCTGCCCGAGGAATTTTGATACAGAAATTATGTGAACCATTGAACAAATCTGGTCCTATTAAATTAGTTTAGAAATTGTAGCAAGAAAGCAAAAGATCCTCTGTTTTTGTTTCTTAAGAAGTAGGAGGTCATAAGATCGAAGGTAGCAGAAAAAAACATTGAATTGATGAATCTTATATTTCAGGATGAGCTCGTTGTCTGATCCAGTGTGCTTATGGCGTTTATTATACAAGATCATCAATCTTACTGAAAAATGAGGCAACTGTGCAATTGGTTGAGCCACAAGTTTCTGAGTCTAGTTAATTTGATCAGGTCAAAGATAAACAAAATAACTAACAGCTCCCAGTTCTCTGTTTAGCAAGTTTAGGGGCAATCAAATATGTATGATAAAAGTAGAGAACTGCACCACATTCTGGTTTTCTTATATCGTTGTTAGCTGTGAATTTGTTGAAGCCACATGTTCCACCTGGAACGAAGAAAATGTTCTGTATACTTCCATTCACCTATCCTCCTGCTGGAGGAGCATCTTTAGTAGTCACGCCACCTAAATGACCAAGAGTTATTGAATATGAACAGTTTACACAGCTCAACTAAACTCAAATTCTTGACTCAATATGCCTAACAGTCCAGCTTCCCATTCGAAGTGAACATAAGATGTGGCAAATGTTGATTGAAAGGTAGCGGTATTTGAACAAGGACAAAACTTCAAATATGCGGCAAATGTTGAAATATAGGGTTATTTGAAGGTTGCACATCTCCAATAGAAGACCGCCCTTCCTATTCAAAACCCAACAGTATGATTATATAGAAAAAATTTCTTTTAAAAATAACTGAGAACAAATCTGAAAAAAAAAATACTCATACATATAAGGAAAATTTTATTTTGAAAATAACTGAGAACAAATCTGAAAAAAAAAAATAGTCATACATATGAGGAAAATATACATTGATGTAGGGCTGAGTTGTGATGCAAATCAATATGAAATTATTGATTGCAATTATAATAAAATAAAAAAATCTGAAAAAATCGGCATGAACTGCACATCAAATTCAGCAACATATAACTGCAATAAGCATTTGTAATGATTGATCTATGAACTGCAAAAACAAATTCAACACCAACATTTCTGGATTGAAAAAGGGAAATCATACTTTTAGTCCTCGTAGTTTACTCAAATTTTGATTTTAGTCTCCATAGTTTAAAAATTTTGATTTTAGTCATCAGTCATCACACACTATTTTCATTATTTTCGCTTAGGAGTTAGTCCTTGCCGTCACTTGAGGCATAAACGGCGTTATACGAAACTAACTAAATATTGTTGAAGTGGACAAGTTAAACGGAGTTAGTCCTTTAAAACGCACTAAAAGTATGAGGACTAAAACCAAAATCCGAGTAAACTATAGGGATTAAAAGTATGGTTTTCCCTATATTTGGAGAAGAATGATTGAGAAGAAAAAAAATTGTAACTGAATAGATGTTGATCTCCCCTTTGTCTCTTTGGACTGAAAATTACATGTCTTTTGGGATTTGCAGCTGCATATTTTTTTCACTTGTTGTGTCTAAAAAAACTCTCCTTTCATTTCTCTTCTTTTGTTTTTATTATAATAATATAACATGAATCAACTTTTATGATATAATGTGGTACAACTTCACAATTTGAAAAGTAGGTATACAAATATTAGATACATACAACACTCACATAAAAGTTCAATTCTTTGACACTTAGCTCAATTGGTAGAGTGGAGGATTGTAGTTGATTCAGACATCCTTAGGTAGTTGGTTTGAATCCGGTAGGTCTTTGCAGATTGTGAAGTTGTTCCATATCATATCATAAAAATTGATTCATGCTATATTATAATAATAATAATAATCTATTCAGGACACCGACAAAAGAAGAGAAGTGAAAGAAGATTTTTTTTTAAAGACATAACAAGTGAAAGAAACATGGAACTGCAAATCCCAAAAGACCTATAATTTTCAGTCCAAAGAGACGAAGGGGATATCAAATTCTATTCATTTATAAAAAAATTTCTTCTTGATTCTTCTTCTCCAGCTATAGGAAACCATACTTTTAGCTCTCATAATTTACTCGGATTTTGATTTTAGTAGTGTACTAGCAAGGTTGTCAAAGGCGTTAGTGCACTCAAAGTGCAAAGGTCCCATAATTGCCTGAGGCGCAAGGCGCATAAAAAGCGCGCACCTGACCGAAGCAAGACGCACATTTTTAAAAATATTGTGATTTGTCCACTTCCACTAACCATAATACTGCCCACTAAATGCGAAATAAAGTTTATGTTGAATGAAGGTGCTGGTAGTGGTAGCTAAAAGAAAAATAAATGATGAAAAGCTCTGAAAATAAAAGAAAAATCGGTTGAAAAAATGAAGAAATTTGAAGTAACAATCTAATACATGGTGATACAAGATAAATAATCCTTCATCCGAAAAAACAATACAAGAAATTTGAAGTAACAATTAGCTAGCTAATACATGGACTTCACATACTCCTGGTGCGCCTGGGGCTTCAAAAAAAAGCGCAGAGGCGCAGCCAAGGCGTGCGTCTGGGTGAAGGCGCTGCGCCTTGGCCATGCAAAGGCGCTAGGCCTGTTTCGTGCCTCGCCTAGTGCGCCTAGCCGCCCAGGCGCTCGCTTTTGACAACCCTGACTGGTAATGCGTTTTAAAGGATCGTCATTTAACCTATCCACGTCGGCAATGTCCAGTCAACAACCGTTAGCCACGCCAGCTTCATATAATGCCGTTTATGCCTCAAGTGACGGCAGCGACCAACTCCTAAACAAAAATATAGTGTGGAAACTAAAATCAAAATTTTTGAACTATTGAGACTAAAACCAGAATGATTTTCCCTAAAAAACTAGTAAGGATATCACCATTGCAGAAATCAACACAAGGGCCAACACACGAAATGCAATTCGGCACCACCAATTTCTGAATAAAAATAATTCAGCAAGAATATCACCATAACAGAAATCAACTCTAGCCCATGAATCAGGGTGAAATAAGGTAACCAAAATGGCCCATGCAAAATCAAAATACCAAACTTTGCCAATAGAATATACCAGCAGCCAAGATGCGAAGAAGTGAAACTAACGGGAGCAGAAGTCAAACACCAAGATGCCAACAGAAGTGAAACTAACGGGAGCACAAGTCAAACACCATGATAGTCAAACAAGTATCATGAGCAGCCAAAATGCCAAAATACCAACCAGCCTTAATAACAGTCAAACACCAGTAGCCAACTATAACTGAAACTAACCATAACTGAAGCATTAATTAATCTAACCAATATAACCATAACTGAAGCATCAATATAACTTGCAATTGAGAAAACTAAATATAGCCATAACTGAAGCATCAAATAACTTGCAATTGAGAAAACTAAACTCGAAGAGGAATAATAATTTCAGTAAATAGTTGAGCAATAATTCCCTATCAAACAGTCACTTTACCATATAAGATTGTATAAATACATATGACCATACAGATATTTCAAACAAGGAGATCAAGAATAATATGTCATGTAGTTTTTTTCTCTTTTAAAAATATTTTTTACATTAAAACCTTGATGTATTGATAGAGTCGATGCAAAGATTGCCTTAAAAGATGGAATCCTATAAATTGAATATCTCTGTCTTTATACTTCAGAAGGATGACTACTATCAGGAAATTTTGATCTTGGTTTCTGATGGTAGCAGGGACGAGGGAAGGATTTTAGCTTACGAGTCTATTTTGATATTTAATTTCTCCATATTCTCTTTTAGAGAATGACAAGTCTTGTTATTTGGGTCAACAAGAGTTCCAGTTTGGAGATTTTAATGCTCTAATGAATTTCTACTTTCAGAGTTCTATATTTAAATACACTTCAGGTTATCAGGTCAACATTTTTGTCACTCAGGGATCTAACATTATGTCAGCTAAACTTATCCCTTCATGATTTCTACCTTGTGCAAAAACTCTAGTCTAATTGAAGGTGTTAGCTAGCTTAGATTTATATTCTTAACACTAACAATGTCTCTAGCTTAGACAGTGTTTCTTTTGATCTTGGGTTCTATTCCCAGTTGTAATGATAGGATCTTTGTACGCATTGATTGTAATATGAATATATGATGATTGAAATATAATTACTTAAAAATTACAAAAGAGAAGATAAAAAGTACCTCCAAGGCTCCAAACTTCATTAGTCCTTACTTGTCCAATAATAGTGTACAAGGAAAACATATAGTGGGTTCATATTTATAAGTGATTAGAACAAATGACTAGCAAGTAGAACTAATAATCAAGTATACAAACAAGTAGAACTAATAATCTAGAGCAAATGAGTAGAAAATCTCACTATAAAGGTTATTGATAATAAATTGGACATTAGTTAAATCCAAGGGTAGGGCAAAACCATCAAAGGTGAAAATTATTTCCTCTGAATTTGGCTTCCAGGATGTGAGAAACATGAGGCATGATTAAAACTAACACCGGCATGTCACAAACTATGCCACTTTAAAGAGCCATTATTTTGAGCTTCCTAACAATGTAGACCATCAGACATCAAAAAGAAGAAAACAAACACTTGGTAGATCTGTGAGATACATTGTTCATTGAGACTCCGCAATTGCAAATAAATTTACAGCACAATCAGTAAGACTGGGACGAGGGTTTTGGCATACGGTGTTCATTGACACTCCACAAACAAAGACCTGGCAAACCAATATCGCGAAAACGAAAGATACCGCAAAAACCATCATAACAAGAAGATAAACCCGACTCTGTTCTCTGCCCAAGCTGGCCAACAAGCTCCTCTTCCGCCACAATATCAACCTCACCGGCCAACAGAATGAGGAACCCACATGAGAGGATCATACCTGGTATATGGACGTTGTTGATCTACAACTGACGACAACAAATCGTAAGAAAAAACCGAACATCATAAAAGGTTTTCCGGCATGAGATGATCATACCTAGTATGTTGATGTCGCCGATCGGCGATCGGCGATCGGCGAGGACAGATTGGCAAAAGTGGATTCAGACAAAAACTTGTCGCCGTGCTCACTGTCTAGGGGCGGAGGTTTCGTGGGGTGTGGAGACCGCATATCACCGGCTTTGTTCGTCCCTCAAGAAATTGAGTTTTGTTAAAAATAACAAAACTGCCATTGCAGTTTCGTGTGGGCGAAACCAATTTCACGAAATCACGGGTTTCACGAAACTGACACATGGTTTGGCCTGATTTCGACAATCAAACAAGGTTTTCAGCCCAATTTAGTTTTCGAACGAAACCGAAACTTGAAACGGGGGTAAACAAACACGCCCTAAGTATTTCTAAAAAAACTGAGCATTTGGATGAAATCATTCACATAAAAAAATTTCAACTGCATCCATGTAAATGTATAAATTGGACCTCTTTTTTAACAGCTTAAGCTTTTGGGAAGGATGGATCACTTAATCAACTTTAACAGGTATCAGTGCAAGAGGTCCTAAATTCGAACCATGCAACATAACTATTCTAAAAAAACCTCTAATTTAGTCCTAGCAGCTTAAGCTTATAGAAAAATTGATCAACCAATCAAATTTCACAAGCAACAGCACTAACAGCACATAAAGCACTCCTGCCGATGTTATGATGTTCTCAGGTTATTAAATTTGAGAAACCTGTTAACCAGAGCTTCTTTTACATTCATCATGTAACATGTAACTAAAGCTGTGACTATGTATGTTGTCAGTTGATATTAATAAACCTGGTAATAGGTAGGTTATTTTTTTCATTGGAACACAAGCTGGTATGCCCATCGGGCCTCTTCCTCTTTACCTCCCTATGACTACTAAGCTGAGCTATCCTTTTTGTTTGCCTCCATGTAAAAAGAACAAAGACATCTCTTTGTTCTCTTTTATTCTATGCAGTCAATTTCTGAGCCTAAGATACATGGTCCTCCATTCTCTTCTTTAGTTGGCAATAATTGTGCAACATTGTTATGACCTTCCATTCATGTAAGAATGACAGCACAAAATGCTTTAATATAGAACTTCTAACATCAAACAGGGATTTGCAAAGTGCAAACAGGCAGTTCTAAGCAGATCCTAGGATAACATACAAAGGGCATCAAAGGAATGAACTCCAATACAGAATTTCCAGAGATGGAAACAATGTTGCCACACATGCATTTAACATAAACTTGTACTTACTTATACGTCAAAGCAAATAATGACATCAAAAGACAAGCATGTTTAAAGAAAATAACTTAAATAGACATCTCTCAACACCATTTGGGAGCAAAATCATGATGTCCAATCTATTAGTTTAATATATGTAATAGATTGGAAAGGCTTGGAAGATTCCAAAGGTTTGCCCTCAAACATTTTTTGTTTGATGCAAAGCAAAGATGCTAGAATTTGGATACAAAAACAAATGTCTTCAAAGAAAAGAAGAAAACAGACTAGTGTTTGATATTAATGGTCAACTAAATTGCTTTTATGCCTTGGTGATGACATGAAATCTGAGGCTGGCAACAAAATAAAAAGAGGCAGCATTATCTTACTACCAAGCTTGCAGCGGACCAACATTCAAGACTGATAAACATCAGGTAGCCGGAGGCCCACACTGGCAGCAGATTTGTTTAATATTTTCTTCATTTCATCAGACCGATCAACAGCTATGTTGTATGAAAAGAGCAACTCCTGCGTGTTATTCATTGACAAGTCAGATTTTTCTTAACAAGAATGTTAGAATTTTCTTAACAAGAATGTTAAGACAACCTACGGATCAACTTATGTTTAACCAAACTAATGTTTTGTACAATAACAAAACCGCGAAGGAAAGCATGTCTTAGTGAAGAATAAAATAGAAAATTAACCTTATGATGCTGCACGCTGTTTAGCAAGAAAGTATATTCACGAGCTAGCTTGATGTTGCTTTCAGCAGTAGCTCGATCAGACACTGAAATATTTTTTCGGAACTCCCCTGTAACATAATCTCTGAAATGTCTTTTGCTGCCATCATCGCCAATATGCTTTTTTATAGCTTTAAGAAGATCACGATACACCTTTGTAGCCTGCATGGTCTCAGATCCCATATCCAAGGTATTGCTGTAAGAATGCTAAATTAGTATATTCATAATAATATGTCATGATCATCTTTAGTTGATGGATTATAGGTATCAACTGAAATTTAAATAATAGAATTGCAGCTGTAAAAAGTTAAGCATGTGCATAAGACACAGGAATTTGATGAATTTTTTTTACATTATGAGTAAATTGAGGTGGCAAGGGTTAAATTGAAACAAATTCAAACATCATAAAGAGTCAAATTGACAAAAAATAACAATTTGGGTTAAATTGATAAAATGAACAACCAAATAAAACTATATCTCCCAATATGAAATTAAATTTCATATATCTTTTAAGAAGTCTTGAGTTCAAAACTCATGATGTTAATAAATTTATTTTTTCCCTTTCTTTTCTAAAACAAATACATCAAGAAGCGGTAATTAATTTATATATATAACATTATAATGCACACAGAAAATGTATTAGTTACTATATTATGGGTTTTAAAAAAATTCCAATAATCAATAAGAAAGCATGATCATCGATTTTACTGAATGAAACATGTTAGAGCAAGGAAATTTATAAAGAAAAATCTTCTCAATAAAGAATCTTTCCAGAAAGCATAAAGTAGAATCATCAAACGGTTAACATATTTACCTAGTGAATCAAGCTAAAGACTAAAACAAGAAGCATAGTTGGCCTTAATCAAACAATAAGAGATATAAGATTTTAATCTTTTATTAAGTGTATCATTTATACAGCAAACATTTATATATCTTCCATTTCATCTCCAAAATTCAAGATATGTATCACAATGCCTACGAAATCATTATCACAGTGAGAAGAAAAAAAAGTCTATATTCAGCACAATGAAAAGATAACTTAGGAAATATAGATCTTAGAAAAAGTAAGTGGAAACACAGAAGAAAAGTCGAGGGACGAAAGAGGATTGAGATTCTCATCGATGAGTTCGCACACGGAGGAGAAGAGGAGAACAAGGGACGGCGAAGCGCAAAGGGTTTTATCCGACGGTAGTGTACCTCCAAGGGCGACTAGCAAGTAGAACTAATAATCAAGTATACAAACAAGTAGAACTAATAATCTAGAACAAATGAGTAGAAATTCTCACTATAAAGGTTATTGATAATAAATTGGACATTAGTTAAATCCAAGGGTAGGGCAAAACCATCAAAGGTGAAAATTATTTCCTCTGAATTTGGCTTCCAGGATGTGAGAAATCATGAGGCATGATTAAAACTAACACCGGCATGTCACAAACTATGCCACTTTAAAGAGCCATTATTTTGAGCTTCCTAACAATGTAGACCATCAGACATCAAAAAGAAGAAAACAAACACTTGTTAGATCTGTGAGATACATTGTTCATTGAGACTCCGCAATTGCAAATAAATTTACAGCACAATCAGTCAGACTGGGACTAGGGTTTTGGCATACGGTGTTCATTGACACTCCACAAACAAAGACTTGGCAAACCTATATCGAGAAAACAAAAGATACCGCGAAAACCATCATAACAAGAAGATAAACCTGACTCTGTTCTCTGCCCAAGCTGGCCAACAAGCTCCTCTTCCGCCACAATATCAACCTCACCGGCCAACAGAATGAGGAACCCACATGAGAGGATCATACCTGGTATATGGATGTTGTTGATCCGCAACTGGCGACGACAAATCGTAAGAAAAAAACGAACAACATAAAAGGTTTTTCGGCATGAGATGATCATACCTAGTATGTTGCGATCAGCGATCAGCGATCAGCGATCAGCGATCAGCGATCAGCGATCAGCGATCAGCGAGGACAGATTGGCAAAAGTGGGTTCAGACAAAAACTTGTCGCCGTGCTTGCTGTCTAGGGACGGAGGTTTTGTGGGGTGTGGAGACCGCGTATCACCGGTTTTGTTCATCCCTCAAGGAATTGCAGAGTTTTGTTAAAAATAACAAAACTACCACCGCAGTTTCGTGTGGGCGAAACAAATTTCACGAAATCACGGATTTCACGAAACTGACACATGGTTTGGCCTGATTTCGACAATCAAACAAGGTTTTCATCCCAATTTAGTTTTCGAACGAAACCGAAACTTGAAACGGGGGTAAACAAACACGCCCTAAGTATTTCTAAAAAAACTGAGCATTTGGATGAAATCATTCACATAAAAAAATTTCAACTGCATCCATGTAAATGTATAAATTGGACCTCTTTTTTAACAGCTTAAGCTTTTGGGAAGGATGGATCACCTAATCAACTTTAACAGGTATCAGTGCAAGAGGTCCTAAATTCAAACCAAGCAACATAACTATTCTAAAAAAACCTCTAATTTACTCCTAGCAGCTTAAGCTTATAGGAAAATTGATCAACCAATCAAATTTCATAAGCAACAACTCTAACAGCATATAAAGCACTCCTTCCTATGTTACGAGGTTCTCAGGTTATTAAATTTGAGAAACCTATTAACCAGAACTTCTTTTACATTCATCATGTAACATATAACTATTGTTGTCGACCGAATTGGCTACTGCCAATTTTTGGCCTAGTGTTGTCGACCGAATTGGCTACTTCTAATTTTTGGCCTCGTTCGGTCAACCGAACCCATGCTGGGGCTATTTTTTCAACCATCTTCTTGCTCGCTTCGTTTCTATGTTCCGTTTCCATGTTTTGACTTGGATAACATTACAAATTGGCTTGGGATGATTTACTAGAGATATATTACCGAAAATCTAATCCTAACTCTAGATTTTCTACTTGTTTGTTTTTGAAGCCATTTTTGCCGATTCTTGTATTTCTCCAAACGAACTTCGTGCGCGTATTGTAACATCAACTTGGACTCAAAATTCAAAAATATATTAGTTTCATGTTTGTTATCATCAAAATAGAGATCGAAGCCTAGGGGGAACCCTTGGGCCAACAAAATGTTTTACTTTACATGCTATTATATTTCAGTACTTCTATAATTATAATTTATACTTGATTATGGTTATGCTCGGGGTAGCTACCAGAGGGCCCAGGCGGGAGGCTCGCTAGGCGGTGTCCTAGTGTCCGAATCGTAGGTTGCTTAAATGCAATGTGAGGATATGGCTGGTGTTGGCCGATATGGTCAGTTGTGCGAGGATGCATGAGTTGGGCAATTATTAATCATATGCATTATCAGAAGAATTTAATATTATGAGCACATATATAAATGCTAAATTTTTGGGTTTATCACTTGCGTTGGCTTGGCGAGGGCTTGGTTCAAGCCACTCAATGAGTTCATTGGAACTCACCCCTCTTTTTGTTGTTGTTTTGCAGATCCCGACTAATAGAGGTCTGGTGGTACCCATGTGGCGCGGCTGGGGTTGCAGGCTCAAGCAGTGGATCTCGTGATGTGTCAAGTCGTAGTCGAGTCGTAGGTGTTACATATACATATGAGCATGTCTTGATTGTAGACAAGGGATTGTAATCATATTTGATGTTTTTACCTTCAGTTAAAGCATTCATTCATATGATCATTGGTTCCACATGATTGTGTCATTTGTTCCGCATTCAGTTGTATGAGTTAGTAGGCTTCAGAGTGTGACACGTACTCTGGTTGGTCATGTGACTCTGAATTTTAGGGCGTGACATTAAAGTACTGCAAAACTCAGCCCGAAATCGACACCAACAAACAAGAAATTTCTGCTGCATTTTTACCCCACTATCCTGAAAATTTTTAGCATCCAAACACACTCCTAGTCTTGAACATTTCAGTCCTCATTTCTGGCCACTAACCTGAATATTCCAGCCATCATTTCCAGCAAACCAACATGATCATTTCAGCCATTATTCTAGCAACAAGATACATGTTAAACTGAACATTCAAGCATCAAATTCTAGCATTAAATCAATAGGGATCGAGCTGAAAATTTTGCACCACTATTTTACATAAAAAGCCGAGCAAATTCAGTAACATGATTATACATAAAATTGGAAAATTCCAGCAATAAGGTTATTCTCCAAAATCCTCATTACTCAAGAGAAAACCCCAACCGACCTCACTCTCTCCTCACCTGCCCCCCTTGCTGGCTGAATTCCTTAGAAAGGGTGAACAACAACAAAACCATACGAACTTATGATTCCTGTTGTCGCAAGTCCCAAAAAATTTTCAAGGGCAAGGGCAACATCTTAAGGGAAATCGACCCCTCTAGGGGCCTTCACCCAGCCCTAGGTATCGCCAACCCCTACCCTATCCAGGCGACTACCCTAAGGAGGCACACCCACTGTTGAAATGTCGAAATCGAGTCAAATCTCGCTGAAATCGGAAAAACTCGGAGAAATTCCAGAACTTGAAATCCCTAGTATGCTCGGTTGAATCAAAGAAAAATCCATTCTAACCACTCACCTAGGCTTGAAATTGAAGAGGAAAACGATCAGGAAGAAGCCTCGTGACAAAGAAATCCGACGAACAAGGGTGTGTGGCTCCCTTCTTCTCTCGGGCTGCGTGCGACTCCTTGGAGCCGTACACTCGCCTCCCTTTCACCCAAAGCCAAATTACCACTCTACCCCTCCTAACTTGACTTGACTTAAGTTGGGCTTACCGGCTCAACAAAACCGCATCCTGATTCCTGAGTGGTTCTGGAATCCGATTTGAACCCAACGTCAAAATCCTAAATTAAGATAAACCCTTCTTGCAAAAGGGTCATACCTCATAACCCCGTTGTTTCACTTGGCCCGCTCCGACGCGCATCTCGACTTCTCGCTGAAACAAAAAATAAATAAATTAGCGCGGGCATTACAATGCAGTTCAGAGAGAGAAAATTACTAGTTTAAAAGAGGCATTAAAGAGATGTTTGAAGAAATTCATGGCCTTTTGTTCTACTTGATTGTCCTGCACTCGTTGTCCCGATTCATTCACGGTAGAGTGTATTGTATTTTTATTTAAAAACTTAGCATTAGAGTCCCCTTGTTTGAGCCATTAAACCCTTGATTTCTGTCTCAAGTTTTCTTCATCATTCAGGAAAGCTTCTAGCTTCGTTCTCAATTTTTTCTCTCGTTTATGCATGTCCTCATCAAAAGAGTTTTGCTAAATTTGGCTCGGTAATATATCAAGGTGCTCAAACAGGCTCTTCTTCTGATGTTCAATGACATACTTGGTCTTAAAATCATTAAGTTTTCATGAATTTTTTATTTTATTTTATACTTTATAAATAAACTATTTTGAATAATCACGACTATCTCAAGGGAAGTTACTGTCATTTTCATTCCAAATAATTAAACGTGTCAAAGGAATGATAATTTTATTCTCATTCTGATTCCACCATCTTCATTACATGTATACACATAATAATTATAAGTCCTTAATTATATTCACTCGTATTAAAAAAGTTTAGTCATTTAAACTTACACACCCTAATGAGTGAATAGTTGAAGGTATTTCATCTTCGTATCATATTCTAGTTTCATACACTACAACAAATCATCTATTTTTTGACGTCAAAACAAGCTAATATTTCGATGTCAATAGGAGTCAAAATGACATATTGACGCTAGCAAAAGTGACAAAAACGAGTGCAACATGACGAGAGCCGGAATGGACATTTCGACGTCCAAGCATGCGTCAAAATGTTCAACATATCGACGCCTGCTTATAGGCGTCAGCAGGCGTCGATATGTTCATATCGACGTCTACTGACAAGCATCAATTTTTTAAAAAAACATTAAAATATTATATATCGGCGTTTGTCAGAGGCGCCGATATAACGAAAAAAAATTTAAAAAAATAAAGCCGAGGAAAAAGAATTCCTCGGCAAGCTCTGTACGCGGTATTCTCCAATACCGCGCGCGACTGTACGCGATATTTGAGAATACCGCGTGCAGCTGTATGCGATATTCGAGAATACCGCGTACAACATGCGATATTAGCGGGGCGGTTTCCGCTCTGCTCGATTTTTGCCACGCGGCAAAAATCAGACGGGGCGCGATGCTGACCCGCTTGATTTTCGCCACGCAGCGGAAATCAAACCGTCAAAAAATATTTTAATTAAAAAAATATTTCAGAAAAAATTAGAAAAAAATTAAATGAATACTAGTTAAAAAAAATTTGTACTAACCTTTATATAAATTTTGGAATCTAAAAAATTTCCATAACCTGAAAAAAAAGAAGAAGGAAAATTAGATAAAGAAAAAATATATGAGAAAGAAGAAAGAATGAGGAAAGAAAAAAAAGATAAGAAGAAAAAGAAGATGAGGGAAAGAAGAGGAGAAGAAAAGAAGTATTTAAAGAAGAGAAGATTAGGGAAAAAAATTGAAAAAAAAAATTAGAGGCAGGAATTCTCCTGCTTCGATTTCACTTGGACAAAGCCTCTCCGCACTGTCACGGGCCAAGTGTTTTGGTGCGGAAGAACCCGTGCGGCACCCTTGCATCGCATGCAAACGATAAGCCTTGATATAAAATCCGTCCCGAATGGGCTTCTCGACTTAACATCGCGGGGCATATTTCGGACCACGTGCCAACCTCATATTCCATGTCCGCGCCTTCAAATGACCATGTTGGCTGAATGGTATTGAAGGCGTAAAGTAAAATACAATATTTACAGGACTATGGACACAAGAAAATGTAAAAACAGATGTAGGGTGAGTTCCGCAATCGCCTTGGGCGAATTCGACATGTTGCATGCCCATGTGGGCCGCTCGTTCGTTATTCGCACAAGGCATCCACTTTCGTAAGCCAACACTCCCCTACACTATACATGAGACCTCTAACCCCCAAGTGCCACCCCCAAGGTTCCTTTTGGCACGAGGAGCATGACAAAATTTGGGCCACCCGACGGGGTGATTTTCTATGGCCACGGCCATGACGAATGAACACAAGGTTTTCCGCTTAGTCGTAACGGATGCACCAAATGTCGAATGACCCCAAAATGCATGCAACTCGTACCACAAGCCCATGGGGATCGCACAACGGGGTTTTTCATGAACGAATACGAATAGAATGAAAATTTACATGGACACAAATCCATATTTACAAATATGCAAGGGACATTTCGTCATGAGTCGTCGTCGCTCGACGCATCGAAAAAGTCCCTAACATCCTCCCCCACTTCAAGCTTCGACGTCCTCGTCGAACTCGCCTCGGCCGCATCACCTTTGGCTGCAATTGCTGAAGTGAATTCTTCACAAGTTATCGAAAGGAACACTGCCTAAGTATCGACACACAACAGTGGGGCTGCAACATGTCGAGTTTTGCCGTGAAGTTCACCACCAGGAAATGACTATTTGGAACATCCTTGAGTTTCATCGTCTCCTGTTGTTGCGAGAAAGGGACATGATATTCCCAAACTCATTGCTGGGCAATGAAGTCCCAGACTTGTGGAGCAAACGATAGTCGTTGAGCAACGGTCGCCTGAAGGGGCACCAGCGCCATTGAGCAACGCTCGCTTGAATGGACATCGAGAAATAGCTACTAGATTCACCAAGTCTCGATGTTGCTGGGTTATGAGGGTCCCAGATTTTGTGGGGTACGCGAGCGCCGTTGAGCAACACTCGCATGAAGGAACCCGAGAAGTGGTTACTCAATTCACCAAGTCTCGTTCTTGCTGGGCAATGAAAAGTCCCAGGCTTGTGGAGCAAACGAGTGTCGTTGAGCAACGCTCGCTTGAATGGACATCGAGAAATAGCTACTATGTTCACCAAGTCTCGATGTTGTTGGGCTATGGGCGTCCCAGACTTTGTGGGGCACACGAGCATCGTTGAGCAACGCTCGCGCGAAGGAACCCGGGAAATGGTTACCCGATTCACCAAGTCCCATTTTTGCTGGGCAATGAAAAGTCCCAGACTTGTGGGGCACACGAGCGCCGTTGAGCAACACTCGCGTGAACGAACCCGAGAAATGGTTACTCGATTCACCAAGTCTCGTTTTTGCTGGGCAATGACAAGTCCCAAACTTTTATGGGGCACACGAGCGCCGTTGAGCAACGCTCGCGTGAACGAACCCGAGAAATGGTTACTCGATTCACCAAGTCTCGTTTTTGCTGGGCAATGACAAGTCCCAGACTTTTGTGGGGCACACGTGCGCCGTTGAGCAACGCTCGCGTGAATGAACCCGGGAAATAGTAAATTCATTCGCCAAGTCCCGTTCTTACTGGACAATGAAAAGTCCCAGACTTGTAGAGCCAACGAGCATAGCTCCGTGGCCGCGCCACACTAGAGCATCGCCCGCACCATCGCTTTGAGTCGATCACTGCTTGCTCACTCGCCCCCCACAGGAGTCATGGTGCCCACCACCGAGCCCATCTCAACGAGCTTCAAGTCTTACGGATCACTGCTTGCTCACTCGCCCCTCGCAAGGGTCATGGTGCCCACCACCGAGCCCATCTCAACGAGCTTCAAGTCTTACGCTGCTCTCCGCACAACCCTTGCGCCTTATAGGCCATCATGCCATGCGCGTCAACCTTGCGACTTAGGGGACAACGCCCTGCGCACCATCCTTGCGACTTAGGGGACAACGTCCCTGCGCACCATCCTTGCGACTTACGGGACTACGCCCCGCGCATAATTCATGCGACTTACGGGATTACGCCCCGCGCACTGTCCTCGCGACTTACAAGAGAGTCTACTTTGCACACAATGTGTGTCTTACGAGAGAGTCTGCTTCGCGCAAAGGACTCGGTAACTCAGAAGCCATCGGCTCTGCGGTGCGTCTTAGGGGCTAACGCCCTGCGCACCATCCTCGCATCTTATGAGATAGTCTACTTTGCGCACAATGTGCGTCTTGCAAGAGATCTACTCTGCGCGAGACTTTGCGTCTTACAGGGGACCATCCACCTTGCGCAAATGACTTTGCGTCTTATGGGCCCATCTGCCCTGTGCATAAGTCACGATCATCACCCCCATCAATGTATGCTTGCCACCCCGAATACAACAGTCAAAAAGTTCATCGACTGGTTCACTGCGTCAGCAACTCGCGCGCCACAGATGGAATGCACGTCGTCTATGTCCGCATCAAGGGCTTCCTCAATTGGGGGCTTGCAATTTTCGTTATGTGGGTGAACGACTTTGCGTCTTAGGGGCCTATCTGCCCTGCGCAAATGTCCCAATCTTTCCATCAATAAATGTATGCTTGCCTCCTTGAATACGACAGTCGGAATGTTCGTCGACTAGATTCACTGCATTAGCAACTCATGCGCCACAGACGGAATGCACGTCGGCTATGTTCGCATTGAGGGCTTTCTCAGTTGGAGACTTGCAATTCTCGCTCTGCTTGCAAACGACTTTGCGTCTTAGGGGCCTATCCGCCCAGCGCAAAAGTCACCGTCTTTGCATCAATCATAAGTATGCTTCACTCCCCGAACACAACAATCGAAAGGTCCTCGACTGGGTTCACTGCATCGGCAACTCGAGCACCATAGACGAAATGTGCGTCGGCTATGTCTGCATCGAGAGCTTTCTCAGTTGGAGGATCGCAAACTTGCTCTGATACCAACTGTCATGGGCCAAGTGTTTTGGTGCGGAAGAACCCGTGCGGCACCCTTGCATCGCATGCAAGGGATAAGCCTTGATATAAAATCCGTCCCGAATGGGCTTCCCGACTTAACATCGCGGGTCATATTTCGGACCACATGCCAACCTCGTATTCCATGTCCGCGCCTTCAAATGACCATGTTGGCCGAATGGTATTGAATGCGTAAAGTAAAATACAACATTTACAGGACTATGGACACAAGAAAATGCAAAAACGGATGTAGGGTGAGTTCCGCAATCGCCTTGGGCGAATTCGACATGTTGCATGCCCATGTGGGCCACTCGTTCGTTATTCGCACAAGGCATCCGCTTTCGTAAGCCAACACTCCCCTACACTATACATGAGACCTCTAACCCCCAAGTGCCATCCCCAAGGTTCCTTTTGGCACAAGGAGCATGACAAAATTTGGGCCACCCGACGGGGTGATTTTCCATGGCCACGGCCATGACGAATGAACACAAGGTTTTCCGCTTAGCCGTAACGGATGCACCAAATGTCGAATGACCCCAAAATACATGCAACTCGTACCATAAGCCCATGGGGATCGCACAACGGGGTTTTTCATGAACGAATACGAATAGAATGAAAATTTACATGGACACAAATCCATATTTACAAATATGCAAGGGACATTTCGTCATGAGTCGTCGTCGCTCGTCGCATCGAAAAAGTCCCTAACAACACGCTCGTGCGCCCGCTAACCTGCTCAAGCGGGCGCGGGCACGGGCACGGGCTCGTGCGCCCACGCGGGTGGATGCTGGCACGGGCTCACATGCCCTCGAGCCCACGCTAGATGAATTTCGGCGCCTGATGCCAGGAGCCAAAATGTTTCGACGCCAAGCAGCATGTGCCGAAAATTTTTCAATGCCTGCTGCTGGCGTCGAAATTTTTAATTTTATTTTTTTTAAAAATATTTCGACGTCGTTTAAAGACGTCGAAATTTTTTCGACAAAACTTGAGAGTTTTGTTGTAGTGATAGAACCTCCCTTCTAAGATAGAGTGTTTTGATGTCATAAAATGTGTTTTTAATTTATGAGACCAAAATTATTATTTTTTCTAAAAAATATAGGAAGAATAATAATTTTGTTCATCATAGTTTACTCGAATTTTGATTTTAGTCCTCATAATTTATAAAATTTTAGTTTTAGTCCACAGTTTACAAAGTTGGTCCTTGCAAGCTCTACGTCAGCAATGTCTTGTCAACACATGTTATCCACGTCAGCTCCGTTTGAGGGCCTCATGTGACGGTAGGGATCAAATCCTAAATGGAAATAAAGTGTGAGGACTAAAATAAAAATTTAAAATTATAGGGACTAAAACTAAAATTTGAATAAATTGTGGGGATCAAAAGTATAATTTTCTCTTGATAAAATGTGTTCAAAGAGTCTAAGATTTAACTTTTTCATGAAAACGAAATTGTCTTCAACTTGAAATTCTTGATCCCGCAATTTGTGTGCTGAACAAACTTAACTCATCTCAAGTAGATTTGATCCAAGTGCCAAAAATATTATATTACAATCAATTCTGTCGTAATGAAATTATGTCTCATGCAACTAGTAAAAGTTCATAACCAAGGGCGGAGCCAATGTCGCAATTGCCCCCTAGACATTGGTCCCCCATTACATATATACTATCATATATATAATATATATTAATATTTAATTATATTTGTCCCCCCTAAAAATATTTTTTTATCATGTAATTGTCTTCATAAGATGCGATTTTATATTTTGCCCCTCGTAAAATAATTTTTTAGCTTCGCCCCTGTTCATAACATTTTCAGCAAAATAAAGTGGTGAAAGACTTTTTAATGGGTTCATTAAACCCCACGTTCAAGTGTGACAAATTCGTATAAGACTATATTCAATTTAATTAAACAATTACTTTTTCTAAAAGCTTAAGTTGTTACGAAAGTCGCTAATTTATAAAAATATATTCTTAACATTTTCCCTCACATGTGGATATGAATAAACTCAGAAAATTAACCCAAACCCAACACATGAATCAATTTTTTTTTTCAATATTGATGATAGAAGAATTCGAGCTCATGACTTGCTCTGATGTGATGTTAAATTTAATTAAATAATTAATTTTCTCAAAAACATAAATTATTAAGAAAGAAATCAATTTATGCATTTATATCTTAACAAATTAAAAATGATATTGTCACGAACATGAGTTCAATGAAATAGAGTAATTTAGGCAAATATATAACCATGTCCACTAGTCATCATATCATGATGTCGATGCATGTTTGTATTGTAATTCCATAATGATGACTTGCTTATATCAAAACCTTTTTAAAAAGGCTCTCATCAGTCATCAATACATAGTCTACATAATGATGTACTCAAAAAGAGGTTTCCACAACAACATATTTCAAAACCATAAATAAAGCTGCTTATAAGGTGGATAAGATACAACACAAAATAATGGATCACAAGATAATGCAACAATAAGTTAGGGCTAAAACCTATCCATGTGAGAGTCAATTTTTGACTCAGACCTAGTTAATTATGCTCAAAGAGGGTCACAAGGGGATTTGGATCATATTGTAGTATGTCAGCAGCTCGCTCAAATTCCTCCCGTAGAATTTTGATGGTGCACTTGTCAACTACACGACCGAGATCATGGGCGGTCTCAAAAGGATCCTCGATGCACAGTAAATGACGGTCCTTCCCAATTCGTCTAGTCCAATTCTTCATTTGCTTGCTGCGAAGAAATAGCATGTAGTTAGGAAAAGCATGCATAAGTTAATTACAATTTTGTCTGAATTTTCATTTAAGTGATAAGATGAAGACATGATGTACTTATTTACATTATAACACTTCACTTCACATGTAGGTGGGCAGATAGGGTTGGCCAAGCAAGCCCAACATGTGAAACATAAATTAACTTGATGCGTGCCCTGGACAAGATTCAACTAGGAACCTTCCGACTACAAGATTCAACTAGGAACCTTCAACTATGATACCATCTTAATCTCAGCATTTATTCTAAATGATTAAGACATTAGATGCGACATGATCCGCCAATCTACATTCTTATCAGAAGAATGTTTGCACTAACATAGATCCTAATGGGTTGTTTGGTATGCTGAAATAGAATAAACTTTGTGATGGAATTAGGCATGTAATCGAATGGAGTAAACATTCTGTTGTTAATTTTTGGTATACTTTGGAATATAGTTTAAAATCTCGGTCGGTACGGTATTTGAAAAAACCGGATATATTGTGTATACCGGACGGTATATGGCGGTATGATGCTCGGTATGGACGGTATATGGCGGTATATGGCGGTATATAGCTCATACCGCCCGGTATGGGCGATACCGGGCGGTATGTCACGAAAAAAAAAAACCCGGCCGGTATGCATTTTCATACCGGTTCGTACCGTGTGTCGGTACGGTACGGTACTGGTATATACCGGTACCGGCCGGTGACCGAAACCGGTACCGGTACCGAGATTTTAAACCATGCTTTGGAATCAATAGAATGAAATAACGAATTGCAATTAGAGATAAAATCAAAACATGTCATAAGTCCAACATATCCCTAGTTTAGGAAAAAAATTACAGTATTATTATGTTAATATTATTATATTATTTATAGGAATAAATACTATAATACCATAATATTATTATAATATATTATTAAATACAAATATATATTAGAAGAAAGCGAATAGTATTGGGAAAGAGTTTCCATTGTGGAATGTAATAGCTCATTCTATCAAAATGGGATGAAATAAAAATAAGCCCGTCAGGCATCAAATTCCATTATGTTGTAATGGGTATTCCAAGCACCGAGATATACCAAATGATATAACCGCAGTTAGCAACATTTTCATTGTTCTTCATCTTTTGCAGATCATTGATTAATCATTGAGATCATAAGCAACCGAGTAGAGGAATCTTTGCTATGAGAAACTAAAGGAAACGTGGAATAAATAAGTCATTGTGTGCAAGATGCGGTTGGTCTGTAATCTGTAGAGCATGCTCAATCAGAATATTGCAAAGTGAAAAATAAATAATAAAAAAGGCCAGGATTTCCTAGCACACTGCATAAGAGGAAAAATCTTAGAGTTTTCAATAGTTTAATACTTTAATGTATACTATATATTTCATTACTATATTGAATTAAGTTACAGAATGTGATCAAAGAAAGGTCAGAAAGCTTAAAAGATTAATACCTTATAATGGTCCCTGTACGAATAGATATCACGTCACTTTTATAATTGTGACAGTACGCCCAGTATTGGAAGAACTCCCAAACTAATTTTGCAATACTTTCCTTATTTTCAGAACCGAAGTTATGGAGTTTATCAACTCGATCGAAATATGCACATCTAATATCTTCCACAGACAACTGATAAGTTGCCTCCATTTCCTGACAAATGAAACAAGGATTCATTCATAAGATCAATGAGGTTGACCAAGATATCTACATACTCAGTACACATGCATAGATTCTTTCATATTGCAAGGTTAAAGATAATAAAAACCTTGCCATAAACCTGAACATGTTGCCCCAAAGTTTTGAATAACTCTCCTAGAGAAGTAAGATAAAAACATTAAGGATATCTAATTCTCAGAACAATGGTGTGAAGAACTAGTTTTAATTATTACATATGCAAAGTTAAGTTTGAGAAAGCATGGGAAGGGAAGGATAATTCTACATCATGATGGCAAAAGGAAATGTAATCAACATATGTAATGGAAAGGTATAAGTATTTAAATTTCGAGACTTTCACCAAAAGTTCCTAATACGGTAATGCATCCGCTATGTTCTCTACAAATTCCTAGGCATAATAGATATCTGTATGACTGCATTAGACAGATACCTATAATGGCTATAAATATTTACTTGGATAATTACTTTCAGCAAAATGTTAGCATTACCTGTAAGCAAGGAAGAATTGCTGGTTTGCGCAGCTGTAAGAAGTGAATACACATGAGTACATACCTAAAATAGATTTTAGAACAATTAGCTTTTCTAGAAAGAATTCATAAATCAGACAAGTCTAAAGAACCTTTGCATGACTCACGCATAACTAGAGAGAGTGCCTTGGTAAGTTTCATTTACTCCTCTTGACCTTGCCCAATGTTTCACAATAAAAGCCAATTGTTGCAATCTACCATCTATTTGAGCATAATCTCTAAGAAGCTTTGTATTGGCCACAACTAAAAGATTGTTTATACATATATCACAAGATATCCCAGTTTGTGGGTCTGTCATCTTCACAATAGGAACCCGAGCATTAGTTATTGCCTGCATAAAAAAAGATCAACAGCACCTTCCAGAATCTTAAAAACAGAAATTACAAATAGGGATAATTTTATAATATCTAAGGCAATGAAAAGATCAATTAGTTAGAAGTAACAAAATTAAACCAAGGAGAAAAAGTTGTTGCTCCTTCGCAGGAAATAGCGGTAAGAGAGTGAATCATCAAACAGGAAAAAGGAAAAGAAACATAAGAAAGATGAGAAGGAAAATGATAGAGCTCAACCACCGCGACCCACTCAACAACTGGAACCCACAGCTGATTTGATTATGCAAGGCGAAAGTGGAAGAACCAGTCCTCACAACAAGGAGATGATGGAGTTAATCTGGAAAGCATGTAACTAATTGATCCCAGTTTTTTAGGGAATCACAAAGTGATCAGTCCTAGTTTGTAGGGAGTCTCAGTCTTTGATTAAGCTATAGGGTCTGGTGATATTACTTAGTGGATAGAGTCTTAATTATATGAGGATGAAGGAGAATGTCAAAGTTAGTAGTTATTTAGGTTAGGACTTATCATCAAGAGTGGCGATACTTATCATCAAGAGTGGTGATACTTATCTGGAAGAATCATCTATTAAGTATTAAGTGGAAGTAGTGGTCAACAAGAACAATTCCTCCCCTGTACTTATAAATATACAACTTATGGAATGGGAAAGGGGTATAGAGTTCAGTTACAATCTCATTCCTCCCCTCCTATCTTTTCTTCTCTTCCTACATTTCTACCATATGAGCCCCTTTTTAGTTTCTCCTTGCAGGATCTTCAATAGAGCCAACCAAGGTATTAAATTTTGGTACCGGCGTTCGACCGGTACATACCGGTACCGGTGTTTGAATGGTACCAATATGTACCAGTACCATATCGTACCGACATATGGTACGGTCTAGTACCGAAAATGGTATCAATTTTTTTTTTTTTTTCATTATATTCTAGCTCAAAACCTCAACTAAATGTTAAATTTCACTTTGATATTCAATTTGAAGTCTAAAACCTTGTTTAAAGCTATAAAAACAAGAATACAAAGTTTGAAAAAAGATCCAATAAATTTCTTAACTTAAGTAGTCAAATATATCAAGGTTTGCAAGTAGAATACAAGGTTTCAAATATAATACAAAATGCAGACAAATGACGTTCGTCGTAAAAATTAGCCATCTCGGGACCAACACGACTAAGGTCGATTTCGTAGGTCTCCAATGCCCACATCTGAAGAGTTTCCCAAGTTATTGTATTTTGGTATCAGAATACCACATTGACATTAGAGTTTCTTTAGTGTGAGCCCAAGCAGTAGTTCCTATATCCACAAAGTCATGTGAATAGGTACTAGAGACAGACTCGGTTGAGTTTGAAACCTCTTCCAAGCTACTCAACATATCATGATGGTAATCTTGCAAGGCTGTTGATCCCCCTCCTAGTTTTGGTTGATGCGATCTTTAACTCTTTTCTCATAAACCTTCATTGTTCCTTCCCTCCAACCACCGTGATCGATATCTTGTGTGCAATGGTCGAAGTAGAGCTAATTCGTGCAAAGATCAGCAGGAGCTGGTGTGTACTACGGTGTCTTCTCCATCATCGTGTGTTGCTTCTACTATGGACGGAGGCCTTTCTTCTTCTTCTTCTTCTTGATTGTGATTAGGAAAATAGGGACTCAGATCGTCGTCTCGATTGAGAACGTGTTCGGTGAGAGGGAGCAAGGCTCATGTCCCTCTCAAATTGTTGGCTATCTATGTCTTATTGGCACTCTAACTTGATTGCATTGAATACGATTGGTGAAGGTCGAGGTGGATCGTCTGGTTCATCAAGAAGAGGTTGATTATTCTCCATTGCGCTCCACCAATTCATCATCAGGTACGACTCGCTTCGAACAAACTCAACATTGAAAGGATCTATATGCACATCGTCGTCTCTCTCTTCAATTTGTATCACCCACATATTCGGTTGCTAACATACACCGGTTTCTCTAATCAGGCATATGGAAGATGGTTGCGAGGCTTCGTATGTTGTTTGCGAGAGGATTCATACGACAATCCTATGAAGATTTGTAGCATCACATGCAAATTACAGCCACCATTCAACTGTAATACATTGAAATTGAATATTAGAAATGAAATTTTATCTTTAATAAATAACTTGAAAAAAAATTGAATTTTTTTCTACTTGGATCCATCTTGTCTCGGCAAGAAATTGCAAATGTATCACTGAAGTTGCCACATTCATCTCGGAAAAATCTTCATTCCGAAATAGCTTGTACATCTTCTAAGTTTGTTGTCGACATACGTTGTATCACCTTGCGTAGGGAAAATAACAAGGTATCCTTTGTACCAATGGCATATTTATACTGGTATGCATGATTTAAATAATAACCTATAAAAAATCAAAAGTTCAATTAGAATAATGATTTAAAATTAAATATTTACATAATATTTAAAAAATTACATGCTAGATGTATATCATGCCCCATTTGATTATCCCAACTCCCGGAGATAACATCAATGAACGACTTAAATTTGTTTGGAGCAATCAAGAGCCTCTATTTCTTCTTGTGCTTCGTAAATGTAATGGTAGGCAGACATGGCCCTTCTGTGGCCTCTTTTCCATGTCCACATGTCGTAGTACAAGGTCTACGACGACGATGATTTCAGCGACACAATTCCAAAAGCGCGAGTTAAGCACATTATTCTCAGATTCCTTTTCATCCAGACTCGTGGCATATTTGGATGATGACCAATCTTGGCTTGTAAACATTATCCTCAAGCCAACTTTTCTTTGTTGGAGTGACCTTAATGCGTTGAAATTTGTTGCAAATTAAGTTGCTCATGGTTGAAGAATTTCACCTAAAAATGAATTATAATTTAATAAGTATTAGTAATTAATTATGATGAACTAATTAGTAAATAGTAAATAATATTTTAAAAATAACTTATCTTTTGTAAATTGCTTCATAAGGGCATGGACCCATGTGTGATTGTAAATATATTCGCATGACATGTTGCACCTTTTCAACTGTCGACTTCACCAATGGCAGATCACCGATATCTTTTATCATAAGATCGATACAATGTGTTGCACATGGAGTCCAAAAAATGTGAGGATAATCTTGTTCAGTTATCTCACCTGCCCTTTTGAAGTTTGCGCCATTGTTGGCTATAACTTGCACGACGTTTTGTGGACCGATCTCCTAAGCACGTCTGTCATCAGCTTGGAAATGTAAATTGCATCATAGTGCTCATTCAAAGAATTCACTAATTTCTATACACCATCTTCCTATTGCAATAAATTAGAAAGTTGATGATGCTCATTCGGGTTGGCCCGGTCCAGCTATCACACATCAATGTGCAATCGTAATCCTCCCATTGTCTCTTGAAACCATCTATCCATTGTTTGATCTCGTTGACCATTGCTTCAAGTAAAGGTCCTGAAATTTCGTTGGGAGTTGGAAGGGTAATACCTGGGTCGACCTTTTGGATTGTAGATACAATAGATCAATAGTATGGATTATTGACTGCACCCACTCTGGTTGAAGTGGAACCATCAGGAGATTGCTTGGCCTTGCTCCCACTTCTTGGTCTTGCTCCAAGCATCGCCGATGCGCGATTGCTTGGATGATTAAGAAGGATATGCAGATAAATCAACTGAAAATTTCCTATTGCTAATTTGTCCGAGGTTTGAGAAGAATCCTCAAATGCCTCCGCCTCTCCTCTAGGTTGTAGGTGCCCTCACGCTGGAACTCCAGCGAATATGAGAACCAAAGGGAATTGAACAACATCGGTTCATTGCTCCCAAAGCCGAAGTTGAGCCGGCGTTGTTGGTGCATTGTTGCCACTTCTGTTGTCATACTCAAATTGAGATCCGGGATTGTTGGAAATCGAGGATTGATTGCTAGAAATCAAGGATTGGAAATCACAAATATTCTGAGAAATAATTGCAATCCAGGATTGATTGCTAGAGATAATTGCTTTAATGATTGCTGTAATTAGGGAGTAGTAATAATGAAATAAATTGTTGTAATTAGGGAGGATATTTTGTTTCCAATTTTTGTGTTTCCATTTATAAGTCAATTTCCTAGAATAGATTAACAATCTAATTTGTATATATATACATGCTTGTGTTAGATGTTAATGTATGGAAAAAGTATTTCAGTTTTCCTCATGGTATCAGAGCCTTCATAAGCCTTCATTTTTTATTACATCCTTGTTCCTTCTTCGCTCCAGGTCCTTTTCCTCCACCAAACCAGAAGTTCTTCCGCATTCATTGCTGATTATCCTTCTGCTATGTATAAACAATCTCTGTTCTTCTATTTTCCTCTCTCAAATCAACATGTCAACTACAACTGAGTCATCTCAATCCCGTTATGTTGCCCAGTCTGAAGAACACTCAATGAGAGATTGACCAAGTATTCAATCTACCTATAGATTGAATGGAAAAAATTACATGAAATGGTCTCAGCTGGTCCGAACCTTTTTGAAGGGGAAAGGAAAAATAAGTCATCTCCTTGGTACCGGACCCAAGAAGGGAGATCCCAGATTTGATGCTTGGGATGAAGAAGACTCCATGGTCATGACTTGGCTTTGGAATTCTATGTTAACAGAAATTTCTGATACTTTCATGTTTTTATCTACGACTAAGGACATCTGGGAGGCTGCACAACAAACCTACTCTAAGGTGAAGGATGCAGCACGTATATTTGAGATCAAAACTAAACTCTCTACCACAAAACAAGGAGAACGTTCAGTCACGGAGTATGCCAACCTGCTGAAAAGTTTGTGGCAAGAGATGGACCATTACCATGTATTGAGATGAGATGTAGTGAGGATGCGGCAACATTGAAGAACTTTATTGAGAGGGATCGAGTTTATGATTTCATTGCTGGGCTAAATATGGATTTTGATCAAGTGAGAATTCAGATTCTAGGTAAAGAGGAATTACCTTTACTGAATGAGACCATTTCCATTATCAATGCAGAAGAAAGTCGAAGGGGAGTTATGCTTCACACACCACCGGTTGAAGGGTCGGCGATGATAGGAAAAGCCACTGATGAGAAGCGGAGATACAACATGGACAGAACACATGTCTCAAGTACAACAGATAGAGGCAAGAAAATTAGAGCCACGACCTTCAAACAAAGACAACCTTTGGTGTGTCTACTGCAAGAAACCTCGTCATACATAGGACTAATGTTGGAAGTTGCATGGGAAACCGCCAAGCTCCAAATGGAACAGAGGACCTAATGGTCAGTGAAGTCAAGTGCATATGACTCAATCTTGGGAATATAGGAACCATGAAGCTACAAATGCAAGTAGCAGAGAACACAATGAATTAAACAAAGAGGACATTGAAAGGTTGAAGGCACTTCTTAGTTCATTGGAAAAATCAACAGGCACATGTTCCTTGGCAAATTTGGGTAAGTCTCATTCCTTATATGCTCTAAGTGCTACAAGTTTAGATTTCTCAAACTCTTGGGTCCTTGACTCAGGGGCAACCGACCACATGACCCATTCCTCTCATAAATTTAGCACATTTCAACCTAGCCCAAGCAGTAAGAAAATATCCATTGCTGATGGATCCTTGGCCACTGTGGCTGGTTAAGGAGATATTGTTTTAAGCCCATCTATAACCCTAAAAAATGTCCTCCATGTGCCTAAACTTTCTACAAACCATGTGTCTATTCATCAACTCACAAAGGATTTAAAATGCAATGCAATGTTCTCTTGTGATTCTTGTGTACTTGAGGACCAAGCAACGAGGAGGATGATTGGACTTGCTAAGGTGAAACACGGGCTTTACTATCTACAATTACCCAATAGCCAGGTGAACAATGAGAATAACCCAATCCTATCATTCCTGTCAAGCAATTCTCAATCCAATAAAGAACAAATTTGGCTCCATCACCTTAGACTTGGACATTGATCTTTTAGTATATTGAGTACCATGTTTCCCTCTCTATTTAAGGATGTTAATGTAAATGAATTTCAGTGTGATATTTGTGAGTTTGCTAAACACCGACGTGTCTCTTTCCCTTTGAGTAATAAAAGAAACATTGTTCCTTTTTCTTTGATCCATAGTGATATTTGGGGCCCATCTCGAGTCAATAACATTTCAGGGGCTCGTTGGTTTGTCACTTTTATTGATGATTGCACTCAGGTAATATGGGTTTACTTGCTAAAACAAAAATATGATGTGAGTCACATTTTTCCTATTTTTCATACTATGGTCAAAACTCAATTCAATGTGGGTATTAAATGGCTGAGAACCGACAACGGTAGAGAATATTTCAACCATGGTTTCAAATCTCGCGGTATACCGGGCGGTAAGTCCGGTATTTACCGGTTTTTGAAAAAACCGGTATACGAGATGCTCGGTATGGGTAAATACTGGGCATCTCGGTAAATACCGCCCGGTATGTCCGGTATTTATGAAATACCGGGCGGTATTTGCTATCATACCGGGCTTTACCGCCCGGTATGATATTTTGCACTGTAGCAAAATATGTATATTTGAGGAATACCGGTATACCGATAAATACCGCCCGGTATTTAGCAAATACCGGGCGGTAAGAGCTATGATACCGGGCGGTATTGCCCGGTATCACCCGGTATCACTCAACATCCCAACCCAACGGCTCTTTGTAAGAGCCGTTGGGCTGCTACAGTGCCGACAGCCAGCACTGTAGCATCGACAGCAAAAAACGGGTCTTAGGGTCTTTTTTGTCATTTTTGGATGTTTTGGTGGCTATATATAGCCCCCAAAACACCTCTTTTACTCTCACTCACCCCCTCTACTCATCTAAACTCTCTAAACTCTCAATCTTTCTCAATCTCTCTCTCTCTACTTTCTTAATTTCTACGTCGAAATTCTGCTCAAATGGCGCCGAAAGCTCAAGTCGACCCCGCATGGCAACACGGTGTTCGGTTGGAGAAGGCTAACCACTGGAAATGCATCCACTGTAATATGATTTCTCGTGGTGGAGGCGTCACTCGATTAAAGGCACACTTGGCCGGAACATCCAGCGACGTCGTCAAATGCACCCAAGCATCGCCGGAAGTCCGACAAATGTTTAAAGATATGCTCACCAACAAGAAGGAGCAACGTCTTAAGAATGCAGCTCAACAAGCCGAGTTCGACCGACGAGCTACCCAAGATGTCAGCGGTGGCCATTATGAGGCTCGAGGTGGCGATAACGACGAGGATTCGGAACTTGAAGCCGGCATCCGAGCTTCATTGGAGCATGCTGAATTCGAACGAGAACGGATGTATTATCCCGGATCTCAATTCGAATATGGCGGCGGCAGTGGCAGCGGTGGCATAAGCAGCGTCGGCTCAACTTCGGCTGCCGGAGCAATGGACCGAAGCGGTCCAATTCCCTCCGGTCCTTATATTGGTCGGAGTTCTAGCATGAGAGGACCTCAAACTCAGAGCAGAGGAAGCAGCAGAGGAGGCCTTCGTGGATTCTTCACAAACCTCGGAGCAAGTGGTAGGAAAACTAATATTAATGTTTCTGATCTTGATCCCAGGGCATTTCCTCCTCCATCGGCAAAGCAACAACGCATAGACGATATGTACGGCAAGTCGAAGAAGTGGGAGTTGGGAAAAGCCATCTCCAAATGGTTCCATTTCAGCCGGATTCCCGCAAATGCAGCCAACAACCCGTACTACCGAACTATGGTGTCTACCATCCAAAAGGTAGGCCCAGGTATTACCCCTCCAACTCCGTATGAAATTTCAGGACCTTTCCTTGAAGAAGAGGTCAAGGAAATAAAAACCTAGATCGATGGAATCAAACGACAATGGGGGGAGTACGGATGCAGTTTGATGTGCGATAGCTGGACCGGGCCAACCCGAATGAGCATCATCAACTTCCTCATCTATTGCAACCGGAGAGTTGTTTATCACAAGTCGGTGAACTCGTCCGATGAAATCCATGACGCTTACTACATCTCGAAGCTGATGACGGAGGTGATCGAGGAGATTGGACCTCAGAACCTTGTTCAAGTTATAACCGACAACGGAGCCAATTTCAAAAATGCAGGTGAGATAATTGAACAAGATTATCCTCACATATGTTGGACTCCATGTGCAGCCCATTGTGTAGACCTAATGATGAAAGATATCGGTGATATACCGATGGTGAAGTTGACGGTAAAGAAGGCGCAACAAATTACCCGCTTCATCTACAACCATACATGGGTACACGCCCTAATGAAAAAATTTACAGAAGGTAATTTATTAATTTTTAAGTAATTTCTAATATTTATTTATTAATTAGTTTATCATAAATATTTACTAATGATAATTTCATATTTTAGGTGAAATTCTTCGACCGGGAGCGACTCGTTTTGCAACCACCTTCATCGCATTAAGGTCACTCCAACAAAAAAAGACGGCCCTTAGAACTATGTTTACAAGTGATGAATGGACTTTATCAAGATATGCTGGAAAAGCTGATGGAAAACAAACAGAGAAGTTCATCCTCAACACGCATTTCTGGGATTGCATCGCAGAAATAGTCGTCGCCGTAGAACCTTTGTACAAGGTTCTACGACAGGTGGATATGGAAAAGACGCCTCAAATGAGTCATCTTTACCACTACATCCACCAAGCACAAGAAGAAATCAAGAGGGTTATGATTTCTCCTGCCAAGTATGAACCATTCATCAAAATTATCTCCGAGAGATGGGATAATCAAATGAGCCGTGACATACACATCGTAGGTATTTTTTATTTAATATTCAAAAATTATTTAAATTTAATTCATTATGCTTAATTACTTATTCATTATGCTTAATTTTTTATAGGGTATTATTTAAATCCTTCATACCAATACCGGTATAATCTTGGAATGGTCGATAGTTTGTTATATCCCCTCCGCAAGGTCATACAACGAATGTCGGGATCCAACCAAGAAGCGGCACAAGCTCTCAATGAATTAAAATGGTTCCGCGATGCAACTGGCAATTTCGGAGATTCATTTGCAATCTCCATCCGAGATACTATGGATCCAGGTAGATAGATTTTCTTTGTCAATTTATTTATCAAAGATAAAATCCCGTTACTAATATTAATTTTAAATTTGCTGCAGTCGAATGGTGGTTGCAATTTGGAAACGAATCTGTAACTCTTCGAAAGATTGCAACACGCATCCTCTCGCAAACCACATCATCAAGTGGATGCGAGAGGAATTGGTCGACCTTCGCCTTGATTCATACGAAGCCGCGCAATCGCCTTTCGTACGCCCGATTAGAGAAGCTCGTATATGTTCATTATAACATGCGACTTCGAATGCGGGCGTCACGGAACGAAGATAGAGAAATTCTACATGTAGATCCGTTCGATGTCGAGTTCGTCCAAGGCAATGCAGACCCAATAATTGATTGGTGGAGTGCAATGGAGACTGACCCGCCTCTTCTTGATGAACCTCAACCAGGCGAACCACCTCGGCCTTCACCAATTATATCTGATGCTATTGAGTCCGAGAGTCAACCAGAAGACACGTACAATCAAGTTCTTGAGAGGGACATGAACTTTGCTCCCTTGGACTCTCAACGAGTTCGACGAGTAAGACGACGATCCACGTCCGACTCTCCACCTTCACAATTAAAGGGAAAGAAGAAGGCACCTTCACCTTCACCTTCAAAGGCAAAAGGCAAAGGCAAAGGGAAAGGGAAAGGGAAACGACCAATTGATCATTTGGACGTGATTGCAGAAGCGGAAGAGGACGAAGAAGACGAGCCCTCGGTTCATAGCAGTAGCAGCACAGAAGACGGAAGAGATGATGATGGAGCTGGGGAAGAAGACACTGTCGTACCATCAACACTAGCACCTACCGATATGTGGACGAATGAGCAATACTTCGACCACTCCACCCAAGATCAGGATCACGGTGCTAGAACCAGACAAACAACTCGGGTGTACGAGAAGAAAGGCCGGCATCGAGGAGGTGGACCGACAGCTTTGCAAGATTACCACCACGATATGATGAGTAGCTTGCAAGAAGTTTCCGAATCAACCCACTCCGTATCAAGTACCTACTCAACTGATGATACAGGGACTAGTTCTTGGACGGTCAACAAAGAAACACTGATAGGTATGTGGTATAATGGATACCAAGACATGATGACATGGGATCATTTTCAGATATGGGCATTGCAGACTTACGGTGTTGACCTTAGTCGTGTATGTCCCCAAGATATGTACGAGTACGATGGACGTCATTCGTCCGCATTTTAAACATTGTATTCATGTATTTGACGTTTGGATATGAAATTTAAGTATTTCTTGATCAATCATGGGTTATTGGAGTTATTTTTAGCACAAAATCAAAAAAAAAAAAAAAAAAAAAAAAAAAACAGCTCGGTATGCCATTTACGTACCGGACCGTACCGTGTGTCGGTACGGTACGGTACCGGTACGTACCGGTACCGGTCATCAGCCGAGATGATGACCGGTATCGGTATTTTAAACCATGATTTCAACCAATCTTTGTCCCCATAACTTCAAAAAGAGGGAATCATTCATGAATCCTCTTGTGTTGATACACCCCAACAAAATGGAGTTGCGGAAAGAAAAAATGGCCATCTGTTAAACACTGTTCATGCCCTTTTGTTTCAAAAAAATGTTCCAAATTTTTTTTGGGGAAGCTGTTCTTACTGCAGCCTATCTAATAAATCGTATTCCATCACGTGTTCTTGATTTCAAAAGCCCAATGGAGATGTTGTCTCAATATTATCCACAATTTAACATACCAACTCAGTTATCTCCTAAAGTCTTCGGGTGTGTCACCAAGCTTATTATCGCGACCAAAAAAATTTCGCGGTAGCGAACCTTGATACCGATAATATCGTTTCGCGACCGATATATCGTCCGCGTCGCGATATATCGACAATATAATATATAATTATAAATATAAATTATAAAAAATATATATAAATAATAATAGCATTGAAAGTCATCACTTGTGACATTGCACATAGCAAAGTAATAAACATAACTGTTATGAACCATAAAATATACAAAAATCATCCACATAGCAAAGTAGCAAAGTAGCAAAGTAGCAAAGTAGCAAACATAGAATATACAAAAATTCAATTCACATAGCATGAACAATAAACATCAAGTAGCTAAAGTCATCACAATCACCAAATCTCCAATAGTCCAATCTAAAAAAGATTATCAAAATCATCTTCAATGTCTTCATTAGGGGTATTATCCATTGGAGGAGGAGTTGGTTTGAGCCCGAAATCATCTTCAATGTCTTCATCATCATTTGGAAATATCTCTTCTTCTCCTTCATCACTTGAATTTTCATCCATCAATCTTGAAGTAGAAGTAGAAGTAGAACCACGATGACGTCGATTATAAGTGACAAGCTCATTAACTCCACGCCTCCTTGGAAAATTACGACCCTCAAGGGCATTTGAAGCACCAATGGCTTCATCAACAAGCTCAAAAGGAATTCTATCATCCTCTTCATCATCATTGTTGAACCACGCATTTGTCCCCCAATCAAAATCGTCAAGTACTAGTGGATCATAGTTTTTGCCACATTCACGAACTTTTTGAAATCTCGTGGCAATCTTTCGATTGTATTGGACATACACCAAATCATTCAATCTTTGGTGCAACAATCTATTTCTTTTCTTGGTGTGAATCTATACAAAAGAAAAGTAATTAAATAAAAATAATAAGTAATAACTAACAAGAAAGTACTAAAAAAGCATAAAATACTTAATTACTTACAAACTCAAAAGTGCTCCAATTTCGTTCACACCCGGAGGACGAACAACAAAGACTAACAATGCGCTTTGCAAACTTTGAAAACTCGGGAGTACGTCCACCGAAGGATTTCCACCATTCAACTAACATTAAAATTCAAAAATATGTAAAGACAATAAATATTAATAAATAAAATAATACACAATATACTTACGAGGAATCCTATTTGAGCGCTCTCTAATCACCATCTCTCTTGCAAAAGGTCCTCGATCTTCATCATACATATCGGCATCTAGAAGTATCTTGGATCGCATTGTATCATCCAACACTAATTTCTCAAGTACATCATTGAAGTCCTCAGGTAGTTTCCCCGAGTACACGACATCATTTTTCTTGATATCAAAATACTTGCCCGGATTGAGAAATAGAGCCGCACCATATAATGGTGTCTCCATTTGACGCTCCCATCGACTTTCAATGATATCAATGATTTTCTTGCACAAAGTGGATTTGTGGGCCAAGACTTGTTTGATCCTCCTCTTAGCTTCACCCATTGCCGCGGCTAATTCTGTCATAGCGGGTTTTTCATCACCATCCGCTATCCTCAAAACCACAAGTAGAGGCTGTGATGCTCTAATGCAATCTTCAACTGCCTCCCAAAATTTAACCGCATGGATTAATTCATAAATTTTCTTTCCCGCTTCGGTCTTGTACAATTTTGAATCAAACCAATCTCCACTTACAAACAACCGCTGCAACTCTTGTTTAAATTTCCTCAAACATGACAATGTTAGAAATGCAGTCGCAAATCTAGTAGCCCCGGGTCTAACAAGATCATGTCCGTTAGTGTGCTCCCTCATCGCATCAAGAAGACAACCATGTCTATAGATGAATGTGGTCAATGATCTTGCTCTTGCGATTGTAGGCTTGAATTCTTTCATTTTTCCCACATCTTCCAACATAAGGTCCAAGCAATGTGCGGCACAAGGGGTCCAAAACAGTGTAGGCAACCTTTGCTCCAACAATCTCCCCGCTGCCTTATAGTTGGCGCCATTATCTGTGATAACTTGAACAACATTACTTGGGCCAATTTCTTCAATCTTGGTCTCAAGTAAGTCAGCCAACATCTGAGCATCATGACACTGACTTGAAGCATCAACAGAGCTAAGAAAAATAGTCCCTTGCGGACTATTTACAAGAAAATTTATCAACTGTCTCCCTCTTCTGTCTGTCCACCCATCTGACATAAGAGTACACCCATCTCTTTCCCAAACCTCTTCATGTTTGCGCTTTAAATCTTTTGTTTGTTCTTTTGCCTTTTTCAATAAAGGAACCCGCAACTCATGATATGTGGGTGGTTTGTAGCCCGATCCAATTTGTGCTATGCCTTCAACCATCAACTCATAGCTTCTTGAGTTTGCCGCATTGAAAGGAATGGCATTCTCATAGAAGTTGGCTACATACATGTTAACTTTTTCAACAGCCTCTTTTGTCTTCAAAGACCTTTCAATGGTCTGTTGGCTAGGACCTTTGGAGTGTCTTTCATCCACAATTTCTTCCGGAGTTCTCTGTAGCAATCCACCAATCTTGGTTTGTGATGTGAATTGTGAGTGTGACACTTGTGACATTGCTGCAAACTGAATAGCAGCCTCTTTTTTCTTCTTCTTGTAAATTGTTCCCGAGCTTGGCACGGAGTTGGAAGCTGTAGATAGGTCTACTGGTGCCACTGCTTCTTGTTCATCATCCAAACTGAATGGTGTCTTCCTCTTAGCTGCAAGGGCATCATGCATTTCTCTCATTATCAGCGTTGTGGTTTTATCACATTTTTTCACATCTCCATAACCACCCGCCAAATGTTGTTTAAGTCTTGTGATTCCCCCATTCAATTGGTTGCCACAAAGTGAACATGCAATCAATTGTCTTTTGTTTAAATCCGGCCAATATCCATATCTCCAACCAATATCTTTCGAGTTCGGTTTCCGTTTAGGATCTTTAGAAGGATCATAAGGTGTTTCACCGGAATTTTCTTCCATAATTTACTGCACAATATAAACAATGTTGCACACAAATACACAATACAAAATGAACACAGGCACACAGCTAAACAAGGACAATGCAAATATACTATCAACTTATCATTTTATCAAGCATAAACAAGGAATCAAACTGATTCCAGAACAACTAACTAGCTTAGCTGTTCTGGAATAACCAGAACAGCTTAAGCTGTTCTGAAATCAAAACCAGAACAGCTAAGCTGTTCTTGATTCAAGAACAGCTTAAAGCTGTTTTGGAATCGAATCAAATTCCAGAACAGCCTTAAGCTGTTCTTGAATCAAGAACAGACTTAGGCTGTTGAGCTGTTCTGGAATCAAGAACAGCTTAAGGCTGTTCTTGAATCAAGAACAGCTTAAAGCTGTTCTTGAATCAAGAACAGCTTAAGGCTGTTCTGGAATTTGAATCAAGAACAGCCTTAGGCTGTTGAGCTGTTCTGGAATCAAGAACAGCTTAAGGCTGTTCTGGAATTTGAATCAAGAACAGCCTTAGGCTGTTGAGCTGTTCTGGAATTTGAATCAAGAACAGCTTAAGGCTGTTCTTGATTCAAGAACAGCCTCAAATTCCAGAACAGCTTAGCTGTTCTGGTTTGCAGCAGCTATGTCGGAAAAAAAAAAAGAAATGGCGGAAAATGGAAATGCAGACGTGCCGAGCCGTGGAGAGAAGATCGCCGGAACATACCTGGCCGGAAAATAGAAAAGTTTCGCCGGAGAAGTGAGGCGCCGATGGGATGCGAGGAAGCTTCCGAGAGAGTCGCCGACGGGATGCGAGAGAGGAAGAAGATTGAAGAAGAATAGAAGATACAGGCGTCGGAGGGTTTAAGTTAGGTTTTTTTTAAAAAAAAATCAATAATTTAGATATCCTTATCACTAAGTTGGATGAAAAAAATCGCAAAAAAACCCCTGGCCCAGCGGTGGAACCTTTCCGGTCCACCGCGCGGGCCAGGGTTCGAATTCCGGGCTTTTTTCTTTTCTTTTCTTGTACCGCCTATCTCGTCGGGATCTCATCCAAGATTGGACGAGATCCCGACGAGATAGGCGATATCTCGGGGTCGCCTATATCGTCCAGACGATACAGGCAAATCCACCGAGACAGCGATATCTCGTCGCTATCTCGACGAGATAGCGACGAGTTGATAACCCTGTGTGTCACATTTGTTCATGTTCACTTTCATGGTCGGGGTAAACTACAAGTGTGTTTTCATAAGGTACGTCCACTCAAAAGAGGTATAAGTGTTATAACCCTATCACTCGTACAACATATGTCTCAGCAAATGTCACATTTGTAGAACAAGAAAGTTATTTCTCAAGTCCTTCTCTTCGAGGGGAGAGATCATATATGGAAGATAAGGACCTTTTCCTAAGTGAACCACCCATGATGGTCAGCAAAACTCTTGAAATACAGTCAACCAAGTCCATTCTAGCCGATCCAATTGGGCCCATTTCTACTTGTGACTCTGAAACTATTCGTAAAACCAAGGCGTCTGTTCCTAAAACCACTAAGGAGCCTGTTGAGTCACCTTCTCCTTCCCCTTCCCCTAATGACATCTCAAAACTCACAAAACCACTTCAGGTCTACTCAAAAAGAGTAAAGCCCGTGATCAATCCAGAGCAAGTTCAAGAATTGAATCCACACTTGGGAATGAGGTAAGTTCACTTATAGAGAAGTCACCTAATATCCTTGATTTAGATGAGCCCATAGCCACAAGAAAGGGTGTTAGAAGTGCACACAACATCCTATATCCTAGTTTGTATCCTTTGAAAGACTATCTACCTCACATAAAAGCTTCCTCACTCACCTAAACAATGTAGTCATTCCACAAACCCTATCTGAAGGACTTAGTAAAGAGGAATGGAGACAAACAATGAAAGTTGAAATGGAAGCCTTGGAGAAAAATAAGACATGGGAGATAGTGGAATTACCTAGTGGAAAAAAACCAATAGGGTGCAAATGGGTGTTCACAGTATAGTTTAAAATCTCGGTCAGTACGCTACGGTAAGTCCGGTATTTATCGGTTTTTTAGGTTTCCGGTATACGATATACCTGGTATTTGAAAAAACCGAGTATATTGTGTATACCGGGCGGTATATGGCGGTATATGGCTCATACCGCCCGGTATGGGCGATACCGGGCGGTATGTCACGAAAAAAAAAAAAAAAAATGGCCGGTATGCAAATGCATACTGGTCTGTACCGTGTGTCGGTATGGTACGGTACGGTACCGGTATATACCGGTACCGGCCGGTGACCGAAACTGGTACCGGTACCGAGATTTTAAACCATGGTTAACAGTGAAATATAAGGCAAATGGCTCTATTGAACGTTATAAAGCTAGGTTGGTGGACAAAGGCTATACATAGACCTACGGGGTGGACTATCAGGAGACCTTTGCACCAGCGACAAAGATGAATACGGTAAGAGTATTATTGTCTCTAGCAGCTAACTATGATTGGCCTTTACAGTAGTTTGATGTGAAGAATGCTTTTCTGCAAGGAGATCTTGAGGAGGAAATTTATTTGGAGGTTCCACCGGGTTTTGGTCTGAATCTAAAAGCCAATGAAGTGTGCAAATTAAATAAAGCATTATATGGACTTAAACAATCTCCTCGGGCATGGTTCGGAAGATTCACTAAAGCCATATTGGCTATGAATTATAGACAGAGTCAAGGTGATCACACACTATTCATCAAGCATTCGGCCTCAGGGGGAGTTACTATCTTGATAGTCTATGTTGATGACATTATAGTAACTGGGAATGATTCAGATGAGAAGGAAGCATTATGCAAGTATTTAGCAAGGGAATTTGTGATTAAGGATCTTGGAAAACTAAAGTACTTCTTGGGAATAGAAGTTGCTTGGTCCAAGGAGGGATTTTTGTTTCACAGCAGAAATATGTTCTCAACTTGTTGAAAGAGACAGGCAAATTGGGGTGTAGACCAATTGACACTCCCATCGAGCCAAATCACAGACTAGGTGAAGCCACGGGGGAAGAGATAGTCAACAAAGGCATGTACCAACGACTCGTCTGGAAATTGATTTATTTGTCACACACACGACCGGATATTGCACATGTTGTGAGTGTTGTAAGCCAATTCATGCAAAATCCTAAGGAGAGTCACCTTCATGCAGTATATAGGATCTCGCAGTATTTAAAAGGTAGTCTTGGTAAAGGAATTATGTTCAAGAAAAGTACAAGGATGGAACTTGAAGCATACACAGATGCGGACTATGCTGGTTCGATTACTGATCGAAGATCAACATCCGGGTACTGTACGTTTCTTGGTGGAAATTTGGTAACTTGGAGAAGTAAAAAACAACCTGCGGTTGCTAGGTCCACTGCAGAGGCAGAGTTCCGTTCTATGGCTCAAGGAATTTGTGAGTTGTTGTGGCTCAAGATTATTTTAGATGATCTAAAGGTAAAATGGGAGGCACCAATGAAGCTTTATTGTGATAATAAGTCTTCAATCAACATTGCTCATAATCGAGTCCAACACGATAGGACTAAACACGTGGAAGTTGATAGACATTTCATAAAGGAGAAGCTTGAAAGCGGCTTGATCTCTACTCCCTATATATCTACAAAAGGTCAACTAGCAGATGTTCTAACTAAGGGTTTGGTAAGCCCAGAGTTTCAAAAAATTATATGCAAGCTAGGGATGGAAAATATCTACTCCCTAGCTTGAGGGGGAGTGTTGGAAATCCAGGATTGATTGCTAGAAATCGGGGATTGGAAATCACAAATATTCTGAGAAATAATTGCAATCCAGGATTGATTGCTAGAGATAATTGCTTTAATGATTGCTGTAATTAGGGAGCAGTAATTATGAAATAAATTGTTGTAATTAGGGAAATGTAATTAGGGAGGATATTTTGTTTCCAATTTTTGTGTTTCCATTTATAAGTCAATTTCCTAGAATAGATTAGCAATCTAATTTGTATATATTTACGTGCTTGTATTAGATGTTAATGTATGGAAAAAGTATTCCAGTTTTCCTCAGGGATAATACTTGTGATCTCGGTGAAATTCTTGTTGATTCAATGAAGTATGAATGCCAACTGCAAGTTCCGGATCCTCGTCAGCATCACCACCACGACCCTCATATTGGTCATGGCGACCCTCGTATTGGCGCACATCTTCTGTAGCTCTTCGTTCAAACGATTGTCTTTGTTCGACATCCCAAACACGTTGCTCTCACATGTTGTTTAGCAATTTTTTGAAGAGCTTTCAGACCTCTGCTAGTACTTTGTTGCATTTGGCCACGTCAGGATATCCTCCAGCCAAATGGTGCTTCAACTGAGTGATGCCTCCGGGTACACCACGAGAAATGAAATTACAGTGTTGGCATTGCCAGTGATGCTTCTTCTCCAACCGACGAGCGTGCTACCATACGACATCGGGTTGATATTTTGGTGTCATTTCGCTGTGAAGACAAAGAAAAAAGAGAGTTGAGACAGATTGAGAGACATTGAGAGTTGAGTTGAGTGGGGATGAATTGGGGGTGTTTATATAGCCCTTAAAACTCACCCCAAGACGGCTATATTTCCTAGCCGTGGCCTAACTCACCCCAAAAGCTAGCTCATGGGGAAAGGATTGCCCAAACTATTTAAAGACTATCTTGGCCATATTTTAACCAATGTGGGACTTTAACACACCCCCCTCACGCCCAGGATTGGACATCTGGAGCGTGGAGTTTTGCAGGACTGGACATCTGCGGGTGGCATAAAATCAACCACATGATAGGCTCTGATACCATGTTAAGAAATTAGTGGGTCTAACTCACCCCAAAAGCTAGCTCTTGGGGTGAGTTAGGCCCACTAGTTTCTTAACAGGGTGATACCTAGTGGTACTTGTATTAGTGAGAATACCGCCCGCTAAGGGCAATACAAGGTAAATATCGGGTGATACGCCCGGTATTTACACGTACACCCGGTGTACCAACTAGTATCGAGTGTACCGAATACTGATTTCTTGAAAAACCGGTACATATCACTTGTACTGGGCAATATGGTCCGAAATTTGAAATCATGGAGCCAACATAGGGAGGAAGAAGAGCTAAACCTTCTCATCTCAATCGGCAATTGGGGTTTCCTCAACCTCCAATCCAAAACATCTCTTGTCCACTTCCTTGTCTCGTCCGTGGAACAAGATCCTATACATGGGCCATAACATAAAAGTAAGCCAAGTCCCAACAAAAGTCAATTCTCAACCCACTTAATAAAAGCAGCATGAAGAGTAACTACACATCACATAGGGGTGAGTATTGGTCACCCGCCCCGAATAACCCGAACCCGAATAAGGAGGCTCCTACACCTGGCCCTACCCTAATAAGATTTCGGGGCTCAACCCAATTAACCCGAATTTCATTTAAAAAAACAAAAAAAAATCAAAATTCATAATTATGAAAAGGCAAGAATTATGAAAATAGTGAAAAAAAATGTAAAAATACAATTAGAAATATGACTCCACTAGGAGTTGAACTCAAGACTTTTTAATTTTCGTTACAACCATTCTAACCAACAAGCCAACATCTTTTGAAATTATAATATACATAATATCTATATGTAAGTATAATTTGGGTCGGGTCAGGTATATCAAGGTTTTCACACGACCCGACCCGACCCGACCCGAATAAGCGGTATGAAATTCCCAAAAATCAGACGCAACCCGACTTACCCGAATAACCTGACCCGAATTGAATTTTCGGGTCGGTTCGGGTTTTGCTCACCCCTAATATCACATGAAATTGTTCCATCCTTGATAAACCTTAAGATCATTTTGGAAAATCATACATGTTAATTTGTTAAATATGATCCATTGACCCTAATCCTCAAAGCTTTCACAAAATGGTCGATATTATACTTTATATTGTGAACACCTCTCCTCCCATGTGAGCAGGCATACTCAGCTGCCTCACCAAATAACTGGCTGCATTAACTTGTCAGTTTTGGCAACAGAAAATAACATGGAGTATGATTGAAATAAGATGGCTGACCAGAGTTGCATTACTTTCTCTAATGTCATTCTGAAACTCTTCCAACATTCTATCCGTACTACTAGTGCTTTTGGTCTTTGCCTGCTCTAGTTAGACAAGTAATTTCCGGAATAAGAAATTAATTAGCTACATGTCTTCTCCTTGTCATTAGGATTATCGTGATATGGTTTTGCTTTATTTACTATTAGAAATGGTCCATACATGTCTATTTCACCTTATAAATTAAAAATATAAGTTTGCAATTCTTTCCTCAAAACAAGATCAATTGATCACTTTCTCTTCACATAATGCAAGCAAACATAATCTGGTCATTCAAACAGAACACAGAAAGCATAGAACAAATAGCTTTTCAATAAGACTTCCAATTATTTACATAGAAATAAGAGATGGGTTAAAATTAAGAGTGTGCTAATATACTCATAAAGATAGAAAGCACAGAAGTAATCAATATTGTGGCCATTCAATATATCTAAAATATTTCACGCTACGACAATATATATTTCAATCAACAATTATTGTCTTACAAATAATTTACTAAATATGTAAGTAAACTTGGTTAAAGTAGAAAAGAATCTATGTTTAACTGCAAATAATGGCAAAACCTTTCACACTATATGCAACAATGCATATTTTGTTTATGAGCGTTAAGATAAATGCATAAAGTTGGCTGAAACATACCTCTACATCTTGGTATTTTTCTGACTGTAAAATATCTGCCAGTTTCAACAACATATCATGATTGCTCATATTGCTAGCTTCGATTTCAAGACAAATATCAACATCACTGTCTGAAAACCCAAATGAATTAGCAGAAGAACCATAGAGATGCAATTTAGCATCAGACCACAAGTTGTTGATTGGTTTTGCTAGTGATTGCAATAATCGACTTGGCTTATCTTTATTGTCATCTGATGGTATTAGAGCCTCATAAATTGAAAGGAAACCAGGTGCCATGGTCTCTATGTCAGAGCGACACTCTATGCTTCTTCTACTGCTCATGAATCGGGTTGATACTTGTTGTCTTCTAAGCGAATTTGATCCAATACGCTGCAAATAAAATAAAGATGAACTAGAAGGAACGTAGTATTAAGAAAACATAAAATTTACAATATGTTGATGCTATCACCTCTATTATAACTTATACTTTTAAAATTGTTAGGGGGAAAAACAAGAAACTCCACTTAGGTAGCCCTACTCTTCCATGCATATACAGATGAATAAGAAATACAAGTCTACAACCGGATCCTAGAAATAAAATATATTTACAAGCCGGTCCTAACACTCTCTGTCAAGTTAGAGAATATACAATGTAAAGTGTTAGGACCTAGTTGTATATATGAGGACCTGTGTAAAGTGAGAAGGACCCATATGTAAAACTTAATCTTTTATATATATAGCATGAGAGAAACCAATAAGACTATCTCTTTCATTTTCCCTCATAACATGGTATCAGAGCTAGGGAGAAAAAAAGAAAAAAAACCATTTTTTTACTATGTCGGACCCACAGTAGCGCCAACTTCTCCACACGGTAGCCACTCGATAGCACTCCAAGCGCTTGCTCATGCGGCATTCTCAAGCCGCGTATCTCTAGGTGATCGCGCGGCGTTCTCAAGCCGCGTATCTCTAGGTGATCGCGCGGCGTTCTCAAGCCGCGTATCTCTAGGCGGTCGCTTCGCAGGTGATCGCCTCTTACACCCACATCTCTAGGCGATCATTTCCGAGGCGATTGCCTCTTCAGGCAATCACCTCTTCCCAGGTGATCTCTTCTGCCATTCTCTGCTGCGGACGGCGCCGTCCGTCACGCACGGCTCTTCTCTCGAGCCAAGTTCCTCTCTTGAGGATCAGCGCCGAGACACTCACGCACGGATCTTCTTCTCAGCGCTCACTGCTTCATCTCATTTCAGCGCCCAAATCCTCTTAGGAAACAAATTTCTCAAGTAATAAAATTGTTGTTTTCAATAGATTTGAGGAGTGCAGTGCAGATTCACAGCTTCATCACCATCAGGATCTTGGTCAATAATCAGTAAATTTCTTTTTAAAGAAAAAAATAAATCTTCTTAAGCTATTATGTCTATAATATCTTCGGTTTCAACACCGTTCGGATCACTTTCCAGTTCGATGACTATTACTAATGAGAAACTCAATGGGAGAAATTACAATTCATGGTTTATGGGACACGGACAAGTGGATCATCTTACCACAACGACCGCTTCTATCCCTGAGGATAAAAGGGATTTGTGTGAAAAACTTGTTACCCAACTTTTAACATTGTTATGGTAGTCCATTGATCTTTCTCTGATGAGTATTTTCATATGCTATTTTACCTGTGCTGAGACCTAGGAACAAGCCCGTCATTTATCTACTAATGACATCTCTCGTGCTTATGATACTATTGGCGATTTGTTTTAATTTCGCAAGTCGGGTTCAGGTATCACAACACACATTGGAAAGTTTCAAGTCATAGCCACAAATTTTAAAACCTTCTCCCATTATCTACTCCAAAGATGCAAAGCCAGGTTGATCAGTTGCTTGCAGTCATGTTTCTTCATACTGTTCGGCCTAAGCTAGAGCCTGTTTGAACTCAGATCTTAGGTGGCATATCACTTCCTTCCTTGGCGGATACCTACACGAGAATGATACGGGCTTCTATCGTACTCCTTCCTCCACTAGAGCACCCGCTTGATCGTTCTTCCCTAGCGGTAGAGCCAACTCCTACATTTAGGGGAGGTTGCGGTGGTGGTTATCGTGGTCGCAATGGCAGACGGGGTGGTAGTTGTAGTGGCAGACGTGGACGCCCTCAGTGCTGCTTTTGTGGAAAACTTGGATATAACAGAGATGTTTGGTATAGCTTACATGGCTACCCCCGGTCATCCCACCCATACTGCTCATGTTGCTTAGTGTGATTTATCTGCTCAGAGTGGACTATTAGACAACTCCGTCTCTAGTGGGCAACAGGCCCAACGTTAGTATCTCAACTGAGGAGTATGCTCGTTCTCTTCGGTTTCAGTTTGCTCAATCCTCCACTTCTCAGCCAACACTATCTTGCACTTGGTGGCATATCTACCGCATACGTGACTCATACCTATGATTCTCGTCCTTGGATCTTGGATTCTGGTGCCTCTGAACATATGTCTCTTCTGTATCGTCCTTTTCTTCCCTCCATCCACCACCGCACCCGACCACTGTTACCCTTGTTGTGTCTCTCCTTCATCAATAAACGGTATCGGCACCATTCCCATTCATTCATCTTTGTGCTTATCCTCTATGTTTTATATTCCTGAATTCCCTCTTAACTTATTATCTGTGAGTAAGCTCACTAAAATGTTGAATTGCTCTATCACATTCACAGCTAATTTTGTTTCTCTTCAAGATCCGAGGATTGGAAGGGTGATGGACACCGGGCATGAATCTCGCGGCTTGTACCAGCTTGATGCAACACATTCTGCCTTAGTGGCTGCCTCTTCTCCGCTTCTACTTCATAGTCAGTTGGGGTATCCACATCTCCAAATACTTTAGAAGATGGTTCCTTCTTTGTGTAACCTTAAAAGTCTTGAATAACACTCAGGGTCGTCGTTTCCAAGTAGTGTTAGTCAATGTGCTTGTGCGCCATTTGCTTTGGTTCATTCTGATATTTTGGGTCCTAGTCGTGTCACATCAAAACTTGGATATAAATACTTTGTTACCTTTATTGATTAATATTCAAGAATGACATGGCTTTTCTTATTGAAAAAACGCTCCTAGTTATTTACCATCTTCTCTTCTTTTTTGCTGAAATTAAAAATCAGTTTGGTACTTCTATCCAGGTCAAGTTGAGAACTGATAATGTCAAAGAATACTTCTCAAGCACCTTTCGGTCGTTGCTGACTCTTCAGGGCATTCTCCATCAATCCCCATGTCCCCATACTCAACAGAATGGAGTTGCTGAACGAAATAATATACTCTTGGTTGAAATTGCTCGTACTCTTCTTATACATATGAATGTTCCACTTAAGTTCTGGGATGATGTAATCCTTACCGCTTGTTATCTAATTAATCAAATGCCTTCGTCTGTCCTTCAAAGTCGTATTCCCTTCCTTATTCTCTTTCAACAGGATGACATATATCATCTTCCACCTTGTGTATTTGGTTCTACATGCTTTGTTTATAACTTATCTCTGGCCGGGACAAGCTCGCTCCCCGTGCTATTAGATGTGTTTTCCTTGGGTACTCTCGCCTTCAACGCGGGTACCGATGTTATTCTCCTGCTCACCGTCGCTCCTTTATCTCTACAAATGTGACATTTTTTTAGACCACGCCCTTCTTCACGAGCCAATCCACTCCACCAGACACCATTACCGAGGTTCTACCTTATCCAGTCCCGTTATCCCTTCTAGTAGATCCTCCTACTCCTCAGCCTCCTATCACTAAGCCTTGGCCACTTCAGGTTTACCATCATCACTTCGTCAGATTCTACCACCCCGCCCGTTGCTCCTCCGGTCTCGGATCTTCCACCTAATTTTGATCTTCCCATTGCCTACAGGAAGGGCACTCGTCAGTGTACTACATCTCATCCTATATCTCATTACATTTCATACTCTGCTATCTCATTATTATGCCTTTCTTTCTTCTTTGTCTTATGTTTCCATACCACAACACCTTTTAGAGGCACTTCAGCATCAAGGGTGGCAGCAAGCTATGGTGGATGAGTTTGGTCTAGTATGTCGACTGAATAAATTACTATATGACTTGAAGCAATCTCCTCGAGCATGGTTTGGAAAATTCAGTTCCGCCTTACTCTAGTTCAGGGACAGGACTCCAAGAGCATCTCAAATCATTCAATTTTTCACATTGTTTCATCCTTTGGGAAACGAATGTCGATGATATAATTATTACCGGAGATGATATTGAAGGAATACAAAGACTCAAAGCCTATCTACAAACTAATGATTTGGCCAACTTGAAGTATTTCTTGGGTATTAAAATAGCGCGTTCTAAAGGAGACATCTATGTATCACAAAAGAAAATATGTGTTAAATATGCTTGAGGAAGTAGACCTTCTAGGAGCTAATTAGCTAATACCCTGATGGAACCAAATGTCAAGCTCATACCAAGACTAGGGGAGCCGTTGCACAATCCTACAAAATATCACTGGCTAGTGGGTAAGCTTAATTATCTTACAATCACTAGACCTGACATTTCCTTTGTTGTAAGTGCGATTAGTCAGTTCCTAAAGTCTCCATGTGAGGATCACTAGACAACGACCTTGAGGGTACTACATTATCTTAAGTCTGCCCCAAGGAAATGACTTCTATATCACAGTCAAGGTCATCTTCAGGTGATTGGATATACTAATGCCGACTGGGCAGGTGCACCCACTGATTGTCGATAGCAAGATCTAGTGCAGAGGCTGAATACAGAGCCATGGTGTTATATATTAGTCACATGTGAGCTAACCTAGCTAAAACAGTTAATAGCAGAATTGGGCTTCAAACATACTGAACCTATGAAGTTATACTGTGATAATCAAGCTGCTATACGCATTGCATCCAATCCGGTTTTTCATGAGATGGCAAAGCATATAGAGATCGAAATGTGCAATCTAAAGAAATCACGGTGTCATATCTTTACTAAGCCCTTAAAAGGTCCAAGGATCAAGTTTATATGCAACAAGCGGGGACTTGTTATATATTTGGTGCAGCTTGAGGGAGAGTGTTAGGACCTAGTTGTATATATGAGGACCTATGTGTAAAGAGAGAAGGACCCATATGTAAAACTTACTCTTTTATATATATATAGCATGAGAGAAACCAATTAGGTTTACCTCTTTCATTTTCCCTCATAACATAAAGCTCCAACTTGTTACATATATACTCAATTCTAGTACCTTTGGGACTTAGTTAGTATAAGTGATGATTAGAGCTAACAAATGGCATTTTGATTTCTTTAAATTACACCTTCTCCATGACAAAATGACAATCACTCTAAATGTTTTGTCCTCTAATGGAAGGCTAGGTTAGAGGCGATATGCATAATGACCTGATTATCACAATATAACTTCATAGATAAAACCTAACTTTGTCATCAATTGTTTGAGAAAAATCAACTCACAAGTAGCTAGAGACCATAATCCTATATACTTAGCCTCTCAAGTTTTTTGCCCAAGTCTTTGATATGGAATTGTTGGTGCGAATAGGCCTTCAGTTTTTGAATTTCCTCTGTCGTCCCTTATAGTTATATCATTAGCATAGACAATTAGGAGAATTTGCCTCCTAGAGAATGAAGTGAGATAGGAGTAAAGCAAAGCTAAACTTGCCAAACCATGCCTGAGGAAACTGCTTTGAACTATCCACGGATTTCTTAAATCGACATACTAGCCCAAAGTCCTTATCAAGGTCACCATAGAAAAATACATTTTTGATGTCAAACTGATGGATAGGCCCATTAGAGATGACAACCAATGTGATGTATTAAAGCTATCTTAGCCGTATGAAAAAAATTATCCAAGTAATCTATGTTATAAATATGAGTAGTCCTTTTGGGCAACATAGCCTTGAGCTTATCAACAAAATCATCAAACAATGTCTTTAGAATGCAAATGGAGTTGCAACCAACTCCCATACTTCATTATTATATAGAGCAAATATCTCCTCAATCATAACCTACCAGGCTACCACCACCTCTCATGTGAAAGTCTTTAAAAGATTTTATGGAATACTAAAGAAGGACAATGAGGAAATATAGACATAGTAGTCGAGTGACAAAGCTAAACAAGAAACATAATGTGAAATAAGGTGAGAGATGCTACACATGGTACACTAGTGGGTACCCTTGAGAACAATGGGAAGATCAATATCATGTGAAACATCTAAGACCATAGGGACAACAGGCAAAGTAGTGGAATCAAAAGGAGTAGTTAAGACTTAAGACATGCATAGGCCTTGGTCAATGGCTATACACATGTGATGGTTGAGTATAAACAACAAGAAGATCTAGAGGAATAGATAGGACACAAACTACGTAGAACCTCAATAATGAACTCAGATGTTAAGGATTGACCAGTGAAGAATGAAGTGGACTCTAAGAAAGACACTTCAACAAAAATAAAACAATGATATAGCTCACAGTAGTAGCAACAATATCCATGTTGAAGATGAGTATCCAAAAAAGACACTGAATGACACATGGTGCTAGCTTATCCTTACTAAGTGATAGGAGGTGAACAAAGCGTACAATCAAACACATGACGTGGAAGCCTATATAGTGCATCATGTGGAAAAATGATAAAGGAATCTGGTTACATAGAACAGACGAAGACATCTTGTTCATGAGATGGCAAACGGTGATAATTGCATCATCCCAAAATTGGAGGGAAACACTCATACAAAGTAAAAGATTGTGTAGTTTATACCAAATGCCTATTCTTTCGTTCAACAACCTCATTTTGCTTAGGTGTATGAACACATGATGATTGTAGAGAATGCTTGATGAGCCAATAAGGATTTAAAGGCGTTTGAAAAGTATTCTTTGGCATTGTCACTTCTCATTACCGGAATAAAAAACATCAAATTGGATTTTGATCTCTGGCAAAAAGTAGAAAAAATAATAAATAATTCAAAACATTCTTTTAATACGAAAAATCATGTCATATTGGTAATCATGAATAAGAGTTGAAAAATATTTGTACCCATTTTATGAGAAACGACTAGGACACTGAATATAAAAATGAATTAAGAAGAAAAGTGCAGAAGCATGTTTACGGACTCTATTGGAAAATGAAGACCTAAGATGTGTTCCCAATTAGACACTCAGAACTCTAAAAGCAAAAAGGGAAAGAACCATCTTTTGAAGATTTTGTAGATGAGCATGTCACAAATGGCTATATATTTGAAGAGGAAAAACTCAACCACTAAGGCAGAAGATGGCATCATGCTAGTGCAATCCTTGAGACTTACGTCTTGTGCCAATCAACTTTCAAGTTTGTAAATTTTAAATAGAAATTGAATCTTAGGTAAATGTGACAAAGCAGTTCAATAACTTTGTAAGTTTTACTCGCATATAATAAGTTTAAAGAGAACTCGAAAATATAAAAGACTGAAGACATAAATAATGAAGGTATAGGTGTAACAACACCAACATCCATGACTGATGAGAGAGAGCCATCAACCAAACTAATAGTTGTGGGATATGAAGAAGAAAGTTACTAGACATATGCTCAAAGGCTCTCGGATCCAAAATCCAAGGACTTGATCTAGAGGCATGCATTAGATGAACAATAGACATCCCTTTGTGTGCAAAAGAAGAAGATGCAGGCTGAAGAGTGCATGTCTCAACAGATTGAAACTGAAGGAAGCAAGCATAAATAATGACATTAGGCATGTTGCCCAAAGAAGGTTCACTGCATGAAATGGTAAATCTAATTGAGCAACACCAATAGTATAAGCATGATGACCTAAAGAATATCCATGTAGACTATAGCAAACATCTCGAACAGGCTCTAACTCAAGCCATATTGTGTGTAAAAGCATGACGCAAAGAATGTTATCAAAGCGGTCTTGCATAGCCTCTACAACAATGGAGAACAGAAGAAGATTTGTAAAATCTATAGCTAAAGCCTGAAACCTACAAAAATACATGTAGTTATTTCGAAATCGAATTGGCGAAGTTGGAAAACATTTCCACTAGTCTCATAAGCATGAAGATATCACTGGTGTGCTAAGTGCGAGCATAGTCCTAAGTCTCAAAGCAAGTGAAGTAAGATCTAAAGATACCCATGGGTGAAGGATCAATAGATTGACATAACAAGGCCAAAAGTTGTGCATCAAGTTCTACACAAGCTGGCCTCCTTTCTTAACAAACCAAATTTTGACGGCCGCCACAAGAGGGATACTTTTTGCCAATAAATTTCTTGGCGATGATGTTCATTGAGCCAAAAAGGAATGATAATGAGAGAGTAGTTGTTGATGATGTGGCTAAAGAAAAAGAAGACACAATGCTAATTTTAGAGTTTAAGAGAAAATTCTAGAAGTGCTACCAATATCGTTTGCAGTTGGAAAGAAGGCCGAAAAATAAAAGGATTTTCTCCAATCTAACCTTAGATAGAGAGATAAGGTTCAGCTACTTGATCTCCTCCAATCTGTGTTGCTGCAAGCAGCATGCTAATCTGAAACAAGGCTTAAAAAATCAGGTCGGCAGCATTGGATCAGGTCAAAAGTAGCCAACTTGATGCTAGGCTGAAATAAGGCTGGCGGCTGGAACTTTGCTGCTATTCTATCACCCGCCAATTGCTGATCTGAAACAGGCTGGTGGCTTGAGTTTTTCTACTGTGACTGATAGGAAAAAAGAGAGAGTCAATTGGTTGCTCTTCCTGGTCTGTACGACCTAGTTGAAATAGAGGAAAGAGGCAGCTTGAAAAAGAAAAGAATAGATTGTACAGAAGAATTAGGATTTGAGCTTCTCACTCGACATTGATGCTATGTTAGGAAGAAAAGTGAGAAGCTCCTCATAAGTAGCCCTACTCTACCATGCATATATACAACTAGGTCCCTAAGAATACAATATATTTACAAGCATGATTTAAAATACCAGTATCGATACCGATTTCGATGGCCTAAAATTGGTATATATGGGTATCATACCATACTGATTTCATTCTTTTAGGTTTCTTTTCCATTCGATCTCAACAAATATCTGGATGATGAGCATTCTGAGCTTGTAAAACAAAGTCCTTAAGCCAACCTTTCTTTGTTGGAGCAACCTTAATGCTAGAAAATTTGTTGCAACTCGAGTCACTCCTAGTCGAAGAATTTCACCTAAAAATGAATTATAATTCAATAATTATTGGTAATTAATTATGATAAACTAAATATTTTTTTAGCAATTAAAAAAACTTACCTTATGTAAATTGCTTCATAAGGGCATAGGCCCATATATGACTCTAAATAAGTTGATATATTGTGCTTTTTTAACTGTCAACTTCACCAAGAGCATATTACTAATATCCTTCATCATAAGCTCTATACAATGTGCTGCACATGGAGTCCAAAATATGTGAGAATAATCTTCTTCAATTATCTCTACTACCCTTTCGAAGTTTGTGTCGTTGTCCGTTACAACTTCCACGATGTTTTGCGAACCGATCTCCTAAATCACATTTTTTATCGGCTTTGTAATGTAGATCGCATCATGGTACTTGTCCGAAGCATTCACTGATTTGTGATAGACCACTTTCCTATTGCAATAGATTCGGATATTGATGATGCTCATCCAGGGCCTGGTCCAACTATCACACATAAATGTGCAACCGTAATCCTCCCACCGTCTCTTGAAACTATCCATCCACTATCGAACTCGTCCACCTTTGCATTAAGACAAGGTCCAATAAGTAAGGAGTTGGAGGGGCAATACTTGTTCCGACCTTTTGGATTGTCAGTACCATAGTTCGATAGTAGGGATTTGCTGCATTGGGTATGATCCAACTGAAGTGGAACCATTTGGAGATTGCTCTCTCCAACTCCCATTTCTTGGTCTTGCTCCAAGCATTGTCGATACATGGTTGCTTCGATGCTTGACGAAAAGCCCGGGATCAAGGTCACTTATATCAACCGAAGATTTCTTACCACGAGGGAAGTAAAGAAGCCTTGGATGCCTCCGCCTCTATTCTGGGTTGAACTTGAAGGTGCCCTCATGCTAGAACTCCGACCAATATGAGGACCAGAGGGAATTGAACCACTAAGGTTCATTGCTCCTGCAGCCAAAGATGAGCCGACGCTCCTAGTGCCTCTTTTGGCACTGCCGCTTCTATACTCAAATTGAGATTTGGGATAATATCTACAATCTCGCTCGAATGCTTGTTGCTCCAATAAAGCACGGATGGCGAGTGCAAGCTCCGGATCCTCCTTAGCATCGTCACCACGACCCTCATATTGGTCATAGCGCACGTCTTTTGTAGCTCTTCGGTCAAACTCGTCTTTGTTTGATAATTTGATATTCCAAACACGTTGCTCTCGCTTGTTGTCGAGCAATTCCTTGAAGAGCTTTCGGACCTCTGCTGGTTCTTTGTATTATTTGGTCACATCAGGATATCCTCCGGTCAAATGTTGCTTCAACCAAGTGACTCCTCCACCACGGGAAATGAAATCACAATGGAGAGTTTGCCGGTGGTGCTTCCTCTCTAACCTACGACAATGCTGCCACGCGATATTGGATTGAGATTTCGGTGCCATTTCAGCAACGTTTCATGTGAAGAAGAAGAAAAAAGAGAGTTTGAGAAAGTTTGAAAGGGTTTGAGAGAGTTTAAGAGTTTGATTGAGTTTGAGAGATATTGAAAGTTGAGAGAGTTGAGAGCTTAGGAGAGTATGTGAAGGTGAAATGGGAGGTTGGAGTGTTTATATTACCCCGAAAACCCTCCAAAACCGGGTCCAAGCAGATATACAGTCGTTTGGAGCCATTAGGAAAAGACCCCAACGGCTAGTTTACTAGTCGTTGGGGCCATACCGAGTGGTACTGCCCGGTACACCCCCGACAAAAATGTCGTTATTATTGCATACACTAAATCAAAGATCCTTTAAATGATTCAAAAATATTGAATAAGATGCGAGAAACATCTAAAAGTTCCAACAAATTAGGATAGCAAAAAATGTACTTTTGTTAAACCATAAATATATAAGTAAGGCCTTTTTCTAGCAACTTAAGTTTTTTGGATAAATATTCACTAACAAAACTTCCAACATGGTGTCAAAAGTAAGGTCAAGAGTTTGAATATTGCCATGCTCTGCATTTATTTTCACCCATCTCATTGGCCTATTTGTGGCCCTTATTTGTGCATAGTCCAGCTTGCACATTCTTGAGTGAAGCCTAGTCCTCATATTGGCTCACCCATGAGGCAGAGTTAAACCATAAATTAATATACACAAGTCAATTGGGTGCCAATGTTCGACAATTTTCATTTGGCTCACTAAGGTAGTGCCCAAGAAGAAAGATGCTGGAGGGAGAGTTGTTAAGAAACCTGTATGTCAATTGAGTGCCAATGTTCGACAATTTTCATTTGGCTCACTAAGGTAGTGCCCAAGAAGAAAGATGCTGGAGGGAGAGTTGTTAAGAAACCTGTATGTAAAATTTATTAGTCAAGGGACCTATCTGTAAAGTGTATTATATATATTGATAGAGAGGAGAGACTACCAGGAGATTTCATTCTTTTTCCTAATTCTAACATGGTATTAGAGCCTCGTTGAAATCCCTAATTTTTTTCTGCCCATTGCTCCATGCGAGTCAATCCACTGCTCACACGTGGAAAAAAATTTCGCTCTCTGCCCCCATGCTTCCTGTTCACGCGAAGCTCTCCATCTTGTTTGCATGTACCACAGCATCAGGCTCAATCCCAGACCGCACCAAGTCGTAGGCGTCACAATTCCTTGTGTGAGGTGCGTTTGTTACAAGCTGTGCATCCCCAGCAAGCATGCGGCTTTATTCCTGTGCCGCCTCATGAATGTGTGGCTTCGTTCTTGTGCAGCCATCTCCAGCACTACTTGCAAGATTCACAGCATCTTTTTTTGGCAAAGAAATCTCTATTCACAGCAATGATCTTCCTCTTGAGTGCCCAACAAGCATCTCTTCAATTTCTGCAATCCTCAAAGCTGCAAGGGTCAAGGCTGTCTTCTTCCTCTTCAAATCTGAACTCGGACAGCAAGGATCAATTTTTCCATTTTTTTATGTCTTTATTTGACATCTCATCTATAGACAGTGCCTCGGTCACTATAGCCTCCTAGACGAATTCACTATTCATTACGACAAAAATATTGAATGGCAGGAATTATGATTCCTGGTTTGCAGTCGCTGAGGTTTGGTTTATGAGACAAAGACAGTCTTGATCATTTTTCCAAGAAACCCTCGGATATTGACGAGGCCAACATGACCGCATGGGCAAAACTAGATGATAACTTCTTGCCTTACCATGGTAATCAATTGATCCCTCCCATACGGGTATTTGTAGGAGCATTAGAATCTATTATGCTACATGGGAACATGCTTGAAGTCTATAAATGGGTGATTTATCCCATTCATAAAATGCGATTGGCAAACTCTATCCATTACTGTAAGCAGATAAGGATATGATCACACATGTCCATCGCTGAGTCATCAGACTGCGGCAACCCAGTTTCTTAATACAGTGTGTCAAATTTTAGGGAGAACTACCTTGCCTACTCTCGATGAGACATACGTGAGGATAATTAGTACCGCTACTATTCCTTTGTCTTCTTCAGTACACAGAGGCGATCGATATGCTTTTGTCGTACAGTACAGTCTCCGTTGCCTTCTTCGCCTGCTTCTCAGCATGGATTTGGAGGAGAGTGTAGTGGTGGCAATGGTGGACGCATGGACGCAAGCGTGATTGTGGTTCTGGTCACGACGGCCTCAAGTGTACTTATTGGGGAAAGAGAGACCACGTGAACGATAATTGCTACTTTACATCGTTACCTTCTTGGTCATCCATCTTACACACTGGCCTATTACATTTTAAGTAGCTGTCTTTTGAGGGTATTCTAGGTAGTGAAGCACAATCCTCTAGAGGTACCATCGGTATTCCCGCCAATAAGTACTCTCAACTCGTTCAGTACTAGTCAACCAAGAGCTCTAAGTCATAGCAATCAATCTATGCTTTTGTTCCTCGAGGTACTCCTACCGTGTGCTTGACTCATACCTCTAATGCTCACCCTTAGATTTTAGACGAACGCATCTGATCATATTTTTTGGTAATCTTTTTACTCTCAACTCATCTACGAGTGTTACTTTTGCTGAAGGATCATTCTCCCTAGTAAAAAATATCCTGTTTTACCCACCTCTTCCTTACCCTTATACATGTGTTTTACCTACCTCAGCTCCCTTTGAGCTTGTTCCGTCACATTTGCCTATGATTCTGTTGTTATTCAAGATTCTCGAAATGATAGGGTGATTGGCATAGGACATGAGTCTCAGGGGCTATATCAGTTAGTTGTGCCACCTTCTTCAACTTTGGTGGTTGACCCCTCTCCACTACGAATTCATTATTGGTTGGGGCATCATAATTTGTAGAGCCTGAAAAAGATTGTCATAGTCTCTCTTCTATTTCGAGTCTTAAGTATGAGTTTTATCAACTGGGTAAACATTCCCGATCTTTTCCATATAATGTCAACAAACATGCTTGAAGCACCATTTCCTCTTATATGATATTTTGGGTCTTAAACATATTTCCTCTAAATTAGGTTTCTGACATTTTGTTACTTCCAAAGATGACTACTTTTGTATGACGTGATTAATTCTAATGAAAGATAGATCTAAACATTTCAATGTATTCTCCACATTTTGTACTAAAATAAAAACTTAGTTTAGTATTTTCATTCGTGTGTTGCGAAGTGATAATGCCAAATAGTATTTTTCAATCTTCATGCCCCCACACACATTAGAATGGAATTGTTGAATGGAAAAATCTCCATTTAATTGAGATAGCTCGAACACTTTTACTACATATGGGTGTACTATTGCAATTTGGGAATGATGTTGTTCTCACTTTTTGTTACCTCATTAAGGATGTCATCTTTAATTATCCATAACCATAACCAGATTTCTTTTACTATTCACTTTCCATAGGATCCCTTATACATTCTTCAGCCTCGTGTTTTTAGATGTAAATATTTTGTCAATCTTTTACCGGCAAAGACAAGTTATCTCTAAAGTCCATTAAGTGTGTCTTTTTTGATTATTCTCGTTTCTTGCTACTCAACTGAGTTGGGTTGTGCCTTTGTCTTGGTGGACGTTACCTTATTAGTGTTTCATTGTCAATACCGGAGACCAAGGTTTAAAATCTCGGTACCGGTACCGGTACCGATTTCGGTCACCGGCCGAAATCGGTACCGTACCGACACAAGGTGCGGTTCGGTATGAAAAATAGCATACCGATTTTTTTTTTAGAGTTAGATATAACTCTAATAATACATAATTGATGAATAAATGCTTAAAATTAATATTCAAATGTCAAATTCATGAATACAATGTTTAAAAGCTATTTGGTACTGTATTAAGATTTTTCACAGATACAAAAGAATTACATTAGAATTAATATATGGCGACACATGATATTCATCATCTTAGTTGATATTGCGCTACGTCTTATGTTGCGCTATGCAGAGTCTTCGGCGGTCCCGCTATATTAATTTTAATGTAATTCTCTTGTATATGTAAAAAATCCTAATACAGTACCAAATAGCTTTTAAACATTGTATTCATGTATTTGACATTTGAATATTGATTTTAAGCATTTATTCATCAATTATGTATTATTAGAGTTATATCTAACTCTAAAAAAAAAACAACCCGATATCGCGTCATACCGGGTGGTATATGGCGAGATACTGCCATATACTGCCCGGTATACCATATATACTCGGTATTTTCAAATATCGGGTATATCGAATATTGAAATCTCCAAAAACTGGTAAATACCGGGCTTACCGTACCGTTTCGGCCGATTTTTTAAACCATGTCGGAGACTACATCTTCTAAGATTATTGATGATTCATTGCCGCCCCAATATCAGCCCGCCAGATTTTTCTCTCACTTTGCTCATATTGAGGCAACCCTACCTCCCCCTTCTAACTCTGCCGCTCAAAGAAATGTCGTGCTAGTCTCACATCATTCTCCATCTTGACCTTCCCTTTTCTTTCAGGAAAGGTGTTCGTAAGTATTCGACTTATTCTATTTCCCGCTACGTTTTCTACGATGCCTTATCCTCCAAGTATTATGCTTTTACTACTTCTATTTCTATTGTTTCCATTTCTTAATCGGTCTCAAGTGCCTTATCTAATCCTAGGTGGCGTCGGCCCATAGTTAATTAGATGACTGCATTGCACCGTAATGGCACGTTGGAGTTTGTTTCTCTTCTCGCGATATATCCATTGTCGGTGCAAGTGAGTTTTCACTATCAAGATGACCCCGTATAGTTCTATTGAACAACTTAAAGGCTCATTGGTAGCCAAAGGATACAAACAACAATGTGGTGTAGATTATCTGAACACCTTCTCCGTAGTTGCCAAGATTGATTCTCTTCACCTACTTCTCATGATCGCAACGGTATCTAATCCCAGGCTTCATCAGCTTGATATCAAGAATATCTTTCTCCATGTCGATCTTGATATAGAGGTATATAGAGAGTAACCTCTAGGGTTTGTTGCTGAGCGCGAATCCATCTTAGTCTGCAGGTTGAAAAAGTTCGTCTATGATCTGAAGCAATCTCTACATGCCTAGTTTAGCACTATTATAAGTTTATAACTCAATTTGACATAGTTAAGAGTGTCTTAGATCACTCGGTCTTCTTTTTTTTGTTTCCTTGTTGGGAAGCTAGTAATTCTAATTGTTTACATAGATGTATCATTGTCACAGGGATGATACAAAAGCAATTTCAGACAAAGGATTTGTGTGATTTGAAATACTTACTCAACATTGAAGGAACTCGATCAAGGAGAGCGATTTATATCTCTCAAATGAAGTATCTGCTTGACATGCTATGAGAGGCACGCATGTTGATAGCTCGACCTATGGACACTCCAATGGATCCAAATATTAAGCTACTACCAGGACAAGTGGAGCCCTTAGTTGATTCGGGTCCATACTGCATATTAGTAGGCAAATAAATTTTCTTACAATGACGAGACCTGATATTTCATTCGCTATGAGTGTTGTTACCCAATTTCTAGAGTCAAGTCACCTTGTGAGAGTCATCAGGAAGTTATAGCTACATTAAGGATTCTTCATTATCTCTAGACCACTCCAGGAAAGAGGCTCCTATATTGTGACAAGGGCCACCTAGAGGTGACCGGCTATTTTGATGTTGATTGGGCACGCTCGCCTATTGATCAGGATATTGTGTGATGCTTGATGATAATTTGATTTCATGAAAAAGTAAAAAAGCAAACTAAAACATGCAGAATATCGAGCTATGGACCCTGTGACATGTTAGGTGATATGGCTTAAACAATTGATGGGAGAACTCGACAAGCAGAACCAATGAAATTACTTTATGACAATCTGGTTGCTATGCATATTGCATATAATTTAGTTTTCCATAAGAGAACAAAACATATAGAAACTTGACTATCACTTCTTCTAGGAGAAAGTGCAACCCAATGAGATAGTCATGTCACTTGTAAGTTCATAAGTCCTAATGATCAGTTGGCTAATATGCTAGCAAAATTCTTGAGAGAACCAAAAATAACTTACATTTGCAATAATTTGAGGTAACATGATTATTTTTGTTCCAACTTGAGGGGGTGTTAAGAGACCTATATGCAAAATGTATGAGTCAAGCGACTTATGTGTAAAGTGTATTATATATACTGGTAGAGAGCAGAGGCTAGTAGAGGATTTCATTCTATATGCAAAATATATGAGTCAAAGCGACTTATGTGTAAAGTGTATTATATATACTAGTAGAGAGGAGAGGCTACCAGAAGGTTTCATTCTATATGCAAAATGTATGAGTCAAGCGACTTATGTGTAAAGTGTATTATATATACTGGTAGAGAGGAGAGGCTACCAGAAGATTTCATTATTTTTCCATATTCTAACAAGACTCTCCAGGAGGAACCAAGGAAGAGCCACTAGTATGAAGCTGGAGCCCTGTAGAGAGGAGAGCATGTGGCAATGATGTGGTTTGGATATAGAGCCAAATCTAATTGGAAATCCAATAGGCTCAATGGAAAAATCTACATAATTTTGCATGAAGCTAGAGAAACTGAGTGGAAACTCTAAAATTTCTTCTAAGTTCATTACATTCTAAAGGGAGACCGGAAAAAAAGGAACATAAGCATTGTTCACATTATTAATATGCATATTAAAGTCATATATATATCAGAAAAGCATCAATATTCAAAATAGTACATCTTAACATTGGTTATCAATGTCATTAAAAAGTATGAAATTAAAATGTTGGCTTGTGATGAAAGATCATAGAATTTCTTTTTCAGTATATAGTTGTTATTGAAGAATGATGATATACCTTAATGACATTCAATTTAGTAGAGTTACCATTAACTGTTAGACAATTTGATTCTTCTTCAGGTATGTCATCCTCTTGACAAGCACCTTCCTCGAAAGAAGGGTCTTCCATTTCTTCATGCTCCTCAAGTTCTCCCATAGACGAGTTCCCATCATCAAAATCCTTAGATGGTATTCCATTCAACGGTTCAGCAACATCTGATTCTTCAATTTGGCCAATTGTACACTCTGGGGCACATCCGATCTGATCAAGATGAGTGCAAGTTACTACTTGCGACATATCACCATCTTTCACCTCTTGTTCGGTGTTATCCCCAACATCCAAATTCTGGTCCTTGTCTTGCTTCTTTTTCACAGCAACCCTTTCCAACTTAGTATTTTGCTTCCCCATAGAATCTTTTGGTGAACTCTGCACAATTGTCTTTGGTTTCCAGGATATAGTTCTTATTGAAGAATGATGACATACCTGAAAGGCGTTCTGTTCATTAGAGTTTCCATTAACTGTCAGACAATTTGATTCTTCTTCAGGCATGGCGTCCTCTTGACCAGCACCTTGTTCGGAAGAAGAATCTTCAACTTCTTCATGCTCTGCAAGCTCTCCCACAAGGGAGCTGCCATTATCAAAATCCACGGATGGTGTACCATTCAGCGGTTCAGCGATATCCGATTCCTTAATTTGGCCAATTGTACACTCTGGGGCACATCCGATCTGATCAAGATGAGTGCAAGTTACTTCTTGCCACATATCACCATCTTTCACCTCTTGTTCTGTGTTATCCCCAATATACAAATTATGCTTTTCCTCTTGCATCTTTTTCACAGCAATCCATTCTAACTTAGTCTTTTGCTTCCCGATCGACTCTTTCAGTGAACTCTGCTCAATTGTCTTTGGTTTCCAGGATAGCGAATGCCTATGATCCCCCAAATCCATGCGCTGCTTCGTATATTGATTACCGCCTGCATTTGCCTTCTGCATGCGGCTATATTCAGCAGGCCCGCCATGGGCATTCCTTTGATACCTGGATGCACAAACAAACCTCGGATACGAAGAATATCTGTCATCCCCGTATTCAGCTCGGGAATTCATTGTGATCCTCTCTGCAGGAAGCCGATGCTCTGAGTTCATTCTGTAGTCATGTCTATGATTGGGAAAGATCTCATTTAGCTGCTGCGGCCGCCGATTAACCCGACTCCAGGAAGTAGTTCCCATTGAGACATTCCGATCACGGGGATCCTCTCTGCAGTATTGAGATTTCTGCCGATCAGCTATTGGAGGAGGACGAGGACGAGGAGGAGATGGTGGTAGTGGTGGTGGTGGAGGAGGAGGAGGAGGAGGAGGAGGAGGAGGAGATATCTCCAGAGGCTCCCAAGGGCCGGGGGGCAAGTCTAGCGGTATTGGCACCCGAACAGTGGGGACGTGATCCTGAACCGCTGCAGGCGGTTGCTCCGATTTCGGAGGAGATGTGGGATGGATGAGCATGTGTGGGAGGAAATGGAAGCTAGGGGGTCGATCGCCGGGGGTACGAGCCGGCGGCGGCGGCGGGGCCCCCGGCTCGACGTCATAGGGCTGACGGAGGTATTCAAGGATAGACAGGCACAAGGGAGCACTGCACTCACCATCGTTGTCCGCGCAGGCGCTGCGTGGCATCGTCTGCTTCGCCGTCCCCGAGCGATGACGGCGAGAGTGAGCACAGCCGGCCGCGGGAGGAGTTTCAAAACTCAGTGGTGGAGTCTACGTGTCGCCGTGTCAGTGCCCGGCTCAGTTATTGATTGGATCCGACGGCTACAATTGCATGGTCTGGAACTCTCCTCGTGTTACTGAAAATAATGACAAAGGAATGACAAAAAGATGAAGTTCTCACACACTTCACATGTGTGCTTTTTGAGCTCAAACATTTTAATGGGCCCAAAATCAATTAAATAGATTTGAAAAAGTGAGACAACAATGATAATTACCAACAATTTCACCTATTATTTTTTTATCAATTTTATTTTTCTCAAAGGCAGTGGTTGGTAGGTTACTAGGTAATATTATAATGATAATCTACGTCACAATAATATTATCATTATGTTGTAATCAATATATTCACCTCTCATGTGAGCTATCTATATTATTACTTTGGCAATAATATAAGTTACCACAGCAATCTAGACAGTGGTGGATCCAGAAAATTTTATTAGTGGGGGCAAACTAATAAATAAGGTTATACTCAAATATTTTCATTCGTTTAGCCGGATCGGTGGGAAGATTTTCTAAGTTAATTTCTAAATGTTCTTTTATATTGAGGATTTTCGAAACTATAATTATTATCTATTGATTTTCTTTTTAAAAAAATTTCCATAATTTTTTCTATAATTTTATCAATCAATTTAATTAGCAAGTAAATAAAAACTAAATATTGAAATAATTAATAGTGCTGAAAATACAAAAAAAATAAAATAATGATGGAATAAAAATTAATGCTGAAAAAATTAATAATGCTGTAATAAAAATATCGGTCTTACCACCCGAAGAAAGTAAAAAATTAATAAACTAACAATACAGTACGACGTCGGTAGCCCGACAAAAATTGAAGGTCGTCCGACGAGTGACAATTGCAGCGAGCGACCGCTTCCCCTCCCGCTCGTTGCCGCTGCCGCGGCTCGCTGTCGGCAGCGGCAACGGGTGGCGGCGGCGACAACGACAGCGAGCGGGAGTGGGAGCGACAGCGACAGCAAGTGGCAGCGATCAATTTCGCCAGCAACAACGAGCAGTCCGGAGACAAGCGGCAACTCGACAGTAGGTGGCAGGCGGCAGCCCGGCGACAAGCGACGGATTTAGAAGACGAGCGATTGAGAGAGCAACGAGAGAGAGGAGTGGCGAGCGGGAGAGAAGGCGGGAGGAGTGAAAATTTAGTAAGGTAAACATTATGTAATAGTGAGCCATGTACAGCTGTGCCTCAATATTGAGCCAGCATTAGTTATGTCATTTAAAATTAATTGTTAGCTGTGTTTGTGAGTGGGAACCATTCAAATTTTTTTTTTAAAAAAATTATCTCAGTGGGGGCCACGCTGAGCCTATAGTGGATCCGCCACTAAATCTAGATTATCGATAAAGTGCGTGATCCAAACATGATAATATATGAACTTTGAGAATTTAAAAATTATATTATTGATAATACAGATAGATTGATGCATATCAAATACTCTCAAATTTCTAAGCATTGGGACTACCGCTTGAAATGTTCCAATTTCTCTTTTTTTAGAAATTCTTTCGTAACAAATTTGTTGTTCATTCTAGGCATTGTTAGTTTGGCTTTTTCTTGTTTAGATTCTTATTTTAATTTGTGTGATTCTTATATTCTTAACAAATTTGTTCCAATATTCTAAGTTTTTCTGTTAATGGTTGAAGATTTAGCTATAATTGTAGTGAAAAAGTTATTGTAAATTTATAATTTTTCAAAATTTCTTTTCCAAAACTTATATAGAGATATCTTCTCTTTTGAATGTTAATTGAATCTTGCCAAAAGTTTAGAAAAAACTAATTTAGCTTATTCCCGGGTTCAGTTAAGAAGTAAATGACAATGAATCTAGTCTAGTAGCTAATTCTAATCAGATTTGGTTCAACGACTTAGTTTAATTAAAAAATATGATTCAACTATAACTTAATTAAATCAACTCCAATTTAGGTCTGGTTGGGCTCGTTGGATTTAGTTCAGACCCAATTTGAGCCAACTCTCAAGAATATCATCTTTTGATGAAAATTAGGACCGATGTTGTCCTTAGATGTCATCCTCCTCTCCCACAAGGTTTGCACGAGGCCTACGCCGAATCGATGCTCAATTGGGCCAAGTTTGATCCCTGCTTAGACTTAGGAACAAAAATAATCCTTTGAGTCTCTTCCTTCGTTGTACATCTCCAAGAAGGGCTTACACTTAAAGCAAAATTTCTATCTGAGGGACACCCGGTGTTCTATTATGTCGTGTTTTGCCTTAAAATCTAGACTACTTTACAAAAGATGGATTCATCCATCTTGTACAAATTATTTGACGTCATTAAAGTCTTTAGTATCGTTGAGGCTCCGTTATGTACCTTCAAGACTCATCCTACAAAGAATATCGTGTAACCCCTTGTGTCAAGAACTCCAAGAGACACTAAATTTCTCCATAGCTTTGGAATGTGGCGAACATTTGCTAGGGTCTAAATTTACCCAGTCATAATGCAACTTTAACTTCACTATTTTAGATCCAACAACTTTGTAGGGAACATTGTTGTCGACATAAACTACTCTACTATTCGTGCGTCGATAATCCATGAAGGTTGTCTGATGTGGAGTCATGTGAAAGAAACACCTAGAACCCAAGAACCACCCAACGATGCTACCAATGGTTGATTTATTCGCTTGTTGACATGGGTTGAATTGCACTTTACATGACTAGATGTGTCAAAAGAAGAGGAAGAAGAATTTTGACCTAAGGTGTGTTGTTGCCGACGAAGCCGCCATTGCCTACAACCTATCTTATCAGAGAAAATGAAGCAAGTAAGAATATAGATTTGATATCTTCCCCAAATATTTCACCCATATTTTCTGCATCAACAATTATTGAGAGAAACAAGTTAATGTGGCCCTTTACCAACGTTCCTTCATCGATGTAGAGAAAATGAAGCCTTCTTTGAAAAGCAATTTTACCTATAACAATTTTGTCTTAATATAAACCAATGAGTTTTTGCCAAACATCTCTGCTAGGACTTCTCGAAGTGCCTCGTTAGAGAGACACATGAAGATCATTATTTTTGCCTTCTTGTTTGATTTGACCTTCTATGATTCAGTTCCCTCCATGTGATCATTTCTGTAGACGATATCTTGAACATCGTGAAATTCTAGGATTGATTCCATACTCGTCTTCCACAAAGAAAAGTTAACATTGCAGTTCAATTTTTTGATGTCAAATTTTGTAGTTGACATGGTTTTGGTAGTCGGCTCTATACCAGTTGTTAGGAAATTACCTGCTAATTTTCTACCCAAGAATCCACAAAAAACTAAACTCAACGATGCAAACCAAAAGAAATTCAAAATCGACAAGTAAAATAATAAGCACACGAAGTTAACGTGGTTTCGAGACGACAATGAGTCATTCATACGTCCACGAAGAGAAGGAAAATGAGCTTTTATTAATTCTATAAATATGTTACAACAAGAAGTGATTACATAACATATTCCAAGTTGATAAATCCACTACTGCCTTCAATATCCTGACAAGAAGAGAGCGTGTTCGTATATTGAAATTTGATATATCTTTGCTTTCTTGCTTGAAGAAGACTATTGAATCCGATTACAACTAGAAGGCCGCCCTTGCACTCTGATGCCTTTGAAAGGGAGGAGCTGCTCACTATTTATTAATGAGAGTCATGATACATGAAAATTAATCTGCAACTAATCATTGTCTTTTGCCAAAACAGAATTAACTTGTTGAAACAACAAGAATATTAATTGCTTCCATGTATACTCTGATTTGATCCATCACAGAAAGAATAATTAGATGTAGATTTTGTCAAATTTGGACCATCAAAATTACAACTAATTTGGCCAAGATTCTTAGCTTCCATTACTGCCAAGTCTTCTTGTTAATAGTTGAAGATTTAGTAGAAACTTACTATAAAAAAATCTACCAATAATTCGTGTATTAGTTATAATTTTTTAAATTTTCCCCAAAATATATTTGTATATCTTTCGTTTTAAATGTTGATTGAGTCCTACCAAAAGTTTAGGAGAAAACCAATTCTGGATTCGGTTAAGTAGTGGATGATAGTAATTTGATCCAGTTTAGCGATTTGGTTCAATTAGAAAATCTAGTAATTTGATCAAATCGATTTTGATTTGGATTCTATCAAGATTGTTAGATTCAGTTTGGACCAATTTGAGTTAACTATCAAGGCTAGATTGTTATGAGGAGTAACGTAGGATGTTGCTCCTACGTTGAGACAAAAAAATTTCATGGAGATTCTACTATATTTTACAACAAATATTTTGGATCCTTTTAGCTCCTTGATTATGTTTGATTCAACATGACGTGGGTAATGTTATTATTGAATTTGAATATATAGTCCTGATTGTTGTTTAGAATGGTAACAAGGAATTCGCATAGCAAATATCTATATCATCTAGGATATTACAGGTAGGTCATGTGATTGCACTAATTTGCCTATTGGGCAAAAAAATATACTAGAGCTCAGAAGGGTCCTTCATTTTGAACATCCATTAGATTTGGAGTCTATTACTGCAAGGGACTAAATGGGACTTTGGTTTCTTTAAATAATATAAATATGTTCTTTCTTTATAGTAAAAAGAAATAGATATATGTGTTTTGATAATTTAGTAAAATACTAAAAGCATAAAGATTTTTAACAAAACTATCAATATATAACAAATATAAATAGATTTGACAAAGGGTCAAAATCATAATAACTATGTGGCTCCCTAATAACTCTAATTTGAAATTTCTTGCTGAACTCGATTTTAAACTATCTAGTTTAGGGACTTTGGATCAAAGTATGTAATTATCCGCTCAAAAAGTTTGAGCCAAAGTCCAAAGCTTCTAGCTTGAAGTTTCTAACTAGGATCATATTCTTGTTATAATATACAATTATTCACATTTGGTTTATTTGTGAAATACACTTATGTTGATAACCGAACAATGTCTTAGTTTTTATCATATGGGCAATTATGGACTTTGATTTAAAATCTCTACTTACGATTATATTTATGTTATGACCTATAATTATTCATGACCCGCTTTTGTTAAGTTTATCAATAGTCTTTATAACTATAGCAATTTGTTCTATGATTCGGATAGTTTCATAAATCTATTCGTTCATAAATCCATAACAAGTTTATCAATAGTCTCTACTACACCCTTTATATGGTTTAATTTGGATAGTTTCATAAATCCATTCGTTCAATTAATTTAAGATTATAAATTAAAATAAAATACATATGATTGATTACTTTTAGTTTTATTGATAGATTCACAAATAATTTAATTTTCAAACAATATCTTAGGCAGTTAATTGGTTGAACCATTTGAGCTCACTAATTATATCCAAATTTACAAACACTACTCGTTTGCTTCGGGTTATGATAGAATAAGCTAGATGAAAAAGAAAAAGAAAAATATGATAGAATTTTTTATCCATTGTATACTGAATATAACATCAATTTCTTATCCTAATTTCTTCTAATACAAATACCAAACAAGCAATGGATCAAAATTCATCCCCTATTTTATTATCATTTACTCCATACAATAAACAAGCTCTAAGTTTCATTGGACAAAGAAGGATAAAATAAAATATACATTTTAATTTTTATATGTTTGATGTATGAATTACACTATTACAGGAAGATAATATTTGATTATATAATTAGTGTACATCAATTAATAAAAATTCAATTGTCTATAATTTATATCTTGCTATGATATCCTATCGAATACAAAAATCACAATGACAAACGTGGATAATAAATTCCGTTACCTATTCAATTGATGTTATTTTAAAAATACTAATGCATGCATCTTTGCACAAGTGAAGAGCATATTTTCATAAATTGGAACGAAATTCCAAGAATTTTCCAGATTTATAGGGTGGACGCTTGTAGTATAAATGATAGGATAAAGTTGTAGTTTAGCCCCTCTAGTTAAGCCAAAGTTTAGTTTGCTAATGAAATAATAGTACTAATTAATGGTGCGTTGGTTTCATTGTCAAATTTTATTCGTCAATTATTACGAGCTTCAGATCATTTAAGTTGGATATGATCGAATCCAAATTCGATTTTAATGAGATATAAATATCCTCCCATATAAATTGGGAATTAAAATCTTTAGTTTTTTTTTTTCTAGTGCCATTTAAGTTGAATATTTATAATAAGTTAATTATAATTCAAATTTTAAAATATTTTATCAATAATAATAATAATAATTATTATTATTATTATGCTAAAATAATTATTTAAATTTAATTTTATAATTTTTAAAATAAAAATTTGGTAAAATTATATTTTAATACCTGACTCTTTTATTCGAAGTTAATACAAACATAGAATTTCAAAATATAATCTTATCTTATCTTCTTATTTGAGATTTCAACAAATGTTGGATAGAATATAAGTTTATCCCATGTGATTCTTATCTTAGTTAATTCCAATTAAATTTTTATCCATCTAAAAATCTTATCTTGCGAAACAAACACACCATAAGTGTAAAACTTATCCACCATAAGTCCACAAAGTATGTTTGCTTCATAGGATAAAAAAAATGAGATAATTGATGAATTGATATCTATTATTTATTTAGTGCATGGATTAGAAAAAAATGAGAATAGAAGAATATAAAATTGATACTATATACGTACGTCGAATTTAAAAAATTCTTATCCAATCATTCCTCATTTATTATTCAATCTAATTCTATCATATCAAATATACTATTAGTACTAAATTTATCTTTTTATATATGTCTATATATTTTCAATTACTAAAATTTCTTAAATTATGTATTTGTAACTGTGAGAACAATAAAATTATGATGTTAAATACCCATGCATGGTAGTATAATCAAATAAAAGTTGGTAGATATTTTTTTTTTGAAAAATCATATTTTTTTATAAATGGATAGTTTGATGACGAAGATGATAATGCGCTGTGTTTGTGAACTTATTTGTGCTTAAGTGGTAATAGTATATGAACATATTATTTATGGATCTTTGGTTCAATTTCTAATAATAATGTTTTATGCGTTTTTTTTTATATTTTTATATTTTTTATAATACGTCTTGTGCGTATATTATCACGTCTACATTTTGTAATAACTGTATCATAAAGTTATTATTATTATTTTTTAAATAATGTGCTAAGTTTAGCAATATATATAGACATAATTTAATTTTAATTGATAAAAAGTATAATTTATTCAAAGTTACGGATGCTATTAACTAAGGTCCATTCGGCCAATAAAGAGAATAATTTTAATTGAATTAAATATTTTATTATTTTATTTTAAAAATAGATTGAATATATGAATTAATCAAATTCATAAATCACCGCATTTGTTTCATTGGATATGATAGAATAAAATTGAATAAAAATGAAAGAGAATTAGATATGAACTTTTTAAATTTGATGTATATCAAATATTATATTAATTATATATTATTCTAATCTTATTTTTTTTCTAATGAATATACTAAATAAATAATGTATTCAAATTTATATCTTATCATATCTTCTTTAATCATATGAAACAAATAAACACTTAGGTCATATTTGCTTTGCAGGATATAATTTGAATGAAATATGATTTAAGGTGGATAAGAGTGGAATAGAAATCCAAGAGGATTTCTTGAAATCTTATCCTATGTTTGTTTTGGCATAGGATAAGAAGCATAGATAGAATATAAAAATTCATATCACGTGGATTTGTGCTTTAAACCCACCCCCTCCTTAAGATTTCTAAATCATGCTAGCGATGGATTTGGATCAAAATAAATTCACCAAATATCCGACTCGATTCATACCCATTGTTGCAGCAAATAATGAATTGAATTTTAAAATATAATCCACCTCCTTCATTCATCGAAGTAAACGATGTCTAATGATATTTTTTTTTATTAGATAGAATATAATAAGATTAGATAATAAATGTGAGTGGATTGAATATATATTTTTTAAATTCAATATATATTAAATATAATATTAATTATATATATATATATTTAATTTATACATTAAATAATTAATTAATATTAATTTATTTCCTCAGTCCTTATCCATGCAACAAGGACTTAATATTTTGTATTTTGTTGGAATTTAAAAATATCAAAAATGGTACATCCTTGCATGTGATTTGGTTTGTGAACCATGTGCTGCCATTCTCCATAAATAGTTTAGAGACATGTGCTGCCGACAATCATTGCAATAACCAGCTGTAAAGTGTAGGGTTTGAGTAGGAGTGTTTGGAAAAGGAGGGGGCGGGCTCACTATCTTACCAGTCATGTGAAAAGTGCTTATGTACGGCATTAATTACTTATATAATTAGCAGCAAATGACACGAATATCTGCATGATGATAATTAAATAAGTACCTTTAAATTGTCCTCTATCTATAGCTGAATATGATGGGCTCGAATGATGACAAATTAGCATATAAAAACATTGATTCGTTTGCATTTTCGAGCATTATTTGAATAATTAAGATGTCCCCCATTGCTAATCGGCCATAAGCATTTATTTGCAATCAGTTTTTAACTTTGATCTTAATTAAGAATATGATAACGTGGAGAGAAGAATGGTGGAGAAAAGAATACGAGAGTAAGTTGAGCGGGATATAAAGTTTGAAACTATTGTCACAAACTAATTATTTTGGACGAAAAATATTCGTGCGGCTCCCTCGCTTTTCGTGTGAGGGATCAACCTTAAGCAAGTTTGCTTGTCAATGTCGAAAAGTCACGGCTCCCACTTCACGTGAATTTTAAGCATCCGAAAAAGCATTAAAATGCCCCTAACATTATGCATAAATTGATGAGTTTAGAATGTTTTTCCTATACCAATTTAAAATGGCTCGAAACAGTTTAAAATGATAAAATTAAATTGATATGTCACTCTTAAACACTTATTGTGATGATCCAAGTCGTGGATCATATTTCATTATGAATAATATAATTTATGTGAATTTATGATGATTTTAGAATGCATTTTATTGCATATATGACATAATAAGTGAACCGATTTAAAATAACACGAAGTAATTTAAAATGGTAAAAATAAATTGATATGTCACTCTTAAACACTTAATTCTGATGACCCAAGTTGTGGATCATATTTCATTATGCATAATATAATTTCTGTGAATTTATGATGATTTTAGAATATTTTTTCTGAACCAGTTTAAAATGGTTCGAAGTAGTTTAAAATGATAAAAATAAATTAATATGCCACTCTTAAACACTTATTTTAATGATTCAAATTGTGGATCATATTTCATTATGCATGATATAATTTTTTGTCAATTTATGATGATTTTAGAATGCATTTTATTGCATGTATGATCTAATAAGTGAACTAGTTTAAAATGATCTGAAATAGTTTAAAATGACCCAAAGTAGTTTAAAATGTACAAAAGTTAACTCTGTTAACAACTATGAGGGTGTTACTGGTATTTTTTTTTAAAATGATTCGGGTTTTGGGAAAAAAAACATAGCCTTCTTTATTTTGGGAATAAAATAGTTTCCTATTCGATTTTAGGATAATCACTGTTACTTATATCATTAGCAGCAAATGACATGAATATGTACACGATGATAAGTGTACATGATGATAATGAAAGAAGTACTCTAGAAATGGATGGTTCAAATAGTAAAGGAATCGAAAATTATATACAACGATCCTATACTCCAACAAGGATGGCTTTTATTCCCTATACTTGAATCAATCTTCACTTTTTCCCAAATCCTGAATCCAAATGTCTAAATACCCAAGCTACCCTCTGCATTGCTTAACGGGGTTAATGGGGTAGTTAACCCCGTTAACCCCGTCCAAAATTCCCGTCGATACCCCATTCTGCATGGAACGAGATTTATATTTTTTCACATTCGCCTTCACTTTATACAATGTTTCATATATCTCCTCACACTACTAGAAATTGAGTCTTCAGCAACGGCTATCAGCAACGGCCGCTCAAGTCGTTGCTATTTGCAACGGCGTTCTTACGGCCGCTCGAGCCGTTGTGGATTATTTTAATTATCCGCAACGGCTTTCTAACGGAAAGGCGAGCCGTTGCTGATATTTTAATTATCAGCAACGGCTTTCTAACGGACAAGTGAGCCGTTGCTGATGATAACTTATTAGCAACGGCTTTCTAACGGGCGAGTGAGTCGTTGCTGATAAGTTTATATAGGGCACGCAGTCGCGCCCGACCCTTCTTCCTCCCGCTGCTGCCGCTGCCGTCTCCTGCTCCCGCCTGTCGCCGCCGCTGCCGCCACTGCCGACGCCGACGACGCCTCTTCCTCCTCCCGCTGCTGCCGACATTTTCAGATATGCCTCACCGGCCGGCCGTCTCTTCCCGTTGCGGCCGGCGGGAAATCTGACCAAAACCCTTTTTTAAGGGTTTCGGCCGACGACGGTCGGCCGATGGCCGCCGCTGGACCTTGTACAGTGGCCGGACAGTGTGTCCAGCCACTGTACGCCGGCGCCGGAGTCCACCTGACTCCGGCGCCGAAATTTATAGATTTATATATAATTTTTTTATTGTTTTTTAATTATTAATTAATTATTTAGATTAATTGTTTAATTTGTTAGATTAATTATTAGGGTTTAGATTAATTTTAGAATTGTCCACTTCGGACGCGCGTCGGAATCGTCCACTTCGAACGCGCGTCGAAATCGTCCAATATGGACTCGAACTGTCTCGAAATATTTAGAAAATAATCATGCATCCGACGAGTTCATATGTCTCACGTACGCATCGACGAGTCGGATATGATTTAGCAAAACCTTAGATCCGTTTGGGGATTGTATGTTCGTGTAAAAGAAGTAGATGATCTTTTATACGACGTACAATTCTTGAATTGTCCCTGATTGGACAATTTGGGAATATAGTTATTTGTACTGCACTTAGGGCCTGTTTGGTTAGCGAAACCAAGTCTGGTTTCATAGTTTCAGTTTCACTGAAACCAAAACTGCTTACGAAAACATGTTTGGTTCAGCGTTTTCATGAAACTGAATCGAAACCAGAATGAAAACGAAACCAGATTTCTTAATAAAAATGAAAACACCAGAATGTTGTTTTCTGTGGTTTCGAGACTGTCAGTTTCGTTATCAAAATGGAGTGACAACTTTAAAATTATAAATATTTTTTTTATAAAATTAATTAATTTAAAAATAAATCAAACTATATTAATTTTTTTAAAAAAATAAAAATCATCATTTTCAACTCAAACTATTATCTTAAATTTACAAATTAATTAAACCAATTTATATCTAATTAACTCAAACCCAAATTTTAAAATAACTAAATTTTCTTAAAGTTAATCTATTTATAATTAATCAAAACTAATTTAGACCACTAGAATTATTATTATTTTGAAATATTAACTATTAATTAATTTTTATATCTAATTGAACAAAAAAATCTCAAACTACCAATAACTTAATTAATTAAATATTATAAATATTTTATAACTATATTAGCAAATATTTAATTTTGTAAACTAACTAAATATTAATTACTACTAAAAATATTCAAGGAAAATTAATATTCATTTTTATAGCCAAATAAATATTCACTGGTTTCAACTAACTAAAACTTATGTTGTTTTCATTAACCAAACGCGTTTTCGAAAAACTGAAAACTAGAAACCAAAATTAAGTTTTCGAAACCAAGTTTTCAGTTTCACTGAAACCAAACCAGAAAATAGTTTTCGCTAACCAAACAACACCTTACGTTTTTATTTTAACTGTTAACTAATCATTCTAAATTTCGGCAACATCTCTCTTGTTCTCCGATACGTGCCCAGATGATATGCGTATTCGGAGAACTGTAGGGAGATGCTGCCAAAATTTAGAATGAAGTTAACGGTTAAAATAAGTACTTAGTGCAATATAAATAACATAAATCCCGAATGGAATAGGATAATCTCACCTAAAGACATTAACCAAAGAAATTGTCATTGATTGACTGAATCATGTCGACTGGTCGAAGTTGGATGTACCGACGTCTTGATCGTGGAGCTTTAACGAATGAGTTTCGATTAGGCGTAACGTACTTCCTAAATTTCGCCTATTCGAATCGGAATTTCGTTAGCATGGGTGATCAAATCTGATGTCCGTGACGCATTTGTTCAAATGAACGATTTTTGGATCGGGAGACTGTCACTCTGCATCTATATACCAAAGGATTTGCACCAAGATATTTTCTATGGACTTGTCACGGGAAGTCACGCGAAGTCGGGACGTCGAGCAATTCTGTAGTTCAGACATATGGTGAATCTTCCTCTGCTGGTGCTTCTTCATCCAGTCAATGTAATCCCTATAGAACTATGATACTTGATAGTCTTGGGGGTCAATTCCACCTGAATGATAATGTTGATCGGCCAGTTCTTCAGACATTAGTCCCACCAGATACTACAACGGTTGATATCACAGAAGTACAAACTGCGGTAGAGATTGAATTACCGAATAAAGAAGCTGCAGAATTTTACGAGATGTTGAAAGTTGCCGATGAACCTTTGTATGAGAATTGTCCTAAATACACTAGGTTTTCAGCAATGACACAGCTTTTAAACATCAAGGCCGATTGTAATATCAGCGGAGTTGCGTATGATCGGATTGCTGGATTGATTAATGGGATGCTGCCTACTGATAACAAGTTTAAGCCAACTTTTTATAAGACTAAAAAGCTAATGAGAAAATTGGGCTTGGGTACGAAAAAATACACGCGTGCCAAAATAACTGCATTTTATATTATAAAGAAAATGTGCAGTTGGATAAATGCCCTGTATGTCAACATCCTCGTTACAAGGAGAAGAAATCGGTCCGACAGAAAAATATCCCGTTTAAGGTCCTTCGGTATTTTCCACTAACACCGCGACTTCAAAGATTATTCATGTCGGAAAAGACAGCCCCCTACATGAGTTGGCATGCAAGAAGTCGTGATGATACAGTAATGACTCATCCATCTAACAGTGAAGCATGGAAATATTTAGATACATGTTATCCTTCATTTGCTAGGGATACTAGAAATATCAGATTGGGATTGTGCACAGATGGTTTTAATCTGTTTGGACATTCTGCAACTCCTTATTCAGTTTGGCCAGTGCTGCTGACAGTTTATAATTTGCCACCGTCAATGTGCATGAAAGATGAATTTATTTATCTTTCGATGATTATTCCGGGTCCTAAGGGTCCGCGAAAAGAAATTGACATATTTCTCAGACCCTTGATAGATGAATTGAAAATATTGTGGACTGAGGGAGCTGTCACTTATGATTGTCATCGAAAGCAAAACTTTAATTTAAAGGCCGCGGTCTTGTGGACAATCAATGATTTCCCGGCGTACGGCATGTTGTCGGGTTGGAGCACTCACGACCGACTCTCTTGTCCGTATTGTATGGAACACTCTAAATCAATCAGTCTTCAGAATGGACGAAAAATCTCATTCTTTGATTGTCATCGTCGATTCCTACCGGTTAATCATCAGTATCGAAGGAATCGTAATAAGTTTACTAAGGGCAGAGTCGAAAGAGATGGGCCACCACCGATGTTGTCTGATAAACAAATGTTAGCACATGTTTCAGCACTTCCAGATATAGTATTTGGTCGCAATGAAAGAGTGTAGATCGTATTATTCCAATACTCGAGGAAGCAAACACAACGTCAATTCAATTAGAAGTTGAATATGCTGATGATGACGATCATGAAATTGAGGAAGCTGAAGATGAAGAAGATGAAGAAGAGGAAGAAGAGGAAGAATTCGAAGACTATTATTTAGATGATGAGGAATAATTGTAAAGTATATATTTTATTAAATATATCTCTACTATTTATACAATAATCTGATTATATGTCTGTTCCACATATATGTCTGGTCGTGGTTATCGACGCAGGAGAGCTTCAGAGTCTCCGATCGGTGAGACTCCAACACTTACTCATGCTGCTGATCCTCCTGTTGCTGATCCTCATGCGGATGATACTGCCGAGGCTAGTACATCCAGATGCAGGCGGCCACACGGGCCGAACAGGTGGCAGCCTCCACCAGCCACAGAGTCACGTAGATTGATTAGCGTGATTGGGGAGCGGTAATATATCATGAATTATGAATCATTACAAATTCATTATATCATAATATAATATTAAAATTTATTTTTGTTGTGCAGGTTCGAGCAAGAAGAAGTGCCGAGGAGCATTTCTTCTACTATTCGACGATACATGCACGGGGCATGGCCTACGTGGTCTCACGTGCCTAGCGAGCATGTCGACATGTTATGGCGCGAGTTTGAGGCACGTATTATTATTTTTGTTACATGCATGATGATTAATATTGGTACCGATATTATTATTTTGCAAGCTCGCTATACATGGGCCGAGGACCAAAGGCCCTTCATTTACGCTGCCTGGGAGGCTATTTCTCGGGCAAGGTACAACGAGCAGCTGGGGCAGGCTCGGTCCCAAGCGATGGCCCGAGCTGGGACCACTAACATCGCGGAGACTCGGGGATACGGCCCCGGTTGGATTACTCCAGATATATGGGACCAGCTTGTGGGAATATGGTCGACGGATCGATGGCAGGAGGTTTCTCGGAATGCGGCTAGAAATCGCATGTCGGGGGGAGCAGCGCGTCACACTGGCGGTTCTATTGCATTTGCAGTGCACGCGAACCGTATGGTAAGTATATCTTTTAATTATATATTTTATTTGTTACTATGTGTACTAATTAATGTATTTGTTTTGTAAATGTAGACGACGGTGTCGGATGATGGGACTGTCCAGTGACCCTCCCCGATGGCGGTGTTTGAGCAAACTCACCGTCGAGCACATGGGACGGGGGAGTACATCGACAACCGCGCTGCATATATTATGGTAATTATATATTTGTTTAAATTATTCATTATATATTTATAATTTAAGTTTTATGATAAATATTAAACAAAAAATCAAACTCGAGTAGGAGACCTACAACCAGACGGTGGTGTAGCGCGGGGGTACCCCCGAGGACTTTGACGCAGCATCGTGGGTCGAGGCTGCAGGTGGCTGGGACCATGGCCGCGTATATGGCTTCACAGATAGTGGTCATGCGCGAGCCGTACTAGGGCCACTTGGGGCACCGACCCCTCCGGTCGCTGGTGAGCGGCCGTCCACCTCTAGATCCAGTTATGATCATAGTAGCAGAATAAGGACTCTAGAGGACACGGTCGCGCGTCAGACTGAGATAATGGAGTGCCAGATCGAGTCAGATGATGGCGGATATAAAAGCTATGCTACGCAACATGTCAGGTCATCCCGAAGCAGGCATCTCTTCGGCATCATCTAATCTATTGTCCTCGAGTCAGTCCACGCCGGTGTACACTCAAGCACTCCAGACCCCGCCATATGATCCAGACCATCCTCCATCGTCATCGTGAGATTTTATTTATATTGACTTTGTTACTGAGATATTGAACTTGTTTAACTTATTTTGTTTGGATATTGATATTACTTCAATTTTGCATTTGAATTGTTTTTATACCATCGTGGATAATTATCAATATAAATATAATTGTTTTGATGTATATCTTGGTGTGTTTGTGATGTGTGAATGAATGTGTGTATGAGTGTATGGGTGTGTGAGTTATGTATCAGATAATGTATCAATGTATCAATGAAAATTTAAAATTTAAAATTTTTTCGTTACCAGGTTCACATCATCAGCAACGGCTTTCCCACGGCCGTCCGTGGGAAAGCCGTTGCTAAAAGTGTATCGAAAGCCGTTGCTGATGACCTACAACAACGGCTTAGCGACGGGCTTTTACTAACGGCGTTGCTACGGACTCAGCGGCCGTTGCTATTAATGTTATCAGCAACGGCTCCGAGTCCATGGCAAAACCGTTGCTGATAATATTTTTAGCAACAGCCCGAGTGGCAGTTGCTGATCCGTTGCTAAGTTATCAGCAACGCGAGTTTCTATCACGGCTCTATTGCAACGGCTCGGCCGTTGCTGATGCTCTTCAGCAACGGCTCAGCAACGGCATCAGTCGTTGCTGATGCCCATTTTTCTAGTAGTGTCACTCTCCACCGCCAGCACTGCTTACATTCCGTTGCAGCTCCACTCCACTCCACTCTACTCTCCTTTTTCGCCCTTCAAGTCGACGATTGTGGAAGTTCAAGTCCACCTTGCTCGATTGATCTTTAGCACTTCAAGTCGACAACGCAGAAGTTCTTCCTTTTTCGCTAAACCATATCTGGAAGACAACAAGTTAGTAGCTTGTTCATCCAAAACTTAATCTGTTTTAACGAATGTTGGCCATCAATTTATGTTTATACACTATTTTTTTTATGGATTTTGAGCATGCCTTCAACCAATTTTGAATCAGTTTAAAATGCCTTCAGCCAGTTTAAAATATTATATCAATTTTAGTTTGATAATTTTAAACCCTTATTTTGACAGATACAAGTTATTGATCACATTTTACTATGCATAATAGATTTTATTTGAATTTATTGTGATTTTAGAAGCTATTTCCTTATATATATGGCCCATATAGAGAACCATTTTAAAATGCTATATCAATTTTGGTTTGGTAATTTTAAACCCTTATTTTGACTTATACAAGTTGTTGATCACATTTTACTATGCATAATAGATTTTATTTGAATTTACGATGATTTTAGAAGTCATTTCCTTGCATATATAGTCCTTGTAGTGAACTAGTTTAAAATGCTCCTAACCAGTTTAAAATATTATATCAGTTTCGGTTTGGTAATTTTAAACCCTCATTTTGACTGATACAAGTTGTTGACCATGTATCACTATGCATAATAGGTTTTATTTGAATTTGCGGTGATTTTAGAAATATAAGACCCGAGGTTTCCATATATATATATATATATATATATATATATATATATATTTGGTGCAGCGCACTGGATCAGGAGTTAGTTGGGTCGAGCCACGGAATCGCCGCGAGTAGAAGGTATAATTCAAGCTTATGAAATTTAATTAATTAAATGTTCCTTCCTTCTTAAGCATAAGATGTCTTAGTAGAGTCGAGTTCAAATCGTGTGTGCAGATTGGATCTGGGCTCGAATCGAACTCAGATTGAGTCAAGTAGGAGCTAAGTGAATAGAAGGGGCATATTGGTCAAGTGAAGATGAGGGAATAAAATCCCTCATCCCAGTTGTGCGGCTCACCATTGGAGCCGCACGCAGCCCGAGAAGAGAGAGGGAGGAGGGGAAGCATTGGAGTCGATGCCGAATTTGTGCCACTGTTGAAAAGATCGAGATTGCCATTGCTCGTCCTTTCTTCTTCCTTGATCAAGGTGAGTGGATCGAACCTCGTTGTGAAGGGTAGGCGGGTAGCCGACCCAAAGTTTAGGGGTTTTCTCCAATTTCTCGAGTAATTCCGTCAATTCACCGATGTTCTTCCAAGATTTGATTTGAAGGTTATCTATATGTTGTTCATATGAAGTTTTTCGTCGTTTTCTCAATGTTTAGGGCCGGCCACATGAAGGAGAAAGGGGGAAGGTCATACCGAAATTTCTCCCAATTTCCTAGAGTGGTCGAAAGCCCTCAGATTGAGTTTCTCGCACGATTGATGAATTGATTCTTCTCAATCATGGTTGAAACCATGCTCTCCTACCTTGCTTGCTCTCGGCCGAGCATGAATAGCCTTGGGTGGGCTCGACCGAGTGGGTATTAGGGGGAGAAGAAGACTTGTTAGGTTTTATGCTTACCTGTAGGGTACTATATCATATTTTATGTTGTAGATCATTCTCATGATATATGAAACTTGGTAGTAATTGATTGAGACTAGTATATTATAAGGAAATGTTCTTGGTGGTGCATACATGGTTATGATCTTAGTATGACATGTGAATCATGGGAATGTTTTATTTATTTTCCAATATATATGCTCAATTGTTACCTTGTGAGATAGTTGCTTACTTTGCTGGAATTTCTTATTAAATGCAGAATTTGATCATGTTGTTGTAGAAATCATATGTATAACTATGGTAGTAGTGGTAAAATAATTCTCTATTAAGTTATGTGATGTGACATAATTGTATTCCGACATTTCTATACTTATGACATATAGTTCATACTTGAAATGTGACATATGACGCTAGATGACTATTAGGAAACTCTAGGGTGCTTATTATTTAGAGAAACTCGAATGTAGACAAGCTAGGTCTCACACATAGGGAACAATCAGTGAGCAATAGTGTGTGATTGGTAAGGCTCAGAATAAAGGGGCCGAGCACGGGTGAATGTCCGAAATTTTTAAATAAGAAAACTTTAGGACACTGTGCTTGTGTAATGTGATTGTGATGGTCAGCTGAGAAGCATGGATAGTCGGAACGACTAATGCTTGACTCAGACAATGATTTGGGTCTTGAGATTGCACTAGCGGACCTGCTAGGTATTAGACCACAGTTGGGTGGGATTAGCTATCCCTAACCCGGTAGGTGTCCGGAGACTAGCTGACCATCTTAGTCGACGACCTGATGTTTGCTCTGATTTTCTTATGTGTTATGTAGGCCGTACGGCCAGAGTATTACTTCATTGTGTGGTAAGGCCAGTTAGAGCCGAACCATTAGCTCTGGAGCAGGCCCTAGTGGCCGAGTGCTATTCTGCTTAGTTGGGCCGTTATGGCTAGTTATATGACTGTATGTTCTATACAGGACGACCCTTGGGGTCGGTTATCATATCATGACTAGATTAAATTCCTAACTTTATATTTTTCTGACTTATATACATGCATGTGGTTATTGGGGATTTATATTGAGGTTCAGAAGAATCGCTCACCGAGTCCCATGTGGACTCATGGTTTATTCTTTTATTTTTTTTGCAGAGCCCGACCAGTGAGGTGAGGCTTGGAGTCATGGTGCAGCTGGAGGGCAAGCAGTGGCGTAGATCTCGTAGCAGCGTCCAGTAGTCATAGTCGTGATGTCTAGGATTGTTTTCTTTATATACACTGGGAGTTGTTAATTTGAAAAACATGTATTCGACTTTAACTCGAGCTGTTTTATTTTATAGTTGGTGTTTCGCAACTCTTTTAAAAATTATTGAACCTTCTTTAAAAATTAAATAAAAGCTGCATCGTTGTTTTTATTCGCATGTTTTCGGTATCTTGTTATCCAGTGTATGTGGTAGGCTTCAGGGTAGGACATAGACCATGATCGGTCACGCGACCCTGAGTTGGGGTGTGACAAGAAGCCATTTCCTTGCATATATGACTTATGTAGTGAACGAGTTTAAAATACTTCCAACTAGTTTAAAATGTTATATCAGTTTTAGTTTGATAATTTTAAACTCTTATTTTGATTGATACAAGTTGTTGATTACATTTCACTATGCATAATAGATTTTATTTGAATTTATGATGATTTTAGAAGTCATTTTAATTCCTTGCATATATGGCCAATGTAATGAACTAGTTTAAAATGTCTCCAGCCAATTTAAAATGCTATATCAGTTTCGATTTGGTAATTTTAAACCCTTATTTTGACCGATACAAATTGTTAATCACATTTCACTATGCATAATAGATTTTATTTGAATTTATGATGATTTTAGAAGCTATTTCCTTGCATATATGACCTATGTAGTAAATGAGTTTAAAATGTCTCCAACCAATTTAGAATGATATATTAGTATCAATTTGGTAATTTTAAACCCTTATTTTGACTGACACAAGTTGTTATTTGGACTACCATTTGGGCATCTTGACAATTAAATGAAAACAATAGAATGCAAACTTGATAATCATATCGACCATGTTACAAGAAATCTTTATACCAAGAAACAGTTAAATACATACCTATTGTACATTAGCAAAAATAAGTTCATCAACTAATTTCAGTATTTTCTTTCGATCCCGAAATATATTAAATCAAGATGTTAAACTATGTTCAACACTAGATCAATGAAAATTAGTTTATACCAAACAACATAAAACTATATATCATCTTCTTAGCTGGATCATATGTTGCATTACTAGGCAGCAAAGCCATTTATTTCTCATAAGGTTCCAAAATTGGAACAATCTATGCATAATATTAATTAGGTACAAAAAAGGAACAAGAAAATTAAAATATAACCAACCAATAAGATCATGATTACTTACATCAGTAGGCTTTAATTATTCCCATTTTTTGTACAACGTGGCGTTATGCCAATAAGGCACTTCCCAATTCAAAATTCTGGGATGGTTTGCTCTACTTTTTGGAAGAATTATTCTAACTTGTTCAAAAAAAGCATCTCTGTAAAATAAAAATTCAGTTAAATAAATAAATTTAAAAATGGATGCATATAACTTAAAATTATTCAAATTAATCATTACTTATCATGAGTAAAATAACACAACCACGAATATAAAGAAAACTTTCCTTCACTTGATTAGTTGCTTGATGATCTTGAATTTTTCTGCATACTGATGGCAGCTGGGAAGCGAAATAATCGTATATACAATAAACCCAATTGTATTTATATAATTCATCTAAATTTTCCATATAATTAAGGAGAAATCCAGGTATAGTATACTCGGAAGTGCAAAATAAAATACAGCAAAATACATATAGAATATATAATCTACAAAAATCCATGATGTCCTCTTCCTTCTCTGACTTCCGGAGTCTAGACATATGGTGCTCTAGCATAGCCCTATGTATTGATGAGGTATCTCCAAAAAATTTCAGAAAGCCCCCCTTAGATGTCTGAGAGGAGGAGGTTGGTATTGGCTTTCCATGACCAGGTAGTCCCAAAAGCATTGCAACATCAGTAGACGTGAAGTCCACTGGGACACCCTTGAATGAGAAACTACCGTCTTTGACCCATTGCTTTAAAATAAGATCCACTAAATTTTTAGATGTAGGGAAATCTCCAATTGTGAGGAAGACAACAAATAGAGTTCTTTGAATTATTTCCCCGCGCCTTTCAGAATTTGATATGTTGTTCATTTCTCCCCTCCTTTGTTTGAAGTCTCCAATACTTAAGAATCTATAAAACATGTGAAAGATAGAAGCAGGTAGAAATAGCACTCTTTTTTCTTTTTGTTTGAAGACTTAGTCTTAGTTGCAACAGGGATAAGAAGATTCAATCACCATGTCAACTATTAAAGTTTTTTTGTACAAAGTAATTCAAATAAAGTGTTCTAACCTGAAATCCTCCTTAATTTTTCTGGAGTGCTCTATGATCTCTGTCTTAGAATTTGGATGAAAAATAAATACTTTGAACTGTTTCAAAGTATTTTAAACTGGTTCAGAGCATTTTAAACTGGTTCATTAAATACTTGTAAATGCATGCTAAATAGTTTAAAATAAAGACCTTAAATTGCTTAAAAAGTACATTAAATTGGTTTTCTAGATTTTTAAACTGGTTCATAATAGTAAAATGCTACCTAACAAGGGAAAATTTTGACACTAAGTGACCTTCTCAGCCTTTTCTAGAATTTTAAACTAGTTGAATGTATTTTAAACTGGTTGCATTAGACATTTTAAACTGGTTGAAGACATTTTAAACTAGTTGTATTAGACATTTTAAATTGGTTGGAGACATTTTAAACTGATTGCATTAGACATTTTAAATTGGTTTCCTAGAATTTTAACTATTTGAAAAACATATTAAACTGGTTTCTTAGAATTTTAAATTGATTCATCACAACAAAATACTATGGAACAGAGGAATATTTTGACAATAAGTCACCTTCTCAGCCTTCTTAGCGTCCTCTAGAATTTGAAATAGGTTGAAGACATTTTAAACTGGTTGAAGTCATTTTAAACTGGTGGGAGACATTTTAAACTGGTTGAAAGTATTTTAAACAAGTTGAATTAGGCATTTTAAACTGGTTGAATGAATTTTAAACTACTTAAAGAAATTTTAAACTGGTTTTATTAGGTATTTTAAACTGCTTAAAGACATTTTAAACTGGTTGTATTAGATATTTTAAACTGGTTGAATGCATTTTAAACTGGTTTCCTAAAATTTTAAACTAGTTTCCTTGAATTTTAAATTGTTTCATCACATCAAAATGCTATGGAGCAAGGGAAAATTTTGACACTAAGTCACTGCTCCCTCAATCCAAAAATGCATGCTAAAACCCACAAAAACTGCTAAAAATGTATGCTAACAAACTTCAATACCTACGTATAACAAAGATAGAATCAGAAAATAAATTAACCCTAAACCCTAGATTTCGAGCCAAAGACATACCTATCGGCAGGTCGAGGTCGAGGAGGAAAAGAGGGATGAGAACAAGTCGAGGTCGGGGTGTCGCTAATTGTCTCCTTCTAGTCGCCTACTCGTCGTCATCGAAAAATCGCGAAGGTGAAAAGTCGCCTGCTTGCTCGATCGTAGTTGCTCGTGTGAATTGTGGAGTGTGAAGGTGAAAAGTCGCGTGGGTGAGCGGGATAAAGTAGTGTGAGCGGGAATTTTGGACGGGGTTAACTACCCCGTTAAGCAATGCGAAGGGTCCGTGGGTATTTAAAAATTTGGATCCGGGATTTAGGAAAAAGTGAAGATTGATTCGGGTATAGGGAATAAAAGCCATCCTTGTTTAGCTATAGGGAAATTGCTGAATAATTTATATGACATATTATATTATGAGTATTAATATGTTATTTTACAAAATAGTCGATTTGAAATTGCAATATTTAATGACCTAACAACCATCTTATTACAAGGATGATTCATTTGCCCAATGATATTTTTGGCTTGCTACATTGAATTGATAATTCACCTCAGTTGGCTTGAGGCAACGAGCTTTAAAGTGTCCTCTGTTGAGCTGAATATGGTGGGCTCGGATGATGATAAATTAGCATATAAAAACATTGATTCGTTTGGATTTTCGAGTATTATTTGAATAATTAAGATATCCCCCACAGCTAATTACTCGTCCATAAGCATTGATTTCAAATCAGTTTTTAACTTTGATCTTAATGAAAAATATGATATAACGCGGAGAAAAAAATGGTACAGAAAAGAATTCGAGAGGAAGTTGAGCGGGATATAAAGTTTGAGACTATGGTGCTCTAAAATATTCATGTTGATGCAGACAAATGGTGTTCGATAAAAATGACACGACACTAAGGAAAAACAAGTGATAAGAATGAAGACATATTAGTTGACTCGCAAATCACACATGAAAATAAATGTCTTCAACTTAGTGACAATATTCAACTCAATATTGGTCAAGTAATTTGTATAGATCAATAACACATGATGTTTTAATAAAACAACCTAATGAACAACGACATATGTTGTTTTAATAAAATAGTCCAACGATCTATATGTTTTTTTAAATTATGATATGAATTATGCTGTCATTTTGTGTAGTTATATTAGCAATCTGAATTATATACCATCCAAAATGTCAACTTTTAACATGATAAATTATTTAATGTGTAAAGTTATTTTTTGGAAATAAATAATATATCTATAATGTTGATTCATGAGCTGAACTTTCATTAATGTGTCTATTACAACTCGCTCAATAGAATAATTGGTCCATCAACTTCATAAATCCAGACTACTGACCTATTAAAAATGTTTAAGCTAAAGTTAATATTAGTACATCCATCAACATTATTAACCAACGTAATATCCAATATATACTCATAAAAATGGAAGAATCTATAATACTACAATGGATTCTTTGTCGCTTCCACTCCTGGGCGAAAAGGTGCGAAGCGTGCAATCTTCTTCGCTCGTTGGAAGTTCATCGATCTCTTGATCGTCTTCCCCTCGTGGGTTTCTCCCTATCCTTCAAACATCCACTATCTTCCTCCCCTCATCTATCTGTCAGCAGCAACTAAGAATCCCTCATCTATCGCTCCATGTACGTCCATAACCGCGAAGCTGGGAGATCTAGCGCTAACAACATCGGCCACATGCAACACGTTGAGGAGGACAACCTATATGTCCACTTCGACGACAACGACCTCCTTCCCTCAAACAACCCCCCAACACTATGCCTAATCAGAAAACTATGGTCTGAACGACCACAGTCGCAAACCACCATGCTGACCGTCCTGCAAGGCATATGGAATAACTTGATGGGCCTCCGATGTGAAGAAATTGTTTGCAAGATCTTCAAGTTCTATTTCAACGTTGAGATCGAAATGCTCAAGGTGGTACGTAACCAACTCTGGTTATACAAAAACTAACTTCTCTCCCTCCGGCTGTAGGAACCAGACAAATCCATCCATCAATACGAGTTCCACCTGGTCCCCTTCTGGGTCCAATGCTGGGGAATACCCGGCCATATCCGCAACCCCCATGTAGGCCATAAGATCCGCAAATGGCTGGGTACAGTTCTGGAAGCGGGAGTCTACTCAGTGAGAGAGAAGCATGACTTCATCGTCAAAGCCTGCACCATCATAGATGTAGCCAAACCTATTCGCAGAGGTATGAATACTTCTTCAGGTTCCCATGGTAGCTTCTGGATAGACTTCAAATATGAAATGATGCCTCTATTTTGCTACTACTACGGGATGATCAGACATGATGATCGGAATTGCGATATCTTGATTAAAGATGAAAAGGAAGGAATATCAAAAGACAAGAAATGAGGTCCTTGGCTAAAAGCTGAACAAGGAGGGAAACGTATTGATCGTGATCCTCCCCAACATCAATCGACATCGTATAGCAACAAAGGTGCAATCCCTGGAATAAGAACTACCGAGGTAATGAACATGCTTTCATCTCTATTGGTGGACAACTTGGACAACTTGACAGAGAAAAATAAATCTGCGGATCCTATATCGATGAGCGTATGTCCTGATAGTGTCACAATGACATCATCGCCCGCAATCTCCGATTCGATACAACAAAACATAGCTCTCCAAAACGCAACTCCGACAAGCCAAAAGAACGGTGATAGAATCTCGGTGCAGATGCCCCTAACTAAGCTGGCTACGATGCCTTGTAGTGACACCCCATCTCTTGCACCAATGAAGGTGAATTCACCTGGTGATAACTTGGAGGCCCCCCTCCCAATCCGTGATGCCAAGAAGCTCGCCCGAACAAAAAAGAAGGTCTCATCCTTCACGACTACTCAAACCAATAAAAAGCGTTAAGCAGACTTCGGTAATTATTCACCCCGGAAGAAAGCTAGAGATGTAAACCTATGCTTGCATACTGTTGTGGTGGAGGAAGCCAGCCCAAAATGCCCCCCCCCCTCCCCAATGAAAACTATTTGTTTGAACTGCCAAGGGTTGGGAAACCCCTTGACAGTCTACTATCTAAAGGAGCTGTGCTCCAAAGTTTCCCCAGATTGCCTTTTCCTATCCGAAGTTAAGCAAGAAGGTAATAAGTTAGGGCGTCTAATGCAACGATGTGGCTTCACTGATTTCTATTACGTAAACCCAGTCGGGCGGGGGGGGGGGGGGGGGGGGCTCATCATGGCATGGAAAAATTTAGTCGAGGTGAATGTTTTGGCATCTGACTCGTTTTTCATTCATGTTATCATTCAAACTCCAAACCAAGTTAAAAGTTGAGAGTTTATTGGAGTCCACTAGCACTACAACAGGACTATAAGAGATATTCAATACAAAGAATTTTTGTGAATCTGCTCTGAAAGGACTTCGGCTCTTCTGCTAGGAGGCGATTTCAACGAGGTCCTTTGCCCAGAAGAAAAGAAGGGAGGTGCTCGGGTGCAAATGCAGTCAGGTGCAACTCTACATTCACGCATCAATGGTGCCTACCTTTCGGAGTTCTCTTGTTTGGGATACAAATACACATGAAATAACAAGAGAAGCCCAAGTGCCAACATAGAACAAGTTCTGGACCGATTCCTTCGCAACGCAACCTAGGATGCCCTGTTCCCACAATGCAAGGTCTCTCACCTAGACGTCATTGGCAGCAACCATAGGCCAATACTCCTCTCTCCCATCCTTCCTTCGAAAGCCAAAAAAATATTCAAGTTTGATAAACGTTGGCTCAACAATGACGAGGTTCATCAAATCATTCAGGACAAATGGTCGGCCCCAAGAGAAGGTACAAAGCAATACCAAGTTCTCTCCAAGCTGAAAGATACCAGAAGGAACCTTGTACATTGGAGGAGAAACAACAATTCTAACTCCAACACCACCATCCAGTCCCTCAAACAACAGATCTGTCAGCTCACTAACAACAATTCTTCTTCTCATCATGAGCTGATACGTAAATTGGAAAGTAACCTAGCACTGGAACTCAAATGATAGGAGCAATACTGGAGGCAGAAATCGAGAATAAAATGACTTAGTGAGGGAGACAGGAACACCTACTACTTCTATGCCTGTGTCAAGGAAAGAAGGAGTTCAAACTCCATCCTCCAGATTAAAAACAACAAAGGAGAATGAATCGAAGGGGCCGATAACATCGCAGGTGTGGCAAGCAAATTCTATCAGGAGCTATTCGCCTCCTCCCTTCCATCTGATCCCTCCACCCTCCTTGACGGCTTGCCTAAGGCTTTAATAGCTCGTATGAACCGATGGCTTTCTCACCCTGTGACCATTGTCGAAGTGAAACATGCAACCTTCTCCATTAATGGTAACAGTGCTCCTGGTGAAGATGATTTTACAGGTGCCTTCTTCCAAGCATACTGGGATATTGTCGGCCAAGATATCTTCCAAGCTTGTGTCTCCTTCTTTGGCAGCTGTCGGCTTCTCCACGATCTCAACCACACCCTCCTGGCGCTCATCCCCAAAGGACGAAATGTGCAGAATATGTCCCAGGTGTGTCCCATTAGCCTGTGTAACTGTCTATACAAAATATTCTCAAAGCTTCTGATGCACAGACTCCAGCACATCATGCCAAAGATTATTTCCCTCAACCAAAGCGCATTTATAAAAGGGAGATTAATCTCAGACAATATACTGGTGGCACATGAAATCATGCATCACCTAAAATGCAAGTCACGGACCTCCTCTCAAGAAATGGCCCTCAAACTAGACATGAGCAAAGCGTATGATCGAGTAGAGTGGCCCTTCCTCTTGTTCATCCTGCGGAAGATGGGTTTCAACGAGCAATTCATGGTACTCATTCATCAGTGCATCTTGACTATCTCCTCAATCATGTCAAATGGTGCTGTGTATGACTACTTCAAACCTGGACATGGGCTTCATCAGGGCGACCCCTTATCCCCACATATGTTTGTACTATGCATGGAAGGTCTCTCATTCCTATTACACAAAGCATGCCAACAACAGCTCATCCATGGTATCAAAGTTAGTCGGCTGGCACCTCCTATTACCTCCCTTTTCTTCGCCGACGATATTATACTATTTGGTAAGGCCAACGAACAATCAATGGTAACCGTCAGGAATATTAAGACCTCCTTTGAAGCTATGAGTGGACTCAAAGTGAACCTGGAGAAGTCGGCATTGTTCTTCTCTCGTAACACTCCCCACCGACTCCGAACACTGTTAGGCAACATGCTTCAGATTCAACACATCGGTGCTCAAGATCATTATCTGGGCCTCCCCTCTATTGTAAACCGGTCAAAATAATCTTTGTTTGAGTTCATCATTTCGAAGATAAAGAAGAAGTTGGAAGGATGGAAATCCAGATTCCTCTCTCGGGCAGGAAAGACGACTCTTACCAAGTCCACCATTTCGGCCATTCCGACATATGCTATGTCTTGCTTCCTGCTCTCGGAAACTTTGTCAGAGGAAGTCAACCGTTGTTGCTACAATTTCTAGTGGAGGAAAAAAAGTGTGCAGCGTTCCTTCAATTGAGTGGCTTGGAACTCTCTTTGTCAAGATAAAGAGGAAGGCGGCTTAGGCTTCAAAGATTGCCGCATCTTCAACCTGGCTCTATTAGCTAAACAAGCTTACCGGATCCTCTTGCTCCCTTCGTCCCTACTATCGCAAGTATTGAAGGCAAAATACTTCCCTCACTCGTCTTTGCTTGCGGCGACGCCGGCTCTAACCCCTCATGGGGATGGTAGAGCATATTAAAAGGCCGAGACTCCCTTCATGCTGGTCTGCTATGGAATATTGGCACATCAACTATGTTCCCAGTGCTGCAAACTCATTGGCTCCCCAGCGTCCCATCCTTCTCCATCACAGGCCCTGAAGGCAATACTCGAGCACCCACACTAATCTCGGAGTTCATGGATAGACAAACTGGTTTGTGGATTCCCTCTAAGGTCTGCTCAATCTTTCCACAGTCTCTAGCAGATTACATCATGACCATAGAAATCCGACAAGGAAGAGATAAGCCGTCATGGCCTCACACACCTAGTGGTACCTATACGGTGGAATCGGTATACAAACCCCTCTTGGAGTTGGAGTGAAATCCACACCTCCCTCCCACTCATCAGCTATCCCCCAATGGCCCGCCATGGTGCTTGATTTGGAAGCTTAAAGCTCCATCGAAACTAAACTTTTTCCTTTGGAGGGTTTGTCGAGATACTCTCCCCGTCCAGTGCAATTTAAGCAGGAGAGGAATCCAACTCCCTAATACATTATGTGCTTACTGCTTATCTCATCAAGAGACGACAACTCATAGGTTCTTCCATTGCAACAAAGCCCTCCAAATCTAGAGTAGTATCCCTTTTCGGAGCCCGGCCCCTTCCCAACACATTTCCCCGACAGAAGGATGGGAAGCTCTCTGTAAAACCCAGTCCCAGGAGGTGCATGTGAAGGAGCTCTTCGGCTGGGTATTGTGGAGCATTTGAAAAAGCCGCAATGATATTATATTCTCCTCCAAATCCAGATCAACGTCGGATATCACCCAACTTGCGTTCGACATGTGGAAGTCACCAATCAAAATTTTATAAAGTTCATGTATCCTTTTCCTTGTGGAAAGTGATATTAATGCACCTGTAGGTTGCATTTTACTATTGTACCCCTCATTTCATGAATGAACCTATCTATCTTTTGGAAAAAAAAAACACTACAATGGATTCCACTTGTGTTTTGGCGTCATCATCAAGACCCAACTCAAGTCTAGCACATAGCCAATAATCACATCCAAGTCGGCAACATGGGATTCATGTGTGTGGTTTTGTGCCTATGTGTTGATTTGACTTACGTCATGATAATGACATTAAGACTCAAGTAGGAACGATTAACTTCAGTTAAAGCATTGAGCCAGTGATTAAGGCTTTTGAAGTTGGTGAGTAGTAGAGCATATCCTAGTCCTCGACATAGTTAGAGAAGCCTATATGAGAAAGGGCTACCTAAGTTGGGGTGGAGCTACTTCTAGGATATATAGGGTCTCACATGTTGTTGGCTAAGGTGTGTATGCTTCTTTATTATATGTTGATTCGACTTGGGTCTTAATAGTGACATGAAGACTTAAGTGGAGAAGATTAATTTTGACTTAAGCATTAGGCCAATAGTTAAGAGTTATGAAGTTGATAGGTGATGATTGGTAGCAAAGTAAGATCTAGTCATCGACTTGGAAAATGAGCCTATGTGAGAAAGGATTGTCCAGGTTGGGGTGGATTTGCTACTAGGCTAGACATCACATGTCGTTACACTACTGGAATAATGGGCATCAACAATGACTCTAGCCGTTGCTGAAAACCATTAGCAATGGTGTGCAACGGCTCCGCCCATTGCAACGGAGCCGTAGCAGAAACACGCGTTGCTGATAACTTAGCAACGGATCAGCAACAACCGCTCGGGCTGTTGCTAATAATACTACCAGCAACGGTTTTGCCACTGACCCGGTTCCGTTGCTGATAACAATTATTAGCAACGGCCCGCGTGTCCGTAGCAACGCCGTTAGTGAAAGACCGTTGCTAAGCCGTTGCTGTAGGTCTTCAACAATGACTTTCGATACACTTTTAGTAATGGCTTTCCCACAGACGGCTGTGGGAAAGCCGTTGTTGATTACTAGATACTGAAACCGAAAAAACTTTAAAATTCTAAATTTTCATTAATACATTGATACATTATCTGATACATAACTTACACACCCATACACCCATACACACATCCATTCACACATCACAAATACACCCAAATATATATCAAAACAATTATACTTATATTTATAATTATCCACAATCGAATAAAAACTATTCAAATGTAAAATTTAAGTATCAATATCCAAACAAAACAAAATTGATATATATATATATATATATATAGTATCGAAGTAACAAAGTCAATATAATAAAATAATAATAAATCTCACGATGACGATGGAGGATGGTCTGGATCATATGGCAGAGTCTGGAGTGCTTGGGTGTACACCGGCGTGGACTGACTCGAGGATGATGGATCTGATGATGCTGCTCCGGGGTGATCTGACAAGTTGCGTAGCATAACTTGCATATCCACCATCATCTGACTCTAACGCTCCATCAACTCAGTCTGACACGCGACCGTCTCCTTAAGTATCCTTATTCTGCTACTATGATCATCTCTGGACATGGAGGTTGACGGTTGCTCACCAGCATGCGGAGTGGTCGGTGCCCCAAGTGGCCCTAGCACGGCTTGCGCATGACCACTATATGCAAAACCATACATGCGGCTATGGTCCCAGCCACCTGCAGCACGACCCACGCTGCTGCGTCAAAGTCCTCGGGGGTGCCTCCGCGCTGTATCACCGTCTGACTGTAGGTCTCCTACTCGAGTTTAATTTTTTGTTTAATATTTTTCATAAAACTTAAATTATAAATATATAATGAATAATTTAAATAAATATACTTACCATAATAAATGCAGCGCGATTGTCGACGTACTCTCCCATCCAATGCACTCGACGGTGTGTCTGCTCAAACACTACCATCGGGGAGGGTCGTTAAACAGTCCCATCGTCCAACACCGTTGTCTATATTTACAAAACAAACACATTAATTAGTACACAAAGTAACAAATAAAATATAAAATTAAAATTAAGGTATACTTACCATACGGTTCGCGTGCACAACAAATGCAATAGAGCCGCCAGTGTGACACGCTCCTCCCCCCGATAGCAACTTCGATCAACCGATATGATTATGTCAATCAATGATAATTTCTTTGGTTAATACCTTTAGGTGAGATGGTCCTATTCCATTCGGGATTTATGTTATTTATATTGCACTCGGTATTTCTTTTAACCGCTAACTTTATTCTAAATTTCGGCAGCATCTCCCTACAGTTCTTCGAATACGCATATCATCTGGGCATGTATCGGAGAACAAGAGAGATGTCGCCGAAATTTAGAATAAGTTAACGGTTAAAAGAAAAACGTAAGTGCAATACAAATAACTATATTCCCAAATTGTCCAATCAGAGACAATTCAAGGGTTGTATGTCGTATAAAAGATCATCTACTTTTTTTAAATGAACATACAACCCCGGAACGGATCTAAGGTTTTGCTAAATCATATCCGACTCGTCGATGCGTACGTGAAATGTATCAACTCATTAGATGGATGATTATTTTCTAAATGTTTCAAGTCAGTTCGAGTCCATAGTGGATAATTCCGATACGAGTCCAAATTGGACGATTCCAATGGGAGTCTGAAATGGACGATTTCGGCGCGAGTCCGAAATGGATGATTTCGGCGCGAGTCCGAAGTGGATGATTCTGGCGGGAGTTCGAAATGGACGATTCTGGCACGAGTCCACTGAGGACTACTCCGGACTAATTAATTAATATTAATCTACAATATTTTAACTAATTTAAATAATTAACCTACAATTATTAATCTAAAACATAATATTAATCTAACTAAATTAATCTAATAATTAATCTAAACTCTAACAATTAATCTATAAATCATAACAATTAATTTAAACCCTAAAAATTAATCTAACAAATTAAACAATTAATTAAATAATTAATCTAAACAATTAATTAAAAATTAAATAAAAAACATTATTATTTACATTTCTGGCGCCAGAGTCCAGTGTCCGGATACTGCATAAAGTTCCGACTGCGACCACCGACCCAAACCCAATCTTAAGGGTTTCGGTAGGATCTACCTAGAATGAGGAATAGGCGGTCGGAGGCGGCGAGGAATACCTCGAATCGATCGGGAGGTGGTGGTCAGAACCGGTGGTCGAGGACGGGGCGGCGGTAGTAGAGGAAGAGGAAGAAGGAGGAAGGGGGCGGGCGCGTGCCTTATATAAACTTATCAGTAATGACTCACTAAACCGTTAGAATACCGTTGCTGATAAGTTTATCATTAGCAACGACTAATGTATCAGTTAGAAAGCCGTTGCTAAGGTAATTAATATCTGTAATGGCTCACGTGTCTGTTAGAACGCCGTTGCAGATACAATATATCTGTAATGGCTTGAGCGGCCGTAAGAATGCCGTTGCAGATAACAATGGCTTGAGCGACCGTTGCTGATAGTCGTTGCTGAATAACCAATTTCTAGTAGTGTTAACTAAGGTTTGTATGGTTCTATGCAGTGTTGATTCGACTTGGGTGGAGATGATTAATTTCAACTAAAGCATTTTAGTGTTTCGCGCATATTGTAACAATATCATTTGTTGATATTAAATAATAAATAGTGACAATATATGTCTCTAAGGGAACTTCTATTAAGAGCAGTTGAATAAGAAGTTGCAACTGCTACTAGTAGTAAAGTAGGAACAAAAATAAAAACACATGCAAACACAAGATGCTTGTTTACGTAGTTCGGTGATAAAACCAGTCACCTAATCTGCGGGGCACTCACCGAACAGATTCTTAATCCACTCTCTATAAGTACAATTTAAGTCCTTGGGATTTCACACCTGAATTCGACTACCTGTACTACAGTGAATTGGAAATAATAAAAACTTATTTGCTATTACAAGTATATACCAACTTGCCTCTCTATGGCATCTCAGCCACAAAGTTTCGTCCTCCACACAACCTTGTATTGTAGCAAGTTATTAGCCCGAAACCATCTTCTCCTGAAGATAATAAATGTAAATTGTTGTCGTTCTGCACTCAACAGTCTCAACTCCTCTCAATATACTGGCAACGCAGTGTTCGCAAATGAAGAGAGTTGCAGATCAGATCTTTTTATCAGAATTTATATGAGACAACTGAAAGATCTGAATCAATGCTGACTTTAATCACTGATCTTTAATCAGTCTTCAGTTCAAATCAAACAGTCATCGGTTTGAACGGCCAACATTGAAAATATCATAAACACATGTTCAAAGAGTAACACCTAGAACATAAAGAGTAGGAAACTCTCCACTACTCATAACACCAAAACGGACAAATGGCATATAAATAACAATGATTAATAATACAAGAGATATCAAGAGAATCATCATCAATATTGAAGTCCAACAACCATCTCATATGCCACATACTTAACTAGAAAACCTCAGATTGTAGAAGCGGTTGAAATTATCCTCACACAGTTGAAACTATCATCATATAGGCAGAGCTCCTCATAGTTGTGACTGTGCAAAAATTGAGATTTAACCTGGAATGCTTTTGCCAAATATAGCCAACATATAAAAAGCCAGACACTTACAATCTTCTCGTTTGGCTTATTTGGCAAAACCTACTCTGACAAGTTTAATATTAGCAATAGAGAAAAGATTCACAAGAAAAAAAATTGTCACAACTTATAAATCATAGGTTAAGACAATTATCTAGAGTATTTAGCCAAAGACATCATCACAGAGTCACACACAGTCAGACCAAAAGATTACAACTAGTCAAACATCTACAGTAAATATACAACCAGTCATAGTATCATTATCAGATACATGTTTTAGAGTATCACCACACAGAGAGTTTTAGAGTACCATCATCAATTGTGACCAACAAAAAGATAATAAAAATAAGGTTTCAACAGAAATGAACTTGTTCTCCCCCTTTTTGGCATAATAAGCCAAAGGAGTGAGACAAGAAAGTTAATGTTTACTTAGAACTTTCAGAGGTAGAGGAGTTATATAAGCTAGTAGAAGAGGAAGGATCCGGAGCTGGTCCCGCAGAAGCAGTAGAGAAGTATGCAAAAAATTTCTTCTCAGTTGAAATTACCTATTGCTGAAGTTGAGCCATGGTTTCTCTGGCAGAGAATATTTCATCAAAAATTTCCGTTTCTACAGTTGAAGTAGCACCAGAAGCAATTTTAACTGAGCTTGAACCAGGTACTTTTTTGGCAGGAGTTTCAACTCTTTTTAAAATCTTGTGATGGATCTTAAGTGAAGTACCCAGTGGTTCTAGAACTTCTTCAGAGGAACACTTGAATCCTTGTCTTTCTAAGATCCCATAAATCAAGTTAGGAAAAAGAAATCTCATTTGTGATTTTATAGTGAAACATTACCATTTCTTTGCTAAGAAATGCAATATGAGAGTTGGGATCTAATAATTTCTAGCAATGAGAAATAAAACTGCTTAAAAAGTGTTTAGTGAAGAAGACCTTATATCATGACCACCAGTCCAATTTAGGATATCACCATTTGACACCTCTTTGCTAATAATTTTCAAAAACGCTGGGTTGGATTCATCATTTTCATCAGAAGAGGATGTACATTCAAAAAAACCAACAAATTCATTTGTAGTATATGGACAAAATTTGTACCAACTTCCTCCAAGATAAACTTCATGAAAGTGACTTCTATCAGGTTCAGAAATATCTTCAGATATGTTGTAGTAAAATTCTAAAATTGGTTGTTTGTAGTAAAGACTGATAGTCATGTAAGAACCAGACAATTTTTTTTCTTAAGAACTTCTAGAACAGATTTGCACTTATCTCTTGATTGTAGTACCTTCCATAGAGAAAAAGTTCATCAGAGAGCATCCCTTTATAAAGTGTGCTGACTACAGTTTTCTTCTCAACTTTCTTTCCCAACTTAGAATGTTTCTTCTTGGAGGTAGGAGACTTTCTCTATTCAGGCGAAGCAATATGTTATGCCCAAAAATTGTAAATAATATTTCATTTTTTAGAAGGGGATTGTGGGACTGAGTTAGCGCGAATTGACATAGAGTCGCGAAACTTAATTCAGGTAAGCGTTTAAATGAAGAAAAAATATAATTATTTTATTTCTATGATTTAGCATGATATTATGATAGAGGGTTCTGAGACAAATTCGGTGGTTCAATCAAAACTCGAATCGGAGTTAGAACAGATTAGATACTGGCTAATTTAGTTGGTTAAGTTAAGCGGGGGTATTTTGGTCATTTGGACCAAACAGAAGCTTATATAATTGAACCTAGGGCGTGTGGCCAGGGGTTTTGCCACATGCCACCCAAGGCTCAAGAGGAAGAGAAGGAGAGGCGCAGTTGAGAAGAGGAGGAGGAATTCCGATGCTGAATTTCGCAAGATCGTCGGCGTTCAACGTATATAGGAAGACCTTTAGTTTCTTCTTCCTTCCCAGTTTCTCCAAAAGATGTGAGTGGATTAGCCTTCTTTCTCCTCTTTTCTTCACCAGCCATGCCTCCTCTATGTCACGGGGTTCTTGTCGATTTTTTTTGGATTTTTCATGGATTGAATTAGATATTCGTGTTAAGGTTTTTATCGTGATCACAATTATTCTATCAGAGTGATTTTTGGGGCAACTTGGCCGCCCCTTTTCCTTGCTATGCCGCCCCCTTTTCTTTTAATTCTTGATGGATTCTTTGTGTAATCTTGATGGTTGTTGAGGATTCTTGGTGGTGGTTAGGTATCTTGAGGAAATAAAGGGTTTTGGGGAAGAACTAGGGTAGGCCACCCCCTTCAGGACCCTTTTAGTGCCCTAGGGTGGCCGACCAATTAGGGACAGCTTGGGGTATAAATAAAAATAGGAATTTTACACATTACGGTCATACTTTAGGGTACATTAGATATCTTCTACACTTTAGAGAAATTATAGAGACATACAAATAGGGAATTGAGTGCCCTAAGGACACCTAGAGACCCTATAACCCTAGGACGACCTTAGGGTTAGCCAACCCTTAGGGAACCCAAGGGGGCTGAGCCCTCTATGCCCCTAGAGTACTCGGATAGAGGGGAAGGCCGGTCCTAGGTACACGGCTAAGGGAGGGCTAAAGTCAGGTCTAAACCCTATGGGAAAATTAGGACGTGTTGTATTGTTTACCTCTTATACATGCTTGTTTTTCCTACGATGTTAGGAGGTGTTGCACTTAAATTTTTTGCTCATTATGTATGCTGTGAATTCATGATTTGAGTATCATTATATATGTATATTTATCTACATGGTTGTGATGTATTGCGGGAGGAGGCGGAGGTGAAGGTATGCCTAGACATACCCTTGTTACCTATTGTGCACATCATTGTTATGATCATTATATATATATATATATATATATATGTACCTGCATGTGTGATGTTGTGATGTGCGTGATGCATTTCCCGAAAGCCTCGCTGGTGCGGGGAAGGTATTCCCCAAGGAGACAACGTTGGCATCATTCCGAAAGTCCGACTGGTATGGGGAGATCATACCCTAAGGAGATAACCCGGAGACTCGAGCAGGTGAGGGAAACGTATGCCCCAACAAGATAGCTTCGATGAGCTGGTGATGGTGAAATGACCACACTAGAGGAGGGGGGTGAATAGTGTGTTATCTAAATCTTTCACCTAATTCTGATTTTAATTGTTTACTTGATTACTTAGGTAAGTTGTAATTTATCAACTAAATGTGGAAGCAATAATAAAGCAATTTAGCACACACAAAGATACCAATGTTAACACAATTATTTATAGTGGTTCGACCCCAATGCCTACTCCACTACCTAAGCAACCTAGGTTTACACAAATGGTATACAATGAAAATAACCAAGAAAATACAATAATAATTGGAGCAATAAACAAACCAAACTATACTTAGCTCCAAAACAAACTCCCTAGTCCTCTTGATGCCTCAAATTAATGAATCGATGAAGCTTGAAGGCTATGTCAAGGAGATGAGAGATTTACACAAATGGTATACAATGAAAATAACCAAGAAAATACAATAATAATTGGAGCAATAAACAAATCAAACTATACTTAGCTCCAAAACAAACTCTCTAGTCCTCTTGATGCCTCAAATTAATGAATCGATGAAGCTTGAAGGCTATGTCAAGGAGATGAGAGATCAAACTAGTGTTTCACCAAAGATTGGCTCAATGAGGCTTTAATGATCATCAAAATATGGCTCTAGGAATGTTGGATCAAGGGTGGAAGGCTTGCTAAGGCTTTTATTTATAAGCGTTGATGAGATGACATGAAACAGACAACTCAACGGGCGGAAAACTAGCCGTTTCCACCGTCCGATTGTAGGTCTGATCGATCGTCAGTCGATCGACCGAAGATATACTGCCATTTTTTTGTCACATTTTGGTTGACCGTTCGGTCAACCGACTTGCCTACTGTCAATTTTTGGTAGATTCGATCGACCGAAACTGGGCAAATTACACTGCTTGGTTTTTTCTGCTTGTTTGCTCGATTCTAGGTTCCGTCTTCGCTAAGTCTACTTATATAATATTTCTTAACTTTAAGTTAATAACTTTAAAACATAAATATTATATAAGGATTACCCCCTATTTGGATTCAATAAAAATATCAAAAAAATTAAAATCCTTAAGAATAAAAATCTAGTTTTTGGGGTCTAGTACAAATTTTCGGAAAATGAAAATTTTCTAATCTCCCGGGTCAGATGTGGTTATGCTAAAGGCTTCCAAAAATTCCTTAAAAATACATTGTTATCTAGTTTTTACCCAAGGAACAATTATCGCCATTTTTTGTGTCAAGAAAATGTCTAGGTCATATAGCCCTCCAAAGAGCTCCCTAGGCTTAGTGAATTTCAGGACGGTTTTCAGGTTTTCATATTTTGTGGTTCGGGTTTAGTTTTTGGGTTCTTTGCATCATAAAGAGGATTACATCACATGTTAGATATCCTAAACCTAAACTCTAACTTCTCGAAGAATCTCGACGACAACGAGCGTCCTTGCCGATTTCTCTAATTTTTTTGATCGGGGATGTCATGCGCTAACCAACTTGGAACCTGAAAGATTTCTCAATGAAATATTAGTTCCATGTTTGTTATCATCAAAACCGAGATTAAGACCAAGGTAGAAAACCTTAGGCCAACAATGTCCCTCTTTTTTATGATGACAAACATCTTTAAGAAAATATATTCATTAGTGTGCAAGGGATGTCAAACATGGGATTTCTCCCCCTATCAACATGCATATCTATATAATAGAACTCCCCCTATCTATATGCATGATTTTTCTATATTTTCTTCCCCTTTACCAATATTTTTCTACCCCTTTTGACATTAATAAAAAAGAGCGAGAAAAGTCAACCTATGGTTAAAGTTGAGACTTGAAAACTAGATAACAATGTATTTTTATGAGAGACTATGTAATGAATGAGAGACTATGTAATACATGATATCATTAAAAGATAATCGAAATCCAAAATTAGGAATCAAGTATGTACTCAAGTATGGATATTTTTGTGAATATCATATTTTTTTTCATGATATTTTTAGATTTCATTCAAACTTTCAACATACTAAGATATGGTCATTTAATGCATGTATATCAAGTTTGAGGTGAAACTAATGTCATTTGATCAAAATTTCAACTTAGCACGGTTTCATTCGAAATAAGCATGAAAATATGAAAATGGCTAAGTATCAAAATTTGCTATCTACTCATATTTTCTCTAACTTGGGCATCTAGACATCAAACATGAGTGAATCTAAGTATATGAGTCAAGTTTGGGCTTAAAATAAATTTTCTAAGTCACTTTGTTGACTTAGGTTAAAGTATATTTCAAGTTTACAAAAATCAAACTTTTAAATTAATATAAAATTATATTCTTGACGAAATATTTTGAAACTTTAACTGGACAAACTAGATTTTTCAACAAATCTACAGGTTCAAGAATTAGTTAAAAATGATTTTTTTTATTTTTCTAGAAATAACTAAAAATGTTGAAATTTCAATGGCATTTCCGTAATTTTTAGTTATTTTAAAAAAGTGCTCAGTTTTTATTCAAACTTTTAATTATGACACGACATAATGGTCATGTAAAGAGTGTATGTCATGTTTGAAATAAAAATTATGTCCTTAAGTCAAGATATCAACCTAGCATGGTTTCATTCAAAACCAAATTAATTATCATGAAACTTGCTAAGTGTCAATCTTATCATCTACTCATGATTTTTCAAATTTAAACTTATGGACACATAACATGAGTAAATCTAAACATGTTCATCAAATATGGATTGAAAATGAGACCTCTAAGTCAATTTGTTGACTTGGGTCAACTTGGTTCAAAAGAGGTTATTATAAAATGACCTCTATATCATTTTATCCATATCCATATGAATTTTTTATTCTAAGTGCATGGAAATATGTTATACCTATTCCTAAATATGTTTATGAAGTTTGGATTTAAAATGAAGTGTCCAAGTTAATTTGTTGACTTGGGTCAAACTTTTCAAGTTTAGGGGACCCCTAAAGTGATATAGTTATCACATTGTTCATCTAGACATGAATTTTGAAGTTTAAATACCTAGACTCATGTGATATGTGTATCTAAACATGTTTACCAACTACTAACTCAAAATGAGGTCTCTAATATGAATTTCAACCTAGAGCAAATTTCATTCGATCAAGATATCATGAAATTGCCTAAGTTATCAAAATTTTACCTACTCATGAAATTTCATATATTTATCATGCAACATCAATCATGAGTATAGAGACATCATTAAACATGAATATTAAAATATTATACAAAGATTTTTGCAAAATTAAACTCATACCTCATTCTTGAGATCGAATTTTTCCAAACTTTTTATTTTCTTTTCAATTTTCTTCACAATAGCCTTCCATTTTCAATAACTTGTAAGTATACTTCATTAATAGTAATCAAACCATATCTACTAGCAAGTTATAGTATTAAATAGCAAAGATGATGATCAAGTATCATTTTCAAAGACATACTTCGCTAAGTAGTAGAGATTCATTTACAAATAAGTCAAAGTGATACCGAAATGAATCAAAGAGATCTCAAAATGTGAAAATTTAAAAAATAAGATCTCCAACCCTTCCTATTGGTTGAAAACCAAAAGACTATAATTAGCCTACGATTTAGAACCGCAAGGTTGCTTAGGCCACATAAGTCTCCGAAGAGACCGGAAATCAAAAATTATTTGATAAAACAATATCAAGAGCGGTAAGAATCAACTCAAATTAAAACAAGTATCATAAACTCCAACTTGAATGAATTCAAATAAAGTAAAGAAGATGATACCAAGTTTTCTTAGATGCCAATTTTCATTCCTAAGACATCATGATGACTTGAAGTTGCAACCTTGAGGTGGTGTATCCTTCAAGCCCTCAAGCAACTTCAATCAATCAACTTCATCTTACTCATGTGTGGTAGCTCCCCCTACAATAAAAGATAAGATCTTTGGTACCCAAATGACTTTGGGTCCTTGGGGGTGAGTTGGCCTAGGAATCCAAAGTGTCTTAGCAACACTTGGATTTCTTTTAAATGCACAATCATGAATAGCATGACCATATATACCATAACAGAAATAATTTCTATGAAACTTTTTCTTTTGGACATGAGGTTTAAAGGAAGAATGCTTGACATGAGAAACATGATGAGTATGAGTATTCTTAGAAACATCATTCTTCTTCTTATGATCATGAGGTCTAATGGTAGAATGCATAGCATGGGAATGATGATGAACATTGGCATTCTTTATATAAGCATTTCTAGTGTTCTTAAGAAATGAAATATTTTTCAATTCGTTTACTTTCTTATTTAAAGACACAACCTCATTTTTCAATAAATCAAGAGATTGATATAAGACATTAGATTGAGATTTCAAATTGTTGTTTTCACTTATAATTTTTGAATTCTCAAGTTTCAAATTTTCATTCTCAAGCTTTAAGTCCTTAAGCTCAAGTTTCAACCTATCATGGGAAGAATTAAAAGAACTATATTTCATTTTCCCATTTTCAAATTTTAATTCATCCACATGAGAGTTAAGCCTTATATTATCTTTCTTCAATGTTTTATTTTCATTATCCTTCTACTAACTCATTATATGATATGTCGAGAGAACTAGTAGAGCTAGCATTATCATTATCAGTAGCATGACTAGAAGGAGAAGAGTGTACCTCATTGTTATCATTTATGAGGCAATCTTTTGATGTGGTTTCATAGTCATAGCAAGAGGACACCTCACTTGAGTGGAATGAGGATGTGGAAGCATTCGACCTCTTCTTTGCCTTGTTCTTCATGGTAGGATAATTCTTCTTCACATAACCTTTTTCTTTGCACACATGACAAATCACCTTCATTTTCCGATTTTAGTGCTCCTATGACTAGAGACACTTTGGGCTTCAAAAATCATGTTAGTATTGAAAGGGTGACCATTGTCATCACTACCTTCAATAAAAGTTTCTAACACCTTGGTTTTAGCATAATCATATAAGACATTTAAGCAAGCCCCAATATCGAATGCTGAAGTACAATGCATAATCTTTTCAAAAATATTATTTTCCAAAGAACAATATATGCAATTTGTTGCCTTACCATTTAATTCAAACCTATTAATTTGTTCTTGGGTCCATGCATCCATATTTTCCTTAGATTCTATATATTTGATTTTTACCATGTTAAAAACACCTAAACATTGAGTCTTTAGGAAAGTATACATTCTACTCTTCCAAAGACCAAAGTTAGACTCATCGAACCTAGGTGGTATAGACGCTACACTCTCTAGTGTCATTTTCCAGATCGAGACAAGATGTAGACGAGATGGTGAAATCTTAATCCACTACTCGCTCTGATACCAATTGTTGGTGAAACGACCACACTAGAGGGGGGGGGGGTCAATAGTGTGTTATCTAAATCTTTCGCCCAGTTCTGATTTTAATCGTTTACTTTATCACTTAGGCAAGTTGCAATTTATCAACTAAATGTAGAAACAATAATAAAGCAATTTAGCACACACAAAGATACCAATGCTAACACAATGGTTTATTGTGGTTTGGCCCCAATGCCTACTCCACTACCTAAGCACCCCGCTTAGGATTTCCAAACTAGTTTAACTAGATTAATTAGTTTTCTTACAATGAGGACTTAACATCGAAAAGTCTCCGCTCTCAAACCAAAGGCAATTCCACACCCGGAAGTATCCCACCTTCCTACCGAGAGCACTCTCCCACCTCAACCTAAGGATAACTCAACTAATCCTAGTAAACTACATTTACAATGGTGGGTTTAAGCCTTAATACCAAGGCAACCACCAACTCAATCAAACCTAGCAATCTAGGTTTACACAAATGGTATACAATGAAAATAACCAAGAAAATACAATAAAAATTGGAGCAATAAACAAATCAAACTATACTTAGCTCCAAAAGAAACTCCCTAGTCCTCTTGATACCTCAAATTAATGAATCGATGAAGCTTGAAGGCTATGTCAAGGAGATGAGAGATCAAACTAGTGTTTCACCAAAGAGTGGCTCAATGAGGCTTTAATGATCATCAAAATATGGCTCTAGGAATGTTGGATCAAGGGTGGAAGGCTTGCTAAGGCTTCTATTTATAAGCCTTGAGGAGATGACATGAAACAGGCAACTCAACCGGTGGAAAACTAGCCATTTCCGCCATCTGGTCGTAGGTCCGGTCGACCGATCGAGCGATCGAAGGTATACTACCATTTTTTGTCACACTTCGGTCGATCAACTTGCCTACTGCTAGTTTTTGGCATCATTCGGTCGACCGAAATTGGGCAGATTGCACTGCTTGATTTTTTTTGCTTGTTTGCTCGATTCTAGGTTCCGTATTCGCTAAGTCTATTCATATAATATTTCTTTAAAACATAAATATTATATAAAGATTACCCCCCATTAGGATTCAATAAAAATATCTAAAAAATTAAAATCTAATTTTTGGGGTCTAGTACAAATTTCCGGAAAATAGAAATTTTCTAATCTCCTAGGTCAAATATCGGTATCTAGTTTTTACCCAAGGAATAATTACCACCATTTTTTGTGTCAAAAAAATGTCTAGGTCATATAACCCTCCAAGGAGCTCCCTAGGCTTAGTGAAGTTCAGGGTGGTTTACGGGTTTTCATATTTTGGGATTCAGATTTGGTTTTTTGGTTCTTTGCATCATAAAGAGGATTACATCACATGCTAGACACCCTAAACCTAAACTCTAACTTCTCGAAGAATCCCGAGCGACGATGAGCGTCCTTGCCGATTTCTCTAATTTTTTTGATCGGGGACGTCGTGCGCTAATCGACTTGGAACCTGAAAGATTTCTCAATGAAACATTAGTTCCATATTTATTATCTTCAAAACCGAGATTAAGACCAAGGTAAAAAACCTTAGGCCAACAGGAAGAGCATACCCCAACAGGCTGACACTGAGTTGGGTGGTAGTGCGGTAGCCACCCGTCTACCTACCCCATGTGACTATGTGGGACTGACGGGTACGAAGGTCATTCATGTGGATGATTGCATTGAGCATGTGGATGGTTGCATTGAGAATATTATACATTGTGGTATTTTCTGTAGGACTGCTATGCATTGACGAGGATGATTGCACTGCTAAAAATAAATACTCAACATAAATATGTTTTATGCTCTTATGCTTACATGTATGCTGTTTTATTATTGCATGATGATGATGATGTGTTGGAAACTGAGGAATGATCTACTCACTAAGTCCCAATGGACTTACCCCTCATTTAATTTTATTATTTTACAACACTTGAGCTAGATCAGAGAAGTACCAGAGTGCATTAGCGTGGCTGGTGGTGGCAGGACAGTGGGTCTCGTGACATGTTGTGGTCGAGGGGGATACCGAGTCCTTTTTTCCTTGTTCTTTGAGTCATTGAGTCGTGTTGACTCAGTTTACTTGTTTTCGCATTTTTATTACTTGAGATGTCTTGATTAGAAATTGAACTTTGAAACTGAACTGAACTTTACTATTATTGAGTTGGTGATCTAGGGTTTATTTAAAATTAAATGTTTCTTTTTAAATCCTTGAGTTATTATCAAATGCTCAGGTTTGGTTTATGTGTTCTTGTGGTTTGAGTCGGGGTTAGGCTTCGGGGTACGTGGCGTACCCTGGCCGGTCATACTGGGTTTGGGGTGTGACACAATAGTTTTCTTTTCTCTTGAAACTTCAGGATTGTGTTTCCCCTTCTTTGACTTTCTTAATTCAATAGCCCTGTGTAACAGTGGTTCATTGTCTGAATTAGTCTCCAGATTGACAGCAAACAAAAGGTTTGACTTCACAGGCATCTTTCTTTTAGAACTTCTCTTTAGGTTAGGTTGACTTGACACCTTCTTCTTTTTCTTTGATGATGCAACTTTCTCCTGACTAGTTGAGGATCCTTTCTTCTAGGGAGTAGAGGCTTCAGGTATCATAAGCTCAGATTCATCAGCGGGGGTTTTATTCAGGTCCATTCCTTCTGAAATAGGTGCTTATGATGTTGCTTCAACAATAGAATCAACATCAGTAGTCCTAACTGCTTCCTTGCTTGGTGTAGTAGTTTCAACTGCTATTGATGCACTACAAGCAGTTTTAACTCCTTCGGGTATAGTTCCAACTGCTATTGTAGGAACTTGTGAGTGCTCACTTATAGGTACTTCTTTTGCAGTTTCAACTGTGACATCCACAGTTGAGACTGGTCGTGGACAGTCTGAAGTGTTGACACCACTATCTTGTACAGACGCAATCACTTCCTCTTGATCATTTTGACTAGAATTTGTAGAAACAAGAGATGGACCAGTTTTATCAGAATTAAGTCAAAATCATCAGTAACAACAACATTAATGTCAAAGTCAGGACCAGTATGCACTGGAGAAGAAACTGACAGGTTTATGTCAATGTCCTCTGTTCTAGAAGCATCACCACGAGAAATAGAGCCATAAGGTAAACTGACATTCTCTTTTGACTCCCCCTCAGTCGAAACATTCGCCTCCCTCAACAACAGAAATACTAGATGGAGATTTGGGGGGGGGGGGGGGGGAGGGTCAGGAGCTAGGGTTGAAGTCATACCTCTTTCACTTCTCCTCAAGGGTTAATCGACCGGTCATCTTCCCGATTTCTTCCTTAGCTTGTGACCTTGAGCAAGAGGAGGAGGAGGTGACATTTCTTCAGAAGGAGGCGCAACAACAGTTGGTTTAGTCTTCTTGCTAGGGTTTGATGACTGCATCTTCTTGGCCGTCGATATATAAACTTTCCTCACGAACCCTTTCTTCCTCTTTTCTCCTGTCATCTTGTATTTAAGAGGTGAGAGCAGTTGAAAGGATAGGAGAGGGGACATTTTACTCGTCGTCGGTTACCTCGAAGGGAAGAAGAGAAAACTTGCAACGCCGGATTTTAATTAATTAGGGCGTGAAACAAAACTCCAATAAAAAGGGGCACACGTGCGGGCTTCAGAAAGGTGAGCATTTAAAACTTCAAGTCTTCGGCTGAAAATTGAGAGAATCAACATAAATTAGCCTTCATGAAGCAATAAATGGTGAATTTGATATATAAAAAAAAACTAAAACCTTTTCATTTCATTTACCCCGATATTGATTTATTGATTTATTTTTGAAATAAAATGTGTCATCTGACACATAATCCGAGAGTAAATTTGACTGTTCAAACCTTTCTCCTTTTATGGTCTTTCTGAAAATATCTGTAATTTGTCTATTTGTTAAAATATATTCCAGTTGCGTCTCTCTTCTTTCATCTAACTCGATATTTTTACAATCAAGAATTATTTCTTCTTGTTTGAGATCATAATCTAGTAACACATTTCTCATCCAAATCAATTGTGTAGTGAAACTGCAATGCTGTCAAGTGTTCTGCTTATATTGAAGATAAAGAAATAGAATTTTGATTTTTATTCAACCAAACAATCAGGTTTGTATCAATACAACCACCCATGGTACTCTTTATGTCATCTAAATTATCAGTCCAATCTGTATTGGTATATGCTACAAGATAGGAGTTAGAATCAACAGAATACTAGAGATCAAAATCTAGACTACCTTTAACATATCTTACAATTCCCTTAGCTATCTGATGATGAGACTCCTTTGAGTTAACTTGATATCTTCCACACAACCTATTACTGGAACTAAAATCAATTTTGTTAACAGTGAAGTTCTGAAAGCAGTTGATCATACCTATGTATAAATTGTTATCAAATTGTTATCATCATTATCCTTGTTTAGCCTCTGATCATGATCAGGATGATCAAGATCTTCAAAGCCTTTGGGTTGTCCAAAATATATTTCTTCATTTAGAAAATGATTTACGAGAGCAGTCTTGACAACCATCTGTTCCATATAAAAAGGCCCTAGAAGTCTTGAGACAACACCCAGTTTTAACTGCTGATAAGACTGCCCTAGTTGTTTTTCTTCTTGCCAATGATTACATACAACTTTAGGTTTATCAAAAAATTTAGAAATTCCTCTAACAGTTTTAATATTTACAGGTTTCTTTGGACCACTGTAATTTTCATGACCTAACCATCAATGCCAAAGATTATTGTCAGAAGAAACAACTAAAGGATAAGTAGAAGAGTAGGCAATTTTGTAATTGTTGTCTTTAGGTCTATTCCCTTCAAGAATACAATTGTTATATGCTGTGAACATCCACTGTTGAAATACCAAGACCTGAAAGAAGAAACAGTCTTTGACAAAAAAGCAACATGACAGTTAAGATTAGTATTTCTTACCTAGATTTTCTTAACCTTTTTTCCTTTGGCAATTAACACGATTCCTTCTCCTGAATTTGTTAGAGAGTTTGAAGCAATTTGCTATAATGTGTCCTCTGCACTTGCAATAGTGGCATATGGGCACCCTATTTACTTTTCTTGTAACAAGCTTCTGATGACTTGAAGTTCCTCGGTTGAGTAGGCAGTTGAGACCGAGGTTTCAACTGGCATGAACTACTGTATCCTAATCCCTCATGATTAGAAAGATTTTTTCCTACACTCAAAATTTTGTTAAGAGTACTTGTAGAATTCATCATTCTAACTTTCTTCTTTACCTTTTCAAGTTTGGAAATCAACTTAGACTCTTTGTTTTCTTTTTGAACAATCCGTCTTTGAAGGGTTTGAACTTTCTCCTTAAGGATCTTCTTTTTTTCAACCAAAAGCTTGTTGAGACTTGTTAAATTTCGCCATTTCAATCCATTTATCAAACATCTCCTGATATGCTTTCTCAAGACTATATGCACATTGAACTTTGCAGTGATCACTATCTGCATCAAAGATGTCGGCAGTCTTAATTGTGTCATCTATGTAGGCTATAAAAGCTCCAAAGTTGTCTCGTTCATGCTCTTCTGACTCAGTTTGTTCATCATCATCACTCCAAGTAGCAGTGAATGACTTCTTCATTTTCTTATAAAGATTTGGACATTCTGATCTTACATTTCCAAATCCTTCATATTCAAAGCATTTGATGCTTGGATGCCCTTGAGCTTCTGTTTGGGATCATCTTTTTGCCACACGACTAACTTCTTCTATTTTCTCTAGTAGAGGAGTTTGATCTTGAACTAGCAGACTCAGATGATTAAAATTGTTATTTGAACTGCAAATTTGACTGAGAATTCTGGTTTATCCTATTCTTAGCTCTCATAAATCTCTTGAAATTTTTTATCATAAGAGCTAGTACAGTACCCATATGCTTCTTCAGAATAATCTTCTGACTTGATCTCATCCTCAGTAGCTCTGAAAGCAAGATTTTTCTTCTTTTCTTTGTGAGAATATTTTTCAGATAATTCCAACTCATAAGTTTCGAGTTTGCCCATCAAAGTGTCAAGAGTAATAGTAAATGGGTCATGAACTTCACTAATGGCAGCAGCTTTCATATCGAATTTGGTAGGAATGAATCTCAGAACTTTCCTTACTACATTTTCTTCAGAGAATGACTCTCCAAGGTTTGTAGCATTGTTCATGAGGTCTTTGATACACCCATGAAAGTCTTGTATACTTTCATCTTGTCCCATATTTAGATTCTCAAATCTGGTCCTGAGGATTTCAACCTTTGACTTTCGAAGTGTCAAGGATCCTTCATGATTTGTTTCTAAAATCTCTCACGTCTACTTTGCCAAGGTACAAGCTGATATTAGTTTAAATTAAGAAGGATTAACTCCACTGAAGATAGCATTAAGGGCTTTATTATCATAGTTTATTGTAACTATTTTTGCTTCGGTATATTGATTCTTTGGTTTGCGCTTAGTCCCATAAGGTGTTGTGGAAGGAGTGTAGCCAATCTCTATTGTGTCCCAACAACAATCATCCAAGGACTTGATGAAAGCCCTCATCCTAGCATTCCAATATGCATAGTTCGTTCCAATAAGCAAAGGACGAACATTGACAAAATTTCCCATAGGCATTCCTTCTATCTTGAGCCTAAAAAAGAAGAGACACACCAAGGATCTTGTGCAGGTAAAGGTTAGCACAACCGCTCTAATACCAATTGATAGTATATGTCTCTAAGGGAACTTCTGTTAAGGGCAGTTGAATAGGAAGTTGTAACTGCTATTGCAATTGCTACTAGTAGCAAAGTAAGAACCAAAATAAAAACACACGCAAACACAAGAAGTTTGTTTACGCAGTTCAGTGACAAAACCAGTCACCTAATCTGCGGTGCACTCACTGGACAGATGTTTTCAATCTTGGTCTTAATCTTGGATTTGATGATAACAAACATGGAACTAACGTTTCATTGAGAAATACTTTCAGGTTCCAAGTCGGTTAGCGCTCGACGTCCGCGATTGGAAAAATAGAAGAAATTAGAAGGACATTGGTCGACGCGCTCGGAGTCATCGCGGAAATCTCTAGAAGTTTGGCGAGTGTACCAAAGACGCATTGGACGAGTCTAGAGAACATGTAAAACACCTAGAAAACTCTGCAAGTTGACGCACACTGAAGACCAAAACCTAGGTACGAAGAACGCATAGAGAAATTAGCCCAGGTTCGGTCGCACAGTCGGTTGACCGAACTATGCCCAGAAGCAGCAGAAGGCCGTGGTCGATTGATCGATCGACCGACAAGTGGTCGAGCATTGCCAACGGGCAGAAAAATGCCCGTTGACAATCCTTGGTGTTTGGGGGGTTATAAATATCTATCTCAAACTCATTCCTAATGTGTTGTTAATGCCCAAAAACTCAAGAGAGTCACTCCTTGCATCTCTACAAGCTTTTTTTGAGCCATCTTTACAAGAACCCTAGTTTTGATCTCCACTCATTGATTTAGCCTTCAAGCTTCACCGGTTCATCATCTTGTGGCATCAAGCGGACTAGGGAGTTTCTTTTGGAGCTAAGTATTTGTTGTTTGATTTATTGCTCCATTTAGTGTTGTATTTTATCATTTACTTCATTGTATTCTCAAGTGTGTAAACCTAGAGTGCTAGGTTGATTGAGTTGGTGGTTGCCTTGGTGTTAAGACTTAATTCCACCGGTGTAAACGTAGTTTACTAGGATTAGTGATTGTTGTCCCTTAGGGTTGAGGTGGAAGAGTGCTCTTAGTAAGAAGGCAGAGACTTCCCGGTGTGGAAGTGCCTTAGGTTGAGAGTGAGATCGACTCTTCGGGTAAAAGCTCTCTTTGTAAGGGAAACAATATAATATAGTAAAGCTATGTTTAGAAATCCTAAGTGGGGTACTTAGGTAGTGGAGTAGGCATTGGGGGCCGAACCACTATAAATAATTACATTAGCTTTGTTTTCTTTGTGTATCGCATTGCTTATCATTTATATCTTGCTTCCGCTTGCTACTCGATTTGTGAATTGCCTAAGTAATCAAGTAAATGATTAGAATCGAAATTAGGCTAAAAGTTTAGTAAACACATTATTCACCATCCCTCTAATGTAGGACATTTCACCAATATTTGGTATTAGAGTGGGTCGTGGATTGAGATTTCACCATCTCATCTACATCTAACATCGATCCTAAAATGACACTAGAGAGTGTAGCGTCTATACCTCCTAGGTCCGATGAATCGAACTTTGGTCTTTGGAAGTCTAGGATGTACACCTTATTAAAGACTAGAGATTTTGGTGTTTATAACATGTTGAAAATAGAATACATTGAACCTAAGGTTGACATGCATGATTATAGTGAACATGATAAGGAAATGTTTAAATTTAATGGAGACGCCATGAATTGCATATTTTGTGCCTTACCAAATAACATATTTAAAAAAGTCATACATTGTTCTACGGCTTTTGATTTATGGGCTTGTTTAAATATGTTATACGATTATGCCAAAATCGAAGAAATTGGCACTTTTGATGAAGGTGGTGATGAAAATGGTCACTCACCTATTACTCACCTATCACTTTTGATGAAGGTGGTAATGACAATGAAGAGTGTACCCATAGTGCTTCTAGTCAAAGAAGCAACTCTAAAAGCCGGAAGAGAAAGATAATTTGCCACTTCTGCAAAAAAAAATGACATGTGAAGAAGAATTGTCCTACCATAAAAAACAAGGAAAAGAAAAGGTCAAATGCTTCCATATCATCTTACTAAAGTGAAACATCCTCTTTTCATGACTATGAAGCCACTTTAAAAGTTGCCTCATGGATGCTAATGATGAGGTACACTCTTCTCCTTCTAGTCACGCTAATGACAATGATAATGCTACCTCTACTAGTTCTCTTGACATATCATATAATGAGTTAGTAGAAGAATACAAGATAATATATGCCTTGCTTGTTAAAAAGGATAATGAAAATAAAAGATTGAAAAAAGATAATATAAGGCTTAATTCTCATGTGGATGAATTAAAACTAGAAAATGAGAGAATGAAATCTAGTTCTTTTGATTCTTCCAATGATAGGTTGAAACTTGAGCTTAAGAACTTAAAGCTTGAGAATGAAAATTTGAAACTTGAGAATTCAAAAATTATAAGTGAAAACAATAATTTAAAATCTCAATCTAATGCCATATATCAATATCTTAATTCATTGAAAAATGAGATTGTGTCTTTGAATAAGAAAGTAAACGAATTGAAAAAGGTTTCATTTCTTAAGAACACTAGAAATGCTTATGTAAATAATGTCAATGTTTATCATCATTCTCATGCTATGCATTCTACCATTAGACCTCATGATCATAAGAAGAATGATGTTTCTAAGAATGCTCATACTCATCATGTTTCATATGTCAAACATTCTAACGATAGATCTAATGTCCATAGCAAAAATGAAAAAAAATTCAATGGACATTATTTTTGTTGTGGTATTTTTGGTCATGTCATATATGATTACGCATTTAAAAGAAATCCAAGTGTGGCTAGGACACTTTGGATTCGTAGGCCTACTAATCCCCAAGGACCCAAAGCCATTTGGGTACCAAAAATTTTATGCTCTATTGTAGGGGGAGCTACCACACAAGGGTGAGATGATGTTGGTTGATTGAAGTTGCTTGGGGATTCAAAGATTGTACCATTTTAAAGTTACAACTTCAAGTCATCATGATGCCTTGGGTAATGAAATTATTGGCATCAAATAATTTGGTATCATCTCCTATACTTACTCGTTTAAATTAGAGTTGGAGTTTTGATATATGCTTAAAATTAGTAGATTTTTTGCTCTTGATATGAGTTTCAAAAATGTTTTTGATTTTTTATTTCCGGTCTCTTTGGAGACCTATGTAGCCTATAACGGGCTCATGCGACCTTGCGGTTCTAAATCGTAGGCTCGTTGTGGCCTTTCGGTTTTCAACAAATAGGAAGGATTGAAGATCTTACTTTTCAAATTTTTCATATTTTGAGATCTCACGATTCATTTTGGTTTCATGTTTGACTTATTTGAAAATGAATATATGCTATTTAGTGAAGTTGAATTTGGAAAATGTAACTTGTTTTTTTTACTTCGCTACTTAGCTTGATAGCTTGCATGTAGATTTAGTTTCATTTTCTATTAATGAAGTATACTTGCAAGTTATGAGTAATTTAAACGGAAGGCTAATAATTAGGAGGAAAATGATAAGTTTGGCAAATTCTCATGTAAGAGGTATGTCTTTGAATTTCGTAAAAATCTTAGCATAACACCGCAATATTCATACTTTATTGGTGTCACTATACTCATGATTAGAATTACATGATAAATCCTTGAACTCTCATGAGTAGGTAGAATTTTAGTACTTAGGCAAGTTTCATTGAGGGGACGTTTGGTTGTCCGCAAGTGCAAATGCTACAACTCTAGTTGCAGTATTTAGATAACAAATTTGTTTGGTTGGCTGCAAAATCATTTTGCATCATTTACTAGTTGCAAATTGAATTTCTAATATCATTTGCGGACCGCAAATGGAATTGCAGCCTAAAAAACCCGCAATACAAAATTGCGGGCTGCAAATGCAATAATTTAAGTATTGAAAAATAAAAGTAATTTTGGCGACTTAGAGTCGTTGGATGGAGAAGAGAAAAATATAAAAGTTGTAGGTTTTCACGCGATGAACACGATGGTACTCTCAGATTTTATATATGATGTCGTTTGATAAATTTTTTAAAATATATTTTTAGTATTATACAAAAATTATTAATTATTAATTTATCAGACTATATAAGTCTGCCAAACCGTGTCAGGCCTAAGTTTTCGGCCCGACCCAAAAAAATTCGTGCACGGCCCGACCCAGAAAATTCATGCTCAGCCCAGCCCAGCCCGAAAAAATTTGTGCTCAACCCCACCCGAAAAAATTCTTGCTCAATCTGGCTTGAAAAAATTCGTGCCCGGCACGACTCGAAAAAATTCACGCCCGACCTAGCCCAAAAAAAATTTATGCTCGACCTAGCACGAAAAAAATTTGTGCCCGACCTAGCCCCAAAAACATTTGTGCCCGGCTTGGCCTGAAAAAATTCATGCATGGCCTGGACCAGCTCGGTCCGACCCGAAAAAATTTGTGCCCAACCCGGCCCAAAAAAATTCGTACCCGGCCCGACCCGACCCAAAAAAATTTGTGCCCGGCCCGACCCGAAAAAATTCATGTCTGACCCGGTCCGACCCAAAAAAAATTTGTTCCCAGCCCGGTCCGAAAAATTTCATGCACGACCCCACTCGGCCCGGCCCGAAAAAATTCGTAAGATGCAAGTTGCAAGTGTAATTGCAACTTCCTTTTGCGGCCAACCAAATGCTTGCAAATAAAAGTTGCAACTCTATTTGCGGGCAACCAAACGATATGATGCAAAATCTATTTGCGGGTATTTGCTTTTGCATGCAAATAGATTTTGTAGCATTTGCACTTGTAGGCAACCAAACACCCCTTGAATGAAAGTTGCCCTAGGTTAAAATTTGACATTAGAGACTTCTATTTTAAGTCCAAACTCATAATACATGTTTAGATATACACATGACATGCATCTAGGTGTTTAGAGTTGAAAATTCATGTGTAGATCAACAAGATGAAACAAGTTCACTTTAGGATAGCTTAAGTTGAGTAGAGTTGACCTAAGTCAACAAATTGACCTAGAAACTTCATCTTAGGTCCAAACTTCACAAACATGTCTAGACTAACTCAAATTGACTTAGAAACTTCATCTTAGGTCCAAACTTCACAAATATATCTAGATTTACTCATGTTAGGTGTCTATGTGTTCAAATTTAAAAAACCATGAGTAAATGTTAAAACTTGATACTTAGCAATTCCACGTTAACATGCTTGTTTTTGAATGAAATCATGCTCAGGTAAAATTTTGACCAAATGACACTATTTTCATCTCAAACTTGATACACATGATTTAAATGGTTATATCTTGATATATAGAAAGTTTGAATGAAAACTGAAAACTTTTGAAAAATAGCTAATATTTATGAAAATGCCACTAGATTTTAGTTATTTATAGAAAAATACAGAAAATTAATTTTTGAATGATTCTTGAAACTACATGTTCACTGAAAAATCTAGTTTCTTGTATAAAATTTTCAAATAATTTTCGCAAGAGTATGATATAATATGAGTTTTTGAAGTTGAATTTTGAAACTTTAAAGTATCGTTCTTTCCAAATGTTCAATTTTTGGATACTTTGATTTTTGATCCAATTTTCAAATGAGACTTCAAGTATGATATCATAATTCTATTTTTGGTATCATTCTCTTTATTATTTGAGAAAAACCATTTCTAAAATGATTTTTTATTCTTTGACCGATACGTGTAATATTAATACTTGAAATAATACATGATTTCTAGTTTTAGATTATATTTATCATTCTATGATATTATGTATTGATTAGTCTCACTTGTATTTATGTTTTCATCCATTGAGTTGAGATCTATATGTTTTCATGAAAACTAGTTTTTAGGTCCCAACTTTGACTATAGGTCGACTTTTCTCTTTTTGATTGATGTCAAAAGGGGGAGAAAATATAGGTAAAAGAGAAGAAATATAGGAAAATCATGCATATAGATATAGGGAGTTTATTTTCATAGATATGCATGTTGATAGGGGAAGAAATCCCATGTTTGATATTCTTTGTGGTTAAACGTAAATTTTCTTAAGGATGTTTGTCATCATCAAAAAAGGGGAGATTGTTGGCCTAAGGTTTTCAACCTTAGTCTTAATCTCGATTTTGATGATAACAAATTTAAAACTAATGTTTCATTGTGAATACTTTCAGGTTCCAAGTCGATTAACGCTTGATGTTCACGATTGGAAAACTCGGAGAAATCAGAGAAATCAGAAAGACATTGGTCCACATGCTCGGAGTCATCGCGAAAATCTCTAGAATTTTGACGACTGCACCAAAGATGCATTGGATGAGTCTATGAACATGTAAAACATCTGAAAAGCTCTCCAAGTTGACGCATGCTGAAGACCAAAGCCCGAAAACAAAGAACGCGAAGAGAAATCAACAAAAAAGTTAATTTTCCAGGTTCGATTGCACAGTTGGTCGACCGAACTGTGCCCAGAAGCGGTAGAAGGCTGTAGTCGCTTAGGCTGGCGCTTGGTCAATAGACGGACGATCGATCGGCAAGCGACCGAGCGTCGCCAACGGGTCAAACCACTATCCTTTTTAACTATTGGCAAAGAGTATGAGCCATTTTATGGAAACTAAAATAATGAGATGATAAACTTGTTATTAATTGATTATTTATATATATAATTAACAGTAATTTTCCAAAATTGGATTTTGGGAGAGGAAAATTCCAATTTTGGTGCAGCGCGCCGGACCCGGGGTTAGTCGAATCGAGCCTCGAAATCATCTCGAGTAGAAGGTATGACTCGACTAATGAGGTATAAAGTTTAGATTTGGTTAAATGATCCTTTCCTTTTATGCATTGATGTTTTAGTTAAGTTAAGATCGACTCATGTTGCAGTTAGAGTCGGAACCCAAGTCGGACTCGGACTGAGTCGAGTCAAGGATAAGTCGTGTAAGTGGGGCATTTAAGTCATTGTTAATGAGGGAATAAAATCCCTCATCATTGAGCCGTGTGGCTCATCTAGGAGCCGCACAAAGCCCGAGCAAGGGAGAAGGGAGAGAGGGGAAGAGAGATCTTGGTCGCCCGGAGATCGCGTCATCGCTGGAGGATTCGAGATCGCCAGCATTCGATCCTTCTTTTTCATCAAGCAAAGGTGAGTGGTTAGAGTTTTATGAGGGGAGGCGGGTAGCAGACCCTAGCAGTTTTGAATCAGGTTCTTTTCGCAAGTTTCTTGCCGATCTACGCGTCTTCTCGTGTTAGAACCTTAATAGATATGTATACCTGTGATTTGATGGTTTCAATCGGATTTATTTTGCTTCCTTGTGGGCTGGCCGAATGGAGGAAAAAGGAGAAATGTCATGCCGAAAATTTCCCCAATTTTCTCGCTCTTCTAGCGACTCGTGGATCATCTTGTGTTCGATATGTTTTAGACTTTTGGATTGATGCTCGTGTTGTTGCCGCAACCATATTTACCAACCCTAGAGGGCTCGTCCGAGCTGGTTATTACCCTGCTTGAGTCGGCTGAGCAGTGGATAGGGGAGGGAAATTGGGGCTGTTCGAATCGATACGCCGGATCTCATGTTATGTCATCTTAATTCCCGCTTTCATGCTTAATGTTAGGTTCAAATTATAATACATGATTACTGTTCATCTTAGTAATTGATAGCAAATGTTAATCTACATTATCATGAATATGAAAATGTTCTTGCTAATGCACACATGGACATGATGGTTATGGTACATGCATCAAAGGAAAGGTTTCATTAAATTTCAGATATCATGTTTAATTATTGCTATGTTTATTGCATGTTACTTATTGGTGTAATCAATGGAATATTTACCAATTGGTTTGGGGAAAGTTGGTAGCGCCCAATTTTGGGAGCTAGTATGGAGTTCAACCACCTTTCCAAATATCATCCGACCCTACTGGCATCTGAAATCTCCAGGGTCAAGAGGTTTGTTGGAGGCTTGAGACATCAGTTTGGTAGGCTCATCCACTATACCGAGGACTCCACTCTTGCTTGGGTAGTGGATGAAGCCCTTCGGAAGGAAGCCTGGGTGTCGTCGAGAGGAACGACGGTCCGGCCAAGAAAAAGTTTCGGCCGCAGGGATCTGGGAGTCGACCATGGGACTTGGAGGGGGTGGTGATCGCCACAGACCACCAGTAGACCAGAGGTCAGAGTGGTAGCGGCCGTGGGGGCCCAGGGTCAAGAATAGTGAGGCCAACAGGGTTAGGAGGTGCTCCTCAAAAGGATGGGTACCGAGTGTGGCAGTTGTAGTCGGAGGCACTGGGGGGGGGGGGGGCGTCTTGGCTGCACAGATGCTTGTTATAAATACGATCGGGTTGAGCACTTCAAGAAGGACTGTCCGAAGAGAATTGGCCAGAAGTCCAAGTAGCCAAAAGGAAATGCACCTATGCATGTAGGGTCAGTGGCTCAAAGAGGGCAGATGCAGAATAGGGGGCCGCAAGCTAGCCAGTCAATGAGACCGTCTGCCAGGGTGTTCGCCATGAATTGTGAGGGGGCTGAGGCGTCTAGAGTAGTTGTAGTAGGTACTATCTTAGTATGATCATCTGCTACTTATGTTCTATTTGATCCGGGTGCCACACACTCATTTGTATCTGCCAAATTTGTTGCTGGGTTATCAATGACACCTTCATTGCTCGACGGGCCATTTGTAGTATCAACGCCTACGGGCGATGCAATCATAGCCAAATCAAAAATTTCAAGGCTGCGAAGTGCTCATCTGCGGCCATGTACTGAGTGCATATTTGACACTCCTACCAACACTTGAACTTGATGTCATTCTTGGCATGGATTGGTTGGCAAAGAACTTTGCGATGTTGGATTGTAGAGCTAAGACAGTTATGTTTAGTAAGCCTAGGCTGCCGCAGTTCACCTTCCAAGGGGAGGGAGGGAGCAGCCGATAAGGGTCATCTCAGCTCTAAAAGCTCGTAAGCTGCCTCAGGGCGGATGCCAATCCTTCCTGGCCTTCGTATCTGTGGCTGAGGAGGAAAGGGGTGAGGTAAGGAATGTTAGTGAAATCCCGGTGGTCTGTGAATTCCCTGATGATTTTCACGAGGAATTGCCGGGATTGTCGCCCAGAAGGGAAGTTGATTTTTGCATTGATCTGCAGCCCATGGTGAAACCGATTTCCATTCCACCTTATAGGATGGCACCGGCCGAACTCAGGGAGTTAAAGGTGCAATTGCAAGAAATGCTAGACCTGGCTTTCATTTAGTCGAGCGTGTCACCCTGGGGTGCCCCGATACTCTTCGTGAAGAAGAGGATGGGTCGATGCACATGTTCAACGACTATAGGCAACTGAACAAAGCGACGGTCAAGAATCGTTACCCACTGCCGAGGATAGACGATTTGTTTGACCAGCTGCAGATGGCACAATGGTTTTCAAAAATAGACCTAAGGTTCGAATACCATCAGCTGAGAATCTGGGACTGCGATGTGCCTGAGACGGCCTTTAGGACTCGCTATGGTCACTACGAGTTTCTAGTGATGTCCTTTGGCCTAACCAATGCACCTACTACCTTCATGGACTTAATGAAACAGGGTATTTAAAGAGTACCTGGACAGCTTTGTGATCGTCTACATTAATGACATCCTAGTCTACTCCAAGAGTGAGAAGAGCACTCCAAGCACCTAAGGATGGTCTTGAAAACCCTCAGAGAGCACCGGTTGTTTGTTAAGTTTTCCAAGCATGAATTCTGGTTGGAAAGTGTAGGGTTCCTAGGCCATGTGGTGTCCAAAGAAGGGATAAGGTAGATCCTGCAAAGGTGGAGGCGGTGTAGAATTGGAGGCGGCCAACCAGTGTGATTGAGATTCGCAATTTTCTTGATCTGGTCGGGTACTACCGAAAGTTTGTAGAGAACTTCTCCAGGATTACAGCCCCTTTGGCTCAGAAAAAGGTTAAATTTGATTGGGATGCCAAGTGCGAGTCGAGCTTTCAGAAGCTCAAGGAATGCTTGACGTCACCACCTGTGTTGGTCGTACCTTTCGGCTCTGGAGGGTTTGTAGTCTTCTGTGATGCCTCTCGGGTTGGCCTAGGCTGCGTTCTGATGTAGTTTGGTAGAGTCATAGCCTATGTGTCCCGTCAGCTGAAACTTCATGAAAAGAACTACCCGACGCACGATCTAGAGTTGGCAACAGTGGTCCTTGCTCTAAAGCTCTGGCGTCATTATCTGTATAGTGAGCCTTACGAGATCTATACGGACCACAAGAGCCTCCAGTACCTGCTTACCCAAAAAGAGCTGAACCTCAAGTAGAAGAGGTGGCTGGAGCTCCTGAAGGATTGTGACTGCACCATTATGTATCACCCGGGGAAAGCCAAGGTAGTAGCAGATGCTTTAAGTAGAAAATCCATGGGCAGTTTGGCTCATTTGGAAATCAGGAGGAGGCCTCTAGCACGAGAATTGGCGCTGTGCCGAGATGGGGGTACAACCCTGATGATGTCAAGCTCAGGTACCTTGGTGGCACACCTGCGGGTACAATCCACAATGGTGGATATGTTGCGTGCCCCATAGGGAGAGGATGCCTTCTGTGCACTGACAAAGGATTTTTTGCAGAGAGGCAATGCAGAGAATATATTCAAGTTGGACTCAGAGGGTGTGCTGAGGTTCAAAGACCGGATTGTGATGCCGGATATGGTAGAGGTGCACAAGCAAGTCCTGGAGCTAGGTTATCGTTCCACTTATACGATTCATCCGGGAACCACCAGGATATACCGAGATTTAAGGCAGCATTACTAGTGGAAGGGTATAAAAAGAGAGGTAGCAGAGTTTGTCTCCAAATGTCTGGTATGCCAACAGGTGAAGGCCAAAAATTTCAAGCCCACGGGACTACTGCAGAACCTCGAGGTGCCTGAGTGGAAGTGGGAGAAAATCACCATGGACCTAGTGACTGGGTTGCCTAAGTCAAAAGGCGGCTTTGACTCCATTTGGGTGGTAGTGGACCGGTTAACCAAGACCGCACACTTCATCCCAGTGAAGACTACCTTCTTTGTGGAACAGTATACTCGACTATTCTTGGATAGGATTGTGGCATACCATGGTACCTCTATGATGATCATATCTGATCGAGGTACCCAGTTCACAGCCCAGTTTTGGCAATACTTCCAGTAAGCCTTGGATACTTTGGTGCGTTTCAGCAGAGCTTTCCATCCGCAAACTAGCGGTCAGTCAGAAAGGACCATCCAAACCTTGGAGGATATGTTGAGGGCATGCGTCCTGGATATGGCCGATGGCTAGGAGAAACACCTACCACTGATAGAGTTCGCCTACAACAATAGCTATCACAGTAGCATTGGCATGGCTCCCTTCGAGGCCTTGTATAGGCGACAGTGTAGGTCTCCGGTGGGCTGGTTTGAGGCCGAAGAATCACTCACAGTGGATCCTGATCTGGTTAAGGAGGCAGTAGAGAATGTGAAAGCCATAAAGGAAAGATTGTTGGCGGCCCAGAGTCGATAAAAAATGTATGCCGATAAGAAGTCCAGAGAATTGGAATTCACCAAGGGTGATTTAGTCTTCCTGAAGGTCTCCCCTATGAAAGGGGTGGTCCAATTTAGGAAGAAGGAAAAGCTGAGCCCTAGGTTCATTGGGCCTTTCCCTATTCTCAAGTGGAGGGGCGAGGTGGCTTATGAGCTGGCTTTGCCTCCTAGCTTGAGCAGAGTACACCCGGTTTTCCATGTATCCATGCTTCAGAGATATGTAAAAGATGATTCACATGTGATCGAACCCTCTTCTATTAAGGTAGATTCGGCTATCTCATTCGAGAAAAGGCTAGTAGAGATCCTTGACCGCCAAGTCAGGAAGCTAAGATCCAAAGAAATTCTCTTGGTAAAGGTCAGATGGGAGCACCATTCCGAGCAAGAGGCCACTTGGGAGGTAGAGCAGGACATGACAGAACGCTACCCTTCCTTATTTGAAGAGCCGGTAAGTCTTTATCATTCAAGTAAATTCGAGGACGAATTTCCCTTAAGGGGGGAAGGTTGTAAGACCCGAAAAAAAAAAATCCTAATATAAAAATCTATTTTGGTGCAGCGCGCCAGACCCGGGGTTAGTCGAGTCGAGCCTCGAAATCATCTCGAGTAGAAGGTATGACTCGACTAATGAAGTGTGAAGTTTAGATTTGGTTAAATGACCCTTTCCTTTTATGCATTGATGCTTTAGTTAAGTTAAGATCGACTCGTGTTGCGGTTAGAGTTGGAACCCAAGTTGGACTCGGACTAAGTCGAGTCAAGGTTAAGTCGTGTAAGTGGGGCATTTAAGTCATTGTTGATGAGGGAATAAAATCCCTCATCATTGAGCCGTGCAACTCATCTAGGAGCTGCACAAAGCCCAAGCAAGGGAGAAGGGAGAGAGGGGAAGAGAGATCTTGGTCGGTCGTAGATTGCGTCATCGCCGGAGGATTCAAGATCGCCAGCATCCGATCCTTCTTTTTCATCAAGCAAAGGTGAGTGGTTAGAGTTTTATGAGGGGAGGCGGGTAGCCGACCCTAGCAGTTTTGAATCGGGTTCTTTACGCGAGTTTCTAGCCGATCTACGCGTCTTCTCGTATTAGAACCTTAATAGATCTGTATACATGTGATTTGATGGTTTAAATCGGATTTATGTCGCTTCCTTGTGGGCTGGCCGAATGGAGAAAAAATGGAAAAGGTCATGCCGAAATTTTCCCCAATATTCTCGCTCGTCTAGCGACTCGTGGATCGTCTTGTGTTCGATATGCTATAGACTTTTGGATTGATGCTCGTGTCGTTGCCACAACCATGTTTACCACCCCTAGAGGGCTCGGGCGAGCTGGTTATTACCCTACTTGAGTCGGCCGAGCAGTGGAAAGGGGAGGGAAATTGGGGCTGTTTGGATCAATACGCCGGATCTCATGTTATGTCGTCTAAATTCCCGCTTTCATTCTTAATGTTAGGTTCAAATTATAATACATGATTACTGTTCATCTTAGTAATTGATAGCAAATGTTAATCTACATTCTCATGAATATGGAAATATTCTTGCTAATGCTCACATAGACATGATGGTTATGGTACATGCATCAAAGGAAATGTAACAATATGTTTATTGCATGTTACTTATTGGTGTAATCAATAAAATATTTACCTCTTTAATTCGGCTTCCTCATGATGTTTGTTGCTCATGATTAAATTTGGTAAGTGTCGTTGGGATATTTTTACCATGCTAGATAGTATATTCCTTGTGGGAATTATTTGATATTTTACCATGCTAGATACGATGTTCCATGTTGAAATTAATTCTATATGCAATATATAATTTTTTATCGTTGAATCTCGTAGTTATGCATGGTAATTGTTGTGAATTATAATTATATTTCTTATATATATATATATATGCTGTCCGGAAATGTTAATGAGTGAAATTCCAAGTCCGGTACACGAAATTCTTCACCCAAGATAGCGTATGACGCTAGATAACATGTAGGACTTTGCAAGGTACATATTAGATATGGAAACATAAGTAGGGAATGACTCAACTTCTAAGACTTTTTGTATTCGTTTTTGAAAAACTAGAATTATTAGGTGTTCACATTTTTCGGAAGGATGACATTGAATTGTTGACCCTACAGGCCGAGTGAGGGCCGGATGCGGGCAATTGCCCATGGTGTATATAAGGAAACCCTAGGATATTTTGATTGTGTGATGTCTTTGCGATGGCCTACCGAGAAGCATGGACGGTCGAAAATGACCAATGCTTGACTCGGCCAATGATTGGGTCTTGAGATGCACCAGCGGGCCCGCTAGGTGTCAAACCCTAGTTGGGTGGGACTAGCTATCCCTACCCCAGACGATGTTTGGAGACTAGTAGACCATCCTAGTCGATGGCCCGGGATTTCTTGACTTCATCTTGATATGATGTTGTCGAGTGGCCAGTGTGATTCTACCTTGTATGGTAGGGTCGGTTATAGCCGGGATTCTTATACCATAAGTAGGCCCCAAGGTCCGGATGTCAGGTGGCTTAATTAGGCCGTTATGGTAGATTTTTCTTCTATATGATTTATACAGAATGACCATGGGGTTTGTAGTCATATTAAAAAGTCGCTTACCTCCCTGAATATATTATATGTTGCCTTATATGTTATGCATGACTAATTGAGGATTATGTGGAGGTTCGAAAGAACCACTCATTGAGTCCCAAGTGGACTCACGGTTTGTTTCCTTATTTTTTGCAGATCATGATCAGTGATTGAGGCTTGTCGTCATAGTGTAGCTGGGAGGCAGGCGGTGGTGCCATATCTCATAGCGGCGTCCTTTAGTCATAGTCCAGTGTCATGTAGTAGTTTCTTTTCTTTTTCTACACTGACAGTTAGTATTTTGAAAAGTCTGTATTAAACTTTAATACTTGAGATGTTCTAGTTTGTGACAAAGTTAGTTTTTCTCCTTTGGTTTGAAAAATATATAATTGTGAACTTTAAAAATTTTAAATAAAGATTGCATTGTAGTTTTCTTTTCTCGATATGTTCTGGATTTTCTTGACGGACAGTGTAGACTGTAGACTATAGGGTAAGATGTATGCCCTGGTCGGTCACACTACCCGCAATTGGGGTGTGACATTTCCAAACCGATTCACCCCTCTTGAGTATAAATACATGCAATTCCCTTGAGGTAAACATCATCCCACACCGAGAGGAAGATAGAAAAATACTGTGAGAATTTTAGAGATCCAGAAAATTAGGAGTGTCGCTATCAGCCTTTTCTAAGAAGTGCCTCTACTCCATAATAGTAATGTATACCTTAAATTGCACCGATTTGTCCGTTCAAAGATAAATTAATTGCTTAATCAAAGCACCACGAATAAATCCAACGGCTGTAGATTCCGAATTTTTTTCAACGATCCTTGTTTTTCTCTTTGGACCGACTCATCTCCTGGAGTATAAATTAATACATGCAATTTCCTTGACAATCCCACACAATGACAAGAGAGGAAATTATCTTAGAGATTTAGAGATCTAGAAAATTAAGAGTGCCGCTACCATCCTTTTCAAGGAGTGCCCCTTCTCGGGTTCCGATATAGAGCAGCGGAGTTCAGTTTCAAGGCAGATATTACAAAGACGGTGCCTCTACTCCATGTTGTATGAAACCCGACACTAGAAGGGGGGGGGGTTGAATAGTGTTCATCCCCTTTTATACTTTTTTACTTACTCAATTTTATCTTTACTTGATGCAATTGTTACTTACTGATTAATGTGATCAAAATTCAATAATAGCGATAAAAGCAAGTAAGAAAGCAATGCAAACAAGAATGCTTATAGTGGTTCGGCCAACCATCTACTCCACTATCTTGGCCGCTCACCAAGGATTTCTAACCACAACTTTATAGAATTTATATTTCCTTTTGAATACAATGAGGACACTCTTCTCACCACTCGGAGAACACCTCACTCCTATTCACCTAGGCAAAACACAATTCTATAAAGATACATCTAAGTGTTTCCTAGCACACCTAGCAAATATGTCAATTTTGAAAACAAGTTTCAATAAAATTAAAATTCAAGGAAAGAGCTTAAAGAATGAAAGATGAACCAACCTTCTTTCCACCGCCTTCTCGTCATCAACTTGCAAAAGGATGACTCAAAGGATCGCAACACAGTTGAAGAAGCAGAAGCAGCGCTTGGTTTTTGATGTTGAAAATGGAAGCAGAGGGCGCGCGTAGATGTCGATCGTTGAAGACTTTAGAGAACTTCTTTAATGCTCAATAAGGATTGTTAAGGGTTGTAAAGAAGTTAGGTGAAGGGTATTTATAACCCTTCACCTGAACGGCCCGTTCAACGAGTGAAAAATCGACCGTTGGAGCCGTTCGGTCGCGGCCGGTCGATCGGTCGGTCGACCAACGGATCGACCGCCATTGCAACCACTGGCAGTCTGTGAGAGCTCGGTCGACTGACGGGTCGACCGGCTGATGCAAATCCTTTTCTTTTGACATTCGGTCGACCCGTCGGTCGACCGAATGGCTGGGGCCAGTGTCACGATTTGGCTATCTCCAGTTCGATCGATCGATTAGTCGATAGCTACCGTACTGCCCATTTTTATCGTCTGTCGGTCAACCGATCGGTTGACCAACGCAGCCCAAAATTTTACCTTCACCATCTTCGGTCGATCGACTGGCGACCGAATGGCTACTGGCCATTTTTACAGACATTCGATCGACCAGTCGGTCGACCGAACAGGCTGCTTACCATCATATTACCTTGTTTGGTCAATCGAACCCAGGCTGAGGATGACTTCTTCCTTGGATTTTTACATGTCTTTTCTATGGGTTTGGTTACCAAGTTTGAACTTGGATAACTTTACAATTTTGGCTTGGGATAAACTATCCTAGCGACATATTACATTAGTTCTACTTGATTTAATCCCGAGCCTTTCTTCAACGATTTCTTCTTCCGTTTATTTGACGATCTTCTCCTTCGTCCCATTTGAACGGATTTGACATGCATATCGCAACCTCAACCTGAACTCAAAACTTCACACTTGGATTAAATACATATTTGTTATCATCAAAATAAGGATCGAGACTTAAGAAAGACCCTTAAGCCAACAATCTCCCCCTTTTTGATGATGACAAACATAACATAAAATTTTAATAAAACATAAGCATTTGTGAGTTTGAATTAAGGCATTCAAGAGTTAGGTACCTTAGCATATGCATTCAACTGTCTAACTTAGCATATGCATTCAACTACTTATAACTCAACTTATGCTCCCCCTATCAATGTGCATTTTCAATTATCTATAACTTGACCTATGCTCCCCCTATCAACGTGCATATCATCTTTAACTCCCCCTAACTATATATCTTCCCTTAACTATAAAACTCACATTAATTATATTCATCGTGAAAACCAAGTGTGACCTTACTTTTTCTCCCCCTTTTGACATCAATCAAAAAGGGTAAGAATTAAGGTACAATTAATGAATTACATCATAAAAACCGAGAAAGCCACAAAAACCAAGTATCATCTACCACTATAGTCCTTCCTATTAATATAAGCCTATGGAAGGCAAACATCAATAGGTCGCAAAGCCCCACTACAGAGCAATACATAAGTGTGATGATACCTTATAGAATGCAAGTTTTGAAAAAAAAATATATATTGAAGAAAATACATTTTAATTACTAGGAAAGACAAATTCCTAATTTCATCCTTAAATTTGTGAAACTTTCTTCAACCAAGGGTTTTGTAAATATATCGGCTAGTTGTTTATCGGTGGATACAAATTCTACCGATATATTTCCCTTAGCCACATTATCCCTAAGAAAGTGATGTCTCGAGTCAATATGCTTAGTTCTAGAGTGTAAAATAGGATTTTTGGTTAAGTTTATTGCACTAGTATTATCACAATGTATAGGTATGCAAGAATACCTAAGTCCATAGTCTAAAAGGGTTTGTTTCATCCAAAGGACTTGCGCACAATAACTAGCTGCAGCGATGTATTCCGCTTCGGTAGTTGAAAGCACAATCGAGTTTTGTTTCTTTGAGAACTAAGAAACAAGACTCGCTCTTAAGAATTGACAACACCCACTAGTGCTTTTTCTATCTACCTTACATCCGGCAAAATCAGTGTCCGAAAAATTGATTAAATCAAATGATGCATGACATAGATACCATAACCCTAAGTCAATCGTGCCCTTTAAATATTTCAATATGTCTTTTACCGCACTTAAATGAGACATCTTAGGGCAAGATTGAAACATAGCACATATGCAAACACTAAACATGATATCGGGTCTACTTGCGATTAAATAAAGGAGACTACCGATCATACCTCGATATCATTTTTCGTCCACTTTAATGCCCTCTTCATCTTTGTCAAGCTTGATGGATGCGCTCATTGGTGTAGAAGCTATCTTGGCTTCATTCATCCCAAACCTTTTGATGAGCTCATTTGTGTACTTGGCTTGATTGATGAAGATCTCTTTGTTGGTTTGCTTCATTTGGAGACCAAGCATGAAGGAGAGCTCTCCCATCATGCTCATCTCAAACTCATCTTGCGTGCATTTAGCAAACCACTTACAAAGCATTTCATTAGTAGTACCAAAAATTATATCATCAACATAGATTTGAACTAATAACATGTCATTTTCATGGTGTTTAATGAAAAGTGAAACATCCACTTTTCCTATATCAAAATCTTGTTCAATTACAAAAATTGAAAGTCTTTCATACCAAGCCCTAGGGGCTTGTTTTAAATCATATAGTGCTTTTTTAAGTTTGAAAACATGGTTTGGAAACTCAAAACTTTCAAAATCGGGGGGTGGTTCAACATAAACTTCTTCATTAATAAAACCATTTTAAAAAGCACTTTTTACATTCATTTGAAAAAGTTTAAAACCCTTAAAGCTAGCATATGCTAAAAGCATTCTAATTGCTTCTAATCTAGCTACGGGAGTCTATGTTTCATTATAGTCTATTCATTCTTGTTGATTGTACCCATGTGCTACTAACCTAGCCTTGTTTCTAATAACTAATCCTTCTTCATCTAGCTTATTCCTAAATACCCATTTGGTTCCAATTATAGTTTGATCACTAGGTCTAGGCACTAAGTCTCATACATCATTTCTGTCAAATTGGTTGAGTTCTTCTTGCATAGCTAGTACCCAAAACTCATCTTCTATTGCTTCCTTAGTATTCTTAGGCTCTACTTGAGAAACAAAAGCTAAATATTGGCATATATTTTTGAGTTTAGAATGTGTTACCACTCTCGTTGAAGGCTCTCCAATGACTTGGTCCATTGGATGGTCTCTTACTAATCGATATCCTTTAGGGAGAGGTGGTAGAGCTTTTTCTTCTTCAACTTCAACTTGAGGAACTTTTGAGGGTGGAGATTCTTCATGTTGGGTCTCCTCCTTTTCTTTATCCTCCACTTCTTTATCATGAAGTGTGAGATCCTCAAGTTCCTCACCTACATTCACAATCTTGATATTTCTAGAAGAATCATTAGTTTTATTGAAAGTAACATGCATGGATTCTTCAACAATCATTGTTCTACGGTTATAAACTCTATAAGTCTTAAAGTTAGTAGAATAACCTAGGAAAATTCCTTCATCGGATTTAGAATCAAATTTTCTTAAATTCTTCTTAGTATTTAATATGAAACATTTACATCCAAAAATATGAAAATATCACACATTTGGGATTTTACCATTCCAAAGCTCAAAATGTGTTTTCTTGATTTTTGGTCTTAATAAAACTCGGTTAAGAACATAACAAGAAGTGTTTATGGCTTCGGCCTAAAAATATTTAGGCAAATTGTTTTCGTATGACATGGTCCTAGCCATTTCTTGTAAAGTTCTATTCTTCCTCAAGACCACCCCATTTTATTGAGGGTCCTAGGGGAAGAAAAGATATGTTGAATACCTAAATCATCACAAAACTCGAAAAAAATTTCATTTTAAAACTCCCTTCCATTGTCACTCCTAATTTTCAAAATTGAAACTCTTTTTTCATTTGAAACTTTCTTTGCAAATTTTTTGAAAAACTCAAAAGTTTCATTTTTCTTGCCCAAAAAGAAAACCCATGTAAATCTAGAAAAGTCATCAACCAACACATAGTAATATAGCTTTCCACCTAGACTAGCTACATCACATGGACCAAAGAGATCCATGTGCACAAGCTCAAGGATTCTAAATGTATTAACTTGATTAATACTATGAAATGAAAATTTTACTTGCTTACCTAATTGACATGCATCACAAAGTTTATCTTTTTCAAACTTTATCTTAGGTAAGCCTTTGACTAATTCTTTCTTAGATATCTTTTGGATGAGGCTTATGCTAGCATGTCCTAGCCTTCTATGCCACAACCAAGAGTCATTTTCCATGGCAACTAAGCATATAACATGAGGATTTGGCAAGATATTTAATTCTAAGGTGTATACATTTTCTTGTCTATTTCCAATGAACATGATATTATTTGAAGGTGTACTTCTAATAATACATTTAGATGCTTCAAAAACAATTATGTATCCATTGTCACATAATTGTGATATTCTAGTCAAATTGTGTTTCAATCCATCAACTAATAAGACATTTGTAATGCATGGGTAAGGGAGTATACCTATGTCACCAATGCCAACAATCTTACCTTTGGCATTGTCTCCAAATGTGACATGTCCATCATCTTTACTTGATAGGGTTGCAAATAAATTGATGTCTCCTGTCATGTACTTTGAGCAACTGTTATCCAATATCCAAGTGCTCCTACTTGGTTGAGGATGCTTCTCCATCTACAAAAGAAGAAAAAACTTTCTTAGGTACCCAAATTTTTTTGGGTCCTTGATTGTTAGTCAACTTTTGAACTCATGTGAATCTTGCATGTGGGTTCCTTCTCAATGCACAATCCTTGACCATATGGCCAAAAATGCCACAAGAAAAGTAATTTTCATTAAATTTTCTTTTTGTGTGTGTGAGAGCATGAGAGTGTGATGATTTCTCTTTATGGATAACCTTTAGCATGACATTTTGGATGGTTGTCATTTTTTCATTAAGCATGCAAAGTTTTTTTTTTAATGTTAGCATGCTATCATTTAAATGTTCCACTTTATCACATAAATATTTGTTTTCCTTTTCTAGTTTTTGGTTGTCAATTTCTAAGTCATTCTTAGCTTTTTCTAGAGTGCATTTCTCTTCCTTAAGGATATCTATTTCTTTCCTTAGGGCATGACATGAAAGTAATAGGTTATCATTCTCAAGTTCTAAAGATCTACTGTCCTTTTTGAGATCTCTAAATTTTCTCCTAATGACATTGAATTCATCATTCATTTTCTCAAATTCATTTTCTAACTCTTCTTGAGTGAATGAAACTTCACCAAAAGTAAATTTTACCTCATCATCCTTTGCCATCAAGCAAAGGTTTGCTTTTTCACTCTTTGCTTCTTCTTCACTTGATGAGGCCTCGCTTTCATCCCACGTGGCCATCATTGCCTTCTTCTTCTTATTGTATTTTTCTTTCTTGTGAGGGTTGGAGATAGTGGCCATCTTAAGAAGCGAGCAGTCCTTCCTTAGGTGCCCGATCTTGTTGCAATGGTAGCAAGTGTAGCCACCTCTTCCCTTCCTCATGCCTCCCCTCATGAAGCTCATGAATCTTCTTACGAGCATCGCCATTTCTTCAAGATCATCTGTGTCTTCCTCGGATGATGACGACTTTTCCGCTCGATGTGATGCTTTTAAGGCAATGGCCTTGCCTTTGGGGGCATCTTCCTCTTGGTATTACTTCATGTGGGTCTCATGTGTCATGAGAGACCCAATGAGCTCAGTGATCTTTAACGTGCTCAAATCTTTGGCTTCCATGATGGCTGTCACTTTGGACACCCAAGATTTTGGAAGGGAACGGATAAACTTCATTATCTTCTCCTCTTCCCTTATCTCCCTGCCAAGGTTAGCTAAGCCATTCGTAATATTTTGAAACTAAGCATGCATGGCATCAATAGACTCATGTGAAAGCATTTTAAACATTTCATAGTCATGCATGAGTAAATTAATTTTGGATTCCTTTACTTGCGAAGTCCCTTCATGGGTGGTCTCTAGGACCTTCCATACTTCGTATGCGGACTTGCATGTAGAGATTCTATTAAATTCATTAATTGATAGGCCGAAATATAGAGCATTGACGGCCTTGGCATTTGCATTAAAAAACCTAATTTCTTCTTGGTCCCATTTATCCATGTCCTTATCGGGTTGTTTATACTCTACTAAGATCATCTTCCATACATCCATGCCTAAGGATTGAATAATGGTTGTTCCCATCGAATAGGCATAGTTGTTCCCATCGAATAATGGTGGAGTATTAGTAGAGGACCCTTGAGTTAATTGGATTTTACTAAACATCTTGACTTGTAGGGAAGATCGTTAAATCTTAACCTACGACCTTGCTCTGATACCAAATGTTTTGTGAAACCCGACACTAAAAAGAGGGGTTGAATAGTATCCATCCCCTCTTATACTTTTCTACTTTCTCAATTTTATCTTTAGTTGATGCAATTGTTACTTACTGATTAATGTGATCAAAATTCAATAATAGCAATAAAAGCAAGTAAGAAAGCAATACAAACAAGAATGCTTATAGTGGTTCGGCCAACCGCCTACTCCACTACCTTGGCTCCTCATCAAGGATTTCAAACCACTACTTTATAGAATTTATGTTTCCAGTCGAATACAATGAAGATACCCTTCTCACCACTTGGAGAACACCTCACTCCTATTCACCTATGGAAAACACAATTCTATAAAGCTATCTTTAAGTGTTTCCTACCACACCTAGCAAGCTATCTCAACTTTGAAAACAAGTTTCAATAAAATTAAAATACAAGGAAAGAGCTTAAAGAATGAAAGATGAACCAAGCTTCTTTCCACCGCCTTCTCATCTTTAACTTGCAAAAGGATGACTTAAAGGATCGCAGCACAGTTGAAGAAGCAGAAGCAGCGCCTAGTTTTTTATGTTGAAAATGGAAGCAGAGGGCGCACGCATATGTCGATCGTTAAAGGCTTTAGAGAACTTCTTTAATGCCCAATAAGGATTGTTAAGGGTTGTAAAGAAGTTAGGTGAGGGGTATTTATAACCCTTTACCCGAACGGCCCGTTCAATGAGTGAAAATTCGATTATTGGAGCCGTTTGGTCGCAGCCAATCGATTGTTCGGTCGACCGACGGATCGACCGCCATTGCGACTGCTGGCAGTCTGTGAGAGCTCGGTCGACCGGCTGATGCAAATCCTTTTCTTTCGACATTTGGTCGACCCGTCGATTGACCGAATGGCTAGAGCCAGGGTCGCTATTTGGCTATCTCTAGTTCAGTCGACCGCTAGCGTTCTGCCCATTTTTGTCGTATGTCGGTCGACCGACGTAGCCCAGAATTTTACCTTCACCATCTTCAGTCGACCGACTGGTCGATTGAACGGCTATTAGCCATTTTTACCGACATCCGGTCGACCAGTCGATCGCCGAACGGGCTACTTACCATCATATTGCCTTGTTCGGTCGATCGACCAGTCGATCGAACCCAGGCTGAGGATGACTTCTTTCTTGGATTTTTACATGCCTTTTCTATGAGTTTGGTTACCAAGTTTCAACTTGGATAACTTTACAATTTTGGCTTGGGATAAACTATCCTAGGGACATATTACATTAATTCTACTTGATTTAATCCCGAGCCTTTCTTCAACGATTTCTTTTTCCATTTTTTTGACGATCTTTTCCTTCGTCCCGTTTGAACGGATTTGGCATGCATATCAGAACCTCAACCTGAACTCAAAACTTCACACTTTGATTAAATACATGTTTGTTATCATCAAAATAAGGATCGAGGCTTAAGAGAGACCCTTAAGCCAACACCCCGACGAGTCCGAACCACGTAAACCCCCCTATGTCTCTTATTTTTTTGTATTTTTCTTATCGGATTTAGTTTTCCATTTCTCTTGTCGGGTTCGGGTTTTGTTGATCCTGCAGAAAATTTCCACAAATTTCTTAGAGGTTGGTATCAAAGCCTACTTCCTCAACCATGGCGAGCCCCAAATTCGACATCAGGAAGTTAGATCGCAATGTCAACTATGCAGTATGGTCAATGAAGATGAAAACGGTCCTAACTATGGAGAGGATACATAATACCATCGTTGGTAAGGATAAAATGCAGGGGACCGAAGAGGAGAAAGAAAACAAGGAGCAAAAGGCAATTGCTTTTTTATACCTAAGCCTATCGAACGAAGCACTTCGAGAGATTGCATCCCAAAAGACAGGTAAAGGCATTTGGGAGGAAAAGAAGCTTATGGACATGCATCTTACAACGAATTCCTTTGGTGGAGGGAAAGAAAAAGCTCTCTACTCTAAGGAAGGATGAGGAGATAACAAATCAAACGTCACTTGTTATTACTGCAATAAACGAGGTCACATCAAGTCATAATATCACAGTCTTAAGAAAAAATTATAGCAGCAAACTAATGGTCAAGACACACATATGGAGACCTCTTGTGCAGATTTTGAGAAAGTAGAGGTTTTGATCGTGACAAATGGCGTAGGTACTACTAAGACATGCTGTGGGCGATAATGGTCTCGTTGGCGACAACACACCTCGGGTCAAAATTTCTCTTCCTCTTCTTTTAATATGTTTGATCATGCAAAATGCAATCCAAGTCAGCAGGCGAACAGATCAACCACCGATAGCATTGATGAGTGGTTCCTGGATTCTGGGTGTTCCTATCACATGACTCCACACCGAACGACCTTTGTGGATTATCGGCGCACCAATGGTGGAGTAGTTCGTGTCGGCAACAACGTACCTTGCAAAGTTGTCAGATTTCGAATGGTGAAATTAAAGTTGCATGATAGCTCGACAAAAATCCTAACAAATGTGCGTCATGTTCCGAAGCTAGGAAGAAATCTAGTGTCTCTTGGAGTTCTTGACACTAGGAGCTACACGACATCCTCTGCAGAAGGAGTCTTGGAGGTACACGATGGAGCCACGACGATACTGAAGTCTTTATGGACGTCGAACAATTTGTATAAGGTGAACGGATCCATCTTTCGTGAAGCAGTCCAAATTTCAGGGAAAAACATAGCAAATTGAACACCATGTGTTCCACAGGTATAAATTTTGCTTTTAGTGCAAACTTTTTTCAGAGATACACAATGAAGGAGGAGACTCGAAGGACTATGTGGGTTCCTAAATCCAAGCATGGAGCTAATTTGACCCACTTGAGCATTGATTCGATGTAGACCTCGTACGAGCCTTATGGGAGAGGACGACTTTTGAGGACTACAGTGATCTCAATTTTCATCAAAAGAGGAATAATTGATATCGACTCAGATTGGGACGGAACTGAATCCAACGAATTCAACCGGACCCAAATCAGAATTGATTTGATCAAGATATATTTGAATCAATTTGTCAATTTAATTGAATCATGTTAAACCAAGTCCTAATTAAAATCAACCATGATTTAAGAAATCATGGGCTACCCAAGCCTGCTGCACCAGGCCCACGTGATTCCAATATATACAACACCTCAATTTTGACAAAAGACAAAATTGAGGATTGTTAAATACAATAGCAGCGCACAAAATTCGAGGCATATATTGGCGGTTGAAGCCTACATAGCTCGGTCAAAAAGTCCAATACTTGGGCAAGCAATTCGGAATTTTTTGATTTAATACTAACAATAACAATGTATACCTTAAATGGCGCAGATTTCTCCGGTCAAAGATAAATTAATTGCTCAATCACAGTCGCACGAATAAATCAACGGCTGCAGATCCCGAATTTTTTTTTCAGCGATCCTTATTTTTCTCTTTGACCGATTCATCTCGGGGAGTTTATATACATGCAATTTTCTTGACAATCACACGTACGTACATCAAGACCAGAGAGAAAATTATGGCAGAGATTTAGGACGTATTTATTTGCGAAAATATTTTTTGATTTTTTATTTCGTGAAAATCAAAATGGATTTTCAAATTTCAAAATTTAGATTTCAATTTTTCTGTTTGACGAAAATGCGTTTGTTTGACATGTTCAAATTTTATATTTTACGAAATGAAATCAGCGAAAACTTATTTATTTTGTGTTGATTTCGTTGATAATTTTGGGGATGAAAACTGAAACTATGTTTGTTTATCAAACATATTTTAGTTTCAATTTATTAAGTTATACTATTTTATTAATTATAAAATTTAATTTGAAATCATTAATTTAAATTTAAAAAATATATGGATAATATTAATTAGTTGATAAATATATTGTGAATATTATTTATTTAATATATAAAAATTATTAAAATATATTTTATTATATTTTTTAATTTATAAATAATTTAAAATAATATTTGTAAATAATAATAATAAATTAATTAATTAAATTACGTATCAACTAAATATTAATAATATTTATAATTAATTAATTAATATTATTAATTAATTATCATGCATTAATTATCAACTAAATATGAGCCACGTATCAACTAAGTATAAACTTGTATTTTTTTACTTCTTTAACTAACCCAACTTAATAATGGTTGAAATTATTGATTTAGTAGTTTTCATGAAGTTATAAAGTTATAAAATTACATTTAATTAATACATTGATAGAGTTACGTAGAATTACATGAGTTGAATATAAAGTTATTATACATACATGATAATATTAATACAAGATTGATCTATTGATCTAGTGGCTGACATTTTGATAAAATGATGCTCAACCTTTTATTAATATTCTTGTGCTTATTATTTAAATTCATAAGTGTAACAAGTTGAGAGTTGAGATGAGGTACATAACTAGAATAGATAAAGTTGTTGCTTTGAGATCAGGGGATAAGCTACAAGCTATACATATAGTGTAAAATTGGATAAGTATATATTAATTAGTCAACCTTCTTTCTTATTACTCTACACTAAAGAAAGCTGAAATCGATGCTATTGTTGTCGAGTTAGAGGCAGAGAAAGTGGCAGCTGAAGCAACAAAGATATTTTTATTAACTATCGATGATATTTTTTAAGTATCAAATACAATGACATATTTTTGTTAACTTAGATTGTAACATGGTAATAATGATCAATGACATACAATTTTTTTTAAGTATCAAGTACAATAACATATTTTTATTAACTTAGATTGTAATTTGGTAACACTGATCAATAGCATACAAGATTTTTTAAGTATCAAATACAATAACATATTTTTATTAACATAGATTGTAACTTAATAATACTGATCAATGGCATACAAGATTTTTTAAGTATCAAATACAATAACAAATTTTTTCATACACTGAGCAAGTTACTGCATCCGCCTGAGGTTGATGAGTTGGAAGTTGGCAATCGAAAAACATCGGCCGGGATCAAGCATTGTTACATTTCTTTTTTTTTCATACACTCACTGATAAGCATTGCATAATAGATACAACCCAACAGTCAAGCACCATCACCGATAAGAAAAATATATGAATAAAATATAGCATGATTTAATAAAATCATTCTTCAAAGCATGACCACAATCAAACCATAAACATAGCTAATGAAACCCTATACATTTAATAACAGTGATAACAGATTGCAATATGAACAGTGATAACAGTGAACAAGCAATAAACATGCAATAATTGATACAAAAACCGAAGTCAAGCAATAACCGAAGGCATACAACATATTACAAAAACATGCAATAATATATCTACTAACAGATTGCATGATTAGCAGTGAACAAGCAATAACCGAAGTCAAACAACATATTATAAAAACATGCAACATATTACAGAATAATGACTAAGTTCAACCGTATGCAAAATGAAGCATAGATGGAAACCTTTGCAGTGAACAAGCAATAACCAAATTAAATATTGATATAGTTCAGTAGAGTGGAACAAACAGATGAAAAGATAACTAATTAATAAATGAATTCATAAATAAAATAGATGAACTCATTAACAAACAAATAGATGAACTCATATTAACAGAAGATGAACTCATAAATATTAACATTAACTCATAAATATTAACAAATAAATGAACTCATATTAAGTAGATGAACTCATTAACCATCAAAGCAACCCATTAACAAACAAATATTAATAGTAGATGAACTCATAAATGAATTAATAAATAGTAAGAAGAATACATGAACATATAGATAACTGATATGATATAGCAAGCAAAGTGATAACAGAACAGTACATGAAAATATATTTGTAAGCTACTGATAACAATCGTGATATACTAACCATAAGCAGTATAAACAAGTTGAACAACATATACTAACCATAAGCAATATAAAAAAGTTGAACAACATATAAAACAATTACATAAATATACTAACCATAAGCAACATCATGTAGGATATCAAACAGTAAGATAACATTAACAATGAACAAAACAGAACCTCAAAGTATATTGATAAGTCCAAATTGATAAGATAAAAGAACATCAAAGTAACACATGCAAACTGATAAGAGAACATCAAAGTAATTGATAAGTCCAATAAAACAAGAACATAGTGGAAACACAATGTACAACATCGATGTACAATATTTTATATGTAATCAAGAACTCATGAACAAAATAAGTAAAAATCCTAAAATCTGAACCTAGTGGAAACACAATGTACAACATCAATCAAGAACCTTTGAAAAAATACCATCTTGATCAAAAACCGAGTGTAAACAGTGTGTATAATATGGATACTTAACTCTAGAGTAGAAATAAGCATAATCAAACCCATAAATAAGAACCCTAAAAAATAAACCCTAGATCAAGAAAATGTTGAAAATACACAATCTCGACAAAAACAATGTGTACAACAGATTGAAGACGGTTCTTACATGAATCGAAGATGGGGAAGGAAAAGAGCCGTTTGAGTCCATGGATCGAAGACGGGTCCTCGGCTGAAACAAATTCAAGGTACTCTCAACAAAATCCAGAGCTGAAACACACGATCTCGACAAAATCCATGGCGAAAAATAACTTGTATACAAGAGTTCTTGCATGAATCGAAGACGGAGAAGGAAAATAGTAGTCTGAGTCCACGGATCGAAGATGGGGGCTCGAGCGAAAAAAAATAAATCAAAAGATATTCCCAACAAAATCCAGAGCTGAAACACATGATCTTGACAAAGAAACACAATCTCGACAAAATCCATGGCGAAAAATAACTTGTATACAAGAGTTCTTGCATGAATCGAAGACGGGGAAGGAAATTAGTAGTCTGAGTCCACGGATCGAAGATGGGGGCTTGAGCGAAAAAAAATAAATCAAAAGATATTCCCAACAAAATCCAGAGCCGAAACACATGATCTTGACAAAGAAACACACAATCTCGACAAAATCCATGCCGAAAAATAACTTTTATACAAGAGTTTCTTACATGAATCGAAGACGGGGAAGGAAAAGAGTAGTCTGAGTCCACAGATTTAAGACGGGGGCTTGGGCGGAAAAAAAATCACTGGTCTCGCACTGAAGTCGCAGAGGGAGCTCGAGCTAGGGTTTCATCCTGGGATATGGGTTTTGTTGGGAGCAGGCGGAAATGCGGGTGAAACTTGCGGTATTCACAAGTTTATCACCGCCATTTCAAGGGGCAAAATTTTTTTCGTGAAACTGACGAAGTTCTGCCTCGAGTAGATTTCGTCAGTTTCAACCTTCATGTGTAATTGTTGGTTTCGTGAAACCACCCATTTCGCGAAACGAAACCTGATTTGAGCATGACAAACATGAATTCGAGCATGATTTCGATTTCGGGCGAAACAAAACGATAAAAAATTTGCAAACAAACAGGCCCTTAGAGATCCATAAAGTAAGAGTGCCGCTGCCACTCTTTTCAAGGAGTGCCCCTTCTTAGGTTCCGACATAGAGCAGTGGAGTTTAGTTTTAAGGCAGATATTGCATAGACAATGCCCCTCTACTCTATATTGGTTTTAGGTTTTATTTATTTGAGATAGTTTGCTATATTCTGAAGGAGATTTAGTTTATTACATTTTTATTGTAAACTTTTCTATAATTAATAAAGCATTTTTCTCTTCTCCCCGTGGACTAAGTATTGGCACCTCCCACCGAATCCGAACCACGTAAACCCTCTTGTGTCTCTTATTTTTTCTGCATTATTATTATTGAATTTAGTTTTTCATTTCTCTTGTATGTTGGGTTCAGGTTTTGTAGATCTTGTAAAATTGTTTCCAAATTTCCTAACATTATGGTTTCTAGACATGAATGAAGGCTCGCTTGGTGAGATTTTCTTTTGACTAAATGGCGAAGGTTGCGCACGGGTCGAACCACTATCTTTTTTAACTATTGGCAAAGAGCAGGAGTCAATTTGTGGAAACTAAAATAATGAGATGATAAACTTGTTATTAATTAATTATTTATATATATAATTAATCTTTGCAAACTTGTCTCGAAGAATAATCAAACAATTAGAGCGGATAGACTTGTCCTGTTACCATCTTCCATTCACTTCATTGCATTTGTTGCTCTTCGTGCAAATGCCACGAATTGTCTTGGTGAACCAAACTCAATCTCAACATTCACATTAGGGGCTGCCCAGTATTCGGTTCAACCCGAACCGAATTGAAAAACCAAACCGAATTTTTTGGTTCAGTTCGATTTCAACCGTTATAGGTTCGGCTCTTTGATCCGAACCGAACCGAAATTTGGATTTCGGTCCGAATTTGGTTTCCGGAATTCGGGAACCACCCAAATAGAAAACTGAATTAATTAAAAAATTATATATATTTTTAAAAAAATTTAATATAAATAAGTAAATGGGTATTATAAAATAGTTTTTAATTTTTAATTTTTAACTGAATTAATTAAAATTTTGGTTTTCGGATTGAAAACCAAACCGAATAATTTCAGTTTAGGTTAGATTGGTTTAGGTATAGTTCCGTTCGGATTTCGGTTGGAATTCAGGTATTAAAAAAATTTCGATTTGATAAATTTGGATTCGATTCAGTTCGAGTTGAACCAAATGGATAACCCTAATTCACATCACATATACTGCTTCCTCTGCGTGCATGCCAAATTAAATACCATGTTCGTTAATTTTCTTAAAATTTTGTTATTTTTTCTATTTTGTTTGAGTTATGAAAACTATTTCTTTCAATATTAACAAAAATTGCTATTTCTTGGCTTTGCATGATGGCATATATTGTTATGATTTATATTGAAGATGTTTGGATTATGCATATTATATATATATATATATATATATATATATATATATATATATATATATAATTGTTTTTTCATCTCATATTTGTATGGAAGTGATATTTTTTAAATTTTATATATGTCATTTTTACTCGCAATATTATATGTTGACTCAATTGTGCACGGCCTTCGGCTCAATGCCTTCTTTACCCGGTACCTGAATGTGATCCGACTCCTTGAGAGGAGTTTTGTTTTTTTTTAAAAATTATTGAGTCAATTGGAGTCCATTTTGAGTTTGAACTGAACTCAATTTATAAGGATATATATATATATATATATATATATATATATAGTAATCTAAGCAAAAAAGTCTGAAATCTAATCTTATATAATTTGTTTTGATCTGAATAAAAGACTAAAATAATTTTATATAATTTAAAATAATAATTAACTATTCATATGATTATATGAGTCGTTGTGAGAGGTAATTAAGTCAATTTGAGTATGTAAGTTTTTTTGGGGTTTGATGCTAATCAGAATGATATTAACTCTAAAGCTTCAAGCGTACATCTGTTCAATATAATGAATAAGATTCAAATTAAACTGAAATGTGTCCCTTAATTGAGTGCTACTTTCTAATTAATTATAGGCCACACAAAATAATTAACCAAACAATATATATAGGCTACACAAGTGTGGCAATAAGTAACCAAAATAATTAATTATTATATTATACGTACATACATCACAACTACATAAACCAAATTACCAATTCCAAATCCGATTAGTGAGGTTGGTGAGCGTTCGTTCGGCTCTTGCTAGGTGCATTTCGGGACCATTCGACACTTAGTGCGTGCGTCACGGCTAAGCGGAGCAATTTTCCTGTATTCGTCATGGTCGTGGCCATGAAAAATCACCATTTCGCATGACCACGATTTTATCATGCTTCTCGTGCTTTTGGGAACCTTGGGGATGACACTTAATTGAGGGTTAGGGGTCTCATGTATAATGTAGGAGAGCGTTGGCAAACAAAGCGGTTGCCTTGGGCGGAGACGAACGAGTGACCCATATGAGCATGCGACATGTCGTTCTTCGCCCAAGACAATTACGGAGCTTGTCCTACACCCGGTTTTATGTTTTCTTGCGTCCATAGTCCTGTAATGTTATTTTTTACTTTACGCCTTCAATACCATTCGGGCAGTATAGTCTTTTGGGCGCGCGGACATGAAATGCGAGGTTGGCACGTGGTCCAACATATATATGCCCCCCGCGATGTTAAGTCGGGAAGCCCAATTCGGGACGGATGCGGGATTAAGGCTTATTCCTTGCACGAGATGCAAGGGTGCCGCACGGGTTCTTCCACACAAAACAATTGGCTTGTGACAGTTTGATGCATTTCGGTACGAGTTGGATGCATTTTGGGGACCCACGGTACGAATTAGATGCATTTTTGGGTCATTCGACACTTGGTGCGTGTGTCACGACTAAACGGAACAATTTTCCTGCATTCGTCGTGGCCATTAATTATAGGCCACACAATATATAGGCTACACAAGTGTGGCAATAAATAACCAAAATAATTAATTATTATATTATACGTACATACATCACAACTACAAAAACCAAATTAATTATTATAATTATAGTTTCTAATTAAGAACGTCCATTATATGTACGTATATATAGACACATGATGGAGAGGGAATATATAATAAAGTGAGATTTAATTAATTGCATAGTGGAGAGATGAACAAAGTGTTACTTGCTTTGATGACAAAGCAGATTTAATTAATTGGATTATTGCTTGTGATGAAGATTAAGGTTATAGAAAGGTTATTGAATAAAGTGTTAGTACGTTGTTGTGCATGCAGTGAATTATAAATAATGAGGAATAAAGTGTTACTTGTGCTAACGACAAAGTAAGGTTAATGATAATGTCAGTGGAGAGGAATAAAGTGTGATGAAGATTAAGGTTATAAAAAGGTTAATGCTAAATGGAGAGGGAAAAATAAAGTGAATTATGAATAATGATAGACATGACATGAGGAATAATTAAAGTGTTAACGACCAAAGTTGATAATTCCAAGAGTGTCATGTTCTCCGTGGAATAATATTTCCCACTAGCATGCACAAATAACAGAGAGAGAGAGAGAGAGAGGCAGAGACAACTAGAGAGAATTAACTCCCAACAAAACACTCGTGTTAGGAAGAAGAAGAAGATTAATTCATGGCATTGCTTAACTTGAAGCGCATACTAGTCGATGCGCTGCCGTCGCTTGCCATGAAGGAGCCGGTCCAGCTGCTCCGCATCCCAAATCACCTGGAGATGCTTGGTGAAAGCCTCTGGGCCATCAATGCAATGCACTTCGATGCCTACAGCTCGTCATTGTGCTTAAAAGATAAGGAATTAGAGTTGAATTTGAAGGATGATTTGCTGGATGTGGAGTTGCTGCCGGATGAATGGCTAAAGGATGTGGATTCAGCGGCTATGGATGTTGAAACAATGCTCAACGATATCCTTGACTGGACAAGGAGAGCAACAGCAGCGGCGTACAACTCCAACCTCTACCTCTCCATAGATGGCGCGCAAGTGATGATGTTTCGCCATTTTATTTTGAAGGAGCTCAAGGAGATGGCCCGCAAGTTGAACTTTCTCCGGAGAAGGGCATTTACGAAATATGTGCAAGCTTTTTAATTTACGCAAATTTTCAATTCAAACATTGTGCAAGCTTTTTAATTTGCGGATTTTAAGCTTTGATCACTGCGAAGAGCTACGAAGGCTACCAAAGCAAATCCACAAGCTTCAAAATTTACAGATTCTGAAACTAGCTTATTGCACAAAGCTTAAAAAATTACCAGGATCGCTCACCAAACTTGTAAATTTGCAAGAATTAGACGTTCAAGGTTGTCATTGGCTAAAAGAACTACCTGAGGATTTGAGCAACCTGAAGAATCTAGCAAAGCTAAACATAGCAGAGTGTGCATCGTTGACTAGAATGCCTCCTAAAATTGGGGAATTGACTCGCCTCCAAAAGTTGTCAAGATACATTGCAGTTTACGATGATAACCACGGTAAAAGTATTTGTGCAATCCCAGAGTTGCAGACGTTAATAAATCTTCAACAGCTACATGTACAAAACCTAGAACGAGTGTCCAACTTTGCGGAGGACGTTCAAGCTGCAAAAGCAATACAAGAAAACACAAGGCTTGAGCATTTGGCACTGGAATGGGAATGGTGGGATATGGATAGCGTAGCCGAAGCTGCATCGATACAAATTATAGCTGAATGCTTCGAGCCAAATTCAAATCTGAGAATGCTAGAGATGGTGTGTTACATGGAGAAGGAGTTGCCTGGTTGGATGAAAGAAGAGGGTGTTTCTTCTCATCTAAACTTTTTAGTTGAGATAAGACTCGTCAATCTCAAGCGATGTGAGAGGCTACCGCCACTCGGACAACTACCTTACCTTGAGAATGTGGAGATTAGTGGGATGGATTCAATTAAAGTTGTAGATGATGCTTTTTGCGGTCAAACTTACCACATATTTCGATCTTTGAAAAAGATCACATTCTCAGAAATGCTTACGCTGGAGGAATGGCACGTGGAGCGACAAAGATATCCTAAAGCATTCCCAAAACTTGGTGAATTGACATTGATCCAATGCCCAAGGTTCAGGGGGTTCGATAAAAGAATTGTTTATAATGGGATTAAAACGAGGATGTGGTTGAACAATGAGACGTTGTTGACATCTGAGTTGGAGCATTCTCACAATTACATGTGTATCACTGAATTGGAGATAGTAGGGTGCCAAGAGCTAAGATGCTTGCCGCAGACCATGAAATATTATTTGAATTACGTTAAGACTCTAAAAATTGTTGGATGCAACCAATTGGTGGCTTTGCCGGATTGGCTGCAAGATTTGAAATATCTAAGGAAATTGACTATACTTTGTTGCCCTGCGCTGCGATACATTCCGGAGAGGTTTTTAAAAGAAAATGAATTTCAATTATCCGTCATGAAAGGGTAACTACAAAACATACTCATCAGATATTTCTATGATTATATAATTTGCGTCGGTAATTATTTCTAAATATTTTTTTTCCACTTTTGAATTGAAAATCCATATTTTCAATGTGTGCTCATTAATAGCATTATAGTTCATTACATATATAGTCAAATTTTAAACTTTTGCTACTTAATGTCATTAATTTTACCTAACATCATTATTCATTTATTTCCTTGATGAATTGCTTACTTATACATATCTCTCTCTCTAAATAATTTGTCTTCGATCATGCTCTCTTGGTTTGCATTAATTATGATATAGTAAGTAAATAGTAATTATATTTTAATTTGTTCCATCAATGTCATTCTAGTTATTAATTTGACTAACTACTTATCTATATATGTCATGATGGAATTATAAGACCATATTTGTGTACAAGAGTTAAGGTTTTATATGTTAATTTCTTTTCTGTTTCTTGATATTAAGTTATTAAGTTATTGTTCAGGTCCAAATTAACACATTATATTGACAGACTTGGTTATTTACTTGATGATTTAGTACTGCAGCCAAACTATATATTATATATTTGCTATTTCTCAACTTGATCCTATAATTTATGGCATCATATTGTTGGCATTAATTGAAGATTGACATGAACTTAACATGTGACCCCAAATTTTCATCAATTTTTGGCCAAACTTTGATTAAATATGAACCCACATAGTTTTAAGGAGAATCATGAGGTTTACAAGTGAAAAATATTTCATTAATTAGCATATATAGGAGCATGATCCATTTTTTTTTAATTAATAAGCATATATAGTTTTATTAATTAGCAAGTCAAATTAATAAAACTTTGAGGCAATATATATTTCAGCGCATTATACTATATGCATATATATATATATGCTATATCAATTTTGAAGCACAATATTGGTTTCAGTAATCAAGTAAGCCAGTCAGCCAGCCAATTAGCCAAAGAAGAAGCTTTCTTCAATCAATTTTTTTTATTCTGCATGCATTAATGTGTTCTTATTTTTCTAAAGTAAACATAAATAATACGTTAAATTGGATGCCAAATAAATTACTAATAACTAATTAAGGGGCAACTTAAATTTATTTTTTACACTCATTCTTATATATCCATGTGTTGCACTAGATATATATCTTATAAATAGAATCATAATATATTGAACCATCAACCCTAAAGCTGACAAATTTATCAAAAGAATCATAGGTTCAATCGCACATACATCTTGAAGTTCAACAATTAGCACCTAAGGCTGGAAAATTTATCGAAAAGAATCATTAAAGCGCAAGGAAATATAGAGATATTTATATAGTACCTGAATCGAATATATTATGATTGTAAATATTAACATGTTGCTTAATTTGATAAGAGTAATTTGTTGTTTCCTTCTTTTTTCTTCTTTAAGGTCCAGAAGGCTACGACACGCAACGATGGGCGATGGATTCCAACTGCGGATGATAGAGGATGAACTGCGGATGCGGATGCGGATGCGGATGCGGATGCGGATGCGGATGCTATAAAGAGGATGATGGAATGGGTAAGAAATAAAAGGAATGTCAAATTAGGAAATGGGATGTGTAAAATTAATATTAGGGTAAAGTTTATTTTTATGTTTTATATGTTAATTTCTTTTATGCTTCATGATATTAAGTTATTGTTCAGATCCAAATTAACACATTATTTATTGGACTTGGTTATTTACTTGATGATTTAGTACCGTAGCCAAATTATATTATTTGTTATTTCTCAACTTGATCCTATAATTTATAATGGCATCATATATTGTTTGAAGTTAACATATAACCCCAAATTTTCATCAAGCTTGAAAATACAAATGGAGGCTTATTATTTGATAAAAAGTTTTGAAACTAAACATTGATTAAATATGAACCCACCTAGCTGGCTTTCAAGAGAATCATGAGGTTTACAAGTGAAATACGAGAGTTAAGGCTAAAATTGCAATTGGTTTGACAAATTAATTAAGTCATATTTGTTTGCAAAAGGATATAAAATTTAATGGTTAGTGAGGAGCAAAATTAAGGATGGTTAAATAAAAATATTTCATTAATTAGTAGAGGAGCTTGATCCAGTCAGATTTGATTAGGAAAAAATGGAGTTATATAGATTAGATGACATAAAGACTTAATTTGATTTCAGTACAGATTTTTGATTTAGTAAAAATAATTGTTTTTGTTTAATTCATATGTTCATAATGAGCCATTTGTGAGTAATCAAATCATCTCAAAGTTACTTATAATAAATACGTTTGAAACCATATATATGTTAGCTTTATTTCTTGCTCATTTGTGAAAAGTTCGATCCATGGAAATTTAACTTTTTAACTAGCAAGGGTAAGCAGGCATAAATTTCTTTTGGTTCTGCATGCCTTTTTTTAGACCATTCAACAATGCTCAACTATAAGCATAAGATAACTACTATAATTAATTCATTACATCTTTCAATCAATAGACATGCTTAAGTCCAAGACATACAATTTTTGCAACAAAAAAAATTCAATTCTTTTTCTTAGTTCTTGAATATGCTATAGAAAAATTCAAACAGGTGACGTTAATAGCAAGTTGAAGCTTTCAAAAAATAACTCGGATTTGCAATATTGTGGAAAGCTATGTCCAATTTATGAAACATTCCCAAGGCCCATTCTTATTGTTTCCCCTTACATTCCGCAAGCTTTTATATACTGATTGGATGTTAATTTCCAGATTTCTTTATGCGAGATTATGTTGAGATTTTGATGCATGTATCAAGTAGATCTAACTAGTGATTTATCATTATCATACATGATTGAAGGGTTAGAATCTAGTGGCTTTATGCATGCTGAAATTTATGTTTACATATCCTCGCGTACATGTTTACCTATGCTGAAAATTTGTTGTTTATATATTAGATTCGTGCGTTGAAAAATACTGAATTATAAATATGAAAAGGGTAGCATAGTGAACATGTTACCATGTTGAAACTCCTTTAAGAAGAGGCTGAAATTGTGGATGGAATGGGTTGTGTTGTCAAACTGAAATTTTGTGCTTTTGGGCTTATAATAGGTGCTGAAATTATACTTGAAGCACCATAAGTTGCTTAAATTTTTTGTTCACCGGATAATTGATCTATGAAATGTTAAGTAAATACATCTGGTTTGATTGAGTTGATTTTGGGGTGGTCAAGTGCATAGCCCAGAGTTTGAGGTCGGGTATAGGCTGAGCTTGGTGTGGCCATGTGCGCACCTGTGCAAGTCGGCAAAAATGCCTAACCACTAGAGTAGTCCCATTGTTGCATATATATTTTTTTTCTCTTGTGATGTGCATGTGGTTGGTGGATGGCCGGGCCGAGGAGCGCGTTAGCGTGTGAAACTAATGTATGACTCGTCGAGCACGATATTGGGTCGAGATGCTCGTCAGAGGGCCACACTGACAACCGACCCGAGTGGCATTAGTTGGAGGGCTTTTCCCAACCAGATGGGCCACTGGGGCTAGCAAGCCATTCTAGCTCAAAGGGCCCAGGGCGGGAAGCTCGCTAGGGAGGCCAACCTAGTGATCGACCTATGTGTTTGGTTTTCTGTGCATACATTGTGTTTTGGCTGATGTGGACCGATGTGTGTACGAATACGCACGAGATATTCACTAGATTGTTTATATGTGTTCTTGGTAGTTCTTATGATGTTGAGATATGTTTACTATTGATCTATTCCCACAATTTTGCTTAGCAAGGGTTCGGGAGAGTCACTCATTCGATGAACTCACCATTCTTCTTGTTGTTGTTTTGCAGATTCTGATCATTGAGGTACGTAAGATTGTACCGGTGTAGCGCGGCTGTGAGTGGCAAGTTCAGGTGGCTAGTCTCGTGGTGTGTTGCGTCGTAGTCGAGTAGTGGTGTGTCTTGTTATTTTCTATCTGAACATGTTGTTTCATATGATATTGGACTTGTTCCCTAAATTCTTACCCGATGTCATGACTTGGTTTGGATTATATGCATGGTATTACTTGTTTCTGTTTTCATTGGTTCATGTATTGTTGTTAGACTTCGGAGTACTAGTTCATACTCTGGTCAGTCATGCAATCCTAAATTGGGGCGTGACAGTGCCCTAGAGTCAAGTCACTACAAAAAAATAACTTATCACCAACAGATTAAATCTGTTCGTAATAGTCAAAAATTCATCGATAATACTGTTACCGACGAATTTTTTTGTCAATAAAAGCTACTAGGTAATACCGACGAATTTTACTATATTCGTTGGTAATACCGACAAATAAGTTTATCCATCGGTAACACCAACGAATAAATGTATTTGTTGATAATATCAACGGATAAATATATCCGTCGATAATATCATCGGATAAATATATTCGTCGGTAATACCAACGGATAAATCAGTCGATAATACAAATAGATATTTGTCTGATGGTATTATTTAGTAAATAAATTATAAATTAATTAATAAAACAAATTCATACTTTAGATCCAATTATCAATCAACCGCACATCAATCACATTTGAAACCAAATAATAATAATAATAATAATAATCACATTTATAATGAAAAATTATCAAAATAGTATCAATTACAATAAGAAGTTATCAACTTCACTACAATTAAAGTATTGCAAATACAATCATCACTATTGCAAATCCATCGCCAGAACCAAACTCATGTCTACCTCTCCTATTGCATATATTGGTGGAAGCAAGTAGTTTTCGCTCCGTCTCTTACTCTTTTAGGCAATGCATGAATGTGAGTGGATTGTGAAGCTCAAGCATGCATCCTATCTAGTACCTAAGTATCAAAAACAAATGAACATTTATTTCAAAACAGAAATAGTAGTCTCACATGGAGAACTACCAAAAACCTTGTTGAAGTTAAATGTTTCTTTTCCTAGAAAATAAAAGGATAATGGAATTTGATGGACTGCATAATCAAGAAACTTGAATCTCCTAGTAAACAAAAAATAAAAAGACTAGTTAAAGCATTTTCAGAACTTGAAACAGTTGACACAAAATAGTCCATTATCAATTCATATATGTTGTAGCTGGACATTCGAACATATGCACCATAGAGAAAAAAATATCTTAGACAAGGGGAGAAACAATAGAGAAAAAAAGATAATATATAACTAGAAAAGCCAGAAGTTTACAATTCATTGATAGAACCATACATCCATCAATGTGAGTGCAGGCAAGAAAAGCACTTCAATTTCATAGGCTCAATTCTTCCTATATCATGCTTCATTATTGATGTCTCCCATAGTTTGAAATGGCGCACCACGGCGCAACAAAGGCGCAGACCCCCTCGCCATTTTTCCCCCGATGCGCTAACCTAGCACCTCGAGGGCCTTGGCGCGTGCCTCAACCCAGGTGCGAGGCGCGCGCCATGTGCGCCACACGCATGTGTGGCGCCGGGTGCCCTAAGTTAACTTTGGGCACCCGAGATTTTTTATTTCATTGCCGCTGCTTCCGCTTCTGCCTTTCGCCTGACTGCCCAACGTCGATTTCTTCTCATTTTCTCGTCCTTCGGCAATCCAACGAGCCTCTCCACCGGATTCCGGCGCCTCTCCACCCAATTTCAACCTCCGCCAGATATTTTTCTTTTCTTTCACAGTTTCTCTCATTTTCTCAAATTTCAATTGTTTTTTTAATTCTTAGTTGTTATTTTGAGAATTCATTCTCCGCATGTTGAGAATGAATTCTTTCTCGACATGCTAGAACTCTCGTATGCTGAGAGTTTCTTCAGCATGCTTCTCAAGTTCTCAGCATCATATTCATTCTCAGCATGCTGGAACTCTATTTCTTTGTTGAATGCAGAGAAATAAAAAATTCAGCATGCTGAATGAGTGAATTCTCAACTGAGAATTGCTGAATTCTCAGCATGCTGAGATTCTAGGAATGAATTCTCAGCATGTTGAACATAACCTTCATTCTCAGCATATGCTGAATTCTTGAATTCTCTACATGTTGAATTATGTACAAAATATATTTTATAATTATATTTTATTTTTGCACCTCACCTCGTTATGGCGTGCGCCATAACCTTGCGCCTTGCGCCATGGCTCCAAGAGCCCTTTGTGCCATTTAAAATTATGATGTCTCCAAAAACACTTGGTGGACTTTAGCACCTTCAATATCAATACTCAATATCAAACTTCCAAATTACAATCAAGCCACCTTCAATGGCTCAATATCATACTTTAGCATATCTATCAACACTTGATATATTGTTGATTCAATTACTCTTGAATAAAGTGAGTTAGATACAAAATACATATTTAATTATAAAGAACAAGATGAAAGCACAATGGAACCAAATGACCAGAGTTTTCTGCAAAATAATCTTGGTGGACTTCAACAACCAAGCAAAAACTTCCAAGGAAAGTCACTAGTCTAAGAAATTATGATAAAAATACAACTTTATCTAAACCAATCCAGGAAGCTAATTGGATTCAGCAACTAACTGAGGGTTGAAAGAATGAAGACAAGTCAAACATAAGAATAAAGCCTGAGGAGTCAACTCACCGGAAGTCTAGCTGATTTTAATGCAGATTAGAAATGTCGGTAGCTATAGACTTATAGTCATGTGTACTAACTTTCTTCAAGGAATAAATATCATCAGAGATAGAGACCATGACACAAACTCAGGATGACAAGATGGTAGACCAATATGCTACAAGTTCTATAACATGACAGCTTAATCCAAGGAAGAAACTGTTCTTGGCATGTAGTATTTTTATCTTTTGAGATTCAAAGTAATATTTCTTTTTCAGAAAAATATAACAGAACTTCCAATCTTAATATTAAAAAAACAAAAGACAAAACATTATGCACCTAAAATATGATGAGACCAATACGTATTGCTTGAGTACCAAGTCCATGGCAAATTACAGCTGAAAATAAATAATACCACACATACCAAATTAGCAATAATACCAAGAAATATCAGATGATACAATAGCTAAAGATAATACAATAATGAACAAATACATACAAATCGAATTCAATAAACACATATGGATCCAGGTAATACATACAGATCACACACTTCTTCAATCAAAATCTTCACTCGAATCGATTATAAGGATATAATTTTCTATTACACATTCAACCATAAGACTCTTTAACAGTAATAAAATCTCAGATGCTATTGACCCAAACCAATCTTAATCAATTCATTGTTTTAGAATTATGAATCTGAAAACGAAACTATATCTACAGGTAATGGTTTAGTTATTTACTACTGCTTTTCTTTTTTACTTCAGCCATGACATTTTAGTAAATTGAATAACCAACATTAAGAAACTAATACCCTATTCATGACATTCCGTATGACAACAAGAAATCGAAGGGGGCCAATTCTTCAACACTTTTCTTCAGCTGTAGCTAATCACAAGAGAAGATTCAGACTATAGATGTGCACTCTTGCATGTAGTATAAGAGCTAAAAGATCTAGATATAAAATAAGGAAGATTTTCAAGTTACCAGCTTATATAGAAGGCAAGTCAGGCCAAAGTATGCCAAAACCTAGGTAGCTTTTCCAAACTGATGCATATGTTTCTTCTGCTGCAAAAATCAAAATCATGGTTATGCAAAGTGCATTATCTACTGCAAAAATCAAAATTATATGTTTCTTCTGTCCTAAACCATTGCTGCCAGTTTAAAACTACTTTATGAATCAATCTCAGATCCAAACAGATAAAAATATATAAAGAACTATTAATACTGAGATGTTGGATTTAAATGATCTCAGTATAAAAATCTTCAACTGTTTTCTAAATATAAGTCTTAAATAAGTGGAAAAGATGGTCAGAATCATCCTCCAACACTACTTCTTTATCGAAATTACCAGTTTTTCCTTTTGCTTTATCGAGGAATTCAACAATATTGCATAGAAAACACTAAAAGGAATGCTTCCTCCCTGTTCAACAATTCTTTCAGTCTCAGTCTAACCACCAACTACAAACGAAAAGCAATTATTTCAATTTGGACTGATCTTGAATCAGAGGGACCATCATTTTTTCATTTAACTAATCAGATTGATTCAACTAGTTCATATACAAAATAAACAAATAATTAAGATGGGACAATCTAACTGCTACTAGTTTCATTGTATTTATACATAGTACAGACAACATAAAAAATTCTAATTAGCTTTATTTTAATACACTGTAGGAGCAATCTCCACAAGAAAAAAATAAAATTAACGCAATAAACCATGAAAATAGGAAAAATACAGTGTAGGAGTAATCTCAGATGTTGGTAACAAAGATGCAATACATATAGGAAAAATATACTAGACATACATAAAAAAAAGATTTCTAGGAATAAAACAATATACTCAAATGCCATTAAGGTGACACCATTGGGCTGGGTATCCGTTCTCAGCATCTAATAGAAGAGCCTCAATGACTTATTTGGCATTTCCCTGTCTGAACACCCATTGATCATTGTAGTCCAAGAGACGACATCTCTTTCACACGTAAGATCAAACACCTTCCTCGCAGAAGTCGAATCTTCGTGCCTCGCATAAAACTAGATCAAACTGTTTCCAACGAGCAAATGCGAACTGAAGCGGGCTTTGAACACCATACAATGGATCCCTCCCCCTCATAGAATCTCGGAACTGCTCGAAGCTCTTCAGAACGACGAGGTTGTAGACTTGTAGTTGGAATTTCATTTGGGCTTGGAGGTGTTGGAAGATGAGAAGCACCAGAGGATGATGCAGCAGAGGAGGTGAGGGTGGAATCTAAGAAGCGAAGAGGAAATCGTGAGACTGAGGGTAGAATCGAAGAAGCGAAGAGGAGGTGAGGAGGATATAGCAGATCGAGGAGGTGAGGCTGAGATCGTGCACTGGCGGAGATGGGTTCAGATCCAAAAAAGAGAAAGAGAGAGGGAGAGTAAAATACCTTTTGAGCGAGAAGAGTTCAGAGATGTGTGAGGCGAGCACTGGCGGGAGGCGAGCACCGACGATCGCGAAGAGAGGAATGGCTTTTGTCGGTTGGGAAAAGGGTATATTACAAAGGGTTTAGAAGAAAGGGTGAGTTGGTCGGCTAGGGAAAGGGCGCAAATTTGATTTAGGAAAATAAATTAGGGCGCGAATTTGGTAGGCTAGGGAAAGTGCATTAGGTTGGCGACAGGTAGGTGGTTGGCCGAGGGGGGAGAGGGGCGGGTGATCGGTGGAGAAGTGGGGAGATTGTCACGGCCTCCCAGCTTAGATTGGGTGTCCCGCTGGTGCCGGGAGCCGCGGGAGAAGCCGGCGAGACCGCCGGGGTGATCGTCGATGGTCGGAAGGGCCGACCGGCATGGGTTCGAGCGGAGCAAGGGAGGCGGCGTCGGGGCAGGGGTGAGGGGTGAGGGGTGAGGGGTGAGGGGTGAGGGGCGAGGGGCGAGGGAGAGGGGTTTAATTGATTTAATAGATAAGGTGTCTAAAGGTGAGAATGGAATTGATTTGTAGATTATTAGGGTTTTTTTTTTAGTTGATCGTAGAGTCGTCGGATCGAGTTGAGGTGCATATCAATATTGTAAATTTTCGTGTGCTGAACCCGATGGTGGTATCAAATTTTAGATTAGAGATCGTTTGGTATAATTTTTATATTTTTCGGTATTTTACTATTGTTTAGTGAGTGAACGATAATTATGTTTGAAATTAATTTATTTGGTGGGCCCCGAGTTGTCGGTTGAAGTTGAGGTGAATAGAAATCTTGATCATTTTCGTGTGCTGAACGCAATGGTGGGGTTGGTTTTGCAAGAAAAAAATGTTATAATATTTTTTCAGTTGATTAGTTGTTGAGGTGGTCGAGATGTTTAAATAATATTAAATTATTAGTCTGAAATTTTGGTGGGTTAATTGGTGTGAAATAATTATGGTTTGGAGAGTGGGTTGAGCATGGGTGTATGGAGAGTGAGTTGAGCCTGCAAGTCTGTCATCCCTTGTCTGATGTTGATTTATCGTCGGAGATAAATTACGAAAATACTCTTGCTTCCGTTGTTTGATTTGCTTCTAAAAATTTATTGAACTCCTATTGCACATTATTGTTGGACATGCCATGTAGAGAAATTGCTACTAATCCTATGGTGTATTGGATTAGTCATTGTATGCATAGTGTCATGTTGATATATGTGATGTTATTTACTAGTTGAGCATGTTATTATTCGATTGATCATGTCATAATCACTTGGAGTTGTTGTTATATTATTGATCATGATGTTTTGTTATTATCATGTTGTTCATGTCATAATCATTTGGAGTTGTTGTTTTGTTGATCATTGTGATATTATGTTATTATCATGTTGTTTATGTTGTTATCACTTGGAGTTGTTGTTATGTTGTTGATCATGATGATGTACCTTGTTTCACTCTTGGAGTCGAGTTGCATGATTGTTGTCGATCTGGAGGCTACGTCGACCTTGGAGAGGACTTCGGTCCAAGACCATTTCGATGTGGTACCCCCCTAGAAAATGGGATAGGGTATGGATATTGACTAGTCACTTTGGGCACCTTCGGGTGTGAGGATATCGAACGCAACGTCCGTCGGGCTACCTGCTTGGTGGGGGTAGTCTCATCATTATTGGAGTGGACAATTAATGCCACTCTACAGGTGATAGAATGCGGGGTTTTTACCCAATGGTCCGTACACTCAATGATTCAATTGGTGTTGTTTAGGAGTAGATGAGGAGTATTTGTTGTGTTCATTGCCTCTGACTGCATCTTAGGCCATGTTGTATTCATTGTTGAGTTGACACTTGATGCTTGTTGATCATATTGTGATTCTTCTACTCAGCACCTGCTGATCTCCGTTGTTTTTGCTTCAGACTTGCAAGGGTGAGCGGTCGATTTATAGATCGAGATGTAGATAATTTTTAGACAGTTAGTAGACAGTCGTAGGTGTGGAGCTCTGATGGCGACTGCTTTTGTATTTTGTTTTGTTTTGTCGTCTTATAATGCTAAACTTTGATATCATTATTTTGGAGCTATAATATATATAAAACTATTTGATATTTTGTTAAATCAAGATTTGATCGGGCTGATCCTCATCGTATGTACCGTCAGACTTATGGATTGTGATTATTGGTTTTAATGGTGTCTTTTATATTATGTTATGATTCGTGGTTTTTCCTTCCGCTGTGTGGTGTTCGAGTCATCATCGCGTCTTGGGACGGGCGCATCGGGTACGGGCCCAGGCCGGGGCGCGACAGCTACAAACTACAAAATGTTAACGAATGATAAATATGGAATCTAAAGTTTTTGTTTTTGTTTAATTCATATTTTCATAATAAGTCGTTTCTGAGTAATCAAATAATCCCAAAACTACTTATAATAAATAGGTTGGCAACCATCATTTAGCTTTGTTTCTCATTTGTAAATCTAACCATTGGAAAGTTCGGTCAATAGGAATTTTATATTTTACTAGCAAGGGTAAGCATGCTTAAATTTCTTTTGCTTCTACGTGCCTTTTTTATAAGGGTGTACATGAGTACCAGGTAGACCCGAAATTGATTGAAACTAACTCAATTGGGTAGATTTTGGATAGATCCAAATTAAATTCGGATATGGTCCGGGACAAAAATTTAGGTGTTGTTTGGTTAGCAAAAATTATTTTCGGATTTGGTTTCAGTGAAACTGAAAACTTGATTTTTAGTTTTTAGTTTTCTGAAAACGCGTTTGGTTAATGAAAACAACATCAGTTTTAGTTAGTTGAAACCAGTAAATATTTATTTGGTTATAAAAAATAATATTATTTTTTCTTGAATATTTTTACTAGTAATTAAAATTTTAGTTAGTTTACAAAATTTAATGTTTGCTAACATTGCTATAAAATATTTATATGATTTAATTAATTAAGTTATTACTATAAAAGTTAATTAAAAGTTATTATAAAATTTCAAAAAAAAAAAATTCAATGGTCTAAAATTAGTTTTGATTAAATTATAAATAGATCAACTTTAAGAAAATTGAGTTATTTAAAATTTAGGTTTGAGTCAATTAGATATAATTTGGTTAAATTAATTTGTAAATTTAAGATAATAGTTTGGCTTGAAAATGATGATTTTTTATTTTTTAAAAAAATATTTATAATTACAAAATTGTCACTACATTTTGATAAAGAAACCAATAGTCTCGAAATCATAGAAAATAACATTCTTGTGTTTTCATTCTGATTTCGATTCAGTTTCATGAAAATGTTGAACCAAACACGTTTTCATAAACAGTTTTGGTTTCAGAGAAACTGAAACCATGAAAATAGATTTGGTTTCGGTAACGAAACAGACCCTTAGGAATCGATTCCGATTCCGAGTCCAACACATCAGGTACCCGAAATTGGTACCCAAAACATGTACTCTAGATGTCAGTTACAGGGTACAGGTTACAATAAGGTACCTGTTAGGTGCAATGGCCACATTAGAGGGGGGTGAATAGTGTGTTACTAATCAATTTGCCTAATTCCGATTTTAATCGTTTACTTAGTTACTTAGGCAATTTAACAAATTCAATAACAAGTGGAAGCAAAGTGAATACGCTAATTAAGCAAACACAAGAAGAAGCAATGCAAACATGGTGATTTATAGTGGTTCGGCCCTAATGCCTACTCCACTACCTAAACACTCCGCTTAGGATTTCCAAACTTAAATTTACTAGATTAATATTGTTTCCCTTACAACGAGGATTTTGACCCGAAGAGTCTCACTCTCAACCTAAGGCACTTCCACCCGGAAGACTCCGTCTTCTTACCGAGAGCACTCTTCCACCTCAACCTAAGAGACAACTCAACTAATCCTAGTAAACTATGTTTACACAAGTGACTTTACTCCTTCTACACCAAAGATACCACTCAATCATAAGACATAATACTAGGTCTTCTTACAAGTTCAAATTCAATGAAATAAACATGAAAATACAATAACAATTGGAGCAATAAATCAAATAATAAGTAGTTAGCTCCAAAAGACACTCCCTAGTCCTCTTGATGCCTTGAGATGATGAATCGATAAATCTTGAAGGCTAAATCAAGGTGTTATCTTGGAAACTAGGGATGGCTCAAGAAGTCCTTTATTTAGAGTGATCAAATGTGGCTCAATGAAGTATTTAGAGTGATCAAAAGTTGTTTAAGAAAGACTGGGTTTGGGTATTTATAACCCTGCAACGAAAATAGCGCGACAACGGGCGGCTCAACGGGCGGAAAATTAGTAGTTTCTGCCGTTCGATCGCATGCCGGTAGATCGTCGATCGATCGAATGAATCGCGAGATCAGTGATCCGCAATCCGGTTGACCAATCGGTCGACCGAAGACCCTATTGCCAATTTTTGGCTTCTGTTGGTCGACCGAACCTAGGCTGAACAGGGCAGTTTGCTATTTTGCTTGGGTTTTTCTACTCATTTTGGTTCTGTCTTCGCTAAGCCTACTTATATAACATTTATTAACTATTCGACCGCCCAGCTTTCTATGTGTTAATCGCGCTATTCGGTCGACCGACAGGTTGACTGATTGTCGCAAAATTAGCAATCCCAAATCCGGTCGACCAATAAGTCGACTAAAGCTGCTACCGCTAGATCGTGACTCAACGATCCTCAATCCGGTCAACCAATCGATCAACCGAATGAGCTACTGCCAATTTTTGGCAATATTCGGTCGACCGAACTACCTTCTTCTTCGGTCGGTCGACCGAATCTGGGCAGGGCAGCAAGGCAATTTTCATTGCTTGGTTCATTTTTTGATTCCGTCTTCGCTAAGTTTACTTATATAATATTTATTAACTTTAAGATAATAACTTTAAAACATAAATGTTATATAAGGATTACCCCCATTTGGATTCAATAAAAATATCTAAAAAATCAAAATCCTTAAGAATCAAAATCTAGTTTTTGGGGTCTAATACAAATTTTTTGAAAACGGAAATTTCCTAACTTTTCGAGTCAAATATGATTAGGCTAAAGGCTTCCAAAAATTCTTAAAAAAATACCTTGTCATCTAGTTTTAACCCAAGGAACAATTACCGTCATTTTTTATGTCTAGAAACTATCTAGATCATATAGCCCTCCAAGGAGCTCCCTAAGCTTATTGAATTCATGGCGATTTCCGAGTTTTCATGTTTTGGGTTTCGAGTTTTGTTTTAGGGATATTTGCATCATAAAGAGGATTTACAACATATCTTGACACCCTAAACGTAAACTCTAACTTCTTGAAGAATTTGAGCGCGTCGACCAACGTCCTTCCGATTTTCCGATTTCTCTAATTTTTCCGATCGCGAACGCCGTGCGCTAGCCGATATGAAACCTAAAAGATTTTCTCAATGAAACATTAGTTCCATGTTTGTTATCATCAAAACCAAGATTAAGACCAAGGTTGAAAACCTTAAGCCAACAATCTCCCAATTTTTGATGATGACAAACATCCTTAAGAATATATGTATATTAAAGCACAAAGGATACCAACTTAGGGATTTCTCCCCCTATCAACATGAATACCTATGGAAATAAACTCCCCCTATCAACAAGAAAATATGTATATTAAAGCACAAAGGATATCAACTATATTTTCTTTCCCTTTACCTATACTTTTCTCCCCCTTTTGATATCAATCAAAAAGAGCAAGAAAAGTCAACCTATACTCAAAGTTGAGACTCTTAAATTAGTTTTCATGAAGCATGAAGATCTCCACTCAAGGGATGAAACATCAAATATCTAATATGAGACTAACCCATACATGATAGCATTAGATGATAAATCCATTTCAAGTCTAGAAATCATATATAGGCTTAAGTATTGATATTTTCGTGTATAGATCAAGGAGTCAAAATTAATTTTAGAAATGATTTTTCGTATCACATGAGGGGAACGATACCAAATGTGAATTCAAAATATCATACTTGAAGTCTCATTCAAAAATTGGACCAAAAATCAAAGTATCGAAAAAATAAACGTTTGGAAAAAACGATACTTTAAAGTTTAGAAATCCAATTTCAAAAACTCATATCAAATCATATTCTTTCTGAAAAATTTTGAAATTTTTACTGAAAAAACTAGATTTTCTACATAACATGTAGTTTCAAGAATCATTAAAAAATCAATTTTATGCATTTTTCTAAAAATAGCTGAAATCTAGTAGTATTTTTCGTAAATAATTGGAATTTTTCAAAAGTTATCAGTTTTCATTCAAACTTTCCAAATATTAAGATATCATCATTTAAAACATGTTTATCAAGTTTGAAATGAAGTTAGTGTCATTTGGTTAAAAATTTACCTTAGCATGATTTCATTCAAAAATGAGCATGTTAACAAGAAATTGCTAAGTATAAATCTTTAACTTATACTCATGGTTTTTCAACATGACACATAAACACCTAACATGGGTAAATCTAAATATGTTTGTGAAGTTTGGACCTAAAATAAAGTTTCTAAGTCAATTTATTGACTTAGGTCAACTCTACTCAACTTTAGGACTCCTAAAGTGAATTTGTTATCTATTTATCCATTTTCTCATGATTTTTCAATTTTAATCATATAGAAGCAAATCATGAGTGAACTCAAACATGTTTATCAAGTTTTAACTTAAAATAAAGTCTCTAAGATGAAATTTCTACCTAGAGCATATTTCATTCAAATAAGGTTTCATGAAATTGCCTAAGTATCAAAATTTTATCAACTCATGAGATTTCAATTAATTATCATGCAAAATCATTCATAAGATTTTATCAAGAAAATAGAGGTGATATGCAAATATTTTGCCAAAATAAAATTCATACCTCATTTCTTGAGAAATTTCAAAATTTCCACCTTCTTTCTATTTTCCTTTAGCCTTCCAAATTTTATCACTTTCTCAACTTGCAAGTAGGCTTCATTAGTATCATAATGAAATAATATACCAACTAGCAAGCTAATATACTAAATAGCAAAGATTTAATGCAAAGTTTAATTTAAAAATCTAAACTTATGCTAGATAGTAGAGATTCATTTTAAGGAAGTTATCATGATATCAAAATGAATCAGAAAGATCTTAAGATATAAAATTTTTAAAGAATAAGATCTCTAAGCATGTTTAACTAGTTTGGACTTAAAAAGAATGTCTCTAATAGTGAATATCAACCTATAGCAAGTTTCATTTAATGAAATTTGCCTAAGTGCTAAAATTCTACATACTCATGAGAATTCAAGGGTTTAACGTACAATTCTAATCATGAGTATTGAGACATATTTTAGACTTTAATATTGAGGTATTACACTAAGATTTTGCGAAAATTTAAATCATACCCCACTACATGAGAATTTTGCCAAACTAATCATTTTGCTCCAAATTATTAGCCTTCCATTTTCATAAATGTTAACTTGCAAGCCAAAAAGCATTAGTAGCACAATGATAAAATAACTAGCAAGTTAGCATACTAAATAGCAAAGGTGAAATAGAAATCTTCATTTGAGAATTTCAACCTAAGCTAGATAGTGATAAATTCTTTTCAAGAGAATTATCATAAAACCAAAACAAATCGAGAGATATCAAAATATGAAATTTTGAAAAGTGAGATCTCCAACCCTTCCTATTGGTTGAAAACCGAAAGGTCACAATGAGCCTACGATTTAAAACCGCAAGGTCGCATGAGCCCATTACAGGCTATATAGGTCTCCGAAGAGACCGAAAATCAAAAATCAAAAATGTTTTTGAAGTCATATCGAGAGTGGAAAAAACTCAACTGGATTATGCATAGTATCATAAACTTCAACTAAAATGGATTAAAATTAGATAGAAGATGATAACAAAATGTTTGATGCCAATTTTACCTAAGACATCTAGGTGAAAGCTTGAAGTTGCAATCATATAAGGATCCTCCATTCAACTCTTTGGTCAACTTCAACACATCATCAATCTTTCACCCTTGTGTGGTAGCTCCCCCTACAAAAGAGCATGAGATCTTTGGTACCCAAATGGCTTTGGGTCCTTGGGGGTTAGAGGGCTTACAAATCCAAAGTGTCCTAGCAACACTTGGATTTCTCTTTAATGCGCAATCATAAATAGCATGCCCATAAACACCACAACAAAAATAATTTCCATTAATTTTTTTCTTTTCATTTTTCTTTTCAACGTGGCGTCTAAATGTAGAATGCATAACATGAGAATTAACATGAGCATGAGAATTCTTGTTAAAACCACCATTTCTACTAAAATTCTTAAATGATGAAACATTTGACAAATCATTAACCTTCCTACTTAAGAACACAATCTCATTTTTTAAAGTATCAATAGATTGATACAAAGCATTCAATTGAGATTTTAGTATACAATTTTCATTCATAATTTTTGAATTCCTTACTTTCAAATTTTCAATCTCAATTTTTGAAACATTTTTCAAATCATTATTTGTAGACTTCAATCTATTTTTCAAAACCTCATTTTCAAGTTTCAAGTCATTAACTTCTAGAGTTAATGTATCATGGCAAGGATCAATCATGCTAGTTTTCAATTTCTCATTTTCACTCTTCAACTCATGCACATGATTGACAAGCTTCAAGTTTTCTTTCTTGATTTTATATTTTCCTTATTTGATTTCATGAGCATGGCATACATCTTCTTAGATTCTTCTAATAGCTCATCATAAGACATACCTAAAGAATTAGAACTACTATCATCATTATCACTATCAAGATTTTTAACATGACTAGAAGTAGAAGTTTTTACCTCATTCTGGAAATCCATAAGGTATATTTGAGATGTGACTTCATCATCATGAGAGAAAGATGTTCTACTAGATTCGGAGGTGGACTTGGAAGCATTCTTCTTCTTGGTTCTTTTCTTCAAGTAGGGACAATTTCTCTTTTTATGTTCCTTTTCTTGACAAAGGAAACAACTTAGCTTTCTTCTCCGATTTTTGATGTTCCTTTGACTAGATGAGCTTTGGACATCAAAAACTTCATTAGAACTAGAGGTATGACAACTATCATCACCACCTTCTTTTAAAGTAATAAGCTCCTCGGTTTTTGCAAATATAATCATAAAGTATGTTTAATATTGATCAAATATCAAATGCGGAAGAACAATGCATAACTTTTTCAAGTATATCATTCGTGTTGGCTCAAGGTTTTCAACCTTGGTCTTAATCTTAATTTTGATGATAACAAACATGGGTCTAATGTTTCATTGAGAAATCTTTCTGGTTCCAAGTCGGTTAGCGCTCGACGTCCCCGATTGAAAAAATCAAAGAAATCAGAGAAATCGACAAGGACTCTCGTCAGCGCTCGAGATTCTTCAAGAAGTTAGAGTTTAGGTTTAGGGTGTCTAGTTATGTTGTAATTCCTCGTGATGATGAATAAAAACCGCAAAACCTAACCCGAACCCCAAAATATGAAAACCCGAAAACCGCCCTGAAACTCACTAAGCTTAAGGAGCTCCTTGGAGGGCTATATGATCTAGATAGTTTCTATACATAAAAAATGGCGGTAATTGTTCCTTGGGTTAAAACTAGATGACGAGGTATTTTTTAAAAAAATTTGGAAGCCTTTAGCCTAATCATATTTGACTCAAAAAATTAGAAAAGTTTTGTTTTCTGAAAATTTGTACTAGACCCCAAAAATTAGATTTTGATTCTTAAGGTTTTTGATTTTTTAGATATTTTTATTGAATTCAAATGAGGGGTAATCCTTATATAATATGTATGTTTTAAAATTATCTTAAAGTTAATAAATATTATATAAGTAAAGTTAGCGAAGACGGAACCAGAAAATGAACCAAGCAAAGAAAATTGCCTTGCTACCCTGCCCAGATTCGATCGACCGACTGGTCGACCGACCGAAGAAGAAGGTAGTTCGGTCAACCGAATGTTGCCAAAAATTGGCAGTAGCTCATTCGGTTGATCGATCGATTGACCGGATTGAGGATCGTTGAGTCCTGATCTAGCGGTAGCAGCTTTAGTCGACCGATTGGTCGATCAGATTTGGGATTGCTAATTTTGTGATAGTCAGTCGACCTGTCGGTCGACCGAATAGCGCGATTAACACACAGAAAGTTGGGCGGTCGATTGGTCGGTCGACCGACGATCGACCGGACCATCGACCGAGCGTCTACAACGGTCAAAAATATACCCGTTGATGCCCTGTTTCAGATGGGGGTTATAAATACCCATCCCAATCCTTCTTCAAGCCTTCTAACATTTGATCCAAGCTTCCATTGAGCCAATTCTTGATCTTTCTAAAGTTTTTCTTAAGCCATCCTTTTGACAATCCCTAGTTTCCATAATATACCCTTGATCTTACCTTCAACCTTTAAACGATTCATCATTGAGGCATCAAGAGGAACTAGGACTCGTGTTTTGGATCTAAGTATTTATTGTATCATTTATTTGCTCCATTACTTGTGTATTTTTGTGTTTATTTCATTGTATTTCCATTGTGTAAACCTAGAGTGCTAGGTTGATTGAGTTGGTGGTTGCCTTGGTGTTAAGGCTTAAACCCACCATTGTAAACGTAGTTTCAAAGGATTAGTTCTAGTTGTCCCTTAGATTGAGGTGGGAGAGTGCTCTCGGTAGGAAGACGGGTTACTTCCGGGTGTGGAAGTTCCTTCGATTTGAGAGCGAAGACTTTCTGGTGTAAAGTCCTTGTTGTAAGGGAAACAAGATATAATCTAGTAAAAATTTATTTGGAAATCCTAAGCGGGATGCTTAGGTAGTGGAATAGACATTGGGGCCGAACCACTATAAATCCTTGTGTTAGCATTGTTATTCTTATTTGTGTTTAAATTGTCTTATTATTGCTTCTACATTTAGTCGATAAATCACCATTTGCCTAAATAATCTAAGAAACGATTAAAACCAGAATTAGACAATAAATTTAGATAACACACTGTTCAGCCCCCCTCTAGTGTGTCATTTCACCCAACAAGTGGCATCAGAGCAGGTCGTAGATTGAGATTTCACCATCTCCTCTACATCGTCTCTCGATCTTAAAATGACACTAGAGTCGGTAGCGTCTTCACCTCCTAGGTTCAATGAATCGAACTTTGGTCTTTGGAAATCTAGAATGTACACCTACTTAAAGACTAGAGGTTTTTATGTTCATAACATGATTAAATTAGAATACATTGAACCTAAAGTTGACATGCATGATTGGAGTGAACTTGATAAGAAAATTTTTCAATCTAATGGAGATGCTATGTATTCCATATTTTGTACCTTACCTAATAGCATCCTTGAAAAAGTCATGCATTGCACTTCGGCTTTTGATATTTGGGCAACATTAAATATGTTATATGATTATGCTAAAACCGAAGAGCTTAATATTTTTGTTGAGGGTGGTGATGACAATGATCATCCCTCCAATGCTAACTTGGTTTTTGAGGCCCATAGTGTTTCTAGTCAAAAAGTCATTTCAAAGAGCCGAAAGAGAAAGGTCATTTGCCATTTGTGCAAGGAGAAGGGACATATCAAGAAGAATTGCCCATTATTGAAAAACAAAGCAAGGGAGAGGTCAAATGCTTCTACATCGTCCTCCGACTCCCTCGAAGCATCCTCTCATCATGACAATAGAGCTACTTCTCAATTGTGCCTCATGGGTTTAAAAAATGAGGTAAATCCTTCCACCTCTTGTCATAATAAATTTTTTGTTGATAATGATAGTCATAGCTCCTCTAGTTCATTTGACATGTCATATGAGGAACTAGTTGAGGAATATCAAAAAATGTATGCCTTGCTTGTGAAAAAGAACAAGGAAAATTGAAAACTAAAGAAAGAAAATTTAAGGTTTAGTTCTCATGTGCATGAATTAGAAAATGAAAAATTGATTACAAGTACACTTGTTTCTTGCCATGATGATTTTAAGCTCGAAATTGAGAATTTAAAAAATAAGTTAAAAGACTTGAAAAATGAAAGTGAAGGTTTGAAATAAAAAATGAAACTTAGGAGTAATGATTTGAAAAATGATTTCAAACTTGAGAATGAAAAATTGAAAGTTGAGAATTGCATGTTAAAATCTTAACTACATGCATTGCATAAATCCATGGATGAATTGAAGAATGAGATGTTGGTTTTGAGTAGAAAAGTTAATGCTTCATCTTTTAAGAATCCTAAAAATCAAAATATCTCATTTAGGAAATCTCCAAACAAGAATGCTCATGCTCATGTCAATTCTCATGTTAGGCATTCTACATTTAAACCTCACGTTGAAAAGAAGAATGAAAAAAAAAAATTAATGGAAATTGTTTTTGTTATGGTGTTTATGGGCATGCTATTTATGATTGTGCATTTAAGAGAAATTCAAGTGTTGCTAGGACACTTTGAATTCCTAAGCCCTCTAATCCCTAAGGACCCAAAGTCATTTGGGTACCAAAGATCTCATGCACTTTTGTAGGGGGAGCTACCACACAAGGGTGAAAGATTGATGATGTGTTGAAGTTGACCAAAGAGTTGAATGGAGGATCCTTATAAGGTTGCAACTTCAAGTCATCTTGATGCCTTAGTAAGGTTGGCATCAAAAGTACTTTGGTATCATCTCCTATACCCTATTGCTTAAATTGTAGTTGGAGTTTGATATATGTTTAATATTAGTAGATTTTTCGATCTTAATAAGCTTTAAAAATGTTTTTGACTTTTGATTTCCCGGTCTCTTCGGAGACCTATGTGGCCTGTAATGGGCTTAAGCAACTTTGCGGTTCTAAATCGTAGGCTCATTGTGGCCTTTCGGTTTTCAACCAATATGAAGGATTGGAGATCTTATTTTTTTAATATTTCACATTTTGAGATCTCTCGATTTGTTTTGGTTTCATGACGATTTTACTTCAAATGAATTTTTCACTATCTAGCTTAGGTTGAAATACTCAAATGAAGATTTCTATTTCACCTTGCTATTTAGTATGATAACTTGCTAGTAGATAAGATTTTATTACCATTAATGAAGTATACTTGCAATTTATTGTAAATGGAAGGCTAATTAGAATGAAAAAGATTAATTTGGCTAAATTTTCAAGTATAAGGTATAACCTGGATAAATTCAAAATCTTAGTGTTATACCTAAATGTTTAAGCTTAAATTATGTCTTAATACTCATGATTAAAATTGCATGTTAAATCCTTGAATTTTCATGAGTAGGTACAATCTTAACACTTAGGCAAATTTCATTAAATGAAAATTGCTCTAGGTTGATACTTACTATTAGAGACATTCCTTTAAGTCCAAACTAGTTAAACATGTTTAGGGATCTTATTCCTCAAATGTTTCACATCTTAAGATCCCTTAGATTCATTTTGATATCATGATAACTTTCTTAAAAATGAATCTTTACTATCTAGCATAGGTTAAGGTTTTTAAATGAAATTAATTTTGTGTTGAACCTTCGCTATTTAGTAAGTTAGCTTGCTAGTTGGCATATTATTTCATTATGATACTAATGAAGCCTACTTGCAAGTTAAGAAAGTGGTATAATTTAAAAGACTAAAGGAAAATGGAAAGATAGTGGAAATTTAGGAATTTCTCAAGAAATGATATATGAGTTTCATTTTGGCAAATTTTTGTGTATCACCTCTATTTTCTTGATAAAATGATTTCTCTATGCTCATGAATAATTTGGCATGATAAATTGATTGAAATCTCATGAGTAGATAAAATTTTGATACTTAGGCAATTTCATATCATCTAGATTGAATGAAATGTGCTCTAGGTAGAAATCCATCTTAGAGACTTCATTTTAAGTTGAAACTTGATAACATGTTTGAACTCACTCATAATTTGCATGCATCCATGTGGTTAAAATTGAAAATTCATATGTAAATGGATAAAATTGATAACAAGTTCACTTTAGGAGACTTAAAGTTGAGTAGAGTTGACCTAAGTCAACAAATTGACTTAGAAACTTTATTTTAGGTCCAAACTTCACAAACATGTTTAGATTTACTCATATTAGGTATCCATATGCTTAGATTTGAAAATCCATGAGTAAAAGTTAAATTTTGATACTTAGCAATTTCAAGTTACCATGCTTGTTTTTTAATGAAATCGTGCTAAGGTAAAATTTTGACCAAATGACATCATTTTCATTTAAAACTTAATAAACATGTTTTAAATAATTATATCTTAATATATAGAAAGTTTGAATGAAATCTAAAAATGTCATAAAAAAGATATGAGTACATTCATACTTCAACAATTGGTATCACTCTTTGTTATCATGTATGATTTAAGTTTCATGTAAAATATTTGTTTTCCATTGGTCGAGATTTTTATGTTTCATGAAAAATAATCTTTAGAGTCTCAACTTCATAAAAAATATTTGTTTTTCATCCCTTTAACTAGATTGACCTTTCTTGTCCTTTTTGATTGATGTCAAAAGGGGGAGAAAATTATAGATAAAGGCGGAGAAAATTTATAGGTAAAAAAGAAAAAAAATATAGGAAAATCATGCATATAGATAGGGAGAGTTCTATTATATAGATATGCATGTTGATAGAGGGAGAAATCCCTAGTTAATATTCTTTGTGCTTTAATGATACATTTTCTTAAGGATGTTTGTCATCATCAAAAAGGGGGAGATTGTTGGCTTAATATTTTCAACCTTAGTCTTAATCTCGATTTTGATGATAATAAATATGGAACTAATGTTTCATTGAGAAATCTTTCAGGTTCTAAGTCGGTTAGCACTCGACGTCCCCGATCTTTAAATTTAGGTGCTCGAGATTCTTCAAGAAGTTAGAGTTTAAATTTAGGGTGTCTAGTTATATTGTAATTCCTCATGATGATGCATAACAACCCCAAAATCTAACCCGAACCTCAAAATATGAAAATCCAAAAACTGCCCTGAAACTCACTAAGCTTAGGGAGCTCCGTGGAGGGCTATATGATCTAGATATATAGTTTCTAGACATAAAAAATGGCGGTAATTATTCATTGGGTTAAAACTAGATGATGAGATATTTTTTAGAAATTTTTGGAAGTCTTTAGCCTAATCATATTTGAATCGAAAAATTAGAAAAGTTCTGTCTTCTGAAAATTTGTACTAGACCCCAAAAACTAGATTTTGATTCTTAAGGTTTTTAATTTTTTAGATATTTTTGTTGAATCCAAATGGGGATAATCCTTATATAACATTTATGTTTTAAAGTTATTATCTTAAAGTTAATAAATATTATATAAGTAGACTTAGCGAAGACGGAACCAGAAAACGAACCAAGCAAAGAAAATTGCCTTGCTGCCCTGCCCAGATTCAATCGATCGACTGGTCGATCGACCGATGAAGAAGGTAGTTCGGACGACCGAATATTGCCAAAAATTAGCAATAACTCATTCGGTCGATCGATCGGTTGACCGGATTGAGGATCGTTGAGTCACGATCTAGCGGTAGCAGCTTTAGTCGACCGATTGGTCAATCGAATTTGGGATTGCTAATTTTGCGACAGTCAGTCGACCGAATAGCGCGATTAACACACAGAAAGCTAGGCGGTCGATCGGTCGATCGATCGACGATCGACCGAACCATCGATCGAGCATCTACAATGGTCAAAAATATACCCGTTGATGCCCTGTTTCAGATGGGGGTTATAAATACCCATCCCAATCCTTCTTCAAGCCTTCTAACATTTGATCCAAGCTTCCATTGAGCCAATTCTTGATCATTCTAAAGTTTTTCTTAAGCCATCCTTTTGACAATCCCTAGTTTCCATAATATACCCTTGATCTTGCCTTCAATCCTTAAACGATTCATCATTGATGCATCAAGAGGAACTAGGACTCATGTTTTGGAGCTAAGTATTTGTTGTATTATTTATTTGTCTCATTACTTGTGTATTTTTGTGTTTATTTCATTGTATTTCCATTGTGTAAACCTAGAGTGCTAGGTTGATTGAGTTGGTGGTTGCCTTGGTGTTAAGGCTTAAACCCACCGTTGTAAACGTAGTTTACTATGATTAATTCTAGTTGTCCCTTAGATTGAGGTGGGAAAGTGCTCTCGGTAGGAAGACGAGATACTTCCGGATACAATAACAATTGGAGCAATAAATCAAACAGTAAGTAATTAGCTCCAAAAGACACTCCCTAGTCCTCTTGATGCCTTGAGATGATGAATTGATAAATCTTGAAGGCTAAATCAATGTGTTATCTTGGAAACTAGGGATTGCAAAGGGATGGCTCAAGAAGTCCTTTAGAAATGATCAAATGTGGCTCAATGAAGTGTTTAGAGTGATCAAAAGTTATTTAAGGAAGGCTGGGTCTGTTATTTTCCTTAGGTTTATCTACTCATTTTGGTTCCGTCTTCGCTAAGCCTACTTATATAACATTTATTAACTTTAAAATATAAATATTATATAAGGATTACCCCCCATTTGGATTCAATAAAAATTTCTAAAAAATCAAAATCCTTAAGAATCAAAATCTAGTTTTTGGGGTATAGTACAAATTTTCCGAAAATGAAAATTTCCTAACTTTTTGAGTCAAATATGATTAGGCTAAAGGCTTCCAAAAATTCTTTAAAAATACCTCATTATCTAATTTTAACCCAAAGAACAATTACCGCCATTTTTTATGTGTAGAAACTATCTAGGTCATATAGCCCTCCAAGGAGCTCCCTAAGCTTAGTGTCAGGACGGTTTTTGAATTTTCATGTTTTGAGTTTCGGGTTTGGTTTTAGGGTTCTTTGCATCATAAAGAGGATATACAACATATCTAGACACCCTAAACCTAAACTCTAACTTCTTGAAGAATTCAAGCGCGTCAACCAACGTCCTTCCGATTTTTCGATTTTTCCGATCGCGGACGTCGTGAGCTAGCCGATATGGAACCTAAAAAATTTTCTCAATGAAATATTAGTTCCATGTTTGTTATCATCAAAATCGAGATTAAGACCAATGTTGAAAACCTTAAGCCAACAGTACCCTATTGGAACTTGTACATTTACAAGTTCTAGAATAAGTTCCGACAGAGTACCCTATTGTAATCTGTCCTGAGAACAAGTTCCACCAGGGTACCTAAAACTTGTACCCTGGAACCTGTATATGAACAGGTTCCAATAGGGTATGCGGAATCGGAATCAAAACTTGTGGTTCCGAGTAGGATCCGATTCCCGATTCCAAAACCTAGGAATCAGTCCTATACAGGGTAGGATTCAGATATCATGAAAAATATAAGGTATTTGGACCCGCTCATCCCTATATTTTTTTAGACCATTCAATATTGCTCAACTATATATAAGCATAAGATAACAACTAATAATTAATTACATCATTCAATTTCAATCTATCTATATATATGCTTTAGTCCAAGATGCACAATTTTTGCAACAAAAATAATAGCATTTCATCAATCCATTTCTTTTTCTTAGTTCTTGGATATGCTTAATATAGAAAAATTCAAACCGGTGATCTTAATAGCAAGCTAAAGCTTTGGGAAAAAAAACTTGGATTTGTAATATTCTGAAAAGCCATGTCCAATTTACGAAACATCTGCAAGGCCCATGTTTATTGTTTCCCTTTACATTCTGTTAAATATATTAGTTTTGATATGATATTTATTGTTGGTTCGAGATATCTTATGTTGTCCCTTAGGTTTATTATATCTTGTTCTGAGCTTATATATAGATAATTGCTCTTCTTAATGAAATATGATTCATGGTATCAGAGCTCTAGGATTTCTTTATGTTCTCCATAAAAATTTCTATTTTTCTTTCTGTTTTTCTTCTACGCCAGCGCCTTGTAAAGCGTCTGGCTCAAGCTCTCATCGCTAGCCCCGTGTCTCCATGCATCACATCATCGGGTCCTGCGGCACAACTCCTCGTCGTCTGCGCCCCTTCTCTTCACGGGGCGCGTCACTACTCCTGCTCATCTGTGCTCGGTTCCCACGCGGAGAATCATGGGGTTTACACGTGAAAAATGAGAATTAAGGCTAAAATTGAAATTAGTTTGACGAATTAATTAAGTCATATTTGTTTGCAAAAGCATAAAAAATTTTATGGTCAGTGAGAGCAAGAGAATGGTTAAGTAAAAATATTTCATTAATTAGTAGAGGAGCATGATCCAGTCAGATTTGATTAGGTAAAAATGGAGTTAGATTAGATGAAATTAATTAATGTTTTACTTAATTTGGTTTCAGTACCGATTTTAATTAAGTAAAACATTTTGTTTTTGTTTAATTCATATTTTCATAATGAGCCATTTGTGAGTAATCAAATCATCTCAGAGTTACTTATAATAAATATGTTTGCAACAATATGTTAGTTTCTTTCTTGCTCATTTGTGAAAAGTTCGGTCCATGAAAATTTAACTTTTTAACTAGCAAGGGTAAGCATGCTTAAATTTCTTTTGGTTCCACAATGCTCAAATATAAGCATAAGATAACTACTATAATTAGTTCATTACATCATTCAATAAGTAGACATGCTTAAGTCCAAGACATACAATTTTTGCAACAAAAACAATAGCACTTCATCAATCCAACTCTTTTTCTTAGTTCTTGAATATGCTATAGAAAAATTCAAACCGGTGACCTTAATATAAAGCTGAAGCATTCAAAAAATAACTGGGATTTGCAATATTGTGAAAAGTCATGTCCAATTTACGAAATATTTTATTGTTTCCCTTTATATTCCACAAGCTTTTAAATACTGGTTGAATGTTAATTTTTAATTTTATTTATGCGAGATTATGTTGAGATTGATGTATGTATCAAGTAGATCTAACTTGTGATTTATTGCTATGATACGTTGTCATGTTATGAATGAAGGGTTAGAATGTAGTGGCTTGATGCATGCTAAAATTTATGTTTACTTATCCTTGTGAACATGTTTATTCATGTTGAAAATTTGTTGTTTATATATTAGATTTGTGTGCTGAAAAATATTGACATACAAATATGAAAAGGGTAGCATAGTGAACATGTTACCATGATGAAATTCCTTTAAGAAGATGTTGAAATTGTGAACGGAATGGGTTGTGTTGTCAAATTAAAACTTTGTGCTTTTGGGCTAATAATAGGTGCTGAAATTATACACGAAGCACCATAAGTTGCTTAAATTTCTGTTCATTGGAAAATTGATTTGTAAATTGTTAAGTAAATAAATTTGGTTTGATTTCGTTGGTTTTGGGGTGGTAGGGTGCATGGCCCAAAGTTTGAGGTCGGGTATAGGTTGGGCTTAGTGTGGCCTCTCTTGTGATGTGCCAATGCTTTGTGGATGGCTAGGCCGAGGGCGTACATGTGTACGTGAAACTAATGTCCGACTCGACGAGTATGATATTGGGTCGAGATGCTCGTCAGTGGGCCACACTGACAACCGACCCGAGTCACATGGTTGGAGAGCTTTTCCCAACCAGAGGGGGCACTAGGGCTAGCAGGCCATCCTAGTTTAGAGGGCTCGGGGCGAGAAGCTCGCTAGGGAGGCCAACCTAGTGATCGACCCTTTTGTTTGGTTTCTGTCCATACATTGTGTTTTGGTCGATGTGGGCCGATGTGTGTACGAGCACGCACGAGATATTCACTAGATTGTTTATATGTGTTCATGGTAGTTCTTATGATGCTGAGATATGTTTACTATTGATCTATTCCCACAATTTCATTTAGCGAGGGCTCGGGAGAGCCACTCATTGTGTTTGATGAACTCATCATTCTTCTTCTTGTTGTTTTACAGATCCTGATCATTGAGGCACGATCGTACTGGTGTAGCGCGGCTCGGAGTGGCAAGCTCAGGTGGCTGATCTCGTGGTGTATTGCGTCGTAGTCAAGTAGTAGTGTGTCTTGTTGTTTTCAATCTCAACACATAGTTTCATTTGTTATTGGACTTTTTCCATAAATTCTTACCCGATATCATGACTTGGTTTGGATTATACGCATGCTATGAATTACTTGTTTATGTCTGCATTGGTTCATGTGTTGTTGTTAGGCTTCAGAGTATTAGTCCATACTCTGGCAAGGTCATGCGACCCTGGATTAGGGCGTGACAGTTGCAGGCAAGGTTGACTCCACATGAAAATAAAGTTACATCTAAATAATTAACATATTGTAACTAATTAATATTTAAGGGTAGACTATTTGAATACAAATGTATTATCGTCCTAATAGCTACAAATTACAAAATGTTAATGAATGACAAAAATGAATTTTGAACTTTTTTGTTTTTGTTTAATTCATATTTTCATAGATTCTTGCTCATTTGTGAATCTAGCCGCTTAAAAGTTCGATCCATGGAAATTATACTTTTTTACTAGCCAGGGTAAGCATGATTAAATTTTGTTTTGGTTCTGCATGCCTATTTTTGGAACATTCAATAATGCTCAACTATAAGCATAAGATAACCACTAATAATTAATTAATTACAACGTTCCATACATATATATATATATATATGCTTAAGTCCAAGACCTACAATTTTTGCAAAAAAAACAATGGCACTTCCATCAATCCAATTCTTTTTCTTAGTTCTTGACTATGATTAATGTAGAAAAATTCAAACCGGTCACATTAATAGCAAATTAACTGAAGCTTTCCAAAAAAAAATTGGATTTGCAATATCCTGGAAAGCCATGCTTAATTTATGAAACATCTCCAAGACCCATGTTTAATGTTTTCCTTTACATTCCAAAGAAACAAGTACCCCGGTCTATCAAAACAAGCTCAAAAGAAAAATATATAAGAACACACGTTATTCTTAGAGGAGCAAAAATGCATAAATAAGATTCGTCTCATACGAATAATTGCAAGTTCTGTTCGTTTACGAGGAACATAGTGAATGGAATTACAATCCACTAAATCTATCAATAGGAAATAGTTACAAAGTCTATATATACAACTATTCAACCAATCAAAAAAACACACCACAACTATAATCCAAAACTGCTAAAACTACATAAAATTGCCCTAAATAATGTCTATTTACATCTATAACCCTTAACTAATTGATACAAGCTTCATACCCCCCCCCCCCCTCAAGTTGGAGCATAGTTGAATTTTGATTGTCAGGAGAGAATTAATACAAGATTGCATCAGGAGAATTAAGAACACCATCATAAGACCAATACAAGATTGCATTCACTCTCCTGATGCAAATTTGCGTTGGTATCGTCAGTTTGCAACAAACCAAAACAAGAATTAAGAACAACATCATAAGACCAAGGCACAATTGGAAACATGAAGCTTGGATCTTGCTCATAATCGAGTGAATTATAGGAGCCAAATAATGTTTGTGCCATTGTTTTAGTCTCCGATTGTGTAGTGGCATCAAATGAACTCCACATTGCCTCCTCAAACACTCTTGAATAATCGATTAATACTGTCATATAAGTGAGTTTTTGTGGAAATGCAAAGGTTGGAGAAGCTATACATATTTATATACACAAGGGGTCAGTATATTTTGACTTCAATTATCTAAAGTCAACTAGTTGTTAATCTGGTGCGGTAATCCAAGTATAATGAGTGAAAATGGTTGGAATTAAAGCTTAAACTCATGCTTCTTTGAGGTTCATTCAATGTACTATATGTTGGTGAAAATTAAATAATTTACCAAGTATTCCTACGAACAAAAAGAGAATGATACCAAGTATTCCTAGGAAGAACAAAGAACATAATTAACCAAGTCCTCTGCTCCACGAAGAATGATACCAAGTATTCCTTGGACTAGCTGACCTTTCACGACCAGTTACTGGACTACGCTCCGTCCTCAGTTCACGAACTCGAGGATTGTAGCATTTCTTTGATATCCTGGGACTACTACTGAATCCCCTGCCATCAGTTGTTGGCATTCCCCTGCCATCAGTTCACTTGGCATTACTCCTGTATTTCCTATGTTAACCTCCTGCAAGAATCAAAACAAATCTTGTTAGTCAACACCATTTGTGTAAATCAAGATGTTAATCATACTGATTACTTCCCATGTCAACCTCCTGCAAGAATCAAAACAAATCTTGTTAGTCAACACCATTTGTGTAAATCAAGATGTTAATCATACTGATTACTTCCCATGTCAACCTCCTGCAAGAATCAAAACAAATCTTGTTAGTCAACACCATTTGTGTAAATCGGGATGTTATAATATGATCTGGTGATTGATGACATGAAGTTTTAGACGAACCGTTTGCATGTTGAAGGTGATGGTTGGTAATTCTTTGTACTCTACTGCATCAAGATCAGTGAGATGAGCCCCCTTGAAAAGCTTGGAGAAAATGTATTGTCTAACAGGAACTAGAAGCATGATCACTAGAGGAAATAGGGCTCCAGCTATCGGAATCCATGTGATGCTGAAGCACACTAGCAAGTACATGGTTTGGAAGCACACTAGCAAAGTCATGGAGAGCTGGAGAGGGGGCGGCAATCGCCGCTCCGCCGGCCATCAGGATGCGCGAGAGGGCACCTAGGTCGCGCCTCTCGTGCGGCATCAAGGAGGGTCGGGCCAGCCTCCCCTTTTTCCATCGCCGACTGAAACCCTAGCCAACGATGACTATGGTTTTGGTGGAGAGAGAGAGACGAATACCGGCGAGGGGCGACGCAGGTGGTAGGCGGCGGCAAATATCACAGAGAGAGACCACGCGCGCGAGAAAGACAGGGGCGTGAGATCGAGTGATCGAGTGGGAGAAGTAAAAAAGAGATGGGGTTGGTCAAAAATTTACTCAGTGATAGTTTTGCGACGACAGCATCGCCGTTGCAAAGTCATTTTATTTTGCGACTGTGAACTGACGATCGCAATGCGGTCGCAAAATATGACACTGCTATACCCGACGGACATGCAGTCGCAGACCTATCGCCATCTGCAACCGCTTGGCAGCCATCGCAGAATGGTCGTCGTAAAATGCCTAATTTCAAGCAGTGAATTCATCAAGAATTTGAAGACACGGGACGGCACAGCAATGGTAGGAGTGGCCAAATCGTCCAAAAATCGATACGACAAAATCACAACAACGACACAAAAACCCTTAATCTGAAATGACGAAATCGACGAAACCCCATGACATAGGGGCGGCAGCATGGCTGACGAAAATGGGAAAAACGAAGGCTAATCCACTTACCTCTTTGGAGATAACGAAAATGAAGAAGACGCTAGAGATCCTCCTTCAATCGGCGCCGACGAACTCACAAAATTTTGGCTTCGGTGACTCCTCCTCCTCCTTGGTGTCGCCCCTTCTCTCTCTCTCTCTCGGGTGGCCTGTGGCTAAACCTGTAGACGTGCACCCCAAGGGGTATTTTGTGAACCTTGGTTGGCCCAAATTATCAAAACGCCCCCACTTACGTGACTCGACTTCTAAAATTCATATTTAATTCGTTCAAACTCCGATTCGAGTTGCGCTTAAATCTATAGACTCGTCTCGAAACTCTCTATCATATTAGCATGCTAAATCACAAAAATAAGGTAAATATTTTTTTCCTAATATTTTTTCTATATTTAATGCTTACCCGGATTCAATCCTGCAGCTCTATGCCAATCCACGCTAACTCGAGCCCATAGTCCTCTGCTTAAGGATAAAATATTATTTTTAGGATTTTGGGCATTACAATTTCCTCACCCCCTAAAGAAAATTCGTCATCGAATTATGAGACGAATAAAAGAAGCTCACCTTGGTATCAAAAAGGTACAAACACTTCTCTCTCGTATCCTGCTCGACCTCCCAAATGGTCTCCTGCCCTGAATGATGCTCCCGATGAACTTTCACCAAAGGGACCTCTTTAGATCTCAGCTTCCTCACCTGCCTGTTTAGGATCTGTACATGCCACTCCTCATAGGAAATGGTCATATCAACCTCCACCGCAGCAACATCTAGAAAGTGGGACTCATCTCGAACATACCGCGATAGCATGGATACATGGAAAATAGGATGCACCTGGTCCATTCTAGGTGATAAAGCACTCATAAGCAATCGCTCCTCTGCGCCGCAACATAGGGAAGGGCTCGATGAATCTGAGGCTCAACTTTCCCTTCCTCCCAAAGCACAAAATCCCCTTCATAGGGGACACCTTCAGGAAAACTAAATCCCCTTCCTGAAACTCCATGTCGCAGGCTTTACCATCGGCATACATTTCTTGACGACTTTGAGTTGCTAGAATTCGTTCTGTGATCAGCTTCACTCTCTCAACGGCATCATGAACCAAGTCTGGCCCCAGCATCTGGGACTCACCGGCATCAAACCAACCTATCAGCGACCTACACCTGCACCCGTACAAAGCCTCAAATGGGGCCATGTCAATATTGCTATAGTGGTTGTTTTTATAGGCAAACTCTACCGAAGGTAATTGCCTCTCCCAACTACCATCCAGGTCCATCACGCATGCGCTCAACATGTCCTCAAGTGTCTCGATGGTCCTACCTAATTGTCCGTCTGTCTGAGGATGAAAAGCGGTACTGAATCACACCTGGGTACCCAAAGCCTCCTGAAATGATTGCCAGAACCGAGCGGTGAACGCTATGCCTCGGTCGGATATGATCATCTCTGGGATCCCATGGTAAGCCATAATACAGTCAAGAAACAACCGTGCATACTGCTCAGCAGAGAAAGTGGTCTTCACCGAAATAAAGTGTGCCGATTTGGTCAAGCGATCTACCACTACCCAAATAGAGTCATTTCCTTTCTTTGACCTCGGTAACTCGGTAACAAAGTCCATGATAATTTTCTCTCATTTCCATTCTAGCACCTCAAGATTCTACAATAACCTTGCGGGTCTCAAGTATTTAGCCTTTACCTACTGGCAGACCAAATATTTAAATACGAACTCTGCCACCTCCTGTATCATCCCTTTCCACTAGTAGTACTGCCTCAGATCTTGAAACATCTTGGTGGCCCTTGGATATATGCATAGTGTAAGTGGAGCAGTGGGCCACCTCTAGTACCCTCCTACGGACCTCTGCCATGTCTGGTACCAAAATCCTATCTTTGTATCTGAGAATCCCCTCGGAGTCCACCCTGAAACCCTCTGCGTCACCTCTCACAATCATATCCTTCATCAGGGAACAGAAGGCATCCTCACCCTGAGTCGTTCGTAGCATATCAGCCAAAGTTGACTGTATACGCATGTGTGCCACCAATCCACCCGAATCAACCATAGATAATAAGTCCCCTAGACCCAGACTTACTGCTAGCTCTCTAGCAAGGGATATCCTACTCGCGGCCAAGTGGGCTAAGCTACCCATCGACTTTCTGCTCAAAGCATCTGCTACTACATGTTTGCCTTCCTCGGGTGATACTAAATAGTGTAGTTATAATCTTTCAATAGCTCAAGCTATCTCCGCTATCTCAAATTCAGATCCTTCTGGGAAAGTATATATTAGAGGCTCTTGTGATTTGTGAATATATCACATGCCTCCCCATATAAGTAGCGATGACACAACTTCAAGACAAAGACTATGGCCGCCAACTCCAAATCATGAGTCAGGTAGTTCTTCTCATGGGTTTTCAACTGCTTGGATGCGTATATGATCACCTTAATCCAACCCCAGAAGCATCACAATAAATTGCAAATCCTCCCAACCCCGACGGTAATGTCAATACAGGAGCACTAGTCAAGCGGTCCTTGAGCTTCTAAAAGCTCTCCTCACATTTGTCATCCCAAGTAAACTTTACTTTCTTATGAGTTAGGCGCGTGAGCGGGGCAGCAATCTTGGAAAAAATTTCCACGAACTTTTTGTAGTAACCGGCCAACCCCAAGAAGCAGTAGATCTCGGTCATACTAGTCGGTCTCTCCTAGTTCTGAACTGCCTCAATCTTTACAGTGTCGAATTATACACCATCCCAGGATACAATATGCCACAAGAATCCCACACTGGTCAACCAGAACTCATACTTTGAAAACTTTGCAAAGAGTTGGTGTTGTCTAAGGGTCTCTATAACTACCCTCAAGTGCTCCTTGTGCTCCGCCTCGCTCCTGGAATATACCAGAATATCATCAGTGAAAACTATGACGAATCTAACCAGAAAGCCCTTGAACACCCGGTTCATCAACTCCATGAAGGCTGTCGGGGCGTTAGTAAGCCCAAAGGACATGACCAGAAACTCATAGTGTCCATACCCCATCCTGAAAGTAGTCTTTTGAAGACCGTCCTAGCAACAACAGTATTGCCTGTAGGTGTAGACACTGCTAATGGTTCAACTAACCAACTTTTGTCCTTTCCCAACCTCGATGCCAGTAACTCAGGTAGGAACAAATGTGAAGCACTTGGATCAAACAATGCATAAGTAGGTAATGTACTAACTGAAATGATACGTGTCACCACTGCATTAGACGCTTCCGCACCCCCAGGAGCCAATGCAAAGACGCGAGCAAGTGGCCTCCGTAGACCCGATGTGCGTTGCTGCCTCGTCCCTTGAGTCTGAGTCTGTTGCACCACTGAAGCTGTCGACATAGGAGCTCTCCCTCTGGGTGGTACTGTTGCTTGACCGCATGCAGGGCAGTTCCTCCTGATGTGACCTAACTGGCCACACCCAAAATAAGTACTCGGGCCATAGAAAGCTCCTCTATGCCTCCTCCCGCATTGCCTACACTATGGCACCTCGCCTCTCTGCCCTCCTAGTACTATGGTACTCTGAGTAGTCGTCGGTGGTCCCGTCCATGTACGGCCTCTGAAATTTCCATGTTCGTGGCTCTACGGGAGCTCCATGTGGATGTGTTATTTCCTAGTGGTGATGCTATTTACTAGTTATGTAAGCATTGATATGATTCTATCTACTTGTTATGTTTATCATTGAGATGATGTCATTTCTGAAAACATGTTATAGTAATGAACATGCTTACTAGATGACATGATTCTACTCATTAATGTATTTATATTCATAGCATGATGATGATGATGTGGTAAAATTGGGGATTGATCTACTCACTAAGTCCTAGTTGGACTTACCATGTTATCCCTATTATGATCATCTCAAATCGGGGTACCCAGTTCACAGCTCGATTTTGGCAGTCTTTTCAAGAGGCCCTAGGTACTCAGGAGCGGTTTAGCACCGTGTTTCATCCACAACTGATGGTCAGTCGGAGAGAACCATCCAGACGTTAGAGGATATGCTGAGGGTCTTTGTGTTGACCTAGATGATGGCCGGGAGAAGTATTTACCCCTGATTGAGTTCGCTTACAATAACATCTACCAGAGTAGTATCGGTATGGTTCTTTTTGAGGCTCTATATGGGCGGAGGTGCAGATCGCCAGTGGGATGGTTTGGGGCAAGGGAATCCCTCATGGTGGGTCCTGACTTGGTTAAAGAGGCGGTTGAGAAAGTGAAGTTGATCAAAGAAAAGTTGTTGGCAGCTCAGAGTCGCTAGAAAATGTATGCAGATGGAAAGGCCACAGAGGTTGAGTTTGCTGAGGGTGACATGATGTTCCTGAAGGTTTCCCCTATGAAATGGGTGGTGCGGTTTGGAAAGAAGCGGAAATTGAGCTCTAGGTTCATCGGGTCGTTCCCTATTCTCAAACGAAGGGGTGTCATGGCATATGAGTTTGCCTTACCTCCTAGCGTGGAAAGAGTTCATCCAGTTTTCCACGTGTCTGTGCTGAAGAGATATGTCCAAGATGAAGCCCATGTGATTGAGCCTATCGCAGTTGGGGTGGATACAACAGTCTCGTACGAGGAGAGACCTATAGAGGTGTTTGACCAGCAAATCAAGAAATTGAGATCCAAGGAGATTTCCTTGGTGAAGGTCAGGTGGGAGCACCATACTGGGCAGGAGGCTACCTAGGAGGTCGAGCAGGGCATGAGAGAGTGTTACCCCTCTTTATCTGAGAATCTGGTAAGTCCTTATGCTTTGCTAAAATTCGAGGACATATTTTTTTTTAAGGTAGGAAGATTGTAATACCCAAAAATTTCTAATTTAAATTTTGTTTGGTTCAGCGAGCCGGTTCGGGAATGCACCGAGATGAGTCGTGAGATCGCCGTTATTAGAAGGTATGGCCGGGTATTTAATAAATTGCAAGGCTTTAAATTTTGTACTATTATAATTAAAAATTAGATGTTGGATTCATATTGGGGTAGAACCGAGTTCGCGGGTTCAATCAGGGCTCGATTCAGATGCAGGTTGAGTCGGGTAGAGAACTTGAGTGATGAGAGCATTATTATCAAATATATATATAATCCTCCCCCAGTCATCGTACGACTAATGAGGAGCCACACACGGATTGAGGTGGACGAGAGGAGGGAGAGAGCAAAAGGTCGGCGCCGGAGATCGGAAATGTCTTCATTGTGGGCGAAATGGCGACACCAGAGGGGGGGGTGAATAGTGTGTTTACTAAAATAATTAATCTAAATTCAATTTTAATTGTTTTCTTAAGACGTTAGGTGATTTGCGATTTGATGATTGAATGCGGAAGCTTATAAATGATAAAGCAATTAAGCACAACAATAAATCAATGAAAACACAGAATTTATAGTGGTTCGGCCCCAATGCCTACTCCACTACCTAAGCACCCCGCTTAGAATTTCCAAACTAGTTTTACTAGATTAATTTACGTTTCCCTTACACACGAGGACTTTTCACCGAAGAGATGCACTCTCGACCTAAGGCACTTCCACACCCGGAAGTCACCGTCTTCTTATCCAGAGTCCTCTTCCACCTCAACCCTAAGGGACAACTAAACTAATCCTAGTAAACACTGTTGGCTTTAGGTTTTCAACCTTAGCCTCAATCTCGATTTTGATGGTTTTGATGATAACAAACATGGGACTAATGATTTCATTGAGAATATCTTTCAGGTTCCATATCAATTAGCATTCGATGTCCTCGATCGAAAAAATCAGAAATCAAAAGGACATTGATCGTCGCGCTCGGGTTCATCGCGGAAAGTTTCTCGAAGATCGACGTGTGCACCAAAGTCACATTGGACGGGCTCAAAGATCACATGAGAGCTCTCCAAGATGATGCGCGTTGAAAGCCAGAACGCAAAAACGAAGCGCGGAAGAAATCAGCTGAAAAATAAACTCAGCCTAAGTTCGATCGACCGGTTGGTCGATCGAATAGGGTAAGAAATGGGCAGTAGCCCTAGTGGTCGACCGATCGGTCGATCGGACTGAGGCTAGCTACAGACGCAACTTGCGTTGGTCGACCGAAAGTGAGGTAGGCGGTCGACCAACCAAAGCCCAAAATGGGCAGTAAGGTAGGCGGTCGACCGACCTGCGGATATCTGAGACACGAGATCGCGTCGATCGATTGATGGGTCGACCGAAGGTCGGGAATGAACAGTGGTGTCTGGCGATCGACCCATCGGTCAACCAACCACTAGGAGAATTGCAGCGGTCGAAAGACTAGTCGACCAGTCGGTTGACCGACCATTCAACCGGCGGCCTGTAACGGATAGTTTTCTATTTGTTGAACAGTCATTTCTTCAGCAGGGTATAAATATACCCTCATATGATTCTTTTAATACTCTTCCTTGATTCTAACAGAGTTCATTGAGTATTCAAAAGGAAGATTTAGAGCCTTCCAAAAGATTTTAAGCTTACACTTCTTCTCTATCTACGACATTTCCATCAAGCGTACAAGCTCCGCTGCCTCAACTCTGGAATTGATTCGAGTTCTACCTCCTGAAGAGTTGAAGACTCCAAGGCTTGGAAAAGAGCACGGAATCTTGGTTTCATTTTAAGCTCTTTTCAATTGTAATTTTATTTGTTATTTGAACTGATTTTAAATTGTGTGCATGAAGACCTTGTGTTAGGTCTGTTTTGTGGAAGTGGTATCCTTAGTGAAAAAGAGTAAAGCCACTTGTGTAAACGTAGTGTTTACTAGGATTAGTTTAGTTGTCCCTTAGGGTTGAGGTGGAAGAGGACTCTCGATAAGAAGACGGTGACTTCAGGGTGTGGAAGTGCCTTAGGTCGAGAGTGCGTCTCTTCGGTGAAAAGTCTTCTGTGTAAGGGAAATGTAAATTAATCTAGTAAAACTAGTTTAAAAATCCTAAGCGGGGTGCTTAGGTAGTGGAGTAGGCATTTGGGCCAAACCACTATATATCTCAGTGTTTGCATTGATTCTTAATTTCATGCTTAATTGTTTTATCATTTATCTTGCTTCCACATTCAATTGTGAATTGTCTAACTAATCTAAGAAAATGATTAAAAGTAAAATTTAGGCTAATCGAATTAGTAAACACACTATTCACCCCCCCTCTAGTGTCGCCATTTCGCCAATAATTGGTATCAAAGCGGGTCGTAGATTGTGATTTCACCATCCCTTCTACAATTCGTATCGATCTTGAAATAGCTCTAGAGTCGATAGCATCTACACCCCCTAGCTTCGATGACTCAAACTTTAGTCTTTGAAAATATAGGATGTACACCTATTTAAAGACTAAAGGGTTTGGAGTCTTTAACATGTTACATTGGAAATTCATTGAACCTAAGGATGATATGCATGCTTGGAGTGAAATGGATAAGAAAATGTTTAAGTATAATGGAGATGTCATGAATTATGTTCTTTGCACATTACCAAATGGCATCTTAGAAAAAGTCATGCATTGTTCTTCGGCTTTTGATTTATGGGTCTCGTTAAATGTTTTATATGATTATGTCAAAACCGAAGAAATTGGCACGTTTGATGAAGGTGGTGATGACAATGGTCACACACCTACTACTAATCTTGGTTTTGATACCCATAGCTCTTCTAGTCAAAGAAGTAGCAGCAAGAGCCGAAAAAGAAGAGTAATCTGTCATGCTTGCAAAGAGAAGGGGCATGTGAAGAAAAATTGCCCAAACATGAAGAACAAAGCAAGGAAGAGGGTCAAGTGCTTTCACCTCCACCTCTCGCACATTTGAATCACCCTCTGGCAATGACTATGAAGCTACTTCAAAAGTTTGTCTCATAAGTACCAAAGATGAGGTACACTCTTCTCCTTCTAGTCATAATAATAATAATGTTAGTACTAGCTCATCGAGTTCATTCAATATGTCATATGAAGAACTAGTTGATGAATGTCAAAAATGTATGCCTTGCTAGTTAGAAAAGATAAGGAAAACAAAATGCTAAAAAAAGAAAATGTAATGCTTAATTCTCATTTGCATGAATCCAAACTAGAAAATGAAAAATTAAAATCTAGTTCATTTGATTCATGCCATGATAATGTAGAACTTGAGCTTAAGGACTTGAAGCTCAAGAATAATAATTTAGAAAAAAAGAATTGCATGTTAAAATCCTAATTGCATGCTATTCATAAATCAATGAATGATTTGAAAAATAAGGTTGTTTTTCTAAATAAGAAAGTTAGTAATCTATCTAGTAATTCTTCCTTTAAGAATTCTAAAAATGCAAATGTTTCTTTCAAGAATGCTTATGCACATCATGCTTCTCATATCAAGCATTCTACAACTAAACCTCATGCTCAAAAGAAGAATGTATCTTTTAAGAATGCTCATACTCATCCTAGTTCAAATAACAAGCATTCTAAAAATAAATCTCATGTCCATAACAAAAACAAAAAGAAATTTAATGAACATTATTTTTGTTATGGTATTAATGGGCATGTCATATATGATTGTGCTTTCGAAGTGAACCCTAGTGTTGTTAAGACACTTTGGGTACCTAAGCCCATTAACCTCCAAGGACCCAGAGCTATTTGGGTACCAAAGGTCTCACCTTCTATTATAGGGGGAGCTACCACACAAGGGTGAGAGATTGAAGAATTGAAGTTGACCAATGGATTGAAGGAAGGATCCCTACATGATTGCAACTTCAAAGTCTTCATCTAGACTAGATGTCTATGGTAAAATTGGCATCAAACATTTTGGTATCACCTCCTATATCCCATTGCTTAAGATTATAGTTGGAGTTGATGTATGCTTAATATTAGTTGATTCCCCCGCTCTTAATATATTTCAAAACCGTTTTTGATTTTTGATTTTTCGGTCTCTTCGGAGACCCAGGTGGCCTGTAATGGGCCTAAGCAACCTTGCGGTTCTAAATCGTAGGCACATTGTGGTCTTTCGGTTTTCAACCAATAGGAATGATTGGAGATCATATTTTTCATTTATTATTTTTTGTGATCTCTTAAAATTCATTTTGATATCAATCGATTTTATTTTGAAACGAATTTGAAACCATTTAGCAAAGTGATCTTTGATAATGATTCTTGATGCCTATCTTTGCTTCTTGGTTGAGCTAGCTTTCTAAGTAGCTTACTTGCAAGTTATAAATATTTTAGGAAGGCTAACTAGGGAGAAAAAGATTAGTTTGGCAAAATCATCATGAATAGGGTATAACATTGGTAAATTCAAAATCTTAGTGTTATACCTCAATGCTTAAGATTAAAGTATGTCTCTATACTCATGATTAGAATTACATGTTAAAATCCTTGAATTCTCATGAGTATGTAGAACTTTAGTACTTAGACAAATTTCATTGAATGAAACTTGTTCTGGATAAATATCTATTATTAGAGACATTCTTATAAGTCCAAACTAGTTTAACATAGGTAGAGATCTTATTTCTCAAATAGTTCACATCTTAAGATCTCTTAGATTCATTTAGATATCATGAAAACCCATTTAAAATTAATCTTTACTATCTAGCATAGGTTAAGGTTTTAAAATGAAACTTTGGATTGAACCTTGCTATGTAGTAGTTAGCTTGCTAGTAGTCATATTATTTCATTATGATACTAATGAAGTCTACTTGCAAGTTAAAAATTTGAAAGGCTATGCTATCTAAAAGAAAATGAAAAAGGAAATGAAAAGTTGGGCAAATTTTCAAGAAATAAGGTATGAATTTAATTTTGCAAAAATCTTTGTAAAAATAATTGAATACTCATGCTTAAATGATTTCTCTATGCTCATGATTGATTATGCATGATAAATATTTGAATCTTCAAGAGTAAGAAAATTTTTGTTAACTTAACTCAATTTCATGATATCTTGATTGAATGAAACTTGATCTAGGTTAAAATTCTTCTTTAAAGACTTCATATTAAGTTAAACTTGAAATTAAATTAAATTTCTAAAAATAAGGTATGAATTTAACTTTACAAAAATCATAGTATGATGATTGAATATTAATGTCTTAATGATGTCTCTATATACTCATGATTGATTTTGCATGATAAATGTTTGAATTTTTATAAGTAAAATTTTTTTGGATAACTTAGGCAATTTCATGATATCTTGATTGAATGAAACTTGCTCTAGGTTAAAACTCATATTAGATACCTCATTTTTAGTAAACATCAAACAAACATGTTTAGACACACATGATATGACACTAGGTGTTCAATCTTGAAAATTCATGTGTAGATGAAAATGTGATAACTAGATCACATTAGTGGACTTAAGCTTAAAAGGTTTGATCCAAGTCAACAAATTGACTTGGACACTTGATTTTAAGTCCAAACTTAATAAACATGTTTAGAAATAGGTATGACATGTTTCCATGCATTTAGAGTGAAAAATTCATATGGATATGGATAAAATGACATAAAGGTTATTTCATGTTTACCTCTCTTTGAACTATATTGACCCAAGTCAACAAGTTCACTTAAAGGTCTCATTTTCAATCCATATTTGTGGAACATGTTTAGCTTTACTCATGTTAGGTATCCATAGGTTTAAATTTAAAAAATCATGAGTAAATATTAAGATTGAAATTTAGCAAGCTTCATTAAAACTAGTTTTGTTTTGAATGAAATCATGCTAGATTGATATCTTCACTTAAGGATATAATTTTTATCTCAAAATTGACATACACTCTTTACATGACCATTATGTGATGTCATAAAAGTTTGGATGAAAACTAAGCATTCTTTGAAAATAACTGAAAAATTATGGAATTGTCATTTGTTCAACAATTGGTATCACCAATTTCAGTTATTTCTAGGAAAATATAGAAAAATCTTTTTTAGATGATTCTTGAAACTACACATTCACTGAAAAATCTAGTTTTATCAGTAAAAATTTCAAAAAATTTTGTCAAGAGTCTAATTTATAATGAAATTTTGAAATTGGATTTCGAAAACACAAGTATCCTTATATGAAATATCAATCTTTCCGATAGTTTGATTTTTCTTCGAAAACTTCGTATAAAAACTCATGTACATCTTTTGGGTTCAATTTTAATACCAGTCACACAATTTCATGAGTAAAATCATTCATAAAATTGATTTTGATATTTTGGATGATAGCTATGATCCATTTGTTTATTTAAAAATAATATAGGATGAAAAATGAACTTAGAAAATTCATTTTGAGTTCAAACTTGATATATTCATTTCAAATGACCATTCAATATTTGGTATCAAAAAAATTTCATCCAAAAATTGGTTTCAAAAGTTTTTCATCAAAAATATGACTTTGTATAAACTTAAAAGCTTGATTTTTGAAAACTTTAAGTATAGGTTGACCTAAGTCAACAAAATGAATTAAAAATTTCATCTTAAACCCAAACTTGATTCATAGACTTAGATTATCTCATGTTTAATGTCTTGATGCCTAAGTTTGAGAAAACATGAGTAGATAGCAAAATATTGAGACTTAGAATTTTCATGTTTTTCATGTTTATTTCAAATGAAAACATGCTAAGTTCATATTTGGATCAAATGACATTAGGTTCACTTCAAACTTGATATACATGATTTAAATGACTATATCTTTGTATTTTTAAAGTTTGAATGAAATTTAAAAATGTCATGAAAAAGAAACAATATTCATTTTGAGGACATATATGACTTATCTTGAATTCAAAAATTTAGCTTTGAACATATCATGTATGATCTTGTTTCTCATTAAATTCTTGTTTTCCATCCCTAGGGTTGAGATTGTCATGTTTCATGAAAAATCTTTAAAGTCTCAACTTCATGAAAAAATACTTGTCTTTCATCCCTTTGAATAGATAGACCATTCTTGCCCTTTTTGATTGATGTCAAAAGGGGGAGAAATGTATAGTTAAAATGGGAAGAAACGTATAGGTAAAGGGGAGAAAAATATAGGAAATTCATGCATATAAATAGGAGGAGTTTATTCTTATAGATATGCATGTTGATAGGGGAGAAATCCCTTAGTTGATATCCTTGTGCTTTAATGTATATATATTTTCTTAAGAATGTTTGTCATCATCAAAAAGGGAAAGATTGTTGGCTTTAGGTTTTCAACCTTAGCCTTAATCTTGGTTTTGATTATTTTGATGGTTTTGATGATAACAAACATGGGACTAATGATTTCATTGAGAATATCTTTCAGGTTCCATATCAATTAGCGTTTGATGTCCTCGATCAGAAAAATCGAAGAAATCAAAAATCGGAAGGACATTAATTATCGCGCTCGGGTTTATCGCAAAAAGTTTCTCGAAGATCGATGTGTGCACCAAAGTCACATTGGACGGGCTCAAAGTTCACATGAGAGCTCCCCAAGATGATGCGTGTTGAAAGTCAGAACCCGAAAATGAAGCGCGAAAGAAATCGGCTAAAAAACAAACTCAACCTAAGTTTGGTCGACCGAATAGGGTAAAAAATGGGCAATAGCCCTAGCGGTCGACCGATCGGTCGACCGGACTGAGGCTAGCTGCAGACGCAGCTTGTGTTGGCCGACCGAAAGTGAAATCACAAGTTTCTTACGTCGGGCAGTCGACCGACCAAAGCCCAAAATGGGCAATGAGGTTGGTGCTCGACCGACCTACGGATACCCGAGACACGAGATCGCGTCGGTCGACCGATGGGTCAACCGAAGGTCGGGAATAAATAGTGGCGTTTGGCGGTCGACCCGTCAGTCGACCGACCATTCGACCGGCAACCTATAACAGATAGTTTTCTATCAGTTGAACAATCGTTTCTTCAGCAGGGTATAAATATACCCTCACATGATTCTTTTAATACTCTTCCTTGATTCTAACAGAGTTCATTGAGTATTCAAAAGGAAGATTTAGAGCCTTCCAAGAGATATAAAGCTTGCGCTGCTTCTCTGTCTGCGACATTTTCTTCAACCGTACAAGCTCTGTTGCCTCAACTCGGGAATTGATTCGAGTTCTACCTCCTGAAGAGTTGAAGGCTCCAAGGCTTGGAAAAGAGCACAAAATCTTGGTTTCATTTTAAGCTCTTTTCAATTGTAATTTTATCTATTATTTGAACTGATTTTAAATTTGTGTGCGTGAAGACCTTGTGTTAGGTTTGTTATGTAGAAGTGCTATCCTTAGTGAAAAGGAGTAAAGCCACATGTGTAAACGTAGTGTTTACTAGGATTAGTTTAGTTGTCCCTTAATATTGGTTTTATTCTTAGCTATTTTGATTGTAATTTTATATGTTATTTGAACGTTCTCTTTGATTTGGGTTTGTGTGAAGACCTAGGTTGTTAGGTCTTGCTGTGTTTGAAAGTGGTTTCCTGTTGTGAGGGAGTAAAGCCACATGTGTAAAACCAATATTAAACGCTCTTTTGCAAGCCTTTGGCACCTTCAACTCGTCAAGTGATAGCGCTTGATCAACACCCGAGTTGAGCGAAGCTTGTGCGCTTGATAAAGATTGCCGCGGAGAGAAACAGGGCGCACTACAATTGATCGATTGGAAGGCTTAGATCTTCCCTTTGAATACTCAATAATTTCTGTAAGAATCAAGGAAGAAGCATAAATGAATCATATGAGGGTATATTTATACCCTTCTGAAGAAACGACTGTTTCAACAGATAGCAAACTATCTATTACAAGCCGCTGGTCGAATGGTTGGTCGACCGACTATTCGACCACAGCTTCGACCGCTGCTCTTTACTCTGTGGTCGGTCGACCGACGGTTCGACCGCCCAAACGCAAAAACATTGATCCTGATCTTCGGTCGACCCGTTGATCGACCGACGCGATCTACGTCTTCGAGTATCAGCAGGTTGGTCGACCGACGGGTCGACCGCCCGAGCCACTGCCCATTTTGGTCTTCCATCGGTCGATCGCCCGATCAACCGAAGTAGCTCTGCTACTTTTTATCTTCATTCGGTCGACTGCCTGGTCGATCAAACCTAGGCTGAAGTTTATTTGTTCAGCCTATTTCTTCCGCGCTTCATTTTCGAGTTCCGGCTTTCAATGACCATCAACTTGGAAAGCTTTCAAGTGATCTTTGAGCCCGTCCAATACGTCTTTGGTGCACGTGTCTCTCTTCGAGAAGTTTCCGCGACGAACCCGAGTGCGACGATCAATGTCCTGCCGATTTTTTATTTCTCCGATTTTTTCGATCGATGACATCGAATGCTAATTGATATGGAACCTAAAATATATTCTCAATGAAATCATTAGTTCCATGTTTGTTATCATCAAAACCATCAAAACCGAGATTAAGGCTAAGGTTGAAAACCTAAAGCCAACAATCTCCCCCTTTTTGATGATGACAAACATCCTTAAGAAAATATATAATCATTAAAGCACAAGGATATCAACTAAGGGATTTGTCCCCCTATCAACATGCATATTTATATAATTAAACTCCCACTATCTATATGCATGGATTTTCTATATTTTTCTCCCCCTTTACCTATATGTTTCTCCTCATTTTAACTATACATTTCTTCCCCTTTTGACATCAATCAAAAAGGGCAATAAAAAGGGCAATCTAATCAAAGGGATGAAACACAATTATTTTTTCATGAAGTTGAGACTTCAAAGATTATTTTCATGAAACATGAAAATCTCAACCCAAGGGATGGAAAACAAATGTTTAACTTAGCATGATTTCATTTGACATATGCATGAAAATATACAAATGCTAAGTATCAATTCTTTGATTTCATTCAAACTTTCAAAATACCAAGATCTAATCATTTAAAGCATGTTTTAGAAGTTTGAAATGAAAATGAAATCATTTGATCCAAATATAAACTTAGCACATGGTTTCATTTGAAATAAGCATGAAAACTATGAAAATGCTAAGTCTCAATTTTGCTATCTACTCATGTTTTCTCATATTTAGGCATCTAGACATCAAACATGAGATAATGTAAGTCTATGAATTAAGTTTGGGCTTAAGATGAAATTTTTAATTCACTTTGTTGACTTAGGTCAACCTACACCTTAAGTTTTCATAAATCAAACTTTTAGATCTAAAACAATATCATATCTTTAACAAATATTTTTGAAACCAATTTTTTGGATGAAAATTTTTTATAACAATTATTGAATGGTCATTTGACATGCATGAATAAAGTTTAAACTCAAAAGAATTTTCAAATACCATTTTTCACCCTATATTGATTTTAATGAAAACACTAAATATTTCTAGCTATCATTCAAGAATTCAAAATCATTCATAGAAATAATTTTACTCAATCAATGGTATGAATGATATTAGAAACATAATCAAAGTGGTATACACCAACTTTCATTTGAAGTTTTTTTAAAAAAATCAAAGTATTGAAAAAAATTGATATTAAAAAGATGATACTTTTTCATTTTGAAAATCCAACTTCAAAAGTCCATTATAAATTAGATTCTTGATGAAATTTTTTGAAATATTTACACATAAAACTAAATTTTTTAGTGAATTTGTAATTTCAATAATCATCTAAAAAAGATTTCTCTATATTTTTCTAGAAATAACTGAAATTAATACAAATTGTAGGTTGAAATAATATTTTTGTAATTTTCAGTTATTCTTAAAACTTGTTCAATTTTCATTCAAACTTTCATGACACCACATGATGGTCATGTAAAAAGTATATGTCAAGTTTGGAATGAAAATTATGTCCTTAAGTCAAGATATCAACCTAGCATGGTTTCATTCAAAACTAAACTAGTTTTTATGAAACTTGCTAAGTTTCAATCTTAACATTTACTCATGATTTTTCAAATTTAAACCTATAGATACTTAACATGAGCAAATCTAAACATGTTTCTCAAATATGGATCATAAATGAGACCTTTAAGTCAACTTGTTGACTTGGGTCAACTAGGTTCAAAAGAGGTAATCATGTATTAACCTCTATTGTCATTTTATTCATATCCATATGAGTTTTCCATTCTAAGTGATTGGAAACATGTTATACATATTCCTAAACATGTTTATGAAGTTTTGGACTTAAAATCAAGTGTCCAAGTCAATTTGTTGACTTGGGTCAAACCTTTTCAAGTTTAAGTCCCCTAAAGTGATATAGATATCACATTGTTCATCTAGACATGATTTTTTAATTTTAGATACCTAGACTCATGTGATATGTGTATCTAAACATGTTTATTTCATTTTTAACTTAAAATGAAGTCTCTAAAATGAGTTTTAACCTAGAGCAAGTTTCATTCAATCAAGATATTATGAAATTGCCTAAGTTATCAAAATATTTTTCTACTTATGAAATTTCATATATCTATCATGCATAATCAATCATGAGCATAAAGAAATCATTTAAGCATGAATATTCAATTACTATACTAAGGTTTTTGCAAAATTAAATTCATACTTTTTTCTTAAAAATTTCCCCAACTTTTTATTTCCTTTTTCAATTTCTTTTTAAATGGCATATCCTTCATTTACATTCACAACTTGCAAGTAGACATCATTCGTATCATAATGAAATAATAATGACTACTAGCAAGCTAACAAACTAAATAGCAAGGTTTAATGTAAAGTTTCATTAAACGCACCTATGCTAGATAGTAAAGATTCATTTTTTAAAAAAACTTACATAATATCATAATGAATCTAAGGGATCAAGATGTGAACCATTTGAGGCATAAGGTCCCTAAACAAGTTTAACTAGTTTGGTCTTAAAGAAATGTCTCTTGTAGCAAGTATCAACCTAGAGCAAATTTCATTTGATGAAATTTGCCTAAGTGCTAATATTATACCTACTCATGAGAATTCAAGGATCTTATCATGCAAATCTAATCATGAGCATAGAGATATAGTTTAAGCTTAAACATTGAGGTATAACACTAAGATTTTGGATTTATCAAAGTTATACCTATTTCATGATAATTTAGCCAAATTAATTCTTTTCTTCCTAATTAGTCTTCCTAAAAACTTATAACTTGCAAGTATACTTTATAAGTAGAACATGAAATCAAATCTACATGCAAGCTATTAAACTAAATAGCGAAGTGAAAAACAAGTTTTATTTTCAAAATTCAACTTCACTAAATAGCATGGATTCATTTTCATATAAATCTTCATGATAACAAAATGAATCAAGTGATCTCAAAATATGAAATTTTAAAAAATAGATCTCCAACCATTCCTATTGGTTGAAAATCGAAAGCCACATTTAGCCTACGATTTAAAACCGCAAGATTGCTTAGGCCCATTACAGGCCACCTGGGTCTCCGAAGATATCGGAAAATCAAAAATAAAAAATGTTTTTGAAATATATTAAGAGCGGAAAAATCAACTAATATTAATCATATATCAACTCCAACTATAATCTTAAGCAATGGGATATAGGAGATGATACCGGAATAATTTTGATGCCAACTTTACCTAAGGCATCAAGGTAGCTTGAAGTTGCAACCAATGGATGATTCATCATTCAAGTCCATGGTTAACTCCAATACACCACTTCTCATTCATCCTTGTGTGGTAGCTCCCCCTACAAAAGAAGATGAGACTTTTGGTACCCAAATGGCTTTGGGTCTTTGGGGGTGAGTTGGCCTAGGAATTCAAAGTGTCTTAACTACACTTGAATTTTTCTTAAATACACAATCAAAAATAGCATGGCCAAAAATACCATAACAAAAACAATGTCCATTAAAAAAAAAATTATTTTTGTTATGAACATGAGATTTATTTTTAGAATGTTTGTCATGTGAAACATGATAAGTATGAGCATTCTTAGAAACCTCATTCATCTTCTCATAATTATGAGGTCTAATTGTAGAATGCATGGCATGAGAGGCGTGATGAGCATGGGCATTCTTATATAAAATATTTTTCTTTTGAGATTTTCTAAATGAGACATTTTGATGTTTAGAGTTAAAAGAGGAAGTATTAACTTTCTTACTCAAAATCAACATCTCATTTTTCAAATCATCTATGGATTTATGCAATGCATGCAATTGAGATTTTAACTTGCAATTCTCATTTTCTAAATTGTTGTTTTTAAGCTTCAAATCCTTAAGCTCATGTTCTACATTTTCATGGCATGAATCAAATGACCTAGATCTCAATTTTTTATTTTCTAGTTTGGATTCATGCAAATGAGAATTAAGCATCACATTTTCCTTTTTCAATCTTTTATTTTTGTTGTCTTTTCTAACAAGCAAGGCGTACATTTTTTGACATTCATCAACTAGTTCTTAATATGGCATATTGAATGAACTAGATGAGCTAGTACTAACATTATTATTATGATTAGAAGGAGAAGAGTGTACCTCATCTTTTGTACTTATGAGGCAAACTTTTGAAGTAGTTTCATAGTCATTGCTAGAGGGTGCTTCAAATGTGTGAGAGGTGGAGGTGGAAGCACTTGACCTCTTCCTTGCTTTGTTCTTCATGCTTGCGCAATTCTTCCTTACATGCCCTTTCTCATGGCACACATAGCAGATCACCTTTCTCTTTCGACTTTTAGTGCTCCTATGACTGGAGACACTTTGGGCTTCAAAAACCATGTTAGCATTGGAAGGATGACAATTGTCATCACTATCCTCATTAAAAATTTCTAACTCCTCGGTTTTAGCATAATCATATAGCATATTCAAAGTAACCCAAATATCATATGCCGAAGTACAATGCATGATCTTTTCAAAAATATTATTTTCACAAGAACAATATATGCAATTTGTTGCCTTAGCATTTAATTCAAACATATTAATTTGTTCTTGTGTCCATGCATCCATGTTTTCCTTAGGTTCAATAAATTTGATTTTTACCATGTTAAATACACCTAAATCTTGAGTCTTTAGAAAAGTGTACATCCTAGATTTCCATAGACCAAAGTTTGAGGCATCAAACCTAGGAGGTGTAGACGCTACCGACTCTAGAGTCATTTCGAGATTGAGACAAGGTGTAGAAGAGATGGTGAAATCTCAAACTACGAATCCGCTCTAATACCAAATGTGGGCGAAATGGCGACACTAGAGGGGGGGTGAATAGTGTGTTTACTAAAATAATTAGCCTAAATTCAATTTTAATCATTTTCTTAACACGTTACGCGATTTGCGATTTGATGATTGAATGCGGAAGCTTATAAATGATAAAGCAATTAAGCACAACAATAAATCAATGCAAACACAGAATTTATAGTGGTTCGGCCCCAATGCCTACTCCACTACCTAAGCACCCCATTTAGGATTTCCAAACTAGTTTTACTAGATTAATTTACGTTTTCCTTACACACGAGGATTTTTCACCGAAGAGACGCACTCTCGACCTAAGGCACTTCCACACCAGAAGTCACCGCCTTCTTATCGAGAATCCTCTTCCACCTCAACCCTAAGGGACAACTAAACTAATCCTAGTAAACACTAAATTTACACATGTGGCTTTACTCCCTCACAACAGGAAACCACTTTCAAACACAGCAAGACCTAACAACCTAGGTCTTCACACAAACCCAAATCAAAGAGAACGTTCAAATAACAGATAAAATTACAATCAAAATAGCTAAGAATAAAACCAATATTAAATGTTCTTTTGCAAGCCTTTGGCGCCTTCAACTCGTCAAGTGGTAGCGCTTGATCAACACCCGAGTTGAGCGAAGCTTGTGCGCTTGAAAAAGATTGCCGCGGAGAGAAATAGGGCGCACTACAATTGATCGATTGGAAGCTTAGATCTTCCCTTTGAATACTCAATAATTTCTGTAAGAATCAAGGAAGAAGCATAAATGAATTATATGAGGGTATATTTATACCCTTCTGAAGAAACGGTTGTTTCAACAGATAGAAAACTATCCGTTATAGGCCGCCGGTCGAATGGTCGATCAACCGACTATTCTACCACAGCTTCGACCGCTACTATTTACTCTGTGGTCGATCGACCGACGGGTCGACCGCCCAGACGCAAAAACATCGATCCCGATCTTCGGTCGACCGGCACAATCTGCGTCTTTGGGTATCAACAGGTCGGTCGACCGACGGGTCGACCGCCCGAGCTACTGCCCATTTTGGGCTTCCATCAGTCGACCACCCACTCGACCAAACTAGCGCTGCTACTTTTTACCTTCATTCGGTCGACCGCCCGGTCGACCGAACCTAGGTTGAAGTTTATTTCTTCAGCCTATTTCTTCCGCACTTCATTTTCGGGTTCTGGCTTTCAACGACCATCAACTTAGAGAGCTTTCAAGTGATCTTTGAGCCCGTCCAATACGTCTTTGGTGCACGCATCGCTCTTCGAGAAGTTTTTGTGACGTACCCGAGCGCGACGATCAATGTCCTTCCGATTTTTGATTTCTCTGATTTTTCGGATCAAAGACATCGAACGCTAATTGATATGGAACCTGAAAGATATTCTCAATGAAATCATTTGTTCCATGTTTGTTATCATCAAAACTATCAAAATCGAGATTAAGGCTAAGGTTGAAAACCTAAAGCCAACATTCATCTCATCCTTCTCCCTTCAAATCAAAGGTGAGTGGTTAAACCTCGAAGTGTAGGGTAAGGCCTTGGCCGAACCTAATAAATTGGTGAAATCAAGATTTTTTCCGTGTGGATTCTTGACGTTAGATTATGTTCTTGGATTCTTGACTTGTGTTCTTCGTCGTTGTCTTGGTTCTTGTATTCGTATTCGTTTTCTTGTGGATTTGGGGGCCGGCCGAATGATGAGGAAAGGGGAAAGATCATGCCAAAATTTTCCCCAATCCTTGAGTGCTTAAATTCTTGTAGATCTATTTTTATGCATGATTATGATCTTAGGAGAAATTGGTAGAGACCTTGGTCGAGGGTTTGGTTTCCCCAAAACCCCTAGGGCCGGCCATGCGAGGTTCTTCCCTAATTCGAAGGGGATCAGCCAAGAGTGGTAAACCAAGGCTCGATTTCGGGAATGAAAAAGGAAAATAAAATATATGACTTAGCTTGTTGAGACCATAGCTTACCGAACATGGATTTGAAGTCGTGCTAATTATGATAATCTTTTTATTAACTTGTGTAGATTGTTTCTTGCCTTGAGGTGTACTAGATGGCTCTCTCTATATTTTTATGCTTGCTGAAATTTATTTCAATATGATGTAATTAAATAATTAATTGCTATAAATAATTATTTAATTGCTGAAATTATTGTTCATAGGATGTCAATAAAGTATTATTGCTGAGATTAATTATTTAATCTTGTGTTTATTTATGTTCATGCTGAAATATATTATTTGAAGTTGTATTTGTCATGATCGAGCTGTAGATAAACACTAGGTGCTATGTTAGCAATACAATGTAAATAGGTGTATGACACCACACTTGTAGATGACGGCAACGTGACAAGAGATAAGCATCATACTTTTTCCATCGTAGTAGTTATGAAACTAGAAATACTAGAGACGTTAAATATGGAAAAAGGGGGAAACTTTATTCTCGTGATGAGAATGAAAGCTGTCATACTATAGTGTTCACGAGGACGAGAAAAATTAGAAACTAATCAATTAGTGCAACCCGATAGGGCTGGGTTCGGATACATGCTCGGGATGATATTTAATTATCATGGGATAATTGAATGCATTGTGTATTGTGCTTGTGATGGCTGGGCTGAGAAGCATCTCTAGCCAGCACGGCTATTGCCCGACTCAGCAAGTGGACGAGGGATCTTGAGATTGCACCAGTGAGCCACGTTGGTGTTAGACCCGAGTGGTAGGGATCTTGAGATTGTGTTAGTAAGCAATGCTAAATTAGACCCGAGTTGATTGGGTTGGATGAGATATTCCCAACCCAGTGAGGGCACTGAAGACTGGATGGTCATCCTAGTTGAAGGGCCCAGGTTTTGTTTCGCTATATGCGAAGGTGAACTTGATTTAAACCTTCCTTATATGGATGGATGCATATCATGGGCCGGTTAAGGCCGAGAAGACTTATGATGTGTGGTTGGTCGGCTTGGGTCAAGTAGTGTTTTAAATCCCAAATATTATAACTGGTTGAATTTATTCATATTGTTATATACATATTTATGCCTGGAATTTAAGTGGAGGTTCGGTAGAACCACTCACTAAGTTTCTCATGGACTCATGATTTATTTATTTTTGTTTTGCATAGCCTGACCAGTGAGGTACGGCTAGATGGCATGGCGCAACTGGAGAGGCAAACGGCGTCAATGATCTTGTGGCAAGCCGAGTTATAGAGTCGTAGTCGTGTAGTATTTTAATTCATGCATCAGTGTTGAGTTTGTTATGTGAACAATTGGAGTCCGTGTTCAATTGAACATCTTTTATTTCATTTATGAATTCATGACATTTTTAATTCGATTATATATATATATATATATATATACCTGCATGGATTGCATTGCATGAGTTAGACTTCAGGATACCTCCACGTATCCTGACCGGTCACGTGACCCTGAGTTGAGGCGTGACATATGGGATGATGGATACATGTATTAATGGATAATTTTAAAATATATATTATTTTTAAAATAATTATTGTTCTCGTTAAGGAGTATTATATTAAAGTAAATGGGTATAAAGGATTTTAAAAAATTAAACTTTGATAACGTTAATTTTTTTTTTTTATCACAATTCGATATTATCATTGAAAAATATCATAAGGATTATATCAGGCAAAACTATTACTAGAGTTGTTTTACAATACAATATTTGAATCTGCAAGTCCGCAATACTTATTGACTTCGTTAATGTTGTAGATGAGTAGTTGAGCAACACTTTGTGGTATATTTACTTCATTGAATAGGATATGATATATATGATTGAATAGTAAATGGGACATGATTGGATATGAATTTTTTGAATCCGGTATACATCGGATATCATATTAATTTTATATTTTTTTAATTATATTTTTTTCTAAAATAATAATGGATTCAAATTCATATCTTATCATATCTCCCTTAATCTTATGAAGCAAACAAGCACTTATTATATTTATATCCTTTGACTGCAAGCTTAGCTCATTCTGATGAATATTATTGAGTTGATATATCTAAGAAATATTCTATTGATCATATTATGAACCTATGTAATGCATGTTGATCTCCATTGTTTTTATCTCAAACGAGATCATTGTTTTTGTCTCGAACGTTCAGGGATGAGCAGTTCGTCGGTAGTTAAAGTTGAACAATTAACTAGTAAATGTGTGGAGCTTTGCCGACGATCATCTTTACTTATGTTTTGTTTTACTTTTTATCTTTATAGACATAATTGGATTTTAAACTACTATTTGTTTTCAATGTTGTATTAAATGTTGGATATCCTTGTTGGTTGTTGGTTGTTGGTTTAGTTGTGATATGAGGCTTTCGTTTGGTGATTTTATTTCAAATCTATAAGTTTTGTTAGAACTACTACTATAATAGTATTTGTGGTATTATTTCTGATGAAGTTTTAGTATTTTTAATTAAAAAAATAATCTTGAGTTATTTACCTTATCTAGCAAAAATTGAAATTTATACCTCTATGTGTAAAATATTATTCGAGTATTTTCCCACTTGAGTCTTAGCTATGACAAGACTAATTAACAATTAAGGCTAGATTATTTAAATAGAAATATATTATTGTCGTAATAGCTACAAACTACAAAATGTTAATGAATGACAAATATGAATTCTGAAAATTTTGTTTTTGTTTAATTCATATTTTCATAATGAGCAATTTCTGAGTAATCAAATCATTCCAAAACTACTTATAATAAATACATTTGCAACCCTCGGTTAGCTTTGTTTCTTGCTCATTTGTGAATCTAGCTGTTGAAAAATTGGATTCATGGAAATTTAACTTTTTAACTAGCATGCTTAAATTTCTTTTAATTTTGCGTGCCTTTTTTTAGACCATTCAACAATGCTCAACTATAACCATAAGATAACTACTAATAATTAATTCATTACATCATTCAATCTATATATATATATATATACACGCGTGCGCTTAAGTCCAAGCCGTACAACTTTTGCAACAAAAAATAGCACTTCATCAATCCAATTCTTTTTCTTAGTTCTTGAGTGTGCTTAATATAGAAAAATCCAAACTAATGACCTTAACCTTAATAGCAAACTGAAGCTTTCGAAAAAAAAAAAAAATCGAATTTGCAATATTTTGAAAATACAAGTCCAATTTGTGAAACATTCGCAAGGCCCATGTTAAATGTTTCCCTTTACATTCCAAAGAAACAAATACCCCACTCTATCAAAACAAGCTTAGAAGAAAAAAATATAAGAACAGGCATTATTCTTAGAGGAGCAAAAATAGGCTTCGTTTGATACGGATTATTGCAAGCTCTAGCTAACCAAGTGAGATTCCATAAAAAGTAAAAGCAATACTTATTAAAACCCTAAGGGCAAGTTTGCCTTATAGAACAACGGAGTGTAGGATAATATCCATCGTTAGTTTAGTGCATGATTTAAAAAATAATATGAATAAAATAATATAAAATTAATATTATATTCGATGTACATTATATTTAAAAAATTTATATTAAAACTTCCCTCATTTGTTATCCAATCCAATCCAATCATGAAGCAAACATAGCATTATAGTTTTTAAGAATTAAATTAAACCATTTAATTATTTATCAAATAACTTTTGAAAATAAAATATATTGTAAGAAAATAAAATGATATGGGATAAATGTGAACCCTTATGCTTTCACAAGATTAATCAAACTTACATAAATTTTTATAATAAAAATAATACATTATTTTTAAAAAGAGATTAATTTTACTTTAATCCCATAGTTCCATTCAAGTCTCACTTTGATCATCAACTTTTCAAAAATTTCAGAATAATCCTTACAGTTTGGAACTTAGTTTCAGTTTCTTTTTTCATATAAATGTCGCCAATTTGTTTGGATAAACATACATATTCATTTAAATGTCATCAATTTATTCGGACAAACATATATATTCAGTTCATATTTTCTCAAATTAGCAAACATTAACTTCAGAAACTGAATAAAACTCCACTTACCAACTCCTGGGTCCCCTTTTTTATGAACACTTGAATATAAACTACTTTTTGCATCACATACCAGTAGCCATTTGCTCGAATTTACAATTACATCATGAACAATCTAAGAGCTCCTTTATGGCTCGGCTCCTTATATAAAAGTTATTGACAAGTGAAAGTAATTGAACATTTTGTATGTTATGAAAAAATTAGGGCATTTACAGCATGGTGGTATGCACTCTTTAAACTTTGGTGCAAACATGTGGCAGAGAATACAATTAGGTTCCAAAAAATACATAGGATTTTGCTTAAGCATTTCAAACAATAATAATGGATAGATTAATACATTGCATCAACGTCGGGACTAAAAAAGAAAGAAAGAAAAAGAAATATTGTACCATATACTTGACCATTCAATCTACCAAAAACGATTGAAATGGTTGGTCTCCACTCATGCTTCAAGCAAGTGGCCATGTTCTCAATGAACATGGTGTGCAATATCTGACAAACCAGCAACCTTGTGTATCTTCATTGTTAGACCTCGTCCATTTGGTCCTCGACCCTGGGAAAGAGTGCAATAAGCCATGGATGCTTCTGTAGGCAATTCATGAAATCGCCTTTGCAGACAATGCCATCTTTATCAGCATCAAGCAGTTGATGAAGCTGCAGAAGATACAACGATTCAATCAGTTACAGAACAAGGAGCACAGTGAAAGATAGAAGTCAAGGCAATATTCAATGTACCATGCATTTCAAAAGATAACATTAATGTCAAGATACTGAGTTCCATTATTGACTTACAATTTCGCGGTTTGAGCCATGCGCCATTGCCTGAATGATGTCAGTAACCTATATCAATGATACAAACAACTTATTAGAATTAGTGGAGCCAGCAAGCAGATGGGTCAAAATATTGACAGCCATTACCTTTTCCACAGGGGCACGATCTGTCAAATTACCAGCACACCGGGCAAACGCAGCTTCACAAGCTCTCCAAAACAATGGTTGTTTTCTAATGTGTGCTGACCCAGTCAAAAACTGCAAGATTGTAGCCAAGTATAGTTAGGGTTAGTAAAAACTTAATAACCAACAAGAAAAATTAAAAAATAATTTGACTGTTACAACCCGCTTGATGGGATAATTGGCTCATAAACTTTCGAACCATTAGCCTATTTAATATGCTTAAGCTAAAGTCGATAGTAATACACCCATCAAGCCTTATTAACCATCGACATCCAATATATTTACGATGTCGGACTAAAGTGGGGTATTATAATCTCTCTCACTTATTTCTTAGCATTCTCGTAAAGACCCAACTCAAGTCTAACACAACCCAAAATCACATCCGAGTCGCCAACATATGAGGCCTAGCCTTATAGCGGTTCTACCCATCTTCAAGCAGCCATTTTTCACATAGGCTTCCTCACCATGCCTATGACAAACTCTTGCTCTCGTACAATTTGTTACAACCCACTTGCTGGAATAATTATCCATCAACTTCATTGGGTGAACCACTAGTCTAATTAATATGCTTAAACTAATTAACATAATTAAGCTAACTAATATGCTTAAGCTAATCAAAATATGCTAGTATAACCATCACACCTTATCAACTAACACTGTTCACCGAATCTTCAAGATGATTGTATAAGATTTCAATGGTAAATGGCAAAAACTTAACGTACTAATTATTTGAATCAATTATATGGATCTTTTCCTAGCATCAAACTCTATTGAGAGCAATAAATGTTTGGAAATCAAATGTTTCTATATGTGTGATAGCTAGTCCATGTAGTGCATGACTATTTTGATAATGACCAATCATAATTGAGTACCATTATTAACTGGAACTTTTAGTTTAGTGGTGAGCAATTTGTTGAAAATTTGTTTTAGATGCATTTCCTTCCATATTTATTTATTTTGTAAGTATAATGGACAGGAATTGGTTAAGAGTCTGATTCCCCAGTATTTCTTTTTAACTTCAAGAAAATTTACGAGCAATAACATTATCTAGGGTATGAAGGTTACCTGACGGAATGTTATTGACCCCTTCTTTTCAAAGTCCAAATACCCAAATATCTGATATGAAGGAAATTTTTTTAGTTAAGAAATGAATAAACTAGGCATGATATCACACATGACTAAATCAAGTAAAAGCAAAAATAGCAGAATCAATTAAAAGGGCACAATTAGAAGCTCAGGTTCCTTTGAATAAATATAAATGAAAAGTATAATGAAATATCCAAAAAATTATCTTTAATCCTAAGCATGTGCGCATATAATGATAACTATTATGTGTTTACAACCTACTACATATTTTCAACTCTTAACTATTCTTGAAAACTACAAATAAAATGTAAAAATTACTTTGAAGGAGAATATGCACCACAAACTTACTAAGTACATAAAATGATGCTTCCAAGTTCCGACTATACAAAATGCCTGAAGCTAAATCATACCTTTTTAATATGAAAAGGGCATCTTTTAATTTCAAAATACATGTATCATTCAGAAAAATGTACGAAAGATAAAACATCATCTACTCAAAAATGCACAAAGGTATTTCAAACACGCACTACAAATGAAAATGCTTTGATTTCTGTCTCAAACAATTCAATATCACCCAATGTGCTATACAATATAGAAGACAATAGATTTGAATCATCATTCGTTAACAGCCTAATAGAAAGTCATCAACAAATAAAGACTGCCATTTCGGAATTTGATATCAAGAACTATATATATATAATACTAGTGGAACTCAGTCTCAACTCTCAACTATCTAACAAGAAAGAGGAAAAACATAGCTTACTGGAAAGAATCTCTTTCATGTACAAGGCAAAAAGAAGCACAGGAAGAATTTCTAACCTTCTCACATAGAGGATTCCACCCTAACCCATAAGCAGTCAAAAAACCATGAAACTGAACACGTCCACTGCCACAACAAGATTTCAGCCATCAAATAAAATTACACTCATCTTAAAACTGAAACTCTACAAACAGATCTTGTGTAATATTTAAAGAATCATTGTTTCCTAGATATATATTGGATGTCATTAATTAGAATGGCAAGAATGTGGAATCAATGACCTACAGAGTGCTGAAATTTGAAGATATAACTTCAGATTACCATGGCACTTACTTTACATCAGGGTTCATAGCAAGAAATTGATCCAAAAGTAACATGGCTTCTGAAGTGCTTATGTTGAATGACTGCAGATGACAAAGTAGATGGAGTTAAAGAAAAAATCACTAAGAAATCAATGTGAAAGACATGTAATTCATCATTTTATACAGTATAAGATAGGGTTTAAAGTACTGCCCCATACTGGGACATAGGAAGAAGAATAAAACGGGGTTATCATACCAATTTACAGCACGATTTTAAATCTCATACCGTACCACTCATTACGGGCAGTACCTACCTTTTTTTTAAGTTCTAAGTTTGATAATGGGGGTATATGTACAATACTACCACCACTGAGTATACCACCATGTCACAAGGCTAGCCTTTATGCACTAGCAAGCCCTTGCGGCTCTTTTGCCTGTCACACAAGGGATAAGCCTTCTCAAATGATATCATGCTCCAACCATCATCCATGGGGCAAACACATTCACGGAACAAGCAACCTCATGCCCCTTGCATGCAAAATATTGGTCACAGCTGGCCTTTGATTGCATTAAGGAGTATTTACAAACTCAAGGACACAAAAACTAACAACCCTGGGTAGTGGAAAGTTTTCATGAGCTACATTTCGAAAACGAGTGGTTATATGCAAGGTACAAAAAATCGTACGTGCCGGAAATTCACTTTTCGGTATTCGGTACACCTGATACCAAACGGTACCAACCGGTATGGTACAATATGGTGCATTGTGCACCATACTGCTACAGTAGAGCATCATACTGGAGTATGGTGCAGTTGCACCTACCAAGATCAAAAATGGTACCGAACCGTATCGTGTGTCGGCATGGTCCGGTACAGTACCGATACCGGCCAAACACCGGTACCGGTATTTAAAACCTTGGTAACATGTCTATATGCGCCCCTAACAGGTCTTGGATCAAACAAGTTCAATAGATGAAAACAGATTGCTACCATTATATTATAAAGCCCTACCCCATCTCAATGACTCACATATTATTTAAAAGTTTGACTGGACTAGAGAAATTTGCCAAAACGTGGTCGTGGCATATCAAAAATGAATATTATGCCCAAGTCATTGGCTCATTGCACACTACATTCACTCTTTCTTATTATGGCAGTATGGCACTACCTAACACTTATCCCCTGCCATGTATAGGATTTTTAGGTAGTTGTTCCAGTTTTGCCATGAAACCATGTGAGGCAACACACGATGGACAAGATGACGAATTCCAACAAGTTTAATTACATAATTTTCACTATGCCACATTCGAGAACGGAATGAGCCAAAAGTTTCTTGATTTCAAAGCTAAAGTCCCCTGAGGCAAAGGGTTATATAAGACCCCAAACTCTACCAAAGATACAAAATTACATGGACTCGATAACAAAATATGTATAAACACCTAGGGAGCTTTTCTACAAGATTTCTATTACATGAGCTACTAGAAGAGTCGCTAACAATCCAATACAAGCTATGTATAGGTTATAGTCATACTAAGCTAACAAAATCTTCTACAGGCTTGGTACTAGGTGGACATGCAGGAATTGCAGCCCCGATTCCAGCCAGGTCAGGAAGACGATTCAACCAAAATACAAAAGAGGAAAAAACATTATGCAAGAAGAAAAGGGAGTGGACCACAAAACAAGTAGAAGACTCGGCTAGTCATGTTTACTTCGTCAAGTCAATAATGTAATAAAACTCTTACGCGTACTCATTTATAAATTTTCAATCAACGAATGTATTAATGGCTGAATAATTCAGCACATGTAACACATAAGCAGTGATTAATGGCTGTTACATGTGCTGATCAATTCAGCACATGTAACACATAAACACTGTATCTATTTGATGCTGGAAATAATAGAATGACGACAGCCTTAAAAAGAATTATCTCTCTGTTATATCTGTCTCCCTCCCTGTCTCTCTCTAATCTTCCACTGTTCTGCTCTAAAATAATATACTCCAAGGCTCCAAGCTACTGGAAGAGTTCCATTTTGGGCAGCAACGATAGGAAAGAAGAAAGTGGCACTGTCTTCTTCCTCCTCGAAAGTGGATAACTTAGCCGGAAGTAATCCAACTTTTTCTCCGGCAGCAACTAGTAATCACCCTTATACATGTTCCCAATCCTTGGCTGCATCATACACACCCAATGGCTATTTCTCGGCCACTGTGAATTTGTTCATACGATACCGGCTAAACATGAAGATTGGTATAAGTACAAGATTTTAAATCTTGCTCCACAGTGAATGGATCCAATGTACCTAGGGCTGGCAACGGTGCGAATACGGTGTGGATACGGATTATCCGTATCCGCACCGCACTCCATATCCGCCCATCCGTATCCGCACCGTATCCGTCACGGATGTGAATATGGATATCCATATCCGCACCGCTTCAAATACGGATATCCGCACCGCATCCGTATCCGCACCGTATTTAATAAAAAAATATTAAAATTTTATATTTAATTAAAAAAATCAATAAATTACCAATTCATTGATCCAAAATAAATATATAATATACTTCAAAATTCATCATGACATGAAATTACCATAGAGCTCTTATATATATTAATAACTTATATGGGCAAAATAGTAATTCAGAGACGCGGATAGGCGGTGCGGATACGGTGCGGATCCACAGTCATATCCGTATCCGCACCATATCCGCGCGGATATAAGTTTTCTAAATCCATATCCGTATCCATATCCATTTTTACTTGCGGATATGGATCGGATACGGTGCGAATGCGGTTTTTAGTTGGCGGATGCGGATAAAATTGCCACCCCTAAATGTACAATACATACAGTTGCAAACCTTTTTTTCTCTTTTTTTCTGCTTTTGTATGTGTGGAACAATTTTAGTAACAAAGATAACATATTTACATTGAAGGAGTGAACTTATCAATTATTTGGCTAAATAGGAACACAAGCCTTGAAAATTGAAATTTTATCCAGTGAACTATCTTATTTGACATCATATCTGATTGCAATCATTGTTTAAAATAATACCTACCCTATGCCGATAGGGACGGTATTTACCCGTATTTTGAAAAACGGGTATAGGTACAACCCAATATTGTTGATACCGAGGTGTACCGAAGGTACCAAGTGGTACCGACCTAATACCGATGATATCGGGCTTGTACCGCCTAGTACCAAACCTATACTGCCCGGCACGGACCTGGTACCGGTTTATTTGTATTTTGAACTGATTTTGAGATTTTTAGTAGATCATATGTGTTTTGAAGCTTAAAAGTATGTTTTGGATATTACATTTGAAATATATATAATAATAATAATAATAATAATAATAATAATAATAATAATAATAATAATAATAATAAAATAAAAATTTCGAAACAGGCCGTACAGGCCTGTTTGTACCAACAGACCATACCAGCTGGTACTAGCCTCAAACCGAGATCTCTACTCGTACGAGATTCTAAACCATGATTGGAATGATGTGTTCTTGTGGATGTGAAAAAGACATCGGCCTAATAAGGAAGCATCCAGTACTTATTAGGAGTTATTAGTTCATCGAGAGAGAGCCACGGCTCAAATACTAGCAAATGTATCGCTCCTTCTATTCTGCAACAACTATTCCATCTTAGCGTAGCTACAAAAGTTCACATGGCCCAGTAGACGTTCAAAAGCATAAGACCTGATGTCCCTTTGCCATGCTAAGATAAATGCTAAAGTGCAGTTGAACTAAGAATCCTACACTATGTGTCAATAGCCTTCTCTAAAATCATCACATGGTCCACTTGATTGTGCATGAATTTTTTTAGGGAGATAGTGCAATTGGGAACGCACATCACTTTATTGCTTTAAAGCCTCTACAGCAAAGAAAGATTAAACTAGGCTATGTTCATATATGAGAATTCATACAGCTACTAGTTTTCAGATATCAAGTGAGGCTTCATATGGTTACAAATTTTCCAATTCCACTGGAGGAAAGGAAATCACCAGAACCTGGATAAGTGTGGGTTTTGGCTGAAAACATTGTCTACATTACAATATTATATATGTTATGGAGATGCCAGATATAGACCGGAGGCCATTAATGGATAGTGTACCAATTAAAGGTCCAAGTGAGGGAGGGGATGAGACAAAACGGATGAATACTCCTGATAAGTGCAATTGTTGTGTCAACATCATATCCAAAACCAAACCAAAAGATGTGAAACCCAAATGGGAATAGAAATTCACTTAGTAGGTGATAATTTATTTAAAGAAGTGTTTGCTTAAAATTTTAATATAAACTCTCTTATTTTGAATAATTAATTAACTTGTGTTGTTTAAATTTATCAAAATCATAAAATTGAACAAAATCCAAAAGTCAGATAACTAACTACAATGTCCAATAAGGAAAACAAGTGAATAACTTCATTTGCTGGATGGCCTATGATGCGTAGTTATGTTGTGCAACTAAATTTCTTCTTAAAACTAAATGAAAATAAAGCATTAATCATGTACTGCAGATTCAGAACTCACAGTTTCAACCCATCCCATCTCTACCATATAATTTGAGCTTTTTTCCTGTGGAAAAAAATCAAAGCTATAAAATACAAAGAAGTTATAATAACAATATAGAAACATTATGATACATATATAGCATGTACACGCACTATGTATAATGCTTATTTCTTCAGTATCAACAAAAGAATGGTAAAGAGTCAGTCAGTAATTATATCTGTAACATTATAGTATTCAGTTTTCATGTAGTAAGTCTTCCAAGTTCAAAAGATAAGACAAGAACAGTTTAATATATCAATATTTTTTTTGCAAGCATGATACAACCATCATGACTGCTAATAAATTGTGGAATGGGGAGAACCGTTGAATTATAAAATAAGTTGACAGACAAAATTTCCAAATGAACTGTCATCAATGGATAGACATATATACTTAACATGAGTAACTAGGAAGAAAAGATATAATACAATAATGAACAGATAAAGAATGTGAACTAGCATGTAAGGTAATTCCAATCATTTGTTACTTATTGAAGAACAAAAAATGTTTTGCCCTTAAAATGCATTTCGAAAATTTGTAAAGATGAGAAAGAACTGTTAGCCTTCCAAAATGCATCAAAAGTTACTTGTGAGCCTTAACTTTTGTGGTGGCTTTATCATCCAACTCGCTAATGAATTTACTAAAATATACTTATCACTTGAATATCAGTTTGACTTGATTGAAAGTAATGTTTTCTTCTGAGTATTTGAGGTTTTCTGGATTTGTGGATAAATGTTTGGTCTTTTCACAAACTAAAACCACTATTGAAAATTGAAATCTTCATTAAATAGTAATTTAACAAAGATTAGGCATAAAAGATTTATTTCATTTTTAGTTTTTACTAATTTTCCTTGTTGCCATAAATAAAGTTATCATCTTATTTTATAGGACTGATTCGATAATTTTTAATCTCCTTTGCTCAAGTGAGGCACAGATTGAGCCTTTTTTTGCTCTGTTCACAGAAATCATTTTGGAGTAGAAGGTAGAAATGGTATGGGACTTCTTAATGTAGCATCCACAGGTAGAGCATAAACTTCTAAAATGTAACACCCACATTGGGAGTATATTGAATGTTGTGTTGGTTTATAAGGTTTGATGAGTGTGCTACCATCCAGTAATTGTACCTACGAGTTTGACAATTATGAGTTGGGCGCTTTAACCATTCAGTCATGGATGCTTAACAGAGATCACCGTGAATAATCAAATTCCAATTAAAATGAAGTCTTTAGGAGGAATCAAATCAATGAAAGGACATCAGCTTAAGCATTTTAATTAGCCCAATGATTTGGGTCTAAGAAGTTGATTGGTCAGTTATCTCATCAATTATCCCATCAAGCAGATCAAACTACCTAGAGATGAGATGAAGCTGCTACACGGCTAGGCCTCACATGTCGTCGACTAGGGTGTGATTCTTGGTTGTGTTAGACTTGAGTTGGGTCTTGATGAGAACGTCAAGATATAAATAGGAGAGATTGGAGTGCTTTCACAAGGGTTAGGCACCTAAAGGCGCCAAGGTTCTTTGTTACCCGAGGAACTAGGCGCTCACCCGAGCGAAGCGAGACACTTATATTTAAGTATATATAATATTATATATTATTCAATGATAAACCTATTATACTCGGTTCGTGTAATATTTAATTATATATTATATTTAAGTATATATTATATCATATTTAAGTATATATTTCACATTCAATTTATGTAATAGCATTAAAGTAGATGATATATCATATTTAAGTATAAATGCACCATTCCATGCGGTGTTATAACACTGCATGGAATGCCCCGTTAGTATTGATAGCAATGCATGAATCCAATGGTGCATTCCATGCAAATGTTATTAATAACACCACATGGAGTAGTATGGGTTATTAATAGCCGCTGCCTGGAATAGTGTGGCGCCCGAAGAAAAGCGCTACCCAAGGCGACGCCTCAGTTATGTCGCTCGCCTCAGCCACTATTAAGGCGCACAAGCCTCACTAGGCCTTGCCCGAGCTCCTAGGCGAGTGCTTGAGTGCCTAATAATACCACTTAGAGATTATAATACCTTGTTTTAGTCACACATTGAGAGTATATTGAATGTTGTGTTGGTTTATAAGGCTTGATCAGTGTGCTACCACCAACTTCAGCTGAAGCATTTTAATTAGGCCAATGGTTTGGGACTAAGAAGTTGATGGCACACTTATCCAATCATGCAGATCGTAACACAAAAAGTTCACCCTAACCCTTACACTATGTTTGGATAACTTTGAGTAAGGGGTTTGGAGAGGGGTTTGAAGGAGTTTGAAGGGTTTTGGAGGGGGAGGGGTTTGAAGGTTTTTGAAAGGGTTTTAAAAACCTTGTTTGGTTAAACTTCATAAAGGGTTTGGAGAGATTTGGAGGGATTTGGTAGACCACTATGCCCTCGTTTATAATAATATATTTTTTTGTTCTATGGATATTTTTGTAATTTAACTATTTTTAATTCATTAACTCTTCAAACCCCTCCAAAACCCCCCATTTTGGGAGGTTTTGAAAATGGGTTCTATGAGAGGTTTGGAGGGGTCAAACCCCTCCAAACCCCTTAAAAAAGTTATCCAAACAGGGTGTTTTAAACCCCTCCAAAACCCTCCACCTCCAAATCCCTCTGAAACCCTCAATCCAAACATAGTGTTAGTGTGTGTGTTAACTATAGCAATGCAATTGGTCATACTTCATGTATCATAAGATTATGCTATCTATCTACCCATAAAACAGAATTCATGCAAAACCTTTCATATGAAAAAAAAAAGATATGGGAAATGATGGATTTTTTACTTTTGGAACCTCCATGTGAATCAATTAACCAAACACTTCTAAAATGTTAGTAGATAGGATACTTGGAGATCAATCTTTTACCAAATAACATTAGGTATTAACCTACAAAAACTGTTTTTGGAACATGGAGAAAAGGTCGAAAGGAGCCCACAGATTTTGTTATAAAGGCTTGATAGTTCTGTGATCTTATAGGGATATGAAAGCAAAGAAAGTCTAGACTCAAGAGAATACACTAAAAGCTTCCATCATATTATTATAAATAACTACTTCATCAGAAAATTCTATGTTCAGTTGTATCCTTTTTTCCTATCGTATCAGTTATCTCTCCATGTATAGTAGGGATGGCAATTCAAACCGGTTAACCATGGTTAGCCGGTTAACCGAACCGTAAAATGCGGTTTTGGATAGTGAATTTGCGGTTCAGTTTCGGTTTCGGATAGTAAAAATCAAAAACCGTTTAAAATCGGTTCGGTTTCGGTTATCGGACCGCGGTTAACCGGTAACCGAAACCGTTTATATATTCGGTTTCGGTTACCGGTTTTTTGCGGTTAACCGGTATCCGAAATCGGGTTTTGTTATTAATCTTTGAATCGGTTATCCATTTACTTTGCGGTTAACCGGTATCCGAAACCAGTTTTGTTATTAATCTTTAAATCGGTTATTCGTTTACTACTGGTTAACCGATAGTAAACGGATAACCGGTTCGATTAAAACTGAAAAATTCGATTTTCGGTTATCCGCGGATAACCGAAACCGAGCCGGTTTCGGTTTCGGATATGGGTTTTTGAAACCGACCGGTTTCGGTTTCGGTTTCGGTTTCGGTTAGCGGATTTTGAAATCGGTTTCGGTTTCGATTAACCCCCAAAAATGCGGTTAACGGAACCGTTGCCATCCCTAATGTATAGTCTCTAAAATGTTCCTTCGTCATTAACCTAACTACAGAATTTTAGTTATCCACCCAGTGATCTAAGTTGCATGATGTCTTTAAAGAGAATGGATGGGGATTAAAAGCAGAAGCACAAAATAATCTCAAAATCCCACCAAAATATATCCAATACAACAAGCATTGCATAAATAACCTAGTAAAAAAATCCGGCATGCTTGGTAGCAGCATCTAGAATGTAGACTTTTCCAGGTAACAGTTTCAGAACAAAGAGCAAGAATTCCATGTAGGTAGTCAATATATTTGTCTATCTTTTCTAAGAAAAGGGAAGGAAGGTAGCACATTTTTTATAGCAATCATGACACATTCTTGAACAGAAGTGTCTATCTGAAAAGTAGGACTGTATTTTTGGTATAGATTAACTAGAAAGTTAATGCAAGGAAATGAACCTGATACTGAAAAGAATAACTCACTAAATTACCCACACATTGTATGTTCGTATTAAGGTCCAACCTAGTGATTTTTATAATGTGTAAGAGACTCTATGGAGCACAGAGCATCACCATCTTAAATGAATAAATGATGACAAAAATAATTTAGAGAAAGAAGTAAAGAAACTAAGAAGAAATATACTACAAAGTAGGAAGCTTACATCCACTAGCTGGATAGTAATCTCTTGATATAAATGCCTTTATGAATAATAGAAGCTTAAATTATATATTCAGTACTGTTACAATATAAATGATACTAAGGGTGTGTTTGGTTGGATGGAATGAAATCATAAGGAATAAGAATAGAAAGTGAATGAAATAAGGAAGGAATATTATCTTATTTGGTTGACATTAGGATTTAGGAACAAACAAGGAATACTTATTTTATTTGCTTAGCATAAGGAATAGACAAGGAATTGTGAGGGAAATAACTAAAATACCCTTCTAAAAATATAATAAATACTATAATGTATTCTAATTAATGACAACATAATAAAAAAAGGATTAATGTAAAATAATTTATTAATTTAAAATAATAAAAATATTATTTGTTTTATTTTCATAAAAATTAATTGAATCTTCAAAAAATATTAAAATAATATTTGATAATAAAATAATGAGTATCTATTTATGCTATGCAATTAATAAAATTAATTTAACAATTTAATTTTTATATTATTATGTAATATTATAAATATTGAAGAATAATATTGAAAAATGTCATAAGGAATAGATGGGGAACACTATTCCTTGGGTTGAGGTAAGGAATAGTATTCTCCATCCATGGGGAATAATATTCCTTATCTATTCCTTATGGCTCACCTATTCCTTGTATGTAAGTTGCAACCAAAAAAGGAAATAAGCGGGGCATAAGGAATAGAATTCCATTCTCTATCTATTCTATCCAACCAAACACTACCTAAGTTTATGAGAAGTTCCAGACATGCAGTCAAAAAATGTGACATTATGAGAAAGATAAAAGGAATCAAACAGAAAGGATGTTAGTTCTTTTACGAAAAGAAAATATTCTGGCACCTTTGCTATTTCTGATGCTCTTGCAACAAGTAGCATGTCACCAAAAGAATGAGATGTCTGTAATACATTCAAGGCACTTGCCATAGCATAACTAGTCTGCAAATTTTTTGTATAATGAGGTTAGCTTTTGCCTTTATATTTTATATTGCCATGAGGATTGTCACAATCCAGTTTATTAATTTTGACAAATTCATCAAATATGCGCACCCTCTCTGCAAAATGAACTGCATTTTGTTGTTTGCTCTCATCTGGGAGGACTACAGGAAGGTATTGGACCTGTCAAGTAAAAAGTGGTGCTCTTATTACAAAATGTCTAATAAAGGCAGATTAATTAAATATAATAATACATGAAATCATCAAAATCTTTTTCCTGATTACCTAAAGAGTGATCATGAGGAAATAATGCACTACTAGCATTCATGTATATCGAATGTGCAACAGCAGAAGCTATTTTGCCTAGATTCCAACAGAATGCAAAGTATATGCCAATAGCTCATTTAGTGAAACATGAATTTAGAATACAGTTCAAACTGGTCCTTATAAGATAAACGTACCTATCCAACAGTTTGGCATAGCTTTCATTTTCTAATTAGTCTCACAAGGCAATACAAGTGAATACCACTTAATATACTGGTTAATGGTCCAATTGATTTTCAAAATTGGTATAAGATTGGATATTTAACCTTGGCATGAGAAAAATACAAGCTTCAAATCAAGCTATTCAAAAAAAAGATTCACAGCAAATCAAATCGATGGATAATAAAAAGAGCAATTCTTAATATTTTAGCATCAAAGGATTGGCTTCAACAATATTTGCTTGAATAAAATGACCTAAATAAACAACTAGCTTAAGAAGGAACAAGCAAGGACAAGGACATAAATAAGTCAGGCTTGGTTGTATCAGATATTCAAATCGTGGTCATCAAGAAGCTTATCCAACTTGAACTTTTACCGAGCTCAACTTGAACACCAAGAAGCTTATCCAACTTGAACTTTTACAAAGCTCAACTCAAGCATACAAATAGATCTGAAAGCATAGTCTTAAGAATCAGGTCGAACTGCCCGGTGCAACCCGATTTGATTGGACCCAGCCACATTTACGGTGCAATTTAATTAAAAGACCCGATCAACAATTGAACCGGCCGGTTCGTCGTGATCCGGCAGGTTTTTTGCTGAATCGGCTAACTTGACTAATTAGATTGACCCAACCAGTTCAATGTTTAAAACATGCCACTTCTTAAAAATTGGTGAGGAATTTTCTTTTTTATCGTTGCTGAAATTGGAACCTTGATCTCCTAAACAATTAAGAACATCTCTAACACAAAGATACAATCAGCTTGTTCTTATTTAAACATAAAGGTCTACTTAATAAAATAGAACATCAACTTAGGAATAAAACTGAGAAAAGAAAAAACTTATTTAAATAGTTAACTTCCATTATAATTGTTAATAATTATAACTGTTTGAAAATAATCCCCTTTTAGGTGGCTGTACTATTTGAGAAGTATATTTTGTTGCCTTAGTTTCTAGTTTTTTATATGTTTTAAATTAATATTTTTCCATTTTTACATATTACATGTTTTTAAATATTATTTAATAAATATGTGCACCAACCAGCCAACTAGTGACTCGACTGCTTGGCCGGGTTAATGTCTAATTTGGTTATAAAAACTATTTAAAGATTGTTTATCAAAAAGCTTTTCCAGTTGAACATAAAAGGAGATTCAAAACATATAAAGCTAACACAAGCTAAGATGGAGTTTATATATGAACATAAGTTCGAGCTAGTAACACGCATTAGCTTGTATAACATGCAAACCTATTAAGAGAAAATGACTAATAATGTTTTTTGTAGAAATGAAATAAAATTTATAACATATTTAACTAAACATTCACAAATAAAAATTTTACAAAACACGGTGATAAAACATGCATAGAAACGAGCTCGTAAACAAGCATGTCCATGAACTAACTATTCATGAGCTTGTTCAGTTTTAACATAGTCAAACTCATTTATGTTCAAACTTGTTTGTTTACCAATTGAGACTAAAGATATAGTTCATTTTTTTGTTGATCATTTGCTTATTGTATCCAAGAAACATAAATGGGCACTAACTGAACGTCTGAACCCAGAAATGATTGTTCATTCATAATTGTTCATAGACTAATGATTGTTCATTAAAATATTGTTCATAGACAGCTTGGTTCATTCATAACCTAGAAATGATTGTACTCAAGTGGCATACATCCGTAAGAGTTTAGTGTACAAAGCCAATGAAAAAGCCTTGTTAAGAGTGACGCAACGATATAATCAAGAACTAAAAAAAAATTATCTAGTCTTTTTTTCTCTTCATCCTAAATGTATAACTAAGCTTTGTGAGCACATTCTCATTCTTGGATTATAAAATGCTTAATGCCAAAGAACTTACCCCTCGGCAAGGCAAAGAGGAAGCAGATAGTACATAAACTTATAGGTAAGCAACATAAATTTATAGGTAAGCAAATAAAGTATTTCTAGTGTTGCTAGTAATTTTATAGAAGGTAAATTAAGTATGTCGGGCCAACTCATTTTCCAACCTAGATATTGTAGATTATATATCTCATAGGTCAAATTTATTAAAGTTAGAAATTTAATTTATAAACTAAAATAATCACATATAACTTATATCTCATAACTTAGAAATTCAAAATAAAAAGAATGTTTAAGATTTTTACATTTAATTATCCAAAAATATATAAATCAAAACTAAAATTATGTTAATAAGAGAACTAGAAATATAATTTATAAAATAATAAGTAAATATCTACACATATCAAAATTCAAAATATGTGATATATAAATTTAAATGTTCATTAATATTTTTAAAATAACCAAAAAAATGAAGTCTTAATTTATGTAAGATATAATATCTATAAGAAATAATTTTCTTATACTAAATTTTTTACCTATAATATAAAAGTTGCGTTTAAGTTAATCATATATAGAATATATGTTGAATTCAATATGTTATAAGCAAAAAAATAACTTCTGAAAATTGTCTTAATAAAGAACTGATCCCATTTATTTCAAGATGAACAAACAATGTTATTGCTCAATAATTGTTCTATTTTATTTCCTTTTATACAACCATAATACGTCAAACACTGTATTATAGAGGGACAGAAGAATCCAGAAAGGGCCATGATGGTTTCCTATAACTTCTTGCTAAGGTTGAAAAGATTAAGAAATATTGTTGGTCTTGAGGCTCAAAGTAGAGTATAACATAATACTATTAGTGCAAATCTTACCTCGAAGAAATTGTGAAACTGTGTGAACATTCTGAACATGAGTTTCAGCAACTGAATATTTCCCCTAGACCAAGCCACATTAGATGTATTACCATATAGGAAATTAATAAGAAAAACATTTCAGGCAAAAATTCTTACCATGATTGGTCAAAATGTATATATGGATATCGAACAACCACCGGTTGGACTGGGAAACCTGGAACAAATGCACCAGGTCGAAATGAAATGAGAAACCTTCCATTTGTTGTGGTGCCCTCAGGAAACAACATTACACGTGGAAAGCCATTGGAAGAAGCCTTTCTCTGAATTTAAGTCCTAGAAAGAACATTTCTGTATAAAATCGCTAAAAACTATAATTGGACCAAAAAATATATGGCGATTACGAGACAAAACATATTTTAAAAGTGCTAATTAGAATATTGGATTGGTTAAAATAGAATGAACATAAGTTGAAAATCTTAAAGTGTATGTAGATGAACTTCAAGAAATGAAATGAAACAATGCCCTACATTTGAGTGTCATGTATCTAGATCAAGGAGAAAAGATTTTGAAGTATCATCATGAATTCAAATATTGGCTAGATAAAGTAGTTACCAGTGCAACCAAGCCCCAGTATTAGAACATACACCACAGTACCAATTTGTATAGCTTTAATTTTTATTTCTTAGTAAGAATATAGTACAGAATACAGATTATTATACATCTTAATATCTTGTTAACGAATAACGTATCAATAAGATAACTTGCAAAACAAATATCGGATTGGTATTTGAGACCTTGAGAAGCACAACAACAAGAAAAATGTTTACATATAGATAATCTTGAGTTGTTATGCAAAACATCAACATTTAGTAGTAGCCACAGCTCCATTTCCAGGGATAAACGTATTCAAGCTTACAAGGAAAAAAGAAAGGCACAGAAATAATAAGGGGCCAAGAATTGTATTCTAGAAGGGAATATCATGTGTATAGACTACTGGAACTTTTTGAAGTATCTATAAACCCAAAGTATCTAACAGTGATCATTGAACAATTGTACCACCATGACAACATTGTTGACAATAGACTACATCTACCAATTGCAAACTTAGAATTTACTGGTGAAAAATATGAATGGGTAATCTTAAAAGATACAAGTTAAATAGATAAAGCCAACAAAGATTACTTATTATCTAGATTCAAATTATCATTGACAAATGTCTTGAAAAACAAAACTGAGAAGTAATAGCATACATTTATACCTTTATTTCATGAATTGCAAGTTTTCTTGACTCTGGTGAAAATCTGTCTACATATATAACCTATGAAAAATTAAGAAACATATTAGTATAAGATGTAGTAGTCCAAGGCCTCATTTGGTTGACACAACTTCTTGTCGAAGTTATAGTACTACACTTCCAAGGAATTAGACAAAATAAACATTATTTGGTTCACATACTTCTTGCAGAATGCAAGAAGTAACTTACCTAGGGGAGTATTATATTTGAAAAGAAAACACAAGCTTATCTTTGTATTTGCACTTAGTGCTAAATTTATATTTTGTCAATATTCTAAGATTAGATAATTCATGAGTTTTTCATCTATTTATTTTAATTTCAATTGATTTTGGTACAAGATATGTAGTTTTTTCATATTAATTACAAATAAACAATAATTTTGTCATATATGCTATTATATTTATAATTATATATGAAAAAAGTTATATTATATTTTTACATATATATGTTAAAGTATTAATTTACAAAAAAAATACTTTTTCAATATATACTCATATGTAAATAAAATAAAATATTAATTTACAAATAAATAGTATATTGATAATTTGATGTGCACTCCCCCATGTCAACCAAACATGTTTTGGAAAGTCAATTCAAGGGAAGTTCGTGTCAACTGTCAACCAAACATTTCTTTGATACTTCCCAAAAAGGGAAGTTAATTCATGGGAAGTACAACTTTTTGCTGAAAGGTACTTCCCATGTCAACCAAACAACGCTCAAGTATGAAATCCAAAAGGAGAAAAAAAGTAAGAGAGAAATATCCACCTGCATTGCTCTAATAATAGTTCCAACAAAGGGCAATGCATCATGTGATTCAGAAGCAACCATAGTCGGGAATAGTTCATAAAAAAAGAATATGGGCTCAATGTATGAGACATGATTACAAACAACTATAGGTGCAATATCCCTGGATGCAGGTTTTCCTTTTCGCTTGATCCAATGATACCTAATGCAATAGAATCAACAGAAAGAAACATTGAAAAGTTACTAAAATAAATATTTCATAGGGAAAAGATATTTGAACATTAAGTTTATAAACATTGTAGATATTATTACAGGAAGAATATTTAAATGTTTGAAGGTTAAAAAAATCACACAATTGAGTAGAACCAACATGCCAATGGGCTAAGAGAAAATATATCGCATATGGAAATTGTGGTAGTTCTCACAATTCTAGAGTCTAGACATATGTGTGGAAGTTGTTAATCGACAAAGAACTTCCAAGTTGTCCTACTTTTAGTCAAGTTAAGAACTTATTTCCACAATTAAGGATATTAATATTACATTAGAGATCCAGAACCAAACAGATACACAGACATCCTTAAGCACGATGTAGGCCTGACAGGCATGTATTCTTTCTGAAATGGGCTCGAGTTGATCATCATCAATCTAACCAGGAAGTTCAGAATTGTGCATAAGTATTGAATGAGGCATATCAAGGCTCTGCTTTATCATGAACTTCAAGTCTTCATCATAACTCAAAAGCCTTATTCTCATTCTCTTCCCAATTCTTATTTGCATCTAATTTCATTCTCTCTTTAGGCATATTATTGAACATTAAACTGAATCTAGCTTCAAATTAACATTGTTAGAGCATTTGTCAATGCTCAAAAGTCTAACTCATGCACCCCCTCACTTGCCTCCTCTTTCCTTCTTCCTAACTCATCCTCTTTAAATAATAATGTTTAACTGCTGTGTTTGACACTTTGACAACAGCTACTAGGACATGAATATTATTTTACCCTATTGGTTCAAGGTGCATCTCAAATTGTATAGAAGTGTTTTAGTAAAGTATACATAACATGTATAGCACACTTGGAGAAGCATAAACATCTCTCAAAAGAAAATTTCATTAAACAAGAATAATAGTGGACCACAAACAAGCAACATTCCACCTTTACCCTCATGCAGGTGATTGCACCAGCAATCCTATACTAACATTAATCTTTTAAAAGGTAGAGGGCAAAGAATGTAGCCCTAAAATTTTGAAAACATAAACCAATACTACCTTAGAATGTATCACAATTAGGTAAACTATGTTGTAGTTTAGTGGGCTTCCATTTACACAAAACGAATAAAATCATCACAAATTTCGTTATGTAATGCGTAATTTGCTGCACGTTATCGAACTATACCAAATATAAAGACAGGCAGCAAAAAGCCTTGCTGTGCTCAACTTCATCAACCATTTCTTTCGCAACTATGAGATCAATAACCAAGGACATAAGTTGCACTCAATATCACCAAAAATAATCCTTTACTAGACCTAGTCTGATTCCCAAGTTCAACAAATTATGACTCCCAAACAAGACCACGCTAATTAAAGATCAAGTTCTCCAGGCACGATAAACTAAGCTTAATTTTTTGACTAAAATGAATATACAGGAATTAATTTGGTCGAGTATTACCCGAAAGAGAAGAGGATGCATCGAGCGCAGAGCCTGGTGACCCACATAGCGCGGCACCTCCACCGCGGCATAGGCCTCAGCTTGTCATTCCAACCGCACAGCGCCATGAGCGTCGCCACGTATCCCACCGCGATGGCGAGCCCAAACAGAACGAGCCGAACCGCGGCGATCGGCAGGCAGAGGACCGTCTTGCACCACTCGTAAAGCCCATCGATGCCGGGCGTGTGGTTACGGAACGGGTCCACGGGGCTGGTCGGTGGCAGTGACAGAGGCGAAGCGCCGAGGAATCCGAAGGGGTTGCTCTCCGGAGCGGCCTCCTCGCTCGGATGATCGAGGACGCCGTTGAGGTCGAAGACCACGTCGGGGGCACGCGCGTCGAGGAGGGGGGAGGTGATATCGCCGTCGAGATCCGCCATGAGAGGAAGAGGAGGAAGATGAAGCGAGGAGGGCGACGTTTGTGCCGTGAGTATGAGACGCGAACCCGACGGTCACTAGAAAAAGTTAAAAAGGCAGCGGTAGACAAGGTGGAAAGTTGAGGAAGAAACCAAAAACATCGTCTGTATTGCCCGAGTCAGGCAATACAATATCGATCCTCTCAAGATACGACAGTTTGGGTGGTCAATTTAGATTTCGACATAGTGAGAGGACAGTATATGTGTTTCCTATCTTAAATATACATAGGATCTTTACCTTGCACTAAGATTCGGGAAGTTATCATCAAGACAGTGGACCATTCAGTTCATTTGATTGTCTAGAGTTGGACCAAAACCAATTCTCTTTCCGCCCATATTGTTTACCAATCATTTGATTTGATGATGAAGTCACGTTTAGGCCATCCGGGACCCACTGTAATTGCCTGCTACCCGCTGAATGCGTAGGTCGGGTGGGTAACTTATGCCCCATCAGTCGATCTTGATTGGTTCGAACTTAGAGGGACCACGTGGGTCTATTAGCCGGTATGTATGAAAGAGAAGTGCATTTTTGTGACATGTGTCATGTGTGAGTGTGAGCAAGTAATAAATTGATTCGGCGTGTTGGGGTGGCAAAAAAAAGAATTCGATATAAATTGTTTATGTGATGCTTGCAAAGAATTGATGAATTGTACGTGTCACGACAATAATTGGAATAGGTCATGTTAATTTATCATCTATTATTGGATAATGTTATGTAATACGATGTTTGGATTATAAGCTGTTTGTATTTGTATGGACGCATGTCTTTGTAATTGCTAGTGTGTACTGATTGTTGCTGTTTTTTTTGCATGACGTGCGGTTTTAAGTAGTCCCGTGTGTCATTATTATTATTATTATTATTAAACATAAATTTATTATTATTATTATTATTATTATTATTATTATTATTATTATTATTATTAAACATAAATTTATTATTATTATTAAATATAAATTAATCAATTCTTCTTCTTTGCCTCAACCCTAAAATAGGTCAACCTAGGCTTCGATCGGCATCTCTAATTAGATGAGTCTATTATATATGTTCTATTTGCTTTGTGGGTGAGTCAAGTCAAAAATTATTTTGTTCCTAGGTTTTTATTTGATTATCATGACTAAGAGATATGTTCTTCTCCTTCTTAACTAATCCTTTTGATTGTCGTGAACTTAAGAAAAACTCAATTTTTGCATGTGAACTTGCACATCCACCCAACAAGGGCCCACCTTGATGCCCAAACCAGATGTAGTTTTGAGTTTTGAGAGTAATTAATTGGTGAGAGAGATAATATACCCAAATTGCAAGAGAGGACTATTTCTATAGTCTCATGTAGGGGTGTAATTGAGCCAAGCCGAGCCGAGCTTGGATCGGCTCGAGCTCGGCTCGAGCTCGGCTCAAGTTACATTCAAGCAACTCAAGCTCGGCTCGGCTCGGCTCGGGAAAAAAATCAAGGCTCATGAGTCGAGCTGCACGAGCCGAGCTCGTTCGCGAGCTCGAGCTCGACTAAGCTCGGGTTCATTTTAGAGGGTAACGGGTTCATAAAATTTAAAAATCAAACCCGGTATATAATATATATAGAAGGCTCGATTAGGCTCGATTAGGCTCGATTAGGCTCGCGAGCCGCTCGAGTCGAGTATAGGTTAGCTCGAACTCGGCTCGCTCGAATGTCTGGCTCGGCTCGGCTCGAGCTCGATAAGTTCGAGTCGAGTTCGAGTTTTTACCGAATCGATCTCGAGTAGCTCGCGAGCGGCTTGGCTCGTTTACACCCCTAGTCTCATGTCGATAAGAGCTATATATATTTGCTAAGATTTTTTTTTGATATTTTTATATTTTGTAACATAATTTTAATTTGAATTTATATAAATTTAAGTTTAAAATTATTTTTTATATTTTTTTAAAAATAATTAATTTAAACTTCAATTATAAATTAATTTTAATTTTAAATATTAGATTAAATTTGTAATAATAATTGAATATTTATAATAATTAAAATTAAATATTTCTATACTTGTATTTTCAAAAATAAGTTACAATATTATTATCATATTATAAAAAATTATTTTTGATAATAAAAACCAATAGTAAGACATTTAAATTAAATTACAATTTTAAATAATAATATATAAATATGCCAATATATTAATTTAATTTAATTTATATAATTATAAAAATGTGCATATATATTTATATAATTTAATTTAAAATAGATATAAGTAATAATTAAATTTAAAATAAAAATAAGAATTAAAAAGGTAAAAGATGAATTGTCTTCAATTAGTGATTAATAATTAATTTTAATACTTAAAATAATATGTTCATATAGAAAAAACATAAAAAAAATAAAAATTCATATAAATAAATTTATAACCTAGTGTGACATACAAAATAAAATATCAATAAGATATAAATCTAAAAATGATAACAATCTTTTTATATAATGATATGAATTTATTTCAAAATGTTTACATCTTTGAAGTAAAAAATTTTGAATAAAAATTTAAACTAATAATTTAAAAATTAGAAAAAAAATCAAAACTATTTCAAAATAAATAATACTATATAGGTTTTTAACAAAAGAATATATAGATTAAATAAAATGGGAAACTATTAATAATTTTAAGGGTAAACATCAAATATAATGAAAATATAAAGTAAAGTATATCAAGTTTAATTTATAAGTATAAATAAGCAATTGAAAAATAAAAAAAATTGAAAAAATTTAAGTTTTTTTCAAAAACAAAGAAAAAAATGATATTTCATAAATACAAAAGTAATATGAAAAATAATTTTATATATTTAAAAAATTAATTTATATAGATTTTAATTATCAAAAATTAAAAGATACAAAAATAATAGCATTTTTATTGATAAAATCAAATATAAGATAAATATAAGATAACATAATAAAAAAATAGAAAATAAAATATTTAAATTATTATAAGCTACATAAATTTTTTTGATTTTGAAATTCTATTTTTCATTAACAAACCCAAAGATATGATATTTCAATACCCAAAAACTAATATAAAAACTTCAATAAATAAAAAATATTTACAATTATTACTCAAAAAACAATAATTACAAAATTACAAATATTAAATTAGGTGCATATAGAGAAAATAAGTGGGGTAAAAACTTTTATTCCAAATTTAAGTGGGATAAAAATTTGCGAGGAAAAAATTTATGTGAAAAAATTTTTGATGGTGAAAGTGGTAAAAATTTGAGAGGATGGAGTTTAGGCGGAAATGATATGTTCTTTATATATATAAAGCATTTGTAATTAATTAAATTAAAAAATTAAAAATTTAAGCATTATTAATTAAAGGGAAAATAAGTTTGGTAAAAAAAATTATTACGAATGAGAAAGTGATAAAAGTTTGAGGAGGGGGGGGGGAGTTATTTCTTGTGGAGTAGAAATAAATACGAGGGAGTAAAAATGCTTATAGTAAAAAGTTATTTCTTGTCATACTAGTAAAAATAAAAATATAAGTGGAGTAAAAATATGATGGAGTGGGAAGAATTTAGGCGGGAAAAAGTTATTTCTTGTTTATATATACTAGTATGACACCCATGCTACGCACGATTTAATTATGCTATAAAAATTATTTGGTTAAGGATAAATTAATTAGTTGTATGCATTTATAAATTTAATTGTAGAGTAAAAATAATTGTATCTACTTTTTTGAATGAAAATTATATATACTAAATTGATATTGAATTAGATATTATCATTTATTGCATATGTAGATATTTAGATTTATAATAAGTTATGGAAAATATATTTTGGGTGTAAAATTTATATTTTAAAAAATATTTTAATTAATTTTGGTAGCAATAATATTGAATTATATATCAACATATTAGGTATTAAATTATTTACAAAAGAAAAATTGATATTTTATTTTATATTAAAATATAACTAAAGATAAAAATATACACTATGGAAGAATTTTTTGTAAACTAACCTCTCAAAAAAATGAAAATAACGACTGTAGTGCTATAAAAGAATTTATTGGAAGAATTTATTATACATTATAAAAGACTTTCTTTTAATAATATTTATAGTGCTATTTTTTAATTGTCATCGTTGTCGTGTATTTTTATATTTTACTTTTTTAAAAAAAAAATTCTTTTTCTCTCTTATTAGGATTGAGGGGATTTATGATTTAAGCGAGGTTTCTATTTATTTGTTATTTCTATTGCTCTTTCAGTTTTATTGTGATTTTGGTGTCAGAATTTCATATGACCGAGGTGTGGTTAATTAATTTATGAATATTTCGATAAGTGTGGTGAAATCAATTTTTCTTCGATCTATATTTATCACCTCTATACTTAACTTGAAAGTTGATCTCCAATTGGTTGTCAATTTCTTCCAAAATTTGCTATACAAAGTTAAGTGAACTGTGCCCCCGATAAGAATGAGTGCAAGAGGCTTAAAAGTTTTTCTCTAATATTAAAACATTGACGTGCACCTTCTTCCATAGTTTACAATGGCCGCCCATATATTCAAGAAAATATCTTTATAGTAAATAATTTAAACATACTGTGAAATAGAGAATCAAGAAGAGTAAATAATTTGAATAGATAGTAGTAGTTTATAAAACAACCTGATGCACAACTATATGTAGATGGTCTATATATACATTTAAACTAAACTTTGTAATGAGTTCCTTGTGCACTGGGTTGTATTTAAATGCATAGATGGTGTTGTATGTAATATTCAATTTAGTCTCGCATCGAGAGTATATTCACTACTAGAAACTTCGGACGCGCGCCGGATTCGTCCAATTCGGACTCGCGCCGGAATCGTCCACTTCGGACGCGCGCCGAAATCGTCCAATATGGACTCGAACTGTCTCAAAATATTTAGAAAATAATCATCCATCCGACGAGTTGATATGTTTCACGTACGCATCGACGAATCGGATATGATTTAGCAAAACCTTAGATCCGTTCGGGAATTGTATGTTCGTGTAAAAGAAGTAGATGATCTTTTATACGACGTACAATTCTTGAATTGTCCCTAATTGGACAATTTGGGAATATAGTTATTTGTACTGTACTTACGTTTTTATTTTAACTGTTAACTAATTATTCTAAAATTCGGCAACATCTCTCTTGTTCTCCGATACGCGCCCAGATGATATGCGTATTCGGAGAACTGTAGGGAGATGCTGTCGAAATTTAGAATAATTAGTTAACAGTTAAAATAAAAACGTAAGTGCAGTACGAATAACATAAATCCCGAATGGAATAGGACAATCTCACCTAAAGACATTAACCAAAGAAATTGTCATTGATTGACAGAATCATGTCGGCTGATCGAAGTTGGATGTACCGACGTCTTGATCATGGAGCTTTAACGAATGAGTTTCGATTAGGCGTAACGTACTTCCTAAATTTTGCCTATTCGAATCGGAATTTCGTTAGCATGGGTGATCAAATCCGATGTCCGTGCCGCATTTGTTCAAATGGACGATTTTTGGATCGGGAGACTGTCACTCTGCATCTATATAGCAAAGGATTTGCACCAAGATATTTTCTATGGACTTGTCACGGGGAGTCACGCGAAGTCGGGACGTCGAGCAATCCTGTCGTTCAGACATATGGTGAATCTTCCTCTGCTGGTGCTTCTTCATCCAGTCAATGTAATCCTTATAGAACTATGATACTTGATAGTCTTGGGGGTCAATTCCGCCTGAATGATAATGTTGATCGGCCAGATCTTCAGACATCAGTCCCACCAGATACTACAGCGGTTGATATCACAGAAGTAGGGGCTGCGGTAGAGATTGAATTACCGAATAAAGAAGCTGCAGAATTTTACGAGATGTTGAAAGCTGCCGATGAACCTTTGTATGAGAATTGTCCTAAATACACTAGGTTTTCAGCAATGACACAGCTCTTAAACATCAAGGCCGATTGTAATATCAGCAGAGTTGCGTATGATCGGATTGCTGGATTGATTAATGGAATGCTGCCTACTGATAACAAGTTTGAGCCTACTTTTTATAAGACTAAAAAGCTGATGAGAAAATTGGGGCTTGGGTACGAAAAAATACACGCGTGCCAAAATAACTGCATTTTATATTATAAAGAAAATGTGCAGTTGAATAAATGCCCTATATGTCAACACCCTCGTTACAAGGAGAAGAAATCGGTCCGACAGAAAAATATCCCGTTTAAGGTGCTTCGGTATTTTCCACTAACACCGAGGCTTCAAAGATTATATGTCTGTATATATTCAGAAGAAGAAGAATTCGAAGACTATTATTCAGATGATGAAGAATAATTATAAAGTATATATTTTATTAAATATATCTCTACTATTTATACAATAATCTGATTATATGTCTGTTCGACAGATATGTCTGGTCGTGGTTATCGACGCAGGAGAGTTTCGGAGTCTCCGATCGGTGAGACTCCAGCACTTACTCATGCTGCTGATCCACCTGTTGCTGATCCTCATTCCGATGATATTGCCGAGGCTAGTACATCCAGACGTAGGCGGCCACGCGGGCCGAACAGGTGGCAGCCTCCACCAGCCACAGAGTCACGTAGATTGATTAGCGTGATTGGGGAGCGGTAATATATCATGAATTATGAATCATTACAAATTCATTATATCATAATATAATATTAAAATTTATTTTTGTTGTGCAGGTTCGAGCAAGAAGAAGTGCCGAGGAGCATTTCTTCTACTATTCGACGATACATGCACGGGGCATGACCTACGTGGTCTCACGTGCCTAGCGAGCACGTCGACATGTTATGGCGCGAGTTTGAAGCACGTATTATTATTATTTTTTACATGCATGATGATATATTAATATTGGTACTGATATTATTATTTTGCAGGCTCGCTATACATGGGCCGAGGACCAGAGGCCCTTCATTTACGCTGCCTGGGAGGCTATTTCCCGGGCAAGGTACAACGGGCAGCTGGGGCAGGCTCGGTCCCAAGCGATGGCCCGAGCTGGGACCACTAACATCGCGGAGACTCGGGGATACGACCCCGGTTGGATTACTCCGGATATATGGGACCAGCTCGTGGGGATATGGTCGACGGATCGATGGCAGGAGGTTTCTCGGAATGCGGCTAGAAATCGCATGTCGGGAGGAGCAGCGCGTCACACCGGCGGCTCTGTTGCATTTGCAGTGCACGCAAACCGTATGGTAAGTATATCTTTTAATTATATATTTTATTTGTTATTATGTGTACTAATTAATGTATTTGTTTTGTAAATATAGACGACGGTGTCGGATGACGGGACTGTCCAGCGACCCTCCCCGATGGCGGTGTTCGAGCGGACTCACCGTCGAGCACATGGGACGGGGGAGTACATCGACAACCGCGCTGCATACATTATGGTAATTATATATTTGTTTAAATTATTCATTATATATTTATAATTTAAGTTTTATGATAAATATTAAACAAAAAATCAAACTCGAGTAGGAGACCTACAGCCAGACGGTGGTGCAGCGCGGGGGTACCCCCGAGGACTTTGACGCAGCATCGTGGGTCGAGGCCGCAGGTGGCTGGGACCATGGCCGCGTATATGGCTTCGCAGATAGTGGTCATGCGCGAGCCGTACTAGGGCCACTTGGGGCACCGACCCCTCCGGTCGCTGGTGAGCGGCCGTCCACCTCTAGATCCAGTTATGATCATAGTAATAGGATAAGGACACTAGAGGAGACGGTCGCGCGTCAGACTGAGATGATGGAGCGTCAGAGTCAGACGATGGCGAATATAGAAGCTATGCTACGCAACTTGTCAGGTCATCCCGAACCAGTCATCTCTTCGGCATCATCTAATCCATCGTCCTCGAGTCAGTCCACGCCGGTGTACACTCAAGCGCTCCAGACCCCGCCATATAATCCAGACCATCCTCCATCTTGATCGTGAGATTTTTTGTTTGGATATTGAACTTGTTTAACTTATTTTGTTTGGATATTGATACTTTAATTTTGCATTTGAATTGTTTTTATACTATCGTGGATAATTATCAATATAAGTATAATTGTTTTGATGTATATATGTTGGTGTGTTTGTGATGTGTGAATGAATGTGTATGAGGTGTTTGTGATGTGTGAATGAATGTGTGTATGAGGGTATAGGTGTGTGAGTTATGTATCAGATAAATGTATCAATGTATCAATGGAAATTTGAAATTTTCAAATTTTCTGGTTGCAGGTATTCGTCATCAGCAACGGCTTTCCCATGGGCGTCCGTGGGAAAGCCGTTGCTAAAAGTGTATCGAAAGCCGTTGCTGATGACCTACAGCAACGGTTTAGCGACGGCGTTTTACTAACGGCGTTGCTACGGACTCAGCGGCCGTTGCTATTAATGTTATCAGCAACGGCTCCGGGTCTGTGGCAAAATCGTTGCTGATAATAGTTTTAGCGACGGCCCGAGCGGCCGTTGCTGATCCGTTGCTAAGTCATCAGCAACGCGACTTTCTGTCACGGCTCTATTGCAACAGCTCAGCCGTTGCTGATGCTCTTCAGCAACGGCTCAGCAACGGCATCAGCCGTTGCTGATGACCATTTTTCTAGTAGTGTATTGGATGTGATGTTATTTTATAAGACTTGATGAATGTACTATCATCAACTTCAGATTAAACATTTTAATTAGACCAATATATAGGTTGACCTATGAAGTTGATGAGTCAATTATCTATCAAACAGATTGCAACACATGCCATGAAACATAAAGGACAAAATAGTTGGCACTAATGAATAACTTTTGCTCAAATAAATAAATTTGAAATGAGATATTATTGTCATTAACTTCATCGAGCCTTGTAACTCCAACTGACTCTAATTTACTAAAAATAATGGGACGCAATAATATCAATCATTTTCCACAAGTAAGATTAAGATCAAATAAAATTTAAATTATCAAATAATTAATATAGAGTCGTGAATTATAATAAGCCACAAACTATTATTTATGCAAGTGTGAACAATTATACATATAAACAAGCAATTATTTTAATATACTATGCATTTTTAAAAAGAAATGTGATTGCAAAATTATTTTAATCTTTCGTATATATAACGAAGATGAGATAACTTTTTTCTCTATCACAATGAAAAGAAGCAAAATAACTATGCTCATTTTAATTTGACCAATAAATACAGGAAATACTTGAAATAAATATTGCAATATGAGCTTTTATTATTTTCCTTCCATGGTAACTCAACCCGAAAACCATTAAACACACTGTAGTTTATTCCCATGCATGGTACCATGCTCTAAAACCTCATCCCAATTCATGAAAATATGAAATACATGCATGCATAAATTATAACAAATTAAAAAATTTGCTAAAGAAATTCCTGAGATCGATCACAACGTACAGTACTTGAAAAAGAAAGAATTACTAGCTAGTATCACTTCTATCTTGAAATGAAAAATAATACTTCTCATTTTAATTTGACCATGAAATATTAAAAAAAAGACTTGAAATAAATATTACAATATATACGCTTTTTATTTTCCTAGAATTACATGTTAATCCAACTTGAAAACCATAAACGAAATTGCAATTTATTCATGTCTGTGGTACGTTCTAAAACCATATCTAAATTTATGAAAATATCTAATACACACATGTTATAACTTACAAAGTTTGCTAAAGAAATGCCTAAGATAAAAACCTTATTTGAAGAGAAAGAAATAATACTATCACTACCTGTTTCCTGCCTGAGGATCAGAATAGTCCAGTCCCGGGTCGGTGTCTCTCATGTTCAGATGCAACTCTGGTGCCGAGGGGGGGGGGGGACTGCAAAAGAAAACACTTCGACACCTAAATTAGTGGAGGTAATAGAAAATGGAACTTATATGGTACTTGTGTCTGTAATGTCTGTATTTATTGCAGGTGGAGGTGATGACGTCGCCCGACAATCTCGGGCGGGAGGAGGGTATTGCTCAAAATGGATCTAAGCTGATCCTGGAGATGACGGGCTTATAATGGTGTATCCCTTGTGATAAGAAAAGACGTGAATATCCTTGTATAGCCAGGTGGAGCTCCCGGGCGGAGTCGTCTGATTTGGCTCGAGTTAGGTTTAGTGAACACACTATTAATCCCTCATCTAGTGTAGGCTATTTGACTTACAATCGATCCCCTAGAAGTCAAATGATACTATCGATATTCAGATGTAGGGCCTCTTTGGGCTGATTGCGTTGTCGATCGTCATGATGGCTCGGAGTGACTTATTTCTGGCCGAACTCGTCTCGCCTCCTCCTGTGAACCCTCCAGCTACGTGGTCGATGACTCCATGGATTTTAGGAGTTGGCTGGCCAATTTTGGTGATGTCTTGGTTGTCCCCCAATGTTGCTTGGGGGTGACGTTCTACTCAAACTTTGGCGCCGGGAGCCGTAGTCCCGCCGATCTCAGCTACAGCTCCTCCTACGGTTGATGTAATGATCGAGGCATCTTTCCTATAATAGGCTATCGATTTGGTCTTTGAGCATCACACACTCTTTGGTGGTGTGCTCGTAGGTGCATTGAAACTTGCACTTCTTACTTCTATGAGCATCAGGCGGGGGGTTTTATTTTATCGTGTTGCTGGGTACTTGAGGAGTTGTAGGTTGTAGATCTCTCGAATGATAGTTTCCCTTTTGGTGTTAAGCGAGTTGTACTCGCCGTACCTGGGGTTAGGTTGGGAGGGCAACCTTCTTTTACTTCACCCTTTTTATCGGGCTCTTTGGCTTTCTTGTGCTCGACACCATCCTTGTTGGTCTACCTGTCGGCCTTTCTGCCATCTCGAAGTTCTTCCATTTCCATATAGCACATGGCTTATTCTCGAAACTCGACCATACTCCTCAATTTGGATAGGGCAATCTAGTCCGTTAACTGTTTGAGCTTTAGACTGTGTTTGATGGAGTACAACTTGACTAGGGGTCGAGGTTAGGAATCTCCATGACTACGACATGGAATCTTTTCATATATTCCCTCAGCGGCTTATGTTGTCTTTGCTTGATATAGTGGAGAGAGTCATCGATATTGGAATAGATTCAACATGAGAAAAATTGGTTGGTGAAGGCTCGGGAGAGCTCTTGGAAAGTTTGGACTAATCCAGACAGGAGGGTGGAGAACCACAATAGTGTGACCTTTTCTAGGAAAGTGGGGAAGACACGACACAAGATGGAGTTGATTGCGCAGTTGAGGAGGAGCATCGACGCACTACTAGAAATGTGTTTATCAGCAATGGCCACTCACACCGTTGCAATGACTCACGACGTTCTTACGGTCGCTCGAGCCATTGCAGATGTGATAACTGCAATAGCTTCATTACGATCGCTCGAGCTATTGATGAGAAGTGGATGGCGCGAACGCGGCGCACAAAAGAAATAACTTATTTGCAACAGCTTACTAAAGACCGCGTCGACCGTTGCTAACGATATTATCACATTAGCAACAGCTTACTTACGACTTCTGTACCCGTCACTTTTTAGTCGATGGCGCGAAAATGAAATACTTATCAACAATGACTTTTCAGAGGCTGCATAGTCATTGCTGATGATATTATTTATCTGCAATGGCTTTCTAACGGATAAGTGAGTCATTGCAGATAAGTTTATTTAACTTGCGACCGCGCTCGCCCCCTTTCTTCCCTAATTCTTCTTCCTTCTGCCGATGCCGCCGAGATCACTGATGCTGATTCCTCGCCCACTGCGCCCTCCTATGCCGAACCCTCTCCAGGTATACTCAGCCCCCTCTACCCTTCTCCTTTACTAGGGCCGGCTGAAATCCTAAACCTTAGGGTTTCGGCCGGCCACTAGAGCAGGATCTAGTGTCTAATGTCGGAAGAGTGATTCAGGGTTAAACCCTAAATATTTTTTTTATTAGACCCTAAATCTAGATTAGATTAATTTAGGGTTAATTAAATGTTTAGATTAATTTAGATTAATGTTTAAATTAGATTAATATTTAATATTTTTTAAGGTTAAATGTTAAATGTTTATAATGTTGAGATTAAATTTATAATGTTTAATGTTTAATGTTAATATTTATTAATTAAATTTAGTTTAGATTAATTAGATTAATTTTATTATTAATCTTTAGATTTAGATTAATTAGAATCGCCAACTTTGGACTCGCGCCGGAATCGTCCACTGCGGACTTGCGCCAAAATCGTCCACTTTGGACTCATGCTGAAATCGTCCACTGTGGACTCGAACTGGCATCCAAAAATTTAGAAAATAATCATCCATCCGACGAGTTGATACGTTTCACGTACGCATCGACGAGTCGGATATGATTTAGCAAAACCTTAGATCCGTTCGGGGGTTGTATGTTCGTGTAAAAGAAGTAGATGATCTTTTATACGATGTATAACCCTTGAATTGTCCCTAATTGGATAATTTGATAATATAGTTATTTGTATTGCACTTAGTTTTTTCTTTTAACAGTTAACTCATTCATAAATTTTGACTATTATATCTCTCTTGTTCTCCAATACGCGCCCAGATGATATGCGTATTTGGAGAACTGTAGGGAGATGCTGCTGAAATTTAGAATGAAATTAACAATTAAAAGAAATACTTAGTGCAATATGAATAACATGAATCCCGAATGAAATAGGACTATCTCACCTAAAGACATTAACTGAAGAAATGGTCATTGATTGACATAATCATGTCGGGCGATTAAAGTTGGATGTACCGACGTTTTGATCGTGAAGCTTTAACGAATGAGTTTCGATTAAGCGTAACTTACTTCCTAAATTTTGCCTATTCGAATCGGAAATTCGTTAGCATCGGTGATAAAATCCGATGTTCGTGCCGCATTTGCTTGAATGCACGATTTTTTGGATTGAAAAACTATCACTCTGCATCTGTATAGCAAAGGATTTGGACCAAGATATTTTCTATGGACTTATCACGGGGAGTTACGTGAAGTTGGGACGTCGAGCAATCATGTCGTTCAGACACATGGTGAATCTTCCTTTGCTGGTGTTTCTTCATCCAGTCCATCTAATCCATATAGAACTATGATACTTGATAATCTTGGCGGTCAATTCCACTTGAATGATAATGTCGAGCGACCAGTTAAGACATCAGTGTCACCAGATGCTACGGGTGTTGATGTCACACCCGTAGTATATTCTATCACTCTGGTCTTGCTTTTGGTTCTCGTCCGTCTCGATATTTAAGCGGCGAAGAGTATCATTTGACACAATTATACATATTACTCAATTGTCCAGAGATTGAATAATTCATTGAAATATTTGACATTGAGATGGTGAAAAAATACTCTATTTACAACGATCAAGAATTGGAGAGATTACGGAATCGTGATTTTTCTACTTGGATTTGAGCTTAATGCAAAGATCACAGAGCTGAAATAGATGAAAAAATATTTGAGTTTGTTAGTGGATCATCGCGACTAGTGTTATGTTATAGCGAATATTTTGTTAGTAGGTATAAATTTCACACAGTTGAATATGCATTTACAAAGAAGACGATGAATGCCGGGGTCTGCGTGAAAGGGACAACGTATGTTGAATGTAATATAATTTTTTATGGATTGTTGGGAGAAGTGATATAATTGCATTACTTCGGCTTGAAATCAGTTATCCTATTTAAATGTCATTGGTTCGATACAACAGATAAAGGTATGAAAGTTCATCCAAAATACAAACTTGTTGATGTTAATTACAAATCAAAATTGGTAACAAATGAGTATTGGCATCACAAGCCGAACAAGTATATTACGCGAAGTATTCGATCCAAAATAAAGATAGAGCAGATTGACATGTAGTATCTGGCCCCAAAATATAAACTATCATTCGTGACATTGCGCCACACAAAGATTAGTGGCAAGTGAAAATCAGTGCTTGAAGCAAACCAAGTTGGCCAAGTATCTATTATTAACTCAAAAGTATCATAGGAGAGTCATAAACATTTAGCACACATCTTGGTACTGTAATTAAACTATAGCAAAAAACTTAGAGGCTCCCATTTCAACTTTGTAACCGACATCGGTTTTCCTCTCATTTTCTCTCTCAAAAGATATGTCATGCTCAAAAGGTAAGAGAAATTATTGTTGGTTGGAATTTCACGTTATTTCAACTTGAATAAAATTGACTATATATTATACAGGTTATTCCTTATAAATTGAGAATATCTTCATATATTTCTATTTTTTCCTAAAAATTGTACTTCCTTTTAGAAATAAACCTTTATTTATGAAATGGTTGACAATGTTCCTAGAAGAGACAATGAAGTCAAACACATTCATGCATTAGAATTGATTGAATGACGTATTCTCAATTTTTCGGCAAAAGTTTTCTCCAAAGAAGCAATGTATCGTTTAATTGGGTCAAAGGGCATGTGTTATTATGATATATCACTTTAGTATGTTGATTAGTATGTTGATTTTTCTAGTTTATAAATGCTCAGGTATGAGAGGGCATAAACGATTGGCTACCGCTTTGAGAAAATCTTAACGATGTTGTTCTCAAGCCTGTTGGGTTTGAAGTCGCCTAATTGATTCGCATATTTTCAAGATTAAGGTAATGACTACTTTCTTACCTCTACGTAAATCCTCCGTTGTTTGTTGCAAATCCTGTAGGATTTCGAGAACGTGAATACCATATATTAGCATGGTCGATTGTTGGCATTCATCAACTGGTATAGGAAAAAAATATTGTGGCTAATTATTAATAATAAATATTACATGCTACGTTTGAATAGTGTCAAAAGATGAGAAATGCACATTCATATTGCTTACAAACTACTGGCGCTACCCGCTTCATGCAATGAGTTAATTTTATAAGTAATTTAATATTAGTATAATAATTTCGTGATTGCTTCCTCTAAAAATACTTTTAATATTATTTAATTCTTAATTAAGTTGTGTATAGATAGCCTAGTCAAGTCGAAATGTACAAACGACACATACCCTCGGAGGTAGAGGGATATGTGCATGCGAATGTTGCTCAATATATTGGAGTACATTTATCTATATGCATACAAATGATTTTTTTCAAAAAAAAAAATAGCATTTTACCATTTGACAATATATAGGCCAACGCTGGACGAACCATTAATGAGCGGCTCGAGAGATTGATGATATGTTTTTTCTTGAGTTGAATAATCGTGCATTTTTCATTTGTTATTGTCGGTGTGGTGCACGAAAAATTATTTGGTTTATTTTTATCGTAATATAATATGAGATATAATTTATGATGATATAAATGGAATATAAATTTTTAAACACATTAGATGTAATATGAACTTAAATATTACTTAATGTAAAATATATAATAATATAATTTATAAGATAATATTTGAAATATAATACAAAATATACAATATAGTATATTTAAAGTATATAATCTTTTTAGGAATTTGGCATCCCACCGGTACCCAATTTCCTTGAGTGTCAACGTAGCATCGGTTCTCAAATAATTTTAGGGTTTGAGAGTTGGTCAATACCTCAATCGTTATTTTTATTTCTTTTCTTAGTGCATGTTTCCTCAATTTGTTCACTCCTTTGTTTTGACATCATTATTTTCACATAAAAATGCCTATTTTTAATTTTAGTCATCTATTTTATGCTAGTTTTTTAACTAGACTGGGCACCAATTTTTAATTGCATTTTTTTCATTTTAATTTTGTTCCTACCTGAAGTCAGGGTGATGCGGTTCTTCACAACTCCTAGTCCGGAGCGGCTTCGGCGAGGGACCTGCAAAGACACTCCAACGCTCAAGTAAAAAAGAATCCCAAGTGATGGATGTGAAATTGGAATCAAGAGTATATCTGATGTGTGTCGTGTTTTTTTATAGTGGAGGATAGGAATGTGTCGGGCGATGATGTCTCCCTGAATCTGGCGAGGATATATCCGAAATGGGTCGAAATTTATCTTATAGATGTCTGACTCATTACTGTCGAATCCCTAATAATTAATGAGGAGCCCTGGGCTGAGTTTATAGTAGACTCAATATGAGTTTAGTTCATGAGTGTGAGCGCGTTGGGCCTGTTCCGGTCGGGCCCAAAGTGTTAGCGCAATCCAATTTTCATTTTTATCTTTCTCTTTTGCTACTCGGAAATGTTATACCATTTCAGTCTTATTTTTATTCACAAAGAAATGTATATGCATTTGATAGAATGAGAACGCCTATGTAAAATCGATTATTTTGTCAATGTTTATTAATTCTTTAGTTCAAACAATGCCGGATCATTAGATATTGAACCAAAAGACTTTCCACGAATTAATTCTTTATTTTGCATCCATTTACTAATGTTGCACTAAATATTATTCGTCTGAATTTACACAATGATATTCATATGAACTTAAAAAGCTTCCTACTTGTCTGCTGAAAGATTTAAACCTGCTTCGCTACAACTATCTTCCACCAGATAAAAGAAGCAATCATCTCTGCCCATTTTACATGAACATATGAAGACACTATTTTACTTACCTGAGAGAAATCGGGGGTAAGAATTAAATTTAGATGGATAAAAAATGATTAAATATTGTTTTGCTCTCAATCCCCAAAACACACATGAACTTAATAATAACATCAACAATTTTTCGAGTAAAAGTAAAAGATATTCCAAAATGTCATTTCCAAAAGTTTCCAGTTCCAGTCCACATCATTCATAACAGTAATCAATCTCCGCAGTGTGCCTCTTGCAACGACTCTGCTGTTCTCGTAGATAGAAGATCATCCACCAGATATTGATCCAAGTTTTTGAATGCTAAGCAATTGTTGTGTTTATCATAACTGCTTTGCTGATAAGCTGCCTAATCTTTGTGGCTTCATATGTGTCCCTTCCTTTTTTGGAGCTTGCCAGCTGCAAAGATCCCAGATGATTGACAAACTTCTGGAGTGAATCCAAATTTCCTGATATATCCCTTCTTCAAAAAACCAACGCAGTCTTCCCTTTGATCCTTAAATGTAGATCATTCCACATCCACGACTACTAGCACATAAATGAAAAGACAAACTTCGACCAGGAGATCGTGTTTTTGTTTTCGGATTCCATCAGTATTTCTGTTCATCAACACTATGTGATATCAGTAATCTCACCTTCCTCCAAATTATAGTCAACGACAGTTTAATCTTCACCATCCTCTTGGTCTTCATCAACTTTCATGAATAACCCAAGCTGTTCTAAAGGGCTAACTCCTGCAAGTGGTGCTCCGGCAATAAGCATTTCAAGTTCTTTAAGGCTCCTTGAATCTCCATCAAAATCTACAGCCTTCTCCATCTACAATTATGTCAAAACCATCCAAAGTCAATAACACACAGGACATAGAACATGGAAAGAAAACCAAACTGAACAACAAAAACATTTGCCTTTAGCAATGCCTTGTGTGCTGCTCGCCTGCGAGCATTGATAGCAGCTTTAGCCTCTCTTTGAATTCGTTCTCTCTCTGTTCCATTACCAAAAAAAATATACTTTTAGTATATTAAAGAGATGCTAGGTGCAATGAGGTCAAAGGTGATAAGCATTGGCACCTTGTCTTTGCCATTGCTCGAAGTCATCCCACTCCTCCTGCTGTTTATCAGAATCCTTCTTTGCACCCTACCATAACATAAATGATGAGTAAGACTATGCATTCATGAGGTACACACATAAATTCTGATTATTCACATAATTTGAGCACTAACAAGATTAATCAGTTTCTCTCGAGATTTTATAATTGTATCAACAAAACGGTTCTTCATCAAAGCTGCTCTATAGGACTTTTCATCTTTCCAAGAAGGACCATCCTCCCCTACAATTTCCCGAGAAAAAGCCTAAGTAGATACATGCTAATAAATGCATACAACATAGGTGCTCTCAGATTTAAAGATTCATGCTTACCTTCTTGACAACAATTTGCCTCAGCCAACAATGGTTCAGAATAGGCATTCTTTTCAGATTGATTCAAGCCAGTGAGAGGTCCTGGAAGTCACCAATAGTACCGACAAAGACATTTAACAAAGAATGAATAACAAAATATGCACTTTTAACCTTTCGTAACCAATGATTTATGATATCAAAACTCACTATTTGAATCAAGAGGGTTCCTTATGTCAGTTCTCACTTGACATGTACCAGCCAATTTTCCAGAATTTTCCTAATACGAAACAACAAGGATGAGATTTCAACTACGTTAATGAATATCTAAGAAACATTTAAAGTTAAATATTACAAAACAGAATATCATGCAAGTAGAACAAACCTCAAGTATGTGCTGCTGCTCGGCTTCCTGTACTTTTCTTGACCCTCTGCCCTTAAAATAGTCATTCATTATCCTCTCTCTTGATACTAAGTTAGGTCCGGTTGTCTCAGCCAATAAAGATTCAGAATAGGCACTTTGCTCTGATTGATCCAAGGCAGTGAAAGGTCCTGGAAGCCACCAATAATACCGATTAAGACAACTAATGATGAATGAATATGCAGTTTTAACCCTTCTAACAAATGGTTTATGATGTCAAAACTCACTATTTGAGTCAAGATGATTCCTTCTATGACTCCTCGCTTGACATGCACCAGCCATTTTTTCAGAATTTTCCTAATACAAAATGACAAGGATGAGCAACTATGTTGATGAATATCTATGAAACATTCAAAGTTCAATATTATAAAAAAGAATATCATGGTGCTGAAGTAGAACATACCTCAAGTGCGTGCTTGTGCTCTTCTTCAAGTAGTTTTGGTGCCCCTCTCTCCTCACATTTGGAATTCATTCTCCTCCTACTTGATGCTAACTTAGATTTGGTTGCCTCAGCCAATAAAGGTTTAGAATGTGCTTTCTTCTCTAATTGATTCATGCCACTCAAAGGACCTGGATGGTACCAATAATATTGATTAGGACATTTAATGAAGAATGAATAACAAAATATGCAGATTTTTCCTTTTTAACGAATGGCTTATGAAGTCAAAACTCACTATTTGAATCAAGAGGTCTCCTTCTTCCACTCCTCACTTGGCATGCACTAGCCATTTTGTCAGAATTTTTCTGATATAAAATGACAAAGATGGAATACCAGTTATGGCGATGATATATGAAACATCTAAAATGCAATATACCAAAAAGAATATCATGGTGCTGAAACACCACAAACCTCAAGTATGCGCTGCTGCTCTGCTTCCAGTAGTTTTCTTGCCCCTTCCTCCTGTAAATTGTCATTCATTAATCTCCTTTTCTTTGATGCTAACTTAGGCTTCGGGCCTTGGGATTCTACCACATTTTCACTTGCCACACTAAGAGAAAGTTCCTTCTGTAGCATTTGGATCTCCAGAAGCTCTGATCTTAGTCTTCTTTGCAACTTCTTTCTTTGAGAACCAGATAATTGAGATGAAGAGATTTCAGAGATTTCGTGCATTGGAGCATTAAATTCATTGCATTTCTTTCTTTTCAAGTTCATGTAGTTTTTCAACTTTGGAGGAATGCAACATTCAAAATCAGCAGGAACATCATTTTCACTATCTTTTGGTTCAAGCTTTGGCATACATCCGGCCTCACAACCAGGAACGGAACTGGAGCCACACTGTTGAAGTGACTTCCATGAAGGGACCAGTCTGCTTCTATTTTCTTCATTTTCTTTCATGACATCTGAATAATCCATGGGTGCAATGCAGTAACAATCTAGCAAAACTGGCGAAAAAGATCATTGGACAAGATTAGTCTAGCTGGTAAATCCTGCATATGAAAACGAAGGAGGCAGATTGGGGAATGGCGTAGGGTTTAGGGTTTCGAAGGAGAAGGGTTTTTTGGAGGAGAATGGAGATGGTGAATGGAGCTTGATGAGAAGGAAAGGGAGAAGGAAAAGAAATGGTGAAAAGAGATACCTAAATACCTTAGTCGATCGGAGAGAAGCCTCTGTTGTGGAGCGCTCCACGCCAGAGGATCAGGGAGAAGGAAAATTGCTGCAGTACTCAATCACCGTCCTCTATAGTCGATCACAGAATGCAGCGGGAGAAGTGTCTCGATCACGGGAAAGAGAAGAAGGTTCGGGAGAAGGGCACTCGATCGGTAGAACGGGAGCGGGAATGGGAAAAATACCGCCTAATTCTATATGCTTAATTAAATTAATAACCGGCGCCAGTGAATGGCGCCGGTTAAATAACACTACTTTTGTTGTAGTTTCACCTTAATCTTAATACTCCCATCTAATTAATTCTTATTCACTGCACTAGTTATATTAAATTACTTATATGGCTCACGAATCAATTTAAAATAGGATGAATTTTTCTTGGAATTTATGTCATCAGAAATTGAAGAGGCCGCACATCATATATCTAAAAATAAATAATATTTTAATTAACATCTACACTTCTCACAATGCCATTTTCACTTGCTTTTAATATGAACAAGAAAAATTCTAGCGCTTTGCCATCGGATGAGAGTAATTTTATAAAATTTATTTGGGCTAAACTCAATTTTGGTCCTTATAATTTAAAAATTTTGATTTTAATTCCTGTAATTTCACTCAGTTAGAAAATTAGTTCCTACCGTAATTCAACCTGACAACCAGGAACGAAAATGGAGCCACACTGTTGAAATGATTTCAATGAAAGGACCAATCTACTTCTATTTTCTTCGTTTTGTTTCATGCCTTCTGAATAATCTATCAGTGCAATGCAGTAACAATCTCACTAAACTGGCGAAAAAGATCATTGGACAAGATTATTCTTTGTGATGAACCCAAGCCATATGCTAAAAATAATTTGTTTATCTTAAGTTATTCTTGTCTTTTATGCGATATCTATTCTTGTCTTTTAAATTAGTGCTAAAAACATAAAGATGAATTCCCATTTGACCATTGCAACTTGAGAAGCAAATGCTACAGAAAGATTTTTCAAAAATTAGAAGCTAATTAAAGCTCTAAATGCTATCAGAAAAAGATCATATATAAATGCACATAAATGCTATTTATATATAGCAATATGAAAGAGGATGCAATTCTACATATCTACTTTTCCATCTTTCACATGGAATAGTAACAATGATCTCCATGTTCTTGTTAAGAAATTAAATGCATGCTCATAATATATATGTATCAATTAGAGGAGTATAGTTTCTTTGCTATCTTTTCTGGTACAGAGTAAGCACAAACCGCAAAAACACAAGATGCAAGAATGCAATATAAAAGCCTTTTACAAACATGAATAATGCACTAAGGTTCTAAATATTTGTTGATGCCTACTCATTTTACAAGCTTGCAAACACATGATAAGCCCACATTGTCATTAGGTGTATCATGAATCATATTTGCTTTATCTTCAAGTTTCTCCTTAAATATGGTGATGGTGGGATATTAAAAAGCTGATAGTTGTGTATATATAGGGAGGAAAGGCAATGTGGCAATCAGGAGGTAAATAGTATTCTTGACAAGGTTGGAACGAATGGATATATGACAATGTGATGATGTTAATATTTAGCCAATTGAATTTTACGAGGCTTATTATATTCTAATTAATGATATACGTGAATTTATGTTTTTGCTAGAGAAAAAAGAGAGTAAAAGCTACACTTCGGTGAGTGCATGAAAATCCAATTACCAATTTAACTACGCGCTGGAATTTGTATCACAAAAATAAGATGATGAAGATAACTAAATGAAACTAAAAAATATTTCAGTGGTAGAGATCGATCTAGTGACTCATAGACATAGCCTATCATTCTTCTAACTAACCATATGCACAAAATAGGTATTTAGACTTTGGAAGGACAAGGAAGAACAGGATTATAAGTTCAAAGTTACTTCAAAATTATAAAGAAGGAAGGTAATTACTAATGAAAGATATGTTTTCTGTACGCACACGTACAGAACAATAGCAAAAGGAATTCTCCACAAAGAAAACTACTTAGGCCAAATAGCTTTCCAAAAGGGTTACAACACAATCTCATCTACATGAAAAGAAGTTGACTACTTGACCACTTGGCAGGACCACGAGAGTGCAAATAGTTGAAGTGATGAAATATGTGAAGTAGCTTGAAATAGAACAAGAAGTTGAATCAACATTGATGATGTATGCTGCGTTTCAAAGAATGCACTAAGGTGACCTTAATACGAGGGCTAGGGTTTCATGAGAGAAGGGAGGAAGGGACAAACCACAGATCGGGTGACTTGCAACATAGGCGGCAACAAAGAGATGTAGATTTGAGATCGGGCGACGGTAGCGAGAAGCTGGTCTGGAGATTGGGAAGCTTGTGCGGCAGGCGGCAACAATGAGCAGTGATGGGCACACAGAGCAGCACCAAGTGATGGGTTCATTGAGCAGCAAGGGTTAGTTGAACAACGACGATTTCGTCGAGCATGCATTGGGCACAGGAAGGAGAGTGCGGGAGATTGGGGAAATAAGGGGAAACAAGGAAAAGTGCTGGTTTTGAGATATCGGTATTTGTCGGATGAAAAAAGTGGGCGCGGGAGATTCGGGAAATAAGAAAAAGGGAGGGATCAGTACTGGGAGTGCAACTTCTATGGGCAGCCTGCCCATAAAAAACTTATGAACGAATGAATATAGGCTTTAAGAGACTGAATATGGATAGAAAGAGAATAGATATGTTCAGCGACTAAATATAAATATAAAGGGAATGGATATGAACCTATCCATTTCTTTTCTATCCATGTTCAATCGCTTGAAGCCTATATCCACTCAGTCCATATAAACTTATTATCCCTTGGCCGGCTGAAAAAAGCAAGGGAAATAAATTAAAACAATAATGTATAAATTGAATGGTTGCCTAAATAATTTACCTGAGCATTCTCTTTGGTGTGACATTTCATGCTCATTCTATTTAATATTATTTTTCATTCTTTTACTTTGCATGACACTTGATACTTAGTAGGGGTGAGCAAAATTCTCCAATTCACCGAAACCGAACCAAAACCGATTTAACCGAACCGAATTTACTGAATTAATTTCGGTTCGGTTTTTTATTAAAGAAAATTTTGGATTTTGGTTTTTGGTTCGGTTCGGTAAATTAACCGACGATTCGGTTAATTTATCGAATTAATCGAATATATATAAAATAACAATTATATCAAGTATTGATATTTGCCTTGGTGGTTAAGTGTACTGTTTAGCCTCCTGCCTGCCCAGTTTTGAATCCAATTTGTTGTATAATATTATTTATTTTACATTAGATTATATATATAATATATGTTAGTTAAAAGTAAATTGATAATGAAATTTGCTAAGATGGGTAGAGGGTTTGAGTCTTACCCCATACATTTTTTTGAAAAAAAAAGATTGTTTTTTTTAAAAAAATCTTTTCGATTAACCAAACCGAACCAAATTAACCGAATTTTTTCGGTTCGGTAAACGGTAAAAAAATTTCTTTTGGTTTGGTTCGGTTAACCGATGATTTGGTTCGGTTATTAATCGAACCGAACCGATGCTCACCCCTAATACTTTGTCCTTATATATATATATATATATATATATGATATTTCTTGTGTATGATGTAATAGGTTAATTTATTAAAAAAATGATATATAGCTTAAAATAAAATCAATGGGATGTTGGAGGACACCAAAAATATAAATCAAAGACAGTAAGGTCGGGCAGCAGTTGAATTAATTTTATCTATTGCCACGTCATTTAAATTATAATTTTTTATTTTTGGTCATTATATTTTCAAGTTTTTTTTATTTTGATCCCTATACTTTCATGATTTTTGATTTTGGTCCATATATTTTCATAATTTTTTTATTTTGATCCTTATATTTTCATGACTTTTTATTTTGGTCCCTGTATTTTAATAATTTTTTTTTATTTTGGTCCTTATACTTTGGTATTTATCATCGTAATCACTGAGAAAGTTAATTTCGACCGTACATCATTTTTTTTTATTTTTCACATCAAAAATTAATTTAATTTAATTTTAAGACAACACCACCAACTAATAATAAAGTACTCAAACCATGCCAAAATTATAATAGTTTGCCAACATCAAAATTTTCTTGGCAGTACTAATAAAGTATTCAATAGTGGTATCATAAAATAAACTCGTTCAAGCATCAAAAAGTGGTCCAATTTTTTACATGCCATTGTCTCATACTGCTCTTGCATTTTGGTTTGCTCCACTCCCTTTGCTTCCATTTGTAGCTCCAGCACCTGAAGTCCTTGGCTGTGAAGAAGATGCAACAACAAATTTGTTTGGACATGTACGTTTGTTGTGCCCAGGTGTATTGCAACTAGAACATGTCAATGATGTTCCCCTCCTCTTCAGCTTGTTCTTCTTTGCAGGTTCATCTTTTTCTCTTCTCTATAATTTTTTTGGTCTACCAATTGGAGTTCTGTACACAGGCAGAATGATGGTAGGCTTGTTAGGCACTATTGTCCACATATTTTCTCCATTTATGGGGTTGATGATGGGGGCATAACATGCCTCATACTTCTCGATGTTGTAATAATCAGAGACATAGTTTTGAGGATCCTCGTTATGGGACAGGGTCGAGCCACTGCATGAGGGCATGGTATGCCACAAAGCCCCCATAATCTGCATGAGGGCATGGTGTCTATCGTTGAGAGTCTTCACTCTATAAGTTTCTTGATGCCCCACTTTGCTTAGAAAACACATCCATTCACACCCCCTCCTTACATTTTACCCTACACCTCACTTTGTAATTTTTAACAAACCTCAAAGCTTGTCCATGAATCAAGGACCATTCTTTTATAGCAACTTTAAACTGCTCTATTGATGTAAATTCCATTCCTAATTCAAATCTAAACCCCTCACACATTGCAAGTGGATTGTAGAGAGGATATGCAGTTCTTGGCCTACTCTCATCATCATCAGATGGTCCATCATTTGAGTGCAAATCCTCAGATTCCACATCTGAGGTCAACTCCTCACCCCCAAATTCTATATCAGGTTGTGCAACAACTTGTTGGGATGCAGGCCATTCCGAACCAATTTATTCTGATGCAAGTGGTTGTAACAATTGGTTGTGATGCAGGTGGTTGTGATTCATGTTGTGAAACTTCTACTTGGAAACCACCTTGATTTATATCTTCTTCTAACAATAGGCCTCTTGCTAATACTAGTGACATGCGGTCTAAATTAATAGGTACTTGAATATAATGACCAAAGCAATCATCTTCAGAGTCATCAAATCTCACATCTTTGTCACTTTCATCACTACTATCCTCTTTTTCCTTTTCACTTTCTTCTTGTTAGGTGGGATATCATTGTCTTCAAATGTCAATTCAACCCCTTCTCCCTTATTGGATTCATGTATTGTGTAAACATCGACCTTCTTAGATACCATACCAAGAGCTGTCTTAGCAATATTCATGGCGTCTGCATCATTCTTAACTTCAATTAGCCCATTTTCAAGAGACAAGCCTGGTGTACAAAAATAAATCTTCACTGTCCCTTTATAGCCAATTTCCTTAAGGATTGCAACCCCATCTCTTGTAGTGACCATTTGTCAAAATGACAATCCACATCACTATAAATTGTCCCACCAACATAAGACAAACACTTGCCTTGTAACATGGAACCCCCGTGGTATACGTTCACATTAAATGGTTTAGACAATTCACCTGCACAAAACCAACATTATAGTTAGTTTTGAAACAAATCAACATTGCACAAAACTAACATTGCAAACTATTGCTTCAATATAGTATTAATCTGTTGGTTGTCTGGATTACATGAACGTCCAAACATCACTTTTGATTGTGATGGAGGCAGTTGTGATTGGGCACTGTGCTGGAGTTCTGCGTACTCCTTATGTTCTCTCCAATGTCCTTAGTGCTTGCACAAAGACTGATCACTTTGAACATGGAGAGCTGGTCCATGCCCATGTGATTAAGCAACGCCCTTGTCACCTTGTATTCACGATGTGGAAGCCTGACATTGGCAGAGCGAATATTCAGTGAGATGCCTTGTCATGCCTTGTCATGATAGTGTTACTTATAACACTCTGATTTTTGGACATGCACAAAATGGAAATAGCAACAATGCTTTACAAATTTTTGAACTGATGCACAAAATGGAACTGATATCACTCATGCAAAAAGTGCATAAAAGCAAAACATTGGAGCAAGCAGTAACATATATCACTCATTCATACTGATTGATCACGATTCCAGTACATGGAGCTTCAAATGGGCAACATTCTTTATGACTACAAGCACATTGATGTATCTTTTGAAGTGTACAAGCATATTGATGTTAGTGCAGAACATTCAAGTCTATTTTTTTCAATCAACATCTATGCAATCAACGCACCTGTTGAGTTCTGAATCAAATAAGAGATCGATGACCTATTGCTTATACTATTCTAAAACTAAATACAAGCTTGTTTGAGAGGAACAGACCAAACATTAATTGTTGAAGGCTAGCTAACACTGACAACTAGTTACTAAACCAGAATTCCATGAAGTCCACCTCTCATTGCAATATTGACGGGGACAGATGTCAGCAGCGCTGGATTTACACACCATCTCAACGGCGTCCTCTCCCGCGCCAGCTCCGACGCGCTCTCGAGACATTCAGCCTCCTCGAAACTCACTTCGGCGTCGGCGTCGTCACCGCCAAGCCGAGGTTGCAACATCCTCCTCGCGATCGCCGATGGCCTCGATGATTCACCCATGCAAATTGTACTAGAGGACAACGACGAGGCCTCAAACCTTCTCCAGGAGGTCGTCGACCTCGAGGCCTCCAAGGTCGCCGCCACCGCCTCCAAGTAATGCCCATTCCTTTCCGATCTTGATGGTGTGCACTTTCTCATTCCGATGGTTTTTGTCGAGCAGCCGATGGCTTCCGCTAGCAGGCGATTCCTTCACGGAGCGGCTTGCTGTTTGGGCGTTCATGTTCCCTAATCCCCTCCCCCGAAACCAGTAACAGAGATAAAAGTGAAAAGGTAAAGAAAAAAATACTTACTATCCGGACAAGATATAAATAATGGAGCTTCTTGATTAGACAAAATTGCTTCTTGATTACGAAGCTTTATCTTCGTTCACTTTGTTCATCATTTTTTTGTTTCAGAGATTTGAGAGCAATATTTTTTCCTTCAAATTTTTTTAGGATAAATAATGTTAAGTGTTTGAGTTTGAGGGTTTTAGATGGATTTATAATGTATTAAGCAATATTTATTTTAAATAACATGACAATATATAATTTAAATGACGTGGTAATATATAAAATTATTTTAATTATATCATGTCAACAAAGGATTGTCACGCGGGATAATATTTAACACCGTTAGTTATCTGGATGACAACAAAGATTAATTTCTTAATGGAGTAAAATTATAGGAATTAAAATTTTTAAATTATAGGGATCAAAATAAAAAAAAAATGTTAAAATTATAGGAATCAAAATTGGGCTTATCCCAATTTATTTTAATCAATAATAATATTTATTGCACTTTAAGATATATATGAAAATAAAATTATTTACTAATATAACTAAACATAAAGATCAATCTTACACTAATGAATTTAAATTCAATGATAATAATAATTTTTTAATATTCTAAATCAAAAAATTAAAGAAAATATAATAAAGGTAGATGTAGTTTTTTAAAAAATATAATACAACGATATAGAAAATCAAAATAATAATAATAAGTTAGATAACTTAGTTGCTAAATAAAAATAATTAGAGTTTATAAAATATAATTTCAAAAAAAGAAAAAAAAAACTACAGTTTTGGACAAAAAAAAGTTGTATATAATATTTTTTTTATTAAAAATTATGAAAATTAATTATATATAAAAGATATAATGAATAAAATATAATTAAATATTATAATATGAATATAAGGTCATTCACTAATGAATAGATGTCTGACCTACCATATATTACTTTATTATATTTTTAATGTTGTTGGCCTAAGGTTTTCAACCTTGGTCTTAATCTCGGTTTTGATAATATCAAACATGAAACTAATGTTTCATTGAGAAATATTTTCAGTTTCCATATCGGTTAGCACTCAATGTCGTCGATCGAAAATATCGGAGAAATCAGAAAATCGAAAGGACATTCATTGATGCGTTCGGGTTCGTCGTGAAAATTTCTAGAAGTTTGACATGTGCACCAAAGACGTCTTGGACGAGTCTAGAGAACATATGGAAAGCTCTTTAAGTTGACGCACGCTGAAGGCCGGAACTCGAAAACGAAGCACGCAAGAAAAATACGCAAAAAACAACCCTACCCAAATTTGGTCGATCGGCAGATGGCATTTCAGTCGACCTACTGGTCGACTGAACGATGCCTAGAATGGACAGAATGATTTCGGTCGCTCGGTCGATCAGCCAACGATAGATCGGCAAGCGATCGGGTGTCGCCAACGAGCAGAAAAACGTCCATTGACCAGCCTTGGTGTTTGGAGGGTTATAAATACCCATCCCAAACTCATTCCTACTCTACCATTGATGCTTCCTATAATACCTGAGATTTTCTAATATAAAATTTTTATTTGGTTAAGCGAGCCGGATCGGGGACTAGCTGGGTTGAGTCATGAGATCGTCGTGAATAGAAGGTATAATTTAAATTTGTTAGACTCACGATTAATGTTTTTATGATTTTATGTTGGATTGACTCAATCGGGTTCACGGGTCGAGTCAGGGCTCAATTCGAGCTCCGATTGAGTCGAGTAAGAGGACTTAAGTGGGGAGGGCAAAACTGTCAAAAAAGGGAATAAAACCCTTCTCCCTCAGTCGTCGTATGGCTGAAAGAGAGCCGCACGCAACCCGAGGTGAGGGAGAAGAGGGAGAAAGCAAGTGGGCGGCACCAGAGTTAGTGTCATCGTCGGAGATCGGGAACGCCTTCGTGTCGTCCTTCTCTTCTTTCTAATCAAGGTGAGTGGTCGAACCTCGACTAGTAGGGTGAGGCGTGTGGCCGAACCCTTGAGATGTGGATTTGACAATTCTTGTGTTGATTCTTGTTAGTTTCCCTTGCGATTTCATGATCTCGTGTATTCCTTATGCGATCTATGCTTGTTGTGAAATTTCCACGATGTTTTCTTGAGTTTAGGGTGTCGGCCGAGTAGAGGGAAAAGAGGGAAGGTCATGTCAAAAATTTCCCCAATTCTCTTGGGTGATTAAAACTCATAGAATCAAACTCTTCTCACAAGTAGGTGCTATAGAGAACTGTAATATCTTAGAAGTTGATAGAAATTCCTTTTCCCCCACCTCTAAGGGGCTCGGCCGAGCATGACAACCCTTGAATAGGGTTCGCCCAAGTGAGGGGAAGATGGGGATTGATCTAGGAAATTTGGTTCTCCCTCCAAGGTTTTAATTAGTTGCTTGGTATATGGATGAATTGCATGATATGCTGAAATTGATTTTAAATATGCTGGATTTTCTTGTTTAATTGCAGAAATTATTCATTTTATTGCTGAAATCATGTGGATAATTATGTTAGCTTTATTGTAGAATTATCTCATGATTTATATGTTGTGTCCTATTTATTTCTAGCAATTCTCATGCTTAAGACATGCTAATTTACACTAAAGTACGTGATAAATGACACTAAAAGTTTATAAGAGGAATTTAACAAGGTTGCTTAACATTTGCATGGACCTCAGATGTAGAAACGCTAGGTTTTACATTTAGAAAAGTTGAGCACTAGAGTGCGGTTTGTAAAGGCCCGGGATGGGGGCCGGATGCGGGCGGAAGCTGGGGATTGAGTAGAAAAAAATCTAGAATACCTTGTATGTGTATTGTGCTTGAGATGGTCGGGCTGAGGAGTACTTTAGTCGGCGCGGCTGTTACCCAACTTAGCGGGTGGTTTAGGGTCTTGAGTTTACACCAGTGGGCCACGCTAGGTGTTAGATTCCAGTGACGGGGGTCTTAAGATTCCGTTAGTGAGCCACACCGACGGTAGACCGGAGTATTGGGTGAGATTGGCTATCCCTAACCCGGTGGGGCTCCAAAAACTAGCTGACCATCCTAGTTGACGGACCCGATGATTAAACTGCTAAATGCGGGATTCATATGAATAAGATAACCTGTTGTGGATAGTATACTTACTTGTATGATCGTGTGGGTCGGTGTGGCCGCGTGCTGTCTTGAGTAAGGGCCGAGCACGACCAAACCTTTCATGCAGGGTCAGGCCCATAGTGGCCAAGTGACATTTGTTTTGTAGTACCGTATTTGGTTGGTATCTACTTGCAGAGATTGGCCAACTGGCCGGTTACCGTGACATGACCAGTATAAGTTTATGCATATGTTTTACTGCCATATATGATACTATACTAGGGATTTAAGTAAAGGTTTGGAAGAACCACTCACTGAGTTCCTCATGGATTCATGGTTTTATTGTTTTTGTTTTGCAGAGCCTGACCCAGTGAGGTACGGCTTGATGGCGTGGCGCGGTTGGAGGGCAGGTGGTGTCGCAGATCTCGTAGCAGGCAGTTATGTAGTCGTAGTCGTGTATGGAGAGTCTCAGTTCATACACTGAGTTGTTTTTCTTTGAACTTTGAGTTGTAAAAATATGTTTTCAAACATTTAATAAAGTTTGGTACATTCCATTTATGTTTCTATGTCAGTTTGGTTGCATGTTGTGTTTTGTTTATAAGTGCATGTGTTAGGCTTCGGGGTACAGACATCTACCCTAGCCGGTCATGCGATCCTGAGTTGGGGCATGACACTTCCAAGTCTCAAAGAGTGATCCTACGCATCTCCCAAGCTCTTCCATGATCAAATTTACAAAACCTAGCTCTTGATCCCTAATCCTCAAGTGTTCTTCATTGAAGGAATATTCAAGCTTGCTAGGCTCAAGAAGAAGAAGTGTCCTTATTGTGATAAGTCTTCTTTACCCTCTTCTTGTGATTAAGGTGTTTTTATTTTATTTTGAATTGATTTACTTGAGCTTGTAAAAAGACTTAGTATTTGGTCTTGTGTGTAAGTGGTTACCATGGTGTAGAAGGTGTAAAGCCACTTGTGTAAACTAAGTTAGGAGTAGGTCTTCGGAATTGAGGTGGGAAAGTTTACTTGGTAGGAAGGTGGGATACTTCCGGGTGTAGAAGTACCTTCGAGGTGAGTGTTGTGTCTTTTCGGTGTAAAGTCCTCGATTATAAGCTACTCGTAATTTAGTGGATTTGAGTGTGAAATCCTAAGCGCGGTGCTTAGGTAGTGGAGTAGGCATTGAGGCCCAACCACTATAAATAATTGTGTTAGCATTGTTTACTTTGTGTATCTTATTGCTTATCGTTTATATCTTGCTTCCACTTGCTACTTGATTTATGAATTGCCTAAGTAGTTTAAGAAAATATTTAAAATTAGAATCAGACGAAAAGATTTAGTTAACACATTATTCACCCTCATCTAGTGTGGTCATTTCACCAATATTTGGTATCAGAGCGGGTCGTGGATCGAGATTTCACCATCTCATCTACATCTAGCCTCGACCCGAAGAATGGCTCTAAAGTCGATAGTATCTACACCCCTTAGGTTCGATGAATCGAACTTTAGTCTTTGGAAGTCTATGATGTATATCTTCTTAGGATTAGAAATTTTGGTATTTATAACATGTATATCTTTTTACAGAGTAAGCACAAACCGTAAAAACACAGGATACATGAATGCAATATATAAGGCTTTTACAAACATGAATAATGCACTAAGGTTCTAAATATTTGTTGATGCCTACTCATTTTACAAGCTTGCAAACACATGATAAGCCCACATTGTCATTAAGTGTATCATGAATCATATTTGCTTTATCTTCAAGTTTCTCCTTAAATGTGGCAACTAGGAGGTAAATAGTATTCTTGACAAGATTGGAACGAATGGATATATGACAATGTGATGATGTTAATATTTAGTCAATTGGATTTTACGAGGCTTATTATATTCCAATTAATGATATACGTGAATTTATGTTTTTGCTGGAGAAAAAAGAGAGTAAAAGCTACACTTCGGTGAGTGCATGAAAATCCAATTACCAATTTAACTACACGCTGGAATTTATATCACAAAAATAAGATGATGAAGATAACTAAATGAAACTAAAAAATATTTCAGTGGTAGAGATCGATCTAGTGACTCATAGACATAGCCTATCATTCTTCTAACTAACCATATGCACAAAATAGGTATTTAGACTTTGGAAGGACAAGGAAAAACAGGATTATAAGTTTAAAGTTATAAAGAAGGAAGGTAATTACCGAAAGATATGTTTTCTGTACGCACACGTATAGAACAATAGCAAAAGGAATCCTCCACAAAGAAAACTACCTAGGCCAAATAGCTTTCCAAAAGGGTTACAACACACAATTTCATCTACATGAAAAGAAGTTGACTACTTGACCACTTGGTAGGAACACGAGAGTGCAAATAGTTGAAGTGATGAAATATGTGGAGTAGCTTGAAATAGAACAAGAAGTTGAATCAACTTTAATGATGTATGCTACGTTTCAAAGAATGCACTAAGGTGACTATTAAGAGCTAGGGTTTCATGAGAGAAGGGAGGAAGGGACAAACCATAGATCTGATGGCTTGCAACATAGGCGACAACGAGGAGGTGTAGATTTGAGATCGTACGGTGGTGGCGAGAAGCTGATCCGAAGATTAAGAAGCTTGTGTGGTAGGCGGCAACAGCGAGCAGTGATGGGCACACGAAGTAGCAGCAAGTGATGGGTTCATTGAGCAGCAAGGGTTCGTTGAACAACGACGATTTTGTTGAGTAGTGGGCATAGGTAGGAGAGTGCGGGAGATTGGGGAATAAGGGGAAACAAGGAAATGTGTCGGTTTTGAGATATCTGTATTTGTCGGCCGAAAAAAGTGGGTGTGGGAGATTGGGGAAATAAGAAAAATGAACGGATTAGTATTGGCCGGCTGAAAAAAGTGAGAGAAATAAATTAAAACAATAATGTATAAATTGAATGGTTGCCCAAATAATTTACATGAGCATTCTCTTTTGTGTGACATTTCATGCTCTTTCTATTTAATATTGTTTTTCATTTGCATGACACTTGATACTTAGTGCTTTTTCTATTTAATATTATATATATATATATATATATATATATATATATATATATATGACATTTCATGCATAGGATGTATTAGGTTAATTTATTAAAAAAATGATATATAGCTTAAAATAAAATAAATGGGATGTTGGAGGACACCAAAAATGTAAATCAAAGACAGCAAGATCGGGCGGCGATGGCGAGAAGCTGATCCGGACATTGGGAATCTTGTGCGGTAGGTGGCAACAACGCGCAGTGATGGGCACACAGAGCAACAACAAGTGATGGGTTCATTGAGCAGCAAGGGTTCATTGAACAACGACGATTTCGTCGAGCAGTGGGCATAGGAAGGAGAGTGCGAGAGATACTTACTACAAGCGCCTTCTTATTCGCACGGAGACTTTGCAATGGAATCATGTGTTGCTTAGCATTTCAGACTGGATCCAGGATGAGATATTTCAGGAGATTCTGACGCTGGAGCTTTTGGTCGGTCTCGAACTGCACGGCCTTCCTTGTAAGATAATTATGTGGCCACAATTAAAAGGCCCCATTAAGATAATTATCTCCACATTAAGAGATAAATATGGTCTAATAAATGAAGATAAATATTTAATAAGTTAACAGATCTAGGCCATTGAACTGGTTACCTGATGGACGTACCAGATCAACTGGCCGTTGAGGATAAACCTTGAGTTGGTCGTCTCCCTGCCTATATAAAGAAGAGATGCCTACGGATCTAGTGACAACACAACTTAGATATCCACCATTACCTAAAGTTGCTTCTCCTAGAAAGTGAAGAAAGGGAAAGAAATCAACTCCGACGAAATGATCGATGATTGAAGTTCTAATTGCGAATTCATCCAATCCGGGTATGCCTTTTTTATTGTTTTTTCAAATTAGTAAAAACATGACTTGTTAAGATCCTAGGCTTATTGTTATGATTTGATGCTTAATTTCTTGGTATCAGAGCTTAGGTTAATTACAATTCATGTTTTTCAATCATGAATTATGTCGGATTACGGTTGGAGACTCATGTTTAAAATATTGTTTATAATTACCATTTATTTATATTATGCGGGGATAGGGAATGTTTTCATGCTTTTTACTGTTTTTGTACATGATCATTTACACGTTTATGTTATAAGCATGATCAATGTTCACAAGTAATTATGTGTTGATGATTTATACGCATGCTCCTTCAAGATATCGCCCATTCATCGTATTTTGATCTTGCGTAATTTTTTTTTTGTTTTTTTGCCACTCGTCGTATTTTCTCTTGATCTGGCTGTACATGTGGTTGGCTGCCATAAACGGTAGGCTGTTGCTGTCCGTCATCGATCTCGGCCATCTCCAGCCCAGTCGGGTTTCTTCCCGACGTCATTGCCTTCGGGCAATTGTTGGACGGCATTAAATGCCGAACGACAACAAACAGGCTTAAGAGAGGAGTGTTCAGGGTTGTAGACGGTCAGCACAGTCAATAGGCGGCGCTGATGACTATGGTATGTTGCCGACACATGACATATCCGACCTCAAGATCTCTATGCTCTTCTCGCCGCCTACTGTCGACAGACGACGGAGGCTGGTCGACGACGAAGGGATCTGGTCGGGGACGTCGGCAACGGAGTCTGGTCAGCACGGAGGTAATGAGGGCATGCTGTAGTAAGTTTAATGGCGACGACAGGAAGAATCCTCGTGTAAGAAGATGGTGAGAAGAAATTGAACGGTTTAGATTTGATTAAGAAATTGAATGGCTGTAATTTGATTGAAAGAAAGTTAATTAAAAGAGTTTGCTTTTGTTTTTCTTTTGATGGTTAAGAATAATTGATAGTTTTGATTACTGTGATTTTTGGCTGAGATTTAATAATGCATTAGTTAATTGGGATGGCTGAGATTTGATCAAAGGCTGAGATTTAATGATGGGTTAGTTAATTGGATGTGGATTTATTTCATAAGGTTTCAGATCCATTAAGAGCCAAAACCCAACCCAGTGAAATCGGTTCACGCTTATAAATCACAAAATGCTTCATGTTTTTTAATTTGAAATCGGTTCATGCTTGGTTCACCGATTTATGTCCAGGTTTTCATTTGTTCGATTCAATTTTGAGCGGTTCACTAGATTTTCCAACTGAACTTTGCCGATTCAATATGAATTATGTTTATTTTAGTTTAATTGCATATGGTTCATGTTTAAATTAATGAATTTTATGATTGATTCAGCTTCGATTTAATGTAATTTATGATTGGTTCAACATAATTATGTTTGATTTAGTTTAATTGATTAAGTTTATGAGGTTCATCAATTTTACCTTATAATTAGATGATGACATTGCTTTTAATTGTCTTTAAAATTTATTTATTATGATTTGTTTGTCACCAAAGTGATTAAATAGTAAGAAATAAATTTTTTAAATAAAAGATGATCATGATATTATAATTAAATAATGTCATTGTTTTATATTGTCTTTGAAATTTATTTACTATGATTTGATTGTCACCAAAGTGATCAAATAATAGAAAATAAATTTCAAATGAAGACAATCATGATATTACATATAAATAAATGCCTATTATTGTGATGAGTTCATTATTTGTTAAATTTTAATTTTTGCCCAAAAGTAAATTATTATTCTACAAATAGTGAGTATAAGTGAGGTAAATTATTTATTTTTGATCATATGCTTATTTGTTTATCCAAAGATAACAATTATGTATGTGGTTAAGAATTTTAATTTGCCATTACAGTTATTTGTACAGGACATTTAAATTATGATAACATAATATAATATCCATCCAAAGAAGAACTATGTTGTGCTTTGATGATTTATTATCTGAATCCCTGTGTTTTTAAATTTATGAGCAATTATGTATTTAACTTTTGCAACTATTTCAAATGCATTCGCAAGCTTTGTCAGTAACTATGTTTGATGGTGTAATTTTTTCTGAATGATGCGAGTAAGTCAAGTTTCTCTTAGGTGTTCTTGATCTTGACTTGACATTTCTTGAAAATAAGCATGCTATTACTGATTTAAGTTGTGACACCATAAAGCATAAGAATGATCGTCTAATAGACTTAGCATCATGTTTATTCAGATGAAAATTGCCCTTTGGTCTTACCGTTTGGTCTTGGACACTAGGTTCCATTTAGACATTCATAAAACTCTTTATGTACCTTCAATTTCTTGGAACTTGATTTCCGTAGGGAAATTAGATATTTCTGGTTTTGATTTTAAGATTGGAGACAATAGTTTTAATTTATTTAAGAATACATTATGTGTTGGTTCTGGTATTCTTATTGACGATTTATATAAATTAAAACTTGATGATAATTTTGATGAATCATTGCTGGTACATTAAGATGTAGGAATGAAACTTAGTATTTATAATGAAAATTCTGCTTATTTGTGGCATAAACGTTTGGGACATATTTCCAAAGAAAGACTAGAAAGATTGGTAAAGAATGAGATTCTTCCGAATCTAGATTTTACCGATCTTAATATTTGTGTGGATTGCATTAAAGGAAAGCAAACCAAACACAACACAACAAGAAATGAGCCACAAGAAGTAATCAACTTCTTGAAATCATACACACTTATGTTTGTGAACTTTTTGATACTCCATCTTTAGGTACAGAAAAGTACTTCATTATCTTTATTGATGATTTTTCACGTTATGGATTTGTCTACATGCTTAAAGAAAAAGTCTCAAGCAGTGAATACTCTTGAGATTTTCATAAGTGAAGTTAAAAGGTAATTAGACAGAAAGGTGAAAACTATAAGGTCGGAAAGATGTGATGAATATTACGAAAAACATAATGAAATAAGACAATTTTCTAGTTCATTTGAAAAGTTTCTCGAGAAAGTGGCATATGTGTATAATATACTATGTCAAGCACACCTCAACAAAATGGTGTGGCAGAAAGGCGTAATCGAACACTAATGGATATGGTTAGGAGTATGATAAGTAATTCATCATTGCCTAAATTTTTGTGGATACACGCTTTAAAGACCGCTTTATACTTGTTTAATAGAGTTCCTAGTAAGGCAGTTCCAAAGACACCTTTTCAACTGTGGACAGGTAGAAAAACTAGTCAGAGACACCTGCATGTTTGGGGTTGTCCTACTGAAGCAAGAAATTACAATCCACATGAAAAGAAGTTGAATTCTCGAACGATCAGTAAATACTTTATTGGTTATATATCCTGAGAAATCTAAAGGGTACATCTTTTATTATCCTAATCATAGTTCTAGAATTATAGAAATCAGGAACGCTAGATTCATAGAGAATGATGAAGTTAGTGGGAGTACTGAAAAATAAAGTGTGGACATCCAAGAGATAAGGGTAAATGTTCCTTTATCAATAAATGTTCCTCTGTCCACACCCACTCAAAATGTTGTTCCTAATGACTTTGAACAACATTCGAGTAATGAAATACCCCGTGAAGTAACTAACTTACAAATACCTGAGGCAAATGAACCATAAGGAATTCAATTAAGAAGATCTCATAAAGAAAGAAGATCGGTAATTCCGGATGATTTTGTGGTATATTTGCAAGAGTGTGATTCTGATATCGGAATCAATAATGATCCGGTTTCATATGAAGAAGTCATATCTTGTGTTGAGTCTGATAAATGGAAAGACTCCATGAAAGAAGAGTATAACTCCTTAATACAGAATGAAGTCTTTGATCTTGTTGAGTTACCAGAAGGTTGTACATGAGTCAAGTGTAAATGGGTCTACAAGACCAAGCGTGACTCGAATGGTAACATCGAAAGATATAAATCTAAACTAGTAGCCAAGGGTTTTACTCAGAAAGATGGGATTGATTATATAGAGACATTTTCACCTATCTCAAAGAAAGAATCATTGAGGACTATTATGACTTTGGTGGCTTAGTATGATCTAGAGTTACACCAAATGGAAGTAAGAACAGCCTTTCTTAATGGAGATATTGAGGAAGAAATTTATATGGACCAACCTAAAAGTTTCTCGACTGACGAGAAAGATCACTTGGTGTGTAAGATTAAGAAGTCAATATATGGACTTAAACAAGCTTCTTGACAATGGTATATTAAGTTTAATGATACCATCACGTCTTTTGGTTTTGAAGAAAACACCGTTGATCGGTGTATATACTGGAAGATCAATGGGAGCAAGTTTATCTTCCAAGTCCTATATGTTGATGACATTTTACTTATTGCTAATGATTTAGGCATCTTACATGAGACTAAATATTATATCTCTAGAAATTTTGACATGAAAGATATGAGAGAGGCATCCTATGTGATTGGAATTGAAATATTCTGTTATAGATCACAAGGACTGATAGGACTATCCCAGAAAGGGTACATCGAAAGAATTTTAGAGAGATTTCATATGGATAAATGTTCTTCTGAAATTGTTCCAATTCACGAAGGAGATAAATTTAATCTCAATCAATGCCCAGAGAATAATATTAAAATTAAGACAATGGAATCCATCTATATGCGTATGTTGTAGGCAGTTTAAATTATGTTCAAACCTGTACGATGTCGTATATTAGCTTCGCTAGTGGACTATGTACTAGGGTGATACTAAAGCAACCCCAACATTGATCACCTGAAAGCTAGTTGCAAAGAAAATTTTGAGGTACCTGCAAGGAACCAAAGATCTCATGCTCACTTATAGTAAATCTGAAAACCTTGAAGTTATCAGATTCTCATATTCAGTTTTTGTTGGATGTCCGGATAGTAGAAAGTCTTCGTTTGACTATATGTATATATGCTTGCTAAAAGAGCAATATCATGGAAGAGTGTCAAACAAACTGTCATTATGTCATTCACTATGAAAGTTGAATTTGTTGCATGTTTAGAAGCCACAATTCAAGGATTTTGGTTGCAAAATTTTATTTCAGGACTTGCGGTTGTCGACAACATTAGCAAGCCGTTGAAATTTATTGTGATAATGTCGCAACAATTTTCTTTTCCAAGAACGACAAATACTCTCGAAGTGCCAAAGCACATGGAGTTAAAATATTTGGCCGTTAAGGAGGAAATTCAGAAACAAAGAGTGTCTATTTAGCACATTAGTACCAATTTAATGATTGCAGACCCTTTGACGAAAGGGTTACAACCGAAAGTTTTTAAAGAACATGTTCAAAGAATGGGTCTAATGTATTATGATGATATTTGACACTCTGAGCTCTCTTATGTGTTTCTGACTATAATGTTAATTTCCTATTAATTATGTACGTACATTATGACTACTTAATTTGTAACAGAAAAGTCTTTCGAGACATTATGGAAGACCCTAATAAAAATTAATATTTACATCTCGTACAAGTGTTGTAGTATAGGGAAGGAAGTATACTAAATGATTTGTATACAATCGCTATAATTCACATTTGTTGGTTTATCATATATTTGTAATTATGATGATATCAGTAAAAGTATGTTCTAATGCGCACCTAATGTTTACATTATTAAATATGATGATCTATTTATTAGGCCAAATGGGAGAATGTAAGATAATTATGTGGCCACAATTAAAAGGCCCCATTAAGATAATTATCTCCACATTAAGAGATAAATATGACATAATAAATGAAGATAAATATTTAATAAGTCAATAAATCTAGGCCATTGATCTGATTACTTGATGGATGTACCAGATCAACTGGCTGTTGAGGATAAACCTTGAATTGGTCATCTCCCTGCTTTTATAAAGAAGAGATGCCTACGGATTTAGTTACAACACAACTTAGATCTCCACCATCACCTGAAGTTGCTTCTCCTAGAAAGTGAGGAAAGAGAAAGAAATCAACTCCGATGAAGTGATCGACGATTGAAGTTCTAACGACGAATTCATCCAATTCAAGTAATCTTTTTTTTTTTTTCAAATTAGTAAAAGCATCGGTTGTTACGATACTAGTCTTACTGTTATGATTTGATGCTTAATTACTTACATTCCCATGTTTTGGAATGTCGACTGCGTCATCGCGATGCTGAGTTCGTTCGCGAGCTATGAAGCCATTGCAAACTCGTCTCTCCATGCTGATGACCTCACTTCTTGCAAGGTCCAGGCCCGCGTTCAGACACTTCGGCACGTTTTGCGCTTCATCCTCGTCGACGCGAATACATGCTGGTTCACAGTGGAGGTTGTCGTGGCTTGGCAACAGTGGCGTGCTGGTGTCGCCCCTGCCCATGAGCCGCAGGATGCTGAACATATTGATGGAGGCGATGGCTCGGGTACGCCAGTTTCGAGCTTGATCCCTCGGAGGCAGCATTTCTCGATGTCGGCTCAGATTCGAATCACATCTCCGTCAGCTCGAGTTCTCCAATTTCTTCAACGTCAGATTCGCGCACCCGCTCCACCGGCCTAGCTATCTTCGGGATTTCGGCAGCTTTCTTTGGCGGCGTTCTAAGGGGAGGTGGCACTTCCCGGCCACCAGGCTCTGCACTTTCCTCCTCGGCGGTTGCCTTTCTCCATCGATCTGCGTCCCCGCCTCTGGGGAGGATTCAAGGTGTCTGCACACCTTTCCCTTTCCAGCTTTCTTTGTTGTCCACCTCCCCTTGGTGCTCTGCGAATTTCCCCCCTTCGATGCTCTCTTTTCCGGGTCCGCCGCCGCCTCCTGCCATCTGGGGATACGACGACCTCTTGAATCTAGATAGAATCGTGCTGCCAGTTTTGCCGATCCCCACTTTTGCTCGGCACTTGGCCTCTCTTTCCATTTTGGTGTTCCTGCTCTCGCCTGCCTCTGCTTCTGGCAACTTGGAGTGTCTGCTTCGACCGGGTGTGCTTGCTTCTTGGGTGCAGGGATGTTGCTTTATAGCTGTTGACTGGAGTTGGCCCGTTAAGGCTATTGGCACCTCCGCTTTTTGTAGTGACGTGGCGAAGCGGGTCCAGGGCTCGCTTCCGCTTTCCGCTTCTGGAGTTCTCGGGGCACACCGTCCCCGACTTCCGTCGACCCGTTGTGGCCACCTGCACACCCGCTCCATTCTATCATTCGGGTTCCTGGTGGGCCCTCTTTGTTGCCTTCTCCTGGGCGGGGCCTGGTCGGCCCCACCTTTGGGCGGGGCCCATCAGCGCTCGCTCCATCTTCCACGCTGTCTGGCCCCCCTGGCCTGGACGGGGCATTGGCTATGTATTGTCATGACTCGAGTCTTCTCCTCGCCCTTAGCTCGACTGCACCGACTTCTGGCCGGGTTCCTTCTGCTTGCTCGATCCATTGCCACATCGGGTCGAACGTTCTTCCTTCTGAGGTGGTTGATGTTGCTGTTGGGCTCGAGGTAGCCGTTCCTATTGGTTCGACCGATTCTCAACTCGGGTGTTCACCTCCGAGCCAACCCATGGACCTTCTTCCCTTGCTCTTGGGTCCAGGACTGAGGGTGGTTTCTCCTCCCCCCTTGGATATTGCTGACAAGGATTTGGCCTCTACATTGATCAATCAGAAAGGAAAGACGAGCCATAAATTCAAGCAGGCTTTGGGCCCGCGTGTCACAATTGCAGTCTGTCGCAACTCGTAGATTTCAAGCTTGAGCTAACAACCGACCATTCTCAGCGCTTCGATGCGGAAAGCGGCCCATAATAAAGGCAATTATGACACCTCTCTGACCTTGGTCCCACCGGGTACAACTATTTTGGGGTCGCTCTCGGTAGACATGGGCTCCATCCTCGACACAGCTATGTTTCGACAGATTGATGCTTTAGGCTTTGATTGCGTGGCTCTGAAGGAGGGGATTGCACGGGCCATGGGCTCCGTGTCAGCTTGACTTGTGGTAACGATTCGACCACCGTCGGTAGTCTTTGTTGGCTTAAGGTTTTCAACGTTGGTCTTAATCTCGGTTTTGATGATAACAAATATGGAACTAATATTCCATTGAGAAATTCTTTCAGGTTCCATATCGGTTAGCACACAACGTCCCCGATCGGAAAAATCGGAGACAACAAAGAAATCGGCAAGGACGCTCGTCGGCGCTCGAGTTTCTTCAAGAAGTAAGAGTTTAGATTTAGGGTGTCTAGATATATTGTATATCCTCTTTATGATGCAAAGAACCCTAAAACTAAATCAAAAACTCAAAATATGAAAACCCGAAAACCATCCTAAAATCCACTAAGCCTAGGGAGCTCCTTGGAGGGCTATATGTCCTAGACATTTACTTGACATAAAAAATGACGGTAATTGTTCCTTGGGTCAAAACTAGATAACGAGGTATTTTAAAGGATTTTTTGGAAGCCCTTAGCCTACCCATATTTGACCCGAACGATTAGGAAATTTTCGTTTTCGGAAAATTTGTACTAGACCCCAAAAACTAGATTTTGATTTTTTAGATATTTTTATTAAATCCAAATGGGGGGGGGGGTAAGCCTTATATAATATTTATGTTTTAAAGTTATTAACTTAAAGTTAGTAAATATTATATAAGTAGACTTAGCGAAGACGGAACCAAAACGAGTAGAAAAACCCAAGCAAAATAGTAGACTGCCCTGTTCAGCCTAGGTTCGGTCGACCGACAGAAGACAAAAATTGGCAGTAGGGTCTTCGGTCGATCGATCGGTCAACTGAATTGAGGATCGCAATAATCGCGACTTGGTAGAAGCGCTTCGATCGACCGATCGGTCGATCGGATTGCGAATCGATGATCTCGCGATTCATTCGGTCGACCCATCGGTCGATCGAATAATGCGCATAACTCACAGAAGGCGCAGCGGTCGCGGGCGGTCGATCAGTCGATCGATCGACGATCGACCGACAAGCGATCGAACGGCGATAACGGCTAGTTTTCCGCTTGTTGACGCGTTATTTCTGTTGCAGGGTTATAAATACCCAAACCCAGCCTTCCTTAAATAACTTTTGATCACTCCAAGCTTTCATTGAGCCACATTTGATCATCTCTAAAAGATTTCTTGAGCCATTCCTCTGTAATCCCTAGTTTTCGAGATAACACATTGATTTCGCCTCCAAGATTTATCGATTCATCATCTCAAGGCATCAAGAGGACTAGGAAATGTCTTTTGGAGCTAAGTACTTATTGTTTGATTTATTGCTCCAATTGTTATTGTATTTTCTTGTTTATTTCATTGAATTTGAACGTGTAAGAAGATCTAGTGTTAGGTCTTGTGATTGAGTGGTATCCTTGGTGTAGAAGGTGTAAATCCACTTGTGTAAATATAGTTTTCTAGGATTAGTTGAGTTGTCCCTTATTTTGAGGTGGAAGAGTGCTCTCGGTAAGAAGACGGAGACTTCTGGATGTGGAAGTGCCTTAGGTTGAGAGTGAGACTCTTCGAGTCAAAGTCCTATGTGTATGAGAAATATCATTAATCTAGTAAAACTAAGTTTAGAAATGCTAATCGGGGTGCTTAGGTAGTGGAGTAGGCATTGGGGCCGAACCACTATAAATTCTTGTATTAGCATTGTGTTCATTGATATCTTATTTGTTTTAATTGCTTTATCATTTGTCGCTTTTGCATTTAGTCATCGAATTATAATTTGCCTAAATAATTTAACAAACGATTAAAACTAGAATTTAGGCTAATTATTTAGTTAACACACTATTCACCCCCCTCTAATGTAGGCCATTTTCCCAACAATTGGTATCATAGCGGGTCGTAGATTGAGATTTCACCATTTCCTCTACATCGTCTCTCGATCCGGAAAACGACACTAGAGTCAGTAACTTCCTCACCTCCTAGGTTCGATGAATCGAACTTTGGTCTTTGGAAGTCTAGAATGTATACCTACTTAAAGACTAGAGGTTTTGATGTTTATAACATGATTAAATTAGAATACATTGAACCTAAGGTTGACATGCATGATTGGAGTGAACATGACAAGAAAATGTTTCAATCTAATGGAGATGTTATGTATTCCATATTTTGTACCTTACCTAATAGCATCCTTGATAAAGTCATGCATTGTACATCGGCATTTGATTTATGAGCTACATTAAATATTTTTTATGATTTTGCTAAAATCGAAGAGCTTAATACACTTGTTGAGGGTGGTGATGATAATGGTCACCCCCCTAGTGCTAAGCTCGATTTTGATGCTCTTAGTGCTTCTAGTGAAAGAAGCAAATCAAAAAGCCGAAAAAGAAAGGTTATATGCTACTTGTGTAAGGAAAATGGGCACATTAAAAGAAATTACCCTTCATCAAAGAAAAATGTCAAGAGGAAGACAAGTGCGTCAACTTCCACAACCGAATCACAAGAAGCATCCTCCTATCATGATCAAGAAGTCATATCTCAATTTTGCCTCATGGATATTCGAAATGAGGTAAAATCTTCTACTCCTAGTCATGATAGAAATCTTGATAGTGATAATGATGATAGTAGCTCAAATTCTTTAGGTATGACTTACGATGAGCTATTAGAAGAATCTAAAAAGATGTATGAATTGCTTATGAATAATATCAAAGAAAATAGAAAACTAAAAAAAGAAAATTTAAGGCTTGATTCACAAGTGCATGAATTAGAGAAAGATAAATTGAATACTAGTTTTGTTAATTCTTGCCATGACAATTCTTAGCTTGAAATTGAAGACTTAAAAAGTGAGAATATTGATTTGAAAAATGAAAATGATGATTTGAGAATTGAATTGAAAAATATCTTAAAAGTTAAGATTGAGAATTTGAAAGTAGAAAATATGAAAATCAAAAATAAAAATAGTATAATGAAATCTCAAATGCAAGCCTTATATAAATCAATAAATGATTTGAAAAATAAGGTTGTTTTCTTGAATAAGAAAACTAGTAGTTTATCACATGTCTCATCTTTTAGAAATCCTATGAAGAAAAATGTTTCATCCAAGAATGCCCATGCTCATCATGCCTCTTATGCCAAGCAATCTAACTTTAAACCTCATGTTTACAAAAAGGATAAAAAGAAAAAATTTCATGTACATTGCTTTTGTTGTGGTACATATGGCCATGCTATCTATGATTGTGCATTCAAGAAAAATCCAACTGTAGCTAGGACACTTTGGATTCCTAGGCCATCTAACCCCCAAGGACCCAAATCCATTTGGGTATCAAAAGTTTCATGCTCTTTTGTAGGGGGAGCCGCCACACAAGGGTAATGGAAATTGAAGAGTTGAAGTTGACCAAGAAATTGAAGGAATGATCCTTACATGGTTGCAACTTCAAAGTCTTCACCTAGACTAGATGCCTCAAGTTTAAGAATTGACATCTAAAGCACTTGGTATCATCACATTTTCTTTACTTGTATGTTTGAAGTTGGTGTTCATGATACATGCTTAAAATTGATTGATTTTCTCCGCTCTTAATATATTTCAAATGATTTTTGATCTTCGGTCTCTTCGGAGACCTATGTGGCCTGTAATGGGCCTAAGCGACCTTGTGGTTCTAAATCGTAGGCTCATTATGGCCTTTCGGTTTTCAACCAATAGGAAGGGTTGGAGATCATATTTTCATATTTATTATTTTTGTGATATCTTAAAATTCGTTTTGATATCAATTGATTTCATTTAAAACAGATTTCAAACTATCTAGCAAAGATGTATTTTGAAAATGATATTTGAATCTCTCTTTGCTATTTGGTTTGGTTAGCTTGCTAGTAGCCTTAATCTCATTATCTACTAATGAAGTATACTTGCAAGTTGAAAATGTTAATGGAAGGCTATGCTATCATAAAGAAAATTGAAAAGTAAATGACAAGTTTGACAAAATTATATTGAAAGAGGTATGAGTTTGATTTTGCAAAAAATCTTAGTATAATACTTGACTACTTGTGCTATAATGATGCCTCTATCTCATGATTATTTTTACATGATAAATATTTGAAATTTCATGAGTAGGTAAAATTTTGATAACTAGGAAATTTCATGATATCTTGATTGAATGAAATTTCCTCAAGTTTAAAATTTCTTATTAGAGACCTCATTTTGAGTAAACACCCAATGAACATGTTTAGATACACACATGATATGATTATAGGTGTTTAAACTTAAAACTTCATGTGTGGATGAAAAATGTGATGACTATATCACTTTAGGGGACTTAAACTTGGAAAAGATTGACCCAAGTCAACAAATCGACTTGGACACTTCATTTTAAGTCCAAACTTCATAAACATGTTTAGGAATAGGTATGACATGTTTCCATGCACTTAGAGTGAAAAATTCATATGGATATGGATAAAATGACATAGAGGTTATTTCATGCTGACCTCTTGTGAACCAAGTTGACCCAAGTCAACAAATTGACTTAGAGGTCTCATTTTTAATCCGTATTTGAGAAACATGTTTAGATTTACTCATGTTAGGTGTCCATAGGTTTAAGTTTGAAAAATCATGAGTAAATGATAAGATTGACACTTAGCAAGTTTCATGATAACTAGCTTAGTTTTGAATGAAACCATGCTAGGTTGATATCTTGACTTAAAAATATAATTTTCATTTCAAACTTGACATACACTCTTTACATGACCATTATGTGGTATCATAAAAGTTTGAATGAAAACTGAACACGTTTTGAAAATAACTAAAAATTACGAAAATACCATTGAAAATTGAGTATTTTAAGTTATTTCTAGAAAAATATAAAAAAATCCTTTTTTGATGATTCTTGAACTTGTAGATTCCCTGAAAAATCTTGTTTGTCCAGTTAAAGTTTCAAAAATTTTCGTCAAGAATATGATTTTATATGGATTTAAAAATTTGTTTTTTGTAAACTTCAAACATACTTTGACCTAAGTCAACAAAGTGACTTAGAAATTTCATTTTAAGTCCAAACTTGATTCATATACTTAGATTCACTCATGTTTAATGTCTTGATGCCTAAGATAGAGAAAACAAGAGTAGATAACAAAATTTGATACTTAGCCATTTTCATGCTTTCATGCCTATTTCAAATGAAAACGTGCTAAGTTCATATTTTGATCAAATGACATTCTTTTTACTTCAAACTTGATATACATGTTTTACATGACTATATCTTTGTATTTTGAAAGTTTGAATGAAATCAAAAATGTCATGAAAAAGAACCAATATTTACAAAAATATTCATACTTAAGTGCATACATGATTTAATTTTGGATTCTATCTATCATCAAATGCTATCATGTATGATTTAGTCTCATATTAGATATTTGATTTTTCATCCCTTGAGTTGAGATCTTCATGCTTCATGAAAACTATCTTTAGAATCTCAACTTTGACTATAGGTTGACTTTTCTTGCCTTTTTTGATTGATGTCAAAATGGGGAGAAAAATATAGGTAAAGGGGAAGAAAATATAGGAAAACCATGCATATAGATAGGGAGAGTTCTATTATATAAATATGCATGTTGATAGGGGGAGAAATCCCATGTTTGATATCCTCTATGTTTAATGAATATATTTTCTTAAGGATGTTTGTCATCATCAAAAAGGGAGAGATTGTTGGCTTAAGATTTTCAACTTTGGTCTTAATCTCAGTTTTGATGATAACAAATATGGAACTAATGTTTCATTGAAAAATTCTTTCAGGTTCCATATCGGTTAGCACACAACGTCCTCGATCGGAAAAATTGAAGAAATCAGAGAAATCGGCAAGGACGCTCGTTGGCGCTCAGGTTTCTTCAAGAAGTTAGAGTTTAGGTTTAGGGTGTCTAGATATATTGTATATCATCTTTATGATGCAAAGAACCCTAAAACCAAATTTGAAACCGAAAAAATGAAAATCCAGAAACCGTCCTGAAATCCACTAAGCCTAGGGAGCTCCTTGGAGGGCTATATGTCCTAGATATTTACTTGACATAAAAAATGACGGTAATTGTTCCTTGGGTCAAAACTAGAAAATGAGGTATTTTAAATGATTTTTAGAAAGCCCTTCGCCTACCCATATTTTACCCGAAAGATTAGAAAATTTCCGTTTTCGAAAAATTTGTACTAGACCCCAAAAACTAGATTTTGATTATTAAGGATTTTGATTTTTTAGATATTTTTATTAAATCCAAATGAGGGGGTAATCCTTATATAACATTTATGTTTTAAAGTTATTAACTTAAAGTTAATAAATGTTATATAAGTAGACTTAGCGAAGACATAACCAAAACGAGTAGAAAAAACCAAGCAAAATAGCAGACTGCCCTGTTTAGCCCAGGTTCGGTCGATCGACAGAAACCAAAAATTGGCAGTAGGGTCTTCGGTCGACCGATCGGTCGACCGGATTGAGGATCGCAAGAATCGCGACTTGGCAGAAGCGCTTCGGTCGACCGATCGATTGACCGGATTGCGGATCGCTGATCTCGCGATTCATTCGGTCGACCCATCGGTCGACCGAACAGTACGCATAACTCGATCATAAAAGGCACAGCGATTGTGGGCGGTCGATCAGTCGATCGACCGACGACCAATTGGCAAGCGATCGAACGGCGGTAACAGCTAGTTTTCCACCCATTTCCCGTTGACGCGTTGTTTCCGTTGCAGGGTTATAAATACCCAAACCTAGCCTTCCTTAAACAACTTTTGATCACTCTAAGATTTCATTGAGCCACATTTGATCATCTCTAAAAGATTTCTTGAGCCATTCCTCTGCAATCCCTAGTTTCTAGGATAACACCTTAATTTCGCCTCCAAGATTTATCGATTCATCATCTCAAGACATCAAGAGGACTAGGGAGTGTCTTTTGGAGCTAAGTACTTATTATTTGATTTATTGCTTCAATTGTTATTGTATTTTCTTGTTTATTTCATTGAATATGAACGTGTAAGAAGACCTAGTGTTAGGTCTTGTGATTGAGTGGTATTCTTGGTGTGGAAGGTGTAAAGCCACTTGTGTAAACATAGTTTTCTAGGATTAGTTGAGTGGTCCCTTAGGTTGAGGTGGAAGAGTGCTCTCGGTAAGAAGGCGGAGACTTTCGGGTGTGGAAGTGCCTTAGGTTGAGAGTGAGACTCTTCGAGTCAAAGTCGTTTGTGTAAGGGAAACATCATTAATCTAGTAAAACTAAGTTTGGAAATGCTAAGCGGGGTGCTTAGGTAGTGGAGTAGTCATTGGGGCCGAACCACCATAAATCCTTGTATTAGCATTGTGTTCATTGTTATCTTATTTGTTTTAATTGCTTTATCATTTATCGCTTCTGCATTTAGTCATCAAATTATAATTTGCCTAAATAATTTAACAAACGATTAAAACCGGAATTTAGGCTAAATATTTAGTTAACACACTATTCACCCCCCTCTAGTGTAGGTCATTTCTCCAATAGTCTTCTGCTTTTATGCTGCACAATTTTGGAACTATTTTTTGGAATATTCGGGGTCTCTACAGGCTTTCGAAGCCCTACATGGTGAAGTAGGTAGCTAGGGAGTTCAAAGCTAGTGTAGTCTTTCTTTTTGAAACTAAGTTGTCAATTTGTTCTTGGAGAATTGTCAGTCTCCGGGTTTCATCATAATGATAATTTTCGTTGTTTGGACGCTTCGGGTCTTTCGGGTGGTTTGCTTGCTATCTGGGACTCCTTCATTTGGTTGTGTACGAACTGTGTTTTTGGCGAATGGACCATACAACTTCATTTGAAGCATAAAGTTTCAGACTTCACTTGCCTCACGGTCGAGGTCTATGGCCCACCAAACTGGATGTGTCGTGCCCTTTTCCTTCAGGTGATTCGACAAATTGTTTCGGGGGCTTTTGAACCCTTGATTATTGGTGAGGATTTTAATATCACTGCTCACTCTTTCGAATGGAGCAATTGTGTGGGTAGTCTCTAGGACTCTAGAAGGTTTTCTCGTCTCATTGCGAATACCAGGCTTCTTGATATTCCTTTATTCGGCAATCCCTTCACTTGGACCAATAATCAAGTTCCGCCGTCCCTTGGAAAACTCAACAGGGTTCTTATCAATAACCTTATGGCTCTCTCCTTCCCGCTGTCATCGGTTCTATCAGGAGATAGGAGACTATCAGATCATCATCCGTTGTTTGGCAAGTGGCTCAGTGTTCTACTAGTTCCCATTGACCTTTTAGAATTGAGAATAGTTGGTTGGCACACGTAGTCTTTAACAATATTATTAAAGCAGGAATTCAGGGTTTCAGCTACACACGATTGGACCCTCTTCTTCTCTAGTTTCTCCTCTAGTTCGGTGGCTTTCCATTTGGAAATCCTGTAGACGCATTATTTTGGCTTGGGATAAGGACATACGAGCAAATTGGCACATGACACGCTCCCTTACTGAAGAGCGTTTGAAGGTTTTGGGTTCCAGAGCGGACTTGGGTCTTGCCTCGGAGGCTGAAATCGTGGAAATACATGACCTTGAATAGGTGCTACAAGGACGAGTGTACCTATTGGAGTCAACGTGCTAATAAAAGATGGCTTAATGAAGGAGACTATAACACCTGATATTTCCACCTTTGTGCTTCTCAAAGAAGGAGGACTAATTGGATTTCTTCCATTCTCTCTAATGGCACTTTCGTTTTAGATGGCGAGGGTATTGCTTCCGCCCTACGAGACTACTATTTTCAGCTGCTGGGTCAGGAGGTTCAGCCTCTCTTACAGGTTAAATGGCCCAACCTTTGCACCCACACTCTGGACTTGCAGGATCTAGACGCTTCGTTCTCCTTATCTGAGGTTTTTGATGTTATTAAGAAGGCTAAAAATCAAAAGGCACCGGGACCAGATAGCATCTTGATGGAATTCTACAAGCATTTCTGGCCTGTCATTGGCGAGCAGGTGCTTGCTATTCTCCTTGATTTTTAGGACAACGCGGAGGGTATTCATATAATAAATAAAGCTTTTATCGTTCTCATTCCTAAGATTCAAGGAGCGAATATGGTCAACAACTTTCGGCTTAAAAGTCTCGACTCGAGTATCATCAAAAAAATTTCAAAGCTTTTTGCAAATCGACTAGCTATTCTGATGCCAGAACTAGTGGACACTATGCAGGGGGCTTTCATAAGAGGTCGTGGTACTCTCGATTGTTTCATGATGGCCTTTAAAATAATGTGGGGGTGAAGGAATTATGATCAGGACGTCTGCGTCATCAAGGTAGATTTTGAAAAAGCCTTTGATTCTGTCAATTGGAGTTTCTTGCTTAATCTTCTCGCGGCCCGAGGGTTCCCTCCACGTTGGATTTGCTGGGTACGGTCTCTTCTTGCCTCGGCCGATTCGGCTATTTTGACCAACATGACAGAGGGTCGTCCTTTCAAATATCATGGTGACAAGGCAACTCACTTTCCCCTCTCCTCTTCAACTTGTTCTTAGATGTTCTCTCCAGATTGATCACTAGGGCGGCTAATAATAACTTGTTGATTGGGGCCCCTCTCTCAACATTTCCATGGAGTTATCACACATGTCCCCTTTGCTGATGATATGGTTTTATTTAGCAAAAATTCGGCGGAGTCAATTCGGTCCTTCAGTCTTCTCCTTCGATGTTTTTAACTATGCACTGGACTCAAGATCAACGCCCTCAAGACCAAAGTAATACATATCGGCGACAATATGGATAAGGCATCTTCGGTGGCTTCTATGCTCGGTTGTTCCGTTGGGACCTTCCCCTTGGATTATGTCACACCCCAAATTCGGTATGACCGGCCAGGGTACGCCACGTACCCCAAAACACAACCCGAACCAAACCAAACCTGAATAGTTAATAGCATTTTTAAGGAATCATAAAAGACCTTTATTTTGAAAAACCCCCAACCACCAACTCAAAAATGGCTAATGTTCAAATGGTTTCAAAAAGTTTAATTTCTAAAGAAGACATTTCAAAGTAATAAAATGTGGAAACATAAATTAACCGAGTCGACATAACTCAACAACTAAAAAGAAATAAAAATGACTCGGGTATCCCCTCGACCACGACATGTCACGAGACCTGCTGCCTTGCCGCCACCAGTCGCACTACTGCACCCTAGTGTCTCTCTGATCTAACTCATGTGCTGCAAAACAATAGATATCAGGGCTAAGTCCAATTGGGACTTAGTGAGTAAATCATGTAAGTTGAATAACCACACTAGAGAGGGGGGGGGTGAATAGTGTGTTAACTAAAACTGTAATACCCGACATTTCCAAATATAAATTTTTTTAATTGGTACAACGCATTGGATCGGGAACTAGTTGGGTCGAGTCGTGAGATCGTCACGAGTAGAAGGTATAATTTAAATTGTTGGACTCATGATTAATGTTTTCTCTATGATTTATAAGTTGGATTGACTCAAGCCGAGTTGAAATCGAGTTCGCGAGTCGACTCGGGGCTCAATTCGGGCTCAGGTTGAGTCGAATGAAAGAACTTAAGTCTTGAGGGCAAAATGGTAAAAAGGGGGGGGGCAATAAAACCCTCACCCATTGGCTGGCGTACGGCTCAAGGAGAGACGCACGGAACCCAAGAAGGGCGAGAGCAGGAGAGGGAGAGGAGATCAAGGGAAGGGCGGCGCCGGAGTTTGGTGTCGTCGTCGGAGATCGGGAACATCATCGTTGTTGTACGAAATGGCCTACACTAGAGGGGGTGTGAATAGTGTGTTGTCTAAATATTGTTGCCTAATTCGATTTTAATCATTTTCTTAAACTAATTAGGCAATTATAATTCAATGACTAAATGCGGAAGCAAAAATAAAATAATTAAGCACAAATAGAATATCAATGCAAACACAAGAATCTATAGTGGTTCGGCCCCAATGCCTACTCCACTACCTAAGCACCCCGCTTAGGATTTCCAAACTTAGTTTTACTAGATTAATGATGTTTCCCTTACACAGAGGACTTTGACTTGAAGAGTCTCACTCTCAACCTAAGGCGCTTCCACACCCAAAAGTCTTTGCCTTTTTACCGAGAGCACTCTTCCACCTCAACCCTAAGGGGCAACTCAACTATTCCTAGTAAACTATATTTACACAAGTGGCTTTACTCCTTCTACACAAAGGATACCACTTAATCACAAGACCTACACTCTAGGTCTTATACAAACTCAAATATAAAGAAGTAAATAAGAAAATACAACAATAAATAGAGCTATAAATCAAACAATGAAGTACTTAGCTCCACACAAAGTTTTCTAGCTTCCTCTTGATGCCTTTGATGGTGAATCAATAAAGTCAAGGCTCAATCAAAGGGATGAGATATCAAAGCTAGGGTTTTATCAAGATTAACTCAATGGAAGTTTAGAATTGATCAAAGGATGACTCAATCAAGTTTAGGAGTGATCAAAAGTTGTATAAGGAATGTTGGGTTTGGGTATTTATAACCCCCACAAAAAATGGTGTGTCAATGGACGGCCCAACGGATGAAAAACTAGCTATTTTCGTCGTTCGATCGCTTGTCGGTCGATCGTCGGTCGACCGCTCTCGACCGCTGCACCTTCTGTGAATAAATTACACTATTCGGTCAACCGAATGAGTCACGACATCTTCTCATATGTGATCCGGTCGATCAATTGGTCGACCGAAGCCTAAAGGCCGCAACGCGATTCAGCGATCCTCATTCTGGTCGACCGATCGATTGATCGCTCGAGCTATTGCCAATTTTGGCATCGGTCGGTCGACTGATCGGTCGACCGAACTGCCTTCTCCTTCGGTCAGTCGATCGAACTTGGGCAGGGCAGTTTTCTTTGCTTGATTTTTTTTGCTCTGTTTGCTCGATTGGGTTCCGTCTTCCCTAAGTCTACTTATATAATATTTATTAACTTTAACTTTAAAACATAAATGTTATATAAGGATTACCCCCATTTGGATTCAATAAAAATATCTAAACAATCAAAATCTAGTTTTTGGAGTCTAGTACAAATTTTCCTAAAACGGAAATTTCCTAACTTTTCGAGTCAAGTATAGGTAGGCTAAAGGCTTCCAAAAATTATTAAAAAATATCTCATTATCTAATTTTAACCCAAGGAACAATTACCGTCATTTTTTATGACAATAAACTATCTAGGTCATATAGCCCTCCAAGGAGCTCCCTAGGCTAAGTGAATTCAGGGCAGTTTCCGGGTTTTCATATTTTGAGGTTCGAGTTTTGTTTTAGGATTCTTATGCATCATAAAGAGGATTTACAATATAAACTAGACACCCTAAACCTAAACTCCCCTTCTCGAAGATTCCCGAGCGCCGACGAGCATGCTTGCCGATTTCTCTGATTTCTTCGATTTTTTCGATCGGGGACGTCAATCGCTAACCGATATGGAACCTGAAAGTATTTCTCAATGAAACATTAGTTCCATATTTGTTATCATCAAAATCGAGATTAAGATCAAAGTTGAAAATCTTAAGCCAACAATCATCTCGTTCTTCTTTTTCTTCTAATCGAGGTGAGTGGTGCAGATCTTCGCTTCTTGGGTTGTATGTTTGGCTGAATACCCCATGAAGGGGGAATTGTTTTCTTGACCATTCATGATCGATTGTTGTGTCTCTTGATCCTAAACTTTTCCTCCTTTCTCGATGATGAGATTTTTGCGAATTTATGATGGTGTTTTTGTCGGGTTTGGGGTTGGCCGAATGAGGGGTTTTAAGGGGAAGTCATGCCGAATTTTTTTTAATTTGTATTTTATTGAAATGGATGATTTCTTGAGTTATGGCTTCAAGATCTTTGAGGAAATATATTGGGTGGATCACCTTTGATAGAATGTATGTGTTAGAACCCTATGAGAAGGGCCGGCCATGGTGATTAAGGAAGGCTTGGTTCTTGAAAATTTTCTTTAGTTCTTGTATCATGGATATTCCAAGCTTTGAAACTATTTTGTGGTGCTTATAGTTACTCGATCATTATCTAATCGTTAGAGCCTTGTGGTATCTCTTTTATGTTTCTTTTTTTTTTACATTGCAAGTGTGTTGCCATGATGGAAGATAAGGTTAGATTGAATTAAATTACCTGAGCATGTATGTTATGTGATGAGGTAGCTGTAATTAGGCTCTACAAGTTATTATATACATGCTGAGAATTTATTTATTATGTTGTAATTAATTTATTAAGTGCAGAATTTATATTCTTATTGCTGGAATTATGTACCCGGGTGCTGTAATTAAATTGATAGGTGCAGAAATTACATGCTTAAATGCAGAAAATTAATGTTAACTGCTGATATTGGGTAGATAAGTATGGTGATTTAATTGTAGAATTATTTCATTAATTACCTGCTGTAATTTATTAATTTTTGCAATTATTATGTCTATTTTGAGCTAAATAATGATGAAGGTATGTTGTCTATGATATGGATTGTTTTAGAGAAAAATTAGATGAAGTTGTTTAGCTTGTGGACGTAAATTTAAGAGGCGAGACCTCTCTAGTTGACGGGCATTAGTGCTCGGTTAATGGAACCCCGAGGGAGGGGTCGGATATTGGCGATGCTTGGAAGGCTAAATGGAAATATTTAGAAAAACTCTGATTATGTATTGTGATTGAGATGGTCTACTGAGGAGTATTAATAGCCAAACGACAACTACTCGACTCAGCGGTGATTAGGGTCTTGAGATTGCACCAGCGGGCCCGCTAGGTGTTAGACCCGAGTGGCGGAGGGTCTTGAGATTTCGTCAATGGGCCACGCTGACGGTAGACCTGAGTTGGGTGGGACTAGCTATCCCTAACCCGGAGGGTTCTTGTGACTGGTTGACCATCCTAGTTAACGGACCCGGTGATTTGATTGTTTTAAATAATATATGCATCATTGGTGTGATTGTGGAGGCCGATCTGGCCTGGTTCTGTAGAGAGAGTAGAGAGAGGAAGTCTAGCCTGGCCGAACCTCCTACATAGGTTTAGGCCTATAGTGGCCGAGTAATACTGAGCTTGTTAAGGGCAGAAGAGACCGGTTTACTTACTTATATGACATGGCAAACTGTTCGATTGTCATGGTGTGATCAGCCTAAATTCCTTATTTGTATCATACTATTATATATGTAACCTTGCCGAGGATTTAAGTGTAGGTTCAGAAGAACCACTCATTGAGTTCCTCGTGAACTCATGATTTTGTTTGTTGTTTTTTTGTAGGGCCCGACCAGTGAGGTATGGCTTGGTGGCATGGTGCGGATGGAGGGCAAGCGTTGGCACAGATCTCGTAGCAGACAGTTGTGTAGTCGTAGTTGTGTCAATTAGGGTTGTTGGACATGCACTGAGTAGTTTTGTTTTCGAAAAACTTGTAACTGTTTAAGACTTTGAAACTCGAGTTGTTTCCTTCGAAATTGAAACCTTTTACAGCTGTTTTGGTTTTAAACAAAGATTTGTGCCGCTATTCTTTTAATCATGTTGCTATGATGTACAGTGTTTTTCTTGTGTATTATTGTGTAGTGCATGTGGTAGGCTTCGGGGTACCGACACATACCCTGGCTGGTCACGCAACCCTGAGTTGGGGCATGACAAAAACTTTAGCCTAAATTCGATTTTAACCATTTCTTGATTACTTTAGGCAAATCACAATTTAATAGCAAGCGGAAGCAAGATAAATAACAAGTAATCAAACACGCACAAGAGCAATGCTAACACAATGAATTTATAGTGGTTCGGCCCCAATGCCTACTTCACTACCTAAGCACCACACTTAGGATTTCAAACTCTAGTTTACTAGATTAAGTGTATCCTACAAGAGGATTTACAAGCTAAGGCACCGACCCTCACAACCGAGGGTTACTCTCACACCCGAGAGTACCTCCAATACCTCTTATTCTAAGGACTACAAAATAAACCCTAGCAAACTAAGTTTACACCAGTGGATTTAAGCCTCTACACCACGGCTACCACCATACACACAAATCTAGCACCCTAGGTTTTCACAATTCAACTAGATATACAATGAGAATGACAACAAAATATATAAATGGAGCAAAAACACAATCAATATAATACTTAGCTCCAGCAAAAGATCCTAACTTTCTTTTGGTGCCTTTGATGATGAAACACAAGGTTGAAGGCTCAATCAAGGAGGTAGAAGCTCAAAGCTAAGGTTTGAGAGAAATGGCTCAAGAAAGGCTCCAAATATTGTTAGAATGACTCAATGAATAGTTGGGAGCCTTAGGAAGAGAGTTTTGGGTGTATTTATAGAGTTGGTATTGGGGTATGGAAGCAAAGAGCCGTTCAAACATTCTTTAATTTGAAAAAATGCCGTTTGGGGATATTCTGAGAATTCTGGGCAGTTTTTTCAAAAATTGACTGGGGGCATTCTGGGAATTCTGGGTAATTTTGAGGTTTCTAGTCTTTCAAGCCTTATTTTTTTAGGTTAACAGTTTCCAATTTTTTTTAAAAAATATGTCTTTAACTTTTTTTTACCTAAGGAACAATTATTGAGTCTTTTGATGGTAAAAAAATATCTAAATTATGTAGCCCTCCAAAAAAATACTTGGAAATTTTTAAGATCGTTTTTTGATTTTTCTAGTTTTTAAGTTTTCGGGATTTGGCGTTCGGTTTTTTGGATTGTGAACTCAATGAGGACATCAAACTAAGGCTTAGGAACATTTACAATAAAAGAAATTAAGTCTTAAACTAATTTTGACATGCTCGACTCCGAAGCCTTCGATTCTTGATTTTTTGTGATTTTTTCGATTGGGGATGCCGCATTCAAACCAATATGTAACCTGAAAATATTCCTTGCTCAAACATTACTTCCATATTTGTTATCATCAAAACCGAGATTAAGACCAAGGTTGAAAACCTTAGGCCAACAAATCAGTCCTTAATTTCCACCACATCGTCATCATGCAACAATCAATAACCACATATATATAAGCATAGAGAAATAGAGCATAATTCAAAGCATTTGTTTTTAGCAAAGCAATCCGCCTGGACCTCATATAGCAACCTGCAGAAAATGTGACACCAAATATATAACAGAAACATGCTCATGCATCAATCCACATGCTCACCCGGACTCGTTGGTCCTAATTGGTCTCTTTCGAGTATGATCTCCCCTCACCGACACAACTCTTCCGATTCGTCTCTTTGGGGCTTACGTTCCCCTCACCGGTCGGGTCTCCGAATGGTCTTTTTGGGGTATGAACTCCCCTCACCAGTCAGACTTTCGAAATAAGGCCAACGCTATCTCCTCGGGGCATACCCTCCCCTTACCAGCGAGGCTTCCCGGTAATGCAACAATCACATCACAACATCACATACGCAGGGATATAAGCATAAAGTAAAGTGCGCTAATCAATAAGTAAATAAGGGTATGTCTAGGACATACCTCAATCCCTGCCTCATCCCGCAATATAACACAACCACACAGTTATATGTATATAAAACAATGCTCAAATTATGAATTCACAGTGTATAAAACGATCAAGAGGATAAGGTATAACACATCCAAACATCGTAGGAAAAACAAGCATGTATAAGATAGAAACAATACAATACTGCTTAATTGCCCTACGTAGTTTAGACCCGACTTAACCCTCCCCTAGCCGTGTACCCTAGGGCCGGCCTACCCCTCTACCCAAGTGCTCTAGGGGCAAAGAGGGTTCGACCCCCTTGGGTTCCCTAAGGGTCGGCTCACCCTAAGGTTGTCCTAGGGTTCTAGGGTCTCTAGGTGTCTCTAGGGTACTCAATTATCAACTTGTGTATCTCTGCAATTTCCCTAAAGTGTAGAAGTGATTCAATATACCCTAAGTATGTTCCTTATGTATAAAAATCCAATTTTTATTTCCCCAAATCTCCCCCTAGGTGGCCGGCCACCCTAGGGTTCTTAAGGACCCTCCTAAAGGGGGCACCCTGCCCTAAACTCACTCCTTCCTCTTTTCATCTAGAGGTGGCAACGAGCTGGGCCAGCCCATGGGTGGCACGGGCCCGGCCCGGCACAGATGTGCCCAGAAGACGAGCCGAGCTCGCCTGCCCGTGCTCTGGGCGAGCACGGGAGGCCTGGCGTGTGCGAGGCCTAGGTCGGCCCGAGCCTGCGAATACATTATTAAAAAAAATCCTATAAATACCCCGTCTCCTTCTTCATTTCTTCTATCATCATCTTCAACTCTTTCTCTCAATCCTCAACCCTCAACTCTCAATTCTCAACTCTCAACTCTCTTAGACTCTTACTCTCAACAATCTAAGTTCATTTACAATCATTCTCAACAACATCAAGAAGACAAGGATTCAAGATTGTTGTTAATTTTTTTTATTCTCTTCAATTTGTTTCATTGATTAGTATAATATTTATACTTTTTATATTTTTAATTTTTACTAATGGCGGATGGAGATTTTTCAGGTTATACTCCACAAACTGGATCAAATGTGTTAGAAGAAATGTCTCCTACTACTCCTACCACTCCTACCACTCCTACCACTCATACCACTCAACAAAATCAAAACATAGAGATAGGTCCATCTATTAATTTATGTCAATCAGTTAGAAAAAAAAGTATGGTTTGGAAATATTTTGAGAAAATTATTGAACCTGATGGCACCATAACAACAGCCCGATGCAAAAAATGTCAAAAAATTCTTTCGGCTTCAACAACCGGAGGAACTGGTCATTTATTACGTCATGCAAAGGGTCATGACACTAAGGTTGTACAAGCTCAATAAATTCTTAATTTATCTTCTTCTGGTTTAACAGCTTTTTCGTATGATCATGATTTTCAACGTCGAGAACTTGCAAAATTAATTGTTCAAAGTGAATCTCCTTTTAGTTTTGTTGATCAACCAAGATTTTCTAATTGGATTCAAAATACTTTACAACCAAAATATAAAAAAATTACTCGAAATACAATGAAAAGTGATGCTTTAAAATTATTTTTTATATATAGAGAAAATATAATGACTAGTTTTCAAAATAATAAATCAAAAATTTCTTTAACATCTAATGTTTGGTCTAGTCAACGTACTACTAATTCTTACATTTGTGTTACAGCACATTGGATTGATGAAAATTTTATTTTGCAAAAAGGAATAATTAGTTTTAAAGTTTTTGAATATCCATACACTTCTGTTGCCGTTTTTTCTGCTATTAGATTTGTAACATCTTTCTATAATATAAATGATAAAATTTTTTTAATTATTTTTGATAATGCTAGTAATAATGATGCTTCTATTCCTCCCCTTATACAGTTATTTAAACCAGTATTAGATGGTGAATTATTTCATGTTCGTTGTGTTTGTCATGTTCTTAATTTATGTGTACAAGATGATTTAAAACAAGTAAATATACATGTAGAAAAAATAAGAGATGTTATTTGATATGTACATTCTTCAAAAGCAAGAATACAAGAATTTAAAAAATTATGTCAATCTTTTAATAAATCATTTAAAAAATTTAATGGTGATGTTATTACTAGATGGAATTCAACATATATGCTTATGTCTACTATAAGATATCAAGATATCGTTGCAATGTTTTACAATCAAAATTTGCCTGGTGATCCAATTAATAATAATGATTGGTTAGTTGCTGGGCATATTACTCAAGTTTTAAAACTTTTTAATAAAGCTACCAAACAACTTTTCGGTGTTTATTATCCTAAATGTAATTTAACTCTTTCACATATAGTTCGTATTAGTGAAGTATTTTCTTCATATAGACACCATCCTTTATTTGCTTAAATTATTTCTTTAATGGAATCTAAATTTAAAAAGTATTGGTAAGATATACCTACTTTATTTTGTTTAACAATATGTTTAGATCCTAGAATAAAAATTGATGGTTTAAATATGTTGTTAGATGATTATTATAACAATATGGAATTAGATAATGTTGAAGAAGAAAAAAATAAAATTTCGAATTTATTGAATTCTATGTTTGTATTTTACGCTTCAAAATTTGGTAATACAATTACAAATAAGACAACATCTTCTTCTAGATTAAGAGATGATGGTGGAAATAGTATTAATTCTCAATTTGGTTGTAGAATAAAAAAAACTAAATCTACTAATTTTAATGAATTACTTTTTTTTTAGATCATAATCATTCTAAAGAAATAGATGATAATGAAATTTTAGCATGGTGGAAAAAACAAGAAAATATGCATTCTATTATTTCCATCATGACATGTGATATACTAACTGTTCCTGTGTCTATAGTAGCTTCCGAGTCTTGTTTTAGTGTAGGAAATAGAATTCTCGACGAAAAAAGGAGCCGAATGAGTGAAAAAATGATTGAAATGTGCATTTGCTTAAAAGACTGGTTGGATGCTGAAGATAGATTACAAGATAAGGGAGGACACGGCACTTCATCATCGGGAGAGGAGGAAGCTCAAACAAGCGAAGCTGGTGCTGCTAGTCCAAGTACAAGTTAAATCACCGGGACTACGAGTGATTAAAAATGTAAAAAGAACTACGTAGACCTGATCCTTCTATAGTTAATCATTGGGGAGTATAAGTTTAGCTATAGAAGGTACATATGCCGGGCCTGGGCCGGCCCGGGCACAGCCCGTTGCCACCTCTATTTTCATCAAGATATCCACCACTCCCCAAGAACTACCAACAACCATCATGAATTGACAAGAATTCATAGAGAAATTCAAGGGATAAGGGGCGACACAGCAAGGAAAAGGGGCGGCCAACTGCCTAAATATCAATCCGATAGAATTGTTGCGATCAAGATAGACTTCTCAATACGAATATCCAACTCGATTCATGAAAAATCCAATGAAAAATGATGGAATCCCCATGACATAGGGGCGGCGGCATGGTTGAGGAAAAGGGGGAAAAGAGGGCTAATCCACTCACCTTTTTGGACAAACCAGGGAGGAAGAAGACGCGTAGGATCTTCCATCAATTGGCGTCGATGAACTCGCAGATTCCAGCTTCGAATCTCCTCCTCCTCCTCTCAGCGGTGCCTCTCTCTCCTCCTCTTTATGCCTCGGATGACGTGCGGCTAAACCCCTAGCTGCACGCCATAGGCTCTCTTTTATTGACCCTTGTTGGGTCCAAATGACCAAAATACCTTCCACTTAAGTTATCCGACTTAAACGACCCATATTTAACCGTTCTAACTCCGATTCGATTTCCGATTGAACCGCTAAATTCATCTCGGAACACTATATCATATTAGCATGCTAAATCACAGTAACAAAATAAATAAAATTTTCTAATTGTTTCTATATTTAAAGCTTACCCGAATTAAATTCCGCGACCCCATGCCAATCCGCGCTAACTCGGGCCCACGGTCCCCTACTTATGAATAAAATATTATTTTAGGATTTTTGGGCATAACAATTCCTCCCCCTTAAAGAAAATTCGTTCTTGAATTTTGAAATGGAGAAAAGAAACTCACCTCGGCATCAAAGAGGTACGGGTACTTCTCTCTCATATCCTACTCGACCTCCCAAGTGGTCTCCTGCCCTGAGTGATGTTCCCAATGAACTTTCACTAAGGGGACCTCCTTAAACCTCAACTTCCTCACCTGCTTGTCTAGGATCTCTACAAGCCGCTCCTCATAAGTGATGGCCGGAGCGACCTCCACCGAGTAACATCTAGGATGTGGGACTCATCCCGAACATTCCGTTTAAATATGGATACATGGAAAACAGGATGCACCTGGTCCATGCTAGGCGGTAGAGCCAACTCATAAGCAACCGCTCCTCTGCGTCGTAAGATAGGGAAAGGCCCGATGAATCTAGGGCTCATCTTTCCCTTCCTCCCAAAGAGCACCACCCCCTTCATAGGGAACACCTTTAGGAAGACCGAATCCCCCTCCTAAAACTCTAGGTCACGAGATTTACCATTAGTGTACATCTTTTGGAGACTCTGCACTACTTAGAGCCATTCCTTGATCAATATCACTTTCTCAATGGCATCATGAACCAAATCCGGTCCCAGCATTTGAGACTCACCGGCCTCAAACCAGCCTACCGAGGACCTGCACCTATGTCCGTACAAGGTCTCAAATGGGGCCATGCCAATCTTGCTATTGTGACTGTTGTTATAGGCAAACTCTACCAAAGGTAGATGCCTCTCCCAACCACCCTCCAGGTCCACGACGCACACCCTCAGCATGTCCTCGAGCAACTGAATGGTCCTCTCTAACTGGCCGTCCGTTTGAGGATGAAAAGCGGTATTGAACCGCACTTGCGTACCCAAAGCCTCCTGAAATGACTGCCAGAACTGAACGGTGAACTACGTGCCTCGATAGGATATGATCATCACTGATATCCCATGGTAAGCCACAATATGGTTAAGAAACAACCGTGCGTACTGCTCAGCAAAGAAAGTGGTTGTCACCGGGATAAAGTGTGCCAATTTGTTCAAGTGATCCATCACTACCCAGATAGAGTCATTTTCATTTTCTGACCTCGGTAACCTGGTAACAAAGTCCATGATAATTTTCTCCCATTTCCATTCTGGCACGTCTAGATTCTGCAACAACTCTGCGGGTCTCAAGTGTTCGACCTTTACCTGTTGGCAGACCAAACATTTAGATACGAACTCTGTCACCTCCCGCTTCATCCCTTTCCACCAATAGTGCTGTCTCAGATCTCGATACATCTTGGTGGCCCCCGGATGCATAGTGTAAGTGGAGTAGTGAGCCACCTCTAGTGCCCATATGCGGACCTCTGTCATGTCTAGTACCACGATCCTATCCCTGTATCCGAGAATCCCCTCGTAGTCTACTTTGAAACCCTCTGCATCACCTCTCACAGCCAAATCTTTCATCAGGGAACAAAAGACATCCTCACCCTGAGCCATCCGTAACATATCAACCAAAGTGGACTATACATGCATGTGTGCAACTAGTCCACCGGAATCAACCACAAATAACAAGTCTCCCATACCCTGGCTCACCGCCAGCTCTTTGGCCAAGGATCGCCTACTCACGACCAAGTGGGCTAAGCTACCAATCGACTTTCAACTCAACGCATCTGCTACTACATTTGCCTTTCCTAGGTAATACAGAATGGTGCAGTCATAATCTTTCAGCAACTCAAGCCATCTCCGCTGCCTCAAGTTCAGATCCTTTTGAGAAAGCAGATACTAGAGGCTCTTATGATATATGAATATGTCACATGCCTCCCCATATAATTAGTAACGCCATAGCTTCAAGGCAAAGACTATGATCGCCAACTCAAGATCATGAGTCGGATAATTATTCTCATGAATTTTTAGTTACCTGGATGCATATGAGATCACTTTGTCGTGCTGCATCAGAACGCACCTCAATCCGACTCCAGAAGCATCACAATAGATAGCAAATCCTCCCGACCCCGATGGTAGTGCTAGTACATGGGCGGTAGTCAAGCGATCCTTGAGCTTTAGAAAGCTCTTCTCGCATTTGTTATCCTAGATAAACTTTACTTTCTTCAGAGTCAGGCGTGTGAGCGGGGCAGCAATCTTGGAAATTTTTTTCACGAACTTCCTATAGTAGCCGACCAACCCCAAGAACCTGCGAAACTTGGTCACACTGGTTGGCCTCTCCCAGTTCTGAACTGCCTCAATCTTTGTAGGATCAACTTTTACACCATCCCGGGATACAATATGCCCTAGAAATCCTACGCCGGTCAACCAGAACTCACACTTTGAGAATTTTACAAAGAGCTGGTGCTGCCTGAGGGTCTCCAAAACTACCCTCAAGTGCTCCCTGTGCTCCGCTCGCTCCTAGAATATACCGGAATATTGCCAATGAAGACTATGACGAACCTATCCAGAAAGTCCTTGAACACCCGATTCATTAGCTCCATGAAGGCTGCTGGTAATCAATGCACATCCGCATGGATCTATCTTTCTTTTTCACGAACAATACCGGCTCCCCCCAGGGTGAGACACTTGGGCGAATGAACCAAAAGTCCAACAGCTCATGCAAGTGCACTTTTAGCCCTCTCAACTCGACGGGTGCCATTTGATATGGAAGAATCGATATAGGCTTCATCCCCGGCTGCAGATCAATACAAAACTCCATCTCCCGCATCGGTGGCAGTCCCGGCAACTCCTCAGGAAATAGGTCTGGAAAGTCCATGATGACTGAAGTACTCTTCACACTATTGGTTGAGCCCTTGTCGGTAACATCTGCAAAAACAAAAGCCAAGAAGGATTGACAGCCACCCACCATCAGCTTGCGGGCTTGGAGAGCGGAGATCACCCTGATAGAGTCACCCCTCCCATCGCCCTGAAAGGTAAAGGGTGGTATCCCTGGCTTGCAAAATGTAACCACCTTTGTCCTTCAATTAAGTGAAGCATTATGGGCTGACAGCCAGTCCATGTCCAAAATCACATCTAACTCTAGGGTTAGTAATAGCATCAGCTCCGCTTTCAGATTGTGCCCACCTATGGAAATGTCTCAGTCCCTGAAGACTGTCCCAGCAACAATCTAGTACCAGTAGGTGTAGACACTGCTAATGGTTCAACTAACCAACTCTTGTCCTTTTCCAATCTCGATGCCAGCAACTCAGATAGGAATGAAGGAGTATCACCTGGATGAAACAACGCATAAGCAAGTAATGTACTAACTGAAATGATACAAGTCACTACAGCATTGGACACCTCTGCGCCCTCAGGAGTCAATGTGAAGACACGAGCAGGTGGCCTCCCTGGGCTCGTAGTGCGCTACTGCCCCGGCCCTTGAGTCTGAGTGTGTTGCGCCACTGAAGCTGTCGACATAGGAGCCCTCCCTCTAGGTGGTGCTACTGCTTGATCGCCGATAAGGTAGTCCCTCCTGATGTGACTTGGCTGACCACACCCAAAATAGGTGCTCGGACCGTAGCAAGCTCCTTTGTGCCTCCTCCCGCACTGCCCGCACACTGGCACCTCGCCTCTCCATCCTCCTAGTACTCTGGTACTCTGGGTAGCTGTCGGTGGTCCCATCCGCATACGACCTCTGAAATTTCTCTGCCCCTGGCTCTGTGGGCGCGCCGTCGCAATGCCAGCACCCTCAGACTAGGTGCGCCAGTCCTCCTGATGGTGCTACCTGAACTTCTTTCGAGCTAGTCCGTCCTATTGATCGGTAGGTACCATGGCCTCCTTCCACATCGCCTCGTCCACCACCTGAACAAAGGTAGTGTCCTCGGTGTAGTGTATCAATCTGCCAATCTATACCCTCAGACCCTCTACGAACCGCCTCACTCGGTCCGTCTCGGTCACCACCAGAGAGGGCTGGTAATGGTACAACCCTGTGAACTCAATCTCATACTCCGATACCATCATGATGCCTGTTTGGCGAAGCTGCTCAAACTCCCTAGCTCGCCTTTCACGGACATTCCTAGGTAGATACTTTTCGATGATAGTCGTCCGGAACTCTCCCCACGTAGGGGCTGGTGAATGAGTCCCCCTACGAGCTCTCCATGATTGGTGCCACTCTTTCGCTGGGCCCCTAAGTTGTAGCCCAACTATGTGCGCCATCGCCTCAGAGAAACACTCCAAGACCGAGCATAACTTTGTGCAGTCATTTAGGAGGTCGTCACCTCCAATGCTTGATTTGCGCCTGTGAATACTGGCGCCTTCAACTTTACGAAGTCCATGTACAACGAGCTATGTACCACCTGCTCTCGTCGGTTTCCCTCCCCGTATCCAGACTGAACTGGCTCAACCGTCTTGGTCACGGTGGGTACCGCTGGTGGTATAGGTGGGGTCTGCTGTTGTGCCAGCTCCCGCTCCCTACGAAGCCCCTCTCGCTCCCTTCGGAACTCCTCCCGTTCCTTACGGAATTCGTCCTGTTCTCTACGAAGCTCTTTGGTTAGCTCCACCACCTGGCTCTCTAGCAGTACCACTTTGGGATCTCACACTGCCTCCTCCTGTGCCACCTAGCTGGTAGCACGACCTCTGCCTCGTTCACGACCCCGGCCTCGGCCTCGTCTGCCGGCGAAGTTACTTCCGCTTCCACTCATCATGACATCATCATATACCTCCATTTCTAGTAAATAAGAAGCAAGCACTACACAGTTTAATATATGAATAACAACTCAATCAAAATTATGTACCGCTGTTGGTGCGCAGGTTCAGCTGTCGATCTCGTGACTAGGACATACCATATGTTGACACGCTAACAATGCCCCATACGATACCCACTATCCTATTATCGTACTCGCTCTGATACCACATTGTCACACCCCAAATCCAATATGACAGGCCAGGGTACGCCACGTACCCCGAAGCCTAACCCAAAACAAACCACAATAATGACAAAACCAAACCTGAACATTTAATAGCATTTTTAAGGAATCATAAAAGACCTTTATTTTGAAAAACCCCCAACCACCAACTCAATAATGGCTAATGTTCAAATGGTTTCAAAAAGTTTAATTTCTAAAGAAGACATCTCAAACTAATAAAATGCAGAAACATAAATAAACCGAGTTGACATGACTCAACAACTAAAAAAAAATAAAAATAACTCGGGTAACCGCCTCGACCACGACATGTCACGAGACCCATTGCCTTGCCGCCATCAGCCGTGCTACTGCACCCCAGTGCCTCTCTGATCTAACTCAGGTGTTGCAAAACAACAGATATGAAGGGTAAGTCCAACTGGGACTTAGCGAGTAGACTAGTCCTCAATTTCCACCACATCATCATCATGCAACAATCAATAACCACATATATATAAGCATAGAGAAATAGAGCATAATTCAAAGCGTTTGTTTTTAGCAAAGCAATCCGCCTAGACCTCGTATAGCTACCTGCAGAAAATATGCCACCAAATAGAAAATAGAAACATGCTCACCCGGACCCGTCGGTCCTAATCGCCACATAGGGTAGGTAGTCGGTGTGGCCTCCGATCTACCACCCAACTAGTGTCGTCTCTTTGGGGTATGCTCTCCCCTCACCGACACGACTCTTCCGATCCGTCTCTTTGGGGCTTACATTATTGGTGAAATGGCCACACTAGAGAGGGGGGGGGGTGAATAGTGTGTTAACTAAATCTATTTTCCTAAATTCAATTTTAAACATTTTCTTAAACTTCTTAGGCAATTGACAATTGAACGACTAAATGCGGAAGCGATTAATGATAAAGCAATAAACACAAAAAAATATCAAAGCTAACACAATGATTTATAGTGGTTCGACCCCAATGCATACTCCACTACCTAAGCACCCCGCTTAGGATTTTCTAACTAGCTTTACTAGATTGTTTGGTTTTCTTATAATGAAGATTTTACACAGGAAAGTCTCCGCTCTCAAACCGAAGGCACTTTCACATCCGGAAGTATCCCGCCTTCCTACCGAGAGCACTCTCCCACATCAACCTAAGGTCAACTCAACTAATCCTAGTAAACTAAGTTTACAATGGTGGATTTAAGCCTTAACACCAAGACAACCACCAACTCAATCAAACCTAGCAACCTAGGTTTACACAAGCTTTAATACAATGAAGTAAATAATAAAATACATAAATAATGGAGCAAATAAATGATATAACAAATACTTAGCTCCAAACAAAATTTTATTACCATCGAGGCTTCCGAGGAATGCAACAATCACAACACAACATCACACACGGAAGGATATAAGCATAAAGTAAAGTGCGCTAATCAACAAGTAAATAAGGGTATGTCTAGGACATTCCTCAATCCCCGACTACTCCCGCAATATAACACAACCACACAGTTATATGTATATAAAATAAAACTCAAATTATGAATTCATAGCATATACAATGATCATGACGATTAGGTATAACACATCCAAATATCGTAGGAAAAACAAGCAAGTATAAGATAGAAACAATACAATTCCTCTCAATTACCCTACGTAGTTTAGACCCGACTTAGCCCTCCCCTAGCCATGTACCCTAGGGTCGGCCTACCCCTCTACCTGAGTGCTCTAGGGGCAAAGAGGGTTTGGCCCCCTTGGGTTCCCTAAGGGTTAGCTCACCCTAAGGTTGTCCCAGGGTTCTAGGGTTTCTAGGTGTCTCTAGGGTACTCAATTCCCTACTTGTGTGTCTATACAATTTTCCTAAAGTGTAGAAGTGATTGAATGTACCTTAAGTATGTTCCTTAGGTATAAAAATCCAATTTTTATTTCTCCAAATCTCCCCCTAGGTGGCCGGCCACCCTAGGGCTCTTAAAGACCCTCCTAAAGGGGGCAGCATGCCCTAAACTCACTCCTTCATCTTTTCATCAAGATATCCACCAAGCCCCAAGAACTACCAACAACCATTAAGAATTGACGAGAATTCATCAAGAAATCAAAGGGGCGGCCAATTGCCCAAAAATCAATCTGATAGAACTGTTACGATCATGATAGAATTCTCAATATGAAATTTCAGTTTGATTTAATTCGGTTCAGTTCGATTCAGTTGGAACCAAATGGACAACCCCACCCTCTATCATATTAGCATGCTAAATCATAATAACAAAATAAATAATTTTTTCCTAATTTTTCCTATATTTAAAGCTTACCCGAATTAAATTCCGCGGCTCTACGCCAATCCGCGCTAACTCGAGCCCACGGTCCCCTGCTTCTGAATAAAATATTATTTTAGGATTTTTGGACATAACAAGTTATCTTGGTCTTCCTCTTGGGTTAGGTAGGCCCACCAAGGCTGATTGGACAAAAATTGTTACTAAGATAGATAGATCTTTGGATTCTTGGCAGGGACCCCTCCTCTCTCGGGTCGGGTGTCTCACGCTCATCAATAGTATTCTCACAAGCCAGGTCTTGTATTTCTTCTCCATTTTTCATGCTCCTTGTTGGGTTATCAAGCTGATCGATAACAGAAGAAGAACCTTCCTCTGGACGGGGAAGAGGGATTCCTCGGCTCAGGGCAAGTGTCTGGTGCGTTGGGATTTGGTCACCCGCGGTAGATCGGAGGGGGCCCTAGGAGTCCTCGACCTCCACACTCATAACCTCGCTCACCTTGGCAAATGGTTTTGGAGGCTTTTTGCAGCCTAGGGCCATGCCTTGGCAGGACATATTTTCGACTCTCTATCATGGATTATGATATTTTGATCCGGGGAATCGAGTGGGTCACTCCCCTATTTGGAGGGGGATTTTTGGGCTTGCAAATATTTTTGAGAGCTCCTTGGTTTTCTCGACGGGAGCTTCCTCAACTTTTCGGTTCTAGCATGATCCTTGGGTTGGCAGCACTCGCTTGCGTGACTCGTATCCTCTCCTCTTCTTGGCGGCCTGCAATCCTGATGTCACTATCACCGAGGCTATTTCTGAGGATCCTTTGGGCAAGGTTAATGGTTGGAACATTCTTTTTCGTCATCTGGTCCCTTCGCAATTACTGTAGAATCTTGCCAATGATTTGGCACCCTTTCTACATCGCTCGAGGGTTGACTCTGTCGGTTGGAAATGGTCTAGCGCTGGCTCTTTCTCTACAAGCTCTCTTTACTGGATTTTGAACTTCAGGGGCCTTTCGAAACCCTGGGCTACATTTATTTGGCAAAAGGACTGCCCTCTGGCTATTTCCATGCATAGTTGGTTGGTTGAGAATGGGCGACTCCTAACGAAAGAAAAGCTCATCGCTAGACAATTTCAAGTTTGCACCACTTGCTCATTGTGTAATGTTGTTGATGAATCACACACTCATCTCTTCAGGGACTGCATTTATTCCCGCAACGAATGGTCGACTTTCCTCAAGCTCGCCGGCTCCACCCTTTTCCCTCTTGAGTTCTGTCGTTGGGATGGCGCGGTCTTTCGAGCTTCGGAGGCTTCTCGGTCCTTCCACTTAATTATGGTATGAGATCTTGGATTTGGTTTGAAAGGAATCTTCGAGTTTTCGAGGGATGTAGTAGATCTGCTCCTGTACTCGCCGCTGAGGCGCCAACAAGTTTCTTGCTTTTCCTGTAACATGTCTTTCTTGTTAAAAAAAAAAGAACCTTCCTCTCTCGGGTCGGGTGTCTCACGCTCATCAATAGTATTCTCACAAGCCAGGTCTTGTATTTCTTCTCCATTTTTCATGCTCCTTGTTGGGTTATCAAGCTGATCGATAACAGAAGAAGAACCTTCCTCTGGACGGGGAAGAGGGATTCCTCGGCTCAGGGCAAGTGTCTGGTGCGTTGGGATTTGGTCACCCGCGGTAGATCGGAGGGGGCCCTAGGAGTCCTCAACCTCCACACTCATAACCTCGCTCACCTTGGCAAATGGTTTTGGAGGCTTTTTGCAGCCTAGGGCCATGCCTTGGCAGGACATATTTTCGACTCTCTATCATGGATTATGATATTTTGATCCGGGGAATCGAGTGGGTCACTCCCCTATTTGGAGGGGGATTTTTGGGCTTCCGGATATTTTTGAAAGTTCCTTGGTTTTCTCGACGGGAGCTTCCTCAACTTTTCGATTCTGGCATGATCCTTGGGTTGGCAGCACTCGCTTGCGCAACTCGTATCCTCTCCTCTTCTCGGCGGCCTGCAATCCTGATGTTACTATCACCGAGGCTATTTCTGAGGATCCTTTGGGCAAGGTTAATGGTTGGAACATTCTTTTTCGTCATCTGGTCCCTTCGCAATTACTGTAGAATCTTGCCAATGATTTGGCACCCTTTCTACATCGCTCGAGGGTTGACTCTGTCTGTTGGAAATGATCTAGCACTGGCTCTTTCTCTACAAGCTCTCTTTACTGGACTTTGAACTTTAGGAGCCTTTCTGAACCCTAGGCTACATTTATTTGGCAAAAGGATTGCCCTTCGACTATTTCCATGCATAGTTGGTTGGTTGAGAATGGGCGACTCCTAACTAAAGACAAGCTCATCACTAGACAATTTCAAGTATGCGCCACTTGCTCGTTGTGTAATGTTGTTGATGAATCGCACACTCACCTCTTCAGGGACTGCATTTATTCCCGCAACGGATGGTCGACTTTCCTCAGGCTCGCCGGCTCCACCCTTTTCCCTCTTGAGTTCTGTCCTTGGGATGGCGCAGTCTTTCGAGCTTCGGAGGCTTCTCGGTCCTTCCACTTAATTATGGTATGAGATCTTGGATTTGGTTTGAAAGGAATCTTCGAGTTTCCGAGGGATGTAGTAGATCTGCTCCTGTACTCGCCGCTGAGGCGCCAACAAGTTTCTTGCTTTTCCTGTAACATGTCTTTCTTGTTAAAAAAAAAAGACAACAAAATATGTTCTTTTCCTTCACAAAATCATGTTTTCCCGATTTTATACCAGAGAAAGCATAAAAACATTAAACCCCAACCTAAAACCCACATGAAAAACCCAAAACGAAACGTAACAAAAAGAATGCTACATTTTTAAACCACATTACTCAGCAGCTCTACCCGATTCAAAAATCAAAGATAACAAAATAAAAATCTGATTCTTTTGCCATTTCAAAACCCAAACTTGTAGCCGATTGCCGATTCTATTCGAGCCAAGTATAAAAAGATTGAACTGCAAGGTATGTAGCTAAAACCCACTTGAGAACCATAAAACCAAAGGGATGAAAAGAATCCGAGAAACCCAAAACTCATGTGCCCTACCCGATTCTATACGTGCGAAAGTCATTAACATTCATTAGCGGAGAGTGGAGAATTTTTTTGAAAGGATAGAGATCTATAAAGAAGAGGAATGATAGGAGCATTTCATTACCTGAATTGAAGAACATAGACTTCTTCGATCTCCGCAAGAGTCTTGGATGAGAACCTCACAATTCTTCTTCACTCTCTCTCTCTCTCTCTCTCTCTCTCTCTCTCTCTCTCATTTTCTGCTTCACTTCGCACACGAGCTCGTCCAATTAGCAATCAGAAGAACATCGATGTTTGTTTTTGCAGCAGATCTTAATCATTCATTTCTTTCTGATCAAACGACATCCATGATATTTGTAACAGCAGCCGTCGTTTTCATAGCAACGTGGTGAGTTTGTTACAGAAGTTGAATTCCAGTGCTTTTTTTTCCCGGATTGCTTTTCGCTGCGGCAACCTGTCATTAATTCTTAGGTCGGATAACGTGGCACCGTGCCAAGTGTTAAGTTCAGTGATCAATGGCTGTGATGGGCCGCTGTTATTAATTGCTCCAACACAGAATTTTCTCACTAACTATCTATGGTTTTATTCAAACTTTTCTTCTTATTGTTAAATAGAATCATATTCAAGTTATGGAAATATGGTGCCAATCGTAAACTAATAGAGACGTCGACCATTTCTAGTTCGATTACCGCCCAATCAACCTTGGGATCATTTGAAAATAAAAAATAGATAACTGAATTAATTAAAAAAATGTTTTAGGAATTTATTACAAGTTTTTTTATAATAAATTTTATGTAAAATGTCATTACATTCTAAACTTTAATAAATCAATAATAAAGAATTAATTTATACAATGATTAATAATTAAATACTTTAGTATTTAGGAATATTAATTACATTATAAAAATCATTAAATTAGAAAATAATTAGATTGTACCAACACAACTAGAATTTATATAGTTTCACTAATGGCTACAATTGTCGCTCACAAGCATCAGCGATGACAAAATCCCTATTTGTATTGAAAATATATTAAATACATCCAAAATTGCATCTACGTACGACATTAAAAATGTATTCATCAAAACAACTTATCAAAATACGTACGATGACAACCACGTTGATGTATGTCATATTATTTTTATGCTTATGTGGCAAACAAATTATTTATTTAAGATAGGATCATTTTTTTTTCTCTATCAGAACAAAAATAAGCAAAATAACTATGCTTATTTTAATTTGGCCAATAAATGCAGCAAATACTTGAAATAAATATTGCAATATGAGCTTTTATTATTTTCCTTCCATGTTAACTCAACCTGAAAACCATGAACAATAATGCAGTTTATTCCCATCCATGGTATGCTCTAAAACCTTATCCCAATTCATGAGATCACATGCATGCCTAAATTATAACAAATTAAAAGATTTGGTTAAGAAATTTTTGAGATCACAACAGTACCTGAAAAAGAAAGAAATACTAACTAGTATCACTACCTATCTTGATTGTATTAAGGGTAAATTGACCAAAACTAAGAAAAAAGATGCTACTAGAAGTTCAAATCTATTGGAAATTATTCACACGGACATTAGTGGCCCTTACTCTCCTACTATTTGTGGTCATAAATACTTTATCACTTTTATTAATGACTTTTTCCAATATGACTATATTTATTTAATTAAAGAAAAATCTGAAGCGCTTGATAAATTCAAAGTGTTTAAGACTGAAGTTGAAAAGCAGTTGGGAACGGTCATCAAGATAGTTAGATCTAATCGTGGAGAAGAGTATTATGGTAGATATGATGTTGTTGGTCAGCATGTAGGACCTTTTGTCTCGTACTTACAAGAATGTGGAATTGTTCCTCAATATACCATGCTTGGTAGTCCTGAACAAAATGGTGCAGTCGAAAGGCGTAACCGCACTCTTAAGGATATGATGAGGAGCATGATGAGCAGGTTGAATTTGCCAGAATTTCTATGGAGTGAAGCCATTAAAACCTCGCTCTACATTCCTAATCGTGTTCCTAGTAAATATATTCCTAAAACCTCTTTTGAGCTGTGGACAAGTAGAAAATCTAGTTTAAATTATTTTCGTGTTTCGGGATGTCCTACTGAAGTGAGAATCTATAACTCCTCAGAGAAAAAGATTGATCCAAGAACCAATCGTTGTTTTTTCATTGGATATTCATATCATTCAAAAGGCTACCATTTCTATTGTCCGAGCAAATGCACTAAAATTGTGGAGTCCTTGAATGCAAAGTTTTTAGAACTTGATGTAGATGAGCCCGATCCTCTTCGTACTCAACCTAACTCTACTGTATCAATACCTCTTCTTATTTTCAATGATCGTAGCTCATTTATTCCGGATGATTCTATTGCTAGCCTTGATGGTAATATTTTCAATACTCTTATTCCTTCAAGCAGTTCTTTAGCTATTAATTCTCACACTCCTGTTGTTGATCCGATTCCTATTGAACCTACCTTACCTGTGCCGGTGAGAAGATCTACTAGAGAAAGACGATTTGCAATCCCTGATGATTATATGGTATATCTTAATGAAAATGATTATGATGTTAGGGATGTTCTTGATCATAGTGACTATAAACAAGTCATTTCTTGTGCATAGTCAGATAAGTGGATATGTGCTATGAATGAGAAAATGCTTTCTATGGCAGATAATAATATTTGGGATTTGATTGAATTACCTGAAAACTACAGACCTATTGGTTGTAAGTGGATTTTTAAAACAAAGAAGAACTCCAAAGGTAATGTTGAGAGGTTCAAGGCCTGACTTGTGGCAAAGGGTTTTACATAGAAAGAGGGTATTGACTATAATGAAACTTTCTCACCTGTTTCCTTTAAAGATTCTTTTAGAATTATTATGGCTCTTGTAGCTCATTTTGACTTAGAGTTACATCAGATGGATGTCAAAACAATATTTTTAAATGATGATCTCTATGAAGAGGTTTATATGAAGCAAGCTGAGGGTTATCAAAATCTGGCAGTGAGCATTTGGTATGCAAATTGAAGAAGTCTATTTATGATTTAAAATAGGCTTCTAGACAGTGGTATTTGAAATTTGATATAATTGTGGCTTGCATGGGTTTTGAGAAAAATAAAGTTGATCATTGCATATATGTCAAGGTGAGTGGGAGCAAAATAATTTTTCTAATATTATATGTGGATGACATTTTGCTGGTTTCAAATGATCTTGCTCTCCTTCATGAAACTAAAGACATGTTGACAAAATCTTTCGATATGAAGGATCTTGGTGAAGCTTCCTTTTGTACTGGGAATTGAAATCTATAGGGATAGAACTCGTTCTTTGTTTGGATTATCTCAGAAAGCTTATGTTAATCACATTTTAGAAAGGTTTAATATGCTAGATTGCAAGCCTGGTGACGTGCTTATCATTAAAGGCGATAAATTTAGTAAAAACCAATGTGCTAAAAATGCATTAGAGAATGGACAAATGAATGGCAAGCCATTTGATAGTGCACTGGGGAACCTGATGTATGCACAGGTTTGCACTAGACCAGACATTGCCTTTATTGTTGGAGTCTTGGGCAGATATCAGTCTAATCCAGGAAATAATCATTGGGTAGCTGCTAAAAAAGTGATGAGATACCTGCAGAAGACTAAATAACACATGCTTGTGTTTAAAAGAGTGGACAATTTAGAGATTGTAGGGTATTCTGACTCAGATCTTGCTGGGTGCCTTGCTGACAGAAAATCTACATCTTGATATATTTTTATGTGAGTTGGTGGAGCCATCTCTTGGAAAAGTAAGAAGCAGACTCTAGTTGCTTCTTCTACTATGCAAGCAAAATTTGTTGCATGTTATGCTGCGGCCTCTCAAGCTGTTTGGCTTAAGAATCTTGTTTCTGGGCTTTACCTTGTTGATTCTATTTCTAGGCCTCTTACTATTTATTGTGATAACAGTGCTGCTGTGTTCTTCACGAAGAACAATAAACCTCTAGTGGCTCCAAATATTTAGAGTTAAAATATTTGACTGTTAGAGTTCTTGTGAAGAAAGAAGATATTTTAGTTGAACACATAGAGACAGATCTGATGCTTGCTGAACCCTTAACCAAGGGACTCAGACCCATAGTCTTTAAAAGACATGTTGAAAATATGGCCATTTTGAGTTCTTTTGATGTGCTTGGTTAGTGGGAGTTATTTTTCCTTTTGTTTTGAGAACTTTGATACATGATATTTAGGTTTATGCTACCACATGTTCAATAATAAACTTCTTTTGAGATCATATTGTCATATTTTAATACATGTGTTCAATAATTATTTAAGACTCGGTATCATATAAATCAGAATGTCTCTTTATTGATACCATATTTGAGTATAGAGACATCATGATTTTGTTTAAGACTCGGTGTCATGTGAATCATATTGCCAATTGATTGATGTCATCTTTGAGTCTAGGGACTTGATGGTTTTTAAAATCATACGCTTTCTCTTACTGAAAGGTATATCTAGCAGATGAAGTATGAAGATTGACAATGAAAATAGCACTATTTTCATCTGATAATTCTGAGTGTTGTTTTCATGCTACACACCACACCAATGACAATTGTCAGCAATGTCAGCGGTATTCGTGACCATAGAAAGTCTTATGTCCTAGATTGACATAATGACTGCCATGATTCGATATCATTGGTTTGTTGATATGAGTCATAATAAGTGTTGCATCTTGGATCATTTTTATTTTATTTATTTATTTTGTGGTCACATTTTTTGAAATCTGTGATTAACCTGAGAGTCGTTTTTAAATAAATTTTTTAAAATAAAATTTTACAATTGATTTTGCCACAATGAGAGAATGTTAGAATATTTTTTAAATATTCTATATTTGTAATACTCGCGAAATTTATTAAATTTTGTGTATTGGCTTCAGCGGGATGAGTGTGATGCATAACAGCGCGTGCAGAGTTAATCATGGTTGGGCGCGAATTGAGGTGAGATCTTTGGTCAATCTAAATTACTTAAATTAGAATTAAGTTTGTGTCAAATCTGAGTTGGGCTCGAGCCGAGTCCGAGGGTGCAATTGGATCTCGAATCCGACTCGTTTTGAGCAAGTTGGGTCGAGTTAAGTGATGTGGAGCAAATTGGTAATTTGGGCAAATATATATATAATTTAAGTAATTTAGTTATTTGGGTATTGGGTGTTGACATGAGGGTATGACCCTCGAATAGTTATTTGGGCCATATTGGGCCGAGTGGTGCGCATGGCGCACGAGGTATTTATGGGCCTTATTGAGCCGAGTGGTGCGCTCCGTGCATGAGATGACAGTGGGCCAGATAAGCCGAGTAGTGCGCGTGGCGCACGAGATGACTATGGGCCGCATGTAAGCCGAGTGGTACACACAACGTACGAGTGATCATGGGTCGGAGGGCCTTACCGACCGAGTGGTTACTGGTTCTAGAGGGTCTTCCTAGTCTAGTGAACCCGAGTAGAGATACAGTAGGTACTGGTGCTAGAGGGCCTTCCTAGACAAGTGAACCCGAGCGGTGACACAGTGGGTACTGGTTCTAGAGGGCCTTCCTAGACCAGTGAGCCCGAGTGACATGGGTCGCAGGGTCTTTCCCGACCTAGTTATGGGTACTGAGGCTAGAGGGCCTTCCTAGCTCAGTGAGCCTAAGTGACATGGGTTGAAGGGTCTTTCCTGACCGAGTTATGGGCACTGAGGCTAGAGGGCCTTCCTAGCTCAGTGAGTCCGAGTGGCATGGGTCGGAGGACCTTTCCCAACCGTGCTATGGGCACTGAGGCTAGAGGGCCTTCCTAACTCAGTGAGCCTGAATTGAGAGGTTTACTCGAGGTGGTCTGCCTAGCGAGCCCCCCCCCCCCACCCCCATGAGTTGTAGACGGGTAACTAGAGGACTGCTCTGAATGAGCCGAGTCAGTCTGTGTGTGGTGCGCGCAACGCACGAGTTATTAAAATAATATGTACCATGATCATATCAAATGAGATAATTACTGCATTAATTATTTACATGGTTTGGCTTGGTGATGGTTGAGACGACCACTCACTGAGTTCTTTGAACTTACCATTCTTTTTGTACGTTGTTTTGCAAAGCGTGATCATTGAGTTATGGCGCAGCTGGTGGCAGCGGACTCCAGTGGCGGTCTCGTGAAACCCGTTGGTGTAGTCGAGTTGAGTCGGAATTGAGTTTATTTAAGACACATATAGTTTGTCTGAGTCACTTGAACTTATGTAGTCTTGATACTTGGTTATGTAGCTTTTAATTGATACCGAGTAGCTACTTTGATGATTAAGGTGTATGATATGGCATCTTGACTTGGTTATATTGCATGGATAATTGAGTTTGTTTGGTTTAGTCTTCAGAGTGTATGTTCGTACTCTGACCGATCGCGTGAGACAGATTTGGGGCGTGACAATATTTTTATTTTTTCATATGTGGGCTACAATCAATTGTAATGTTTTGATTTAATAAAAACGAGTTTAATCTTATGATCCAATATTGAGATGCCTATTAGCTCATGTAAACTTGATTCATGTGATTCGAGCTTGAAACACTTAACCATAATTTGTGTGATTAATCAAGTGTAGGCCCGATTAATGAAGCCCATGATGGACGAGCTCATTTAATCAATTATAAATAGAGGTTAGGTCCCCTCTACACACCATGATTTGAAACCCTTGCTCATAGTTGCTTTCCCCATGAAAAGCAGAGCGTTTGAGAAGGTGTTGTGGAGGAAGACCCGGCTTTCCTTGAAGATCCAAAAATTTATTCCGCTGCAAATATGTCGTCATCAAGTAAGATCTTACCTTACTAATTTATTCTCGATATTCTTAAATTCATGAAATATTTGTTTAGAGATTTGTCTTACAATTGGTATCAGAGGTCTTACAATTGAGTGCCAGGTATAGAGTCAAGATAACGACTCCCAAGCTATTCAGTGAGGTCACCCTAGGATCATGTGATAGGGGCAGGAGCAGTCGATGACTAGGTATTGTACATCCGTCGACATAGTCTTCGGCGGAGAGCCAAATGTCGTTGTCAGTTAGACGTATCCTCGGGCATTGACTTGTTCTCCTAAGAACCCGAAGAGGTCTCTGTGGTAGGATGGAGCGACGCTTCAACCAACTGCATCTTTTTGAATGTCGAGTAGAATAGAATGGTAGCTCAACTCCCTTAGTCCACCAGAACTTTCCTCAAAAGGAAGTCGCCATCAATTATAGAAATAATGACGGAATCATGTAAGTTTTTATCGATGTTGGTCTAAAATTTTCAACCTTGGTCCTAATCTCGATTTTGATGATAACAAACATGAAACTAATGTTTGAGCATGAAATATTTTCAGGTTCCAAGTCGGTTTGAGCAGGAAATTCTGTCGAATCCTTGGTAATTAATGAGGGACATGGATGCCGGTGTATGGTTGGGTGGAGCCCTAGGCTGAGTTTATAGCAGGCTCAATATGAGTCTCGTTCATGAGTGTGGACTCGTCGGGTCTATTCCAGCTGAGCCCGGAGTATTAGCCCAGTCTCATTTTCATTGTTATCTTTCTCTTTTGCTACTAGGAAATGTTATATCATTTCAGCCTTAGAAATGAATGCAATTTTTATTCACAAAGAAATGTATGGCTTCAAATCGTCATTAGCAAAATGAGAAAAATAGCAAAGCTACACATCACAACATTCCCACCTTGTTCAAAATGTACAAGCTATTGGCTTTCTCTAATTTCCATGCAGTGAAGAACCATATATATATATATACATGGTATGATCTCAGAGGCCATGGCCAAGAGAAGCGCACACTTCTTGTTTTCTCACCCATCTTTGAAGCCACGGGATAGAAATTTTGGTGACAATTACCTACTACATTAATTTTGCTCAGCATTACCTTCATCCCATGCCTAAAAGGGACTTATCATTTGAGCTCAAATCAGATATGGAGAAGGGTTTGCAAGTGCAAATTCCCAAGGTGAAAACTTGGCACAAGTGGAGGAGATGATAAGAGTGACAGAGCATGAGGTCAATGGTGGCAATGCAGCTAAAAATGGATGTACTTCTGCACCAAGAGCTTAGTTTGTTTCACTTCCTAGCTTTTGCATTTTAATTATGATGTTTACCATGAATGGTTGTTCAGATTTTGGAAGTGCTATGCGACTAATTATGATGTTTACCATGAATGGTTGTTCAGATTTAAGTATATGCATTTGATAGAATGATAATGGACAGTTACGTGCCTATGTAAAATCGATTATTTTGTCAGTGTTTATTCTTTAGTTCAAACAATGCCTGATCATTAGATATTGAACCAATTGACTTTCCAGACTTGAACCTTTATTTTGCATTCATTTACTAATGTTGCACTAAATATTCTTCTTCCGAATTGACACAATGATATTCATATTAACTTAAAAAGCTTCCTACTTGTCTGCTAAAAGCTTTAAACCTGCTTCGCTACAACCTATCTTCCACCAGATAAAATTTCCATGACTACAGATCCGAACCGTTCATTATGCTGGTCAGTATGTTCAAAGAAGCAATCGTCTCTGTCCATTTTACATGAACATATGAAGGCACTATTTTACTTACCAGATAAAAAATGATTAAATATTATTTTGCTCTCAATCCCCAAAACACACATGAACTTAATAATAACATCAACAATTTTTCGAGTAAAAGTAAAAGATATCCCAAAATGTCATTACCAAAAGTTTCCAGTTCCAGTCCACACCATTCATAACAGTAACCAATCTCTGCAGTGTGCCTCTTGAAACACGACTCTGCTGTTCTCATAGATAGAAGATCATCCACCAGATACAGATCCAAGTTTTTGAATGCTAAGCAATTGTTGTGTTTATCATAACTGCTTTGCTGGTAAGCTGCCTAATCTTTGTGCCTTCATATGTGTCCCTTCCTTTTTTGGAGCTTGCCAGCTGCAAAGATCCCAGATGATTGACAAACTTCTGGAGTGAATCCGAATTTCCTGATATATCCCTTCTTCAAAAAACCAACGCAGTGTTCCCTTTGATCCTTAAATGTAGATCATTCCACATCCACGACTACTAGCACATAAATGAAAAGACAAACTTCGACCAGGAGATCGTGTTTTTGTTTTCGGATTCGATCAGTATTTCTGGTCATCAACACTATGTGATATCAGTAATCTCACCTTCCTCCAAATTATAGTCAACAACAGTTTAATCTTCACCATCCTCTTGGTCTTCATCAACTTTCATAAATAACCCAAGCTGTTCTAAAGGGCTAACTCCTGCAAGAGGTGCTCCGGCAATAAGCATTTCAAGTTCTTTAAGGCTCCTTGAATCTCCATCAAAATCTACAGCCTTCTCCATCTACAATTATGTCAAAACCATCCGAAGTCAATAACACACAGGACATAAAACATGGAAAGAAAACCAAACTGAACAACAAAAACATTTGCCTTTAGCAATGCCTTGTGTGCTGCTCGCCTGCGAGCATTGATAGCAGCTTTAGCCTCTCTTTGAATTCGTTCTCTCTCTGTTCCATTACCAAAAAAAATATACTTTTAGTATATTAAAGAGATGCTAGGTGCAATGAGGTCAAAGGTGATAAGCATTGGCACCTTGTCTTTGCCATTGCTCCAAGTCATCCCACTCCTCCTGCTGTTTATCAGAATCCTTCTTTGCACCCTACCATAACATAAATGATGAGTAAGACTATGCATTCATGAGGTACACACATAAATTCTGATTATTCACATAATTTGAGCACTAACAAGATTAATCAGTTTCTCTCGAGATTTGATAATTGTTTCAACAAAACGGTTCTTCATCAAAGCTGCTCTATAGGACTTTTCATCTTTCCAAGAAGGACCATCCTCCCCTACAATTTCCCGAGAAAAAGCCTAAGCTGATACATGCTAATAAATGCATACAACATAGGTGCTCTCAGATTTAAAGATTCATGCTTACCTTCTTGACAACAATTTGCCTCAGCCAACAATGGTTCAGAATAGGCATTCTTTTCAGATTGATTCAAGCCAGTGAGAGGTCCTGGAAGTCACCAATAGTAACGACAAAGACATTTAACGAAGAATGAATAACAAAATATGCACTTTTAACCTTTCGTAACCAATGATTTATGATATCAAAAACTCACTATTTGAATCAAGAGGGTTCCTTATGTCAGTTCTCACTTGACATGTACCAGCCAATTTTCCAGAATTTTCCTAATACGAAACAACAAGGTTGAGATTTCAACTACGTTAATGAATATCTAAGAAACATTCGAAGTTAAATATTACAAAACAGAATATCATGCAAGTAGAACAAACCTCAAGTATGTGCTGCTGCTCGGCTTCCTGTACTTTTCTTGACCCTCTGCCCTTAAAATAGTCATTCATTATCCTCTCTCTTGATACTAAGTTAGGTCCGGTTGCCTCAGCCAATAAAGATTCAGAATAGGCACTTTGCTCTGATTGATCCAAGGCAGTGAAAGGTCCTGGAAGCCACCAATAATACCGATTAAGACAACTAATGATGAATGAATATGCAGTTTTAACCTTTCTAACAAATGGTTTATGATGTCAAAACTAACTATTTGAGTCAAGATGATTCCTTCTATGACTCCTCGCTTGACATGCACCAGCCATTTTTTCAGAATTTTCCTAATACAAAATGACAAGGATGAGCAACTATGTTGATGAATATCTATGAAACATTCAAAGTTCAATATTATAAAACAGAATATCATGGTGCTGAAGTAGAACATACCTCAAGTGCGTGCTTGTGCTCTTCTTCAAGTAGTTTTGGTGCCCCGCTCTCCTCACATTTGGAATTCATTCTCCTCCTACTTGATGCTAACTTAGATTTGGTTGCCTCAGCCAATAAAGGTTTAGAATGTGCTTTCTTCTCTAATTGATTCATGCCACTCAAAGGACCTGGATGTTACCAATAATATTGATTAGGACATTTAATGAAGAATGAATAACAAAATATGCAGATTTTGCCTTTTTAACGAATGGCTTATGATGTCAAAACTCACTATTTGAATCAAGAGGTCTCCTTCTTCCACTCCTCACTTGGCATGCACTAGCCATTTTTCCAGAATTTTTCTGATATAAAATGACAAAGATGGAATACCAGTTATGCCGATGATCTATGAAACATCTAAAATGCAACATACCAAAAAGAATATCATGGTGCTGAAACACCACAAACCTCAAGTATGCGCTGCTGCTCTGCTTCCAGTAGTTTTCTTGCCCCTTCCTCCTGTAAATTGTCATTCATTAATCTCCTTTTCTTTGATGCTAACTTAGGCTTCGGGCCTTGGGATTCTACCACATTTTCACTTGCCACACTAAGAGAAAGTTCCTTCTGTAGCATTTGGATCTCCAGAAGCTCTGATCTTAGTCTTCTTTGCAACTTCTTTCTTTGAGAACCAGATAATTGAGATGAAGAGATTTCAGAGATTTCGTGCATTGGAGCATTAAATTCATTGCATTTCTTTCTTTTTAAGTTCATGTAGTTTTTCAACTTTGGAGGAATGCAACATTCAAAATCAGCAGGAACATCATTTTCACTATCTTTTGGTTCAAGCTTTGGCATACATCCGGCCTGACAACCAGGAACAGAACTGGAGCCACACTGTTGAAGTGACTTCCATGAAGGGACCAGTCTGCTTCTATTTTCTTCATTTTCTTTCATGACATCTGAATAATCCATGGGTGCAATGCAGTAACAATCTAGCAAAACTGGCGAAAAAGATCATTGGACAAGATTATTCTAGCTGATAAATCCTGCATATGAAAACGAAGGCGGCAGATTTGGGAATGGCGTAGGGTTTAGGGTTTCGAAGGAGAAGGGTTTTTTGGAGGAGAATGGAGATGGTGAATGGAGCTTGATGAGAAGGAAAGGGAGAAGGAAAAGAAATGGTGAAAAGAGATAGCTAAATACCTTAGTCGATCAGAGAGAAGCCTCTGTAGTGGAGCGCTCCACGCCAGAGGATCAGGGAGAAGGAAAATTGCTGCAGTACTCAATCACCGTCCTCTATAGTCGATCACAGAATGCAGCGGGAGAAGTGTCTCGATCACGGGAAAGAGAAGAAGGTTCGGGAGAAGGGCACTCGATCGGTCGATCGGTAGAACGGGAGCGGGAATGGGAAAAATACCGCCTAATTCTATATGCTTAATTAAATTAATAACCGGCGCCAGTGAAGGGCGCCGGTTAAATAACACTATTTTTGTTGTAGTGCTGATATTAATCTTAATACTCCAATCTAATTAATTCTTATTCGCTGCACTAGTTATATTAAATTACTTATATGACCCACCATTCAATTTAAAATAGGATAAATTTTTGAATTTATGTCATCAGAAATTGAAGAGGCACTCTATCTATATATATATATATATATATATATATATAAACAAATAATATTTTAATTAACATCTACACTCATCACAATGCTAATTTCACTTGCTTTTAATATGAACTAGAAAAACTCAAGCGCTTCACCACCGGATCAGAATAATTTTGTAAAATTTATTTTAATTAATAATAATATTCATAATATTTTATAATATATATATAATATTAATAAAAACATATTGCACATTAAGATATGACAATAATGCATTTAAATTCAATGATAATAATAATTTTGCAGTATTCTAAACCGAAAAAATAATGAAAATATATAATAAAGGTAGATGTAGTTTTTTTAAAAATAGAATACCACGATATAGAAAATCAAAATAATAATAATAATAAGTTAGATAACTTACTTCCTAAATAAATATAATTAGAGTTTATAAAATATAATTTCAAAAAAAAATTACTATAGTTTTGGACAAAAAAAAAAAATTGTATATAATATTTTTTATTAAAAATTATAAAAATTGATTATATATAAAAGATATAATGAATAAAATATACTTAAACATTATAATATGAATATAAGGTCATTCACTAATAGAACTAAAAATAAATATCAATCTTACAATTATCAAATTTAAATTCAACAATAATAGTAAAATATAATATACAAAATTAAAAAAATAGTAAATATTAAATAAATGTGGATACACTTTTCGTAAAGAAATATAACAATACAAAAAGATAAACATAAATACTCAAAATAACATATCTAACCAATTAAAGAAAATCATAGTTTAAGAAAATTATACTTTTTTAATAGAGAAAAAAAATAAAAAAGAGGAAACTAAAATATGACTAAGATGTCTGATCCACAGTATATTATTTTATTATATTATTAATGTTATTGGCCTAAGGGCACTTGATCGATAGAACGGGAGCGGGAATGAAAAAAATACTGCCTAATTCTATATGCTTAATTAAATTAATAACCGGCGCTAGTGAAGGGCGCCGGTTAAATAACACTATTTTTGTTGTAGCGCTGACCTTAATCTTAATACTCTGTTCTAATTAATTCTTATTGACTGCACTAGTTATATTAAATTACTTATATGGCCCACCAATCAATTTAAAATAGGATGAATCTTTAAATTTATGTCATCAAAAATTAAAGAGGCACGCCATATGTTTGAAAACAAATAATATTTTAATTAACATCTACACTCATCACAACGCCAATTTCATTTATTTTAATATGAACTAGAAAAACTCAAGCACTTCGCCACCGGATCAGAATAATTTTGTAAAATTTATTTTAACTAATAGTAATATTCATAATACTTTATAATATATATATAATATTAATAAAATATATTGCACATTAAGATATGACAATAATAATAATAATTTTGCAGTATTCTAAATTGAAAAATTAATGAAAATATATAATAAAGGTAGATATAGTTTTTTCAAAAATAGAATACAACGATATAGAAAATCAAAATAATAATAATAAGTTAGATAACTTACTTTCTAAATAAATATAATTAGAGTTTATAAAATATAATTTCAAAAAAAAAATACTATAGTTTTGGACAAAATATAAAAAATTGTATATAATAATTTTTATTAAAAATTATGAAAATTGATTATATATAAAAGATATAATGAATAAAATATACTTAAACATTATAATATGAATATAAGGTCATTCACTAATAGAACTAAAAATAAATATCAATCTTACGATTATCAAATTTAAATTCAACAAGAATAATAAAATATAATATACAAATAAAAAAATAGTAAATATTAAATAAATATGGATAGACCTAAAAAATTATAATTTTAATAAATGTTAAAAATAAAAGTATAACAATACACAAAGATAAACATAAATACTCAAAATAACATACCTAACCAATTAAAGATAATAGTTTAAGAAAATTATAATTTTAATAAAGGTTAAAAATAAAAGTAAAAAAAAAAATTAAAAAGAGAAAATTAAAAAATGACCAAGATGTTTGATCCACTGTATGTTACTTTATTATATTATTAATATTATTGGCCTAAGGGCACTCAATCAGTAGAACGGAAGGGAGAATGGAAAAAATACCGCCTAATTTTATATGCTTAATTAAATTAATAACCGTCGCCAGTGAAGAGCGCCGATTAAATAACACTACTTTTGTTGTAGTGTTGACATTAATCTTAATACTCCGATCTAATTAATTCTTATTCACTGCACTAGTTATATTAAATTACTTATATGGCCTGCGAATCAATTTAAAATAAGATGTATTTTTGAATTTATGTCATCAGAATTTGAAGAGGCACTCCATATATATATATATATATATAACAAATAATATTTTAATTAACATCTACACTCATCACAATGCTAATTTCACTTGCTTTTAATATGAATTAGAAAAACTCTAGTGCCACCCGATCAGAATAATTTTATAAAATTTATTTTAATTAATAATAATATTTATAATATATATATATATATATATATATATATATATATATAATATGAATAAAACATATTGCACATTAAGATATGTAAATAAAATTATTTATTAATATAACTAAATTTTATAATAATGCATTTAAATTCAATGATAATAGTAATTTTTTAATATTCTAAATCTAAAAATTAATGAAAATATATAATAAAGGTAGATGTTCGAATGAAAATATAAAATTATTTAAATATTGCACCTTTATTTTGAAAAAACTCCCACCGCCAACTCAATAATTGCTAATGTTCAAATGGTTTCAAAAAATTTAATTTCTAAAGAAGAAATCTCAAAGTAATAAAATACGGAAACATAAATAAATCGAGTCGACATAACTCAACAACTAAAAAGAAATAAAAATGACTCGGGTATCTTCTTCGACCACGACATGTCATGAGATCCGCTGTCCTGCCGCCACCAGCCACACTACTGCACCCAGTGCTTCTCTGATCTAACTCATGTGATGCAAAATAATAGATATGAGGGCAAAGTCCAACTGGGACTTAGTGAGTAAACCATGTAAGTTGAATAATCACACTAGAGGGGGGTGAATAGTATGTTAACTAAAACTTTAGCCTAAATTCAGTTTTAATCATTTCTTGATTACTTTAGGCAAATCACAATTTAATAGCAAGCGAAAGCAAGATAAATAACAAGTAATCAAACTCGCACAAGAGCAATGCTAACACAACGAATTTATAGTGGTTCGGCCCCAATGCTTACTCCACTACCTAAGTACCCCGCTTAGGATTTCAAACTCTAGTTTACTAGATTAAGTGTATCCTACAAGAGAATTTACAAACTAAGGCACCGACCCTCACAACCGAGGGTTACTCTCACACTCAAGAGTACCTCCAACACCTCTTATTCTAAGAACTATAAAATTAACCCTAGCAAACTAAGTTTACATCGGTGGATTTAAGCCTCTACACCAAGACTACCACCATACACAAATCTAGCACCCTAGGTTTTCACAACTAGATATACAATGAGAATAACAACAAAATACATAAATGGAGCAAAAACACAATCAATATAATACTTAGCTCCAACACAAGATCCTAACTTCCTCTTGGTGCCTTTGATTATGAAATACAAGGTTGAATTCTCAATCAAGGAGGTAGAAGCTCAAAGCTAAGGTTTGAGAGAAATAGCTCAAGAAAGGCTCCAAATATTATTAGAATGACTTAATGAATAGTTGGGAGCCTTAGGAAGAGAGTTTTGGGTGTATTTATAGAGTTGGTATTGGGGTATGGAAGCAAAGAGCCGTTCAAACATTCTTTAATTTGAAAAAATGCCGTTTGGGGATATTCTGAGAATTCTGGGCAGTTTTTTAAAAAATGGACTGGGGGCATTCTGGGAATTCTGGGTAATTTTGAGGTTTCTAGTCTTTCAAGTCTTATTTTTTTAGGTTAACGATTTCCAAAAATTTCTTTAAAATATGTCTTTAACTTTTTTTTACCTAAGGAACAATTATTGAGTCTTTTGATGGCAAAAAAATATCTAAATTATGTAGCCCTCCAAGGAGCCCCTATACTTGGAAATTTTCAAGACCGTTTTTTTATTTTTCCAGTTTAAGTTTTCGGGATTCGGGGTTCGGTTTTTTGGATTGTGAACTCAATGAGGACATCAAACTAAGGCTTAAGAACATTTACAATAAAAAAAAGGTCCTAAACTAATTTTGACATGCTCAACTCCGAAGCCTTCGATTCTTGATTTTTTGTGATTTTTTCGATTGGGGACATCGCATGCAAACCGATATATAACCTGAAAATATTTTTTGCTCAAACATTAGTTCCATGTTTGTTATCATCAAAACCGAGATTAAGACTAAGGTTGAAAATCTTAGGCCAACAAACTAGTCCTCAATTTCCACCACATCGTCATCATGCAACAATCAATAACCACATATATATATATAAGCATAGAGAAATAGAGCATAATTCAAAGCGTTTGTTTTTAGCAAAGCAATCCGCCTGGACCTCGTATAGCAACCTGCATAAAATATGCCACCAAATATATAATAGAAACATTCTCATGCATCAATCCACATGCTCACCCGGACTCGTTGGTCCTAATCGGTCTCTTTGGGGTATGCTCTCCCCTCACTGGCACAACTCTTCTGGTCCGTCTCTTTGGGGCTTACGTTCCCCTCACCGGTCGGGTCTTCAGACGATCTTTTTAGGGGTATGAACTCCTCTCACCAGCCGAACTTTTGAAATAAGACCAACACTGTCTTCTCGGGGCATACCCTCCCCTTACCATCGAAGCTTCTACGGAATGGAATAATCACATCACAACATCACATACGCAGGAATATAAGCATAAAGTAAAGTGCGCTAATCAACAAGTAAATAAGGGTATGTCTAGGACATACCTCAATCCCCGCCTCCTTCCGCAATATAACACAACCATCAAGAATTGACAAGAATTCATCAAGAACTCCAAGGGAGAAGGGGCGACACAGCAAGGAAAAGGGGCAGCCAATTGCCCAAAAATCAATCCGATAGAACTATTACAATCACGATAGAATTCTCAATACGAATATCCAACTTGATTCACGAAAAATCCAATGAAAAACGATGGAATCCCCATGACATAGGGGCGGCGGCATGGTTGAGGAAAAGGGGGAAAAGAGGTCTAATCCAATCACCTTTTTGGAGAAATCAGGGAGGGAGAAGACACTTAGGATCTTCCATCAATTGGCGTCAACAAACTCGCGGATTCCAGCTCCAAATCTCCTCCTCCTCCTCTCGGCGGCACCTCTCTCTCCTCCTCTCTATGCCTCAGGTAACGTGCGGATAAACCCCTGGCCGCACGCCACATGCCCTCTTTTATGGACCCTTGCTGGGTGCAAATGACCAAAATACCATCCACTTAAGTTATTCGACTTAAATAGCCCGTATCTAACCCGTTCTAACTCTGATTCGATTTCCAATTGAACCACTAAACTCGTCTCCGGACCCTCTATCATATTAGCATGCTAAATCACAGTAACAAAATAAATAAAATTTTCCTAATTTTTTCTATATTTATAGCTTACCTGAATTAAATTTCGTGGCTCTACGCCAAACCACGTTAACTCGGGCCCACGATCCCCTATTTATGAATAAAATACTATTTTAGAATTTTTGGGCATAACAATTCCTCCCCCCTTAAAAAAAATTCATCCCTGAATTTTGAAATGGAGGAAAGAAACTCACATCGGCATCAAAGAGGTACGGGTACTTCTCTCTCATATCCTACTCGACCTCCTAAGTGGCCTCCTGCCCCGAGTGATGTTCTGAACGAACTTTCACCAAGGGGACCTCCTTGGACCTCAGCTTCCTCTCCTGCTTGTCTAGGATCTCTACAGGCCATTCCTCATAAGAGATGGCCGAATCAACCTCCACCATAGTAACATCTAGGATGTGGGACTCATCCCGAATATACCGCTTAAGCATTGTTACATGGAAAACAGGATGCACTCGGTCCATGCTAGGTGGTAGAGCCTACTCATAAGCAACTGCTCATCTAAGCAAGATAGGGAAAGGACCGATGAATCTAGTGCCCAACTTTCTCTTCCTCTTGAAGCACACCACCCCCTTTATAGGAGGAAGACTGAATCCCCCTCCTGAAACTCTAGGTTGCGAGCTTTACCATCAGTATACATCTTTTGGTGACTCTGCGCCGCTAAGAGCCATTCCTTGATCAATTTCACATTCTCAACGACGTCATGAACCAAATTCGACCTCAACATTTGAGACTCATCGGCCTTAAACCAGCCTACCGACGACCTGCACCTACGCCCGTACAAGGCCTTGAATGAGGCCATGCCAATACTGCTATGGTGACTATTGTTATAGGCAAACTCTACCAAAGACAGATGCCTCTCCCAACCACCCTCCAGGTCCATCACGCACACCCTCAGAATGTCCTCGAGTGTCTGAATGGTCCTCTCTGATTGGCCGTCCCTCTGAGGATGAAAAGCGGTACTGAACCGCACCTGCGTACCCAAAGCTTCATGACATGACTGCTAGAATCGAGCGGTGAGCTACGTGCCTCGGTAGGATATGATCATCATTGGGATTCCATGGTAAGCCATAATACGGTCAAGAAACAAACATGCGTACTGCTCAGCAAAGAAGGTGGTCTTCACTGGGATTTGGTCAAGTGATCCATCACTACCCAGATAGAGTCATTTCCTTTTTATGACCTCGGTAACCCGGTAACAAAGTCCATGGTAATTTTCTCCCATTTCCATTTTGGCACATCTAGATTCTGCAACAACCCTGCAGGTCTCAAGTGTTCGGCCTTTACCTATTGGCATACCAAACATTTGTTGGTGAAATGGCCACACTAGCTAGATGGGAGGTGAATAGTGTGTTATCTAATCTATTTGTTTAAATTCCGTTTTAATCATTTCTTGAACTACCTAGGCAAATTACAATTTATCGACTAAATGCGAAAGCAATAATAAAATAGTTAAACACAAACAAAGATAGCAATGCTAACACAATGAGATTTATAGTGGTTCGGCCTCAATGCCTACTCCACTATCTAAGCACCCCGCTTAGGATTTTCAAACTAAACTTTACTAGATTAATCTTGTTTCCCTTACAACGAAGACTTTGACCCGAAGAGTATCACTCTCAACCTAAGGCACTTCCACACCCGAAAGTCTCTGTCTTCTTATCGAGAGCACTCTTCCATCTCAACCCTAAGGGATAACTCAACTAATCCTAGTAAACTATGTTTACACTAGTGGATTTAAACCTCAAACACCAAGGCTACCACCCAATTTCAAGACCTACACTCTAGGTCTAACACAAACTCAAATATAAAGAAATAAACAAGAAAATACAACACTAAATGAAGCAATAAATCAAACAATAAAATACTTAGCTCCAAAACAAGATTCCTAGCTTTCTCTTAATGCCTTTGATGGTTAATCAATGAAGGAATGAGGACAAGATCAAGGTTTGGTTCAAGCTAGGGTTTTCACAAGATTGGCTTAATGAAAGCTTAGAATTGATCAAAAGATGGCTCAAGGAGATTAGAAGTGATCAACATCATGGAGGAAGGCTCTCATGGCTTCCTATTTATAAGCCATGAAGGGAAGAGAGAGCTTCCTCTTCTCAACGGGCGGATTTTTGCCCGTTATCGATCGCCGATCGTTTGTTGGTCGATCGTCGATCGACCGATCGAGCAACTGAAGGCTTTTTGCCCCTTCCTGGCAACCTTCGATCGAATGACTGGTCGACCGAATTGGCTACTGCCAATTTTTGACCATATTCGGTCGACCGACCGGTCGATCGAACCTTGGTTGAGCTTGATTATTTTAGCCTTCTTCTTGCGCGCTTTATTTTCGGGTTTCGGCCTTCAACGTGCGTCAACTTGGAGAGTTTTCCACGTATTCTTTAGACTCGTCCAAGATGTCTTTGGTGCACATGTTGAACTTCGAGAAACCTCCTCGACGAACCCGAACGTGTCGACCAATATCCTTCTGATTTTCTGATTTCTTATGATATTTCCGATTGTGGACATCGAGTGCAAATCGATATGGAACCTAAAAATATTTCTCAATGAAACATTAGTTTCATGTTTGTTATCATCAAAACTGAGATTAAGACCAAGGTAGAAAATCTTAGGCCAACAACATTTAGATACAAACTCTGCCACCTCCCGCTTCATCCCTTTCCACCAATAGTGTTGTTTCAGATCTCGGTACATCTTTGTGGCCCCCGGATGCATAGTGTAAGTAGAGCAGTGGGCCACCTCTAGTACCCATCTACGGACCTCTGCCATGTCTGGTACTACGATTGTATCCTTGTATCCGAGAATCCCCTCGGAGTCTACTATGAAACCCTCTGCATCACCTCTCACAACCAAATTTTTCGTCAGGGAACAAAAGGCATCCTCACCCTGAGCCATCCGTAACATATCAAACAAAGTGGACTATACACGCATGTGTGCCACCAGTCCACTGGAATCAACCACAAAGAACAAGTCCCCCGTATCCAAGCTCACCGCCAGCTCTTTGGCCAAGGATCGCCTACTCACGACCAAGTGGGCTAAGCAACCCATCGACTTTCTGCTCAACGGATCTACTATTACATTTGCCTTTCCTGGGTGATACTGAATGGTGCAGTCATAATCATTCAGCAACTTAAGCCATCTCTGTTGCCTCAAGTTTAGATCCTTCTGAGAAAGCAAATACTAGAGGCTCTTATGATCTGTGAATATATCACATGCCTCCCTATATAAGTAGTGAAGCCACAGCTTCAAGGCAAAGACTATGACTGCCAACTCGAGATCATGAGTCAGATAATTCTTCTCATGGGTTTTCGATTGCCTAGACGCGTATGCGATCACTCTATTGTGTTGCATCAGAATGCACCCCAATCCAACTCCAGAAGCATCACAATAGATAGCAAATCCTCCCGACCCTGATGGTAGTGCTACTACATGGGCAGTAGTCAAGCGATCCTTGAGCTTTTGAAAGCTCTCCTCACATTTATCATCCTCGATAAACTTTACTTTCTTTAGAGTCAGGTGCGTGAGCGAGGCGACAATCTTGGAAATTTTTTCCATGAACTTCTTGTAGCCGTCCAACCCCAAGAAGCTGCGGACCTCGGTCATGCTGGTCGGCCTCTCCTAGTTCTGAACTGCCTCAATCTTTACAGGATCAACTTTTACACCATCCCTGGATACAATATGCACTAGAAATCATACATTGGTCAACCAGAACTCACACTTTGAGAATTTTGCAAAGAGCTAGTGCTGTTTGAGGGTCTCCAAAACTACTCTCAAGTGCTCCATGTGCTCCGCCTCGCTCCTGGAATATACTACAATGTCGTCGATGAAGACTATGATGAACCTGTCCACAAAGTCCTTGAACACCCGGTTCATCAGCTCCATGAAGATTGTCGGTAATCAATGTAGGTGAAATGGCGACACTAGAGGGGGGTGAATAGTGTGTTTACTAAATCAATTAACCTAAATTCTGGTTTTAATCATTTCCTTGATTAGTTAGACTAAGCACGATTGAATGATTAGATGCGGAAGCTATAAATGATAAAGAAATTAAACACAACCAAATATAACAATGCAAACACAAGATTTATAGTGGTTCGACCCCAATGCCTACTCCACTACCTAAGCACACCGCTTAGGATTTCCAAACTAGCTTTACTAGATTAATTCTCGTTTCCCTTACACAGAGGACTTTGACTCGAAGAGTCTCACTCTCGACCTAAGGTACTTCCACACCCGAAAGTCTCCACCTTCTTATCGAGAGCACTCTTCCACCTCAACCCTAAGGGACAGCTTGACTAATCCTAGTAACAACTAATTTTACAAAAGTGGATTTACACCTAACACCAGGTTACCACTTATACCCACAAGACCTAACAGCCTAGGTCTTACAAACTCAACTTCAAAGAAATGATAAATTAACAGTTAAAAATACAAGTGAAAAGAGCTTAAGATAAAACCAAGATTATCTACTCTTTTCCAAGCCTAGTAGCCTCCAACTCGCCAGTGATTGCGCTTTGAGTCGAAGCCGAGTTGAGGAGTAGTTGGCGATTGAAGACGAACTCGATAGAAGAACAGAGCGCACTGCAATTGATCTTTGGAAGGCTTAAATCCCTTCTTAAATGCTTAATAAAATCTGTAAGATGAAGGGAAGAAGGTTAGAAGAAGTTATATGAGGTATATTTATACCCTCATCAAGAAACGACAGCTCAACGGATAGAAAACTATCTGTTGTAGGCTGTCGGTCGATTGGTTGGTCGATTGACCGATCGACCGCTTACATCAACCGCCGCTTACTCTCTATGTGCGATCAACCGACAGGTCGACCGCCCGACGCAAGACTCGCGATCTGCCATTCGGTCGACCAGTCGGTCGACCCACGCGATCTTGCGTCTTCAGCAAACGCAGGTCGGTCGATCGGTTGGTCAATCGATAGAGCTACTGCCCATTTTGGGCTTCGATCGGTCGACCGCCCGATCGATTGAAGTAGCTGTTGCCTTTTTCTTACCCTGTTCGGTCGACCGCCCGATCGACCGAATTTAGGTTGAATTGAATTTTTCAGCTTGGTTTTCTTCCGCGCTTTGTTTTTGGGTTCCGGCTTTCAATGACCATCAACTTGGAAAGCTTTCATGTGATCTTTGAGCCCGTTCAATACGTCTTTGGTGCACGTGTCGCTCTTCGAGAAGTTTCTACGATGAACCCGAGCGCGACGATCAATGTCCTTCCGATTTTCGATTTCTTTCGATATTTTCGACCGGGGACATCTAATGCTAATTGATATGGAACCTGAAAAATATTCTCAATGAAATCATTAGTCTCATGTTTGTTATCATCAAAACTAAGATTAAGACTAAGGTTGAAAACCTAAAGCCAACAATCTCCCGCTTTTTGATGATGACAAACATCCTTAAGAAAATATATATTCATTAAAGCATATAGGATATCAACTAAGGGATTTCTCCCCCTATCAACATGCATATCTATATAATTAAACTTCCCCTATCTATATGCATGAATTTCCTATATTTTCCTCCCCTTTACCTATAATTTTCTCCTCAATTCCTATACTTTTCTTCCCCATTTGACATCAATAAAAAAGGCAAGAAAGGTCAATCTAGTCAAAGGGATGAAGAACACATATTTTTTCATTGAGTTGAGACTCTAAAGAATATTTTTCATGAAACATGAAAATCTTAACCAAGGGATGGAAAACAAATATTTGATATGAAACAAGATCATACATGATAGAAAAAAATAGATATAATTCAAAACTAAATCATGTATGCACTCAAGTATGAATGTACTCATATCTTTTTCATGACATTTTCAATTTCATTCAAACTCTCAACATATCAAGATATGGTCATTTAAATCATGTATATCAAGTTTGAAGTGAAACTAATGTCATTTAATCCAAATATGAACTTAGCATGTTTTCATTTGAAATAAGCATAAAAGACATGAAAATGCTAAGTCTCAAGTTTTGCTATCTACTCAAGTTTTCTCAAACTTAGGCATCTAGACATCAAACATGAGAGAATGTAAGTCTATGAATTAAGTTTGGGCTTAAGATGAATTTTTTAGGTTACTTTGTTGACTTAGGTCAACCTATACTTCAAGACTTTAAAAAAATCGAACTTTCAAATCTATACAACATCATATTTTCGATGAAAAACTTTGGTATCAATTTTTGGATGAAAATTTTTGATACCAAATATTGAATGGTCATTTGAGAATGCATGAATAAAGTTTGAACTCAAAAGAATTTTCAAAGACCATTTTTCATCCTATATTGATTTTAATAAACAAAATGATATTTCTAGCTATCATCCATAATATCAAAATCATTCCTAGAAATGATTTTACTCAAGAAATTGTGTGAATGATATTAGAAATGGAATCCAAATGGCATTCACAAAGTTTCATTTGAAGTTTTTGAAGAAATATCAAAGTATCGGAAAGATTGATATTTTAAATAAGCGATACTTCAAAATTCCATTTTAAATCAGATTCTTGATAAAACTTTTTGAAATTTTTACTGATAAAACTAAATTTTTCAGTGAACGTACAGTTTTAAGAATCATTTAAAAAAGATTTTTCTATATTTTCCTAGAAATAACTGAAATTGCTATTCTTAAAACTTGTTCAATTTTCATTCAAACTTGTTCAATTTTTGTAATTTCCAGATATTCTTAAAACTTGTTCAATTTTCATTCAAACTTTCATGACACCACATGATGGTCATGCAAAGAGTATATGTCAAGTTTGAAATGAAAATTATATCCTTAAGTCAAGATATCAACCTAGCATGGTTTCATTCAAAACTAAACTAGTTTTTATGAAACTTGCTAAGTTTCAATCTTAACATTTACTCATGATTTTTCAAATTTAACCCAATGGATACCTAACATGAGTAAATCTAAAAATGTTTCTCAAATATGGATAAAAAATGAAATCTTTAGGTCAACTTGGCTCAAGAGAGGTAAGCATGAAACCACCTCTATGTCATTTTATCCATACCATATGAATTTTTCACTCTAAATGCATGGAAACATGTCATACCTATTCCTAAACATGTTTATGAATTTTTGGACTTTAAAATGAAGTGTCCAAGTCAATTTGTTGACTTGGGTCAAACCTTTTTCAAGCTTAAATCCACTAATGTGATCTAGTTATCACATTTTCATCTACACATAAATTTTCAAGATTGAACACCTAGAATCATATCCACTACTAGAAAAATGGTCATCTGCAACGGCTGATGCCGTTGCTGAGCCGTTGCAATAGCGCCGTGACAGAAAGTCGCGTTGCTGATGACTTCGCAACGGATCAGCAACGGCCGCTCGGGCCGTCGCTCAAAACATTATCAGCAACGGCCGCTCGGGCCGTCGCTAAAACTATTATCAGCAACGGGTTTGCAACAGACCCGTAGCCATTGCTGATAACATTAATAGCAACGGCCGCTGAGTCCGTAGCAACGCCGTTAGTAAAACTCCGTCGCTAAGCCGTTGCTGTAGGTCATCAGCAACGGCTTTCGATACACTTTTAGCAACGGCTTTCCCACGGACGCCCGTGGGAAAGCCGTTGCTGATGACGTATACCTGCAACCAGAAAATTTGAAAATTTCAAATTTCCATTGATACATTGATACATTTATCTGATACATAACTCACACACCCATACCCTCATACACACATTCATTCACACATCACAAACACACCAACATATATACATCAAAACAATTATACTTATATTGATAATTATCCACGATAGTATAAAAACAATTCAAATGCAAAATTGAAGTATCAATATCCAAACAAAATAAGTTAAACAAGTTCAATATCCAAACAAAAAATCTCACGATCAAGATGGAGGATGGTCTGGATTATATGGCGGGGTCTGGAGCGCTTGAGTGTACACCGGCGTAGACTGACTCGAGGACGACGGATTAGATGATGCCGAAGAGATGACTGGTTCGGGATGACCTGACAAGTTGCGTAGCATAGCTTCTATATTCGCCATCGTCTGACTCTGACGCGCCATCGTCTGACTCTGACGCTCCATCATCTCAGTCTGACGCGCGACCGTCTCCTCTAGTGTCCTTATCCTATTACTATGATCATAACTGGATCTAGAGGTGGACGGCCGCTCACCAGCGACCGGAGGGGTCGGTGCCCCAAGTGGCCCTAGTACGGCTCGCGCATGACCACTATCTGCGAAGCCATATACGCGGCCATGGTCCCAGCCACCTGCGGCCTCGACCCACGATGCTGCGTCAAAGTCCTCGGGGGTACCCCCGCGCTGCACCACCCTCCGGCTGTACGTCTCCTACTCGAGTTTGATTTTTTGTTTAATATTTATCATAAAACTTAAATTATAAATATATAATGAATAATTTAAACAAATATATAATTACCACAATGTATGTAGCGCGGTTGTCGATGTACTCCCCCGTCCCATGTGCTCGACGGTGAGTCCGCTCAAACACCGCCATCGGGGAGGGTCGCTGGACAGTCCCGTCATCCGACACCGTCGTCTACATTTACAAAACAAATACATTAATTAGTACACATAATAACAAATAAAATATATAATTAAACGATATACTTACCATACGGTTTGCGTGCACTGCAAATGCAATAGAGCCGCTGGTGTGACGCGCTGCTCCCCCCGACATGCGATTTCTAGCCGCATTCTGAGAAACCTCCTGCCATCGATCCGTCGACCATATCCCCACGAGCTGGTCCCATATATCCGGAGTAATCCAACTGGGGCCGTATCCCCGAGTCTCCGCGATGTTAGTGGTCCCAGCTCGGGCCATCGCTCGGGACCGAGCCTGCCCCAGCTGCCCGTTGTACCTTGCCCGGGAAATAGACTCCCAGGCAGCGTAAATGAAGGACCTCTGGTCCTCGGCCCATATATAGCGAGCCTGCAAAATAATAATATCAGTACCAATTCTTAATATATCATCATGCATGTAAAAAAAATAATAATACGTGCCTCAAACTCGCGCCATAACATGTCGACGTGCTCGCTAGGCACGTGAGACCACATAGGCCATGCCCCGTGCATGTATCGTCGAATAGTAGAAGAAATGCTCCTCGGCACTTCTTCTTGCTCGAACCTGCACAACAAAAATAAATTTTAATATTATATTATGATATAATGAATTTGTAATGATTCATAATTCATGATATATTACCGCTCCCCAATCACGCTGATCAATCTACGTGACTCTGTGGCTGGTGGAGGCTGCCACCTGTTCGGCCCGCGTGGCCGCCTGCGTCTGGATGTACTAGCCTCGGCAGTATCATCCTCATGAGGATCAGCAACAGGAGGATCAGCAGCATGAGTAAGTGCTAGAGTCTCACCGATCGGAGACTCCGAAGCTCTCCTGCGTCGATAACCACGACCAGACATATCTGTCGAACAGACATATAATCAGATTATTGTATAAATAGTAGAGATATATTTAATAAAATATATATACTTTACAATTATTCCTCATCATCTGAATAATAGTCTTCGAATTCTTCTTCTTCTTCCTCTTCTTCCTCTTCGTCATCTTCTTCATCTCCAGCTTCCTCAATTTCATGATCGTCATCATCAACATATTCAACTTCTAATTGAATTGACGTTGTGTCTGCATCCTCGAGTATTGGAATAATACGATCCACAGCAGGAAGATCATCTTCTTGATAGAAACCAGGAGGATCATTTTCTCCTACTATCGGATCAATTTTTCCTCTACCTTTTGTCTTACAGACTACACGCCAATCTGCTCTATCTTTATTTCGAGCCGGATACTTCGCGTAATATACTTGTTCGGCTTGTGATGCCAATATAAATGGCTCATTTGCTGCCAATTTCGATTTGTAATTAACCTCAACAAGTTTGTATTTTTGATGAACTTTCATGCCCCTTTCTGTTGTATCGAACCAATGACATCTAAATAGGAACACTGATTTCAAGCCGAAGTAGTGCAACTCTATCACTTCTTCCACTAGTCCATAGAAATCCATATCACATTCAACATAGGTTGTCCCTTTCACGCAGACCCCAGCATTCATCGTCTTTTTTGTAGATGAATATTCAACCGTGTGAAATTTATACCCGTTAACAAAATATCCGCTATAGCACGACACAAGTCGCGACGGTCCACTAACAAACTCAAATATTTTTTCATCTATTTCAGCTCTGTGATCTTTGCTGTAAGTCTGAATCCAAGAAGGGAAATCACGATTCCGTAATGTCTCCAATTCTTGATCGTTGTGAATAGAGTATTTTTGCACCATCTCAATGTCAAATATTTCAATGAATTGTTCAATCTCTGGGCAATTGAGTAATACATACAAGTGTGCCAAATGATACTCTTCATCGCTTAAGTGTCGAGATGGACGAGAACCAAAAGCACGACCAGAGTGACAAAATATATTTAAACGTCCATCTGAATGTCGAACACCCCCGTCGTCGTTACGTGGAAGACGATCAAATCTTGTCTGTACTGTCGATTCAAAGTAAAATGAGCAGAATGTTGAAATTTCTTGGATGATATACGATTCAGATATTGATCCTTCAACAGCTGCGGTGTTCTTTACTTTTTTCTTCAGACGATTCATGTATCTTTCAAATAAGTACATCCAACGATATTGAACGGGGCCACCAACTCGTGCCTCGTATGCCAAGTGTATCGGTAGATGCTCCATCGAGTCAAAAAATACAGGAGGGAAAAACTGCTCCAGCTTGCATATGATTTCAACAATATTATTTTCAAGTGTTGACATATCTTCGACTCGAAGGACATTTGCACAGATGCTTCTAAAAAACATACTTAATTCAGTCAACGGACCCCAAATATTATCTGGTAGAAGATCTCGAAATGCGATCGGAAGTAATCTCTGCATGAATACATGACAATCATGGCTCTTCATCCCTGATATTTTGCAATCATCGACGTTCACACATCGAGATAAGTTTGAAGCATATCCATCGGGTAATCTGAGTTCTTTTACCCATTGACAAACATCTTTGATCTGTTGTTTATTTAACACATATAGGGCCTTCGGTTTCAGATATCGTCCGTTGACCTCTTGTAACTCCAACTCTGGTCTTTTACAAAGTATTTTCAGATCATGTCGGGCTTTGACATTATCTTTAGTTTTTCCAGAAATATCCATCACAGTGTTGAAAATATTATCAAACACATTTTTTTCAATGTGCATGACATCTAAATTATGTCGAATCAATAATGAACTCCAATAGGGCAATTCCCAAAAGATACTTTTTTTTACCCAGTTGTGTGTTTGGCCAAAACCTGACACTCTTTCATTGCGACCAAATACTATATCTGGAAGTGCTGAAACACGTGCTAACATTTGTTCACCAGACAACATCGGTGGTGGCCCATCTCTTTCGACTCTGCCCTTAGTAAATTTATTACGATTCCTTCGATACTGGTGATGAACCGGTAGGAATCGACGATGACAATCAAAGAATGAGATTTTTCGTCCGTTCTGAAGACTGATTGATTTAGAGTGTTCCATACAATACGGGCAAGAGAGTCGGCCGTGAGTGCTCCAACCCGACAACATGCCGTACGCGGGGAAATCATTGATTGTCCACAAGACCGCGGCCTTTAAATTGAAGTTTTGCTTCCGATGACAATCATAAGTGACAGCTCCCTCAGTCCACAATGTTTTCAATTCATCTATCAAGGGTCTGAGAAATATGTCAATTTCTTTTCGCGGACCCTTAGGACCCGGAATAATCATCGAAAGATAAATAAATTCATCTTTCATGCACATTGACGATGGCAAATTATAAACTGTCAGCAGCACTGACCAAACTGAATAAGGAGTTGCAGAATGTCCAAACGGATTAAAACCATCTGTGCACAATCCCAATCTGATATTTCTAGTATCCATAGCAAATGAAGGATAACATGTATCCAAATGTTTCCATGCTTCACTGTCAGATGGATGAGTCATTACTGTATCATCACGACTTCTTGCATGCCAACTCATGTAGGGGGCTGTCTTTTCCGACATGAATAATCTTTGAAGCCTCGGTGTTAGTGGAAAATACCGAAGCACCTTAAACGGGATATTTTTCTGTCGGACCGATTTCTTCTCCTTGTAACGAGGGTGTTGACATACAGGGCATTTATCCAACTGCACATTTTCTTTATAATATAAAATGCAATTATTTTGGCACGCGTGTATTTTTTTGTACCCAAGCCCCAATTTTCTCATTAGCTTTTTAGTCTTATAAAAAGTAGGCTCAAACTTGTTATCAGTAGGCAGCATTCCATTAATCAATCCAGCAATCCGATCATACGCAACTCCGCTGATATTACAATCGGCCTTGATGTTTAAGAGCTGTGTCATTGCTGAAAACCTAGTGTATTTAGGAAAATTCTCATACAAAGGTTCATCGGCAGCTTTCAACATCTCGTAAAATTCTACAGCTTCTTTATTCGGTAATTCAATCTCTACCGCAGCCCCTACTTCTGTGATATCAACCGCTGTAGTATCTGGTGGGACTGATGTCTGAAGAACTGGCCGATCAACATTATCATTCAGGTGGAATTGACCCCCAAGACTATCAAGTATCATAGTTCTATAGGGATTACATTGACTGGATGAAGAAGCACCAGCAGAGGAAGATTCACCATATGTCTGAACGACAGGATTGCTCGACGTCCCAACTTCGCGTGACTCCCCGTGACAAGTCCATAGAAAATATCTTGGTGTAAATCCTTTGGTATATAGATGCAGAGTGACAGTCTCCCGATCCAAAAATCGTCCATTCGAACAAATGCGGCACAGACATCGGATTTGATCACCCATGCTAACGAAATTCCGATTCGAATAGGCAAAATTTAGGAAGTACGTTACGCCTAATCGAAACTCATTCGTTAAAGCTCCACGATCAAAACGTCGGTACATCCAACTTCGATCAGCCGACATGATTCTGTCAATCAATGACAATTTCTTTGGTTAATGTCTTTAGGTGAGATTGTCCTATTCCATTCGGGATTTATGTTATTCGTACTGCACTTACGTTTTTATTTTAACTGTTAACTAATTATTCTAAATTTCGACAGTATCTCCCTACAGTTCTCCGAATACGCATATCATCTGGGCGCGTATCGGAGAACAAGGGAGATGTTGTCGAATTTTAGAATAATTAGTTAACAGTTAAAATAAAAACGTAAGTGCAGTACAAATAACTATATTCCCAAATTATCCAATCAGGGACAATTCAAGAATTGTACGTCGTATAAAAGATCATCTACTTCTTTTACACGAACATACAATCCCCGAACGGATCTAAGGTTTTGCTAAATCATATCCGATTCGTCGATGCGTACGTGAAACATATCAACTCGTCGGATGGATGATTATTTTCTAAATGTTTCGAGACAGTTCGAGTCCATATTGGACGATTTCGGCGCGCGTTCGAAGTGGACGATTCCGGCGCGAGTCCGAAGTGGACGATTCCGGCGCGAGTCCGAAGTGGACGATTCCGGCGCGAGTCTGAAGTGGACGATTCCGGCGCGCGTCCGAAGTGGATGATTCCGGCGCGAGTCCGAATTGGACGATTCCAGCGCGCGTCCGAAGTGGACGATTCCGGCGCGAGTCCGAATTGGATGATTCCGGCGCGAGTCCGAATTGGACGATTCCGGCGCGCGTCCGAAGTGGACGATTCCGGCGCGCGTCCGAAATTAATCTAAACCCTAATAATTAATCTAACAAATTAAACAATTAATCTAAACATTTAATTAACATTTATAAAATAATTAATTAACAATTTCAAAACAATAAATATATATATATATATATATATATATATATATATATATATATATATATATATATATATATTCCGGCGCCGGAGTCCACCCTCCGGCGCCGACGTACAGTGGCCGGACACACTGTCCGACCACTGTAGAAGGTTCGGCGGCGGCCATAGGCCGACCGCCGCCGGCCGAAACCCTAGAAATAGGGTTTCAGTCGGATTTTAGCATCTCCGCCCGAAACTGTATAGGCCGGCCGATCAACATACCGGCAGCGGCGCGGCGGCGAGAGGCGTCGGCGAGAGGTGTCGGCGTCGGCAGCAGCGGCAGCGGCGGCGAGAGGAGTCGGCAGGAGCGGCGGCGGTAGAAGCGGGAGGAAGAAGGGTCGGGCGCGAGAGCGTGCCCTATATAAACTTATCAGCAACGGCTCACTCGCCCGTTAGAACACCGTTGCTGATAAGTTATCATCAGCAACGGCTCACTTATCCGTTAGTAAGCCATTGCTGAAGATTAAATAATTAGCAACAGCTCGCCTTTCCGTCAGAAAGCCGTTGCTGATAATTAAAATAATCCGCAACGGCTCGGTTGTCCGTTAGAACGCCGTTGCAGATACAGATATCTGCAACGGCTCGAGCGGCCGTAAGAACACCGTTGCAAATAGCAACGGCTTGAGCGGCCGTTGCTGAAGACCAAGTTTGTAGTAGTGATCGTGTGTGTATCTAAAAATGTTCATTGGTTGTTTACTCAAAATGAGGTCTCTAATATGAGTTTAACCTAGAGCAAGTTTCATTTAATTAAGATATCATGAAATTGCCTAAGTTATCAAAATATTTTCCTACTCATGAAATTTCATATATTTGTCATGCAAAAACAATCATGAGTATAGAGACATCATTAAAACATGAATATTCAACTATTATGCTAAGATTTTTGTAAAATTAAATTCATACATTTTTTTTTGAAAATTTGCCCAACTTTTCATATCCTTTTTCATTTCCTTTTAGATAGCATAGTCTTTCATTAGCATTCACAACTTGCAAGTAGACTTCATTAGTAGCATAATGAAATAATATGCCTACTAGCAAGCTAACATACTAAATAGCAAAGGGTCAATGCAATGTTTCATTTAAAAACCTTAACCTATGCTAGATAGTAGGTATTCATTTTAAATGAGTATACCATGATATCAAAATGAATCAAAGGGATCTTAAGATGTGAACCATTTGAGCAATAAGATCTCTAGGTATGTTTAACTAGTTTGGACTTAAAAGAATGTCTCTAATGATAAGTATCAACCTAGAGCAAATTTCATTCAATGAAATTTACCTAAGTGCTGAAATTCTACCTACTCATGAGAAATCAATGATTTTATCATGCAAATCTAATCACGAGTATAAAGACATAGTTTAAGCTTAAACATTGAGGTATAACACTAAGATTTTGAATTTATTAAAGTTATACCCTATTCATGATAATTTAGCCAAACTAATTTTTTCTTCCTAATTAGCCTTCCTAAAATACCTATAACTTGCAAGTATACTTCATAAATAGAAAATGAAACCAAATCTACATGGAAACTATCAAACTAAATAGCGAAAAGGAAAACCAAGTATCGTTTATCAAATTCAACTTCACTAAATAGCATGGATTCATTTTCATATAAATCATTCATGATAACAAAATGAATCAAGAGATCTCAAAATATGAAAATTTGAAAAATAGATCTCCAACCCTTTCTATTGGTTGAAAACTAAAAGCCACCATTAGCCTACGATTTAAAACCGCAAGGTCGCTTAGGCCCATTACAGGCCACATAGGTCTTCGAAGAGACCGAAAATCAAAAATCAAAAAACATTTTTGAAATATATTAAGAGCGGGGAAAATCAATCAGTTTTAAGCATGTATCATAATTCCAACTTAAATAAAGCAAATCAAGGTAAGGAGATGATACCAAGATGTTTGATGCCAATTTTACCTAAGGCATCTAGGTGAAAGCTTGAAGTTGCAACCTAGGGAGGATTCATCATTCAAGTCTATGGTCAACTTCAACAATTCGTCAATCCTTCACCCTTGTGTGGTGGCTCCCCCTACAAAAGAACAAGACACTTTTCATTCTCTAGTTCATGCACATGAGAACTAAGCCTTAAGTTTTCTTTCTTTAACTTTTATTTTCTTTATCCTTTTTAATCATCAAGGCATACATGATTTTGTACATATCCATCAATTCATCAAAGTCATGAGAACTAGATGAGTTAATACTATCATTATTATTAACATGACTAGAAGGAGATGAGTGTACCTCATTGTTATCATTCATGAGACATTCTTTTGAGATGACTTCATTGTCATGGTAAGAGAATGCTTCACTTGAGTAAGATGATGATGTGGAAGCGTTTGACCTCTTCTTTGCCATGTTCTTCATGGAAGGGCAATTTTTCCTCACATGCCCTTTTTTTTGCACAAGTGGCAAATTACCTTTTTCTTCCGGCTTTTAGAATTGCTTCTTTGACTCGAAGCACTATGGGCATCAAAATTGAGATTAGTAGTAGGTGAGTGACCATTGTCATCACCACCTTCATCAAAAGTAGTAATCTTTTTAGTTTTTGCAAAATCATATAGCATGTTTAATATTGCCTAGATGTCAAATGCGGAAGAACAATGCATGTCTTTTTCAAAGATGTTATTTTCTACGGAACAATATAAGTAATTTATTGCCTTAGAATTTAGTTCAAACCTATTAATTTGTTCTTGAGTCCATGCATCCATTTTTTCCTTAGGTTCTATCTATTTTGATTTTACCATATTAAAAACACATAAACCTTGAGTCTTTAAGAATGTATACATTCTTCCTTTCCAAAGACCAAAGTTTGACTCATCGAACCTAGGAGGTATAGACGCTACCAACTTCAGAGCCATTTCAAGATTGAGACAAGGTGTAGAAGAGATGGTGAAATCTCAATCTACGAACCCGCTCCGATACCAAATGTAGATGAAATGGCGACACTAGAGGGGGGGTGAATAGTATGTTTACTAAATCAATTAACCTAAATTTCGATTTCAATTGTTTTCTTGATTAGTTAGGCTAAGCACGATCGAATGATTAGATGCGGAAGCTATAAATGATAAATCAATTAAACACAACCAAATATAACAATGCAAACACAAGATTTATAGTGGTTCGGCCCCAATGCCTAATCCACTACCTAAGCACCCCGCTTAGGATTTCCAAACTAGCTTTACTAGATTAATTCTCGTTTCTCTTACACAGAGGACTTTGACTCGAAGAATCTCACTCTCGACCTAAGGTACTTCCACACCCGGAAGTCTCCACCTTCTTATCGAGAGCACTCTTCCACCTCAACCCCAAGGGACAACTTGACTAATCCTAGTACGTAATAACTAATTTTACAAAAGTGGCTTTACACCTAACACCAGGTAACCACTTATACCCACAAGACCTAATAGCCTAGGTCTTACAAACTCAACTTCAAAGAAACGATAAATTAACGGTTAAAAATACAAGTGAAAAGAGCTTAAGATAAAACCAAGATTATCTACTATTTTCCAAGCCTTGTAGCCTCCAACTCGCCAGTGATTGCGCTCTGAGTCGAAGCCGAGTTTAGGAGCAGTTGGCGCTTGAAGACGAGCTCGACAGAAGAATAGAGCGCACTGCAATCAATCTTTGGAAGGCTTAAATCCCTTCTTAAATGCTCAATAAAATTTGTAAGATGAAGGGAAGAAGGTTAAGAGAAGTTATATGAGGTATATTTATACCGTCATCAAGAAACGACAGCTCAGTAGATAGAAAACTATCTGTTGCAAGCCACTGACCGATTGGTCGATCGACCAACCAATCAATCGCTTACATCGACTGCCGCTTATTCTCTATGTGCGGTCGACCGACTGGTCGATCGCCCAATGCAAGACTCGCGATTCACCATTCGGTCGACCAGTTGGTCGACCAATGCGATCTTGCATCTTCAGCAAACGCAGGTCAATCGACCGGTTGGTCGACCGACAAAGCTACTGCCCATTTTGGGCTTCGATCGGTCGATCGCCCAGTTGACCGAAGTAGCTGCTGCCTTTTTCTTACCCTTTTCGGTCGACCGCCCGGTCGACTGAATTTAGGCTGAATTGAATTTTTTAGCTTGGTTTTCTTTTGCGCTTTGTTTCCGAGTTTCGGCTTTCAACGACCATCAACTTGGAGAGCTTTCATGTGATATTTGAGCCCGTCCAATACGTCTTTGGTGCACGTGTCGCTCTTGGAGAAGTTTTCGTGACGAACCCGAGCGCGACGATCAATGTCCTTTCAATTTCTGATTTCTTCCGATATTTTTGATCGGGGACATCTAACGTAAATTCATATGGAACCTGAAAATTATTCTCAATGAAATCATTAGTCCCATGTTTGTTATCATCAAAACCGAGATTAAGACTAAGGTTGAAAACCTAAAGCTAACAATCAATGCACATCCACATGGATCCATCTTTCTTTTTCATGAACAATACCGACGCCCCCCAGAGTGAGACACTTGGGTGAATAAACCTAATGTCTAACAGCTCATGCAACTGCACTTTTAGCTCTCTCAGCTCAGTGGGTGTTATTTGATATGGAGGAATCAATATAGGCTTCATCCCCAGCTATAGATCAATACAGAACTCCGTCTCCCGCACCGGTGGCAGTCCCGACAACTCCTTAGGAAACACGTCTGGAAAGTCCATGACAACTGAAGTACTCTTCACGCTGCTGGCCGAGCCCTTGTCAGTAATATCTGCAAAAACAAAAGCCAAGAAGGATTGATAGCCACCCAACATCAGCTTGCGGGCCTGGAGAGTGGAGATCACCCTCATAAAGTCCCCCCTCCCATCGCCCTAAAAGGTAAAGGGTGGTATCCTTGGCTTGCAAAATGTTGTTGGCTTAAGGTTATCAACCTTGTTCTTAATCCTAGTTTTGATGATAACAAACATGGAACTAATGGTTCATTGAGAAATACTTTCAGGTTCCATATCGGTTAGCGGTCGACGTCCTCGATCGAAAATATCGAAGAAATCGAGAAATCAGAAGGACGTTGGTCGACAAGCTCGGATTCTTCAGGAAGTTAGCGTTTAGGTTTAGGGTTTCTAAATAAATTATAAATCCTCATGATGATGCAAAGAAATCCAAAAACCAATCCCGAACCCCAAACATAAAAACCCAAAAATCGCCCTGAAATTCACCAAGCCTAGGGAGCTCCTTGGAGGGCTATATGACCTAGATATTTTCTTGACATAAAAAATGGTGGTAATTGTTCATTGGGTAGAAATTAGATAACGATGTATTTTAAAGGATTTTTTGGAAGCCTTTAGCCTACCCATATTTGACCCGAAAGATTAGAGAATTTTTGTTTTTTGGAAATTTGTACTAGACCCCAAAAGGTAGATTTTGAGTCTTAAGGATTTTGATTTTTTAGATATTTTTATTGAATCCACATGGGGGGTAATCCTTTTATAACATTTATGTTTTAAAATTATTAACTTAAAGTTAATAAATGTTATATAAGTAGACTTAGCGAAAACAGAACCAGAAAATGAACAAACAAAGCGTAACCAAACTGCCCTGCCTAGGTTCGGTCGATCGGTTGTTTGACCGAATGGTGCCAAAAACTGGCAGTAGCCAATTCGGTCGATCGGTCGGTCGATCGAAGTGTGCCAAAAATTGGCAGTGGCTACTTCGGTCGACCGAACAAAGCGACAAAAGTGTAAAAAGCCAGCGGTCGCTGGGCGATCGATCGGTTGGTCGACCGACGATCGATCGCCCAGCGACCGCTGGCTTTTTGCGACCGGACAATCGACCAAATGTCGACAACGGGCAAAAATAAGCTCGTTGACGAGCCAATTCGTTTGGGGGGTTATAAATACCCATTCTAAACTAATTTTGTAATGCCCAAAAATCTTAATAATAATATTTTATTCTTGAGCGGGGGATCGTGGGCCCTAGTTAGCACGAATTGGCGGGAAACTTCGGGATTATACCCGAGTAAACATTTAATGTAGAAAAATTAAGAGAAATTTTATTTATCTTATCTCTGTGATTTAGCATGCTAGGGTGATAGAGGGTCTCGAGGCGAATTTGGCGGTGCAATCGGATCTCAAATCGGAGTTAGAACAGGTGAGTTATGGACTGTTTAAGTTGGATAGCTTAGGTAGGGGTATTTTTGTTATTTGGACCCAATCGGTGTCTACAAATTAGACCCTGGGGTGTGCAGCTAGGGGTTTTGAGCCACACGCCACCCGAGGCAAAGGAGAGGAGAGAGAGAGGGTGCCGTCGACGAGGAGGAGCCGTTGAAGCTGAATTTTCGCGTGTTCGTCGGTGTCGTTCGGGGGAAGATCCTGCGCGTCTTTTTCTTCCATTTTCTTTTCGTCCGGTGAGTGGATTTAGGTCTTTTTTTCTCCAATTCTTGATTCATGTCATTGTTCTTATGTTTTGAGGTTTTTCGTCGATTTTTGACGTGATTTCTCGTATTGGATCAGTAGTCGAATCAGTCTTTCTTAATTAAATCATGTTGTTTATTCCCTTTTGGAATAAAATATTATTTTCTTTTTCTCTTCCCTTTTCATCCTTCTACCCCTTCCTATTCACCTTGCTAGTAGCGCGGGCTCTGGCGATGGCAACAGTGGGCAGAGGCTGCCATATACGGGCAATCGCGCGAGGCACTGCCATCGCCGCGTGGTGGCGGCGGGGCGTCAGCAGGCGCCGATGTCTACGCTAGCATCTCGGGCAGCCCGGCGGCGGCTGGGTTGGGGAGGAGAGGAGGATGACCTAAGGGGGTGAGTTAAATGGAGGGTTGAGATTGATTTGGGTAAGATGAAGGGTTGGATTGAATTGGTTGAGATGAAGGGCAGTGATTTGATCTGAATTGTGTAGATGTAAGGCTTAGATTGCATCATGTAGATGGAGGGATGAGATTGCATCAAGATAGATGTAAGGCTGTGGATGCATCATGTTAGATGTAAGGCTGAGATTTCATCTGGTTAGATGAAAGGCTGTGATTGCATCATGTAGATGGAGAGCTGTGATTGCATCATGTAGATGGAGAGTTGTGATTGCATCTGGTTAGATGGAGGGCTGTGATTGCATCTGATTAGATGTAAGGTTGTGATTGCATCATGTAGATGGAGAGTTGTGATTGCATCTGGTTAGATGGAGGGTTGTGACTGCATTTGATTAGATGTAAGGTTATGATTTCATCTTGTAGATATAGGGTGGTGATTGCATCTGGTTAGATGTAAGGTCGAGATTGCATCACGTTAAGTAGAGGGTTGTGATTGCATCATATTAGATGGAAGACTATGATGTGATCCTGTTTAGACGAAGGGCTGAGATTTTATTACTGATTTATTGATTGTAACACCGTTATATTTATTCTTAGCAGTGATTTATTAAATATATTAAAGGCATTTCTTCATTATTCTAAATAATTATTTGGAGGCCTTAAAGTTAGCGAAACTATTCATGTTATATATGAATTTTCATCTAATCAACGTTTTGGATTTATTGGTGAGGTATGTTTCACCATCAGACCTCCGAATTTTGAAAATAGTAGGCGGATGTCACCTCGTTTTGCGTGCCAAGTTGAAAAATCATATTTTATATATTTTTATGATTCGATCTGAGATGATTCATGGATATAGTAGTTAATGAGGTGAACTTTATCCTAGATCTGCGATTTCTATGACGAGTTATTTTATCATGTTTCAGTTCATTGATTTATAGTTGGAGTTTCTTTTTGCACTGCTTTCATGATACACGTGCATCTTTTCTTACAATGTTATAAGTCTATTTTATGATTATTTATTTATGCTGAGCAATCATGATTTATAAGCACTATTTCTACATATATATATATTTGTATGTGATTGTGATGTATAGCAGGAGGAGGTGGAGGCTGAGGTATGCACTTGACTTACGTGTGTGGTGTTGTGATGTGCTTGTTTCATTTCCCGAAAGCCTCGCTGGTGAGGGGAGGGTATGCCCCAAAGAGACAGTGTTGGCCTTATTCCGGAAGTCCGACTGGTGAGGGGAGATCATACCCCAAAGAGACAGTCCAGAGACCTAAGTAGGTGAGGGGAACGTATGCCCCAACAGGCTAGCTCGGAAGAGCCAGTGCCGGTGAGGGGAGGGCATGCCCCAAAGTGATGGCACTGAGCTGGGTGGTAGTTCGGCGGCCACCCGTCTACCTATCCTATGTGGCTATGTGAGACTGACGGGGTGTTGCATTGCATGCATATGATTGAGGTGTTGCATTCATTCTAGTTTATTGTTGTGGATATCTTTATACTTATTTATGGATGCTAATATTTATTATTGTTTGGGTCTTTTCGCATTTTATTTTTATTTGGGGAGTCTTGTTTATTTATTTGAACTCCTTTTTAATAAACTTGTTCAGTGTGTTCATATTGAGTTTTGGTTTGGTTTGGTTCATGATGTCATGTCTATTCTTTTCAAAAAAAAATCTTCCAGTGTTCAAGTTATTGTTGTTTTATTTGAGTTGGGTTAGACTTCAGTGTACGTGGCGTATCCTAGCCGGTCATACCGGGTTTTGGGTGTGACAAATTTCTAGCCTACTTTTGATGCTTCCAAGCCTAAAAGTGTGATCCTAAGCATCTCTACAAGCTTTCATTGAGCCATCATTTCAAGAATCCTAGTTTTGATCTCGACACCTTGATTTAGCCTTCAAGCTTCACCAATTCATCATCTCAAGGAATCAAGAGGACTAGGGAGTTTCTTTTGGACCTAAGTACTTATTGTTTGATTTAATGCTCCAATTGTTATTGTATTTCGTTGTTTATTTCATTGTAATTGAACTTGTGTAAACCTAGGTTGCTAGGTTGATTGAGTTGGTGGTTGCCTTGGTGTTAAGGCTTAAACCCACCATTGTAAACTTAGTTTACTATGATTAATTGAGTTGTCCTTAGGTTGAGGTGGGAGAGTGCTCTCGGTAGGAAGGCGGGATACTTCCGGGTGAGGAAGTGCCTTCGGTTTGAGAGCAGAGACTTTCCAGTGTAAAGTCCTCATTGTAAGGAAACTAATTAATCTAGTTAAACTAGTTTGGAAATCCTAAGCGGGGTGCTTAGGTAGTGGAGTAGGCATTGGGGCCAAATCACTATAAATCATTGTGTTAACATTGGTATCTTTGTATGTGTTAAATTATTTTATTATTGCTTCTGCATTTAGTCGATAAATTGTAATTTGCCTAAGTAATCAAGTAAATGATTAAATCGGAATTAGGCGACAAGTTTAGATAACATACTATTCACCCCCCCTCTAGTGTAGGCCATTTCACCTAACAAATGTAACCACCTTTGTCCTGCAATTAAGTGAAGCATTGTGGGCTAATAGCCAGTCCATGCCCAGAATCACATCTAACTCTAGGTTTGGTAATAGCATCAGCTCCGCTTTTAGATCGTGCCCACCTATGGAAATGTTGTAGTCCCTGAAGACCGTCCTAGCAACAATCGTACTGCTAGTAGGTGTAGACACTACTAATGGTTCAACTGACCAACTCTTGTTCTTTTCCAATCTCGATGCCAGCAACTCAGATAGGAATAAAGGAGTAGCACCTGGATGAAACAATGCATAAGTAGGTAATGTACTAACTGAAATGATACATGTCACTACTGCATTGGATGCCTCTGTGCCCTCAGGAGTCAATGTGAAGACACGAGCAAGTGGCCTCCCTGGGCCCGTCGTGCACTGCTGCCCCATCCCTTGAGTCTGAGTCTGCTGCGCCACCAAAGCTGTTGACATAGGAGCCCTCCCTCTAGGTGGTGCTACCACTTGACCGCCGGTAGGGCAAGCCCTCCTCATGTGGCCTAGCTGGCCACACCCAAAATAGGTCCTTGGACTGTAGCAAGCTCCTTTGTGCCTCCTCCCGCACTGCCTATACATTAGCACCTCGCCTCTCTATCCTCCTAGTATTGTGGTACTCTAGGTAGCCGTTGGTGGCCCGTCCGCGTACAGCCTTTGAAATTTCCCTGCCCCTGGCTTTACGGGCGCGCCGTCCCAATGCCAGCACCCTCAGACTGGGTGCACTTGTCCTCCTGATGATGCTGCCAGAACCTCTTTCGAGTTGGTCTATCTTGTCGGTCGATAGGTACCACGACTTCCTTCCACATGGCCTCGTCCACAACCTGAACAAAGATAGTGCCCTCGGTGTAGTGTTTCAGTCTGCCAATCTGTACCCTTAGGCCCTCCACGAACCGCCTCACTCGGTCCGTCTCGGTCACCACCAGAGAGGGGTGGTAATGGGACAACCATGTGAACTCAATCTCATACTTTGATACTGTCATGGTGCTTGTCTGGCGAAGCTGCTTGAACTCCCTCGCTCATCTTTTGTGGACATTCCTGGGTAGATACTTTTCGATGATAGCCATCGAAACTCTCCCCACGTAGGGGCTGGTGCATGAGTCTCCCTACGAGCTCTCCATGACTGGTGCCACTCTTTCGCTGGGCCCCTAAGTTGCAGCCCAACTATGTGTGCCTTCGCCTCAGAGGAACACTCTAAGACCGAGCATAACTATGTTCAGTCATTTAGGAATGTCGTCACCTCTAATGCTTGATCTGCACCTATGAATACTGGCAGCTTCAGCTTTACGAAGTCCATGTACAATGAGCTGTGTACCACTTGCTCTCGCCGGTCCCCCTCCCCGTATCCAGACTAAACCGTCTCGATCACGGTGGGTGCCGCTCGTAGTATAGGTGGGGTCCGCTGCTGCGCCAGCTCCCGCTCCCTACGAAGCTCCTCTTGCTCCCTACGGAACTCCTCCCGTTCCTTATGAAATTCGTCTCATTCTCTGCGAATCTCTTTGGTCAGCTCCACCACCTGGCTCTCTAGCAGTACCACTCTGGGATCTCGCACTGCCTCCTCCCGTGCCACCTGGCTAGTAGTACGACCTCTGCCTCGGTCGCGACCCTGACCTCGTCCTCGTCTGCCAGCGGAGTTACATCCGCTTCCACTCATCATGACATCATCATATGCCTCTATTTCTATTAAATAAGAAAGCAAGCACTACACAGTTTAATATATGAATAACAACTTAATCAAAATTATGTACCGCCATTGGTGCGCAGGTTCAGCTATCGATCTCGTGACTAGGACATACCATATGATACCTACTATTCTATTGTCGTACCCTCTCTGGTACCATATTATCACACCCCAAATCGAATATGACCGGCCAGGGTATGCCACGTACCGTGAAGCCTAACCCAAAACAAACCACAATAATGACAAAATCAAACTTGAACCTTTAAAAGCATTTTAAGGAATCATAAAAGACCTTTATTTTGAAAAACCCCCAACCACCAACTCAATAATGGCTAATGTTGAAATGGTTTCAAAAAATTTAATTTCTAAAGAAGACATCTCAGACTAATAAAATGCAGAAACATAAATAAATCGAGCCGACATGACTCTACAACTAAAAAGAAATAAAAATGACTCGGGTATCCCCCTCGACCACGACATGTCACGAGACCCGCTGTCCTGCCGCCACCAGTCGCGCTAATGCACTCCAGTGCCTCTCTAATCTAACTCAGGTGTTGCAAAACAACAGAAGGCACTTACACACCCGGAAGTATCCCAAGAGGACTTTACACAGGAAAATCTCCGCTCTCAAACTGAAGGTACTTCCACACCCGGAAGTATCCCACCTTCCTACCGAGAGCACTCTCCCACCTCAACCTAAGGACAACTTAACTAATCCTAGTAAACTAAGTTTACAGTGGTGGATTTAAGCCTTAACACCAAGGCAACCACCAACTCAATCAAATCTAGCAACCTAGGCTTACAGAAGTTTTAATACAATGAAATAAACAATAAAATACACAAATAATGGAGCAAATAAATGATACAACAAATACTTAGCTTCAAACAAAGTTTCTTAGCTTTTCCTTGATGCCTTTGATGGTGAATCAATGAAGTCAAGGATTACTGAAGGAGTTGAGAGATCAAAGCTAGGGTTTTCAAGAATGGTGGCTCAATCAAGCTCAAGGATCATCAAAATATGGCTCAATGTATATTGGATAATGGGTGGAAAGCTGTCATGGCCTTATATATAGCTCTCTTCTCAACGGGCAAATTTTTGCCCGTTATCAATCTCCGGTCGCTTGCCAGTCGATCGTCGATTGACAGACCGAGAGACCGAAGGCATTCTGCCCATTCTGGGCATCGTTCGATCGACTAGTCGATCGATCGAAATGCCTTCTTTAAAACATATATATAAGGATTATCCCCCATTTGGATTCAATAAAAATATCTAAAAAATTAAAATACTTAAGAATCAAAATCTAGCTTTTGGGGTCTAGTACAAATTTTTAGAAAACAGAAATTCTCTAATCTACCGGGTCAAATATGGGTAGGCTAAAGACTTCCAAAAAATTCTTTAAAATATCTCGTTATCTAGGTTTTACCTAAGGAACAATTACCGGTATTTTTTTTGCCAAGAAAATATCTAGGTCATATAGCCGTCCATGGAGCTCCCAGGCTTAGTGAATTTCAGGGCCTTTTCTAATTTTCTAGGTTTTCATGTTTTGGGGTTTGGGTTTGGTTTTTGGGTTTCTTTGCATCATCATGAGGATTTACAATATATTATAGACACATAAACCTAAACTCTATCTCCCCGAAGAATCTTGAGCGTCGACGAGCGTCCTTGCCGATTTCTCTGATTTTTTCGATCGCGGATGTCGAGTGCTAACCGACTGGGAACCTGAAAGTATTTCTCAATAAAACATTAGTTCCATATTTGTTATCATCAAAACTGAGATTAAGACTAAGGTAGAAAACCTTAGGCCAACATACATTCCCCTCACCGGTCTGGTCTCCGGACTGCCTCTTTGGGGGTATGAACTTTCCTCACCAACCGAACTTCCGAAATAAGGCCAATGATGTTTCCTCGGGGGCATACCCTCCCCTTACCAGTGAGGCTTTCGGGGAATGCAACAATCACATCACAATATCACATATGCAGGGATATAAGCATAAAGTATAGTTCGCTAATTAACAAGTAAATAAGGGTATGTGTGGGACATTCCTCAGTCCCTGCCTCCTCTCGCAATATAACACAACCATGAAGTTATATGTATATAAAATAATGCTCAAATTATGAATTCACAGTGTATACAACGATCATGAGGATAAGGTATAACACACCCAAACATCGTAGGGAAAACAAGCATGTATAAGATAGAAACAATACAATATCTCTTAATTATCCTACGTAGTTTAGACCCGACTTAGCCCTCCCCTAGCCGTGTACCCTAGGGCCGGCCTACCCCTCTACCTGAGTGCTCTAGGGGCAAAGAGGGTTTGGCCTCCTTCGGTTCCCTAAGGGTCGGCTCACCCTAAGATTGTCCTAGTGTTCTAGGGTCTCTAGGTGTCTCTAGGGTACTCAATTCCCTACTTGTGTGTCTCTACAATTTCCCTATAGTGTAGAAGTGATTCAATGTACTCTAAGTATATTCCTTAGGTATAAAAATCCAATTTTTATTTCCCCAAATCTCCCCCTAGGTGGCCGGCCACCCTATTTCCTAAAGAGGGTAGCATTCCCTAAACTCACTCCTTCCTCTTTTCATCAAGATATCCACCAAGCCCCAAGAACTACCAACAACCATCAAGAATTGACAAGAATTCATAAAGAAATCCAAGGGAGAAGGGGTGGCACATCAAGGAAAAGGGGCGGCCAATTTTCAATACGAATATCCAACTCGATTCACGAAAAATCTAACGAAAAATGATGGAATCCCCATGACATAGGGGTGGCGGCATGGTTGAGGAAAAGGGAAAAAAGAGGGCTAATCCACTCACCTTTCTGGAGAAACCGGGGAGGAAGAAGACGCGCAGAACCTTCCTTCAATCGGGGCCGACGAACTCGCAAATTCTAGCTCTGAATCTCCTCCTCCTCTTGTCGATGGTGCCTCTCTCTCCTCCTCTATATGCCTCGGGCGGCGTACGGATAAACCCCTGGCCACACACCCTAGGCTCTCTTTTATGGATCCCTGTTGGGTCCAAATGTCCAAAATATCCCCTAGTTAAGTTATAAACAACCCGTATCTAATCCGTTCTAACTCTGATTCAAGTTTCGATTGAACCGCTAAATTCGCCTCGAGACCCTCTATCATATTTTAATGCTAAATCACAATAACAAAATAAATAAAATTTTCCTAATTTTTTCTATATTTAAAGCTTACCCGAATTAAATTCCGTGGCTCTACACCAATCCGCGCTAACTTAGGCCCACGATTCCCTGCTTATGAATAAAATATTATTTTAATATTTTTGAGCATAGTAGATTATTTTGGTCTTCCTCTCAGGTTAGGTAGGCCCACTGAGGCCGATTGGACAAAAATTGTTACTAAGGTTGACATATCTTTGGATTCTTGGCAGGGACCCCTCCTCTCTTGGGTCAAGCATCTCGTGCTCATCAATAGTGTTCTCACCAGCCAGGTCTCGTATTTTTTCTCCATTTTTAATGCTCCTTGTTGGGTCATCAAGCTGATCGATAACAGAAGAAGAACCTTCCTTTGGACGGGGAAGAGGATTTCCTCGGCTCAGGGCAAGTGTCTGGTGCATTGGGATTTGGTCACCCACAGTAGATCGGAGGGGGGCCTAGGAGTCCTCGACCTCCACACACATAACCTCACTTGTCTTGGCAAATGGTTTTGGAGGCTTTTTGCAGTCTGGTTCATGCCTTGGCAGGACATATTTTCGACTCTCTATCCTGGATTACGATATTCTAATCTGGGGAATCGAGCGGGTTTCTCCCCTATCTAGAGGGGGATTTTTGGGCTTGCAGATATTTTCAAGAGCTCCTTGGTATTCTCGGCGGGAGCTTCCTCGACTTTTCGATTCTGGCATGATCCTTGGGTTGGCAGCACTCGCTTGCGCGACTCGTATCCTCTCCTCTTCTCGGCGGCCTGCAATCCTGATGTCACTATCACCTAGGCTATTTCTGAGGATCCTTTGGGCAAGGTTAATGGTTGGAGCATTCTTTTTTGTCATCTGGTCCCTTCGCAATTACTGTAGAATCTTGCCGATGATTTGACGCCATTTGTACATCGCCCGGGGGTTGACTTTGTCGATTGGAAATGGTCTAGCGTTGGCTCTTTCTCTACAAGCTCTCTTTACTGGATTTTGAACTTCAGGGGCCTTTTCGAACCCTGGGCTACATTTATTTGGCAAAAGGACTGCCCTCCGGCTATTTCCATGCATAGTTGGTTGGTTGAGAATGGGCGACTCCTAACGAAAGACAAGCTCATCGCTAGACAATTTCAAGTTTGCACCACTTGCTCGTTGTGTAATGTTGTTGATGAATCGCACACTCACCTCTTGAGGGACTGCATTTATTCCCGCAACGGATGGTCGACTTTCCTCAGGCTCGTCGGCTCCACCCTTTTCCCTCTTGAGTTCTGTCCTTGGGATGGCGCGGTCTTTCAAGCTTCGGAGGCTTCTCGGTCCTTCTGCTTAATTAATTGTGGTATGGAGATCTTGGATTTTGTTTGAAAGGAATCTTCGAGTTTTTGAGGGATGTAGTAGATCTCCTCCTGTACTCGCCGCTGATGTGGTGGCGAGTTTCTTTTTTGTTTCGAGGGAATCTTCGAGTTTCCCACAACATGTCTGTTTTGTTTTTTAAAAAAAGACAGCAAAATATGTTCTTTTCCTTCACAAAATCATGTTTTCTCGATTTTATACCAGAGAAAGCATAAAAACATTAAAACCCAACCTAAAACCCACATGAAAACCCCAAAATGAAAGGTAACAAAAAGAATGCTACATTTTTAAACCACATTACTCAGCAACTCTACTCGATTCAAAAATCTAAGATAGCAAAATAAAAATCCAATTCTTGTGCCGTTTCAGAACCCAAACTTGTAGCCGATTGTCGATTCTATTCAAGCCAAGTATAAAAAGATTGAACTCCAAGGTAGCTATAACCCACATGAGAACCATAAAATCAAAGGGATGAAAAGAATCTGAGAAACACAAAACTCATGTGCCCTACCCGATTCTATACGTGTGAAAGTCATTAACATTCATCAGCGAGAAAGCGGAGAATTTTTTTGAAAGGATAGAAATCTATAAAGAAGAGGAACGAGAGGAGCATTTCATTACCTGAATCGAAGAATGGAGACTCCTTTGATCTCCCTAAGAGTCTTGGATATAAACCTCGCAATTCTTCTCTCTCTCTCTCTCTCTCTGCTTCACTTCGCACACGAGCTCGTCCAATTAGCAATGAGAAGAACATCGATGTTTGTTTTTGCAGCATATCTCAATCATTCATTTCTTTCTGATGAAACGACATCCATGATATTTGTAACAGCAACCGTCCATTTCATATCAACGTGGTGAGTTTGTTATAGAAGTTGAATTCCAGTGCTTTTTTTTCCCGGGTTGCTTTTCGCTATGGCAACATGCCATTAATTCTTATGTGGCATATGACGTGGCACCGTGCCAAGTATTAAGTTCAGTGATCAATGGCTGTGATGGGCCACTGTTATTAATTGCTCCAATACATAATTTTCTCACTAACTATCCATGATTTATTCCCGCAACGGATGGTCGACTTTCCTCAGGCTCGTCGGCTCCACCCTTTTCCCTCTTGAGTTCTGTCCTTGGGATGGCGTGGTCTTTCAAGCTTCGGAGGCTTCTCGGTCCTTCTGCTTAATTGTGGTATGAGGATCTTGGATTTTGTTTGAAAGGAATCTTCGAGCTTTTGAGGGATGTAGTAGATCTCCTCCTGTACTCGCCGCTGATGTGGTGGCGAGTTTCTTTTTTGTTTCGAGGGAATCTTTGAGTTTCCCATAACATGTCTTTTTTGTTAAAAAAAAAAGACAGCAAAATATGTTCTTTTCCTTCACAAAATCATGTTTTCCCGATTTTATACCAGAGAAAGCATAAAAACATTAAAACCCAACCTAAAACCCACATGAAAACCCCAAAATGAAAGGTAACAAAAAGAATGCTACATTTTAAAACCACATTACTCAGCAACTCTACTCGATTCAAAAATCTAAGGTAGCAAAATAAAAATCCAATTCTTTTGCCCTTTCAGAACCCAAACTTGTAGCCGATTGCCGATTCTATTCAAGCCAAGTATAAAAAGATTGAACTCCAAGGTAGCTAAAACCCACATGAGAACCATAAAATCAAAGGGATGAAAAGAATCTGAGAAACCCAAAACTCATGTGCCCTACCCGATTCTATACGTGTGAAAGTCATTAACATTCATCAGCGAGAAAGCGGAGAATTTTTTTGAAAGGATAGAAATCTATAAAGAAGAGGAACGAGAGGAGCATTTCATTACCTGAATCGAAGAACGGAGACTCCTTTGATCTCCCTAAGAGTCTTGGATGAAAACCTCGCAATTCATCTCTCTCTCTCTCTCTCTCTGCTTCACTTCGCACACGAGCTCGTCCAATTAGCAATGAGAAGAACATCGATGTTTGTTTTTGCAGCAGATCTCAATCATTCATTTCTTTCTAATCAAACGACATCCATGATATTTGTAACAGCAACCGTCGATTTCATATCAACGTGGTGAGTTTGTTACAGAAGTTGAATTCCAGTGCTTTTTTTTCCCGGGTTGCTTTTCGCTACGGCAACCTGCCATTAATTATTATGTGGCATATGACGTGGCACCGTGCCAAGTATTAAGTTCAGTGATCAATGGCTGTGATGGGCCACTGTTATTAATTGCTCCAATACATAATTTTCTCACTAACTATCCATGATTTATTCCCGCAACGGATGGTCGACTTTCCTCAGGCTCGTCGGCTCCACCCTTTTCCCTCTTGAGTTATGTCCTTGGGATGGCGCGGTCTTTCAAGCTTCGGAGGCTTCTCGGTCCTTCTGCTTAATTGTGGTATGGAGATCTTGGATTTTGTTTGAAAGGAATCTTCGAGTTTTTGAGGGATGTAGTAGATCTCCTCCTGTACTCGCCGCTGATGTGGTGGCGAGTTTGTTTTTTGTTTCGAGGGAATCTTTGAGTTTCCCATAACATGTCTTTTTTGTTCAAAAAAAAAGACAGCAAAATATGTTCTTTTCCTTCACAAAATCATGTTTTCCCGATTTTATACCAGAGAAAGCATAAAAACATTAAAACCCAACCTAAAACCCACATGAAAACCCCAAAATGAAAGGTAACAAAAAGAATGCTACATTTTAAAACCACATTACTCAGCAACTCTACTCGATTCAAAAATCTAAGGTAGCAAAATAAAAATCCAATTCTTTTGCCGTTTCAGAACCCAAACTTGTAGCTGATTGCCGATTCTATTCAAGCCAAGTATAAAAAGATTGAACTCCAAGGTAGCTAAAACCCACATGAGAACCATAAAATCAAAGGGATGAAAAGAATCTGAGAAACACAAAACTCATGTGCCCTACCCGATTCTATACGTGTGAAAGTCATTAACATTCATCAGCGAGAAAGCGGAGAATTTTTTTGAAAGGATAGAAATCTATAAAGAAGAGGAACGAGAGGAGCATTTCATTACCTGAATCGAAGAACGGAGACTCCTTTGATCTCCCTAAGAGTCTTGGATGAAAACCTCGCAATTCTTCTCTCTCTCTCTCTCTCTCTCTCTCTCTCTCTCTCTCTCTGCTTCACTTCGCACACGAGCTCATCCAATTAGCAATGAGAAGAACATCGATGTTTCACTACTAGAAAAATGGTCATCAGCAACGGCTGATGCCGTTGCTGAACCGTTGCTAAAGAGCATCAGCAACGGCCGAGCCGTTGCAATGGAGCCATGGCAGAAAGTCGCGTTACTGATAACTTAGCAACGGATCCGCAACGGCCGCTCGGGCCGTTGCTAACAATATTATCCGCAACGGTTTTGCCACGGACCCGGAGCCGTTGCTGATAACATTAATAGCAACGGCCGCTGAGTCCGTAGCAACGCCGTTAGTAAAATCCCGTCGCTGTAGGTCATCAGCAACGGCTTTCGATACACTTTTAGCAACGGCTTTCCCACCGACGGCCGTGGGAAAGCCGTTGCTGATGATGTGAACCTGGTAACGAAAATATTTAAAATTTCAAATTTCCATTGATACATTGATACATTATATGATACATAACTCACACACCCATACACTCATACACACATTCATTCACACATCACAAATACACCAAGATATACATCAAAACAATTATATTTATATTGATAATTATCCACGATAGTATAAAAATTATTCAAATGCAAAATTGAAGTATCAATATCCAAACAAAATAAATTAAACAAGTCCAATATCTCAGTAACAAAGTCAATATAAAAAAAATCTCACGATGACGATGGAGGATGGCCTGGATCATATGGCGGGGTCTGGAGTGCTTGAGTGTACACCGGCGTGGACTGACTCGAGGATGATGGATCAGATGATGCCGAAGAGATGCCTGCTTCAGGATGACCTGACATGTTGCGTAGCATAGCTTGTATATCTGCCATCATCTGACTCTGGCGCTCCATTATCTCAGTCTGATGCGCGACCGTGTCCTCTAGAGTCCTTATTCTGCTACTATGATCATAATTGGATCTAGAGGTGGACGGCCGCTCACCAGCGACCGGAGGGATCGGTGCCCCAAGTGGCCCTAGTACGGCTCGTGCATGACCACAGTTTGCGAAGCCATATACGCGGCCATGGTCCCAGCCACCTGCGGCCTCGACCCACGTTGCTGCGTCAAAGTCCTCGGGGGTACCCCCGCGCTGCACCACCGTCTGGCTGTAGGTCTCCTACTCGAGTTTGATTTTTTGTTTAATATTTATCATAAAACTTAAATTATAAATATATAATGAATAATTTAAACAAATATATAGTTACCATAATGTATGCAGCGCGGTTGTCGATGTACTCCCCCGTCCCATGTGCTCGACGGTGAGTCCGCTCAAACACCGCCATCGGGGAGGGTCGCTGGACAGTCCCGTCATCCGACACCGTCGTCTACATTTACAAAACAAATACATTAATTAGTACACATAGTAACAAATAAAATATATAATTAAAAGATATACTTACCATACGGTTCGCGTGCACTGCAAATGCAACAGAGCCGCCGGTGTGACGCGCTGCTCCCCCCGACATGCGATTTCTAGCCGCATTCTGAGAAACCTCCTGCCATCAATCCGTCGACCATATTCCCACGAGCTGGTCCAATATATCCAGAGTAATCCAATCGGGGCCGTATCCCCGAGTCTCCGCGATGTTAGTGGTCCCAACTCGGGCCATCGCTTGGGACCGAGCCTGCCCCAGTTGCCCATTGTACCTTGCCCGGGAAATAGCCTCCCAGGTAGCGTAAATGAAGGGCCTTTGGTCCTCGGCCCATGTATAGCAAGCCTGCAAAATAAGAATATCAGTATCAATATTAATCATCATGCATGTAAAAAAAAAATAACACGTGCCTCAAACTCGCGTCATAACATGTCGACGTGCTCGCTAGGCACGTGAGACCACATAGGCCATGCCCCGTGCATGTATCGTCGAATAGTAGAAGAAATGCTCCTCGACACTTCTTCTTGCTCAAACCTGAACAACAAAAATAAATTTTAATATTATATTATGGTATAATGAATTTGTAATGATTCATAATTCATGATATATTACTGCTCCCCAATCACGCTAATCAATCTACGTGACTCTGTGGCTGGTGGAGGCTGCCACCTGTTCGGCCCGCGTGGCCGCCTGCGTCTGGATGTACTAGCCTCGGCAGTATCATCGGCATGAGGATCAGCAACAGGAGGATCAGCAGCATGAGTAAGTGCTGGAGTCTCACCGATCGGAGACTCTGAAGCTCTCCTGCGTCGATAACCACGACCAGACATATCTGTCGAAGAGATATATAATCAGATTATTGTATAAATAGTAGAGATATATTTAATAAAATATATACTTTACAATTATTCCTCATCATCTGAATAATAGTCTTCGAATTCTTCCTCTTCTTCCTCTTCTTCATCTTCTTCATCTCCAGCTTCCTCAATTTCATGATCGTCATCATCAGCATATTCAACTTCTAATTGAATTGACGTTGTGTCTGCATCCTCGAGTATTGGAATAATACGATATACAGCAGGAGGATCATCTTCTTGATAGAAACCATGTGTCATATCAGGTATCAGCTCATTTTCTCCTACTATCGGATCAATTTTTCCTCTACCTTTTGTCTTACAGACTACACGCCAATCTGCTCTATCTTTATTTCGAGCCGGATACTTCGCGTAATATACTTGTTCGGCTTGTGATGCCAATATAAAAGGCTCATTTGCTGCCAATTTCGATTTGTAATTAACCTCAACAAGTTTGTATTTTGGATGAACTTTCATGCCCCTTTCTGTTGTATCGAACCAATGACATCTAAATAGAATAACTGATTTCAAGCCGAAGTAGTGCAGCTCTATCACTTCTTCCACCACTCCATAAAAATCCATATCACATTCAACATAGGTTGTCCCTTTCACACAGACCCCAGCATTCATCGTCTTCTTTGTAAATGAATATTCAACCGTGTGAAATTTATACCCATTAACAAAATATCCGCTATAGCACGACACAAGTCGCGACGGTCCACTAACAAACTCAAATATTCTTTCATCTATTTCAGCTCTGTGATCTTTGCTGTAAGTCTGAATTCAAGTAGGAAAATCACGATTCCGTAATCTCTCCAATTCTTGATCGTTGTGAATATAGTATTTTTGCACCATCTCAATGTCAAATATTTCAATGAATTGTTCAATCTCTGGACAATTGCGTAATACATACAAGTGTGCCAAATGATACTCTTCCTCGCTTAAGTGTCGAGATGGACGAGAACCAAAAGCACGACCAGAGTGACAAAATATATTTAAACATCCATCTGAATGTCGAACACCCCCGTCGTCGTTACGTGGAAGACGATCAAATCTTGTCTGTACTGTTGATTCAAAGTAAAATGAGCAGAATGTTGAAATTTCTTGGATGATATACGATTCAGATATTGATCCTTCAACAGCTGCGGTGTTCTTTACTTTTTTCTTCAGACGATTCATGTATCTTTCAAATAAGTACATCCACCGATATTGAACGGGGCCACCAACTCGTGCCTCGTATGCCAAGTGTATTGATAGATGCTCCATCGAGTCAAAAAATGCAGGAGGAAAAAACTGCTCCAGCTTGCATATGATTTCAATAATATTATTTTCAAGTGTTGACATATCTTCGACTCGAAGGACATTTGCACAGATGTTTCTAAAAAACATACTTAATTCAGTCAACGGACCCCAAATATTATCAGGTAGAAGATCTCGAAATGCGATCAGAAGTAATCTCTACATGAATACATGACAATCATGGCTCTTCATCCCTGATATTTTGCAATCATCGACGTTCACACATCGAGATAAGTTTGAAGCATATCCATCGGGTAATCTGAGTTCTTTTACCCATTGACAAACATTTTTGATATGTTGTTTATTTAACACATATGGGGCCTTCGGTTTCAGATATCGTCCGTTGACCTCTTGTAACTCCAACTCTGGTCTTTTACAAAGTATTTTCATATCATGTCGGGCTTTGACATTATCTTTAGTTTTTCCGGAAATATCCATCAAAGTGTTGAAAATATTATCAAACACATTTTTTTCAAAGTGCATGACATCTAAATTATGTTGAATCGATAATGAACTCCAATAGGGCAATTCCCAAAAGATACCTTTTTTCACCCAGTTATGTGTTTGGCCAAAACCTGACACTCTTTCATTGCGACCAAATACTATATCTGGAAGTGCTGAAACACGTGCTAACATTTGTTCACCAGACAACATCGGTGGTGGCCCATCTCTTTCGACTCTGCCCTTAGTAAATTTATTACGATTCCTTCGATACTGATGATTAACCGGTAGGAATCGACGATGACAATCAAAGAATGAGATTTTTCATCCGTTCTGAAGACTGATTGATTTAGAGTGTTCCATACAATACGGACAAGAGAGTCGGCCGTGAGTGCTCTAACCCGACAACATGCCGTACGCCGGGAAATCATTGATTGTCCACAAGACCGCGGCCTTTAAATTGAAGTTTTGCTTCCGATGACAATAATAAGTGACAGCTCCCTCAGTCCACAATGTTTTCAATTCATTTATCAAGGGTCTGAGAAATATGTCAATTTCTTTTTGCGGACCCTTAGGACCCGGAATAATCATCGAAAGAAAAATAAATTCATCTTTCATGCACATTGACGGTGGCAAATTATAAACTGTCAGCAGCACTGGCCAAACTGAATAAGGAGTTGCAGAATGTCCAAACGGATTAAAACCATCTGTGCACAATCCCAATATGATATTTCTAGTATCCCTAGCAAATGAAGGATAACATGTATCCAAATGTTTCCATGCTTCACTGTCAGATGGATGAGTCATTACTGTATCATCACGACTTCTTGCATGCCAACTCATGTAGGGGGCTGTCTTTTTCGACATGAATAATCTTTGAAGCCTCGGTGTTAGTGAAAAATACCGAAGCACCTTAAACGGCATATTTTTCTATCGGACCGATTTCTTCTCCTTGTAATGAGGGTGTTGACATACAGGGCATTTATCCAACTGCACATTTTCTTTATAATATAAAATGCAGTTATTTTGGCACGCGTGTATTTTTTCGTACCCAAGCCCCAATTTTCTCATTAGCTTTTTAGTCTTATAAAAAGTTGGCTCAAACTTGTTATCAGTAGGCAGCATTCCATTAATCAATCCAACAATCCGATCATATGCAACTCCGATGATATTACAATCGGTCTTGATGTTTAAGAGCTGTGTCATTGCTGAAAACCTAGTGTATTTAGGACAATTCTCATACAAAGGTTCATCGACAACTTTCAACATCTCGTAAAATTCTGCAGCTTCTTTATCCGGTAATTCAATCTCTACTGCAGTTTGTACTTCTGTGATATCAATCGCTGTAGTATCTGGTGGGACTGATGTCTAAAGACTGGCTGAATCAATGATTCTGTCAATCAATGAAATTTAGGAAGTACGTTACGTCTAATCGAAACTCATTCGTTAAAGCTCCACGATCAAGATGTCAGTACATCCAACTTCGATCAACCGACATGATTCTGTCAATCAATGACAATTTCTTTGGTTAATGTCTTTAGGTGAGATTGTCCTATTCCATTCGGGATTTATGTTATTTATATTGCACTAATTACTTATTTTAACCGTTAACTTCATTCTAAATTTCGGCAGCATCTCCCTACAGTTCTCCGAATACGCATATCATCTGGGCGCGTATCGGAGAACAAGAGAGATGTTGCCGAAATTTAGAATAATTAGTTAACAGTTAAAATAAAAACGTAAGTGCAGTACAAATAACTATATTCCCAAATTGTCCAATCAGGGACAATTCAAGAATTGTACGTCGTATAAAAGATCATCTACTTCTTTTACACAAACATATAATCCCCGAACAGATCTAAGGTTTTGCTAAATCATATCCGACTCGTTGATGCGTACGTGAAACATATCAACTCGTCGGATGGATGATTATTTTCTAAATGTTTCGAGACAGTTCGAGTCCATATTGGACGATTTCGGCGCGCGTCCGAAGTGGATAATTCCGAAATTAATCTAAACCCTAAAAATTAATCTAAACCCTAATAATTAATCTAACAAATTAAACAATTAATCTAAATAATTAATTAAATACTTAATTAACAATTAAAAAATAATTTTAAAAAATATTTAAATCGACAAATTTCGGCGCCGGAGTCAGGTGGACTCCGGCACCGGCATACAGTGGTCGGACACACTGTCCGGCCACTGTACAAGGTCCGGTGGCGGCCATCGGCCGATCGCCGCCGACCGAAACCCTATTTTTAGGGTTTCAGTCAGATTTCTCGTCGGCCAAAACGGGAAGAGACGACCGGCCGACGATGTATACCTGACAGTGTCGGCAGCAGTGGGAGGAGAAAGAAGCATCATCGGCGTCGGCAAGAGGCGGGAGGAGGAGGCGGCGGCGGCAGCAACGAGAGGAAGAAGGGTCGGGCGTGATCGCGTGCCCTATATAAACTTATCAGCAACGGCTCACTCGCCCGTTAGAAAGCCGTTGCTGATAAGTTATCATCAGCAACGGCTCACTTGTCCATTAGAAAGCCGTTGCTAATAATTAAAATTATCAGCAACGGCTCGCGTGTCCGTTAGAAAGCCGTTGCAGATATAACATATCTGCAACGGCTCGGGCGACCGTAAGAATGTCGTTGCAAATAGCAACGGCTTGAGCGGCCGTTGCTGATAGCCGTTGCTGAAGACTCAATTTCTAGTAGTGTTTGTTTTTGCAGCAGATCTCAATCATTCATTTCTTTCTGATCAAACGACATCCATGATATTTGTAACAGCAACCGTCGATTTCATATCAACGTGGTGAGTTTGTTACAGAACTTGAATTCCAGTGCTTTTTTTTCCCGGGTTGCTTTTCGCTACGGCAACCTGCCATTAATTCTTATGTGGCATATGACGTGGCACCGTGCCAAGTATTAAGTTCAGTGATCAATGGCTGTGATGGGCCACTGTTATTAATTGCTCCAATACATAATTTTCTTACTAACTATCCATGATTTTATTCAAAATTTCCTTATATATATATATAATAGCAAGATACAAAATTATCATGTGTCACTCTAATACTCAAGATTGGCTGACATGGCAATTTGACAATTTTTCAGATTTTTCTTAAAAAAAATTGAGTTTCCCTCTCTCCCTTAATTATCTCCTTTAATGATTTCTCTCTTTTTCTTTTAATAATTTCTCTCTCTTTTTTTTTTTTTTTTTTTTTTTTGCAAAAAAAGAACAGATTATATTAAATCAAAAGAGGGTACAACTCTTTCCCTCTCTCTTAATTCTCTCTTTTTTTAATGATTTCTCTCTTTTCAATATTTAATTAATGCATACTCTCTCTCCTCGTCTCTCTTATAAGTTCGGTACCTCTTCTCCTCTCTCTTAATTTTATCTTTCAATGATTTCTTTTTCCTTTTTTTTAATATCTCTCTTTCCCCTCTCTCAACTCTCTCTCTCTCTTAATGATTTCTCTCTCGATTTCTCTCGCAGCTATTATTTATTCTTTTATTCTTTTTATATTTATTCCATAAATAATAATTAAATATTAGGCTATTTAATTATTATTATTATTTAGTATTAGTTATTGTTTTTTTATATTTTTATATTATATATATATATATATATGAAATTCTATTTATTTTAAATGATTTATTACTTTATTGTTAAATAGAATCACATTCAAGTTATGGAAATATGGTGCCAATCGTAAACTAATAGAGACGTCGACCATTTCTTGTTCGATTACCGCCCGATCAACCTTGGGATCATTTCTAGTCAGACATATCCTCGGGTATTGACTTGTTCTCCTAAGAACTCGAAGAGGTCTCTGTGGTAGGGTGGAGTGACGCTTCGACCAACTGCATCTTTTTGAATGTCGAGTAGAATAGAATGTCAGCTCAGCTCCCTTAGTCAACCAAAACTTTCCTCGGAAGGAAGTCACCATTAATTATAGAAATAATGATGAGATCATGTAAGTTTTTATTGATGTTGACCTAAAATTTTCAACCTTGGTCCTAATCTCGATTTTGATGATAACAAACATGAAACTAATATTTGAGCAACATATATTTTCAAGTTCCAAGTCGGTTTGGGCACGACGTTCGCGATAAAAAAAATGATAAAATCGGCAAAAATCAAAATGACGCTCATCGATGCTTGAAATTCATCAGGAAGTTAAAGTATAGGTTTAGGGTGTTTAGAATTCATGTATATCCTCTTTATGATGGAAAATAAACCACCAAAATAAAAAATCGACATCCAAAACCCTAAAATCATGAAAAGGTTAAAATTTATAATTTCAGCCGAATTTGGACTGAATCATGGCTGCCTCCCTGGATCAGCCTAAGATCGACTGAAATTGGTTGAAATTTATAGTAAGTTTTCGGTCGACCCTCCACTGACCCTCGATTGATTGAAAGTTCCAACAAATCTTTTTAGATATGTTGAATGGCTCTTTTTGAGCCCCTAGCCTTGGGATCTCTATATATACTCCCAAGACGACCTTCATTATACCATCAACTATTTATTGAGCCATTTTGACATTATTTATAAGCTTTCTTGAGCCATTAAGGCCGAACAATTATAAATCTAGTAAAGCTAAGTTTGAAAATTCTAAGCGGGGTGCTTAGGTAGTGGAGTAGACATTGGGGTTGAACCATTATAAAAATATCTTGTTAGCATTGACATTGCTTGTGTGTAATTAGCTTACTTGTCTTATTGATTATCATTTGCTAAAGCGCTTACTTTGTCTAACTTGATAAATTCACCTAGATTCAAAGGGTTAATAAATACTTGTGTTTGAATTACTATTACTTGTGTTCACTTAATTACCATATCCACTCGCTTTCACATTAAGTCTTTGAATTAAGAATTTGCCTAAGTAATCAAGAATTGATTAAAATTGAAATTAGGCTTAAAGTTTTAGTGAACACACTATTACCCCCCCCCCCTCTAGTGTAGGCTATTCGACTTACAATCGATCCCCTGGAAGTCAGATTCATAGAGTGATATTACCGTTGTTCAGATGTGGGGCCTATGCGGGCGGACCGCATTGTCGACCGCCATGATGGATCGAAGCGACTTATTTCTAGGCAAACTCATCTCGACTCCTCCCGCGAACCCTCCAACTACGTGGTCAATGACTCCGCGGATTTTAGCGGTTGGCTGGCCAGTTCTAGTGATGTCTTGGTTGCCCCCCAATGTTCCTTGGGGGTGGCGTTCTACTCAAACTTCGTTGTCGGGAGCCATAGTCCTGCCAATCTCGGCTGTGGCTCCTCCTACGGCTGTTGTAATGATCGAGGCGGCCTTCCTATATGAGGCTCTCGATTTGGTTTTTGAGCATCACACACTCTTTGGTGGTGTGCTCGTAGGTTCATTGAAACTTGCACTTCTTACTTCTATGAGCATTGTGTTGCTGGGTACTTAAGGACTTGCAGGTTGTAGATATCTCGAATGATAGTTTCCCTTCTGGTGTTGAGCGGGGTATACTTGTCGTACTTGGGGCTAGGTTGGGAGGGCAACCTTCTTTTACAGTTATCTTGCCCTAGGTGATCTCTATCTTCACCCCTTTTTATCGGGCTCTTTGGCTTTCTTGTCCTCGACACCGTCCTTGTCGGTCTACCCGTCAGCCTTCTGGCCTCTCAGAGTTCTTCCATCTCCATATAACACAGCTCATTCTCGAAACTCGATCATGCTCCTCAGTTTGGACAGGGTGATCTAGTTCGCGAACTTTTTGAGCTTTAGACCGTGCTTGACGGAGTGCAACTCAACTGGAGGTCGAGTTTAGGAATCTCCATGACTACAATATGAAATCTTTTCATATATTCCCTCAGGGGATGTTGTCCTTGCTTGATATAGTGGAGAGAGTCATCGGTCTTGGAATAAATTCAAGATGAGGAAAACTAGTTGGTGAAGGCTCGGGAGAGCTCCTAGAAAGTGTGGACTAATCTAGACAGGAGGATGGAGAACCACAATAGTGTGACCTTTTCTAGGAAATCGGGGAAGGCTCGGCACAAGATGAAGTCAGTTACGCAGTCGGGGAGCATCATCGACGTGACCATTGTCAGGTGGGTGGTTAGATCACCCGTGCTGTCATACGGTTGGAGAGTGGTCGACAACTTGAAGCTGCCAGGAAGACGGACTACCATGTTGTGCTCGGCGAAAGGTCCCGAGTAGACGGTAGGGGGTGGAACAACCACTATGGACCTTGTTCCTTTTTGTTTTCTTTGGTGATGCGTGTGGGAGACCTCGTCTTGAAAAGCTAAGGTTGGCTCCCCGGTCCTTTCGAGGTGACTATCTTCATCATGTTTCAAGTGGTGATACTCGCCCTCGGCCAAGTGTTGCTCCTTGTATTGTGTTTGCGCCTTGATCTGTGTTGTTTACCTTTGGTTTTGCGCTTGAAGTTCGTCGACCAAGCACTGCAACTCTTCTGTTGTTGGGTCGGCGGGCACCAGAGCATCACTCCTCGTCGTGTTAGCTTCTCTAGGCAATAGGGTAACACTACTGCTAGGTTGCTGCCTATATACAGTTTATCAAGGAGATGTTAGGCTCATTACTGTCAAATCCCTAATAATTAATGAGGGACGTGGATGTCCATTTATGTTTTGAGTGTGAACATGCTAGAGCTTGTCCCAGCACAAGTGACTTAGTTCATTTCATTTGATATGTTGGGGTTCCCCAATAGTTGATCAAGGGAGTGTGCTCTATTTGTCTCGATTTTACTACTAGAATATACCACATCAGCCACGGGAATCATCGACGGCCGCCTCAGCGGTGAAAATAATTCACGGCTTTGCAACGGCCGCAGCGGCCGTGGCTGATGTAACCAAATCAGCCATGGTTCGCATACGGCCGCCTAGTGCCGTCGCTCATAGTTGATGGCGGACATGGGGCACGAAATAAAATAAGTTATTAGCCACGGCTTAGCGGAGGCACTAGAGCCGTTGGTGATATGATTAAGTCATTAGCCATGGCTGGAAGCGATCGTCGCTTATTAATTAATGACGCGAAAGCGACACAAAAATTAAAACACTCTTCACCGACGGCGGAGAGAGCTGTCGATGATAATAAAATAACAATTCCATAGTTTTCAACGACTAGAGAGCCGTCGGTGAAATTTTTTTTTATTTGCGTTTGCACCCGACCCTTCCTCTTTCCCACGCTGTCTTCTCTCTCCGCTACCAACCGAGTTGTCGCCACTGCCGCCGCTGACTTCGTGCGCCGTCGACTTTGCCTTCTCGCCGTCGAGTTTGCTGTCGAGCTGCCGTCGACGGAGATGCCTCCCTCGCCCTCGCCGATCGAGCCCCAATCTTCTTCCATGCGCCGTGCACCGGCCCATCACCCATTTTTCTCCGTGAGGTATTCTCTGCCTCCCTCCATCGTGCACCCCCTTTTTCCGTCGCCACCGCTGTTGGCGTCTACACGCCGGACGCCGACACTGGCGAACGATGCCGACATGTAGACGCCGATGCTCCGACGTGAGTTCCCTACCAGGTTTGGGGCTGAATCCCTCGGCCCCAAACATATAAACAGTAGCCGACAGTAGCTGCCGACTACTGTTTGATTAGGGGAATCTTAGGTTTTATTTTTATTTATTTATTTATTGTTTGTTATTTATAGAATTTATGAGTTGAATGTAGATTAATTTTAGATTAATTATCTATTAATTATAGATTTATTATGTGTTAATTGTAGATGTATTAAGTTTTTTTTGCTGTTAGATGAATTAAATTTAGGTTAGTTTTAATGTTAGGGTTAGTTAATCAAGGGCACAATAAATGCTAGGGTTAATTTTAGTTGGGTGTAATTACAATTTTGAAATCATCCACTTTGTACTCGCGCGTGCTGGAATCGTCCACTTTAGACTCGTGTCGGAATTGTCCACCTTGGTATCGCCCGTCAAAATCGTCCATGTACTTTTAACGTGCGTCGGAATCGTCCACTTTGGACTCGCGCCGAAATTGTCCACCTTGGACTCGCGCGTCGAAATCGTCCACGTACTTTCGACTCGTGTGTAATCGTCTGGTGTGGATTCGCACCGGCATCCACAAATTTAAAAAATAATCAAGACGAGTTGATACGTTTCACTTACGCATCGATGAGTCATATTTTAATTTTGCAAAACCTTAGATCCGTTCAGCGGTTGTATGTTCGTGTAAACGAAGTAAATGATCGTTTATACGATGTACAACCCTTGAATTGTCCCTAATTGGACAATTTGGGAACATAGTTATTTATATTGCACTTAGTTTATTTCTTTTAGTCATTATTCAGTTTTAAATTTTGGCTTGTATCTCCCTTGTTCTCCGATACGCTCCTAGATGATATGCATATAACACAACTCCTGAACATCAAGTTCGATTGTAATATCAGCGGGGTTGCATTTGATCGGATTGCAGGTTTGATGATAATGACGATGATGAATAATTATAAATGTGAAGTATATATTTAATTATTAAATATATCTAATAATGTATTATATATATTCTAATTATATTAAATTTTTACAGCTATGGTTCAAGATATCAGATCCCGAGGAGGCATTCCTCATAGGACCCCCCGACGATTACCATCCGTCCCACCTGTACCCACTGACCCTTTGCCTTCCACCATCATCCCCCCACCTCTGGTCACCATCCCCCCACCTCTAGCCACCATCCCGCCACCTGATCCATCCACCGTTCCCTCACCTGATCTGACCACCATCCTCTCACCTCCGGCTATCATCCCTCTGCCACCCTCTACAAATCCAGGACCATCATCTTCGAGACGTAGGCCACGAGGGCGTAACATAATTCTCCCTCCGCCACCCAAGGGAGCACTGCGTAGAGGAGTTAGTGTGTGCGGAAGACGATAAGTATATGCATTAATTATTTTTTATAATTTATTTATTTCAAAATATCATATTATAAATTTATATTTTGTGCAGATTTGAGCAAGAGGACGTCCCTCGCAAGAAAGCGGGGGCGATCCAAAAATTTATGCGCGGGGCGTGGCCTACATGGTCTCACGTGCCCCGTGAGCATATGAATTTATTGTGTGAGAGTTCACGGTATGTATATTTATTAAATTAATGTTAATGTTAAATATTCATCGGTAATAATTGTTTTTTTTGCAGTCTCATTATACATTGCCGGAGGACCAAACCACTTTTGTTGAGGCTGCATGGGAGCGTGTTGCCCGCGCTCGCTATAATGGGCTGCTTCAGTAGGCCTGTCAAATCGTGATGAGATGGCTGGGGGGCCACACAGATAGGGTAGACTCGGGGATGTGCCCCCGAGTGGATTCCTGGTCATGTGTGGGACCAGCTCGTTGAGCGGTGGGACAGACCTGAGTGACAGGAGGTCTCCCGAACTACGTCGAGAAACTGCATGTCCGGGGGGGACAGCACGGGCGCGCGCGACACTGGTGGCTTCATCTCTTTTGCGGTTTATGAGTGTCGTATGGTATGTATAATTTAATTATTTTTAATTAAATTATATATTGTGTATAATGATATTAGTGTATTTGTTTTCTAATGTAAGACGCGAGTGGCAGAGGAAGGCACCATCCGTTGCCCGTCGATGATGGAGTTGTTTGAGCGCACCCACCATCGTCGACGAGGAGTGGGGGACAACGTTGATAGTAGAGCCTCATATACAATAGTAAGTATTTATATATGTCTATTTGATTTACAAAATTTTTATTTATAGTTTATATATTTTTAAAATATAAACATGTGTAGGAAACTTACACGAGGACTGTGATCGAGCATGGAGGCACACCAGAGGAGTTCGACGCATGAGCTTGGGTGTAGGCCGCAGGTGGCTGGGAGCATGACCGTGTTTATGGCTTTGCAGGCAGTGGCCATGCACGCACCGTGCTCGGGCCACTTGCGGCACCGACCCCTTCGGCGGCGGGTGAGTGACCCTCGACATCCCGAGCGTAGGACTACAGCCGGATAGCGGCCATGGAGTTGGAACTCATCCAACAAAGAAAGGCGATGGAGGAGCAGAGGCAGGCGATGGAGGAGTAGAGGCTGGCGATGGAGAAGCAAAAACGGATGAATGACGAGTTGAGACAGACGATCCAGACATTTCAGACACTCCTCACTCAGATTGTGTCTCACTCTGGCCTTCTACCGATGGTGTCGCAGCCGTCGTCCTCCTCGACCCAGTCGACGCTCCCGACCTAGTCGCTGTCGACTCCACTGCCTCCACCGCAGCCGTGAGATTTTTATTTATTGTATTTTGTTTATATTTTGATACTTGGTTTTATATATATGATATTTTGATAATTGTTTGCCTCCGATTTGAGGCTTAGATTGATGATATTTATGTTTTGGTTTAAAATGCATGTGTATGATGTTTTCTGATTGTAATATGTGATTGAAAATAGATTGTAGTCAATATATCATTGTATACATGAATTTATAAAATTTTTAGTTTTTTTTAGTTACAGGATACACCTTTAGCCACGGCTTACCCACGGTTCATTGTCACTAAGCCGTAGCTGAAAGCTTATCGTAAATGACTGATGGCCTGGGCAGCACCAAATATTACGGTTGCTAATAGTATCACCGACGGGACTGGGTCGTGGCTGATGTGTTGGTATGAGTGACAGGCGCCTAGAGCCGTCACTGATGTTTTTAAATCAGTGTCAGCGCACATGGCTGTCGCTGATGATTACGTGTGACGGTGTAGCTCGACCGTCACAACTTATTTGAGACGCGTGCATCAATGACGACGTTTTGCCATGCCCTTTGCCGTCCGTGATAGTTATCACCGATGGTTCATCCACGAATTCAGCTGTCGATGATGACTACAATTCTAGTAGTATTTATCTAATGAGTCATATACTCCAACTATTTGTGTTGTTATTGTTGACCCTAGTTGTAAATTCAATGCATTCATTATGTGTGCATTTGAGTATGTGCATACTCCTAAGCAGTCTTGGATTTGTCATGGGAACGGCTGGTGTTGGATTCTCTTACCCTTCGACTCCTAAGATGTCTTGGAATTGTCATGAGAGCGGATGGTGTTGGATTCACTTATCCTTCGACCTTGATAGTTTTCCCCATTCCCCACCTTGTGGTAAATAAGTAAATTGATGATGTCTCTCATCAAGGTCGTTTGCTTTATCTTTGGTTGGAAATAACCTGAATCTTTTTAGCTCGAATAAAATTGACTATATATAATAAGTATTCTCAATTTTCCGATTAAAATTTCTCCAAATTGAAGCAATGTATCATTTATTGGGTCAAAGGGTATATGTGCTAATATATCACTTTTGTATGTTGATTTGTCTAGTTTATATATGCTCAGGTATGAGAGGGGATAAACGATCGGCTAATCGCTTTGAGAAAATCTTAACGATGATGTTCTTAAGGCTGATGGGTTCGAAGTCGCCTAATTGATTCGCTCCTCGTATCTTCAAGATTAAGGAAATGACTATTTTCTTACCTCTACGTAAATTCTCCATTTCTTGTTGCAAATCCTGTAGGATTTCGAGAATGTGAATACCATGTATTTGCATGGTCGATTGTTGGCATTCATAACTAGTATAGGAAAAAAAATATGTTGGGGCTAATTATTAATACTAAATATTATAGGCTACATTTGAATAGTATCAACAAATGAGAAATGCACATTCATATTGCTTACAATATACAATATATAATATTTAAAGTATATAAAAATTTAAATTTAGGAAATTGGCATCACACCGGTACCCAATTTCCCTAGGTGTCAACCTAGCATCAAGGGATGACAATAATACCTATTTAGGCGGGTACCCGCGGATATTTATCCATTTATGATGGGTATGGGGGGTTAGTTTCCTACCCGGAGGATTTTGCGAGTAATTTTTTTTACCTGTTTATTATATGGGGTGGGTATAGGTATTATAGCTAGTACCCGTACCCATGGGTACTTGTTACCCACGAAAATAAGTAAATTGACCTTATGTTGAAGACTTTTATGTTTTAAAATTTTATTTTGATGTTGAGAAATATTTATAATTTATATTTGAATACCTTATGTTTTAAAATCTTATGATGATGTTGAAAAATATTTGTACGTAGTTTATATTTTAAGATCTTGTATTTATAACCTTATGTAGTATGTTTATATTTGAATTTACTATCAAAATATTGTAATTTACATTTTTAAAGTGTCATGGGTACCCGCCAATATCTATGGGTATCCCTCCCCCCACGTGTAATTAAATGAGTACCCATATATTTTGCGGGACGGGTAGTGAGTAGGCACCCCTGTACCTGTCCCGCCCCGTTGACATCCCTAGTAGCATCGGTTCACAAATAATTTTAGGATTGGGGGGAATTTTTCAATACCTCAATAGTGATTTCTATTTGTTTTCTTAGCGGTTGTTGTCTTGATTTATTCAGTCCTTTGTTTTGGCATCATTATTTTCAACTAAAAATGCCTATTTTTAATTTTAGTCATCTATTTTATGCTAATTTTTTTAATTAGACTGGACACCAGTTTTTAGTTGCATTTTTTTTCATTTCATTTTTGTTCAAACAATGTCGGATCATTAGAAATTGAACCAATTGACTTTTCACTAATTGAACCTTTATTTTGCATCAATTTACTAATGTTGCACTAAATATTATTCTTTTGAATTGACACAATGATATTCAAATGAACTTTAAAAGCTTCCTACTTGTTTGCTAAAAGCTTTAAACCTGCTTCGCTACAACCTATCTTCCACCGGATAAAATTTCCATGACTACAGATTCGAACCGTTCATTATGCTGGTTTGTATGTTCAAAGAAGCAATCATCTCCGTCCATTTTACATGAACATATGAATGCACTATTTTACTTACATTAAAATTTAGATGATATTGGGGGTAAGAATTAAATTTAGATGGATAAAACATGATTAAATATTGTTTTGCTCTCAATCTCCAAAACACACATGAACTTAATAATAACATCAATAATTTCTCGAGTAAAAGAAAAAGATATCCCAAAATGTCATTTCCAAAATGTGGTAGGAGTTAGAGGGATGTCGTGAACAATGTTGTATTAGCGGAGTGCGTCTACCCGACAGTTGTCTTTTGTTGTACGTCTTCTCTTTTGTGTGACCGTAAATGTATGTTTACCCCCTTCGCGGGTTTTGCAAATATGATTATATGAATGCACATTATTCTTCTTTGTGGTGTTTCTTTCTTGTGGCTCTTGCATATTTCTGTTGGCCAAAGGTTTTCAACCTTGGTCACTATCTTGATTTTGATGATAACAAATCTTAATAATTTATTTATCAAGTGTTTGAGTCCAAGTTGGACAAACGATGCTAGTTTGAAGTTCACCAAAAAAATCAGAGAAATCAAGAATCGGGGGCTTGAGAGTTGAAAGCTTCAAAACCATCTTGGGATCCTAGAATGATGTATAATGACTATTCATTAACCATAGAATGATGTAATAGGACTATTCCCAAGACAAAAACCCAAGTCGAAACCCGAAACCAAAACTGAGTCGAAAAATCAAAATTTAGCCCATTACCGAATTTTGGTCGACTAACCTACAACCGACAAGCAACCATTGTTGATAAGAAAATTACAGAGGCTATTCAGTCAAAGTCCGATCGAATGTTCGATTAATCGAACCTTCGACTGACTGTGCGACCGGCGGATGCAACGTATAATTTTTTATCCGTTGCAATGTTTGTTATAGTCCCATGCCTTCACTCCTTTATAAATAAAAGCGTAATAATAGCTTCTTATCTCTCTCACTATTCATTGAGTCTATCCTAATGTATTTGAGCCTAAAAGAGTTGATCTAAAACCCTAATATTCACATTCACATTCTCATCCCTCCTCACTTCATCAAGCCTTGCTTTCAACCGAGAAATCTATACTTGAGGCCTTGAAGTGCTAGGAGGAGCCTAAAAGGGTTTGAAGTATCCTCAAGATTAAGGAAATGACTACTTTCTTACCTCTATGTAAATCCTTCGTTGCTTGTTGCAAATCCTGTAGGATTTTGAGGACGTGAATGTTGGCTTAAGATTTTCAACTTTGGTCTTAATCTTGGTTTTGATGATAATTAATATGGAACTAATGTTTCATTGAGAAATACTTTCAGGTTCCATATCGATTAGCGCACGATGTCCCCGATCGGAAAAATCAAAGAAATCAGAGAAATCGGCAAGGACACTCGTCGAAGCTTGTCGATGCTCGGAATTCTTCAGGAAGTTGGAGTTTAGGTTTACGGTGTCTAGTTTATATTGTAAATCCTCATGATGATGCATAAGAACCCAAAAATCAATCCCGAACCCCAAATCATGAAAACTCGGAACCGCCCTGAAATTCACTTAGCCTAGGGAGCTCCTTGGAGTGCTATATGTTCTAGACATTTACTTGATATAAAAAATGACGGTAATTGTTCCTTGCATCAAAACTAGATAACAAGGTATTTTAAAGGAATTTTTGGAAGCCTTTAGCATACCCATATTTGTCCCGAAAGATTAGTAAATTTTTGTTTTCGGAAAATTTGTACTAGACCCCAAAAACTAGATTTTGATTCTTAAGGATTTTGATTTTTTAGATATTTTTATTGAATCCAAATGGGGGGGGGTAATCCTTATATAACATTTATGTTTTAAAGTTATTAACTTCAAGTTAATAAATGTAATATAAGTAGACATAGCGCAGACGGAACCCAAACGAGTAGAAAAACCTAAGCAAACTAGCAGTCTGCCCAGTCTGTCTAGTTTTTGGTCGACCGACAGAGGCGAAAAAATGGCAGTGTGTGCGTCGGTCGATCGGACTGCGAGGCTGAAGTCGTGACTTTCGTCGATCGGCCGAATTGCGGATCGCTCTTCTCGCGACTCATTCGGTCGACCTGTCGGTCGATCGAATAGAGCGATTTAAGCCCAGAAAGGCCAGCGGCCGCGGGTGGTCAATTGGTCGATCGACCGACATGCGACCAAACAACGAAAACGACTAGTTTTCTGCCCCTTGACGCACTGTTTCTTATGGGGGTTATAAATACTCAAGCCTAAGCCTTCCTCAAAAACTTTTGATCACTCTAAAAACTTCATTGAGTCATTCTTGATCATTGTAAAGCTTTTCTTGCGTCATCCTTTTGATAACCCTAGTTTCCAAGATACACACCTTGATTTAGCCTTCAAGATTTATCGATTCATCATCTCAAGGCATCAAGAGGAACTAGGACTCGTGTTTGGAGCTAAGTATTTGTTGTAGTATTTATTTGCTCCATTACTTGTTTATTTTTGTGATTTCTTTCATTGTAATCAAGCTTGTAAGAAGACCTAGTACTAGGTCTTATGTGTAAGTGGTATCCTTGGTGTAGAAGGTATAAAGCCACTTGCGTAAACATAGTTTACTAGAATCAGTTGAGTTGTCCCTTAGGTTGAGGTGGAAGAGTGCTCTCGGTAAGAAGGCGTAGACTTCCGGGTGTGGAAGTACCTTAGGTCGAGAGTGAGACTCTTCGAGTCAAAGTCCTCTATGTAAGGGAAACATCATTAATCTAGTAAAATTAAGTTCGAAAATCCTAAGCGGGGTGCTTAGGTAGTGGAGTAGGCATTGGGGCTGAACCACTATAAATTATCGTGTTTGCATTGCTCCTATTTGCGTTTGCTTAAAGAACAAATTTACTTTGCTTCCGCTTGTTATTCGATTTGTTAATTGCCTAAGTAATCAACCAAACGATTAAAACCGGAATTAGGCGAAAAGATTAGTAAACACACTATTCACCCCCCCCTCTAGTGTAGGCCATTTCCCTAACAATTGGTATCAGAGCGGGTCGTGGATTGAGATTTCACCATCTCGTCTACATCTTGCCTCGACCCGAAAAATGGCACTAGAGAGTATAGCATTTGCACCACCTAGGTTTAATGAGAAAAATTTTGGTGTTTGGAAAAGTAGGATGTATACTTTTCTCAAAACACAAAATTTAGATCTATTGTGCATGCTAAAGAATGAATATGTTGAGCCCACCATTGATATTAATGATTGGGACTCAAGATCAAATTAGATTATTTGAATTGAATGCTAAAACAACGCACTTTCTATATTGCTCATTCTCAAATGATATACTTGAAAAAGTTATGCATTGTTCATTTGCATTCGATATTTAGGTTTGTTTAAATATGCTTTACAATTATGCAAAAACTGAGGAGCTTATTACTTTCAATGAAGGAGGTGATGACAATTGTCACACCTCTAGTCCTAATGAAGTTTTTGATGCCCAAAGCTCATCTAGTCAAAGGAACACAGAAAATCGGAAAAAAAAACTTAGGTGCTTCCTTTGCCAAGAGAAGGGACACAAGAAGAAGAATTGTCCACTCTTGAAGAAGTCCAAAAGAAGAATTGTGCTTCATCATCCACATCTAAAACAAGTGAAGCCTCTTCTAGACATAACGATGAAGCTACATCGAACTTTTCCCTCATGGGTCTTCGGAATGAGGTATATTTACCGTCTTCTAGTCATGATCAAAATAGTAATTCTAGTAGCTCTAAATCCCTTGATGTGTCTTATGAAGAACTACTAGAAGAATGCAAAAAAATGTATGCCATGCTTGTAAAAAAGAACAAGGAAAATAGAAAACTAAAGAAAGAAAATTTAAGGTTTAGTTCTCATGTGCATGAACTAGAGAATGAAAAATTGAATACAAGTACAATTGTTTCTTGCCATGATGATTTTAAGCTTGAAATTGAGAATTTAAATAGTGAGGTAAAAGACTTGAAAATGAAAATGAAGGTTTGAAATCAAAAATGAAACTTAGGAGTAGAATGAAAAGTTGAAAGTTGAAAATAACATGTTGAAATCTCAAGTGCATGCATTGCATAAATCCATGAATTATGTGAAAAATGAGATGTTGACTTTGAGTAGGAAAGTTAATACTTCCTCTTGTAATTCTAAGAATCAAAATGTCTCATTTAGGAAACCTCAAAAGAAAAATATTTCCTTTAAGAATGCTCATGCTCATCATAGTTCAAATATCAAGCATTCTAATGATAAATCTCATGTCCATAGCAAAAAGGAAAAGAAGTTTAATGGATATTATTTTTATTGTGGTACTTTTGGACATGCTATATATGATTGCACATTTAAGATGAACCCAAGTGAAGTTAAAATACTTTGGGTAGCTAAGCCCTCTAACCCCCAAGGACTCAAAGTCATTTGGGTACCAAATACTTCATCTTATTTTGTAGGGGGAGCTACCACACAAGTATGAATGAGAAATCGATCATTGAAGTTGACTTTGGATTCAAATGAAAAAATCTCCAAAATGTTGCAACTTCAAGTCATCTTGATGCCTTAGGTAAAGTTGGCATCAAAACTATTCTGGTATCAACTTCTAACTTGCATTGTTTTACCTTAGTTGAAGACTATGATGCTATGCTTAATTCTAGTTGATCTTTGCGCTCTCGATTTGTTTTATAAAATAATTTTTTATTTTGATTTCCCGATCTCTTCGAAGACCTATGTAGCCTGTAATGGGCTCATGCGACCTTGCGGATCTAAATCGTAGGCTCATTTTTGGTCTTTCGGTTTTCAACCAATAGGAAGGATTGGAGATCAAGTTTTCATATTTATTACTCTTATGATCTCATAAAATTCATTTTGGTATCACTTGATTTCATTTAAAATGAATTTTAAACTATCTAGCAAAGATGCATTTTGAAAATGATATTTGAATCACTCTTTGCTATTTGGTTTGGTTAGCTTGCTAGTAGCCTTAATTTCATTATCTACTAACGAAGTCGACTTGCAAGTTGAAAATGTTAATGAAAGACTATACTATCTAAAAGAATTTGGAATATAAACTCATGATTGATTTTGCATGATAAATGTTTGAATTTTCATAAGTAGGAAAAATCATGATAACTAAGCAATTTCATGATATGGATATTGAATGAAATTGGAGTAGATTAAAATTTCTTATTAGAGACATCATTTTGAGTAAACACCCAATGAACATGTTTAGATACACACATGATATGATTCTAGGTGTTTAAACTTGAAAATTCATGTGCAGATAAAAAATGTGATAACTAGATCACATTAGGGGACTTAAGCTTGAAAAGTTTGACCCAAGTCAATAAATCAACTTGGACACTTCATTTTAAGTCCAAAATTCATAAATATGTTTAGGAATAGGTATGACACATTTCCATGCACTTAGAATAAAAAATTCATATGGATATGAATAAAATGACATAGAGGCCATTTCATGATAACATCTTTTGAACCAAGTTGATCCAAGTCAACAAATTGACTTAGAGGTGTCATTTTCAATCCATATTTGAGAAACGAGTTTAGATTTATTCATGTTAGGTATCCATAGGTTTAAGTTTGAAAAATCATGAGTAAATGATAAGATTGACACTTAGCAAGTTTCATGATAACTAGCTTAGTTTTGAATGAAACCATGCTAGGTTGATATCTTGACTTAAGGACATGATTTTCATTCCAAACTTGACATACACTCTTTATATGACTATCATGTGGTGTCATAAAAGTTTGAATGAAAACTGAACATGTTTTGAAAAATAACTAAAAATTACGAAAATACCATTGAAATTTTAGCATTTTCAGTTATTTTTAGAAAAATATAGAAAGATCCTTTTTAGATGATTCTTGAAACTGCACATTCACTGAAAAATTTAATTTCTTCAGTAAAAATTTCAAAAAATTTCATCAAAAATCAGATTTATAGTGGAATTTTGAAGTTGAATTTCAAAAATACAAAGTATCATCCTCTTGAAATATCAATCTTTCCGATACTTTGATTTTTCGTCGAAAACTTCAAATGAAACTTTGTGCATACAATTTTGATTCCATTTCTAATATCATTCACACCATTGCTTGAGTAAAATCATTTCTATGAATGATTTTGATATCTTGAATGATAGTTAGAAATATCCATTTATTCATTGAAATCAATATAGGATGAAAAATGAACTTAGACAATTCATTTTGAGCTCAAACTTAACACACGCATCTTAAATAATCATTCAGCGATGTCTGGAAAGTTTGAAGCAAAAATGATAATTTTTCGAAAAACATCTGAAATTTACGAAAATGCCCCTGGACTTTCAAGAATTTTACAAATTTATAGGAAACTGATTTTGGACTGATTCTTGAACCTGTAGATTTATTGAAAAATATAGTTTGTCCAGTTAAAGTTTCAAAAATTTCCGTCATGAATATAATTTTGTATGGATTTAAAAGTTTGATTTTTTAAAATCTTGAAGTATTCTTTGAACTAAGTCAAAAAGTGACTTAGGAACCTCATTTTCAGCCCAAACTTGACTCATATACTTAGATTCACTCATGTTAGATGCCCAAGTGCCTAAGTTAGATAAAAACTGAGTAGATAGCAAAATTTGATACTTAGTCATTTTCATGTTTTCATGCTTATTTCGAATGAAACCGTGCTAAGTTGAAATTTTGATCAAATGACATTAGTTTCACCTTAAACTTGATATACATTCTTTAAATGACCATATCTTAGTATTTTGAAAGTTTGAATGAAATCTAATAATGTCATGAAAAAGATACGATATTCTTGAAAATATCGATACTTAAGTTACTACATGATTCTTGGTTTTAGATTTTATTTATCATTTCACGATATCATGTATGACTTAGTCTCTTATTCGATGTTTGGGTTTCATCCCTTGAGTTGAGACTTTCACGGTGGGTCCTGTTCAAGCTATCTGTATAAAGCCTTTAAAATATATCTCATCGGGAATCTGGAAACGGTGGCAAAGGGTCTAGATTCTGGAATAATTACGTATATAGAAGAACTCGCTGATTCACTCGATTTTATGACTAATGCGATAGAAAAGGAAAAGCGGTAGCCAAGATAACAAAGTAGATCTCGCCCAAAGGAGCCTATTCTTAGGCCGATCACCGGGGTTCAAAAATCTTTTAGAGTTTCAACTTTGACTTTTGATTGATTTTTCTTGCCCTTTTTTGATTGATGTCAAAAGGGGGAGAAAAATATAGGTAAAGGGAAAGAAAATATAGGAAAATCATGCATATAGATAGGGGGAGCTCTATTATATAGATATACATGTTGATAAGGGGATGAATCCCTTAGTTGATATCATTTATGCTTTAATATATATATTTTCTTAAGGATGTTTGTCATCATCAAAAAAGGGGAGATTGTTGGCTTAAGAGGTTTTCAACCTTGGTCTTAATCTCAGTTTTGATGATAAAAAATATGAAACTAATGTTTCATTGAGAAATACTTTCAGATTCTATATCGATTAGCGCACGACGTCCCCGATCAAAAAAACCAAATAAATCGGAAAAATTGGCAAGGACGCTCGTCGACGCTCGGGACTCTTTGGGAAGTTAGAATTTAGGTTTAGGGTGTCTAGTTTATATTATAAATCCTCATGATGATGCATAAGAACCCAAAAACCTAGCCCGAACCTCAAATCATGAAAACTCGGAACCGCCCTGAAATTCATTTAGCCTAGGGAGCTCCTTGGAGGGCTATATGTCCTAGGCATTTACTTGACATAAGAAATGGCGGTAATTGTTCCTTGGGTCAAAACTAGATAACGAGATATTTTAAAAGAATTTTTGGAAGCCTTTAGCATACCCATATTTGACCTGAAAGATTAGGAAATTTTTGTTTTCGGAAAATTTGTACTAGACCTCAAAAACTAGATTTTGATTCTTAAGAATTTTGAGTTTTTAGATATTCTTATTGAATCCAAATGGGAGGTAATCCTTATATAATAGTTACGTTTTAAAGTTATTAACTTCAAGTTAATAAATATTATATAAGTAGACTTAGCGATGACGAAATCCAAACGAGTAGAAAAACCCAAGCAAACTATCAATCTGCCCAGTCTGTCTAGTTTTCGATCAACCGATCGATCGACCGACAGAGGCGAAAAAATGGTAGTCCGTGTGTCGGTTGACCGGTTGGGGGTGCCCGTGTATGGCCGAGTGGAGCCCTAGGCTGAGTTTATAGTAGGCTCAATATGAGTCTCGTTCATGAGTGTGTGGGCGCGTCGGGTAGCCCAGTCCAATTTTCATTGTTATCTTTCTCTTTTGCTACTTGGAAACGTTATACCATTTCACCCTTTGAAATGAATGCAATTTTTATTCACAAAGAAATGTATGGCTTCAAATCGTCATCAACAAAATGAGAAAAATAGCAAAGCTAAACATCACAACATTCCCACCTTGTTCAAAATGTACATGCTATTGGCTTTCTCTAATTTCCATGCAGCGAAGAACTAACTGCGCGTGCACACACACATAAAAATGAGTTAAAATCAATTGTAATATTTTGATTTAATAAAATGAGTTTAATCTTATGATCCAATATCCAGATGCCTATTAGCTCATGTAAACTTGATCCATGTGATTCGAGCTTGAAATACTTAACCATGATTGCTGTGATTATTCAAGTGTAGGCCCGATTAATGAAGCCCGTGATGGACGAACCCATTTAATTAATTATAAATAGAGGCTAGATCCCCTCTACACACCATGATTAGAAACCCTTGCTCATAGTTGCTTTCCCCATCAAAAGCAGAGCGTTTGAGAAGATGTTGTAGAGGAAGACCCGACTTTCCTTGAATATCCAGAAATTTATTCCGTTGCAAATATGTCGTCATCAAGTAAGATCTTACCTTGCTAATTTATTGTCGATGTTCTTAAATTCATGAAATATTTGTTTAGAGATTTGTCTTACAATAGGTATCAGAGCTTTTTTTCATGAATTTAAGAATTCGTTTTCCTTTTTAAGATGATGTTTTCCTGTTATGGTAATTTTTTGGTGATTTTAATATGATGAATACTTTATTTGCATTTTTATTCATCATGTTTGTATATTGAAATCGCTTCTTTCTGTTTGAATCAATTTATTACCATACGGATATTGTATATTTTTCGGTGAATCATGCTTTTATCCGCTAGCTCTTACCTTGCATCTTGTGTAATTTTGTTTGGAGTATTCTATTACCCGCTGGATCTTGTATAGTAAAGCATGATTTAATATTTGATTTATGTACCTATAATGAAATTTATTACCCCTTATTCCTGGACAACCGCACCGCGGCAGGATGCTTTTTCGCCTCGACAACCGCGCCGTGGTAGGTGGGCCATGCCATGGGCCCAGCACTGCAGACCCAGCGTAGATTAATTTTTTTAAAAAATTGCTGATTCAAACTGAGTTTTCTAGCCTAGATTTCTTGTTTATTTTATTAATTTTGTTTACTGCAAATAAAAATAAACTTGATGATTTTTTGATATACATGGACTGGATTGAGACCTTAAAATCTGCCCAATAAGATCATAGACTAGAATTATTTTTGCTGCATTTAATTTATATATTTGGATTTTTCATGCTATAATGATTCAAATTTTGAACATTATGAATGTCAATATATAGATTTATTTGTGCTTCAATTGGCTTGATTTATATATTATTTTTGCAATTAAATTCTATGATTTGATTATAATTCATGTTATATTTTACATGTTTGCATAAATTACTTATTTTTAATTAATGCAAATTTTATACATCTCAATTTATTGTTGTAAATTATGTTGTCTTTTTATAAAACCTCAAACCTAATATTATGACAATTAGGTACAGAGATTGCCTTAATTTATAAATAAATATAAATAATTTAGGAAATACTTAAAAAATAAAGATTCATAATAGTTGCGATATTTTAAATTTAATACCAATCTTGCACTATAGTATGAATTGAAATTATTGACCTAAAGGGCATAATATTGATTCATGATAAAGTTTTTACTGATTATTATTTATAATTACCACCAAAGTGGGATTACTTATAATGATTGGTGTATTTTCTTATCGTAAGAGGAATACTGAATATTAATTCATTCAATAGTTTTTTTCAAATGAGGATTATTGGGTGTTTTAATTGGAAGTCTTGAAAAATGGAGTTACTAGAGTGTGCATTGGTCTAGAGGTATGTCTGCCCAAAGGGGATGGATTTTAGAAAATCAGTGTATTATCATATTTTAACTCACTGAGGCTTTATTTTGTGATTTCATGTTCTGCCGAAAGGGGAATATGTAATATTTGGTTAGCCTCAATTTTAATTATATTACATGCCCTATAATTTAATCTAATGTATTCCAATTATTTGTCACAGTTACTTTTAGCGTGAACAATTGCAATGCCTCAATTGAAATGTTGTCTGGTTCAGACTTTAAAAAATGGAAACACAACATAGAATTCTCTCTAGGCATGACTGATCTTGACATGACTATACATGAAGTTAAGCCGGTTATTCCTGAAGGTCAAGCCATCAGTCCTGAACAAAAACATCTATTAGCTAAGTGGGAGAGATCCAACAGATTGAGCTTGCTTGCTATTAAATGGATTGTTCCTGAACACTTAAAGAGTTCCTTTCTGCAATTGGAAAAAGATTTCAAGTGGCTGATAATGCTGAGTTTGCATATCTAATGAAAGAATTAACAACTATGGTTTATGATAACTCCGAGGGTGTAAGAGAGTTTATTCTAAAAATGGTTATGCTCCAGTCCCAGCTTAGAGCCTTGAAAGTTGAACTAGATGACTCCCTCTTCTTTGTTCATATCATGCCCTAAATTCTCTTCCTACTGAGTTTAGTCAAATTAAGACTGCCTATATTACCAGAATGAAAAATGGACTTTGAATGATCTCATCATTAAATGCGTTGCCGAGGAAGAAAAAACTCAAGAAAGAAAAGAGTGATCTAGCCCTTCTAACTGTTCATCCTAAATCCCATTCTGGCAAGCCTCACAAGAAATTTAAGCATTTCTCACCTGTTGCTCCAAAGAAATCTAATGATAATAAAGGACAAGGTAGTGGTTAGAATAACCCGATAGGAGGTCTTAAGCCTGCTCCTACTAAGAAATCTATCAGATGTCTCTTTTGTAAAAAAAAAGAACACAAAATGTTTGAATGTACCAAGTCTAAGGCCTGATTAGAAAAGAAGCAAAAAGGTGGAGGTAAACCCTTAGCCCTTGTTTGTTTTGAGTCTAATTTAATTGATGTCCCTATTAATTCTTGGTGATTTGATAGTGGGTCCACAACCCATGTTGCTATTTCTATACAGGCTTTTGCAAACCTGAGGAAACTAAGTCCGAGACAAAGTAAACTGAGAGTAGGAAATGATCTTGGAGTGACTATGAAGTCTGTAGGAGATGTTAGATTGTCTTTAGAGTCAGGATTTGAGCTAGTTCTGAATGATACCTTATATATACCTTCATTTAGGAGAAATTTGATTTCTGTTTCTTGTTTAGATAATCTTGGATTTCATTTTAGTTTTGGGAATGACAATATGAAAGTTATTTTGAATCCTCAAATTATTGAAAGTGAATCTTTGTTTAATAGTTTATATATGTTGTCCTTGGCTCCTGATTGTCAATCTACATCTTTAAACATTGAAAATAAAGTTGCTAAAAGGTCAAGAATCAAATATAAGTCTTTTCTTTTGTGGCATAAGCGTTTAGGTCATATTTCTAAAGAAATTATTGAAATACTTGTTAATATTGACATTTTATATATCTTAGATTTTGGTGATATGGAGACTTGTGTTGATTGTATTAAGGGTAAATTGACCAAAACTAAGAAAAAAGATGCTACTAGAAGTTCAAATCTATTGGAACTCATTCACACGGATATTAGTGGCCCTTACTCTCCTACTATTTGGGGTCATAAATACTTTATCACTTTTATTGATGACTTTTCCCAATATGACTATATTTATTTAATTAAAGAAAAATCTGAAGCACTTGATAAATTCAAAGTGTTTAAGACTAAAGTTAAAAGCAGTTGGGAACAGTCATCAAGATAGTGAGATCTAATCATGGAGAAGAGTATTATGGTAGATATGGTGTTGCTGGTCAGCATGTAGGACCTTTTGCCTCGTACTTACAAGAATGTGAAGTTGTTCCTCAATATACCTTGTCTGGTAGTCCTGAACAAAATGGTGTAGCCGAAAGGCGTAATCGCACTCTTAAGGATATGATGAGGAGCATGATGAGCAGGTCGGATTTGCCAGAATTTCTATGGGGTGAAGCCATTACAACCTCGCTCTACATTCTTAATCGTGTTCCTAGTAAATCTGTTTATAAAACCTCTTTTGAACTGTGGACAAGTAGAAAACTTAGTTTAAATCATTTTTGTGTTTGGGGATATCCTGCTGAAGTGAGAATCTATAACTCCTTAGAGAAAAAGATTGATCATAGAACCAATCGTTGTTTTTTCATTGGATATTCATATCATTGAAAAGGCTACCATTTCTATTATCCGAGCAGATGAACTAAAATTGTGGAGTCCTTGAATGCAAAGTTTTTAGAACTTGATGTTGCTGAGCCCGATCCTCTTCGTACTGATCCTAACTCTACCGTATCAATACCTCTTCCTATTTTCAATGATCGTAGCTCATTTATTCTAGATGATTCTATTGCTAGACTTGATGGTAATATTTCCAATACTCCTATTCCTTCAGGCAGTCCTTTAGCTGTTAATTCTCATACTCCTATTGCTGATCTGATTTCTATTGAACCTGCCTTACCTGTGCTTGTGAGAAGATCTACTAGAGAAAGACGATCTGCAATCCCTGATGATTATATGGTATATCTTAATGAAAATGATTATGATGTTGGGGATATTCTTGATCCTAGTGACTATAAACAAATCATTTCTTGTGCACAGTCAGATAAATGGATATGCACTATGAATGAGGAAATACTTTCTATGGCTGATAATAATATTTGGGATTTGATTGAATTACCTGAACACTACAGACCTATTGGTTGTAAGTGGATTTTTAAAAGAAAGAAAGTCTCCAAAGGTAATGTTGAGAGGTTCAAGGCCCGACTTGTTGCAAAGGATTTTACCTAAATAAGGGTATTGACTATAATGAAACTTCCTCACCTATTTCCTATAAAGATTCTTTTAGAATTATTATGGCTCTTGTAGCTCATTTTGACTTAGAGTTGCGTCAGATGGATGTCAAAATAATATTTTTAAATGGTGATCTCTATGAAGAGGTTTATATGAAGCAACCTGAGGGTTATCAAAAATCTGGCAGTGAGCATTTGGTATGCAAATTGAAGAAGTCTATATATGGTTTAAAATAGGCTTCTAGGCGGTGCTATTTGAAATTTGATATGATTGTGGCTTCCATGGGTTTTGAGGAAAATGAAGTTGATCATTGCATATATGTCAAGGTCAGTGGGAGCAAAATAATTTTTCTAATATTATATGTGGATGACATTCTGCTTGCTTCAAATGATCTTGCTCTCCTTCATGAAACTAAAGATATGTTGACTAAATCTTTCGATATGAAGGATCTTGGTGAAGCTTCTTTTGTACTGGGAATTGAAATCTATAGGGATTGAACCCGTTGTTTGTTTGGATTATCTCAGAAAGCTTATGTTAATCGCATTTTGGAAAGATTTAATATGCTAGACTACAAGGCTGGTGACGTGCCTATCATTAAAGGCGATAAATTTAGTAAAAATCAATGTCCTAAAAATGCATTAGAGAATGGACAAATGAATGTCAAGCCATTTGATAGTGCACTGGGGAACCTGATGTATGCACAGGTTTGCACTAGATCGGACATTGCCTTTGTTGTTGGAGTCTTGGGCAGATATCAGTCTAATCCAAGAAATAATCATTGGGTAGCTGCTAAAAAAGTGATGAGATACCTGTAGAGGACTAAATAACACATGCTTGTGTTTAAAAGAGTGGACAATTTAGAGATTATAAGGTATTCTGACTCAGATCTTGCTGGGTGCCTTGATGGCAGAAAATCTGCATCTTGATATATTTTAATGTTAGCTGGTGGAGCCATCTCTTGGAAAAGTAAGGAGCAGACTTTAGTTGCTTCTTCTACTATGCAAGCAAAATTTGTTGCCTGTTATGCTGTGGCCTCTCAAGCTGTTTGGCTTATAATCTTGTTTTTGGGCTTCACCTTGTTGATTCTATTTCTAGGCCTCTTACTATTTATTGTGATAACAGTGCTGATGTGCTCTTCACGAAGAACAATAAACCTCTAGTGGCTCCAAATATTTAGAGTTAAAATATTTGATTGTTAAAGATCTTGTGAAGAAAGAAGATATTTTAGTTGAACACATAGAGACAGATCTCATGCTTGTTGATCCCTTAACCAAGGGACTCAAACCCATAGTCTTTAAAAGACATGTTGAAAATATGGTCATTTTGAGTTATTTTGATGTGCTTGGTTAGTTGGAGATATTTTTCCTTTTGTTTTGAGCACTTTGATACATGATTTTTAGGTTTATGTTACTACATGTTCAACAATAAACTTCTTTTGAGATCATATTGTCATATTTTAATACATGTGTTCAATAATTGTTTAAGACTCGGTATCATATGAATCAGAATGTCTCTTGATTGATACCATTTTTTAGTATAGAGACATCATGATTTTGTTTAAGCACTACTAGAAAAATGGGCATCAGCAACGGCTGATGCCATTGCTGAAGACCATCAGCAACGGTCGGAGCCGTTGCAAAGGTGCCGTGGCAGAAACTCGCGTTGCTGATAACTTAGCAACGGTAGCTCGGGCAGTTGCTACAAATATTATCAGCAACGGTTTTGCCACGGACATGGAGCCGTTGCGGATGACATTAATAGCAACGGCCGCTGAGTCCGTAGCAACGCCGTTAGTAAAAGCCCATCGCTAAGCCGTTGCTGTAGGTCATCAGCAACGGCTTTCGATACACTTTTAGCAACGGCTTTCCCACGGACGACCGTGGGAAAGCCGTTGCTGATTATGTGAACCTGGTAACGAAAAATTTTAAAATTTCAAATTTCCATTGATACATTGATACATTCTGATACATAACTCACACACCCATACACACATCCACACATTCATTCACACATCACAAATACACCAAGATATACATCAAAACAATAATATTTATAGTGATAATTATCCACAATAGTATAAAAACTATTCAAATGCAAAATTGAAGTATCAATATCCAAACAAAATAAATTAAACAAGTCCAATATCTCAGTAACAAAGTCAATATAAAAAAAATCTCACAATGACGATGGAGGATGGCCTGGATCATATGGCGGGGTCTGGAATGCTTGAGTGTACACCGGCGTGGACTGACTCGAGGACGATGGATTAGATGATGCCGAAGAGATGCCTGCTTCGGGATGACCTGACATGTTACGTAGCATAGCATGCATCTCCGCCATCATCTAACTCTAACGCACGACCGTCTCCTCTAGAGTCCTTATTCTGGTACTATGATCATAACTGGATCTAGAGGTGGACGGCCGCTCACCAGCGACCGGAGGGGTCGGTGCCCCAAGTGGCCCTAGTACGGCTCGCGCATGACCACTATCTGCAAAGCCATATACGCGGCCATGGTCCCAGCCACCTGCGGCCTCGACCCACGTTGCTGCGTCAAAGTCCTCGGGGGTGCCCCCGCGCTACACCACCGTCTGGCTGTAGGTCTCCTACTCGAGTTTGATTTTTTGTTTAATATTTATCATAAAACTTAAATTATAAATATATAATGAATAATTTAAATAAATATATAGTTACCATAATGTATGCAGCGCGATTGTCGATGTACTCCCCCGTCCCATGTGCTCGACGGTGAGTCCGCTCAAACACCGCCATCGGGGAAGGTCGCTGGACAGTCCCGTCATCCGACACCGTCGTCTATATTTACAAAACAAATACATTAATTAGTACACATAGTAATAAAAAAAATATATAATTAAAAGGTATACTTACCATACGGTTCGCGTACACTGCAAATGCAACAGAGCCACCGGTATGACGCGCTGCTCCCCCCGACATGCGATTTCTAGCCGCATTCCGAGAAACCTCCTGCCATCGATTCGTCGACCATATTCCTACGAGCTGGTCCCATATATCCGGAGTAATCCAATCGGGGCCGTATCCCCGAGTCTCCGCAATGTTAATGGTCCCAGCTCGGGCCATCGCTTGGGACCGAGCCTGCCCCAGCTGCCCATTGTACCTTGCCCTGAAAATAGCCTCCCAGGCAGCGTAAATGAAGGGCCTTTGGTCCTCGGCCCATTTATAGCGAGCCTGCAAAATAATAATATCAGTACCAATATTAATCATCATGCATGTAAAAATAATAATAATACATGCCTCAAACTCGTGCCATAACATGTCGACGTGCTCGCTAGGCACGTGAGACCACGTAGGCCATGCCCCGTGCATGTATCGTCGAATAGTAGAAGAAATGCTCCTCGGCACTTCTTCTTGCTCGAACCTGCACAACAAAAATAAATAATAATATAATAACTGATATAATGAATTTGTAATGATTCATAATTCATGATATATTATCGCTCCCCAATCACGCTAATAAATCTACGTGACTCTATGGCTGGTGGAGGCTGCCACCTGTTCGGCCCGCGTGGCCGCCTGCGTCTGGATGTACTAGCCTCGGCAGTATCATCGGCATGAGGATCAGCAACAGGAGGATCAGCAGCATGAGTAAGTGCTGGAGTCTCACCGATCGGAGACTCCGAAGCTCTCCTGCGTCGATAACCACGACCAGACATATCTGTCGAACAGACATATAATCAGATTATTGTATAAATAGTAGAGATATATTTAATAAAATATATATACTTTACAATTATTCCTCATCATCTGAATAATAGTCTTCGAATTCTTCTTCTTCTTCCTCTTCTTCCTCTTCGTCATCTTCTTCATCTCCAGCTTCCTCAATTTCATGATCGTCATCATCAGCATATTCAACTTCTAATTGAATTGACGTTGTGTCTGCATCCTCGAGTATTGAAATAATACGATCTATAGCAGGAGGATCATCTTCTTGATAGAAACCATGTGTCATATCAGGTATCAGCTCATTTTCTCCTACTATCGGATCAATTTTTCCTCTACCTTTTGTCTAACAGACTACACGTCAATCTGCTCTATCTTTATTTCGAGTTGGATACTTCGCGTAATATACTTGTTCGGCTTGTGATGCCAATATAAAAGGTTCATTTGCTGCCAATTTAGATTTGTAATTAACCTCAACAAGTTTGTATTTTGGATGAACTTTCATGCCCCTTTCTATTGTATCGAACCAATGACATCTAAATAGAATAACTGATTTCAAGCCGAAGTAGTGCAACTCTATCACTTCTTCCACCAGTCCATAAAAATCCATATCACATTCAACATAGGTTGTCCCTTTCACACAGACCCCAACATTCATCATCTTCTTTGTAAATGAATATTCAACCGTGTGAAATTTATACCCATTAACAAAATATCCGCTATAGCACGACACAAGTCGCGACGGTCCACTAACAAACTCAAATATTCTTTCATCTATTTCAGCTCTGTGATCTTTGCTGTAAGTCTGAATCCAAGTAGAGAAATCACGATTCCGTAATCTCTCCAATTCTTGATCGTTGTGAATAGAGTATTTTTGCACCATCTCAATGTCAAATATTTCAATGAATTGTTCAATCTCTGGACAATTGAGTAATACATACAAGTGTGCCAAATGATACTCTTCCTCGCTTAAGTGTCGAGATGGACGAGAACAAAAAGCACGACCAGAGTGACAAAATATATTTAAACGTCCATCTGAATGTCGAACACCCCCATCGTCGTTACGTGGAAGATGATCAAATCTTGTCTGTACTGTCGATTCAAAGTAAAATGAGCAGAATGTTAAATTTTCTTGGATGATATACGATTCAGATATTGATCCTTCAACAGCTGCGGTGTTCTTTACTTTTTTCTTCAGACGATTCATGTATCTTTCAAATAAGTACATCCACCGATATTGAACGGGGCCACCAACTCGTGCCTCGTATGCCAAGTGTATCGGTAGATGCTCCATTGAGTCAAAAAATGCAGGAGGGAAAAACTGCTCCAGCTTGCATATGATTTCAACAATATTATTTTCAAGTGTTGACATATCTTCGACTCGAAGGATATTTGCACAGATGTTTCTAAAAAACATACTTAATTCAGTCAACGGACCCCAAATATTATCAGGTAGAAGATCTCGAAATGCGATCGGAAGTAATCTCTGCATGAATACATGACAATCATGGCTCTTCATCCCTGATATTTTGCAATCATCGACGTTCACACATCGAGATAAGTTTGAAGCATATCCATCGGGTAATCTGAGTTCTTTTACCCATTGACAAACACCTTTGATCTGTTGTTTATTTAACACATATGGGGCCTTCGGTTTCAGATATCGTCCGTTGACCTCTTGTAACTCCAACTCTGGTCTTTTACAAAGTATTTTCATATCATGTCGGGCTTTGACATTATCTTTAGTTTTTCTGGAAATATCCATCAAAGTGTTGAAAATATTATCAAACACATTTTTTTCAATGTGCATGACATCTAAATTATGTCGAATCAATAATGAACTCCAATAGGGAAATTCCCAAAAGATACTTTTTTTCATCCAGTTATGTGTTTGGCCAAAACCTGACACTCTTTCATTGCGACCAAATACTATATCTGGAAGTGCTGAAACATGTGCTAACATTTGTTCACCAGACAACATCGGTGGTGGCCCATCTCTTTCGACTCTGCTCTTAGTAAATTTATTACGATTCCTTCGATACTGATGATTAATCGGTAGGAATCGACGATGACAATCAAAGAATGAGATTTTTCGTACATTCTGAAGACTGATTGATTTAGAGTGTTCCATACAATACGGACAAGAGAGTCGGCCGTGAGTGCTCCAACCAGACAACATGTCGTACGCCGGGAAATCATTGATTGTCCACAAGACCGCGGCCTTTAAATTGAAGTTTTGCTTCCAATGACAATCATAAGTGACAGCTCCCTCAGTCCACAATGTTTTCAATTCATCTATCAAGGGTCTGAGAAATATGTCAATTTCTTTTCGCGGACCCTTAGGACCCGGAATAATCATCGAAAGATAAATAAATTCATCTTTCATGCACATTGACGGTGGCAAATTATAAACTGTCAGCAACACTGGCCAAACTGAATAAGGAGTTGCAGAATGTCCAAACGGATTAAAACCATCTGTGCACAATCCCAATCTGATATTTCTAGTATCCCTAGCAAATGAAGGATAACATGTATCCAAATGTTTCCATGCTTCACTGTCAGATGGATGAGTCATTACTGTATCATCACGACTTCTTGCATGCCAACTCATGTAGGGGGCTGTCTTTTCCGACATGAATAATCTTTGAAGCCTCGGTGTTAGTGGAAAATACCGAAGCACCTTAAACGGGATATTTTTCTGTCGGACCGATTTCTTCTCCTTGTAACGAGGATGTTGACATACAAGGCATTTATCCAACTGCACATTTTCTTTATAATATAAAATGCAGTTATTTTGGCACGCGTGTATTTTTTCGTACCCAAGCCCCAATTTTCTCATTAGCTTTTTAGTCTTATAAAAAGTTGGCTCAAACTTGTTAGCAGTAGGCAGCATTCCATTAATCAATCCAGCAATCCGATCATACGCAACTCCGCTGATATTACAATCGACCTTGATGTTTAAGAGCTGTGTCATTGCTGAAAACCTAGTGTATTTAGGACAATTCTCATACAAAGGTTCATCGGCAGCTTTCAACATCTCGTAAAATTCTGCAGCTTCTTTATTCGGTAATTCAATCTCTACCGTAGTTTGTACTTCTGTGATATCAATCGCTGTAGTATCTGGTGGGACTGATGTCTGAAGAACTGGTTGATCAACATTATCATTCAGGTGGAATTGACCCCCAAGACTATCAAGTATCATAGTTCTATAGGGATTACATTGACTGGATGAAGAAGCACCCGCAGAGGAAGATTCACCATATGTCTGAACGACAGGATTGCTCGACGTCCCGACTTCGCGTGACTTCCCGTTACAAGTCCATTATAAATATCTTGGTGCAAATCCTTTGCTATATAGATGTTGAGTGACAGTCTCTCGATCCAAAAATCGTCCATTCGAACACATGCGGCACAGACATCGGATTTGATCACCCATGCTAACGAAATTCCGATTCGAATAGACGAAATTTAGGAAGTACGTTACGCCTAATCGAAACTCATTCGTTAAAGCTCCACGATCAAGACGTCGGTACATCCAACTTCGATCAGCCGACATGATTCTGTCAATCAATGACAATTTCTTTGGTTAATGTCTTTAGGTGAGATTGTCCTATTCCATTCGGGATTTATGTTATTTATATTGCACTAAGTACTTATTTTAACCGTTAACTTCATTCTAAATTTCGGCAGCATCTCCCTACAGTTCTCCGAATACGCATATCATCTGAGCGCGTATCGGAGAACAAGAGAGATGTTGCCAAAATTTAGAATAATTAGTTAATAGTTAAAATAAAAACGTAAGTGCAGTACAAATAACTATATTCCCAAATTGTCCAATCAGGAACAATTCAAGAATTGTACGTCGTATAAAAGATCATCTACTTCTTTTACACGAACATACAATCCTCGAACGGATCTAAGGTTTTGCTAAATCATATCCGACTCGTCGATGCGTACGTGAAACATATCAACTCGTCAGATAGATGATTATTTTCTAAATGTTTCGAGACACTTCGAGTCCATATTGGATAATTCCAACACGAGTCCAAATTCGACGATTTCGGCAAGAGTCCGAAGTGGACGATTCCAGCGCGCATCCGAAGTGGACAATTTCAAAATTAATCTAAACCCTAATAATTAATCTAACAAATTAAACAATTAATCTTAATAATTAATTAACAATTAATTAACAATTAAAAAATAATTAAAAAATATATATTAATCTACAAATTCCGGCGTCGGAGTCAGGTGGACTCCGGCGCCGGCGTACAGTGGCCGGACACACTGTCCGACCACTGTACAAGGTCCGACGGCGGCCATCGGCCGACCGCCGCTGGCCGAAACCCTATTTTTAGGGTTTCGGTCGGATTTCTCGCCGGCCGCAACGGGAAGAGACGGTCGGCCGACGAGTTATACCTGACAATGTCGGCAGCAACGGGAGGAGGAAGAGGCGTCGTCGGCGTCGGCAGCGGCGGCGAGAGGCGGGAGCAGGAGGCGGCGGCGGCAGCAGCGGGAGGAAGAAGGGTCGGGCGCGACCGTGTGCCCTATATAAACTTATCAGCAACGGCTCACTCTCCCGTTAGAAAGCCGTTGCAAATGAGTTATCATCAGCAACGGCTCACTTGTCCGTTAGAAAGCCGTTGCTAATAAGTTATCATCAACAACGGCTCACTTGTCTGTTAGAAAGCCGTTGTGGATAATTAAAATAATCCGCAATGGCTCGCATGTCCGTTAGAACGCCGTTGCAGATACAACATATCTGCAACGGCTCGGGCGGCCGTAAGAATGCCGTTGCAAATAGCAACGGCTTGAGCGGCCGTTGCTGATAGCCGTTGCTGAAGACTCAATTTCTAGTAGTGAAGGCTCGGTGTCATGTGAATCATATTGCCAAATTGATTGATGCCATCTTTGAGTCTAGGGACTTGATGGATTTTAAAATCATACGCTTTCTCTTGCCGAAAGGTATATCTAGAAGAGGAAGTATGAGGACTAACAATAAAAATAGCACTGTTCTTATCTGATCATTCTAAGTGTTGTTTTCATGGTACACTCTACACCAATGGTAATTGTCAGCAATGTCAGCGGTATTCGTGACCATGGAAAGTCTTATATCCTGGATTGACATAATGACTGTCATGATTCGATATCAATGGTTTGTTGATATGAGTCATAATAAGTGTTGCATCTTGGATTATTTTTTATTTTTTTAATTTATTTTGTGGCCATATTTTTTGAAATATGTGATTAACTTGAGTGTCGTTTTTAAATAAATTTTTTAAAATAAAATTTTACAATTGATTTTGCCACAATGAGAAAATGTTAGAATATTTTTTAAATATTCTATATTTGTAATACTCGCGAAATTTGTTAAATTTTGTGTATTGACTTCAACGGGATGAGTGCGATGCATAACAGCGCGTGCAGAGTTAATCATGGTTGGGCACGAATTGAGGTGAGATCCTTGGTCAATCTAAATTACTTAAATTAGAATTAAGTTTGTGTCAAATCCGAGTTGGGCTCGAGCCGAGTCCGAGGGTACGATCGGAGCTCGAATCCGACTCGTTTTGAGCAAGTTGGATCAAGTTAAGTCACGTGAGGCGTACAGCTCCAAGGAGGAACCGCACGGTACCCAAGGAGGCGAGAGGGAGAGGGATGATCCGGAGAAGAAATTGGTCGGAGATCGGAGACTTGTTGGATCGGATTCGACGCGGGACTTCTTCATCGTCTTCCTCGTCCTTAATCCAATCCTAGGTGAGTGGATTTCTCCCTAACTCTTATAGTGTGGCTGCCGATCCTGGATGCGACGGATGAAACAAAAATCTGAAATTTTCTTGCAATTTCGAATTCATTCTCCAAATAGAATTCAAGTATTATATATTCTTGGTGTTGATTTCCTTCTTGATGTTTAATGTGGTGCACACGAAACCTTCGCAATTAGGGATTCCACTCCCTTGTGGCCGCCTGCCGTCCAAGAGGGATGCTTGAAGATTTTATTTTCTTTATTCTTGTTAAATATATATTTTCCTAAATGAGGTTGGTGGTGTGGCTTCTACGTTTAATTCATCTCTAGGGATTGTGGAATTAGAGTCCTAGACATGTGAATCCCCTCATTAATTATCACAGCCGGCCACAACTATGAAATATTCTGATTTTCTTTTTCTTTTTGATACAAATTGCTTACTTGCAATTAGTGTTATAAGCATGTACTAGTGTGGGATTAAATGCCCTAAACCTAAGGTTATCTCCTATGGCTACAGCCGCATGCTTCAAAATGGGAGTCCAAATTACTTAGTATTGAATGCTGAAAATTCTTTGGTAATTGTTGCAGAAATTTACTTGGTATATCTAGTATGTGATGCAGAAATTTTCCTTAATAACTGATGCAGAATTTTCCCTTCGTGTTTGATGCTAAAAAGCTTATGTTAATGAAATTGAAATTATATATGATATTCTGAAATTACATGATGTATGCTGAAATTGTTATAGAATGTACTGAAAATGTATATTACATGCTGATTTGCTGAAGTTTGTTATGTACAGGCTGAGATTCATATTGTTGTAATGTTGCGAGTATGTGGTATAATATATCGATGTAATCTATCGATTTTCGTGTAAACTATAGTTTAGAAACATAGGAAACGTTTTGGTAACCTGTACAGTAGTGTATGGGTAGAAAATAGATACTTATAGTAGGTTGGAATTGTCATGTGCGGGCTAAGCGAGCCGTGGTGGAGGCTCGGGACGACGTTCCTAACCCGCTGTAAATATTTGGGGTTTTAGCTTGATACCAGAACTAAGTGAACCTTGAGTGTGTTGAGGGTATGACCCTCGAGTAGTTATTTGGGCCATATTGGGCCAAGTGGTGCGCTCCGTACAAGAGATGACAGTGGGCCAGATAAGCCGAGTAGTGCGCATGGCGCACGTGATGACTATGGGCCGCATGTAGGCCGAGTGATACTCACAGCGTATGAGTGATCATGGGTCGGAGGGCCTTCCCGACCGAGTGGTTACTGGTTCTAGAGGGACTTCCTAGACTAGTGAACCCGAGCAGAGTTACAGTAGGTACTGGTGCTAGAGGGCCTTCCTAGACCAGTGAACCCAAGCGGAGACACAGTGGGTACTGGTTCTAGAGGGCCTTCCTTGACCAGTGAACCCAAGTGACATGGGTCGCAGGGTCTTTCCTGACCGAGTTATGGGCACTGAGGCTAGAGGACCTTCGTAGCTCGGGGTGGTCTGCCTAGCGAGCTCCCCCGTGAGTTGTAAACGGGTAACTCGAGGACTGCTCTAAATGAGCCGAATCAGTCTCCGCTAACATAATGATTTATAGTGGTTCGACCCCAATGCATACTCCACTACCTAAGCACCCCGCTTAGGATTTTCTAACTAGCTTTACTAGATTGTTTGGTTTTCTTATAATGAAGATTTTACACAGGAAAGTCTCCGCTCTCAAACCGAAGGCACTTTCACATCCGGAAGTATCCCGCCTTCCTACCGAGAGCAGTCTCCCACATCAACCTAAGGTCAACTCAACTAATCCTAGTAAACTAAGTTTACAATGGTGGATTTAAGCCTTAACACCAAGACAACCACCAACTCAATCAAACCTAGCAACCTAGGTTTACACAAGCTTTAATACAATGAAGTAAATAATAAAATACATAAATAATGGAGCAAATAAATGATATAACAAATACTTAGCTCCAAACAAAATTTTATTACCATCGAGGCTTCCGAGGATTGCAACAATCACAACACAACATCACACACGGAAGGATATAAGCATAAAGTAAAGTGCGCTAATCAACAAATAAATAAGGGTATGTCTAGGACATTCCTCAATCCCCGACTACTCCCGCAATATAACACAACCACACAATTATATGTATATAAAATAAAACTCAAATTATGAATTCATAGCATATACAATGATCATGACGATTAGGTATAACACATCCAAATATCGTAGGAAAAACAAACAAGTATAAGATAGAAACAATACAATTCCTCTCAATTACCCTACGTAGTTTAGACCCGACTTAGCCCTCCCCTAGCCATGTACCCTAGGGTCGGCCTACCCCTCTACCTGAGTGCTCTAGGGGCAAAGATGGTTTGGCCCCCTTGGGTTCCCTAAGGGTTAGCTCACCCTAAGGTTGTCCCAGGGTTCTAGGGTTTCTAGGTGTCTCTAGGGTACTAAATTCCCTACTTGTGTGTCTATACAATTTTCCTAAAGTGTAGAAGTGATTGAATGTATCTTAAGTATGTTCCTTAGGTATAAAAAATCCAATTTTTATTTCTCCAAATCTCCCCCTAGGTGGCCGGCCACCCTAGGGCTCTTAAAGACCCTCCTAAAGGGGGCAGCATGCCCTAAACTCACTCCTTCATCTTTTCATCAAGATATCCACCAAGCCCCAAGAACTACCAACAACCATTAAGAATTGACGAGAATTCATCAAGAAATCAAAGGGGCGGCCAATTGCCCAAAAATCAATCTGATAGAACTGTTACGATCATGATAGAATTCTCAATATGAAATTTCAGTTTGATTTAATTCGGTTCAGTTCGATTCAGTTGGAACCAAATGGACAACCCCACCCTCTATCATATTAGCATGCTAAATCATAATAACAAAATAAATAAATTTTTCCTAATTTTTCCTATATTTAAAGCTTACCCGAATTAAATTCCGTGGCTCTACGCCAATCCGCGCTAACTCGAGCCCACGGTCCCCTACTTCTGAATAAAATATTATTTTAAGATTTTTGGACATAACAAGTTATCTTGGTCTTCCTCTTGGGTTAGGTAGGCCCACCAAGGCTAATTGGACAAAAATTGTTACTAAGATAGATAGATCTTTGGATTCTTGGCAGGGACCCCTCCTCTCTCGGGTCGGGTGTCTCACGCTCATCAATAGTATTCTCACAAGCCAGGTCTTGTATTTCTTCTCCATTTTTCATGCTCCTTTTTGGGTTATCAAGCTGATCGATAACAGAAGAAGAACCTTCCTCTGGACGGGGAAGAGGGATTCCTCGGCTCAGGGCAAGTGTCTGGTGCGTTGGGATTTGGTCACTCACGGTAGATCGGAGGGGGCCCTAGGAGTCCTCGACCTCCACACGCATAACCTCGCTCGCCTTGGCAAATGGTTTTGGAGGCTTTTTGCAGCCCGGGGCCATGCCTTGGCAGGACATATTTTCGACTCTCTATCATGGATTACGATATTCTGATCTGGGGAACCAGGAGGGTCACTCCCCTATTTGGAGGGGGATTTTTGGGCTTGCGAATATTTTTGAGAGCTCCTTGGTTTTCTCGACGGGAGCTTCCTCAACTTTTCGGTTCTAGCATGATCCTTGGGTTGGCAGCACTCGCTTGCGTGACTCGTATCCTCTCCTCTTCTCGGCGGCCTGCAATCCTGATGTCACTATCACTGAGGCTATTTCTGAGGATCCTTTGGGCAAGGTTAATGGTTGGAACATTCTTTTTCGTCATCTGGTCCCTTCGCAATTACTGTAGAATCTTGTCGATGATTTGGCGCCCTTTGTACATCACTCGGGGGTTGACTCTATCGGTTGGAAATGGTCTAGCGCTGGCTCTTTCTCTACAAGCTCTCTTTACTAGATTTTGAACTTCAGGGGCCTTTCGGAACCCTGGGCTACATTTATTTGGCAAAAGGACTGCCCTCTGGCTATTTCCATGCATAGTTGGTTGGTTGAGAATGGGCGACTCCTAACGAAAGAAAAGCTCATCGCTAGACAATTTCAAGTTTGCACCACTTGCTCATTGTGTAATGTTGTTGATGAATCGCACACTCACCTCTTCAGGGACTGCATTTATTCCCGCAACGAATGGTCGACTTTCCTCAGGCTTGCCGGCTCCACCCTTTTCGCTCTTGAGTTCTGTCATTGGGATGGTGCGGTCTTTCGAGCTTCGGAGGCTTCTCGGTCCTTCCACTTAATGATGGTATGGAGATCTTGGATTTGGTTTGAAAGGAATCTTCGAGTTTTCGAGGGATGTAGTAGATCTGCTCCTGTACTCGCCGCTGAGGCGCCAACAAGTTTCTTGCTTTTCCTGTAACATGTCTTTCTTGTTAAAAAAAAAAGAACCTTCCTCTGGACGGGGAAGAGGGATTCCTTGGCTCAGGGCAAGTGTCTGGTGCGTTGGGATTTGGTCACCCGCGGTAGATCGGAGGGGGCCCTAGGAGTCCTCAACCTCCACACTCATAACCTCGCTCACCTTGGCAAATGGTTTTGGAGGCTTTTTGCAGCCTAGGGCCATGCCTTGGCAGGACATATTTTCGACTCTCTATCATGGATTATGATATTTTGATCCGGGGAACCGAGTGGGTCACTCCCCTATTTGGAGGGGGATTTTTGGGCTTCCGGATATTTTTGAGAGCTCCTTGGTTTTCTCGACGGGAGCTTCCTCAACTTTTCGATTCTGGCATGATCCTTGGGTTGGCAGCACTCGCTTGCGCAACTCGTATCCTCTCCTCTTCTCGGCGGCCTGCAATCCTGATGTTACTATCACCGAGGCTATTTCTGAGGATCCTTTGGGCAAGGTTAATGGTTGGAACATTCTTTTTCGTCATCTGGTCCCTTCGCAATTACTGTAGAATATTGCCAATGATTTGACACCCTTTCTACATCGCTCGAGGGTTGACTCTGTCTGTTGGAAATGATCTAGCACTGGCTCTTTCTCTACAAGCTCTCTTTACTGGACTTTGAACTTTAGGAGCCTTTCTGAACCCTAGGCTACATTTATTTGGCAAAAGGATTGCCCTTCGACTATTTCCATGCATAGTTGGTTGGTTGAGAATGGGCGACTCCTAACTAAAGACAAGCTCATCACTAGACAATTTCAAGTATGCGCCACTTGCTCGTTGTGTAATGTTGTTGATGAATCGCACACTCACCTCTTCAGGGACTGCATTTATTCCCGCAACGGATGGTCGACTTTCCTCAGGCTCGCCGGCTCCACCCTTTTCCCTCTTGAGTTTTGTCCTTGGGATGGCGCGGTCTTTCGAGCTTCGGAGGCTTCTCGGTCCTTCCACTTAATTATGGTATGAGATCATGGATTTGGTTTGAAAGGAATCTTCGAGTTTCCGAGGGATGTAGTAGATCTGCTCCTGTACTCGCCGCTAAGGTGCCAACAAGTTTCTTGCTTTTCCTGTAACATGTCTTTCTTGTTAAAAAAAAAAGACAACAAAATATGTTCTTTCCCTTCACAAAATCATGTTTTCCCGATTTTATACAAGAGAAAGCATAAAAACATTAAACCCCAACCTAAAACCCACATGAAAAACCCAAAACGAAACGTAACAAAAAGAATGCTACATTTTTAAACCACATTACTCAGCAGCTCTACCCGATTCAAAAATCAAAGATAACAAAATAAAAATCTGATTCTTTTGCCATTTCAGAACCCAAACTTGTAGCCGATTGCCGATTCTATTCGAGCCAAGTATAAAAAGATTGAACTGCAAGGTATGTAGCTAAAACCCACTTGAGAACCATAAAACCAAAGGGATGAAAAGAATCCGAGAAACCCAAAACTCATGTGCCCTACCCGATTCTATACGTGCGAAAGTCATTAACATTCATTAGCGGAGAGTGGAGAATTTTTTTGAAAGGATAGAGATCTATAAAGAAGAGGAATGATAGGAGCATTTCATTACCTGAATTGAAGAACAGAGACTCCTTCGATCTCCGCAAGAGTCTTGGATGAGAACCTCACAATTCTTCTTCACTCTCTCTCTCTCTCTCTCTCTCTCTCTCTCTCTCTCTCTCATTTTCTGCTTCACTTCGCACACGAGCTCGTCCAATTAGCAATCAGAAGAACATCGATGTTTGTTTTTGCAGCAGATCTCAATCATTCATTTCTTTCTGATCAAACGACATCCATGATATTTGTAACAGCAGCCGTCGTTTTCATAGCAACGTGGTGAGTTTGTTACAGAAGTTGAATTCCAGTGCTTTTTTTTCCCGGATTGCTTTTCGCTGCGGCAACCTGTCATTAATTCTTAGGTCGGATAACGTGGCACCGTGCCAAGTGTTAAGTTCAGTGATCAATGGCTGTGATGGGCCGCTGTTATTAATTGCTCCAACACAGAATTTTCTCACTAACTATCTATGGTTTTATTCAAACTTTTCTTCTTATTGTTAAATAGAATCATATTCAAGTTATGGAAATATGGTGCCAATCGTAAACTAATAGAGACGTCGACCATTTCTAGTTCGATTACCGCCCAATCAACCTTGGGATCATTTGAAAATAAAAAATAGATAACTGAATTAATTAAAAAAATGTTTTAGGAATTTATTACAAGTTTTTTTATAATAAATTTTATGTAAAATGTCATTACATTCTAAACTTTAATAAATCAATAATAAAGAATTAATTTATACAATGATTAATAATTAAATACTTTAGCATTTAGGAATATTAATTACATTATAAAAATCATTAAATTAGAAAATAATTATATTGTACCAACACAACTAGAATTTATATAGTTTCACTGATGGCTACAATTGTCGCTCACAAGCATCAGCGATGACAAAATCCCTATTTGTATTGAAAATATATTAAATACATCCAAAATTGCATCTACGTATGACATTAAAAATGTATTCATCAAAACAACTTATCAAAATACGTACGATGACAACCACATTGATGTATGTCATATTATTTTTATGCTTATGTGGCAAACAAATTATTTATTTAAGATAGGATCATTTTTTTTTCTCTATCAGAACAAAAATAAGCAAAATAACTATGCTTATTTTAATTTGGCCAATAAATGCAGCAAATACTTGAAATAAATATTGCAATATGAGCTTTTATTATTTTCCTTCCATGTTAACTCAACCTGAAAACCATGAACAATAATGCAGTTTATTCCCATCCATGGTATGCTCTAAAACCTTATCCCAATTCATGAGATCACATGCATGCCTAAATTATAACAAATTAAAAGATTTGGTTAAGAAATTTTTGAGATCACAACAGTACCTGAAAAAGTAAGAAATACTAACTAGTATCACTACCTATCTTGATTGTATTAAGGGTAAATTGACCAAAACTAAGAAAAAAGATGCGACTAGAAGTTCAAATCTATTGGAAATTATTCACACGGACATTAGTGGCTCTTACTCTCCTACTATTTGTGGTCATAAATACTTTATCACTTTTATTAATGACTTTTTCCAATATGACTATATTTATTTAATTAAAGAAAAATCTGAAGCGCTTGATAAATTCAAAGTGTTTAAGACTGAAGTTGAAAAGCAGTTGGGAACGGTCATCAATATAGTTAGATCTAATCGTGGAGAAGAGTATTATGGTAGATATGATGTTGTTGGTCAGCATGTAGGACCTTTTGTCTCGTACTAACAAGAATGTGGAATTGTTCCTCAATATACCATGCTTGGTAGTCCTGAACAAAATGGTGTAGTCGAAAGGCGTAACCGCACTCTTAAGGATATGATGAGGAGCATGATGAGCAGGTTGAATTTGCCAGAATTTCTATGGAGTGAAGCCATTAAAACCTCGCTCTACATTCTTAATCGTGTTCCTAGTAAATATGTTCCTAAAACCTCTTTTGAGCTGTGGACAAGTAGAAAATCTAGTTTAAATTATTTTCGTGTTTCGGGATGTCCTACTGAAGTGAGAATCTATAACTCCTCAGAGAAAAAGACTGATCCAAGAACCAATCGTTGTTTTTTCATTGGATATTCATATCATTCAAAAGGCTACCATTTCTATTGTCCAAGCAAATGCACTAAAATTGTGGAGTCCTTGAATGCAAAGTTTTTAGAACTTGATGTAGCTGAGCCCGATCCTCTTCGTACTCAACCTAACTCTACTGTATCAATACCTCTTCTTATTTTCAATGATCGTAGCTCATTTATTCCGGATGATTCTATTGCTAGCCTTGATGGTAATATTTTCAATACTCTTATTCCTTCAAGCAGTTCTTTAGCTGTTAATTCTCACACTCCTGTTGTTGATCCGATTCCTATTGAACCTACCTTACCTGTGCCGGTGAGAAGATCTACTAGAGAAAGACGATCTGCAATCCCTGATGATTATATGGTATATCTTAATGAAAATGATTATGATGTTAGGGATGTTCTTGATCATAGTGACTATAAACAAGTCATTTCTTGTGCACAGTTAGATAAGTGGATATGTGCTATGAATGAGGAAATGCTTTCTATGGCAGATAATAATATTTGGGATTTGATTGAATTACTTGAAAATTACAGACCTATTGGTTGTAAGTGGATTTTTAAAACAAAGAAGAACTCCAAAGGTAATGTTGAGAGGTTCAAGGCCTGACTTGTGGCAAAGGGTTTTACATAGAAAGAGGGCATTGACTATAATGAAACTTTCTCACCTGTTTCCTTTAAAGATTCTTTTAGAATTATTATGGCTCTTGTAGCTCATTTTGACTTAGAGTTACATCAGATGGATGTCAAAACAATATTTTTAAATGATGATCTCTATGAAGAGGTTTATATGAAGCAAGCTGAGGGTTATCAAAATCTGGCAGTGAGCATTTGGTATGCAAATTGAAGAAGTCTATTTATGATTTAAAACAGGCTTCTAGATAGTGGTATTTGAAATTTGATATAATTGTGGCTTCCATGGGTTTTGAGAAAAATAAAGTTGATCATTACATATATGTCAAGGTGAGTGGGAGCAAAATAATTTTTCTTATATTATATGTGGATGACATTTTGCTGGTTTCAAATGATCTTGCTCTCCTTCATGAAACTAAAGACATGTTGACAAAATCTTTCGATATGAAGGATCTTGGTGAAGCTTCCTTCTGTATTGGGAATTGAAATCTATAGGGATAAAACTCGTTCTTTGTTTGGATTATCTCAGAAAGCTTATGTTAATCGCATTTTAGAAAGGTTTAATATGCTAGATTGCAAGCCTGGTGACGTGCTTATCATTAAAGGCGATAAATTTAGTAAAAACCAATGTGCTAAAAATGCATTAGAGAATGGACAAATGAATGGCAAGCCATTTGATAGTGCACCGGGGAACCTAATGTATGCACAGGTTTGCACTAGACCAGACATTGCCTTTATTGTTGGAGTTTTGGGCAGATATCAGTCTAATCCAGGAAATAATCATTGGGTAGCTGCTAAAAAAGTGATGAGATACCTGCAGAAGACTAAATAACACATGCTTGTGTTTAAAAGAGTGGACAATTTAGAGATTGTAGGGTATTCTGACTCAGATCTTGCTGGGTGCCTTGCTGACAGAAAATCTACATCTTGATATATTTTTATGTGAGCTGGTGGAGCCATCTCTTTGAAAAGTAAGAAGCAGACTCTAGTTGCTTCTTCTACTATGCAAGCAGAATTTGTTGCATGTTATGCTGCGGCCTCTCAAGCTGTTTGGCTTAAGAATCTTGTTTCTGGGCTTTACCTTGTTGATTCTATTTCTAGGCCTCTTACTATTTATTGTGATAACAGTGCTGCTGTGTTCTTCACGAAGAACAATAAACCTCTAGTGGCTCCAAATATTTAGAGTTAAAATATTTAACTGTTAGAGTTCTTGTGAAGAAAGAAGATATTTTAGTTGAACACATAGAGACAGATCTGATGCTTGCTGAACCCTTAACCAAGGGACTCAGACCCATAGTCTTTAAAAGACATGTTGAAAATATGGCCATTTTGAGTTCTTTTGATGTGCTTGGTTAGTGGGAGTTATTTTTCCTTTTGTTTTGAGAACTTTGATACATGATATTTAGGTTTATGTTACTACATGTTCAATAATAAACTTCTTTTGAGATCATATTGTCATATTTTAATACATGTGTTCAATAATTGTTTAAGACTCGGTATCATATAAATCAGAATGTCTCTTTATTGATACCATATTTGAGTATAGAGACATCATGATTTTGTTTAAGGCTCGGTGTCATGTGAATCATATTGCCAATTGATTGATGTCATCTTTGAGTCTAGGGACTTGATGGTTTTTAAAATCATACGCTTTCTCTTGCTGAAAGGTATATCTAGCAGAGGAAGTATGAAGATTAACAATGAAAATAGCACTATTTTCATCTGATAATTCTGAGTGTTGTTTTCATGCTACACACCACACCAATGACAATTGTCAGCAATGTCAGCGGTATTCGTGACCATAGAAAGTCTTATGTCCTGGATTGACATAATGACTGCCATGATTCGATATCATTGGTTTGTTGATATGAGTCATAATAAGTGTTGCATCTTGGATCATTTTTATTTTATTTATTTATTTTGTGATCACATTTTTTGAAATCTGTGATTAACCTGAGAGTCGTTTTTAAATAAATTTTTTAAAATAAAATTTTACAATTGATTTTGCCACAATGAGAGAATGATAGAATATTTTTTAAATATTCTATATTTGTAATACTCGCGAAATTTATTAAATTTTGTGTATTGGCTTCAGCGGGATGAGTGTGATGCATAACAGCGCGTGCAAAGTTAATCATGGTTGGGCGCGAATTGAGGTGAGATCTTTGGTCAATCTAAATTACTTAAATTAGAATTAAGTTTGTGTCAAATATGAGTTGGGCTCGAGCCGAGTCCGAGGGTGCAATTGGATCTCGAATCCGACTCGTTTTGAGCAAGTTGGGTCGAGTTAAGTGATGTGGAGCAAATTGGTAATTTGGGCGTATATATATATATATATATATATATATATATATATATATATATATATATATATATATATATATATAATTAGAGTCACTTGAGGTGTACAGCTCCAAGGAGGTGCCGCACGCTACCCAAGGAGATCGGAGCTCGGAGACTTGCGTGGGACTTCTTCATCGTCTTCCTCGTCCTTAATCCAATCCTAGGTGAGTGGATTTCTCTCTAACTCTTATAGTGCGGCTGCCGATCCTAGATGCGGCGGATGAAACAAAAATCTGAAATTTTCTTGCAATTTCAAATTCCTTCTCCAAATCGAATTCAAGTATTATTCATGGTGTTGATTCCCTTCTTGATGTTTAACGTGGTGCACACGAAACCTTGCAATTAGGGATTTCACTCCCTTGTGGCCGCCTGCCGTCCAAGAAGGATGCTTGAAGATTTTCTTTTCTTTATTCTTGTTAAATATATCTTTTCCTAAATGAGGTTGGTGGTGTGACTTCTACGTTTAATTCATCTCTAGGGCTTGTGGAATTAGAGTCCTAGACATGTGAATCCCCTCCTTAATTATCACAGCCGGCCACAACTATGAAATATTCTGAATTTTTTTTCTTTTTGATACAAATTGCTTACCTTGCAATTAGTGTTATAAGCATGTACTAGTGTGGGATTAAAAGCCCTAAACCTTCTCCTATAGCTACAGCCGCATGCTTAAAAATGGGAGTCCAAATTACTTAGTATTGAATGCTGAAAATTCTTTGGTAATTGTTGCAGAAATTTACTTAGTATTTGATGCTGAAATTTATCTAGCATGTAATGCAGAAATTTTCCTTAACTGATGCAGAATTTTCCCTTAGTGTTTGATGCTAAAAAGCTTGTGTTAATGAAACTGAAATTATATATGAGATTCTGAAATTACATGATGTATGCTGAAATTGTTGTAGAATGTGCTGGAAATGTATATTACATGCTGATTTGCTGAAGTTTGTTATGTACAGGCTGATATTCATATTGTTGTAATGTTGCCAGTCTGTGGTATAATATATTGATGTAACCTATCGATTTTCGTGTAAACTATAGTTTAGAAACATAGGAAACTTTTTGATAACCCGTACAGTAGTGTATGGGTAGAGATAGATACTTATAGTAGGTTGGAATTGTCATGTGCGGGCTAAGCGAGCCGGGGTGCAGGGTTGGTACGACGTTCCTAACCTGCTGTAAATACTTGGGGTTTTAGCTTGATATTAGAAGTAAGTGAACCTTGAGTGTGTTGACATGAGGGTATGACCCTCAAATAGTTATTTGGGTCATATTGGGCCGAGTGGTGCGCATGGCACACGAGGTATTTATGGGCCTTATTGAGCCGAGTGGTGCGCTCCGTGCATGAGATGACAGTGGGCCAGATAAGCCGAGTAGTGCGCGTGGCGCACGTGATGACTATGGGCCGCATGTAGGCCGAGTGGTACGCACAACGTACGAGTGATCATGGTTCGGAGGGCCTTACCGACCGAGTGGTTACTGGTTCTAGAGGGTCTTCCTAGTCTAGTGAACCCGAGTAGAGATACAGTAGGTACTGGTGCTAGAGGGCCTTCCTAGACAAGTGAACCCGAGCGGTGACACAGTGGGTACTGGTTCTAGAGGGCCTTCCTAGACCAGTGAGCCCGAGTGACATGGGTCGCAAGGTCTTTCCCGACCTAGTTATGGGTACTGAGGCTAGAGGGCCTTCCTAGCTCAGTGAGCCTAAGTGACATGGGTTGAAGGGTCTTTCCTGACCGAGTTATGGGCACTGAGGCTAGAGGGCCTTCCTAGCTCAATGAGTCCGAGTGGCATGGGTCGGAGGACCTTTCCCAACCGAGCTATGGGCACTGAGGCTAGAGGGCCTTCCTAGCTCAGTGAGCCTGAATTGAGAGGTTTACTCGAGGTGGTCTGCCTAGCGAGCCCCCCCCCCCCACCCCCCACCCCCGTGAGTTGTAAACGGGTAACTAGAGGACTGCTCTGAATGAGCCGAGTCAGTCTGTGTGTGGTGCGCGCAACGCACGAGTTATTAAAATAATATGTACCATGATCATATCAAATGAGATAATTACTGCATTAATTATTTACATGGTTTGGCTTGGTGATGGTCGAGACGACCACTCACTGAGTTCTTTGAACTTACCATTCTTTTTGTACGTTGTTTTGCAGAGCGTGATCATTGAGTTATGGCGCAGCTGGTGGCAACGGACTCCAGTGGCGGTCTCGTGAAACCCGTTGGTGTAGTCGAGTTGAGTCGGAATTGAGTTTATCTAAGACACATATAGTTTGTCTGAGTCACTTGAACTTATGTAGTCTTGATACTTGGTTATGTAGCTTTTAATTGATACCGAGTAGCTACTTTGATGATTAAGGTGTATGATATGGCATCTTGACTTGGTTATATTGCATGGATAATTGAGTTTGTTTGGTTTAGGCTTCAGAGTGTATGTTCGTACTCTGGCCGATCGCGTGAGACAGATTTGGGGCGTGACAATATTTTTATTTTTTCATATGTGGGCTACAATCAATTGTAATGTTTTGATTTAATAAAAACGAGTTTAATCTTATGATCCAATATTGAGATGCCTATTAGCTCATGTAAACTTGATTCATGTGATTCGAGCTTGAAACACTTAACCATGATTTGTGTGATTAATCAAGTGTAGGCCCGATTAATGAAGCCCATGATGGACGAGCTCATTTAATCAATTATAAATAGAGGTTAGGTCCCCTCTACACACCATGATTTGAAACCCTTGCTCATAGTTGCTTTCCCCATCAAAAGCAGAGCGTTTGAGAAGGTGTTGTAGAGGAAGACCCGACTTTCCTTGAAAATCCAAAAATTTATTCCGCTGCAAATATGTCGTCATCAAGTAAGATCTTACCTTACTAATTTATTCTCGATATTCTTAAATTCATGAAATATTTGTTTAGAGATTTGTCTTACAATTGGTATCAGAGGTCTTACAATTGAGTGCCAGGTATAGAGTCAAGATAACGACTCCCAAGCTATTCAGTGAGGTCACCCTAGGATCATGTGATAGGGGCAGGAGCAGTCGATGACTAGGTATTGTACATCCGTCGACATAGTCTTCGGCGGAGAGCCAAATGTCGTTGTCAGTTAGACGTATCCTCGGGCATTGACTTGTTCTCCTAAGAACCCGAAGAGGTCTCTGTGGTAGGATGGAGCGACGCTTCGACCAACTGCATCTTTTTGAATGTCGAGTAGAATAGAATGGTAGCTCAGCTCCCTTAGTCCACCAGAACTTTCCTCAAAAGGAAGTCGCCATCAATTATAGAAATAATGACGGAATCATGTAAGTTTTTATCGATGTTGGTCTAAAATTTTCAACCTTGGTCCTAATCTCGATTTTGATGATAACAAACATGAAACTAATGTTTGAGCATGAAATATTTTCAGGTTCCAAGTCGGTTTGAGCAGGAAATTCTGTCGAATCCTTGGTAATTAATGAGGGACATGGATGCCGGTGTATGGTTGGGTGGAGCCCTAGGCTGAGTTTATAGCAGGCTCAATATGAGTCTCGTTCATGAGTGTGGACTCGTCGGGTCTATTCCAGCTGAGCCCGGAGTATTAGCCCAGTCTCATTTTCATTGTTATCTTTCTCTTTTGCTACTAGGAAATGTTATATCATTTCAGCCTTAGAAATGAATGCAATTTTTATTCACAAAGAAATGTATGGCTTCAAATCGTCATTAGCAAAATGAGAAAAATAGCAAAGCTACACATCACAACATTCCCACCTTGTTCAAAATGTACAAGCTATTGGCTTTCTCTAATTTCCATGCAGTGAAGAACCATATATATATATATACATGGTATGATCTCAGAGGCCATGGCCAAGAGAAGCGCACACTTCTTGTTTTCTCACCCATCTTTGAAGCCACGGGATAGAAATTTTGGTGACAATTACCTACTACATTAATTTTGCTCAGCATTACCTTCATCCCATGCCTAAAAGGGACTTATCATTTGAGCTCAAATCAGATATGGAGAAGGGTTTGCAAGTGCAAATTCCCAAGGTGAAAACTTGGCACAAGTGGAGGAGATGATAAGAGTGACAGAGCATGAGGTCAATGGTGGCAATGCAGCTAAAAATGGATGTACTTCTGCACCAAGAGCTTAGTTTGTTTCACTTCCTAGCTTTTGCATTTTAATTATGATGTTTACCATGAATGGTTGTTCAGATTTTGGAAGTGCTATGCGACTAATTATGATGTTTACCATGAATGGTTGTTCAGATTTAAGTATATGCATTTGATAGAATGATAATGGACAGTTACGTGCCTATGTAAAATCGATTATTTTGTCAGTGTTTATTCTTTAGTTCAAACAATGCCTGATCATTAGATATTGAACCAATTGACTTTCCAGACTTGAACCTTTATTTTGCATTCATTTACTAATGTTGCACTAAATATTCTTCTTCCGAATTGACACAATGATATTCATATTAACTTAAAAAGCTTCCTACTTGTCTGCTAAAAGCTTTAAACCTGCTTCGCTACAACCTATCTTCCACCAGATAAAATTTCCATGACTACAGATCCGAACCGTTCATTATGCTGGTCAGTATGTTCAAAGAAGCAATCGTCTCTGTCCATTTTACATGAACATATGAAGGCACTATTTTACTTACCAGATAAAAAATGATTAAATATTATTTTGCTCTCAATCCCCAAAACACACATGAACTTAATAATAACATCAACAATTTTTCGAGTAAAAGTAAAAGATATCCCAAAATGTCATTACCAAAAGTTTCCAGTTCCAGTCCACACCATTCATAACAGTAACCAATCTCTGCAGTGTGCCTCTTGAAACACGACTCTGCTGTTCTCATAGATAGAAGATCATCCACCAGATACAGATCCAAGTTTTTGAATGCTAAGCAATTGTTGTGTTTATCATAACTGCTTTGCTGGTAAGCTGCCTAATCTTTGTGCCTTCATATGTGTCCCTTCCTTTTTTGGAGCTTGCCAGCTGCAAAGATCCCAGATGATTGACAAACTTCTGGAGTGAATCCGAATTTCCTGATATATCCCTTCTTCAAAAAACCAACGCAGTGTTCCCTTTGATCCTTAAATGTAGATCATTCCACATCCACGACTACTAGCACATAAATGAAAAGACAAACTTCGACCAGGAGATCGTGTTTTTGTTTTCGGATTCGATCAGTATTTCTGGTCATCAACACTATGTGATATCAGTAATCTCACCTTCCTCCAAATTATAGTCAACAACAGTTTAATCTTCACCATCCTCTTGGTCTTCATCAACTTTCATAAATAACCCAAGCTGTTCTAAAGGGCTAACTCCTGCAAGAGGTGCTCCGGCAATAAGCATTTCAAGTTCTTTAAGGCTCCTTGAATCTCCATCAAAATCTACAGCCTTCTCCATCTACAATTATGTCAAAACCATCCGAAGTCAATAACACACAGGACATAAAACATGGAAAGAAAACCAAACTGAACAACAAAAACATTTGCCTTTAGCAATGCCTTGTGTGCTGCTCGCCTGCGAGCATTGATAGCAGCTTTAGCCTCTCTTTGAATTCGTTCTCTCTCTGTTCCATTACCAAAAAAAATATACTTTTAGTATATTAAAGAGATGCTAGGTGCAATGAGGTCAAAGGTGATAAGCATTGGCACCTTGTCTTTGCCATTGCTCCAAGTCATCCCACTCCTCCTGCTGTTTATCAGAATCCTTCTTTGCACCCTACCATAACATAAATGATGAGTAAGACTATGCATTCATGAGGTACACACATAAATTCTGATTATTCACATAATTTGAGCACTAACAAGATTAATCAGTTTCTCTCGAGATTTGATAATTGTTTCAACAAAACGGTTCTTCATCAAAGCTGCTCTATAGGACTTTTCATCTTTCCAAGAAGGACCATCCTCCCCTACAATTTCCCGAGAAAAAGCCTAAGCTGATACATGCTAATAAATGCATACAACATAGGTGCTCTCAGATTTAAAGATTCATGCTTACCTTCTTGACAACAATTTGCCTCAGCCAACAATGGTTCAGAATAGGCATTCTTTTCAGATTGATTCAAGCCAGTGAGAGGTCCTGGAAGTCACCAATAGTAACGACAAAGACATTTAACGAAGAATGAATAACAAAATATGCACTTTTAACCTTTCGTAACCAATGATTTATGATATCAAAAACTCACTATTTGAATCAAGAGGGTTCCTTATGTCAGTTCTCACTTGACATGTACCAGCCAATTTTCCAGAATTTTCCTAATACGAAACAACAAGGTTGAGATTTCAACTACGTTAATGAATATCTAAGAAACATTCGAAGTTAAATATTACAAAACAGAATATCATGCAAGTAGAACAAACCTCAAGTATGTGCTGCTGCTCGGCTTCCTGTACTTTTCTTGACCCTCTGCCCTTAAAATAGTCATTCATTATCCTCTCTCTTGATACTAAGTTAGGTCTGGTTGCCTCAGCCAATAAAGATTCAGAATAGGCACTTTGCTCTGATTGATCCAAGGCAGTGAAAGGTCCTGGAAGCCACCAATAATACCGATTAAGACAACTAATGATGAATGAATATGCAGTTTTAACCCTTCTAACAAATGGTTTATGATGTCAAAACTCACTATTTGAGTCAAGATGATTCCTTCTATGACTCCTCGCTTGACATGCACCAGCCATTTTTTCAGAATTTTCCTAATACAAAATGACAAGGATGAGCAACTATGTTGATGAATATCTATGAAAGATTCAAAGTTCAATATTATAAAAAAGAATATCATGGTGCTGAAGTAGAACATACCTCAAGTGCGTGCTTGTGCTCTTCTTCAAGTAGTTTTGGTGCCCCTCTCTCCTCACATTTGGAATTCATTCTCCTCCTACTTGATGCTAACTTAGATTTGGTTGCCTCAGCCAAAAAAGGTTTAGAATGTGCTTTCTTCTCTAATTGATTCATGCCACTCAAAGGACCTGGAGGTTACCAATAATATTGATTAGGACATTTAATGAAGAATGAATAACAAAATATGCAGATTTTTCCTTTTTAACGAATGGCTTATGATGTCAAAACTCACTATTTGAATCAAGAGGTCTCCTTCTTCCACTCCTCACTTGGCATGCACTAGCCATTTTTCCAGAATTTTTCTGATATAAAATGACAAAGATGGAATACCAGTTATGGCGATGATCTATGAAACATCTAAAATGCAATATACCAAAAAGAATATCATGGTGCTGAAACACCACAAACCTCAAGTATGCGCTGCTGCTCTGCTTCCAGTAGTTTTCTTGCCCCTTCCTCCTGTAAATTGCCATTCATTAATCTCCTTTTCTTTGATGCTAACTTAGGCTTCGGACCTTGCGATTCTACCACATTTTCACTTGCCAAACTAAGAGAAAGTTCCTTCTGTAGCATTTGGATCTCCAGAAGCTCTGATCTTAGTCTTCTTTGCAACTTCTTTCTTTGAGAACCAGATAATTGAGATGAAGAGATTTCAGAGATTTCGTGCATTGGAGCATTAAATTCATTGCATTTCTTTCTTTTCAAGTTCATGTAGTTTTTCAACTTTGGAGGAATGCAACATTCAAAATCAGCAGGAACATCATTTTCACTATCTTTTGGTTCAAGCTTTGGCATACATCCGGCCTGACAACCAGGAACAGAACTGGAGCCACACTGTTGAAGTGACTTCCATGAAGGGACCAGTCTGCTTCTATTTTCTTCATTTTCTTTCACGACATCTGAATAATCCATGGGTGCAATGCAGTAACAATCTAGCAAAACTGGCGAAAAAGATCATTGGACAAGATTATTCTAGCTGATAAATCCTGCATATGAAAACGAAGGCGGCAGATTTGGGAATGGCGTAGGGTTTAGGGTTTCGAAGGAGAAGGGTTTTTTGGAGGAGAATGGAGCATGTGAATGGAGCTTGATGAGATGGAAAGGGAGAAGGAAAAGAAATGGTGAAAAGAGATAGCTAAACACCTTAGTCGATCAGAGAGAAGCCTCTGTAGTGGAGCGCTCCACGCCAGAGGATCAGGAGAAGGAAAATTGCTGCAGTACTCAATCACCGTCCTCTATAGTCGATCACAGAATGCAGCGGAAGAAGTGTCTCGATCACGGGAAAGAGAAGAAGGTTCGGGAGAAGGGCACTCGATCGGTCGATCGGTAGAACGGGAGCGGGAATGGGAAAAATACCGCCTAATTCTATATGCTTAATTAAATTAATAACCGGCGCCAGTAAAGGGCGCCGGTTAAATAACACTATTTTTGTTGTAGTGCTGACATTAATCTTAATACTCCAATCTAATTAATTCTTATTCACTGCACTAGTTATATTAAATGACTTATATGACCCACCAATCAATTTAAAATAGGATGAATTTTTGAATTTATGTCATCAGAAAATTGAAGAGGCACTCCATATATATATATATATATATATATATATATATATATATATATATATATATATATACATATATATATATATATGAAAACAAATAATATTTTAATTAACATCTACACTCATCACAATGCTAATTTCACTTGCTTTTAATATGAACTAGAAAAACTCAAGCGCTTCACCACCGGATCAGAATAATTTTGTAAAATTTATTTTAATTAATTATAATATTCATAATATTTTATAATATATATATATATAAAATATTAATAAAAACATATTGCACATTAAGATATGACAATGATGCATTTAAATTCAATGATAATAATAATTTTGCAGTATTCTAAATCGAAAAAATAATGAAAATATATAATAAAGGTAGACGTAGTTTTTTAAAAAATAGAATACCACGATATAGAAAATCAAAATAATAATAATAATAAGTTAGATAACTTACTTTCTAAATAAATATAATTAGAGTTTATAAAATATAATTTCAAAAAAAAAATTACTATAGTTTTGGACAAAATAAAAAAAAATTGTATATAATAATTTTTATTAAAAATTATGAAAATTGATTATATATAAAAGATGCAATGAATAAAATATACTTAAACATTATAATATGAATATAAGGTCATTCACTAATAGAACTAAAAATAAATATCAATCTTACAATTATCAAATTTAAATTCAACAATAATAGTAAAATATAATATACAAAATTAAAAAAATAGTAAATATTAAATAAATGTGGATACACTTTTCCTAAAAAAATATAACAATACAAAAAGATAAACATAAATACTCAAAATAACATATCTAACCAATTAAAGAAAATCATAGTTTCAGAAAATTATACTTTTTTAATAAAGAAAAAAAATAAAAAAGAGGAAATTAAAATATGACTAAGATGTCTGATCGACCGTATATTATTTTATTATATTATTAATGTTATTGGCCTAATGGCACTTGATCGATAGAACGGGAGCGGGAATGGGAAAAATACCGCCTAATTCTATATGCTTAATTAAATTAATAACCGTCGCCAGTGAATGGCGCCGGTTAAATAACACTACTTTTGTTGTAGTGCTGACATTAATCTTAATACTCCGATCTAATTAGTTTTTATTCACTGCTATATTAAATTATTTATATGGCCCGCGAATCAATTTAAAATAGGATAAAATTTTGAATTTATATCATCAGAAATTGAAGAGGCACTCCATATATATATATATATATGAAAACAAATAATATTTTAATTAACATATACTCTCATCACAATGCTAATTTCACTTGCTTTTATAATATATATATATAATATGAATAAAACATATTGCACATTAAGATACGAAAATAAAATTATTTATAAATATAACTAAATTTTATAATAATGTATTTAAATTCAATGATAATAGTACTTTTCTAATATTTTAAATCAAAAAATTAAAGAAAATATATAATAAATGTAGATGTTCAAATGGCTAATGTTCAATTTAAAATATAAAATTATTTATTAATATTGCACCTTTATTTTGAAAAAACTCCAACCAAAAGTTTAATTTCTAAAGAAGAAATCTCAAAGTAATAAAATGCGGAAACATAAATAAATCTAGTCGACATAACTCAACAACTTAAAAGAAATAAAAATAACTCGAGTATCCCTTCGACCACGACATGTCACGAGACCCGTTGCTCGGCCGCCGCCACCCGCACTACTGCACCCCAGTGCCTCTCTAATCTAACTCATGTGCTGCAAAACAACATATATGAGGGCTAAGTCCAATAGGGACTTAGTGAGTAAACCATGTAAGTTGAATAATCACACTAAATGGAAGATGAATAGTGTGTTAACTAAAATTATAACCTATATTTAATTTTAACTATTTCTTGATTACTTTAGGCAAATCATAATTTAATAGCAAACGGAACCAAGATAAATAACAAGTAATCAAACACGCACAAGAGCAATACTAACACAACGAATTCATAGCAGTTCGGCTCCAATGCTTACTCCACTACCTAAGCACACCGCTTAGGATTTCAAACTCTAGTTTACTAGATTAAGTGTATCCTACAAAAGAATTTACAAACTAATGCACCAACCCTCACAACCGAGGGTTACTCTCACACTCAAGAGTACCTCCAAAACTCGCAGATTCCAGCTTCGAATCTCCTCCTCCTCCTCTCGACGGCGCCTCTCTCTCCTCCTCTCTATGCCTTGGGTGACGCGCGAATAAACCTCTGGCCGCACGCCACATGGCCTCTTTTATGGCCCCTTGCTAGGTCCAAATGACCAAAATACCCTCCACTTAAATTATTCGACTTAAATAGTATGTATCTAACCCGTTCTAACTCCGATTCGATTTCCGATTGAACAGCTAAATTTGTCTCGGGACCCTCTATCATATTAGCATGCTAAATCACAGTAACAAAATAAATAAAATTTTTCTAATTTTTTCTATATTTAAAGCTTACCCGAATTAAATTCCGCGGCTCTACGCCAAACCGCGTTAACTTGGGCCCACAATCCCCTAAAATACTATTTTATGATTTTTTGGCATAACAATTCCTCCCCGCTTAAAGAAAATTCATCCTCGGATTTTGAAATGGAGAAAAGAAACTCACATCGGCATCAAAGAGGTATGAGTATTTCTCTCTCATATCCTACTCGACCTTCTAAGTGGCCTCCTGCCCTGAGTGATGTTCCCAATGAACTTTCACCAAGGGGACCTTCTTGGACCTCAGCTTTCTCTCCTGCTTGTCTAGGATCTCTACAGGCCGCTCCTCATAAGAGATGGCTGGATCAACCTCCACCATAGTAACATCTAGGATGTGGGACTCATCCCGAATATACCGCTTAAGCATGGATACATGGAAAACAGGATGCACCCAATCCATGCTAGGTGGTAGAGCCTACTCATAAGCAATCGCTCGTCTGCGTCGCAAGATAGGAAAAGGACCGATGAATCTAGGGTGCAACTTTCCCTTCCTCCTGAAGCACACACTACTAGAAACTTGGTCTTCAGCAACGGCCGCTCAAGCCGTTGATATTTGCAACGGCATTCTTACGGCCGCCCGAGCCGTTGCAGATATTTGTATATGCAACGGCGTTCTAACGGATATCCGAGCCATTGCAGATTATTTTAATTATCAGCAACGGCTTTCTGACGGAAAGGCGAGTCGTTGCTGATATTTTAATTATCAGCAACGACTTTCTAACGGATAAGTGAGCTGTTGCTGATGATAACTTATCAGCAACGGCTTTCTAACGGGCGAGTGAGCCGTTGCTGATAAGTTTATATAGGGCACGCTCTCGCGCCCGACCCTTCTTCCTCCCGCTGCTGCCGCCGCCGCTCCTGTCGACGCCGACGACGCCTCTTCCTCCTCCCGTTGCTGCCGACTTGTCCAGGTATGCCTCGCCGGCCGACCGTCTCTTCCCGTTGCGGCCGGCGGGAATCAATCCGACCGAAACCCTATTTCTAGGGTTTCGGCCGGCGGTGGTTGGCCGATGGCCGCCGCCGGACCTTGTACAGTGGCCGGATAGTGTGTCCGGCCACTGTACGCCGGCGCCGGAGTCCACCTGACTCCGGCGCCGGAATTTATAAATATATATATAATTTTTTATTATTTTATAATTGTTAATTAATTGTTTTATAATTGTTAATTAATTGTTTAGATTAATTGTTTAATTTGTTAGATTAATTATTAGGGTTTAGATTAATTTCGAACGCGCGCCGGAATCGTCCACTTCGGACGCGCGCCGGAATCGTCAACTTCGGACGCGCGCCGGAATCGTCCACTTCGGACTCGCGCCGGAATCGTCCACTTTGGACGCGCACCGGAATCGTCCACTTCGGACGCACGCAGGAATTGTCCACTTCGGACGCGCGCCGAAATCGTCCAATATGGACTCGAACTGTCTCGAAACATTTAGAAAATAATCATCCATCCGACGAGTTGATATGTTTCACGTACGCATCGACGAGTCGGATATGATTTAGCAAAACCTTAGATCCGTTCGGGGATTGTATGTTCGTGTAAAAGAAATAGATGATCTTTTATACGACGTACAATTCTTGAATTGTCCCTGATTGGACAATTTGGGAATATAGTTATTTGTACTGCACTTACGTTTTTATTTTAACTGTTAACTAATTATTCTAAATTTCGGCAACATCTCTCTTGTTCTCCGATACGCGCCCAGATGATATGCGTATTCGGAGAACTGTAGGGAGATGCTGCCGAAATTTAGAATAATTAGTTCACAGTTAAAATAAAAACGTAAGTGCAGTACGAATAACATAAATCCCGAATGGAATAGGACAATCTCACCTAAAGACATGCATTAACCAAAGAAATTGTCATTGATTGACAGAATCATGTCGGCTGATCGAAGTTGGATGTACCGACGTCTTGATCGTGGAGCTTTAACGAATGAGTTTCGATTAGGCGTAACGTACTTCCTAAATTTTGCCTATTCGAATCGGAATTTCGTTAGCATGAGTGATCAAATCCGATGTCCGTGCCGCATTTGTTCAAATGGACGATTTTTGGATCGGGAGACTGTCACTCTACATCTATATACCAAAAAATTTGCACCAAGATATTTTCTATGGACTTGTCACGGGGAGTCACACGAAGTCGGGACGTCGAGCAATCCTGTCGTTCAGACATATGGTGAATCTTCCTCTGCTGGTGCTTCTTCATCCAGTCAATGTAATCCCTATAGAACTATGATACTTGATAGTCTTAGGGGTCAATTCCGCCTGAATGATAATGTTGATCGGCCAGTTCTTCAGACATCAGTCCCACCAGATACTACAGCGGTTGATATCACAGAAGTAGGGGCTGCGGTAGAGATTGAATTACCGAATAAAGAAGCTGCAGAATTTTATGAGATGTTGAAAGCTGCCGATGAACCTTTGTATGAGAATTGTCCTAAATACACTAGGTTTTCAGCAATGACACAGCTCTTAAACATCAAGGCCGATTGTAATATCAGCGGAGTTGCGTATGATCGGATTGCTGGATTGATTAATGGAATGCTGCCTACTGATAACAAGTTTGAGCTTACTTTTTATAAGACTAAAAAACTAATGAGAAAATTGGGGCTTGGGTACGAAAAAATACACGCGTGCCAAAATAACTGCATTTTATATTATAAAGAAAATGTGCAGTTGGATAAATGCCCTGTATGTCAACACCCTCGTTACAAGGAGAAGAAATCGGTCCGACAGAAAAATATCTCGTTTAAGGTGCTTCGGTATTTTCCACTAACACCGAGGCTTCAAAGGTTATTCATGTCGGAAAAGACAGCCCCCTACATGAGTTGGCATGCAAGAAGTCGTGATGATACAGTAATGACTCATCCATCTGACAGTGAAGCATGGAAACATTTGGATACATGTTATCCTTCATTTGCTAGGGATACTAGAAATATCAGATTGGGATTGTGCACAGATGGTTTTAATCCGTTTGGACATTCTGCAACTCCTTATTCAGTTTGGCCAGTGCTGCTGACAGTTTATAATTTGCCACCGTCAATGTGCATGAAAGATGAATTTATTTATCTTTCGATGATTATTCCGGGTCCTAAAGGTCCGCGAAAAGAAATTGACATATTTCTCAGACCCTTGATAGATGAATTGAAAATATTGTGGACTGAGGGAGCTGTCACTTATGATTGTCATCGGAAGCAAAACTTCAATTTAAAGGCCGCGGTCTTGTGGACAATCAATGATTTCTCGGCGTACGGCATGTTGTCGGGTTGGAGCACTCACGGCCGACTCTCTTGTCCGTATTGTATGGAACACTCTAAATCAATCAGTCTTCAAAACGGACGAAAAATCTCATTCTTTGATTGTCATCGTCGATTCCTACCGGTTAATCATCAGTATCGAAGGAATCGTAATAAATTTACTAAGGGCAGAGTCGAAAGAGATGGGCCACCACCGATGTTGTCTGGTGAACAAATATTAGCACGTGTTTCAGCAATTCCAGATATAGTATTCGGTCGCAATGAAAGAGTGTCAGGTTTTGGCCAAACACACAACTGGGTGAAGAAAAGTATCTTTTGGGAATTGCCCTATTGGAGTTCATTATTGATTCGACATAATTTAGATGTCATGCACATTGAAAAAAATGTGTTTGATAATATTTTCAATACTTTGATGGATATTTTTGGAAAAACTAAAGATAATGTCGAAGCCCGACATGATCTGAAAATACTTTGTAAAAGACCAGAGTTGGAGTTAAAAGAGGTCAACGGACGATATCTGAAATCGAAGGCCCTATATGTGTTAAATAAACAACAGATCAAAGATGTTTGTCAATGGGTAAAAGAACTCAGATTACCCGATGGATATGCTTCAAACTTATCTCGATGTGTGAACGTCGATGATTGCAAAATATCAGGGATGAAGAGCCATGATTGTCATGTATTCATGCAGAGATTACTTCCGATCGCATTTCGAGATCTTCTACCTGATAATATTTGGGGTTCGTTGACTGAATTAAGTATGTTTTTTAGAAGCATCTGTGCAAATGTCCTTCGAGTCGAAGATATGTCTACACTTGAAAATAATATTGTTGAAATCATATGCAAGCTGGAGCAGTTTTTCCCTCCTGCATTTTTTGACTCGATGGAGCATCTACCGATACACTTGGCATACGAGGCACGAGTTGGTGGCCCCGTTCAATATCGTTGGATGTACTTATTTGAAAGATACATGAATCGTCTGAAGAAAAAAGTAAAGAACACCGCAGTTGTTGAAGGATCAATATCTGAATCATATATCATCCAAGAAATTTCAACATTCTGCTCATTTTACTTTGAATCGACAGTACAGACAAGATTTGATCGTCTTCCACGTAACGACGACGGGGGTGTTCGACATTCAGATGGACGTTTAAATATATTTTGTCACTCTGGTCGTGCTTTTGATTCTCGTCCATCTCGATACTTAAGCGATGAAGAGTATCATTTGGCACACTTGTATGTATTACTCAATTGTCCAGAGATTGAACAATTCATTGAAATATTTGACATTGAGATGGTGCAAAAATACTCTATTCACAACGATCAAGAATTGGAGAGATTACAGAATCGTGATTTCCCTACTTGGATTCAGACTTACAGCAAAGATCACAGAGCTGAAATAGATGAAAGAATATTTGAGTTTGTTAGTAGACCGTCGCGACTTGTGTCGTGCTATAGCGGATATTTTGTTAACGAGTATAAATTTCACACGGTTGAATATTCATTTACAAAGAAGACGATGAATGTTGGGGTCTGCGTGAAAGGGACAACCTATGTTGAATGTGATAGGGATTTTTATGGACTGGTGGAAGAAGTGATAGAGTTGCACTACTTCGGCTTGAAATCAGTGATCCTATTTAGATGTCATTGGTTCGATACAACAGAAAGGGGCATGAAAGTTCATCCAAAATACAAACTTGTTGAGGTTAATTACAAATCGAAATTGGCAGCAAATGAGCCTTTTATATTGGCATCACAAGCCGAACAAGTATATTACGCGAAGTATCCGGCTCGAAATAAAGATAGAGCAGATTGGCGTGTAGTCTGTAAGACAAAAGGTAGAGGAAAAATTGATCCGATAGTAGGAGAAAATGATCCTCCTGGTTTCTATCAAGAAGATGATCTTCCTGCTGTGGATCGTATTATTCCAATACTCGAGGATGCAGACACAACGTCAATTCAATTAGAAGTTGAATATGCTGATGATGACGATCATTAAATTGAGGAAGCTGGAGATGAAGAAGATGAAGAAGAGGAAGAAGAGGAAGAAGAAGAAGAATTCGAAGACTATTATTCAGATGATGAGGAATAATTGTAAAGTATATATATTTTATTAAATATATCTCTACTATTTATACAATAATCTGATTATATGTCTGTTAGACAGATATGTCTGGTCGTGGTTATCGACGCAGGAGAGCTTCGGAGTCTCCGATCGGTGAGACTCCAGCACTTACTCATGCTGCTGATCCTCCTGTTGCTGATCCTCATGAGGATGATACTGCCGAGGCTAGTACATCCAGACGCAGGCGGCCACGCGGGCCGAACAGGTGGCAGCCTCCACCAGCCACAGAGTCACGTAGATTGATTAGCGTGATCGGGGAGCGGTAATATATCATGAATTATGAATCATTACAAATTCATTATATCATAATATAATATTAAAATTTATTTTTGTTGTGCAGGTTCGAGCAAGAAGAAGTGCCGAGGAGCATTTCTTCTACTATTCGACGATACATGCACGGGGCATGGCCTACGTGGTCTCACGTGCCTAGCGAGCACGTCGACATGTTATGGCGCGAGTTTGAGGCACGTATTTTTTTTTTTTTTACATGCATGATGATATATTAATATTGGTACTGATATTATTATTTTGCAGGCTCGCTATACATGGGCCGAGGACCAGAGGCCCTACATTTACGCTGCCTGGGAGGCTATTTCCCGGGCAAGGTACAACGGGCAGTTGGGGCAGGCTCGGTCCCAAGCGATGGCCCGAGCTGGGACCACTAACATCGCGGAGACTCGGGGATACGGCCCCGGTTGGATTACTCCGGATATATGGGACCAGCTCATGGGGATATGGTCGACGGATCGATGGCAGGAGGTTTCTCGGAATGCGGCTAGAAATCGCATGTCGGGGGGAGCAGCGCGTCACACCAGCGGTTCTGTTGCATTTGCAGTGCACGCGAACCGTATGGTAAGTATATCTTTTAATTATATATTTTATTTGTTACTATGTGTACTAATTAATGTATTTGTTTTGTAAATGTAGACGACGGTGTCGGATGACGGGAGTGTCCAGCGACCCTCCCCGATGGCGGTGTTTGAGCGGACTCACCGTCGAGCACATGGGACGGGAGAGTACATCGACAACCGCGCTGCACACATTATGGTAATTATATATTTGTTTAAATTATTCATTATATATTTATAATTTAAGTTTTATGATAAATATTTAATAAAAAATCAAACTCGAGTAGGAGACGTACAGCCAGACGGTGGTGCAGCGCGGGGGTACCCCCGAGGACTTTGACGCAGCATCGTGGGTCGAGGCCGCAGGTGGCTGGGACCATGGCCGCATATATGGCTTCGCAGATAGTGGTCATGCGCGAGCCGTGCTAGGGCCACTTGGGGCACCGACCCCTCCGGTCGCTGGTGAGCAGCCGTCCACCTCTAGATCCAGTTATGATCATAGTAGCAGAATAAGGACTCTAGAGGACACGGTCGCGCGTCAGACTGAGATAATGGAGCGCCAGAGTCAGATGATGGCGGATATACAAGCTATGCTACGCAACATGTCAGGTCATCCTGAAGCAGGCATCTCTTCGGCATCATCTAATCCATCGTCCTCGAGTCAGTCCACGCCGGTGTACACTCAAACACTCCAGACCCCGCCATATGATCCAGACCATCCTCCATCGTGATCGTGAGATTTTTTGTTTGGATATTGAACTTGTTACTGAGATATTGAACTTGTTTAACTTATTTTGTTTGGATATTGATACTTCAATTTTGCATTTGAATTGTTTTTATACTATCGTGGATAATTATCAATATAAATATAATTGTTTTGATGTATATCTTGGTGTGTTTGTGATGTGTGAATGAATGTGTGTATGAGGGTATGGGTGTGTGAGTTATGTATCAGATAATGTATCATGTATCAATGGAAATTTGAAATTTGAAATTTTTCTATTCCCAGGTATGCGTCATCAGCAACGGCTTTCTCACGGCCGTCCGTGGGAAAGCCGTTGCTAAAAGTGTATCGAAAGCCGTTGCTGATGACCTACAACAACGGCATAGCGACGGGGTTTTACTAACGGCGTTGCTACGGACTCAGCGGCCATTGCTATTAATGTTATCAGCAACGGCTCCGGGTCTGTGGCAAAACCGTTGCTGATAATGTTTTTAGCGACGGCCCGAGCGGCCGTTGCTGATAATGTTTTGAGCGACGGCCCGAGCGGCCGTTGTTGATCCGTTGCTAAGTCATCAGCAACGCGACTTTCTATCACGGCTCTATTGCAACGGCGCGGCCGTTGCTGATTCTCTTCAGCAATGGCTCAGCAACGGCATCAGCCGTTGCTGATGACCATTTTTCTAGTAGTGACACCACCCCCTTTATAGGAGGAAGACCGAACCCCCCTCATGAAACTCTAGGTTGCGAGCTTTACCATCAGTATACATCTTTTGGCGACTCTGCGCCGCTAAGAGCCGTTCCTTGATCAATTTCACATTCTCAACGGTGTCATGAACCAAATCCGATCCCAACATTTGAGACTCACCGGCCTCAAACCAGCCTACCGACGACTTGCACCTATGCCCGTACAAGGCCTCGAATGGGGCCATGCCAATACTGCTATGGTGACTGTTGTTATAGGCAAACTCTACCAAAGGTTGATGCCTCTCCCAACCACCCTCTAGGTCCATCACGCACACCCTCAGAATGTCCTCGAGCGTCTGAATGGTCCTCTCTGATTGGCCGTCCGTCTGAGGATGAAAAACGGTACTGAACCGCACCTGCGTACCCAAAGCTTCCTAAAATGATTGCTAGAACCGAGCGGTGAACTACGTGCCTCGATAGGATATGATCATCATTGGGATTCCATGGTAAGCCACAATACAATCAAGAAACAACCATGCGTACTGCTCAGCAAAGAAGGTGGTCTTCACCGGGATAAAGTGTGTCGATTTGGTCAAGCGATCCATCACTACCCAGATAGAGTCATTTCCTTTTTATGACCTCGGTAACCCGGTAACAAAGTCCATGGTAATTTTCTCCCATTTCCATTTTGGCACATCTAGATTCTGCAACAACCCTGCAGGTCTCAAGTGTTCGTACCTATTGGCAGACCAAATATTTGTTGGTGAAATGGCCACATTAAAGGGGAGGTGAATAGTGTGTTATCTAATCTATTTGTCTAAATTCTATTTTAATCGTTTCTTGAACTACTTAGGCAAATTGCAATTTATCGACTAAATACGAAAGCAATAATAAAATAGTTAAACGCAAACAAAGATAACAATGTTAACACAATAAGATTTATAGTGGTTCGGTCCCAATGCCTACTCCACTACCTAAGCACACCGCTTAGGATTTCCAAACTAAACTTTACTAGATTAATCTTGTTTCCCTTACAACGAGCCGGATCGGGGATTTCCAAACTAATTCCTGTTTAATCTTGTTTCCCTTACAACGAGCCGGATCGGGGATTTCCCTTACTAGATTAATCTTGTTTCCCTTACTAGATTTCCAAATTAGGATTTCCAAACTAATTCCTAGTCTACCATTTATGCTTCCTATAATACCCGAGATTTTCTAATATAAAATTTTTGTTTGGTTCAGCGAACCGGATCGGGGACTAGTCAGGTTGAGTCACGAGATCGTCGTGAATAGAAGGTATAATTTAAATTTGTTAGACTCGTGATTAATGTTTTTATGATTTTATGTTGGATTGACCAAAGTCAGGTTGAAATCGGGTTCACGGGTCGAGTCAGGGCTCAATTCAAGCTCCGATTGAGTCGAGTAAGAGGACTTAAGTAGGGAGGGCAAAATTGTCAAAAAAAAGGGAATAAAACCCTTCTCCCTCAGCTGTTGTACGGCTCAAAGTGAGTCGTATGCAGCCCGAGGTGAGGGAGAAGAGGGAGAAAGCAAGTGGGCAGCGCCGGAGTTGGTGTCATCGTCGGAGATCGGGAACGCCTTCGCCTCGTCTTTCTATTGTTTCTAATCAATGTGAGTGGTCGAACCTCGACTAGTAGGGTGAGGCGTGTGGCCGAACCCTTGAGATGTGGATTTGACGATTCTTGTGTCGATTCTTGTCGGTTTCCCTTGCGATTTCATGATCTCATGTATTCCTTATGCGATCTATGCTTGTTGTGAAATTTCCACGATGTTTTCTTGAGTTTAGGGTGCCGGCCGTGTAGAGAGAATAGGGGGAAGGTCATGTCAAAAATTTTCCCAATTCCCTTGGGTGATTAAAACTCATAGAATCGAACTCCTCTCACAAGTAGGTGCTATAGAGAACTGTAACATCATAGAAGTTGATAGAAATTCTTTTTCCCCCACCTCTAAGGGGCTCGACCGAGCATGACAACCCTTGGATAGGGTTCGGCCGAGTGAGGGGAAGAGGGGGATTGATTTAGGAAATTTGGTTCTCTCTCCAAGGTTTTAATTAGTTGCTTGGTATATGGATGAATTGCATGACATGTTGAAATTGATTTTAAATATGCTGGATTTTCTTGTTTAATTGCAGAAATTATTCATTTTATTCCTGAAATCATATGGATAATTATGTTAGCATTATTGTAGAATTATCTCTGTTGTGTCCTATTTATTTCTAACAATTCTCATGCTTAAGACATCCTAATTTACACTAAAGTATGTGGTAAATGACACTAAAAGTTTATAAGAGGAATTTAACAAGGTTGCTTAACCTTTGCATGGACCTCGGATGTAGAAACGCTAGGTTTTACACCTAGGAAAGTTGAGCACTAGAGTACAGTTTGTAAAGGCCCGAGATGGGGGCCGGATGCGGGCAGAAGCCCGGGGATTGAGTAGAAAAAAAATCTAGAATACCTTGTATGTGTATTGTGCTTGAGATGGTTGGGCTGAGGGGTACTTTAGCCGACGCGGCTATTATCCGACTTAGCCGGTGGTTTAGGGTCTTGAGATTACACCAGTGGATCATGCTATGTGTTAGACCTGAGTGGCGGGGGTCTTGAGATTCCGTCGGTGAGCCACGCCGACGATAGACTCGAGTATTGGGTGGGACTGGCTATTCCTAACCCGTTGGGGCTCTAGAAACTAGCTGACCATCCTAGTTAACAGACCCGGTGATTAAACTGCTAAATACAGGATTCATGATTAAGATAACCTGTTGTGGATACTATACTTACTTGTATGATCGTGTGGGCCAGTGTGGTCGAGTGCTATCATGAGTAAGGGCCGAGCATGGCCGAACCTTTCATGCAGGGTCAGGCCCATAGTGGTCGAGTGACATTTGTTGTGTAGTGTCTACTCGCAAAGATTGGCCAACTGGCCGGTTACCGTGACATGACCAGTATAAGTTTATGCATATGTTTTACTGCCATATATGATATTATACTAGGGATTTAAGTGAAGGTTCGAAAGAACCACTCACTGAGTTCCTCGTGGACTCATGGTTTTATTATTTTTATTTTGCAGAGCCATACGTCTTGATGGCGTGGCGTGGCTGGAGGGTAGGTGGTGTCGCAGATCTCGTAGCAGGCAGTTATGTAGTCGTGTAGCGAGAGTCTTAGTTCATGCACTGAGTTGTTTTTTCTTTGAACTTTGAGTTGTAAAAACATGTTTTCAAACATTTAATAAAGTTTGGTACATTCCATTTATGTTTTCTATGTCGGTTTGGTTGCATGTTGTGTTTTGTTGATAAGTGCATGTGTTAGGCGTCAGGGTACAAACATCTACCTTGGCGGGTCATGTGACCCTGAGTTGGGGCATGACACTTCCAAGCCTCAAAGAGTGATCCTAAGAATCTCCCAAGCTCTTCCATGATCAAATCTACAAAACCTAGCTCTTGATCCCTAATCCTCAAGTGTTCTTCGTTGAAGGGATATTCAAGCTTGCTAGGCTCAAGAAGAAGAGGTGTCCTTATTGTGATAAGTCCTCTTTACCCTCTTCTTGTGATTAAGGTGTTTTTATTTTATTTTGAATTGATTTACTTGAGCTTGTAAAAAGACCTAGTGTTTGGTCTTGTGTGTAAGTGGTTACCTTGGTGTAGAAGGTGTAAAGTCACTTGTGTAAACAAAGTTAGGAGTAGGTCTTCGAAATTGAGGTGGGAAAGCTCACTCGATAGGAATGCGGGATACTTCCGGGTGTGGAAGTACCTTCGAGGTGAGTGTTGTGTCTTTTCGATGTAAAGTCACTACAAGAAAATTTTAATATATCGACGTATAAATTTCGACGTCTAACGACGACGTCGAAATAATTTTTATCAAAAAAATTATAATATTAAAAATTTTGACGTCTGTTGTAGGCGTCGAAAAATTTTTTGACGGCTGACAGCAGACGTCGAAATGTTTCGACGCCAGACCGTCCGACGTCAAAATATTTCGACGCCATATTTTCGACGTCGATGGTCCGACGTCGAAATATTTCGACGTTTCGGCGCTAGGCAGTCCGGCGTCGAAACATAGTATTTCGACGCCCGACTGCCCGGTGTCGAAATGTTTCAACGCCATACTGTTTGGCGTCGAAATATTTCGACGCCAGACTGTTCGGCGTCGAAATATTTCGACGCCCAACATGGCGTCAAAATCTCTGACGCGAGCTCGTGGGTGTGCGAGCCAGCGTTAGTTTCCACCCGCGCGGGTTAGCGGATGCGCAAGAAGTTCCCCTCGGCGCGCTCGCCGAGGGGCTTTGCCAAGCGGGAAATCGAGGCGGGATTTTTCCCGCCTCCGATTTCTTCTTTTTTTTTAATTTTAAAATTCTTTGGGTTATAAATATTTTTTTCATTTTCATTTTTCTATCATCTTTCTCCTCTCATTTTTTTTTCTTTCCGAGTTCTTTCTCCTTTCTTTCTCAAATATTTTTTTCTCCATCTAATTTTTATTATTATTTTTTTCAGGTTATCAAAAATTCTTGGATTATCAAATTTACCTACAGGTTAGTATTTTTTTTACTATTATTCATTTATTATTTTTTGTAATAAATTTTTTTTTTCGATATTAGAACGGGTTAGCACTATGCCCGTTCGATTTCCATCGCGTGGAAAAAATCAAACGGAGCAGAGCGGCGGAAACCACGCGATGGAAATCGAACAAGTGCGCGATTTCCACTGCGTGGCGGAAATTGAACGAGCGTTAAAGCTGCCCGTTCGACTTCCACCGCGTGGCGGAAATCGAACGGGCGGCTTTCCGCCCGTTTGATCGAATACCGCGTGCCAGCACGTGGTATTCGATGATACCGCCTGCTATACGTGGTATTCTCGATTACCGCGTACAGCGCCATGCGGTATCATCGAATACCGCCTGCTATACGCGGTATTCGCACGGTATTGAATATTTTTTTTCTTTTCTTTATTGCATATCGGCGCCTCTGACAGGCGCTGATATGTAATATTTTATTTTTTTTCAAAAAATTTTGACGTCTTTAATAGGCGTCGGTATGTTGATATTGACGCTTGCTGACGTCGGTCAGCTGGCGTCGATATGTTCATAACGACGCTTGATGATGTCGGTTAGCTTGCATCGATATGTTCATATCGACGCCTGTTGACGTCGGTTAACCGACATCGATATATCAAACATTTTGACGCCTATTCAGACGTCAAAATACTTATTTCAGCTCTGATCTTCTTACACTAGTTTTCGACGTCTTTGTTTCTGTCAATATATTCGTTTTGACTGCCGTTGTCGTCGAAATGTTAATATATTTTGACGTCAAAAAATAAGAAGATTGTTGTAGTGAGTCCTCGATTGTAAGCTACTCGTAATTTAGTGGATTTGGATGTGAAATCCTAAGCGTGGTGTTTAGGTAATGGAGTAGGTATTGGGGCCCAACCACTATAAATAATTATGTTAGCATTGTTTACTTTGTGTATCTTATTGCTTATTGTTTATATCTTGCTTCCGTTTGCTACTCGATTTATGAATTGCCAAAGTAGTTTAAGAAAACGTTTAAAACCGGAATTAGATGAAAAGATTTAGTTAATATACTATTCACCCCGACCCCTCTAATGTGGTCATTTCACCGACATTTGGTATGAGAGCGTGTCGTGGATTGAGATTTCACCATCTCGTCTACATCTAGCCTCGATCCGAAGAATAGCACTATAGTCGGTAGTATCTACACCCCCTAGGTTCGGTGAATCGAACTTTGGTCTTTGAAAGTCTAGGATGTATATCTTCTTAAAGACTAGAGGTTTTGGTGTTTATAACATGTTGAAAATAGAATACATTGAACCTAAGGTTGGCATGCATGATTATAATGAACATGACAAGAAAATGTTTAAATTTAATGGAGATGCCATGAATTGCATATTTTGTGTTTTACCAAATAACATATTTGAAAAAGTCATGCATTGTTCTATGGATTTTGATTTATGGGCTTATTTAAATATTTTATATGATTATGTCAAAATCGAAGAAATTGACACTTTTGATGAAGATGGTGATGACAATGGTCACTCACCTACTACTAATCTTGGTTTTGATGCCCATAGTGCTTCTAGTCAAAGAAACAACTCTAAAAGTCGGAAGAGAAAGATAATTTGCCACTTGTGCAAAGGAAAAGAGCATGTGAAGAAGATTTGTCCTACCATGAAAAATAAGGCAAAGAGGAGGTCAAATGCTTCCACATCATCCTACTTAAGTGAAGCATCCTCCTTTCATGACTATGAAGCCACTTCAAAAGTTTGCCCCATGGATGCTAATGATGAGGGACACTCTTCTCCTTCTAGTCATGCTAATGATAATGATAATGCTACTAGTTCTTTTGACATATCATATAATGAGTTAGTAGATGAATACAAGAAAATTTATGTCTTGCTTGTTAAAAATGATAATGAAAATAAAAGATTGAAGAAAGATAATATAAGGCTTAACTCTCATGTGGATGAATTAAAATTAGAAAGTGAGAGAATAAAATCTAGTCCTTTTGATTCGTCCCATGATAGGTTGAAACTTGAGCTTAAGGATTTAAAGCTTGAGAATGAAAATTTGAAACTTGAGAATTCAAAAATTATAAGTGAAAACAACAATTTGAAATCTTAATCTAATGCCTTATATAAATCTCTTGATTCATTGAAAAATGAGGTTGTGTTTTTAAATAAGAAAGTAAACGAATTAAAAAATGTTTCATTTCTTAAAAACACTAGAAATGCTTATGTTTAATGCAAAGAAATTTAGTAGACATTATTTTTGTTGTGGAATTTTTGGTCATGCCATATATGATTACACATTTAAAAAAAATCTACGTGTGGCTAGGACACTTTGGATTCCTAAGCCTACTAACCCCCAAGGATCCAAAGCCTTTTGGATAACAAAAATTTCGTGCTCTATTGTAGGGGGAGCTACCACACAAGGGTGAGATGAAGTTGGTTGATTGAAGTTGTCTGGGGGTTTAAAGTTGCAACTTCAAGCTATAATGATGCTATAGGTATGGACAGTGTTGTCAAACTCGCGAGTTAACTCGTAAACTCGGACGAGTTTACGATCCCAAATATCAAAATCGAGCTGACTCGCGCTCAAACTCGTTTCTGGGTAAACTCGGGTGAACTCGGGGTAAACTCGGTAAACTCGTATAAACTCGGTCAAACTCGCCAGACTCGGGTGAACTCGATTTGATGATAATTATTATGGATTGAACTTGTATTTTTATATTTTATCTTTGAGTCATTGTGTGCGCTTTATTATGGACTTAGAATGTTTCATTATGTATGTATTAGACTTGTACTCTTATATTTTATCTTTATATGTCCTTTATTAGGGAGTTGAACTGTGTCTTAGTTATGATTTTCACGTTATATTATATTATATTTTTGTAGTATAATATTTTTTAATATTTTTTTAATATCAGGTAAACTCTTACGAGTTTACGAGTTGAGTTTACGGAGGCTCCACGAGTTTACTTAAATTATAGCTCCAGCTATAATACCCAATATTAAGCAAGTAGACTTTGGTATTATCTCCAAGTTGGTATTATGCTTAATATTTTAATTAACATCTACACTCATCACAATACCAAGTGGGTATTGGGTGTAGACTTTGGTATTATCTCCTATACCCACTTGCTTAAATTATAGCTGGAGTTTTGATATATGCTTAATATTAGTAGATTTTCCGCTCTTGATATACGTTTCAAAAATATTTTTTGATTTTTGATTTTTGGTCCCTTCGGAGCCCTATGTAGCCTAAAATGGGCTCATGCGACCTTGCGGTTCCAAATCGTAGGCACATTGTGACCCTTTGGTTTTCAACCAATAGGAATGGTTGGAGATCTTAATTTTCAAATATTTCATATTTTGAGATCTCTTGATTTGTTTCGGATTTATAATAATATATTTTGAAACATATTTCAAACTATTTAGCAAAGTAGATTTTAAAAATGATACTTGATTCTTCTCTTTGCTATTTGGTTTGGGTTGCTTGCTAGTAGCTTTAGTTTCATAAATCTTCTAATGAAGTCTACTTGCAAATTGAGAATATTAATGGAAGGCTATGCTATCATAAAGAAAATAGAAAATGAAATGAAAAGTTTGAGAATTTCCAAGGATGAGGTATGAGTTCGGATTTGCAAAAATCTTAGTGTAACACTTCAATAATTATGCTTCAATGATTTCTCTATGACTCATGCTCGATTGTGCATGATAAATGCTTAGAATTTCATGATTAAGAAAATTTTGATAACTTAGGTAATTTCACGATATTTTGATTGAATGAAATTTGTGCTAGATTGAAATCATCTATTATAGACTTTATTTTTAAGTCTACACCCAATAAACATGTTTAGATATATACATGACATGCTTCTAAGTGTTTAAAATTGAAAATTCATGAGAAATTGAGCAAAATGATATCTAGATCACTTTAGGGGACTTAAACTTGAAAAAGTTTGACCCAAGTCAACAAATCGACTTGGACACTTTATTTTAAGTTCAAACTTCGTAAACATGTTTAGGAATAGGTAAGACATGTTTCCATTCATTTGGAATGAACAATTCACAAGAATATGGATAAAATGATATAGAGGTCAAAACTTAATAACCTCATTTGAACAAGTTTGACCCAAGTCAACAAATTGACTTAGAGGTCTCACTTTCAATCCATATTTGAGAAACAAGTTTAGATTTACTCATGCTAGGTGTCCATAGGTTTAAATTTGAAAAACCATGAGTAAATGATAAAATTGACACTTAGCAAATTTCATGATAATTAGCTTAATTTTGAATGAAATCATGCTAGATTGATATCTTGACTTAAGGACATAATTTTCATTCCAAACTTGACATACACTATTTACATGACCATTATGTGGTGTCATAAAAGTTTGAATTAAAATTGAGCATGTTTTGAAAAATGATTGAAAATTACAGAAATGTCATTAAAATTTCATAACTTCAGTCAATTTTAGAAAAATATAGAAAACTGATTTTGCGATGATTCTTGAAACTGCACTTTCACTGAAAAATCTAGTTTGTTGTGTAAAAATTTCAAATATTTTCATTAAGAATCAGATTTATAGTGAAATTTTAAAATTTAAAGTATCATCATCTTGAAATATCAATATTTCTCATACTTTGACTTTTCGTCGAAAAATCCAAATGAAACCTTGTGCATACTACTTTGATTTCATTTCTAATATCGTTCTCACTATTCTTTGAGTGAAATCATTTTATCATTTCTAAAAATGATTTTGATAACTTAAGTGATATCTTGAAAATGAGTTTTTGGTTGGAATCGAAATAAGTTTAAAAATAGACTTAGAAAATTCATTTTGAGTTCAAACTTGACACATGCATCTCAAATGATCACTCAGCGATGTTTGGAAAGTTTGAAGCAAAATTGACAACTTTTGAAAAAAAAACCCTAAAATTTATGAAAATACCCTTGGACTTTCAGGAATTTTATGAATTTATAGAAAACTGATTTTTGACAGATTCTTGAATCTGTAGATTCCTTGAAAAATCTAGTTTGTCCAGTTAAAGTTTCAAAACTTTTCGCCAAGAATGTGATTTTATATGGATTTAAAATTTTGATTTTTATAAACTTGAAGTATACTTTGACCTAAGTTAACAAAGTGACTTAGAAACCTTATTTTTAACCCAAACTTGACTCATATATTTAGATTCACTCACATTAGATATCTAGCTACCTAAGTTAGAGGAAACATGAGTAGATATCAAAATTTGGTACTTAGTCGTTTTCTTATTTTCATGTCTATTTCGAATGAAATCGTGCTAAGTTCATATTTTGATCAAATGACGTTCTTTTCACTTCAAACTTGATATACATGTTTTAATGATCATATCTTTGTATTTTGAAAGTTTGAATGAAATCTGAAAACGTTTAGAAAAATCTCACTTATTTACAAAAATGTCACTAAAGTATCACTCTCCTTAAATGCTCATCTTTTCTGATGCTTTGAAACTTTAAACCGGTTTTCGAATGAGACTTAAAGTATGATATTTTGAACTCACGCGTGGTATCGTTCTACTCATTTGATGAGAAAAATCATTTTTTAAATAATTTTTGACTATTTGATCGATACTTGAAAATATCGATACTTAAGTTATTACATGATTCGTCATTTTGGATTTCACTTATCATCTCATGATATCATCATGTATGATTTAGTCTCTTATTCAATGTTTGGTTTTCATCCATTGAGTTGAGACTTTTGCGATTTTGAATTATTTTTTTTAAAGTTTCAATTTTAACTTTTGATTGACTTTTTTTGCCCTTTTTTATTGATGTCAAGAGGGGGAGAAAAATATAGGTAAAAATGGAAGAAAATATAGAAAAATCATGCATATAGGTAGGGGGAGTTTTATTATGTCGATATGCATGTTGATAGAGGGAGAAATCTCATGTTTGATATCCTTTATGCTTAATTGTATATATTTTCTTAAGGATGTTTGTCATCATCAAAAAGGGGGATATTGTTGGCCTAAGGTTTTTTACCTTGGTCTTAATCTCGGTTTTAATGATAACAAACATGGAACTAATATTTCATTGAGAAATATTTTCAGGTTCCATATCGGTTAGAACTCAATGTCCTCAATCGGAAATATCGGAGAAATCGGAAAATCAGAAGGACATTGGTCGACGCATTCAGGTTCGTCGCAGAAATTTTTAGAAGTTCGACGTGTGCACCAAAGACGTCTTGGACGAGTCTAGAGAACATATGGAAAGCTCTTCAAGTTGACACACGCTGAAGGCCGGAACACAAAAATGAAGCGTGTAAGAAAAATACGCAAAAATAGCCTTGCCTAGATTCGGGCAATCGACTGATCGATCGGCAGAAGGCAAAAATGGGCAGATGGCATTTCAATTGATCGACTGGTCAACCGAATGATACCCAGAATGGGTAGAATGCTTTCGGTCGTTCGGCGGTCGCTCGGTCAGTTGACCGACGATCGACTAGCAAGAGACCGGGCATCGCCAACGGGCAAAAAAATGCCCGTTGACGAGCCTTGGTTTGGGGGTTATAAATACCCATCTCAAACTCATTCCTAATCTACCAATGATGCTTCCAAGCCTCAAAAAATAATCCTAAGCATCTCTAGAGCCTCAAAATATTCATTTGTTGAATATTTAGAGAGAAAAAAATTGTGCCTGTATAGTTAAAATACATTATTATTTGGAAAGCATCATAATGGGTGTGAAGTCAAAGGCATGATTTTTGTTCATGTCCTTCTGTAGCTCTACATTTAACTAAAAACGAAAGGCATCATAATATTTAACATTTTTCTCTAAAGTAATATTAGCACGTTGGATGAAAATAAACAAAGTGAGGAGGACTTTTGAAGACCCTACCTCCTCAGCTTCTTTGTTCTTACTCCATTCCATCAGTGATAACTGAAGAACACCTACTTCATTCCTTGTGCCATCATGTTAATTTCTTGATTATGCTTTTATATCTCACTTGTCAAGCTTTATTAATCTTTTTTTTTAATAAAGATAAAAAATTACAATAAATAATCATATTAGAGATCAAATTCTAAATCTCTAGACAATATTATAACATATTGTCATCAACTGTGCTAACCACAATTGGTAAACTTTGTTAATTTCTTGATTGTGCATTGTACTGAAGAGCTATGAGTCGGTATTTAAGGAAGATTTCATATTTTTAAGGAAGCTTTGTTAATAAATGAATTGGGGTCAAATGAGAGATCAACTAGCTATGTATGCCCTTTTAGAATTGTAGTCAGCCTGGTAACTAAAGAGCAAATTTATTATGATGCCAAAGTTTGCCCTCCTAGAAGATATATTAATTAGTAAAGAAGGATATATAGGATCAATTGTCATTAACATTGTATCAAATGTTTCAGTAAATACAGAGAGCCATTTTTTTTTGAGAAATAGAACTTTGTATTAATCATAAGCTGTGAAGAATACAAGTTGTGGGGGAGGGCAGAAGAGAAATATATGTAAATACAAAGAGCCATGAGGTTAGAAAAATGAATATATGTATATAGTAATCTTGTATTATCGCCATCAATCTTAGACCTAATCAGGTTGGTACTACACATCTGTAGATGTCGTGAGCACCACCATCACCAGCTGTGGCATCGCGAGCACCATCACCGACCCCAAAGGCTCGAGGTCATCGTGGGCCTAATCGGAAGGCTCATGTACCATCATCGGCCAACCAGTGTCAGCTGGTATCGCTGCAAGTCTAAAGTAAGTATAAAAGTTTATTTATTATGTTTGTTAATTAATTAATTGCTACTTATGTTGTTATACTTGAGTTGTAGATTCGAGCAGGACGATGTTGCTCGCAACATCACTACTATTATCAAGAGACTCTTTTAGGAGCCATGGCATTCATGGACATTGTTGCAGCCATGGGATGTTCATCCCGATTGACCCTCTGAGGGTCTTCGAGGTGACGCATAGATATCAGCGTGGTCCTCGCTGGGGTGAGTTTATTAGCGGGAGGCCAGAGACGATACTAGTAAGTTAATATTTAATTTTTTTTTATTTAGTTTTATTATGTATAATTAATTTAATTAATCCACTTAATTTTCTTTAAACGCTACTTATAGTGAGTTGGTTACCCAGCGGAGAGGTGATCCTGCGCAGCATCAGCTTGATGTTGATGCATGGATGCAAGTGACAGCATCAGCTTGGCACAACGGCCCATGCACGGGCATTGTTGCAGCCACGTGGTGCGGGGTCGTTTGCCTTCACCTCCTCCGCCGCTAGCCTATCAGCATCACGTGTGGATCAAGACAGATTAGCGGTCGTCGAGACTACTCAAGCACGCCTCAGCACCGATATGGCCGCTATGAGGGGTACTATGACGCAGATGACCCATCATATGACAGATGTGACTGAGTACTTGGCACATATAGCTTCTATCATACCTGGTGCTCGTGCCCCTTTGCCTAGGGGTGGAAATAGGCTAGGCGGCCTATTAGTGGCCTGTGGCCTGGCCTGGCCTAGCTAGTTTAAAAAATAAACCAGGGCAAGGCTTTGAAATGGGCATGTTTTCCTTATCAAGCTAGACCCAGGCTCAATTTAAAGCCTATTGAGCCCGATAGGCCGGCCTGGGCCTGTTAAGATGATGTATATATAAATATATAAAATATATAATATTCTTTTATTATATATTTACATTAAAATTATTTTAATGTAATAACTAATATTATTTTAATTTAATAAAACACAGGCCACAGGCCACAAGCCAGACCAATATTTTGTATTGGAAGCAGACTTCGTTAACAGGCCACAAGCCAGGCCAAGCCAATGAACAGGCCAGGCTCAGGCCAAAATTTAAGCCTATAACATGCCACAGGACAGGCCCAAGCCAATTTTCTATCATATAGGCCTGATCTATTTCCACCCCTACCTGTGCCTCCCCTATCATTCGCGCGACGCTAATTGATGCCCTCCTCACGCAACCCCTGTCCTCGCTCCTCCCCCGCTGCCATCTGATGCGTCTTACTATTGATGTATTTATTTGATGTTTTATTTTGATACGATGTAAATATTATTATTTTGATACGATGTATATAATATTTTGATATGCATTTAATGTATATAATATTACAAGTTGATGTCTCTTGTTTGATTGATATGCATTTTAATTAAATATTGTAAACAGAAAATTATATTTTTCTATTTTTTTTAAAAAAAAACATACTTCTGCGACGGTATTGCGACTGCCGTTACAGTCGCAGAAGGTCTATGACCTGGTCGCATAGCACAACGATCGTAGTTGCTGTGCGACAGAACCAACTGTCGTAATTATTTTTTATTGTGACTGCCTCTACTGCGGTCGCACAAAATATGTGACCATATCTTCGGCGACAAATTTGTGTGACCGTTAGCCGCCGTCACTAAAGCTCTTCTACAATGGCTATGCAACCGTAGTAGCCGTCGCAGAAGACGTTTTTTTTAGTAGTGCAACCTAAAACCCACATGAAAACCCCAAAATAAAAGGTAACAAAAAGAATGCTACATTTTGAAACCACATTACTCAGCAACTCTCCCCGATTCAAAAATCAAAGACAACAAAATAAAAATCAGATTCTTTTGCCATTTCAAAACCCAAACTTGTAGCCGATTGTCGATTATGTTCGAGCCAAGTATAAAAAGATTGAACTCCAAAACTCATGTTCTCTACCCTATTCATCAGCTGGAAAGCGGAGAATATTTTTTGAAAGGATAGAATTCTATAAAGAAGACGAACGAAAGGAGTGAAAGAAAAATGGCGACACTAGAGGGGGGTGAATAGTGTGTTTACTAATTCTATTAGCCTAAATTCCGATTTTAATCATTTTCTTGATTAGTTAGGCTAAGCACGATTGAATGATTGGATGCAGAAGCTATAAATGATTAAGCAGATAAAACAATCAATAATAACAATGCAAACACAAGATTTATAGTAGTTCGGCACCAATGCCTACTCCACTACCTAAGCACCTTGTTTAGGATTTCCAAACTAGTTTTACTAGATAAATTCGGTTTCCCTTAGACAGAGGACTTTTCACTCGAAGAGTCGCACTCTCGACCTAACGTACTTCAACACCTGGAAGTCTCTGCCTTCTTATCGAGAGCACTCTTCCACCTCAACCCTAAGGGACAACTAAACTAATCCTAGTAAACACTAAGTTTACACAAGTGACTTTACTCATTCTACACCAAGGATACCACTTCACACAACAAGACCTAACACCAGATCTCACAAACTCAACTTCAAATAAACAGATAAAATACAATCAAAAAAGCTAAAAGCGTAAACCAATATTAAACGCTCTTTTGCAATCCTTCAATCCTTCAACTCGTCAAGTAGTAGAGCTTGAATAAAAAACCCGAGTTGAGGAGCAGTTGGCGCTTGAAGAAGAACTCGACGAAGAAGCAGAGTGCGCTGCAATCAATCTCTTGGAAGGCTTAAAAACTCTCTTTTAATTGCTCAATAAATCTGTTATGATCAAGGAAGAGTATTAAAACAAGTTAGAAAATGTATATTTATACCTTACGAAGAAACGACAGCTCAACGGATTGAAAACTATCTGTTGCAGGCCGTCGGTCGATTGGTCGATTGATCGACCGATCGATCGCAGCTTACTTTCTGTGTGCGATCGATCGACGGGTCGATCGCCCGACGCAAGACTCACGATCCGTCATTCGGTCGACCAGTCGATCGACTGACGCGAGTTGCGTCTACGGCTATCCGTAGGTCGGTCGATCAGTTGGTCGACCGACAGGGCTACTGCCCATTTTGAGCTTCGATCGGTCGATCGAAGTAGCTACTGCCTCTTTTTGGCACTGTTCGGTTGACCGATCGGTCGACCAAAATGGCTGGTGCCATTTTCCTTACCATATTCGGTCGATCGAACTTAGGCTGAATTTTATTTTTCAGCCGATTTTCTTTCGCGCTTGGTTTTCGGGTTCCGACTTTCAATGACCATCAACTTGGAGAGCTTTCATATGATCTTTGAGCCCGTCCAATATGACTTTGGTGCACACGTCGATCTTCGAGAAGTTTCCGCGACGAACCCGATCACGACGATCAATGTCATTCGATTTTCCGATTTTTCCGACTGAGGACAACGAATGCTAATCGATATGGAACCTGAAAGATTTCTCGATGAAATATTAGTTCCATATTTATTATCATCAAAACCGAGATTAAGATATTAAGACCAAGGTTGAAAACCTAAAGCCAACAAGGAGCATTTCATTACCTGAATCGAAGAACGGAGACTCCTTCGATCTCCCCAAGAGTCTTGGATGAAAACCTCGCAATTCTTCTTCCCGCTCTCTGCTTCACTTCTCACACGAGCTCGTCCAATTAGCAATGAGAAGAACATCGATGTGTCTTTTTGCAGCAATCATCGATTTCAGATCATCGATTTGTAACAGCAATCGTCGATTTTAGATCAACGTGGTGATTTTGTTAGAGAGGTTGAATTCCGGGGCTTTTTTTGTCTCGGGTTGCTTTTCACTGTGGTAACCTGCCATTAATTCTTACGTGGCATATGACATGGCAACGTGCCAAGTGTTGAGTTGAGTGATCAATGGCTGTGATGGCTGCTGTTATTAATTGCTCCAATTAATACAAAAAATTTCTCACTAACTATATATCCTTGTTGGCATGCATGGTTTCATTCAAACATTCCTTCTTGTTAAATGGCGCCAATCATAAACTAATAGAGACATCGACCATTTCTACCTCGACTGCCACTCGATCAACCTTGGGATCACTTGAAAATAAAAAATAGATAACTAAATTAATTAAAAAAACATTTTAGGAATTTCTTATAAGTTTTTTTTATAATAAATTTTATGTAAAATGCCATTAAATTTTAAACATTAATAAATCAATAATAAAGAATTTATATAATGATTAATAATTAAACACTTTAGTATTTTAGAATATTAATTACATTATAAAAAATCATTAAATTGAAAAATAATTAGATTGTACCAACACAACTAGAATTTATATAGTTTCACTAATGGCTATAATTGTCGCTCACAAGCATCAACTATGACTAAAGCTTTGGTAAAGCACAAGTTTAGACTCCAATGTTGTTAATAACTTCTGATGGCGAGAGCAATCATCGCAAATAAGATTATCTACGACGATTGACTCGATCGTCATAGATACACTTATTAACTCAAATGGGTCGTCGTGGATATCATTGATGGCTTAGCAATGGATCGTAAGTTATTAGTGATGATGTTGTGACAACTTATAAATATATTAAATACATCCAAAAACGCATCTACGATATTGAAAATACATTCATCAAAACAACTTATAAATAACATAATTTCACATCTACAACATCAAACAATAAGTAAATACATATAAATAGTTCAAAATTATGTATTTACATCAAATTTGAGTATACAATGAAATGAAAAAAAAATGTATATACATCAAAAACTGAAAATATAACATATTTAAATGCAAAATGATATCTAACTAATATAGATGACATGACAATTCAACCACATTGATGTATGTTATATTATTTTTATGCTTACGTGGCAAATAAATTATTTTTTTAATCTTTGAAAAGATACATCACCGAGTTAGGAGAAGAATACATGGAAATATAATGGGGCTGGGGAATATAATTGAATCAAATTATAAAGTTCGTGATACAATTGACACAAGCGAAAGAATTAGATACTCTTGATAATTTCTCAAAAATTCAGGATATATATAACTAAAAATTCAACATGTTCTCTACATTTAAATTTAACTTTGTAATTAGTTCCTTGTACACTGGCTTGTATTTAAATGCATGGATGATTCGACACCTTTGGCACTAAGAACTTTTGGTCAAATTGACAAATTAGTTCTTATTGTTGTTATATTTCATCAAGCCTTGTAACTCCAGCATACTTTAATATACTAAAAATAAGAGGACTGCAATAATATCTATCATGCATTTTCTACGAGCAAGATTAAGATTAAATAAAATTAAAATCATCGAATAATTAATATTCATGTGTGAACTATAATAAGCCATGAACCATTATTTATGCAAGTGTACGTGAACAATTATATATAAACAAGCAAGCCTAAAAATATACTATGCATTTATAAAAAGAAATACGAGTACAAAATTATTGTAATCTTTCGTATATATAATTAAGATAGGATCATTTTTTTTTCTATCACAACAAAAAGAAGCAAAATAACTATGTTCATTTTAATTTGACCAATAAATGCAGCAAATACTTGAAATAATATTGCAATATGAGCTTTTATTATTTTACCTTCCATGTTAACTCAACCTGAAAACCATGAACAACAATGCAGTTTATTCTCATCCATGGTATGCTGCAAAACCTTATCCCAATTCATAAAATATGAAACACATGCATGCATAAATTATAACAAATTAAAAGATTTGCTACAGAAATTCTTGAGATCGCAACAGTAAAATAAATATGGGTTGTTGCCTGAAGATGGGGTGATGCGGGCCTTCGTGTCTCCTGCTCTGGTGCAACTCTGGCAAGGTGGACCTGTAAAGACACTTCAATTCGACACTCAAGTAAAAAGAAATTCCATTTTTCGGTTCGATTCGGTTTCAGTGGTTGCAGGTTCGGTTCTTGACCCGAACCGAACCGAATTTTGGGTTTCGGTTCGGATTCGGTTCCCGAAATTTGGGAACCGACCCGAACCGAAAATCGAATAATTAAAAAATAATATATATTTTTTAATTTTTAACCCAGATATTTAAATGGGTAATAAATAGGAAATAATTTTTAATTTTTAATTTTTAACCGAATTAATTAAAATTTCGGTTTTCGAATTGAAAACCAAACTGAACCGAATAATTTCGGTTCGGGTTAGATCGGTTTATGCATAATTCGGTTCGGGTTTGGGTTGAAATTCGGGTATGAAAAAAAAATCAGTTTGGTTAATTTCGGTTCGGTTCGGGTTGAACTGAATGGACAACCCTATTTATAGTACATGCTAGGGATGTCTCGAGCGATATGTCTCCCTGAATCTCGCGGGAATATGCTTAGAATGGGCGAAGTTTATCTCGGAGATGTCGGACTCATTACTGCTGAATCCCAAGTAATTAATGAGGGACGCGGGTGTCCAAGTATGGCCAGGTGGAGCCCACAGACTGAGTTCATGGTTGGCTTGATCTGAGTTTGGTTCATGAGTGTGGGTGCCATCGGTCCTAATCCACCCGGGTCCAAAGTGCTAGTCCAGTTCATAGCCCCCAAGCTTGGTCAGAGTCCAAGGACTTCATGTCGAGGTCTATAGTATATTGACTTTCGTATGTCTGCCGAGCTATTTGTTTACGTCATGCTTCTAACCTCGGACTAATATTTGAATGTCTGTAGTGTTCTTTCCTTAGTCAAATTTCTAGGGTAGGAGATCTCGTTGTGCATCGATTTCATCGCCTCTCGACCCTTCGATTTTTGTGACTAATGTGGTAGTTGCACAGAGAAAAGGGGTACCCTTTCGTGTGTTTGCCGCCTTTCTGAGTTTTTATTCTGATGGGAGGGTAATTATGGCATGGGGATTTGTCTATCTGCTTCCAGGGTACTTAGTGTTCGACGTCGACTGATGGACCTGGCTCCATTAGTGGGGCGCGACCAACGGCCATTAGATGGGAAGCCTCTCTTGGGTCTATAAAAGCCCTTTACCCCTTCATTTTCTTGCATGAGTTCTAGTCATGGAATGGGAAGTGTCGCAAGTTTTTATGAGTTGACGTCGATGATTTCTAGCTCGACTACTGCTCGATTAACCTTGGGATCGATCACTTATATATTAGTTAAAAAAAATGTTTTAGGAATTTATTATAAGTTTTTTTATAATAAATTTTAAACATTAATCAATCAATAATAAAGAATTAATTTATATAATGATTAATAATAAGGTCTCATTCTTCTTCCTCCTCCTTTACTCGTCCCACTCTCACTCCCGCTTCTTCTCATTCACAGCCTCCTCCTAAATCCCTTCTCGACTGCTCCTCTCCACTAGCTAGTTCCTGCCTCCTCCGCTCCTCCTTCCGCTCTCGCCCCCGTTGTCTCCGACTCTCCTGCCTCCCCTTAGTACTGTTCCCTCGCCCCGATGTCTTCCTCTGCTTCCCTCCCAGCCACCACCTTCGCCGCCACTCCCCTCTCGACCTCCACTGCTAGTAGTCGCCTCCCCCGTCTCCGTGCCTTCCTCCCCAACTCCACCTCCACCTCCACCCGGGATCGTGCTCGTTTACTTGTCTGTTGAGAGTAGATTATTCGTGAAATCAGGACAAAGGTAAACATTATCAAGCTTCAAGAAACTATCTAAGTAGACTTCACCTTTTTCGGTGATGGAAGTAATGATACCATTAGGTAGGGAAACAAAGGTGTTTTGTGGAACTAGTTTTGTGAGCTAGCTTTTGGGGTGAGTTAGGCTCACTAATTTTTTAACATGGTATCAGAGCCTATCCTATGGTTGATATGATGCCACCCGCAGATGTCCAGTTATTGCAAAAATTCCACGCTCCAGATGTCCAATCCTGGGCGTGAGGGGTGTCTGTTAAAGTCTCACATTAGTTAAAATATGGTCTAGATAGCCTTTAAATAGATTGGACAATCCTCCCCCTATAAGCTAGCTTTTGGGATGGAGTTAGGTCCAAGACTGATTTTCTAACATGGTATCAGAGTCAAGCCTATAGTTGAGAGTGGGCCACCTGTAGAACTTCACGCTCCAGGTGTGGATCCTGGGTGTGAGGGGGGTGTGTTAAAGTTCCACATTGGTTGAGGTTGTGATCTACATAGCCTTTAAATAGATTGGACAATCCTCCCCCTATGAGCTAGCTTTTGAGGTGGAGTTAGGTCCAATGCTGATTTTCTATCACTGTCGGAGCGTTGTGTCATCGTCGTCGTTCGGGGACAAATGCATCCCTCGGCCTGCATTGCTTCCTTCCTTGCTTGCCAACTTCACTGCTCTGTGAGAGTATCCTCGCTTTGGAGGCAGCGCCGTCTCCCTGACAGATAATTCCTCGTCACCGTGTCGGCCGACAACGCTTCTTCCTTCAAGCATCGCCTTTTGGACACTCGCAGCATTCGTTGGAGGCAACTCCTCCTCTCCATCTACGACTGGCAGAATGATGATCCCTACTCCTCCATCCCTCCTCCTCACATCCGCGCTAGCTTCGAACTGAGAGGTCTCCCTTCCATGTTCTTGAATTTTGATTCCATCGTGGCACTCATCAGTGGCTTCTCCTCCTTTGAAGCTTTGGCGGAGAACTGGGTCATTTGGTCCGACCTTAACTCCTGCAAGGTGAAGGTCCTCGTTCATGCTCTGCATGACATCCCCCGCATCATCTATGCCGACATCGTGAATCTTCATTTCAAGGTGGACATCTGCATCATGTGGCACGAGCAAACCTTCAACGTCGACGACGCCCCTGGCCTGACAGAGGTGGACCTGGCTTTGACGATGGTGTTCTTCCACCTCGCGATGATGAAGACTTGGCCATGCACAATGAAGACCCATCCGAAGATGACAACTTCGTAGGAAACACTGCTAGCCGGTGGACTCCTCCCCTCGACGTCCTCTGTCCTCATCTTCTGGGGCGCTCCACCGGTGATCCCCTCCGAGTTCTCCGCCCCCTGCTCTAGCGATGGCCTGGCCCCCAACGAGCTCCTTGCGGGTCCTGCGGCACCTCCCATGCTCGCCGCTGATCCCAGGATCCGGCAGGCATGTTGAACGAGCCTTTCCCTTCCGGGAAAGGCCCGCTGACCGACGGCAAAAGCCAAGACGGCCTGCTTGGCCACCTTCTTGGCGTCCTTCACGTCGGATGTTGAGACACGTGGCCTCCTCTCTATGAAGCTGGCTGAGTTTCTGAGTTCGCATCCGAGTTTGGCTAACGCAAGGCCCAACGTGGTCTGGGCCCACATGGTTGAAGTTGTTCGAATTAAAGGTGGCTTGCACTCTCCTGCATTGGCACGGGAATTCTTGGATTGTTGAGTCTGAGTCCGATCGCACCCGAACCCGATGCCTCTCTTCCGCGCTCGGGCCCCGCCCCCCTCTTGGCTCCTTTCTACTGGGTCGGATCGGATGAGTCGGATCCATCCTTTGAATTCGACCCAATTGCCACCCGTCCGCCCTCTATGCTGGGTGACTTGCATCATGGTTTGGGTTTTGGGTCGGTGCAATGCCCAACCCACCCCCTCCCGCTCAGGCTCAAGCCTTCTCTACTCCTATGGCCCAGGCCGTTGACCCAATCGGCTCTGCATCTATTTTGGGCCCCTTGGGCCTTTGGCGCCGTGGCATCCCGATTCTCGAGGCTCTGTTTCCAACTCCGAAGCGCAAATCTTCTTCCGGGAAGCGCAAGTCTTCTATTCTCTCAGTGAGACGTAGCTCTAGACTGGCTTGTCGACCAAACCACTCCTCAATCCTGCACCGACCCACTTCTAGGAAGATGACTTTTCTGGAGAACTCAACCCCGATTTCAATCTCTTTTGGATCGAAATGCGACATCCGTATTGGCGGAGAGGTACAAATGGCAAATGATTTCAACTTATCCTTGTTTTCTAAGATACAGGATCTTGGCTTCGACTGTATTGGTGATAGGGAGGAGATTTCCCAAGCCGTTGGCTCGGTTGCTATGTGATTGGGTCCCCTACCCACCTTTTGAAGCATCGCAACCCTGTTTTCCATGGTTTTTGACAACAACAACTTTTTGTTTTGGAATGTTCGATGGCTTAATAGGCTCTCGAAGAGGTACATGGTTAAAACTTTTGCAAGGGATGCTAACTGTAGTTTGTTAGTTCTTTCTAAAACTAAACTCAACTCTATTTCATGCAATGTATTGAAGCAAATTTCATGTTTCATTCGTAACTCAACTTGTTATCATCGGTCTATTGATGCTAATGGCCTTTCTGGTAGTCTTCTTTTATGTTAGAATCCAAATGTTTGGGATTGCATTTCCTCTTCTTGTGGCGCCTTCTCGATAGTCACCGAGCTTAAGCACCTCACTATTGGATTGGTTATCTCTGTTATTGGGCTTTATGGGCCACCCAACCGTGCCCGAGGGGGACTTCAATATCACTAGGCACGATAGAGAAAGACTTAACTGCAGGGGGGATTTTTGGGAGGCTCATTCTTTCTTCAAACTGATTAAAGATTTTGGCCTCATTGATCTTCCTATTTTTGGAGCGTCTTACACTTAGACTAATAACCAGAATCCTCCCGCCCTGGCAAAGCTTGACAAAGTTCTCATAAATGACAGTCTAGCTGCGACATCCCCCCTCCTTCGAGGTAAGGGTGGCGCAAGGCATCTTTCGGACCACAACCTCCTTCTCCTCCGCAAGCCTAGTGCGGGGCCTCCGGGTTAGTGACCTTTCAGAATGGATCTCCATTGGCTTAAAGCCCTGGTGTTCTGCTCTATTGTTATCGCTGAGCTCTCTCATATCCCTACGGGCTACTCCCTCCCCTCAGACTCTACTCTCTCCCACTGGCTCAGTAGCTGGAGATATCTCAGACGTATCCTTAAGGATCGGGATCGAGACAACAAAAAGAAACTCAAAGCAAAACGAATCAATCTTGAGCTGAGGAACAAAGATCCGAATACTAAGACCGATGGGGGAACTATTACGATGGATGAGCTCTCCGAGCTTAAGGCCGCCAAACCTGAGTTGGATAAGCTTTATAATGATGAAACAACTTACTGGAGGCTGAGAGCTAAGCGGTGATGGTTTAAAGAAGGTGGTCGGAACACAAGATTTTTTCAATAATTTGCCACGGCCAAAAGACATTTCAGCGGGATAATTTGGTCGCACGTCTGGATGGCCAGATGAAATATCGGAGAGTGAATTAAAGTTTGGCCTTTGCACGCAAGATAATTAATTTATCTAAGTTGATTAGTCCTTAGACGAGTAGTTGGGTTAGAGACGAGTCCAGAGGTTCCAACGGAACTCAAATCGGATTGTATTGGTCAGCTTATGGTTTATTTTAGACTTGACTTAAGTTAAGGAGCATTTTAGTCATTTGACTATTGGGGGGGAGGGGGGGAAATGGTCGGGCAAAAAGAGTACCACACGTACCCCGAAGCCTAACCCCAAATCGGGCAATGATCTAATAGTTTGGAAATGGTCGGGGTTCGGCTTCTTCTCGGTGAGCTCTTTTTGTAAAATTCTAAACTACCGAGGGGTTGAGGATTCGGTGTCCCCGTTTCTCCAGCTCAAAAATTGTCCTAAAGCGGCTTCTATGATGGATTAGATAGCCTTTAGAAACCGTCTTCCCACCAAAAATAGGCTTAGCAAGTGGAGCGTTCTCATCGACCAAACTTGTGTATTCTGTAACCTTCAGAAACCGTCTTCCCACCAAAAATAGGCTTAGCAAGTGGAGCATTCTCATCGACCAAACTTGTGTATTCTATAACCTTCAACCAGAATCCCACAACCACCTCTTCATCGGCTACAGTTTCACCATGGCGGGATGGCATCACCTTCTTCACCTTTGTAACACTGCCCCCTTCTCCCTGGGTTATTCGCCTTGGATTGACAACCACACTCTGTCAGGGAAAACCAAGCGGGCTATGTTCACCTTAATCATGATCTAGCATTGGAAGATTTGGCACGAACGCAACCTGCATTATTTTGAGGGCTCCAGGCATGGCGCCTCGGAGTTAGCAATCAAGGCCGCCCACGCTTTCATTACAGCTTGGTCCCTCTAGTTTTCAGTTTTCACCTCTTGTTCTGTTTAGACTGTTTCTTTTCAGATCTCAATATCTATACCTACTCTCTCTCTCTCTCTCTCTCTCTCTCTCATCTACTTGTATTTGTCATTGATTAATACAAGTCTCCTTTCTTAAAAAAAAAAGATTCATCGATGACTAAAGCTATTGCAAAGCACAATTTTAGACTACAATATTGCTAATAACTTCTGATGGCGAGAGCGGTCATCGCAAATAAGATTATCTACGTTGATTGGCTCGTCCTACACTTATTAACACTAGTAGATGGGTCGTTGTGGATCGTAAGTTATCAAAACAATGCATCGGCGGTGGCTTAGTGATGATGTTGTGACAAATGACATGTACGATGGTGATATTGTAGTTCCAACTCATATACGATATAATGCAAAATTATGAAACTTCATAGACTTATAGATTTATCCAAAATAAACTTCATATACTTATACAAAATTATGAATACAACACCCTATCCATTATCAAACTTCATAGACTTATCAAAAATAAACCTTACCCATAGAAGCTTCCTAGTTGATATAGATTCACACCATGAACCTGAAAACTATAGCTATGTTATTAAGGACCCAATTTGGGTGAATTCTATGCAATTAGAATGGGCAGCACTAGAAGCTAATAAGACATGAGAGTTAAGGTCTTTGCCACCGGGAAAAGCAACAATCAAATGCAAATGAGTATATAGGACCAAATTTAAAGCTGATGGCAATGTCAAGAAGTACAAGTCTAGACTAGTTGCAAAGAGGTTTAACCAAGTGGAAGGAATAGACTACTAGGAGACATTTGCTCCTCTGTCTAAAATGGCTACTATCAGAATTGTGCTTGCAGTACCCTCAGCCTTGAATTGGCATCTTTATCAGCTAGATGTGAGTAATGCCTACCTAAATGGTGAATTAGAGTACGAGGTCTACATGATTAAGCCTCTTGGGCATGGGTATCCCAATGATGGTAGAGTATGTAAGTTGCTAAAATCCATTTATGGACTCAAGCAAGCGGGTAGGTAATGGTACTCAAAGATCTCTTCTTGCATTGTTTCAAAAGGATATAAACAAAACAATTTTGATTCACGTTTGTTTGTCAAAAGAAATGATGAAAAAAAAGGAGTTGTCCTCATATACGTTGATGACACAGTCATAACTGGGAATGATTTAGTGGAAATGAATATTTTGAAAGATCATCTAAGCAGGGAGTTTAAAATTAGGGGCTTGAAAAACCTCACTTATTTCCTAGGCTTAGAAATCCAAAAACAGAATCTAGCCTTCACTTATGCCAAAGAAAATGCATCATTGATCTCTTGAAAGAGATGAAATTGGAGGATCACAAACCTTCACAAACACCCATGCAATATAGTTAAGAATTTGATAATGAGATAACTAAATTTGATTCATCAATTGAGCATGCAGATATGTACAAAGATTGATAGGAAAACTATTGCACATCACCATAACCAGACCTGACAATACTTTCAGTGTTCACACGAGTCAATTTGTTTAAAATCCAAAGCAATATCATTTTCAAGAAACTGTAAGAATACTGAAATACCTGAAAAAGACTCCATGTATGGGATTATTCTACCCAGCAAATAGTAGCTGCAATCTTGTATGCTACAGTGATGCAGACTGGGGCAGTTGCAGCTTAACAAGGAAATCTGTAATAAAATACATGGTGAAGATTGATGACTCATTAGTGAATTGAAAATATAATAAACAAGCAACCATAAGTCTCTCAAGTGCAGAATGTGAACTTAGGGCATTATCAAGTTCCACAACAGAAATCATATGGGTCAGCAACTTGTTAACAGAATTGGGAATCAGATTTAAACAATTTACTCCTCTTTACCATGACAATCAAAGCGTCTTACACATTATATCCAACCCTGTCTTTCATGAGAGAACCAAACATTTAGAGGTTGAATCTTACTATGTGAAGGAAAAATATCAGCAAAATTTAGTGGAACCTACTTATATTTCAAGAAGACATCAACCCGCTGATATTTTAACAAAAGTTCTACCTCTTCAACAGCACAACAGCTTAATGAACAAGTTGGGATTGAGAGATCCTTTCTCGCCTCCCAACTTGTGGGGGGAGTGTTGAGAGAGGAGTTAGAAGCCATCGATACACAAACACAGTTGATTGGGTGAGCAATATTCAAACACTATAATACAATTGACCTATAGAGACACATGAGATAAATTATATTTTTATTTCTAAATCTTCACATTTAGAGACTAATAGACACAAAATTTGTTCCTAATTAGCCTCTAAAGATCTATAGAAATAACAACAACAGAGTCACTTAATTGATTTGACTCTAAATTATAAAAACACCAGCAACAGAGTCATTTAATTGATCTGACTCTAAAGCTAATTTTAGAAACTAATTAAGAATAAATTTTATGTATATTAGTTTTTAAATATGAAGATTTAGAAACAAAAAATTTATTTATCTTTAATTATGTGTTTCTATAGGTCGATTGTGTTGTAGTGAAAGAATTAAGAAGACGAAAGTAAAATTATCAAAATAGATATTCTTGTAATAGCAAATAAGCCTTGATAAAAGGGCAATACAGACATTTAAATATATAGTCTACTGTTTTATCAGTTAAATGGATTTCCAATCTAAATGTATTGGATATTTAAGTGAACTGAAACATATGTAATTTTGACAATCTCTTTCCGAATGAACTTTTCGCTCCATTTTTCTACCAATGTTCATCTCCCACCTCTAGTAAAAATGCCAATAGATTGCAAAGGAAGAATCCATGCTTAGGTTATCTCAGATTGCTAGTGAGCTGCAAATATTCTCAACAATGTTTCTGACCCTTTTGGTTAATTAGTTGCTTGTCGGATTTCTGGAATCAGATTCCGTATGCACTATGAAATATATAAGGATTCAATCGGTCATTCTTAATCACTAATTGCATAAAGATAATTAAAATATTCCAAAGACTTTACAATGTGAGAGTTCTTTTATTCATCAAAGAGAAGAGATGGCTTATTTATTGTGAGAATGTTTTACCCACAAAAACTAAATCAGTTGAAGGTGCCCACTTTACCTAAAGAGATTCCTCTAAAAGACATAAACCTTATCACTACCTTCAAATGTTTCAGATGATGTTCACTTTTCTATTTGTGATTATTTAACAGGTTTTAGTAATTGCATTGGCTGTTTTTAATTAGCAAAAAAATATATTGAAACCAACACCAAAGTGGCGCTAGTTTCTAAAAATTTCATGCTAAAACCAGCGCTAGTAAGCTATCGTCATCCATTTTTCTCCTTAATCTCATGTTGCTAAACAAAATCTTTTTGATCTAATCATATTTTTATAGATCATATTATATATGTTTAAGTAAGATTTGGATAAATTAATCCAAATTAAATCAATATTAAATAACAATTTTTTTCCTAATCAACTATTTAATCCCACATCGCCAATGAAAAAAGAAATCAATTAAATTTTTTTATACCAGCACCTCTACAAATGCAAGTATGAAAATTACTCACGCCGGTATCCTAAATTATTTTATATTAACTTCCGGTTTCGATTTATTTGCCTTCAAAAGCATCTAAATTTTAATTTATTCATCTCCCAGAGCCGATTTTTCAATAAATTTTTTCCATTAACTTTTTGTGGCACAATAAGTTTATTCATAATGGATTTAAATTCTTTTTAATAATACAGTTCAGTATAGTTTTCATTCAAATCAATTATTTAGCTAAAATTAAGAAATAAAAGTCTTATACCATTTAATTAATTTTAGATTTTCTATACATTATTATATTCTTTATTTTAAAACTGTAACAATCGATTAAAATAATAATATTTGAAATTCAATTCAAATCTGATCAACTTAGTCAATTAAAAATAATAGTTTTGTCAAAAAAATTTAAAGAAAAACCAAATAAAGTCACCTTCTACTTGTTAGCTTAGTGAAAGGAGCAGAGGGCACTAGCCGTGCATAATATTATTACTCAAAGAAAATGTTAAAGACTTTACAGGATATTCCAAATTAACTATGAAATCAATAGGTAAATGAGATGACTCTATATGAGGATTATTAACAACCATAGGGGGGGAAAGCATCAGGAGTAATTACAAGAGGCATGTTATCCCGGGAAATTATGTTGGAAGCAATCTCCATATATGTACTAGCGGGTTGAAAAGCTTCAGAGATGACAGCAGGGACAAATGCAGTAGGATCAATAATCACCTCAAGGATTACGATAGTACCTATGGAATGAACCCCTGTAGATGCATTAGCAGGTATTTTTTGCTCAGGAGAGACAGTAGCATGAAATAAGACATCCAGATGAGCTGATTCATGAAAAACCATATTTGAGAACTTCTTATTACTGCAAGTGTCCAATTCAGATGTTGGCAACAGAAATGCAGATGCATACATGTTGTGAATGGTAACCTGATGAAGTGGAATAGAATTGTGAGCTGGCTTGGTATCAAGAGAAGAGGACCTGAAAGAGAGAAGACCTTTTTTGGCTAGAGCATGAGCCTCTGTGTTGCAAGCTCTGCTAATATACACCCAATTGTAGACAATAATTTTTGTAGCAGCTTCTAAGATATCAGATATCAGACTTTTAAGTGACCAAGGGGTCTTGAGCTCGCAGTTGAGCATTTTTATTGCAACTTGGCAGTCAGAGTGCACATTGATACCAGATAAGTTCATCTCCATTGCCTTTCCTACAACAAGTTCGATTGCCCAAACCTCAGCAAAAATGGGAGACTCTGTAAATTTGAATTCTGATATTTCAAAGAGAATTCTGCTATCAGCATCCCTAGCTATGAAACCTAGGCATGCTTCATGGTTTGAAGAATTTCATGTTGGATTACAATATATGTTAATGAAATTGTTTAGAGTTGGGACTGGAATGCTTTGGTTGCTAGTGGCCTCATCTCGTAGCAGTGGAAACTGGGCAACAAAATCACTAACATAGCTATTTGAACAATCTCTCACTAAAGGGGCATAGTTAATGAGCACCTCAGCTAGAGCTCGGTATAACAAAACATTTACACCAACACCTTTATCATTGAAACATAAGGAATTCATGTTCTTCCAAATTTGCCAAAAACCTGCAGGCAGGAAGCCAATCAACTTATTCTTGTTCTTGTTTAATTTCTCTAAACCAACCCCTTCATTCAACCAATCACCCCTACTCCAAGTAACTTTAAGCCTGAACTTAAAGTCAATCAATTGTTCAGCTTTTTCCCAGAAAGAGTATGTGAAAGAGCAATTAAAAAATAGGTGCTCTAAATCATCAGCCTCCTTTTTGCAAAGGAAACATGACTTGGCTTCAACTTTACTGAATTTGGAAAGATAAGCAATAGTTGGAAGCCTTTTTCCAAAGGAGTTTTCAAGCAAAAAATTTAACTTTAGGCAAGGTTTCAGAGTTCCAAAGATTGGACCAATTGATTTCAGGGCATCTCTCATTACCTTGCCTATTTTTTAGAATATAATAGGCAATCTTATAGCTAACTTTGCCCTTAGCATTCAGAGCCCATACCCATTTGTCATTCGTATCCTTTTTTGGAATTTAGATTTGTTCAATACAATTTGCCTGAATATTGCCAAAAAGCTCATTGATGAGGTCTAGATTCCACTTGCCATTACTGATAATGTCAGAAACCATAGAATAAGAGTTAATTTTTTCAACATTTACAAAAGTAGACCATTTATTTATAGGGAAAACACTTAGCCAGGGATCAAGTTGCAAACTTGTGTTCTTCCCATTGCCTATCTTCTTCATTAGACCATTTCTAAGCTCTTGAATAGCAAAATGTAGACTCTTGAAAGGCCAAGAGAGCTTAGAAGTGTTTACTTCCTTCCAATGATGATATTGCTCATACCTTTTGTTTAACAACTTGGATCAGATATACTCTTTTTTATTCAGACAGAGCAAAATTTTCTTGGCTTGCAGAGAGGTCTTAGAAAGGCTTATGGCCCTAACCCCTAAGCATTCATTCAACTTATTTACAATAACTATATTCCAACTTAGGAGATGAAAACTTTTTTTCTTAGGATTTGAACTCCAAAGGAAGCATTTTGAGGCACTTTTAAATATGCTCACAACCTTCTCATTGATCCAGGTTTTTGCAAGGGTATGAACATGCATGGAATTGATTACTGAATTAATTTTGCCTGCATGAGAGACAATCCTACTTGCCCAATTTTCCAATTTTCTAGAGGCTTTGTCCACTGTAACATTTTGAAGGTTGCTGCCAAGTCTTTTAGAGTCAATAAAAGTCCCTAGATACTTCAAAGGAAAATAGCCCTCCTTGATATTCGGAAATAAAACTTCTGATTTTGCCTTGTTAATTCTCTTATTTGTGACTGAACAGTACAAGTCAAGAATCTCTAGCAAGTTGACACATGATTTCTTATTGCATTTAGCAAAGACTAGCACATCATCAGCAAAAAAAATAATAAGTGATTGATTGAGAGACCCTTATATTTGAAACCATTTATTTTGTCCTCCTTAACAAATTTATCCAAAAGCAAAGAAAGCAATTCTTGCAAGATAATAAAAAAGTAATGTGATAAAGGATCACCTTGCCTGACTCCTTTAAAACTATTGAAACATTGAGACAGCTGGCCATTTGTACTGCATTTGTGTAGCTGAGGCAAGACATGTAAAGAGCCAGTTAGTTAAAACAGGAGGGAAATTCATATAATGGAAGATGCTTTTGAGTAATGTCCAAGAAACTATATCAAAAGCTTTTTTTAAATTCAATTTCATAATAAAATAAGGAATTTTCCTTTTAAAGTTTTGGATAACATTCAAGACTTCCAAGGTGATCAAAACATTGTCCTGGAGTTGCCTTGTTTCAATAAAAGCTCCTTGCTCTTTAGAGATAAGGTCTTTCATGATAAGTTTTAGCCTATTAACCGAGACCTTAGAATAGTTTGTAAGCCACATTACATAGAGAGATTGAACTGAAGTCATTAATGAGTTTAGAATCCTCTTTTTTGAGGATAAAAATTAGTTTGGTTCCTCCCCATGATTCAGGAATAATTGAGTTGCTATGAAAATCCTTAAACACTTCCAGCATATATTGAGTCCTTAAGCTGATCCCAGTAATTGACATAAAATTCCACACTGAAGCCATCAGGGCCAGGGGCTTTACCCCTACCCATAGAATTTAAAGCTACAAATATTAATTTCATCAAAAGAGAAGTCAGCAATAAGAGCTATGAACTGATAGTTCTGGATCCTTCTCCAACCAAGCTGTTCAAACTGGTATAAAGGGAAGGAATGCATCCTATCATCACACTACAAGTCTTTATAATGAGAAGCAAAACATTCAGCCATCTTTTGAGAATCTGAGATAGCATTACCATCAACTACAATTTCAAAGATATATAGTATTTGTTCTGGACTTGAACTTGTAAGATTGTGGAAATATTTAGTATTTCTATCATTTTGCTTCATCTATTTGGCTCTTGATTTAGACCACCACTTGATGTGAATTTATCTATTTAGAGTCATTACGTACTTTAATTGTTGCTAAGGCATCTCAGTCTTAAGAGGTCACTATCATTACATAAACCTTTTGAATCAATGTCCTCCAAGATTCTGAGCTCTTCTAAGGAGAGTTTTGTTGATTTAGCTGACTAAATTATTGAAAAAGTTTGACTCTAAATTATTGAAAAAGTTTGACTCTTTGTCATCTCTTTTGTACAACTAAAGATCGTCCCTATATATATTAAATATCATATTTTGTATCAAAATTAACGATGGGACGAATGATTCGAATTGAAAACGGAGCCATTTTTATTTTGTTTCCATTTTCATTTTCGCCCAAATCATGAAAACGTGTTTTTGTTTTCGTGAAACCAGTGACACCAAATTTTGCGACTGAAATTCCGATGGCATTTGTAATTCCACTCAACTTGAATGGTGTTTTTCTGACCCTGAAAATATATTTTCATTGATTTTATTGCTTTTATCACAATGAAAATGCACGACATTGTTTTGTTAACCAAATACATTTTCAGAAAATAAATCAAAAAACATTTACAGTATTTTGTTTCCCAAACACTACAAAAAAAACCTATTTTAGCGGCGGAAATTTTTTTGACACTAGCTAAAGGCGTTGAAATGTAAAAACTAGTAACAGTTATAATGTACATACATTTCGACGCATGTTGTAGGTGTCGAAATGTATGTACAATTAACATTCCGGTGCCTTGACATGTGCCGAAAAATAGCGGCGCCAAATATCGGCACCTTTGGCGCTTGTATCCTTGTGGTGCGGCGTGTGAGCCCGCACCCGTGTCCGCCCACGCATGTTAGCGGACCCGAGAGCACGCGCTAGCGCTAGCTGGGTGCATGCGCTCGACCAGGCATCGTGATTTTTTTTTTTCTTTTATAAATATCTCCCCCTCTAATTTCTTTTATCATCTCTTCCTCTATTTCTCCGTTTTCATTTGTTTTCTTCTTCTCTTATTTTTTTTCTTTTTTTTTTCTTCACTAATTTTTTTCTTTTATAAATATCTACCTCCTTCTCTAATTTCTTTTATCCTTTCTTTCTCTATTTCTCCGTCTTCATTTGTTTTCTTTTTCTCTTTTTTTTTTTCTTTTTTTTTCTTCTTCTTTTTTTTCAAGTTATCATAGTTGTTCAACTCATCAGACTTTTTAAAAGGTTAATGTATAATTTATTTTGGGAAAATAGTCAAATTTGCCCTTGAAGTATTGAAAAATGTGCAAATTTGGCCCCCAACTATGTTTTTTTATCAAAATTGCCCTCGACGTTACATAATTGGATCATTTTTGCCCTTCTCGTTAACGGAAGTCCACGTCAGCAAACGGAATCCCACGTGGCAAGTGCAGCTCGGCCACATAAGATGCCGATGAAAAATGACATGTGACAATTATGTAGTGACAAGTGCAATTTTGGCCCAAAACATATTTATAGGGACAAATATGAATCTTTTTCAATACTTTAAGGGCAAATTTGCACCCTTTTCAATACTTCAGGGGCAAATTTAATTATTTTTTCTTTTATATATTATTATCATTAATGTGATTCTAATTAACACTATAAGAATGATGTTGATATCATCGTTACCAAAATCAAAAAAGAATAAGCTTGACAATTATACTTTGTATTGTAACTGAAATGTTTACTCAAAGATATGAACAACTTTAGTCACTTATCATTGTAATAAGAAATCAACCAACATACTAGGGGTTAGTTCAGGTCGGATGGGTCGAGATTTGGTATGTCTCGATCCCGTCCCAATTTTGAGTCGGGACGCAAATATGTGTCCCAATCTTAGTCCCGAATATGAAGCATCACAATTTTGTCCCGGTCTCATCCCGATTTTGAATTGGGACGGGATTATCTCCGAACTTTCGGGTCGGACCGGACCAGTTACTAATAATTAAATTTAATCAAGTTTTTATTTTAGTAATTAAGAAATATCTTTTTGAATATTCACTACAACACAATCCTTATATATCGACGTTAAATTTTCGACGCTTATTACAAGCGTCAAAATGTAAAGTAATTAAAATATTTTAATACGAAAAATTTCGACGTCTCTTAAAGGCGTCGAAAAAATTTCGACGCTTGATAACAGACGTCGAAATTTTTCGACGCATGTTCTGACAATAATTTTAAAAAGTCGAAAAAAAATTTCATCTGCTGTGGCATTTCGACGTCTGAGAATAGACGTCGAAATCTTTCGACGCCTGTTCTGACGTCAACTCAAAGACGTCGAAATTTTTTTTCGACTGCTGTAACATTTCGACGTTTGAGAACAGACGTCAACTTCTCAACGCTTATTAAAAGCGTCGAAATGTATAGTATTAAAATATTTTAATACTATAAATTTTGACGTCTGAGAGCATACGTCAAAAAATTTAGACGTCTCTCTCAGACGTCGAAACGCCACAGCAGACGCCAAAAAAATATTTGGCGCCTGCTGATCTGGCGCCGAACGTGGGTAAGCAGGAGGCGGGAGTTTTCCCGCCTCCTGCTCCTTTTTCTTAAAAAAAAAAATAAAATATTGGCTGAAAATTTCGTCCCTTGTATCAGTGCCATATTATACTATTCTTCTATCTGTTCAAAACTTCAAATGGAGGAGCTGAAACTTGTAATAATTCACCGAGAGATCGAATGAACGTAGAAGCTTCTGCTACGGAAATCCGCGTGCGACGGTATATTTTTTTAATTTTTTAAAATAAAATTTCATCCGCGTGCGGCGGAAATCGAGCGGCAGCGAATCCGCTGCTGCTCGGGCGCGGCAAAAATCGAGCGGCAGCGAATCCGCTGCCGCTCAATTTCCACCACGCGGCGGGTAACGAGCGAGCGAGCGCGCATTCGCACGCGCTCGCCGAGGCAGGAGGCGAGCTCGCGTCCCTCGGCGCGAGTGAAATCGAGGCGGGAATTCTCCTGCCTCTATTTTTTTTTCTTTCTGCTTTTTTTTCTTTAAATACATGGTTTCTACTCCCTTTCTTTCTCTTCTTTTTCTTCTTGTCATTTTTTTCTTCCTTCCTTATCTTTTTTTCCTTCTCATATATTTTTTCTTTGATCTAATTTTTCTTCTTCTTTTTTTCAAGTTATGAAAATTTTTGGATTCCGAAATTTATAAAAAGGTTAGTATAATTTTTTTAACGGGTATTTATTTAATTGTTTTCTATTTTTTTTCGAAATATTTTTTTTTAATTAAAAGATTTCGACGATCCGATTTCCGCCGCGTGGCGGAAATCGAGCGGAGCTGCGCCGCGCCCGTCCGATTTCCACCGCGTGGCGGAAATCGAGCGGGGCGATTTCCGCCCCGCTAATACTGCGTACAGCCGCACGCGGTATTCTCCAATACCGCGCGCGGCTGTACGCGCGGCTGTACGCGCAGCTGTACGTGCGGCTGTACGCGGTATTGGAGAATACCGCGCACAGCCGCACGCGGTATTGGAGAATACCGCGCACAGCGCGTATTGCCTGCATTTTTTTTATTTTTTTTATTTTTATATCGGCACCTCTGACAGGCGCCGATATTAATATTTTAATATTAAAAAAAATTGACGTCAGTCAATAGATGTCGATATGAATATATCGACGTATGCTGACATTTATAAGCAGACGTCGATATGAACATATCGACGCCTGCTGACGTCTATAAGTTGGCGTCGAAATTTTTAACATTTTTACGCATTCTTGGACGTCGAAATGTCCATTATTACTCTGGTCTTCTTCCACTCATTTTTGATGCTTTTACCTGCGTCAATATGTCGTTTTGACGCTTGTTGACGTCGAAATATTAGTTTATTTTGACGTCAAAAAATAGATGATTTGTTGTAGTGATTATTTTTGTTTCATCTTTAAAATTTATATTTCTCAAAAAATTTACTAAAATATTTGTTCAAATTCTAAGATAGAAACCAAACTTGCAGAAATCGTGCAATGAACATAAAACACGTTGTTTGGGCACCATATATATTTTATTCAAGGAAAACGGATAAAATTTACCTCTAAAGTATTGAAAAATATGTAAATTTGCCCCTGAAGTATTGAAAAGGGTGCAAATTTGCCTCTAAAGTATTGAAAAAGGTTTAGATTTGCCCCTTTAAATATATTTTGGGCCAAAATTATTCTTGTCACTACAAAAATTGTCACATGTCATTTTCCATCGTGGCATCTTATGTGGTCGAGCTGCACTTGTCACGTGGGATTCTGTTTGCTGACGTAGACTTCCGTTAACGAGAACAGGTAAAATGATCCAATTATATAACGTTGATGGCAATTTTGGTAAAAAACATAGTTGATGGGCAAATTTGGCCCTTTTCCCATTTATTTTTGTTCAAGTCATCAAATTCTTTCTCTCCCATCCAATTTATTTAAATTCAATCCTAAATCTAATTAAATTAAATTTTTTATTGAACAATTAATTAAATTTCTTTTTCCTGATTAATTTAATTTAATTTCGCACTACGGAATTCCAACATTCTGCGCCAGTTGGATTTTCGCCGCACGCACGTGGAATTCGAATTCTGCATGCGGCGGCTGCTCAATATGTTGTAGTGAAAATGTCATACTAGTTTGGCGTCGAAATTTTCATTGTTTGTTGTAATGATAATGAAAACGAAAACAGGATTTGATTAATTAAATAGAAAAGATCAACGAATAATTAAGGCTATTGTAAAGATAGTTATATTCACTCACTCACTGCTCAGTATATATATATTCGACGACCTTGGTTTCTAATGTCCAAAGCTTGTGTGTTCTTGGTGGAGGTCCCGTGTATATATATATATGCTCATTCGCTCCATATATAAAATCTACTATATATGGAGTCTATTACTACAGTAGCTTTAATAATTAAGAAGCTTCTTTTTTTTCCTTCATCCAAAGCACAAATGCATCCAACTACGTATCAAGCCCCACAGCATATATATAGCATAAAGGAGAGGAAGAGCAACAATGTCCTCTTATTCGCTCACACCATTACGCTATTAATTAAGAACACGATCCAATTCCATCTTAAAAGATCATACTAATCTATCCTAATTAAGGTAAATTATAATGCTAAAAAGCAAACTAAATGCATGTTTCTTTCATCCGCATCCATCAGCTTTACTTTGCTGAAACTTCAATGGAAGGATACGTCAAATTCCGCCCTCCTTTATTTCAATTAGCTAGTTTTACACCATAAATGATGAAGCTCAGCAGTCAGCATGCATGCCACTCACACGTCCACGTCGCACCCCGGGTCGCCAAGCAGCGGCACCGCTCCTCCGCCGCCCTTCCTGAGTCCGACGAGCATGTCGCAGCGCACGTACATCCCGTGCCACCTGCTCCGGAAGGGCCCCGACTTGTACCTCAGCCGCCCCCGCAGGACCAGCCGCAGTCCCACCACGCCGTAGGCCTGCTCCGCGGCCAGCCCCGCCACCACGTCCTCCGGCGCAGGCACGCACCCGCTTCCGAGAACCGGCGATATCGCCACCGTCGCATCGCTGTCCTGGAACATGGGCGGCAGCGGCGCGGGGGGCGTGATGGGGTGGCCGTGGTAGGAGACGTAGGCGGAGAGGCGGTCGTAGCAGATGCGGCCGCGGCCGCTGGGGTTGCGGGTGATGAGGGTGAACTGCATGCTGGTGGAGAGGGAGCTTGCGGCCGGGGAAGAGGAGGTGTTGGAGGAGGCGTTGGAGAGGGTGTAGATGGCGGCGGCGGAGATGGAGAAGCGGGGGCGGGAGGGGCGGTAGACGAGGTAGAGGATGAGAGCGGTGAGGCCGGCGAAGAAAAGGAAGAGGAGGAGGGAGGCGACGAGGAGGCGGGCGCCTTGGGAGGATTTCTTACTCATCCTTGGAATAATTATGTCAGTGGAGGTGACTGGGTTGGTTGCGAATTAAGGATAATGGTAGTGGTTTTATGATATGTGAAAAGGCCATACAAGCTTCTGAGCTTTACATATAAGCTTCTTTTAATTCAATAATTTGGCATGGCTCTCATCTTTTTTAAAGAGACTAAAAAGTGTTTCACAATAGTGCAATGTGAAGTTGTTCAATATTCTTGGATGCTGATAATTAAAGACTCATTAATTGGCCGGGTTGGGTGTATTAGAATTAATAATTAAGAGGACTTAATTAGCTAGGGATAGAGATACATTCTACGAACGTACTCCAAATCACTAGCATGTTGGCAATATATCGAGATCGATCACACACCGCTGGAAGGAGATATTACTACTGGAATAACGAGCATCAGCAACGGCTCCAACCATTGCTGAGTCGTTGCTGAAAGCCATCAGCAATGGCTTGCAACGGCTCGACCCGTTGCAACGCAACCATGGCAGAAAATCGCGTTGTTGATAACTTAGCAACGGATTAGCAACGGCCGCTTCGACCATTGCTAATCACATTATCAGCAATGATTCTGCCACGGTTCGGGCGCCGTTGTAAATATGTGAATCAGCAACGGCTCTGCCGTCGTGGCAAGGCCGATAGTGAAAGCCCGTTGCTCCGTTGCTGTAGGACATCAGCAATGACTCGTCACAGAAAATACGATATACTTTCAGTAACGGCTTTCCCATGGACAGTCGTGGGAAGCCGTTGCTGATGATGCTAACTTGTAACTGGAAAATTTTAAAATCCATTAATACATTGATACATTTAACCTGATACATAACTCACACACCCATTCACATACACATCACAGATACACCCAAATATACATCAAAATAGTTGTACTTATATTTATAATTATCCACAATCATATACAAACTTCAAATTCAAAACTATTATCTCAATATCCAAACAAAATAAGTCAATCAAGTAGCATCCAAGTAACAAAGTCAATATCTAAACAAAATAATAAAATCTCACAACGACAATGGAGGATGGTCTAGATCATTATATGGCAGGGTCTGCAGTACTTGGGTGTACACCGGCGTGGACTGACTCGAGGACGATGGATCAGATGATGCCGAAGGGATGCCTGCTTCGGTATGACCTGACATGTTGAGTAGCATAGCATGGATCTCCGTTATCATCTGACTCTGACACTCCATCATCTAACTCAAATGCGCGACCGTCTCCTCCAGTGTCCTTATCCTGTTACTCTGATCATAACTAGACCGAGAGGTGGACGGCTGCTCACCAGCGACCGGAGGGGTCGGTGCCCCAAGTGGCCCTAGCACGGCTCGCACATGACCACTATCTGCAAATTCATATACGCGGCCGTGGTCCCAGCCACCTGCAGCCTCGACCCACGCTCCTGCGTTAAAGTCCTCGAGGGTGCCCCCGCGCTGCATCACCGTCTGAGTGTAGGTCTCCTACTCGAGTTTGATTTTTTATTTCATATTTTTCTTAAAACTTAAATTATAAATAAATAATGAATAATTTAAACAAATATACTTACCATAATGTATGCAGCGCGGTTGTCAATGTACTTCCATGTCCCATGTACTCGACGGTGAGTCCGCTCAAATACCTCCATCGGGGAGGGCCGCTGGATAGTCTCGTCGTCTATATTTACAAAACAAATACATTAATTAGTACACAGGTAACAAATAAAATATATAATTAAAAGTTGGGCCGAAGCACCTTAAATAGGATATTTTTCTGTCGGATCGATTTCTGCACATTTTCTTTATAATATAAAATATAATTATTTTGGCATGCATGTATTTTTTCGTACCCAAATCCTAATTTTCTCATCAACTTTTTAGTCTTAGAAAAAGTTGGTTCAACCTTGTTATCAATAGGCAGCATTCCATTAATCAATCCTGCAATCCGATCAGTAACTGGCCGATCGACATTATCATTCAGGTGGAATTGACCCCCCAAGACTATCAACTATCATAGTTCTATAGGGATTAGATGGACGTACTGGATGAAGAAACACCAGCAGAGAAAGATTCACCATGTGTTTGAACGACAGGATTGTACGACGTCCCGACTTCACGTGACTTGACAAGTCCATAAAAAATATCTTGGTGCAAATCCTTTGCTATATAGATGCAGAGTGACAGTTTTTTGATCCAAAAATCGTCCATTCAAGCAAATGCGACACAGAGATCGGATTTTATCACCGACACTAATGAATTTCTTATTCGAATAAGCGAAATTTAGGAAATAAATTATGCCTAATCGAAACTCATTCATTAAAGCTCCACGATCAAGACGTCAATACATCCAATTTCGATCGTCTGACATGATTCTGTCAATCAATGACAATTTCTTCAGTTAATTAATGCCTTTAGGTGAGATGGTCTTATTCCATTCGGGATTCATGTTATTCATATTGCACTAAGTATTTCTTTTAATCGCTAACTTCATTCTAAATTTCGGCAGCCTTTAGGTGAGATGGTCCTATTCCATTCGAGATTCATGAAATTTAGAATGAGTTAACTGTTAAAAGAAAAAAATAAATGCAATACAAATAACTATATTCTCAAATTATCCAATCATGGATAATTCAATGGTTGTACGTCATATAAAAGATCATCTACTTCTTTTACACGAACATACAACCCCTGAACGGATCTAAGGTTTTGATAAATCTTATCCGACTCATCGATGCGTACGTTCATGTATCAACTCGTCGGAGGGATGATTATTTTCTAAATGTTTCGAGTTAGTTCGAGTCCATAGTGGATAATTCCGACGCGAGTCCAAAGTGAACGATTCTGGCGCGAGTCCGAAGTGGACGATTCCGACGTGAGTTCGAAGTGGACGATTCCGATGCAAGTCCACTGAGGACGACTCTGGGCTAATTAATATTAATCTAAAACATAGCATTTATTTTAACTAATTAATATACCATTAATCTATACAATAATCTAAAACATAACATTAATCTAAATAGATTAATCTAAAAAGTAATCTAAAAATAATCTAATAATTAATCTAAAAATTAAACCATTAATGTAAAAAACTACCATTAATTAATCTATTTTTGGCGTCGGCGTCCAGTGTCCGGCGTCCAGTGTCCAGACACTGGACAATGATCCTGGAGCAAGCGATGACGGCAGCGACTAGATTCGGCAATCGAGGACGGGGCGGCGGCGGCAGCAAGCGACGGGAGCAAGGCGGCGACAGCAACAGGAAGAGGAAGAAGGAGGAAGGGGCGGGCGCGATCTGTCGACCTATATAAACTTATCAGCAATGGCTCACTCGTCCGTTAGAAAGTCGTTGCTGATAAGTAACATCATCCGCAACGGCTCACTTAGAAAGTCGTTGCTAATAAGTATTTTATTTTCGCACCACGGGCGCGCGATTGGCTCAAGAGTGATGGATGTCGTAGCCGTAACTAAGTCATTGCTAATGTGATTATATATCTGCAATGGCTCAAGCGGCCGTAACTAAGCCATTGCTAATGTGATTATATATCTACAACGGCTCGAGCGGCCGTAACTAAGCCGTTGCAGATACAACACATCTGCAACGGCCCGAGCGACCGTAAGAATGTCGTTGAAAATTGCAACGGCTTTAGCGACCGTTGCTGAAGAATATATTTCTAGTAGTGTATATATATTCGATCCACAACTTAATTAATTAAACACAGTACTGGGATTTGTTTGTATATAACAAGCATCAGCTTTTCTTTTGATAAAATAAAGCTAATTGTCCTCTACGATCACTAATTATATGCAAATGAAAGAGTAGTTAATATATAAACTGTCATGCAGTTTATTTCCATGAACCGATCAAGTACTCCCCACTTCTGTTTCCAAATTCAATTTTTTTTAATAAATAAATAAATTATTTGATTGGTGTAGGGCGAGAGAAACACTGCATGCTTATTATTTTTGGCTTGCAATTTGCTTGCGCAGAATTGTCATTCATCTAAGTGGATTTTTGTGTATTATTTTTTAAATTATCAAGTAATTTAGATTATCTTTTAGATAGATTGTCACTATAAAAAATTATCGATAATGTAGAATATAATATTTGATATGCAATAATATTATGATAAAATTGTTAGAATTTACGTAGATATATTTGGTATAACAAATATATTACCAAGTAATTAAATATATTTTTTAAAAATATATTTTTCACAAATATATTATAATATTATAATCAATTATATATATATATATATATATAATATAATATAATATATTTTATTATATAACATAATAAAATATATAATATAATAATAATATAATATTATAGTATAATATTATAATATTATAGTATAATATTATAATATTATAGTATAATATTATAATATTATTAAAATAATATAATACTATATCATATTATTATATTATTATATTATATTATATTATATAAAAAATATATTATAATATATTATAATATTATAATATTATATTATAATATTATGTCATGGGAGAAATCGTGGGAGGAGCAAAGAACTTGTAAAAAAGTTAGAGTTTAAAGAGGATAATTTTATCCTAAAAATTAATTCAAGATTACCACTTCAAAGGTAATTCACATAAACATCTCTTCATTGAGCAATCCGAATTATCATTTTGATGGCAATCTGGATTACTAATACAATCCACATTATCTGCACAAGTGAGACACCAAATAAAATAATGTGTGTGATCCAAATAATTTAAAGATAAAATTATCGATAATCTGAATTGATTATCTCGTACCAAACGCCTTCTATGCGTAAAGCGCTTATGGCCGTCGAGGATGTGAGCTATATATTTGCAATAGCTTCAGTCGATTGTCATAAATAGGTGTTGTTTACTTCTACTTATTTGCAATATATACCAATTGCCGTTGTACGTTGTTGAGCAAATTGTGTGATGGCTTCTACAACCATATATTAATTAGTGATAAGTCTGCGACGATTAGCATAAATTCTAGCATTAATGTTGTTGGGTTAATTTGGATGATCAAAAGACCACTAATATCAACTCCTTTCTATATATCATTAGATGAATTAATTTGAGTATTTTCTCAAAATCGAATTAACATTATGCGAGATTCTCAAATATATTCATAATAGGGATTCATAAATTCCCAACATTGGAATCAAAAACTTGAAATTCCAATTTTACCCTCCCATATTTTTGGACCAAAGTTTTCACTAGAAAGACTTTTGAACCAAATTCTTTAAGGTGCATAGAGACGTCTTTATGAGCCTAAAAATCCATTAAAAATGTAATTTTAAAAATAAAAAATTATTTTACAAAAAAAGTTCATAAACATTTTTAATAACTTAAAGATTTTTGGTTGAAAGTCTTTGACATTAAAAACTATGCAACTTTTGTGCTCATTTTAACATGAAATTAATTTTTCAATTATACGACTATTTTTTTATAACATGAATTTTTTATTTATTAAAAATTATCCTTTTATGAATTTGTTGAGCCTTTTAAAGACTTTGGAACTAAAGCCTTTAACTGCCTTAAACACTTTTGCTCAAAAACTTTACTACTAAAAATTATGCAATTTTAGTGCTCATTATAATATGAAATTATTTTATCAATTATATATGACTATTTTTTTATAATAAATATCTATTTATTAAAAATTATCATTTAAATGAATTTTTGAGGTTCTTATAATATGTTTTCTTCGTACGACAAGAAATGAATTAATATACATTATTTATTTAATGCATGAATTAAAAAAAATTGAGACTAAAAGATTATAATATTGATATTATATTCATTGTGCATCAAATTTAATAAAATTTTATTCAATCATCTCTTATTTATTATCCAATCATATCCTATCACAAAGCAAACATACTATTTAAAAATTTATGAGCAAAAGTCTTAAAAACAAAAAAACAAAACAAAACAAAAAAACATAAACAAAAAACAAACTATGTAGTTTTTGGTGGTTCTAAAAGATTTCCTATTAACCTAGCAATTCCTCGCTCAAAACCCAAATGCGCCTCCCATTTTAGAATCACTGTCTCCTCGGAAAACCCAAATGCACCTCCTATTTCACAATCATCCTTCTTCTAAAATGTCAAACATTTTAGAATCGCACCCAAATCTACTCGGACCATCATATATTTTTATTCATATTATTCCTCTCTATTTTTTGCATTCTTCTCCCCCTTCCCCCAATTATCCTCTACTTTAAACCCTAGGTCGGATAAAACCTCTACTTGGTAAAGACAATCAGTGGACGAACACCTTATTCTAGTAAGGGAATTAGTGGGAGGAGCTAATTCTCCGCTTGATGCCATCGTCAATCTAAATCCCCATATCGTCATCCTCTCAAGTGCCCATCACTTTGTCCATGCGGTCAACGCCCCCTTCATTCTCCAACAACATCAAAATTTCTTTGAATCGGTCAATGCGGGCATCAAATTGTATAAATGAGTCATGGATTTTTTTTCAAAACTTTTTTTTCATCATTTTATCGCAACAACTTCTTACCCTTTAGTTTGATTCATTGGATGAAGATGAATTTGTGCTAGTAGATTATAGTTTTATACTCAAAATTTCTTATCAAGAACATTCAATTAAAAATTAAATTTGTATTTAACACTAAGAGTCGTTGGAAATCTAACAAAAATTTTCGACAATATTTTTTCGTCAAAAGTTATGGTCAATAAATTCAATATTTTGGACAATATGGCCAAATTAAGCTGTCCCAATGGGTTAACTTAATCTTGGACTTATTTGATTGGATGGTGGTCACCGCAGAATCTATTTGATCTACTACGCACTCTTGTCTACGTCAACAAAGATATCAATTCTTTTGATTATTAATTTCTTAATTATCTTCAACCGATATTGAAATTAGATATTGATTGGTCGAACCAATTTAATTGATTAAATAAAAGAAAATTGAGACTGAAAACAAAGCATTCAATGTCACTTGATTGTTAAACACAAGCAGAATAATTCACTTCTGTTATCAAATATGAATTGCAACTTTATTTCTCACTTCATTCATTACCTGTCACACCCACCTCCTACAATGAAATTAAAGTCTCATTTCAATTCAAAAATCATAAAATGATCCATCAATTCTCATTTCACCTATTTGATCCCGAATGCCAAATCCTAAAAGGATTTTTTGAATCTCTGATGATCATGAAGTAATCAATACAATAATACAATCAGAAACCAAATTAAATATCAAAGGAACTGGAACGCTTACACCATCATCTGGTTTTTTCCAAAAAAGCCATGCTCGGAGGGGTGAAAGAGGTAAGTGCTCACGCGGGGGCGACCTCCGATGCGGGAGATTGGGTCGTTGTTGATCGCAGGCGTGCCCGGCGGCAGGTCTCCTTCGCGGTGGCCCCCTCCCCGTCCTCCGCGAGATGGGTTCGTTCTGGTTCGTTCGCTGATGTCGTCCGGAGTAATGCGACTCCTCCGCGTCCAATTTCTGCGGATGTCGGCGGCTCCCTCAAGCGTTCGTTCGATACCTCTGCTTATTTGGCAAGGCTAAAGAAAATGGGTAGATGCTTCAATTGTTGCGGCAAGGGGCATCACAGCTCTCATTGCCGGGAGCCTCGATCGTGTTTTATCTGCCGTCGTACTGGTCATCGGGCTTCAGTCTGCCCCGGCTCTTCTTCAGCTCCGTGGGTTCAGAAGGTGGCGGATGTTCCGGTGATGGGTTCCTCATCATCAGTTCCTCCGTCCCATTCAAGTTTGCTGGCTGAGCTCTATGACACAAAGTGGAGGCCGGCTGACATTGCGTTTTTCCTCCCTCCGTCGGAGCAGACTTTGAATCGCACTGGTTACCTCACTGAGAGGTGTGTCATCGTCTCTGTTCAAGGCTCCTTGGGACGGTTTGATGATATTGCGGGATTTCTGGCCTCATGCTTCCGCGATTCTAGTTCTCACCGGCACCTTTGGAAGCAGAGGAAGTTCTCGTCGACTCGTTTCCTGATCACTACCCCTCCGAGTTCTAATTCCTACTTCAAGGAGTCCTTGCTCAGGCGCCGCCACTTCCGCTGGCACTCAGCCCCCCTGCTCATTGACGAATGGACAGAAGATGAACCTTTTGAGGCTGCCGATCGCTATGAACTATGCGTGGGTTTAGAGCTCAAGGGGCTTCCGATGATTTTCTGGAACGAATGCGCCCTATCTGTGCTGGTAGGCTCTTTTGGAGTTCTTGACGCTGTGGACGGGCGAGCGCTACGCTGGTCGCTTCTCGACTCTTGCCGCATCAGGATCAGGACCCGTTCTCTCAACTGCATCCCTCGCGTCATTTTGGCGACTACCGAGAGTCGTAGGTATTCAGTAAATGTTGGAATTTCATGGTCCAAGTGGATTTTTGACGACTCGGCCGCTCCTTTGATTCCGGATTTTGACCTTGGTGGCCATGATTCCGACGATGATCTAGGCATTGGTGGTTCTCGGTTCTCTAATCGGCCCGCTAATGCTTCCCCCTCTTCATTGGTTGTCTCGCCGGAGCCGGCGGAGGTTGCTTTGTCGCCGGTCTCGGTAGAGGTTGACGTGGTGGCTTCAGTTCCAGTCTCTGGGGTTTTTGATCGGCTTGGCTCGGACCTTGGAGTTGAATCGGCTCCGTCGATGACTCCGGCGAATCTCCTTGTTGCCGCTAAGTCGTCTAAGGTTGAAGATGATCGTACGTTTGCGTCAGAGCCTGCCACTTCTCAAGGTGTACGAGAAAGCTTGACCCAGGTGTCGGACGGAGTTCATGAGGAGCAGGTAGTCCTTCCCCTTTCAGTAAGGGATTCTGCTACCTTGACGGCTGCAGACCCTTTGCCTCCACTTTTAGTTGATGACTCCGGGTCGTGTGGCAAGGTGGTCCTTGGGTCTTCGATGAGCTTCTCTGCGCCATGCGATCGTCTGCAATTGCTTTTTGAAGTTTGTCGTGACTTGCTCCACGTGGATATTAGTCGGACCTTTTTCTTTAATGTATGGTGGGCTCTGAGTTTACACTTGTTTAGAGGATTAAATCTTCTTGGCTTGGGGTCCAACTTCTTGCTCTCGTATCCTCGCCCATGTGGCTGCATGGGACCCATCAATACCCTTGCAGATCCTGCTTCTGGTTTGGAGTCCATTTGCTTGTCGGATCGAGCTCCCTCCTCCTCTCGGATCAATTCCAGTCACGAGGTTGGCCGCTTTGGTGCCTTAGACGGTTCGACAACAGTGACATATCGGAGACGAAGATCTCGCCTTGTGGTTTCGGCAGTGAGGAGGAGCAGTCGACTCCGTCAATCCAACAGCGCTGCTGTTTTGACCCTTCGCCGAGCCACTGCCCGCAAGGCAGCTCTAAATGGCGATCGGGTTGACGCTGCAGAGTTGGCGTCCCATTCCGGGGGTGCGCCTGCCTCGCGGCTCTGTTCGCCTCCTAAGGGAAGTGTGCACACCACTGCTGCAAGTTCAATTTCCTCCTGGCCGATCCAATTGTAGGTGGCCTCCCTGGGTTTCTCTTATGCTGCCTCTTCTGACGTCATAGAGCGAGCTTTGACTGATTTTGGTCGCGCGGCTGATGCCATTTGATTGGTCGATCTCTGTCCTGCTGTGTTGTGTGATTTCTTCTTCATTATGGTGCTTGATTTTGGAGCTTTATTTTGGAACGTTCGTGGATTGTGCAGGCCTTCTAAGAGAACTATGTTAAAAAATTATGTAAGGGAGATGCATTGTTCTGTGATTGCTCTGTCCGAAACTAAATCTGCTTCTACTTCTCCTGGTTTTGTTAGGCAGTGTTCGGGTTTCAATTCTCCTGCTTTTATTGCTCGGGATTCTATTGGTTTGGCCGGTGGTCAACTTCTTATTTGGAATGATGATATTTGGAGATCTATTAGTACCCATGTTGGCCAATTTCTGTTGATGGCTCGGTTGGAGTTGAGGAGGTCGGCTCAATGTTTCACATTTGTTAGTGTTTATGGGCCTCCTCGTAGAGATGGTCGTGGAAATTTTTTCTTGGAGTTAAATGATCTGTTGTGTTCACATTCTGAAAATTTCATAATTGGCGGAGATTTTAATGTTACCCGGTTCGTCCATGAGCGTCAGAACTGCTCGGGGAATGCTTCCGACTCAGCTGATTTTTCTAGTCTTGTGGCCGACCATGATTTACTGGATCTCCCTATTGTGGGCAAGACCTTCACTTGGTCCAATAACCAGTTTTCACCTTGTTTGGCGAAGCTTGACAGGGTCTTGATTTCTTCTTCCGTTTTCCAGTTGCTCCCATCGGCCTTGGTGATAGGTGGTGAACGTAAACTCTCAGATCACAATGCGCTAATATTTCGAGCTGCTCAGTCCTTGGGGGGTAGCAAGAGACTTTTTCGACTTGAATGTTTTTGGCTGCATAAACCCGACTTCCGATCCATTATCCACGCGGCTTGGGCTGAGCCATTCGAGGGTTTATCTGCGGCTTCCAAGTGGATGCATAGATGGAAGAAATTGCGTCGCACCCTTTCTTCTTGGGCTGAGCAATCTAAGAAGGATGGCATTGCTCATAGAAGGTTACTTGAAGCTAGCATTGAAGATCTCCACAAGAAAGCTGAGCTCTCGGGCCTTAGTGAAGAAGAGCTTTCTTCACTTAAGTGCTTAAAAATCAATCTGGATCGACACTACTTAGATGAGAACATTTTTTGGAGGCAGCGTGCCAAACGCAGATGGATAAAGGAGGGTGACCTCAATACTAGATATTTTCATCAATGGGCATCTCTCCGGAGGAAGCTCAATTGGATTCACCATCTGGAATCTGACTTTGGGGAGGTGACAGATGAGGGATTGATGGCTGATCTGTTCCGTCGATTCTACTTGGGTCTTCTTGGTAGAAAGGTTAAGCCCCTACTGCAGATTGATTGGAGTGGTTTAATCTTTCCCCCTATTCCGGAGCCACTTTCACTGATTTCTCCGTTCACTCTCGATGAGATTAAAGAGGCAGTTTTTGAGATGGGCTCTTTTAAAGCTCCTGGCCCAGATGGCCTTCCTCCAGAGTTCTTTAAAATTTATTGGGACACTATTCAAGTGGATATTCTTCAAATCTTCAACGAGATTTATTTTGATCCGTCCAGTTTGAGAAGTTTCAACTCGAGGCATATTGTTCTCATACCCAAGAAGGAGGGTGCTTCCACGGTCCGAGACTTTAGACCGATCAGCCTTGAGCATAGCATAATTCGGATCTTCTCCAGAGTTCTTTCGCGTCGGCTACTACCCTGTATGGATAAGCTCATCGGTGCTAATCAGTTCGCCTATATGAAGGGGCGAAGCACTTTGGATTGTTTTATGGGGGTCCATGAGACCGTTTGGGCTTGTAAGCAGGTTGAGGAGGATGGCATTCTTTTCAAAGTTGACTATGAGAAGGCTTTTGATTCCATTGATTGGAGTTTCATTGAGGATTTGTTGGAGGCTCGCGGCTTTCCTCCATTATGGCGGGCATGGATATCTCAGCTTCTTGGCACTGACTCGGCCATTATTACTAATGGATCCGTTGGTACTTTCTTTCGGCATCGTCGTGGAGTTCGTCAGGGGAACCCTCTCTCCCCGTTCATCTTCAATCTTGCCATGGATTGCTTCTCTAAATTACTTGAGCTGGCGGTCCAAAATCAATTCATTTCTGGAGTCTTGAACCATAGGGTAACTGGTAGTGTTTCTCACTTCATGTTTGCAGATGACTTGATCCTTTTTTGCAGAAATGATGGCTCCAGTTTGAGGAACTTACTCTTGCTGCTCAAATGCTTCGAGCTTGTGGCTGGCCTCAAGGTGAATTTGGCCAAGTCGAGTGTCTTATGCTTGAAGGAGGACCCTATTTTATCCTCTCAATTTGCTTCTGACATTGGTTGTCGTGTCGCCGAGTTTCCCCTTGTTTACTTGGGGCTTCCGCTTCGTGCAGGACGGCTGTGCAAACGTGATTGGCTTGCGTTTCTCTCCCGCTTTGATGCTAGACTGAACGGGTGGCACGGACGTATTCTTTCGAGGGCCGACCGTCTTACCCTGATTAACAGTGTCATCACTTCCTCGACGGGTTATCTCCTCTCCATCTTCAAAGCGCCAAAATGGGTCATTAAGCGAATTGACAGCAGGAGAAAGAAATTTTTTTGGGTCGGTCAGGAGAGTTTATCCTTGAGGGGCAAAAGTCTGGTGGCTTGGGACTCACTCACTTGCTCTAAGAAGGAAGGAGGACTCGGCATCCTGGACTTACAGGCTCATAATCTAGCGCGGCTCGGTTCTTGGCTTTGGAAGGTGATTTGCAGGAGCGATCTTGTTTAGGTCAGGATTCTTAGAAACTTGTATGGGGATTTTCGGCTTTGGACAAATGGAGGCCCCTTCTATCGAAGGGCATCACCGATCTGGAGAGACCTTTGCGGCTTATTCGATTTGATTACTCCTGGTCTTACTTTTCGGGTCGGCTTTGGTGATAGAATCAGGTTGTGGACGGATCGTTGGTTATCTGGGGTTTCCTTGGCAGATAAATTTCCATCACTCTTTCACCTCGCCATCAATCCAAAATGCTTTATATCAGAGGCTCGAGTCCTTGACAGGGAGGAGTCTTGCATCGGCTGGGATGTTACTTTTTCTACTTTGGTGGATACTGATAGCTTGTTGTCCCTGGCCCGAGATCTGGAAACTATTCAACACTTGAGGGGTGATGATTCTTTTGGGTGGAAATGGACCTTGGATGGTCTCTACTCTACTAAAAGCCTTTATTTGTTGCTCACTTATCGTGGGGTACCAGAAGGTTGCATTGGCTTCCTATGGCGTATTCGTCTACCCCCCAAGATTTTTTTATTCGGGTGGCTAAAACTAAGGAAGCGGCTTCTAACAAGAGATCGACTCTTTCATTGGGGCATTGCTAGTGACACCTCTTGCTTTCTGTGCGTAAATGGCTCGGAAACTCATGATCATTTATTCCGTGCTTGCTCTTTCAGTTGTGATGGGTGGAAAGCTTTCTTGGCTCTTCTTCGTATCTCTTTCTTCCCGCTATCCAGTTCTCCTTGGAGGTCTTACGGTGCTTCTGCTTCTCTTTCTCGGGCTGCAGCTTTGAGAGCGCGTCTGCTTCTCATTTGGAGTTGGTATATTTGGTTTAAGAGGAATTCTAGAGCATTCAGGGATCAGGCATCCACTTCTCAAGTTCTTGCTGCATCCGCGGCCAGCTTCTTTGAACTTTGTTCGTCTTAATGTATTTTATTTAATTTTCAACTTATTTTGTACTCTCTCCCCCCATACCTGTACCTTTCATATCTCTTGAATAGAATGCAGGGTTCTCCTTTTTTTTTTTAAAAAAAAAAAAAAATATCAAAGGAACTTCTTTGTTTTACAACAGATAAATTATTAAACTGCTAAAATCTGTCACCAAGATGCATTTTGAAGTATATGCTAAAATATATGGTGTAAGCTTAAAGAGGACGAAACAAAAAGGTATAAAAAACCAAATCCAGTTCATTTTGTGCTTGCTTGCGTGCATACATGCCAAAATTACGGGATCGAAAAGCTGCTTCATAGCAAGCAGTCAAGTATCTTCATATATTCTTTTAGTCCCGTACACTTTCAAATGCCTGATATCAGCTGTCACCAATTTAGTAGTGTTATTTAAGAGGACCCAAATCTTCAACTGTATGATCAGAAGACCAAGAAAAGTCATTGGGCCTCGATAGCTGGATTTCTAGATGGAGAACACTTCGAAAAGTCTTACGACAATGGGCTGCAACCACCCACAAGGAATTGCGGAAGTCTCGACTCGAATTGGAGAATCAAGTTGCTCTATTCAATAGAAAAGATGCTTCCGATGGCCTCAACTCTCAAGAACTCTTGGCATTCCGTGAGGCAAAGCATAGACTGGATACTCTTTATGGAGATGAAGACTCGTATTGGAGACAACGAGCAAAAATAAGATGGGTGAATCTTGGAGATCGGAATACTCGGTTCTTCCACCAATGGGCATCCTTTTCTAAGAAAGCAAAATGGATTTCGGCTATTGATACTTCCCTTGGCACAATCACTGAACATGAAGCAATCAGGAGCGCATTCAGAGGATATTACTCTTCGCTTCTCGGAAGCTCCACGCCTTGCGTGTTGGACATCAATTGGGATTCTTTCCAAATGGAACACTCTTCCTTTTTTCAGGATCAAGATGAGCCCTTCTCTGAAGCCGAAATACTCTAATCTATTCGCGAAATGGGTACGAGTAAATCGCCGGGACCGGATGGTTTACCGAATGAGTTTTTCCTACACTTTTGGGAGGTCATTAAAGCTGATATTATTGCTATCTTCTCGGAATTCTTCTTACATCCGGATAAGATTCGAAGGGTTAACAAGGCTTTTATTATACTGATTCCTAAAAAGGAGGGGACACGGGATATGAGGGACTTCCGTCCTATTAGTCTTGAACATAGTATTATCCGGATTCTTTCGAAGACTCTTGCTCGTAGGATTAAACCACTCATGAATGACCTCATTGGTAAACAACAAGGGGCCTTCACTGCGGGAAGAAGTTCATTGGACTGTTTTCTCAATGTCCATGAAACCGTTTGGAGATGCCACAAAGAGAAGGAGGACGGCTTTCTATTCAAGGTAGACTTCCATAAGGCTTTTGACTCCCTCCGTTGGGATTTCATTTTTCGGATGTTACTTGCTAGGGGATTCTCATCTCGGTGGATCGCATGGATAAAAAATTTGCTTATCACGGATTCTTCACTTCTTATAAATGGAGAAGCTTCAAACTCATTTCGTCATAGAAAGGGAGTACGACAGGGTAACCCCTTATCGCCTTATATTTTCAATCTTGCAATTGATTGTCTCTCCAAGCTTATTGATAGGGGTACAGAGAATGGCATGCTTGGGGGTGTTCTCAGAGGTCGACTTCCTGGTGGTGTTTCGCACTCTTTATTTGCAGATGATTTGATCATCTTCTCATCCAACAACGAAGCAGCTTTATATAATCTCAGACTCCTCTTGCGTTGCTTTGGTTTGGCCTCGGGGCTTGAGGCGAATCCAAATAAGACCTGTGTCATTCACTTACAAGGAAATGAGGCGGCTTCTCAGGAAATTGCGAACTTCTTTGGTTTCTCTTCAGGATCATTCCCTTTTTCATATCTTGGTCTTCCTCTTCGGATTGGGGGTCTTCTTAAAGCTGATTGGTATCCTCTCATCGGTCGGATTGATAAGAGGCTTAGCGGATGGAAAGGAAATCTTCTTTCTCGCGCAGGGAGGCTTGCTCTCATAAATAGCACGATTACAAGCGGCCCAAGCTACATGTTATCCATCTTCAAGGCACCTGCTTGGGTTATCCAGAAGATCGATAGACGGCGTAGGAAATTCTTTTGGACAGGGAATGACTTAACTTCTTCAAAAGGAAAATGCTTAATCAAATGGGATTCGATCACATGTCCCCGGTCGGAAGGAGGCCTTGGAATCCTGGATTTGTACAAACACAATCTCGCGCGTCTTGGTTCGTGGCTTTGGAAATTCTTATCTCGTTCCGACCTTCAATGGATAGATTTAATTCGGGGAGATCCAGCTGACGCTTGGGATTGGTTTGAGGAATGGCATGGTCAACAAGCTTCTCCAATCTGGAGAAATATTCTTAAATTGCAGTCGTTGTTCAGAAGCAGCGTTTCTTACTCCATTGGAGCGGGAATGGGAATCAAGCTATGGCATGCACCTTGGTGTGGAAGTGAAAGTCTATCAATGAGATTTCCGGAGTTGTACAGATTCACTACACATCCTAATATCACCATTATGGAGGCCAGGACTCTTAATGAACATGGAAATTTCCAAGCCTGGAGCATATCCTTTTCAACTTATATGGACCCTTCACAACTTCAGGTTTTGAAACATATGCTTGAAGGTATCCAGGATCAAAATGACGATGATATTGTATATTGGAAATGGACGGCCAATAAACAGTACTCTACCAAGTCTCTATACAGGATGTTGAGTTTTCGAGGAATGGTTGACCCTGCACATCGTCTCATCTGGCAACCCGATATTCCCCCAAAAATTTCGATTTTCGGCTGGATTTGGGTTCGGAAAAGACTCCTAACGCGAGATAGGTTGGTCAGTTGGGGGATGAACCTAGATGAGGTTTGCCTGCTATGTGAGGTTGAACCGGAAACGCATGATCATTTATTCAGTCAATGCCAATTCTCTCAGCTATCGTGGATGCATTATCTCAACCAAATGAAATTTCCTTTCTTTGATCCGACGTGGACGCTGGGAGATCAACAGTGGGATCAGGAGAACCGAGCAAACCTACCTCGGGCTCGCATTCTCTTGGTATGGTGTTGGTTCATTTGGTGTGAAAGGAATAGAAGATGCTTCGAAAGTAATGCACGGGGGCTGATCGATCTCACTAGCTCCATGTTATCATTCCTCAACACTTACAAAATGATTTAATATGGTTGTTTGAGGTGGATTATGAATTTGTGGTGTTGACTATGTTTTCTTTTTTATTTTTATATTTTTGGTTTTCATGTTTTATGATTCTCCCCCCTTGTGTATTCTATTCTTACTCATGAATTGAATACAATGCTTTACTTCAAAAAAAAAAGAAGACCAAGAAAGATAATTTGATGAGAATTTTATTTCAACATTTATATTGGGAATAACTCTGAGAATTTGATCTGCACATTTATACTGAACAACCATACTAAACAAAAGTTTAATATCTACTTTTTGTCATTTCCCTAATTTGATCTGCACATTTATATTGAATAACCATACTAAACAAAAGTTTAACATCTACTTTTTGCCATTTCCCTGTCTGTTTGTTCCTTGTCTATTCCTATTTCTTATAATTTCATTCCATCCAACCAAATGGCCTCTTAGTATCCAAAATAGAAAAAAGTCTCTCTTATATTTCCTTCACCCATTTTCTTTCCAATCCAAAGAGACCATAAAAGGGGATGGAATTTAAAAGTATGCAATTTCAATGGAATTGTCAAATACTAAGTTTTTTAGGCAATGGAATTCTCATTCACAAACTTTCAATTCCAGCAAAAGAATTACATTATCATTACTAAACGTGAATTCTAATTCCATTTGTTTTTTATTCCAAACAAGCAGATTTCTATAGATAACAGAAAGATTCTCCCTTCCAAGTTCAATCAACCATCATTTTAGTAAATAAAACCTGGTATACATTCACACAAAAAAGTACATTATGAGTTAAGCTACTGAGGATGTTCCAATTGCAAATAAAAAAGGTTTCCAAGAAGTTGAAAGGACTAATATAAACTAGGGTGGATCATGCAAAAGTTTAATTAAAATGACTAGGACGACCAATCACATTCTGATACAATTCATATGCACTGCAGGGGAAAGGAACTTTGCTAGGCCAAGAACAACAAAGATTTGACTAAATACTATTACGAACAAGCTACTAGTAGTAGTTATCAATAGTAGTTTTATTAAGCATTACAGTGGTTTGGGTAAATTGGGTGGTTATTGGGTAGTTATCAGTTGTTACTGGGTTGTTACTGAGTTGTGGGTAGATGTCCTATAGAGTATTCTAAGGTATTCAAGATAAGGGTACTTGGGTCTTTTGCTTGTATTTTGTAACTCTCCAAATGAAGTGTATTATGCGCCCTTGTAATAGAGATTAAGGATTTTAGAGCTCTCTCCTACATTGAGCTCATTCTTAACCCTCATTGCGTCCTTCCATCTACCTATCACCATCTCCTACTCTCTTGACCTCTAGTAATCACCCATGGATCCTAGGTCTATACCAATTACATTTATAAGTTTTTTTAAAAAAATGAAGATCCCATATCTCAAAAGCAGTTGATTCGAAACTAAGTACTACAACTAGTGGTAGAGGTGGCAATTGGTCAAGTTGGCCTGCAAACACCTCAAACATAGCTGAGTCTGAACCATGCCCAACCGGCTCAATCCGAGCAAACCCCCTTAGGCATGTGGGATGTGGCCAAGAATCTAGCCCAACCCAAATATTTTTTTAATAATTTAATTAATATTTTAAATTATAAGTACTTTAGTAATTAACTATTCTATTGTTATTTAAGTTCTTGATTACTTTATTAATAATATATTAATAATTAAATTAATTTTTTATTATTTTTAATCTTTGAAATAAATTTTATAAATTTAAATTTAAGTAAATGTATTTCAAAGCCAATGTGAAACTTGGCCTAAGCCCAAGTAGTTGGGTCTTGGGTTGGGCTAAGCACTAAGGGTCGCAACATCTTTGGATGATTTGTTGGTCGACCCAACTTGACCTGCGGCCCAAAAAACTAGAGCTCGTGCCGGCCCGAAAATAAATAAAAATATTTTTAAAAATATTTTTTAAAAAAACAATAACTAATTAAAATATATGTAAAAATATAAAGTATTATTAAATAAATAATAAAATAATAAAAACTTAAAAATAATGAAATAAATATATGTTTCAGTATTTTAAATGATTTATATTATTAATTAATTTATTAAAAAAAATTAAAAAAACCAGATCGTGATTGGGTCCGGGCTCGAGCTGCGCTTGGCACACGAATCGAGCCAAGCATGGTCTAACTTTGGGTCGAGTCTGCCCTCAAGAGCCGGCCCGACCGATTGCCACCTTTACTATGCACCCTTTACTAAGCACAACTTGAAGTTTCATGTCCAACCTTGGCACATACCATTCCCACATCTAACTATAGATTGAATCTCGTATCCAACATTTGACAATCACAACATACTACATTGCAAGGACTGTGCATGTGGCAAAATAGACAAAGAGTTATGATTAAATCAAGCAAGGGCATACAAGGAGGTAGAAGATAAAAACCTTGTGCATGTGGCAAAATAGATAAGGAATAGAAATACATCATGAATGGAAATAAGTATTGTATTATTCTATTGACAATAAGTATAGACAATGAATAACTATTCCTTTGTTCGGCTAGCATCACGAAGTATAGCGAAGAAAATGACCAAAATATCCCTTGTTAATAGTATTAAATATTTATACTCAAAATATTATTTTGTACTATTACTTATTTTAATTAATAACAACATAACAAAAATATGGATGAGTGTAAAGTACATTTTGGAAACAAACATTAATTTAAAAATACAACATATATAAATTAATTTTGAATTAATTATTAAGAACTTCTTCATTTTAAAATAATAAAAATTATTCTTGAGTGTCCATTAGAATAATAATAATAATTGCACATTGTAATTAAAAAACACAAATAATTGATTTCTTTAGGAAAATTACCTAAATGTGTCATGAACTTTAGAGATTTTCTCATCTCAATCAAATTCTTTCATTTGTTTCAATTAAATCATTTACTAATACATCCGTCTATTGCCTATGAGCAGCCCCGTCAAAATGGTGAACGAAGTTCAGTGCTAATCCCCTGTTAAACCAATATGCACCAACTAACAACCATAGCAATCCCCATATGATATGAAACTTAAACCATGGGTTCCTTGAGAACAACCTCCACTCAACCTATTAGTCTACCTTCAGAGAAATTGTTGCAAAACTACCACTAACTACTTCATATTAGTCCTCACTCCCTCAATCTATGGTAGCAATAATTTATTTTCCATAAGCTAAATCATTAATGGGAAAATCATTATCTTGAAGCCTCAGCCCCCACCACAAGCATCTACAAACCCAAACCCAGTAGTTGGCTTTCTTACCTCTAGAAGATAACACTAAAAGTAAATGAAAAAAGATTTGAATCCCTTTTCCATTGAGTAGACAATATTAAAAGCTAAAAATACCACTAAGTAGGGGTGAGCAACGTTTCGGTTCGGTTATTAACCATCGGTTAACCGAACCAAAACAAAAAAAATTATTAACCGTTTACCGAATTGAAAAAATAAATAATATCATACACGAGGATTCGAACCTGGGCGGTGGGGAGCAGAAAACCTCTTCTTAACCACTTAGGCAAACAACATTATATAATATAATTTTTATTTTATATATATATATATATATATGGTTAATTCCGTAAATTAATCAAACTGTCGCTCAATTTACCAAACCAAAAACCGAAATCATAAATTTTCTTTAACCGAAAACCGAACCGAAATTAATTCGGTTCGGTTAAATCGGTTTCGGTTCGGTCAATTTTGGGTCGGTTTCGGTGAATCGGAGAATCATGCTCACCCCTACCACTAAGCCTATGAGATGAACCTATATTTTTACTGACTCAAAGCTATGTCATGAAAGCTCCATAATGCTTGCTGACCTCTTGACTTTGAGTTGCTATAAGGATGCAGCTAAACAAATTTAAGTACATCTTGATAGAATTATTTCAATGCACATTTGAAGGAGAAAAACCTAAACGATATTTTATTAACCCCAACCCCTCCTCTATTTATATAAATGTGGAAAGGTACATTATGACCGAGGAACAAGATAAAAAAGTAGACCAGCAGTAAATGAAAAAAGATACCCTACTCTCAACAGCATGTATAATATTTCAAGATATTTTGGTTTTTGAAGAAAATCTAAGAATAAAAGCATTGCTTCATTCCATATGATCATTGTTCTTTTGAAATTGCAGTAATATAATTATAAGACCTCAAACAATGAAGTATTTGAGTTTCACTTTTAATCCTAATACCAAAAAGACTGCCCACGATCACCTTGTACATATCAGCGATCTTTGCTTGGAAAATACTGGATTGATATGAATGGAAATAACTTATTAGACTACTCACTGGTATAATAAACCATATATTCACTTATTTCACCAAGTACCATTGAATAAATGATAAAAGAAAAAAATAGGAGTCGTATATTCAGAGATTAGTCATGCTATTACAACAACTACAAGCCATAAAATTCCCAACTATTTACTATTGGCTATTGGATCTTTTCCCACCTCTGACTACACAGGTGAATACCGGTCAATATATCTCCAACAAGGATTTTCCATATTGATGCATGATATGGCCTTTAAGTATATACAGATAAGAAATTTGGGTTCTCAATCATGTATATTCTTCCTGTAATCATGTATAAAATAAGATTGCTTAAGGGCTTAAAGTTGGTTATGACAATGTCAATATTTTTTCTTTATTCCTCATTTTATCCACCAATTTTATCAAGTCTACTATGATGATTTACCTTAGCAACGAATAAGAAGAAAGCAATGAACCCTCTTTTCAACTTTGTTGTCAATGTTCAGGTCATAAAGACAGCCTAGCCTCTATCCATGCAAGGAAAAGTTCCATATGTTTAACTTTCCCTTAATCACAGATATTTAACCCTTTTCATGACAGAAATAAAACCAAGTTCAACTAAGAATTGTCATTTTTATGCTCAGGCCAAAATATTCCATAAGTTACATAGTAGAGACAAAAGATTCCTATCAAATACTCAACTTTTCTGCTTATGTTTCTGTGTGTAAGAGAACTGATTGCACTCTGTTAATCTCATATACCAAGAAACAAAAGGTCTCATAATGACAGGATACAGAAAATTAATGCAGATCTCACCCCATTAAGATTTTTATTTTACTAGGTCACAACTCTAGGTTTAACAGTAAAATGCAATGTCCAAAACTATAGTTTGAAATGGCGCGCCATGGCGCGGGGCGCACACAGGCGTAGGCCCCCGCACCATTCCCCCCCCCCCTTCCCCCCCGAGGCGCTAACCTAGTGCCTCGAGCACCTTGGCGCGCGCCTCAGCCCAGGCGCGAGGCGCGCGCCATATGCGCCGCCACACACATGTGTGCCGCCGGGTGCCCTAAGTTAACTTAGGGCACCCGAAATCTTATGTTCATTTCGGGTTGTCCGCCCGACTTGCCCGAGCGCCGAGCCTCTCTTCTACTTTTCTTCTCCTCCGACAAGCCTCTCCACCGGCGAGCCCCTCCACCGGATTCCGACGCCTCTCCACCAGATTTTAGCCTCCGACAAGCTTTTTCAAGTATATTTCTTTTCTTTCTCTCCTTTCTCATATTTCAGTTGTTTTTTTTTTGAAATTCAGTCTTTCCTGAGTTTCCTGAGTCCCTCGCTCCCTCCTATTCTACATTTCTACATGCTCCTTTAGTCCTATTTAGATGGAAATCTTCAGCATGCTGAATGTTCAGCAGCAATGATGTTGAATAGTCCATTAGCTTGATGATGTTGAACTTGTTGTTCTCATATTCTTTTAATGATGTTGAACTTGATGTTAGCTTGTTTTTTCAATGATGTTGAACTTGATGTTTGCTTGTTTAGTGTTCTTTAACAACTTTGACTTATTATATTTATTTAATTGGATGCTAAATTAGATGTTAACTAGGTGATTTTATTTTAGAAATATATATTTTTATGTACAAAATATATTTTATAATTATATTTTATTTTTGTGCCTCGCCTCGTTATGGCGCGCGCTGTACACCATGGCTCCAAGAGCCCTTTGCGCCTTGCGCCATTTAAAACTATGTCCAGAACAAACCTCATCTATAGTAGGCACGCCACTTCATCTGGAAGGTTCATGGTTTTCCTTCTTTTAGGTTTTACAGTTGACAATTGATACTCTGATGCAAACCCAATTCCCTTTCTAAACTTTTTAAATAGTAGTTCTACTGCTCTATATCCTTGGCCTATGGTACTTGACTTTTACTATTGTAAGTTCTTAATACTAGTAAAATTATGACAAGGTGCTATGAGTACTTCCATGACCTTGTATACTATAAGTTTGGAAAAACAACTGATGGGAAGCAGCAAGAGATGTAAACCAGACGGGAACATTTAATGACCTGAACCTCTTCTCATCCTTCTCACTTCTATTTACGTTTTACCCAAAAATAATACTTCAACTGGATAAAATATTTTCAACAATAGAGCAACCAAACACCTATGAGCAACCTTAAGTCAAAAATAAAATTACATTGCTGAATGATTGTGCAAGCATTGTGGAGATAGCTATGAACGATTTTTAATACCTTATTCCGATTATCCACTACTTTTAATGTCTATTTGTAAAACATAGTTTTAAATCCACTAACATCCCAATTCAACCTATCAAATATTGACGTCAGTTGAAGAAAATTGATACTTTAAAATCCATCGAGAAGTTTAATATAAGAAGCCAAACCAAATTGCGTCTTTTGTTGAAAATTGTAATAAGAACATCCTTTGCACTACATGTTCGTATCAAAATTGCACAAATTCCATCAAATGGATGAGTCAAAACAAACTGCAAGACAAAAAGACAAATCAGATACATGATCCTACCTAGATTTCTAGTCATGAGAACTTCTTGTTGTTGCTTCGACCGCCGCATCATTGCTCCGACGGAGGTCATTGATGAGGCCGCCCAGCTCCTTCCGAGTTGACTCCCTCCCGAACATGAACCCGTACCTGCGGGAGATCCGACCGCAGAAGAGTGAGAAACCCCTAAAACCCAAATGCTCCTTAGCAGGGGCGGAGCCAATGTACTGTCAGGAGGGGCAATTGCCCCTCCTGACATTGGTCTCCCCTTTCAATTTATATTAAATATATATAGTAATATATATTATAGATATGAGTATTTAGTTATATTTGCCCCTCCTAAAAATATTTTTTATCGTATAATTATCTTTCTGATATGCGATTTTATATTTTGCCCCTCCTGAAATAATTTTCTGGCTTCGCCCCTGCTCCTTAGAGCTCAAGAGCCCGGCCGGGAGATCACCAGAAAGAGACGGCGGAGAAGACTCCCGCTGTTATCACGGTTTGGAAGAGGCTTAGCTTCTTCTCCATTGTAGCGCTGGTGCGAGCCGACAAACCCTCGCTAATTGTAATTTTGACCTCGTAGTCTAATTTCCCATTTTCAATTTCGACCCTGTGTTGCACAAATCTCGCACGTACCCCCGAAGTTTGTCTTTTGTCAGGGTTTACCCCAAGAATTGATAAGTCTTTTTGCTAAAGAAATATAATTATATTCATAAATTATTATTTAAATAAAGATAAATTATACGAAACCCCTTCGACTATAGAAGTTGTGCGCAAGACCTCCGTGTGGTTATCAAATTTTTGAGAACCCCCTTCACTTCAATAGTGGTGCGCAGATACCACTTCTGTTAGTCTTCTCGTTTAGTATGCTAATGTTGAAACACTTCTGTACGCCGAACCCCTCCTTCAAGACCTTCCTTTCACTCTGTGTAACATCACGCTTTCCCATAAATCTCCCCTTTGTTTTCCTCCCAAACTCCAATCCTTATGGGTGTGGTGCCCGTAGGAGCACTAGCTCCTCTTCATCCTCCTCACCCTCTTCCTCCCTCGCTAGGAACGACAACGAGGCAAAATGAGGCGGATAGTTCAATATATGTCCCCCACCCCACGCCACATAGATCCATCCCCACCACGCCCCGCACACCATCACGGGGCAAGGCGGTGGATTTGTGACTGCCCTATCGCGAGGCGAATTCGATCTGTCCTATTCCGTGCTTTCGAAATCAACTTAACCGAAGCAATTAAAACATGACTAAAAGGACAAGGAATTCACACACATACACATTAATTAATCCCAAAATCATCACACACATACTAATTAATTCCAAACTAATTGATTATTAAATTAATTTTTTATAATATATTTTTTTAACACTTACGTGGGGCGGGGCAAAGCAGATCAGGCATGCCACCCATGCCCGCCCTGCCCTACGCATGGATACCCAATTTTCCACCCATCCCTCGCCCTTTTTTAGCATTAGGGCGGGGCAGAGCGGGTATCCGCAATTCGGGATAAAATTGCTATTCCGATCCCTCGTGCCTTCTACAACTTGAGCTTCTCGGTCGGCGGCCGCATCGCCATCCCTCTCCCGTCCATGTACCATTCGGATTTCGTTGGCAGATCCTTCTTGATCAGCGCCAATGATGTGCCATCGTAGCTTAGGGTGGCGCTGAGCATCGAGGTCGTGCAAGGTGGCTACTCATGTTCTATCGTCGTTCTCCTCGAAGACGTCAAGGTGTGGGTTTCCGACCATGTTGCCAAGTTATTTCCCGTCGGGAGCTACATCCTCGAACTAATGCCCACATGCGACCTATATATAGCTCAAGGATAGCTCTGATCAAATTGGGTGGCGCTCAATTCACCCTAGGACTTGGCGTGCAAGCTAGTGATGGTGATGATAATGTCTCTTCTACAATTGTTTCTATTCAATGTACAGATTATTTGAAATCCTTGTTTGCTTCCCCTCCTTGTACAGGAAGCAAAGTCTCCACCTCAAAAAGAACACATGCAATCTCATCCTTATCGATCGAAGAAACCAAACTAAATGGCAAAGCTTCGACTATCCAAGCAACACAATGCTCTAGGGACAATGGCTTAATTCGTTGTCTCAACTCACTGTTTTCCTCATCATTCCTCCTCGTTTTACTCCTTCGAAATCGAATAGGATAAGCTCATGACTTACTTGAATTCAAACCTCGTACTAGGAGTTCAAACCTCGTCCAGGAAAGAGTATTGCATTCATGAGGCTGGGATCGAAAGCGCTCAAAGCTTTCGATAACAACTCTGCGAAGATTGCTCAAATCTCAGCGATGAAATTAGAAGTTGACATATTCTTGGCCTTGGTGAGGAAATGCAACTTGGGTCTTTATTATTACTCGGGTAGTCAATATTTGTGTTTCGAGGTTTCATATCGGGCGCTCGAGTTCTGTGATCTTCCTCCTCCTTGTGGGCCTTATGGCATTTGTTCTTCTACCAAATCCTGCTCATACCTGCAAGTTTCAGTCATGCATGCATGAGCTTCTGTGGGTTGTCCAACCAAATCCTGCTCATACCTGCATGTTTGCATCTTCCCTTGCTAGATTAGTTGAAGAACACAACCCCACTTCTTTCGGTGTTTGATTAGGGTTGCAGAAGAGAATAGAGGGAAAGAAAGGTCTCGAAGGGGATTTTGCGCATAAAAGTGTTTCAATGTGAACATACTAACGAGGAGACTAATGAAAGTGGCATCTGCTCACCACTATTGAAGTGAATGGGGTTCCTAGAAATTTTGTAGCGATAGGGGGTTTGCACACAACCCCTATAGTCAAAGGAATTTTGTACAATTTCCCCTTTAAATAATACTAATGCGTACTCAAATTAACGAAAAATTTTAAAAATTAACATTATAACAAATATAATCATATATTATTATAATAAATTTTATTATCCAACCATCAACTGGGTGTTAAATTTGTTGTTAACATGTATGATATTGCCTGCATATTTGACATATATGGCCACGTCAACATATATATACATGGTAAAATAATTTGAAAATATTATGAAATTTATATTTTAATAAAATTTGTGTCATCTTAATCTTTTAGTAAAAAGATTTGCACTTGATGTATATACTACATCATCGAAGTGATAGCGAATAATTTGATTACACCTAAATTGATTTCAAAAGTAAGATTCTTGAAACTTTAGTACAAATTTAAATTCAATGCATGTTTATGTTAAAATTTAAATTACCTAAATATACCATGCATTTTATAATTTTTCTCAATTTTATCCAATTTCTTATTTCACTAAATTGTATCTCGTACTTTGACATTTGTCTCTATTCTAGTACTCTTTTGATAAGTATCCATCGACAACCCCGTTAATATGATGATGTGGCTTTTCGACATGGATTAAAATAATTTTTTTATTTTTAAAATAATAATTCACGTCATTTTGTATTCAAATAATATTTTTTATATAATTACTTTAATATATTTTGAACTATGCACTTTGTCTCATTTGTGATCAATTTTTTTTTTTTTAATCAAATTGTATCTCGTACTTTGACATTTGTCTCAATTCTATTCTCCCGCTCAAGTACATGACATATTTACACTATTGTTTGCATACGTGATTCACAACTTAGCTAGTACCGGTGGCGGCGAATGTAGAAATTTAACCCAAGGGAGCTCAAATTATGACATAAGCAAATATCTAATAAAAGTACTTAAACACTTCATTTTCAAATTTTTCATTAAATTTACAAATATACAATCATTATAATTTTCATTATTTTTATATATTTTGAAAATACTGCATAATAATCTCATTATCAACGTTAGTAAATATATTTCTTTCAATGTAAACTATCAAACAATCATTTAATAACTCATCTTTCATTTGATTACACAGATGACTGTTTATAAATTTTATTCCTAAAAATATTCCATCCATAGTAGTAGTAGCAGCGACTGATAATATTAATGTCAACTTAATTAATAAATATATCAATTAATCAATAGATTATAACATATTTTCTTGTAGCAAACGTTTTTTCTACAAGTCCTCTAATCCCCATCAAGTCAAAGAATTTATTGTTCACTCTTACATCATGAATAGAGGTTTTGATTAAGTTAACTATCAAATTCAATTAAAGCAATTGAAAAAGTTATTATGGACAAAATTTTACAAGTTTGACCAACTTTTGTTCTTATCAAATGTAAAAAATAAGCCTTAGGATAAGACATGTCATGCATAAAAACAACTATATATTCACTTCGTCAAAATGATTATTAAACTATTGTATTTGCTTTTGCACCTTGATATACTTGGAACAACAAATGCATCCTCCATATTTGGTAAATTTATATCATGTTTAGAATAAAATGTAGAAACTACCATAATCTCTCATTACTTGCAAATGCATTTTCGATACTTTAACAAGATTTATGGTATTTACAATATCTTGATCATTCTTTTGTAAAACAAGTTAAAACTTACGTGTAATTCCAAGAATTATCTCATAAGAAGCAATACAATTATAAACTCAAATCGAATAATAATATCAAACAAATCGATTACTTCATCTCTTTATAGGTCATCACTATCATTTTCCACAATATACTTAAGAACATTAATTACCAAAGAAAACAGATGCATCAAGTTAATAAGCATACCACAATAAGAACTCCAACGTGTATCTTTTAGTTGCATCAGTGAAATTTCTTATTCTAAACTTCTCACAATCATGATATCACCACTTGCAATATCTTGTATAACTTTCTCTAACTACTTCTCTCATAACATGTCTCTGCATATAAAAGAAACTCCAATAACATTGTATAAACGCGTGATGGAATAAAAAAAATGAAATCATACTTGTGCCTATCAACAATAACAGAAAGAGTGAGCTCAAGTTGATGAGCGAAACAATTAACATAATATGCAATAAAATTATCTTTTTATATCAAACTTTTGAGACTATTGAATTCACCTCACATATTGCTAGCTCCATCATAACCATGACCTCGCAAAGTAGATATACTCAAACCATAAGCAGAAAGTAAAGAATCAATACCTTCTTAAAGTGATGTTAAACTTGTATCATGAATATGTATAATGCCAAGGAACTACTCAATGACACATTCAGAGCTATTAACATAACATATTCCACCTCCACCCTTGGGTGCAAGCTAAAGTCGAACCGCGTAAAATTTTGGTGTTAATGTGTTTGTGGCTTTTCATTTTGATTTTTCTTAATTATGCTATCTTTTGTTCTACTTTCTCTCTCATATTTGATATCTAAAATATGGGTGATTAGAATTTGGGTAATTGAAATTTCACTCAAATTCTAATAATTTACTTGTAGTATGACATGATAGTGACATTTAATAATGCAAAATGTTAATGATCTTTTAGCTATATATTAACCTTTAGGTCATTGGATAGGGACACCTCACGACCCATTGGACCTTAGAGTTCTTGGGCAAGGACACCAATAACCTACTAATGCGCTATGCTACGAGGGCATTTGTATAGTGTCTACGAATTATATCTGGATAGTTTTCTAGAGCAAGCAAAGAGACCTACTTGTGGTTGCTTGGGAGTGAAGGGCAAGACCCAATTGGCCACTTCGGTTATTAATTGGTATTATGTGTTATATAGTTGCATGGAGTAATAATAGTATGATTTGTTGTTTACCTTTGATACATCAATTGTGATACATTGCAGTGGATAGTGACATTAGTTAGTTTTTGGTGTTGTAGTTTGCTATGCATAACCCTTGATGCATTATTCATTATATGTTGTGCTATTATATATCTTAGTCTTTGACATATTGGCTTATATCATATACTCGATGTTTCGCTGACTTCTTTGAAGTAGGGTCTAGGACAAAACTTAAAGAATCGATTAAAATCAGTTTCGATTTTGGGTCCAACACATCGAGTATCCAGAATTCAAATTGAAACTGGTACCCAAAACTTATACCCTGGAATCTATTAATTTATAAATTCTAGGGTACACGTTCCAACAAGGTATCCTGAACTTGTACACTAGAACTTGTAAATGAACAGATTTCAACAAGATACCTGAAACCTGTACTACACCGCAGGTTTTGAGTAGGGTTCGATTCTGGACCCAACACGGCAAGGTCTGGAACCAGACCTATATAGAATAGGGTCTAGGTATGAAAAATATAAAATACCTGGGTCCACTCACCCCTACATATATCGTAGGTTATTTGCCAGTTACCTTTGTTTTGTTGTCATCCTTTTTTCTTATCACATGACTTCTAGGCAATATCGGCCTAATAGTAGATTGACTAGATGAAAAGTGTGATATACGACATAATATATATTTAATAAATATTATTAGTAAAAAAATGTTTGGTACAAATAAGAAAGGCTACGTGAAAAGAAAGAAGGGGAACATGCATGCAAATCTTTCCATCCTTTGTGCCTTGTTTGTTTCATGGTAAGATATGATTTTAAATGATATGGTAATGTTCAATTTTTCGTTTGGGAAGACTTCCAAAGGATGATCATGATTTATGATGATAATCTCATGATTTGAAAATCATAAATTTTGGCCAAAATTTTAAACCATAGATTTAGTGATTTCCCATGATTTAATGAAATTTTATTTCTAAAATACCCTCAATTAAAATTTATAATTTATCTTATGTCATTTATTTATCCATATCATATTAGATTTTTACTTATTATTCTTGATCGGTTTAGCCAAGACTCGTTCTCCTTCGAGCTGGTACCATTTAATCGTATCATACCATATCATCTTTCCAAATATGATCAAAGTAATTACAATATCATACCATATCATATACTATTAAATCATATCGCACCTCATCCAAACAAGACCTTAATGGTATATTTGGTATGTTTAAAAAATTGAAAAAGAAAATATATTTCTACTTTGAAAGGAATTTCACTTGAAATCATTTTCTAAATTAGTTGTTTGGTTGTAAAGTTGACAAGCAGTCCAAAAGGAAAAACATTTCCTTGATATAATCTTTTTTTTAAAGCTGAAAAAATAAAGTATAAATTTATTAAATTAAAATGAGTAAATGTAAATCAGATTTTCTTTTCTCATTTTTATTTATATAACTTTATTTTTTTATTTTAAAAAATATATTTTTATTTATGAATGGCTAAATTATAGTTTATAAATTAAAAATTTAAATACAAAGTATATTATTTTTATTTTAATTTTTACAAAAATAAAAAATCACAATAGGTGATCACACTAAAATTTAAATTTTAGACCATAAAAAATATATAAGATATTATCGTCAACAGTGCATATATTAATATATTATTGTAACTTATATTTATAATAATTTAAGTTATTATCATGAAATATATTTTTTCTATTGATAAATAGCTAAAAGATAGGACTTGAGTTAAAATATATTTTTCTTTTCGAATGTAATAAAAATGGTTTCTCTTTGCTCGAAGCAATAAAAGGGCAATCCCCACATCAAGCTAGGAAAAGCCCTTTGCGAAATTACTTTTCATGAGAAGCTTTTTCTAACTTTCTTTTTATGTAATCGTATTTGGGAAAGAAAGACTAATTACTAATTACTTTTCACTTCAAGCTAGTTTGCATCTCAAACTCCTTTATCTCTTCATCTACTAACTCAAAAGACCAGGTCGGTAGATTATCCATTTTTTCCTCAAATGATGTATATATTGAGCAATGAAATGTGAGCATTAAAATAACCCATGAGTTATGAATTCTATTGCCAAGTATATATATTGGAAATAATCCTCATTATTCCATCTTCCAACAACATTTTATTGTGCATCTTATTTTCTCATTTTTATAAATAAAATCATGAATTAAATAATGTTTTTTTATTATTTTGTGCTTATTAATTATAATGTATTCAATAAACAGATCAAAAATGTAAATAATAGTTTGTGATAAGTATATGAAATAAATTCCATTAAAAATATAAAAATGTAAAATATATATAAATGATTATATAAATCGAGTATTGGAGAATAATAAAATCATTTGACATACAATATAAGTTTAAAAATACATGGATATATAAAAATATAGAATATAATGGGTAAAATTTATGAAAACATATCCTACAATTTTAAAAAATAGAATTAATTCCATGTATCATCTTTGTACTTTAGGCTAATTTTTCGAGACACTCCTCTTAGTTTGAAAATATTGTGAACTCTCACTAATCTTGATTTTGATAGCTTAGTGGTTAGATATTCGGGCTTGTTGTCTATAGGTCATGAATTCAATTCTTAGTTGTAATGTTTTATGTGTTTATTCTTGTATCTATGTACGTCTTTTAATGCGTCTTGTACATATATTTCTGTGTATATGAACTCTCACTAATCTAGTCAACACCTTAAATTATTTCAAATCATTTTTATTTAATAAAGTAATGTGATTTATGTTTACTTAAACCCTAAACAACCTATCTCCTAAAATAATAATACTATATATAGAGAGATGTAAAGAGAGATTAGGGGAGGTGATTGTTTTTTTTTCCGCCAAAAGAAACATGCATTCAAAAATTAACCAGGTCCAACAAAGTCATCACTCAAAATGTTAACCATCTCAATGGGCCAAACCAAATATCATGTATTAGAAATCTAAAGGCGCTCCGGTCTTACTGACCAATGGGCAACTTGATTACAAATACATTGAACAAAAGTAAAGGTGACATAGACACAACCTCGACTTAGTTGGTTGATGTTATTCACCCGTGCTGGCAAGATGCCAAGGAGTAGGAGAAGCACCATTCATCAAGTCCACAACCTCTTTGCAATCAGTTTCAATTACGACATTGTTCAAATTTTTATCAACTGCAAAAGACAACATCTAAAGCAGCAATAAGTTCAAAATAAAGAACAGAATTGGAAGTGAAAGAACGATTCCACATGTAAACAATCAAAATTATGATTGTGTACTACAAAATTAGCACCACCACAAAAATTAGACCAGGAGCCACCACAATTAATCTTTATAGAGACCACAACTGTAGAGGTGCCACCGTGGGGCCGCAAGAGTGACATTTAAATTTCCTTCAACAAACTTGGCATTAAAGTATCAGAAAAGCTAATTTTTTTAATTAAGAGATCGCTCAAAGACTATTGCCTAACACCATGAAGCAAATCATTCCTGAAGTTCTACTAGAACCATAAGGTATTGGCTAAAGGATTGTGGAAATCGCTTGTGGCTAAAGGATTGTCGCTGGCCTTCGGATCAGAGGACCAGAGGAGGATTCTTGTTCAGAGATTGACCATAGGACGGTTGAGATCAGTAGCATAAGAACATACTAACCAACAATTAACTAGAGTGGTTGTTGGCTTATCAATCATCAGCAGCAGCCAAAGCAAGGCAAGACCAAGAGGGGCAGAACTTAGGAAGGTGTCCATCTACAATTCACGGAGGGACGGTAGTGATGAGAGACAGATATCGAGAAGAATAGGACACGAGGCGATAAGGATTAAGGGATAGAGGTTTAATTTTGGAGGAAAAAATAGTATTTAGGTTATATTATTATCTCATATGCTAGTATGAATGATGGGATGGCAATTGGCACGGACTCTCACATAGTATTTTTAAATGATTTAGGAGTTTCACTATATTTTCAAGGGGACAACAAGATTTACGTACTAGGAGAGATGACGAATTAATCCAGAATCCAAATGCGAAATTACTCAAAATATTTACAATAACTTGTGTTTAATTTTGATAATGATTTCAATATTCATCAAATCAAACATATAAAGGAATTTGACAATCTCATTAGCCAATCATATTAATAAATTTGGTTATTGTCCTAACAACAAAGACATGCAAGCTATTGTTGATTTCTGTTGATTTCCGCAAAAACAATAGATAATTCGATGAGGCAACAATCAATTTAGGCATTATCAACCAATATCATAAACTTTATCATGTGAGCCAACAGAATGATGCATGTGTAGGCCAACATTATATACTGGTATGAATTCTCAATTCCTTCATATGAACCCTGAATTAATTGCAAAATCTGTAACTAACCTGATTAAATATACCTCTTACCAAGCACAACTAGACTCAGAAAAGGCAAAAGGTAGTTGAAATTTTGAAATAGTAATTGGACAAATAATTGTTTATTGAGAATGGTGATAAAACAAGAAAGTGAATATGTCGTCTCTGCAAAATTAACAATTACAGAAAGAACTGCTGAAATTTGGAAAAGACATCTTTATAGACAAATCGAAGCATATCATTTCTGTTCTAACCAACTAAATAATGCATCCACAAGATTAAACTATTATAAAACGACATAAGCATGGTAACAGCATAACAAATGCAGATGAAGAATGAGTGAGAACTACAAAGTTGATGAGTAAAAGAATATTCTCTCCAACTACCATGCAGGTATCAAAGAAGTTTCCGGTTAGCAGGAGGAGCAAGTCCAGGAATGTCCCGAATGTCTTTGTTATTTGGATGCACAAGCTGGAAAGTTAGAAGACAAATTTGTTAGAGATCTATTGAAGATCGACCAAATAAACAGTTAAGAATAGCCTTCGATATCCACTGTTCATATGAAAGAATTACAAGTTGCACTGGTAGCATCATACTAGAGAGTAAAAGATGCTTGAAAGAAAATTAGGAGATGAGCATATGAATGATCAACCTTTACAATTATGATTGCTATAACTCCAATCACGATCAGGAAAAGCATTGCCACTATGCACCGGTCAGTTGCAACCTAAAATTCATGATGAAAAAAATGGCCCCACATGTCAGGAAAGGAAAACAGTGGGATAATTAGATATGGCAATTCAGTTCATGAGAAAATTACCTGTCTGCCAATTTCTTTAACCAGTTGAGATGCTTTCTTGATTGAAAAGTGTATGGAGTCCAGCTCATTCACAATTCTGCTCATTTGCTCAGTCTGGCATGTTTACAAAATATCAGACCATTACAATGTTTTTTCATGTAGACTTGAAAAGAATCACTAGTTTCTTTTTACTAGTGACTAGAATGTAAGAAGAGGATACTGATATTATAAATGCCACACCTGTGCTTTCAGAGCAGCTGATGTCTCTGTGCCAACATTGATGGTTTCTTGAACAACCTATAGATTCAGAGTAACATGATGGATACATGTTATAACAGTAGAACTAATATAGGAAAAATTAGCATGGATAACAAGGAATGTATCTTTTGTCAGGTTACAAAATCTCGTTTGCAAAGAAAACCAAGAAGTTCCCAAGATGGTAAAGCATGATAATCAATGTTACTAAAGGAAACATGTTAGAGCAAGGAAATTTATAAAGAAAAATCTTCTCTCACAAAAGAACCTTTCCAGAAAGCATAAAGTAGAATTATCAAACAATTACCACAACCAACTAACGAATCAAGCTGAAGACTAAAACAAGAAACATGGTTGACATTAATAAAATAATGATTTTAGCTTTTATTAAATGTATCATTTGCACAGCAAGCACTTAAGGCATATATCTTCCATTTTATCTCCAAAAATCAAGATTTGCATAACAGTACCTATGAAATCATTATCACAGTGAGAAGAAAAAAGTTTATATTCAGCACAATTAAACCTAGATGTGGCCAAAAAAATTGTTTTTCGTTTACCAATTTTGCAGTGCAACACAGAGCATCCTCTTTACCTCCCAGTTTATCTCACAACTTCCCGGTCGATGCCTTTTTTAAATTTGAACATGAACATATGAAGCAAGCATTCTCTATTTATAAATTATTACTGTTGAGCCCTAAAGCCTCAAATACATTAATCATATAAAATACTTATATATAAGCCAGAGACACCATAAGCTAAACCTAGGAACAATATAAGCTAACCTATACCAACAATAAATACAATATAAAAACTATTATATTTAACACTCCCCCTCAAGCTGGAGCATAGATGTCAATCATGCCCAGCTTGTCACATAGTAATTTGAATCGAGTCGAGTTGAGAGCTTTAGTGAAAAAGACATGAGGCGTGATAATCTTCTTGGAAAGAACAGCATCCCGAATAAAATGACAATCGACTTCAATATGTTTTGTTCTTTCGTGAAAGATCGAATTATTTGCAATATGAATAGCAGACTGATTATCACAGTGCATCGTCATAGGCTTATCAAAAGAGAACCCTAGTTCTCCTAAAAAACTTTTGACCCACATTAGTTCACATGTGGTATGAGCCATGGCCCTATACTCGGCCTCGGCACTTGAGCGAGCCACCACATTCTGTTTCTTACTCCTCCACATGACCAAGTTTCCTCCAACATACGTGCAATACCCCAAGGTGGATCTTCTATCATAGATGGACCCAGCATAATCTGCGTCATAGTACCCTTCTATTTTAATGTGACTGTTTTCGTGAGCCACAAGCCTTTACCAGGAGAATTCTTGATATAGTGTAGAATTTTTAACAGAGCATTCCAATGAGAATATTTCGGCTGATGCATAAACTGACTAACAACACCAACAGCGTAGGAGATGTCAGGACGGCTGACAGTCAGATAAATAAGTTTCCCAACTAACTTTCTAAATCTCACAAGGTCCTCGAAGTTTTTGTCACCTTCAAGCTCAGGAGCAGTACCTGTATCAACAAGTATACTGGCAGGTCTGCATCCAAGCATGTCTACCTCACTCAGGAGATCCATGGCATATTTCCTTTGCGAAAGTACCACCCGTGTCTCATTATAGGCAAACTCAATGCCAAAAAGTACCTCAGACGGCCCAAATCCTTTGTCACAAAATGTTTTTTCAAATGAGCTTTTACTGTCTCAATTTCATTGCTATCACTGCCAGTGAGTAAGATGTCATCCACATACACTTCAAGAATAACACAACCAGCAGATGTTTTTTTCACTGAGTAATCAGATTTACATTCGTTTAGCCCAATAGTAATTGCAACTTTGCTTAGTTTGTCAAACCATGCTCGAAGACTTTGTTTTAGGCCATAAATTGCTTTCTTGAGGTGACACACTAGATTCTCCCCCTGAGCAACATACCCAGGAGGTTGCTCCATAAAGACAGTCTCACTCAAATCCCCATAAAGAAATGCATTCTTAACATCCATTTGATGCATGGGCCAATTCAGATTTACGGCAAGAGAGATGAGAATCCTCACAGAGTTTAACCGGGCCACAGGAGAAAAAGTCTCAAAGTAGTCTACACCAAATTATTGTGCGGAACCTTTTGCCACCAAGCGAGCCTTGTACCGTTCAATGGATCATCAGGAAGATATTTTAAGTTGAACATCCACTTACAAGCGACTGGTTTAGAGCCAGGAGGAGGTGGAACAAGTTCCCAGGTCCGTCTGGTTCTGAGAGCATCCATCTCCTCATCCATGGCACTCTTCCACTTAGGATGAAGTAGAGCATCCTGGTATGTCCTGGGAATGAAAACAGAAGACAAGGAGAAAGCAAACTGGCGAAGCGAGGATGATAGTTGAGCAAAGGATATATGATTGCTAATGGGATGGGCAGTACAACTCCGCTTACCTTTCCGTAAAGCAATGCGAAGGTCAATACTAGACAAAGGATCTTGAGAGTGATTCGGAGCTGGCAGAGTAGCTTGTTTGGAGAGTTCACCTGTATCTTTATGTCTTCTTTGATAGACTAACAAGAGAGGAGCACAAGACAATGACTCATCGGAGTGATGGGTAATAGAAGGAAGAGGTGGAGGTAGGGGAACGAACTCCCAAGTAGGAGTTCCAGGACTCGGTGTAGAGGTAAAGTAGAGAATATCTTCAAAAAAGGAGACATCAGCAGAGATAAAGAGTTTTTTTGAAATCGGATCATAACAATAATATCCCTTTTGAGTGAGAGCGTATCAAATGAAGACACACTTCACAACTCTAGGAGACAATTTGACATAACCTGGACCAAGATTATGAACAAAACATATGCACCCGAAGGTTTTTGGAGAAATTTTAAATGGAGATTGTTTGGGAAACAAGACGGAGAATGGTGACCTATCCCCTAAAACAGATGAAGGAACATGATTAATAAGATATGCAGCAGTGAGAACAACATCCCCCCATAGATACCGAGGAATATTCATGTGAAACATAAGTGTCCTAGCCACATCTAGAAAATGACGATTTTTGCGTTCAGCAACACCGTTCTGCTGGATGTGTAGGGACATGAGGTCTCATGAATAATACCATAGGAGGCACAAAATTTTACAAAATCAGACTGAAGATATTCGCGAGCATTATCAGTTCGAAGAATTTTAATGGAGGTGTCAAACTGATTTTTTATTTCAAGATAAAAGATTTGAAAGACATGAAACACATCAGATCGATTTTTTAAAAGAAACACCCAGTACTCAGAGTTGCAATTTTGGGATCCACCAAAGAGTTTGACATTCTTTATAAAGCAATTGACAGAAAAAAATCCTGTGTTGGAACCCAAAACCTGTAGTGCTGCAGAAACTCAGCTCAGAAATGGCTTGAAAACGGCTCAGCTTGACTGGAGCCGGCTTTGAGCGAAGCTGATTTAGAGCCGAGCCGGCTTGGAGCCACGCCTGGAGAAGCAGGTTTGGAGAAACCGGCTTGGAGAAAAATTGGTGCCCGTCACAGAGGCGCCCGACAAAGGAGAGGGCGCCTGCGTCCGCGTCTGCCTCATCGATCGAGCCTTTCTCTGGTTCGAGAGGCGATCAGCGCGGCGCGTCTGGTTCGAGGGGTTGCCGAGGCTTCTACACCGGCGGAGGACAAAGAAGGAAGAGAAGATCTCGCCATTGAGATGATGAAGGCTGGATTCTACGCCGGCGGAGGACGAAGAAGGAAGAGAAGATCTCGCCGTTGAGATGACGAAGGCTGGGTTGTTCGCGTCTTCCCTCGAGGCTGCCTCTTCCGCGGCTCTCGCCACTGCCAGCTTGGCCGGCAGTCCGAGAGGAAGACGATGGAGAGGCGATGCTTGTTCGGCTTCGCGAGTGTCTACACCGAGCCGAGAAGACGCAGGGACGAGCCGCGTGGAAGGCGCAGGAGAGACGCTGAATGCCGAACAGTAACGGCGCAGGAACAGTAAAAAAAACTAGGAAAAATTTTGTGGAAAAATTCTAGGGCAGCTCTGATACCATGTTGAGCCCTAAAGCCTCAAATACATTAATCATAGAAAAGACCTATATATAAGCCAGCGACACCATAAGCTAAGCCTAGGAACAATATAAGCTAATCTATACCAACAATAAATACAATATAAAAACTATTATATTTAACAATTACCATAGTATACAACAAGAAATATCTTTACATCTATTGTGGATAGGCACCAAATTAATTAATTAAAGAAGGTTTGTATATGCCAAACAAACCAATTCAATGTAAACAAAACAAACTTAACAAAGATATAATTGAACAATCATCTGGTGTTAACCGAAGAAGAAATGTTATTGGAATTTACAAGACTGTATGCATATTTACTATTGAAATAGGTAAATACAAACAAGAGGGCAAACACAAAGACATGAAAGCTTAGTGAAGAAAATTTAGTCTTTGAAATTTGAATCCAAATGTGAAAGAGAAACAAAGGAAAACCAACCTTGTTTGACCGTTCAATAGCTTGATCTGTTTCATCCATCATCCGGTTTCCAGCATCCATCAACTGTTGATTGGTCATAGCTGCAAAACATTGCACAAGAGATCATCAAGAAATCAAGGTTTTGCATTTACTTAACTATTTATTACAGAAAAAATTTATTTGCAGACAGCATCACAAGGTAGACCCCTCACTTTAAAACTAACTTAGGAAAGTTCAACAATATCCTCCAAGATACTTAGGCATAACCTCAGATACTGAGTTATTTGAGTAAGAAATGCTGCCTGTGTACTCCCTCAAGTTTGAGGAAAAGGGGAGAATAGGTTACATAATAACTTTTTATTTATTTTGTTCAGTCAAACCAACTAATAGAACAGTAAATTAGCCACTAGAACACTAAATTAGCCATCAGATTGTTGAACTAACCATTATCATGTTTGTTAATGATGTATTTTTCTGTTGATATTATTTTTTTGGTATATGATAGGTTAGGTGTTCCTCATGTACACTACACCTTGTATTTGCCCTCTATTTATAGGATCTCATTCAATGAATACCATAGGCTTCTAGGGCTCAACATGGTATTAGAGCCCTAGGTATTTTTTTCTCCATCTCCTTTACTCTCTGCCGCCTCTCTCACTTGACTCTCGAAAACTGTGCCGACTCCATGACAACACACGTAGCCTGTCTTGAAAACTATGCTCCCACCACTCTCAAAGCATCTTCTCGAAACGTCTGATGCTCTGCAAACACGTCTATGGAAGACGTGTCTTCTCCACAAGTCGTGGTCACGCCGGGTTCTGTGTCGTTTACGGCTCTAGGCGCGCCTCTTCCCGAGGAGGCAGCTCACACGCCCTCCTCTTGAAAGCAGCGCCTCTTCACGTCTCCAAAACGCCTCATCTCGGAATTCCGCCGCACGCACCTGCAGACGGCGCTTACAAACGGCGCTTACAGACGGCATCTACCTCAAGATACCTGCAGCTGAGTCACGCAGCTCCAAGAACTGAAGCAGTCGCGTCGGCCTCTGTGCATCGGCGGTGAGCTACTCAGTGCACACCACTTCGGGTCTTATGTCGTGCATCATGTAGTTTTAACTGATGATTTTGGGAGCCGCGCCTTACGAGGCTCCTCGTCATCTCGAGAGTTGTACCAAACTTTGCTCGTGTCGAGGAAACTCGTGTCAATGGCTTCCTCCTCGATACTCATGCCTTGGGAACTTTCGGATTCAAATAATACATTGTTTGAGGCAGATTTGCAATAATTAATATAGGTTATATTTATTCTGCAATTTTTATATTGATCTACTTGCTGCAAATTTTACATCAAACATGTCAAACTCAATGGTGGACCCGAAAACTGCCTCCCTCAACACCTCTACAAAACTCAACGATGCTAACTACCTTCTTTGGTCGAGGGCATTCCATCTTTTTTGTGGATCGCAAAAGAAGACAACATCTCAACTTCGAGTCACCTGATGCAGCAAACATTGAAGAATATGCTGATTGGGGGCAAATGATTGTGCTCTCTCATGGATGCTCAACAATTTGGAACCACAAATCGCCTTGATAGTTATCTTTCTCACCACAACCAAAAGCATGTGGGACTCCCTCAAGAAGACCTACTTCCAAGATACGAACATCTCAAAGATTTACACTTTGTACTCTCAAGTCTCAAGTCTCAAGATACGAACATATTCAACATGAAGCCCTACCACCTTAACTCTCAAGTCTCAGCTCATGGCAGACAATATATCCCTAATATCAAGAGTGCCATGGCTAGAGTCTTGAGAGTTACTGAGCTCACCCCTGTTCTAGCCTCCTTTCCATCGGGTGAGAACTCAGCGCTTGTCGCCGGGGGCAGAGGCTGTGGTGGGGGCAGAACTAGAGGTCGTGGAAGAGGAAGAAATTCATTTTCTCCCTCTATACATTGTTGAATGTCCAGACAGATGCTGGAAGAAATTTGGAAGGCCTTGACATGCCAAAGCTACTACCTCTAATAGGCTTCCTCTAGTAGTGTGAATGTTTCTGGAGGAAATCAAAGTGAGGAAACAATTCCAAGTCTGAGTATGACGACAAGCTCTTGCAGGCTGCTACCTCCTCCTCATCCGCCGCTATGGCTTCCACCTCTAGAGTTGTAGCTACTATCTCCTCTGGTATGCCCTGGATTCTTGATTCTGGTGCTTCAAACCATATGTCAGGTAATAGGATTATTTTCTCAAAATTTCATCTTGAATCTAGTCTACCACATGTTCATTTAGCTGATGGCTCTTTATCACTTGTTGAGGATCTTGGCTCTATAACCACTTCCAATAGTCTGAACCTTAAGAGAGTCTTTTATTTACCCAAGTTTCCTGTTAATCTTCTTTCTATTAGCCAACTTACCCAAAGCCATAATTGTTGTGCAACTTTTTTCCCTTCTCATTATGTTATACATGATCCAAAGACAAGGAGAAAGATTGGTGGGGGAGGAGAATCTGGAGGTGTCTACCTGCATGTTTTCTTGTGGCTCATCACTCCACCACTTTCTACTGGTGGCATTGTCGCCTAGGTCATCCGTCCATTGAAAATCTCAAGTCCGTCCTTCCTAAGTCTGTGTCATGTGTTCCTTTTAAATTTAAAGCCTGTGAGTTAGGTAAACACCACTGTGCCACCTTTCCCACCAGCTCCACTCAGTGTTTAGTTTAGTTCATTCGTACGGGATGCAAGTATTTTATCACCTTCATTTATGACCACATTCGTATGACCTGGGTTTATAGTGTCAATCATAGGTGTTTAATGTATTCCAAACTTTTCATTCTGAAATTAAAAAACAATTTGGTGTCTCCATTAAAACTGTGTACCGACAATGCTTGTGAATGCCTTCATTCCAAGTTTATCCTTTTTTGTGCATCTCAAGGTATTATCCATGAAACTTGTCCTTATATATCCCAACATTTTGGTGTAGTTCAGTGGAAAAATCGTCATCTGTTGGATGTTGGAAGAACTTTGATGTTTCACATGAATGTTCTTACTGTCATTTACCTCATTAATCGTGTCTCATCGTCCATTCTTGGGGACAAGTCTCATTTCTCCATTATCTGTTCGCATTTACCCTTGTTCAAAGTTCCACCTAAAGCTTTTGGGTGTCTGTTTTGTCCACATCACAAAACACTCTGGATCCTGGTCATGACAAATTATCTCCTAGGGTTGTAAAGTGTATCTTTATTGGATACTCTTGCACCGTTGCAAGCAAAAGGTATAGATGTTACAGGGTTGTCAAAAGCGCTCGCCTGGGCGCCTAGGCGCACCAGGTGAGGTGCTAAATGGGTCAAGCGCCTTGGCCGCGCCTGGGGGCTTTTTTATGAAGCCCCAGGCGCGCACCTTATGCGCCTGGGTGAAGTCCAAGTTTTTTTTCTTAAGTAGGGGTCTATCGAGGCCTACCACTTAATGTAATAGTAAAAAAATTATAAAAAAAACCATTTAGGGCTTCAATTGTGTGCATCATATTTTTTTTCGGGGACTTCGAGGATGATGAAACTGATATTAATTTTAGTGATGGGGACTCCGGGGATGATGTGTAGGGAGTAGGGATGAGGAGAGGCACTTGTTGGGAATAGATCTGGCGTAATAGACGAGAAACAAGAGAAAAGCGCAACAAACACACAAACACACAAGATTTACGTGGTTCAGCGAAAAATGCCTACTCCACGGCCGCACTAGAAAGTCTTCTCTATTAGGGTTTATTCTCAGATACAAGACAAATAACACATGTGAGTTTATATAGGGTGACACAATCCAAAGGGCTCAAAAAATCTCCAGGGGCTCCGCCCCCACACCCCTGGCAAAGGGTGCTACCCCCTTGACCCCCGCCCGCTAACCGGCTAGTGGGACCGCCGAAAAACTCTGTGTAGCGCAACATAAAAGGATCCGGGCAAATCAGTCGCCACACATCCCAACATTGTATTAAAACTTAAAAGCTTTGGTGCTTTTCATGTTGGATAACATTTGGATTGTGAAACATTTATTTTTGTCTTCAAAAACTCTTAGTCTTTAGAATTTTTTATTGCTTGTCTCTTTAACTAGAGATGCAATGTTTTAATTCTTCGTTGGAACTGTTAATATTATAGGTGCAATGGTGCATATAATTTAATTCTTACATTGCATATCATATTCTTATTATTTGAGAAAAGTATAAATAATATTTTTAAAAATGTGCGCCTTGTTGCGGTTAGGCGTGCGCTTTTTTTGCGCCTTGCACCTTAGGCGATTATAGGACCTTTGCGCCTCGAGTGCGCCTAGCGCCTTTGACAACCTTGAGATGTTATGATCTAGGGACCAGAAAACTCTTCACATATGTCGATGTCACTTTTTTTGAAGACACACCCATCTTCACCTCCTCTCTGGATTCTCAGACTCGGACTCCTCCTATGGAGTCTGTGCCTTTACCTCCTATGGTGTTCCTCCTTTACAGGTCTATCACAGAAGACACAAATGGGCTAAAGGACCCTCTAGGCAGCACACCTCACTTACACCTCCTCAGCCTATCTCGTAAAGGTAAACGTACTTGCACTGCTCACTCCATTAATCATTTTACATCCCTCACTCAGCTCTCACTTTCGTTTCACAAGTTTGCACTATCCTTGTCTTATGTTCTTATTCCTAGGACATACCAGGAAGCATTGTTTTATCCCAATTGGAAATGTGCTATGGATGAGGAGATGGCAGCACTGAAAACTCGACACGCCTGGGACTTAGTATAGTTGCCCACTGGTGCTCAACGTGTTGTTTGCAAATGAGTATTCACTTTGAAATACATGCCTGATGGGACCATTGAGTGTTACAAAGCTCGACTTGTTGCAAAAGGCTTCACACAATAGTGCGGCGTCGAATATTTTGAGACCTTCTCACCGGTAGCTCGGTTAAATTATGTATGAGTCTCCCTCGCCGTAAATCTTGGATGGCATATGTATAAATTAGATGTTAAGAATGTCTTTTTTTATGGCGACTTAACTAAGACCCTCTGAATGCCTTTCTTTATGGCGACTTAACTGAGACCGTCATCATGGAGCAACCACCCAGGTATGTTGCTCAGAGGGTGAAACTAGTCTGCAGATTAATGAAAATCATATATGGTCTCAAACAAAGTCATGAGGCTTGGTTTAACAAGTTGAGCAAAATTGCCTCTGCTATAGGACTCAAGGAATGTAAGTGTGATCATTTAGTGTTCATAAGACATATTGTTGATGGGAGTGTGATTCTGGCCGTTTATGTCGATGATATCTTACTCACGGGCTGAAGAATCATTTTGTGACAAAAGATTTGGGTCGACCAAAGTATTTCCTTAGGATTGAGTTTGCTTACAGTTCTACATGAGTGCTTGTGTCACAAAGAAAATATCCTATTGATCTTCTTGAAGAAGTAGCCATGTTATGTTGCAAACCAACTATAGTACCCATTGATTCTAGTGTCATGTTGGGCGAATATTTCTTATGTCGTTGGAGTTCTTAGCCAATTCATGCATCAACCAAAAAAATTTCACTAGATAGCACTTCTCAAAATCCTACGCTATGTCGAGAGCTCACTAGGAAAAGGATTGCAATTCAAGAGAAATGGACACTATAAGGATAGAAAGGTACTCCTATGCTGACTATGCTGGGTCAATTTACGATAAAAGATCCACATCAGAGTACTGCACATATGTAGGTGGAAATCTAGTTACCTAGAGGAGAAAGAAACAAAATGTGGTAGCTCGTTCACAGGGTCATGGCCCATACCACATGTGAACTAATGTGGGTAAAGAGCCTACTATGTTAACTTAATTTTTTCTCTGATGAACCCATGGTTATGCACTGCGATAATCAATCTGCCATTCATATTGCAAACAATTCAATCTTTCATGAAAGGACCAAGCACATTAAAGTTGATTCATTTTGTCTGAGATGCAGTCCTCTCAAAAAATATCATTACTCCTCACACTTTATCTCAAGAACAAACAAACGACAGACATCTTCACTAAAGCTCTTAGTGCTACTCGCTTCAAATTTCTCTGTAACAAGCTGGGTATGTTGACATCTATGCACCAGCTTGAGGGGGAGTGTTAAATGATATATTTTGTGTTGATATTAGTTTTTTGGTATATGATAGGTTAGGTGTTACTCGTGTACACTACATTGTGTATTTTATAGGGTCTCATTCATTGAATAACATAGGCTTCTAGGGCTCAACACTGTCATATTGTCCTAATTGCAACAGCAGCAAGATTTGATCAGAAATGGTGAACTAATGGGAAGTTAGAAGTGGTATCAAGCAAGGTCTGCAATTACCTTAAGTATTCTTGTGTAATTACTAATTAGATTTCTTTAATATCCTTAACTAGCAGTTCCCTTAAATATTTGGGTATACTACTTTTATTTATTTACTTTAAACTGCAAAATGGAATACCATACCAAGAACATGTGTCATGCTAGCTGCTTGTTAAATGGGAGGCATCATTTGTACTCCTATGCTTGATCACATGCCTACCCCAGAAGTGTCAGCATGTCTTGTCTAGCACTGATGAACATGAAAATTCCTTTCCTAGCTTAAATTTATTATCCTAATAATGTAACATTTAGAATCAAGTGCAATGATGTCTAAGAACTATTTACATGTAAGCAGTGCAGAGTCAAGGCATACTTGTTGATACTATCTGATTTATCTTTTAAACCTACTGTTCATCTTCTGCATGCTTAAAGTTAATGGACACACATATTTGTCAATTGATGATGTAAGGAATACTCACATGATGCTTGAAGACCATTTTCTTCAGCAAACACATCTCCACCACCAGGACCATCAAAAAGATCAATTCGTTTATTTTCACTTGCATGTCTGAAGTTGACAACCAAAAGAATTTAAAAATAACATGCAAGAAATTGTAAAATATATTTCAGTAATAATAGCAAAATCAAAAAATTACAACTTGTTGTAGAAAAACTTTAATTACATGGAATTATTAAGTCAAGCCAAATTTTACAACAGATGGATTAATGATTATATGTTGGAAGAAAATTAATAGAAGTATAACTAACAAAGATTAGTCAAGATGACTCTTTACATGATGCAGTATATTGGGGAAGCTTGATGGATATAGGTTGTTAATATAATTCAAAATGTCATTCTAGAATAATAATGATAACAAAAATTCCAATATAGCATTTAGTTACTACCATGACCAGGAATGCTATAGAATACTTGGGTTGCGTTTGGTACATTGCTTGGTAATGTTAAAATGGTAATCCACATTACGTCATTACCACAAGACAAATTGTCACCTTCAATTTACCAGTAATATAACATTACTCCGTTTGGCATGTGTGGTCAAAATAGATAATAATCTAATTTTATATTTTTTTTACTTGACAAAAGATTACCAAAAAACCTTTGTCAAAATTTGGTGGTGTCTTGCATGGAGAAGAATGTACATAAGAGAAGGGCAATGTTGGAATTTAGGATAACCATTGGGTGGTAATCCACATACCCACCTCTCATGGGGGCTATCTACATTTGGTGGCAATGGATTATCGATAAACTGCTCAAACCAAACATGGTAATGTGTGAGCCCTAGGAATTTAAAAGCACATTACTGGTAATGCAAATAGAGTATTGCATATCAAACGCCCCATTGGTTCTTGTTCCATCTAGTCAAGTACCACATGGCAAATTCCAATAAAAAAGACTTCACTATAACAAACGAAATCTCTTACTTGTTAGAATATGAATTTTCCAAAAAAAATTACATGTCTGTTGTGTCAGCAGTCAGCACAACGAAATTTAAGAGATATATACTCATGGAGCAGAACCTCTCTAGAGCTTCAATGCCAACTATCAATTGGAAAATCCAAAAGTCCAACCAATCAGTAGTTCAGTACAACATCCAATCAAAAGCAGGCCACTCGAATTTTAGATCTAAGACTTCCTATATGCTTATCTCCCAAGAATTCCAAGCAAGCATTTTTTTTCACATAATTAATACATTTAATATCAAGCTATTGCAAATTATTCACATTGCATATCCTTGTATCTCATTTTTCTTTGTTGGCAAAACAGGCACAATGATGTATCTCCAAAAATTGACCATCATATCCATAACCATGCGATATTATTTATTCCTATGTAGAAGAATAACCCTCATATTCATAACTACGCAATATTTGTCCCATTTTCAATGAAACTTTTAAAACTCCTTATACATCCTGACAAGAAATCATTATACAAACTAATTTTTTCACCGGGTGTTAGGCGCAAGGAGCCAAAGGTCGTTATTGCCCAAAGCGCTGCACGCTGAGCACTAACCCTAGCAAAGCAAGGTTCTTATGATTTAAAAATACTGAAAATGTATAAAGCTAAAAGATAACAACCTAAACAAAAATTTAATGGAATAAAAATAATATTTTAAACATTTGAATTATTTGTTTACTATACTTTATTGTCTAGGTTTTGCAAAGTGACTACATGAAAGTTTATTGTTTTCAAAAAAATGAAAACACTTTAAAGAAAAGGAATAATATGTTAATATGATAATATCAGTATACTACATTAGTACATTACATCATTGTTAGAAAACCAGCTTGGACCTAACTCCACCCCAAAAGCTAGCTCATGGGGGGAGGATTGCCCGATCTATTTAAAGACTATCTAGACCACAACCTCAAGCAATGTGGGACTTTTAACAATCATTTTGTAGTTATATATCATTTTTTTAGTATGGCCTAAACTTGTAGGTTGCAGCCAGCCAGATGGCAGGCCAAGACTGCAGCTTTACATTTGTATATTTCATATCATTAATAAGGTTGTATATATAAATAAATGATAATGTAAACAATCTTAAACACTTGGAGCATGGCATTCAGCAGGTGGCCCAATATCAACCATAGGTTTGGCTCTAATACCATGTTAGAAAATCACTTTGGGCCTAACTTCACCACAAAAGCTAGCTCATCGGAGGAGATCAACCCTAGGTTTGGCTCTGATACCATGTTAGAAAATCAGTTTGGACCTACCTCCACCACAAGCTCATCGGGGGAGAATTGCTCAATCTATTTAAAGACTTTTAATAATCATTATGTAGTTATATGTCATTTTTTTAATATGGCCTAAACTTGTAGGTTGCAGCCAGCCTTGTGCAAGACTGGATGGCAGGCCAAGACTGCAGCTTTACATTTGTACATTTCTTATCATTAATAAGGCTGTATAAGTAAATAAATGATAATGAAAACAATCTTAAACACTTGACTACTACTTAAAAGTGTTTTACAGCTATACATTACTTTTTTTATCAGTTATACCTATATATTCACTAATCTTTTACAGGACAACAAAACTAAAGTAGAAATGACAGCAACACAGAAGCTTTAAGGACAAAAAAATCCCTTTTATTGGGCCTTCAAACCCTCCCTTGTAATTCTACTTGTTTCCTTTTGTTATGTATTTAAACAGGCAAGAGCTTGGATGGCCCAGAGCCCCATTGGAGACTCAATGAGGGGCTCTAAGCCAAATTGCATCTCCAATGAGGCACTCACCTATACAATGCCTAAGCCAAACTGCCTTGCTCAGAGAAACCTGAGGCACCTAAGGCTCGCCACGCTTAACTATGACACCTAGGCGAACGTCCAAGTGCCTATTTACAACACTGATAAGAACATTTTAACAGTCTCTTTAGAATAGAAATCATAGGGATGAAAAAGGTGAATGCTAGAATTTCATCTGGCAAAAGTAATGGTAAGTTTCTCCAACAAGAACAATGTTTTAAGTGGATAAATGAAATGATTGAATAAAAAGAATTATCAAATGGAAGAGTTATTTCCACAAACAACATGATTTGGACTCATGGGGATTAATTAAGAACTGAAGGACTTTGGGTTGCTCTTGTGTTGTTCATGAGCCAGCATGACAATGGTATTTCTTCACATCGTCCATGCCAGCTCCAAGCATAAGCATGCAGTAATCATTGACTAGATTAATCATAAGAATCAAGACATTCGAATAAAGAATTAAATGACAAGGAGTTGATGCCACGGTATGGAAAACCAATCTCTTCTCCAAGCTTGATAAAGAATTGTATATAACTTGAGCATCAAAGGGAATTCTCCCGTCTCCAAGGGAACAGTTTCCTTGAAGGAGGGCGGTTTATGTAAGTGAGCATGCTCAATTGTATGCCCTGCTTGAGTTTCTTCCAAGTCAGACAACAAGGTGTCCATACCTAATAATTTTTTATCTATTAGGTTTAGAATCTAAAGATATGGACTCTCAAGATTTGATTTTAGGCTTTTAGAACTCTAAGATTTAGCTTCTAGAGATTGGTTTAACAAGGTTAATGTAAGCATGTAAAGGACGAGTTAGGATTAAGGAGTTCCGGTGATGATTAAAAAAGCTGAACATGTTCATCTATCAAGCATTTGATCAGTGATTAAGTAGATGAAAAGGCAGAAACATTCATCATCGAACTCACTAAATTTGATAAGCAGTCTGTTATCCAATTATGATATTTTAAAACTGATAAAGAACTAATACTTTGAACTTTTAATTTAAACTTGTAGTCGGTTAGCCCTCCCAAGTCCCAAGAGTTAACTACTTAAAAGAAGATTCAATTAAAATGGTCTTGGATTCTTCACATACTCATGATACAAATATTAGAACAAAACAGTAAAAGCTGATAAGATTCTTTTTCCATCAACTTTGAGATAATTAGTTCCTGAAGTAATATGAGTGAATTACTAGACTAAGGCTATATTTGGCAATATTTTAGCTTTCTTGAACTGCTTGGGGAAGGCATTACCTCACCAGCTTTGAAAAGGTGGCTTTAAGAAGACAATTTTTAGAGTTGAAAGCACTTTTAGCATGCATTTACCAAACACTATGTTTTTTGCAAAAGCATTTTTAGCTTTAAAAGCACTTTGGCAATACACTCCCAAACATGAGCCTAAGCGCACCTAAATTTTCACTGCTTACTTGCAGTAACCTAGGATATGTTCATCCATCTATGCATTGTAGCAGAAGCTATTGATTCACCATTAATATTTTCTTGTGATTCCTCTACTTAATCAACACAATAAACTACTTTGAGATTAAAGGAAAAAAAATCACATGTCTTCATGCGAACTATCATATCAGTAGTTTTTTTATATATACACATTCTACTAGCTCTTATTTGTCCTTGTGGAAATTTTCCAAACAACAAACATGATGAAAGATAATTATGTCCTAGCCACATAATAGAATTTGAAGGGATGATATACCTGATTGTTCTTTCTTATTCATGTCAATATTGTTAATATGCTAGAGAATCAACATGTGAAAGAAACACATGCTTCAGTTACTTTTAATGAAAATGCACAAAAAGTAAACAGCACAGAGAGAAAAACTCACTGCTTCTTCAGAGCAACATAAGAGTTTAGTTCTTTGATCTGCAAAATAAAAGTTAACCAATTAGTAAGTTTTTAGTCTGTAAAAAAAAATGCATAACCAAAACATGCTAGGAGTTTTAGAATGTGAAAGACACCATGGATTGTTTTCTCTCAATCAGCATCTTGTTTGTTTCCTGTGTATTTCTTTTCTCTTCTTCCTTCATGATTCTCTCAAATTCTTTGATAAGCCTAGGAGACACCATTGTGCAAAAGTCCAATCAGAATTTGTTCTGGTTATTAGGCAACTACAAGGCATTCAAAACTCTGCTCACTAACATATTTCTTTCCTGGGCATCAGACAGGTCATCAACTATGTACTAAGAAATGTTCCAAAAAGTTGTGAGTTTGTGACCAAAATTATGGAAAAAAAAGTAAGAAAAATATTGCTTTAGCTAGGAAGATAAAAAAATAGTAATAAAAATATCTCACAAATGAAAGCTCACTAATAATGACAATTCTAGAGCAGAAACAATAAATTTCTAAGAATGTACCTCTTGCACTCCCTCATCTTGTCAGTCAGTTCTTCTAATTGCCTACTCCGTCTACTGGAGTCCTTGATCTTCTCAAGCTTCTGAAATCCATTTCTGTCAAGAATTTGATAAGTGCTAATTAGTCATCAGAAATTTAGATCACAGCTCTATCATACATAAGTTGAATGTAATATGTGAGATACCAATAGATAATCTATAGTGATTATCAATGACTCTATATATATAAGAGAGAACGCTCCATGTAAACCACAAAAACGAGTGTTTGTTCCTTTGGGATAAGAGAAAGGAAACAGTGTATTCTTAGTCAAAACACTAGTAGCTTTCTTTGCACCACTGAATGACTTCATGACTAAACATTTAAATGTTACCACTTTGATCGGTGTCACCTTATACTTTTCTTTTGGTATAAAAAAATGAGCAATTTCCCCTATCCATGAAAATCTGACTTTGCTCTATAAAAATCTTATTTTAATATGTTTGGAGAAGCAATCTCTGTTGTTTACTTTTTCATGCCAATGTAATGAAATGAAATTCTGATGCCACCACTTCTGCAGTTGACATTTCTAACATTTTATAAAAGTAATTACACAAATAATATTTATGTCAAATACTTATACATCAAGTCCTTCCCTTTTGTTTATATCATTGCTGTATTCGAAAATAAGAAGAAAAACAAAGAAAAGTAAACTCATTCGTTCAACGAGCTCAAACAACTAAATGCAGAAGTGATCCTCCTAACACCAAAAAGAAATGTAGCATTCCAGTAAAGAAAGCCATTTAAGCTTACGATAAAGCGCGAAAGATATCATTGATCTGCCCCTCAGTATGAGCCAGCTCCTCGCTAACATCCGACAAATCCATCTCGTAAAATGGAACTCTTCAGAAATGAGATTCACAACCAGAACTAATCCGGATGGACTCCCTCCAATGCGGAAACTAAACAATATACCTCCCAGATCCCGCAAACGAGGCGTCCGCCACGGCCACCAACACACTCAAAAACAGTCCAAAATATATCAAAGATTCAGCTCCCGCGACGCATCACAGCCACCGCGCGCGGCACTACGACGGAAGACCAAACGCGATCTGATCCGCGGCGGCGAGATCCAACCGCCGCGGCTGCCGACAGATCGGAGAAGCCGCCGTCGACTGTCTGATCGCGGGCCAGAAGCGGCGGGGAAGGGGGAGCCGATCTAGGGTTGGTAGATGGACGATCGCCTCGATCTTGAACTCTGGGCGGCACGTTGTCGGAACGGTTGCGGAGGTTTCCACAGCTTGGTTTCTTAACTACGCGAGCTGTTATTTTTGAATTTTAAATATCGGTTTTCTTTTATTTTAAGCTTATTTTTTAATATATATATACTCTCAGGCTAAATGCAGATAAAATATAAAACAATTTAAGAAAACAAGTTAAAAACTTTTATTTATTATGGCATAAAAAGAAATTTCTGTATTTTGAAGTAATTATCTATGGAAACTATTTACAAGAGGAGGATATAAATTTTGGGTTTACAGCTCATAATTGTAGTAGTTGGTAGTCAAATGGATGCTTGATTAAGTTTTGGAGGTATTCATCATGCTGAAGACGTTGACCATGGAATGTTGACTTTTATCTCTATTCTCTAGGGCCGCAAACAAGTGAAGTTGTTGGCAACTTGCAGTGTGGGAGCTTGATTAAACGAAATAAACGGGGATATCTAGTTCAGTTGGATAGAGAGAAAATTTTGACTATAATTTATGAATTAGGGCACGTGTGTAGAGGACAAAATTTTCAGCAATTTACTGGACAAGAAACTCCGATGAAGAAATTACAAGAACCCAAACCAAACTTATTGTTCTCCCCAAAATGCCACAGGGACAAATAACCTGGTTGGAAATCCACGAACTAGAGCACAGACTACTATTAAACTTGTGTGATGTGAACTATGTGTCTAACTAAAACTCGAACCTGCTTCATCTCTATTCTTGCGTTGTTTCGACTCCCTTCTTTTGATCCTTGGTCCCCGACTTCATTCACCCAACAATTCACCTCGACTCACGTGCGCTTGTTTCTCCGGCGATCAGTGACAAGCTCCAACCCCATTCCATAATCCTCACATTTATGTTCTACATTTTTTATTTGAAACCATAGCCAAAATTCGGCGAAGAGTCTTCGTCCATCTTCTGCATGCGTAACTAGCGTCCTCATTCCACTCCGTCCATCTTCTGCATGCGTAACTAGCGTCCTCATTCCACTCCCCTTTCTTCGGCAAAGCAAAATTCTCCCCCCCCCCCACACACAAGAAACCGCCTCCACCTCTCCCCTCTTCCTCAAAGATCTCTCCCTCTGGCCCCTTTCTTTAAGGTCCAACTAGTATAAGACCCGCGTGATGCGCGGCGATCTTAATTCACATTAGATCAAATAAATTTGCTATTAATATATATCAATATTTGAAAAATAATATTGTGCATAAATCACAAATATCATAATATAGAAATGAATGTTTTATAAATTACGAAAAACTTCTTGGTATACAACATTTGTAGTTTCTTTCTCAATATGACCTTATGAATTACAAATTTAAATCTTTAAACATTTCCTATTGGTCAGCTTAGACACTGCAACATAAAGTTGTCCATGAGTGGAGACATATTTTTTGAGAATCGATATTTGAAAGTGATTGACCCTGACTTTTAATGATAGTCATCACATAATAAATCATAATAGGAAATTGTCTCCTTTGAAATTTAACTGACAGTCTTAGATTTGATGGTGTCAACGACATACGTGGAATAAATATCTTTTCTCCGCAATTAGTTCCAGAAATAATTTTGGCTTCAAGGACTTGGTTCCCAACTCTTGTTAACATCAATCGTGTTTCATTACATAATCCGGCAGATTGATCAATATTTCTTAGCAAAATAATAGGAGTCTCAACTTTTAATGTCAAATAATAATTAGGAACACCAAAATATTTGATGCAGTTCAAGAAGTCTGGTGTGTGAATTTGATCCAATAAACTCCCTCCAGAATCTGATAAGCATGTGCTATATGAGCTCAAAAATGTGATTGACTCTTTTTTATTTAGAGAAACTATATAGTCATTAATCATCTCAACCATATTTAGAGTGGGAGCTAATATAGCTCTTTGTTGCAAATATTGTAAATTATTGACATTTATTATAAGCTCGGGATAAATTGCATCAACAATCGCAACAACATGGTCACTTGCATCCAAAATTAAGTTATCATTTGAAATTCAAACTACCTCATAACCATCACCAGGATCACCTATCTTTCCGTCACCGATTGATAATATGAAATCTGAAAAACTTTTCAAATCATCTGTATTATCATCGGAGTTATTTACAGAGACACATATTTTTCGTTAGCTTCAAAACTTCACAGTCGTCCCATAAGTCAAACGAATTAAGTGATGCATTAACAATATCTTGTCTGCTTCCTTAGGAATGACAAGTAAAATTTGTTTGAAGTCTCCCCCAAATACTACAGTCTTACCTCCAAAAGGATGATCATTGTTGTTTAGATTCTTAAAACGCATAACATCACGCAATGTTCTATCAAGCGCTTCAAAACAATATCTAAAATTAAGAGAATCAGACTATTAGATTTGTATTTAATAAAATTTAATAAATATATAAATTAAATATATAATTGAATAATACCTATGCATCATTGGAGCTTCGTCCCAAATAATTAAACTTATTTTAACCAATAAATCAACTAATGGAGAACATTGTTTAATGTTGCAAGTAGAATCCTCATCTAGATTAAAAGGGATCGAAAATCGAGAATACGTTGTTCTTCCACCAGGTAATAGTAAAGATGTTATTCCATTGGACGCAACTGTTAAAATAATTTCCCCTTCGGATTGAAGTGCAGATGCAAGAGTTTTCCAAATAAGGTATATCTTCAATTAATAATTTTTAAGTCTCCTCCCAAACGAATTCTGATCTAGACATCGAGTTCGATAATAATAATCACTACTAGAAACTTCGTCTTCAGCAACGGCTATCAGCGACAGCCGCTCAAGCCGTTGCTATTTGCAACGACATTCTTACGGCCGCCCGAGCCGTTGCAGAAAACTGTATCTGCAACGGCGTTCTAACGGAAACCCGAGCCGTTGCTGATTATTTTAATTATCAGCAACGGCTTTCTGACGGAAAGGCGAGCCGTTGCTGATTTTTTAATCTTCAGCAACGGCTTGCTAACGGATAAGTGAGCCGTTGCTGATAATAACTTATCAGCAACGGCTTTCTAACGGGCAAGTGAGCCGTTGCTGATAAGTTTATATAGGGCACGCTCTCGCGCCCGACTCTTCTTCCTCCCGCTGCTCGCTGCTGCCGCCGCCGCTCCTGCCGACGCCACTCGCCGCCGCTGCCGCTGCTGCCGACGCCGATGACGCCGACGACGCCGACCGCCGCTGCCGACTTGTTCAGGTAAGTCTCCCCTGCTGCCGTCTCTTCCCTGCGGCCGGCGGAAATCACCCGACCGAAACCCTATTTCTAGGGTTTCGGCCGGCGGCGGTCGGCCGATGGCCGCCGCCGGACCTTCTGCAGTGGCCGGACATTGTGTCCGGCCACTGTACGCCGGCGCCGGAGGGTGGACTCCGGCGCCGGAATTTAGTATATATATATATAGTTTATATTATTTTATATTTGTTAATTAATTATTTAATAATTGTTAATTAATTGTTTAGATTAATTGTTTAATTTGTTAGATTAATTATTAGGGTTTAGATTAATTTCGGACGCGTGCCGGAATCGTCCACTTCGGACGCGCGCCGGAATCGTCCACTTCGGACGCGCGCCGGTATCGTCCACTTCGGACGCGCGCCGGTATCGTCCACTTCGGACGCGCGCCGGTATCGTCCAATTCGGACTCGCACCGGAATCGTCCACTTCGGACGCGCGCCGGAATCGTCCAATTCGGACTCGCGCCGGAATCGTCCACTTCGGACTCACGCCGGAATATCGTTTTTTGACTCGATGGAGCATCTACCGATACACTTCGGACTCGCGCCGGAATCGTCCACTTATAGTTTTTCCCTCCTGCATTTTTTGACTCGATGGAGCATCTACCGATACACTTGGCATACGAGGCACGAGTTGGTGGCCCCGTTCAATATCGTTGGATGTACTTATTTGAAAGATACATGAATCGTCTGAAGAAAAAAGTAAAGAACACCGCAGTTGTTGAAGGATCAATATCTGAATCGTATATCATCCAAGAAATTTCAACATTCTGCTCATTTTACTTTGAATCGACAGTACAGACAAGATTTGATCGTCTTCCACGTAACGACGACGGGGGTGTTCGACATTCAGATGGACGTTTAAATATATTTTGTCACTCTGGTCGTGCTTTTGGTTCTCGTCCATCTCGACACTTAAGCGATGAAGAGTATCATTTGGCACACTTGTATGTATTACTCAATTGCCCAGAGATTGAACAATTCATTGAAATATTTGACATTGAGATGGTGCAAAAATACTCTATTCACAACGATCAAGAATTGGAGACATTACGGAATCGTGATTTCCCTTCTTGGATTCAGACTTACAGCAAAGATCACAGAGCTGAAATAGATGAAAAAATATTTGAGTTTGTTAGTGGACCGTCGCGACTTGTGTCGTGCTATAGCGGATATTTTGTTAACGGGTATAAATTTCACACGGTTGAATATTCATCTACAAAAAAGACGATGAATGCTGGGGTCTGCGTGAAAGGGACAACCTATGTTGAATGTGATATGGATTTCTATGGACTAGTGGAAGAAGTGATAGAGTTGCACTACTTCGGCTTGAAATCAGTGTTCCTATTTAGATGTCATTGGTTCGATACAACAGAAAGGGGCATGAAAGTTCATCAAAAATACAAACTTGTTGAGGTTAATTACAAATCGAAATTGGCAGCAAATGAGCTATTTATATTGGCATCACAAGCCGAACAAGTATATTACGCGAAGTATCCGGCTCGAAATAAAGATAGAGCAGATTGGCGTGTAGTCTGTAAGACAAAAGGTAGAGGAAAAATTGATCCGATAGTAGGAGAAAATGATCCTCCTGGTTTCTATCAAGAAGATGATCTTCCTGCTGTGGATCGTATTATTCCAATACTCGAGGATGCAGACACAACGTCAATTCAATTAGAAGTTGAATATGCTGATGATGACGATCATGAAATTGAGGAAGCTGGAGATGAAGAAGATGACGAAGAGGAAGAAGAGGAAGAAGAAGAAGAATTCGAAGACTATTATTCAGATGATGAGGAATAATTGTAAAGTATATATATTTTATTAAATATATCTCTACTATTTATACAATAATCTGATTATATGTTTGTTCGACAGATATGTCTGGTCGTGGTTATCGACGCAGGAGAGCTTCGGAGTCTCCGATCGGTGAGACTCCAGCACATACTCATGCTGCTGGTCCTCCTGTTGCTGATCCTCATGAGGATGATACTGCCGAGGCTAGTACATCCAGACGCAGGCGGCCACGCGGGCCGAACAGGTGGCAGCCTCCACCAGCCACAGAGTCACGTAGATTGATCAGCGTGATTGGGGAGCGGTAATATATCATGAATTATGAATCATTACAAATTCATTATATCATAATATAATATTAAAATTTATTTTTGTTGTGCAGGTTCGAGCAAGAAGAAGTGCCGAGGAGCATTTCTTCTACTATTCGACGATACATGCACGGGGCATGGCCTACGTGGTCTCACGTGCCTAGCGAGCACGTCGACATGTTATGGCGCGAGTTTGAGGCACGTATTATTTTTTTTTTTACATGCATGATGATATATTAAGAATTGGTACTGATATTATTATTTTGCAGGCTCGCTATACATGGGCCGAGGACCAGAGGTCCTTCATTTACGCTGCCTGGGAGTCTATTTCCCGGGCAAGGTACAACGGGCAGCTGGGGCAGGCTCGGTCCCGAGCGATGGCCCGAGCTGGGACCACTAACATCGCGGAGACTCGGGGATACGGCCCCAGTTGGATTACTCCGGATATATGGGACCAGCTCGTGGGGATATGGTCGACGGATCGATGGCAGGAGGTTTCTCAGAATGCGGCTAGAAATCGCATGTCGGGGGGAGCAGCGCGTCACACCGGCGGCTCTGTTGCATTTGCAGTGCACGCAAACCGTATGGTAAGTATATCGTTTAATTATATATTTTATTTGTTATTATGTGTACTAATTAATGTATTTGTTTTGTAAATGTAGACGACGGTGTCGGATGACGGGACTGTCCAGCGACCCTCCCCGATGGCGGTGTTTGAGCGGACTCACCGTCGAGCACATGGGACGGGGGAGTACATCGACAACCGCGCTGCATACATTGTGGTAATTATATATTTGTTTAAATTATTCATTATATATTTATAATTTAAGTTTTATGATAAATATTAAACAAAAAATCAAACTCGAGTAGGAGACGTACAGCCGGACGGTGGTGCAGCGCGGGGGTACCCCCGAGGACTTTGACGCAGCATCGTGGGTCGAGGCCGCAGGTGGCTGGGACCATGGCCGCGTATATGGCTTCGCAGATAGTGGTCATGCGCGAGCCGTACTAGGGCCACTTGGGGCACCGACCCCTCCGGTCGCTGGTGAGCGGCCGTCCACCTCTAGATCCAGTTATGATCATAGTAATAGGATAAGGACACTAGAGGAGACGGTCGCGCATCAGACTGAGATGATGGAGCGTCAGAGTCAGACGATGGCGCGTCAGAGTCAGACGATGGCGAATATAGAAGCTATGCTACGCAACTTGTCGGGTCATCCCGAAGCAGGCATCTCTTCGGCATCATCTAATCCATCATCCTCGAGTCAGTCCACGCCGGTGTACACTCAAGCACTCCAGACCCCGCCATATGATCCAGGCCATCCTCCATCGTCATCGTGAGATTTTGTTTATATTGACTTTGTTACTCAGATATTGAACTTGTTTAATTTATATTGACTATGTTATTGAGATGTTGATACTTCAATTTTACATTTGAATTGTGTTTATACTATCGTGGATAATTATGAATATAAATATAATTGTTTTGATGTATATCTTGGTGTGTTTGTGATGTGTATGAGATGTTTGTGATGTGTGAATGAATGTGTGTATGAGGGTATGGGTGTGTGAGTTATGTATCAGATAAATGTATCAATGTATCAATGGAAATTTGAAATTTTCAATTTTTTTGTTCCCAGGTTTACGTCATCAGCAACGGCTTTCCCACGGTCGTCCGTGGGAAAGCCGTTGCTAAAAGTGTATCGAAAGCCGTTGCTGATGACCTACAGCAACGGCTTAGCGACGGGGTTTTACTAACGGCGTTGCTACGGACTCAGCGGCCGTTGCTATTAATGTTATCAGCAACGGCTCCGGGTCTGTGGCAAAACCGTTGCTGATAATATTTTTAGCGACGGCCCAGCGGCCGTTGCTGATAATGTTTTGAGCGACGGCCCGAGCGACCGTTGCTGATCCGTTGCTAAGTCATCAGCAACGCGACTTTCTGTCACGGCGCTATTGCAACGGCTAGCATCAGCAACGGCTCAGCAACGGCATCAGCCGTTGCTGATGACCATTTTTCTAGTAGTGAATGTAGCAAATAATTTTCTAAGAGAAAAACCTGATCCCCATGTACTTTCTTTTTTAATTGCATCTACATATTTTTTGTCATCGTCAATCAAACCTAAATTATAGCATGCATATCTGAAAGTTGGGTAAATTTTACCATTGACTGTTCTAATATCCTCGAAAGACGTTGGACCCCTGACCACGTTCAGTAGAATTCTCAAATAGTATAATTCACCCATTTCTGGGGAAACAAAGAATATTCTTCCAATCAAAAATTGACGGCGATCGCAGCCGGTGAGGTCTTACAATGATCAACAGTAGCAGAAAAATCCTATCATCGTTCATGTAAACACGTCGGAGGTGATCCATGCAATACCTCATGAGTTCATAAGATTGGTGTAGCTCTTAACTTGGAAATCCTCTCTTCCTCCATATCAATTGATCTCCTTCAGTGCTCCCAACATTGACTCGAAGAAAGGAGTCGAGGTTGAGGAGACGTCCAATTTCAGTATGACCAATGAATTTTAGCTTTTCATGTGTAGCACTCATATTTCTATTGGTAATTTTATGGTATATATTGTAAGATGAAGTTTTACAACACATATGATAAATATAAATAATCTTTTTATTAAAAAAAAATGAAATTTTACAACTAAAGCACCAACGCATAATTCTTGTGATCTAGAAGACGAAAGGAATCATGGCCTTCACTAATTTGGAAAGGTACCACATCCTAGTTGCATAGAAGTTGAACCCAGCACAAACTTTTTATTATACTTATATATTAATTTTTGTTCTTTTTCTAATTCATGCTCTACTTATAATTCATCAAATAAACACTTATGAACTCTAGATCAAATACACACTTAGAATAAGCCCATGTCATATTCCTCATTTGTTTAGATCAGATAAAGATAAAATTTTAATTCGTGTATTTATTTTTACTTCGGATAAAGAAGTATGATATTAATAAGTTAACTTAATTTTAATTTTACCCATTATTTACAAATATGAAAATATTTATTACATGTGAGTATTAGGAGAATTATTAGACACATCAATTAGGAGGATTATTAGGCACATCAATTAGGAGGATTTAGTATTTTTATTTTTATTTTTTGGATGAAAAAATATTCTTTTCGTCAACTATCAACAATTCCCATAAGCAAGGAGCAAAAAGATTAATTTGATAATTCAATTAAATCCAATGTTGCAAAAAAAATTAATTCCCATAAAAATAGTAATATTACATATTTAAAAGAGGTAATAATATTACATGTCATTCAAGATAACTAATATTAAGATAGGTAATATTACATGCCGTAAAAAATCAATGCAATGAATACACATCCCTTTTCTAAAAGCATATACATCAATATTATACTTAATTATATATTTAAAGTACTTAAATTTATACCACTTTGCACAGTTCTTATCATGACACTTGACATAATTTTTATATATAGATATAAAAATCCTAAGGACTTGTTTGGTTAGCGAAATCAAGTTTGTTTTCATGATTTCGATTTCACTGAAATTAAAACTACTTACAAAAACGTGTTTGGTTCAGCGTTTTCATGAAACTGAATCGAAACGAGAATGAAAACGAAACCAATTTTCTTAATAAAAATGAAAACACCATAATGTTGTTTTCTGTGGTTTCGAGACTGTCGGTTTCGTTATCAAAATACAGTGGCAACTTTGTAATCATAAATATTTTTTATAAAATTAATTAATTTAAAAATAAATTAAACTATATCTAATTTTTAAAAATAAAAATAAAAATCATTATTTTCAACTCGAACTATTATATTAAATTTATAAATTAATAAAACCAATTTATATCTAATTAACTCGAACCCAAATTTTAAATAACTCAATTTTCTTAAAGTTGATCTATTTATAATTTAATTAAAACTAATTTTAGACCATTGAACTTATTTTTTCTGAAATTTTATAATAACTATTAATTAACTTTTATATCTAATTGAACAAAAAAAATCTTAAATTACCAATAACTTAATTAATTAAATAATATAAATATTTTATAGCAATATTAACCAATATTAAATTTTGTAAACTAACTAAACATTTAATTACTAGTAAAATATTCAAGGAAAATTAATATTATTTTTTATAACCAAATAAATATTCATTGATTTCAACTAAATAAAATTGATAATGTGTAATACCCAAAATCTTAATAATAATATTTTATTCTTGAGTGGGGGATCGTGGGCCCTAGTTAGCGCGGATTGGCGAAAAGCTTCGGGATTAAACCCGAGTAAGCATTTAATGTAGAAAAATTAAGAGAAATTTTATTTGTCTTATCTCTGTGATTTAGCATGCTAGGGTGATAGAGGATCTCGAGGCGAATTTGGCGGTGCAATCGGATCTCGAATCGGAGTTAGATTGGATGAGTTATGGACTATTTAAGTCAGATCTCTTAGGTATGAGTATTTTGATCATTTGGACCCAATCGGTATCTATAAATTAGACCCTGGGGTGTGCAACCAGGGGTTTTGAGCCACACGTCATCCGAGGCAAAGGAGAGAGGAGAGAGAGGGCATCGTCGAGGAGGAGGAGCCGACGAAGCCATATTTTCGCGAGTTCGTCGGTGTCGATCGGGGAAGATCCTGCGCGTCTTTTTCTTCCGTTTTCTCTCCGTCACGTGAGTGGATTTAGGCCTTATTTTCTCCAATTCTTGATTCATGTTGCTGTTTTTATGTTTCGGGGTTTTTCGTCGATTTTTGACGCATTTTTCTGGTATCAAATCAAAAATAAAAATCGGGGTTCTTCCTTTATAAAAAAATAATAATTAAAAAATTAGCCTTGAGTAGCTGCCATCGGCACGGCCACCGCTAGGAGCAGCCGCTGCCAGGCGGCGGTGGGTCAAGCTGTGGCCTGGCCAGGTCAGCGCCGTCGGGCGCAGCCAGCGGTTGGGCGGCTGCCCAACCCTTGGGGGCAGCCGGCCTAGCCGCTGCCTTTGGGGCCGCCGCTGTGAGCCAGGCGACGACGAGATGTCATCGGACGGCGAGGGACCCAGCGTGGATCCCGTCCGGCCGAATCCCCGGTGGTGCGTGGCGGCGACGACTGGGGTAGGGACGATGGCGGCGGCAGGTTTGGGGAGGAGGAGGAGGTGGAGAAAATGACCTAAGGATAAGAGATGAAATTGAGGGTTGGGATTGATTTGGGTAAGATGAAGGGTTGGATTGAGTTTGTTGAGATGAAGGGTTGAGATTTGATCTTGTATAGATGTAAGGTTTAGATTGCATCATGTAGATGGAGGGATGAGATTGCATCAGGATAGATGTAAGGCTGTGGATGCATCATATTAGATGTAAGGCTGAGATTTTATCTGATTAGATGGAAAGCTGAGATTGCATTAGGTTAGATAAAGGTCTGTGATTTCATCTGGTTAGATGGAGGACTATGATTGCATCTGATTAGATGTAATATTATGATTTTATCATGTAGATGGAGGGTGGTGATTGCGTTTGGTTAAATGTAAGGTGAGATTGCATCATGTTGAATAGAGGGTTGTGATTGCATCATATTAGATGGAAGGCTGTGATATGATCCTATTTAGATGAAGGGATGAGATTTCATTACTGGTTTATTGATTGAAACACCGTTATATTTATTTATAGTAGTGATTTATTAAATCAATTAAGACATTTCTTTCATTATTCTAAATAATTATTTGGATACCATAAAGTTAGCAAAATCATTCATGTTATATATGAATTTTCACCTAATCGACATTCTGGATTCATTGGTGAGGTCTGTTTCACTATTAAACCTTCAGATTTTGAAAACAATAGGCGGAGGTTGCCTCATTTAGCGTGCCAAGTTGAAAAATCATATTTTATATATTTTCATGATTTGATCTGCGATTATTCATGGATATTATAGTTAATGAGGCGAACTTTATCCTAGATCAGTGATTTCTCTAACGAGTTATTTTATAATGTTCCAATATATTAATTTACAGTTGGAGTTTCTTTTTTGCACTGCTTCCATGATACACGTGCATCCTTTCTTACAGTGATATAATTCTATTTTATGATTGTTTATTTGTACTGAGCCTTCATGATTTATGAGCATTATATATAATGTGTGTGTGTGATTGTAATGTATGGCAGGGGGAGGTGGAGGATGCAAGGTATGCACTTGACATACTCTTTATTACTTGTTGATAGCATGTCTTGTTTATAATTATATACTTGCGTGTGTGATGTTGTGATGTGTTTGTTGCATTTTCCAGAGGCCTCGCTGGTGAGGGGAGGGTATGCCCTAAAGAGACAGCGTTGGCCTTATTCCAGAAGTCCGATTGGTAAGGGGAGATCATACCCCAAGTTTTTAGTTTCACTAAAATCAAATCAGAAAATAGTTTTCGCTAACCAAACAGCACCTAAAAACTTATCTTTAGTTTAGTGTTATTATCTTGTTTGTTTGTTGCATTATATCATTTGAGTGATTTAGTTAATCATTGTGTTTTCCCCCAAAATGTACATTAAAATCAATTTATTGGGGTTAATTTATCAAATCAAACAGCAAAGTTAATAATATTCATAAAATATCATATTTGTAACACCATGTTTTTATTTAAATAGGTTTGCATACTAATGTATGATATAATTCAGATGTATTTATGGTCTTTCATGCAATGTATTGAATTTGGATTAGAATCAATACAATTGTTTTTAAAAAAACAACATATTCTATTTTTACTAAAGAAACCAAATGTGTGGGGACAATTAGTTAACTGTTAGAGGCTAGGTGGATTCAAGAGGACTGACAGGTGATTCATGTTCTTAAGGTTTCTATTGCTCCGTAGCAATACACCTCTGAGATGCATCAAACCCTTAGAAAATTACAACAGGTAGGAGGAAGAAAAGGAGAAGAGAGTGAGATTTTGAGATTGTTATATATTGATTAACAAAATAATTTTCTCAAATAATACTCATTATTGAAAAATAGTAACAACAGATTTTGATTAATGAGCAAGATAAATTTGAATTTAATCTGCAATTAATTAGGTATTAAGTGTAATGTTTCAAGTAATTGTTGAATTCCAACAGTCAAAAATCAGGTTCGAACAAAGGTCAGATTTGACAAAAAGGTGGGCACACGGCTCGGGCGAGGCTCCTAGCGACAATGCATACATGTGAAGTGCAAAGTGCGCCTAAAAACGCCAATGCGCAGGGGTGACAGAAATGGGCACGACACGATAACTGCGGACTAGGCTAGAAAATTCAACCCGATAAGTTTATCGAACCGGGTCGGGCCGGGCTGACACAATAACATTGCGGGCCGACGCGAGCCGGTTCTTATCGTGTCGTTTGGTCCGTTTGGCCCATTTGGGCCACTAAGTATTAAAAAATTAATTTTTAGTGTGGTTTAGTGCTTCAAAATTACAACTGAAGTTAATCCAAGTTACTTTTCATGTGAAATGTCAGATTCAACAAAAAGGTGGGCTCGCGGCTCGGGCAAGGCTCCTAACGACGATGCGTACGTGCGAAGTGCAAAGTGCGCATAAAAGCGCCAATTTGTAGGGGCGGCAAAAATGAGCACGACACGATAATTGCTGGTCGGGCTAGAAAATTTAGCCCAATAAGCTTATCGAGTCGGGTCGGGCCGACATGATAATATTGTGGACCGACACGGGCCGGCCTTATCATGTCATTTGGTCCGTTTGGCCCACTAAGTATTAAAAAATTAATTTCCAGTATGGTTTAGTGCTTCAAAATTACAACTGAAGTTAATCCATCTTGTTTTTCATGTGAAATGTCATATTTTATACTTATTTAGTCTCTCAAACATTTTAAATTATTTTTTTTACAAATTTTAGCAAGTTTATAGCTAATAAACGGGCTCGCGAGCTGTGCTAGGCTAGGAATATCCAGCCCACGGAGTTGGTGGACCGGGCTGGCCCGTTTTGCCATCTCTACCAATGCGACTTAGAGACGCAATCGCGCCCGCGCTATGCAGTGCACCGCACTAATGTCACCTCTTGACATTCTCTTTTGTCCACAAAAGTGATTAAGCATACACACTAATGCTTATAAGCTAATATAAATTTAGCTCATTTTTCAATGTGAGACTAAAGCCTACTTTTTACAAACAACATAAATGCACCTCTTCTTATACCCCTTATTGGGCATATAAAATTTGTTTATATGATTCCTACTTGAATTATATAATTCTCTCATTTAAACTTCCCATGTTGGACTATCTATTACACCTTTTAATTCCCTTAGGGCTCGTTTGGGAGCATGCATTGTACTAGCCTGTATAGTATCTGTATTATACTAGCTTGTATTGTATTATTATTATACAATATTTAGTGCAGACATGTACTAGTCTGTATTGTACTATTATACAGTGTTTGGTGCAGACATATAATAGCATGTACTATATTATTATTATACAAGTTGATTTTTGAAAATTAATAGATATTTAATTTAAAAATATCATACTAAAATTAATAGATATTTAACTTAGTTAGCATCCTTCAAATTGTTATTGCCTACTCTCAATATCATACTAATCAGTTTCCAATGAACTAATCAGAACAAAATCAGCACATTGCAAACTACATGATGACCACAACAAGACCTTAGCAGAACAAAATCAGGGAATAGAAGATAAAAACAAATAATTGTGCTATATAAGCATAACAAAATTTCCAATGAACTAACTAGAACAAAATAAGGGAATATGAGATAAAAACAAAGAACTGTGCTATATAATCAGAACAAAGAATTCCCAATGAACTAATTAGAACAAAACCAGGGAATAGGAGATTCTGCATGGGCATCAGAGAATAGGAGATAAAAATAAAGAATTGTGCTATATGAGCATGGTGCACGGAGACGCGATGGAGACGACGACAAAGATGACGACATAGAAGTTGTCTCCTCGTCGCGGCGCCGGAGGACATGACTGTTGTGTGAAATGGCCACACTAGAGGGGGGGTGAATAGTGTGTTAACTAAACAATTAGTCTAAATCCGGTTTTAATCATTTTCTTAAACTACTTAGGCAATTTATAATTCGACGACTAAATGCGGAAGCGAGTAATGAAGATAAACAATGAAAGTACAAAGAGACAATGCTAACACAATTGTTTATAGTGGTTCGGCCCCAATGCCTACTCCACTACCTAAGCACACCGCTTAGGATTTCCAAACTAGTTTAACTAGATTAATTTTGTTTTCCTTACAAAGAGGACTTTGACCCGAAGAGTCTCACTCTCAATCTAAGACACTTCCACACCCGGAAGTCTCCGCCTTCTTACCGAGAGCACTCTTCCACCTCAACCTAAGGGACAATTCAACTAATCCTAGTAAACTACGTTTACAACGGTGGGTTTAAGCCTTAACACCAAGGCAACCACCACTCAATCAAACCTAGCAACCTAGGTTTACACAAGTTCAGTTACAATGAAATAAACAATAAAATACACCAATAAATGGAGCAATAAATCAACCAATGAAGTACTTAGCTCCACAAAGACACTCTCTAGTCCTCTTGATGCCTTGAGATGATGAATCGATAAATCTTGAAGGCGAAATCAAGGTGTTATCCTGGAAACTAGGGATTGCAAAGGGATGACTCAAGAAATCCTTTAGAGGTGATCAAATGTGGCTCAAAGAAAGCTTGGATCAATTGTTAAGTAAGGTTAATGAAGGATGGAGAGGAGTATTTATAACCCCTCAATGAAAGGGCAGCTCAAGGAGCGGAAAACTAGTTGTTTTCGCCATTCGGTCACAAGCCGGTCGATCGTCGGTCGATCGACCGCTCGTGATCGATGCTTTAATTACTCTCTTCGATCAACCGAATGAGTCGCGAGTTGAGCGATTTGCAATCTGGTCGACCGACATAGCTACTGCCCATTTTTGACACACTTTGGTCGATCGAATTTCCTACTGCCAATTTTTGGCAGCATTCGGTCGACCGAACCTAGACTGGACTGGGCAGTTTGGTTTTGTTTGTTCGTTTTCTGGTTTCGTCTTCACTAAGTCTACTTATATAACATTTATTAACTAACTTTAAAATATAAATATTATATAAGGATTACCCCTCATTTGGATTCAATAAAAATATCTAAAAAATTAAAATCCTTAAGAATCAAAATCTAGTTTTTGGGGTCTAGTACAAATTTTCGGAAAACAAAACTTTTCTAATTTTTTTGGGTCAAATAAGGTTAGGCTAAAGGCTTCCAAAAAATTCTTAAAAGTACCTCGTTATCTAATTTTTACCCAAGGAACAATTACCGTCATTTTTTTATGACAAAAAACTATCTAGGTCATATAGCCCTCCAAGGAGCTCCCTAGGTTATTTCAGAACGATTTTCGGATTTTCATGTTTTGGGATTCGGAGATGGTTTTTGGGTTCTTATGCATCATCATGAGGATATTATAATATAAACTAGACACCCTAAATCTACACTCTATCTTTCCGACGAATCTGAGCGCGTCGACCAACGTCCTTTCGATTTTCCGATTTTTTCGATCGCGGCCGTCGAGCGCTAACCGATATGGAACCTGAAAGATTTCTCAGTGAAATATTAGTTTCATATTTGTTATCACCAAAACCGAGATTAAGACCAAGGTAGAAAACCTTAGGCCAAAAATGATAAGGGAGGCGCTGCCTCACTCATCGCGGCGCCGGCGCCGACGCCGGAGGACGCGATGAGTGAGGCAGCGTGTGCCTCGTGCGCAGCGACGAGTGAGGCAGCACCTCACTCGTCGCACCCTCCGGCTCTGGAGTCGCGATTAGTGAGGCAACGCCTCCCTCGTCACGTCCTCCGATGCTGGCGATCTGGGTGTGGAGAGAAATAGGGATGGGAAGAAGAAGGTACCTACGCATCGCGTATAGTTCGAATAAGAGAAGAATACGAATTGTTTGGGTATAGTGCAGGCTAATGAGACTACTGATAGTGTATTACTAATACCCCTTGTAGCAACTTGTGGGGTATTCTTTTTAGTACATGTATTAATTAATACCTCCTTCCAAACATAGTATAGTATTATATAATACTATACAGGTCCTTATCCTGAGTACTAAACAAGCCCTTAAATCACATTAACAATTGAATAATTAAATTACTCAATATTGATAAAAATAAGCTTCAAATTATAGGTGCATTTCAATAACCCCCACTTGTTTGGAAAACTACATTTGACCAAACAAATCATCTCCAATAATTATTTGCATAAAAGAAGGTGTGACGAACATTAAACCTTCCCTTAGTGTAAACAATTCAAAATTATGCCGGAGTTGATGGTGTTCATAGATTAAACCTCTACTCCTTTGTGACACAATCGGAATTGTTACACACAAACAATTCATCCTCCATAGTGAGCAATCATATTGCTTGGCGCTATTATGGCCATGCACAATATCCTATTTCATGAACCTCTAAGAAAGTAAACCACAACTCTCTATAAGAAGCGGTACCACTTCTAGTTCACATAGGCAAAGTGTTTCTCAAGCACTTTTGTTGCTATAAGTGCAGCACTTTGTTAAGAGCATAGTTCATCCTCGATCACGCAACAGTCGAAACTATCATAAAACTACATATGAGACCAAAGAGATAGTAACACAACCAACAATTGTGACTTATTTCTCCCATTAAACCTATAAACTAGGGGTAACATAGAGAATATGTTGGGTATCCATCACCCCTGACTCAGTGGTTTAAGTCTCATATCTTGTATTGTCAAGAGTATTAAATCTCTCGCCAAAGGCTTAGTAAGCGGATCTACCAAATTTTTACTTGACTTTACATAGACAATTGTAATAATACCATCATGTATTTATTGTCTCACAAATTCATGTCTTAGACCAATATGTCTAGACTTACCATTGTATGTAACACTATACGCTTTTGATAGCGTAGCTTCACTATCACAATATAGTGAAATGGAAGACAATGGACTTGGCCAAAGATTTATGTCTAGCAACATATTTCTTATCCACTCAGCCTCCCATCCAACTTGAGCTAGGGCTATGAATTCAGATTACATAGTAGAATGAGAGATACAGGTTTGTTTCTTGCTTGCCCAAGAAATAGCCCCACCGACAAGAGTGACAATCCACCCACTTGTGGACTTATTATCTCCCACACTATTTATCCAGCTCGTATCAGAGTACCCTTCCAACACACTAGGGAACTTATTATAAAACAAACCCAAGCTACTAGTCCTCTTAAGGTAACCAAGTACCCTACTAATAGTCTTCCAATGATCAACATTTGGTTTGTTTGTGTATCTACTGAGTTTAGAAACTGCAAAAGAAATATCTGGCCTAGTGCAGTGCATAGTGTACATAAGGCTACCAATAGCACTTGCGTAGTCTAACTGTGCAATAGCTCTACCAATATTTTTTTTTTCAAACCACAGACAAAAGTAATGTTCACATCCTTGATCTCGAGGTGACTAAACTTAGATATTACTTTCTCAACATAATGGGATTGACTTATCACAAAACCTCCATTATATTTTCCTACTTTGCCTAAGTCTTTCATCATAAAGATCGAGGATAGATACTTTTTAGTCTCATTTATTCCAACCATGTTTTACTAATGAGCAACATATCATCGACGTACAAATAGACTATCACCATATAGTCTAAAGTGGTTTTAGAATATAGGCACCTGTCCGCACTGTTATATTTAAACTCAAAGTTTAAAATAGTAGTATCAAATCTCTCGCGCCACTGCTTTGGTGCTTGTTTTAGATCATAAAAAGATTTGACCAATTTACACACTTTAGCCTCATTGCTGGGAGCAATAAACCTTGTGGATTGTTCCATATACACTTCCTCACTTAAATTGACATTCAAAAATGCGATCTTTACATATGTGAAGGTTGATTTAATTTAAATCCAATTCGAATTTAAAACGGGTCATAATTACAAGGCTGGATATAAAAGGAAAAATAAAAGAGAGGTTTCTCTTCTTATAGGCTCGGCCTGTGGGCTAGGCCCACCTTTCTCAAATAAAACCTGCAGGTGTTTAAAAATTCGCATGGAGCCTTGCCATCAATTGATACACACATGCCATTAAATAATGTTTAACATTATCTTTTACCTTTTGTCATTACATGAATTGAAGATTGAAGGTTTTTGCAGTTGACTGGTCAAATGATAAAGATGCAGAAGTCATTTTTTTTATTGGCAGCGCATTGAATGAGTTTCATGCGCAAAACTCGAAGCCGCACCACCTCAAGTTGCACTGCCTTAAATTTGCAAAGTTTCTCGGTCAAATTAATCACAGCAGCCATGTGATTAAATCAAATGGCTCAGCTAATCATACGTGGAATATTTCTTCGCCGATGAAAGTGCATAGATCAGCTCTCCTAGTCTAGTATAAATAGAGGCCCAATATGCAGTTTCAGAGGATCCCGACATCCTAGAGCGTCCCATCTACTCTGTCTCTCAGGCAAGATTTCTTTCCAGCGGCTCTCTTCCCCTTCACACCATCTCAGGCAGGAGCAAGAAGATCAAGCATCCACAATTTTTAGGCAGAAGTAGGAATCCAAATTCCAGGGTGCAGAAAAATATTCGAGTACAGGCAATATTTTTCTTTTACAGTTTAGTTATCAGTTGTATTTAGATTCTCTTGTATTTGTCGTATTTTTTCATTCTTCTAATAAAATCAAGTGCCATCTTCTCCCCCGCGGAGTAGGCCCGTTACCCCGTCGGGCTGAACCACGTAAATTTTGGTGTTCTTTGTATTTTTTGAATTTACTCGTTTTGGTATTTTTTTTCTTTTGACGTTTGGATTTTTGGATCCTTGTAGGAAGATCCAATTTCTTCCTAACAGTTGTGTTATTAGAGCCAACAATCCACAATGTCAGGAACAAAATATGAAATCCAAAAATTGGACCATAATGTCAACTACTCATTATGGGCTTTGAAGATGAAAGCAATTTTGATCAAAGAGAACCTTAGGATACTATTCGTGGGCGACATGCAATGGAAGGCACTAAAAAGAAAAATGACCGGGCCGATGAAACTGCTAAAGCCACCTTGTACATGAGCGTCTGCGACGAGGCACTACGAGAAGTTGCATCAGAAAAGACCACCGCAGATGTATGAAAAAAGCTTGCTACAATCTACCAGGATAAAACTCTTACAAGTAAGATGACACTTAGACAAAAATTATATTTTTTACGCATGACTAATGTCACTTCTGTTAAAAATCATATTAGCACTTTCCGTTCTATTCTTGCTGATCTTGAGGATGTGAGTGTTACATTTGAGGAAGAAGATAAAGCTTTTATGCTTCTAATTACTCTCCCAGCTTTTTTTAAAATTTTTTGTGAAAGTTTATTGTATGACAAGAATACTATTACACTGGATGAGGTAACAACAATGCTAGTGTCCAAGGAGGTTATTGACTCTCAACTTACCATATGATCCTCTAGAAGCCATGGAGAAGCCCTGAACACTAGAGGACGAAACAAGTCACGGGACAAAAGCCGGGGTAAGTTCAGATCTAAATCCAGATCCAAAAATATACAATGCTATTATTGCAAAAAGATGGGACATATCAAATCAGAATACTGCAAGCTGAAACGGAGACTGGAGGAACAAAATTAGAATGGGGAAGCATCCTATGTAGATGAAGATGAAAAAGTATAGGTACTTACTATTTCTGCTTGTTATGCTAGATCTCAAGATGAATGAATTTTATATTCAGGTTGCTCTTATCATATGACACTACACCGAGAATGGTTTACCACATATGAACATGCTGATGGTAAGGAAGTGCTAATGGGAAATGACTCATCATGTTAAGTAGCAGGTGTTGGCTCGGTAAAAATTAAAATGCACGATGGTATTACAAGAACTCTAACTCAGGTATGGCACGTTCCAGGTCTTAAAAGAAATTTAATTTCTTTATCTTCTCTAGATGCACTTGGATACAAGTATTCAAGCCAAGATGGATTTTTCAGAGTCACGAAGGGGTCCTAACTCAGGTATGGCACGTTCCAGGTCTTAAAAGAAATTTAATTTCTTTATCTTCTCTAGATGCACTTGGATACAAGTATTCAAGCCAAGATGGATTTTTCAGAGTCACGAAGGGGTCCTTAACAGTAATGAAAGCACTAAAAGTAAATCAACTCTACATCCTGAAAGACACAACGGTAACAAGTGGTGTAGCTATGGTAGCCTCTGAACACTCTGATGATGACATTGCTAAATTATGGCATATGAGATTAGGGCATATTAATGAGAGGAGCATGTTAATTCTTGAACAAAAAGGACTACTTGGAAAACAGAAATTTGCTAAGCTAAATTTATGTGAACATTGCATCTCTGGCAAACAGAAAAGAGTCTCATTCTTCACAGGGCAATACTATGCTAAAGAAAAATTGGACTACATCCACTCTGATCTATGGGGGCCATCACTGGTTGAATCTCAAGGAGGAGCTCGATACATGCTCACATTTATTGATGATTACTCTAGGAAGGTATAGGTCTATTTTATTAAAAATAAATCTGATGTCTTCTCTAAATTTCAGTCTTGGAAGGCAATGATTGAGAAGCAAACCGGTAGATATGTTCGGACCCTGCGATCCGACAATGGCCAAGAATTTTACAGTGGAGAATTTAAATATTTTTGCTCCAGAGAAGGGATCATAAGACACTACACAGTTCCCTACACACCTCAGCAGAATGGAGTAGCAGAAAGGATGAACCGCACTATCATAGAAAGGGTAAGAAGTATGCTTTCTAATGCTAACCTTTCTAAAAGTTTTTGGGCAGATGCTATATCCACTGCTTGCTACCTGATAAATCGATCACCTTCTTCATCTATTGAATTCAAGATGCATGAGGAAAAATGGACCGGATCATCAGCCTCTTATGACCATCTTAAAATTTTTGGGAGCATTATCTATGTCAGAGTGAATGAAGGAAAATTAGAACCTAGATTAAAGAAATGTATTTTCTTAGGATATCCTAGCAGAGTGAAAGGTTATAAAGTGTGGTGCATAAATAATTATAAAATAGAAATCCACATAGATGTAATTTTTGATGAACATGTACTTTTGAAAATGAAAAAGGAGAACCAAGAAGAGAAGGACTCACAAGAACCTACAATGCCACCAGAAGAAACACCACATCAGCCTGCTACCAAAGAATTTTGGTTCCCTACACCTGCACTCCGATCGCCTTCCATAAAAGCCAATGACACTGCTTCATTAGAACAGGTCACTGAAGAATATGTTCAAGTCCAGGAGGAACCACACTGGGTCCAGGAGGAGCAATATCAAGTTGAGGAGGAGAATCCTTATTCCATCGCCCTCAATCGACCTAGGCGAGCACCACGTCCTAATCCTAGGTATGCAAAATGTTGCTATATACGCTCTAGCAATGGCAGAAGAAACTCCGTGCACTGAAGAACTAGCATCTTATAAAGAAGCCCTAAATAGGACAGATTCAAGAAAGTTGCATGAAGCTATGACAAAAGAATTCAAGTCCTTATAAAAAAATAATACTTGGGAACTTGTGAAGCCTCCATCACACAAGAAACTTGTTGGGTGCAAGTGGATCTACAAACTCAAAGAAGACAGTATCTATAAAGCTCGGCTGGTGGCAAAGGGATACAGTCAAAAGAAAGGTATTGACTACAAAAATATTTTCTCTCCTGTGGTTAAGAATACCTCTATTCGTATTCTTCTAGCATTAGTAGCCATGCAAGACTTGGAGTTAGAACAGCTTGACGTAAAGACAGCTTTCCTACACGGTAACTAAGAAGAACAGATCTACATGGCACAACCAGAAGGGTTTGAAGAGAAAAATAAAGTTGATCATGTCTGCCTCCTAAAGAAGTCACTCTATCGCCTCAAACAATCTCCCAAACAATGGTATAAGAGGTTTGATCAGTTTATGCTTGGTATTGATTTCAGTAGATCATCTTTTGACAGTTGTGTTTATTTAAAGAAAACAACTAGTTCTATAATTTATCTACTTCTTTATGTTGATGATATGCTTATTGCGGCAAAAGATATTACTGAAATAGACAGGCTTAAGAAACACCTTAAAGGTGAATTTGACATGAAGGACCTTCGGACTGTAAGAAAAATCCTTGGGATGGAGATAAAGCGAGACCGCAAAGCAAGAAGACTGTACCTAACTCAAGAGAGTTATGTAAAGCAGGTGGTTGAGCGCTTTGGCATGCAAGAAGCAAAATCCGTCAAGACACCTCTTGTCACGCACATCAAATTATCAGAGTTACTGTGACCAAAAAATAAAAAAGAAAGAGTTAGCATGTCACCGGTATCCTATGCAAGTGCAGTTGGTAGTCTTATGTATGCCATGATTTGTACCCGTCCAGATATAGCACATGCAGTCAGTGTTGTCAACCAGTACATGACAAATACAGGAAAAGCACATTGGGAGGCAGGCAAATGGATCCTGCACTACTTACAAGGTACTTCTAAAGCCACTCTTATTTTCGATAGAACTAATGAATCATTTGCAGGATACTCAGACTCGGATTATGTCGGTGATCTTGATAAGAGGAGATCAATTACCGTCTATATCTTTACTATAGGCGAAACTGCAGTAAGTTGGAAAGCTGACCTACAACCCACTGTCGCTCTCTCCACCACTGAAGCGGAGTACATGACTATTACGGAAGCGATTAAAGAAGCAATCTGGCTTGGAAACCTGATAAAAGAACTAAACTCTCAAAATGAGGATATAGTTGTGCATAGTGCAATTCATTTGTCAAAAGATCAGATGTTCCATGAAAGGACGAAACACATCGACGTCAGATTCTATTTCATTAGGGATATTATTTCAAAAGGAGAAATAAAGCTTCAAAAAATTGACACGACTCATAATCCTACAGATATGCTGACTAAAGTAATTCCAACGGTCAAATTTGAACACTGTCTGAACTTGGTAAAACTGATTCAAGACACAGGTTAGCCCTACAAGACTCTTGGGAGAAGAGGAGAATGTTATATTGGGCTTAAATCTCATCAAAGGAGAAAATTATGAAGGTTGATTTAATTTAAACCCAATTCGAATTTAAAACGGGTCATAAATACAAGGTTAGATATAAAAGGAAAAATAAAAGAGAGGCTTCTCTTCTTATAGGCTCGGCCTGTGGGCCAAGCCCACCTTTCTCAAATCAAAGTTGCAGGTGTTTAAAGATTCACATGGAGCCTTGCCATCAATTGATACACACATGCCATTAAATAATGTTTAACATTATCTTTTACCTTTTGTTATTACATGAATTGAAGATTGAAGGTTTTTGCAATTGACTGGTCAAATGATAAAGATGCAGAAGTCATTTTTTTTATTAGCAGCACATTAAGCGAGTTCCATGCGCAGAACTCGAAGCCGCACTGCCTCAAGTTGCACCGCCTTAAATTTGCAAAGTTTCTCGGTCAAATTAATCACAGCAGCCATGTGATTAAATCAAACGGCTCAGCTAATCATACGTGGAAGATTTCTTCACCGATGAAAGTGCATAGATCAGCTCTCCCACTCTAGTATAAATAGGGACCTAATATGCAGTTTCAGAGGATCCCGACATCCCAAAGCGCCCCATCTACTCCGTCTCTCAGGCAGGATTTCTTTCCGGCGGCTCTCTTTCCCTTCACACCATCTCAGGCAGGATCAAGAAGATCAAATATGTCGCATCCACAATTTTCAGGCAGAAGCAAGAATTCAGATTCCGGGGTGCAGAAAAATATCCAAGTACATGCAATATTTTCTTTTACAGTTTAGTTATTAGTTGTATTCAGATTCTCTTGTATTGGTTGTGTTTTCTCCTTCTTCTAATAAAATCAAGTGTCTTCTTCTTCCCGTGGAGTAGTCCTGGTACCCCACCGGGCTAAACCACATAAATTATGGTGTTCTTTGTGTTTTTTGGATTTACTCGTTTTGGTATTTTTACTTTTCGCATTTGGATTTTTGGATCTTTGCAGGAAGACCCAATTTCTTCCTAACAACATCCATTTGATGAACAAACGGATCATAAAGAGAAGTCATGGTAAAGAGGATCCTAATGGAAGTAACTCGAGCTACCGGTGCATAAGTGTCAAAGTAGTCAACTCCTTCTACTTGTCTGAACTCTTTAGCTACTAATCTAGCCTTAAATGCAGAAATAGTACCATTGGTATTATATTTTCTTCAAAACACCCATTTGCACCCTATGGGTTTAGAACCACTTGGCAAATATGTTAATACCTAAGTATTACTTCCTAAGGTTGAATCCATTTCACCATTAACAGCTTCCTTCCAAAAGGCAACATCTCTAGAAGTCATAGCTTTTTAAAATGATTTAGGATCAATCTCAAGACTATATATGTAGGGTATCTTATTTGTCACTTCATTATTTTGGTCCACTTCTACTAGAAATAACAAAGATTGAGAAGAAATGAAGTCTTTATCTAAATTCTTCTCTATTTTTACCCTAGCCCTTCTAGGTTCTTTAGGTTGTTCTGGAATACTAGGTTCCCCAATCTCAACCAAAGATCTCATAGGACCTCTAAACTCATCAAGTGTGGGTGTAGCTACATTTTTAATATTTTTTAAAAATTTATTTTCAAAGAATTCCACATCCCTCGACTCAGTTATAATATTAGACTCTAAATCAAGAAGTCTATATGCTTTACTATTGGTAGTATATCCTAAAAATACGCTCTTAATACCTCTATATCACCTAACTTAGTCCTTTTAGGATTTGTAACTCTAAAATAAGTAAGACACCCTCATACTTTGAAATAACTTATGTTAGACTTTCCGCCTTTCCATATTTCATAGGGACTAGTTTTCACCAACTAGGGATCCTATTTTGAATATGGCAGGTAGTTAAGAGTGCCTCACCCCATAAATTATAAGGTAAATTAATTAGCATGGTTTAGCATGCAGTTTATCATGTCATGAAATGCACGATTTTTTTTTTCTACTATGCCATTTTGTTGTTGTGTATAAGCAGCACTAATTTGGTGAAGATACCATTTTCTTCACAAAAAAGTATCAAATTCATTAACAAATAGATATAGCTAAATCTACTAGCATCATCAATGAATGTAATGAAATATCAATTTTCACCCCTAGTCAATATTCTATTTAATTCACATAAATCAGTATGTATTTAGTCTAATAATTGTGATTCTCTTTGTACCATTGGAAAATATTTTCTCACACTTTTCGATCTAACACATATTTCACATTTGTCAAGTTTATTGCTATCAATATTTATAAGTCTCATTGCATGCATAATATTCAAATTCTTAGCATTAACATGTCGTAATCGACTATGTCATAAAGAAATTGAAGAACATAAATATACAAAAGTAGAACTTATATTATTGATAGACATCTTGTACATTCTATTACATTCATAATCCTTTCCAACAAAGACTTCATTCTTAGTAAGAATGACTTTTCCAAACTCAATAAAAATTTTAAAACCTTTCATATCCAAAAGATAAACAGAAATTATACTCTTATAATTTTCAAAACAAACAAAACATTAAACAATATAAGTTTCTTCCCATAGGTGAAATTGATCTCTACAGCTCCTTGCCTCTAACACTAGCACGAGAACTATTACCCATTTGTACTTCCTGTCCAGCAACTTCAATAAAATTTTTGAACATCTCTCGATTGTTACAAATGTGTACGGTAGCCCCGGAATCCAACCATCACCCAGATGGCTCACTAGCCATGTTGATTTCAGAGATCATAGTCACATCAAGAGTAAGATAAAAAATCATTGCTACAAGGTTCTCCTCAACCATGTTAGCATATCCAAATCCACTCTTACGATGTTGACATTCTCTAGCATACTTTCTTTGGTTAGGATCTGATTTTGTTTTCTGTCCGGATCTCTTGAATTGTACATTTTTCTTCTTGATCATAGGTCCTTTTTTCATAGCCTCCACACAGTTGACGCTAGACTGTCCCTAGTTCAAATTCTTAGCATCACATTTTTCGGCTTCTTCCTCGATACGTAGATGCTTCTGAATTTGTTCCAATGAAAATTCTTCAATTTTATGCATCAACTTTTTGGCAAAATCCTTCCAGGTTAGGGGCAGTTTTGTGTTTATAGCTTCGACTTAAGATTTCAGGCAAAGCAATTTTCAAGACCCTCAATTTGTTGACAATAACTTGGAGCTCATGCACTTGCTCAATAATAGGTTTATTATCAACTATTTTTAAATCAAGATATTTAGAAACAAGATACTTATTTGTACCTTCCTCCTCAGCTTTGTATTTGAACTCCAAGGCCTCCCACAGCTCTCTTGGTGACCAGACGTTGGTGTAGAGGTCGTACAGTCGATTCGAGAGAGTGTTGAGGATGTGTCCGCGTGCAAGTTCTTCATCTTCTGTCCTCTTTTTTCTCTACTCGTTCAGAGAATCAATCGTCACTTGATCTGGATCTTGTCTTTCAACTGGCTTCAGATCTTCAGGAACATACTCGAGATTTGGATCCATAACGTAGGCGGTCTAAAGCACCGTCAAAAAGAACTTCATCTTGTCTTGCCGGCGACTGAAGTTGTTATCGTCAAAATGATCAAGCTTGATGAAATCCTGGTTCATGATCTTAAATGACTCTGAATCCATCTCAAATAGAAACCTTAAGATTATTAGAGGCTAGGTGGATTCAAGAGAGTTCTAAAGGACTGACGGGTGATCATTGTCCTTGAGGTTTCTATTGCCCCGTAGCAATACACCTCCAGGATGTATCAAGCCCTTAGAAAATTGCAACAGGTGGGAGGAAGAAAATGAGAAGGGAGAGAGATTGGATAATCTCAAGAGAGATTTCGAGATTGTTATATATTAATGAATGCATAATAATTCTCTCATATAATGCTCATTATTGAAAAATAGTAATAGCTGATTTTGATTAACGAGCAAGATAATTTCAAATTTAATCTACATTTGATCAGGTATTAAGTGCAATATTTCAAGTAACTGCTGAATTCCAACAGTCAAAAACTAGGTTCGAACCAAGGTCAGATTCGACAAAAAAGATACGTACGTGCGCCTAAAAGCGCCAATGCGACTTAGCGATGCGGTCGCACCCGTGTTGTGCGGTGCACCACACTAATGTCACATCTTGATCTTTCATGTGACTATATATAATATATAATATTTGATAAAAAATGATAATAGATATTCTTCTCATTATTTCTGTAAATTTCATCAATTCTATAGATGATGACTACAAAACGAGATGAGATCATAAATGTTTATAATCGTAGATTTATCAGGACTACACACCATGTATCATCAACCGATAGGATCTCATATTTCATAGATTTTAGGTGTTGTGGCATCGATACATGAACACAATTGTTTGTTAAAGGACTGCTTCACTTAACTGTCATGCTAAAAATTCTTAGTCAAACTCCTTATTGAATAAGATATTCTCATGTTGTGATCATGCAAATTGATCCTTTAACTAGATGTGTTATTAGTCTTATATGCGACTATCTATTCTTTTATATATATATATATATATATATATATATACAAAGATAGAAAATCACAATAGGTGATTATACATCACACATGCTTTCGAAATGCGACTATCTATTCTTTAAGGATACCCAATTCCTATGAATCATTCAAGAACATTTAACGAGTATAGCCTTGTCATGTACAAGGTATGTGAGCACCAACAAATGAATGTATTACTCCTTGGAACGAGTATAGCATAAGTCATAAATTTAGGAATACAATACATAATTATGTCACCATTGTGAATTTTGACTTTTTCGTGTTCATAGTTAATTTAGAATATTAATTTTTTTAATAAAAAAATAATGAGCTCAAAGAAAGGATCACTCCTCACTCATATAAAAAGGTAGAGGGTGCACAGGGCATCTTGTCGTGCAATCGTCGCCTTCATACAAATGAGAATATATTCCTCCGTAGTCTCTTATTTTATTAATCTCATCAAATGAACTTATAGTAATTACATTTGAATACTCCTCATTACTTACATCCTCATTTCCCCTGCTCTCACTTGGGCCCCAATCACCTAGACATTCCCCTGTATACTTATTACAATTTAGAACAGCTTCATCAAGCTTCCTAGACTCATTTGTTTCCTTCTCAGTTCTTACAAGGCTCATTCCCGCACTTTCTATCAGCACATACTCATCACTACCCACCTCTGCAGCCATACTTTCAGCAACCATGTCTATCCCTACTCTTTCTTTCTTCTCATATAATCCATTTTCATTTCTCCTTATATAATTCCAATCAAGGACCTCCATTTCTCTAGTTGCATCAATTATATCTGCTATCAGCTCTTTCAAAAACTAGGGCACTTTCCTATCCTTGTTTAACATTCTGATTACATTGGTGCAATCTGAAAAAAATTTCAAATGCTTAATGTTCATACTTTTCATTTTGTTTATCTCATACCATATTGCCCAAACTTCAGCAATCGTTGGACTTTCTAATGTCTTATAGCAATAAGCCTCATATATTTTCCTTCCTAGCTAGTTTATCTTCAATGTATACACCTAATCCAGCCTCATGTGTCTCCTCCATTCATGCTGCATCACTGAGCATTCTGAATTCATACTCAATCCTAATTTCTAACATCCTCCTACCTTTGCCAGCGATGTTCATTGCTGCCAGTATTCATATTACACATATTTTCAGTGTTGTTATCCAATTTATTGCCTTGCAAGTAACTATAGTCAGCCAATATCCTGAATACCATAGTGTTGTTTCTCTAGCCTTTATTTCTAAAGCAATTTTCATTCACGTTTTTTCATAATGCCCAATGGCCCTACTGCTATCATGCCTATCCATGCTACTCTCTCTTCTCTCCCCGGCTTAGACCCTTCCTCAATCCACCTCCCTTCTTTCCACTCATTCCAATACTCAAATTTGCATTTGCAAACATCCCCAAATTTCCTCCATAACATTTTTGCTAGTCCACACTTATAAAAAATGTGTTCAACACTATCCTCCTTTTCTTTACACACATAACATTTCTTCTTCCGTATCTTGCTCATCTTGGATAGAAGGTCAGTTATAGGAATCCTTTTATGTAGTAATTTCCAGGTAAATACTTTAACTCTTGGAATAGTTTCCATCTCTCAAATCCTCTTCCATACAGCTTGCACATTCTCCTCTTCTATTTATTTTCCTTTTATATAGTTATATGCAATTTTACTATTCAGTTTTTCTTTCTCATTCAACCCCATATTCATTTGTCTTCCACCTCTTTTCTAGTTATGTAAATCTGTGATATTTTCTTTACCAATTTCATACCAAACTCTTTTTTCAGCAACTCTAGATTCCATTCACCTTCTCTGAACAACTAGTCAACTTTTTTCCCACTTAAGTTGCTGCTCATGTTGATGTATGTGGGCCATCTATCCAAAGATCATCCCATATGCTAGTCTTTCTCCCATTGCTTATCTTGATTTTCAAGCCATCCCTCAATTTCATAATAGCTTCCACTAAGCCTCTAAAAGACCGAGACTAGTTTCCATTTTTTACTTGTTTCCATGGATGAAACATTCCATACCTGCTCCATAATAGTTCCACCCAAAGCATGCTCTTATTATTTAGAAAATGTAGTATTCTTTTTGCTTGAACAACTATCTTCACTATACTTAAATCCTTTACTCCCAAACCACCTTTTGCTTTACTTAATGTCACCTTCTCCCATTTTACAAGATGGAAACCATGCTTGCCTTGACCTATTTTCCATAGAAATGTTTTGCATTTGTTTTTATGCTCCTCCACAACCTTCTCGCTGATCCATGAGGTTGATAATGTGTGGATGGGCATTGAGTTTATTACTGAGTTCATTAGCACAATCTTTCCAGCCTGGGAGATGTGATTACTAACCCAGCTTTTCATTTTTCTCTTCTTTTTTCACCATCTGTCTTTGGTAGCTGACATGTAACTTCCTTTATCAATGAAGACTCCAAGGTACTTGAAAGGTAGCATCCCTTCTTTCATGCCTATAATGTTGCATATCTTCTCCTTTACTTTCTTATCACATCCACGAGGAAAAAATACTTTTGACTTGTCCATATTCACCTTCTGATTTATTATATTGCAATATAGCTCTAGGGTCTACTTTAGCCTTTCACAAGACTTCCCACAATATTTACTTGTAATAAGAACATCATCTGCAAAGAACAGATGACTTATAGTGATATTTTTGTACTTAAAAGGCTTTATCTTCCCTTCTATCACCTCCTTCTTTATTAAAAGTGATAATAACTCATGCAACATGATAAACATATAAGGGGATAGGGGATCCCCTTGCCTCACCCTTTTTGAGCTTTTAAACCACTTTGATTGTACACCATTGATTCCACATCTGAAACTCATTGATTTTAAACATTATAATAACCATCTTCTCAGCTTCTATGGCACATTCATCAACCTCCACACTTCTTCTAAAGCTTTCCATGACACCATGTCATAAGCTTTCTCTAAATCTAGCTTCACAATGAAGTATGGATACATTCTTTTTTATTTCATCACCATATTAGCTACTTCTGACATGACTAGCACATTGTCCTGAAGTCTTCTCTTCTCTACAAAAGCTCCTTGTGCCCATGAGTTGATATATTTTATATGAGCTTTCAATCTGATCACAAGAGCCTTGGCAAAGACCTTATAAGCCACATTGCATAGAGCAATTGACCTATAATCCTTAATATTGATTATCTGATCCTTCTTTGGTATAAATATCAAATTTGTTTGCCCCCATGAAGCTGGTAGATGTATCTTATCTTAAAATTATCTTAAAACTGCACAAAAAGGCACTTTTATGTCTCCCCAAAAATTGATGTAAAACTCCAAATTACATTCATCTAGCCCCGGAGCTTTGCCTCTACCCATACTGTTCAGAGCTCTGAAGATTTCCTCATCAGTGAAAGCTTCTGCCAACTTACTGTGATTCTCCCTGGATATCCTCTTCCATTGTAGTCTACTGAGATGATTTCAATCTTGATAATTGCTCACATCATTCTCCCATAGCTCTCTATACCATCCCTCAAACTCTTTTACAATATCTTCATCACCTGTAACCATCCTATTATCGCCATGTATCTCCACAATAGAGTTCCTTCTTCTTTTCAATTTTGTCAAGTTATGGAAATATTTTGAGTTTCTATCATTGTCCTCAATCCACTTTGTCCTTACTTTGCTCCATCATTTTATCTGAATTTGTCTATTCAATGTCATTGTCTTGTTTGTCAAACTCATGAGCTCATCTAACTCCTTCTCATTTGCCACTCCCTCTGCATCTTTGCTTTCTAGCTTCTCCAAATCTTCCATGGTTTTTTTTTAGGCTGCTTTCAAGTGATCCAATCTGATTCTTACTAATGGTTGTTAGCTCCTTGCTCAGTATTGTCAAAACACTCGCAAAGTATTCCATCTTATGTATTCTATTGTCCTCCTTTCTCCATATCCCTTTTACTTTTTCACATATTTCTTTGTACTGAAGTGTAGCTCAAATACAAAGTTTTTGACCTTTCTCCTATTTTGTATATGCTCCTTTGTATCAATCAATAATGGACAATGGTTTGATGCAATTCTTCTAAGGTGAGTTACTTGGGTCCTACTATGCTTAGCAACCCATTCACCATTAGCATAGGCCTTATTCAATCTTGCCATTACCCTCTTTTCTCCTATCCTGTTGTTACGTGTACCTTTTTCCCTTGAACTTCAAGTCAATAAGCCCTACATCCGTACAAAAGTTCTTGAAGGTAAGAATTGAATTTCCACAAGTAAAAGGTCTTCTCCCTTTTTTATCATCAGGACGATCAATACAATTGTAATCTCCCACCAACAACCATGGCAACTCCCCTACATTAATGTTCATTAACAGCTCCCATAGTAACTTCCTCTCCTTACTCACATTACTGGCATAAATTCATGATAACACCCAAGTTTCCTCATTATTTCCATAAACCATTACATGAACAAGCTGACTGCATTTGTAAATAGGAACTATTTTGTACTTCTCAGCTTCCCAAGCAATAATAATTCCTCCTGGTCTACCACTTCCGGCTATAAAACAATCATCTCATCCTTTGCTAAGTCTTTTTATGCAAGTTTCTGAATAAGCTTCATCAACATTAGGCTCCACCAAAACCAATATCTCAGGTTTCTGTTCTCTCATCATCAGGTTCAGGTAATCATTTCCCTCAGTTTTTAATCCCCCTATAATATTCCAGCAGATTAGCTTCATTATTAAACTGTATCAGTAAGCATCCCCCCTTTTTCATCTTATCATTCTCCATCTTTGCCCCCTTCTCTTCTAAGACAATTCTTTTTTTCTTCATCTTATTGTGTTTGATATTAAAAGGAAAACTTTCAACATGAACTGATTGGTAAACTGGTTTCCTGATTCTAGATCCTTTCACTGGTGAACTCCTGATCAAATTAGAATCCTAGCTCTCGTGTGACAATGATATCCTCTCTTTATTGTTACTCACTGCTATTGAAAAGGACCCAGTTAACTTTTACACTATGTTTGGATAACTTTGAGTAAGGGGTTTGGAGGTGGAGGGGTTTGAAGGAGTTTGAAGGGTTTTGGAGGGGGAGGGGTTTGGAGGTTTTTGAAAGGGTTTTAAAAACCTTGTTTGGTTAAACTTCATAAAGGGTTTGGAGGGGTTTGAAGGGATTTGATAGACCGCTATGCCCTCGTTTATAATAATATATATTTTTGTTCTAAGGATACTTTTGTAATTTAACTATTTTTAATTCATTAACTCTTCAAACCCCTCCAAAACCCCCCATTTTGGGAGGTTTTGAGAATGAGTTCTAGGAGGGGTTTGGAGGGGTTTGAAACCCCTCCAAACCCCTTAAAAAAGTTATACAAACAGGGTATTTTAAACCCCTTCAAAATCCTCCCCTCCAAACCCCTCCAAAACCTTCCGAAACCATCAATCCAAACATAGTGTTAATGCATCTCATCTGCCTTCTTGTCCAGTTTTATTGAGACTTCAATAGGCTCAACAGCCTTGGCATTAAAGTTCATCACCTCCTCTTTCTCATTCAAAGACCTTGTCATCTCTGTCCCCATCTCAGTTTTGGAACTATTGCCTCTTCACTAATAGGTTTCTTCCCATTAATCCTCTCCATCTCTTTTCTCATTTTCTCCAAACTCTACCTTCTCCTGGTCAACTGCCATTAGTTGTTCATCCTCTTTATGCAGTACCTCATATTTATTTTTTGTGCCAGTTTCCACCATTCCATTCCTTCTCCCACCTTTTCGTTTCCTCCTATTCACTATTTGCCATGGGCCAAAAACTCCCACACTACTTGGTTGGATTTCCATCTGAGAATCCATTCCCTTCTCCTCTTTTTTTCCTTCTTTCTCCACTACTACTTCTTCCCCCTGTCATTCACATTACAATGCTTGCTGATATGTCTTATTTTTTCACACTGGAAGCATAACTTTAGAATATTTTCCATAGCTATAGGCTGTCAAAATCTCTTCCCTGCTCCATTTATCCATAGCCCATTTGGTACCAGTTTTGTAAGATCTCACAATATACAAATTCTTGCAAATCTAGCTCTTTGCCCCTTGATTGTAATTTCATCTATCTTCACTAATTAACCCAATGAACTTGCTATTTTTTGCAATATTTCTTTGTGCATGTACTCCAGTGGAAGGCCAGGTAACTGAACCCGGATAGGAATTGTGTCAATCCTCTCCAGCATATGTTGAAAGTTCGGCTTCCATTGCTTAATCAGTAGCATCTACCCTCTTAAGAACCACGGGCCACCTGCTAGAACACTGTCAAGATCTCCCCCGCTCGCAAATTTGAAGCAGAAGAACCCGACAGCTAAGTCCACAATCTGGACATTGTTCTTCAATCTCCAAAGCTTCGGCATGATATTCTGAACTAGGTACAGGGGAGGAGTTCTACCATAGAACTTTCCATACGCACTATTAGCCCATTCAGATCTAGACAAGCTGATCAACTCATCATCAATGTTTATTTCATTCAGCGATCCTTCTTGGATAGATTTAAATATGTCTGTTATCTCCTCCCTCTCAGGCAGATTGTCCATACGAATGGCACCCTTGAATAGGTCCGACCATGAGTTTGGCAAATTATTCCTTTTAATCGATCCATTAGAGATAGCAGTTGTATTTTTCAAGAATAAAAGATTGCTCAATGAAACATATTTCTCCCTATTATCAGTAGAAACTATCAAATATTTCGATATATCATTATCGCCCAAAACATCGTACCTGAATCCATCGCAATGAGGGGACTCTTTCCCTTCGACTCTGCCATCTTCGCCATGCTATCAATCCCCTTTCCCTTTGTGCTCGGATCAGGAGGTCTTTTGGGTCGCAGTCGCTCCCCTTGGGATCGATCCCTCCCGTTCAAGCTCCTTGTTCGCGCCTCGCCTGTCGCCTTTCCTCACACTCGTCATTTTTAAATGTGGTCTAATTAGTCTCGAGTTAAATTAGAATATTAATTGATGGAAGGATTCCATTGTACAACAATTTTAAAACGAAAGGTTCATCGTTCCTTCACCTTAACTAATCCTACATGGCTTATTGCTAGACATTACCCACAATTTATAGGATTTTTTAATTAATAGAGACTAATTCCAAAATTGTATGATCAAAGTGTTTGATCATGCTCATAAAGTCCATGTCAGATCATAACCATATTGCTCTAGCTTACGGTGAATCTTGAGAGTCACACATATTAAGTTAAATGGCTTTCATTATATTAGATAATTAATTTGAAGTGTTTCATTTTATCTCAAACATTTTAGGGTTAAGAAGATATTTTTCTATCCTAAAATAATTTTTTTCGTGAGACAAAACATGAATGCTTATTTAATTTATTTCGTGAAATAAGATTTTATAAATCTATATCTCAAATATTGATATGTTATATTACATTTAGAAGATTTAGTTTAATTGACTCGTCTAATTATATTAGATAACTAATTAAATTATGCACGTGACAGTTATGGTTCGTTAAGAATTTTAAGGAGAGAATTATTCTAATCTATTTCTTAGACAATTAATCATAGCATTTGAATTGTTTTTAAATTTTTAAAAGTAATTCAGTAAAAAACTGTTTAGATTAACTATAAAAGACTAATTAAGAGATCCAAATCTTGATTTAACTTGAGTTGCCACCTCCATCTCTCCACCATATTTGCGTTAACACCTTCTTGTAGCCATTGGCCCTCTTTATCCATTTCAATTAAGACTTAATTGTTAAGATTTTAATATAGCTTCATGGGGAATGTCGAGATCCTTGTTCATCACGTGGATACCTCTAGGGCAATGCAATTTGGATTATAAGGTAAATTCTTAACTTATCCATTTCATTTAAGAGTTAATTGTTAAGATTTTTAATATATCTTCATGGGGCATGTGAAGATCCTCGTTTAAGGTTTCCAGATGGTTTAATTTATAGTTTTGAAGTTTAAATTTTTGTTGTGCCAACATGGCATGTTGTTCATAAAGCCTTATGCATGTATGGGAAGATATTAAAATTTACATTTTTTTCTTATAAAGGGGCAAAAACTATTCTTATAAAATTAACTTTTTTTTCTATGTTTGGATGATGTTGATAACAAAATGGGGTAAATTTTAATCCATTAACTCTATTTGGTTAGGGGTTATCCAGGGAGAGGATAGGAGAGGGATGGTGAGCTTGATATGTTTCCTCTTTGGTTGAAGGAGAGAACATAGGGGATATAATTGAAGAAGAGGTAAAGTTGCAAAATTGGCTTAGCTCCAAAAGTTGAGTGTTTTTTTTTTTTAAAAAAAACCTCACTCTAGAAGCTAGTCATGTTATACTCAGGGATTATGAAAAGAAGGTAGATGATCAAAAGTCGTGCGCTTCTCGCCAACCATCTAAGTACTTCCATATTCTCCATGAGCATGATGCAATTTATTCATTACTCCAAAACTCGATACATAGTTTGTTCCTAAACACTTTTGCTCTAAACAATGTAAATCCTCACCAAATTAACTCCCTATGTTCACATACAAAACTAGTTGCCACTACAACATTATTATCACTACACTCAAGAGATACTTGCCTATCAAGGTAATCTACCTAGTTTAATGCCTTCTCCAAACCAGGCCTTGCCAACGCATGAGCTTCCATATTAAGGTTTAAATTCTACTAATATGAATTTATTTTATGACTATGTACAGTTGACTTCACCATTCTTCTTGTATCCATCACCAAGTCTTTAATACCCCATGGAACTTCAATCCCCGCCCTTATCAAATTAATCCCTCTAGCAATCCGAAAAAATCTTCAGGTGCTTAATATTCATGTTCTTGATTTTATTCAAACCATCCCCAATTGCTCATATATCTGCCATTAATGGAATATCCACAAATCTATAACTATCCTTTCATTATCTTTTTCTTCTTCTCACTTAGTAACAAAAACCTAGACCTGCTTCATTAGTATCTTTTCTCCAGGCTGCATCACAAAACAGGTTGTAATAATTATCATCTAGTCCCTTAATATCATCCTTTTGTTTTAACAAGATATTTTTCTTTTCCAAATTATTCTCAATGGCGGCTTCTATTCTATGTTTTGATTCAAACATATTACATTCTTCTACTGCCTTATACACCAATTAACTGATTTCATATCCTTTTTTCCTAAAGCACAATTCATTCATGTTCTTCCAAAGGACCCATGCCCAGTTGCTATTAAACCAATTAGCTTCTTTTTTTACCTACCTTTAAGTGAAGCTCATTCCTCTATCCATTTTTCATTGCCTCATTGCTCTCTTCTTTCAAATTTAAAAAGTTGTGAGAGTCGGAGCGGAAGGAATACATCATTAAAATTGTTATAAATTTTTTTACCTCCCATTGTTGTTGAAGCAAACACAAAATTCGCCTCTTCCCTCTCCTCATCTTCTCATTGTTGAACTTAATATGAAATACTTTCTTTTCCTTCTCTTCCCGTCCTTATCCAATCAAATAAAATGAAGAAAAATATTTCTCTCCCCTTCTCCTCTTGTCATTGTTGAACTAAATACAAAATATTTTCCTTCCTTCCCCTTCCCTCTCTTCTTCTCCCCCTTCCCCAAGCAAGCAAGCTACCTCCCTCCCTTCTTCAAACCAAACATATTGTTAAAGTTTAATACTTTTTGGATTTCCAAGTTTGAGTCAAATAACCAATAGGTTCAATCGGGTAAACTTATGTTTAGGCTTAACTAATTAGATTTAATTGCATTCAGTTGGACTAACACACGATTAGATATATTGAATTGGATTGTGTAAATGTGGAATTGAATTCAATTTGGTTTCTATTTGATGTTACTCCAGTATTTGCTCACATTTTTTGATGTTTTGTTGGTCAGTTCCCATCACCTATCTCATATTACCCTTGAAGCAAAAAGGTTAGACCAGGGATGATTGACTATATGTTATTTCTAAGGTTGACACACGCCTGGCCGCTTGGCAAGGGAGGCTCCTCCCTAGAGTCGAGAGGCTCACTCTTATTAATAACATCATGTCCTCTCAACCCTCGTATATCTTCTCGATCTACTCCCCGCTAGCCTGGGTCATAAAGCAAATTGACAAGTTCCGCATAAGATTTATTTGGACAGGCTAGAGAGTCGATTCAGCCCAAGGAAGCTGCCATGTTGTGTGGGACAAAGCCCTATGCAGTAGGGTCGAACGAGGGTTAAACATTGTCAACCTAGCAATTCATAACAAAGCTAGATTAGGGCACTGGCTCTGGAAATTCCATATTGGAAGTGGTATGTTCTGGATCGACATCATTCAAACCTTGTACCCGAGATTATTGTCCTTGCTAAAGACTTCTAGAAGCTTCGACTATCCCCCAATTGGAGAAATATTCTCAACATGCACGAAGACTTTGATTGCTCGGTCTCCACTACGGTGGGCAGCGGTGGACAAGTTAATTTCTGGTCTGATTCCTGGCTCTTTGAAATTAAGCTTAAAGATAAATACCCAGAGCTCTACCAACATACTCAGGATATTTATATTTGGGTTCCTAAAGCGAAACAATTTGATGACACCGAGACTACTAAAGGCTGGAGCATTACATTTCGGACCATAGTTCCCTCTCAAGCTTGCACAGACTCTTTCAAGTTATCAATCATTTTCTTCTTCATACGAGTAATTAATGATCTACTTGTTTGGAAATGGTTCGTTTTGAGTTTATTCTCAATCAGCTCTCTTAATAAAATCCTCAACTACCGTGGAGTGCATGATCTTGTGTTTCCATACCTTTGGCTCAAGCAATGCCCTGAGGCAGCATCTATGATGAACTGAATCAGAAATCGTCTTCCCACCAAAGATAGGCTTAGTAAGTGGAACACCCTCATTGATCAAACCCATGTGTTTTGAGACTTGCAGACAGAATCACACTGTTATCTCTTCTTCACTTCTGGGGGCTGATTTCACCTCCCGCATCTCTATAATTTTATACCTTTCTTCCTGAGATACTTGCCATGGAACGACGAACAATCAATCCCTTGTAAGATTAAACAAGCACGCTACACTCTCATCATGATTTGGAAGTGAAAGATTTGACACAAGCAAAACTTGTGTTGTTTCGAAGGCTCCCAGAGAAGCTCCTCGGAACTGGCCATTGAAGCCGCCCATACCTTTCATTGTGCTTTGTATCATTAGCTTTTGATTGTTGGTCTATTGTTAGCATCCGTGTTTTGGGTTCCTCTTTAATGGTTGCCTTCTTTTCCCCTGCATCCCTTGTATCCCCCCTCCACTCCTTCCTCACTACTTGTATTTTTTATACCTTATTGATTAATACAAGTTTTTTTTCCTAATTTTTTTTTTCAATCTGATTGGTGGTCTTGAGTTGAAATTACAAATGGATTCAATAATTTGAGTTGGATATATCAAATGGAGTCAGCTTTGGCTTCGATCCAATCCAATAAGTCAAATCAAATTATGTAAACATAGGTCAAATTGGATAACTTCTGGTCAAGTCAGTCTAATGTAGGAATTAATCGAGTCAATCATGGTTGAATTGGATAAGCTTGAGGTCAAGTTCAAATCAAGTCAAGTAATATCAAGTTGGATTCATTTTGAGTGAGATTGAATTAACTCAAAATAATCTTTTAATCCAATCAAATATAATTAGATCAAGTAAATGTTAAATTGAGAAGCAAGTGTAGAATAAAATATCTGTATTACAAGGAGTGAGATGAATTATAAAAAAATATAAAGAAGATTAGGGATGAGCAAAAATAAAAATAAAAATCCAGTTAATTGAAAAATCGGTTTGAAATCAAATCAAAATTTTCGATAACCGATTAAACGATTTCGATTTATTTTTTTTGGATAAATTACACGGAACCTCCCTCGACTATAGTCGATGTGCGCAAAGACTACCTAAACTACCAAATGTGCGCGAAACCCCCCGCAACTATATTTTTTATTCAAATAACCTCCCTCCGTTAGTTTGTCCATTAGTAACTTAACGGTAAAACTTCCACGTGCGCAGAACCTCCCTCTCCAGTGCAACGTGGCAGCAATTTGCCCAATCCATCTCATCCGACGACCATCACTTATTCTTCTACCCATCCCTCGGCTGCCTACACTCCTCCCCTTGCTCTAGACTCCATCGTCGTCGCCAACGGTGACCTCCTCCTCCTCATCGTCCTCCTCCTCCTCCGTCGGTGATGGTGGAGTCTAGGGCAATGGGAGGAGTGTACGTAGGTGAGGGATGGGTAGAAGAAGAAGTGATGGCCGCCGGAAGATATCGATGGAGGGTGCAGATTGCTGCCACATGGCACTATAGGGGGGGGCGGTTTCTGCGCACGTGGGAGTTTTACCATTAAGTTACTAACGGACGGGCTATCGGAGGGCGGATTATTTGAAAAAAAATGTAGTCGCGAGGGGAGGGGGGTCCGTGCACTCTTGGTAGTTTAGGTAGTCTTTACACACATCGACTATAGTCGAGGGGGATTCCGTGTAATTTACCATATATTTCCTTTTAAAAAATTAGTTCTCGGTTTCAATTTTTGAGTATTGATTTCCCGTTAGTCTAGGGGTGAGCGAAAAAACTAAAAAACCAATCAACCAAAAATTGGTCCGAAATATAACCAAGTTTTTCGATTAACCGATCTGACGATTTTGGTTTCAGTTTTATTTTCTTTTAAATTTTGGTTTTCAGTTTCAATTTTTGAGTATCGATTAATTGTTAGTCCACGGTTAACCGATTTGTATAAATCGTTTTATATTTTTCTCTCTAAACATGAAGTAATAAATTATATTTCATTCTCTAAAATTTGACCTATCATATTATGATACACAAGTCTCTAAAATATTAATTATAGACTTAATTATATTTTTGGTCACCCAAAATATCATGTATTTTTCGTTTGGTCCCTTCTTTTTAAAAAGTTTCCGTTTAGTCCATCAAAAATTATTTTCATTTCCGTTTGGTCCATCCGTTAACTTTTGATGTTAAGTGACAATATGGAATGCTAACGTGGACTAAAGAGGGGCCAAATGAAAAAAATAAAATATTTTAAGGAACTAGACGGAGAAAATATCTTTTTTAATAATCTAAAATATAATTATATATTATTATGCTTTAGGTTATTAAAATATATATTGTTATGCTTTATGTTATTAAAATATATATTCTTTTCATTTAGTCCCTTAAAATATCTTATTTTTTTCATTTGGTTCCTCTTTAGTTCATGTCAGCATTCCATGTTGACACTTAATATCAAAAGTTAACAGAGGGGTCAAATGAAAACGAAAATAATTTTTGGGGATTAAACGAAAACTTTTTAAAAATGAAGGACGAAACGGAAAAGGCATGATATTTTGGAGGACTAAAAACATTATTAAGCCTTAATTATAATACATATTTTTAGTAAACAATGATTTGAATTTCATGTTGAACATATTCAATTCTTGCAATTATTTGTGAGGATGTTATTCTCCTTTTGACTTTTTATTTATGAGCATTATGTTTGGTTTGTATTTTTTGGAAAAAATATACTTTTGGTCCTCGTGATTTGCTCCAATTTTGATTTTAGTCCTCATAATTTTAAAATTTTAGTTTTAGTCCCCACACTTTATTTTCATTTAGGATTTGGTCACTACTGTCACATGAGGCCTAAACGGAGCTGACGTGAATAATAGATGCTGACTGGACATTGCTGACGTAGACCTACAAAGACCAACTTTGTAAACTATGATGACTAAAATAAAAATTTTATAAACTATGGGGACTAAAATAAAAATTATATAAACTATAGGGACTAAAATCAAATTTCAAGTAAATTATAGGGACCAAAATTATTATTATTTTTTTAAAAAAATATAAAAAGTCATAATTTTTTAAATTTATTTATAAATAATTATAATATTTAAAAATAGAGTAAATACCTAAAAAAATACGAATTTTAGACTTTTTTTAATTTTTAGCATAAACTTTTTTCGTTAGTAAGAAAATACACGAACTATCATTCTGTTACCTCGTTTAGCATGCACTGTCATTTCTGACGATTTTTGCTGACCTAGATGTTAACGGCGATGAAGTGGTAATTTTTGTCCTATGTGAAATATTATTTTATTATTTTAATTAATTTTATTATTATATTATATTATTATTCTTATTTTGATGCTTTCTTCCGCCCCTCCACCGTCGCGATGGTCAGCCATTGCACCACGTCGACGAGCAGCTTGAGGAGGAGGAGGAGGATGCCCTTCTTCAGGGAATTAAACGAGGAAGAAATTAGGGTTAGTTGTGAGGTGGAAGGGAGGCTGAGGGGGGAAACATGAGCTTTTTGGTAGCAACGCGAACAGAGGAAGCATGAACGTCTACCCAACGGTGGTGCTCAAGACTCGGCTCCAGGTCGCGTAGTTGCCATCGGCTACTATCCTTTGCCAAGAGGGCCCTCGGGGGTTTCTACCGTGGCTTCTCCACCTCTCTCGATGACACTGTCCCCGCTAAGGCACTCTACATGGGTGCACTGGAGGCCACCAAGAGCGCCTTAGACACCGCCACTCTTCGGCTCGGTGTCATCGAGCCCGTTGCTTCGGCTGCCGCCCCCGCAATTGCTGGAATCAGCGCAGCCGTTGCCGCGTAGCACGTGATCAACCAACGGCTCATGGTGCAGGGCTCCGCCGTTGCCAAGTACTGTTGCGGGTTTGATGCTAGATCCTCTACTCCGATGGTCTATGTGGGCTCTACCAGGGTTTCGACCTATCGATCCTCACCTACGCCCCATCAAATGCTATGTAGTGGGCATCCTACTCCCTCTCTCAACGACTAATATGGGGCGATATTAGCTACCACATGGCCGACAATGGTGAGTTGAGACCGGGGCAGGGGACGGTAATGGTGGTGCAGGGTGTGAGTGCGACAATGGCAGGGGGAGCAGCTGTACTCGTGACGATGCCGCTGGACACGATTAAGACGAGGATGCAGGTGTTGGACGTCGGCGGGCAGAAGATGACGATGGGTAGAATAGTGAGGGTTGGAGGGCGTGCTCGCCACAGCGAAGGGGCAAAAAAAATGATTTTTTAATAATATAATAAAAATATTTAAATAATAAAATAATATTCCACGTAGGATAAAAATTGCCGCACCGTCGTCGTTAATGTCCAAGTTAGCAAAAATCGTCAAAAATGACGGTGCGTGCTAAATGAGATAACAGAATGATAGTTCATATATTTTCTTGCTAACGGAAAAAATTTATGCTAAAAATGAAAAAAAGGTCCAAAGTTCGTATTTTTTTTGTTATTTACTCTTAAAAATATTAAATTTCAACACGCTACAATGATTTACGTTAATTTGGATGTATTTAAACTGACACCGTCATTAGGCATTGATTTTTATCTGTTAATTACCCTGATTTAGCGTGAATTTCGTAGTGGTTGCAGAATTTAAAAACTTGTTATCTTGATCTGCTCATCTCTTCACTGATCACATCCTCATCTATATTTTGATCCTAAATTTGGCGCATTCAAAACGGTTTAAATTAAATTTCGAATGTCAAAAAAATATTAATTTTCACTCTTATAAATATCGGTTTCCCATGTATTTGCTGTAGTGGCAACATACAAAGTTATTGTTACAATTTCATGGATATTATTAATAGATATTTATATACAAAATATACTGTAAAATATTAATATGTTCTCTGTTCAATTAATGTGTTTAATACAAGAATATGAAATCAAATATTTGTGTCTTAAATAGAAAATGAATTAATCTTGCAAATATTGAATTAATCTTCTAAATATATAAACATGTCAATCACACTTTTCAAAATAAATTACCTTAATCTGTAAAAAGTTTGCTCAATTTTAATATTTTTAAATATTATAGTTATTTATAAATAAATTAAAAAATATATCTTGTAATTTTTTTATATTTATTAGGAAACATAATTACTTAAATTTTGATTTTAGTTCCTATAGTTTATGAAGCTGGTCCCTGCAGGCTCCACGTTAGCATTATCCAGTCAGCACATGTTATCGACGTCAGCACCGGTTAGGCCTCATGTGACGGTAGAGATCAAATCCTAAATGAAAATAAAGTGTGAAGACTAAAATCAAAATTTTGAAATTATAGGAACTAAAATTTAAATTAGAGCAAATTGTGGGACCAAAAGTATAATTTTTCCTATTTTTTATTTTAAAGTACTTTCAACGATTGAAATAAACTTTTCAATTTGTATAGTTTTATTATTTTTATATGTTAAACTTTTTTATTAGTTAACTAAACCTAAAATTCGAAGTACCTAGGGGTGAGCAGAATTATCCGATTAACCGAAACCGAACCGAAACCGACCGAACCGAACCCGAATTAACCGAACCGAATTTACCGAATTAATTTCGGTTCGGTTTTCGGTTAATTTTTTCCGGGATTTCGGTTTTCGGTTCGGTTCGGTTAATTTACCGTAAAAAATCGGTTTTAACCGAATTAACCGAAATTAAAAAAAATTACCATTTTACCCCCAACAATTCAATTAATGTCACGCCCCAAAATTTAGTTACGTGACCGGCCAGAGTGCAGTCAAGCACCCCGAAGCCTAACCCATTATACAAACATTTAAATAGGTACAACTTGAAAACCAGGTGTCTATAACATAACTAGGAAATAATCAAATAGCAACATCAGTGATAAAGACACAATCCACATACCAGATATCTCACAAAAATGATTCAACAAAAGTTTAAACAACTCCATGACACTCTAAAGACTATAATGTCTTAGTTAGCAAACCGGACTCGACTCAACTAGACTCGACTACGCCAACCAGCTCACGAGATCGCTACCGGAGTCCGTCCTTATCAGCTGCGCCATACCTCAGGGTCACGCTCTGCAAAACAAACATATGAGTAAAAGTGAGTATAAAACTCAGTGAATGGCCTCCCAATCCTCACTAAATGGAATCCAATAATGGCAATACATGTAATATATCGAGTGAGCAGGATTTCAAGTTAATTATGTAAGGAATGCACTTTATCCGACTCTACGAAAAAGGCTCTCTAATTTTTTTTTGAATCTCAGTTAGCCACTTTTCTCAGTTTCACTGATCTAGGAAGGCCCTCTAGACTCAGTGCCCAACTGACTCTCTCCCTCGGGTTCACTGGTCTAGGAAGGCCCTCTAGAACCAGTACCCAATTGTTTCCTGCTTGGGCTCACTAGTCTAGGAAGGCCCTCTAGATCTAGCACCCACTGTGTCTCTGCTCGGGTTTACTGGTCTAGGAAGACCCTCTAGATCCAGCACCCACTCGGTCGGGAAGGCCCTCCGACCCATCATCGCTCGTACGCCGTGTGTACCACTCGGCCTGCATGCGGCCCATAATCATCACGTGCGCTATGCGCACTACTCGGCCCACCGGCCCCATGAATCTCGTGCGCGGAGCGCACCACTTGGCCCAATATGGCCCAAATAACTACTCGAGGGTCATACCCTCATGTTAACAAACCCAAGGTTCACTTACTTCTGATATCAAGCTAAAACCCCAAGTATTTACAGCGGGCTAGGAACGTCGTACCGAGCCTGCAACCCGGCTCGCTTAGCCCGCACATGACAATTCCAACCTACTATAAGTATATATATTTTCTACCCATACACTACTGTACAGGTTACCAAAATATTTTATATGTTTCTAAACTATAGTTTACACGAAAATCGATAGGTTACATCGATATATTATACCACAGACTCGTAATATTACAACAATATGAATCTCAGCCCGTACATAATAAACATCAGCAAATCAGCATATAATATACATTTCCAGCACATGCTATAGCAATTTTAGCATACATCATGTAATTTCATAATATCATATATAATTCCAGTTTCATTAACATAAGCTTTTTAGCATCAGACACTAATGAAAAATTCTGCATCACATACTAGATAAATTTCAACATCAAACACTAGGAAAAATTCTGCATCACATACTAGATAAATTTCAGCATCAAGTACCAAATAAAAATTCTGCATCACATGCTATATAAATTTCAACATCAAACACTAGGAAAAATTCGAAATTGACACATCATCAAACCAAAACCTAATTTCTTTTCCATAAATGCATCCTCCACTGTTCTCTTTGGCAGACCCTAGGGTTGTATGGAATTCCTTAGGGCTGCCGCACATACCACTCAAGTCACGTGCCCAAAACTCAATTCAATTCCAAATCTCACCATGAATTATTCTACAGTAAATGTCATCTACAAGTATCGGCTGTGAGAGGGGGAAATCATATTTCCAAGGTTTCCAAGACCACTCATCGCACCCGCCATCAACATAATCAAGGGGAAATCCATTACAAACATGCCATCCAAGTGAATTAAGGAGGAAATCGACACAAAAATTTCCAAATTTCTCAATGACAATAGGCAGCTACACGAAGAAGAAGGGCAGCAAGGATGCCCAAGAAAACCACTCACAGGGAAGAAATCGGAGAAAACAAGGAGTAGAGAAGGCCTATTGATGCTCGACGCCGACGATTCACGAGTTTCCGGCCGGATCGGACACTCCGCTCAAAACCTTGGTCGCTGCCCCTTCTCTCCCAAGCGCCTCGGGTTGCGTGCGGCTACAGTGCCCTCCTCCCCCCTAGGTGATAGGGATTTTATTATATATTTTTTTTCCAATAACTTGGGCTGAAATTACAAATCTGCCCCTAACTTAAGTGGTTCACTAAACATTCTCTATGTCACCCGAACTAAGTCCAAATTCGGATCCGGTTGAACCGATGGATTCCCCTCGAAGTCCTCTTTAACTACGTGACACATAAAATATTTTACCTCTTCTATTTTAATCAAGAAAATTTTAGAGTAATCGGGTCTCACCTTAAGCTAAGCATCAATGCTCAAACCCGCGCGCGCCATCTCGCGTCACACGCAACCCGCTGAAATAAATATACACAAAATAATTTAGCGGGTATTACAATCTTCCCCCCTAAAAAAAAAAAAATTCGTCCTCGAATTTAGGGAATAAAAGAAGAACTTACCATCTCCATTGAACAACTGGGGATATTTCTCCATCATATCCTTTTCCAATTCCCAGGTCGCCTCCTGGCCCGAATGGTGATCCCATCGCACCTTTACCAAGGGAACCTCCTTAGATCTTAATTTCCGAACCTGCCTGTCCAGAATCTCTACGCCTTTCCTCATAAGAAACAGCTGCGTCAACTTCAATCGTAGTAGGCTCCAGCACATGAGAATCATCTCTAACATACCTTTTCAGCATGGAGATATGAAACACGGGATGAACCCTGCTCATGCTAGGCGGTAAGGCAAGCTCGTACGCCACCGCCCCTCTCCGGCCAAGGATAGGGAACGGTCCAATGAATCTAGGACTTAGTTTCCCTCGCTTACCAAACCTCACCACTCCTTTCATGGGCGACGCTTTGAGGAACACCAAGTCCCCCACCGCAAATTCTAAGTCCCTCGATCTACCATCAGCATACATTTTCTGCCGACTTTGAGCTGCCAACAATCGGTCCTTTATCACCTTCACCTTTTCCACAGCATCATGAACCAAGTCTGGTCCTAATGCCTGAGTTTCACCCGCCTCAAACCATCCCACTGGAGACCGACACCTCCGCCCATAAAGGGCCTCAAACGGAGCCATGCCAATGCTACTGTGGTGGCTGTTATTATACGCAAACTCTACTAGTGGCAAGTACCTCTCCCAACCATCCTCAAAATCCAACACGCATGCCCGCAACATATCTTCTAATGTCTGGATAGTCCTCTCTGATTGGCCGTCAGTCTGGGGGTGAAAGGCTGTACTAAATCGGACCTGAGTACCCAGGGCTTCCTGGAAGGATTGCCAGAATCGAGCGGTGAATTGGGTGCCCCTATCAGAAATGATCATCACCGGAATTCCGTGATATGCCACTATTCGGTCCAGGAAAAGCCTAGCATACTGCTCCGCTGAAAAGGTTGTCTTGACCGGAATAAAGTGTGCCGACTTGGTCAGCCGATCCACCACAACCCATATGGAGTCATGACCTCCTCTCGATCTCGACAAACCGGTCACCAGATCCATAGTGATCTTCTCCCACTTCCACTCAGGTACATCTAAGTTTTGGAGCAACCCCGCAGGTCTCAAGTGCTCCGCCTTAACCTGCTGACAAGTCAAGCATTTGGACACATACTCAGCCACTTCCCGCTTCATTCCTTTCCACCAATAATGTTGCCGCAAGTCACGGTACATCTTCGTGGCCCCTGGGTGCATGGTGTACGAAGAGCGGTGGCCCATCTCAAGAACTTGCCTCTTCACTTCAGCCATATCGGGTACCACAATTCTGTCTTTGAACCTTAAGACATCCTCAGCATCAATCCGAAACCCATCATTTGCATCCCCTCTTAATACGAAGTCTCTAGTCATCGCGCAAAAAGCATCCTCCTTCTGAGCTGAACAAAGCATCTCGACCAAGGTAGACTGCACTCGCAAATGTGCCATCATATCCCCAGTGTCAAACACTGAAATTATGACGCCGCCATCCATGCATGTCGCCAACTCTCTGGCTAGAGGTCTCCTCTCAACCGCCAGGTGTGCAAGGCTACCCATGGATTTCCTGCTCAAGGCGTCAGCAACAACATTTGCCTTACCAGGGTGGTACTTTATGGTGCAGTCATAATCTTTAAGCAGTTCAAGCCATCTTCTCTGCCTCAAATTCAGCTCCTTCTGCATCAGCAGATACTGAAGACTCTTATGATCTGTGAAGATCTCACAAGCATCACCATACAAGTAATGACGCCAGAGCTTTAAAGCAAACACCACTGCCGCCAATTCCAGATCATGCGTCGGGTAATTTTTCTCATGATTTTTCAATTGCCGCGACGCATAGGCAATGACCTTGTCATATTGTATAAGGACGCATCCCAAGCCTACTCTCGAGGCATCGCAGTATACGACAAAACCCCCAGACCCCGACGGTAAGGCAAGTATAGGTGCCGACGTCAGGCAATCCTTGAGCTTTTGAAAGCTCTCATCACATTTGTCATCCCAGGCAAACTTAACCTTTTTCTGAGTTAACCGGGTTAGGGGGGCTGCAATCCGAGAGAAGTTCTCCACGAACTTTCGATAATACCCCGCTAAACCGAAGAAACTACGTATCTCAGATACGCTAGTCGGCCTCGCCCAATTCTGCACTGCCTCAACTTTGGCGGGATCTACCTTGACCCCTTCTCGGGACACCACATGCCCCAAGAATACTACGCTTTCCATCCAGAACTCGCACTTGGAGAACTTAGCGTAAAGCTGATGCTCCCTGAGAGTCGCTAGAACCGTTCTCAAGTGCTTACTATGCTCCTCTTTACTCCTAGAGTAAACCAGAATATCATCAATAAACACAATCACGAACTTGTCCAAGTACTCTTTGAACACACGGTTCATCAAGTCCATGAAAGCGGCGGGTGCATTAGTTAGCCCGAAGGACATGACTAAAAACTCATAATGGCCGTATCTCGTTCGAAAAGCTGTCTTGGGCACATCCTGATCTCGGATCTTCAGCTGGTGATATCCAGACCTCAGGTCAATCTTGGAGAACCACTGTGCCCCCTGAAGCTGATGGAATAGGTCATCAATCCTTGGCAACGGGTATCGATTTTTGATGGTGATTTTATTTAGCTGCCTATAGTCAATACACATCCGCATTGACCCATCCTTCTTCTTAACAAAGAGTACCGGAGCTCCCCATGGAGATACACTTGGGTGAATGAAACCCAAATCCATGAGCTCCTGAAGCTGGCTCTTGAGCTCTCTCAGCTCGGCCGGCGCCATCCGATATGGAGGAATAGATATAGGCCTCACCCCCGGCTGTAACTCTATGCAGAACTCAACCTCTCTGTCTGGTGGTAACCCTGGAAGTTCCTCCGGGAACACGTCAGGGAACTCACAAATCACCGAAGTCTCTCTCAGCCCTATCGCGGGACCTCCATTTTCCTCCACCATAGATACAAAAGCTAGGAAGGACTGACAGCCCCCACAGAGTAACTTCCGAGCCTTCAAGGCTGAAATCACTCTACAATGGTCCCCTTTTCCATCACCCTGGAAGACAAGTTGTGGCAACTTTGGCATAGTAAATATAATTGTCTTAGCCCTACAGTCCACCTTCGCATAATGAACAGCTAGCCAGTCCATACCTAGAATGACATCCAACCCTAGTGACGGAAGTAGAATCAGATTAGCTGCTAGGAGGTAGTTACAAACATACACCTCACAATTATGAAAGATTAATTCGGCTACAGCCGTATCGCCCGTAGGTGTTGACACCACAAGTGGTGTCTCAAGCACCTTTTCTTCCTTTAATAATAAGGGCGCAAATGAAGCAGATACAAAAGAATGAGTAGCTCCTGGGTCGAATAAAACGTATGCACTAGCAGAACCAACTGAAAGTGTACCTGCTACCACGGCATTCGACGCCTCAGCGCCGTCTGGTGTAAGTGAGAAAACTCGAGCGGGAGCCCTCCCAGAACTACTCGGACGCTGCCCTCTGCCCTGGGTCTGACCCCTCTGAGCCACTGAAGCTGCAGACACCGGTGCTTTTCCTCGTGACTGGGCCGCTCCCTGACCCCCACTGACTGGACAGTCCTTCTTGAAGTGCCCATGCTGCCCACATCTGAAACAGACATCTGAACGGCCATAGCATACACCCCAGTGCCGTCTGCCACACTGTCCACAAGACGGCGGTGCCTCAGGCCTCCTCGGCAAAGATGTATCCCCTGTAGGTGTCCTCTGTACAGAACTCGGCCTTGATCGACCTCTAACCATACTCTGTCCTCTGCTCAACTGTGGAACTGGCCTCGTGACGGTGCCCTCAGAATGGGCATATCGCCCCACTGGTCCATCAAATCTGGACCTCTTCCTCGAGTGCCCCTCAGGTCGCTCTGTAGGAACTAGAGCTTCCTTACGCATCGCCTCATCAACTGCCTCAGCAAAAGATGTGCCCTGAGTGTAATGAATCAAGCGGCCAATCTGTGGTCGTAGTCCCTCCACAAATCGTCTGACCCTAGCCGTCTCAGTGGCTACCAAGGTAGGGTGGTAGCGGGATAACCTAGTAAACTCCATCTCATACTGCTGAACTGTCATCTCGCCTGTCTGGCGCAACTGTTCAAACTCTCTTGCCCGCCTCTCGCGGACATTCCTTGGCAGGTACCGCTCTGTCACTGCGGCCTTAAACTCGTCCCATGTAGGGGGTGGTGTAAGGTCCCCCCTACGGGCCTCCCATGTTTGGAGCCACTCCTTGGCCGGTTCTCTCATCTGTAAGCCCACCATGCGTGCTGCCACCTCAGATGAACACCCTAGCACCTGGCAGAACGCATAACAATCACTAAGGAACTCTGTGACCTCTGTTGTCGGGTCGGTACCGGTGAATTCTGGGGGCCTCAGTCTAACAAATCTCTCGTACGGAATCTCAAGGCCCGCTGTCTCATGATGATACTCTACCCCAATCACAGGTGGCACTAACTCCTCAATCACTGGAGCCGCTGGTGAAACTGGCTCGGGTTGAGGCGGTTGTTGCCTCATTTCTCTCTCTTTGCGGAGCGTCTCAGTTAACTCGGCTACCTGGGCTTCTAACTGCGCCACTCGGGGGTCCGGCTCTGCCCTCACTTGGGCTGGGCGACCACGTCCCCTACCCCCAGTGCGGCCTCTACCTCGGCCTCGGCCCCTTTGGCCTGCAGAATTACTGTCACTCCCACTCATTACTGCCTCCTCCTGAGCCTCCATCACTGTCATCAACATAACAGAAAAATCAAAAGCATTAAGTACATGTTTATTTAAAACTGTTACCGTGATCATGAGTACCGCTGCTGATACGACCATCTCCGTAGCCCAATCTCGTGAGTAGAACACACCATGTACGACACACTGACTCTTATCTACACAGTACTCTATGTTCTAATGACGTAGTCCGGACCTAACTTGGCTCTGATACCACATTGTCACGCCCCAAAATTTAGTTACGTGACCGGCCAGAGTGCAGTCAAGCACCCCGAAGCCTAACCCATTATACAAACATTTAAATAGGTACAACTTGAAAACCAGGTGTCTATAACATAACTAGGAAATAATCAAATAGCAACATCAGTGATAAAGACACAATCCACATACCAGATATCTCACAAAAATGATTCAACAAAAGTTTAAACAACTCCATGACACTCTAAAGACTATAATGTCTTAGTTAGCAAACCGGACTCGACTCAACTAGACTCGACTACGCCAACCAGCTCACGAGATCGCTACCGGAGTCCGTCCTTATCAGCTGCGCCATACCTCAGGGTCACGCTCTGCAAAACAAACATATGAGTAAAAGTGAGTATAAAACTCAGTGAATGGCCTCCCAATCCTCACTAAATGGAATCCAATAATGGCGATACATGTAATATATCGAGTGAGCAGGATTTCAAGTTAATTATGTAAGGAATGCACTTTATCCGACTCTACGAAAAAGGCTCTCTAATTTTTTTTTGAATCTCAGTTAGCCACTTTTCTCAGTTTCACTGATCTAGGAAGGTCCTCTAGACTCAGTGCCCAACTGACTCTCTCCCTCGGGTTCACTGGTCTAGGAAGGCCCTCTAGAACCAGTACCCAATTGTTTCCTGCTTGGGCTCACTAGTCTAGGAAGGCCCTCTAGATCTAGCACCCACTGTGTCTCTGCTCGGGTTTACTGGTCTAGGAAGACCCTCTAGATCCAGCACCCACTCGGTCGGAAAGGCCCTCCGACCCATCATCGCTCGTACGCCGTGTGTACCACTCGGCCTGCATGCGGCCCATAATCATCACGTGCGCTATGCGCACTACTCGGCCCACCGGCCCCATGAATCTCGTGCGCGGAGCGCACCACTTGGCCCAATATGGCCCAAATAACTACTCGAGGGTCATACCCTCATGTTAACAAACCCAAGGTTCACTTACTTCTGATATCAAGCTAAAACCCCAAGTATTTACAGCGGGCTAGGAACGTCGTACCGAGCCTGCAACCCGGCTCGCTTAGCCCGCACATGACAATTCCAACCTACTATAAGTATATATATTTTCTACCCATACACTACTGTACAGGTTACCAAAATGTTTTATATGTTTCTAAACTATAGTTTACACGAAAATCGATAGGTTACATCGATATATTATACCACAGACTCGTAATATTACAACAATATGAATCTCAGCCCGTACATAATAAACATCAGCAAATCAGCATATAATATACATTTCCAGCACATGCTATAGCAATTTTAGCATACATCATGTAATTTCATAATATCATATATAATTCCAGTTTCATTAACATAAGCTTTTTAGCATCAGACACTAATGAAAAATTCTGCATCACATACTAGATAAATTTCAACATCAAACACTAGGAAAAATTCTGCATCACATACTAGATAAATTTCAGCATCAAGTACCAAATAAAAATTCTGCATCACATACTATATAAATTTCAACATCAAACACTAGGAAAAATTCGAAATTGACACATCATCAAACCAAAACCTAATTTCTTTTCCATAAATGCATCCTCCACTGTTCTCTTTGGCAGACCCTAGGGTTGTATGGAATTCCTTAGGGCTGCCGCACATACCACTCAAGTCACGTGCCCAAAACTCAATTCAATTCCAAATCTCACCATGAATTATTCTACAGTAAATGTCATCTACAAGTATCGGCTGTGAGAGGGGGAAATCATATTTCCAAGGTTTCCAAGACCACTCATCGCACCCGCCATCAACATAATCAAGGGGAAATCCATTACAAACATGCCATCCAAGTGAATTAAGGAGGAAATCGACACAAAAATTTCCAAATTTCTCAATGACAATAGGCAGCTACACGAAGAAGAAGGGCAGCAAGGATGCCCAAGAAAACCACTCACAGGGAAGAAATCGGAGAAAACAAGGAGTAGAGAAGGCCTATTGATGCTCGACGCCGACGATTCACGAGTTTCCGGCCGGATCGGACACTCCGCTCAAAACCTTGGTCGCTGCCCCTTCTCTCCCAAGCGCCTCGGGTTGCGTGTGGCTACAGTGCCCTCCTCCCCCCTAGGTGATAGGGATTTTATTATATATTTTTTTTCCAATATCTTGGGCTGAAATTACAAATCTGCCCCTAACTTAAGTGGTTCACTAAACATTCTCTATGTCACCCGAACTAAGTCCAAATTCGGATCCGGTTGAACCGATGGATTCCCCTCGAAGTCCTCTTTAACTACGTGACACATAAAATATTTTACCTCTTCTATTTTAATCAAGAAAATTTTAGAGTAATCGGGTCTCACCTTAAGCTAAGCATCAATGCTCAAACCCGCGCGCGCCATCTCGCGTCACACGCAACCCGCTGAAATAAATATACACAAAATAATTTAGCAGGTATTACAATTAATGACATCTGTATCCCAAACACTATTAGCTTAAACGGTTAAATCCGATACCCGCATACCCACTCGCCCCGCCGCCCGACCCGATTCCTAATCCTAACCTAATGTTCTCGGTACAGTCGACAGACTCGATCACTCGACTCTCTTCGTCTCTACTCTCTCGCACTCGACTCTCTCATCAGCCGGCCCTAACTACACAGGCGGGCGACGCCGGGGCGAACGCAGGCTACGCAGCATCGCAGACTCGCAACGACGGCAGCCCGATTGGTCGGCAACGCGGAACTCCGCCACTCCGGCCGGTTGGCACTCGCCAAGTTGCCTCCTCACCCCCAAATCGCATTCGCCAAGTCGCCTCCCCCCCAAATCGGCCCTCGCCAAATCGCCAGGACTCCAGGCCAGCGGCAGTAGGGGACTAGGGGTGAGCATCTACTTCCCGGGGCATCCGACATCCGACATCCTCAATTCCTCATCAGCCGACAGCCGACAGCCGGTCTTCAATCTTAAGCAAGGTTAAATTTTTAAAATACCTAGTTGATTTGTATTTTTGATTCTTGTTGCTAGCATCTTTGATTCTTTGATTTGTATTTCCGATTCTTGTTGCCATTTTCATGTGAAAGTAAAGTATTATCCTTATGTGAGACTGTGAGTAACCAACACATTGAGCATGCTGCATTGCTGCCAAGCATCAGTTACTGTGTAGAATTGTAGATTTAATAAATCTACTTGATGTTGAGTGTAAATTTCAAGTCGGATTTAATAAATCTGTGTAGATTTAATCAGTTACTGTTTTCGGTTAGTTTGATAGTCTGTGACATCTGTGTAGATTTAATTAGTAAGTAGTAAGTAGATTTAATAAATCTACTTGATAGTAGTCTGTGTAGTCGTGTAGAATGTTTCATTATAACAGTAGATTTGTTTCATTATAACAGTAGATTTGTTTCTGTGTTTCATTATAACTTGCAAGTATCTTGTTTTCATTATAACAGCTTGCTTTTACTATTTATATCAAGTTTTATATTGAATGGAAATAAATATTAGATGTCCAACTCTCAAGAAGAGGCAGAATCAAATACAGTAGTAGCAGTAGCACAACCAATATCTACACCCGCAAGCGATGAAAGCGGCAATGAAATTGGAAACACAACATTGCCGCCAAAAGGCCCAAAACAAAGGTCAAAAGTGTGGGAATACTTTGAAGTTTATGTTGATAAAGAGAAAGGGGAAATCAAAGGCAAGTGCAAGTATTGTCAGAAAGAATATGTTGCAGATACAAAGAAAAATGGGACAAGTGCACTCAATTACCATGTGAAAACGTGTAAGAAGATACCGGGGAATGAAGATAAAACACAATCACAGTTGTCTTTGCAACCATCGGGAGATGATGAAAGTACAGGTATGTTATCTACTTGGAAGTTTGATCAAGTTGCTATTAGAAAAAGTCTTGCACGCATGATAATTGTTGATGAGTTGCCATTTAAATTTGTTGAATGTGAAGGCTTTAAAGAGTTTATGCATAATGCATGTCCTAGATTTAAATTCCCTTCAAGATGGACTGTATCACGTGATTGTTTTCAGTTATATATGGATGAGAGGTTGAAGCTGAAACATTATTTGAAAAATAATGATCAACGAATTTCCATAACAACTGACACATGGACATCCATTCAACAAATCAATTACATATGCATCACAGCTCATTTCATTGATAGGGACTGGAAGCTGCACAATTTTTTTTTAAATTTTTGTCCAATTTCTAGTCATAAGGGTGAATCTATTGGTAGGGCAATAGAGACATGCTTACTAGAGTGGGGGATAGATAAAGTGTTCACTATTACAGTAGACAATGCCAGTTCAAATGATGTGGCTGTTGAGCACTTGAAGCGAAAATTTATTAACTGGGGGACTACTATTGCAAATGGCAAGTACTTACACATGAGGTGCATAGCTCATATAATTAACTTGATTGTGCAAGATGGCTTAAAGGACTTGGATCCTGCAATTAGGTGGGTCAGGGAGGCAGTGAAATATATTAGAAGTTCTCCAGCCAGGCTTAAGAAATTCAAGGAGTGTGCTGATTCAGTGCAAGTTGAATGTAAGAGTACATTGTGTTTAGATGTGTGCACTAGATGGAATTCCACTTACTTGATGTTGAGTGTAGCTGAGAAGTATGAGAAGGCATTTGAAAGATTTGAATTAGAAGATCTATACTTCGGAGTTGAGGTGGATGCAAATTCAAAGGGTTTCGTGGATTGGGATGTCGTGAGGAGAACGATCACTATGCTATGGCTTTTTTATGATACCACAATACGTGTTTCTGGTTCATTATATGTTACATCTAACACATTTTGGACTGAAATTAGTGACCTACTCAGCGCAATCCTAGAATGGACTCGAAGCGATGATTCAAATGTGAAGGGAATGGGTACAAAGATGAAGACAAAGTTTGACAAATATTGGGGAAACGTTGATCGAATGAATAAAATCATTTTCTTCGCTGTTGTACTTGATCCTCGTGAGAAATTCATGGCAATGGAAGTTTTTTTTTGTGATATTTATGGTGAAAATGAAGGGACTGAACTATTTGAAAGAGTGAAGATGTCACTTTATGACATTTTCAAGGAGTACAAGAATATGTTACAAATTGAGAGTGGTCATTCAAGTGAAACAAGTCCATCAAACAATACTTCAAGTAATGAATCGGTTGGTAATAGACCAAGAGGACATTACAAGTTAATTGCCAAGAAACGAAGAATTGAGAGTGGACATGTTCATGCAAAGTCTGAACTTGATATATACTTAGATGAGGCACTGCAGGAAGATAAGGATGATTTTGATATTCTGAAGTGGTGGAAGCTTAATTCCGAGAGATTTCCGATCCTCTCACACATGGCTCGAGATATCTTGGCTATTCCTATATCCACAGTGGCTTCCGAATCTACCTTTAGTGCTGGCGGGAGGGTTCTTGATCCATTTAGAAGTTCTTTGACTCCGAAGATGGTTGAGTCTTTGATATGTGCACAAGATTGGATTCGGAAGTCTAATGGATTGAATGTTGAAGAAGATATCACAGAAGTTGAGAAGTTTGAAAATGGTAGTATGGTACTCTATTTTTATATATATTCTTTTATATATTCTGTTTAATTTTATGTGCATATTATTAATTGAATATGTTTGTCTATTTGAAAAAATTAGATTTGCCAATTATTGGATTGAGTATAGTTGGCCCGAGTGCGGTTACAAATTGAAGAGTTTTAACTCGGTGACTCAGTGAGTTTTTGTTTAAGTGTATAGCTTGTGGTTAATCGAAATTAATTAATTAATTTTTATAAAATCTTGTTGTTTATAAAATTAATTTTTAAATGGTTGCTTACAGGTTACTTGGTTACTGGTTAGGTTGCTGAGATGACTGAGAATGGTTGGTTACTTGGTTGGTATTTAGTTCATTGCAATCAAATGTTTACTTTACTTAGGCTATCAAATATAGCTTTCTAGTTCATGTTCCAATCATCCTGTTTCTAATCAAGTATCAAATATAGCTTTCTAATTCTGTTTCTAATCATCCTTCCTTAATATTTCATGTTCCATGAGGTGCCTTTGCCTGCTTAGCTTCTAGTTCAATGCTAAATTGCTAAATTGCTTTATTTTCTATGTATGTTTTATTTGCTAACTTGCTTTATTTTCTACTACTGCAAGGGTAATGGTGGATATCTCAATTGATGCTTGAGTAAGATCTAAACTTTGAAGTATGAAAATATCCTTGGAAGAAACTTTGAAGTGTCAAGTGTGGAAACTGGAAACTGTCAAATTTGTTAATTAAGCTTGTTGTAAGATCAAATTTGTAAGCTTGTGGAAACTGGAAACTGGAAACTGGAAACTGGAAGCTGGAAACTTGTTGGATAAGCTTGAGTAAGATCAAATTTGTTCACTTGTTGTAAAGCTTAATCTGTTGTAAGCTTAAACTATTATTGGATAAGCTTAAGTAAGCTTAAACTATTTGTTCACTTAAACTATTTGTAAGATTAATTTGTTGTTCACTTGTTCTGTATTATTGGATAATATTTATGTTTTATGTTTTATGTATTTTATGTTTTATGTTTTAAATTCTCTGTTTTAAATTCACTTGTTCTGTTTTATGTATTATTGGATAAGCTTAATTCTCGGTTAATTCGGTCGGTTAACCGAACCGAACCGAAATTTTTCGGTTAATTCGGTCGGTTAACCGAAAAATTCGGTTCGGTAAACGATAAATTTTTTAGTGAAATCTCGGTTCGGTTAACCGACCGGTCGGTTCGGTTAATTTACCGAACCGACCGATGCTCACCCCTAGAAGTACCGATTAACTGAAATTAATAGATGAGTTTAAGGTTAATGTTATTAATGGATCGATTTAAAAAATTATTAATGAATCAGTTAACTAAAGAAGATATACCCGCGAAGATGTTTTAAGATAATAAAAAATTCATTTTACTCCGTTCCCTAATCACCACATTATAATTATATTTCATTTTGAGCATAAATTTTAAAGGCAACAAAAATTGAATTGGTAACATAAGTAAAGAAAAGAGGACAAAGGACTACCGTTACCCGTTCTGTTTTATTTTTAACCGATGCAATTATTGTAATTATTAATATTTTAATATAAAATATTAATAACATCCGTTGTAGTCTAGTTGTTTAGGATACTCGACTCTCACCCGAGAGACCCTGGATCGAGTCCGGCAACGGAAAATAATTTTTGACATTTATCAAACTCGATTTATATTTCAAAGTTTTAAAATTTAATGCTTAATAATTGCTAAAGTTTGCAAATAGAAGTAGCCATATATGTCGATGGATGGCGGTAGGACCAGTGGAATCAATCTTACAAACTTACGTCAAATCCTCGCCAAATAATTAATATAATACTAAAAATATATCATGATCATATATTAATATAATACTAAAAATATTATAGTATAATTTTAATTTAATAACAATTTGATTGGATTGAATAATATTATATGGAATAGGAATAAACAAAAAGTAATATATTTTTTGGTTAGAGCTATTTCTTGATTTAGTTGACATGTGATGAGAAATAATAAGAAAATTGGTTAAAATGTTCTTGTTAATTTATTCTACTTAATACCAACATAATAAAGCATGAATCAACATATATAAACTAATTTGTAATGTGAAAATATAAATTTATTTTGTATGAATAAAAAAGAATATATTAATTTTTAAATAATAAAATTATCATTGATTTTCCATAATAATGATAAAATCAAAAGTGGACGCTACTATTTAAAAAAACAGAAATAAATGATTTCTTTCTAATATATATAACAATACAACATATATGTTAATATATATTAAATAAACTAGTATAACACCCGCGCAAAAATAAATAAAAATGAAATAAAAATTAAGAACTTTAACAAATATTGAAGTAATCTTAATTTAAAAGTTAAATTTTAAATTAATCTATTTATTTTTAAAAGTGATCCTAATTAAAATTTTAATTGATTAATGGACAATTCTAATTAATGTATATAGTTAGTTTAATTATTGTAAATATAAAAAATATTATTAATTAATTATAAGTTCTGAAGACACATTTGAGAGGGCGGAGGACACCGAGAGAAAAGATGAGAATGCCCTTGAAAACAAAACTTTAACCTTGATTTTTGAATTAATTTTTCATATTTTTGAATCCAATTAATTATGCCCGCTTAATTTTTAAATTTTATTTCTCCTCTATTTTATTTTGGGAATTAATTATGTCTGCTCAATTTTCTAATTTAATTTTCCATTTATTTTATTTTGGTAATTAATTATGAATTATGAATAGAATGAGCAATCTCATGTACAAGAAGAATATTGTCTTGTATGTTTCTTCCTTTGAGAAAAGCAATTTGCTCAAATGAAATTAAGTAAGACAAAGTAAGCTTAAGTCTATTAGCCAAAATTTTAGCTAAAATTCCAGATGTAAGATTGCATAAAGAAATTGGCCTAAAGTCCTTAACTGTCTTAGGATTCTTAGTTTTAGGGATATAAGTGATTAAAGTCTGTTTCCACTCAAAAGGAATACAACAACTATGAAAAAAGCTAGAAATACAAGCAATATAAGAAAAAAAAATAGAAGACTAATAAGATTTAAAAATTCATCAGTAAATCCATCAATACTAGGACTTTTGTCATTATGAAGAAATTTAGTAACATTCGATATCTCAGAAGCCGTAAAAGAAGCAATTAAATCATTATGCATATTAGATGGTAAAGCATTAAAAATAGGCTAGCAAGCACGGAAAGAAGACAAATAAGAGAAGGACCAAAGATTACTATAATGTCTAGAAAAAAACCTTAAGAATGGAGTCATCATTAGTCACAACTTGATCAAGGTGATTGGTAATGGAAATAATATAATTAGCTATTCTTTTAGAAGTAACAATACGATGAAAATAAGTAGTGTTCCTATCTTCATCATCCAACCACTTGACTTTAGCTTTAGCCCACTATTTTAAAGAAATCTGTCTTTGAATGGCAGTGACTTTGTTATAAGAAGACCTAAGGTGGCATTTAGTGCATTACTTTTCATATTACCAAGCAATTTAGATTATCTTTCAGATAGATTGCCACTAAAAAAGTTGCTGGTAATGTAAAATATAGTGTTTGATATTCACAAGTAATATTATGATAAAATTGCTAGAATTCACATAGACATATTTGATATAACAAATAAATTATCAAGTAATGAGATATACTTTCCGAAAATACTATTTTCACAAATATATAATATAATATAATATAATATAATATAATATAATATAATATAATATAATATAATATAATATAATATAATATATTATATAACATAATAAAATATATAATATAATAATATAATAATATAATGTTATATTATTATAATAATATAATAATGTAATGTTATATTATTATAATATAATATATAATATAATAAAATAATATTATTATAATATTATGTCATGGGAGAAGTTGTGGGAGGAGCAAAAAATTTGTAAAAAAGCTATAGTTTAAGGAGTGCAATTTTATCCTAAAAATTAATTCAAGATTACCACTTCAAAGGTAATCCACATAGACACCTCTCCATTAAGCAATCTGGATTACCAAGGCAATCCACATTATCTATACAAGTGAGACACCAAACAAGATAATGCGTAGGGTCTAGGTAATTTAAAGACAAGATTATCAGCAATCTGGATGAATTATCTTATACCAAACGCCTTCTAAGAGACTGTTCTTGATTTAGAGTATTTCAAGATGGGACTTGAGCTTGTCTTCAAGAAAATCAATAGACTTCTTATTTCACTTAGAAAGGCAAACGTAGTTTGTTTAAGATTTAAAGAGAACCTCACAAAAGCATCAATATTTAAATTAGGGAAAGACCAAGACCAAGTCTCATGCACAATTTGATGGGAAGCACCGTAATCAATCAGGCCAAAAATTCTGAAACTTAAAACCCCTAGACCTAGACCTAGAGGACTCAGGGTGAAGGTCAAGGAGAACGGGGCAATGGTCTGAACCAATCCTAGGGAGATGAGTGAAAGTAGCTTTACCATAGAAATGTAACCAAACAAAGTTAGCAAAAATCCTATCTAACCTAATTAGAATTTCACTAAGATCCTTTCTATTATCAAACCATGTAAAACTAGAACCAATAAAAGCCCCCCCCCCCCCCCCCAATCTTATCCACAACATCTAATATAGCATTAACGTCGCCCATAACAAGCCAGGGAAAACAAGAAAATTCAAAACTAAGCAAAGAAATCCAAAGCTCAACACGAGTGACAGGATTAATACTAGCATATATAGAAGAAAACAAAAAAGACTCAGTTTTATCCACATGTATAATAACATGAATAACATGATGCTGAACAGATAAAATTTGACACTAAACAAAAGAAATATCCCATGCCAAAATCATACCACTAGATGCACCATGAGAAGGAGCAAAGACTCCAACCTACTTGCGGCCAAGTGATTTAATAAAAGATTGAGCAGCAAAATCATTAAGATGAGATTCTAAAATGCATACAACATGCAACTTATACAAATTAACCATACTTCGCAAGCGCTCCTTAACATAATGCTTAAAAGCACCCCTAACATTCCACGCAATAACTTTCATAAATAAAAAATTTAAGTAGTAGAGGAACTTCCCTAAATGCGGACGAAAATCTCCATGTCAGCCGGAGCAACCGTAAACCCATCAGTGATCAAGAGAGGGCCCGGATGAGGGTTTGGAGTAGAGCACACTCCTTTCTTGTGTTGTTGCCTCAGTGGCTTACGAGGAGGCGGCTCCAGGGGGGCTGCCGAAAAGACAATAGCTAACTCATCCGCCATTTGCTCGAAGGAACGAGAAGGAAGAGCCGTGATAGCGGCAGTACGAACAAGACCTCCATCGAAAAAATTAGCACCTAAGGAAGCCCAACAGAGGGGAGAATAATGGAGGTAGATGGGAGGCTAACGGTGGAAGTAGGGGGAAGTGGGTCTGAAGCAGTGGCAATGACATCAAAAATAGGGTTATCCAGCACAGACCCAGTATAAGTAGGAACCCTAACGGATCCGAGTACCGGGCTGCTAGACATGGGGTCCAAGAACATAGAATCCATAGCAATAATGGAATTAGATTGAAGGGGCAGATCAACATCACCTGGTCGAGCGCGGTTTAGAACTTGGTTAGGCGAAACCGACTTTGAGTGGGTCAAACCAGACCCAAGTGCATAGCTAGTGGGTCGAGGCTGTTGGGTTAAATGGTTACGCTAGAGGGGAGGGTGAATAGTATATTTACTAAATCAATTTGCCTAAATCCGATTTTAATCATTTTCTTAAGCTACTTAGGTAATTTACGATTGAATAATTAAATGCGGAAATGATAAATAATAAAGCAATAAATATAACCAATAAATCAATGCAAATACAAAAAATTATAGTGGTTCGGCCTCAATGCCTACTCCACTACCTAAGCATCCCGTTTAGGATTTCCAAACTAGGTTTACTAGATTAAATTGGTTCCCTTACAAGAGGACTTTGACCTGAAGAGGCTCACTCTCAATCTAAGACACTTCTATACCCGAAAGTCTCCGCATTCTTATTGAAAGTTCTCTTCCACCTCAACCCTAAGGGATACCTCAACTAATCCTAATAAGCTACGTTTACAACGGTGGAATTAAGCCTCAAATACAAAGGCAATCACCCAATTTCAAGACCTAACAATCCTAGGTCTTCACACACACAAATCAAAAGTAAACACGTTCAAATAACAATAAAGATTACAATGAAAAGAGCTAAAGAATAAACCAAGATTAAATGCTCTTTTCCAGGCCTTCAATCCTTCAACTTGTCAATAAATGAGCTTTGAGTCGTAGAAGAGTTGAGGAGCAATTGGCGCTTGAAGAAGAACGTTGACGGAAGAGCAGAGCGCGCTATAATCGATCTTTAGAAGGCTCAAAACTCTCTTTTTAATACTCAATAAAATCTGTAAGAGGTATTAAAGAAATTAGATTAAGGATATATATAACCTCTCAAAGAAACGATAGCTCAACGGGCGGAAAATGAGTAGAAAACTAGCTGTTACAGTCCGTTCGATCGATCGTCGATCGATCGACCGATCGATCGTCGATCGATCGACCGATCGACCATTGCCTCAATGTCTGTGTGCGGTCGACCGACAGGTCGACCGCCAGATGAAATTCCCACGATCATCAATCCGGTCGACTGATGCAAGTTGCGACTTCAGGGATCCGTAGTCCGATCGACCGATCGATCAACCGACAAAGCTACTGCCAATTTTTGGCCTCAGTCGGTCAATCGCCCGGTCGACCGAAGTAGCTAATGTCGCTTTTTAACCATCTTCGATCTACTGACCGGTCGACCGAATTGGCTACTGCCAATTTTTAACATTATTCGATTGACCGATCGGTCGACCGAACCTGGACTGGGCAGTTTGGTTAAGCTTGGTTTGATCATTTTCTGGTTTCGTCTTCACTAAGTCTACTTATATCACGTTTATTAACTTTAGTTAATAACTTTAAAACATAAATGTTATATAAGGATTACCCCCCATTTGGATTCAATAAAAATATCTAAAAAATAAAAATCCTTAAGAATCAAAATCTAATTTTTGGGGTCTAGTACAAATTTTCGGAAAACGAAACTTTTCTAATTTTTCGAGTCAAGAATGGGTAGGCTAAAGACTTCCAAAAATTCCTAAAAAATACATCGTTATCTAATTTTAACCCAAAGAATAATTACCGTCATTTTTTATGTCTAGAAACTATCTATGTCATATAGCCCTCCAAGGAGCTCCATAGGCTTAGTGAATTCAGGGCGGTTTCTGAATTTTCATGTTTTGGATTTCGGATTTGGTTTTAGGGTTCTTTGCATCATAAAGAGGATATACAATATATCTAGACACCCTAAACCCAAACTCTAACTTCTTGAAGAATTCGAGCGCGTCGACCAACATCCTTCCGATTTTTTGATTTTTTCGATCGCGGACGTCGTGCGCTAGCCGATATGGAACTTGAAAGATTTTCTCAATGAAATATTAGTTCCATGTTTGTTATCATCAAAACCGAGATTAAGACCAAGGTTGAAAACCTTAAGCCAACAGAGGCATCCTCGCCCTGATCGCGAGGGACAAGTCGCACCCCCGCATCCAAAGAACCCGCAGCCAAATGGCTACCATTATCTTACCGACGGCGAGGATGGCAACGACGAACCTCTACCCAAGGACCATATGCTGGTTCCTTCCCCCCACCAGCATCAGAGATGGAGCTGCCACCGAAGCAGGATTGGCCGAAAAGCCGACCGAATCCTTCATAGAATCTGCAGGCAAAGAGAAGGAGTTAGCAGCTTTACAATTGGCTTCTGAATGACCTACAATACCGCAAGAAAAACAAATAGAGGGATGGTTTTCATAAGAAACCGATTGAAACAACTTGAAACCTTTCTCTCCAACCCAAATTCCATCACACAACGGTGAAGCGAGATCGAGCTCGATGCATATATGGATATACTTACCCCTCTCAAAGAAGAAAGACCTATGATCAATGCGAAGGACTTGACCAAGACTGGCCACAATCAAACTGATAGAGTGCTCATTCCATATTTCAAGCGGCAAGCTGTGGATTCTTACCCACACGGCTGCCGTGGTATTCTTTTCCATCCAGGGCCGAAACATCGGATGCCAAGGAACAAGTCGGAGAAGATTGTCACGGAAGGACCATGGTTCGACTGTTAGGGTATTTGTAGCTTGTTGAAAAGAATCAAATCGGAATACAAAAAAACCATCATCAAGATCCAGAACAGACTTTAAACCGAAGGAATACCACAAAATTTCAGCCCAAGAACGGATAGCAATCACCGACATAGTTCTTCCCAAAAACTTACCAATAAGACTCGAGTGCCACGGTTCACACCATTGCTCAAGTTGAGATTTCTCGGCAATTAACGTAAAGTTCAACAAGATGTTGAATGGATGAAACCCAGGGATGAGATAATAACCTATTAAAGTTAATACCATAGAATGTTGGATTGGATTGAAGAAGATTATATGAAATAGGAATAAACATAAAAATAATATTCCATTATGTGGTTAGCATTAAGAATGACTATTTATATATTTAGTTGACATGTGATGAGAAGTAATAAGCAAAATGATTAAAATGTTTTTGTTAATAATATTGAATAATTATACTCAAAATAATATAGTATTTTGTAGTTTATTTTATTTAATAACAACATAATAAAACATGAATCAATGTAAAATAATTTTTGAAAATCATTATAAATTATTTTCGTATGAATAAAAAAGAATATACTAATTTTAAAATAATAAAAATATTATTGATTTTTCATAATAATGATAATAATCAAAAGTAGACACTACTATTAAAAACAGAAATAAATGATTTCTTTCTAATCTAATAATACAACATATATGTTAATATATATTAAATAGGTTTTCAATAGACTTGATATATATATATATATATATATTAAAAGTAAAAATGCAAAAAAATCATGTGACACTTTCATACATTCTAACATGGCAAATCGTCAAATTTCTAAAAAAGAATCTAATTTATATATATTTTAAAAGGTTTTTGGAAGTATTCAAGTTGACAAGTTTGCACCGTGAGTATAAGTGTATAATGGGTGGTTTGGACTTTGGAGGCCTAACCGCATTTGATGATTTTTCATAATTATTTTTTTATTTTTTCATCTCTCACTCAGTTTCACTCACGTCTTCGTCTGCCATCTCTCTCACGTCTCCTCCCTCTCTTCCACCTCTCTCTCACACAGTTACGAGTACCCCCTCTTCTTCTCAGTTCCCAGTTCTTCCCAGCATCGACCTCATCGGAGGTGGACACCCTTTAATCTCTTACTACAGAAGGATTTTTTCCTTTTTAAATACCATAGAACATTTTGCATTGATTTTATTTTTTAGGCTTTAATCTAAGTCAAATGTGCTGTAGCCCATGTTATGGACTTCGACGTCCCAAATTGCAGTGTGGTGCAAAGCTTCTTTGTGTGAATGACTTGCTACTTCTAGGAAGAGTAACTATTGAGGAATCACTGTTTAGAGAAAGAAGCTGGATATGGCAAGACATGCATATGTGGGCTTAGCATGGGTAAAAAAACTAAAGAAGTATACTAAGACCACTGCCTCTTGTGTCTGGAAATAATGATTATGTTAATATATTGCTATATGCATCCTATTATCAAAAATGATGTTTATGATGAAAGATCAAACAAACAGATGATTTAAAATGCAAAATTTGTAGTTGGTATATTCTGATTTGACTATAGAATTCTATACATTCGGGCTTTAGTTAACTTCTCAAGGTCTTTGTTAACCTGAATGTCTTTAAGTGATAATCCAAAGTTCTTTTTAATTTCCCGATGTTGACAAATTATAGGGGGTGTGCATGCTGCAATGGTTGGATCCCTTCATCCTAGACCAATTGCCACGCTGCCATTTCTTGCTCCCCACTTAACAGTTGTAGCTTTTTGTGAAGGGGTCTTGAAATATGCCACAGCATGGGAGGCACTTAGAGACGACGCCGAACAAGAAGGAATGACACTGGATCAAGCCATAGAGTGGTTGGGTTTTGTGTTATCACTCACTGATGTTACTAGGTTCCTAGTTCCTAAAAGTCCCGAGGTTGTTATTTTTGTTGGTGCTACCGTAAGTTCCATTTCTTGCTCCATGGTTAAATATATTATTTCTTGGTGATTTTACAGAAGAAAACTATTATGGAGACCGGCTCCAAAGAAAATTTTTATGGAGCAGGGCTCCGATGGTGAAACACGAATCTCAAAGCAGTTTTTATTTTGCTTTAAGATTCGTTTTTCATCATCGGAGCCCGGCTCCATAATAATTTTTTTCGACTTTACATATCCAATGAGAATATTTTAACTATTCTTCAACTTAAATTGATTCTGGGTACGATGAAAAGTTGTTTGTGACGTGCTACCTTACATATATCTTTCCCCAAGTTTGTTTTCTAAAAAATCATTTATATTTTATTTTGGTTGGTATAATAGCACTTTTAATTAAAATTTGATTGACTTAAATATTACTTTTTTTTATTTAATTGGTATCAGTCTTGAGGTACTCTTGAATTAATAAATTCTTTAGATTAATGCAAATTCTTTAGGTATTTTGCATGGTAGTGACATCGATGACAGTTGCAGAAAATTAAGAAGAGATCATCATTGAATATTATTATTTTCAAGCAGTTAATTAATGCTTATTATGTAGACTTTCTCACAATTTCTTTTTTTGTTGTAGAAAAATGTTCAATTTCAAAATATCAATTGTAGCCGCATCATGTAGTCAATTAATTTTATTTAATTATTTTGTATTATTAAATTTCATTTTCTAAATTTTGCATCATATTTTATTAAAACTTACTTATGAAGCATTATTTATGTAGTGAAGTTAATTTTTTTGCTTAAAAATATTAGTGTTGATTCTAAATTTATATTTTATTAATATTTTATTTTTTTATAAATTTTACATAGTTTATATATATTTTTTATACATTTATTATTTAAAGTTAAAACTAATTTTATATTAATTTTTTCCTATTTTTAATAAGAGTTCTGTGCTTTAAAATATCACTTTTTTGCTTTATTTTTTAACAAAATTATATAATTTAGATTTTTCTTATTTTTTAATTAGTTTTATATACTTATGCAATTTTAATTGGTATAATGTACTTTATATTTGTGTTATCTTTTATGTTTACTCTTAAAAATATTAATATTATTCAATTATATATATAATCATATATTTCAAAGCAAATAATACTTTAAGAAAATATTTTCATAATAATTATTATTGTTTAATTTGAAAGTGGAATCAAATTTGAAGTCTATGTCAGTTTAATAGATTTTTTTATTTTGAATTTTTATATTCAATTGAATAATATATCTAATTTACAAATGTTTGTCAATTTCACATGCATTTTTTCATACTTTTCATCTTATCATTTCTTGAAATCTTATTTATTGTCTATGATTAATTAGTTAATTATATAATTAATAGTTATCTTTATTCAACATATTATTATTGTTTGATATTTTATAAATATGTCATACTTATATATTTACAAAAATTAATTAAGCAATATTCAATTAACAAGTATATCACTATGCGTGTGTACAAATTATAAATTTACTCATTTTTGTATTTATTATTAATGTCTACATAAAATATCATTATAATAGTAAAGAGTCAAATATAGTTATAAATTTTTGTTGTATATACTATATTATACCGTAAAGATAGTGATTCTATCAATTAATAATAATATCATTAGTTTTTTACTATAAAAATAATATATATATATATATAATAAAATGATATTTATATATTTTTGCGCAACACGCGGTTTTCGACTAGTTATCATAAATCTTGAAATATAATATTAGAAAAAAATTTAAGAATAGACAAAAATTATTGTAGGCTTGGGATAACAAATAGTATATATTCACAATTCACCATTAACAATATCTTTTATTTGTTTCTTATAACACAGATTTTATTTGTCAAAATTTACAATCAAATTAGGAAGTTGTCATTAAATATATTGTTCAATTCATATATTTTTTTCATCTAATCAAACACCCCCACCCGTTAGATGCCTAACATGATCAATTATGATTTATCTAAAACTTTGGTCATAGTCATTTATTAATATTAAAATATTCTACTTTAAGAATGTCACACAAATAAATATTTCAATATTCTACTTTAAAATGTCACACAAATAAATATTTTAGTGTATATATTTTATGATATTGTAAATACAAACTTTTCAGTAAACAATTTGAAATCTAGAAGATTTGATGTATATATTTTATGATATTGTAAATACAAAATTTTCAGTAAACAATTATGAAATCTAGAAGATTTGATGTGTTGTGGTTCTTTTCATTTTGGCATTGTGCTTAAATATGACAAATAATAAAAATTAAAGAAAAATATAATTGATAATAATGATTTGAGAAAACGAGTTTTAATGCAATATGCGGACGGCATAACTTGAGAGGTGGTAAGATACTGAAGGATGTTTGATTGATAAAAATAAATCAAAGATGAAATAACACTTATTTTTTGGTTATAAATTTTGGACAATAAATAGATGGGTCATATGAAATAGACGAAAATATTATCTTTAATGAATGGAACATTAATCCCTTACCTCAAGATTTTGAGAGAAATATCATACTTATTTATTTTTGAAAGATTATATATATATATATATATATATTCAACTAATTTATAACCACTAGATATATTTATAAGTTTTTATAGGTAACTTCTCATGTAAAGTAGTGAAATTTTAAAACAACAAATAAAACCCTTGAAACTTTATGCGAGGATCTTGTCATACACGATGAAGCTAAAACTAATGTTATAATAATTAATTCTTAATTGAAGATGAGAAATTATGAATTTACCTTGCAATCCAAATTAGGATCTCTGCTAGCTGGATGCTCCTTGAGATGTCAACTTACCAACAAGAATGGTACCCTACCTTGCAACAATGACCACACTAGAGAGATGGAAACGCCGAGGAGAGCTATAAGCCTATATTTTTCTCCTCTACTCTTAAGATAAGGAGGAAATAATTCTCACAAAGCAAGAGAATGAATAAATCACAAGGAAAATTGATTTATTGATTTTTTTCTTCAACATCTATGCCCTCATTTTTGTTTGTCAACTAGATGAAGAAATGATCATAATTCATAACCTCAAGTATTTGCTTAATCCTTTTCACTTTGTAATCATAAATTTCACACCCGTTTAGTTGGATTACAAATAGGCCCATGCATGCAGAAAATGACTGCATATAATTTATAGTCCACTAATTGGCTTATTTGCTGCTAATGAATTTGCAGCATCTCCAACCAAACATGTCCCAAGTCATTTGCAACGAGGGAAATGGAACTCTTATAATGCTTGTACATTGGTACTCTTACAAAATCTTTATTTACAATGTTGAGATGACTTATGTTAGCCAATTGAATCCTTCACCAACAAATCCCAATACAGTCAGGAAATAAAGAACAAAAGAATACAAACAAGAATTAGAAGAGCTCGATCTGAACAACTAGGCAGGTTTAGGAGGCAGCATTACCAGTTCGTTTTCTCAACCTGCTGCTTGTAGCACGCGGCAATTTGCTGGAGGCATCCTCTGGTGGTGAATTTGAGTCTTCTACATCTTGCAAATTGAGTTCGACCTGTGTTGGTTCTTCTCTGGGAGCATCTGATCCATTAGATTCCCGAACATGTATGTCAGTTTTTTGTGACTTCTCTTGCAGCTGGTTCTTAATGGGGCTCTGCGGCAGCTTTTTTTCTTGTTGACGAGGAGTTGACACCAGAGAAGACAACTGATTTGGCTGGACCGGAGATGATGAGCGAAGATTAAATGCGATATTTCGTGATTGTTCTTGCAGGCGTCTCTTCACGGCGCTCGATGACATTTTTTTTTCTTGTGGAGGTTCTTGAGTTGTACCAGGTTGATGAGTAGGTGGCACTGGAGATGGTGCTTGTTGTTCTTGTTGTGGTTTCTGTGGCTGCTCAGTTTGCTGCAATTGAATGAAATTTGACTATAAATTTTATTTTTAAAAAAAATCCAAGGAACTGGCAAGATGAGATACTGATATGTAGATCGAAGTAGTAATCTTAGCCTCACTCATGTAAGAATTAGTAAATAATAATTGTAGAAATGTACCATAAAAAAACAAGCATATAAACAAGACACCAACTAGAGTTTTAAGGAATTAACTTTTGCTTTTGGAAAAATTGGCATCTACATTAGATATTAGAATATATAATCACTTTCTTGAAGTTTGAAAACATATTTCAATTTTATTTTAATGAACTTCTGTTACATAACATAATATCAAGCACTTTGGGAATTGGATTTCCGTTCAATATAAAAGATCAATGCATCGAATGCCACTAGGTAGAATCTCTGCTCAGCTTCATAAATATTGTCAATTTATCTGTTCATTCTTTCCCAATCCTGCAGTTCTAATTATCTCTACATAAAGCAATGAGATTCAGATATGCAACGATTGATCTTGTACAAATTCTAAGCAAAATTTATATGGCTCTTGTGTAAGAAAATAAATAAATATATTGTCAAATAAAGAGCATGAAGTTGATTGTAAAGTCTATGAAATATGCAAAAAGAAACTGATTTACATGGTGCATTATGCAAATTGGGAGAGGGGGAATGTTTAAGCAACTGATTTACATGGTGCATTATGCAAGGTGGTAATATACTAAATGCGCAATTGTTCCTAGAATTCTTCTTGTGAATCATTTAAGAGAATGCAAACAAAAACAGAATAAAGATGTTATTGGTGCACAATTGTTATAAGAAATTATGAATATAACACTACAAAGATTGGACTAAAAAAGGGTAAACCATGGTTTGTCAAGAAAAATTGATGCACCACTAACATCAGGTCCTATCATAATACTTATGATGTGCATATTTCCTCTCTTAATAGATAGAATTAAATAAAAAATAGCAAAATAAGTATGATCAAATTAACTTGCAAAGGCTTTGCAAAACTAAAGATACCCAGGGGCAAAACAAGATTCTAATTCATTGTTCAAGGAATAGCTTGCAATTGCCAAAATTTGCACATAATTTTTCTACAAATAAAAGAGTCATTGGGTGATGAGAGAAAAAAAAATCTCAGCATAGATCAGCTAAAAGAAATAATTATACGTCTATAACTACAAAGAATTCTCAGCACCTTTGTCAATCATACCTGTGAAGGACTTGCTCTTGGTGCTTGCAACCATAAGATAACATTTCTCAACATCTCAAAAACACTTGCTCGACTATAGCTACTAGCCTTCTGCCAATACATCAACATAATATCTGCTACTCTTGTTTTCAACTCAAGTAAACTACGATCAATATCAGTCTCATTCTTCGCGATATATGGTCTGACGAAAGTATGATATACGTATGTTGTTCCCTAAAAAGTAGATATGGGATAAACATAGGAATTTAGATTCCAACAGGTTTGACATAAGTTAACAGGAAAAGTTGCAGGAAGGACTGTCATACTCTTAACTTAGGATACCAAAGAAAAATGTAGAATGCCAATTTCGCTTCACAGTACATTGGTAACCTTCAAGAAGATACAAGCAAATAAGAGGGAAAAAATGCAACCAAGTTAACCACAATCATATAGGAAAAGGAATCATAATATAACACTCAAAAACACAAAAGAGACTTACCATGAAAAGAAAATATCCCCAAATTTCTCCAAAAGTGCCAATATTGCAACTAAAATCCTGTAAAAAGAGAGAAAATATAAGAAAACATTGTCCTTATTCCACACGCCACAGAGAAAAAGTAGTTGCTTGGACTACTGAAGAATAAATGGACTGACCAATACTGACACCAGAAACGCAATTGCTCGATCTCTGGCTTGTTCAACTCAACAGTCTTGTAACACTCATAAGCGGGGTAAGCATACCCAAAAACCAGTCTGTAAGTGTAAATCAATTAGATTCCATTCTCTTTCCTTGGGCTCATTAACAGCAAAAAGACTAATCCAAAGATTACCGTCGTGAATTCTTACATTAAAGCTCTACTAAGAAATGACCCCATCATGTTGACCTCAACACATGCACGAAGACCACCAACTCAATATGATCACTTCCAACCCGACCTAATACCAGTAAAAGTACAAGTAAGCGGAAGCAAATCAAAGCTTCAAAATGCAGCAACAGTATTAAACAAAAAAAGCACGGAAAAAACAGAGCGAAAAAGAATTCAGCATTTTTTTGATCCAACAAAAAAATTGGCCAGTAGTAAGATTCCACCAAGATCAAAGGGTACCAGTTAAAATATAGGCTTGTTCGACCCAACTTGTATCATTTCTATGCATTTGAAAATGAATACAAGTATTCACGTAGAAAAAAAAAAGTTACAAGATCAGACTTTACATGTCTTTAACAAAAAATTGACTAGTCGTAGGAATGACCGATCTCAGTACACAAGTCCAGGCAAAAGGAACATATTTGTGACAGTTCTAAAGGTATATATCAAATTTATTTTCAAGGAAACAGAGTTCTCGAAAGGAACTCAGTTTTTCAATCTATGTGAGAAGAAGCATAACAGTTCTACAAGACTTTTTCTTCGACAAAGGTTTCTAGATGTTGCCTCAAGAATTTTATTGAGTTATGTCATGAGAGATGAAACAGGTTGGAAAACAACTTACGTTGCCACCAAAATAATATGAAAGAAACAATCTTTACCATCTTAAAAGAATTATGTAACCAAGGAAAGCATTCGATCACCCTAAAATGTGAAAAATAGATTAAGATCTTGGCTATATAGAAGGCGACTAAATTAAAAAAAATATATCGTCGAGAATGGAAATCACACATGAACCAATTCATTGAGAAAAAAAAATCCACCACAAACAAGCGATTGAAAAGGAAGAGACGACCGAGCCGAACCTGTTGATCCCTGGCAAGGAGCAAGAGAAATCGCGAGCGAAGACTTCTGGAAGAAGACGACGACGAATGTGCATGCATCTAATTATTGAAGCAACAATAATCGAAGGAGATGAAAGCTACAGACGAGGGCGTCGTGTTTTGAATTTGCTTGCTCGCTTGCTCGCCCTCCTCTTCTTCCTCTCCGTCGTTTTCTTGCCCTCGCCACTGGAATGGGAAGTCGCAATCGATAAGCCCGTTAAATGCTCGAAACGACGCAGCAGCTCACACGGTCGAAAGGGATAAGTTTGGCCGTGAGAACGGACGGCCAAGATGAATCAATGGCAACATGGAGCATGGATCGAACGACCGCGAGAGGAGGTTGAGATGTGCATCAGAAGTCGTTAGATTGATCGTGTCAAAACCATGGGAGCGAGTTGGGTTGTATCAACTGCACAACCAACACATGGCAACTGTTGGTTCGAGGGATTTGGTGTCATATATATGGCGAGTGCTAATAAAATATAGAAAGTTTTTGTGAACCCATTAAAATTTTATAATTTATTACCAAAATTATAAATATTTTATAGTATTTATCAAATCATAATTTTCTTTATAGTGTACCTAAATTGCCAACATATATATTTTATGTATTAACTTAATTAAATTATAAATTTTATTTCACTCCGATTCCTTTTTAATCTCACGGGTCTCAACCGCTGCATTAACAAAAATTACTAAAAAAACTAATATGACAATCATGCTACTATGCACTTAGCACGACTTAATTATACTATAAAAATTATCTAAATAATGATAAATTAATTAGTTGTATATATTTATAAATTTAATTACAAAGTAAAAATAATTGTATTTAATTTTTTTGAATGCAAATTATATACTAAAATAATATTGAATTAAATATCATCATTTATTGCATATATAGAGATTTATAAATATAATAAATTATAGAAAATATATTTTGGGTGTAAAATTTATATTTTTTTAAAAAATATTTTAAATATTTTTTTGTAATAATAATATTGAATTATATATCAACATATTATGAATTAAATTATTTACAAAAGAAAAAATTGATATTTTATTTTAAATTAAAATATAACTAAAGATAAATAATACACTGTGGAAGATTTTCTTGTAAACTAACATTTAAAAAAATGAAAATAACTTATTTATTATACATTATGAAAGACTTCTTTTTAACAATATTTGTAGTACTATTTTTTTCATTATTATCGTTGTCATGTGTAAGAAATTTCAAATCATGACCGCTGATTACTCTAGAAATACCAACATATAGTTGATCATAAGAGGACACATGTTTCAAGATACACTCCAACGTGTTTAAGACTTTGACATTGCCTCTAATTTATGGTCATAGCAAAATAAACATATATCGAAAACTATCTTCGTTGAAATTTAAAAGGAATTTTTATATCTAATGACGTCAATATTAATCTCAGAATAAAAATCTTATCACCTATATTGGTTTTTGATATTATTTTTCCTTTCAACACATGTTGACATATTCAAATTATCTTAAGTCGAGTCTCATTGCATAGACTTGAAGATTGATCTATGTTTCTCAAAAGCAGCATGATAGGAACATTGACTTTGAGTTTCAATTCGTAAGAATATCATTAATTGAATCACAACCACCATCCGATTAATATGGGCTGTCAAAATTGAGATAAATTTTTATTTCACCAAGAACCAAAATCTTATTCACCTTTTGAATTATTCCATTGGTAGGTACTAAGATAGATCTGTGCTGCACGTAATTGAGATCGCCCATGTTGTTAAAAAATAATAGATAAATGATATTCACAATTGCAAGAAGTGGATCACCAATTTTTTCTATGAGCAAATTATTAGGAATATTTATATTGATATCCTCATCATTAGCATCACCAAGGGGCTCATTTTCAATACTTGATACGGTGAATTTCCTGAGTGCAATATTATATATGCCTTGTTAATATTAACATCTCATGCAATATCTTCAGAAATAAGATGAAATGTCCATGAAATGATTAAAAAATTTAATTAAGAATTTTATGAATTAACATTACATAAATGACCATAAAATGATTAAATTTTTTTGCTTATTGATATTTAGAAATAAATTTATATATTTATCATTATAATAAAATCAACAAGTTTTCTATAAATATCTTGGTTATTGATATTTATAAGCTAATATACAATGTTGTTACATAAACAAAATTGCCTTCAAAATCTTAAAAATATTAGAATTTTGAAAATTTTAAATCCTAAATTAAAAATAATTTTAAAAAATATACTAAAATATTCAAATAATAATAATAAATCATTAAAAAAATTATTATTTTTTTATAAATTATGGGGATTTTTAAAACATATTCTTAGATCTTTTGAGATTTTTGGACCAATTTTATTTTAAAAACACTAAAATTCTATATATATTATGATAAATATATTTCATATTTTTCAAAATATTGTTACTATTTTTTCTTTTTTTAAAACAAAGTTTGTAATGCGTTACACACTTTTATGCAAAAAAAAATATTTTTTCATTTATTTCAGAGTTATTTTCCACTTATTTCATGGATATTTTTATAAAATTCTTTAACAAAAAAAAGATATCACTCATTTAGAATATATTTGTGAAGTTTTTCGATTCATTTAATGAATTTTAAAAAATATCTATAAAATAAGCGAAAAATGTCAATGAATTTATTTCTAGCAAGTTACATTCTAAATTGATTAGTACATATAATTTAATAATTTTAAATTAATATTTTTAAATAAAAATAAAACATTATATTATTCTCATTAATTATTTTTATATAAATTTTTTCTTTTTTCTATTAAAGTAAAAATCTAATTGTATTTAACATGAATTTTTTATTTCCTAAATTAAAAACTACTTTAAAAATGTATTCTAAAATCTTAAAAAAAAAAGAAAAAGAAAAAGCTTTTGTTAGTTTTTTTACAATTGAAAATTTTGAGTAGTTTTTTTTGTTGAGAATTTTATGATATGTTTTCAAAATCATTTTTAATTTAGTATTCAAAACTTTTAAAAAATCCTAAAATACATCCTAAAATCCTCAAAAAAAAATATACATCCTAAAATCCTCAAAAAAATCACAAAAGTTCTAATTTGAATTTTTTCATGAATAAAGTTTTTTTTTGACATTTTTTGAGTATTTTACAATACGTTTCTCAATTATTTTTAATATAGAATTCAAAAATTTTAAATTTCTAATTTAATAAAATTTTGGAGCCAATTATTTTATACGTCAACATGCTATATTAACTTATAAATTTGAACAAATAACTAACTAAATTTATTATAAAGATAATATACAAGTTTATCTAATTAGATTATAATTTGATATACTGATGTAATATCCATCTAATCAATCAAATTTCAAGTTTTTTAATTTATTTAGAATGTTTTTTTTTTGTAAATTTAAGCAAAAGTATAATTAATTTAATTGAGTAAATCAATTTGATATAATTAATTATCTATATTGGTTAATAAATTTTAATAAGCAAATTAATTTGATATGTCAATTTCAAATTATATAGAAGTGCGACGAAAATTCTATAAGTTATATGTTTTTTGAACTTCAGTCTTATGAGTTTTATTTCGATATTTTCAGTCATATATATTTGCTACGTAACACATATTTGGTTCTATCCGTGACGGCCCGTTAAATCTCCGTCCAAGTAGAAATAATATCGTTCATACACATTGACAAATTTTGTCCTAAAACAAATTTTTGACATGTTACGCACTTTTGTGCAAAATAGAACACTTTTTCTCGCTAATTTCAAGGTTATTTTCTATTTATTTCATGAATATTTTTGTGAAATTCTTTAAAAAAAATTATTCATAAAAAATCCAAAAAAGAATTTTTGTGTATGAACATTGTATAAATGTCCAATTAATGATTCTATAGAAATGTTCATAAATTTTTTTTTTTTTATTAAATGAGCAAAAATAGCCCAAAATGAGCAAGAATTTTTTTTTTTAATAAACTAGATGTAGTACCCGCACTTTACACAGTTAACATGTAATTTTAATAAAACATTTATATAAATAAATTTTTAACTTAGTATGACAAATAAAATAAATTAAATATCAATAAAATATAAATCTAAAAGTGGTAACAATCACTTTATATAATGATATTAATTTATTTCAAAATGCATACATCTTTAAAATAAAAATTTCTGAATAAAAATTTAAAGTAATAATTTTAAAAATAGAAAAAATCAAAAAAAAATTTTAAACAAATAATACTATATAGGTTTTAACAAAAAAATATATAGAAAAAATAAAATAAGAAACTATTAATAATCTTAAGGGTAACATCAAATATAATGCAAATATAAAGTAAAGTATATCAATTAAAAATTTATAAGTATAGATAATTAATTCAAAATTAAGAAATTTGACTTTATATATCAATTAAAAATTTATAAGTATAGATAATTAATTCAAAATTAAATTTTTTGAAATAATTTAAGTTTTTTTCAAAAATAAAAGAAAAAATGATATGTCATAGACACAAAACTAAAATAAAAAAAAATTATATATATAAAAAAATTAATTTATAGATTTCAATGACCAAAACTTTAAAAAAATCAATAATAAAAATATTTTTATGGAAAAAATCAGATATAATATAAATATAAGATTAAAAAAATTAAAAATTAAAAATTTAAATTATTCTAAGTAACATGAATTTCTTTGGTTTTGAAATACTATTTTTCATTAACAAACACAAAAGAATGATAATTCAAAATCTAAAAACTTATAAAAAACTTCAATAAATAAAAAATATTTATAATTATTATTCAAAAAATAATAAATGCAAAATTAAAAATATCATAATATGTGCATATAGAGAAAATAAGTGGGGTAAAAACTTTTATTCCAAATTTAAGTGGGATAAAAATTTGGGAGAAAAACAATTAGGTAGGAAAAGTGGCAAAATTTTGAGGGGATGAAGTTTAAACACGAATGATATTTTGCTTATATATATATATATATTGAAATTATTTAAGTTTTTTCAAAAATAAAGAAAAAAAATGATATTTCATAAACATAAAAGTAATATCAAAAATAATTATATACATAAAAAAATTAATTTATATGAATTTCAATTATCAAAAAATTTAAAAATGCAAAATTAATATAATATTATGGATAAAAATCAAATATAATACGAGTTTAAGATAATAAGTTGAAAAAAATAAAAAATAAGATATTTAAATTATTCTAAATTACATAATTTTTTTTGGTTTTGAAATATTATCGTTCAATATCAAACTCAAAAAATAATATTTCAAAACCCAAAAACTAATATAAAAACCCCAAGAGATAAACAATATTTACATTATTATTCAAAAAACAACAAATACAAAATTTAAAATATCAAAAAAATGTGCATATAAAGAAAATAAGTTGAGTAAATTTTTTTATTACAAATTTAACTATGATAAAAAAAATGAGAGAAAATAATTAGATGAGAAAAGTGGGAAAAGTTAGAGATGGGTAAAAATAAGAGGTGATAAGTGGGATAAAAATAAAGGTAAAAATTTGAGGGAATGAGAGAGTTTAGGCGGGATGGAGTCATTTCTTGTTTATATATATATATAATATAGATGAGCGAAAAAGGGAAAAAAAAGAAAAAAATTACTATTTTATTTATTGAAGACTTAATTACTTTTATTATATAAAGATAAGATAGTATTAGAGTTAAAAATTAAAAAATTTGACCGGTATAATTAAAAATAGAGCCGTAATTAGGAATTAAGAGTAATTAATTGGAATTTAAACAAACTTTATTAGAAAACTAATCATAGTTAATTAAATTGATTTGGATATTTAGAAATTAAGCGATATTAGTTTTTAAAAAATGAAATTAATTATTTTCAATATTAATAATATTCAAAATTAATTTAATTGATAAATTAGATATAAAAATTATTTTGGATGGAACACCGTTTTATGTGGAAGTGACACGTGTCCACACGAAGATGTATTTTATATGTCATAAAAGATAAGATAAAATAAAAATGTCAACTATATTATCAATATTTATATTTTTATGTAAATATAAATTAAATTTCAATTATGTTTATTAAAATCATATTTCTTATGCTCCAATCACATTTATTTCTATGTCGATATTAATTTATATTAAACTGACATAAAAAAATATCTTTTTTCTATTAATTAAAAATAAAATTTTATTAAATCAAAATTTTAAAAATAAATTTTAATTTGCGATCCATAATTTTCGAAAATAATATTTTTGATATTTTCAAGCCACATTTTTTCATACCTATAAAATCTAATTTTATTATAATAAATACAATTCATATATTTTTTTGGATTTTTTACTTTATATATATATATATATATAGTTTAAAAAAATTGTGACGCGTTACACACTTTTGTGCAAAATGGAACACTTTTTCTCGCTCATTTTAGGGTTATTTTTTATTTATTTCATGAATATTTTTGTAAAATTCTTTTTAAAAAATTCATTCATAAAAAAATTCAATAATAATTTTTTATGAATGAACATTACATAAATGTCCAATTAATGATTCTATAGAAATGTCCATAAAAATTACTTTTTTTATTAAATGAGCAGGAATAACCTAAAATGTGTAAGAAAAAATATGTTTTTTTGATAAACTAGCTGCAGTACCTGCGCTTTGCATGGTTAACTTATAATTTTAATAAAAAATTCATATAAAGAAATTTATAACCTAGTGTGACAAACAAAATAAGTTAAATATCAATAAGATATAAATTTAAAAGTGATAATAATCTTTTTATATAATAATATTAATTTATTTCAAAATGCATACATCTTCAAAATAAAAATTTCTGAATAAAAATTTAAAGTAATAGTTTTAGAAATAGAAAAAAATCAAAACTATTTCAAAATAAATAATACTATATATGTTTTTAACAATTAATAATTTTAAGAATAAACATCAAATATAATACAAATATAATACTATAAAATGACAAACTATTAATAATTTTAAGGATAAACATCAAATATAATACAAATATAAAGTAAAGTATATCAATTAAAAATTTATAAGTATAGATAATTAATTCAAAATTAAAAAATTTGTAATAATTTAAGTTTTTTTCAAAAATAAATAAATAAATAATATTTCATAAATACAAAAATAATATAAAAAATAATTATATACATTGAAAAATTAATTTATATAGATTTCAATGACCAAAAATAAAAAAAATCAATAATAAAAATATTTTTTTGGATAAAATCAAATTATATATATATAATATTAAAAAAATTGAAAATAAAATATTTAAATTATTTTAAGAAACAGGAATTTCTTTGGTTTTGAAATATTATTTTTCATTAACGAACACAAAAGAATAATAATTCAAAATCCAAAAATTATTATAAAAAACTTCAACAAATGCCAATAGCACAGTTGGTGGCAATATGTTAAACATTGTCTATAGAATTCGAACCCTAGTATGATCACCTATTGTCATTTTCTATCTTTGTTAAAAAAAAATTTCAACAAATAAAATATATTTATAATTATTATTATAAATAAATAAATACACAGTTAAAAATATCAAAATATGTGCATATAGATAAAATAAGTGGGGTAAAAAATTTTATTTCAAATTTAAGTGGGATAAAAATTTGGGAGAAAAAAATTTAAGTAGAAAAAGTGGCAAAAATTTGAGGGAAGAGAGTTTAAGTGAGAAAGAAATATGAAATTATTTATTTTTTTTCAAAAATAAAGAAAAAATAATATTTCATAAACACAAAAGTAATATAAAAAATAACTATAAACATGAAAAAATTAATTTATATGAATTTCAAATATCAAAAAATTAAAAATACAAAATTAATAAAAATTTTATGGTTATAAATCAAATATAATATAAGCATAACATAATAAGTTGAAAAAAAAAATAGAATTGGGGAAAAAATATATAGAAAATAAGATATTTAAATTATTCTGAAGTGCATAAATTTTTTTGGTTTTGAAATACTATTTTTCAATAATAAACCCAAAAAATAATATTTCAAAAATTATTCAAAAATATTTACAATTATTGTTCAAAAAACAATAGATACAAAATTTAAAATATCAATATAGGTGCATATAGAGAAAATAAATTGAGTAAAATTTTTTATTACGAATTTAACTGAGATAAAAAATTGGTTGAGAAAATTTAGGCGGGGAAAGTGGGAAAAGTTTGATGAGAGGGTAAAAATAAAAAGATAAGTGAGATAAAAATAATGGTAAAAATTTGAGAGAGTTGAGGAGTTTAGGCGAGAAGGAACCATTTTTATTTTTATATATATTGATGAGCGAAAAAGACGAAAAAATAGAGCAGGAAATTACTCACTTATTTATTCGAGACTTAGTTACTTTTGTTATATAAAGATAAGATAAGATAAGATTAGAGTTGAAAATTGGGAATTTTGACATGTATAATTAAAAATAGAGTTGGTAATTAGGAAATTAAGATTAATTAATTAGAATTTAAACCGACTTTATTTGAAAAGTAATCATAGTTAATTAAATGGATTTGAAAATTTGAAAATGAAGTATAACGATATTAGTTTAAAAAATTCAAACTAAATTATTTTCTAGATTAATAATATTTAAAATTAATTTAATTGATAAATAGATATAAAAATTATTTCGGATGGAATACAGTTTTATGTGGAAGCGACACGTGTCCACACGAAGAAGTGTTTTATATGTCATATAAGATAAAATAAAATAAAATATCAATTATATAGTCAATATTTATATTTTTGTGTAAATGTAAATTAAATTTCAACCATGTTTATTAAAATTATCTTTCTTATGCTCCAATCACATTCATTTCTATACCGACATGAATTTATATTAAAATGACATAAAAATTTATCATTTTTCTATTAAATTAAAAATATAATTTTACTAAACTGAAATTTTAAAAATAGATTTTAATTTACGATCCAAAATGTTCAAAAATAACATTTTTGATATTTTCAGGCCACATTTTTTTATACCTCTAAAATATATTTTTATTATAATAAATACAATTCATATATTTTTTGGATTTTTTTTCTTTTTATATATATATTTTTCAAAAAAGTTTGTGACGTGTTACACACTTTTGTGCTAAATGAATGATTTTTTCTTGCTCATTTTAGAATTATTTTCCGCTTATTTCATGAATATTTTTGTGAAATTCTTTAAAAAAATTCATTCATACAAAAATCCCTCCTTTTTTTGTGAATGAACATTACATAAATGTTCAATTAATGATTTTATAGAAATGCCTATAAAAACTACTTTTATTAAATGAGCGGGAATAACCGAAAATGAGTGGAAAAAAACTTCTTTTTTTATTAAATGAGCGAAAAAGAGAAAAAAAAGCAAAAAAATACTATCTTATTTATCCAAGACTTAGTTATTTTTATTATATAAAGATAAGATAAGATTAGAATTGAAAATTAAGAAATTTTACCTGTATAATTAAAAATAGAGTGTGAAATTAGGAAATTAAGATTAATTAATTGGAATTTAAACCAACTTTATTTGGAAAATAATCATAGTTAATTAAATGGATTTGGAAATTTGGAAATTAAGCATAATGATATTAGTTTAAAAAAATTTGAAATAAATTATTTTCTATATTAATAATATTCAAAATTAATTTAGTTGTTAAATAGATATAAAAATTATTTTGGATGGAACATAGTTTCATGTGGAAGCAACACGTATCCACACGAAGATGTGTTATATATATATAGTCACGCCCCAAATCTAGGTCACGCGACCGGCCAGAGTGCGGACAGACACTCCGAAGCCTAAACCTTACAAACACATTTATCCATGGAATATAACCAAGTCAAGATGCCATAACATACACCTTAATCATCAAAGTAGCTACTCTGTATCAATTTAAGTAAAAGTTACATAACCAAGTATCAATACTACATAAGTTCAAGTAACCATAAGACTCGGACAAACTATATGCCTATTAAATAAACTCAAATTCGACTCAACTCGACTACACCAACGGGTTTCACGAGACCGCAACCGGAGTTCGTCGCCACCAGTCGCGCCATAACTCAATGATCACGTTCTGTAAAACAACATACATAAAAGAATGGTGAGTTCAAAGAACTCAGTGAGTGGTCATTTCGACCATCACCAAGCCAAACCATGTAAATAATTAATGCAGTAATTATCTCTATGTTCAAATGACTGATATAATCATGGTACATATTACTTTAGTAACTCGTGCGCTACGTGCACCACACGAACTGACTCAGCCCATTTAGAGCAGTCATCTAGTTACCCGCTTATAACTCACGGGGTGCCACTAGGCCAACCACCCCAGCAAACCTCTCAACTCGGGCTCACTGAGCTAGGAAGGCCCTCTAGCCTCAATGCCCATAACTTGGTCGGGAAAGGCCCTCCGACCTGTATCACTCAGGCTCACCGAGCTAGGAAGGCCCTCTAGCCTCAATGCTCTTAACTCGGTCGGGAAAGACCCTCCAACCCATGTCGCTCGGGCTCACTGAGCTAGGAAGACCCTCTAGCCTCAATGCCCATAACTCGGTCGGGAAAGACCCTCCGACCCATGTCATCTCGTGCACAATGCACACCACCCGATCAGCCTATCTAGCCCAATATCATCTCGTGCGGGATGCTCACCATTCGGCCTATCCGGCCCCATATAATCTCGTGTGCGATGCGCACCGCTCGGACCAATAAGGCCAACTGCTATCTCGTGCGCGGGGCGCACCTCTCGGCCTAATAAGGTCCAACAAATGCCTCGTGCGTTATGCACATCACTTGGCCCAATAAGATCCAAAGATGTTAGCTTAGAGAACCACCAACCCCTAAACACCTATTCTTTTGTGTGCCTCGCAGAACGTCAGTCCAAAACCCAACCTCGGCCTCTCCACATTTGACTTCTCGTATTTCTTACCCAAAGTTGCACCCTCACGTCAACATGTAGAAGTTTTAATTTTTACCACTGATATCAGGAAAAATTCCTAGTATTTGCAGCGAGTTTGGAAATCAATTTTCAGCAATCAAGGTAAATTTCAACAAGAATATAATTTCCAACACATAAATTCCAGCAGCTACAGTTACAGCCAAGTAAACATAATATCTGATCTAAACATACTTTAGGTTCTCAATCAACTACAAACAAATAAGGAATTATGTCAATTTACATGCAACAAAATAAACTGCACAATCTCCACCATGTACTGATCGGCAAGGAGAAGAAGAAAAAAACAAAAATAAAGTGAAACCTGTAGCCACACTTCCAACCCAAGTTTCAATCTCGTTTTTTTTTTTTTTTTTTCTTTTCTTTCCTCTTTACTCACACCTCAATGTCTTCTGCCGAGAACCGATTTGAATAAATTAAATTTTCAAGTCAACATTGCACTCATTGTTCCATGCAGCTACAGGAATAATGGAAGTACGTAGCTACGTGAAACAATTGAATGTTCTCTCCCCCTTTGTCAGCCGCACACCTGGGTTGATTCAAGCATTCATAGACATGGAAATTTTCAAGGAAAGCTCTCCCTAACAGTAGACGGCCCGAACAAGAAAATCCACAGTTTCCCGTATAAGATTTTTTTTGTATAAATTAAATCTTTAATCCTACGAATCAATCAAGGAATCATATCCAAACTCAATTGAAGAATGAATTGACAATTTCAAGAAAAATCCGAATTCTTTCAGGATGAGAGACGACACCTAGAGGAAGAAGATAATCCCTAATTCTTGCAAAGTATCACTCACCTAAAATCGGGTTCAAGAGAATAGAAGGCGACGAAGAAGCCACACGACGACGGCCCTATTCCGGCGAAGCTCCGATTCCTGGCCAAAGATCTCCACCGAGTCCTCTTTCTTCCTCACGCCACCTAGGGATACGTGCGCCTCCTCCTTGGAGCCGTACGATCCCAAATAAGCATTATTATTATTATTATTATTATTATTATTATTATTATTATTATTATTATTATTATTATTTTCAAATGTCAATTTTTTAATTTGTCCTCTTCACTTAAGTCATAATTAACTATAAAATATAATTAATATAAATTAAATTTATAAAAATGATCATAATTTGAGTTAGATACATCAATTAACTTTTTTTTTTTTTTCTTTCTTCTTCACTCACACCTCAATGTCTTCTACCGAGAACCGATTTGAATAAATTAAATTTTCAAATCTACATTCCACTCATTGTTCCATGCAGCTACAGGAATAATGGAAGTACGTAGCTACGTGAAACAATTTAGTGTTCACTCCCCCTTTGTCAGCCGCACACCTGGGTTGATTCAAGCATTCATAGACATGGAAATTTTCAAGGAAAGCTCTCCCTAACAGTAGCGGCCCGAACAAGAAAATCCACAGTTTCTCGTATAAGATTTTTTTATATAAATTAAATCTCTAATCCTATTTAAGGATCAATCAAGGAATCATGATCCTCAATTGAAGAATGAATAAAAAATTTAAGGAAAAATCCAGATCATCCAAGGTGAGGGGCGACACCTAAAGGAAGAAGAAAACCCCTAATTTTTGCAAAGTACCACTCACCTAAAGTCAAGTTCAAGGAAAGAGAAGGCGACAAAGAAGCCTCGCGACGATCCTATTCCGACGAAGCTCCGATTCCCCACCAAAGATCACCACCAAGTCCCCTTTCTTCCTCACGCCACCTAGGGATGCGTGCGGCTCCTCCTTGGAGTCGTACGGTCCTTGGTAGGCATCCTTATATTATTATTATTTTCAAATGTCAATTTACTAATTTGGCCCTCTTCACTTAAGTCGACCCAACTTGCTCAAAATGAGTCCGATTCGAGCTCTGATCGCACCGTCGAACTCGGCTCGAACCCAACTCGAACTTAATACAATAATTATCACTATAAATAGGTAATTTAATTTTGAGCAAGGTCTCATTCTCATGAGTATGTAGAATTTTAGCACTTAGGCAAATTTCATTAAATGAAACTTGCTATAGGTTGATATTCACTATTAGAGACATTCTTTTTAAGTCCAAACTAGTTAAACATGCTTAGAGATCTTATTCTTTAAAAATTTCATATATTAAGATTTTTTTGATTCATTTTGATATCATGATAACTTCCTTAAAATGAATCTCTACTATCTAGCATAGGTTTAGATTTTTAAATGAAACTTTGCATTAAATCTTTGCTATTTAGTATATTAGCTTGCTAGTTGGTATATTATTTCATTATGATACTAATGAAGCCTACTTACAAGTTGAGAAAGTGATAAAATTTGGAAGACTAAAGGAAAATAGAAGGAAGGTGGAAATTTTGAAATTTCTCAAGAAATGAGGTACGAATTTTATTTTGGCAAAATATTTGCATATCACCTCTATTTTCTTGATAAAATCTCATGAATGATTTTGCATGATAATTGATTGAAATCTCATGAGTTGATAAAATTTTGATACTTAGGCAATTTCATGAAACCTTATTTGAATGAAATATGCTCTAGGTAGAAATTTCATCTTAGAGACTTCATTTTAAGTTAAAACTTGATAAACATGTTTGAGTTCACTCATGATTTGCTTCTATATGATTAAAATTGAAAAATCATGAGAAAATGGATAAATAGATAACAAATTCACTTTAGGAGTCCTAAAGTTGAGTAGAGTTGACCTAAGTCAATAAATTGACTTAGAAACTTTATTTTAGGTCCAAACTTCACAAACATATTTAGATTTACCCATGTTAGGTGTTTATGTGTCCTGTTGAAAAACCATGAGTATAGGTTAAAGATTGATACTTAGCAATTTCTTGTTAACATGCTCATTTTTGAATGAAATCATGCTAAGGTAATTTTTTAACCAAATGACACTAACTTCATTTCAAACTTGATAAACATGTTTTAAATGATGATATCTTAATATCTGGAAAGTTTGAATGAAAACTGATAACTTTTGAAAAATTCCAATTATTTATGAAAAATGCCACTAGATTTCAGCTATTTTTAGAAAAATGCATAAAATTGATTTTTTAATGATTCTTGAAACTACATGTTATGTAGAAAATCTAGTTTTTTCAGTAAAAATTTCAAAAATTTTCAGAAAGAATATGATTTGATATGGGTTTTTGAAATTGGATTTCAAAACTTTAAAATATCGTTTTTTCCAAACATTTATTTTTCCGATACTTTGATTTTTGGTCCAATTTTTGAATGAGACTTCAAGTATGATATTTTGAATTCACATTTGGTATCGTTCCTCTCATGTGATACGAAAAATCATTTCTAAAATTAATTTTGACTCCTTGATCTATACACGAAAATATCAATACTTAAGCCTATATATGATTTCTAGACTTGAAATGGATTTATCATCTAATGCTATCATGTATGAGTTAGTCTCATATTAGATATTTGATGTTTCATTCCTTGAGTGGAGATCTTCATGCTTCATGAAAACTAATTTAAGAGTCTCAACTTTGACTATAGGTTGACTTTTCTTGCTCTTTTTGATTGATATCAAAAGGGGGAGAAAAGTATAGGTAAAGGGAAAGAAAATATAGTTGATATTCTTTGTGCTTTAATATACATATTTTCTTGTTGATAGGGGGAGTTTATTTCCATAGGTATTCATGTTGATAGGGGGAGAAATCCCTTAGTTGATATCCTTTGTGCTTTAATATACATATATTCTTAAGGATGTTTGTCATCATCAAAAATGGGAAGATTGTTGGCTTAAGGTTTTTCAACCTTGGTCTTAATCTTGGTTTTGATGATAACAAACATGGAACTAATGTTTCATTCAAAAAATCTTTCAGGTTTCATATCGGCTAGCGCACGACGTTCGCGATCGAAAAAATTGGAGAAATCGGAAAATCGGAAGGACGTTGGTCGACGTGCTCGAATTCTTCAAGAAGTTAGAGTTTATGTTTAGGGTGTCAAGATATGTTGTAAATCCTCTTTATGATGCAAATATCCCTAAAACTGAACCCGAAACCCAAAACATGAAAACCCGGAAATTGCCATGAATTCAATAAGCTTAGGGAGTTCCTTGGAGGGCTATATGATCTAGATAGTTTCTAGACATAAAAAATGACGGTAATTGTTCCTTGGGTTAAAACTAGATGATGAGGTATTTTTTTTAAAAAAATTTGAAAGCCTTTAGCATAATCATATTTGACTCGAAAAGTTAGGAAATTTCCGTTTTCGAAAAATTTGTACTAGACCCCAAAAACTAGATTTTGATTCTTAAGGATTTTGATTTTTTAGATATTTTTATTGAATCCAAATGGGGGTAATCCTTATATAACATTTATGTTTTAAAGTTATTATCTTAAAGTTAATAAATATTATATAAGTAGACTTAGCGAAGACGGAACCAAAAAATGAACCAAGCAAAGAAAATTGCCTTGCTGCCCTGCCCAAATTCGGTCGACCGAAGAAGAAGGTAGTTCGGTTGACCGAATGTTGCAAAAAATTGGTAGTAGCTCATTTGGTCGATTGATCGGTTGACCGGATTGAGGATCATTGAGTCACGATCTAGCGGTAGCAGCTTTAGTCGACCGATTGGTCGATCGGATTTGGGATTGCTAATTTTGCGACAGTCAGTCAACCTGTCGGTCGACCGAATAGCGCGATTAACACATAGAAAGCTGGGCGGTCGAATAGTTAATAAATGTTATATAAGTAGGCTTAGCGAAGACGAAACCAAAATGAGTAGAAAAACCCAAGCAAAATAGCAGACTGCCTTGTTCAGCCTAGGTTCGGTCGACCAACAGAAGCCAAAAATTGGCAATAGGGTCTTCGATCGACCGATCGGTCAACCGGATTGCGGATCGCTGATCTCGCGATTCATTCGATCGATCGACGATCGACCGACATGCGATCGAACGACAGAAACGACTAGTTTTTCGCCCGTTGAGCCGCCCGTTGTCGCGCTATTTTCATTGCAGGGTTATAAATACCCAAACCCAGTCTTTCTTAAACAACTTTTGATCACTCTAAATACTTCATTGAGCCATATTTGATCACTCTAAATAAAGGACTTCTTGAGCCGTCCCTAGTTTCCAAGATAACACCTTGATTTAGCCTTCAAGATTTATCGATTCATCATCTCAAGGCATCAAGAGGACTAGGGAGTATCTTTTGGAGCTAACTACTTATTGTTTGATTTATTGCTCTAATTGTTATTATATTTTCATATTTATTTCATTGAATTTGAACTTGTAAGAAGACCTAGTATTAGGTCTTGTGATTGAGTGATATCCTTGGTGTAGAAGGAGTAAAGTCACTTGTGTAAACATAGTTTACTAGGATTAGTTGAGTTGTCTCTTAGGTTGAGGTGGAAGAGTGCTCTCGGTAAGAAGGCGGAGTCTTCCGGGTGGAAGTGCCTTAGGTTGAGAGTGAGACTTTTCGGATCAAAGTCCTCGTTGTAAGGGAAATAATATTAATCTAGTAAATTTAAGTTTGGAAATCCTAAGCGGGGTGTTTAGGTAGTGGGGTAGGCATTGGGGCCGAACCACTATAAATCACCATATTTGCATTGTTTCTTCTTGTGTTTGCTTAATTAGCGTATTCACTTTGCTTCCGCTTGTTATTGAATTTGTTAAATCGCCTAAGTAACTAAGTAAATGATTAAAATCAGAATTAGGCAAATTGATTAGTAACATACTATTCACCCCCCTCTAATGTGGCCATTGCACCTAACAGGTACCTTATTGTAACCTGTACCCTGTAACTGACATCCAGAGTACATATTTTGGGTACCAATTTCGGGTACCTGATGTGTTGGACTCGGAATCGGAATCGATTCCTAAGGGTCTGTTTCGTTACCGAAACTAAATCTATTTTCATGGTTTCAGTTTCTCTGAAACCAAAACTGTTTATGAAAACGTGTTTGGTTCAACATTTTCATGAAACTGAATCGAAATCAGAATGAAAACGAAACCAGTTTTCTTAATAAAAATGAAACACAAGAATGTTATTTTCTATGATTTCGAGACTATTGGTTTCTTTATCAAAATGTAGTGACAACTTTGTAATTATAAATATTTTTTTAAAAAATAAAAAATCATCATTTTCAACTCAAACTATTATCTTAAATTTATAAATTAATTTAACCAAATTATATCTAATTGACTCAAACTTAAATTTTAAATAACTCAATTTTCTTAAAGTTGATCTATTTATAATTTAATCAAAACTAATTTTAGACCATTGAATTTTTTTTTTCTGAAATTTTATAATAACTATTAATTAACTTTTATAGTAATAACTTAATTAATTAAATCATATAAATATTTTATAGCAATATTAGCCAATATTAAATTTTGTAAACTAACTAAACATTTAATTACTAGTAAAAATATTCAACAAAAATTATTTTTTATAACCAAATAAATATTTACTGGTTTCAACTAACTAAAACTGATGTTGTTTTCATTAACCAAATGCGTTTTCAAAAAACTGAAAACTAAAAATCAAGTTTTCAGTTTCAGTGAAACCAAATCCGAAAATAATTTTCGCTAACCAAACAACACCTAAATTTTTGTCCCGGACCATATCCGAATTTAATTTGGATCTATCCAAAATCTACCCAATTGGGTCAGTTTCAATCAATTTTGGGTCTACCTGGTACTCATGTACACCCCTATAAAAAAGGCACGTAGAAGCAAAAGAAATTTAAGCATGCTTACCCTTGCTAGTAAAATATAAAATTCCTATTGACCCGAACTTTCCAACGGTTAGATTTACAAATGAGAAACAAAGCTAAATGATGGTTGCCAACTTATTTATTATAAGTAGTTTTGGGATTATTTGATTACTCAGAAACGACTTATTATGAAAATATGAATTAAACAAAAACAAAAACAAAAACTTCAGATTCCATATTTATCATTCATTAACATTTTGTAGTTTGTAGTTGTCGCGCCCCGGCCTGGGCCCGTCCCCGATGCGCCCATCCGCGGTGCGCCCATCCCGAGATGCGATGATGATTTGAACACCACACAACGGAAGGAAAAACCACGAATCATAACATAATATAAAAGGCACCATTAAAACCAATAATCACAATCCATAAGTCTGACGGTACATACGATGAGGATCAACCCGATCAAACCTTGATTTAACAAAATATCAAATAGTTTTATATATATTATAGCTCCAAAATAACGATATCAAAGTTTAGCATTATAAGACGACAAAACAAAATAAAATACAAAAGCAGTCGCCATCAGAGCTCCACACCTATGACTGTCTACTAGCTGTCTAAAAATTATCTACATCTCGATCTACAAATCGATCGCTCACCCTTGCAAGTCTGAAGCAAAAACAACGGAGATCAATGGGTGCTGAGTAGAAGAATCACAATATGATCAACAATCATTAAGTGTCAACTCAACAATGAATACAACATGGCCTAAGATGTAGTCAAAGACAATGAACACAACAAATACTCCACATCTACTCCTAAACAACACCAATTGAATCATTGAGCGTACGGACCATTGGGTAAAAACCCCACATTCTATCACCTGCAGAGTGACATTAATTGTCCACTCCAACAATGATGCGACTACCCCCACCAAGCAGGTAGCCCAACGGACGTCGCGTTCGATATCCTCACACCCGAAGGTGCCCAAAGTGACTAGTCAATATCCATACCCTATCCCATTTTCTAAGGGGGTACCACATCGAAATGGTCCTGGACCGAAGTCCTCTCCAAGGTCGTAGCCTCCAGATCGATAACAATCATGCAACTCGACTCCAAGAGTGAAACAAGGTATATCATCATGATCAACAACATAACAACAACTCCAAGTGATAACAACATAAACAACATGATAATAACATAATATCACAATGATCAACAAAACAACAACTCCAAATGATTATGACATGAACAACATGATAATAACAAAACATCATGATCAATAATATAACAACAACTCCAAGTGATTATGACATGATCAACCGAATAATAACATGCTCAACCAGTAAATAACATCACATATATCAACATGACACTATGCATACAATGACTAATCCAATACACCATAGGATTAGTATAGCATACTATGATTAAGAATAAACGCCAATAAATAATAATAAAATATAACACATGCAATTTCTCTACATGGCATGTCCAACAATAATGTGCAACAGGGGTTCAATAAATTTTTAGAAGCAAATCAAACAACGGAAGCAAGAGTATTTTCGTAATTTATCTCCGACGATAAATCAACATCATACAAGGGATGACAGACTTGCAGGCTCAACTCACTCTCCAAACACCCATGCTCAACCCACTCTCCAAACCATAAGGTGCTGTTTGGTTAGCGAAAATTATTTTCTGGTTTGGTTTCAGTGAAATTGAAAACTTGGTTTCGAAAACTTGGTTTTGGTTTCTAGTTTTCAGTTTTCTGAAAACACGTTTGGTTAATAAAAACAACATCAGTTTTAGTTAGTTGAAACCAGTAAATATTTATTTGATTATAAAAAATAATATTAATTTTCCTTGAACATTTTTAGTAGTAATTAAATGTTTAGTTAGTTTACAAAATTAAATATTTGTTAATATGGTTACAAAATATTTAAATGATTTAATTAATTAAGTTATTGGTAATTTAAGATTTTTTTGTTCAATTAGATATAAAAATTAATTAATAGTTATTATAAAATTTCAAAAAAAAACAAGTCCAATGATCTAAAATTAAGTTTGATTAAATTATAAATAGACCAACTTTAAGAAAATTGAGTTATTTAAAATTTGGGTTTGAGTCAATTAGATATAAATTTGTTTAATTATTTTATAAATTTAAGATAAAAGTTTGAGTTAAAAATGATGATTTTTATTTTTATTTTTAAAAATTCGATATAGTTTGATTTATTTTTAAATTAATTAATTTTATAAAAAAATATTTATAATTACAAAGTTGTCATAGCATTTTGATAACGAAACCACAGAAAACAATATTCTGTTGTTTTCATTTTTATTAATAAAACTGGTTTCGTTTTCATTCTGGTTTCGATTCAGTTTCACGAAAACACTAAACCAAACACATTTTCGTAAGCAGTTTTGGTTTCAGTGAAATTGAAACCATGAAAACAGACTTGATTTCTCTAACCAAACATGCCCTAATTATTTCACACCAATTAACCCACCAAATTTTCAGACTAATAATTTAATATTATTTAAACATCTCGACCACCTCAACAACTAATCAACTGAAAAAACATCCTAACAATTTTTTCTTGCAAAACCAACCCCACCATTGCGTTCAGCACACGAAAATGATCAAGATTTTTATTCACCCCAACTTCAACCGACAACTCGGGGCCCACCAAATAAATTAATTTCAAACATAATTATCGTTCACTCACTAAACAATAGTAAAATACTGAAAAATATAAAAATTATACCAAATGATTTCTAATCTAAAATTTGATACCACTATCGCGTTCAGCACACAAAAATTTACAATATTGATATTCACCTCAACTCGATCCGACGACTCTACGATCAACTAAAAAAAATACCCTAATAATCTACAAATCAATTCCATTCTCATCTTTAGACACCTTATCTATTAAATCAATTAAACCCCTCTCCTACTCGTCTCCCTCGCCCCTCGCCCCTCGCCCCTCACCCCTCACCCCTGCCCCGACGCCGCCTCCCCTGCTCCGCTCGAACCCATGCCGGCCGGCCCTTCCGGCCGTCGACGATCACCCCGGCGGTCTCGCCGGCTTCTCCCCCGGCTCCCGGTGCCGGCGTGACACCCAATCTAAGCTGGGAGGCCGCGACAATCTCCCCACTTCTCCACCGATCACCCGCCCCTCTCCCCCCTCGGCCAACCGCCTACTCGTCGCCGACCTAATGCACTTTCCCTAGCCTACCAAATTCGCGCCCTAATTTATTTTCCTAAATCAAATATGCGCCCTTTCCCTAGCCGACCAACTCACCCTTTCTTCTAAACCCTTTGTAATATACCCTTTTCCCAGCCGACAAAAGCCATTCCTCTCTTCGCGATTGTCGGTGCTCGCCTCTCGCCAATGCTCGCCTCACACGTCTCTGAACTCTTCTCGCTCAAAAGGTATTTTACTCTCCCTCTCTCTTTCTCTTTTTTGGATCTGAACCCATCTCCGCCAGTGCACGATCTCAGCCTCACCTCCTCGATCTGCTATATCCTCCTCACCTCCTCTTCGCTTCTTCAATTCCACCTACACCTCCTCTTTGATTCTTCGATTCTACCCTCAGTCTCACGATTTCCTCTTCGCTTCTTAGATTCCACCCTCACCTCCTCTACTGCATCATCCTCCGGTGCTTCTCATCTTCCAACACCTCCAAGCCCAAATGAAATTCCAACTACAAGTCTACAACCTCGTCGTTCTGAAGAGCTTCGAGCAGTTTCGAGATTCTATGAGTGGGAGGGATCCATTGTATGGTGTTCAAAGCCCGCTTCAGTTCGCATTTGCTCGTCGGGAACAGTTTGATCTAGTTTTATGCGAGGCACGGAGATCCGACTTCTGCGAGGAAGGTGTTTGATCTTACGTGTGAAAGAGATGTCGTCTCTTGGACTACATTGATCAATGGGTGTTCAAATAGGGAAATGCCAGATAAGGCATTGAGGCTCTTCTATCAGATGCTGAGAACGGATACCCAGCCCAATGATGTCACCTTAATGGCATGTGAGTATATTGTTTTATTCCTAGAAATCTTTTTTTATGTATGTCTAGTATATTTTTCCTATATGTATTGCATCTTTGTTACCAGCATCTGAGATTACTCCTACACTGTATTTTTCCTATTTCCATGGTTTATTGCGTTAATTTTATTTTTTTCTTGTGGAGATTGCTCCTACACTGTATTAAAATAAAGCTAATTAGAATTTTTTATGTTGTCTGTACTCTGTATGTATTACCTGGATCCATATGTGTTTATTGAATTCGATCTGTATGTATTTGTTCATTATTGTATTATCTTTAGCTATTGTATCATCTGATATTTCTTGGTATTATTGCTAATTTGGTATGTCTGGTATTATTTACTTTCAGCTGAAATTTTCCATGGACTTGGTACTCAAGCAATACGTATTGGTCTCATCATATTTTAGGTGCATAATGTTTTGTCTTTTATTTTTTTAATATTAAGATTGGAAGTTCTGTTATATTTTTCTGAAAAAGAAATATTACTTTGAATCTCAAAAGATAAAAATACTACATGCCAAGAACAGTTTCTTCCTTGGATTAAGCTGTCGTGTTATAGAACTTGTAGCATATTGGTCTAGCATCTTGTCATTCTGAGTTTGTGTCATGGTCTCTATCTCTGATGATATTTATTCCTTGAAGAAAGTTAGTACACATGACTATAAGTCTATAGCTATCGACATTTCTAATCTACATTAAAATCAGCTAGACTTCCGGTGAGTTGACTCCTTAGGCTTTATTCTTATGTTTGACTTGTCTTCATTCTTTCAACCCTCAGTTAGTTGCTGAATCCAATTAGCTTCCTGGATTGGTTTAGATAAAGTTGTATTTTTATCATAATTTCTTAGACTAGTGACTTTCCTTGGAAGTTTTTGCTTGGTTGTTGAAGTCCACCAAGATTATTTTGCAGAAAACTCTGGTCATTTGGTTCCATTGTGCTTTCATCTTGTTCTTTATAATTAAATATGTATTTTGTATCTAACTCACTTTATTCAAGAGTAATTGAATCAACAATATATTAAGTGTTGATAGATATGCTAAAGTATGATATTGAGCATTGAAGGTGGCTTAATTGTAATTTGGAAGTTTGATATTGAGTATTGATATTGAAGGTGCTAAAGTCCACCAAGTGTTTTGGGAGACATCATAATTTTAAATGGCACAAAGGGCTCTTGGAGCCATGGCGCAAGGCGCAAGGTTACGACGCACACCATAACGAGGTGAGGTGCAAAAATAAAATATAATTATAAAATATATTTTGTACATAATTCAGCATGTAGAGAATTCAGGAATTCAACATATGCTGAGAATGAAGGCTATGTTCAACATGCTGAGAATTCATTCCTAGAATCTTAGCATGCTGAGAATTCACTCATTCAGCATGCTGAATTTTTTATTTCTCTGCATTCAACAAAGAAATAGAATTCCAGCATGCTGAGAATGAATATGATGCTGAGAACTTGAGAAGCATGCTGAAGAAACTCTCAGCATACGAGAGTTCTAGCATGCTGAGAAAGAATTCATTCTCAACATGCGGAGAATGAATTCTCAAAATAACAACTAAGAATTTAAAAAAAAAAAATTGAAATTTGAGAAAATGAGAGAAACTGTGAAAGAAAAAAAAAAATCTGGCGGAGGTTGAAATTGGGTGGAGAGGCTCGTTGGATTGCCGGAGGACGAGAAAATGAGAAGAAATCGACGTTGGGCAGTCAGGCGAAAGGCAGAAGCGAAAGCAGCGGCAATGAAATAAAAAATCTCGGGTGCCCAAAGTTAACTTAGGGCACCCGACGCCACACATGCGTGTGGTGCACATGGCGCGCGCCTCCCCTTGTCTAAGATATTTTTCTCTATGGTGCATATGTTCGAATGTCCAGCTACAACATATATGAATTGATAATGGAATATTTTGTGTCAACTGTTTCAAGTTCTGAAAAGGCTTTAACTAGTCTTTTTATTTTTTGTTTACCAGGAGATTCAAGTTTCTTGATTATGCGGTCCATCAAATTTCATTATCCTTTTATTTTCTAGGAAAAAGAAACATTTAACTTCAACAAGGTTTTTGGTAGTTCTCCATGTTCTGTTTTGAAATAAATGTTCATTTGTTTTTGATACTTAGGTACTAGATAGGATGCATGCTCGAGCTTTACAATCCACTCACATTCATGCATTGCCTAAAAGAGTAAGAGACGGAGCGAAAACTGTTTGCTTCCACCAATATATGCAATAGGAGAGGTAGACATGAGTTTGGTTCTGGCGATGGATTTGCAATAGTGATGATTGTATTTGCAATACTTTAATATATTGTAGTGAAGTTGATAACTTCTTATTGTAATTGATACTATTTTGATAATTTTTCATTATAAATGTGATTATTATTATTATTATTATTATTATTATTATTATTATTATTATTATTATTCGGTTTCAAATGTGATTGATGTGCGGTTGATTGATAATTGGATCTAAAGTATGAATTTGTTTTATTAATTAATTTATAATTTATTTACTAAATAATACCATCAGACAAATATCTATTTGTATTATCGACTGATTTATCCGTTGGTATTACTGACGAATATATTTATCCGATGATATTATCGACAGATATTATTTATCTGTTGATATTATCAACAAATACATTTATTCGTTGGTGTTACCGATGGATAAACTTATTTGTCGGTATTACCAACGAATATAGTAAAATCTGTCGGTATTACCTAGCAGCTTTTATTGACAGAAAAATTCGTCGGTAACAGTATTATCGATGAATTTTTGACTATTACGAACAGATTTAATCTGTTGGTGATAAGTTATTTTTTTGTAGTGACTTGACTCTAGGGCACTGTCACGCCCCAATTTAGGATTGCATGACTGACCAGAGTATGAACTAGTACTCCGAAGTCTAACAACAATACATGAACCAATGAAAACAGAAACAAGTAATACCATGCATATAATCCAAACCAAGTCATGACATCGGGTAAGAATTTAGGGAACAAGTCCAATATCATATGAAACAACATGTTCAGATAGAAAATAACAAGACACACCACTACTCGACTACGACGCAACACACCACGAGACTAGCCACCTGAACTTGCCACTCACAGCCGCGCTACACCGGTACAATCTTACGTACCTCAATGATCAGAATCTGCAAAACAACAACAAGAAGAATGGTGAGTTCATCGAATGAGTGACTCTCCCGAACCCTTGCTAAGCAAAATTGTGGGAATAGATCAATAGTAAACATATCTCAACATCATAAGAACTACCAAGAACACATATAAACAATCTAGTGAATATCTCGTGCGTATTCGTACACACATCGGTCCACATCAGCCAAAACACAATGTATGCACAGAAAACCAAACACATAGGTCGATCACTAGGTTGGCCTCCCTAGCGAGCTTCCCGCCCTGGGCCTTTTGAGCTAGAATGGCTTGCTAGCCCCAGTGGCCCATTTGGTTGGGAAAAGCCCTCCAACTAATGCCACTCGGGTCGGTTGTCAGTGTGGCCCTCTGACGAGCATCTCGACCCAATATCGTGCTCGACGAGTCATACATTAGTTTCACATGCTAACGCGCTCCTCGGCCCGGTCATCCACCAACCACATGCACATCACAAGAGAAAAAAAATATATATGCAACAATGGGACTACTCTAGTGGTTAGGCATTTTTGCCGACTTGCACAGGTGCGCACATGGCCACACCAAGCTCTGCCTATACCCGACCTCAAACTCTGGGCTATGCACTTGACCACCCCAAAACCAACTCAATCAAACCAGATGTATTTACTTAACATTTCATAGATCAATTATCCGGTGAAAAAAAAATTTAAGCAACTTATGGTGCTTCAAGTATAATTTCAGCACCTATTATAAGCCCAAAAGCACAAAATTTCAGTTTGACAACACAACCCATTCCATCCACAATTCCAGCCTCTTCTTAAAGGAGTTTCAACATGGTAACATGTTCACTATGCTACCCTTTTCATATTTATAATTCAGTATTTTTCAACACACGAATCTAATATATAAACAACAAATTTTCAGCATAGGTAAACATTTACACGAGGATATGTAAACATAAATTTCAGCATGCATAAAGCCACTAGATTCTAACCCTTCAATCACGTATGATAGTGATAAATCACAAGTTAGATCTACTTGATACATGCATCAAAATCTCAACATAATCTCGCATAAAGAAATCTAGAAATTAACATCCAATCAGTATATAAAAGCTTGCGGAATGTAAGGGGAAACAATAAAAATGGGCCTTGGGAATGTTTCATAAATTGGACATAGCTTTCCACAATATTGCAAATCCGAGTTATTTTTTGAAAGCTTCAACTTGCTATTAACGTCACCGGTTTGAATTTTTCTATAGCATATTCAAGAACTAAGAAAAAGAATTGATTTTTTTTTGTTGCAAAAATTGTATGTCTTGGACTTAAGCATGTCTATTGATTGAAAGATGTAATGAATTAATTATAGTAGTTATCTTATGCTTATAGTTGAGCATTGTTGAATGGTCTAAAAAAAAGGCATGCAGAACCAAAATAAATTTATGCATGCTTACCCTTGCTAGTTAAAAAGTTAAATTTCCTTGGATCGAACTTTTCACAAATGAGCAAGAAACAAAGCTAACATATATATGGTTTCAAACGTATTTATTATAAGTAACTTTGAGATGATTTGATTACTCACAAATGGCTCATTATGAACATATGAATTAAACAAAAACAATTATTTTTACTAAATCAAAAATCTGTACTGAAATCAAATTAAGTCTTTATGTCATCTAATCTATATAACTCCATTTTTTCCTAATCAAATCTGACTGGATCAAGCTCCTCTACTAATTAATGAAATATTTTTATTTAACCATCCTTAATTTTGCTCTCACTAACCATTAAATTTTATATCCTTTTGCAAACAAATATGACTTAATTAATTCGTCAAACCAATTGCAATTTTAGCCTTAACTCTCGTATTTCACTTGTAAACCTCATGATTCTCTTGAAAGCCAGCTAGGTGGGTTCACATTTAATCAATGTTTAGTTTCAAAACTTTTTATCAAATAAAAGCCTCCATTTGTATTTTCAAGCTTGATGAAAATTTGGGGTTATATGTTAACTTCAAACAATATATGATGCCATTATAAATTATAGGATCAAGTTGAGAAATAACAAATAATATAATTTGGCTACGGTACTAAATCATCAAGTAAATAACCAAGTCCAATAAATAATGTGTTAATTTGGATCTGAACAATAACTTAATATCATGAAGCATAAAAGAAATTAACATATAAAACATAAAAATAAACTTTACCCTAATATTAATTTTACACATCCCATTTCCTAATTTGACATTCCTTTTATTTCTTACCCATTCCATCATCCTCTTTATAGCATCCGCATCCGCATCCGCATCCGCATCCGCATCCGCATCCGCAGTTCATCCTCTATCATCCGCAGTTGGAATCCATCGCCCATCGTTGCGTGTCGTAGCCTTCTGGACCTTAAAGAAGAAAAAAGAAGGAAACAACAAATTACTCTTATCAAATTAAGCAACATGTTAATATTTACAATCATAATATATTCGATTCAGGTACTATATAAATATCTCTATATTTCCTTGCGCTTTAATGATTCTTTTCGATAAATTTTCCAGCCTTAGGTGCTAATTGTTGAACTTCAAGATGTATGTGCGATTGAACCTATGATTCTTTTGATAAATTTGTCAGCTTTAGGGTTGATGGTTCAATATATTATGATTCTATTTATAAGATATATATCTAGTGCAACACATGGATATATAAGAATGAGTGTAAAAAATAAATTTAAGTTGCCCCTTAATTAGTTATTAGTAATTTATTTGGCATCCAATTTAACGTATTATTTATGTTTACTTTAGAAAAATAAGAACACATTAATGCATGCAGAATAAAAAAAATTGATTGAAGAAAGCTTCTTCTTTGGCTAATTGGCTGGCTGACTGGCTTACTTGATTACTGAAACCAATATTGTGCTTCAAAATTGATATAGCATATATATATATATGCATATAGTATAATGCGCTGAAATATATATTGCCTCAAAGTTTTATTAATTTGACTTGCTAATTAATAAAACTATATATGCTTATTAATTAAAAAAAAATGGATCATGCTCCTATATATGCTAATTAATGAAATATTTTTCACTTGTAAACCTCATGATTCTCCTTAAAACTATGTGGGTTCATATTTAATCAAAGTTTGGCCAAAAATTGATGAAAATTTGGGGTCACATGTTAAGTTCATGTCAATCTTCAATTAATGCCAACAATATGATGCCATAAATTATAGGATCAAGTTGAGAAATAGCAAATATATAATATATAGTTTGGCTGCAGTACTAAATCATCAAGTAAATAACCAAGTCTGTCAATATAATGTGTTAATTTGGACCTGAACAATAACTTAATAACTTAATATCAAGAAACAGAAAAGAAATTAACATATAAAACCTTAACTCTTGTACACAAATATGGTCTTATAATTCCATCATGACATATATAGATAAGTAGTTAGTCAAATTAATAACTAGAATGACATTGATGGAACAAATTAAAATATAATTACTATTTACTTACTATATCATAATTAATGCAAACCAAGAGAGCATGATCGAAGACAAATTATTTAGAGAGAGAGATATGTATAAGTAAGCAATTCATCAAGGAAATAAATGAATAATGATGTTAGGTAAAATTAATGACATTAAGTAGCAAAAGTTTAAAATTTGACTATATATGTAATGAACTATAATGCTATTAATGAGCACACATTGAAAATATGGATTTTCAATTCAAAAGTGGAAAAAAAATATTTAGAAATAATTACCGACGCAAATTATATAATCATAGAAATATCTGATGAGTATGTTTTGTAGTTACCCTTTCATGACGGATAATTGAAATTCATTTTCTTTTAAAAACCTCTCCGGAATGTATCGCAGCGCAGGGCAACAAAGTATAGTCAATTTCCTTAGATATTTCAAATCTTGCAGCCAATCCGGCAAAGCCACCAATTGGTTGCATCCAACAATTTTTAGAGTCTTAACGTAATTCAAATAATATTTCATGGTCTGCGGCAAGCATCTTAGCTCTTGGCACCCTACTATCTCCAATTCAGTGATACACATGTAATTGTGAGAATGCTCCAACTCAGATGTCAACAACGTCTCATTGTTCAACCACATCCTCGTTTTAATCCCATTATAAACAATTCTTTTATCGAACCCCCTGAACCTTGGGCATTGGATCAATGTCAATTCACCAAGTTTTGGGAATGCTTTAGGATATCTTTGTCGCTCCACGTGCCATTCCTCCAGCGTAAGCATTTCTGAGAATGTGATCTTTTTCAAAGATCGAAATATGTGGTAAGTTTGACCGCAAAAAGCATCATCTACAACTTTAATTGAATCCATCCCACTAATCTCCACATTCTCAAGGTAAGGTAGTTGTCCGAGTGGCGGTAGCCTCTCACATCGCTTGAGATTGACGAGTCTTATCTCAACTAAAAAGTTTAGATGAGAAGAAACACCCTCTTCTTTCATCCAACCAGGCAACTCCTTCTCCATGTAACACACCATCTCTAGCATTCTCAGATTTGAATTTGGCTCGAAGCATTCAGCTATAATTTGTATCGATGCAGCTTCGGCTACGCTATCCATATCCCACCATTCCCATTCCAGTGCCAAATGCTCAAGCCTTGTGTTTTCTTGTATTGCTTTTGCAGCTTGAACGTCCTCCGCAAAGTTGGACACTCGTTCTAGGTTTTGTACATGTAGCTGTTGAAGATTTATTAACGTCTGCAACTCTGGGATTGCACAAATACTTTTACCGTGGTTATCATCGTAAACTGCAATGTATCTTGACAACTTTTGGAGGCGAGTCAATTCCCCAATTTTAGGAGGCATTCTAGTCAACGATGCACACTCTGCTATGTTTAGCTTTGCTAGATTCTTCAGGTTGCTCAAATCCTCAGGTAGTTCTTTTAGCCAATGACAACCTTGAACGTCTAATTCTTGCAAATTTACAAGTTTGGTGAGCGATCCTGGTAATTTTTTAAGCTTTGTGCAATAAGCTAGTTTCAGAATCTGTAAATTTTGAAGCTTGTGGATTTGCTTTGGTAGCCTTCGTAGCTCTTCGCAGTGATCAAAGCTTAAAATCCGCAAATTAAAAAGCTTGCACAAGGTTTTAGGAAGACTTACGATATCTAGCATGTGAAGTTTGAGATATCTCAAGCGATGTAGCTTTCGAATTGTTTTGGGTAGCTTTTGAATCCTCAATGCCCGTAGATATAATATACGCAAGTATGTCAATTTACGAAATATGTGTTTTGGGATCTCTGCTGGTACTGCTTGATATTTCTTATCTTCTTCTTCTTCATGACGCAAAATAAGCAAGGCTCTCAATTTGTTGTTTAGCCCAAGCAACAAGGTCGGTGGAAATAAGAATGATGTTTGAGAATCCACAAGTAAGCTTAGATAGAGGCATTCTTCAGGGATTTTTCTCCCTTCACTAATTCTCATCATGAAACAGAACTCTTCTATTTCTTTACCTAACACCCTAGAACTCTCACCATAATCATGTCTTAAAATTTTGGCATCTGAAGTAATTGGTACGATGTCTTCAACAATCAACAAATGCAAGACGTCTTCATCATTGAGCATGCCATCTCTTGGAAACAATGACTTGTAAAGATGTCTTCTCTTGTATGTATAATTGTAATCAAGTACATTACTCAATATGAACCTGTAGAATGAGCTCACAGCCTCCGCAGAGGGAATTGTTTGTTGATCCTCTTGATCTTGATCATCTTCAGATATCGTATCTAGAATGTAAGGTTCGGGAGACCAAGAATTCGGAAAATATCGCGAGCTGAGGATCACAGCACTGCCTGGCCCACCAATCCTCCGAAGGATATGCTTCAATGCCTTCCACTTATCTTCATCCTCCTCGGAAATTCGAAAGTCATCCAAAATGAGCAAGAATCTACTTTCACCAAGCAAATCCCTCACAACCGACCAATCTGCATCGTAAGACTCCTTGCCGATTATCCTCGTCACAATTTCTCCAGCGATTTTCTGGTAATCCCAGATATGAAATGCATTCACCCATACTCGATGCTGGAAACTTTGGCGAACCCAGACATCATGATAAACCATCAGAGCCAAGGTCGTCTTCCCCTCTACGCGATAATCACTAAGTATGGGAATTATGGAAAGGACACCAAGATTAATGCTCCCCTCTTGAAGAGTCTGCGTGATGTTGTCCTTGTCCTTTTGTAGACCCACCACGTCATCTCTTAGGATGTCGGAGTACTCTTCTCGGAGCGGATGCATGGACTCCAACATGTCTATTTGGAGTCCCAATGCAAATCCCCTTCTCCGGAGAAAGTTCAACTTGCGGGCCATCTCCTTGAGTTCCTTCAAAATAAAATGGCGAAGCTTCATCACTTGCGCGCCATCTATGGAGAGGTTGGAGTTGGACGCCGCTGCTGTTGCTCTCCTTGTCCAGTCAAGGATATCGTTGAGCATTGTTTCAACATCCATAGCCGCTGAATCCACATCCTTTAGCCATTCATTCGGCAGCAACTCCACATCCAGCACATCATCCTTCAAATTCAACTCTAATTCCTTATCTTTTAAGCACAATGACGAGCTGTAGGCATCGAAGAGCATTGCATTGATGGCCCAGAGGCTTTCACCAAGCATCTCCAGGTGATTTGGGATGCGGAGCAGCTGGACCGGCTCCTTCATGGCAAGCGACGGCAGCACATCGACTAGTATGCGCTTCAAGTTAAGCAATGCCATGAATTAATCTTCTTCTTCTTCCTAACACGAGTGTTTTGTTGGGAGTTAATTCTCTCTAGTTGTCTCTGCCTCTCTCTCTCTCTCTCTCTGTTATTTGTGCATGCTAGTGGGAAATATTATTCCACGGAGAACATGACACTCTTGGAATTATCAACTTTGGTCGTTAACACTTTAATTATTCCTCATGTCATGTCTATCATTATTTATAATTCACTTTATTCTTCTCTCTCCATTTAGCATTAACCTTTTTATAACCTTAATCTTCATCACACTTTATTCCTCTCCACTGACATTATCATTAACCTTACTTTGTCGTTAGCACAAGTAACACTTTATTCCTCATTATTTATAATTCACTGCATGCACAACGTACTAACACTTTATTCAATAACCTTTCTATAACCTTAATCTTCATCACAAGCAATAATCCAATTAATTAAATCTGCTTTGTCATCAAAGCAAGTAACACTTTGTTCATCTCTCCACTATGCAATTAATTAAATCTCACTTTATTATATATTCCCTCTCCATCATGTGTCTATATATACGTACATATAATGGACGTTCTTAATTAGAAACTATAATTATAATAATTAATTTGGTTTTTGTAGTTGTGATGTATGTACGTATAATATAATAATTACGTATTCATAATTCACTTTATTCTTCCCTCTCCATTTAGCATTAACCTTTTTATAACCTTAATCTTCATCACACTTTATTCCTCTCCATTTAGCAATAATCTTAATCACACGACAACCAACACTTTATTCAATAACCTTAATCTTCATCAGAAGCAATAATCCAATTAATTAAATCAAGTAACACTTTGTTCATCTCGTTAACCTTATTATATCTCACTTCATTATATATATATATATATTCCCTCTGGCTCCATCACGTCTATATATACGTACATATAATAGCATGCATGATAAGTGAAGATAAGTGAAGCAAGTAACACTTATCTTCAATATGCTAGATAAGTGAAGTCTAAATAAATAAATTAAATCAATACAAGAATGTTAATTCTCAATTGTATACTTTTCATCAACTGCAATCAAACAACTTTGAAATACAACATGAGCTAGTATGTATCAACAAACTAAAGTCAACTAGCTCATGAAATCTAAAATAGCATGCATCTAATTAAAATTTTCAAATACAAAAATGAAATCAACAAAACTCAACTCATGACTATCAGGATCAGTGTACCTGCAGTGTCACACCCCAACTCAAGGCCACATGATCGGCCAAGGTATGTGTTGGTACCCCGAAGCCTACCCTATGCACCGATCATCAACACATAATATACAACCGAAATGATATGAAAATCATAAATAAAAGCAACATACCAACTCTATTAGATGTTTGAAAACAGTTTAATAAAGTCAAGTTCAAGAAACAACTCAAAGTTTTAAAGAAGCATCATAAGGTTTTTTAAAGAAATAACTCAACGTTTTACAGAAATCAACTCAGTGCATGGACAACGATTCTACACACGCCTACCCTACAAGTGTAGGTTTGACCACTCACCTTGATCAAAGGGGAAGACGATCTAGGCGACAACGACTCTGATCTCCGGCGACAACACCAACTTCTCACTCCACAACATAGAATCCCTTTCTCTCCCTTCACCTTAGGCTGCGTGCGGCTCACCTCCTTGAGTCGTACGGTGACTGAGGTAATAGGCATGTTATTTTCTTCTTTTTTTGACCAAATTGTCCTCCTTAGTTAAAAACCCCTAATCGACTCAATCTAAGCCCAGTTCGAGCCCCAACTCGATCCGCAAGTACGATTTCAAACCTGACTCAATCATCACAACTCAAGATCACAAAAATAACACTTATCATTAATTTATAAAAATTTAAAGGAATAAGGGCTATATTTGCCCCTAAAGTATTCGAAAAGATACAAATTTGCCCATAAACTTTCTTTCTTTTTTTTCAAAACTGCCCCCGCCGTCCAAATTTTGGGCCAAAAATATCGCTGCTTATAACGGTTTAACAAGTCATTAAATAGTTATTTATGTGGCAAGGATAAGGGTCATATTTGCCCCTAAAGTATTTGAAATGGTACAAATTTACCCTTAATTTTTTTTGAAAAATTCTTTTGTCGTTCAAATTTTGGGCCATATTTGTCTTTAAATTATTTGAAAATGTACAAATTTGCCCTTAAACTTTTTATTTTTTGAAAAATGCCATTGCCGTCCAAATTTTGGGCCAAAAATCCCTCACGCCCCTAAGGGCTATATGAGGTATAAATACTAAAACCTCAATCGCCAAAAGACCAAAGTGTCCCTTAACTTAAGTTGAGTCTAAAATAAGTCATAACTCAACCAATACAAGTCTAATTCGAGTTCCGCTTGAACCTCCAGATTTGTCTCGAATCAAGCAACTCATCCAAGGACTAATCAAACTTAGAGAAATTAATTTCCTCTTATGCAAAGACCAATCTTTAATTCAAGCCATTCAGCGTTTCATTCGGTCCATCCTGACGCGCGATTAAATTATCTCGCTGAAATAATTAAATTAATATTTTAAAAAATTTCGAGTATTACAAAGAAGTGGTGGGACTAGTTTTTGCAGGACCCCTTAATCGGCTTGTTTTTGCAATCAGCTGGGCTACCTTATTTTCTTTTTCTTATTTTTCTTATCTTTTCAGCTCGTTCAATTCGACGTGTGATTCAATGACTTGTAACTAAAAGCTAGGATATATACGAACTCTATATATCGCTCCTAATTAATTTAGGTTGTGAATATATTGATTATTACATGTTGGCAGCTTAATATCCAATGTGGCCTGATGATGTGGTTTATTTTATTTGCCACGTAGACAATTATTTGCTGACTTGTCAAACCATTACAAGCAGTGGTACATTTGGCCAAAAATTTGGACAACGAGGGTATTTTTCAAAAAATAAAAAATTTAAGGGCAAATTTGTATATTTTTGAATACTTTAAGGACAAATATGATCCAAAATTTGGACGACGATAGCATTTTTTTTGAAAAAAAGTTTAAGGCAAAATTTGTATCTCTTCTAAAATACTTTATGAGCAAATATGACCCTTATCATTGCCAGGTAAGCAATTGTTTGCTGACTTGTCAAACTGTTACGTACATGTAGTGACATATATTTTTGGCCCAAAGTTTGGACGTCGAGGGCATTTTTGAAAAAAAAGAAAGTTTGAGGGCAAATTTGTATCTTTTCGAATACTTTAGGGGCAAATATAGTCCTTATCCCAAAATTAAATTATACCTTCTACTCGTGGTGATTTCGTGACTCGACCCAATTATCTCTCGATCCAGTGTGCCGCACCAAATAAATTTATATATAGGAAACCTCAGGTATTACAACTTTTTCCCCTTAAGGAAAATTCGTTCTCGAATTTTAGTAGAGCATAGGGCTCACCATATCCTCGAACAAAGAGGGGTAGCACTCCCTCATGTCCTACTCCATCTCCCAAGTAGCCTCCCCCAGTGTGGTGCTCCCACCTGACCTTTACCATGGGAATTTTCTTGGATCTCAATTTCCTAATTTGTCGATCAAGTTCTTCTACCGATCTCTCCTCATATGAGATCGCCGTATCCACCTCAACCATAGTTGGTTCGATCATATGGAACTGATCCCGGACATATCTCTTGACCATCGACACATGGAAGACTGGGTGAACTCTATCCATGCTAGGAGGCAAGGCTAGCTCATAAGCCACAGCGCCCCTCCGCTTAAGAATAGAGAAAGGCCAGATGAACCTAGGGCTCAACTTTCCCTTCTTCCCAAACCGCACCACCCCTTTCATGGGGGAGACCTTCGAGAATATCATGTCGCCCTCAGTGAACTCCACCTCTCTAGCCTTCCCATCCGCATATATTTTTTGGCGACTCTGAGTCGCTAACAGTCTTTCCTTTATCAATTTCACCTTCTCAACCGCCTCCTCAACCAAGTCAGGACCCACCATAATAGTCTCTCTTGCCTCAAACTAGCCCACTGGTGACCTATATCTCCGCCCATACAGGGCATCAAAAGGGGCCATACCAATGCTACTCTAGTAGCTATTGTTGTAGGCAAACTCAATCAGCGGTAGGTGTTTCTCCCAATCGCCAGCTAGGTCCAAGACATGCTCTCAACATATCTTCTAAGGTCTGGATTGTCGTCTTTGACTACTCGTCAGTCTGCAGCTGGAATGCGGTGCTGAACCGCACATGAGTATGTAAAGCCTCCTGGAAGGACTGCCAAAATTGAACTGTGAATTTGGTACCCCGATCTGATATGATCATAACTGGGATACAATAGTATGCCACAATCTGGTCTAGAAACAATCTGGCGTACTTCTCAGCTGAAAATATCATTTTGACTAGAATAAAGTGTGCGGTCTTAGTCAATCGGTCCACCATGACCCAAATGGAATAATTGCCCCTTAGTCCTCGGTAGTTCGATCACGAAGTCCATGGTGTTCTTTTCCCACTTCTACTTAGGCACTTCAAGGTTCTGAAGTAACCCTACAGGCTTCAAGTGTACGACCTTTACTTGCTGGCAAACCAAACACTTAGATACGAACTCGGCCACCTCTCTCTTCACCTCTTTTCGCCAATAATGTTGCCTCAGATCGCGGTACATTTTGGTGGCCTTCGGATGCATCGTATATGTGAAACAGTGGCCCATCTCTAGCACCTGCCTGCGAACTCCACCATGTACGGCACTACAATCCGATCTCTGAACCTCAAGACATCCTCAGAGTCGATTCTGTATCTGTCATCCGCATCCTCTCTTTTGACCAGATCCTTAGTCAGGGAAAAAAAGGTGTCCTCCTCCTGCACGGTACACAACAAGTCCACCATAGTAGACTGTACCCGAAGGTGTGCCATCAGAGCACCGATACTTTCATAATTATCCCACCATCTAGGCACAAGGCTAATTCTCAAGCCAATAGCTTCCTCCTAGCCGCCAAGTGGGCCAAGCTGCCCATGGATTTCCTGCTCAAGGTATCTGCCACCACATTGGCTTTCCTGGGATGGTACATAATGGTGTAATCATAGTCCTTCAAGAGCTCAAGTCACATTCTCTGCCTTAGGTTTAACTCTTTCTGGGTAAGCAACTACTAGAGGCCCTTGTAATCAGTGTAAATCTCATAGGCCTCGCCGTACACGTAGTGGCTCCAGCTTGAATGCAAATATCAACGTTGCTAGTTCTAGATCATGCATCGGGTAGTTCTTCTCATGAACCTTCAACTGGCGGGACGCATAGGCTATCACCCTACCATACTGCATCAGACACAACCCTGGCCAACCCAAGAGGCATTACAATAAACTACAAACCCTTCCGAGCCTGAAGGTATGACCAACACTAGTGCTAACATCAAGCATTCTTTGTGCTTCTAAAAGCTCTCCTCGCACTTGTCATCCCAAACAAATTTGACCTTTTTCTAGGTCAATCGAGTCAATAGAGCTGCAATCCTGGAGAAATTTTTCATAAATTTTCTGTAATACCCGGCCAACCCCAAGAAACTGCGGATCTTAGTCACACTGGTCGGCCGCCTTTGGTTCTCCATTGCCTCCACCTTTGCGAGATCCACTCTTACCCCTTCCTTGGACACTACATGGCTCAAGAACCCTACGCTCTCCAATTAGAACTCACACTTGGAGAACTTGGCATACAATTGATGCTTCCTTAGGGTCTTTAGGACCATCCTGAAATGCTCGGAGTGCTCCTCCCTATTCTTGGAGTATACAAGGATGTCATCAATAAAGACAATCACAAATTTGTCCAAGTACTCATTGAACACCTAGTTCATCAGATCCATAAAAGCCGCAGGCGCATTAGTTAGCCCAAAGGATATCACCTAAAACTCAAAGTGGCCTTAACGAGTCCGAAGGCAGTCTTGAGCACATCGTAGTCCCGGATTCTCAGCTAATGGTATCCGAACCTCAAGTCAATTTTTGAGAACCATTGTGTCCCTTGTAGTTGGTTGAACATATCATCAATCCTCGGCAGCGGGTGACGATTCTTGACTATCACCTTGTTGAGCTGCCTGTAGTTCAATGCACATACGCATGGACCCGTCCTTCTTCATCACGAAGACCACTAGAGTATCCCAAGGAGAAACACTCGGGTGATTGAAACCCAAGTCTAGCAGCTCTTGCAATTGTGTTTTCAATTCCTTCAGCTTAGCCGGTGCCATCCGATAAGGTGCAATGGAGATCGGCTTCACCTCAGTATCATAGACTAACTGTTTGGGTGGAAAATATCCGTGCGGCTCCCTCGCTTCTCGTACGAGGAATCAGCCTTAAGCCAATCTGCTTGGCCAATGTCAAAATATTGCGGGCTCCCACGTCGCATGGGTCAGAACCTCTCAGTGCTTGGACGCAAAAACGTTGTTGGGCCAAATGGCCGATTGCATGAAAATGCTGGAAAATGCTTGAACGAAAGCTAGAACGAAAGACTAGAGTGTGCCTAGGCTATACCTAGGTACTATACTTGTGGAGCCTAACCCCCATGTGCCACCCCCAAGGTTCCCAAAAGCACGAGGAGCATGACAAAATTCCTATGTTCGCACACCCCCACCGTCAATGCCACGCCTAGGCAAACGAGGCTGTTTGCCTAGGCGTGAGCAAGAGCGATGCGCGGGCGCATTTTACAATGCATATTTACATGGATACTCATGATGCAATATTTACGATGCACGTTAGGAACCATCATGACACATACAGGACTTGACAAACCCGAAGGTCCCTAACATTCTCCCCCACTTACGAAGTCGACGCCCTCGTCGACTCGTTTCTTGAAGGTGTTGGAGAGCTCTTGAATCTTGATCTTCCATCTCTTCATCATGCAGACTAGGTATTATTGCTCCGTGTCATTCGGCATTTGACTCTCGTTAGCGGTGGAATGTCCTTCCTGCTTGTAGATGCCTCAAACTGTGAAGTCCGCCAACTCCGATGGGGCCCTTCTGTAAGGAGGTCTATATGGGGCTTGTTCCCCGATTCCTGCTGTGGGTTTGCGTTGTGCGCAGTGTCTTACGAGCCATCTACCCTGCGCGGGTGTCTTATGAGTCATCTGCTCTGCACGGAAGTATTGTGACTTAGAGGTCATTTGCCATGCGCATAAGCCTTGCGTCTTATGAGTCATCTGCTCTGCGCACAAATATTGCGATTTAGAGGCCATTTGTCATGCGCACTCTTGCGTCTTATGAGCCATCTACTCTGCGCACAACTGTCGGACTCCTTCCTTCACTTGCATGGCAGAAAGGAGTTTGTTCTGGTTTCTTGGTGCTGAACGCACTGTTGGAACAATACTAGGATTGTCCTCCCCCATCAAGCATATCGTGTCGTGGAAGGGCATGGGTACCACCTTTGCCGCTTAGAGAAACTCTATCCCTAAAATGACTTGATAGTCATCGAGGGGCACGACCATAAGGTTGATGTGTCCTCTCCATCCTCCAACTTTCAATGGAACGTCTCTTGCAATGCCGTCGATCTTCCGTGTTTCGGAATTCACTGCTTTAACACGACTCGAACTTTTCTCTAGTTGGAGTCCAATTCGTTTTGCCTCCTCTCTGACAATAAAATTATGAATTGCTCCCAAGTGTACCATCGCTCGGGTGGTTCTGTCGTTCAGCTTGATGTCGATGAACATCAGCTCATTCGTCTCTTCTGGATGCTTTATCGTGGGTTTTCGCTCCCCCACTTGAGTCTTGAGAGCATTGAGCAGTCGTACTACTCCCATGTTTGTTCTCCCATTATACTCGTCTTCGCTGGAGTGGTCACTCGATGACCCCCGGCTATGGCTCATCGAGGCAACTGCTTTTTCTTTGCCCTTGTATTTCTTCGCTGAGACGTTGGACATTGTCTCTACCACGGTTTCTGCTATCAGGGCACTCAAGGCTTGTTGTTCTGGACATCCTTGAGCTAAGTGAGGCCCCTTACACAATGCACAAGTAGGTGAAACTATTGAATGGTGCCCTCTCGGAGGGGATCCCCATTGAGGATGTTCTCTTGGGATGTATGGTCCGTGGGTATGATTCCTCCGCCTTGTATCGCCTACAAATCCTTTGCCTTGAGAGTTGTCGGGCCCCCAATACCTTGGTTTGGAGGGTGTCGCTTTAGTCATATTCACCTCTGAACTGTAGTCATTGGAGTTGTTGGGTCCCCAAAATCTCGGCTTGTGCCACCATAGCCGTATTCTCCTCTGGGCTATAGTCGGAGAGTCGTTCTGCTGTGATCTTTACTTCCGACAAACTCTAAATGTACCTCCTGGAGAGTTCTTGTTGTGCCCACGGCTGCAGTCCTTCCAGGAAGGTAAACAATTGATCAGTCTCGGCCATGTCTAAAATGTCCAACATGATAGTCAAGAACTTCTTCACATACTCCCGAACTGAATTATCTTGACAGAGTTGACGTAACTTCCATCGGGCGATAAACTCCACATTATCGAGGAAAAATTGCGCTTTCGGTTCGCGCTTGAGTTCATCCCAAGTGTCAATCTTGGCTTGCCCCTTCTGAATTTCCTCATACTTGGTCCACCACCAAAGTTTTTCATCTTCAGATAGATACATGGTTGCAACAGATACTTTTATATCATCATCAACCATCCTCGTGACCTTGAAGTACTGCGCCAAGTCGAAGAGGGAGTTTTCCATTGCTTTGGCATCCCGGGCCCCATTGTAAGGCTTTGGTTCGGGTGCTTTGAGATGGTGTTGTGGCACTTCGTTTTGCTGTGAATTGCCACCACCCTAGTGTATCTCTCGAATAAAAAATTTGACTGTAGCCTTTAGCTCCGCAATCTCATCTTGCAGATGTTTGATTACATCTTGAGTGTCATCATGGAGTCCCTCTAGCCTTGACTCCAAGTTTTCTTGTGCATCAGCTATCTTGCCGACTAGGGCCATACCGGCCGCGTGGGCGTCACAAATTCTCTCCAACTCTCCAAGTCGTTGCATAGTCGATCTGGTCTGTTTAACTTGTTGAGTTTGCGCTGGCTCTTCCACCAACGCTTCTTCTGGAACAGTCGCCAACACATCGTTGATGCCACTCGTTTCCCCTTTTGTCTTGCGACCCATGATTGGTTGAGCAAATCTCTCCTGCGTTGTTGCTGAGTGCCCCAATGTTGTTTGTCTCCAACGACGAAGGCACGAGTCTGTTGATAGTTTGCGTCGATTATTTGATCCAAATCTTTGCGAGCTTGCTTCGCTCTGATACCAACTGTCATGGACTAACTGTTTGGGTGGAAAATATCCGTGTGGCTCCCTCGCTTCCCGTACGAGGAATCAGCCTTAATCCAATCTGCTTGGCCAATGTCGAAAAGTTGCGGGCTCCCACGTCGCGTGGGTCGGAACCTCTCAGTGCTTGGACGCAAAAACGTTGTTGGGTCAAATGGCCGATTGCATGAAAATGCGGGAAAATGCTTGAACGAAAGAATACGTTGGGCCAATATTTACAATGCATGATAGGGACCGTCATGACACATAAAGGACTTGACAACCCTGAAGGTCCCTAGCACCAGGGTGCAAATTAATGCAAAATTCTATCTCCCTTCTTGGCAGTAACCCCAACAACTCCTCGAGAAATACGTCAGAAAACTCACAAACCACAAGTGTTCCCCTCGACATCCCTTGTCGTGTCTGTATCCTCCTTGGCCACAAATACGAAGACCGAGAAGGACTGGCAGCCGCCTAAGAGCAGTTTGCGAGCCTTTAAGGCTGAAATGACCCCCATAGGGTCCCCCCTTCCATCTTCCTAGAAGGTAAATTGCGGCAACCTGGACTAGCTGAAAGTGACAGTCTTAGCCCTGCAATCCACTAATGAAAAGTGATCAGCCAGCCAGTCCGACTGAGTATAACATCAAGTTCAAGCATCAGCAGGAGTGTCAATTTTGCCTTCAACACATGCCCACAAATGAGCACATCACAACCTCGAAAGGTTGTCTCAGCTAAAATTGCATTGCCCGTAGGCGTTGACATAATAGATGGCACATCAAGCAAGGAAGGTGCCTCAGGTAACTTAGCAACAAAACTAGCAGATACAAAGGAGTGCATAGCACCCAGATCAAATAACACATAAGATGCAGATGAACCAACAATAAGTGTACCTATACTATTGCCTTAGATGCCTCAGCGTCGTCACAGTTCATAGAATAAACCCTGACAGTCAGCCTCTCAGAGTGATTGATTTGTTATCCCTTGCCCTGTGTCTGACCCTTTTGAGCCATAGAACCAACTGATATCGACACTTTCCCCCTAGATTGCTAAGTTCTCTAACTACATATGTCTGAACAATCTTTCCTGAAATGCCTAACCCGCCCGCATTTGGAACATGCATCTGTGCGGCTATAGCAAGTCCCCCAATGCCTTCTGTTTTAGCGACCATATTGCGGCATCTCTGGCTTCTGAGTAGCACCCCTGACTCTGTCTGTTGAGTCACCCCTGACCTTGGGCCACCTCGACCCCGACAACTATTGTGTCCCTCGCTCGGCTAGTGATCTGCCGCTACAATAGTCCCCTTAGAGTGCCAAGGCCAACCTCCAGATCCTTGAGGTCGGAACTTCTTCATTGGGGGGCCCGTCGTACTTCTCTAACAGCACCAGTATGTGCTTCCTACTAGAGTGCCTCGTCCACTACTCGAGCAAATGTAGTGTTCTCAGCGTAATGAATAATTCTATTGATTTGAGCTCTCAGTCCCTCAACGAACCTCTTGACCTTGTCATTCTTAGTGGCTACCAGGGTAGGATGGTACTTCAAAAGCTAGGTGAACTCCATCTCATAGTTCGACACTGTCATGCCACCCATTTGACGCAGCAGCTCAAACTCTCTCTCTCGCTCGCTTATCGCAGATGCTCAACGACAAATACTACTCCACCACAACGGCCTTGCACTCTTCCCACGTAGGGGGTGGCGTGTTTGCCACCCTGTGATCCTTCCAGGTATGAAGCCAGTCCTTGGCCTGTCCCCTAAGCTATAGGCCTATCATACAAGCTGTCGTCTCAAATGAGCACCCAAGTTCCACACATAACTCATAGTAGTCGCCAAGAAACTCTGTGACATCTACCCGCTGATCTTTCCCAGTGAAATCCATCGGCTTCAGCTTGATGAAGTCTGCATATGTGGGTGCCCCTGGAACCCTGACCATAGGTACTTCTAGCTCAGCCACCTCCGGTACCATGGGTGCCACGGGTACCGACTGTGGCTGCTGCTGCCTCAACTCCTGCTCCCCGCGGAGTGCCTTAGTCAACTGTGCTACCTGGGCCTATAGCTATGCGACTATGGGGTCCTGTCCTCCCCCCTCTCATTTACCTGCCCCACGGTCCCTACCCTTGCCCCGGCCTCGTCCCTGGCCTTGGCCTGGTGTTCTATGGAGTTACTGTCGCTGCCACTCAGTGCAACATTGTGAGTCTCCATCACCCTAGCATTTAAGGAAAAAAATTGCCATTAATATTGAATAATTTACTCAACTATCTATTGTAAGTTATTGACCGCATGACGTGCTAAGGTGCAATCGTGGCTGCCCGAACTCGTAGCATAACTTTCCCATATGACAACATCCTAGCTATGCCCATACGGTACCCAGACCCTAGTCGTAGTCAAAACCTAACCTCGCTTTGATACCAACTTTATCACACCCCAACTCAGGGCCACGTGACCGGCCAGAGAATGTGTCGATACCCCGAAGCCTACCCTATGCACTAAGCATCAATACATAATATACAACCAAAATGACATGGAAATCATAAATAAAAGCAACAATACCAACTTTATTAAATGTTTGAAAATAGTTTAACAAAGTCAAGTTTGAGAAACAACTCAAAGTTTCTTAAAATCCATGGCATGGGCAAAGTCGGGCTCAGTGTACTTGGAAATCCGTGGCATGGCGACCTGTCGTGCGGCTGTCAAACTCTCTAAGCGGCAGATCATACCCACTGCGCAGCAAAATCTTGAAACAACCTGGCACGCAAGCCCGATCGTTGATTGACAAGCTGAGCCCCCCTCAGATCATCCACTATTGGAATAACGAGCATCAGCAACGGCGCCAACCATTGTTGAGCCGTTGCTGAAAGACATCAGCAACGGCTTGCAATGGCCTACCCCATTGCAACGCAATCGTGGCAGAAACATGTGCTGCTGATAACTTAGCAACGGATTAGCCACGGCCGCTTCGACCATTGCTAATACCATTATCAGCAACGGTTCAACCACGACTACAGGGCCATCATAGATATAAATATCTGCAATGGCCCAGTGACTGTGGCAAGATCATTAATGAAAGCCAGTTGCTAAGCCGTTGTTGTAGGTCATCAGCAACGACTTTGAGGTTGCGGCGCAGAAAATACGATACACTTTCAGTAACAGCTTTCCCACAGATGGCCGTGCGAAAGCCGTTGCTGATGATGTTAACATGTAACTAAAACGTTTTAAATTTTCCAATTTCCATTAATATATTGATACATTTAACCTGATACATAATTCACACACCCATACATACATCCATTCACATACACATCACAAATACACCAAGATATACATCAAAATAATTATACTTATATTTATAATTATCCACAATCATATAAAAACTATTCAAATTCAAAACTATCATATCAATATCCAAACAAAACAAGTCAATCAAGTATAGTATCTAAGTAAAAAAGTCAATATCCAAACAAAATAATAAATCTCGCGACGATGGTGGAGGAATGTCTGGATCATAATATGGCGGGGTCTGGAGTGCTTGGGTGTACACCGGCATGGATTGACTCGAGGACGATGGATATGATGATGCCAAAGGGATGCCTACTCCGGTATGAGCTGAGATGTTGCGTAGCATAGCATGCATCTCCGACATCATCTGACTCTGACACTCCATCATCTCACTCTAACGCGCGACCATCTCCTCTAGTGTCCTTATCCTTCTACTATGATCATATCTAGTCCAGGAGGTGGATGGCCGCTCACCAGCGACCGGAGGGGTCGGCGCCCCAAGTGGCCATAGCACGGCTCGCGCAATACCACTATCCGCAAAGTCATATACACGGCCATGGTCCCAGCCACCTGCAGCCTCGACCCACGCTCCTGCGTCAAAGTCCTCGGGGGTGCCCCCGCGCTGAATCACAGTCTGAGTGTAGGTCTCCTACTCGAGTTTTATTTTTTGTTTCATATTTTTTCTAAAACTTAAATTATAAATAAATAATGAATAATTTAATCAAATATACTTACCATAATGATTGTAGTGCGGTTGTCAATGTACTCCCTCGTCCCATGTCATCGACGGTGAGTCCGCTCAAACACCTCCATTGGGAGGGTCACTGGACAGTCCCGTCATCCATCATCGTTGTCTACATTTACAAAACAAATACATTGATTAGTAAACAAAGTAACAAATAAAAATATATAATTAAAAGTAAGGTATAATACTTACCATACGATGACCGTGCACTACAAATAAAATAGAGCCGCTAGTGTGACACACTCCTTCCCCCAACATGTGGTTTCTTGCCGCAGTCCTAGAAACCTCCTACCATCGATTCATCGACCATAATGCCACGAGCTGGTCCTATATATCTGGAGTAATCCAATCGGGGCTGTATTACCAAGTCTTCATGATGTTTGTGGTCCCAGCTCGAGCCATCGCTTGGGACCTGGCCTACCCCAGCTGACCGTTGTGCCTCTGCCAAGAAATAACTTTCTAGGCAGTGTAAATGAAGGACCTCTAGTCCTCAACCCATGTATAGCGAGCCTGCAAAATAATAATATCAGTACCAATATTAATCATCATGTATATAAAAAAAATTAATATGTGCCTCAAACTCGCACCATAGCACGTCGACATGCTCACTGGGCATGTGAGACCACGTGGGTCATGCTCCGTGCATGTATCATCGGATCGTAGAAGATATAGTCCTGGGCACATCCTCTTGCTCGAACCTGCACAACAAAAATAAAGTTCAATATTATATTATGATATAATGAATTTGTAATAATTCATAATTCATGATACATTACCGCTCCCCAGTCACACTAATGAGTCTACGTGACTCCGTGGCTGGCGGAGGTTGCCACCTGTTCAGCTCGCATGGCCGCCTGCGTCTCAATGAACTAGCCTCGAGGGCATGAGGATCAACGGTAGGAGTATCATCGACAGGAGGATCAGCAGCAGGAGAAAGTGCTGGAGTCTGACCGATCGAAGATTCCGAAGCTCTCATCCGACGATAACTACGACCCGACATATCTGTCGAAGAAGCATATAATTAGATTATATATATAGTAGAGATATATTTGATAGAAGATATATTTTACAATTATTCCTCATCATCTGAGTAATAGTTTTCGAATTCTTCCTCTTCTTCCTCTTCTTCATCTCCAGCTTCCTCAACTTCATGATCGTCATCATCAACATATTCAACTTCTAATTGAACAAACGTTGTGTCTGCATCCTCGAGTATTGGAATAATACGGTCTACAGCAGGAGGATCATCTTCTTGATAGAAATCATCTGTCACATCAAGTATCGACTCATTTTCTCCCGCTATCGGATCAATTCTTTCTCTACCTTTAGTCTTACAGATTGCACGCCAATCTGCTCTATCTTTATTTCGAGCCAAATACTTCGCATAATATACTTGTTCAGCTTGTGATGACAATATAAAAGACTCATTTACTGCCAATTTCGATTTGTAATTAATCTCAATAAGTTTGTATTTTGGATGAACTTTCATGCCCCTTTCTGTTGTACTGAACCAATGACATCTAAATAGCATAACTGATTTCAAGCCGAAGTAGTGCAACTCTATCACTTCTTCCACCAGTCCATAAGGGCCTGTTTGGTTAGCGAAACCAAGTCTGTTTTCATGGTTTCAGTTTCACTGAAACCAAAACTGCTTACGAAAACGTGTTTGGTTTAGTGTTTTCGTGAAACTGAATCGAAACCAGAATGAAAACGAAACCAGTTTTCTTAATAAAAATGAAAACAACAGAATGTTGTTTTCTGTGGTTTCGAGACTGTCGGTTTCGTTATCAAAATGTTGTGACAACTTTGTAATTATAAATATTTTTTTTTATAAAATTAATTAATTTAAAAATAAATCAAACTATATCGAATTTTTAAAAATAAAAATAAAAATCATCATTTTTAACTCAAACTTTTATCTTAAATTTATAAAATAATTAAATCAATTTATATCTAATTGACTCAAACCCAAATTTTAAATAACTCAATTTTCTTAAAGTTGGTCTATTTATAATTTAATCAAATCTAAATTTAGATCATTGGACTTGTTTTTTTTTGAAATTTTATAATAACTATTAATTAATTTTTATATCTAATTGAACAAAAAAAATCTTAAATTACCAATAACTTAATTAATTAAATTATTTAAATATTTTGTAATCATATTAACAAATATTTAATTTTGTAAACTAACTAAATATTTAATTACTAATAAAAAATTTCAAGGAAAATTAATATTATTTTTTATAATCAAATAAATATTTACTGATTTCAACTAACTAAAACTGATGTTGTTTTTATTAACCAAACGCGTTTTCAGAAAACTGAAAACTAGAAACCAAAACCAAGTTTTCGAAACCAAGTTTTCAGTTTCACTGAAACCAAACCAGAAAATAATTTTCGCTAACCAAACAGCACCTAAAAATCCATATCACATTCAACATACGTTGTCAATTTCACACAGACCCCGACATTCATCGTCTTCCTTGTAATTGCATATTCAACCATGTGAAATTTATACCCATTAACAAAATATTTGCTATAACATGACACTAGTCGCGATGGTCCACTAACAAACTCAAATATTCTTTCATCTATTTCAGCTCTGTGATCTTTGTTGTAAGCCCGAGTCCAAGTAGGGAAATTACGATTCCATAATCTCTCCAATTCTTCATCGTTGTGAATAGAGTATTTTTGCACCATCTCAATGTCAAATATTTCGATGAATTGTTCAATCTCTAGACAATTTAGTTATACGTGCAATTGTGTCAAATGATACTCTTCGTCGCTTAAGTGTCGAGATGGACAAGAACCCAAAGCACGACCAGAGTGACAAAATATATTTAAACATCCATCTGAATGTCGAACTCCCCCATCATCGTTACTTGGAAGATGATCAAATCTTGTGTGTACTGTCGATACAAAGTAAAATGAGCAGAATGTTGAAATTTCTTGGATGATATACGATTCAAATATTGATCATTCAACAGCTGTAGTGTTCTTTACTTTTTTCTTCAGACGATTCATGTATCTTCCAAATAAGTACATCCACCGGTATTGAACGGGGCCACCAACTCGTGCCTCGTATGCCAAATGTATCAGTAGATGCTCCATCGAGTCAAAGAAGGCAGGAGGGAAAAACTGCTCTAGCTTGCATATAATTTCAACAATATTACTTTCAAGTGTTGACATATCTTCGACTAGAAGGACATTTGCACAAATGCTTCTAAAAAACATACTTAATTCAGTCAAAGGACCCCAAATATTACTTGGTAGAAGATCCCGAGATGTGAATGAAAGCAATCTCTGTATGAATACATGACAATCGTGGCTCTTCATCCCTAATGTTTTGCAATCATCGATGTTCACACATCGAGATAAGTTTGAGGCATATCCATCAGGTAATCTGAGTTCTTTTATCCATTGACAAACATCTTTGATTAGTTGTTTATTTAACACATACGGGGCCTTCAACTTCAGATATCGTCTGTTGACCTCTTGTAACTCCAACTCCGGTATCTTACAAAGTATTTTTATATCATGTCGGGCCTTGACATTAGGGGTGAGCGGGTCCGGGTACCCTGTATTTTTCATGATACCCAGACCCTACCCTGTATAGGACCGGTTCCTAAATTTTGGAACTGGGCCCTACCCTGTTGGAACCTGGAACCGGACCCTACCCGGGACCACAAGTTCTGGTTCCAATTTTGGGTACCCTATTAGAATCTGTTCATATACAAGTTTTAGGGTACAGGTTCAGAGTACCCTGTTGGAACCTGTCCTGGAACTTGTAAATGAACAGGTTCTAACAGGGTACCTTGTTGGAACTTGTTCTGAAACTTATAAATGTACAGGGTCCAACAGGGTGCCCTGTTGGAACCTCTACCTTGGAACCTGTAAATGAACAGGTTCTAGAGTATAGGTTCCGGGTACCGGTTCCGATTCCGGTTTCGGGTGCCAGATGTGTTGGACCCGAAACAGAACCAGTTTTAATCGATTCCTAAATTTTTATCCCAGATCCTACCCGAATTTAATTCGGGTCTACCCGGAACCTACCCAATCGGGTCGGTTCCAACCGGTTCCGGGTCCACCCAGTACCCATGCATACCCCTACTTGATATTATCTTTAGTTTTCCCGGAAACATCCATCAAAGTGTTGAAAATATTATCAAACACATTTTTTTCAATGCGCATGACATCCAAATTATGCCGAATCAGTAATGAACTCCAATATGACAATTCCCAAAAGATACTTTTTTTCACCCAGTTATGTGTTTGACCAAAGCCTTACACTCTTTCATTATGACCAAACACTATCTCTGGAAGTGCTGAAACACGTGCTAACTTTTGTTCACCAGACAACATCGGTGGTGGTTCATCTCTTTCGACTCTGTCCTTAGTAAATTTATTACGATTCATTTGATACTGATGGTTAGCTGGTAGGGATTGATGATGACAATCAAAGAATGAGATTTTTCATCAGTTCTGAAGACTGAATGATTTAGAGTGTTCCATACAATAGAGACAAGAGAGTCGGCCGTGAGTGCTCCAACCAGACAAAATATCGTACGCCGCAAAATCATTGATTGTCCACAAGATCACAGCTTTTAAATTAAAGTTTTGCTTCCAATGACAATCATAAGTGACAGCTCCCTCAGTCCACAATATTTTCAATTCATCTATCAAGGGTCCAAGAAACACGTCAATTTCTTTTCGCGGACCCTTAGGACCCAGAATAATCATCGAAAGATAAATAAATTCATCTTTCATACACATTGATGGTGGCAAATTATAAACTGTTAGCAACACTGACCAAACTAAATAAGGAGTTGCAGAATGACCAAATGGATTAAAACCATCCGTGCACGATCTCAATATGATATTTCTAGTATCCCTAGCAAATAAAGGATAACATGTATCCAAATGTTTCCATGCTTCACTATCGGATAGATGAGTCATTACTGTATCATCACAGCTTCTTGCATGCCAACTCATGTAGGGGGCCGTCTTTTTCGACATGAATAATCTTTGAAGCCTCGGTGTTAATGGAAAATACCGAAGCACCTTAAACGAGATATTTTCCCGTCGGACTGATTTCTTCTCCTTGTAATGAGGATGTTGACATACAGGGTATTTATGCAACTGCACATTTTCCTTATAATATAAAATGCAGTTATTTTGGCATGTGTGTATTTTTTCGTACCCAAGCCCTAATTTTCTCATCAACTTTTTAGTCTTATAAAAAGTTGGCTCAAACTTGTTATTAGTAGGCAGCATTCCGATCAAATGCAACCCCGCTGATATTACAATCGGCCTTGATGTTTAGGAGTTGCGTCATTGCCAAAAACCTAGTGTATTTAGGACAATTCTCAAACAAAGGTTCATCGACAGCTTTCAACATCTCGTAAAATTCTGTAGCTTTTTTATTTAGCAATTCTATCTCTATCGTAGTTTGTACTTCTGTGATATCAACACTTGTAATATCTGGTGACACTGATGTCTCAGTAACTGATCGATCAATATTATCATTCAGATGGAATTGACCCCCAAGACTATCAAGTATCATAGTTCTATAAGGATTACATTGACTGGATGAAGAAGCACCAGCAGAGGAAGATTCACCATGTGTTTGAATGATAGGATTGCTCGACGTCTCGACTTCACGTGACTCCCTGTGACAAGTCCATAGAAAATATCTTGGTGCAAATCCTTTGCTATATAGATGCAGAGTGACAGTTTCCCGATCCAAAAATCGTCCATTCAAGCAAATGCGGCACGAAGATCAAATTTTATCACCGACGCTAACGAATTTTCGATTCGAATAGACAAAATTTAGGAAGTAAGTTACGCCTAATCAAAACTCATTCGTTAAAGCTCCACGATCAAGACGTCGGTACATCCAACTTCGATTGTCTGACATGATTCTGTCAATCAATGACAATTTCTTCAGTTAATGCCTTTAGGTGAGATGGTCCTATTCCATTTGGGATTCATGTTATTCATATTGCACTAAGTATTTCTTTTAACCGCTAACTTCATTCTAAATTTTGGCAGCATCTCCTTATAGTTCTCCGAATACGCATATCATCTGGGCGCGTATCAGAGAACAAGAGAGACACAGTAGCCAAAATTTAAGAATTAATGAGTTAACGGTTAAAAGAATAAACAAAGTGCAATACAAATAACTATATTTCTAAATTTTCCAATCAGGGACAATTCAAGGGTTGTACATTGTATAAAAGATCATTTACTTCTTTTACACGAACATACAACTCCCGAATGGATCTAAGGTTCTGCTAAATCATATCCAACTCATCGATGCGTGCATGAAATGTATCAACTCATCGGATGGATGATTATTTTCTAAATATTTCGAGCCGGTTCGAGTCCATAGTGGACAATTCCGACGCAAATCTAAAGTGGACGATTCCGGCGCGAGTCCAAAGTGGACGATTCTAATTAATCTAAATCTAAAGATTAACAATAAAATTAAAATAATTTAAATTGATCTAATCTAAACATTTATCTAAATTAATCTAAAGATTAACATTAATCTAAAGATTAACATTAATCTAAATTAATCTAATCTAATCTAAACATCTAAATTAGCACAAACATTTAATTAATCTAAACATGTAAATTTATCATAAAAATATTTAATTATTTTAATAAAAAATAGGGTTTAAAAAAAACCCTATTTTCGGCGCCGGAGCCCAGTGTCCGACATATGTTGGACACTAGACAATGCGGCGACCAGTCGCCAATCGTTGGCCATCGGCCGAAACCCTAAATCTAGAGTTTTGATTGGTTCTACATTAAATAGAGAGGGGTGGCGTGCGACTTACCTGGAGCAAGCGACGATGGCAAGTGGCATCAGCGGTCGAGGACAGCGGGCGACGATAGCGGGTAGGCATGCGATCTTTGGCGGCAGCAGAAGAAAGGAAGAAGGAGGAAGGGGCGGGCACGATTGGTCAAGCTATATAAACTTATCAGCAACGACTCACTCGTCCGTTAGAAAGCTGTTGCTGATAAGTACATCATCAGTAACGGCTCACTCATTCGTTAGAACGCCGTTGCTGATAAGTATTTTATTTTGCGCGGTGCAACTAAAGAATGATGGATTGCATAGCCGTAACTAAGCTGTTGCTAATGTTATAATATATCGGCAATGGCTGGTGCGGCCGTAACAAAGTCGTTGCAAATACATCACAACTGCAACGACCCTAGCGGCCGTAAGAAATGGCAACAGTTTGATCGGCCGTTGCTGAAAGTCGTTGCTGAAGAACATATTTTTTTTAGTAGTGATCCTGCACTGCTAGGTACGCCTTCCCTTCCCTCTACTGGACTTGGTACTACCTACGTATAGTTGCCATCGTTCCTACCCAAGGGAGGGCAGGCGCTTGCGGTCGCCTCTTTGGTGGAGGTACTCTACAAGCATCGCCCGGTGTCAATGCCATCATGCACTGTGTCGTTGGTTTACTCATTGCCTTTCTGCATCCCATCGATTGGGGATCTGCATCACGAAGCAAGGTGCTTCAATTGCTTGGTGAGACGCCACTGCTTCAGCAAATGTCCTTTCCTTGCATCATCCTTTCGATGCTAGAGAGCAGGGCATGTTGCGTCGTATTGCAGCATGTTGTGGAATGGCTATGCGATCCTCCTGCCTGCCTCTATTTCTACACTATTGAGCGATTCAGTTTCTGCCGTCATCCCCCTGCCTAATTCTTCAACTCCAATGGATGCTCATTGCCCCCTTAGAGGCAAGGTCTTCATTCCTACGTCTGAGGCCACTGATGAGGGCCGACGTCTCCTGTGTTGCAAAGGCATCCATGTCTTTGTCTCTGGTGCATGCTGCACTGTCAATAGTGTTGTCCGACGGTGACTATATGTTGTAGAAATCCCGCCCCTTGGATTATGGTTGTTTGCTTCTACTGTGCCCCTCCGCCAGGATGAAGGTAGATCTCCTGTTGTGGAAAGTCCTCTACCTCCGGCCACTCTATTGTCTTGTAATTTGCGGAGTGGGACTTCATGGCGAACATGTAGGCTGTCCTGCCGATGTATTTCATGGGGTTGGGAATCTGCGGCCTCCCGCTTGAGTACTGGAACACTATGAACCTATCAACAATCTGCGATAACTTCGGGTATCTTCTGGTGGAGTGGTCCTCGGCAAACTGGGAGGAAATCCAAGATTGCCTCCTTCACATGGAATGTAACCAGCTTGAGGAGATCCCTTAGTTCCTTGAAGTCTACGCTGTCGGCCATGCGGTGGTGGTCCGCGTCGATATCAACTGGAGCCAACTCGTGGAAGAACCTCACCAAGTTTCAAGGGTCAGAGAAAATGGCATGCCGCCGTGGGATGATCCACCCGATGCTGGGCAGTCTGCCGAACCTTGGTACGGTCGCGGGCAAGTATGGCATGGCCATTGCTGCTGCCATGCCCGGGGTATTAAATGCGTTGATTCCTCCTTTGATGGCTCCATACTGTAGGCCTAAGGTTTTCAACCTTGGTCACCATCTTGATTTTGATAATAACATACTTATTCTAATGAATTTATCAAGTGTTTAATCTCAGGTTGAGGCTTCGATACGCGCACGAAGTTTGTTCGGAGCAATACAAGAAATCGGCAAAAATGGTCCGAAAGAGGGTGAGTAGAAAACCTAGAGTTAGGATTAGATTTTATGTAATATGACTATAGGAATATCTCCCAAGCCTAATTGTAATGATATCCAAGTCAAAACTTGGTAACAGAACTCAAAAACGATGCACACAAGAAGAAGGTTGAAAAAAATAGCCCCAACCAGGTTCAATCGACCGAATGAGGTCAAAAATTGGCAGTAGCCAATTCGGTTGACCGAATGTTGCCCCAAAGTGGCAAAATGCCTTCGGTCGCTCGATGGTCGATTGGTCGATTGACCAACGACCGAGCGACAAGCAACTAAGCGTCCCCAACGGGCAGAAAAACACTCATTGGGTGGAGCTGCCGAGTGAGGGGTTATACCCCTCCCCTCACCAGCTCTCTAAAAGTTTGTTAACCATTCATTGAAGATCTCCTAGAGTGTTTTTGAGCCTTCTCAAGTGGATTTCATCGCGCAAGCTTCGACGATTGTTCATCTACTCAAAGAATTCTTTCTGCCTCAACTCCAACTTTAGTTCGAGCTCTACATCTTTACGAGTTGGAGGCTTTGGAGGCTTTGCAAGGGAGCTCACTTGTGTGGTTTAATTCTTAGCTCCTTTGTTGTTATTTTTCTTGTTATTAAACTAGGTTTCCATTGTTAGCTTGCTAGGTGTGCTAGGTTAAATACCTTAGGATTTTCTTTGTAGAATTGTATTTTTCCTAGGTGAATATGTGTGAGGCATTCTCAAAGGGTTGAGAAGCGAGTCATTGGTTGTATTTAAAGGGAAACACATTATCTATGAAGGTATCAGTTAGAAATCCTTGGTGATGAGCCAAGGTAGTGGAGTAGGCGGTTGGGCGAACCACTATAATTATTTGTGTTTGCATTGCCTTGTTTGATTGCTATTACTTGCTATTCATACTCGTCAATCATCGTAAATTAGTTGCACATCAATTTGGTTGCATTCGGGATCGAATTGAACATAGCTTTAACCCAATACTATTCAACCCCCTCCCCCCTTCTAGTGTGACCATTTCACCAACACATACCCCCTCAACGGCTCTGCCCTTGAAGTTAATGATGGATAGATGGACCGTGGGACGTGGGGACTAACTCTCTCGAGTGGTCTACATGTGGTCGGATCTGGACTTAACAGGTTCAACATCAAGCTGCGCTCTACTCCTATCTGATCTGTCTTCTAGGGCACGAGGCCCTCTTTTGGGGGCCTGATTCTCAAGCCGGCCCAAATCGAACTGGTGTATGAATGCAGGTGCTCGCAGAACCTTGCTCCTGACCGGGCTGCTTCGGGCCCTTTGCTGTTGCCTAAAGGCCCGGTGAGCCCAGTGGATGCCCTCGATGGTGCCATCGCTCAGCACCCTGTGGAGGAGGTTGTGGATCTAGATGCCACCCCCATCTCTGGATCTTGCTCTCAGGTGTCTGGCATGCCAGGTCAAAGGTAACAGCTTTGACTTTGACATGTGAGGCCTCTGGGGTCCATCGAAATCGTCGTTCAGCTTTGACATGTGGCATTGCTCAGCGCCCTGTGGAGGAGGTTGTGGATCTGGATGCCGCCCCATCTCCGGATCTGACTCTCAGGCGTTTGGCATGCCAGGTCAAAGCTAATAGCTTTGACTTTGAGATTGGGGCCTCCGGGGTCCACCCAAATTGTTTCGGGCTGCAAGATGGGCCAGTGTTTGGACTGCCTGCATGGGTGGTGATCGGGCCATCTGGGCCACCACTTGGAAGGAAGTCGGCCTAGGTTCTCCTCGAGTTGTCGTTCACTGGTGGGGCCACGGGGAAGCCCTCAAATGGGTTGCAAGGTAGTCGACGAAACTTGTGACTTAAAGAAGCAGAGCCGGGGTGTGGTGGGGCCCTGAAAAGGGCCATGTTCCGCAAAGTAAGAATTTTGCAAGAGGGATCAAGAACCTGGGGTAAACCTTCAAAGAACACCAAGCCTGGATTTGTCGGATAAGCATCTAGTGCCAAGGATGGGCCAAATTTGGGGTTAGTCTCGGTGGAAGACCTTTCAGACCTGGATGATCAAACTATCAACTTGAAGCTCGGGTGCATGGGGATTGATAGGGTTGTTCTGCCATTTGCGGCATGATCCGGGGCTCAACCTAGACTTCACCATGCCATGGGTGCATGAAGCTCGGGTGCATGGGGGTCGGCAAGGCTGATTCTGCCGTTTGCAGCATGGTTTGGGGCTCGGCCTAGACTTCACCATGCCATGGGTGATCTTCCTACCATCTATAGCAGGGGATGCCACACTATATTCCATGTCTCCTCCAACATAGGCTGACGAATGAGATAATATGCTTTGTCAACGTTTATGGGCCACCAAGAAGATTAGGTAGAGATGATTTTTGGTCAGAGCTGGCTGAAATCTTGTAGGAATCTGGCACTCCCGATGATGGTTGGTAGAGACTACTCCCAGTTCATGGACCTGCATCCGAGTGGTAGGTGGTTCATATGGTGTAATAACCAGTGACCCCCAGCCTTTGCAAGACTTGATAGGATCCTGATCAACGAACTGCTGGAATATTTGAGTGCCAACTAGAGGATTAAGGTTGTCTGTCCGGGCCTTTCAGATCACACTCCATTGACTTTGGCGGCCTCCCGGTAGGGAATGTCGAACGCCTTCCGTTTTGAGCACTACTGGCTAGAGGTGGCCTATTTTAAAGAGACTCTGATGAACTGCTGGACCTTGGGGGATCTCGAGCCATTAGGCTCGGCTACAGACCGCTGGATATAAAAATTTAGGAAAGCTCGCACGTGCCTGGGCAGATGGCACCTTAACTTGAACTTAGCTTCCTCCTCTAGGATCAAAGTGCTAGAGGAGCATTTGGACGAGAGCCTGCGTGTGGCAGAAGGGAACCAGAAGGAAGAAATTATGGATGACAACACAAAAAGGCTAAGAATGGAACTCGAGGAGTGCTACAAGGCTCAACACATTTTCTGGCATCAAAGGTCCAAGGCCCGCTGGCTTCGAGACAGGGACAGGAATACCAAATTCTTTCATAGGGTCGCCTCCGAAAGGAATAAAAGGAATTGGATCCCGGCTCTCCAATCTTCTCTCGGATGGGTCGATAGACGAGATCAAATGGTTGTCGTATGCCTAGACTACTTCCACGAGGCCGTGGGTACGAGGGTGCCGACTAGATTATGCCCTCTTTGGCAAGTTTTATACCCGGATGCGCCACCAGACCTATCGAGCCTCGTGGCCCCCTTATCAGAAGTGGAGATCTAGGGCGCGATTCGTGCCCTAGGCAAGGACAATGCCCCAGGCCTGGATGGCCTTACGGTGGAGTTCTTCTCGGGCTCCTGAGACATTATAGGAGCGGTCTTCTGGAATCTGCTCGGGGATTACTGTTCGGTGAGGCTGATTAGGCCAGAATCAACAAAGCATTTATTACTTCCTAACGGAGTTGCTTAGCAAGCGGGGTTTCCCAGATTTATGTATTCGTTGGATCAGCAAACTTTTACACTCTAGAGAATTGGTAGTCCTTTTAAACAGCATCCTCGAAAAATGGTTTAGGCACCGAAAGGGGATAGACAAGGAGACCCTCTTTCACCCTATCTATTGCTTATGGTGGCGAACGTCTTTGTAAAACTTATGGATATGGTAGGCAACTCGGGAATGATTTTCGGTATAGATATTGGTGGGGGGCGCACAGTGTCCCACTTGGAGTTTGCGGATGACTTCACCATCTTCCATTGAGGATGAGTACGAATATACTCCATATAAAGCTTCTTCTATGTGCCTATTCGTTAATGTCTGGTCTACATGTAAACCTTCGCAAGACGTTGGTCCTTCACACTCTAAATGACCTGTCAAGGGCCTCAATGGTAGCAGGGATGTTGGGATATGAGTCGAAGGCCTTCCCCTTGGACTATCTAGGCTTGCCGCTTCGCCCGGGAAGATTGGTGAAGGATGATTGGTCGAGGGTTATCACACACATTGATCGGAAGCTGGCATCTTGGAAGGGGAAGTTGCTCTCATGCGGAGGGAGATTAACCCTGATCAACAACATGCTCAATGGACTTTGCGACCACTATCTCACCATCTTCAAGGCTCCGATATGGGTGATCAAGCAAATAGATAAGCGTCGTCGTACTTTCTTGTGGACTGGAGGAGGGGAAGGCCCGATGACCACCCTCGTGTATTGGAGGATATTACCATCCCTCGCCACAACGGGGGCCTGGGTATTCTAGACCTTCAGCTCCATAATGTGGCGAGACTAGGAAGATGGTGGTGGGGTATCACATTGGGGAAGGAGGGGTTTTGAATACAAATGATAAAGCATCTGTACTCACAAGAAGACCATGGTAGGATGCAAAGCCAATTGCCTCTTGGTTGAGGGTATAGAAGGAAATTTACTTGGCAAAATACATCTTCGCAATCAGCATGGAAAGTGAAGTAAGCAGAGGGATTAAGACTCTTTTCTGGAAGGATCGATGGATCTGAAACCAAAGGCTAGCTGAATGGTTCCCAAACCTCTTCGCGGCCCGTAGATAGAATAATGCTTCGATCACAGAGATGAGGGATGAGGAGAGCGGTGAGTGGAGGTTGGCATGGTGTGGGAGACCAGATGATGCGGAAAAAGTTGCTCTCGTGAACCTTCTTGTGGGCTTTCACTTAAGCTCGGATAACTATAGTATCTTCTGGAGATGAGAGGCCTCGGGCTCTTTCTCAACGAAATCCATGTACAAGATCTTGGCAGAAAAGGGAATGAAGGACTTGAGATTGGGAAAAGTTTGGAAGGGACGGCCGCTGCTAAAGATGAAATTCATTTTGTGGCTCGCCCTACGAGACCGTCTCCAAACTAAGGACCGTATCGCTAAGCATGGAGGAATAATAATCGACACTAGCTATGTCTTTTGTAGAGAAGATGAGGAATCATACCAACACTTGTTTGGCGACTGTGTTGTCCTATCGCATGGCTAGAGGGGGTTACTCCGTAAACTCGACATGGATTTCTTTGCGGTGACCCCTCAAACATCGGATGAGGTCCAAGGATGGAACAAAAAATGGCTTCCCGCCTCTACTATTTGGTGTTGGAGTGTTTGGACTGTTAGAAACAACCATATCTTCAAGGGCAATCAGGAAGGGACCGAAGGTGTCGGTCATCTGGCGTTTATCTTCTGGTCTTGTATTTAGGGCAAGAGATAGGGTTGCATGTTAATATTATGTCTCTTGTTTTTTCTTTCGAGCTTCGAGGCCTTGCCCCGCCCACGGGGGAGTGAGCCAAGTGCGACTAGTCCCTGAGCGGAGGATTTAGGTTGTCGGGGTGTGTGCGTTGTGTACCATTTCAACTCTTATGAAATGTGCATGGTGTGGCCCGAGCCTCACCTTCTTTTCAAAAAAAAAAGTTCTTCTTCACAGTTGAAGTTGCTAATAACAAAAGATAGAGGAAGACGAAGTCAAGGAGACTATTGGAGAAGAAAACCAGAGTTATCAAGGTGAAGAGTCATCGTCTAGTGGACATCATGCATTGCAGTTTAGGAAGAATAAATTGTTGTGCACGTTGAGAATGACCGAATTAAGAGAAGAAAGGTGAAAATTCACCCCGTCATTGCAGTTGCCAAAAACAAGAAGGAAGCTGTTGGATCAGTTTGCTAGATGTCTCTGCCAACCATGTCTACGAAGGTCAATTAGAGTTCAGCCAATGACTCTGTTTGAATTACTAATGTCAAGCTTGAACACACTCGATACTCGAAAGAAATGTAAAGGTATTGCTCGGTTCAGTTTCTTCACATGCTACGAGAATAAAATTTGCATGAGTATGATCGAATAAAACTTCTATGAAGCCCCTCCTATGAGTGAACTTAGGTTTACTAACATTGAACTTAGTATTATTTATACTGAACCTAGAGTAAGAGTGAACCTATATTGCAAACGAATGAATCTAGAATTTAAACTTCAGGTTCAATATTAATGATTCTAGGTTCAATATTAGTAAATTTAGGTTCACTCATAGGAGGGGCTCCATATAAGTTTTTTCCAGTATGATTGGTAGTGAGATGAGGTCATGCCGGCGAAAATCTCAACAAAAATTGTGCTCAAGCTATGCAGAATTGCATCACTCGATTCGTCCTAAAATTAAACTCGACAGTAATTAAGTTTTCACTTTGTGTCGGTGAAAACAAATTTGCAAATTTCTTTTCAAAGGGTGAAGAAGCTGATGCTGCAATATCTAAGCTCTGTTTCGTGAGAATATTTTTCTCTTGTTTGTAGCGAAAAAGGAGCAGGATTTGACTGAATTTGGGTGCAAAAAGTCAACTCCGGTTCACAATTCTCAGCTCTATTTTGTGACAGTTCACTATAATTTGTCTTGAGGATGCAATTGACCTTGATTCCAGCTAGTTGAAGCTTGATTTCGTCACTTCAGCTTCAGTTGGTCATGAAAACTTATCTACTTTGGTTGTGAATGGCTCACTTCAAATCAATTTAGCTACGGTTCACCCAAATTGAGTTCAGTTCAAACTCAAAATGAACTCCAATTGACTCAATAATTTAAAAACAAAACAAAACTCCTCTCAAGGAGTCCGATCACATTCAGGTACTGGGTAGAGAAGGCATTGGATCGAAGACCGTGCACAATTGAATCAATAATTCAATGTATAACATTGCTTGTGAAAATGACATATATAAAATTTAAAAAATATCACTTCTGGAACAAATATGAGATGAAAAAACAACTCTAGGAAAGACCAAGGTACAAGGTAGAGAAGGCATTGGACCGGAGGCCATGCACAATTGAGTCAATAATTCAACATATAATGTTGCTTGTGAAAATGACATATAAAAAATTTAAAAAATATCACTTCTGGAACAAATATGAGATGAAAAAACAACTCTAGGAAAGACCAACATAGGAAATAGGAAACTATATATTATATATAAAATTTAAAAAATACCACTTCTGGAACAAATATGAGATGAAAAAACAACTCTAGAAAAGACCAACATAGAAAATAGGAAACTATATATCATATTATATATATATATATATATACCAAGCATCTTCAATATAAATCATAACAATATACGCCATCATGCAAAGCCAAGAACCAACAATCTTGTTAATATTGAAAGAAATGGTTTTCATAATTCAAACAAATTAAATAGAAAAAACAACGTAATTTTAAGGAGCAAGGGAACAAAAAAAAGGAAAAAAATTCCACTAAACAGTACATCACATAAAATTGCAACTTGTTTAAAAGATGGACGTGAAAACAGAAGAAAAACACAATGGATGGTCATCAAAGCTTAAGAGACAGAGAGACGTACGGAGTAGAGGTTGTTATATGGTCTTTTACACCCCGGAAGTTCAATAGGGAGTAGAAGGAGCTAGCAGTGTAGCTTCCATGTATTGTCCATTTCCAATAAATTTTGTCTTCATCAATTTGTAGGAGAAATGGGACAAGATCTTCGGTCATTTGTTGAATGATGTTTGCGGGAGCGAAGTTTTTAAAGGAGATGTTCTAATCAATGACATTGCCATCAATACTTGTGGCTTTACCATCTGTGATGGTGATATGTGGATCTCGAGTATATACTGTTGGCCTAAGGTTTTCAACCTTAGTTTTAATCTCGATTTTGATGATAACATACATGAAACTAATGTTTTCATGGAGAAATACTTTCAGGTTCCAAGTCGATTGGCGCTTGACGTTTGTGATCGAAAATATTAGAGAAATCGAAAAATTAGAAGGATGTTGGTCGACACGCTCGGATTCATCGAAAAGAATAGAGTTTAGGTTTAGGATGTCTAGATCATTTGTGTTAATCCTCATCATGATTTAAAGACCCAAAAATACCATACCAAACCCTTAATATGAAACTCGAACCGAAAAAAAGTACCACAAAGTACTAGTACTTTCAGGCCGATCGACCGACCAAGTGACCGCCGGGGGTTCTAAAGCCATAGAAGGCTTCCGATCGATGACCGGTCGACTGGCCATCAGTTGGCGATCGATCGGGTGGGTCAAACGAGCAGAAAAACACCCATTGCATTGTGTGTTTTTGCCTCCTCTCTTCATGGCTTATAAATACAAGCCTTGAGAGCCTTTCTCAAGTATTGTTGAGCCTATTGAGACATCCTTTGATCAATTCTAAGCCTCTTTCAGCCATTTTTTTGTGAAAACCTAGCTTGAGCAAAGAATCCTTGATCTTGCCTTCACTCTTCCATTGTTTCATCATCAAAGCATCAAAAGGAAGCTAGGAATCTTGTTGTGGAGCTAAATACTTTATTCTTTGATTTATCACTCCATTTAGTGTTATATTTTGTTGTTGATTTCATTATATATCAAGTGTGTAAACCTAGGTTACTAGGTTTGTTGAGTTTGGTGGTTGCCTTGGTGTAAAGCCTTAAATCCACCGGTGTAAACTTAGTTTACTAAGATTAGTTGTGTTGTCCTTAGGGTTTCAGGTGGGAGAGTGCTTTCAATAGGAAGGCGGGATACTTTTGGTTGTGGAAGTGCATTCGAGTTGAGAGCGGAGACTCTCCAATGAAAAGATCCTCATTGTAAAGAAAAGTTATTCTTCAATTTTAGCAAAATCATAAAATATATTCAAAGATGCCCATAAATCGGAAATTGAAGTGCAATGCATCACTTTTTCAAGAATTCATTTGGCAATGTGCAATATATAATGTTCATGGCTTGTGCATTCAATTCAAACATCTTAATCTCATTTTCATTCCAAGCATGCATTTCCTTTGTAGGTTCAACATTTTTATTTTTTATCATGTTAAAGACACTTATATCTTGAGTCTTTAGGAATATATTCTACTTTTCCAAAGACCAAAGCTAGACTCATCGAACCTAGGAGGTGTGGAAACAATCGACTCTAGTGTCATTCTCGGATCGAGGCAATATGTAGAGGAGATGGTGAAATCTCGATCTATGACTCACTCTAATACCAAATGTAAGTTGAATGTTCACACTAGATGGAGGTGAATAGTGTGTATCGCTAATTTTTAGGCTAAGTTCGATACTTTAACCAAGTTGTTAGTTTTAATTATAAGTGTATGCTTTAATGAGAATGAAATCAACACTAAATAAAGCAATGCTAACACACTAAGATTTATAGTGGTTTGACAACACTGCCTACTCTACTACCTAAGCACTGTGCTTAGGATTTTACACACAAATCCACTAAGTTAAGAGTTTCTTACACATGAGGACTTTTCACCGAAAATTCTCAACACTCTTCTATGACGACACTTCTACATCTGGAAGTCTCCGTTTTCACACTAAGTCAACTCTCTTACCTCAGATCCTAAAGAACACTCCTAACCTAGCTCACACAAGTGGTTTTAAGTCTCCACACCAAGACTACCACTCAAACCACACACCTAGATCTCTAGGTTTACACAAACATAAGTAACAAGTAAATCAACTACAAAATACAACCAATAAGAGAAAATATAAATGAAATACAACTTAGCTCTCAACCAGCGATTCTTAGTCCCTTTCTTGATGCCTTGAAGTTGAAACAATGAAGCACAAGGACAAGGCCAAGAGATGAAGCTTGTGAAAGAAATAGTGCCCTTGAGCCAATCACATGTTGATGTGTAGGGAACTATTTATGGTTAATGAATAATATGATACATCTTTTCATCATATGCTGCATCTATATTTTATATATATTAGATTGTGATGAACCCCATGAACTCGAGCAACTAATTCTAAGGTCATAATGAGATCATGCCAGTGAGACTTGGAATCTAGATGTCCATGTTCTAAATGTTCCCAGTCGTAGGATCACCAATTAGGGGATTGATGATTCTGGATAGACTGGTGCACTTGGTACATGTCTTATACGATAAGGGTTAGCTAATCATTAGCCGTCATTAATGTACAAATGCAGGTGCTCATTAGCGATAGCAGGTCGACCCGAGTGTTTTCCTCTCGAGGTATATGCTGAATCATGCAACTATCAAAATTAGCGATAAAAGATAGTAGTAGTGCAAGGTACCTTTAGAGGGAGGGATCCCTGGCTTGGCAGATGCTGTTGACTTGCCCTACGATAAGTTGTAAGTCACTTTTTACGACAATATTTCGAGCTTTCACTTCCTAGGCGAGCTTTAGTCTGTCAATCAGGGTTTCGTACTCTTCTATCGAAGCTCCTGCTTTTTCCGTAAGATTTTGAAGAAGGGAGCGGCTCGATCGGCCAACTTGGAAAGAAATCTGGAGAGAGCCGTCATCCTTCCCGTGAGCTGTACCTTGTTTATGTTGTGCGGGCTTCGCATTTCTTGAACAACCCAGTACTTTTCTGGTTTAGCCTCTATTCCTCGGTGTGTCAATATAAAATCGAGGAATTTTCTACCCTGTACTTTGAAGGTGCACTTCTCTGGATATAGCTTCATGTTCTAGCGTCTAAGTTGGTCGAAGATCTCAATGCGATCATTGTAATGATTGTCAGCGACAAGTGTTTTGGCCACCATGTCATCGATGTATACCTTCATGTTGCGACCTATTTGCTTCTCAAAAATCTTGTTCATCAATCATTGATATGTGGCTCCTGTGTTTTTGAGTCCGAAATGCATCACCTTATAGTACAAGTTCGCATGCCCGGTGATGAAAGCCATTTTTTCTTCGTCTGGGTGCATCTAGATATGTTTATAGCCTGAATAGGTCTCTATAAAACTCAAGTACTAATACCTTGAGGAGTCGTCAACAAGTTTGTCGATACTCGACAATGGGTAAGAATCTTTTAGGCAGACTTTATTGAGGTCGGTGAAGTCGGCGCATATTTGCCATTTTCTCAAATGATTTTTGACCATCACATCATTCACAAACCATGTTTGTGAAGTGAATCTCCTTGATGAATTTCACTTTTAATAGCTTCATGGTCTCTGCAAGGGATACATGTTGACGCTCGGCTCAAAGCTATCTCTTTTTCTAGGCGATAGGTTTGACACGAGGGTCGATGGCCAACCGATGGCAAATGACCTGGGGGTCTATTCCTGGCTTGTAGACAAGTGTCCATGTGAAGAGGTCGGCATTGCTTTTGAGCAGGGTGCTAAGTCGGGCCTTGAGATCATTGGGGAGGTGTGCTCGAATATAGGTTACTTGCTCGGGGGAAATCTCGATCTGTACAGGGTCCAAGTTGTCAGCGGGCTGGGGCCGCTCCTGGATATCTCCTATGGGATACAAACCTGATATCCTTGGTTGGGGCTTTGCCGGTTTGAGTTTCAGGAACTCATTGTAGCATGCGCGAGCTTCCCTTTGGTCTGCATGAATGACTTCTACTTCTGTCTTCGAGATGGGAAATTTAACGGCAAGGTAGGGAGTCGATACTACTGCGTCCAAGTTGTTCAAGAAACCAAAGGGGCTCGCACACTAGATGACAAGATCGAAACTGTACATCTATCGTTTTTGCTCTCGGTGCAGAGCCAAATGTTGTGACTATATGTAAGTTGTTGGCTTAAGGGTCTCTCTTAAGTCTCGATCTTTATTTTGATGATAACGAACATGTATTTAATCCAAATGTGTAGCTTTGAGTTCAGGTTGAGGTTGCAATACGCATGCCTAATCCGTTCAAACAAGACGACGAAAAAGATGGTCAAAGAACGGAAGAAGAAATCATTGAAGAAAGGCTCCGGATTAAGTCAAGAAGATTTAATGTAATATGTCCCTAGAATAGTTTATCCCAAGCCTAAAATATAAGGTTATCCAAGTTGAAACTTAGTAACCAAACCCTTAGAATTGGCATGAAAAAATACAAGGAATTAATCATCCTCAGCCTGGGATCGGTCGACCGATCAAGGCAATAAAATGGCGATGCAACCCATTCGATCAACCGACTGGTCGATCGGAGATCGCAAAAAATTGACAAAAGCCATTCGGTCGACCAGTCGGTCGACCGAATGTAGAGAAGGGCAAATAGCTGGGTTGCGTCGGTCGATCGACAGAGGCAAAATTTTGGCAGAAAGGTAGCGGTCGACCAATTGGTCGACTGACCTAAAGATGGCCTCTATCGCGCAATTCGCTGCAGCAATTTGGTCGACCGACGGGTCGACCGAATGTCGAAAGAAATGTTGGTGGTCAACCCGTCGGTCGACCGACCTCTCTCCGCTACAACGGTCGGACCTGGCGGTCGATTAGTTGGTCGATCGACTGATCAACCGGCCTTGCGATCGAACGGCTTCAACGATCAATTTTTTATCCGTTGAACGGCCGTTCGGCTGAGGGGTTATAAATACCCCTCACCAAACTTCATTAAACACTTTTTGCAAAACTTATTTGAGCATTAAAAGTGAGTCTTAAAGCCTTCATACGAGCTACACCTACACGCGCCTCTCTGCTCCCAGTTTCAACTTCATCAGGCGTTGATCTCTTCTCTTCAACCTTGCTGCGTTCACTGAAGTCTCTTTCCAGTTGCAAGTTGAAGACGAGAAGGCAGTGGGAAGAAGCTTGAGTTTAATTCTTTCTTCACTAGCTCTTTCCCAAAGTTTGTAATTTATTGAATCTTGTTTTCTTGTTAAGATAGCTTGCTAGGTGTGATAGGAAACACTTAGGGTAAACTTTGTAGAAGTGTGTTTTGCCTAGGTGAATAGGATTGAGGTGTTCTCCAAGTGAGGGAGAAGGGTGTCCTCAAGTGTATTCAAAGGGAAACATACATTCTATAAAGTAGTGTTTAGAAATCATTGGTAAGGAGCCAAGGTAGTGGAGTAGGCGGTTGGCCGAACCACTATAAATTGATTTATTTGCATTGCTCTTTACTTGCTTTCATTATTGTGATTGAATTGTGATCATATCATTCATTAAAGAACAATTCCATTAAGCTAAGATAAAATTAAGTTAAAAGAAATTTAAAAAGGGGATTGACACTATTCAACCCCCCCTTCTAGTGTCAAACTCCATCCAACATAAGTAGCCTTTGACACTCACATGATCTCCTGAGTAGCTGACGAGTTCTCCATGGTACAAACACAACGAGGATTCGTTAATGCCCATTCTCTCAAGTGTTGGGTAGAAAAGGACGTCGGCGGAACTATCCTGGTCCACCAAAACTTTCCTAACAAGGAAGCCAACAATGAATACAAAAATAACGATAGGATCATGCAAGTTCCTATCAACCCCTTGATATCAGAGTCGTAGAAAGATATTACCACGGTGACCAAGTTGTTTTGCCGACGATCATAACAATCTAGGGCGACTGTATTTCGAAATTGTCTTCTCTGACAAATCCTACTGTTATGTAGTCAATAACTCCCTAGATGCTGGGGTAGGACCGCTAGCATTCTGAATCACAGTTATTACTTGTGTCATCGAGTGGCGGGGTCTCACTGGGGCTCCAGTGTGGCTGGTAACTTTGTCGGCCTTGGCTACGACTCCGATCACATCGGATGTAGTGGTCAAGGTGACCTTCTTTGATCAATTGCTAAATCTGGTCACGGAGGACCACACATTCTTCAATGGTGTGCCCAAAGGTTTGGTGGAATTCACACCTTTTGCTCTTGTCACCTTTGTATGAATACTTTGAGCTTTCGGGGCAGCCAGGTGGCCTGAGCAATTGTAGATAATGTACTTCTTGTAGGATTAGTTCCCTTGAGGTTGTAAGGGGTGTGTACCTTTCAAATTGGGTACTCCAATGAGGTGATGACCTCGGCATTAGGTTGTAGCTCTGCTCACGGCGATTGCGATCCTCATTTTTCCCGTCGTGCTTCATGGATTTTTTTGTCTTCGATGATAGCATAAAGGTTTTGCCAGACGATTCTCTTTTCTTCTTGCTGATCTTCTATTTTTATAAAACTCATCGTATTTTCTTGAAATTTGGCTATGTCTTTAGGCTCGGTTAAGGCGATCTAGTCGGCAAAATGTTCGAGTTTTAACTCGAGTTAGATGCAGAAAAGCTCGATCGCTGGATCAAGATTGGGGATGTCGGCCGCCATGGCTTGGAATCTGTTCAGGTATTCCCTTAGGGGCTCATGTTGCCCTTGTCTGACATAGCGTGGGGTAGCTGTTGCCTTATGGTGCACTTGTGACGTGGTGAAATGACTAAGGAAGACACGAGAGAGGTCTTCGAAAGAGTGAATGGAGCCCTGCAGGAGGGAGGCAAACCAAAGTAAGGCAGTGTTCCCAAGGAACACTGGGAAGGCTTGTTAGAGTGCGGAGTCAGTCACACCGTAATAAAGCATTATGGTCTGAAACACTTTCAAGTACAGGGCGGGGTCGCCCGCATCGGTGTAGGGCGTTAGGGTAGTAAGTAACTCGCTCCTCGGTGGGAGGCGGGTTGTCATGATGTGTTTGGTGTAGGGCCCTGCGTCGAGGTGGGAAACGGTCTCAATCACGTTATTCTTTGGAGCTTCAACCTTTTTCGATCGAGGAGTGCAGGAGACCTCATCTCGAAGGATGGAAACTAGTCCTCTCCTTTCTAAGTGGTAGGTCTCTCCATGTTCCGAGTGGCAATGTTCATGTTCAGCTGGGGGATGTCCCTGAGGCCGCGCAGATGTCTCCACTTATGTTATCAGTTGTTGGTTTTGTTCTTCTAATTCGTTTACCCGCTATCGGGGCTCTTCAAGAAAGGGGGTTGGTATCGGAGCGCCCCTCCTCGCTATTTGAGCGTCACTAGGTTGCGGTCGATCGCCGTCATCGGGTCATTGCCGTTGGTGTGCGGTGGCAGTCACTTGGCTCTAGGTTCCAACCATTATGGGGGAGGTAAGCTTTACTCGGCTCCACAATGGGTGCTAGATGTTCCTGCCTTAAAGTCTAGGGGTGAGTTTGGGCCGGGACGGGATGGGATTTGGTATGTCTCGGTTCCATCCCAGTTTTGAGTCAGGATGCAAATATGCGTCCCCGTCCCGGTCCCAGTCCCGTCCGAAAGATTTCTTATTCTTATTAAAAGATCATGATTTGATCTGCATATGTTTGGTAAAATGGATAATCTTCTCCTTTGATCATAAATGGAAAATGCTCAATTGGGGAACATGAAAACGTGACTGAATTGGCCTTAGTTACTCTTCGGGACGGAGTGGAATAAGGGAGGAGATCCTCGAACGAAGAGAATGATCCAATTACTTCGAAAGAATTGAATGAGGATCCGTATGAGGTGAAAATCTCATGTACGATTCTGTAGAGTGACGATAAGGGTGACTTATCAGTCAACTTTTCCACTATCACCCCCAAAAAACCAAACTCTACCTGACGTAAAGTTTCCAGAGTACGATTAACCTCTTGATTTGAAATCACTGCTTATATACATGGTATTAGCCATAATTTACAAGAACAATTTGTAGTATTAGTAATTTTTGGGATAGGACAAGGACGCCCCGAATTTGTTAATATTATTTTTCCTACAAAATAAAAATAGTATCTACGTTAAATAATTAATAATGCATTATATTGTGGTGTTCCAAAAATTAATATTACATAATTATATTAGCTATATCATAAATCGAGTCGGGTCGGGACAATCTCGGTTTTTTGTATGTCTCATCCCGATTTTTAATCAGGACAAATATATTTGTCCCGATCCCATCCCAATTCTGAACCAAGATGAGATTATTCCCGAATTTTTGGGTCGGGCCGAACCGAGATGACTGGGACATCCCGACCCATGCTCACCCCTCACTGGGTCTAACTTGATTGGGCCCAATAGTTCTAGTCCAATCCAATTTATATAAACAAAAATTTAATATCATCGTCATCATGCAAAGTATTTTAATAAGTATTCAAAACAAGTTTTTTTATAAGTCCATCAAATATTTTTTAAGTCGATTAAACATAATGAAAACAAACATATCAAAAATCTAGTGGAGACTAGGTCAGGGACGACGAATCGATCGTAGGAGGTAACTGAATACCAGAGCTAGCTGTATGCTACGCCATGAAAGTTTGCATGTTCTCCATTGCCTATCTTTATCGCTCCATCATTTGTGTCTGGTGCTCCATCATCTGCTTCTGATGTTGATGTGCTAACTCTGCCTTCATGGCTGCCATTCGGGATTGGTCCCGGGCCCGAGATGTGGAGGGTCACTCTCTAGCAACTGAGGGGTTGGTGCCCCCAGTGACCCCAACACTCGCCGCACATGATCACTATCTCCAAAATCATAGCACACGGCTATGGTCCCAGCCATCGACGACCTCAACCCAAGCAGTAGCATCAAAGTCATCCTGCATTGACCCTCTGCATTAGGTGATTGTCCTCGTGTACGTTTCCTACAAGAGTTAGTTTATTATTTTATAAATTTATATAAATTATAAAATAATATGTTAAAAAATAAACTATACGTACCACGATCACAGTAGCCCTCCGATCGACGTAACCCCTTGTCACGTGTTGTCGGCGATGTGTGCGGTTAAAGACCTCCATCGGTGAGACCAAACCTATCAAATGATGAGGGGAGGTGTATAATTTATACACTCTGGCCCAAAGCTTACTCCGACGGTACACTTGTCATTTGCTAGAAGCTCCTTGTGAGAATTGAATGGTTTCCATGTCACCTAATTTTATTTTGGAACTCATGTCATTCGTCGGAGGACACATGTCACTTATAAGAGGCTTTAAGGGTGAATTGGATGAATGATATATAGCATTCTCTTATAAAACGAGCTTGAGAGTAGAGGTGGCAATGGGTCGGGCCTGCCCATGGGCGGCACGGGCCTGACCCAGTTCTGGACCGTGCCTGACCCAACCCGAAGAATTTCGGGCCGGGCCGGGCACGACTCGACTGTGCTCAAGGGGCGAGCTGCGCTCGCCCCCTTGGGCACGTAGGCCGTGCTCGGCATGACCTGATAGCGGGCCATGCCGAGCCCTGCATGTGTGCCAAGCCCGGCACGACATGGGTCCAACCAAGCCTGGCACGGCATGGACCCGATCAGGCCTGGTCTGCACCCAAGGCTTGAGCATAATATATTATACTTACTAAAATTATAAAAGAACAAATAGTTAGTTTTTGTGTGGTGGTTAATTCCTCAAAAAAAATAGTGAAGGTCAGTAGTTTGAGTCTCATCATCGATCTTCATATTTTCTCTTTTTAATAATTCGGGCCAGTCCGAGCCCAGCCTGAGCCCGAAAGTTCGGGCTCGGGCTCAGGTCCGAGCTAGGCCACCCCTTTGAGCAGTCGAACCGTGCCGAGTATTGGCCGGATTGTGCCAGGCATGATCCATTGCCACCTCTATTTAGAATGGACGGGATGATTGATGGTGCTGGGTGGATAGAGTTGTGCATGCATGCGTGATAAACTACTTTAAGCTGGATCGTCTACCTGTGGCTTGGTCAAACATACTTTTAAGATGGTTGATTGCGAGGTTGTTAAGGTCAATGACTCCAACAATTTTCAAAAGGGCCACAAACACATACCATCAATCAAGTTATATAGAGTGATACTGCTGTATAATCAACAAACCCAAGCAGCACAAGCAAATCTAGAACAGAGTAACAAGCAACCAACAAGAGTCAAAAGTTACTTGTTGCTTCTAGTTACACTATGTCAAAAAGATGGAAGTCACGAAGAAACTAGACAAACTAAAGCTATATTTGCCATATATGTTTTGGACAAATTACTTAATTTAGTTTTGATACTCATTATACCATGCATCTTGTTGGTAGAGTATGTTCTTGCTTTGCCAATTTCATAATTAAGGTTGTATAAATTACTATTCACCGGTAAGGTGCTCATAGTTCTCAAAAATGATTTTAATGATTGCAATACTTTTCTTATTAGTCTTGCCATCAGCAAACATGACGTAAGTGAAAGAAAAGTATTCTTGATTTTAATAGGGGTAATCTTGTTATTCTTAGTTATTTTATTCGGTATATCAAACAAGATTTTAGCAGCAAGGATATAAAAATAGGGGAAAGGGGTCTCCGCGTCTAATACATCTTTGGGAAGGAAAGAAGTGGAAAGTTAAATCATTTATGATACATGCAAAAGTGGGAGTAGTGATACAAGAGTGGATCCAGCTAATAAATTTATCAAGGAAGTTGAGAATCTTGAGAACGTGGAGGGTAGCCTATAAAGAAAGTTTGTCAAAAAAAATTTCCATATCAATTTTAATGAAGATATAAGGGGACTTTTCTTTTAGAGTTATAAATAGAATGAACAAATTTTTAGGCAACTAAGATATTATCGTGAATTGATCAATCTATCATTAACAAAGACACTCTACTCCTTAGAAATGATGTGAGACATGATAGGTTGAAGCCGCAAAGCAATGATCTTAGCTAGAATTATGTAAGAGAAGTTACACATGGATACAAGTCTAAAATCTCTAACGGTGGTAGGGTTGGAGGTTTTGAGGGTAAAAGTGAAAATGATCTTATTCCATTCATAAGGAATGGAACTAAAATCATAGAAATCTCGAAGACAGATCATGAAGGTCTGGGAGATAGAAGATAGAAGGCCAGTAGGTCTAATAAAACTCATAGTCATCAATGCCACGACTTTTGCCATTGGGCATGGTCCTAACCATATTCCAGACTTTGAGAGTAAAAGGAGCAAGGGTTAAAAGAGTAAGAAGGTAATAGAGTTGGAGATCCAAAGATTAGTACAGTGATTGACAAAAATGTTAAGAATATCAGAATCAATATGAGCAATAATCATTATAGCTAGTGATACAAACAATATCTTAATATAATAAGTGATAATTACGTAGAAGTAAGCAAAGTTTACCTATTCAACTTTACAAACAATATCATAATATTTTTGCTTATTTTAACAATCCAGAATCAATATCAGATCTTGTTTATCCTTCTTTTATAAGTGATAATTACGTAGAAGTAAGCAAAGTTGTTATCACAATCCTAAATACATTTAGTTTTAGTTTTAGCCCACCATTTGAGTTTGATTTGCCTTTGAAGGGCGATCGCTTTATTGTAAAGAGATTTAAGGTAGAGTTCTTGGATTGAAATGAGGCATGAATTGGCATCCGGACACTCAAGGGAGGTGATTTCAGGTTAGATTCAAGATTACCTAGAACATATTTATTCCAACTAGTTTAATTACCCGTGTGATGCACAGATTTTTCAAATGGATATAATATATATCATATGAAAAATTGATATAAAAAATTAAATAAAGTTAAGTTGCATATACAAAGTACATGAACATTAATATATCATATATTATAAAAAGTATACAAAAGATAAAATGCTAAAAATAATTATCATTCATAATATTTGATTCTACAAAAATTCAAAATTACATATAATAAAAAAGAAAGAAACGGTAATTCATAATTACAAATGTCTTGCGGTTAAAAAAAATTAATACAAAAATGTTGAAAAAAAATGAGGAAACAATATAATAAAAAAAATATCAATTTTACTTATTCAACCAATATTGTTAAAATAAAGAGAAATAAATAATAATTATGGATTGCAATTTGCAAAGGTCCTCAATATAATAATTAATGTAAGTAAGAATCAAAGTAGTAAAATAATTAATTAAATAAATATATATTAACTTTACCTATTCAATGAAGATTCTTAAAAACTTCATTATAAACAACACTTATAGTAATATTTGCTTAAAGATGTTCATGATTCTCTAATAAAATCTTTAGTCATTTCTATTATTTACCCTTGAAAGAGCAACGTACAATTAGCCATATGTAAAAACACATGACAACTATTGATGGAACACTAAATTTGATCCCCCTACATTAATAATATAATATTAGAATATGTTAGGACAGTCTCTATGGAAACTTTCTACTGAGAGTCAATTGCACATGAGTTGTAACTGATACAAGAACTAGTTTAAAACAGAGTGAGTCATAGATATAAAATTAACATAATATCACACAAACACACAAGGATTTGTTTAATTACGCAGTTTAGTGAGAATCTTATCACCTAATCTGCGAGGCCCTCATTGGACAAATGCTCAATCCACTATCAATAAAGTACAATACAAGTATTATAATTTCACACATTGAAATCCTACTATCAGTACTAAAGTGAATTGAAAATAACAAAAGCACTTCTTGTTATTACAAGTACTAACCACTTACCTCTTTATGACAACTAAATCATAGAGTTCTGTCATCCACACTCTCTGTGTTGTAGTGAGTTCAACAATCCAAATCCACCATAATATGTAGTTGATTGTAGAAGCTTGTTGCCAACGATCCACACACTCTTAATGGTGCAAACTACTCATAATTTTGGCAACTCTGTTTATGCGCATAGGAGTGGATATCTTCCACATCTTCTCTTTCTTCTTATATTGAGAAAACATACAATCTTCTATAAATGCGACTAACTTCATAACTCCATAACTTCATCAGCTCATCATCTCAAACGTCAGCCATAAACCATAAGAAACACCTAGCCCATTATCATAATGACATCACTTCTCCTTCAACATAAATGGCCAAGCCCACAAAGTAATTAAAGATAAACACATATATCTATAATATATATCATAGAAATATATCATATGTATATATCAATAATCATAGTAATATAATATCATCATCCTAGCAGTATAAACTCCACAACCAACAATAGTAGTTACAACTGACTAATAATTGGAAACCTTTTTGCCAAATACAACCAACACAAAATAAGCCAAACATCAATAATCTCCCACTTTGGCTTATTTGACAAAAACACAAACTGTCATTAGATAATCAACAACAAAACAGAGTTATAAAACTAAGCAGACTATCTATCAACAAAAAAAAGAAAGAAAATATCCCAGGCACACTAGATAATATCCCAAAGTTTCACAGTTAGAGACAACAGAAGAAAAAAAAAACCAGACAGGCAAGTCATAAGAGTTAATCATCACAATACAGTTGCAATTGAATAATAGACAAACATCATAGAGTTGCAACTTAATAAAGTATCAATCCAACCATCTCCTCTTTTTTGGCAATTAAGCCAAATGAGGCAAGAACTATATCAGCCTGAAGAAGAAGAAGAACTTGAAGAACTATCCGAGGAAGTTGACAAATTACTAGCAGGAGCAGAAGAGGATGTAAAGTGATCTAGAAGTCGTTGCTCCAAAGAAATAATATGCTGCGGTCATTTAGAGACAAACTCCTTGATATTTGATATCTCTTCTAGACTACTTTGTTCATTAGCACTCGCAATGGGCTTTCTAGAGGAACTTGAAGGAGGATGAGCAAGAGTTCCAATTTTCTTCAACAACTTTTGAAGCACCTTCAGAGAAGATCCCAATGGTTCCAAAACATCCTCATCGAAACTTTTGAATCTTTGTTTCTCAACAATGCCATAAATCAGATTAGGAAAAATAAGGAACAATCTTGATTTAGCTATTAGCTGAGAACAAAGACCAATAATCTGTTCAAAAAAGAGATTTCCTAACTTGAAACGAATACCATTTGTGATCTTGTACAATAGTATCACCATTTCTTTGCTCAGGAAAGTGATATGTGAAGTTAGAATCCAATGAAACATGGCAATCAGATATAATACTACATAAAAGGTGTTCAATGATGAAGACTTTATGCTATCTCACTAGCTCATTCTATAATGTCACCATTGGAAACTTCAGTTCCAAGTTTGTACAAAAACTCAGCATTAGATTCATCAATTTCATCAACAGAAGAAGGAGGGTTAAGGCCAAAAAAATCATTAATGATGTCATCACTAAAATTATACCACTTCCCTCAAATAAAGACTTGATGATAATGTTCATTTTCTGGATCAGTAATGGTTGAAGAGAGATTGCAGTAGAACTCAATCACAAGAAGCTTGGAGAAAGGAGCAACAAGTTGAAAAGTACTTGAAAGATTTCTTTCCTCAAGAAAATCCATAATAGTCTTGCATTTTAGTTTAAAGTTTGCAATGTCTAAGGGCGTTTGAGTTATAACTCCTTTCAATTATAGATCTTCCCATAATGTAAAAAGGTCACCAGAAAGCAAACCTGAGTGAAGTTTGCTTGTGATAGTTCTCTTTTCAGCTTTCTTTATCGACCTCGAAGCCTTTTTCTTCGAGACAGAAATCTTTTTCTTCTTAGGAACTGAGGACTTTTGTTTTTCCTTGGGGGCTTCATTTGAAGGCTTGCTTCTTTTTGTCTTTCTCAACTCAGCTACTCTTTCCAACATAGTTTCATCCTCTGAATCAACTTCTATTGTCTCACTTCTCTAATGTTTTTTTCTTTAATCTTTTAGGTAACTTCCTTTTAGCAGACTTTTTCTACTCAAAAGTACTAGCTGAAGGCTTTTTCTGCTTGGTAGCAACACCAGATTTCTGAAGATCAATTTCTTAAGCAATTGTAACTGGAGGAGTAGCACGATCGACATATGCCACTGTTGGTGTTGTTTCAACAAAGGGATTTTGAGCAGAATCCCTTGTATTAGTTATAGGTGCAGGAACATGATTTGTTTGTTGTTCCTCATGACCAGAACCTATAGCAATTTTAGAGGGACCAGTATCCACTGGAATTGGGTCAAGAAAAACATCAGTTATAGAGATAATTTTAACTTGCATTAGACCAATGTTCACTGGAGTGGAAACAAGAACCGAATCAGGAAAAGGAGCTGATTTAACTGGGTCACATTGAGCTGAATTGTCATAGTAGATTATGATTGTCATACAAGGCTCCCCCTCAACACCAAGATTCTCCCCCTCGACATATAAATCCTCCCCTTCATGAATTGAAACCCAAGGTGGGGAAACATGGAGAATAGACGACATACCTTTGCTTTTTCCTTGGAGGGAGATATGTTGAACGTCTGCCATGCTTTACTCGCATGGGAAGACCTTGAGAAGGAGGAGGAGGAACCCCCTCATTTGTCATTTGAGCATAAGACGGTGGTGGGGTTTATTCACGGCTAGAAATCAAATCGCCCTTAGCAGATAGAGAAGAAGAGGCTTTCCTGTAGACCTTCCGCACACACCCTTTTCTTCACGGGACTGAGGGAGATTTAGCCATTGAATGGGAAGAAGATCCAGATGAGGGTTTAAGAGGTGGAGAAGCGGGAGAGCAGTTATAACTTCAACCTTTGAATGATAAGGGTTTACTGCTCCAACTCTTGAGGAAAGGGGGTTACATAATTGGGTCTTGAATAATTGTCCACGTTGTGAGCTTTGATTAAGTGAAATAAATGCCCCAAGCCTTGATTGAAGGTTGTACTTCATTAGCCTTGAATGAGAAAAAAAATTAGTGGAGAGTAGTAATAAAGGTAAGTTATAGCAACTTAAGAGGCCTTTCCAATTCCTTTACCCCTTTTTTTATATATAAAATTGTGTCAAACAATACACAATCCTAGAGCATATCTTAATTGCTCAAATCTCCATCCATCCAAGACCTTTATGAAAATGTCAACAACTTATCCATTTGTAGAAATATACTCCAGCTGTAACTCTTTGCTTTCAACCAGTTCTCTGATGTAGTGAAAGTGAATATCAATATGTTTTGTGCGAAAATGCACAACTAAATTCTTTGAGATATTGATGGTACTTGTATTATCACAGTATAAGACCATTTCATCCTGTTTGAAACCATAGTCCAATAGCATATTTTTCATCCAAATCAGTTGTGTACTACAACTACCTGCTCCTAAATATTCAGCCTCTGCAGAAGATAGAGAGATAGAATTTTTCTTCTTGCTCAACCAAACTACCAGATTTGACCCAATATAAAAACATCCACCTATTGAGCTCTTTCTGTCATTAATGTTTCATATCCAATCTGCATTTGTAAAGCCTACAAGACAAGGATTAGACTTCACATGAATACCATAGTCCAAAATCTACAGTACCTTTAACATATTTCAGAATTCTTTTAACTGCCTGAAGATGAGACTCCTTTAGATTTGCTTGATATCTAGCACATAATCCTACACTGAAACTTAAATCAAGTCTGCTAGTTGTCAGATATAATAGACTCTCAATCATGCTTCTGTAGAGACTAGGAACAACATTCTTGCCTTTTTCATTTTTGCTCAATTTTTCATAAGTTGAGATGAGAGTTCTAACTAGCTTAGAACTGTTCATTCCAAACTTGTGAATCAAGTTTTTAGCATATTTACTCTGAGAGATGAATAACCCTTCATTAGTTTGCTTCACTATGAGAATGAGAAAATAATTCATTTATCTAACCATGCTCATCTCAAACTCAAATTTCATGTCTTCCACGAATTGTTCTACATATGCTTCTGAAGTTGAGCCAAAAACATTGTCATCTACGTAAATCTGAGCAATTACCAGTTCTGACTCCTTTCTTATGATGAACAAAGTCTGGTTAGCACTTTCTCTTTTGTAATCTTTCAAAAGAAGAAACTAAGTGAGTCTTTCATACCAAGCTCTAGGTGCTTGTTTAAGCCCATAAAGAGCTTTCTTCAGTTGATGTGTAGGATCTTCAAAACCCTTGGGTTGTTCAACATATACTTTTCCGTTGAGGAACCCATTCAAAAAAGATGTTTTAATATCCATCTAGAACAACTTAAATTTCATATAGTAGGATATGGATAGAAGCAGTCTGGTAGATTCTAGTCTAGCAACTGATGCAAAAGTTTCATCATAATCCAGTCCTTCAATCTTATTAAAGCCCTGAGCAACAAGTCTGGCTTTATTCCTAGTTATGTTTCCTGCTTCATTAGTTTTGTTCCTAAAAATTCATTTGGTCCCAACAACATTTACATCTTCTGGTCTTGAAACAAGTTCTCATACATTATTTCTTGTGAATTGTTGTAACTCCTCTTGCATGGTAGATATCCAGTATTCATTTTTCAAGGCTTCCTTCATATTTTTTGGTTCAACTTTAGAAGTATAACAAGAATATTTGATCATATCCTAATGATTCTTCCTGGATTGATTTGTGGTCTTGACTCCATCACTTATATTTCCAATCACATTCTGCAAGGGATGATTTTTGAGAATTTTTGTAGACTTTTATGTTGTTCTTTCTTCATCTTGTTCAGCATCAGTCAATGTCAGTTTCATCTTCAGTTTCAACTGCTTGATTAGTGACCTTAGTAGTGTTCTCACTAGTTTTGAAGTCAGTTGTAACTCCCTTCTCATCAGTAGTCGGAACCTGGCTGCTTTGAGAATCATCAATCTTCACATTTGCAGACTCCATTATTGTTTTTGTTCTTTTGTTGTATACATGGTATGCCCTACTATTTGTAGAATAGCCTAGAAATATGGTTTCATCACTCTTCTACATTTTGCCAAGGTACCCCCGATCATTAAGAACAAAATACATACTTTCAAAAATATGAAAATATGTGAGATTAGGTTTTCTTCCCTTCCACAACTCATATGGAGTTTGAACAATTCTTGGTCTGAGGTAGACTCGATTTATAATGTAACAAGTTATGTTGATTGCTTCAACCCAAAATCTCTCTAAAATATGCTTAGAATTGAGCATCACCCGGGGCATCTCCTGAATTGTGTGGTACTTTTTTTCAACTACACCATTCTACTGAGGGGTCTTTGGTGCTGAGAATTCATGCAGAATATCATTCTCATCACAAAACTCAGAGAATGACATATTTTCAAATTCTCTTCCGTGATCATTGTTGGCCTAAGGTTTTTAACCTTGGTCATCATCTTGATTTTGATGATAGCAAACTTATTTTAATTAGTTTATCAAGTGTTGGATCCCAGGTTGGGCAATCGATTCGCGCTCGAAGTTTGTAGAAAAATCACAGAAATTCAAGTGTCGACGACTTCGAAGGCGATCAAGTCGGGAGTTAGGTCTAGAATTTTGAAATGATTGTAAAATCCTTCTAAGGACTTAAGTCAACTAGTTTGTAATATGTCCCAAGTTAAAACCTGAAAATGAATCCCGAAAATGAACATTGTGTGGAAAAATTAGCAAAATCAGGCTATTTTTTCGATGCTAGCTGATGGGCGATCCACGGTCTATCGACCGACCATCAATTGGTCATCGACTGGTGATAACCAAAAATAGGCAGTGGCCTTTGGTCGGTGGTCGGTCGCTCGATCGGTCGATCGGCCTTGAGCCGACCACTGACCGGGCGGCATCAACGGGCAAATTTCTTCCTGGTGCAAACAGCTGCTTTGGCCCTCTCCTCTTGGGTTATAAATATGAGTCTTATACTTGCCTCCCTACCACTCTTGACCTTCATTGACTCCATCCTAAGAGTTTTTGTCACACCCCCAAATCTGGTATGATCAACCAGGGTACGCCACGTACCATAAAAAAAAAATGCATGAACAAGTAATGAACCCAAACATTTTATGACATTTAAAACTTAAAGGAAAATATCAAATTCTAAAAGAAACCCAACCACTAATTAAAAAATGCTAAAGGTTTAATTTATTTTCAAAACATTAAAGTCCCAACAAGGACACCCCAAACTAAGAAAAATGCGGAAACGAAATAACCGAGTCTACATGACTCAACAACATAAAACGACTAGACTCGATATCCTCTTCGATCATGATGTGTCACAAGACCCGCTGCCCTGCGGCCACCAGCCGCACTACTACACCCCGGTACCTCTCTGATCTAACTCGGGTGCTGTAAAACAATAATAATGAGGGGTAAATCCAACTAGGACTTAGTGAGCAAATCAGTCCTCAATCCACCAAATCAATCATCATGCATTAAAAAAACACAAATAGCACATATATAATGTAACAGCAACGTTAGGAGAAACTAACAATAATATATCCACTACTCTATGCATGAAACCAACATTTGTCAACAAGTATAAAATAATCCTTTAAAATGATGGAACAAACATCGTAACACATTCACCACTCTACTCATGATAACCATATCCATCAATAAGTATAATAACATCCACAATAATAAAATAGGATGAATGCAACATCTCAATCATATGCATGCTCTCGGACTCGTTGGTCCCACATAGCCACATAGGGTAGGTAGACGGGTGGTCACCGAACTATCACCCAATTCAGTGCCGTCTCTTTGGGGCATGCCCTCCACTCACTGGCACTAACTCTTTCGATTCGTCTCTTTGGGGCGTGTGTTCTCCTCATCAGTCGGGTTTTCGGACTATCTCTTTGGGGTATGATCTTTCCTCACCAGCCAAACTTCTGGAATAAGACAAACATTGTCTCTTTGGGGCATACCCTCCCCTCACCAGCGAGGCTTTCGGGAAATGCAACAAGCACATCATAACACCACGCACACATGTATATAAGCATAAACAAGATATGCTATCAACAGGTAATAAAGGGTATGTCAAGTGCATACCTCATCCTCCACTTTCTCCTGCCATACATCACAATCACATACAGATATATATGTAGAAATAGTGCTCATAAATTATGAATACTCAACACAAATAAACAAGGGAAAACTATACTTTTGGTCCCCGTAGTTTCCTCCAATTTTGGTTTTGGTCCCTATAATTTCAAAATTTTGGTTTTAGTGCCCACACTTTACTTCCGTTTAGGATTTGGTCCCTGTCGTTAAATAAGGTTTAAACGGTGCTGACGTGGATAACATGTGCTGACTGGACAATGCTGACGTAGAGCCTGCAGGGACCAACTTTGTAAACTATAGGGACTAAAACCTAAATTTAAGTAATTATTTTTCCTAATAAATATAAAAAATTATATGATATTACCTGGCCCGGCTCAGCCTAGCTCGAAAAAATTCGTGCACGGCCTGAAAAAAAAACATGTTTATAAAGATTTGGACTTAAAATGAAATGACCAAGTCAATTGATATCAATCGTGGTTTGTTGACTTGGACCAAGCTTTTCAAGCTTAAGTCTCCTAAAGTGATATAGATATCACATTGTTCATCTAGACAATAATTTTCAATTTTAACTTTCTAGACTTATGTGATATATGTATCTAAACATATTTGTTTGATGTTCACTTAAAAATGAGGTCTCTAATAGAAAATTTTGACCTAGAGCAAGTTTCATTTAATCAAGATTATCATGAAATTTGCCTAAGTTATCAAATTATTTTCTACTAATGAAAGATCAAATATTCATCATGCATAATCAATCATGAGCATAGAGATATCATCAAGCATGAAAATTCAATTATTATTATTTTTTTAAAAGATTTTTGCAAAATAAAATCATACCTTATTTTTAGAAATTTGCCCAACTTTTTCATTTCCTTTTTCATTTACTTCTAGATAGCATAGCTTTCCAATTTTTAACTTGCAAATGGACATCATTAGTATCATAGTGAAATAATATGTCTACTAGCAAGCTAATTTACTAACTAGCAAAGATTCAATGCAAAGTTTCATTTAAAACCTTAACCTATGCTAGATAGTTAAGATTCATTTTTAAGAAAGTTTACCATAATATTAAAATGAATCTAAGAGATCAAGATGTGAACCATTTGAGAAATGTGGTCCCTAAACAAGTTTAACTAGTTTGGTCTTAAAGGAATGTCTCTTATAGTAAGTGTCAACCTAGAGCAAGTTTCATTTGATAAATTTTGCCTAAGTGCTAAGTTTTTACCTACTCATGAAAAATCAAGGATTTTACATGCAATTCTAGTCATGAGTACAGAGACATGATTTTAGCTTAAACAATGAGGTATAACATTAAGATTTTGAATTAATTGAAGTTATACATTTTTCATGATAATTTACCAAACTAATCTATTCTATTTAGTCTTCCTAAATACTTATAATTTGCAAGCCAAAAAGCATTAGTAGCACAATGATACAATAACTAGCAAGTTAGCATACTAAATAGCAAAGGTGAAATAGAAATTTTCATTTGAGAATTTCAACCTAAGCTAGATAGCAATAAATTCGTTTTAAGAGAATTATCATGAAACCAAAATGAATTTTTAGAGATCACAAAAATAATGAATGAAAAATATGATCTCCAACCCTTCCTATTGGTTGAAAACCAAAAGGCCACAATGTGCCAACGATTTAGAACCGCAAGGTCGCTTAGGCCCATTACATGCCACTGGGGTCTCCGAAGAAACCGAAAATCAAAAATCAAAAACGTTTTTGATAAACATTAAAGCAGGAAGAATCAATCAATTATAAGCATGTATCATAACTCCAACTTAAATAAAGCAAGTAGGTGTAGGAGATGATACCAATGTGTTTGATGCCAATTTTACCATAGGCATCTAGTCTAGATGAAGATTTTGAAGTTGCAACCATGTAGGGATTCTTCCTTCAACTCATTGGTCAACTTCTATTCTTCAATCTCCTTTACCCTTGTGTGGTGGCTCCCCCTATAATAGAATATGAAATTTTTGGTACCCAAATGACGTTGGGTCCTTGGGGGTTAGTTGGCCTAGGCACCCAAAGTGTCTTCACAACACTTGGGTTCTTCTTGAATGCGCAATCATAGATTGCATGACCATAAATACCACAACAAAAATAATGTTCATGAAACTTTTTCTTTTTCTTTTTAGCATGGACATGAGATTTGATTTTATAATGATTATTATGTGAAACATGAAGAGTATGAGCATTCTTAGAGAAAACATTTTTCTTTTGAGATTGAGATTTAATTGTGGAATGCTTAGTATGAGAATTATGATGAACCTTATCATCTTTATATGAGCATTTTTATTTTTAGAGTTCTTAAATGAGACATTTTGATCCTTAGAATTATGAGAGGAAGTATTAACTTTCCTACTCAAAGTCAGCATCTCATTTTTCACATCATTCATGAATTTATGCAATGCATGTAATTGAGATTTTAACATGCAATTCTCTTTTTCTAAATTATCATTCTTGAGCTTCAAGTTCTTAAGCTCAAGTTCTACATTATCATGACATGAATCAATTGACCTAGATTTCAATTTTTTATTTTCTAGTTTGGATTCATGCAAATGAGAATTAAGCATTACATTTTCTTTTTTTAACATTTTGTTTTCCTTATCTTTCTTCACAAGCAAGATATACATTTTCTTACACTCACCTACTAACTCATCATATGACATGTTACGAGAACTAGTAGAGCTAGCATCATCATTTTTATTAGTATGACTAGGTAAAGGAAAGTATACCTCTTCATTAGCGATTTTGAGGCTCACTTTGGAAGTGGCTTCATAGTCATGGGTAGAGGATGCTTCAAATGAGTGAGACATGGAGGTGGAAGCACTTGACCTCTTCCTTGCTTTGATTTTCAAGCTTGGGCATTTTTTCTTCACATGCCCCTTTTCTTTGCAAGCATGACAGGTTACTTTTCTTTTTCGGCTCTTGGTGCTACTTCTTTGACTAGAAGAGCTATGGGCATCAAAACTAAGATTAGTAGTAGGTGTGTGACCATTATCATCACCACATTCATCAAAAGTGCCAATTTATTCAGTTTTGGCATAATCATATAAAATATTTAACGAGACCCATAAATCAAAAGCCAAAGAACAATGCATGACTTTATCTAGGATGCCATTTGGTAATGTGCAAAGTATGTAATTCATGGCATCTCCATTATACTTAAACATTTTCTTATCCATTTCACTCCAAGCATGCATATCATCCTTAGGTTCAATGAATTCCCAATGTAACATGTTAAGGACACCAAACCCTTTAGTCTTTAAATAGGTGTACATCCTGTATTTCCAAAGACCGAAGTTTGAGTCATCAAACCTAGGAGGTCTAGACGCTACTGACTCTAGAGCAATTTCAAGATCAAAATAAGGTGTAGAAGAGATGATGAAATCTCAAGCTACGAACCCGCTCTGATACAAAATGTGGGCGAAATGGCGACACTAGAGGGGGGGTTTCCCTTATACACGAGGACTTTTCATCGGAAAGTCTCACTCTCGACCTAAGGTACTTCCACACCCAGAAGTCTCCGCCTTCTTGTCGAGAGCACTTATCCCACCTCAACCCTAAGGGACAACTAAACTAATCCTAGTAAACACTACGTTTACACAAGTGGCTTTACTCCTCTTCACCAAGGATACCACTTCACAATCAGCAAGACCTACACTCTAGGTCTTTACATAGACACAAATAAAAATACAGTTGCAATAACAATAAAATTATAATTGAAAGAGCTTAAGATAAAACCAATGTATGCAAGCTCCTTTCACAGCCTTCAATGCCTCCAACTCATCAAGATCAACTGATCGATTTAATTCTCGAGTTGAGGAAGAACTTGCGCTTGAAGTGAAACTCACTGGAGAAGCAGAGTATGCGCGATTGATCATTTGGAAGGCTTTAAATCCCTCTTTAAATGCTCAATAAATTCTATAACATCAAGGGAAGAAAATTAAATGAAGTATCTGAGGATGTATTTATACCCTCGCGAAGCAACGACTGTTCAACGTGTAGAAAACTATCCATTACAGACCGCCGGTCGAAGCATCGGTCGACCAGTCATTCGACCGCTAAAACTTTACCTGTGGTCGGTCGACCGCCAGACACAGATCGCGCGATCCACGATCTTCGGTCAACCCGTCGATCAATCATCGCGATATTGCGTCGTGGCTCATATGTAGGTCAGACGACCGATTGGTCGATCGCCAGCCTCGGCCAGTTTCTTTCGACATTCGGTCAGCCCGTCGGTCGACCGACGTGATCTTTCGTCACAGGTATCAGTAGGTCGGTCAATCGACGGATCGATTACTCGAGCTACTACCCATTTTGGGCTTCCATCAGTCGACCGAAGTAGCTCTGCTACTTTTTTTACCTTCGGTCGATCGATCGATCGGTCGACCGAACCTAGGATGAATGTTATTTCTTCAGCCTATTTCTTCCGCGCTTCGTTTTCGGGTTCCGTCTTTCAATGAGCATCATCTTGGACGGCTTTTGACTTGATCTCTAGACTCGTCCAAGCGACTTTGGTGCACTTGTCGATCTTCGAGAAACTTCCGCGATGAACCCGAGCACGACAATCAATGTCTTTCCGATTTTGCGATTTCTCCGATTTATCCGATCGAGGACATCGAACGCTAATCGATATGGAACCTAAAAGATATTCTTAATGAAATCATTAGTTCCATGTTTGTTATCATCAAAACAATCAAGATCGAGATTAAGGCTAAGGTTGAAAATCTAAAGCCAACACAAAGCTCTCGTCCGACGATAACCACGATCCACCATATTTGTCGAATAAGCATATAATTAGATTATATATATAGTAGAGATAGATTTAATAGAAGATATACTTTACAATTATTCTTCATCATCTGAGTAATAGTCTTCGAAATCTTATTCTTCTTCTTCTTCATCTTCTTTATCTCCAACTTCCTCAACTTCATGATCATCATCATCAACGTATTCAACTTCTAATTGAACAAACGTTATGTCCGCATCATCGAGTATTGGAATAATATGGTTCGAGTCGTCGATGCGTCGTGAAACATATCAACTCTTCGATACGTACGTGAAACATATCAACTCGTCGGATGGATGATTATTTTCTAAATGTTTTGATGCCGATTCGAGTCCACAGTGGACGATTCCGACGCGAGTCGAAAGTGGATGATTCTAGCGCGAGTCCGAAGTGGACAATTTTAATTAATCTAAATCTAAAGATACAATAAAATCAATATAAATTAATATAATCTAAATTAATCTAATCTAAACATTTATCTAAATTAATCTAATCTAATCTAAATATCTAAATTAACCTAAATAATTAATTAATCTAAACATCTAAATTTACCATAAAAATATTTAATTAATCTAGAATTAGGATTTAATAAAAGAAAAAAAAAATAGGGTTAAAAAAAATTCTAAATATTAACTCATTTTTTCGGTGCCGGAGTCCAGTGTCCGACATATGTCGAACACTGGACAATGCTCCGATTCCCAGTCAAAACCCTAAACCTAGGGTTTAAGTCGATTCTACAATAAATAGGGGACACTGAAGTTATCTGGAATGGGCGACAGCGGCGAGTGGCGTCGGCGGGCGGGCAGAGATCGACGATGACAACAGCAAGGTAGAAGAAGGAGGAAGGGGCAGACACGATCGGGGTCGAGTTAAATAAACTTATCAGCAACGACTCACTCATCCGTTAGAAAGTCGTTGCTGATAAGTAACATCATCAGTAATAGCTCACTCGTCCGTTAGTGCGTCGTTGCTGATAAGTATTTTATTTTCATGTCGTGAGCGCACGATCGGCTAAAGAGTGACAGATGCAGTAGTCGTAACTAAGTTGTTGCTAATGTGATAATATATTTACAATGGCTCGAGCGGCCGTAACAAAGCCATTGAAGATATATCATTATCTTCAACGGCCTGAATGATCATAAGAACGTCGTTAGAAATTGCAATGGCTTGAGTGATCATTGTTGATCATCATTGTTGAATAATATATTTTTAGTAGTGTCTTGAGATGCAGGTGCATTTCCTATTCCATAGGATTCCTGCTCGGGATCTAAGAAAGAGATGAGGCTTCCAGAAGACAGAGAGAATATTTAATGCAAGCCTCCTTCATGCCTTGACACTCTTTCCTCCCTGACTCACTTTTCTTTTGTTTGCAAGACTAAAAAAAGGTTAAAAAAGGATCAAAATAGATGTGAAGGAAAAGCCTCAATTCACTATGAAAGTTTTTTTTTTTTTTGTATTTCGGAAGGACAACCTTGGAAGCGAAATCCTCATCTTCATATGTGGATACAGGCGGACGCATATGAATCCATATTTGTTTACGCATCTCCAGTGTAATCCACTTCATAAAGGGGGCTCCTAGAGATTTGGAAACAAATAAACGAGAACCCTCCAGCCTCCGAAGCAAAAGCATACGCTCCAAACGTTTCTACGGTTGTAGATCCTTTTCAAAATGGAAGGACCCAATAACCAGGAATTATCACCTCCTCAAGCCAAATCTCCCACATTCATAGGTAGAGGCCCTCCCGATTCCTCGGTAGCATCGGCTGGATGGAGAATCCTCCGCTTGTTCATTCAATTAATTAAAAGCGATAGCATATGTTGGTGGAAAAAGAAGCCACAGTTGGGCTACAAAGAAGGTCTCAACCGCTCCGACAACATACTATCCTAAACCTATGTCAATCCCAACATGGATAGACATTCATAGTTAGCTTAGCCAGCCCAGTAACCCTGACAAGTAAATGGGAGGCTCTGCACTTTCCCTATCGGTAGATTCTATCATATTATTCTATTTCATTCATCCTCAATGAAAAACCGTCTACTCCGGGAACCCATAATTCGACGATTATTTCATATGATTTTTTTTGTGACTTGAGGATGGAATTCAGTTTCCTAACTCATTTAACCTGAAGCTTGATCTTTATCTGAGATTCTCGATACAAGGGAAAGGGAAATTCCTCTAGGACCGATCCTCTGTGAAAGAAGCCGAGTGTAGCCTTAAATGAAACTAGATCTTTCGAAATAGAAAAAGATGGATAGGCGCTTTTCAGTTTCCAGTATTTAAAACTATGTGATGGGAGGGAGACCCATTTACTCCCATTGAACGAGGCCAGTAAGGTCTATAATTAAGGCCCCTCTATGTCTATGGAACACCAATTGTCTTCTATGCCCCCCCTATGCATCTGGACCTACTATCGGTTCAAGAGTTTCAGATCATCTACCCTTATCGAGTAAATATGCGGATATAACATTCTCACCCCCTTAAAAGAATTTGGTCCCCAAATTCACACACAAAATGATGATAAACTCCATAGCTCTCTTAGGGAAATAAAACATGAAACGACAACAACAAAAATATAAATACAGCACGTCGTAATACAAATAGCTTTAATTAAATTTAATTTTGCACCTATATTACTTATTTATACTAATCCTTAACACGTCCTAGTCTCTATTACCTTAAGGATCCTATGCTCTGATAGCAAATTGTTACACCCCACATAGGATTATCCCCAAATGGTGGGTGCCACCTAGGAATCACATAACAAGAAATCCAATAAGACAGAATATAGACTTAAAATTTCTTCACAACAGAATACTAAAATATTACTTTACACAATAATAATATATTTTCATAAGGAAAAACATATACAATACTAAGGGAATTGATGTCAGAGCACGCCTCCTCTATTCTATCTAACTAGACTTCCCCTGCTACAAACTCTCACCTACGAATCTGAGGTTAAAAAAAAGAAGGAAAATCAGCAGAAGGCTGAGTAGATTCAGTGTCAATATGACAAAAACCAAGATAATAATTCAATATGCCATGAACTCCAATAAATACAAATATAGTCTAAAATTTAACTCTAATAGCTCTTCATTCATCAATGCCACATGTATGCAATATTTCAATGAATCAAGAGCAATATGGACAAGAGCTCCATGGGTTTCCCCCTACACTCTCGCACCTGAGAGTGGTTCTCCCCGTTCTCTCATATAGGGAGAACGACTATCCAATGATAGCCCACAAGCACTGCGTGAAGACCCCACATCGTAGCATATCTACTAAACACCAGTATTTCTTAGCCGTAGACTCCCTTAGGTCCATTGGGCAATAAAAATGTCCCCGCCTAAAGCGCGAGGCTAATGGGCCGCAAATAGATCATCATAATAAATAGAGCACTAATGAATGCAACAATATCATGCCAATATTAAAAATATTACTATAACACGTGTACTAGTCATTGTAACACATATGATAATAATACTTATGAGCACAATTCTAGCACATGACATGTTATATAATCAACATAATAATGCTAATATGATCATAGATATACCATCTAGGTGATCGCTACATATCACGATTCAAATAATTATGTAAGAAATTTCATTGAATAATACTGAATCAAATCTAAATAAATAATAGCATAATGAGAAACATGTCACAAAGTTTATGGTCCACAACAGTCTAGGAGAGGATCTAATGACTAATAACATTTCTTTAGCTCCAATATTAAAGTTAAATTATAAAGATACTTAGCATGAAAATCAAAGCACTAAAACCTAGACTGTTCGAATGATACAGATCTCATTTGGAAAATCTAACTTCACCTATGAATCTAGAACATCAATTACATAAAGATTCATATAAAATACATTGAAATCCGACTTAGGGAAGCCCTTGAAATTAATTTTCCAAAAACTCCTTAATTTTCTCTAAATCAACATATAGGTAAATCATTATAATTCTCTCATTTCGTCTATAACAGTTTATAACACCGTTATAAACTCATAACATTCATACTTAACTCTATCTTTTATATCAGTATAAAAAATGATGTTATATCAAATATAGTATCTCTCTTATTCAAAACATAGTTATAAAGCTCAATAACACTATTATAATAACTTATCACCGTTACGAATATTGTAACAGTGGTATATGAATTGGAAAACTTGGGTTTCCCCATCCCCAAATCTGGGCCTCCGGCACCACCACCAGTGAGTGAACCCTGGGCGGCGGGTACGCTGCCTTGTCCTGCTCCACCAAGCGATGGTTGCCGCCCAACAACATCATCAAGGGGGCAGACTGTAGCCGCCCAAACAGGCCGCAGCCGCCCCGACGGGGCTACAGCTAGCCCTCCATGGGCGCAGTCAACCCCTCACCGCCTTGAGGGGCTAACGCCGACCATCCATGGGTGTCGCATGCCTGGCCCTGATTTGGGGGCGCTTCAACGGCACAGTGTCGACGTACACTGTCGCCAGACTCAAGAATACCTTGTCGGCCGAAAATAGTTGGTCGGCCAAAGTTTTCCAAAAATAAATAGGTTCGTCAAAAAAACAAACATCCTCAGAAAATATTAACAAAAATAGAAAAATTTGATAACATAAATTATATAAGACCGAGATCCTCTCAATCCTCGTATTTACCCTACAATAAGGACCAAAAGGAAGGGAAAGAATCCTACCTCGAAATGCAACTCTCCCGAACTCCGCCTCCGCTCGTCATGCTTCGCCTTGATGCAAAAACATCGTTTCCAAAGACGTTCATGCGAGGGCTGAGTGGAGAGGTAGAGGTACTATTTATAGAGAGCGAGTCACAACCTTTTTACAAAAAGACCCCCCCCCCCACGACATAAATTAAAAAAATGGAGAAATATGCGTATATAACACAAAAAGAATTTGCAACGTTTTCAAAATATGAAGACTTGTTGAGGTTGACTATCAAAATTAGTTTGAACTTAAAATCTTGAGAATTTATGTATTAGTGTTTTCCCCACTAATAAATTTTTTTGGATCCGCCACTACTTAGTGCAATATGAATAACATAAATCCCAACTGGAATGGAACCATCTCACCTATAGACATTAACTGGAGATATTATCATTGATTGACAGAACCATATCGGACGATCGAAGTTGGATGTACCGATGTTTTGATCGTGGAGCTTTAACAAATGAGTTTGGATTAGGCGTAACTTACTTCCTAAATTTCAACTATTCTAATCGAAAATTCGTTAATGTTGATAAAATCCAATGTCTGTGCCGCAATTGCACAAATGCATGATTTTTGGATCCGTTCTGCATCTATATACCAAAGGATTTGCACAAAGATATTATGTATGGACTTGACACGAGGATTCACGTGAAGTTGGGACATCGAGCAATCTTGTCGTTCAAACACATGGTGAATCTTCTTCTACTGGTGTTTCTTCATCCAATCCATCTAATCCATATAGAACTATGATACTTGATAATCTTGGTGGTCAATTCCACTTGAATGATAATATCGAGCGGCAAGTTACTAAGATGTCAGTGCCACCGGATACTATGGGTGTTGATGTTACAGAAGTACAACCTGCGGTAGATATTGCATTGCCGAATAAAGAAGCAGCAGAATTTTACGAGATGTTGAAAGCTACCGATGAATCTTTGTATGAGAATTGTCCTAAATACACTAGATTTTTGACAATGACACAGCTCCTGGACATCAAGTCCGATTGTACTATCAGGTTGCGTTTGATCAGATTGAGGGCTTTATTAATGGAATGCTACCTACAGATAACAAGTTGAGCCAACTTTTTATAAGACTAAAAAGTTGATGAGAAAATTAGGGCTTATGTAAGAAAATATACATATGTGCCAAAATAATTGTATTTTATATTATAAAAAAATGCATAGTTGGATAAAATGCCCAACACGTGAACATCCTCATTACGAGGAGAAGAAATTAGGTCACAACCTTAAAGCTATTGCCGATGACCTACAGCGACGGCTCAGCAACAACCCTTCAATAACGGCTTTACCTCGGCCCTATGACTGTCACTGATAATGATATCATCAATAGTCGTAGGATCATTGCTATTTATTTATCAACAACAGCAGAGGGGGGGTGCGTTGCTGATATATAAACAACAACAGTCGCTTTTGTCATTGCTAAGTTATCGACGATACTGTTATTTGCAATGGCATTTTTGCAACGGGCCGAGCTATCGCTCGCCGTTAGTGATGATCTTCACCAATGGCTTACAAACGAGGTCGACCATCGTTGGTGATATTTCTAGTAGTGCCTATACTCAAATAAAAAAAAAAATAAAATGAAATTTTTCATTGAACCTAGGGCTTGGACCGAGGTTCATAAGGAGGGGGGCATGGTCAAAAGTCGTGTGGTCAAGGTGTAGAATTGAAACCTTATCATAAAAATGCAACCAAGGAGAGTTGGCAAAAGTCGTGTGAAGCCTCGCTAAAATGCAATGAATATCAAATTTTTTATTGCACCAAGTATACTTAGGACTAGTAAAATCAAGATCAATAAGACCCATATTCGTAATAAAATCTTAATGTTTATATTATATTGTGTCAAGGATCATCTTGATCTGTTTTTAAATAATTGTGACAAAATTGACATAACTTTTAATTTATATTTTTAATAAAAATACATAAATAAAATGGTATATATAGGGGTGGTAGTGGATCGGATCGGATGCGGATATTGCATTATTTGTACCTGCATTGCACCCCATATCGGCACATCCATATTCGCACTGTATCCGCTATGGATATGAATATAGATATTCATATCTGCACCGCTTCAAATGTGGATATTCGCACAGCATCCGTATTCACATTGTATTTAATAAAAAAGTATTAAAATAATATATTTAATTAATTGATCAATAAATTACCAATTCAAAGAATATGTTTTAATATATACTTGACATGAAATTACCATAGAGCCCTTATATATGTTAATAACTTATAAGAGCAAAATAGTAATTCAAAGACGCAGATAGACGGTACGAATACGGTACGGATTCACAGTCATATTTGCATCCACGTGGGTATAAATTTTCTAGATCTGTATTCGTATTCATATTCGTCTTTACTTGCGGATATGGATCAAATACGATATGGATGTCGTACGTTTTTAATTAATGGATGCAGATAAAATTATCTTTCCTATATATATATATATATATATATATATATATATATATATATATATATATATATAGGATAATTACTTTATATATAAATGAATAAACTTGCAGGCCAGGAAAAGGGTCCAGTACTTGTAGGATTCCAAATCTACCCTACATGTTCATAGACTTTTTGTCTTATCTTTTGCTAGGGTAGGAAGGTTTACTGTATGCTAGCTGCATTCATCCTGTTCATATTTTTCTGACTATAATTACTCCTAACTATATGCTGTGTTTTCCTAAGTAGGTCCAATGGATTGGTTGAATGTTGAATTTGGTTTGGATTATATCAAATATCAAGACGATCAAAAACTTATTAAGATCGATGGAGCCTAATCGAATTAGGCAAAAAATCGACTGATCTCATTTAAATCGATTCAATTGAATCATTTTTTTTTTAAAAAAATGGATCAATTGATTGAATTATATTGGTTAAATCGATGAGCTAATGGATGCATTTCACTAGTTCAATGTACTGGCACGGGGGCAATGCAATGCAATTATACGTAGTATAATATTTGCATCATATCCTCGTTTTTATCGGCTACAAACTTCATCCCTTTTGTGATAATCAAATTTTGATTAAATTTATTTTGGTTTTATAGCATAAAAATGTGAATTTAAGATAAATGGGTTAGAGGATTTTCGGGTCTAATTCGGGTAAGTTTTTGGCGTAGAAAATTTTTGAGAAATTATATATATGTTATCTCTGTAAGTTGGCATGTCATGTTGAAAGTAAACCTTGAGATGAATTCAACGGTTCGATCGGAATTCGAATCGAACTTAAAATGAATTTATAATAAATTTTCTAGTCGGGTTTAAGGATAAATGGGTAAATTGGGATTTAAATAAACCCCAAGCTAGCTATAAATTAAGGGGGGCGGGACGACAGGTACCCGAGCAAAGTGAGGCAGCGGCGTTCGAGAGGAGGACGAGGCGGACGACGGCTGGAGTTGTCGAGCTTGTCGGGAAAATCCAATAGCATCCCTTTCTTCTCTTTCCTTTCAATCGGTGAGTGATTTAGACCCTCCTTCCTTGTTCCTTAATCCAAGTCTCGCTGCCCTCCCTTCTAGATTTCGTAAATCAATTCTTTTTTATGAAATGATTGAACCTTGATCGGAAGCATGTATTCTTGTATCACTGCCAATGAATTTTTGTTAAGGAATTGAATTGAGGGGAGGCCGCACGGTCCAGTCGAGTGGAGTGGGTGTGCGCCGCCCACCTCCTTAAAGATTTTTTTTTCTATATAAATTGTCGAAGAATTCTTGATGTTGATAAACCTTGAATCCTACATTAATAGGGTATAATTCTTGCATGATTCATGTTCTTTTCCACTTTTATTTACATCGTTGCATGTGTCAAATTAGGTTTGGGTGCCGCTGCCCTTCTTCTGCTCTTATTGAATGAAAAGTTAATGGACCAAATTAATTTAAAGCCTTATGGATTCTAGATAATATGCGGATAGATTCAAATTAAGGTAGTGCAATATCTCTCTTTGACTGAAACGGAATTGAATTAGCCCAGCTCGTGCACAGACTATTAGTTGAAATTATAACTGTTCTATATGAATTCTAAGATCGGATGCACATGTGGAGACATTTTTTTTCACTCTCGTGATTCAAGCTGCAAACTTTCCCATTTCATGCTTAGAAATCCTTTTCCAAGGTTGTTATTATAGAATTTGTAAACATAGTGGTGGGTTTTGTTTTACCTTCAATTAATTCCTTACTTTCACTAGAAGAACATTTACTAACAGTAGAGAATCCTACTGATTACTGCACCTGTGAAACTAGGTTGTAAGTTTTTACTTTGCAATATATGATGAGAAAATGGTTGCATGCTCAAATATATATCATTTAACATGGTACATTACTACTGTGACTTAGATTGCTTGATGAGACATTTTAATTGCTCATATTGGACATAACCTATGATTAATTAGATTTACTTGATGTCCATGGGAAATTTATTCCTGCTTGTTCATATACTTGGGATTAGATATGATGTGACATGGGCTGGGGTACGGCTATGAACCTAAAACGTGTGTTTAGCTTCACAGAATACTTTGCATACTATGGTTTAATTACTGCTTATTGATGAATAATTGGGTGTACTTGTGGTTGTGGACCGGGAAGCTCGTCAACTGCCACACTAACGATCTTCCTGGGTGGTGTGAGCGAGACGTACACTGAGACAGAGGTGATCAGTGTCTGACTCATAGGACCGACGGGTCCCTAGATTATTAGACCGACGGATCCCTCGATATTGGACCGACGGGTCCCTAGACTAGGAAGCTCGTCAGTACCGTCACATTGACGACCGACCCGGGTGGCTTGATTGGATGGTTAGTTAATTACATGATGTTTATATTTCGTTAAGATATTGGATATGTGCATTTCAGTTATCATTTATACTTGTGAAGAATGTTATATTCCTTATGATTGATGATTATGCATAATTATTTATGCACGGGTTAATATACTAGGCTATAAATCATTCACCTACTGCTTGAATTACTAGACATGGTTATTAAGGACTAAGCAACTCACTAAGTCCTAGTTAGACTTACCCTTTATATATTGTATTTTTCAGCACCTGGACGTGTACTACTAAAAAAATAGCTTTTTGCGACGGCACAAGATGCGGTCGCAAATGCGACGGGTCTGTGACCGCCGTACATTGAGGTCGCGGACTGGGCACGGTTGCGACGGCATTGCGACCACCTAGGTAGTCATCGCAATATGGCGACCATTTGCGACCGTCATGTTGCGACCGCGTATTTGCGACCGTTATTGCCGTCGCAAAATGTTATTAAATTCCCCGCCCAAACCCTTTTTTCCCTTCCCTTGCTCGTGCGATTGATCAACCCTAGCCTCTCGATCTCTGCCGCCGCACGCGTCGTAAAATAGCGACGACACTGCGACCGCCTAGGTAGTCGTCACAATATGGCGACCATTTGCGATCGTCATGTTGCGACCGCGTATTTGTGACCGTTATTGCCGTCGCAAAATGTTATTAAATTCCCCGCCCAAACCCTTTTTTCCCTTCCCTTGCTCGCGCGATTGATCAACCCTAGCCTCTCGATCTCTGCCGCCGCACGCCACACGCAGACCGCCACATGCCGCACAGCAAATGTCGCACGCCGCACACCGACCGCCGCACACCGCACACTGACCACCGCCCGCTGTTCGTTGGCCGCCACCCGCTGCTCGCCGCCCGCCGCAAGCAAGCCACCCGTCGTACCCTAGCCGACGGTATTCTCCTCTCTTCTCTCTCTCTCTCTCTCTCTCTCTGTAATCCAACAGGATCTTTTTCAATTGCCTCTCATCTCCTCTGTCCTGCTACTTTTTGATCTGCTTGAGAATGATTCAGGTCATTGAACGAGAGATTTTTCACCTCACTCCCATCTACCTGGGGATTTTATTTGATCTGTTTCCATTACTTTGATTCTTATTGTCATTGGGGTTCTGAATCCTAGCTATTTATTTGTAGCCCTTTGGGTATTGAAGGTTAACTTTGCTTGGAATACAATTTGATTTCTTCTATTCTCCATCTATTCTATCTCTTCCTTCCCTCTTTGGGTGTGATGCTGCATCAAAGGACTTAACCAAACTTAAGTCCTTGCAGAAGACCAGCCAAGAAACCAAAAGATTCAACATGGAAGCACTCAAAAAGTCATAGTTACACTCATATAGAAAAGCAAACACCTTTCCAATAAATAGATGCAAGTAGTGTATGAATGAAACTACACTTAGCAAGGAAAAATAAATAAATGCATCTAAAGGGAGAATGCCTGAAGATTCTTTCAGAAAGAGATATCAGGGTACCATTTGAATTTCATAGTAGCATGATGCATGCTAAATGAAAAATGGTTAGCATGCAACAATTCTGTTGCATTGTATTGAAATATCATATATTGAAAATGAGATGATTTTTATATGGAGAACAATATGCCATAGAATGATGACTTTTTCAAATAAAATATCTTGATAAAGAACCTACTTAATATTAAGCAGGAATAAATGTGCATCAAAAGTTACCTTGTTCATTGTATCAACATACACATCACGAACCTCTGTGTATATCTCTTTACCATGTTCTTTAAGAAAATGGATCACATACCTATAGTTACAAGCTATACACAAGTGATTAAGGAAAACAAATTAAAATGGCAAAGTTCAAATCTCCTAAAATATTTAAATTAAATGCCTAAAACAAATTATGAATATAAGGTGTAGAAGGCAAAGGGCTATGTTGCCTGTTGAAAGAAATATTAGATTCTTCTCTCAATCTAGTACATGGTTCAAAATCTCGTACCAATACCTATTTTAGTAATCGGCCAGTACTAGATAGTAGGTACTAGGTACTAGGTACTAGGTACGGTCAGTACAAACTAGCTTGTAGCTACTTTTTTCAATTTAAACTCCAAAGACATAATTTCATATGATAATTCATTCAAAAATTAAAAAAAAACATATATAATCTACTAATAGAGTATAAAAACTTCTCAATCTCATAACTGATAATACACTAAAAAAGATAAGTCAAATCCACTAAAAAATTAGAGAGAGATTTGAGAGAGAATGAGAGATAGAGTGTGAGGATGGAGCAAATGAGAGACTTTGGGGGCTTTATAGCCACTAAAAACCAGTTCCAAATGGCTCAAACAAGGCCGAATAGCTAGAAAATTAGCCATTGGGCCTGTACCGGGCGGTATAACTGGTACACTCGAAGGGTGTACCGCTACAAGTTTTTCCAAAAAACCGATAAATATCATCATACCGTCCAGTATGATACAATATTTAAAACCATGGAGAGAAGTCACTAGGCCTGAAGCTCTACATAGACATGTAATGAGATAAAAATTCCTATATGTTTCAATCTTGTTCATTGGTGGTTCTCATTTATACTAGATTGGCAGTTGAAGTGCACAACTTGAATGTTATTATCTGTTTGAGGATTTTTTTTCAGTGCTACTGTAGGTTTAATGAATTTCTTAATTTTGCATGTTTTTAATGTTCTTGAATCATGTATGAGCTGGGCTATAAAAGCTTGTTTATGTTGTTCTTGAAGCATGAAAATATTCAAATAATTAGGTTGCTAAGCATGGAAGCTTGTTTATGTTGTTCCTGTTTGTGTTTGTTGGAATTTTCTAGGCATTGAATTCAGTATCAGTTTGACATCACTTTGTCGGTATAATTTTAGGATTGAAATTGAAAATAATATTATGATTCGCGAATTGATAAAGTGACACAAACTTATCGACCGTTGGATCATAAATTTTTTTACAATGCCTTAGATCCGTTCAGAGATCGTATCGTCATCTATGAGAAGTACAAAACTTATAGATTCTTTACGATTTCTAAATTGTCCTTGATCGAACAGTTTGGGATCAAAATTATTTTACTTGCAGTTAAATATATTTTTTAACCTTCATTTCAGTTTGAAGTTCTAGCAGATATATCTTGTTCTCCAAGTATATGCCCAGATGATATGCATACTTGGAGAACTGTAGGGAAATGCTGCCAGAATTTCGACTGAAATTGAATGTTAAAAAGAATATTTAAAAGCAAGTAGAATAATTTAATTCCTAGATGGAATAGGACCACCCCACCTATGAATATTTGAAGTAACTGTTGTGATATATCACGTACAGAATCATGACGGAAGATCGTAGTTGGATGTACCGTGGAGGTTTACTTGAAGAATTCAAGAGCGGTGTTCAGGAATTTTTGAACTTCGCATATTCAAATCCGCAATTTGTCAGTGTTGACAAAATCAGATGTCCGTGCTGTCGGTGTGTCAACTTGTTTTTCCTAGACCGATAGGCAGTGACATTGCACCTATACAGAAATGATTTCATGAATCGTTACTATCGATGGATTTCACACGTGGAGTCATTCATAGGCATATCATTGTATGAATTAGGAGGCCAGTCGTCTAATATTGGATCTTCATCCGCAACTCATACAATATCCGTTGAGCAGCCATATCGAAATATGGTCTTGGATGCTCTGGGTGGTCGTGAATTCCAAAGGTTGCCAATGTCTCACACAAAATTAGGAGGCTAGTCATCAAGTACTGAAGTGACAATGAATATGGAGTGTGAGCCACAAGTAGAACCGAAAATTCAAATGGAGTTACCAAATCCAGAAGCAGCACAGTTTTATGATTTACCAAATTCAGAATCGGAAACCGTTATGCTTAAGAGTTTCTTTCGTGAATCGTGGACTTCATGGACCATGGTGTTGGACCATTATCAAAATTTATTATGGAATGAGTTCGAGGTACGTAGTTCAAGTTACTTTGATTTAATGAATGTTGATTCAAGTGGTGTGTTTGAATCTTTAATTATTAATATCTTTTTCTAGCTCCTACGGTAAAAATCAATATGTATAATCACTTGATTTCTTGCAATTATCAAAATGGTCATGCTTAGTGGAGATATATTAAATGAATAAATTAGCATGTCTTATATTGTCAGCAAAACCTTGTATGTTGTTCTGTGTATGTTCATTGCATTTAGATTAAATTCCGGTCATTTATTTTTCAAGCTTTGGTTGAAGAGTATATTACCTTGTTTTTATATAGATATGAAAGACAAATAGACAATCACTAATCTATGCAGTTATATATAGTTGGGTTAAAGCATATTCTAATCGCAACTTTGAATATGAAAATGAAATAAGATATTTGTTGGCCTTCTGGGATATGCACTGAATGTACAATGCCGATTAAATGGAACACTAAAAGTATACTTTTTCACTGCATTGGACCCTTCAAATTGGCACAGATCAAGGAAAACATATTGAATAGACTCACCAATAGCCATTAAGAGCCATAGCCGATCACTAATTAAAATATCATAAAGAGTTGTATGGAAGGGGATACCAACCGGCAATCCTGACACAAAATTTAGAGGATTCTCATAATCATTACCAACAACTTGTGCTTCTGCTTTTTTCTGTTTGAATGTTCCAATATATGTTATCTTCTTGGGATAGAAGAGTTCAAGTAACTTGTGAAATACACATGGATTACATAATATAGGAGTTCCTTCGGCACAAGCATGCTTTACTTCTTTGGCAAAAGCAGAAAGATTACATGGCCCTTCGCAAAGGAATTCCAAGCGAGACACTGTAGAAGCCAACCTCACCAATATTGGTTTTGGGCTTATTCCAACCCTTGACAGTCTAAAAACATAACTAAGCAAGGTCAAGTCAAGAATATGATACTCTTCCTCTCTATGCAACCTTGGGAAGCCATACCTCAATCTTCTAATATTCATATCTAATCTTTCCAGTCGGATATCCAGTGTTGTCATGCCGATAATGGGATATTTCTTTGGTTCAAACCTGTCCCATGTTTCAGAAGTCAACCAGACTACCTGAATGTACAATGCTAGCTAAAAATGCACTTGCAGATCCATCAGCATCAGCATCAGCATTCCAAGCAATTATTTCTAACTCTTCTTTGCAGATCCATCAGTATCCTGTTCCATTTTTAACAGAATTGAACAACATTTATGAATTCATTTATAATAACTTTTGTTTATTTCCTGAATGGTTTTGTTAACTTCATTGTTCATAACATATGCTTAAACATGGCACTGTGGATAGATGGGTATGATTGATGAATTGGTGAAATGCTTTTACTATTTTTAACTCTTTGCATACTACCAAAATAACTCTCTTTTTTGTTAACCTTTAATCTTTATTGGATTCATGTTGTACTTCAGATGGACTTCCTCTTACAGTCTTACCCAGAAATGTCTTTTGAATGTCTTTCCTTTATCTAGTCTTTTTTAGTTAAAACACATGCAATAATTCATTTGCTTGATTTTAATAATGTCGAGTGTCTTTGCATAAATTTAAATTCATTTTTTATGTAGCTTCGAATTCTGTAACATTTCGTATTACATTTTAAACCCTTCTTCTATGTCCTCGGCCATGTTCATATATCAGCATTAATGAATCATGTATGTTGCAGTCATCATGATTAATCATGTATGTTACTTGGGAACATGCATATATATACCATGGATTATTTGCCTGTCATTTTGGTGAATTTACATGGGAAAGTTGCGATCCGAGTATAGTCTTTTAAAACATGCTATATAAACATAGAATAATAGGTTACATTCTCTTAGATGGATTAGCTAGTGTATAAGAATTGGGTGCTTAATCCAACCATTTGAGATCAGTGCATCAAATCAATTGGAATGCTACTATAGCTGAACTCACCTTCTATGTTCTTGCGGCATGCTAAGTTGATTCCCAAACTCAAGGGATACAAGGTATCATCCATATCTCAAAATTTTGTATATAAATATAAAAATGTAGTTCATTGAAAACTAAAGCTTGGCATGTAGTGATATAGCTGGAAGATTAACTTACCAAAGAGCAGAGTTTTATATGCATGTAGTGATTCACTAAAGCTTGGCATGTAGTGATTGACTACATATGAATATAAATATGTAGTTCATTGAAAACTAAAGCTTGATTCACTAAAGCTTGGCATGTAGTGATACAGCACTTTCCATCCTGAAATCTTATTCCTGCAAGTTTTAGGAAAAAACAAAGAAATTCAGTAGGAATTGTATGGAATATTCTAAATAAATTGATTGTCAAAGTACTTCTATGCTATTCAAGAATTTTTATCTCTTGTTACCTTTAGTTAATGTCGATATTTGCTAATTTGCATTGTTCTAGCTGTATTATTCATTTTCCTATAAAACCTCACATATGAAATATTTGAATATAAAGATTATAACACGAAGTAACTTGTTTGGTATGCCAATTTAGTTAGAGGCTTGCAATGTGTCTTTTGTCTAAACAAAGCATGTTTTAACAAGGAATTGAAAATCAGTGATAGCTTTAAATGATTGTATTAATATTTTCTTTTTGTAGGCCCGATGCACATGAGATCTCGCCATTCAGGTTCAAGTGGAGGATGCTTGGAAAACTTACAATAAGAAGCTTTTCAAGGATGTCCTCCACCATGCACGGAATGAGGCGCGGGCAAATGTAGGCGGTAATCGGGATACGCCTATGGATGCGCTGAAGGGAAATTGGCCCAACTAGATAACGAGCCACGTATGGGATCGACTATGCGACATTTGGGCGTCCGATGAGTGGCAGGGTGCCTCCCGAATGGTGCACCAGAACTGGATGACGCTAGTTGAGGGATCTGTGGCCCGACATACCGGTGGGTCCATCCCATTTACTAGTCACAAGGGTCGCATGGTAAATAATTTAATAATCATTTTTATTATTTATTATAGAAAAACTAATTATATTTATTTTATTATAGAGGACGCGAGACGAGCAGGGGACGCTCATTCCAGCTGATCCTTTGAGGGTCTTCGAGGAGACACATAGATATAAACATGGTCCTCGCAGGGGTGAGATCATTAGCGGGAGGCCGGAGACGGTCCTGGTATGTTAATATTTAACAAAGTTTATATTTTTTAAAAAATTATATTAGTTCAATTATGTATAATTAATTTAATTAATCAAATCTTTAAAGGCCACGTATACTGAGTTGGTGACCCAGTGGGGAGGTGAACTTGCACAGCATCAGCTTGATGTTGGCGCATGGATGCAGGTGACAAGAATCAACCACGGCCGTGTATATGGCATTGGCACAATGGCCCACGCACAGACGTTGTTGCAACCACATGGTGCGGGATCGTCTGCCTTCACCTCTTCCACCGCTGGTCCATCAACATCACATGCGGGCCAGGATCGATTTGCAGCTTTAGAAGTTTCACACGTAGAATTACAGGTTTCTCATGCACGCCTCATCAGTGAGGTGGCCGCTGTGAGGGAGTACATGACACGTATTGCTTCTTCCATGCCTGGTGCTCCAGCCCCTCCGACTCCCCCATCATTCGACGCGACGCCAGTTGATGCCATCCCGACGCAGCCCCAGTCTTCACAGCATCCGTCGCCACCACATGATGCGCTTCATGATTGATGTACTTTATTTTTTATTTTGATGTAGACATATTTTGATACGATGTAAATATTATATTTTGATATAAATATGTATAAATATTATATTTTGATGTACGTCTTGAATATTCTCTCGTTGTGGCAGCATTTTGATATGATTTAATATTTTGTATATCTTGTCATTGTGGCATTGCATTTTGATATAATTTGGTGTTAAATATAAACAGACATTTTTAAAAAAAAATTATTATAAAATATTTTTTTAAAAAAAATACATATTTGCGACGGCTCGATGATCGCGAGCCGTCGCAAAGGTATATCGAACTAGTCGCCAAAAGCGGTCGCATATACAATTGCGACCATTATGTGACGACACACGCAGTCGCATAACCATCGTGGATATAATATTTGCGACGGTATATAGTGGTCACAATACTGTCGTCTATTTATAATTTGCAACGGTCAAAGAAGGTCGTAAATATTATGCGACCACATTCTGCGACCGTTGTGTACCGTCGCACATCGGTCGTAGAATTTTCACATTTGTGACCGCAACTTCTATCGTCGTAGGTTTTCTGCGATGATAGCTTTTGCTACTGCGATTTGCGACCGCATCTGCGATCGCAGAAGGTTTTTAGTGACCGTTTTGCGACGGTAACATCCGTCACAGATATCCCATTTTTTAGTAGTGGTGATCAAATAGGTACTGGGACACGGTAGCGCAGCTGGTGACGTCGGATCTCGTGACACATCATGGTCATGGGAGTGTTTACCCTAGTTTGAAGTCCTTTTATATTTGCTTGAGTCGTGTTGATTTGAGTTTTGTATTATTTTCGCACTTTGATTTTGGAAATTAATATTCATGATAATTATTCTTGAAAAGGACTTTGATGTATTTGATATTATTAATTATTCGGATTGATTTTTATATTTCGCTCCGTTCATATTTTTCGCATTTCATTGAGTCTCATGAGCTGTCCAATTTTAGGTGTGACACCCTTTTTATTCACATATGACTATATACTATTCTTAACGAGATACACGTTTGTGTATTTATCCAAGCAAAATAGTGAAATGCCCTTTCATTTCTTTTACCTCTCAAGTTATAATTATATATTATGAATTTATGTTTTGTTAATTTTATTTTATTTTACCATTCATCGGTGAAGCATTATTTTGATGTTTTTTTTTTCTTTTGATCAATTTAATTAGATATTTTATAAAATTTATTTAAGTCATTTATTGATAACATATAAAATTTTAAAATAGTAATGTAAAATTAAATAAATAAAATTTAGTAAGTAAATAGTATAAATTATTTTTCCCCCTGTTCTCAATCAAAAAACTATATATACATTTTAGAAAATATAACAATAATTTTATATAAAATTATGCTCATAAACTCAAAATATATTAATTTTATTAACTGAAAAGTGATGAAATAAAATGAAAAAATATATAATTATTAATAATAAATACTAAAATATAATATTTACAGTAATTTTATTTACTCAATTTTAATTTTAAAATACATAACAAATATGTATTGGACTAAAACTATTAGGCCCGATCGAATTACACCCAACAGCGCCCCACCACTTATTCTAGGCCGAGCCAAGCGGCTCCACCTAGGGAGACATCGAACCGGACTAAAAGATCCCAACCCCCAAGCAGGAACATTTGGTGTCTATCGTGGGGCCGAGTAAAACTTACCTCCCACACAATGGTCGGAACTCGGAGCCAAGCGACTATCGCCGCACGCCAATGGCAATGACCCGATGACGACAAATGATCGCAACCTGGTGATGCTAAAACAGCGAGGAGCAGCAATCCGGTACCAACCCATCTTCCCCTTAAAAGAGCCTTGGCAGCGGATATACAAGTTGGAAGCAAAGAACCAACGTCTAATAGCCTAAGTTGAGATATTGACACGATCCCAGGGACAACCCCCGGTTGACCCTGAGCATTGCCACTCAGAGCATAGGGATCAGAGCAATCACTCAAAAAGAATGAGGTCAGTTTTCATCCTTCGTGACAAGGTCTCCAGTACCTGTCACTTGGAAAGTGATGAAGATCCCAAAACCAGAAAATTCAGAACTACCCTCCCTCTCGACGCGTGACCCTTTGCCGAGCACATCATGTCAACCCGCCTCCCACAAAGGAGTGATTTGCCAGCCACACTAACACCCTACAAAGGTACAGGGCGACCCCGCGCTACACATGACTGTGTTTAGGACAACGATACTCTATCACGGAGTAACCAATCCAGCACTCTACATAGCCTTTCCGACTTTCCTAGGAAAAAACCCTTTGTTGTAGTTTTCCTCCCTCCCACCAGGATCTATTCATTCTTTCAAAGATTTCTCCTGAATCTTCCTCAATCGTTTCACCATATCAAGGGTATACCACAAGACAATGGCTGCCCTCCACTATGTCAGGCAAGGTCAACATGAGCCCTTAAGAGAATACTTGAACATATTTCATATCATAACAGTTGAAATTCCCAATCTCGACCCACAGATCGAGCTCTTCTCCATCCAGCTCGGCCTAAAGCCCAAACTCTTCACCGGCCAGATCACCCTAACCGAGCCTAAAGACATGCCCTAATTCTAGGAGAAAACTGCAAGCTTTATAGACAGAAGAACTAAAGATCGCAGCCGACACAAACAAGACAATGGTAGGTGACCGAGGACATTACCTCTCCCGAATGCCCGATTTCAATGGCACGCCTCTTTCAACACAAAGAAGGAAACTATTCCCAACGACATCTACCACTTGAAGCTTATCAAATACCTCGCTAACGCGGGAAAGTAAAAAACTACTACCTAACGCTAACGTGAGTAAGAAGTGTGCATTCCATGATACTTATGGACACACTACCGAAGACTGTGTGATGCTCAGAGATCAACCCGAAGATTTGGTTCATGCAGGACACCTAGGGCTGTTCATGGGTCGGGTCTACCCAATGAACCCGAGAAACTGACCCGAACCAATCGGGCCGGGTCGGGTTCAATTTTTTCAAACCCAACTCTAATCGGGTCAGGTCTCGGGTTTTAAGATTCGGAACCCGATTATCCGAGACCCGACCCGATTACCCAATTAATTATATTTATTATTATTATTAATATATATATTATTAATATTTATTAATTAAAATGTTCGGGAAGACGCGGGTCGCGTCCGCCCGCGTCTTCCAATGAGATGCGGCCACGCGGCCGCGTCTTCCCAACAAGCAGCGTCCCATGTGGGACGCTGCTTCGTGTCAAGCATTGGGAAGACACATCTTCCCAATGCGCGGCAACGCGCGGCTTCACACGCCAGACGCGCATCTGGCGCGTGAAGTCAATTTTTTTTGAAAAAAAAAAAAATTTATTTTTTAATAGGTAACCCGACTACCCGACCCGATCCGATCCGATCCGATTTTGGGCGGGTCGGGTCGGGTTCAAAAAAATTTTACTTTCAAACCCGACCTGACTATTTTTAGTTGGGTCGGGCCGATTTTTTCTCCAAACCTGACCCGACCCAACCCGTGAACAGCCCTAAGGATACCTAGACAAGTATGTCCATCATAAGAAAGAGATGGGTTAGAGTAGAAGACGCGACCCTCGACGACGAAGCCGAACACCTCTAGATTCCCATAGAAAAACAGCCAAGCCAACGAGCCCCGAGGGGTCATCAACTACATCGCCAACAGATTCGCGGGTGGCGAAGAGTCGAGCTCGGCTAGGAAGAGGTCTCTTCAGGCAATCATGACGGTTGACAGCGCCACTCGCCCATGCCGGCCTCCCCTCAAAACCCAGGTAATATCGTTCTATGAATTCGACTTTCATGGAAGTGATCAAAACCTACACGACCTGGTCGAAATCTCTGTGATCGTAGAAAACTTCATTGTTAAATAAGTCCTTGTCGACCAAGGGAGCTCGGCTGACATCCTTTTCTACTCCACTTTTGAGAAGATGTACTAAACAGAAGCCTCGCTCACACTGTGCAAGGGAGATTTGGTAGGCTTCTTGGGCGAGAGGGTTGACATCCGCGAAGCCATATGGCTGGGGACGACATTAAACTCTCAGCCAAAAGCAAAAACAATTAATGTATAGTATCTTGTCCTCAATATCCCCAACCATATCATATGATCCTAGGATGGCCGTCCTTGAATAATCTGGGGGCTGTCGTATTCACTCACCACCTAGCATTGAAATTTTATGTCTCCGAGATAGAAGTAGGTGTGTTGCATGATGACTAGAAAGAAGACCGATGGTGCTATAATAAATTCCTCAAGTCAAAGGTGGTTGAACCGAAGAATGAGCTGATCGGCCCACAAACACTTCCCAAAATCAAAGGCAAGCAGTCGGTCGAAGCCAAAAGCGAATGAACTGAAGAATTAGCTAATCGGCCCACAAACACTTCCCAAAATCAAAGGCAAACAATCGGTCGAAGCCTCTGAACCAAGCTTGGGATGAGACATGCGAAAGCAACCTCGACTTAACCTTTGAAAAGAAATCAAGTCATGATCAAATCATCACAATAAGGCCCGGAACATAGCACTCCTCTTATATGCACAATTTCTTTATTAATCAATAAAATTACATTCCCCATACTTTTTTCCATCTTCAAGAAAATCTACTGTTTTCTCACCACCATAAACGAGTATCCCATTATTCGAAACTTGTTTGAGTCCTCATGCACGAGCCTCAGAATTTTTGCTCTTAGAGTTGTTACTTCTGACTCCAGAGCCCAACACTCCATTCAGCGGCTAGAACTCGGTCTTCACCAATCTAGTTCGTCGGCCTCAGTATCTATTTTGGCTTCCTACGCTCTTAACGACCCCAAGAGCGCTTCTCGCGAGCTCGGTTTTCACTGAGTCTGGTCCTTGGCTATTACGCCTCTACTTACGGCCTCAAAACCCTTACTTAAACTTCTCGTGCGTGGTTCTGCCTTACGCTCCTTGGAGAGCTCAGGCTGCACCCCCGAGTGCAGTCTCTGGCTATCACGCCACTACCGGCCTCAAAGCCCTTACTTAAACTCCTCACGCATGGTTCTGCCTTATGCTCCTCGGCGAGCTAGGGCTGAACCTCCGAGTGTAGTCTTTGGCTATCATGCCACTACTTTCGACCTCATAACTCTTACTTAAACTCCTCGTGCACAGTTTTGCCTTACGCTCCTCGGTGAGCTCGGGCTGAACCCCCGAGTGCAGTTCTAGCTATTAAGCCACTGCTTTCGGCCTCAGGGCCCTTACTTAAATTCCTTGTGCGCAGTTCCGACTTAAAGTCATTGGCGAGCTTGGGCTGAACCCCAAGTGTAGTCTCTGGCTATCACATCACTACTTTCGACCTCAGAGCCCTTACTTAAACTCCTCGCGCGTGGTTCTACCTTACGCTCCTCGGCGAGCTCGAGCTGAACCCCTGTGTGCAATATCTGGATTTCACGCCACTACTTCTGTCCTTAGAGCCCTTACTTAACTCCTCGTGTGCAATTCTATATCCGAAAGCCCTTATGCTCCTCGGCAAGCTCTACTTCTATCCCCAAGCGCAACCTACGACTATCTCGCCGCTCCTCCCAGCCTCAACGAAGTTTGATAGTTACAACGTTAGTATCTCTAGCCTCAGAACCCTTATATAAACTCCCCGCGCACAATCTCACCCTACGCTCCTCAGCGAGCTCGACTAAGACCCATAAATGCGAGCCACCACTCTGAAATGAAGACATAAGAAATTACTACTTTACCTACAAAGTAGCTTCAAAGTTGCTTTAGAAGATTCAACCTCAAACAAGATTTCATATGGTTCAACTAAAGATTGCAGAGCAGGACTCTACCATCATGGGGAACCAAGCAGAAAGAATCAAAACCACAGAGTCAAACAAGATTTTAGATGGTTCAGACCCGAGTACAGTCCTTGGCTAACACGCCACTACTTCCGACCTTAGAGCCCTTACTTGATTCCTCGTGCGTGATTTTACCTAAGCAATGCTTGACTGAGCCCCTCGAAGACGAAGGTTCAACCTCAAGCAAAGATCCCAGAAATCGGGCAACGACATTCCCTTCGTACAGAACCAAGCGATCCCTTTGTACGAAACCAAGCGAAAATAAATTGTGCCACCAAATCAATAGAAGCACATCACAAAACAAAATAAGCTCACGAAGGAGCAATTGTCAAGGAGGGTTACAAAACAAAATAAGCCCATGAAGGAGCAATTGTCAAGGGGGGTTGCGAAACAAAATAAGCTCATGAAAGAGCAATTGTCAAGGGGGGTTACAAAACCAAATAGGCTCACAAAGGAGCAATTGTCAAACCAAAAGGGGAGGATAATCTACCCCAAGAGTTCCCAAAACCATCACATACAATCAAAGAGTTTAAAGAGTCCACCAAGAAGAAACTGCACCGGCCTTGGTGCACCCAGCAGGAGTATCCCTTTCTGGAACAAGATCCCCTACAGAGAAAATGAACATTAGCTCGGAGTCGCGGGTGAAGGCTCCTCTCCAAGTGACCAAGAAAAATCCTCCTAAACTTTAGGGTTCACCAGAGCACCATCTTTGACTTCCTTGAGGAAATCCATCCTAAAAAGATCAACACCGGGAGCAAGGAGCTTAGCTTGCTATGTCACTCTTTTGAAGTCCTCCATGTACATGGCAAGAGCACAATCTTGGAGGCAGTTCACCTCTTCCTCAAGGGTCTACCTAGCCAAGTTACACCTCCCAACCTCGGCCCTGGTCTCCTCAGCCTCGGACTTCAGATGGGAGTTTTCCGCCACCACCACGGAAACGTCCAGATAGACCATCTCTAATTCTGCCCTAGTCTTGCCCTCCATCTTCTCTATCTGGGCCGCGAACTCAAAAACAGTAGCACTCAAACAGGCAACCTCATTAACCTTTACCACCATGGCTTTTTCCATCTCAACAATTTTAAGCCCAAATGCCTCAAGTTCTCAAGATTGCACCTCACGCTCTCTCGCTAAAGACTCCTTCAACTTACCCAGTAAAAGCTGAACGTGCTCTCAGGGATCCACCCCCTCTAGAAAAACTGACTGGTTAATGGAGCGAAGACATAAGATCAAACCTAGCCGTCGAGCTCCTACTGATGCATCGGCCACCATTGCCACCTCAAGAAGAATGGACTCATTTCTCTATGAACGGACGATCGCTTCATGGAGCAGCTTTTGTCAGAATGCCTAGCTCTTTTCTGACACCCCATCAGCGAGCCAAGGAAGACCAGAGAGTTTGAAGAAGCTGACGATCCTTCCACTTTCGCTCTCACCTCAAAAAGCCCTCAGCTTCCGAGATCGTAAGGCCCTCATAGGCTTCTGTAAGTCATCCACCAACGAACTTTTTCCCCTATCTTATGAGGATTTCTCTTGGATTTCTGCCAAGCGAGCGAGAAAAACAAAGAAGGGGTCGGATAGTTCATCCCAAGAAGACTGTAAGGAAGTCAAACCTAAAACCAACATTGACGATATCAAAGCTAAAACTAAAGACAAAGAAGACTTACCAGCAAGAGCTAACCACGGAGGAAGAAAGGAACTCACCGAGGAAGCACCAACAAAAGCCTGCTAAGAACGAAAGCCAAAGAACGTGAGGAAAACTTGCAAACAAGGAGGAAAATAATCATTTTATAGGCTCAACTTCTTTATCGAACGGCCAAAAACGAAGTAGAAATTAAATCTTCACCGACCAGCTCAGCAATTGATGGCTCTCTAGAAACCCCCAAGACACGAGCGAGCACTTTTTTCGCCATGATGCCTTCCCCAAAAAATAAGAGGACAAGAACCAATCAGCAACCGCTACGCATGATGAGAAGATCTTCATTATTAAACTGGCATGCCGAGCATGGAAGTCGAGAGGGCGTATTGATAACATGGTAAAATTATGTTGATTTGACTTGCTTCGAGGTGACGCGAAGAGCCGCTACATGCCAACTAAAGATGATGTGAGGATACTCACCCCATCCCAACTTCCTCAGTTATTTACGTTGTCTTGGTCATCACGACCATCTTCCCCAACTTGGCCTCCTCGATCATTTCCTTCAGCACTGCCTTTGTAGTTGTCCACCTCGGCATGGCCTCCCTGGTTACTTGACTCAGTTCGTGTTCTAGATTGGTCCTAATGGACAATCCTTCTCTACTCGACCTCCGCTGTTGTCCATTTCAACACAACCTCTATGGTCTCACAGCCTGGCTTCAGTAGCCACTTGCTTACCCTCTACGATCAACCGCGCTCCAAAGCAATATCTTGCTTGGCCTCCCTGGGCACCCAACACAACTTGGTAGAGCATTCCAAAAACCCCTCAGAGATACCAAAATACAAAAGCTAACTCTACTTAAGAGCTCCACATATAGTCCTCCAGAATCCGGCCGAGCTTGGGGGCTTTGTATTGGACTAAAACTATTAGGCATGGTCGAATTAGACCCAGCAATGCCCCACCAATTATTCCAAGCCGAGCCAAGCAGCTCCACCCAAGCGGCTCCACCAAGGGGGCTCCGCCCAACTGCACCCCAGAATCAGACACGAGCCAGACCAAGCGGCTTTACCCCGGGACCCCATCAGGCTATACAAGGATACCCACATCCTACTTTATCAGAAGAGATACGCCATTACGAGCCCATCTTTGAAATCAAGCTTGATCCATTCTGGACAATATCACCATGAGATTTTCGGGCGGCGTCATCATCTCCACCTAACTACAATAAATATAACAAATGATATCGTCTTTTTTACGTTACTAATTACCTAACCAACGCTACTTACAAGCATCTCATATCATTATGTCCCCAATAATTTTTGAGATGCAAAGGTCTAGCGTCAGTGATTTTTGGTGAAAACATTTTTTAATTGTGCCTCCAATGCAACTTGCGACACTTTTAATACATGCCTCTTCCGAATAATATTTGGGACGCAAAGGCTTGGCGTTAGTGATTTCTGATGGAGACACTTTTTATGTGTCTCTAATGCAACTTGCTTATTCGAGACGCAAAAGTCTAACGTCAGTGATTTCTGATGGAAACGTGTTTTAGTTGCGTCTTCAATGTCACTCACAACACTTTTACTAAAAGTGTCTCTCAACTAATATTCGTGATGCACATGCCTTTATGACTCAAATATTAATATATAATATTATATTATATATATTAATATGAATTAATATATAATATAATGTTATAATATATATATTTGTGAATTATATATAAATATTTTGTAGATTATAACTAAATATTTTTATAAATATTTATTTATATTGATATATCTATTATACTGAAATAAATTAATATATATTTAATTAATATGAAATATATATTAACTCATATTAGTATATAGAATATATATTATATTAATTCATATTAATTATAATTAATTAACATTAAGTGTAAATATCAAACATTTATACATAGAACAAGTTAACAAATTAATACTAAAAACTCATTCAATTTTCTCCAAAAAAAAATATTTTTTTTCATCAACAAAAATTCACATACAAAGATGATTCATTTACTGCTCAAAATAAAAAGTTAACAAAAAGTTCTTGAGAACTTTCTGCCCTGTCAATATTTTCAAAAATATCCAGTTCCTTTTACATTTATGTCGGAATTACTTAGTTGCTCAAATTTCTCATTTGTGGCTTTCTCTTCTTGGATTCTTTCTACTACCAAAGCATGTTCATTTGAGTTCTCGGAAGAGCTGCAAATGAAAAAAAACCTGATGCAATATTAAGACAAGCATAATCAAACTGAACATCAATTAGTACTAATTTGTTGTACTAACGGGTGATTGCATTTGTTTAGTTCATAAGAAGCTATTGGTCTATTAAGAAAATAATTACTACCGTTCAATATTTGTACAATTCTCATGAAATTGGTCCAACAAGATTGTTAGGACAACTATAACCAATTCACAACTTTCCTCTACATTGCCATTCAATCAGCAGACTGAACCTACATAATCATCGCAAAGTATTTATAAATAGATCAAAACTTGTGGGGTAGAAAATGTGGCCTTTAAGCATGATTATGTTATCAAAATTAATAAGGAAACTTACTGAACCTACATAATCATCGGACTGCTTCCTTTTTAAAAATGAGTTCAATGCAAGAGTCTCCTGAGCTGAGCTGGAACCTTTGCCATGGACCTCTTAGATGGTGTCAGATTCAAGAAGAATAAAGCGTACAAATATTAAAGGTCATGTATGTAAAGTATGTATCCAACAAAACAAAAATATATGAAAAACTAAAAAAACAAATATACATGTATAAATACTCACATAACACTGAACTAAACTAATAAATGACAAGTTTGAGAGATCAATAAGTACACCTTGGCAAGTCATCTACTGAAACCAAAATTATGCTTCTGAAACTTGACAACTCAAATATATGCTTCTGATAGAGTTTGATCCAGGCCGTGGAGTTTGAACTTCCCGAGAATTTGTTTTTTGACATAAGGCCACTAGTCAGTTCTGTTCTACTAGTCCTTTATTACTGCTATGGAGTAAGAAGCCGCTATGGCCGTCGCAAAGTCGTGAATTATTCTGTCGGAGAGGCGGTCGTCGGTAATTCCCGTGGCTGATGTAGTATATTCTAGTAGTTAAGGAACCAAAATAAAATGATAATATTCAGTACCTTCAGAAAAAAGTCAAGGGTTAGGGTGATTTTTGCTATCGAACTATTAAAAATAGGATAAAAATATCCCTGAACTCTTCTTTGGTTATTTTTTACTCTTAAACAAATGAAAACAGTTGAAAAATGCCCTCGAACTATTAGAAATTAGTGAAAATACTCCTAAACTTATTTTTTTATCCTTAGACAAATGAAAATAGTTGAAAAATACTAGTATTTTTATCCATTTCTAAGGAAAAAAACTCTTTCTAACTTTAGACATGAGTAAAATTATTAGTATTTTTCAATTATTTTTGTTTGTCTAAGGGTAAAAAATCTATTAAAAAATAAGTTTAGGGGTATTTTTACTCATTTCTATTAGTTCGAGAGTATTTTTCAACTGTTTTCGTTTGTTTAAGGGTAAAATTCAATTAAAGAATAGTTTAGAGGTATTTTACCCTCATTTTCAATAGTTCGAGGACAAAAATCACCCTTAACCCAAAAGTCAATCTCATGATAACATAATATAAAAAAGTCAATCTCATGATCTACTAGACCAAGAATAGATAAATATAATATACAATCTCGGTACCTTAAGGAGATTTTGGCTCCGTTAAAGTCACAAGTTCTAGGATATGCATGGGCTGCCACAATCTATTGAGGAGATTTTGACACATCAATCCTACTTGCGAGCCACTAATGTACTATTTTCCTCTAAATCAACTGTTCACCTAGCTCCAAAGTCTACTCTATTATCCAACTTGGTCAGTGTAATCAATGCAAAAATGGAAAATGAATCATAGTTTGAACAAAATGACCTGACTTTGACCTTGCTGACTTTATTTCATAAGCTAGGATTCTCAACAGTTCTAATGTTTGTGTCGGCTGGAATGTTTCCTTCTCCACATTGGTTTGCGGTGGTTGTTTACTTTCCATGGCTCGGGATTTGGAAAGTATACAAAACTCTAATGGGGAAGTGGACAATGGATGGTAACTTCTCAACCAACAGCCTTTATCTTTTGCTAATTTTTTGTGGAATTACAAATTGGTTCCACTCCTTCCTTTGGAAGTGCAATCTTCCACCAAAAGTTTTAATCTTTGGGTGGATTCGGTTGAGAGAGAGGCTTCTTACTAGGGATTGTCTTGCTCGATGCGGCGTCACTTCGGATTTGTCTTGCTTACTATGTGATGGGGGATTGGAATCCCACGAGCATTTATTCAACTCTTGCCCCTACAGCATTGCCAGATGGTGTGTTTACCTCTCCTTGGCGAACATCCCTTTCTTCTCCTTCGCTGATGCTCTGGAATATGTTGTCTAGTTGTTCTTCAAGAGCCACAAAAAGCAGGGCACGCCTAGTTTTGATATGGAGTTGGTTTATTTGGTTTGAGCGGAACTCGCGTGTTTTCAGGAGCGAGTACTCGACCGCACAACTATTGGCTGCTTCGGCAGCCAATTATTTTGAGCTTTGTTTCTCCTAATTGTACTTTACTTTACATTACTTTTTCCTCCTGATCCTCCTAATACTTGTACCCCTTCACAACTCTTGAATGGAATGCAGGTTTCTTCTTTCAAAAATAAATATTTTCAAACTTGGCCAAACTTTATTTCGATTTGACTGCCGATTTTTTGTTCAAACGGTCTTAACCACTTCAAATATGTATGTCAGACAAATACAAACAAACTGAGTAAAGGGGTATGACATAAGAGATGAATTCAGCAAGTAATTCAGCAAATGCACAAGAGATGAATTAACGGTCCATCATTTTCCACGTAAGAGCATGGATTTTCATATCCCAGTGTAGAATATAAACACATTACAAGTACAAAATCCAAAAAAATGGTAGCCTAAGAATTGTACAATTCAATTCTTTAAAGCACATAGCATATATCTCAGGGTTAGGTATTAGTAAAACCACAACGAAAATAATGACTTAAGAAAATCATAAATAACAGCAAGCATGTAATTGTACCTTTAAAAGGCAAAGTTGTGCAACATTGTCCCGAAGTCCTAACTTCTTGTATTCAATGTCTTCACGATGTAAAAGAGTAAATCTATACTAACAAATTATTTAATAAAATGAATTACAATAATATTAACATACAAGTATCCATAATTTGGGCACTACAATAGAAATCAACTAGAAACTAGCAAAATATGTGAGCATGAATTAATCCATTTTTATTGGTCTAAACCTTTCTGCCTAACATTAAGTCCAAAGGCTTGATAGTTTTTACTGGCCAAAGAAATGGAAAAATTGGGCTTATTAGCTGTTGATCAATTGGGTTTTATCAATTCTAGGATACAAGTTACAGGTGCTTCAAATATAATATCTTCATCTTTGCAGCAAATGAACAACAAACCAATGAGTAACCTCCATGGACGCTCTAAAAATATTGAACTAGGTCAACTTGGGCAATCACATCAAGTAGCTCAACCATATGGAGGCATTAAGCTGCAATTTGGGGAAGGAACATCAAATTTTCTTACCCTGCCATCCTTGGCATCTAAAAGCTTCTCATTACGTACCTAGAGGCACCATCAGTGGACAACTTAATAAGTCTTTAAGCATGCATATGACAGAACATAGTCATGAAGAACAATTTTCTATGTTTCAGCAGAGTACACTGGATATCAGTTTGCCAAGACAGCCACAACCGAGGGGACAATTACTATTAAATTCAAAGGAAGAAAGAAGGCTAACGTTATTCAAAACAGAAAAGGGACTTACATATTCCATGTTTTCAAATTGATAGACCATATTGGCATCAAATGGTGAACGATGTGACGTCCGCGTGCAATCAAAATATTTCATCAATGCAGGATCATTATCGCCAATAATAGTGATTGTTTCACCTAGATTTTTGAAGAGATGTTAGCTTCAAGCATGAAACCAAGATTATCTGTCTCAAAATAAACTTGGCAAAAGACTTAATTTCGACACGGTAGCGGAAAATTGAGCACAAGTATCGTGCGAAAATATCGCAATTTAGACATCCACTAATAGGAGTATAACAAGGTACTGGTGGCCTTGTGGCGAGGCCTCTGAACGACGTTGCGGAAATTGACGCATGGATCCAACTCCCTAGGCCCACCTGTACATAGGACAGAAGAAAATATTGTTGGAGAGGAAAGAAGATAAATCAAGGCATGAAGAGGACACGTGAAGAAGCCGTTAGCGAATGAAACCCAAAGTTAGGGTTTAGGGCGTTACCCAATTCGGAAGATGGAGCCACCATTGTCGATCACAATGGGGGTGGTTCGGGAGAAGTGAATGTAATCTGATTGCCGAGAAGGCCGCACCATCGTAGAAGGAGGAGGCATCCCGTGTTCTCAATCTTCTTGCTGGAAGCCATTTGGTTGGGGTTCTAGAAAGTGGAGTTTGAGGTGATATAATCCGCCAGTAAGTCTTAGTTTTCTTGTAGTGGCACCTCCGTCTGAGGATCGGGAAGAATAGAGATGAGGAGGAAATGGGAAAAAGGGAGAGAAGAAGGAAAATGATTTAGGACATTTTGCTTCATAAGATAAGGGAGGATAGAATAGAGGATAGATTAATATTATTGTTTGTTTAGAGCATGGATTAGAAAAAAATACAAATGGAAGATTATTTATATTCGATGTACACCGGATTTAAAAAAATTCATGTTGTCACACCCCCAACTGAAGGTAGTGTGACCGGCCAGGGCCTGCATCTTACCCTGTAGCCTACTGTCTACACTGACATAAAGAAACCAAAACATGTCGACAAAAGAAATCTCATCACAACCTTTATTTAAAAGTTTTCAAAGTTCACATTTTTTAGTTTTCAAACCAAAGAAGAAAACCAATATCAGAACAACTAAACGTCTCAAGTATCAAAGTTTTACAAACTTTTTATAAATACAACTGTTAGTGCAGAAAAGAAAATAACTACTAAACACTGGACTATGACTTATGGACGCCGCTACGAGATATGACACCACCTCCCACCACCCGCTGCACCATGTCAACAGATCACAATCATTGCTCATGCTCTGCAAAAACAAGGAAACAAACTGTGAGTCCACTTGGGACTCAGTGAGTGGTTCTAGCGAACCTCCATATCATCCTCGGATATTCATACACATCATATAAGGCAACAAAATGAATATACAGGGAGGTAAGTTACTTCTAATGTGACTACTGACCCCATGGGTCATTCTATGTAAACTGAATATGTGAAAAACTACCATCTCGGCCTATCAAGCCTCCGGCATCCGGCCCTTGGGCCTACTTATGGAATAAAAATCCTGGCTACAACCGGCCCTACCATACAAGGTAGAATCATACTGGCCATCGGCCACATCATATCAAGAAGTAAACAAACAATCTCGGGCCATCGACTAGGATGGTCCACTAGTCTCCGATCACCGTCTGGGTTAAGGATAGCTAGTCCCACCCAATTGGGGTCTAGCACCTAGCGGGCCCGCTGGCGCACGTCAAGACCCAACACTGGCCGAGCTGAGCATTGGTCATTCTCGACCTCCACGCTCCTCGGCGGACCATCTCAAGCACATCACACAATCAATGTCCTAGGGTTTCCTAATATACACTTCGGGTCATTGCCCGCATCTGGCCCAAATCCAGGCTACCGGGTCAACAGTTAATGTTGCCCTTTTAAAATGTGTACACCTAAGAGTTCTAAGTTTCCAAAATGTTTACTAGAAGTCCTAGAAGTGATATCATCTTCTAGCTAAGTTTTCATATATATACGCTGAGCGTCTCACGACGTCCTATATGTTATCTAACCTTCTACACTACCTTGGGTGAGAAATTCCTTGTACTCACATTGGAATTCAACCCATAAACATTTTTGGACAGCATGCAATCTAAAGAGAAATAAACATTCTTTACAACATATACCATATATAGCTATGATATTCATGCATAACAATTATACACTACATTTAAAATTAAGCTCAATAAGAAATAATTTATCTAGCATGGCAAGGTAGCAAGGAATTCAATAATGCATGAAATGCTAAACATGGTAAACTAATACTTCATTTCGAAATTTAAAGATTGAATGGGCTAAAGATGGTCGTTAAGCTAGCATTCCTACAATATCCTAAATCAATCAAATTACTTACTATGGTTAGTATTCTTCCTAAGCATCATGATGTCTCTATAACTTGAACTTTATAACCATGGAATTGAAGTTTCCATCTAAAGTCACCCTCTTTCCCCCTCCCTAGGCTTGGCCGAGCCTTGAGCAAGGGAAACCTTGCTCGGCCATGGCCCTTAGAGTAGGAAAGGGAAGGAAGACATTTAACTACACTCCTAACTCTTCGTATCCGATATATCATAATGTCATGATGACTAATTTACCCTTTTCCCTTACCCTTGGCCGAACCCTCTTCATGAGGTGTGGGGTTCAGTCAGCCACACCTAGGAGTTCTAGAGAAATCAAACTATTTCATATGTGAAATCAAAGACGGAGAGTGCTTCAGTGGGAGATTTATGATCATCTAAGGGATCTACTTCCGTCAAGGGGATTGGGAAAAATTTTTGGCATGACCTTTCCCCTTTCCCCATGATTCAGCAGCCCTAGATCTGAGAAATCGATGAGGAAACAAGACGATCCGACAAGATTTCGTACAAAATACTGAATACACAATAATGAAACCAAGATCCGCCAGAAAGATCGCGAGAAACACACCCTAACACATCTAGGGGTTCGGCTACCTGCCTTCCCCAATCTTTCAAAGTCTAACAACTCACCTTGATTGCGGAGAATGAAAGATCGGATGACGACGACTTTGAATCTTCCGGCGACAGCGTGAAATCCCAGATCAATCCAAGTCTCCCTTCTCCTTGCTCTCCCCCCTCTCTCCCTAGGCTGCCTTGTGCGACTCAAAGGATGAGTCGCACGGCACAAGGATGAGGGATTTTAATCCCTCATCTAGCCTTCCATATAGGCACTTGACTCACTTGACTCATACTCAAGACTCGACTAAACCCGAACTCAACTTGGGTTCCGACTTAACCCACAACATGAGTCGATTTAAACTTGATTTAAGGTATGATTGCATAAAAGGAAAGTCAATCACCCAATAAAATTCCATGCATTATTAGTCGAGTCATACCTTTTCACCAACGCGCTGCACCAAGAATAAATTTTTATATTAGAAAATTTTCCCGGGTCTTACACTTGTTCAATCCTTCTTCGTTTATTATCCAATCCAATCATTTTCTATCCATCAAAGCAAATATACCATTAGTGCATGTTTGCTTCATAGGATAAGGGAGAATAGTATAGGGGATGGATTAATATCTATTGTTTGTTTAGTGCATAGATAAAAAAATATATGAATAGAAGATTATTTATATCCGATGTACACCGGATTTAAAAAATTCATATCCAATCCTCCTTCGTTTATTATCCAATCTAATCCTTTCCTATCCATCAAAGCAAACATACCATTAGGGTTTTTCACAGGAGAAAAGAAGGGAGAGATGAGGAGGAATAGAGATCGGCATGGAGATGAAGAAGGGAGCGGGAGAAATCGCGTGCAGGTGAAAAGAAGGGGAGAGGAGAAAATAATTTTTTTTTTTGTATAGTGTCGTATACAAATTTTGAACCCTTAAAATTGGGATTAAGGGTAATTTTTGCTCTCAAACTATTGAAAATAGGGTAAAAATGCCCATAAATTCTTATTTGATTGATTTTTACCCTTAAACAAATGAAAATAGTTGAAAATATCCTCGAACTATTAGAAATGAGTAAAAATACCCCTAAATTTATTTTTTGATAGATTTTTTACCCTTAAACAAACAAAAATAGTTGAAAAATACAAAAAAATTTACCCATGTCTAAAGTTAGAAAGAGTTTTTCCCCTTAGAAATGAGAAAAAATATTAGTATTTTTTTACTATTTTCGTTTGTCTAACGGTAAAAAATCTATCAAAAAATGAGTTTAGGAGTATTTTTACTTATTTCTAATAGTGCGAGGATATTTTTCAACTATTTTCATTTGTTTAAGGGTAAAAATTAATAAAAGAAGAGTTTAGGGGTATTTTTACTCTATTTTCAACCGTTCGAAGGCAAAAATCACTCTTAACCCCTTAAAATTGTATATTGCGATATATCCAATTTAAAGTAAAATATTTGCTATTTATTTTAAATTTAAACACTTAAATTTAAAATTGTATATTGGATATAATAATATCATCAAAATTTAAAATAAATAGAAAATCAACTAATTTTAAATTTAAACCCATATTAATGCAATATAAATTTTAAACTCTTAAATATATCTAATTTTAAATCAGAGACGCAATATAAATTGATTTCTCTAATTTTAAATCAGAGAAGCAATATAAATTACATCTCTAATTTTTTGAATTGGAGACGCATATAAATTAGCGTCTCTAATTTTTATATCAGAGACACATATAAATTGGCGTCTCTGATTTAAAATTAGAGACACAATATAAATTATGTATCTAATTTTAAATCGTAGATGCAATATAAATTGCGTCTATAATTTTAAATAAAAAACGCAATATAAATCGCGTCTCTAATCTTAAATCAGAGACGCAATATAAATTATGTCTTTAATTTTTTAAATCGGAGACACATATAAGTTGGTGTCTCTAATTTTTTAAATCGGCGATGCAATATAAATTAGTGTCTCAAATTTTTTAAATTGGAGACACATATAAATTGGCGTCTCTAATTTAAAATATTGTGTCTCTAATTTTAAATCATAGACGCAATATAAATTGTATTTCTAATTTTTTAAATCGAAGACGCATATAAATTATCGTCTCTAACTTTTTAAATCGGAGACACATATAAATTGACGTCTCTAAATTTAAATAGAAGACGTTATATAAATTGTGTCTCTAATTTTTAAATTGGAGACACATATAAGTTGACATCTCTAATTTTAAATCAGAGACAATATAAATTGTGTTTCAAATTTTTTAAATCGAAGACGCATATAAATTGGTGTCTCTAATCTTAAATCGGATGTGTTTATATTTTTTAATAAATCGGGGATGCAATGTAAATTGCATCTCTAATTTTGAGACGCTCATAATAAAGCGTCCCTAATCGAAAAAGATCGAGACACTAAGAAAAAATGTGTCCCCAATTAGAGCAGAAAGGATGACACTTTTTATAGCGTCTCCAAATAATATGAGTTTTAAAATTTTGGCAACGCTAATAAAAGCGTCCCAATAATTGCATCCTTAGAAATCCATTTTCTTGTATTACTTGCAATAAATATAGACACGACGCGCTCCAGTTAACCCTAATTCCAATTCTCATTACCTTCATCTTAGAGTTTCACTAACTTAAGCGTCAGGGTTGTTGGCTTTAGGTTTTCAACCTTAGTCTTAATCTCGGTTTTGATGATAACAAACATGAGACTAAAGATTTTAATGAGAATATCTTTCAGGTTCCATATCAATTAGCATTCGATGTCCTTGATTGAAAATATCAGAAGAAATCGGATTTAGGTTTTCAACCTTAGTCTTGATCGTCGCGCTCGGGTTCGTCGCGAAAATTTCTCAAAGATCGACGAGTGCACCAAAGTCGCATTGGACGAGCTCAAAGATCATATGAAAGCTCTCCAAGTTGATGTTCGTTGAAAGCCGGAATCCGGAAACCAAGCACGGAAGAAAAAGGCTAAAAATATTAAACTCAGCCTAGGTTCGGTCGACCGAGCGGTCGACCGAATAGAGTAAGAAAAATGGTTGTAGCCATCTCGGTCGATCGAAGGATGCCGCAAAGTGACAGTAGCTACTTCGGTCGATTGACCGAAGCCCAAAATGGCAGTAGCTCGATCTGTCGGTCGACCAACCAGTCGACCGAACTGAGAATAGTCGCAGACGCAACTCGCATTGGTCGATCGACTGGTCGACCGAAGGTGGGATATATTTGAGTAATTTGCGTCTGGCGGTTGACCCATCGATCGACCGCACACAAAGAGGAAGCGGCGGTTGCTTTGAGCGATCGATCGATTGATCATCCGACCAATCGATCGGGCGTTTGTAACGGCTAGATTTTAGCCCGTTGAGCTGTCGTTTCTTCGTGAGGGTATAAATATACCTCACCTGTCTCTTTTAACTTTACTCTCTGATTTTTTACAGATTTTATTGAGTAATATTAAGAGAGATTTGAGCCTTCCAAAAGATCAACTACTTGCACTCTGTTTCTTTTCGCGGACATCTTCTTCAAGCGCACACGCTGGACTCAACTCGGGAATTGATTCGAGATCTATCTTCTAGCGAGTTGGAGGCTCCAAGGCTTGAAAAGAGCACAATTCCTTGGTTTTATTTTAAGCTTTTTTCAATTATAATTTTAACTGTTATTTGAACTATTTTTTGTGCGTGTGAAGACCTAGGATTGTTAGGTCTTGAAATTGGGTGGTAGCCTGTGTTTGAGGTTTAAATCCACCGGTGTAATTAAATATAGTTTTACTAGGATTAAGTGGAGTTGTCCCTTAGGGTTGAGGTGGAAGAGTGCTCTCGATAAGAAGGCGGAGACTTCCGGGTGTGGAAGTACCTTAGGTCGAGAGAGAGACTCTTCGAGTAAAAGTCCTCTGTGTAAGGGAAACGAAATTTAATCTAGTAAAACTAGTTTGGAAATCCTAAGCAGGGTGCTTAGGTAGTGGAGTAGGCATTGGGGCCGAACCATTATAAATTATCGTGTTAGCATTGTTATATTTGTTTGTTTTAATTGCTTAATTATTTATCGCTTCCGCATCCAATCATCAAATAGCAAATTGCCTAAACTAATCAAGAAACGATTAAAACCGAAATTTAGGCTAATTAATTAGATAACACACTATTCACCCCCTCTAGTGTTGTCATTTCGTCTTCAATTGGTATCAGAGCGGGTCGTAGATTCTAATTTCACCATCCCTTCTACAATTTGTCTCGATCTTGAAATGACTCTAGAGTCGGTAGCGTCTTCACCTCCTAGGTTCGATGACTCAAACTTTGGTCTTTGGAAATATATGATGTACACATATTTAAAGACTAGAGGTTTTGGTATCTTTAACATGTTACATTGGGAATTCATTGAACCTAAGGTTGACATGCATGATTGGAGTGAATTAGATAAGAAAATGTTTAAGTATAAGGGAGATGTCATGAATTGTATTCTTTGCACATTACCAAATGACATCCTAGATAAAGTCATGCATTTCTCTTCGGCTTATGACTTATGGGCCACTTTAAATGTGTTATACGATTATGCTAAAACCAAAGAGATTGGCACTTTTGATGAAGGTGGTGATGAAAATGGCCACTCACCTACTACTAATCTTGGTTTTGATGTCCATAGCTCTTCCAGTCATAGGAGAACTAAAAGTCGGAAGAGAAAGGTGATTTGTCATGTGTGCCAAGAGAAAGGGCATGTAAGGAAGAATTGTCCTACCTTGATGAACAAAGCAAGGAAGAGGTCAAGTGCTTTCACTTCCACATCTCACTCATTTGAAGCACTCTCTACCCATGACTATGAAGCCACTTCCAAACTGAGCCTCAAAATTGCAAATAATGAGGTACTTTCTTCTTCATCTAGTCATGATAACGATAATGATAGTGCTAGCTCTTCTAATTCACATGATATGCAATATGATGAGTTAGTAAGCGAATATAAGATAATGTACACCTTGCTTGCTAAAAAGGATAAGGAAAATAAGATGCTAAAGAAAGAAAATGTGATGCTTAATTCTCATGTGCATAAATTAAAGCTAGAAAATGAGAAATTGAAGCCTAGCTAGCTCATTTGATTTATGCCATGACAGATTGAATTTTGAGCTTAAGGACTTAAAGCTTGAAAATGAAAATTTACAATTTGAGAATTTAAAAATTGTCAGTGAGAACAATATTTTGAAATCTCAACTATATGCCATGCATAAGTCAATTGATGTTTTGAAAGATAAGATTTTGGTTTTGAACAAGGAAGTACATAATTTGAGAAACTCAACTTCCTTCAAGAAAATTGAAAAGAAAATGTTTTCCTTCAAAAATGTCTATGTTCATCATAAATCTCATGCTATGCATTCTAATGCAAAATCTCATGTTAGGCATTCCACATTTAAACATCAAGGTCAAAAGAAAAATATTTCATCTAAGAATGCCTATGCTCATCATGCCTCCTATGTTAAGCATTCTAACATTAAATCTCATGTCCACGTTAATAATGAAAAGAAAAAGTTTCATGGACATTACTTTTGTTGTGGTGTTTATGGCCATGCTCCATAAGTGTGCTTTTAAAAGAAATTCAAGTGTTGCTAGGACACTTTAGATACCTAAGCCCACTAACCCCCTAGAACCCAAATGGGTACCAAAGGTTTCTTCTATTATAGGGGGAGCCACCACACAAGGGTAAAGAAGATTGAAGAATAGAAGTTGACCAATAGTTGAAGGAATGATCCTTGCATAGTTGCAACTTCAAAGTCTTCACCTAGACTAGATGCCTATGGTAAAGTTGACATCAAACACTTTGGTATCATCTCATATACTTACTTGATTAAATTAGAGTTGGAGTTTTGATACATGTTTAATATTAGTAGATTTTTCGCTTGTGATACGTTTTTATAAAATAATTTTTTATTTTGATTTTTTGGTCTCCTCGGAGACCTAAGTGGCTTGTAATGGGCCTAAGCAACCTTGCGGTTCTAAATCGTAGGCTAATTGTGGCTTTCATTTTTCAACCAATAGAAAGAGTTGAAGATCATGTTTTCATATTTATTATCTTTGTGATATCTTAAAATTCGTTTTGATATCGCTCGATTTCATTTTGAAATGAATTTGAAACTATTTAGCAAAGTTGGATTTTGAATGAACTCTTTGATGCTTACTTTGCTATCTAGAATGATTAACTTGCTTGAAATAATTATTTAATTATGTTACCAATGATTGCCTCATGCAAGTTAAATCTAAGGTTAAATGGAAGGCTAATAACTAGGAAGAAAAAGATTAGTTTGGCAAATTATCATGAATAAGGTATAACTTTGATAAATTCAAAATCTTAGTGTTATACCTCAATGTTTAAGCTCAAACTATGTCTCTATACTCATGATTAGATTTTCATGTAAAATCCTTAATTTCTCATGAGTATGTAGAATTTTAGCACTTAGGCAAATTTCATTGAATGAAACTTACTCTAGGTTGATACTTGCTAGTAGAGACATTCTTTAAAGTCCAAACTAGTTAAACATACCTAGAGATCTTATTCCTCAAATATTTCACATATTAAGATCTCTTAGATTCATTTTGATATCATGGTAATTTTTTCTTTAAATGAATCTTTACTATCTAGCATAAGTTAAGGTGTTTAATGAAACATTGCATTAAACTTGTGCTATTTAGTATGTTAGCTTGCTAGTAGGCATATCATTTCATTATGCTACTAATGAAGTCTACTTGCAAGTTGTGAATGTTAATGAAAGAATATGCTATCTAAAAGAAAATGAGAAAGGAAATGAAAAGTTGGGCAAATTTCTAAGACTAAGGTATGGTTTTAATTTTGCAAAATTAATCTTAGTATAATAATTGAATATTAATGCTTTAATGATGCCCCTATATACTCATGATTGATTTTGCATGATAAATATTTAAAATTTCATGAGTAGACAAAATTTTGATAACTTAGGCAATTTCATGATATCTTGATTGAATGAATCTTGCTCTAGTTTAAAATTCCTATTAGAGATCTCATTTTGAATAAATACCAAACAAACATGTTTAGATACACATATCACATGAGTCTAGGTATTTAAAATTGAAAATTCATGTCTAGATGAACAATGTGATAACTATATCACTTTAGAGGACTTAAGCTTAAAGGGTTTGACCCAAGTCAACAAATTGACTTGGACACTTGATTTTAAGTTCAAACTTCATAAACATGTTTAGGAATATGTATGACATGTTTTCATGCATTTAAAATGAAAAATTCATATAGAAATAGATAAAATGACATAGAGGTCAATTCATGTTTACCTCTCTTAAATCAAGTTGACCCAAGTCAACAAGTTGACTTAAAGGTCTCATTTTCAATCCATATTTATGGAACATATTTAGATTTACTCATGTTAGGTATCCATAGATTTAATTTTAAAAAATCATGAGTAAATGTTAAGATTGAAACTTAGCAAGCTTTATAAAAACTAGTTTAGTTTTGAATGAAACCATGCTAGGTTGATATCTTGACTTAAGGACATAATTTTCATTTCAAACTTGACATATACTCTTTACATGATCATCATGTGGTGTCATGAAAGTTTGAATGAAAATTGAACAAGTTTTAAGAATAACTGAAAATTACAAAAATATCATTTCAACCTACAATTGGTATCAATTTTAGTTATATATATATATAATCATTTTTAGATGATTCTTGAAACTACACATTCACTCAAAAATCTAGTTTTATCAGTAAAAATTTCAAAAAATTCCATCAAGAATTTGATTTAAAGTGAATTTTTGAAGTTGGATTTCGAAAACACAAAGTATCCCTTCTTGAAACACTAATCTTTCCGATACTTTGATTTTTCTTCAAAAACTTCAAATAAAAACTCATGTACACCATTTGGATTTCATTTTTAATATCATTCACACAATTTCTTGAGTAAAATCATTTCTAGGAATGATTTTGATATTTTGGATGATAGCTAGGAATATCCATTTGTTTATTAAAATCAATATAAGATGAAAAATAGTCTTTGAAAATTCTTTTGAGTTCAAACTTTACTCGTGCATTTCAAATGACCATTCAATATTTGGTATCAAAATTTTCATCCAAAAATTAGTACCAAAGTTTTTTATCGAAAATATGATTTGTATAAACTTAAAAGTTTGATTTTTGAAAACTTGAAGTATAGGTTGATCTAAGTCAACAAAGTAACTTAAAATTTTCATCTTAAGCCCAAACTTAATTCATAGACTTACATTCTCTCATGTTTGATGTCTAGATGCCTAAATATGAGAAAACATAAGTAGGTAGCAAAACTTGAGACTTAACATTTTCATGTCCTTCATGCTTATTTCAAATAAAAATATGCTAAGTTCATATTTGAATCAAATGACATTAGTTTCACTTCAAACTTGATATACATGATTTAAATGACCATATCTTGATATGTCGAGAGTTTGAATGAAATCTAAAAATATCATAAAAAAGATATGAGAGAACATACCATGTATGATTTCGTTTTAAATTCAAACATTTAGTTTTGAACATATCATGTATGATTTAAATTTCATGTTAAATATTTGTTTTCCATCCCTTGGTTGAGATTCTTATATTTCATGAAAAATAATCTTTAGAGTCTCAACTTTATAAAAATTATTTGTTTCTTTTCCCTTGACTAGATTCACCTTTTTGCCCTTTTTGATTGATGTCAAAAGGGGGAGAGAATTAGGGAGAAAACTATAGAGAAAATATAGGTCAAAAGAGGGAGAAAATTATAGGTAAAGGGGAGGAAAATAAAGGAAATCCATGCATATAGATAGAGAGAGTTTATTTCATAGATATACATGTTGATAGGGGGAGAAATAATTCCTTAGTCGATATCCTATATGCTTTAGTGACATATTTTCTTAAGAATGTTTGTCATCATCAAAAATGGGAAAATTGTTGGCTTTAGATTTTTAACCTTAGTCTTAATCTCGGTTTTGATGATAACAAACATGTGACTAATGATTTCATTGAGAATATCTTTCAGGTTCCATATCAATTAGCGTTCGATGTCCTCGATCGAAAATATCAGAAGAAATCAGAAATCGGAAGGACATTGATCGTCGCGCTTGGGTTCGTCGTGGAAATTTCTCAAAGAACGACAAGTGCACCAAAGTCGCATTGGACGGGCTCAAAGATCACATGAAAGCTCTCCAAGTTGATGTTCGTTGAAAGTCAGAACCCAAAAATCAAGCGCGGAAAAAAAAGGCTAAAAAAAATCAAACTCAGCCTAGGTTCGGTCGATCAGACGGTCGACCGAATAGAGTAAGGAAAATGGTTGTTGCCATCTCAGTCGATCGATCGATCGACCGAAGGATGCCGCAAAGCGGTAGTAGCTACTTCGATCGATCGATCCAAGCCCAAAATGGGCAATAGCTCTGTCGGTCGACCAACCGGTCGACCGAACTGAGAATAGCCGCAGACGCAACTCGCGTCGGTCGATCGAAGGTGGGATCGAGTAATTTGCGTCTGGCGGTCAACCCGTTGGTCGACCGCACACAGAGAGGAAGCGGCGGTCGCTTTGAGCGGTCGACCGACCAATCGATCGGGCGTTTATAACGACTAGATTTTAGCCCGTTGAGCTGATGTTTCTTCGTGAGGGTATAAATATACCTCACCTATCTCATTTAACTTCACTCTCTGATTTTTTACAAATTTTATTGAGTAATATTAATAGAGATTTGAGCCTTCCAAAAGATCAACTGCTTGCACTCTGTTTCTTTCCGCGGACATCTTCTTGAAACGCACACGCTGGACTCAACTCAAGAATTGATTCGAGATCTATCTTCTGGCGAGTTGGAGGCTTCAAGGCTTGAAAAGAGCACGATTCCTTGGTTTTATTTTAAGCTCTTTTCAATTGTAATTTTAACTGTTTTTGGATTTGTGTGTGTGAAGACGTAGGATTGTTAGGTCTTGAAATTAGATGGTAGCCTGTGTTTGAGGTTTAAATCCATCGGTGTACTTAAACGTAGTTTTACTAGGATTAAGTGAAGTTGTCCCTTAGGATTAAGGTGGAAGAGTGCTCTCGATAAGAAGGCGGAGATTTCCGAGTGTGGAAGTACCTTAGGTCGAGAGTGAGACTCTTCGAGTCAAAGTCCTCTGTGTAAGGGAAACGAAAATTAATTTAGTAAAACTAGTTTGAAAATCCTAAGCGGTGTGCTTAGGTAGTGGAGTAGACATTGGGGCCGAACCACTATAAATTATCGTGTTAGCATTGTTATATTTTTTTGTTTTAATTGCTTAATTATTTATCATTTTTGCATCCAATCATCAAATAGTAAATTGCCTAAACTAATCCAGAAATAATTAAAATCGGAATTTAGGTTAATTAATTAGATAATATACTATTCATCACTCCTCTAGTGTTGTCATTTCATCTTCAAGGGTGTCTTTTGCAGGTCCCTTTCTGCCGACATCGAACCAGACAAGGAGAGATATCGAACCGGACCAGAAGGCCCTAACTCTCGGGCAGGAACATAATCAATTTAATAAAATAGTGAAACATAAAATATATAAATCTAAACTATCTACATATAAAATATACAAAATTAATTAAAATAGTCGATTAAATTAATTGGATTAGTGAGAGATATACAAAATTATGCACGAAATAAAGTAACATAAATATGTAATAGCAACGTTGCATTTTTAAGTGAGAATGAGTGTCCACGTGGCGGTCTTAGATAAAGTTGAGGAGTAGTGAGCATATATTATATGTTGTATTTATTTACTGTGTAAGTTTTTTTCATTTTGTAATAAAAAAAAAAGGAGTCTTCTTTAATTGCCCCTCTTCAGTTTTCCCATCCCCCATTGCAAAAGCGATTAGCGGATCCCCGTAAGAGAGAGAGAGACAGAGAGAGGCGTCGCGATGAGGGGGTCGAAGCGGCCGATCCAGGTAGTGGCGGCATGGGTGAGGCGGCAGCCGCCCAAGGTCAAGGCCTTCCTCTGCGTGGTGGCGGGTATGGCGGCGCTCGTTTTCCTCCGCTTCATCGTCCACGACCATGACAATCTCTTCGTCGCCGCCGAGGCCGTCCACGCCATCGGCATCTCCGTCCTCATCTATAAGCTCACCAAGGAGCGCACGTGTGCCGGTGCTCACCTCCATCTCTTTTTTTTTTTCTTTCTTTCATCTATTCTTGATGCATGAAATTGGCCTTGAAGTTCGATAAAAAGTGTAGCTTTTATTGATATTTGATTTTTTTTTATGCATGGGCTAGAAGTCAGCTCACCAAGATTTTAAGATTTGTCAATTGCCCTAGCTACATCACACAAAAAGATGTATTTGCCCCACATCCTAATAGGATATATAATCTGGAGGGAGATATAAGATCTCGTTAGGTCTGATTGAGAGTTTGTTGAAGCAATAATTATTCTTCAGGCCGACGTTTTGTGGTTTTGGCACTAAATATGTCATGTCAGCTACTAACAGAAATATAGTTAACCATAAGGTTCCTATTGCCATTTCAGGAACTACTAAAATTAGAATAAGGTTTATGAGATGGAGAGGAAGTAATGAGGAAACAGAAACATAAGATTTTCTTTCTTTATACTATTTAGCATTTCAAATTGCAATAATCAAGAAATCTTCAGAATTTATTTAGATAACAAGGTAATTAATCACATTCATCAAAATGGTTTTTGACTGAAGTAGTTCTCTATAAAACATATTTAACAATAGAGCGTGAGATGGCATCAGAAAGCTAATAGTTTGTTTTCCATGAAGTGCCTAATGGCATGAATCGGAATAATGTAATATTGAGTATTTGAATGCCAGAATCAAACTGTAGGTAATTTACTGTTTTTCTTATTACGGTTCCTCTGAGTCATATAAAAAATTTGCATGGTTACACACCATAAGTGGGTTTCACTCTCAATTAGAGATTATTTAGTACACCTTGTGTAATATTTAGTTGTTTATATTATGTGGTCATAAATACTTCAATGAACCAAATTAAATAATGACAAACCTACATTTCCAAAGAAAGAAAATTGACTTAGAGCTAATTCTGGGGCAATTTTTTTTTCTCCTGATCTCACATGGGAACTTTGGTGAATAAATGCACATGCAAAATCAGTTTTGGTCCTTTTGGACAATCTATTGCAACTCTTACAAAGCATATATACAGTTCAATTGATTAGTAAACTAATGCTAACTAGAAAGAACTTTGTTGCTTGGGCACTTGTATCTTTCAAGTTTTAACTTTTCCATCTTTTTTGTTATTCTTGCATATTTCTGAAAATATATGTCTAAAATTGCAAAAAGATGCATGAGAAAGGGAAAAAATATCAGTTCTAATTATATCATGCTGGACCTTTAATGCTTCGTTTCTTTGTCTGTTAACTTCTAAACATTCCATGAAAAAAGAAAACTAAAACTGTTTGTCCTAGAAAGAGTTGCAATCGCATTTCATAGGGTATAGAACATCCCTTTCTAAAAGCACTGGATACGAACGTAGCATGCCTAGGTGCTAAGGCACTAGGTGTTACACTTTTATTATCCTAGGCAATGCATATTTACCAGGGCACAGTCAAGACATATGTCTTTTTATAGTGCCGAAGATGCAGCAGAAGCATGCCTTGTGTAAGATTTATGTTTTTATTGTCTTCTACCTTGCTGAAGTATACACAATTGGTAAGCGAATCATCTGCAGGCCTGTGGAAAAGGCATCATGTTCAAGTCCAAGTTATGTTTGGCATAATTTTCTAGAGAGGTTGATGACAAATTGGTAGAGGAAGATGATGAGGGACAAGTTCAATGATGTTGGTGATGATGCCAATTTTTTTTCCTTGAGGAGGATGATGATTGTATCAATTAAATTTTAGGATAAGGTTATCAATTGTTTGATGCTTTTTTGGTTTTTATGATTATCTGATACTTTTTTCAACACGGATTCTGGTATTGGAAGTTTTAATTTTGTGGTTGGGTTCATTATTTACTTTGTTTACTAATGGTAATGGCCCTAATGAATACTTTGTTTTTTACATTTTGTGATGTATCATTTTATATGTCATGTATTTTGCACATGTAAATTACTTGATATTTTACAAGTGCACCTTTCTTCTTGCAGGCATGCACTTGTGCCTAAGGGGGTATACTCCTTAGTGCCTAGCTGTACTTAGTGCTTTCAAAAACTATGCTTATTTGCATGACCTATTTGCAAAGATATTAATTCTTTCCCTTACTAAGTAGTTGAATGGATTAAAAGTTCATTCTTTTGTCAAGTTTCTTGATTCATGTTTACCTAAAGTTATTTCCTTGAGTTTATTTTCTTTCTTATTTATTTATTGCAGGGCTTTCATTGAAGTCTCAGGACTTAACAGCTTTATTTTTAGCTGCTAGACTGTATTGCAGCTTTGTTATGGAATATGACATACACACCGTGCTAGATACTGCCACACTTGCTACTACTCTTTGGGTCATTTACATGATTCGTTTTAAACTGAAGTCAAGTTACATGGAAGATAAGGATAACTTTGCTATATATTATGTGGTAAGTCATGTCATTTATAAAATTCCTCTTAATATGGTATGTAAATTTGTTCTTGTTAAGCTCTAATATTTTCAGAGAATCGTCTTAAGGGTGAAGGAAACTTTTGCTCCCATTCTTGTTATTTTTATCCTAAATGGTGACAAAAAAAGGTTTTGATGTTCTATTTTCTCTCTATTGCTTGTCTCTTTGCATCTTTGACATGTTTGTTACTGTTAAGATTGAGTGCAAACATCTTTCTGGTTGACAGATGCCTTAACATCTTAGCCACTACTGATCTGTTACATAAGAGATTTCCTGAATTGCCACATTATATCATTCATGGACCATACTGTTCACTTTAGATATAAGTTCCCATTTTCCAACAGTTCAAATATTGTTTTCTACCGTCTTAGAAAAATTTACCTGGTCATGAGAATAGCATGTTTTTTTTTACATAGATCGCATCTTTATTAATCTTTGCTTTTTAAATGATTGTAGGTAGTACCTTGTGCTGTGTTAGCCCTTGCTATTCATCCTTCTACCTCACATAATATCTTCAATAGGATTTGTTGGGCCTTTTGTGTTTATTTGGAAGCCGTTTCAGTGTTACCCCAGTTACGTTTGATGCAGAACACAAAGGTATGACTTCAAGTCTGAGAGTTTTGTTGAAGCAAAATATGTTAATTATATTATAAAAATGTTTTCCAGATTGTAGAACCATTCACGGCCCACTATGTTTTTGCTCTGGGGATTGCAAGATTCCTTAGTTGTGCTCACTGGGTTCTTCAGGTTTGTTTCTGTCTGTTTCTGTCTGTTTCTGTCTGAATTTTGGTTTATCTCATGTATTTGTTATTTTCATTTACATTCTAATATAATTTGATGGATTCATATTGCTAAGGTGTTACCGTGCATATTCAGCACAAAAATTTTCTTAAGCATTAGTGTAATAAATTTGTTTATTTGTGCTGTTCATTATCCAAATCTTTCACTTTCTGTCTGCTTTTTTATTTGCATTGAAAATCCTGCATGCTATCTTAAGCCTTGGGAATTTAAATTTGGATTTTAGCATCATTCTGCACTACTATCTTATCCAACTTGCAACTTTGAAGTTTAAAACTAAGAATAGGATCTTAATAAACTTGCACTTAAAACCTTGTTCTTGTATTAAACTTAACTAGTAGCTTCTTCTATCCTACGGTCCTACCATAAGTATTCTACATCATTCTGTTATGCATTTCTTTTGTCTTGAAAGGTATGTCAATTAATGCTTTTATTATTTTTCTGCTTGAATAATTAATAAGGTTCCGACCTACCCTGCTTGTTAATATTCCTACATGTCTCACTGCATGACCTATACTGGTACCACAATTTTACTGTTCTGATATTAGTTCATTTGACATTCTTTTGAAACTTCATCACTGTATTCTCATTTATTTCCTGTATTCAAGGTCATAAATTTATTATTTGTACCAACGTCTGAAAAGTTCATTGCACACTGGACATGATTCTTAACCAATCATTTTAATGATCCAAAATAGCACAAAAGTTTATGTAGTAAAAGAGATATTTTCAGAGTGCTACTTTGTTGAATCCAGGGTAGTATTTTTTGTGCGAGGTAAACATGACCTAAGTGAACACTCAAAAGGAAAAGGTTCCATATTCTTATCATAGACAAGTTGGTCAGAGTATTTTTCTCCACTAAATCTAATATGTTAATTTGACAAATTTCTATAATTCATCTTTCTTGTTCATTAGCAGCATGTGTTGCTTTGTATACAAGTGAAAAGTGAAAATTTTGAAAAATGAATAAATGGAACAAGTATAGTCTATATCAAGTGTTTTGTGCGACATATGTTGTTTTGGGTTCTGTAGTGTACATGGTTTGTATGACGTAGAAATCTGATTTTTAAAAAAATAAGAGGGAGAAAATATGGAGAAGGTAGCACAAATGCTAGAAAATACGGTGCAGGTACATGATCTCTCTCTCACTCACATACACATAGAGCAAAGCCAAATATAGTGGTGAATTGTTTGAACTAACAAATATCAATTGGTTTAAGCTAATTCAGATTTTACCTAAACAAATTATTTATGTGAATCTTTTGCATGTTAAAGGGACAGTAGTTGATGTTAACTAGTCCCATAAGAAAAGATAAAACAAACTAATTCTTTTGCAGTTGCATTCTTCCAAGGAGCAAATGTTAAATCCTGCAGCATAGTTTCCTTTTCACATATAGTACAGACCATATTAATTCTTATTTTACAGGTTCTGGATACTCGGGGACGCCTGTTGACAGCCTTGGGCTATGGTTTGTGGCCATCAATGGTTCTTCTTGCTGAAATTGTTCAAACTTTCATCCTTGCCGATTTCTGTTACTATTATGTGAAGAGGTAAACAATTTTCTTCCAGTTTCAGTTTCATGTTGTATGGGATTGAATTCGGAACTCTAATGTGGTTTAGCTTTTCTCTTGTCCCGTCTTGCAGTGTATTTGGTGGGCAACTGGTGCTTCGGCTTCCATCTGGTGTAGTGTAGTGTGATCATCTCCACATGTTGGTTTAAATTGACTTAATTTGAGTTCTTGGTTTGTGCATACTGTAGTGCCTCGTCTCTAATGCGACACCAAGACTATGTCTTGCTTGTAGAACCTAAAAGTGGGTAGAGATTGTGACAGTCAACTTTCTGTGCTGAGTGAAGCATAACTGAGCTACATCAGGCGATTGTATGGCTGTGACTTAATTTGGGTTAAATTATTCTCTTTCTTTCTAGATTCATCCTTGTAAACTTTTCACATGTACCACTTGGCCTTTGCTCTAAAATGAAACATGGTAATCCATTCAAAGCATTATAATAAATGGAAATAGGTAGGCATTTTGCGACATGTGAGGCAGGAGGTGAAGTTCATCTTAAAATTTCACCTATGCGTCTTTTTTGTTTGGTTGCGAGAATAAATAAGGAAATGAATTGAGGAAGAATTTAATACTTGTTTTCTTGGTTCACATAATGATACAGGAATAATTATTTTTTTATTTGATTAGTATAAGAAAGAGAAAAGATGATAAAAATATTTTTTTAAATAATATTAATTTATTTACACATTATATTTTATTCTAATGATGTTATTATGTTTTACTTGTCTTTCTAAGGATATTATAGTTTATACTAAAATGAATACATAAAAAGAAAATAATAAATAATAAATAATATTATAATTTATTTATATATCTACCTACTAGTATTTTTGGAAGTGGAGGCTGTGGTCGGTACGGATGAGCTCTCAGCTCTCTCCACGACATCTTTCTTTTTATGTTTTTTTTTTTTTCCTTCGCAATTTGCATTTGGTTACGGTGCACCCACGTGGAGGAAGAGGCGCGCAAACACATGCGCGTGGAAGTGGGGAGATGCAATTTTAATGTAGGGCAAAGAAAGGGTGAGCTGCTGCCCTTTCTTCCTTTTTTTAATTTGTTTTTGTTATTCAAAATATTTTACTTTTTTCATTTTATATAATTTTATTCTGCTTTTTTATTTTTTTATTTTTTTGCTTTAAATAAAGAAGGACACTTTTGTTTAGTTTTTTAAAAAAATTATTTTACTTTTTTTATTTTTATATATTTTTAATTCTTATTTTTTTAATATCAAATTGTGATTTCAAATTTTATTTTATTTTTAATTTTGATAGTATTAAATTATCTTATTTTAAAAAATAGTTAAAAATATTATTATAGTTTATGTATTACCTAACTAAATTTGAATTTTTATAATTTGGTTAATTTATACATTTTTTTATTCAATCAAATTACCATATTAAAAGAAATCAATATTTCGAATAACCTCAAATTTAATTTGATTTTTGAAATTTGATTTTTTATTTTACCTATTGCCAAGAAAAATCCAAAACTTCGAATTCAAGTATGATCATCTATGGTGACTTTTTATCTTTGTTAAAAAAAAATTCAAAAAAAATTCAAAACTTCGAATCCAATTTTGATATTATTATTTGTTAAATATTTATTTTTTCTTAAATTTATTATGCTTCTTAGTTTTTACATGATTTTTTTTAAGCCTACATTTTCCAATAAAAAATTAAAATCTCAAATTGAATTAATTCATAAATTAATCTATATTATATTATATTATATTGTTACATTCCAGTCTAGGATCACGTGACCGGCCAGGGTACACATCCGTACTCCGAAGCCTACCAACACATGCAAAAGAAATGTAATGCATACTCAATATAACATACTAGAATGCTAAGTATGTTTATAAACAAATGACAACAATAAAGTCACAACAGTATGCAAATAAGACTCTCTATACTTGACTATGACCCGACACGTCACGAGATTCGTTGCTTGAGCTTGCAACCCCAGCCGCGCTACATGGGTACCACCATACTACCAATAGTCAGAATTATAAATGTGGTGAGTTCCTAAGGAACTCAAAGAGTGGCTTGAACCAAGCCCTCGCCAAGCTATCCCGAGCACAAATATAATCAAACATAAATTATAAATGTGGGGCATGTAAAGTAAAATATTCATCCACAAAACTCGAACTCACACACCAGTCATCCGGCCCATAATGGCCCAAAATAATCACTCGGCCTGCGATGGCCCAAAACCATACACTTGGCCCATGATGGCCCAAAACAATCACTAGGGTGATTTTAACATTTTTGTCGCAACCCAGGTACGCGTCCCAACTTGACCCTCTCTTGGGCCCAACATCTCGACTTTATGTTTTATCATCCAAATTATATTTCAGTCTATACCAAGTAATTCCAGCGTGTATACTCATAACAGCAGTAAATGACAAGTATACCATAATGGCAAAACATAAATATTAAATAATTCGTCCCTTAAGTATGCTCAAGGTAATGTCCAACACTTAGCCAAAATTCTGCACTATACATTTGTTGTTAGATTTGATTTTGTCGTCCTCATTTAAATTCTGTTACGAGATAAAATGACAATGATAATTCATGGATAAGCAAGTATATAAATCATGTCACCTATCCACAAGGTTTCAGATCAATTGAACAACTGGTCGATCATGAAACATCGCGACGAACTCACCATTCCGAAGTTTCTGCAACTACAAGCTGATGTTTCCAGTTTTAAGTTGTTGTCTTAGGAATTTCGTAACTAAGCCAACTCTTACTCTTTTTCCTCCAAACCAAACTCATATGGTTGTTCATACACCCCACTATAACTTTCCAAAGTTTCGCTGTCATTGGACAAGTATTCATCCTCCGAACATCGCGTCAAACTTTCAACTTATCCCAAATTCTGCTATGTGCAGAATTGGGCAGTTTCAAGTAACCCTCAAACTAATTTTATAAATCTAGTTTCCTCAACTCGGAATTTGCTGAATGTTGGTGACGGAGTTGTCCAGGTATCCTACAAACTACCCCAAGAGTTTGTACTAATCGGATAACTTCTCAGCCTCCGAACTAAGTGTCAATTATGCAAGAAAATATAATTCTGTGCAGTTCTCTATTCTTGCAAACTATCTCCCTATGGCCACCAAAACAATAATATATAAGGCACTGATTTATCTGATATTAAACCAACCTTAACATACATAATTTATGGCCATAACAGGAATAAAAAAATTATAAATATTAGCCTACTTTTCATAACAAGACATTAGCATAACATGAGCTCCATAATCAATTATAGCGTCATATAAAATGGAGTGAAACACATGACATATTGGCAATACCAAATGTCCTCTACACATCTTCTACACATCTCCAAAATAGTCCTCTAAATCCTATGGTTGAGACATACTATAATTTCTGAGTTCTATCTTCTTTCCTTACATCAAAGTCTAGGTTCATCCTAAACCGTAAATAGAACCTTCATCTACAAAACCATTCGGCCCTTAAACTCTTAGAGTAGTGTCTCTAGCCGAGTACCCCTAATAAGGAGTCTTATATCATTACCAAGTCATGCTTACCATCGCACATGAATATATGTCAACATCGTGATTTACCGAGGTCATTTCCCTATCACCAACCGCCGGTACCCTACGACTTTAGGTACTACCCCAAAGTAACCTACATCGGCCCTTATCCATAAGGAACCCATTACTCATTCGATTAATGACAATTACACATAAACAGTTATTAGAAATAATTCATAAAGAAAAATTTCAGCAAACATATCTTGCCAAATCGTTGGCCCAAATCCATAGGACTACCCTAATCAACCATAAACTAAGGGCTCAAGTATACAACCACTCCAATTCATAACAATACAACAATAAAATGCATAGCACTTAATTAAAAGTAACTATCATCTGTTTAATATACAAATCATAAAGTATTACCCTAATTGTTAGGGTTGACTAAATGTGAGGTTCGGCCAACCCTAGGTATCTTTTAGGGCTGCCACATAAGCTACCTTCCCCATCATCCAAGAACCAGATTAGCTCTTTAAATTTTCTAATATAAATCAATTCTAACAACAATTCAATGTACCACCACAATCTCAAGGAGGAAAGCAACCTTAAGTTTAGGGTTTCTAATTTCACAATAAGACATACTTTCACACATCAAATCAAAGAGAAAACCCAATTGAACATAAAAATTTCAACATCAATTACGCCCTCCGATTATTTCTCGACCTCTATTCGTCGCGCATCTCGGCTTTCCCGCTGAAGTCAAAATAAATAAATTAAAATTTTATTTCTAATTTTCGCGGGTACTACATATATTATATTATATTATATTATATTATATTATATTATATTATATTATATTATATTATATTGTATTATATTATACATCTACATACTCTACAAAGTTATCTAAATATTAATTTTAATTAGATTTGATTATAATGTAATCAAATTTCTAAATTGATTCAAATTTTTCTAAACTTTTGTTAGCAAATTAAAATAATTTCATGATTTCATCATTCCAAAATTTTCACACCTTTTACCATAAATTTTTCTTTATATCAAATATATTATATGAATATACACATTTTCACATTATATATTATATATTATTATTATTTTCATTTTTTAACTTTCTACTTCAAATTTTATTTTCTACATTTATAATATTATTGACTATCTATTATTTCTAATAAATTTTTCATTTAATTTTTCATTTTGATAGTATTATTCATATTATAGTTCAGTATATTTATTATTATCTTTTCTAAATTTATTTTTTTAATTCTTTCCATTTTTAATCAAGTTCATATATGCATTTTTTAAGAAAATGTCAATACTTCAAATCCTACCAATATCTTTTATTATATTATTATTATTATTCAAATGTTTAATTTTTTCATAATTTAGTTTGATTAATAATTTTTTCATTAATTTTGGAATTTATAAATTTTGCATTCTATAATAAAAAATTTAAATCTTAAACGAATATAGTTTAGTCGATTTAAATAAATAAATTTTATAATATGTACATATATAATACATGGAAACATAAATATTCCAACCAATTCATAAAATTTTAAATAAATTGTACTCAAATTGAATTGAATTTTTCAAATTAATTCAAGTTTTTTAAAATCTCAAATTCAAATAAAAGATGAGATTTCAAATATCTCTGGAATTTAAATATCTATTCGAATCAAGAAAAATATCAAATTATATATTCAAAAAATAGAGGCGCATGTATTCCTTTTTTTTATTCATTAAAAATTGACGTCATAAGCAGAAGCACCGACATTACAAATTTGATAACAATCATTCGAGCTAAAATTGTTCAACGTGGAATTACTAAATGTTGTTGTTTAAGAAAAAAATATTAATGATTTCAAATTTTTATTGAAATCTAACTTATGAATTAATGTCATATGGGATTATAGTTATGGAGATGTGATTAAATCTAAAAAATTGCGCTTCCAATGTGGGATTAAATGCCAGATTTTTTAATATAGGTCAGTTATTGGCATATTGGCGCCAAAATTAGCGTCGGTCTCTGAAACTCATTTGTCAATTTTTGATATTTTTTATAATAAGAATTCTTGAGTCCTTTCGTTAAAAAATTTCAATTTGGTTTATATTTCATATTTTCTTAGCAAATCCGATTGAAACAACTATATATTAGTAGTATATTTTATTATATAATCGTATATTGAATATATCGTATAAAATATTTATTTATTATATTAATTATTAATACTATTGTCTTATTGTGTCTTATAATTTATTAAACATCTAATTTTTTTACTTTTATTTTCTTCAATTTTATTCAAGTTTTATAATTTTTCAGTAATTTTTTTTAGTTTGGAACGGTGTATCATATTTTTTTCCTTCCGAAATTCAGACTTTAAAAATATGCTAATTATATATACTTATATATTTTTAAATTTTATTCTTTTATTTTTCTTATATATTTTATTTTGTATATTATTTATTATTATTATCATTATTTTAGATCTTATTTAGTAATATATTATTTACTAAGGACATATCATTTTCAATTAATTTAATTTCAATGTCATGTTTCTTTACTGATTTCTAAATTAATTTAAGTTTTCACATTTTTTGGGAGGATTTTAAAAATTTTAAGCAAAGCAATTATAAATTCCAAATATATATAAAAAGCTAATTGATGTGTTAATAAGATAAATGATATGTTAATCAAGTAGTATACATGGAGTCAGGACATTCTTTAGTAAATATGATCCAAATTTTGATTAATATTATATTAATTATTATTTATATTATCTAAATGTTACTTTTATTTTCCTTAATTCTATTCAAGTTTTATAATTTTTCAATAATTTTTTTCTTTTGTGTTGGTGTATCATATTTTTCTTCTGAAATTCAAACTTTAAAATATGCTAATTATATATACTTATATATTTTTAAAATTTCTTCTTTCATTTTTGTTTTATATTATTTATTATTACTATCATTATTTTATATTTTATTTAGTTATATATTATTTACTGAGGAAATATTTTTTTTATTAACTTGATTTCATTGTCACGTTTTTCACTAATTTTAAAATTAGTTTAAGCTTTCACATTTTTTAAAGAAGTTTGAACATTTAAAGCAAAGCAACTATAAATTCTAAATATATGCAAAAAACTAATGGATGTTCTGATAAGATAAATGATATATTGATTATTTGAGAAGACGGGATATTCTTTAGTAAATATGATTCGGATTTCGATTAATATTATATTAGTTATTATTTTTTTGTCTATTTTTATTTTACTATTTTAAAAGATGTTGACATTAGTTTTATTAGCCTTTATTATTTAATTTCGTTCCATTTTTTTTTTAAACTAGAATTTATTATTTAGTTTGATGTTTTATATTTTTCATAATTATTTCAAAACTCTAAAACAAAGTAAGTATAATTATATATTTTAAATTTTTATTTTTGTTGTATATTTTATAATTTCTATATTATTACTTTTTAAATTTATATTTTTGTTATTCTTTATTATTCATTGCACATGAAGAAAATATTATTTGTGATTTTGTTCATTAAATTAAATTTGAATCTTATGTTTTTATTAAATTATTTAGTTTGAGCTTTTTTCTTTTACTTTCATTTTAGATATTATAGTGAGATTAATTATATAATCAAATTATATGTGATGAGTGAGATATCTTAGTCATTTTATAAAGTTTATCTTTTTATTTTTATACTTTTATTTTTTAAAACCTTTATGATTATTGTAATTCACTTAAATTATGTTCCTTTTTAATTTATCGAGTACGTTATTTTGAGTGTTTATATTTATTTATTTTTTTATAAGTGTGTGTGTTTATTATTGTATTTTTATTAAAAAATATACATTTATTAATATTTGATAATTTTTATTGTGTATATTAAAATTTACTTTTGCCGTTGAATTTAAACTTGATCATTGTAAAATTCATTTTTATTTTTATTTCTATTAATATGTGACCATATATTTATTTTTTATATTTAATTATATTTTATTCATTATATATTTTACTATATAATTGATTTCATATTTTTTGATTAAAAATTATTTTATAATATTTTTATTTTATTGGAAAGTGTAGTTGTAGTCTTTGATTTTTTTAATTAGCAAATAAATTATTTCACTTATTGATATTTTTCTTTTGATTTTGTTTTACTTTTGTGTTTCATTTTTTTAAAATTGTATCCATCTTTATTATATTTTTTTTATTAATATTATATCTAAAATATTAAAAATTTGCTATTATGGTTGAATTTAAATTTACTATTGTAATATTGGTATTTATATTTAGCTCTATTAATAAATGATATTTCTTTTCATACCTTAATGTATAATTATACTTTATTCATTTTATATATTAATATATAATCAATTTCATCAATATTGTTATTAATTATTTCTTTTTTATAAAAGTGTTTGGATCCCGTGTGTAGTACGGGACCTTTTTCTAATATTACATTTTTTAAATTACTCTAAATTAATATTACATTTAATGTACCGAAATTCAATAACAGTTACTTAAATCTACATTTAATAGTTGAAAATATTACATTTAATGCCCATTTACTCACTTCACTTACCGAAATTTAATTGTAAATCTAATCAAATTTCAATCAATGCAATTAATCTCTTTTTTAATAGTTTTTATCTCTCTTTTAATTATTTGATGGTGTCTCTTCCTCTCCCTCTTAACTCGATCTTTTATCTTTTAATAATTTTGCCCTTTGCAAATTAATCCTATTTAACTCTCTTTACCTCTCTCTTCTCCCTATATCTCCCTCTCTCTATCTACTTTTTACTATGCTATCTCTCTCTCTTTTCATTCGACGTGAAGATTCGCCCGAGATCATTCATAATTTGAATCCAAGGCTTAATGCATTGTACGATCGTATTCTAGACATTCGCTCCATTATTTCTTAATGAATTATTTTTGTACCAAATACAATATTTGAGGAAGTTTTTTCATAGATATTTATAATTTTTAAATGAAATTTAGATTATATTTGAGGGAGTTTTTTTTATGCATGCTTACAATTTTAAATGGCATCTAGATCATTGCTTCATTATTTCTTAATGATTATTTTTATCTAGGGAATCTTTTTAGATATTTACACTTTTAAATGAAGTTATTCATTTTATATTAAATTTATTTGGCATCAGATCCACTACATATTTTCTGATATGTTTATTTAGGTTATATTTGAGGGAAATTTTTAATAGATATTTATAATTTTCAAATTAAATTAGTAGTTTTAGATACAAAATATTAATTTAAGTAAATTATATTTATTTATATTTATTCACTTTTAATTAGTATTACTTATTGTTTTATTTTTATTTTTACATTTGGTTTGTCAATAATAATTTATTTTTTTGCTTTGTTTTATTCTTAATTATGCTTATATTTATTTTGTAAATAGTAATTAAATTTTTGACTATCCAATTATCGTATTTATTATCTTTTAATTAGTATTATTTATTATTTATTATGATTACAAAGAGAGAGAGGGAGAGAATTTTTTTGCTATTTTCAACTATTTTAATTCGTATTATTATTAAGAGAGAGAAATTTATAACTCCTAATTAAATATCAGAATAATTTATTTTCTCTCTTTTAGAATTAAATATTTTGTTGATTTAATTAGTTTTATTACTAAGATAGAATTTTTTTTGACATTTTCTCTCCCCTAATTATAGGATTATTTAATTAGTATTATTAAGAGAGAGATAAGTTTTGGACCATTTCTCTCTCCTAATTAAATATTCGACTATTTAATTACTATTACTACTATAGAGAATTAATTTCCATTTAATATGTGAAAATAAAATTTACTTCACTCAATGCAATTGTACTATGTTACTATAAATAAATTTTGTTTTCAAATAAATCAATTTTATTGGATATATATATTATTTTGGAAAAAATGTTGATGTTCCACTATTGCACTCGATTTTTTTAAAATAATTAACTCTTCCTCTCTTCCCTACCCCTCTCTCTTTTAATGATTTTTTCCTTTAATGATTTAATTCTCTTTCTTCCGCACCATTCTCTCTTTCCTCTCTTTGATCTGTCCAAAGACAGGCTTACCCTATTGCCTTTTATAATTTTATATCTCATTTATTTTTCTTTACCTCTCTCTTTCTCCTCTCTCCCTCTCAAATTATGTAATATTTAAAAATTGAAAAGTAATAAGTTATTAAATATTTTTATTCCTTATATATTTGAATTTAAATGTTTGGAAAACTAATGGACTAATTACTTATGAAAATGGTATATGAACTTACTTTTTTTAAAAAATAATCGACTTCTTTTAATTTTTAATAAATTTTTTTATTTCTTTAAAAAACTACAACAAATAATTTAATAGTTTATATATATACAGTTGACATGCTTAATGGGTTCTTTTAATATTTAAAAGATTCTTTTAATATTTAAGAGGTTCTTTTTTAAAAGTTATTATTTTTTGCACTAATAATAATAATAGAGTTTTAAGATTCATAAAGAATGGCAAATAACGCGTAGAAAAATTAATGGCTATTTACTTTTATGAAAATTATTGTTTTAACTTATTTTTAAAAAATAATAATCTTCTACTATTTTTTAATAGAAGCTTTATTTTTCAAAAGAGCTACAATCAATAATTCTATGGTTTATTATATAAAATAGTAGGGGAAAATGTGCACTTTGAATGGGATAAAAAATATGAAATTTGTGATTTATTAATTTATAAAATGAATAATATGTAAATAAACATTAAGATATAAAAATAAGATCATATATTAATAGACATCGAAAGAAATTTTTTATAATAATTACACTTAAATCCAACAATGATAACAAACTCCAGTATACAATAAATAAAAAAATATGAATATTTGCTAAAGATGAATACAAGTTACTAAAAAAAATTAAGAAATACAAAAAATATTGATATTAATAGAACAAAACAATAAGTTAAAATAATTATAACTTGAGAAAAATATAACTTAAATGAAGGTTAAAGAAAATGAATGTAAAAATAGAAAAAATAGAAAGTGGAAAAAATAATATGTATGAATTTTCACATAATAATTGATTATTATATCGATAATCTCACTATAACACCAATTAGTTTGTTCATATAGTAGATATATGTATAATTAGTTTGATTCAAATTGCAGCTGTTTCTCAAAAAAAAATTATGAAATCTCAAAGTAAATGAAAAAGTTCAATAAAAAACTTGAAAACAAAATCACTAATGGAGAATAATCAATTTTATTGAATATAATACAAATATATAATGAAAACAACAACAACAATAATAAATGTAAAAAAGGAGAAAAAAATTAAAACATATAATTATACAAAATCATTTCATTTCAAAATTTTAAATTTTGCTTATAGAAAAATAAAGCACCAAAATAAAAGAAAAAAATTAATGAAAAATCTCGAAGCTTAATGAAATTAAGGGTAATAATAAATAGTAAAATATATAAAATAATATTATTATTAGTAATTAAGTGCATATAATTATATGTTTGATATTACAAGTTTTCAAAAATAATATTGAGATGCCAACTATATTTGAGATACCAATTTTCTAAAATAAAACTTACTTAAAGTTTAATAAATTAATTTTGTTTATTTCATACGAATGTGTTATAATTATTTCATACGAATGTGTTATCATTATTTATGTTTTAAATACTAATTTCGTTTATGTATTATACGATATTACAATTATGACATTCAATTATATAAATGAATTATAATTAATTTAGTTTATGCATTTTAAATCAATGTATTTGATTAAGTTTTGATTTCAAATTTGAAGTAAAAAATGAAAATCGTACTTAAAAATATCTATATTTCAATTTTATAATTATAATTAAATTAAGTTAATATTTGTTATTTTTCTCTCCACTTATAAATTTTCACATATATGATATTTATTATTATTCTTAATTATTTAGTTATTAGTATTATAATTCAAATTATAATTTAACACAAACTAATTTAATAATGTATTCTCATATTTTTTACAACTATTTAAATTTAAATCACATGAACATATAATTACGCAACGCGTAGGTTTTAAACTAGTCTATATATATATATATATATAAGCAAGATACAAATTTACCATGGGGCACCTTCAAAAGTTATGTTTGCTGATGTGGCAAATGTATGTTTTTTCTTAATGTTTATATTTTATATTTTAGCAATACCGTTAAGATGACCATGATCTCTCATTCGGTTATTATTCTCTCTTAATAACTACACATATATCTTCTCTCCTAATAACTATATTAAGGTCCACTCACTCTCTCTTCACACTCTCCCGCATTTAATGATTTAACTCTCTTACTCTCTTTCTTTCTCTCTCTCTCTCTAACGGAAGAGTTTAATGTTCTCTTTCCACTTTTTATCTTCCCACGTTTCCCTAGGAAATTTCACCCTTTCGTCTTCCCATTTCTCTCTTTTGCTGTTAACTCTCTATCTATTTTAATATATCTTTTAATGATTTTACTTCCCCTCTATCTTTTAATTTCTCTTTTAATTATTTCACACCTCTATGTCTCATGCTTTATTCCCAGTTTCAATTCCCACAAACAACACTAATTAATGAATGGGTAAAAGGTTGAGTGCATTGATCGTAATTATTTTCTCTGCAAAAGTAACTCACGTAACTGTAATTTTTCTCTCACGTCTCCTCTCTCTCTCACGTAACATTTGCTATAATCATTACAACTAATTTAATTTACATAGGAATAATTGTTCTCTCTCTGCAAAATAACTGCAATTACTCTTTTCGTAACTGCAATTTCTCTCTCACGTCTCTTGATATATAGAAGGAAAGAGAGAAGACGAGCGTCGAACACAATGTGCACTTTTGCGTCTATCGTCTCTGTTACGACACGCTTACCACCTCTCTTCCGAAGGACAAGAGACGACCACTTACGATACCGAGTCGAAGCCTCTCCCGCTTTCGTCTCGCCTGAACCCCACCCCAAGGGCCAGAAGAAGGTGGTCGTTGTTAGCCTCACCTCTGCCCACCATCTCTCTAAGCAGGTCTAAACGTGCGTAGCCCTTCTCCTCCCTCCTATAGATTTTATTCATATGTTAGACCGGAAAATTTCAATCCAGCTTTACATCATATTCTTTTCTTTCCGGTTAATTGTTTTTGTGATTTGGTTCCAGGGCTTTGATGTCGCCCTTCTCGAATTCGGGAGCGGCCCCGCCAAAGAAATCAGAGTTTGTAGCTATCTTCCGCAGCAACTCCGATGCTACAACAACAACAGTTGTTGCTTCATCAACGGCTGCAACAAATGAAGGGTTCCAAAGATGTGCAGCTTCCTCCCTTGAAGCATTTTAATTTCCCACCTCGAAAGGATTCCAAATATGTGAACTTCAATCCGCATTCCATAAGGCTGGATGACTTTGACGAGGATGCACAATGACTTTGATGATGATGATGATGATGAATACGATGACGACGAGATGGATGATGAGTTCGACTGCTTCGACGAAGACTTGAAGAATATCAAGAACAAGCCGTAATTACTATAATAAATTAAGCTGTTAATAGATCTTTTATACTCTTTTCTTATATATTCGTATCTGAATTGATGCTTTGCATTACAATAATTCTGATATGAACATCACCCAACAACTATGCCTATGATCATACCATTGTTATGCTGATTCTTACTTTATGTTTTCAACTAGGAGCGTATGATTTATACAATCCAGGAAAACATGTGAAAACCATGTATTTTGATGGCCTCTTCAAATTGTTTTATAAGTTTATTATTTAATGCTTATTTGCTAATTATCTTTAATGATTAATTGAAATATATATATTTTGTTCTTTTGCTTGCAACAATTTTATAAATTTCATATTAAGGTTATAACGCTAAAGAACAATTAATATTGTTAATATTAGGTAGGATTGACTATTTAATATTGTGTGATTCTTTATATTATAATTTCTTTGTTGAGATTTCTATTTTATGCTTCCGATGCATAGTCGTAAATTTTAATCCTTTAGCCTATTTAAACCTACTATTATTTTTTTAACTCAAATTGCAGTGTACATGCATACACTGTGTAGAATATGCCAAAGGTAAATATATATATAAATATATATATATATATATAAGTTTTTCACTTTCACATCATACAAAAATTTCCCAATATACATATATATGCCTATAGTCTTTGGTCTTCATCTAAGAATGTTACTTACTTAAATATAATAAAATTTGAATATTGCTTATATATAAAAGCAATTTTGAATATTTCTTATATATAGATAAATATTAATTATTAATGTAAGACAGTTTTTATTTTTATACCTTTTTATTTTGTACTTTTATATTAAATTTAATAATTATTTATATAAATATACATGCAACTAAATTTTGTTGATGTGATAAATTTAAGTATTTCTTAATTTTTTGTATTTTAATAATCGATTTAAAATGTGGGAGTTGACTTTTTCCATGTGCATCTATTTTTGTTATTTTTAATTCTGTATTTATTATTATTATTTTGATATAAATTGAGAATATTTTTTAATGTATTGTATTATTTTTATGTTATTTTTTGAGTTTTTGAAATAACATCTTTTGGATTTATTTGTTTTTCAAGAAAACTAAATAGTATTTCCAATCAATGAAATTTATGTACTTTAAAATAATTTATTTTGATGTAAAATATCATTACTATTAAGTTTTTTATTAAAATAATTATTCTATAAAATAAGTATACTTTAAAACAAATACGTACAATTATATAGAAGCATTATTTATGTATTTAAGTCAATTTTTTTCTTAAAAATATTAATGTAATATTTTATTCTTTTATGATTATAAATTTTATACTCTATCTTTCATAAACATTTATTTTTATGCTTAAAATTTTAATAATAAATTTATAATGATGTTATATATTTGAATAGAATATTATTTATAATTTCAAATAAAAATTTTAATGTTATATTAAATTTATTTAATTATTCATTATTATTTAAGTAATATTTCGGCACATCGAGCACGACGTGGGTTCTCGACTATAATAATGAGATTAGAATAATGATATTTAAACGTAAAAAAGTTGACTAGAATGAATTTTACTTTATTTTTTATATTTTCTGAATATATTAATGGGTTTGATGAATTTAAGCAATAAAAAAATCACATTTAGAAAGATATTTTTATATTTTTTATTATTACAATGATATAAATTAAATTAAATTAATATTTACTATTTTGTCTACACTTATAAATTTTTATATATATATGTGAGATTTATTATTACTCTTAATTATTTAGGTATGAATATTATTATTGAAAAGTATAATTTAATTTAAAATAATTTTAATAGCAATTTTACAATTTAATTATATACATATATAATTCTATGACACATGGATATTCGAATAAAATATTATATATAATATTACAAACTTAATAAATTTATACAATATAAATTTATTTGATTAATCATAGTTATTAAAATAAAATTATATTTATATATATTTGTGCAACGCGCGGACTCTCGACTAGTATACATAAAAGTAAGATTCAAGAAAGCCGCGTCTCACTTTCACAATTCAACGTGGCTGACTTGACAATTTTAGAAATTTTTGGTAAATTTTTCTTTCTCTCTCCAACAATTGCTCTCTCATCCTTTGTCTCTCACACGCCGTCTTCTCTCTTCCCTCTCTCTCCACAATTAATTTAATTTATAGTTATTACTTTTTCATTATCTCTGCGGAACGTCTCCTCTCTCTCTCTCCACAGTCATTACTTTCTCATTGATATTGAAATATGAAACGGGTTATTTTCGGAGGTGTACAGGTTCCACCCCCAGACCTTCTTCTTCTTTTGTTGGCGACGGATGACAGACGGTTCAGATCTTGGAGAAGGCATTATCCAGATCTTCTTCTTCTCCACCACGTGCCTTCTTCTTCTCCGAGGTGTACAGAAGTCATAGCTTATGATCGAGGTGTAAAAATAATTTCTTCTTCTTCTCCGAGGTGTACAGAAGTCACAGCCTATGAGGCACAAAGCGACGGAGAAAGTTGATTGTTTGCTCTCACTTTCCTTTGATTTGGCGATGGAGAAGAAAAGCAATTTGGGGAATTCTAGGTTCAAAAGGGTGTGCGTCTTCTGCGGCAGCGGCACAGTGAAGAGGAACTGGTATATCTTCTTCTTCTTCTTCTTCATCTCGCTATATGCACCCTCAGCCTATGACTGCATCATGCCGCCTTATTTATATGTCAATTTATGTTCTAATTCTTTTGTTTTCATCTTACTATTGCCTTATAATATATTTGCAGTTTATTTTTTTGTATTTTGTTTTCTGGTTATTTGTACCTTATTTATATGTCAGTTTAATTATGTTTCTTTTCCCTATCAATATATACAGTTATAAACTCATGGGCTCTTCTGTAACTCCTCATCGAGGAGGAGACTTCTTAAGAGAAGTTGGTAACCTCTCTCTCACCCTGATATCGTCTCTACAGAATAATTGAGAGGTTGATGCAGGAGCATCTGAAACCTCAGCTAGAAGGTGCTCATATATTAGTAAGAACTTAACTGGGAAAGCAGTTTGAGTCCGAAGCTAAGGAAGCAACAGTTAACTTGGTTAAGTGGTGCCATCAGATGTTAAACACGTGTTCAACTCAACAAGCCTACGACTAGTATTCAAACTGGTTAAGTGACATTACAGGATTATGATGCGTGTCTTTCCTCAGCAATCCGACGGCTAGTTTTTAGATCATTTGCCTTTTCTTTGTTGTATGTAATAGGATGATATAAAAGCAAAAGCTTACTCTGTTAACAACATTCTTTTGTCAATTCATTTGAAACACTTGTTGGTTCTGTAATTTTCTTCCCAAGAGGAAATTTCAATGAAACATATCTGAGTTCAGGAATCTTCCCTGACTCAGTCTTTTTTCTTTTGATTTCTTAATTGGAATCGATTGTTTTGCTGCATCGCATTGCTTGCTGCATCAAATGGTATCAGAGCTTGGCATCGTTGCTTTCGAACTTCACCGAGCGCGATGATCAATCCTGAGGAGGACAAACTCACTCTCCCTACTCCGACGATGTCCCTAGAGCTGCTGTGGCGAGAAATGCAAAAGATGAATCAAAGAATGGATGATCTCACTACTGAGGTGCGCCAAGCTGTGAATTGGGTCCTTCCAGTGATAGAGGCGACCACCAACTTGACTCGATCTAGGGTTCGCGATACTAATCGCCCCCTTTCGATCGGGTCCCCCTCTGTTTTTCCACCATCTAATCGGCGATCTGAACTCCTTGAGCTGAGTGACTTAAAAGCTCATCAACAACCACTTCCTTCGACTTCGAGAGTACCAGACCTGGATTCTGATGATGAATATGAAGCTATCTTGTCGGGTCTGCCCTCTCGGCGGAACTACCATCCACAACCAATCAGGAACAACTATCCTGCTAATCCGCAGCTCAGGTATCATACTAACTCAGATTATTCTGATTACACGCTGAAGATAGACATTCCCACATTTGATGGGCATTTACATATTGAGGATTTCTTGGATTGGGTACACAATGTCGAAACTTTCATCGACTATATGAATATACCCGATCATCAACAAGTGAAACTAGTTTCTTATAAACTTCGTGGTGGAGCTTCTGCATGGTGGGAACAATTACAACAAAATAGACTGAGAGAAGGCAAGGATAGGATCAGAACCTGGCCTCGCATGAAGCAAATGACGAAGTCTCGATTTCTGCTTGCCAATTTTGAACAAATCCTTTATCAACAGTTTCATCACTGTCAGCAGAAAGGGAGGTCAGTCCCCGAATACACATAAGAATTTTATCGACTCAGCTCCCACAACAATCTACAAGAGACTGAAACCCAACAATTCAGTTGCGAGGTATATCAGTGGCCTAGCTGCTCCTATTCAGGATAAACTGGAGTTTAACAACATATGGAGCCTGAATAAGGCAGTAAATTTTGCTCTCAGTGTAGAACAACAAATGGCCAGGCACTCTAATAAAGCCACTGTCAGGTGGAAGTCGATGGCAGAATGCTATGTTGATAGGCCCAAAGCTAGTGTAACAAATGCTCAGCCTCTTGTTAATCCAAGTGCTAACACTAGAAGTATTAACAAGTCTGTCGAGACAACCAGTGATAAAGCTCCATTAGCTATAAACAAGCTACCAAACCCCTATCAGAAACCCTTCCCCATGAAGTGTTTCAAATGCAATCAAGTGGGTCACAAATCCAGTGACTGCCCTAGAAGAAGATTTTTACATATGGCAGATCACATAGAAGAGTTTGAAGAATCTGCTGGTGACTTTACAGAACATGAACAAAACAATGAGACCCAGCTTGAGGGAGATGAAGGGGAACCCTTAATTTGTATACTGCAGAAATTGCTTATCACTGAGAAGCATTGTGTTTTCACTCAAAGAAACGAAATCTCCAGAACAAGGTGTACTGTTCAAGGGAAACTTTGCAACTTGATAGTGAATGGAGGGAGCTGCGAAAATGTTGTTTCAAAAGCAATGGTAAAAGCCTTACAGCTACCTACTCTTGCTCATCCTAATCCCTATAAAAAAGGTTGGGTTAAGAGAGGTATGGATATCACAATGGACCAGCAAAGTGTGGTACCCATAACCATTGGAGCAGTCTACAAAGATGAAATATTGTGTGATGTCTTAGAGATGGATGCTTGTCACATCCTTTTGGGCAAGCCGTGGCTGTTTGATAGAGAAGTTGAGCACAATGGAAAATTAAATACCTATTCCTTTGTTTCGAATCAAAAGAAGCTCACATTACTCCCAACCTCAGCTAAAAAGCCTCATGCTCAAGGTCAATCTCAACCCCAACCAGTAAAGCCAAATAATAATGAGTATGAATCACAATCAGACCACAGTAGCAAAGATATAATATTAGCTTTGGTACTGAAAAATGCAGCACCCACCGAACTGCCTCTTGTACCAACAAGTATAAAACCATTGCTTGAAGAGTTTGCGGATCTCCACCCTGATGAGTTACCATCTGAGTTGCCACCCATGAGGGACATCCAACATGCAATTGACCTACTCCCGGGAGCTACATTGCCCAATCTTCCTCACTACAGAATGAGCCCGAGAGAGCATGAGCTACTTCAGGGAATAGTAGATGATATCTTGGATAAAAAACTCATTAGACAAAGCACAAGCCCATGTGCTGTACCAGCTTAACTAGTGCCAAAAAAAGATGCTTCTTGGAGGATCTGTGTTGATAGTAGAGCTATCAACAAGATCACTGTGAAGTATAGGTTTCCAATCCCTAGACTGGTTTCCAATCCCTAGACTGGAAGACATGTTGGACAAACTTGAGGGCTCTGAAATATTTTCCAAACTAGACCTCAAGAGTGGATATCACCAGATCAAGATAAGGCCTGGGGATGAATGGAAGACAACCTTTAAAACCAGGGAAGGGCTATATGAATGGCTTGTCATGCCATTTGGGCTTTGCAATGCCCCTAGTACTTTCATGAGACTCATGAATCAAATATTGAAACCATTCATTGGCAGATTCCTAGTGGTGTACTTCGATGATATATTGATTTTTAGCAAACAAAAGGAAGAACATCTGACATGGGTCTGAAAAGTATTTCAGGTACTCAGGGCAAATAAACTATACCTCAGCATTCATAAATGTGAATTTATAACAGAACAGCTCTTGTTTTTGGGATTTATTATGAGTAAAGAGGGGATACATACTGATCCTAAGAAAATAAAAGCAATCAAAGAGTGGGCAGTACCAAACAACATCACTGAACTGAGAAGCTTCCTGGGCTTGGCCATTTTTTACAGGAGGTTCATCCGAAGCTTCAGTGAAATAGCTAGTCCACTAACAGATAGTCTTAAAAAGGGGCAATTTGTTTGGTGTCCTCGGCAGCGAGAAAGCTTTGAAACATTAAAATGCAAGCTTACAGAATCCCCAGTATTGGCCCTCCCAAACTTTGATAAGGTGTTTGAATTAGAAATCGATACATCAAAAACAGGAATTGGTGCAGTCTTGATGCAAGAAGGGAGGCCAATTGCCTATTTTAGTGAAAAATTAAGTGAGTCTAGACAGAAATGGACCACTTATGAATTGGAGCTTTATGCAGTTGTAAGTTCCTTTGATCATTGGATTCATTACCTCATCCAAAAGGATTTCATATTGCATAGTGATCACCAACCATTGAAGTACCTCACTTCCCAGGAAAAGTTGAACTCTTTGCATGTGAGATGGTTGGAACTTTTACAAAAGTTTCAGTATACATTTCAACACAAATATGGGAAAAATAACAAGGTAGCCGATGCTCTTAGTAGGAAGCTTGCTTTCTTGAGCACTTTACAAATTAGAGTTGTTGATTTTGATCATATTAAAGAAGTGTATGCTACTGATGTAGACTTTCAAGAAATCTGGGATAAATGTTCCCGCAATGAGTGCCTTGATGAATACCATATTGTTGAACAATTTCTATTCAAGAATTCAAGATTATGCATTCCCAAAACCTCACTGAGACTGTACTTAATTGAAGAACTGCACTGTGGACGACTCGCAGCTCACCTGGGTAGAGACAAGACATTGAAGCTCCTCACTGATAGGTACTATTGGCCAAGGATGGCAAGAGACATCACTGCTTTCGTTGAAAAATGTTTAACATGTCAAAAGGCAAAAGGCCATAACCAGAACACAGGCCTTTACTCTCCCCTACCAGTGATGAAGACAATTTGGGAGGATCTCTCTCTATGGATTTTATATTGGGTCTTCCAATGACAAGCAGGAAGGTAGATTCCATCTTTGTGGTAGTCGACAGGTTCTCCAAAATGGCCCACTTTCTACCATGTAAGAAAGCTGCGGATGCAAGCTATGTAGCAATTTTGTTCTTCAGAGACATAGTTAGGTTGCATGGTATTCCTAAAACCATAACATCTGACAGAAATGTTAAATTTGTTAGCCATTTCTCGAGGACACTGTGGAAGAAATTTGGCACACAACTCAACTTCAGTAGTGCCTATCATCCTCAAACCGATGGGAAGACTGAGGTGGTCAACAGAACCCTAGGAGCTATGCTAAGAACTCTTGCAATGGACAGGCCAAAGCAGTGGGATACGGTTCTACCCCAAGTTGAATTCGCATACAATAATATGGTAAACAGGACTACTGGGATGTCTCCATTTGAGATAGTATATACAAAAACTCCTAATCACACAGTTGATCTTGTTTCAATAGTCACTGGGTCAGACAAGAGCTGAGGGATGTTTCCTTCACTGAAAACTATACTAAACAACACAAGAAGATAAGAGAAACAATTGAAGCTGCAAACAAGAGGTACAAGGAAGCTGTCGATTTGCACAGAAGGCTGAAGACCTTCCAAGTAGGGGACCTAGTCATGGTATTTCTAAGAAAAGAAAGGTTTCCTTCTGGAACTTATCATAAACTGTTGCCGAAGAAAATCGGACCTTTTGAAGTTCTCCAAGTAATTGGGGACAATGCTTATCTCATTGATCTCCCTGCTGATTTAAAAATCTCTCCTGTATTCAATGTATCTGACTTGTTTCCTTACATACCACCTGATGAAGCTGTTGTCGAGCAAATTGAACTTGTGGACGTGTCCTCTGATAGCGGGGAAGAATGATGCAGGAGCATCTGAAACCTCAGCTAGAAGGTGCTCATATATCACTAAGAACTCAACTGGGAAAGCAGTTTGAGTCCGAAGCTAAGGAAGCAACAGTTAACTTGGTTAAGTGGTGCCATCAGATGTTAAACACGTGCTCAACTCAACAAGCCTACGCGTGACATTATAGTATTCAAACTGGTTAAGTGACATTATAGGATTATGACGCGTGTCTTTCCTCAGCAATCTGACGGCTAGTTTTTAAATCATTTGTCTTTTCTTTGTTGTGTGTAATAGGATGATATAAAAGCAAAAGCTTACTCTGTTAACAACATTCTTTTGTCAATTCATTTGAAACACTTGTTGGTTCTATAATTTTCTTCCCGAGAGGAAATTTCAATGAAACAGATCTGAGTTCAGGAATCTTCCCTGACTCGATCTTTTTTCTTTTGATTTCTTAATTGGAATTGATTATTTTGCTGCATCACATTGCTTGCTGCATCAGAGGTTTTATTTAACATGTTCTTTCTTCTTTGTTAGTAAGCAATGGCATCACATAGAAGAAGGCCACCATATCATGCTGAGCCTTTAACTTTGACTTCTGAACAAATGTGGCAAGCAAGGGTAAACCTAATTCTTACTGTACGTTTTATTCATATATTTCTATCTTTTTACAGTATAATTATTTAGGAATAACTATAGGAAGAGACAAGAGGGGATATTATCTTCCTCATTCCTAGAACAGGAAAAAGACTATAATTCTTCAGTACCAAAACAAGAGAATTTCGACATTGCATCTTCTTCTTCTTCTGCACATTAACCTCATGTACATGAGCCACCCACTTTAATGACAGAACAACACTTCTTCTTCTGCACAATTCGCACTTCTTCAATTCTTTTGCGCTTCTTCTTCACATTAACTTCATGTACATGAGCTGCTGACTTTAATGGCAAAACAGCAAGATAAGTTAGAGAGAGTTCGAAGATCTCCATGAGCAGATTTTTTTTCTCGCCTGAAGAAAACAGAGCAAGAAGAAACTTTATATCTGATTGGTTTCTGCTTACCAGAAGGAAAATGAAGGAAAAAAAAAGTCTCTTATTATATATCAAAATTGAACACATTTTGTACAGCAATTAAGAACATATATATGGACATTAGTTTAATGATTTAATTAATTAATTAGGCTACCAGGAAAGGCATTTGCAAAGCATCGACATATTTGACTTACAATAGCTAATGAGTTCGATAGCAAAGTATTCTCAAGAGCCATTCTTGCAAAGTACTAATTACTTAATTAATTATATCCTCCTCAGCATCTTTTCTAATTAAAATAAAGTAGTTAATTAGATATGATTGCATTTATATACGCAGAATTAATATATATCCTGATATCTTCTTAATCAATTGCTTAATATAATTTGCTAATATATAGTTGAATGATTCATGCATGAAATCAAATTCTGCTAATTGACATTGACCTTAAAATTATTTTGCTCATGTATAGAGATATTATATTGACTTAATTAATTATGCTAATATATATATATATATATATATATATATATATATATATATATATATATATTTCATTTTCATATGTGGGCTTATCCTTATGCTTCCAAATAATTGGGAAACTTGATGCACTCCAGAGTGCTACCGTGCTACCATTCAGGTAATTATATATTTCATTTATGTTCTTATAATAAATCATTCTTTTGCATAGAAATTATATTAATGCTCCATGATATATTAAATCTTCTATTTTTGTCATGTTAATTTCAGACAGTTGTATGCATCCCTGTCATGGATGGAATCCTTGAACTAGGCAATATAGAAAAGGTTAGTATACATAATCTCATTCGTTAGAAGCAATCGAACTACATATACCTTTGTATTATATTATTATTAAAATCATATGAAATTAATTTAAAAATATATAAAATTAAACAGAATTATTAATTCCTTTAAAAAAACATTTAGTGTCAAATTATTATCAAACCCGTGATCAAATGGAATTTTAACTAATGATCATACGCGCGTTATAATTATTTGGAAAAAATAATTTCACATGCAAGATATTTAATTAATTTGAAAAGAAATATGTAATTAATTATTAGTGATATTTGTTTAATGTTTGTCTTATATATATAGCTTTGATACAACATGCAAAGAGATTCTTCATGGAGTACTCCAATTATGATATACACACACAGAGTCAGCCCTTTCCCAGCAGTCCACTTCTGATCCATTCACAAGCATTGCCGACCATCACCCTCTCTTCCAAGCAATGCTGCATCAGATGCACATTGAACAAGATCCCGGTCACGCCATTACACATAATTATAATTATTATAATACAAATGTTGACAGCGCCCTCGACGATGACGACGAACAAAACCATGACGATGACGATAACAAGTCGACGACGAAGGAGATGAGATAGAGGGTAGTTCAAGATCAAAACTAAAAGCAATGAGATATGGCGGGACTGCAGCGGTAGCGGTTGTCGAGGAGACGGTGAATAATAATAATCTAACGGCTGAGGCAAGTGAGCTGATGCAACTGGCCGGAGATGTACGTATCATGTATGAAGACATGAGGGTTGGATCGATCAGTGATTGTTCTAATAATTTGGACGTGGAAGAAATGCCTACCGCTGGAGTTTGTGATGGGCAGTCTTCTAAAAACCAACAAAGGCAAGATGAATTCTACTGATCAGGCATTTACTACTTGAAGATTGTGGTAATGGATATCAACAATCATTAGGTATGATATTAACAGTCAACAATAATAATTTACTATTGATTTGGCGTCGAAATTTAGTCAGTTTGTTGTAGTGCTTGAATCATATATATTTAATTAGAATGCCTTGAGTATAAAGATATATAATTAGCTTTCAAATAAGATTGATATCATCAAATTCTATTCCAGGAACTCGATCAAGTTCAAGAGTTTTCTCCGGATGATGCTCACTATTCTCTCCACGGTCGTAAGACAACTTGAAGAGATGGGTTGACTCAACTTCTTACAACGGTCGCATGCCTCATCACTATAATTTTGATAAGAATTTAGCATTCTCCGAGTGGAGCTCTAAAAGATCGGCCGATCAATGTACTGATTTATTTCCTTTGGGAGATTGATCACAAGTGTACTACTTTTAGTTGCTTTTAGTTGGTTTGAGTACCTAATTATCTGCAAAAGTAATTTAATTTGCGTCTTTATGTAATTGAATTTTATAGTGAAGTATAAGTTAATCGACGGGCTTGATTATGATTGCAGTTAAACACTGCAAATAGATTAATTAAGTAGGGTCTACTTTGGGTTAAGTAGGGTTTCAAATTTATGTCTATATTGCTTTGACTCAAATGTTTTGTACGAGAGGAGTTAATTGCAAAGGATATGTTTCAATGTTGTTGCTTTTGTTCCGAGAAATTGGCTGCATGAATTTAGGGCACAACACAATCATGCCTCTCTTGAGTTTGGTATTCCATCACCTCAAGAATCGGCATTCTCTCTTTTATAAGAATTGTACTGGGGCTTGGAAGCTCATCTCTTCTGCTACTGCTACGCTAAACTCCGATTTTATCAAATTAGTCTCTTCTTGTGCTAATATTTATATTCTGGCTGATCTTTGGATTTTTAAAATGACCCTTAATAAAGTAGTCTTTGAACATCTTGAGCCTTCTATTCAAACAACTTGTTGCTAAAATAATAGCTTTAACAGTTGATTATGCTGAGAAAATTTTGTCCGAGGAAAGTCCCTTAATCAAAAATCTTGGTTACTCTTGGTGTCTGCCGGATATGGGCTTTTTAAAATGGAATGTGAATGCCTCTGTTTCTCTAGATAATGGTAAAAGTGTTTTTGCTGTTATATGTAGAAATCACTTTGGTAAAAGATTTCATGCTAAAACTATTTTTGTTTCGGATATTTATGTTTTTAATTAAGGGTGAAGCTCTTGCTATTAATCTAGCGCTTAATCTAGCTGTTAGCTTTAATCATGATAATGTTAACTTAGAGTTCGATGTTAAAAATGTTGTTGATATGTGCAAAAATTTTGTTCATGCAAATTGGTTGATTCGGAATCTTATTAAGGAGGTTTAAAGTTTGCAAACTCACTTTCATTGGTAGAGATGCCAATAAAGCCGTTGGTTGGCTCGCAAACTACGCGAGGGGAATGGAATGAAGCTTTACCTACTAGGATCAAAGCTGGCCCCCGGATCTTATAAATGTTACCAATTTAGATTGTACTTAGTTGTTATTCGTAGACTCTTTGTGTTAACTTTTCTTAAGTTTGAATTTTTTTAAAAAAACTATTGAAATTATTTAATTGAAAAATAAGAAGTTATTAAACATTTAAAAAATTAACAAATAGAAATTTTAGAATTTTTCAGAATTTATTTATAAAAAGTCATAAACATCTATTCATATACTAAAATTTTAAATAATAAATTTATAACAATATTATATATTTAAATAAATTAATATTACAAAATTTAAATAAATAAATAAATTTATTTATTTATTTTATTATTTATTATTGTTTAAGTAAAACTATGTCTATTTATATATATTTGCGCAACGCGCAGTTCTCGACTAATCTATTTATTACAATTTATTATATCATAATAATATAATAAAGCTATGAATTTTGGTAGTTTTTATATTAATTTAAAAATATAATAAATAAGTATAATATAGTATAAATTGTGTCATTAAGATCAATTACAATGGACAAAATTCAAAATACTACCGAGAATATATTTGAAATTCCTTGCTTTGATAGTTATTCTCCATCCATTGGAGTAGATGACCAGATGTGGAATGGGAAGAATTATTCTTTGTCTTTAAAACCCAACCAAATAAGATAAGAGGAATAGACAAAAATAAATAGTTATTAAATTTCTTATTTATTCTAACAACCAAATAAGTTCTATATATTTTTGTTATATATTTATCCTTAAAAAGTTTCATATAATGAAAATTACTTTTAGGATGAGGGTAAATAATCAGGTTAACTAATTTGGCTGTCCTAAATTAAAATTTATATTTGTCAAATATTATATATATATATATATTAAATATATTCTTCATCTCTATATATTTAGTCAATGATTCTTCTTTAATAAAAAATTGTTTTTTTTAATTTTAAAATAATATGTTTACTAGATTAATTGTAAATTATCGATTGATCAATATATTTGTTTTAAAATTAAATTCTATCGATAAAACAACATTAAAAAATTTCCCTATACCAAAATATGAATCCTCGAAGTTTCTCGAAATCGAATATAGTTTCCAAAATTTTCAAAACCAGAATTGAATTCAAGAAAATCCTCAAAATAACATTATATCGACATTTCAAGAGTTTCACAGAAATGGCTATTTTGATCATGAAAATGCATCCTAAAATATCAAAAAAATCACAACAAAATTAATTCATTAATTTTTTAATACCTGATATTTACCTAAAATAAAATTTTTAATTAGTGCAGCGTACCGGATCGGGATCGAGTTGAGCCGAGTCGTGAAATCGCCGCGAGTAGAAGGTATAAATGGTTGGACTCGTAATTAATGTTTTAGGATTTAGATGTTGAATTGATTCAAGTTGGGTTGAAATTGGGTTCGCGGGTTGAATCGGGGCTTGTTCAAGCTCAACTTGAGTCAAGTTAGATGGCTTAAGTGAGGAGGGCAGGTTTGTCAAAAAAAATATAAAAATAAACCCCTCACCCTAGCCGCCGTGCGGCTCAAGAGACATAGCCACACGCAACCTGAGGTGAAGGAAAGAGGGGAGAGAGAGATTGTGGGTGGCGCCGTGATCGTTGTCGTCGCCAGAGATCAGGAACGCCTTCATCTCGTCCTTCTCTTTCTTCTAATCAAGGTGAGTGATCGAATCTCGGCTAGTAGGGTGAGGCGTGTGGCCGAACCGAGTAGATGTGTTAGATCGAGTTTTTTTTTGCGACGTTTCTTGTCGATTGATGACGTTTTCTCGAATTCTCAATCGTATGCTTCATTGATGTATTGGATTTTGTTTTAGGTGATCCTTTCTTGATGATCTAGGGGTCGGCCGAGTAGAGGAAAAAGGGAAAATGTCACGTCAAATTTTTTTCCAATTCCCTAGAGTGATTTAAATCCCCTTAGATCGATCTCCATTCAAGAAAAAGTAGATTAGTGATTCATTCTTTAAGGTGCATGGTCGAAAATCCTCTTTCCCTACCCTTAAGGGCTCGGTCGAGCAAGGTGTTCCTTGCTCAAGGTTCGGCCGAGTAGGGAGAAGGGGAAATTTGACCAAGAAATCTATTTCCTCACATTAGAAATCTTGTTGATCACATGAGACATAGATTGTTTTCCTTGACGAGTAGATGTATGGTAGAATTAGGTGAGTTCACAATTATAGGAGAATCATAACCTGGGTGCACATGTGTAGCGAAATTTATGAGGTAGCATATATTCATGTAATTTTCCTTTATCTAATTATTGATGCTAGTTCGAATTTTACCATGCTAGATCAAATATTTCCTTTCTGAAATTTATTGGTTAAATGCAGAATTTAATTACTTTACTCTTGTATTCGTGCGGTTAATTATGGTAATACCTGTAGAATAAATTTATTTATAAATTATATGCAGTGATACATAGTATGCACTTATGACATGTATACTTTACACTTAATGAATGTGGATGGGCTAGGTTTCACACCTAGGGAAAAACATCGGGCACTAGCGTGCGGCTGATGGGGTCCAAGATGAGGGGGCCGAATATGGGTGGATGCTCGGGGTTTAAATAAGGAACAACACTTGTTTGTGTATTGTGATTGAGATGGTTGGGCCGAGGAGTATCGATTGCCGAAATGGCTAATACTCGACTCAGTGGGTGAATATTGGGTCTTGAGATTGCACCAACGGGCACGCTAGGTGTTAGACCCGAGTGGCAAAGGGTCTTGAGATTTCGTCAGTAGGCTACGCTGACGGTAGACCCGAGTTGGGTGAGACTAGCTATCCCTAACTCGGTGGGTTCCTGAGACTAGTCGACAATCCTAGTTGACAGGCCCGATGATTAAACTGCTTATGCAAATCTATGAGATATATATTATTAGTATGATTGTGTGGGCCGGTATGGCCGAGTACTTAGTGAGGTGAAGGCCGGGCAGGACCGAACCATTCATATAGGGTAGGGTCCATAGTAGCCGAGTGACACTTGTCGTGTAGAGCTATAGTTGGCTAGTTCACTTACTCATAAAGATTGGACGACAGGTCGGTTACCCTGAATTGATCAGTATAAATTTTATATATCTTATTGTTATGCATGACATTGTAGTGAGGATTTAAGTGGAGGTTCGGAAGAACTGCTCACTGAGTTCCTCGCGAACTCATGGTTTATTATTTTTGTTTTGCAGAGCCTGGCCAATGAGGTATGACTGATGGCGAGGTGCGGCTGGAGGGCAGGTGGTGATGTGGATCTCGTAGCAAGTGGCCATGTAGTTGTAGTCGTGTTGATTAGAGTTGTTAGACATGCACTGAATGGTCTTTTGTAAAACATATAACTGTTTTAAACCTTGAGATGTTCTTTTGAAAACTTGAGTTGTTTTCATTGAATTTAAAACTGTTAAAAACTATTTTGTCTTTTAATAAAGTTGGCGTCGCTGTTTCTTTTATTCATGATTTCCCTTGTTGTTCGGTGTATATTTTTGTGTTGTTGGTTAGTGCATGTGGTAGGCTTCGGGGTTTCGACACATACCCTGGCCGGTCACGCGACCTTGAGTTGGGGCGTGACAAATTTAGATTTTTTTTACTTTTGGAGGGGATTTTAAAATGCATTTTTATGATCAAAATGACCACTTTTGTGAAACTCTTGAAATTGATTAAAGAGTTTCAAGAGTTTCACTTGAAACTCCTAAAAGTGGTCATTTGATCATGAAAATGCATCCTAAAATTCTCAAAAAAATCAAAAAAATAATTCAATTATAAATTTAAAATTTCATTCACTTGCTTGGGGTCTAAATGAGCATGACCTCAGTGCCATAACTTGCGGCTTTAGCGCCCTTGAAGACCTCAACGACCCCAAGCACGATCATGTCTTATGCTCCCCGCGAGCTCAGCTTAACCCCAAACGTGGTCCTTGGCCCTAGCGCCATTACTCTATAACACCCCAAACCTGGCATGATTGGCCGGAGTACTACACGTACCCCTAGCGCAATAAATTTGTTTATCTGCTTTTTTACGCAGGTAAGGTTTGAAGATTCCGTTCATCGTAGCTTGGAAGGTCGAGGGAACATTGGTGAGGCCGAAAGGCATCACCAAGAATTCGTAATGACCCTCGTGCGTCCGGAAGGCTGTTTTATGTACGTCTTCCTTGCTTACCCTGATCTGGTGATAACCTGCTAGCAAATCAAGCTTAGAGAAGGCAGAAGCTCCACCCAATTCATCGAACAATTCATCCGCTGTTGGTATAGGAAATCGGTCTTTAATTGTAGCTGCATTGAGTGCATGGTAGTCCACACATAATCGCCAAGTTTCGTCCTTTTCTTAACAAGGAGGATAGGCGACGAGAATGAGCTATTGCTGACTCAAATCAGCCCTTTAGCAAGCATTTGTTGGACCTGCCGTTCCAATTCTTCTTTTTGAAAGTGTGGATACTAGTAAGGTTTTACATTCACTGGAGGATGATTCACCTGAAGGGGAATGCAGTGATCGGTCCTTCGGCTTGGTGGCAATCCTCGCCTTGCTTGAAACACTTCTGGAAATTGATTTACCACTCGTCGGAGTTCGCTATTCAGGCCTTGTGTCAATCCATCCTCTACATTTACTAGTTCCAGTTGGTATAATTCCATCACCGACTGATAACCACACATCCTCCAGAGCGACTGGTAATTGACTTGCTCTGACTGTAGACTGCTCAGGCCTTTCCAAGAATGTTCCTGACCTCCTGACTTAAATTCAAATATTTGGCTGGAAAAGTCCATCACCACCGAACTGAGGGTGGCCATCCATGCCACCCCTAACACCACCTCAGACCCCTTAATAGGTAAAATATAGAAGTCAGTGGTTATAGAACTTCCTTGTATACTAATTTCCAAATTACGAATGACCCATTCATTCTGAATTCGGTCACCACTGCCAACCATCACTCCAAAGGATGGCGTAGGCTCGATCAATAATCCCAGGTACTTGGCCACTCTAGTCTGAATGAAGTTATGTGTACTGTCTCTGTCAAGCAGTATCTGCACACTCCTTCCTCGAGTGGTTCCTTGGAAGCGCAAGGTCATCGGAGAGAAGCACCCCGACATCGCATTATATGATATCAATGTCAGCTCGGTTGATTCTACTTCAAGAGTCTCAGTTGATGGTTCACTATCACCTTCAGCTCCATTGGTTGCCGCCTCATCATCAAGCATGAAAAACTGAGCCGATTGGAATTAATGCCCCCATGTGTATTTATCATCGCGGTAGAAGCACAAGCCTTGCTCCTTCCGCTTCTGAGCTTCCGTCGAAGATATCCTTCTCGGACTTGGTTTCTGAAAGTGGAGGTCAAATTAATCATAGGCCCAATGATGAAGTCGCGGGCCAAGCTGCTCGACCATTAGTGCCCACCGTTGTTGTCGGGCTAATCCCTCGAGCAGGAGTCGTCAGTATGGGCAGCCCTTTGTTTCCCAGATATGATACATGATTTCTCCTACTAGCATTGATATTGGCCTCATATCTTTTGGCCAAAGTCACTGCATCATGCATGGTAGCAGGTAATTGCATCAATACTTCCGTCTTCACATCCGCCCGTAGGCCGAATACAAAGCAATTGATCAAGAAAGACTCTGGAAGGTTACTCGTGCGGAGAGCTAATTCTTCAAATCGTCCCTTGTATTCTTCCACAGTGGCTGCCTGCATCAACTTAGTTAATTGCCCTTCCGGCGGCTCCAAGTCAGTAGGTTCGAAACGCTGTCGAATAGCCTCAAGCAGATGGTTCCACCCGGATAACTGCTTCTGGCACTACATCCACCTGAACCATTTTTTTACCAAGCCTTCCATGCGGAAAGAAGCCATCGTTACCCTGTGCTGATCCTCAGTTGAATAAAATTCAAAGAATCTGCTGAAGCTATCTAGTCTTTAGCATCAAATCCATTAAAAATGGGCAACTCCACTTGAGGCGGTTTAGGTGAAAATTGAAACTCATCTTCGTCAACAACCTCCCCTCATGGTGATGGTCTCCACCGCATCGGAGCAGAACTTGAAGGTCCTCTAGATCCAGTAGCTTCATATTTGATCTTAGCCATTTGGACCATTTGATCATTCAAGAGGGTGATCTACGAGGAGACGGTCTGAAGCAGCTTCTGTTGGGCGTCCATTGCTTGATGTTGGTTCTCCAAACTAACCTGCATCACTCCCAACATTTGCTCATGCCTCAAATTTGTTTCTTGCAAACTTTGACTGACTCCACGATGGTTTGAGATCGAGTCTCCATAACACCTTTGGCGATCGCACGATCCGAGATTCCCGAACTAAATAATAATATAAGGGTATCTCAATGAAAGCACCAATGTCAGGTGTATTACCTGACAATCTCGAATCGATTAGTCGACGACGATGAAATCGCCATCTTTAGCACTAGTCTTCGTCTTCAACAAAGGATTTCAAATCACAAATCGTGGGAAGGAAGAAAGATAATGAGAGAGAGAGAGAGAGAGAGAGAGAGAGAGAGAGAGAGAGAACATAGGAGAGAGGAAAGGGGATCGAATGTTTAATGAACCAAAAGCTACTTTATTTATCTCTTAATGCCTATTTATACTTTCCAAAACATTGCATTATTACATCTCGTAATCATTCAAATATCTCGACTTCCTGCATACACGCGTCGCATGATCCGTCGTCATCATTGCCACATCATTATTGTTGGCTTAAGGGTCTCTCTTAAGCCTCGATCTTTATTTGGATGATAATAAACATGTACTTAATCCAAGTGTGAAGTTTTGAGTTCAGGTTGAGGTTGCGATACGCATGCCAAATCCATTCAACCGAGATGACGGAAAAGATCGTCAAACAAATGGAAGAAGAAATCGTTGAAGAATGGCTCGGGATTGAATCAAGTAGATTTAATGTAATATATCTCTAGGATAGTTTATCCCAAGCCAAAATTGTAAGGTTATCCAAGATGAAACTTAGTAACCAAACCCTTAGAATTGGCATGTAAAAATACAAGGAATTAATCATCCTCAGCCTGGGATCGATCGACCGGTCGGTCGACTGATTAAGGCAATAGAATGTCGATGCAGCTCATTCGGTCGACCGAAGATCGCAAAAAATTGGCAGAAGCCATTCGGTCAGCCAATCGATCGACCAAAATTGGCGAAGGCAACAATGCAAGGCTGCGTCGATCGACCGGTTAGTCGACCGACAGAGGCGAAAAATTGGCAGAAAGGTAGCGGTCGAACAATTGGTCGACCGACCTAAAGATAGCCTCAATAGCGACTCGCTACAGCCATTCGGTCGACCCGTCGGTCGACCAACCTCTCTCAGCTTCAAGCAGTCGGACTAGGCGGTCGATCCATCAATTGACCGACAGATCGACTGGCCGCGATCGAACGGGCTCAACGGTCGATTTTTCGCCCGTTCAATAGTCCGTTCGGGTGAGGGGTTATAAATACCCCTCACCAAACTTCATTACATACTTTTTGATCCTACTTGAGCATTAAAAGAGTTCATAAAAACCCTTCAAAGAACTTCACCTGTGCGTGCGCTCTTCGCTCTCAATCTCAACATCTTCCAGGTGCTGCTTCTCTCTGCTTCAACTATGCTGCATTCATTGAAGTCATCATCCTATTGCAAGTTGAAGAAAAGAAGCTTGGTTCAATTTTTCTTTCTTTAGCTCTTTCCTTGAATTTGTACTTTGTTGAATCTTGCTTCCAAGTTGATAGCTTGCTAGGTGTGCTAGGAAAAACTTGGGATCATCTTTGTAGAATTGTGTTTTGCCTAGGTGAATAGGATTGAGGTGTTCTCCAAGTGTGGGAGAAGGGTGTCCTCAAGTGTATTCAAAGGGAAACATAAGTTTTATAAAGTAGTGTTTAGAAATCCTTGGTAAGGAGCCAAGGTAGTGGAGTAGGCGATTGGCCGAACCACTATAAATAGTCTTGTTTGAATTGCTTCTTTACTTGCTTTATCATTGCCATTGAATTGTGATCATATCAATCATTAAAGAATACTTGCATTAAGTTAAGATAAAACTAAGTTAAAAGAAAATTCAAAAAGGGGCTTGATACTATTCAACCCCCCCCTTCTAGTGTCAAGATCTATCCAACATTTGGTATCAGAGCTAGGTAGTAGGCTAAGATTTAACCATCTTCCCTACAAGTCATCATGTCTAGTGAAATTCAATTAGCTCAAGGGTCCTCTACTAACACTCCACCACTATTCGATGGGAACAACTATGCCTATTGGAAGATCTGCATGAATGGCTTCCTTCAATCCTTAGGCATGGATGTATGGAGGATGATCCTAGTAGAGTATAAACAACCCGATAAGGACATGGATAAATGGGACCAAGAGGAAGTTAGGCTCTTTAATGCTAATTCCAAGACCGTCAATGCTCTATATTGCGGTCTATCAATTAATGAATTCAATAGGATCTCTACATGCATGTCCACGTACGAAGTGTGGAAGGTCCTAGAGACCACCCATGAAGGGACTTCGCAAGTAAAGGAATCCATAATCAATTTACTCATGCATGACTATGAAATGTTTAAAATACTTTCTCATGAGTCTATTGATGCCATGCATGCCAGGTTTCAAAATATTAAAAATGGTTTACCTAACCTTGGCAAGGAGATAAGGGAAGAGGAGAAGGTAAGGAAGTTCCTTCGTTCCCTTCCAAAATCATGGGAATCCAAAGTGACGGCCATCATGGAAGCCAAGGATTTGAGCACGCTAAAGCTCACCGAGCTCCTTGGGTCTCTCATGACACATGAGACCCACATGAAGCAATACCAAGAAGAAGATACTTCTAAAGGCAATGCCATTGCCTTAAAAGCATCGCATCGAGCCGAAGAGTCATCGTCATCCGAGGAAGAGATAGATGATCTAGAAAAAATGGCGATGCTTGCTAGAAAATTCATGAGCTTCATGAGGGGAGGCATGAGGAAAGGAAGAAGTGGCTACACTTGCTTCAATTGCAACAAGACGGGGCACCTAAGGAAGAATTGCCCGCTTCTAAAGATGGTCACTACCTCCAACCCTCACAAGAAAGAAAAGTACAATAAGAAGAAGAAGGCAATGATGGCTAAATGGGACGAAAGCGAGGCCTCATCAAGTGAAGAAGAGACAAGGAGTGAAAAAGCAAATCTTTACTTGATGGCAAAGGATGATGAGGTAAAATTTAATTTTGGTGAAATTTCATTTACTCAAGAAGAATTACAAATTGAATTTGAGCAAATGCATGATGAGTTCATTGCAATTAGAAGAAAATTTAGAGATCTCAAAAAGGACAATAGATCCTTAGAAATTAAAAATAATAGATTAATACTTTCATGCAAGGATCTTAGGAAAGAAATAGAGAACCTTAAGGAAAAAAATGGCACCCTAGAAAAGACTAGGAAGGACCTAGAGATTGACAATGAAAAACTAGAAAAAGAAAACAAGTCTTTATGTGATAAAGTAGAGCATTTAAATGATAGCATGCTTACACTAAAAAAAAACTTTATATGCTCAATGAAAAGATGACAACTATTCAAAATATCTTGCCAAAAGTTGTCAATAAAAGGAAATCATCACATTCCCATGCTCACACACACACACAAAGAAAGTTTTATGGAAACTATTTTTCTCGTAGTATTTTTGGCCACATGGCTAAAGATTGTGCATTAAGAAAGAACCCATATGCAAGATTCACATAGGTTCCAAAATTGACTAACACCCAAGGACCCAAGAAAATTTGGATACCTAAGCAAGTTTCTTCTTCTTTTGTAGATAGAGAAGCATCCTCAACCAAGTAGGAGCACTTGGATATTGGATAGCGGTTGGTCCAAGCACATGACGGGAGACATCAATTTATTTGCAACCCTATCAAGTAAAGATGGTGGACATGTCACATTTGGAGACAATGCCAAAGGTAAGATTGTTGGCATTGGTGACATAGGTATATTCCCTTACCCATGTATCAAAAATATTTTGTTAGTTGTGGTTTAAAGCATAATTTGATTAACATATCCCAATTATGTGATAATAGGTACATAATTATCTTTGAAGCATCTAAATGCATTATTAGAAGTACGCCTTCAAATGATATCATGTTCATAGGAAATAAGCAAGAAAATGTATACATCCTAGAATTAAATATCTTGCCCAATCCTCATGTTAGATGCTTAGTTGCCATGAAAAATGACTCTTGGTTGTGGCATAGAAGGTTAGAACATGCTAGCATGAGCCTCATCCAAGAGATATCTAGGAAAGACTTAATAAAAGGATTACCTAAGATAAAGTTTGAAAAAGATAAACTTTGTGATGCATGCCAATTAGGTAAGCAAGTAAAATCATCATTCCAAAGTATCAATCAAGTTAGTACATCTAGAATTCTTGAGCTTGTACATATGGATCTCTTTGGTCCATGTGATATAGCTAGTCTAGGTGGAAAGCTTTATTGCTATGTCTTGGTTGATGACTTTTCTAGATTTATATGAGTTTTCTTTTTGGCTAAGAAAAATGAAACTTTTGAATTTTTCAAAAAATTTGCAAAGAAAGTTTCAAATGAAAAATGAGTTTCTATTTTGAAAATTAGGAGTGACAATGGAGGAGTGTTTAAAAATGAAAAAATTTCTGAGTTTTGTGGTAATTTAGGTATTCAACATACCTTTTCTTCCCCTAGGACCCCTCAACAAAATGGGGTGGTTGAGATGAAGAATAGAACTTTACAAGAAATGGCTAGGACCATGTTATGCGAAAATAATTTGCCTAAATATTTATGGGACGAAGTCATAAATACTTCGTGTTATGTTCTTAATCGAGTTTTATTAAGACCAAAAATAAAGAAAATACCTTTTGAGCTTTGGAATGGTAAAATCCCAAATGTGGGATATTTTCATACTTTTGGATGTAAATGTTTCATTTTAAACACTAATGAGAATTTAGAAAATTTTGATTCTAAATTCGATGAAGGAATTTTCCTAGGTTACTCCACTAGTTCTAAGACTTATAGAGTTTATAATCGTAGAACCATGATTGTTGAAGAATCCGTGCATGTTACTTTTAATGAAACAAATGATTCTTCAAGAAATATCAAGATTGTGAATGTAGGTGAGGAGCTTGAGGATCTCACACTTCATGATAAGGAAGTGGAGGATGAAGATAATGAGGAAACCCAACATGAAGAACCTCCATCCTCAAATCAACCTCAAATTGAAGATAGAAAAGAAGAAGAAGCTCTACCACCTCTCCCGAAAGGATACCGATTGGTAAGAGATCATCCAATGGACCAAGTCATTGGAGAGCCTTCAATGGGAGTGGTAACACGTTTTAAACTTAAAAATTTATGTCAATATGTAGCTTTTGTTTCTCAAGTAGAGCCTAAGAATGTTAAGGAAGCTATAGAAGATGAGTTTTGGGTATTAGCTATGCAAGAAGAACTCAATCAATTTAATAGAAATGATGTATGAGACTTAGTGCCTAGACCTAGTGATCAAACAATAATTGGAACCAAGTGGGCATTTAGGAATAAGCTAGATGAAGAAGAATTAGTTATTAGAAACAAAGCTAGGCTAGTAACACAATGATACAACCAACAAGAAGGAATAGACTATAATGAAATATATGCTCCCGTAGCTAGATTAGAAGCAATTAGGATGCTTTTAGCATATGCTAGCTTTAAGAGTTTTAAACTCTTTCAAATGGATGTAAAAAGTGTCTTTTTAAATGGTTTTATAAATGAAGAAGTCTATATTGAACAACCCCCCGATTTTGAAAGTTTTGAGTTTTCAAATCATGTTTTCAAACTTAAAAAGGCTTTATATGATTTAAAACAAGCCCCTAGGGCTTGGTATGAAAGACTTTCTATTTTCTTAATTGAACAAGATTTTGATATAGGAAAAACGGATGTCTCACTTTTCATTAAGCAACATAAAAATGACATGCTACTAGTTCAAATCTATGTTGATGATATAATTTTTGGTGCCACTAATGAAATGATATGTGAGTGGTTTGCTAAGTGCATGCAGGATGAATTTGAGATGAGCATGATGGGAGAGCTCTCCTTCATGCTTGGTCTCCAAATCAAGCAAACCAACAAAGGGATCTTCATCAATCAAGCTAAGTACACAAAGGAGCTCATCAAAAGATTTGGGATGAATGAAGCCAAGATAACTTCTACACCTATGAGCGCATCCATCAAGCTTGACAAAGATGAAGAAAGCATTAAAGTTGACGAAAAATGATATCGATGTATGATCGGTAGTCTCCTTTATCTAACCACAAGTAGACCCGATATCATGTTTAGCGTATGTGTATGTGCTAGGTTTCAATCTTGCACCAAGATGTCTCATTTAAGTACGGTAAAATGTATATTGAGATATCTAAAGGACATGGTTGACTTAGGATTATGGTATTCAAGTCATGCATCATTTGATTTAATCCATTTTTTGGACGCTGATTTTGCTGGATGTAAGGTAGATATGAAAAGCACTAGTGGGTATTGTCAATTCTTAGGAGCGAGTCTTGTTTCTTGGTTCTGAAAGAAACAAAACTCGGTTGCGCTTTCAACTACCGAAGCGGAATACATCGCTGCGGCTAGTTGTTGTGCACAAGTCATTTGGATGAAACAAACTCTTTTAGACTATGGACTTAGGTATTCTTGCATACCTATATATTGTGATAATACTAGTGCAATTAATTTAACCAAAAATCCCATTTTACATTCCAAAACTAAGCATATTGATTTGAGACATCATTTTCTTAGGGATAATGTAGCTAACGGAAATATATCGGTAGAATTTGTATCCACTGATAAACAACTTGCCGATATATTTACAAAACCCTTAGTTGAAGAAAGTTTCACAACCTTGAGGATGCAACTAGGAATTTGTGTTTTACCTTGTGTTTAAAGAGTATTCTCTTCAAAATTTACATGTTTTCAAAACTTGCATTCTATAAAAGCATCATCATGCTTATGTATTGCTCTGTAGTGGGGCTTTGCGACCTATTGGTGTTTGTCTTCCATAGGCTTACATTAATGGGAAGGACTATAGTGATAGATAATACTTGATTTTTGTGGTTTTCTCGATTTTTTGGTTTTATGATGAAATTTCATTAATTGTACCTTAATTTTTACCCTTTTTGATTGATGTCAAAAGGGGGAGAAAAAGTAAGGTCACACTTGGTTTTCATGATGCATATAGGTAGTGTGAGTTTTATAGTTAAGGGGAAGAGATATAGTTAGGGGGAGATAAAAATGACATGCACAATGGTAGAGGGAGCATAGGTCAAGTTATAGACAATTGTATATGCACATTGATAGGAGGACTATAGGTTGAGTCATAAGAAGTTGGATGTATATGCTAAGTTAGAAAGTTGAATGCATAGGCTAAAGTATTTATCTTGCATACCCTAACTCTTGAATGCCTTAACTCAAACTCACAAATGTTTTTCTTAAAATTTAATGTTATGTTTGTCAATTGTCATCATCAAAAAGGGGGAGATTGTTGGCTTAAGGGTCTCTCTTAAGCCTCGATCTTTATTTTGATGATAATAAACATGTATTTAATCCAAGTGTGAAGTTTTGAGTTCAGGTTGAGGTTGCGATACGCATGCCAAATCCGTTCAAACGAGACGACGAAAAAGATCGTCAAAGAAACGGAAGAAGAAATCATTGAAGAATGGCTCGGGATTGAATCAAGTAGATTTAATGTAATATGTCTCTAGGATAGTTTATCCCAAGCCAAAATTGTAAGGTTATCCAAGATGAAACTTGGTAACCAAACCCTTAGAATTGGCATGTAAAAATACAAGGAATTAATCATCCTCAGCCTAGGATCTGTCGACCAGTCGGTCGACCAGTCGGTCAACCGATTAAGGCAATAGAATGGTGATGCAGCCCATTCGGTCGACCGGAGATCGTAAAAAATTGGTAGAAGCCATTCGATCAACTAGTCGGTCGATCGAAATTGGCGAAGGCAACAATGCAGAGGCAAAAATTTGGCATAAAGGTAGTGGTCGACCAATAGATCAACCAACCTAAAGATAGCCTCAATCGCGACTCGCTGCAGCCATTCGATCGACCAAATGTTGGAAGAAATGTTGGTGATCGACCCGTCGATCGATCGACCTCTCTCAGCTGCAAGCGGTCGGACTAGGCGGTCAATCCGTCGGTTGACCGACAGATCGATCGACCGCGATCGAACGGGCTCAACGATCGATTTTTCGCCCATTCAACGGTCCATTCGGGTGAGGGGTTATAAATACCCCTCACCAAACTTCATTAGATACTTTTTGATCCTACTTGAGCATTAAAAGAGTTCATAAAAAGCCTTCAAAGAACTTCACCTGTGTGCGTGCTCTCTGCTCTCAATCTCAACATCTTCCAAGCGTTGCTTCTCTCTGCTTCAACTGTGTTGCATTCATTAAAGTCATCATCCTATTGCAAGTTGAAGAAAAGATGGCGGTGGAAAGAAGCTTGGTTCAATTTTTCTTTCTTTAGCTTTTTCCTTGTATTTGTACTTTGTTGAATCTTGCTTCCAAGTTGATAGCTTGCTAGGTGTGCTAGGAAACACTTAGGGTCATCTTTGTAGAGTTGTGTCTAGGTGAATAGGATTGAGGTGTTCTCCAAGTGTGGGAGAAGAGTGTCCTCAAGTGTATTTAAAGGATAACATAATTTTTATAAAGTAGTGTTTAGAAATCCTTGGTAATGAGCCAAGGTAGTGGAGTAGGAGGTTGGCCGAACCACTATAAATAGTCTTGTTTGCATTGCTTGTTTACTTGTTTTATCATTGTCATTGAATTGTGATCATATCAATCATTAAATAATACTTGCATTAAGTTAATATAAAACTGAGTTAAAAGAAAATTCAAAAAGGGGCTTGACACTATTCAACCCTCCTTCTAGTGTCAAGATCTATCCAACAATTATTGATTGACGTCATATCACGTACACAATTCGTGACAAGAGCTCAAGGAACTTTGAAGTGTTAATGTGTCAACGAGCTAGATTAAGCCACTAGTAGCAAGCGGAATTGCAATTGTGGTGTAGTAAGCCTGCAAAGGGAGAGCTTCTCCAAATTGATCTTGAAAAAGTGTAGTAAAAAGACAGATGTGTGATGTCTTTAGGTGTTGCCTTACACATGGGGCAAGTTTGTTCTTGCAGGGGAATATGTTTAGCGCCAAGGTTAACTCTGACTAGGAGAGCATTTTGAAACAGTGTCCATAGGAAGCTTTTAATTTTAGGTGGGGCTTTGAGTTTCCAAAGTTGTTCCAATGGAAGCCTGTTTGTCAGGTCAAGTAGCTATTAGATAGAGATGATCTCGTGCAAGACAGTAACCTGAATTGATAGTGTAAATTCCATCTTTGTTGTAGTGCCATGTGAGGTAATCTCTGCCTGCATGTATGTCCAAGCTTAAGATCGAGTCTGCGATCGTTGGGTGAAAGAAATTCCTAACATCCTAGGGATGCCAAGTCCTCGTTTGTGTTACCATACGGCAAAAATGAAAGGTAAACAGGTAATAACGACTGAAGGTGCAAATGACAAAAGAGGACAGCGAGGCCCATATACATGAGATGGTTAAATCAGGGGTAAAAAAGTAATTGTACTTTGCATTTTAAATTTTGCAGAATAAATAGTACTGAAGAGGGATATCTCAGAGGCTGTAGACTTACGATTTTTTTTCTTTCAATTTTTTTTCATTTCTTTTGTAAATGTTACAGAATGAATAAAGATTGTTGATTGAATTGTGTTCATTGCTGGTGTTTGTTGATCCAATTTACTGGAGAGTTCAATTTTCTATCATGGCATCAAAGCAATAAGATCGGGGAGCAATCGTTTGCATATTATTGTTAGATGCGATCTGAAAAATGGCGAGGAATCGCAGATCTCAATCTTCCAGATATGTTATCTCTGAATCTAGAAATAACTCAAAAGCTTGATCAACGTCGACTGAAGAAACATGGTATGATGACTATCCCTATCTGATTCATGGAAGCGACTCGTCAGGTATCTTCTTGGTCACTATAAAATTAATTGGCCATGAAAATTACTTACCTGGGAGAGAATCCATGATGATTTCATTATCTGCTAAGAATAAATTGGGATTTGTCGATGGATCGATTCCCATGCCTGAACCTGATTCCTCAAAGTTTAGTATTTGAAGAAGATGTAATGATCTTGTCTGTTCCTGGATAATATAGTCAATAACTCTCAAATGTGGTAAAACTAGATACTAGGTTCGGCAAGAGCAACGAACCTAGGATTTTTGAATTGCAAGTTCAAATATGTACAATGAGGCAAGAAAATTTATCAATTTCAGCATATTTTACCAAACTCAAAGCCCTTTGGGATGAGTTAGATGTTGTTGACACTGATAGGGAATATGTTTGTAACAAAGGGAAAATGAGGTTGAGGTAGTTTTTGATGAGGTTACATGAGTCGTACATGAACACAAGGGGGCAAATCCTACTCATGAAACCTTTACCCGACCTCAATCAAGCATACAAATTCCTTGCTCAGGAAGAATCTCAAAGAAAAGTAGGGATGCAAACAAGTAGAAACGTGGACAGTGTTGCTTTGAATAATTTCAAGCAGACATATGGTTCAAATAGTTCTAACTTCAAAAATAAAAAAAAAGGAATGAACACTTTCAGCAAAGGAAATATTGTGATTACTGCATGAAACCTAGTCATACCAGGTAGAATTGTTTCAAGTTGCATGGCTATCCAACTGGGAATAAGCCATACAAAGAAAAACAGGTCAGTATGCAGAAAAACAAGCCAACAATTCTTCAGTAGAGTAGAGGGACCTAAATTGAAGAATGAACACGAGACAGAATGCTCTAACATCAAGCCAGATGATGATCATGGTGGCTTCACTGAAAGACACTACAACACTTTGTTGAATTTACTGAGCAACAAAAGAACAAAAGGAAACGTGGCTGGAAAGTATTTAAACAATGTAGTTGTTTCAAAAGAAAAAATTGGTGGATTTTAGACCGTGGGGCAACTAATCATATTGCCTAAATAAGGCACATTTGAGAAATGTAATGAAGTCATTCAATAATGATAGGGTTTCTCTACCAAATGGTACCTCAATCCCAATACAGTATGTAGGGACAACTCAAGTGAATGAACACATAATGTTACAAAACACCTTATCAGTTTCATCTTTCCATTGTAATTTAATGCCAGTCAGCAGACTAACAAAAGAATTAAATTGTCAAATAACATTTAATCCTTCTCACTTCATCATTCAGGACCTTGCTTCAAAGGTGGTGACGGGAGTGGTGAGGAGGAAAATGAATTGTACATACTCAAAGAGACACCAGAACATGAAGGCAACAAGAGCAAGGAAAGAAGAGCTATAACAGTAGCATTAGATACTCAAACACTGACATTTGAGAAAATGAAGTTGTTATTAGGATGTATAACTGGATTGAATTATCTTTCTGAATTGTACTACAATATTTGTCCAATGGCCAAAATGTGCAGATTACCTTTTGAACTCGGTTTGAATAAAGCTTTAAATGTTTTTGAATTAATTCATTGTGATGTCTAGGGCCACACAAATCAAAAACACATGACAATTACTCTTATTTCCTCACCACTGTAGATGAATTTTCTCGGGCATGTTGGACTTACTTGTTTGCATACAAAAGTCAAGTGCCAAACATATTAATTGATTTTGTGAGAATGGTCAAAAATCAATTTGACAGAAACATCAAAATTGTCCGAAGTGACAATGGTTCGGAATTTTTTAACAACACAATGACTTATTTCTTTTCAAGGGAAGGAATAACAATCACAGTTCATGTGTGGAGACTCAACAAATTAAATGCAATTATTGAGAGAAAGCACAGACACTTGTTGGAAGTTGCAAGAGCTCTCAAATTTCAATCTCAGTTACCCCTAAAATTTTGGGGAGAATGTATCAGTTAAATAGGATGCCTAGTGTGAAACTAGCAAATAAAAGTCCTTATGAGGTATTGTACAATGCCAAACCAAAGCTAAATCATCTTAAAGCTTTTGGATGTATGTGTTATTCAAGCTCTTTGAAACAAGGCAAGTTAAAGTTTGATGTCAGAGGAAAGGAATTAGTGTTTGTTGAATATCCTTATGGTAAGAAAGGATATAAAATTTATAACATGGAAACAAAAACTTTTTCTGTATCCAGAGATGAAATCTTGTGGAGCATATATTTCCTTTTAGAAAGAAAAGCATGAACAAAACAATATTCGCATTGCCAATAAGTCACACTGATATTGGACCTGAACATGATGAAGGATATCAGTTTTTTGAAAAGAGAAGAGAAGCAAGTTTTCTGATGAGAATTTGAACACCAGTGAACTAGTAGCTGAGCACAACACAACTAAAAGCAGTACTGAAGGTTAAAGAGAAGCACAAAGGACTAATGAAAGTCATATCAGAGAGAGGTCAACTAGTAGAGAAGTAAAAGAGTTTCAGTTCTTTGAAACTAATAAGTCAATACCAGTTGAAGACCCCAATAGTTGTCAAAATGAAGCTTTGTGTCCATCTCACATTTAATAGAAAAGGTAAAAGAGAAATCAAATTACCTATCAAACTGCAAGACTATGTTATGTAATCATTTCAATGGAAGGTTAGAAAATAAAAGCTCACCTTGAATCTGTCAGAAGTTCCTGAGACACATAAAAGATCAAGTATAGACATGATGGAAGTGTAGAGATACAAATCAAGACTTGTGGCAAAAGGGTATACTCATGTTGAAGGCATAGATTATACTGATACTTTTGCACCAGTTTTGAAGATGGCAACAGTGAGGATTATTTTTGTTGTAGCTGCATCATTCAATTGGAATTTACATCAACTTGATGTTAATAATGCATATCTTCATGGTGATCTTGAAGAAGTATACATGGAAATGCCACCTGGATATGAAAGACTAGGGGATGGTAGAGTTTGTAAGCTTAAGAAATCAATTTATGGTTTAAACAAGCTGGTTGACAGTGGTTCTCCAAGCTATCAGCTAGTTTCAAAGAAAAAGGATATGAACAAAGTTCTTGTAATTTTTGTTTGTTCATGAAAAAAGAAAATGGAAAAATTTTATTGGCTTTGGTCTATGTAGATGATATCAGGGTCAGATGATATGGGAGTGAGATAATTGAAGAATCATTTGAATGAAAAGTTTAAGATCAAAGACATTGGGGGATTGTCCTTTGTTCTAGGATTAGAAATTAATCCAAAGAAACAACAAAGGTTTGCATATCAGTCAACACAAACACATGTTAGATCTGTTGAATGATATGAAGTTGGTATTAGAATTTATAATGCAAAGCTTGTCTTTTAGTTAATATGATAGATGCTTACGTGTCATTAGATAAGACACATTTCATATTCTTCTTTATAATGCATTGTACATTGAAGTTACTTTGAGGTTTACATTTCATTAGCGCACTTTGTTAACGCGCTTAGTCTATAAATAACTGAGCAACTTCATTTCAAAGTTATGTTTTTGTAATATGTATGTTTTCCACCTTTGATGAATAGAAGTTTTCATTGAGAGTTTGTTAGATCTGAGATCTGGTGTTCTTCGTCTTCTCTACTTGAGTGGAGATCTGATCCTTGGAGCATCAGGTGGTATCAGAGCTGCGGTGATTGTGGAGTTGCAGACTCATGGCTCAATCCACGGGAAGCAGCAGGATGCCTGGAATCCCAGTCTTCAACGATGAAGGGTATGATCTCTGGTCTCAAAAGATGGAGAATTATTTCATTTCTCAAGAACTGTGGGATTTAGTAGAGGAGGGATATGATCTAGAAGGAATGTCGATCAATCGGGTGAAGGAATACAGGAAAAGAGATGCTAAGGCTATCTTATGTATTCAACAAGGTATTTCTAATAAGAAAGGAACTCGGTTGGGTAGAATTGCATCAGCACGATCTGCTTGGGAGACATTGAAAACCCGATATGAAGGTACTTCCAGAATCAAGGGAAGTTAAGCTTCAGACATTGAGGAGCAATTTTGAAAGCTATTTCATGACTGAAGAAGAGGATATTAATGCTTCTGTTTCAGAGTTAATAAAATTGTTAATCAAATCAAAAATTATGGAGAAGTGGAGGAGGTTCGAGTAGTTCAAAAAAAATTGAGAAGTCTTCCATAGAAATTTGTCCATGTGGTCACTGCAATTGAAGAGCGCAAAGATGTGAAACGAATGACAGAAGAAGAGTTGTTAGCATCCTTGCTTTCACATGAAGCTAGAATGAAGAGATTCAAACATAATAATCCTGGGGGAGTTGCTTTTTACATGCGCTTAGGATATCAAAATAGGAGATGGAAAAGAGAAGAAAATTTCAGATCAGACAAAGGAGGAAAACAAAATGAAAAATCTAAAGATGAGAGGAAGCCTAGAAGAATTCAATGTTTTTACTGCAACAAGTTTGGTCATATTGAAAGAATATGCAAGCTTAAGCTGAAACATGAGAAAGAAAGACAGCAGGCTAATTTTGCTGATGAGAAAACAGATGATGAACATAAGGAAAATGAAGAGAGGGTGTTGTTATATATTGGCCAAAGTGAATGATGAAATGTCACAAGTTGGATTGTATATGATTCAGGATGTAACAATCACATGACAGGTTTAGAAGAGTTATTTGTTAGCTTGGATGAATCTCGTGCTACATCAGTTAGACTAGGAGATGGTTCTGTAAGAAAGGCAAAAGGCATGAGAGATATCAGATTGTTTACTAACAAGGGAGAACTGATTTTGAAGAATGTTCTCTTTGTTCCCCAACTTGAGTCAAGTCTTCTGAGCATAGGTCAGTTGTTGAGAGATGGATACAAAATTAGCTTTGAAGAGAATGAGTATCAGATATACTCCAAAGCTAATAAGGAAGTACTGCTAAAGTAGCTATGGCACATAATAACTTGTTCTTCCTAATTATGAATTTGCCTTGACAGTTTCTAGCTCAGAAGTGGATGAATTAAGGCATGACAGATTTGGCCATCTCAACATTCTGAAGTTGAAGAAAATGTCTCAGCGACAAATAGTAGAAGGCATGCCTTTGATTGAGAAAAGTGAACTTAGTACATGTGAAATATGTGAAGCAGACAAGGCTTCCATTTCCAAATGGAAGTGCATCTAGAGCTGAGAATCTGCTTGAACTTGTTCGTACTGATGTGTGTGGCCCTATGGTGGTATCTTCTAACTCTGGTTATATATTTCTTGATATTTGTTGATGACTGTAGCAGATTTACTTGGATATTTTTTATCAAAAATAAGTCTGAAACATTTTGCATGTTCAAGAGGTTTAAAGCTATTGTTGAACTAGAATCTGGTTGTCAGATTAAATTTCTTCGATCTGATAGAGGAGGAGAATACATGTCAAAGGAGTTTATGGCTTTCTATGATCAAAATGGAATAAGAAGGCAACTCATTGCAAGATATACACCATAGCAAAATGGTGTTGCAGAGAGGAAAAATCGAAGCATTGTGGAGATGACAAGATGTATGCTTAGAAGAAGTAAGTTGTCAAAGGAAATGTGGACTGAAGGTGTGAATACATCAGTATATTTACTGAACAGGTTTGCAACTAAAGCCTTAACAAAGAAGACTCCTTATGAAGTATGGTATAAGAACAAACCAAATGTGTCATCTGAAAACATTTGGTTGTCGAGCTTACTGTCATGTACCTGAAGAGAGGAGAAATTAATAAACTGGATGAAAGAAGTCAAGTGCTGGTGATGATTGGTTATATCACAGAAACAAAAGGGTATAGGTTGTACAATCCAGAGAGTAAGGACATTGTTATAAGTAGAGATATTTTGTTTGATGAAAAGAAGGTGTAGAGTAGGGGTGTCCAGTGTTCGGTTCAAACCGAACCGAACCGAAAAACCGAACCAAATTTTTCAGTTCAGTTCGGTTTCAGCGATTACAAGTTCGGTTCTTGACCTGAACCGAACCGAATTTTGGATTTCGGTTCGGATTCGGTTCCCAAAATTTGGAAACCGACCCGAACCGAAACCGAATAATTAAAAACTAATATAATTATTTTAAATTTTTAACCTAGGTAATTAAATGGGTATTAGGAAAACCGAATTAATTAAAATTTCGGTTTTCGGGTTGAAAACCAAACCAAACCGAATAATTTCGGTTCGGGTTAGATCGGTTTAGGCATAATTTGGTTCGGGTTCAGGTTGAAATTCGGGTATGAAAAAAATTTCGATTTGATTAATTTCGGTTCGATTCGGGTTGAACCAAATAGACAACCCTAGTTTAGAGTGACAGGGAAGCTGTAACCTCCCAAGCTGATAATGATTGTTCAAGATTGAATATTTTACCAGACATTTCTGATTTAACTGATAATGCAGTTGCAGTGAATGAGTTAGTTGAGCCAGGAATGCAAACTAGTGAGAGTTCTGAAACTCCACCACCCAGAGGCTTTCAAAGCTTAAATGATGTATATAATAGGAGTCATATATGCAATCTAACAATGATGAATGAGCCATCAACTTTTGAAGAGGCTTGTGAAGACTTAGCTTGGATTAAAGCTATGGACACTGAAATGAATTCCATAGAACAACATGAAAACTGGGAACTAACAGAGTTACCAGAAGGAAAGAAAGCCTTGGGTTTGAAATGGATATATAAAGTTAAGCTTAATGATGATGGCAGTGTAAACAAAAACAAGGCCAGATTGGTGGCACAGGGTTTCATGCAAACTGAAGGAAGTGATTATGATGATACTTTTGCTCCTGTTTCTAGATTGGATACAATTCGTATCTTGTTGGCAATTGCAGTAGTAAAGGAGTGGAAAATCTATCAATTGGATATAAAATCTGCATTTTTAAATGGTATTCTGAATGAAGAAGTGTATGTGAATCAGCCTTTAGGCTATACTATTCAAGGAAAAGAGCATCTTGTTTATAAATTGAAAAAGGCTCTCTATGGGCTGAAACAAGCCCCACGCGCATGGTATGAGCAAATTGATGTTTTCTTTGAAAAAGAAGGTTTTAGCAAAAGTCAACATGAGCATACTTTGTACACTAAACATGTTGAACCTGAGAAACTAATATTGATCCTCATGTATGTAGATGATTTATTGGTTTGCAGCAATGATGAGAAATTGAGTCAAGAATTTAAAGACAACATGACAAGAACCTTTGAAATGACTGACCTGGGAGAAATGAACTATTTTTTGGGTCTAGAAGTGAAGCAAAATGACCAAGGAATTTTCATTTCTCGGAACTCATCAAAAGGTTTGGAATGCTGTAGGTAATCCTATACCTACTTGTTACAAATTTGCTGATGAAGATGAGGAACTGACATATGCTACATTGTACAGAAAATTATTGATTCTCTCATGTACATTACTAATTCAAGACCTGATATTGTTTTTGGAGTTAGCTTAGTGTCCAGGTACATGAATAAGCCAAAGATGATTCATCTCAGGATAGCTAAAAGGGTTCTTCGTTACTTAACATGAACACAACAACTTGGTTTGTTCTATCCAAGTTCAGCCAAATTAGAATTTCTCGATTACACTGATAGTGACTGGGGTAACTCTATAGAGGATCGCAAAAGTACATCAGGTTATGTTTTCAAAATTGGAGGAGGTGCAGTGTGCTGGAGTACCAAGAAGCGTGCGCAGCAGGTTATTGCACTCTCTTCAGCCGAAGCAGAGTACATTTCTACTTCAACAGCTAGTTGTCAAGCATTCTAGGTTCGAAGAATAATGACAGAATTTGGAATTGAATTCAAAGAACCAATAGTGATGATGTGTGACAATTCTTCATCAATCTCCATTAGCAAGAATCCAGTCATGCACGAGAGGACCATATAGATATTAAGTTCCACTTCATTCGGAACTTAGTCAAAGATGGAGTAGTAATTTTGAAGTTCTGCAGGTCTCAAGATCAGCTTGCTGATTTATTTACAAAGGATTGCCACTTGATAAATTTATATTCTTCGAAGACTTGTTGGATTTACAAGCTTCACATTAATAGGGGAGTATTAGAATTTATAATGCAAAGCTTGTCTTTTAGTTAATAAGATAGATGCTTACGTGTCATTAGATAAGACACAATTCATATTCTTCTTTACAATACATTGTACATTAAAGTTACTTTGAGGTTTACATTTCATCAACACACTCTATTATCACGCTTAGTCTATAAATAGCTGAGCTACTTCATTTCAAAGTTACGTTTTTGTAATATGTATGTTTTCCACCTATGATGAATAGAAGTTTTCATTGAGAGTTTGTTAGATCTGAGATCTGGTGTTCTTCGTCTTCTCTACTTGAGTGGAGATCTGATCCTTGGAGCCTTCAGTTGGTAGATTGCAAGCCAAAATCTACTCCAATGGCTTTAAACAGGAAACACAATAGAGAAGCTGAGGAGAAAAATGAAGGTATGACAAATAACACTACATACAGAACCTTGATTGGAAAACTATTGTATATTATTGTTACGAGACCAGATATTATGTACACGGTACACAAGCTCAGTCAATATGTTCAAAGTCCAAAAATAGTGCATTTGCAAGCTGTAATAAGAATATTAAAGTACCTGATCAAAAGGAACAATAGGAATGGGTTTGCATTATCTCTTTGATTCAGGAACAACCATTTCAGGTTTCTCAGATGCCGACTAGGGTAGCTACCAGTCAACCAGAAGGCCTATCACTTGATACATTGTGAAGATTGGGTCTTCATCAGTAAATTGGAAATGCATAAGACATGTTACAGTGAGCCGATCAAGTGCAGAAAGTGAGCTTCGTGCACTTTCAAGCACTACTACATAGTTAATTTGGACTTCAAATTTATTGTCTGAGATAGAAATCAAGCAAGATAAACCTATTTCACTGTTTTGCAATTCTCATAGTGCATTACACATCATCAAGAATTCAGTTTTCCATGAGCGAACCAAGCATCTTGAAGTAGATTGCTATTTCGTTCGAGAAAAGTATCAGGCGAAGCTAATTGAACCAATTTACCTACCTAGTGTTGAGCAACCCGCTGACGTTCTTACCAAAGCTTTGCCTGCTCCACAACATCAAAGATTGGTCTTCAAGTTGGGAATGGAAAACCTGTTTTCCATCTCACCAACTTGTGGGGGTGTGTTAACATATCGACAAAAAATGAAAGGTAAACAGGTAATAACGACTAAAGGTGCAAATGACAAAAGAGGACAACGAGCCCATATACATGAGATGGTTAAGTCAGGGGTAAAAAAGTAATTGTACTTTGCATTTTAAATTTTGCAAAATAAATATTGAAGAGGGATATCTCAGAGGCTGTAGACTTACGATTTTTTTCTTCCAGTTTTCTTTCATCTCTTTTGTAAATGTTCCAGAATGAATAAAGATCGCTGATTGAATTTTGTTCATTTCTGGTGTTTGTTGATCCAATTTACTGGAGAGTTCAACTTTCTATTTGTTTGTCTATTAAAGAAGTCTAAAACTTGGCTCAAGTGGCAACCAACTAAGGTTGAATGCTGGTTTAATGGAGTTGGAACCTATTTTCTAGCTAGCGAAGGCCTTTAAGAAGGACCTTGCAACCTTGAAGAATTAATATTGTGCCATGCCCACGAAGCATTATGTCCCTGGCCAGCATCGAGAAAAGAAGGAAACAGGTAAAATTTTCCTTTAATTACTTGACTGAGCAGTGAATTCGGCGAGTTGAAAGCAAGACATTGAGTGGAGGGGGATGGTTGTAAAACTGATTTGATGAAGACTTAATTCCTTGCATGCTCGGGAAAGAAACTTTGATTTCCCGCTATTCATTTTATTGGTTACTCTCGAAATGAGATATTCAAACGTGGCTTTTTTGAATCGGTTGATGGTGGATGGTAAGTCGAGATACTGTGAGATATTGTGCGCCTATATGTCTTACGTTAAGAGCATTTCCAAGCTATGTGTGCCATTTGTGAGGAGTACCATTGGAGAAGAAAGGGGCCAATTTGTCTCTATTAACTTGCAGACAACTATTGGATATTCAGGCCGGTTGAAGACGTTTGTGAGCATGGTGACATGGTTCTAATCAGCTTTGCAGAAGAGAATAACATCATCCACAAAAGAGAGGAGATGGGTGGAATGTGTTGACTAATCTTTACCCCTTGGTAGCCTTGTGTTGTTTCTGGCCGATGGATCATGCGAGAGAAGCCCTCCATGCAAAGCGCCAGTAGCAAAGAGAGATAAGGGATCTCCTTGTCTCAAACCTCTTCCAGGTGAGAAGTAACCAAATCTATTTCCTTTGAGACTCACTGAAAATGAGACTGTGTTGACACATTTTAATATTAACTCAATAAAACTTGTGTTAAAACCCAATTTGTGCATGACATTGCGAAGGAAATACCAATCCACCTGATCATATGCTTTGCTCAAATCAATCTTTAAGGCCATTTCATGATTTGAATGTTTCGGCTTGCTTGAGAAAATGCATAACTAACTTCATGGGGCAATGAGGATGTTATCAGAAATTCATCACCCTTTAATGAAGGCACTTTGGTTCGGCGAAATGATAAGATCCATTATACGTTGCAATCGTAGCATGAGGACTTTAGGGCATGTTTGCTTCATAGGATTGAGATGGATATAGGATTAGAGAGAGATTTATATCATTTTTTTGTTTAGTGCATGGATTAGAAGAATATAAATTTGATATTATATCCGGTGTATACCGGATTAAAAAAAATATATATCCAATACTTCCTTATTTGATAGCATATCCTATCCAATCCTATCCACTAAAACAAACGAACCACTGAGTATACCTTGTATAGGCAATTGCAAAGACTAATTGGTCTGATTTGAGTCATATCTTGAACAGTTTGAGTCTTCGGGATTAAAGCAATGAGAGTATGATTAATATTCCGAAGTAGCCTCTTATTTTGAAAGAAAGACTTGACCACGTACTGCACTCATATCATCCCCAACTATAGCCCAGTATTGTTGGAAGAAAAGAGCAGTGAAGCCATCTTCCCCAGGAGTATTGTGACCATTCATGGAGAAAATAGCTTGCTTAACTTCTTCTTTCGATACCGGTCTGGTGAGCCAATTATTCATGCGTCTCGTCACCTTTTTTGGCATCCCCTCGAGGGCATCCGAATTAGTATTAAGTTGGTGATATTTGAATAATTCTGAAAAATAGGCAATATCTACCTCTGCAACTTCATTTGGTCATTCATGCCAATTGCCATCCTTATTTTTGATTTTAGCTATGGAGTTGAAGTTACGTCTTTCCCTAACACTTGCGTCGAAGAATGAGGTATTTTTATTGCCTTCCTTCAGCCATCTAACTTCCGACTTTTGTCTGCAATAGATCTCTTCGTCTTTGATAGCTAATGATAAGTCGGCTTCAAGCTACCTGATGAGCTCATAATTTGCCAGGGGGCTGTTGGCTTGAGAGAGATAACAGCTGACTTTTGAGCTGATTAATTTTGGACGCTGCATTGCTGTACGTGTTGAGATTTCTGCCATGCCACGAGTGACTTTCTCATTGCTTTCAACTTTGTGAAAAGCTGAAATTGTTTGGAGTCTGCAACGGGAGAGTTCCATGTATCTCTCACGAGTTCAAGCACTTGTATGTTTCGTGTCCACCTGCTGTTAAATTTAAAGGTTCGTCTTGGTTTTAGGAGGTGGAGAGTTTGGAGAAGCAAAGGCCACTGATCGCTACCCAGAACATCAAGGTGTTCAACCAGGCAATTAGGGAACACTTCAAACCAAGTTGAGTTTCCCAGAAATCTGCCAAGGGTTTCCTCTATAAAATCTTCATTTGAGCTAGCGCCATTTGAAACTTACCTTACTGATCGATATTCAATTCTAATTTATATTTCTTGCGAAGGTGTCAGATAGTTTAAATGGTAAAGACCTTCACCATTATTGGCACCAACAGTCTTGGATTTAAGATCTGGCTCCCTCAATTGACACCAAAAACAAATGTAAGATAATATGCATTGCTGAAATGCTGGTTTTAGAAAGCAATGGAAGCAACCATGATCGAGTACATGCAGTTCGATAATATTGTCACAATTGAATTATGTCTATATATATTGAGAAGGTTGGTGTTGGGAAATGGGAATGTACTTATATAGACAATGTTATCCACTACTATAGTTTCATTTGGATTATGTCTATATATATTGAGTTCAAATTAAGCCAAAAGATGCCTCACAAGGAAACCTAGCTATATATATATATTTTCACAACAACTAGTGTATGCAACGTACCGCATCACTAATTGTGACAGCTGATTATTAATATTTGTGACAGCTTATTATTCTCTAGTTCGTGTCACGTACTACGGCGGCCTTAGAATACAGCTTCACATATTTGTGACAGCTGATTATAAATATTCTCTAGTTCGTGTCACTGCACGTACTCTGCACTTAAAACTTGCACGCAGGAATGCACTCATTGTGCATGCAACATTGCAACTTAGGGAGAATTAATTTATAGCCTAATTAAGGCCATTACCTCATTATTCTTTATTTGATCTCGAAGCTTTATGGAAGGACAGCTTCTCATTATTGCACCATCCTTTTTCAAGCAGTGATGATTTGAAATTAATGGGAAGCAAGAAGAGAAGTGGAAAATGAAATATATTCATTGGAAATTGATTACAAGGTTACAGTCACGAAGAGTATTTATAGAGAGCAGCGTTGTGGAGACGAATCAAAATAGTAACAGCAATTACGGCATATCAAGCTATCGTGTAGCATATCCAGCATATCAAACTATCGTGTAGCTGATATATGCTGTGGTGGAGAAATAATGGATGATGCGGCCATGATGTGACCATGTCACAAGCTTTTATTTACGCTAACATCCCCCGCAAGATGGATCGTCCGATGACGCCCATCTTGATCCTGTGATCTAGAAATAAAGCCGAAGTATTTGCCTTCGTCAACGAATCCGCAAGTTGCAGCGAAGCAGGAATGTGTCGAACATGGATATTGCCTTCCTCAACTTGTTCTCTAACAAAATGGAAATCAATCTCAACATGCTTCATTATGTTGTGTCCCGTAGTGTCACGGGCCAATTATTTTGTGCAGAAGAACCCGTGCGGCACCCTTGCATCCCGTGCAAGGGATAAGCCTACCGTCCCGAATTGGGTTTCTCAACTTAACATCGTGAGGCATGCGTTAAGGGACGTACCAACCTCAAGCATCATATTCGCGCCCCCAAAATACCATGTTGGTTGAATGGTATTGAAGGCGTAAAGTAAAATAATATTTATAGGAGTATAGATGCAAGAAAACATAAAATTGGGTGTAGGACAAGCTCCGGAAGTTGTCTTAGGCGAAAATCGAGTGGTCACACACCCATATAGGCAGCCCGTTCGTCTCCGCCCAAGGCAACCGGTTTTGTTTGCCAACGTTCTCCTATATTATACATGAGACCCCTAACCCCCAAGTGTCACCCCAAATGTTCCCAAAAGCACGAGGAGCATGACAAAATCGTGGCCAGCCGAGATGGTGATTTTCCATGGCCATAGTCATGCAGAATGCAAGAAAATTGCTCTGCTTAGCCGTAGCACACCGTTCTCGCTCCGCTCAACGTCCGCTGCTCCACTCGCGTAGTGCAGTAGCATTTGCCAAGTCAATTTGCCACTCAAAATGCATCCAACTCGTCCCGTGGCACCTCGAGGATCGCACAAGAGATTTTACAAGACCCTTACAAACTATAATGAAAGCCAAAATTACATGGACTTGAAAATATATTTACAAATATGTAGGGAATATTTCACCATCATTCGTCGTTGCTTAGGCAAATCGAAAAGTCCCTAAAAGTAGGGTGCTTAGTGAGTTGTGTGGCACCGAGATTATCACAAAGCAATATTGGAGGCGATTGTTGATAGCAGTTGATCTCCTTTAGTATGCTAGTGATCCAAAGTACTTCAGCAATAGCATTGGCCAGTGACTTATATTCGGCTTCTGTAGAAGACCGAGCGATTGTCTTTTGCTTCTTGGAGATCCAGCTAATGGGAGAACCACAAATAAAGGTTAAGTAAGCTCTGGTGGAGCGCTTGTCATCTTGATCGCCGCCCCAGCCTAAGTTAGAGTACGCATGTATCCGAAGATTATGATTTGAATTTAATAGTATACCATGGTTAGCAGTGCCTTTTAAATAGCGCAGCAGTCGTTTGCAGCACTGCAAGTGGAAGGCCGAGGGCTGATGCATGTACTGGGAGAGCTTATTGACACTGAAAGCAACATCCGACCTGATGAATGATAGGTATTGAAGAGCTCCAATAATGTTTTTAAACAACTTGGGATCGGCCATAGGCGTACCATCATGTAAACAGGTGTTTTTAACTGGATTGGCATCCTGTATTTCAAATCGTTGTCAAAGATTGGAAATGTATTTATGCTGAGATAGAAATAAGCCTTCATCTGTTTTGAGGACCTTAATGCCGAGAAAGTGTTGGCCTAAGGTCCTCAACCTTGGTCATCATCTTGATTTTGATGATAATAAACTTATTCTAATGAGTTTATCAAGTGCTTGATATCAAGTTGAGCGATTGATACACACACGAAGTTCATTGGAAAGTTACTAAAAAATCGCGAGATTCAAGTATCGACGACTTCAGAGGTGATCGAGTCGAAAGTTAGGTCTAGAACTTTGAAATGATTGTAAATATATTCTAAGGCACTAAGTCAACCTATTTGTAATATATTCGAAGTCAAAACCTGAAGACGGAACCCGGGAATGAAGTGTGTGAGAAGAAAAATAGAAAAATCAGCCCTGTTCCCAGGTTCGACCGACGGTCGATCGAACGGAGCCCAGATCGCACAGTGGGCTTTGGTCGGTCGGTCGGTCGACCGACGATCGACCTGCGAGTGACCGGTGTGATTTTTTGCTTGTTGCAATGGGTCTTTTTGGCCTCCTCCCATTGCTTATATATAGGAGTCCCATAACAGTCTTCTACCCTCTCTTGATCTTAATAGAGTCCATCCTAAGTGTTTTTGAGCTTAAAAGAGTGATCTTATGCCCTAATCCCTCCTCACTTCATCAAGCGTTGATTTCATTGAGAAATTCATACTCGAAGTCTTGAAGTGCTCGGAGGAGATGCGTTCTTCATCAAGTATTGTTTTACATTTAGGCTCCATTTATATTATTTTCATCTTGCTTTGTATCGATTTTAAGGGTAGCTTACAAGGTGTGCATGTAAACACCTTGGTGTCTTATAGATTGTTGTTTTAGCTAGAGAATAGGTGTTGAGGCTCGCCTCTAAGGTTGAGGGATAATTCCTCATTGTATTCTTAGAAAAACTATCAATCTATAAAGTGTTAAGGTTAGAAATCCTTGGTGATGAGCCAAGGTAGTGGAGTAGGCGGTGTTGGCCGAACCACTATATATTTCATGTTTGCATTGCTATCTTGATTGCTCAATTTGATTCTTGCTTGTGCTCGATATAATTGTGATTGCATCTAGTCGAACTAAGAATCAGAAAACTTGAATCAGGTAGTTAAGTTGATTAAAATTGGAAAAGAATTCAATTAATCATAAAAGTAGATACACACTATTCACACTATTCGACCCCCCCCCCCCTCTAGTGTGGATATTCTCCCAACATTTGGTATCAGAGCAAGATTGTAGGCTTAGGTTTAACCATCTAACTTACACTTATGGCTTCTAGTATCACACTAGGTCAAGGGTTTTCAACTCGTGCACCTCCTCTTTTTGATGGAAACAATTATCCTTATTGGAAAACTAACGGTAAGGTGACTTGTTTTTCAGCGTGGATATAGGCATGCGATTGATTAGATACACAGTCGCTGAGCATGCATGCTGCCAGTATTTTAGAGGAACAGAAGCAAAGTTCAATAAAGTAAGACAAGTTTCCATGATATGTCTGTGTTTTCGTTCAGCCAAGCTCACCCGGCGGAGAACACAAATGCTGAATGCCATGTTGAGAGAGAAAATATGTAAGTGCAATGTATTCACATCCTCCATCGGTATAAAGACTCTTGATGGAGAGGTTAAAATACTTTTCAACTAAAGGCTTGAAAGAAGAAAACACATTTAGTACTTCGGATTTCTGTTTAAGTGGAAACAACCAGCCAAACCAGGTATATTTGGAAAAATGGTCTACAAAAATTACATAGAAACGATGACCTTCAGTTGAAGTAATTGGAGTAGGCCCCCATACATCCGAAAATAGAATTTCTAAAGGCCTATTGGTTTTGATTGATGAAGTGAAGAAGGGATCGAAAGACTGACTCTTATTACAAGAGCAAGCGTTACAGTGCTCTAGTTTAGAAGACAATGAAAGAAGCTTGTATTTTGACAGGATTGAGTGAAGGACATTACGCTATGGATGGCCTAAGCACTGATGCCAAGTTTAAGTGCTGGGGAGAGGAGTTGATATGGTATTAACAGCTGGTTTGAGATGGTTCAAGGATAAATATCACCTTCATTCCAGCCTTGAGCAGCGATCACAGCACCAGTGTGGAGATCCTTGATATAAAAAAAAATGGTTAGGAAAGAATTCAATCGACGCATGGTTTTGACTGCAAAATTTTGCTACTAAAATCAAATTTTTCTTTATTATTGGAGCACAAAGAACATTTCGAAGCTAAAAATTGGGAGGTAAAACAGCCATACCAGAGTGAGAAGCAACTATGAGATTACCATTGCCTAATGAAATGTTTTGGTCGCCATTGAAGGAAGACATGGACTGCAATGTATTTGAATCAGACGTCACATGATGAGTGGCCCCGGAGTCTAATATCTAGGGTGAAGGGGTGAAGGAGGCTTATGATGTTGCTCAGAAAAATGAAGCTGTGGAGCTACACTTCAAGTGTTATCAGTATTAAATTGAGAGCGACAGATTTTGGCTGAGTGTCCAAACTTGTTGCAAATCTGGCATTGGACTCTTGGCCTATTTTGAAAATTATTATTGAATCTCATCTGTCTTTGATTTTAAGATGGTCTGAAGGAATTGTTTTGAAATGATGGTACGAAGGAATTGTTCTGAAATGAGCCTTTCTTATTTTCCCAGTTCTGATTTTTAATGGGATTTTGTTGTTCTGTAAAGCCTGTAAATGATGAACAGATATATATGCATTGTTATCATTTCCCAGTTTCGTGCTCGGAAAGTTTGTCGTACAGTTCCTCGAGAGAGATGGAAGTGTCTCTCGACCTGATAGCAGCATTGATATCATTGTATTTGGATCCAAGTCCACTCGGGATTTTTCTTATTAAAGCAGCATTGTTGACAGGAGAATCTACCATCGCCAGTTCATTGGTGATTGTTTTGATTTCATTAAAATACTCGGCTATAGTCTTGTTTCCTTTTTAGTTTGTTGAGGTTGTCTTGTAGTCCAAAGATGCGAGACTGAGGCTTATTGGCATATACATTGAGACGCAAGTTTCAGCCAAGCATCATATGAGGACGAGACAGTGGCAACTGTAGAGACGATAGCTTGATCGATGGATGCCATGATAGCATGGCGGATCAAGTTATCTTGTCGTTGCCAATGATGTCACAGATGATCATCAACCGAAGGACAAGACAAAGTGCCATCAATGAAAGCTAATAAATCATACCGATGTAACAGAAGTTCGATCTGAGTCCTCCGGATCACATAGTTGTTGTTGCCGATGAGTTTGATCGGCAATTGAGCAGTCGAATTTATCGTAATGATCGGCCCTCCAATGGTGGCAGGGTTGACGACTTCGGCTGTTTGCACGTCTCTGATTGCCATAGCAAAAGAAACGAAAAAAAAAAGAAATATAGAAGGGATCAAGAGTCTTCGTGAGGCATTGAAGGCTCTGAAACCATAATGGGAAGCAAGAAGAGATGTGGAAAATGAAATGTATTCATTGGAAATTGATTACAAGGTTACCGTCACGAAGAGTATTTATAGAGAGAGCTCTGTAGAGATGAATCAAAATAGTAACAGCAATAACAGCGTATCAAGCTATCGTGTAGCTGATATGTTGTGGTGGAGAAATAGTGGATGACGTAGCCACGATGTGACCACGGTCATAAGCTTTTATTTACACTAACATAAATATGATGATATATCTACTATACGCATTTTCTTGCTTGAATTCACTTTAACTGAATCTTGTAGGTATCTGTCTTAAACCTACCTCACTGCCGAACAGAATGTATGAGGAGGGTTTGAAATAAGAATGAGTGTGTTTATCCCTTTGATTGATGAAATAATATTTTTATGCCCCACATGTTTGTTTGGTTGAAATTTTTTGATAAAGAATAGGTAAGTAAATAAGTAAGAAATATTTAAATAAATTAGGAATGAAATAATATTTTTATGCCCCACTTGGTTGGTTGAAATTTTTTGATAAAGAATAGGTAAGTAAATAAGTAAGAAATATTATACTGTATGATCAACGGGGAATACTATTTTTTACTTTAACATAAGAAATAGTACTTCTTATCCCGGGCTGGCAACGGATCAAATACGGTGTGAATACTGGATTATTCGTATCCGCACCGCACCCCATATCCGTCGATCCGTATCCGCACCGTATCCGCTACAGATGTGAATATGAATATTCATATCTGCACCACCTCAAATACGGATATCCGCACTGCATCCGTATCCGCACCATATTTAATAAAAAAAATATTAAAATAATATATTTAATTAATAAATTAATAAATTACCAATTCATTGATCCAAAATAAATATATGATATACTTTAAAATTCATCTTGACATGAAATTACCATAGAGCTCTTATATATATATTAATAACTTATATTGGCAAAATAGTAATTCAGAGATGCAGATAGGCAGTGCGGATACGGTGCGGATCCACAGTCATATCCGTATCCGCACCATATCCGTGCGGATATAAGTTTTCTAAATCCGTATCTGTATCCATATCCATTTTTACTTGCGGATATGGATCGAATACAGTGCGGATGCGATTTTTAGTTAGCGGATGCGGATAAAATTGTCACCCCTATTCTTATCTATTTCTTATGACATTTTCCACTATTACCCTATAATATTTGTGATAATACATAAGAATATAATAACTATTAAATTAACTTTAATAATTACATATACTAAAAAAAGCTAGTATCTAATTTTTACTAAAATTGCTATTTTATAAAGATTCAATTTATTTTTGTGAAAAAAAAATTGATAATTATTATTGTTTAAAATTAATAATTCATTTTAATCATTCAAAATTAATTTATATTTATTATATTTTCAAATTAGTACTTTTAGAAATTATTTTACACTAATCCATATTTTTATTGTATTATTATTAATTAGAATAAATTATAATATAATATAATTTGAAAACATAAATATTCAACATTGTTCACGATATTATTTTGGTTAATTTTCTTTTAATTCCTTGTGCATTTCTTATGCTAACTAAATAAGAGAATAACTATTTTTAATATATTTCTTATGTCAACCAAATATGATAATACTATTTCTTTCTTATATCATTTTTTATCTATTCCAATTTATTTATTAATAAAATATTCTTTATAATTTCATTCCATCAATCAAACAAATTCTGAATAATCCCTCCCCCTTGCATTATTTTATCCCATGTACATGAGATAAGACCCTATTTTTGACCCCTCATCTTGGGAAACAAAGAGACCTCAATTGCACCGTAGAGATGAACGTATGGGATGCACATTATTTTCTCTAATTCCCTAACGTTATAATTTAATGAAATCTTGAATCTTCAAAGTCAACTTGGGTACTTTTTCTACTAACTGAACATAATTGAGATTAATTTAGTGAGTACCCAAATTTATAACAAACCACGTAAATATACCCAATTTCCAAATTGATTTAAGGTATCAATATGGAATACCTATGAAAAATTTCTCCATCCAAATCCAACATGGATAATAATTTTCCACCTGAACCCTATCAAGAATCAAGAACATGATACACTCTTAAGTAACGAGGGTACCCAAAGCCCAAATAAACTCGATCAGCCAGATCAGATAAAGAGTGCCTTACCTAAACCAACATCAATCATAGAACTAAACTATCCTTATAACAAAACGTTTAAGGAAGAACGACTTCTGAGTCTAATGGGCTGGGCTGAACCGCCCTCTTATTACTGTACATAAACTACGTACTGTTTTAGGAGAATATCTTAGGCATCCCATTGATGTATAAATATTAATTCAGAGCTACATACATTATTACATGAACAAATTGCCGAAGAAATAAAACATGAAGAAAAAATTTCAGGTTAGTCCATACTTACAAAACAGCAAGCACTAAGGGATACTTCCATAACAAAAATGTCGCTGGATCAACCATGTGATTTCATGAGTTACAAAATAATAAGCACTTACATCAGCTATCTGATGTAACAAAATAAGTTATAAGAAGCTCCCTCTCTATTTTTGTCGGATACAAAATTGAACTAGCATTACCAACCCACTAAAAGAAGCAAGAAAGATTTAAATAGTATTTAGCAATACTGAAGCTTTCTTTCGCTAATGACAAACTTTTTCTAGTATATTCTTTATACACAATACTGGAACAGGCCAGCCAAAAAGTGCTAACTGCGAGATAGATGTCAGTGATGCCATGCTGCACAAGCTAAGAATTCTTGTTCTACAAAGATGAGGAACTGTTTGGAGAAGGATGCTATTGGAGCACACCCAGTTCTGCGAAGCATTTCCAGCTCGATGCACCTTCTCTATAATGGAGCACACCTAGCTGATACCAGGAACAACATCTGACCATATCGTATCAAGATAATGAAATTTCGTTTTGATCTTTCGGTTTCCTCATTTGATTCGATTCTTCTGTTAAAATTCTTTTGTTTTATTATACCAAATGTGTACTATTATTAATACTCCAGGCAATCCAAGAATTAGTAGCTCTTCTTTTCATCTTCTCTCCGTTGCATGAACTCTGTTAGCAACAAATTGGTTGATTGTGTCTGAAATTGAGGATAAGCATGTCAGGAATTTTTTGATAGAACAGAAAAGGAAGTAACAAGGTTAAATATACAGAGACTAAGTAAACAATTTGGAAACCCTTCAGCAGGAAAATGCAATTTATTTATGTCATTGCAAATTGGATAACAGAATTAGAAATTAGGGGGGAAAAGAATAGGTGAGTACTTAAGAGGCACAAGAAGTTCAGAGGAAAGAATAACACTTACAGTGAGGTTTAACATTAGCGCAAGCAACCAAATCATCGAAACAGTGCAGCACTCCAAAATATCTGTAAAAATTGATGAAAAGCAATTTATTTGTGCTTCCCCTTGGATTTTGCAGACCCCCACTGGAAGTAGCCACAGTTTGCTTCTGGATTAGAAGCAGGTCCCTGAAAGAACAAAGCAGAAGTTTGTATAGAATCAACAGCGAGGACAACTAACAATAAGAGTAATTACTTGATATCCCCAAGAATATTGGTTTAAGCAATTACATGGCATCTCAAAGCATCAGTCTCAGTTAACTTGACCTCCTAAAGTAGAAACTAGAAACTAGAAACTGTCTCTAATTAAAGATGGAAAATGATAAGATCAAAAGAGGGCAAAGAAAAACAAATAAATAGATGTTTGGAGGGGCAACAGAAGGAAAAAAATGGCTGTTTCAGTGCTTGACAACTCAATTTCTTTATTTTGATTCTTTCTCATATCACAATTTTAACATTAACACGAACATTCTAGCCTTCAAACTCTGCTGAGACAGCCACTAAGGAAAGTGGGAAGTGAGTCTCTTGCGTTTAACTATATGTGTGAATTTTTCACTTTAAATCAACTTCAAAAACAGCAAAAGGAAAAAAAGACATGTAGATAGACAAAATGGTTGCAGGAGACAGAAGTTTCGAATACCTGAGCACGAGCGCAGACATAGAAGAGACGACCTCTATTTGTGCCTTCCCTTTTCACAGACCTTGCAACACAAGGTTCACCATGACCTTTGCAAATTGGTAAAGTCATCTTCATCTTCTGATGAATCCTTTGCCACTCCTGCACTGCCGAAATATTGTTCTCTAGTTCTGAAACCTGCTTACCATCATGTGTGCTTATACTGGTCTCACTCATTTCAGAATCGTCCTCTGCATGTTTTTTCATTAAATCTAGATTATCTGACTGTTCTACTGATTGAGATGGCTCCCCTCTAACTTCTCCAGGATTAACTTTCTGAATGGCCATATCGCAATTTGGAGTCTCCACATCAGCATTTGTAGTTATCTTGGGTTGCTTAAAAAAAGACTTCAAGGTAAGTTGAGAACATGTATTATATTTTCTCCTTTTTTTCATGCTCGCAGTGTGGTCAGACAGAGATTTTGAATTCTCAGGTTTTGATGACACGGTAGTTTCCTGAAAAACAGTAACGCTATAATCCTCATGTAGATTTGTATCAGGTTTCCCTCGTGAATCCAAACTGGAAATGCTGGGGCCTGTAGAACACTGAGATGAACTAGCAATTATCTCCTGCTCTGTTACTAAGCTACGATCTTGGCTTGATATTTCACATTCATCATGAGTTTCTCTTGTATTGCAGTTACTTGACAAGTCATTTGGCAAGTGATGATATCCTACTTGCCCCTTGATAAGGAATGAGACTACAAAAGTAGATAGAAATAAAAATAAAAATATTGCAAAAAGACGAAAAAAAATTATGTGAAAAAAGTAACATTAAGTTGGTAATAGTAAGTCAAAATGATGGTGTTTTGAAGGTTCAATATTAATACATAGAATAATGGTTTCCCCTAGTTTCCTTCCTCCACCTCTCATTTGAAATGTTAAGTGAATTACCCCTTACAATTATTCCTTCTGATGCTTAAGTGCTTAACCACTTTCTCCCATATTCCCATATTGGTGCAAGGGACCAGTGTGTCTCAAAGGGACAGCAAATGATGCTTCAGCAAAACAATGAGTATTATTACCTCATTTTGAACCTCCGATGAGTTGGCCCTTATCATGGTTATTAAAATAACCCTTGGAAGTAATTTTCATTGATAACCCTTGGAAGTAATTTTCTAAGGATAAAAAAATTTCACTCTTAACTTCTTGAACACTATTTTCCAATATAATTCTCTGAAAATGCATAAAAAACAAGGGGATTCTATTGCTCTACAAAATGGTACACATGGAATCAGGAGGTTAAGCAAGGCTGACGATGAAAGATTTGAAAGGGAGTATACACCTTTCCAATCTGAAAATCCCAGTTAATGATAATTTGTCAAACAAGGAGATCAGATGGAAGTGTTTCCTCACCGATAGTTTGTTGCCAACCACGGACTTCAGGAATATATCTCACAGATAAAGATGGAGTGCTGTGTAAGGGAAGATCAGGTACATCTCTCAATCTGACATACACAGGAACATGATCTGAACCTTCCAATTTGATGCTTCTCCCTCCTCTCCACCTGTAGGTGGTGTAATTAAAATAAAACTAAATGTAGCAGTAGTAACTCAGATATATGTGAATCAATATTTTACTTGGGTGCATCACTAGAATTTCCCCTTTTAAACTGACTCATGATGTCACATGCTTCAACATGGCAACATAAGAAGTTATGTTCTTCAGTATTGTGTTGCTGATGTAAACACCTTCCAGCAATAAGAATATGGTCAATCCTAGAGCCATAGTTGAATTCCTCAGCCCCAATATTTGGTGAGAAACAAGTGTATGCTCCTTCTCTGTTTTTGTAGAAGAACCAAGGATGTCAGATACAGCTATTTAGTGAAGTCTTAAGGATAACAGGAACTGACAATTACATATATGTCTATTATGAAATGACTCGAAGGCATAAGATACGAAAAAAATGAATGTTAGAAACATTACAGAAAAGGATGGTAAAAGGCCATGCCAATATCTTCCTGGTATAACTAGCAATGTGTTAGGAAAAAACAAAGAATCCTCCTATGCAAGAACCTGAGAGGAATGAAGGAGAAAAGGGACAAAATCATGAGCATATAGAACACATGAGATTTTATATGGTTTAGCAAGAGTTTGCCTATATTTATGGTTGTACAAAGTACAAACTAAAAAGTTGCACAATTTATTGGAGGACAAAAAAAGACGAGATAGCTTGTCCTCTTTAAATACAAGGGGCACCAAAATACTGAAACGCAGGATAAAGTCCATGGTGGGAACCAAGCCCTATATGAGAAACAACATTTTCCAGTCTTGACTAGCCAACATGGGCCCAACTTTTATTCCAGTTGGACAAGACAAAAATTGCTAAAACACTGCTTTAGTGGTGTTTTCTTTTTTTTCCATTTTACTGACAGAAAAGAAAGGCTGCATTAAAACTAATGGATACAGATAAGAGGAAAATACAAAGAAAGAAGAAGAAAGAGAAATGACAGAGAGGAGAAATAGAGGAGGAGAAACCATGAAGAGCAGGTTTGTCATCGCCTGTGCTGTGCCTTACACTGTTTGCTTCTTTTTCCCTCTTAGCACTATAGTCTCCCTCCTCTTCTAGTACAGAACTGTACTAACCCACACCATGTATCCATAGGATGCTGGGTGCCAAACTCATACACTAAGGCCCATATCCAAATTCAACACTGAACCAAACTAAGAACCTTGATTCACATAGCAAAATATCAATATGTTTCAAGTAATTTAGAATTTCAGATACCAGACTTGGAAAATACAATATATGCAATGAATGTGTAGGTTTCAAGACATGTATGATAAGACAAAATTCCTATCAAGAATTATACACATTAACTAGCTAAAGAGCTTTACAATTCACTTGTTGCTTGATTCTAATATCTATAAGTCACAATGAAATAGGATTATACCTTCCAGGGTTTTTTGACCGAAAAGCATCAAAAAAGGGACCTTCACATTCTCTCAGCAAAGAGCGTAGCCATTTTCTAAACCTGAGAAAATAAAGAAAAGAAATGTCTTTAATATATACTTAACAAGAGCCAAAGAAGATATCATACTTCATTAGTACCATACTAACATCAAACAACTTGTTGAAGATGGAAGGCATTTCATTCTTGGTGCAAAAGAAAAGTAAGGTTGCTCACTACGACAACTAGATTTAGTAATAACAAAACAAGGGTATGGTTGCACATGGAGCAACTTAATGGCTTTTCTTTTTTTTATGAGTATCTTATTTTTGAACAGTTTACTTGCCAATGTAATTTCCACCAGAAATTGGCTGTAAAAGAAATGGGTGAAAATCTGCATAGTGCATACACATGGTTGTAAAAGAAATAAATGCTGGGTATGAAGGAAACTGACCTTCAAATACACGAATTTTCATACCTTTAATACATATGTTATGATCCCTTACTATTGTTGCAAGTTGCAACTAAATAAAGATAACATTTAAGAAAGGTAAAACTCATTAGCATAAATTTATATATTCATGTTAATATAAATGTATAGATAGGTTTCTTTCCTAACAATCATCCAATCAAATTATCAACCCAACCCTACCCAGAGCCCACAAAATGGGATTGTTTCGTGTGCTGGGTCACTCTTTCTTTCATCATAGCACACTAGGAGGCATTGGCAAATGCAAAATTTTAATATGGGGTGGGGGGCGGGGGTGATAACATAATAGAATGTCCAAGAAAAGTTATTTCAAGTCTTTATTTAAAAATTATTGTTTAACTAAAAAGATCTTCAATTAAAATTATAATTTATTTACAACTACTATAAATGTTGTATTCTATTTTTTACATTCTAAAAGTATTGCATAATAGCTTTATTACCAATACGAACAAATTTTGCCGATTATTGATTATTGAAAGATGATTAGATGATATTAATGTTTCTATATTCTAATTTAAATTGAACCAATAATTCTATTAATATATATTAGGTATATGAATGATTTAATTTCATTAAAAGATAGCAATGAAAGTTGCGAAAGAGAATATGGGATTGAGGTAGAGAAGACAACTGTTAAAAAAACGTCTATTGCAAATAGGCAATAACATACGGTATTGTGCGACAAGCTGACTGCAAGTTGGTTTGCAATGCAGCACAACTTCCAAATGGAGTCACGTGTTTCACACAATTGCAATTCCGGTTTTGCATGATGTCGAGGTTGCAGCAGAGATTGTGCTTGGTGCAACATTGAAACACTAGGTACTAGCATGTGGATTAGTTGCGATCCGCAAAACACCGAAAAACCGAGTTGAGAAAAAGGAGATAAAATTTAGATGTAACATAAGTGGCGAATTCGGAAAATTTATTACTGTGGAGTGTGTACAAACTAATACACAAATCTTTAAGTTCAAGCTAATTTTGCTAATTGATCTCAACAAGTCATCATGTTAATGGACATCAGCAGTGAGGACAAAATGAGCTGATAAGAAAACGTATTTATCTATTGAAGTGTGACAGCGAGATTGAAGACATGATATGTGATCATGATAGAATAGTCTCTTTCCTAACAGTTTAGGAAAGTTGGTCACCCGATCAAATTTAACATATCATATTGGGGACAAAATGAGCCCAAGATCAATCAGGTCACTTGTTTGGGTTTGACAAGAAAACATAGAGCTTCTATATTCCCCTATTCCTTCAAAGCCAATCACTACATTCTGTCTCAATCCACACATTAAACTAGTTTTGTATCTAGAAAGTATGAGAAATACATAAATAAAAAAAATCATTTGATCCAGTGGTACTAGTTTTGCGGTCAAAGAGTGTAAACAACACATCAGAAAAGCGAGGAAGAATCCGCGGGAATGGTGCATGTTCTTATGTCCATTAATTACATATCTACAAGCACAACATACTGGCCTGTTTTTGTGAGAGAACTTGGATTGGTTCGGCGAAAAGAATCAGAAAATAGATCAATAACTTCATAACAAATGTGGTCTTTTTGTTTCCTTTTTCTAAGGCAGACAAATTCCTTAAGTCAGTAAATTTACATATGATGGTTCAGCAGAGAAAATCATGACGCCACCTGAAATTTTTAGATCTTAAGCTAGTAAGTTGGAAAAGTTTCTCATGAACTTACAAATTATTCTCGAAATCTGGGTCTGCATCACACCTATCTACCGCATAAGGAGCAATATTGAGATCACCAACAACAAACACTCTCTTTCCCTGGCTCAGGAGAAAATCCCATCTTCTCTACAATACATGTTGAACTTTTCAGTAAACAGACATCTTAGAAATTATTATCAAATAAGAATCATCACATACTGAAGCAGAAAATAATACCAGATAATTTTGCATGACATAAAAATTATCATAAAGGAAACTACCACTAATCCTAGCATGACACGGCGACACCAACAAAAAACCATATGCTTCCCTATGTTTTGGCCCTGGTATATGTATGTTTCCTACTATTGAGCTATTGAGCTCATTGAAGATATTTCTGAAGTTAAACTTAAAATCCATTTTATAACTGTGGACAGATATTGATAATCCGTGAGGCAAAGACTAGATTAATCTCTTCTCTACTAACTACTTTAATCTACTTTGCATCCACTACACTACAATAGAAGTGAAATCCTTGTTTATACAGGAAAAAAGGTATAATTTTAGCAGGTAGTATACATGGCATCCTTGCCTGTAAATAACATAACAATCCTCTAGTCGCTTTTTTCTTCATTAAAGTTACCCACATGATTGAGATGAGAAATTGAAATATTTATTTACTTAATAATAGTAACAACATGCCAAATGATCTTCCAATGATTTTTTATCTAAAGTAGAAAAATTATCAGAATACTTGTAAATAACAAATAGTGACACAACACTTGAGAATTCAGTTCTAAACAATATGTTTGACAAAACTTTGCGCTGTCTATCCAGCAACCTAGTAACCTATATACTTAGTAGAGGTTCAATCTGTGTTTGGATAATGGGTACCCTTCAGTCATTTAGATCGGGTTGAGTGTGGCATCACAAGAAGGTAGGGTCAAGATGTTGGGTTGACTTTCAAAGAGCACTATACTAAGATAATAAACGCAATTTAATCAACAAAAAGTAAATGGAAGGTAATCTAATTTATTAACTCAGTTCTGAAACTAGTTTTTGGCTCAAAATAATTGGTGAGTAAAAAGTTATGCTAAAACACTAACAAGGGATTGTGTCCAATTTGTGCAGACTCACTGGATCATGTTGAACAAAAAATAGAACAAAATTAACTTAAATATTAACAAATTATAGGTCTATAGAAAGCTTAAACAATATACTACTATGACAAAGTATAGGTCTATGACAATTATATTTCTATGAGCCATAGTCTCAATTATATTTCTATGAAAATTTTAATTATTTTAAATAAATTTATTACTCAAAGTTCCTGCAAATATATAGATAAAAATCTGTGATTTCTATGACTGGCAATTTTGGCTCATCCTTAGTATTTTGAGCTTATCTTTGTATGACAAGGTCAAAACCATTAATCATATATATGATGTTAATACCTCATTTGTAAATTAAGGGAATAGAAACAGTGTTCCAACTTCAAAGCAAGGTTTAAAATTGTGGTACTAGTACGGATCTTGGTCTGAGGCCGGTACTCGTACGTACCCGTAGTGAATCGTACAAAAGACAAGCTAGTACTCCCTTTTTTCTTTTAATTTTTTAAATGTTTTTATATATAGAAAACATAGTTTTAAGCTTCAAGGCATAGTTTTTAGCTACAAAACACACATAATTTACTAATAAATGATGAAAAACATCCGTAAATTTATCAAATATGGTCCAATACATGGTTTCTTCTTCAAATACATTTTCTTCAAATTTTCTTCTTCAAAATTCAATAAGAAGAATACAAATACATTTCTCTCTCAAATTGTTGGCTATCCATGTCTTGTTGAGAGGGAGCAAGGCTCATTTCTCTCTCAAATTGTTGGCTATTTGTATCTTGTTGTGTGTCTTCCAACTCGATTGCATCAAATACGGTTGAGGTGGATTGTCTGCTTCGTCCAAAAATGGCTGATCATTCTCCATCGCGCTCCACCAATCCAAAAATGGGTCGTCGTAGGGGTGAGCAAAATTTACCGATTAACCGAATTAGCCAATTAACCGACCGAACCGAAACCGAATTAACCGAACCGAATTTTCTGAATAATTTTAGGTTCGGTTGACAGTTAAAAAAATTTAAGTTTTCAGTTTTCAATTTGGTTCGGTAAATTAACCGATCGGTTCGGTTAATTATCGAATTAACCAAATGTTAATATATATTAAATAAAATAAAAATATATATCATATGTTGTTGTTTGCCTATGTGGTTAGGAGGGTTTGCTTTTATCCCAGCAACCTGGGTTCAAATCCTGGTACTGTATAATTGTTAGTTTTATTTTATTTATATGGTCACACATATAAGTTTAGTTAGTAATATTCATATCAAAAATATGGTTTGCTCTTATGGTTAAGGTGTTATATGTTTATATCATTGACCAGGGTTCAAATCTTAGTATATATTTTTTTTCACCATTTTTTCGGTAAATTCGGTAAATTAACCAAACCGACCTAAAAAATTTGATTAACCAAACCGAACCGAAAAATTCAATTAACCGAACCGAAGTAACCGAATTTTTCGGTTCGGTAAACGGTTAATAGAAATTTTCCATTTCGGTTCGATTAACCGAACCGATGCTCACCCCTACTCGCTTTGGACGAAATCAACACCGAAAGGATCAATATCCAAATTGTCATTTTAGCAACGTTTGAGAGAGTTTGAGAGGGAGTGAGGGAATTAGAACCCATTAGAAAACCACACATTTCTAGCCGTTGGGTTGGTACCTGGATCAGTACCGCCCGATAGCGGGTGTGTACCACCCGGTACGCCCGATACACCCGGTACTGGGTGCACAGATACCAATTTTTTTCAAAAATCGATAAATACCGAACATATCGCTCGATACGGTATCGTATTTTAAACCATGGTTCCAAGAGACATTAAGGTATGGTATGGTTTAATTTTATGTTTGGGAAGACTTCTAATAAGTGACCATGGTATGGTATGGTAATCTCATGGTTTGAAAACCATAAATTTTGGTCAAGTTTTCAAACCATGGATTTGGTGGTTTCTCATGGTTTCATGAAATTTTATTTCTAAAATATCATCAATCAAAATATATAATTCCTCTTATGCCCTTTATATACCCATATCATATTAGACTTTTATTTATCATTCTTGATCGGCTTAGTCAAGACGCTGTTCTCCTCCATAGCTACTGTCATTTAACTATACCATACCATACCATACCATACCATCCTTCCAAACAAGATAATAATTTTTACAGCACTATACCATACAATACCATACCATATCATACATTATTAAACCATGCTTCACCTCATCCAAACAAGGCCTAAGACCTCAACTGAGCAAAGAACTAGTTTTATTGGAAAATAACTTTATATGTAGTATCATTTCCTTTAAGTAGTTAATTAGTTACTGTTTTTCAACCTTATATTTTGCTAAAATTAACTTTACTAAAAGAATGTTACTGATTTATGTTTTTCAAAAGAAAGTTTATCACTCGAGTGATAAACTTTTAAATGGCTTGATATACTAATTTAGAAACCATGTTTTATACTCTACTTGGACTCTATTTTGAATGTGCGCAATATTTAAATACTACGTGTGTTTGGATTATGGTATCTTTCAATATCTTTTATGCATACTAAATTAATTCTATTTAGTTTACTCCAAATACATATCTATGTGAACTTATCTATGGGGTAAAATATAGGTATTATGTATATGTTGGACTGGTTCACCATCCAACCTTGCCTATGGGGGTAAAACATAAGTATTTTATAGGCTGTTTGAGAGTACCTTGCTAAAGCGCTTTCAAGGCTAAAAGCACTTTTTAGAAATGGATTTTAGCAATTCTTTATAACAAAAATTACAAACTAGATAAGGCAATGCTTGTCCCTGAGCAGTTTAAAAACGCTAAAACATTATCAAATGCTAATATCTTTTAAAATGGTTCACCATGTAACCTTGCCTATGAGGATAAATGCCTTACAGCCCGATATGGTCAATATTGACCTTTTTTTAAGAATGTCCAGATTGGTATGGGCAGTATCATAGTACCAAACACTGTACTCTATCACCTGGTATGATGGATATTTATCTTTCTTTAGAATGTTGAGATTAGTATTGAGCGGTACACGAAAACGACATTCACACCGACTATACCAAGCAATATGGGGTCTATATAGGCCAGTTCGGTACAAGCGGTACAAGCACTATAACGGCTCACCAGTCCTGTACCACTTTGGTACATGCGAAAAGACTTTTTTTTAATCATTCGGCCTTTTTTTTTTTACTATTCTAGAGTTGGTTTTTGGATTGTCTCCAACCTATATAAAAGGCCCTAAAATCTTTCATCATTTGTTATCAGACTTAACTTTGTTATGCATGTTTCAAGCATTTTAAATAAATTCTCTATGAAAAAAACAAGATCGAGATTGTGAAAGTAACAATGAAACAAAAATACTTGGTATAGTCCAATTTGTACCGGACCATACAAAGTGCAGTTATGTATGATATATTGGTATGCAATGAGAGTTTAAACCGTGCTTGGAAAATGAAAATTCTGCCCACAACAATTGTATCAAACAGTCCAGTGCTTGTATCATGTAGTAGAGGTGTAAGTGAGTCAAGTTACTCATGAGTATCTCGAACTCGACTCACCGGATACTCGAATTTGACTATACACAAATCGATTTGAGTTCAAGTATCACAATACTTAGCTGGAGTAACTTGTGAACCTAATTGAGCTTAAGACATTTTTAATATATATATTAAAAAATTGAGTCTGATTGAGCTTAATCCAACTTAATCCAGTATATATATATATATATAGATTTAAGAGATTGAAATCAAGCTTGATTTTGACTCGAAACCAACTCAAGCTGAATAGAGCTCAAGTAGTTTGTATATTTATTCAAGTCATACTTGAGCTCAAAAAGTAGAGCTCGATCGAGTTCCAGATTCAAGTTGAGTCTCGAGTCCTGCACTATATGACTTGGATCAATTACACCCCTATCAAGCATACTAGACCGCTATAGTCTAGTAGAAAACATGTACTGCCCAATACATGCCCAACGATTACTTTCCAACCATTGGACATTTTCTTTTTATTGTTTGGAGCTAGGTTTTAGGTGTTTTCAGCTTATATAAAGGCCCCAAATTTGTCGTTATAATTTCTTATTAAAATGTACTTCATTATGCGTGTTTTAAGCATTTTAATCAAGTTCTCTATGAAAAACAAGGTTTACAGTGTGAAAAAACAAAATACTAGTGAAATCCAGTTAGCAGATGTATGAAATACTGATATAGGTTGATACCAATATCAACCATCCACCGAGATCCTTACAACTACAAGAACTCAAACCTTGGGTAAAGCATACGTTAATCTATTTTCTGTACCCACTAATCATTTGGCCTTAACACAGGGATTATATATGTTTTCCTTTTCGGGAGTGACAAGAGTGTCTGACCTGGCTACAAGTGGCTATAGCCTAAGGATAATTACAACAAAAGTATTTTTAGTATGTTATTTAAATTGGTTAAGACAAAAAAGGCTTTACTTGTGCTTATCCGATATTTATTTATAAGTTTTCTATATTTATGGATTTTAGCGCGCTACTTGTGTTGTGAAACATGAATAAGCCTTTTGCTTCTTATATGAGATTAAGTATATAGACATGTTACTTTTATGAGTATTAGAGTACATGTATATGAGACTATGAGTCTAATTGGTGATGTAATGATATACTGATATTGTCCCTTGTTTATCTGTTTATATTTGGAAATTTGAATGATGATATGAATGTAAAAGTTATAAATTGATCATTCTAATTGCATTTTTGAACATCAGATTACTGAATTTATGTTTTTTTTAAAGCTACTAATGAATTTTATAAATAATATTTCATAATTTTCTAGGATCTTAGAATATTTGGGTCCTGAACTCCTGATTATACAAACCAATATTGTGGACCCTGCATCATTCCTAGGTAGGATACCTATCCTAGCAACCTTTCTCATAATTGACAAAGTTCTTTCTTCAAAAGGTAACGGATGCTTCAAAAACATGGGAGAAGTTCAATTTGATGTAAAGCTCCACTGGGTGAATAAGGGAAAAGGATATTAAGAAATAACATAAAAGATGAACTGTGATCAACCAAATTCCAAAGGTGTTTTAACCATCATAAAACTAATTACATAAATAGCAAAATGAGGAAACTTAGTTTATGCATGCTAAGGACCGGGAAGGACTAGGAGGCATCGAAGCAATTACCTGTAGGGTCTTATAGAAAACAAATTTGAAGTGGCATCTTTCCTGATCATCATGTTCGGCTCGTGGACCATATATATTAATAAGTACTGTACCAGAGAGTTCCAACAGAAGACACAATAAAATTAAATTAATGACAATCAAAGTCAGAATAATGGTTCAACTATAAACCTATATAAAGTTTGTGCATCGGTCATGAGTGAATAATACAGTTTAACTTGTCTATCACAAGCTTAAACAATTATCACTTCATTATGGACTAGATAAAAGTTTTAGCAGCGTGAAATCAACTTACCAAAATGACCATGATCAGTGATCAGACAACGCCCTTCACTATCCACTTTTAACATATCCTCATGAGTGATTTCAAGATCTCCGTCTTCTACTGGTGTTCTGAGCAGTAATTCTCTTGTTATCTCCCTCTTTCTTGTATCAAGAAGACCAGTAAAGCCTTCTTCTGCTTCTAGTGGTAATGCCACTTCATTGCTGGAAAATGCTGACTTCACCCGGCAAAATGTAGCAACACCTAAGAAAGTACCTGGTACATTAATAAGAGCTAGAGGCCACAAGAGTCACTCCATTCAAGATTGAATTTTTAAAGCTCACTTGCAATATCATTCATAGTTATTCTTCAAAAAAAAAATGCAATAACACTCATAGTTACAATATCCAGGAGTTGCATAATTGGTCCATTTTGATACAATAAAGTCCATCCTTGTATGATAAGCCATTTCATATTAGGATCATCCACATAGAGTTTTACCCTTTTTTTTCGGGCTTCGCAGATATAAATTTGTGGGCTTCATTAGAGTCAATCTAATTCATTTTTGGCTTCACTGATGAATATGTTAGTTCACTAGAATGGATCTTTTTCATTTCTTGGCTTCATGGATAAAAATATGTTAGGTTCCCTATGATCAGTCTAATTCAACTGGAACTAGTCAACTTTATCATCATATAATCAGACAAAACTATCCTTGAATTGTGCAGCTCAAATAGAATTATCATCCTATGCACACCCTAATATTGCAGAGAGACAAGATAGTAGGAGACCATAGAGTACAAGAGGAAGATAAAGAAGGCAAAAGGAGCAATTGTTATCTACTAAATGCTACTAATTATTGTCACTCACCAGTTATCACTCATCACTAACAGCTATCTGAGACTTAAGAGAGAGGAACAACTAAACACTTAAACAAAAACCTAACAGCTAATGAGTTAATGAAGAACAACATACCACCCAGCATGGTTTCAAATCTCGTACCGTACCGGGCGGTAAGCTCGGTATATACCGGTTTTTGAAAAAACCGGTATACGAGATACCCGGTATGGGTAAATACCGGGTATCTCGGTAAATACCGCCCGGTATGTCCGGTATTTATGAAATACCGAGCGGTATTTGCTATCATACCGGGCTATACCGCCCGGTATGACATTGTGTACTGTTGCAACATACCGGGTATTGGAAAATACCGGTATCTTGGTAAATACCGCCCGGTATGCTCCGGTATTTAGCAAATACCGGGCGGCTCTTAAAAAGAGCCGTTGGGTATTGTTCGATACTGTATTAGGGTTTTTCATAGATATAAGAGAATCATTACATTATAATTTATATAGGCCGACACATGCCCACAACCCAAAGGGCTCAAAAAAATCTGGTTAAAAAACCGCCGAAAACTCTGCGTAGCGCAACATAAAACGCTTAGGGCAAATCAGTCGCTACACATCCCAACATACGGTGTTGATCTTAGTCCGTCGTACTCGTACATATCTTGGGATCATTTTCAGATATGGGCATTGGAGACTTACGGTGTTGACCTTAGTCGTGTATGTTCCCAAGATATGTACGAGTACGATGGACGTCATTCGTCCGCATTTTAAACATTGTATTCATGTATTTGACATTTGAATACAATGTTTAAATTTCATATTCAAATGTCAAATGTCCAATTTGGAGTTATTTTTAGCAGCAAAATCAAAAAAAAAAAAAAAAAAAAAAAAAAAAAAAAAGGCTCGGTATGCTATTTTCGTACCGGACCGTACCGTGTGTCGGTACCGGTACCGGTCATCCACCGAGATGATGACCGGTATCGGTATTTTAAACCATGCCACCCAGTGGTAAATTACAGAAATGATTCTAGAAGGTGCACAATTACATCAATACCCTGCACAACCAAATTCCTTATAAAAATGCTTTACAGTTTGAGGTAGTTGCAGGCAATACTATTAAAAAAGCTCCACTACTAAGTAAGATTATTATTTCACTTGTTTACATGCAATTATCCAATAGTCAACAACCTAAAGCATCTACCACATGCATTATCAAGTTGATATTTTGTAAAAATATAAGTTGGACAGGCATTCTTGAAATCTTTTGTGAGCAACTCAATGTATTTGGCTAAGGTAAAACACATTTTGTGTGCCCAAAAGTAAAAATCACCAATATAATGATGGTTAATGTCCAACATATGTTTAGTTTAAAATACAAAGTAACCTAGAAAAAACATGTCAATTCAGTGATGATGTGTTGATATGGTGAGAACTAGGATGTGCTACCATAGTTGTCTAGGTGCTTGCCTAGGCACCAAGGTGAGAAGCCAAAGATCAAAAGCAGCTCGACCTAGTTTAGGTGAGACACTTTCATTTTGGTAAGCGCTTTTGAGGTCTATGCACTTTCTTGGGTCAAGGCAACGGACGACAAGAGACGCCCAAAGCTCTTGCCACATTAAAGTTTTACCTATATTATATCTTCTATTATTTTCAGCTGTAAGTTATTTCAAATAATCAAGATTGTTAGGGCAGATAACAAATAGATAATTGATAACTTTATAGGATACATTACTCACTAGCCTATTGACCACTATTGGATTTTAGCAATATAAAAAAACTATACTACAAGTATGTGTGAGAAAATATTAATAAAAGGTCAGAAATGGATCACCTTAACCTGGTTGCAATGAAACTCTTTTGCAAGTCTCGTACCTTTGTTATGACATTAAACTCAAATCTGCCCTAATTTGATCCTGCCCTATATGAGCTTGTATTGAACCTGAATCCAGACAAGTTTGGGCTGAAATATATCTTGCTAATAACATCCCTAGATCTAAAGATTTCATACCAGAATTAGGCCTCTTATTCTGGAAAGAAATTAGAGAATGCAACTGCCCAAATCTCAAAGCATCTAGTCTCTTATATTGCAAAGAGAATTTGAGAAGATTTCAGGAAACCAATAGTAAGGAAATAATTGACAATGTAGCTGTCAATGTAAGAGAAAATTTGGTTGAATATTTTATGCGTTAAGGATTCCCTTGCACTAGGAGTGCTTAAATGTATAATATAGGCTTCACCAGCAGCCACCGGGAGGAGCAAACTCTAATTTGAATCTACTATTTTGTAATTTATTATCTCCAGGAGATTCTTCTCATCCTCGGTTCGAAAAAGACCTAGTAAGAAGGCATAAACTCTAAAAAACAGTTTCAAGTTGTCTAAATTTGGAACCAAAATAAATTTGATTAGGATGTACGAGTAACAATTTAAAAATTTGGAATCATTGAGTTCGAACTTGGATGGACTACAACAATAAACTACATCTTCCATACACAATTGCATTAAGAATAGCAGAACAGGTATATCTGAAAGATATGAACTCTATTGATCTTGTTTTTTAGCCAGACCAAAATGTTACCTAGACTCCTAGAGTCATAATACTTGATATTAGAAGGCTACTGAATGATTACAATCATTCATAAAACGTTAACTCTTACCCGAATATCCGGAACGCCCTTTGCTAAGAGTACGGTTGCAAGAAATAAAAGCTTCATATCCCTCTGCCATAGTTAAATCTACAGATAAATCCTGTCTTGATATCTTTGTTTCCTGCCACAAGTAATCATTGACACATAGAGAACTTGCAACTTATAACCTTGGAAGAAATCCTCAGTTATTTTGTGAATATATGCGTATACATTGTATTGATAAATTAAAAAACATATAGTCATGGGATGCGCATATTCAAGTAGAACTAAATTCTTCCTCTTCATCATTTTCTGGAATTTCTATCAACTTGCCTTCCAAAAAAACCCTTCTCCTTCCAAAGAAAAAGGCTAAAGCTGGAGAGACAAAATGCCTTCAGTGTACTTCAGTGTAGCGTGCTTTTTGTTGTGCTGCACTATGTGCTATAGCGCTGCGTAGCGTGCTACGTTGAAGTCTACTACGCATAATGTAGCGAAGCGCGCAGGGTGCGCTATGCGCTATTGACATCTATGCTTGGGGTGAGACTATTGCTTCGAATCTTGGATCTCATACCATAGATAATATATCCTCTATCAAGGTTATACCTACTTATTCACAAATGAGAACATTTCTATTGTATATATAGTTCCCCACTCATCCAATCTAAACATCCTCATCTTGGCTATGATAACTTTTAAGCACATTATTTCTTCTATAAAGTGTGTAACGCTTTTGATAAGAGAGGATCCAACATATGATCCAAACCAAATAAGAGGACCAAATCAATTTTGGGGAATTTTGAATTCAAGTCAAGGAGGGAATTTTTGAATTGAAATAAAAAAGACGCCATGTTTATGCCCTAGAATCGCGGGGATTATTTCCTAATTCCTAGTATTAGGTTGCTTGGTTACGAGGCCTTTAATTGCGAAAAAAAGGAGATGCCATGTTTATCTCCTAGAATCATGGAATTATTCCCTAGAATCATGAGAAGGTCATTTTGATTTTGCTTGGCCCTTCTCTATAAGAGAGGCCAAGAGGTTTGCAACAAGATCATCCTACAATTCTCCAACTCTGTGTCTCTTTCTTCCTCATTGAGTCTTCTCCACTTCCAGCAGCGGTAGCAAGAGGAGGCAACCAACTGCCTCCTCCTCTAATCTGACCAACAAGGACCAACTGTCAGCCAGCCATAGACCAGCAGCAAGCCAGCCTCTATTGGCCCTTGTTTAAGAGCTTTTAAAGTGGCTGATTAAGACCTAAAGCTGCCCCCTTAAAGTCAGTGCACCCCTCTCCTTCAACTTGAAGAGGAAGCTCTCTAATCCCGTCATAGCGCGTCCAAAAGCCACAAAGATGGATACTTCTTCAGTGGTGCAACCAAGAGACATCCTCATCGCTGTCCCAAAACCCTAACTGAATTCCCCTCTCTCTTCAAGGGTTTGGCTAGGACCACTACCAGTTCCTCCTAACAACTGGCCAATCTCCAGAGAAGGACGACGGTCCTTGTGGTACTCCTTCCACGTATTGCCATACAGATCAACTTGAATCCATGAAGCATCATGGTCTTACCATTACCAGTAAAATCTTCATTTCGGTCTAAGGGCACATGACAATTATGCATTTTAAACCAAACAACGCACCATAACAATTGTTCAATCATACAAGACAGTTATAGTAGTGATGCATTTAGATACATCAACTAGTAAAATAGCAGGAAGCATAGAGTCAAAAAGGTTGATTCAAAATATTTAGTTCTCTGAAAATATCAATGAGACATTGTTTGAATCACAAACATAGACGAGGGGCATGCAGCTTTGACATGATACATATGTGTAAGCATGGCTAGTATTAAAAAAATATGAAGGAACATGGAAAGGGGGGCTATAAGCCTATACTCATCTATCTTTCATGTAATGCTAACAATATATCACAACACAAAGATTGATTTGTTTTAAAAGTTTACTACTTTTCTTACTTAATCAGAACATAATTTACATAACAATGCTTGCAGGAGTACTCAAAGCCACCGCTTATTTGCTAGGAAAGATGTTCTTCATCTTCTCTGTCAGGCTCATCAACCAACTCACCTTTAATGAGCGCATATCAAGCAAAAGACATTTGATATAAATTTGCTAATTTTCTCAATAAACACTTCTATTTCAGTAATATTTGGGCAACTAATGAAACTTCACACACAATCAACAATCCGATAAATCACGAATTCCACAAGAAATCACAATAAGAAAACAATTTGATATAAATTTGCTACTGCAGAAAGTAGGGATTATATATTATCTACGAGGGACAAATCAATAGAAAGGAGGCGAGAAGAGAGTCGGAGGTCAAAGGTACCTGGAAGCAGATGATGTCGGCATCGAGGGAGGTGAGGAGACGGAGAAGGGAGCCATGTTGCGAGACGCGCTGCCGCAGCCCGTTCACGTTGTACGTCACTATCTTCATGGTTCGTCGTCGCGGCCGACGGCTGCTCTTCGATTGCCCCGAAACTCAAAAGGCAAAAGAGGAAGGGGGAATCCAAGTGAGCGCTTCCGCAGGAAAGGAGAGACGATCGGTTGCTTATTGTACAAAACCGGATCAGTAATCGATGCGACGCAGCTCCCATTCACTAGTCTGTGTAATCGACGCGATGCGAGCTGGTAGGACCATTATTTTTTGTAGAATAAGTTAATATGCATGATAAGTATTCAATAAATTTAGAATTTTAAAAATGTTTATATAAAAATTTAGAATTTAATATGTATGGTGGTCGGTCGCAGGTCAGTCGACCGACCATTTGGCCGAACATTCAACCGATAACTCGTAATGGGTTGATTTCTAATTTTTCGACTTGGTTTTGATTTCGAGTTTCAATTTAGGTTTGACTTTGAATAATCACAACAAATGAATTGATTTGAGGCTTTAGAAGAAATTTTACAATCATTTTTTAACCCTAAATCTAACAATGATGCGATCGAAGCCATACGACTTGATTTCACAGGATTTTTTCGACGAACTTCATAAATGTATCGTTTTATTTACCTGAACTCAAAACTTGAGAAAAGAATTAATTTTATATTTGTTATCGATTGGAGTCAACGTTGAACCCTTGGGTCAATATTATTTTATAGGAAGTAAGTTTTTTTCTCTTTTATTTGATTGGAAATCAGCAAAAGAACCACGAAAAGTACGTTGTACTTTCAGCCAAACTTAAAAAGTAACCTATCTAGCCCTTCTATGAAAGTTGACATTTTGCATTTATATTATCTAAAAAATACTAAACCGCTCCACATCTACATCAATAGGTAGATATCATTATTATTTCATGATAATAAAATATTTTAACATTCCGCGAGCTTTTCAATTGATATAATATTATTTCTTTTATAATTTTTATTTATTATGTAAAATATAATTTGTCCATTTATAGTTATATATATGTTTAGAATAATTTTTAAAATATATACATTTTTTAATTTACACATAAATGATATATTAGTCAATTTATGACCATTATTCCATTCTTGATTTGAAAAAAATAACTATGACTCCATAGTCGATTTGATTTCAAGGTCTTCTGTTAGAATTTTGAACCCTGATTTCATTCATCTGATTCCATTTAGTTAAAGTCATATTCTTAAAATTCATCATCCGCACCTTACTATCAATATCAATCACCACAACCAAGCTTTTCTTTTACCCCATTCCTTTGCTACTTATCATCCTCCTTCCCAAATCATTGGGACCATGGCAGATGAAGTACGACTCATCTTTGTTTTTTAAAAAAAATGATAAAATGATCCTCACCATATCTTAATTTGATTAGATAGCTAGTGTTTGTCAATGCCTCATAATTAACTTCATATTTATGATAGGGCTGCAGTCAAACACCTCAAACCATTGACCATTATCCATCACCAATTCACCATCAATCAAACAAAGGCTGTTAAACCCAAGCTTATTCTGCTTTCAAAATATTTGGACATGATACGAGCTGAGGATTCAACTAATATAGTTGCTGACACTTGGTCTAATGAATGGGTCAACTCAGCTCCCTTTCAAGCTTATACTCAAGATATTGCAAAAACTAGGAAAGCTCTTAGTACCTAGAATCGAAAAAAAAAAAAATAGATCCCTTGGAAATAAATTCACGTAAGACAAACTTGGAAGTTTCATAGCTGGAACAAATAGATCCTTACATTTTTTTAAAAGAAAAGAATCATGTATTCCATTCAAAAAGAAATGAAGGTTACATATATGAGGAGGAAGTAGGAAAAGAAAAGTTTGTAAAAAGGTCTCAAACATCGTATCAAACAACATAGAACAACGTAAGGAAATAAAATTAATATGAAAGACATCAGTTGAAGTAGGAAGCTACGGAGGTAATTGTCAAGATAGCTGTTGAATTTGTTCTTTGGAATGCCTTACAATTCCTTGCATGCCACACAAACCAGTTCCAAACTAGTAGTAACCGAGTCAGCTCCTTAGATACTTACATAACAAGCCTTTGGCTTACTATAGACAAATAGCTATGAAATGGTGGTCTAAACTTAAAACTAAATGATCAAATGACGGAGATGTCACTACTGGAATAATAAGCATCAGCAACGGCTTGCAACGGCCCAACCCATTGCAACGCGGCCGTTGCAGGAACTCGCGTTGCTGATAACTTAGCAACGGATCAGCAACGGCCCGAGCGGCCGTTGCTAATAAAAGTATCAACAACGGTTCTGCCACGGCCTGCGGGCCGTTGTAGATACTTGCATCAGCAACGGCTCTGCCGTCGTGGCAAGGCTGTTAGTGAAACCCGTTGCTAAGCCATTGCTGTAGGACATCAGCAACTGCTCGGCCCAGAAAATACGATACACTATCAGTAACGGCTTTCCCACGGACATCCGTGGGAAAGCCGCTGATGATGATGCTAACCTGTAACTGGAAAATTTTAAAATTTCTAATTTTCATTAATACATTGATACATTTAACCTGATACATAACTCACACACTCATACACACATCCATTCACATACACATCACAGATACACCCAGATATACATCAAAACAATTATACTTATATTTATAATTATCCACAATCATATAAAAACTTCAAATTCAAAACTATCGTTGCAATATCCAAACAAAATAAGTCAATCAAGTAGTATTCAAGTAACAAAGTCAATATCTAAACAAAACAATAAAATCTCACGACGACGATGGATGATGGTCTGGATCATTATATGGCGGGGTCTGGACTCTGGAGTGCTTGGGTGTACACCGGCGTGGACTGACTCGAGGATGATGGATCAGATGATGCTGAAGGGATGCCTGCTCCGGTATGACCTGACATGTTGCGTAGCATAGCATGGATCTCCATTATCATCTGACTTTGACGCTCCATCATCTCACTCTGATGCACGACCATCTCCTCCAGTGTCCTTATCTTGTTACTCTGATCATAACTAGACCTGGAGGTGGACGGTCGCTCACCAGCGACCGGAGGGGTCGGTGCCCCAAGTGGCCCTAGCACGGCTCGCGCATGAACACTATCTGCAAATCCATATACGCGGCCGTGGTCCCAGCCACCTGCAGCCTCGACCCACGCTCATGCGTCAAAGTCCTCAGGGGTGCCCTCGCGCTGCATCACCGTTTGAGTGTAGGTCTCCTACTCGAGTTTGACTTTTTGTTTCATATTTTTCCTAAAACTTAAATTATAAATAAATAATGAATAATTTAAACAAATATACTTACCATAATGTATGCAACGCGGTTGTCAATGTACTCCCCCGTCCCATGTTCTCGACGGTGAGTCCGCTCAAACACCTCCATCGGGGAGGGTCGCTGGACAGTCCCGTCGTCCATCACCGTCATCTACGTTAATTAGTACACAGAGTAACAAATAAAATATATAATTAAAAGTAAGATATAATACTTACCATACGACTCGCGTGCACTGCAAATGAAATAGAGCCGACAGTGTGACACGCTCCACCCCCCGACATGCGGTTTCTAGCCACAGTCCTAGAAACCTCCTGTCATCGATCCGTCGACCATGATGTCACGAGCTGGTCCCATATATCTAGAGTAATCCAATCGGGGTCGTATCCCCGAGTCTCTGCGATGTTTGTGGTCTCAGCTCGAGCCATTGCTTGGGACCAGCCTGCCTGAGCTGACCGTTGTACCTCTGCCGGGAAATAGCCTCCCAGGCAATGTAAATGAAGGACCTCTGGTCCTCAGCCCATGTATAGCGAGTGTGCCTCAAACTCGTGTCATAGCATGTTGACGTGCTCACTGGGCACGTGAGACCACATGGGCCATGCCTCATGCATGTATCGTCGAATTGTAGAAGATATCGTCCTGGGCACATCCTCTTGCTCGAACCTGCACAATAAAAATAAAGTTCAATATTATATTATGATATAATAAATTTGTAATAATTCATAATTCATGATATATTACCGCTCTCCAATCACACAAATGAATCTACGTGACGTTGTGGCTGGTGGAGGCTGCCACCTATTCGGCTCGCGTGGTCGCCTGCGTTTGGATGAACTAGCCTCAATAGTATCATCGGCAGGAGGATCAACAGCAGGAGTAAGTGTTGGAGTCTGACCGATCGGAGACTCCGAAGCTCTCGTGCGACGATAACCACGATCAGGTATATCAGTCGAATAAGCATATAATTAGATTATATATATAGTAGAGATATATTTAATATAAGATATATTTTACAATTATTCCTCATCATCTAAGTAATAGTCTTCGAATTCTTCCTCTTCTTCATCTTCTTCATCTCCAGCTTCCTCAATTTCATGATCGTCATCATCAACATATTCAACTTCTAATTGAACTGACGCTGTGTCTGCATCCTCGAGTATTGGAATAATACGGTCTACGGTAGGAGGATCATCTTCTTGATAGAAATCATCTGTCACATCAGGTATCGGCTCATTTTCTTCCGCTATCGGATCAATTCTTCCTCTACCTTTAGTCTTACAGACTACACGCCAATCTGCTCTATCTTTATTTTGAGTCGGATACTTTGTGTAATATACTTGTTCGGCTTGTGATGCCAATATAAAAGGCTCATTTGCTGCCAATTTCAATTTATAATTAACCTCAACAAGTTTGTATTTTGGATGAACTTTCATACCCCTTTCTGTTGTATCAAACCAATGACATCTAAATAGGATAACTAATTTCAAGTCGAAGTAGTGCGACTCTATCACTTCTTCCACCAGTCCATAAAAATCCATATCACATTTAACATAGGTTGTCCCTTTCACGCAGACCTCGACATTCATCGTCTTCTTTGTAAATGCATATTCAACCGTGTGAAATTTATACTCATTAACAAAATATCCGCTATAACACGACACTAGTCGCGACGATCCACTAATAAACTCAAATATCTTTTCATCTATTTCAGCTCTGTGATCTTTGCTGTAAGCCCGAATCCAAGTAGGGAAATCATGATTCTGTAATCTTTCCAATTCTTGATCGTTGTGAATAGAGTATTTTTGCACCATCTCAATGTCAAATATTTCAATGAATTGTTCAATCTTTGAACAATTGAGTAATACGTACAATTGTGCCAAATGATACTCTTCGTCGCTTAAGTGTCGAGATGGACGAGAACCAAAAGCACGACCAGAGTGACAAAATATATTTAAACATCCATCTGAATGTCGAACTCCCCCGTCGTCGTTACGAGGAAGATGATCAAATCTTGTCTGTACTGTCGATTCAAAGTAAAATAAGCAGAATATTGAAATTTCTTGGATGATATACGATTCAGATATTGATCCTTCAACAACTGCAATATTCTTTACTTTTTAATTTCTTCAGACGATTCATGTATCGTTCAAATAAGTACATCCACTGGTATTGAACAGGGCCACCAACTCGTGCCTCGTATGCCAAGTGTATCGGTAGATGCTCCATTGTGTCAAAGAAATAGGAGGGAAAAACTGTTCCAACTTATATATAATTTCAATAATATTACTTTCAAGTGCTGACATATCTTCGACTCGAATGACATTTGCATAAATGTTTCTAAAAAACATACTTAATTCAGTCAACCCTGATAGAAGATCTCTGAATGCGATCGAAAGAAATCTCTGTATGAATACATGACAATCATGGCTCTTCATCCCTGATATTTTGCAATCATCGACATTCACACATCGAGATAAGTTTGAGGCATATCCATCGGGTAATCTGAGTTCTTTTATCCATTGACAAACATCTTTGATCTGTTGTTTATTTAACACATACGGGGCCTTCAGCTTCAGATATCGTATGTTGACCTCTTGTAACTCCAACTCCGGTCTCTTACAAAGTATTTTCAGATCATGTCGGGATTTGACATTATCTTTAGTTTTTTCGAAAACATCCATCAAAGTGTTGAAAACATTATCAAACACATTTTTTTCAGTGTGCATGACATCCAAATTATGTCGAATCAGTAATGAACTCCAATAGGGCAATTCCCAAAAGATACTTTTTTTCACCCAGTTATGTGTTTAACCAAAGACCGACACTCTTTCATTCCGACCAAACACTATCTCTGGAAGTGCTAAAACATGTGCTAACATTTGTTCACCAGACAACATCGGTGGTGGCTCATCTCTTTCGACTTTGCCCTTAGTAAATTTATTACGATTCATTCGATACCAATGGTTAGCCGGTAGGAATCGACGATGATAATCAAAGAATGAGATTTTCCGTCCATTCTGAAGACTGAATGATTTAGAGTGTTCCATACAATACGAAAAAGAGAGTCGGCCGTGAGTGTTCCAACCAGATAACATGCTGTACGCCGAAAAATCATTGATTGTCCACAAGACCGCGGCCTTTAAATTGAAGTTTTGCTTCCGATGACAATCATAAGTGACAGCTCCCTCGGTCCACAATGTTTTCAATTCATTTATCAAGGGTCTGAGAAACACGACAATTTCTTTTTGCGGACCCTTGGGACCCGGAATAATCATCAAAAGATAAATAAATTCATCTTCATATATATTGACGGTGAAAAATTATAAACTGTTAGCAACACTAGCCAAACTGAATAAGGAGTTACAGAATGATCAAACGGATTAAAACCATCTGTGCATAATCCCAATCTGATATTTCTAGTATCCCTAGCAAATGAAGGATAACATGTATTCAAATGTTTCCATGCTTCACTGTCGGATGGATGAGTCATTATTGCATCATCACGACTTCTTGCATGCCAACTCATGTAGGGGGCCGTCTTTTTCGACACGAATAATCTTTGAAGCCTCGGTGTTAGTAAAAATATCGAAGCACCTTAAATGAGATATTTTTATGTCAGACCAATTTCTTCTCCTTGTAACGAGGATGTTCACATACAGGGCATTTATCCAACTACACATTTTCTTTATAATATAAAATGCAGTTATTTTGGCACGTGTATTTTTTTTCGTATCTAAGCCCTAATTTTCTCATCAACTTTTTTGTCTTATAAAAAGTTGGCTCAAACTTGTTATTAGTAGACAGCATTCCATTAATCAATCCTGCAATCCGATCAAATGCAAGCTCGTTGATATTACAATCGGCCTTGATGTTTAGGAGCTGCGTCATTGCCGAAAATCTAGTGTATTTAGGACACTTCTCATACAAAGGTTCATCGACAGCTTTCAACATCTCATAATATTATGTCGCTTCTTTATTCGGTAATTCAATCTCTACCGCAGTTTGTACTTCTGTGATATCAACACCTGTATTATCTGATGGCACTGACGTCTCAATAATTGGCCGATCGACATTATCATTCAGGTGGAATTGACCCCTAAGACTATTAAGTATCATAGTTCTATAGGGATTAGATGGACTGGATGAAGAAACACCAGCAGAGAAAGATTCATCATGTGTCTAAACAACAGGATTGCTCGACGTCCCGACTTCACGTGACTCCCCGTGACAAGTCCATAGAAAATATCTTGGTGCAAATCCTTTGCTATATAGATGCAGAGTGATAGTTTCTCGATCCAAAAATCGTCCATTCAAGTAAATGTGGCACGGACATCGAATTTTATCACCGACGCTAACGAATTTTCGATTCGAATAGGCGAAATTTAGGAAGTAAGTTACGCCTAATCGAAACTCATTCATTAAAGCTCCATGATCAAGACGTCGATACATCCAACTTCGATCGTCCGACATGATTCTGTCAATCAATGACAATTTCTTCAGCTAATGCCTTTAGGTGAGATGGTCATATTCCATTTAGGATTCATGTTATTCATATTGCACTAAGTATTTCTTTTAATCGTTAACTTCATTCTAAATTTTGGCAGCATCTCCCTACAGTTCTCCGAATACGCATATCATCTGGGCGCATATCGGAGAACAAGATAGATGCTGCCGAAATTTAGAATGAGTTAACAGTTAAAAGAAAAAATTAAGTGTAATACAAATAACTATATTCTCAAATTGTCCAATCAGAGACAATTCAAGGGTTGTACGTCGTATAAAAGATTATCTACTTCTTTTAAACGAAAATACGACCCCCGAACGGATCTAAGGTTTTGCTAAATCATATTCGACTCGTTGATGCGTACGTGAAACGTATCAACTCGTCGGATGAATGATTATTTTCTAAATGTTTGGAGTCAGTTCGAGTCCATAGTGGACAATTCCGACGCGAGCCCGAAGTGAACGATTTTGGCGTGAGTCCGAAGTAGACGATTCCGGCGTGAGTCCACTGAGGACGACTCCGGACTAATTACTATTTTAACTAATTAATATTAATCTAAACATTAATCTAAAACATAGCATTTATTTTAACTAATTAACATACCATTAATCTATACATTAATCTAAAACATAACATTAATCTAAATAGATTAATCTAAACCCTAACAATTAATCTAAAAATTAATCTAAACCCTAAAAATAAATCTAACAATTAATTTAAAAATTAAACCGTTAATCTAAAAATCTACCATTAATTAATCTATTTCCGGCGCCGGAGTCCACCGGACTCCAGCACCGACGTCTAGTGTCCGATGTTTGGACAATGATCCGGTCGTCGGCCACCAGCCGAAACCCTAAATATAGGGTTTCGGTCAGATCTACAGTGAATGGAATAATAAGGATGGCGTGAGACTTACCCGGAGCAAGCGACGACTGGACTCGGCGATCGAGTACGGGGTGGCGGCGGTAGCAAGCGGTGGGAGCAAGGCGGCGGCAGTAGCAGGAAGAGGAAGAAGGAGGAAGGGGCAGACGTGATCTGTCGACCTATATAAACTTATCAACAATGTCTCACTCGTCCGTTAGAAAGTCGTTGCTGATAAGTAACATCATCAGCAACAACTCACTTGTCTGTTAGAAAACCGTTGCTAATAAGTATTTTATTTTCGCGCCGCAGGCGCGCAATTGGCTCAAGAGTGACGGATGTCGTAGCCGTAACTAAGCCGTTGCTAATGTGATTATACATCTACAACGGCTCGAACGGCCGTAACAAAGCCATTGCAGATATAACACATCTGCAACGGCCCGAGCGACCGTAAGAACGTCGTTGGAAATTACAACGGCTTGAGGGACCGTTGCTGATAGCCGTTGCTGAAGAATATATTTCTAGTAGTGTGCCAATACTGCATATTTTAATTGAGTAGTTGATGCAGGGGGGCACTCCTTAGATTACATAACAAGCCTTTGGCTTACTATAGACAAATAGCATGAAGCAGGTTGACCAAGTGAAGACCAAGACAAAGAAGACCAAGCTCGAGATGTGTGTTAATGGTGGTTGATTTATTCTCCAAGATCAGCTAATTTACGTTTCAAAAGTCTCTCTTTATTGTTTTTTTTAATGTTATAGACTAAGTATATGTCAAGAGGTGGACATGAAAAATACGGTCCTTATCATTATCACTATCTAATTTTATGAGAGATCCTCTGTTCTTGAGTTATCTCATGTTGTTACCTTATTTAAACAAAGATTTAGGTTGGTTATTATCGATCTTGCTACGTCAGTTGGTATCAAAGCTAGGTTCTCGCCTGAATCTGATCATGGCGGACAACACAGGTCAAAATCGTCCTCCTACCGAAGAGCTAGAGGCCATGGTGCAACGCCTTTTGGAGCGAAGATTCGATGAGATCATTACCAAACTCTATGCTCTATGTGTGCATGCCAATCTAGACGAGGAGGAAGGCGGTAGGGCACCGAGGGTTCTTTCCCCTGATCTGCCTGCTCTTCAACGTGTTCCGCGGAGCTTTCAAGCCTACGATGAAGAGTCTGATGAGGAAGATGATGTTGCATATGATCGGCTTGCCCGATGTCGTGGGAACCTACGCCCTCGAGAGGATGCCGATGACTTCAGGTTGAAGGTTGATATTCCCGTCTTTAATGGATGCTTGAACATCGAATATTTTCTCAATTGGTTGTCGAAAGTGGATCATTTCTTCGAGTACATGGAGGCCCCTGAGGAGAAGGGAGCCAAGCTAGTCGCATACTATCTAAAGGCAGGTGTGTCGGCTTGATGGGATCAAATGCAAGAAAACCGCGCTCTGGAGGGGAAGCAACCCGTGCGGACTTGGCGGCGAATGAAGCAAATGTTGAAAGCGTGATTTCTACCTCCGGACTATGAGCAACACCTATTCATGAAATATCAAAAGTGCATCCAAGGACAAAGGCCCATTGATGACTATACGGCTGAATTCATGAGATTGGCGGAACGTAATTCTTTAAGTGAATGAGAAGGTCAGCAAGTCTTTGGCACTTGGAGGGACTGAAGCCAGTAATTCGAGATAAGATAGGCAGTGCAAATGGTGACGATCGTTGACGAAGCTCGAAGCTTGGCCTTAAAGGTTGAGCTATTGTTGCAAGAAGGAGGTAGTGCGTATAGGAAGAATCATGCTGAAACTTCACAATTCAAAAACGACAAAGACCGAGTCCCTATGCGGTTCAATTCCAGCAAGCAAGACAAAGGGACGATAGAGAAATCAATGAGTAGGAAGGAAGTGGCAGCTACCCTGGAGCTCCTACGCGAAGCCATTCCATGCGAAGTGTTACAAGAGCAATCAACCGGGACACCGGTCTAGTGTTTCTCCTCAAAGAAAGGATATGGCATTAATGGAAGAAGAGGATCAAATTGAAGATGTTCTTTGTGATCCGGACGATGAAGATGCAGCGGTAAATTCTGAAGAGGATGAGTATGAGAATACATGTGTGATTCAAAAGGTCATGTTGGCTCCGAAGCATGAAGATCTAACAGCGGGAGCCAAGCGAATATTGTTAGGAAGTCAGTGGTGAAGAAACTACATTTACCCATGGAGAAGCACTTGAGTCCCTATTATTCCATTGGGTTGATAGTGTCCGTGGGAGATATCCAAGTGTCCGAGCACTACAAGGTTCCTTTCTCCATAGGTCGATACCAAGATGAGGTTTATTGTGATGTGGTCGACATGGAAGCTTGCCACTTATTATTTGGCAGACCTTGGCAATACAACAATAATGTGAAGCATTCGGGGAAGGATAATACTTATCAGTTGATGAAGGACGGAGTGTGATACACTTTGCTACCCATGTCAAAGAAGCCAAAACCTGAGATTGAATTTTCACTAAAAGGAAATATGCTCCTGATTGAGACTCGTTCTGGACGAGAAATGGAGGTTGAACTCAAAGAATCGGGGGAAATGCATGTATTGGTAGTGAAGACGTTTGCAGAAACCCAACAAGAAGAGGAGATATCTGAAGAAGTAAGAGATCTTCTTGCTACATTTCAGAAGATCATTCCTGAGGAACTACCTAACGGGTTACCAACAATGAGAGACATTCAACATCAAATCAAAATATTTTCCCCGGAGCTAATTTACCGAACTTGCCACATTATCGTATGAGCCTAAAGGAGAATGCATTATTGAAGGAGAAGATTGAGGATCTGCTTCCGAAGGACCTCATTCGAGAGAGCCTTAGCCTATGTGCGGTTCCAGCATTACTCGTGCCTAAAAAGGATGGGAGTTGGCGTATGTGCGTGGACAATTGAGCAATCAACAAGGTCACTGTGGGCTACAAATTTTCCATTCCCCGTCTTGACGATAAGCTTGATCAACTACATGGTTCCGTTGTGTTCACAAAGATTGATTTACGGAGTGGATACCACCAAATCCGTATCCGACCGGGAGATGAGTGGAAAACCGCCTTCAAGACACGGGACGAACTCTATGAGTGGCTAGTCATTCGTTCGGCTTAACTATTGCCCCCTAACACCTTCAGGAGGCTAATGAATTAGGTACCCAAGCCTTTTATTGGACATTATATGGTGGTTTATTTCGATGATATCTTGATCCATATATAGTAGATTGGCTGATCGAGGAACATCTAGAGCATTTGTCTAATGTTTTAAATATGTTGCGTGAGAATAAGCTCCATATGAACTTTAAGAAATGTAGTTTCATGAAATCAGAGATATTGTTCCTTGGATATGTTGTGAGTGCTGATGGTACCCGAGTGGATGAGGAGAAGGATAGAGCTATTTGAGATTGGCCTACACCAAAATTGATTGGGGAGGTCAGGAGTTTCCATGGTTTGGCTACTTTCTACATAAGATATATTTGGGATTTTAGCACCATCATGTCTCCAACCACTGAATGTTTGAAGATGGGTCGCTTTAATTGGGGAGAGGAAGCCGAGAATAGTTTTGTATTAATTAATTAAGGAGAAGTTATGCTCAGCTCCCGTGCTTGCCTTGCCGAGTTTTGAGAAGCTATGTAAAGTGGAATGTGATGCAAGTGGTGTAGGAATCAGAGTAGTATTATCTCAAGAGAAGCGTCTCGTAGCCTATTTTAGTGAGAAGTTGAATGAAGCTCGAAGGAAGTGGTCGACCTAAGAAAAGGAATTCCATGTCGTCTTCTGTTCTTTGAAGCACTGGGAGCACTATCTAATCAGCAAAGAGTTCATCTTATACTTCGATCATCAGGCTTTGAAATACTTGAGCAGTCAAAAAAGATTGAGCAGTGATATGCATGCAAGATGGTCTGCATTCATCCAGAAATTTCCATTTAAGTTGATACATAACTCGGGTGTACACAACAAGGCGGCCGATGCATCGAGCCGTCAAGTTACTTTATTGATTCAGTTACGTACTGAGCTTGTTGGGTTTGAAGAATTGAAAGCGGAATATGCCAAAGATGAGAACTTTGCTGATACTTGGTCCAAGATTCAAAGGTGTGAAGCCACTGGATAATTTATATCTATGAGGGGTATCTTATGCGGGGGAAATCAGTTATGTATCCCCCGGTCATCACTCTGTGAGAAGTTGATTCGGGATTTGCATAGAGGAAGTCTTGGAGCACATCTTGGGCGGGATAAGGCCTTCATAGTGGTGTCGGAGAGATTCTATTGGCCTAAGTTGAGATGAGATGTAGAAAGATTCGTCCAACGATGTAACACATGCCAAACATCCAAGGGGCACACTCAAAACAACGGGCTCTACTTACCTCTACCAATTCGTGAGGATGTGTGGGAGGATTTGTCCATGGATTTCGTGTTGGGTTTACCTCGTACTCAGAGAGGTATGGATGATATACTTGTTGTGGTGGATAGGTTCTCCAAGATGGCCCATTTCATTCCGTGCCGAAAGACCACCGATGCCTCAAGTGTAGCGCGATTGTTCTTCAAAGAGGTGGTACGTTTGCATGGAGTTTCGAAGTCTATTGTTTCATATCGAGACTCTCGTTTTTTGAGTCATTTCTGGCTTACTTTGTGGCAAATTTTCGACGCATCCCTTAAGTTCAGCAGCACCGTGCATCCCTATACGGATGGCCAAACTGAGTCGTTAAATAGGACTTTGGGTAACATGCTTCGAAGCATTTGCAGAGACAAACCGAAGCAATGGGACTTTGCCATTTCTCAAGCCGAGTTCGCTTATAATAACGATGTCCATAGTGCTACAGGACGATCACCTTTCTTCGTGGTATACCAAAAGGTCCCTCGGCATGTTGTGAACCTACTTAAGCTTCCAAAGACGGCCAAGATGAGCACTGCAGCTAAAACTCTAGCTGAGCAAATCCAGGAGACACGGGAGCAAATTAAGAAGAAACTAGAGACAGCCAATGCAAAGTATAAGAAGGCTACTGATAAACATCGCAAAGAGAAGCTCTTTTCGAAAGGCGGCATGGTGATGGTTTTCCTTCGGAAGGAGAGGTTTCTGGTGGGAAGTTATAATAAGCTTAAATCGAAGAAGTATGAACTGTATAAGGTGTTGAGGAAGATCAACGGCAATGGCTACATCATCAACCTCCCAGAGTTCATGGGCATTTCTAAGACTTTTAATGTTGCAGATAGCTTCCCGTATTTTGATTCCCAAGATCCTTTATATCCAAAGCTACCAAGCTCGAGCTTTTCACAAGTGGGGGCCACTCCAGCTACTCGCATGAAGCAGGTTGACCAAGTGAAGACCAGGGCAAAGAAGACCGAGCCCGAGATGTGTGTTAATGATGGTTGATTTACTCTCCAGGATCAGCTAATTTACGTTTCAAAAGTCTCGCTTTATTATTTTCTTTTAATGTTATAGACTAAGTATATGTTTTATGAGAGATCCTATGTTCTTGAGTTATATAATGTTGTTACCTTGCTTAAACAAAGATTTAGGTGAGTTATTATCGATCTTGCTGCGTCAATAGTTATGATCAAATGCCACTCCAATAAGATCATCTTCCTATTGGAAAAGATAACTTAATTCTTTCTACAGATTGGGAAATTTCAAATGCCTTCATCAATCACACTATACCAACTTATGGTCAAATACCTCCTCTAGTGGATACTCCTTGGCTTGTTTTCAAGAAATTAGGTGGTAGTCCCCACCTAGATTTCATTTAACCTTTCACTAAAGATAAAATATGGGCTACCATTAAAACTCTTACTAATGGAAAAAACCCAGGACACAATGAATTCATCGTAGAATTTTATAAAAAGTACTACCCTACCATTTCGGATAACTTTTGGAATGTTGTAATCATTTCCATGAACATGTTATCTTACCACTAGATTGGAATAAAATTAACATTCATTCCTAAATGCAAAGACCATAAACTATTAAAGACTATCGACCTATAGCTTCATATAACTTATCGTGTCAAATTTTGTGAAAATCCTTGCAAATAGACTTAAAAGAACACTTAACTTTCTTAATATCCCAAGAACAAATAGACTTTGTTAAATCCCGTAGTATAGAGGATAATATTTTAATAGTCCAAGAATGGACTCATTCTCTTTATACCTCGGTCCTCGAATGGTAAGTATCCTTACATCTTGGTTAAAGTTGATCTCGACAACACTTATGATAGGCTTTCATGGAATGTAATTTTTTATGTATTCAAGACTTTTAATTTTCCCAACAAATTTATTAATTGGATTCAATCATGTATCTCTATCACTTTATTTACTTGTCTAATTAATGGTACACTTTCTCCATTTTTAATTCTAATCAAGGAATAATGTAGGGAGATTCCCTATCTCCCTTATTCCACGAACTAGTTGCTCAAACACTTACAAATCTTTTAAATAAGGCAGCCTAAGACAAGCACCTGACACACTTAAAGAATTTTTTACAAATTAGTCACTTAATGTTCATTGACACTACCCTGTTAGCAATTAGGATGAACAAGAAAAGCCTTCGATCCCTTAAACAAATTCTCTTGCGATATGAACTTCTAATAGGTTAAAAACTCAACTGCTTTAAATCTGAAATCTATTTTCCAAAAACCATTACTAGGAACACCATTGCCTCTTTTTGTTATACTCTTAACATGAAGCAAGGTCAATTCCCCTTTAAATACCTAGGGACAATGATTTGTCCCAAACGGGCACCATCTAGCACACATAATCACCTAATTCAACAAATACAAAGTAAACTTGCATTGGATCCATCTCAATCGTAAATACTATCCCCTTACATAATCTTGCAATCTCATGGCTTTCTAAAAAGTATTTGGATAAGATTTGTTAAATCATCAGAACCTTCTTGTGGACAAATGATCCTAACAAAAAAACTTCTATGCATTTAATTGCACGGCCCATAATTACCTTACCTAAAATTAAATGAGGCTTATGTATCCAAGAGCTACGTTTTAAGAGTAGTTCCTTCTTAACAATGAACCATATCTCTAAGTCCAAATGGTTAAAACCAAAAACCCCCTAATCATGACCATAAATCATCCTACCTTGACAATTGTTTATGGCCTAGGGATTTATAGTTTCGATTTCATAAAATTATAAAATTTGGCCATAAACACCTCACTACTTTGTTTGTGATACTTGTTTATTTGATATTCCACTAGCTTTAAAACTTATACCTATATTAATACTCAAGTGGTTGATCTACACACTATCGTCGCTACTTTGATACATGACCACACTTGGCCTCATGCTAGAGGTCCTTGCTTTGGTCACACCCTATGGGAATTTATGTGTTCTTTAGACCTACCCTCTCAACTTGAGGAGAATTTATGGGTTTAGGTTAGGGAGACAAAAGGAATTGTTACAACGCATTCATAGTATCATTATCTTAGAACTCATAAGCCTCCCATGGTAGAAAAGTCACAAATGTGGTCGGATTTATTGGCATCTTTTTGTTCCACTAAAAATCAAAAAAAAATCTTTGAAATTTTTTTCATAAAAATTACCTACTAGATTTTATTTGCATCACATTGGAATTTCTAGTAACACTCATTGTGTTTTTTTTGTAAAACTCATACCGAAACTATTATACATTTGTTCTTGCAATGTGATTTTTCAAATATTATTTGGAATTTGATTGGTTTTAAATCACATTTTGACTTCTATTAGGGATTCTTGGAAAATTGGTAATTGGCTTCGAGTGCAAGGCAACCAATAGTTTCGATTAACTTATTGTGCCACCATTGTCACCACCGTGTGGTTCACTTGGCATGCTAGAAGTGGAACATTTGTATTTTGTTAGACAACAATCTTCAATCTGCGAACTGTCTCATAAATCATATAATAACTTTCCTCATTAATTATAAGCTAACCCTTAATAGGTCTAAACGCAATTTAATTAAAAAATCTAATAACATTACATGGATTCTCTTTGGCCAAGGTATTGTAAAGATCAATGTTGATAGAGCGTCTGATTTAAATTCTACCAGTATTGGCATCATAGTACATGATCATGAAGGTCCTCATTTGCATGCTGAATACCAACACTCGTCATCAATTTCTCGCTTTACATTATAAAGCTACATCACTCCTAGTGATTGCCAAATCGGCTGTTCAAAATTCCTACAATTCAGTGTGCTTTGAATCAAATTGTGTTATTTATGTGTTAAATTCAACTGAGTCACCCCATTGATCATTCACAAGGCGTTATTTTCTTTTGTATTCAGATAGGATACTCAAGCTGTCCAATAGACAACAACAAGGGCACAAATATACCAAGAGTCGCTGATCTGGTCATTATTAATCCGTCCTAAATTGTATTCATTACTTATACAGGAACAATGAAATCCTAATGTTCCAGCAGCAATAAACAATGCTTAATAAGATCAAAATAAGATAACCTTAAGATCACAGAAATCACATTCCTAAATACAATAATCACAATGTTGGTGGATCAAATACCTGAACCTCCCATAGAGGAAGAAAAGTAATTTCCTACCTGAATCGCAAGTCAAGTTCGAGAAAAACAAATGTGTGCAGGTAAATAAATTTTCACTTTCAGTAACACTATAATTCACTTCGGAAGAAAAAATTTGAGAAAAAATGAGACCAAGACTTAGAGGTGGCAACGGGCTGGGCCAACCCATGGGCGGCACGGGCCCGGCTGTGCCCGGAAAACGGGCCGGGCTCGCCTTCTGGGCAGTCGGGCCGTGCTCTGGGCGAGCACGGGAGGCCTGGCATGCGCCAGACGTAGGTCGGCCCGAGCCAGGTCTGGCTCGGGCCGACGAATCCTTTATTATTAAAAAAAAAATCCTATAAATACCCCCTCTCCTTCTTCATTTCTTCTATCTTCATTTTCAACTTTTTCTCTCAATCCTTAACTCTCTTTCTCTCAATCCTTATCTCTTACACTCTTACTCTCAACAATTTAAGTTCATTTTCAATCATTCTCAACAACATTTTAAGCTCATCGAGAAGACAATGATTCAAGATTGTTGTTAATTTTTTTTAATCTCTTCAATTTATTTCATTGATTAGTATAATTTTTATATTTTTTATATTTTTAATTTTTACTAATGGCGGATGGAGATTTTTCAGGTTATACTCCACAAACTGGATCAAATATGTTAGAAGAAATATCTCCTGCTACTCCTACCACTCCTATCACTCAACAAAATCAAAACATAGATATAAGTACATCTATTAATTTATGTACATCAGATAGAAAAAAAAGTATGGTTTGAGAATATTTTGAGAAAATTATTGAACCTGATGGCACCATAACAACAGCCCGGTGCAAAAAATATCAAAAAATTCTTTCGGCTTCAACAACCGGAGGAACTGGTCATTTATTACGTCATGCAAAGGGTCATGATACTAAGGTTGCACAAGCTCAACAAATTTTTAATTTATCTTCCTCTGGTTTATCAGCTTTTTCGTATGATCATGATTTTCGACATCGAGAACTTACAAAATTAATTGTTCAAAGTGAATCTCCTTTTAGTTTTGTTGATTAACCAAGATTTTCTAGTTGGATTCAAAATACTTCACAACCAAAATATAAAAAAATTACTCGAAATACAATGAAAAGTGATGCTTTAAAATTATTTTTTATATATAGAGAAAATATAATGACTAGTTTTCAAAATAATAAATCAAAATTTTCTCTAACATCTTATGTTTGGTCTAGTCAACGTACTACTAATTCTTACATTTGTGTTACAGCACATTGGATTGATGAAAATTTTATTTTACAAAACAGAATAATTAGTTTTAAAGTTTTTGAATATTCACACACTTCTGTTGTCATTTTTTTTGCTATTAGATTTGTAACATCTTTCTATAATATAAATGATAAAAAAATTTCGATTAGTTTTGATAATGCTAGTAATAATGATGCTGTTATTCCTCCCCTTATACAGTTATTTAAACCAGTATTAGATGGTGAATTATTTCATGTTCGTTGTGTTTGTCATGTTCTTAATTTATGTGTACAAGATGGTTTAAAACAAGTAAATATACATGTAGAAAAAATAAGAGATGTTATTAGATATATGCGTTCTTCAAAAACAAGAACACAAGAATTTAAAAAATTATGTCAATCTTTTAATAAACCATTTAAAAAATTTAATGGTGATGTTATTACTAGATGGAATTCAACATATCATATGCTTATGTCTACTATAAGATATCAAGATATTCTTACAATGTTTTACAATCAAAATATGCATGGTGATCCAATTAATAATAATGATTGGTTAGTTGCTGGGCATATTACTCAAATTTTAGAACTTTTTAATAAAGCTACCGAATAATTTTTCGGTGTTTATTATCCTACATGTAATTTAACTCTTTCACATATAATTCGTATTAGTGAAGTATTTTCTTCATATAGACATCATCCTTTATTTGCACAAATTATTTCTTTAATGGAATCTAAATTTAAAAAGTATTGGTCAGATATACCTATTTTATTTTGTTTAGCAATATGTTTAGATCCTAGAATGAAAATTGATGGTTTAAATATGTTGTTAGATGATTATTATAACAAAATAGAATTAGATAATGTTGAGAAAAAATTTTTAAAATTTCGAATTTATTGAATTATATGCTTGTATTTTACACTTCAAAATTTGGTGATACAATTACAAATAAGACAACATCTTCTTCTAGATTAAGAGAAGATGGTGGAAATAGTATTAATTCTCAACTTGGTCGTAGAATAAAAAAAACTAAATCTACTAATTTTAATGAATTACTTTTTTTTCTAGATCATAATCATTCTAAATAAATAGATGATAATGAAATTTTAGCTTGATGAAAAAAATAAGAAAATACGTATCCTATTATTTTCATCATGGCACGTGATGTACTAACTGTTCATGTGTCTACAGTAGCTTCCGAGTCTTATTTTAGTGCAGGAAATAGAATTCTCGACGAAAAAAGAAGCCGAATGAGTGAAGAAACGGTTGAAATGTGCATTTGTTTAAAAGATTGATTGGATGCTGAAGATAGATTACAAGATAAGGGAGGACACGACACTTCATAATCGGGAGAGGAGGAAGCTCAAACAAGCGAAGCTGGTGCTGCTGGTCCAAGTACAAGTTAAATCACCGGAACTACGAGTGATTAAAAATGTAAAAAAAACTACCTTAAGTCTAATCCTTCTATAGTTAATCATTGGAGAGTACAAGTTTAGCTATAGAAGATACGTAGGCAATCTTTTAAGGTGCGATCTATTATAATATTTTAAAATATTATTTTATCATTGGATGAATATTTTTATATTAAAGATAAATAAAAATTTAATTATAATTTAATTTTTTAAAAATATTTTTATTAATTTGTATTGCATTACATATAAAAAAAATATTAAAAAATATATAATAAAATTTAGTACATGATTCCAAGTTCAAAATTAACTCGTAATCATTAATTTTTAAAATTAAATTTGGCTGGACTTGGCTTGGCTGCCAATTAAAAAATTTGGCTCGGGCTGGGCTTGGCTGCCAATTGTTCGGGCCGTGCCAGGCACGGCCCGGGTACGGTCCATTGCCACCTCTACCAAGACTTCCCAACAACAACTAAGAGGTGAGTAGTATTTTCTCAAGCCTCAGCAAAGCACCTGCTTAAGTCTTGGAAATTAGTACAAGAAACAAAGACGCTATAATATACTAACCAAGAGCATGATCAATCTAAAATAACATTACCAACAACTCTATTAGCATTTGGGGTCACCGCATAATTGGATGACTCTAAGCAGCCCGTCGTTTAACTGGGCTTTCTCCAATCTGGAACTATAAAATCTACAAACCAAAAGTTCAACTTGAGCAGGCTTGGAAATTTACAATTCATCCTTAGCTGAAGACTCCTCAACCTCTTCTTCGATATGACCCGATTCAGACTTTGAAGATGATTCCTTCTCATCCACCTCGGCTTCCTCTGCATCATCTTCCTCTTCTACTGCTGCATCAGGACTGATGTCCAGGCTTTTCTGCACAGATTTGTATATGCCAGAGGCAAAATCCTTAGGATCATCGAGGATGAAACCACTCTCTGTGAGGGCTGTTTGGTATATCAGTCGTGCTGTATTCTTGAGGTTATCATCCTGCATATATTGATAGAACTTACTACATGGTTCATTACTGGAAAAAAAGAATAATGCAAGAGTTTTAGAACTGTATAAACTCGAACGAAAACATAGGGATGGTAACCTAGCATGACGAGATCACCTTCCTCATCCCCACTTCATGTCTAGTGCAGAAGTGGGAACCATCTTTCCCATCTCCAACATCACATCTAGTGCAAGATGGGGCAAGGAAAGGCAGGGTAACAAGTGGAGCCCACTTCCACATCCCGCGGAGTGGAGCGGATCACCAATAATGTGGGGCTAGGGCAAGGCACAAATTATATTAGATTTAATATATACATATAGATAAAATCAAGTGTTTTTATAGGCAAGTTGGGATAGGTTAGATGAGGCAGGGTGAGGCAGAACGAGAAAACTCTTCGGAATTCCTATCCCACCTCAATTGCGGGCGAAACTTTTAAATCACATACCAGCCCTGTTTTCTAAATAGGGCAGAGGAAGGGCACACTTCCAAATCAAGCTTGCCATCCTTAGTTCATAGACCAAGAAATAGTAAACAAAATTCCTTCAAATGAATAGATATAACAGATGCTTTACCTTGGAATCCTGGGCAACTCGATCTCGGAGTTCCTTAATGATAGGATGCCTTGGATTAATCTCAAGCACCCTCTTGCCACGCATGTAAGTTTGCTGCTTCGAATCAGAGAGAGTCTGAGATTGCATGATCTTCTCCATATTTGCGCTCCATCCGTATTTGGAGGTGACAACCACACAGGGGGTGTTATCCAAACGGTTGCTTATTTTGACTGAATCTACATTCTCACTGGAGAGAGCATTCTTCCACCAGTCAGTCAATTCCTTGAAGGATTCTTTGAGGTCTTTCAGCTTTGAGTCTTTTCCAAGTTTGAGGCCCTCCTTTGAGACATTCTGGAATTTCTTGTCTTCGTAGTCCATTAAGTATTGCATCAAGTATTCATCAACTGGATCAGTGAAGAATATAACCTACAACATGGAAAATCACAAACCAGATCATAGAAAAAAAAATTATTGGGAGAGCATAACCAGCTGGTTGTTCACAAAATCAGTACAAAATACAAAATTAAATGAAACTTCAAAACGCACTCATAAAGCAGCTCTGCTTTCCCTACAATTTGGTAGAAAAAATTGGTGTGTTTATGAAAAGCCAACCAAGCCCAAAACTAAGAATCAAACAAAAAAAGAATCCCTTTTTACTAATATAAAGAACACAAGTGATTAAAGACTACAATAGTTAAGAATAGGAGAATATCAGTAAAGAATTCATATCAGCACAATGTTTTAGGAAACACCAAGTATATTAGTGAATTGGTGAAAAGAAAGTTGCAATAATTAAATAACTCTGTTGTCACTACAAAATAATTGTTTCCAATCATCATAAACACAGTAAACATTAATGCATTGCAATCAGAAGGCATTGAGTCTGACCTCATAATTCTTCTTAGTGAGTCTCTCAAGGAATGGGGATTTTTCCAGTTGCTCCTTGCTAGTTCCTGTAATGTAGAATATATCCTTTTGCCCTGGCTTCATTCTAGAGATATACTCATCCAACGAGGTAAGTTTACCTTCTGATTTTGTGCTGAAGTAACAAACAAATAGAAGAAGTTGATAAAACTCCACCTGATTTTGGAATGTAAAAAATATTTAGATAATGAGAAAATAAATTACAAACCTTTCAAATCTAAGAAGCTTAGCAAGACGATTTCTATTCTGGGCATCTTCAATTATTCCAAGCTTGATAGATTTGCCAAATTCATTCCAGAACTTAGTATATTTCCCCTTTTTCTCATTCTCTTCACTTTCCTTCTCTGAGTCTATTTATCATAATTTACAGAAAAATTAATACCAAATTTCACAAAGAAATAAAATATGTAAAGAAGAATATTAGTTAAAATGCCAACCTGTTTTATCTTTGTTATGAAACTCATCAGGATCCTCATCTGCAATTCGCCGAATCATATCAAGAGCCTTACGGATTAACTTCTTTTTGATTGTCTTCAAACTATTGTGCTGCTGGAGCATTTCTCTAGATACATTAAGTGGAAGCGTATCTGAGTCAACAAGACCCTGCACATAAAAAAATATATAAGAATGAGCTTGCTGGTCTAATAGTTCTGTCCTAACAACAGCTAAGAATCTAAGATAACTATTTCAGTGTGCAGTTTACTAACCATCAGGAAGTTAAGGTACTTGGGAAGAAGTTCATCAAATTCATCGGAGATGAAAACCCTTCTGACATAAAGCTTCAAGTTGGACTTTTGGCTGTTATAATAACTTTCATAGAGATCATGAGGAGCCTTGGGTGGCACAAAAAGCAATGCCTTGAACTCTACGTCACCTTCAGCAGTAAAGTGACTCCAAGCAAGTGGTTTTTCATCACCAAAATCCTACGCAGCAAGGGATAAACTATATTAGGAAACAAATAACCCTGATACACAAATGATATTGTATAGTGAGAACTGACAAAATGAGAAACAAGATTTTGACACATGCATGGAGCACATGAAGTAATCTTAAAGCCAGTATGTGCGACATTGAACATGAACATTGTCACCATCAGTCACATGGCCATGCACGCAAACAAAATTGTATCACATTCTTATAATAAGTCAATAACAAGCACTGGGATGTGCATATCACTAACAAAAGTGCCTCCTACTTGATAAAAAGACTAAGGATATTTGTTCCTATTTTGTAAAGTGATAGAAGTTCCATTTCCAGATCAGCTATCTCTAAAAATATAAAAAATATTCATTTACCTTAGCCAAAGAATGGTAGAATTTTGTGTATTCTTCATCACTGACATCCTTGGGTTTCCGAAGCCATATGGCTTTCATATCATTAAGAACTTCCCATTCATAAGTTGTCTCCTTCACTGTCTTCATCTTTGGCTTTTTCTCAGAAGCATCCTCGTCTATTTCTTCCACTTCTGAAGTGGAGGTTTCGGCTTTTTTTAGAAACAAAACAATATTATGAGATGGTCCATATAGAGAAAACATTATAATCATAAATTAACTCAAACAAACAAACTCTTTAATACAGAGCAAATATTATATGCATACATTTTTCCTCTTCATCAGTAGATTCTTCTTCATCAGATGGAACTTCCACATCCACCTCTTTGCTTGCCCAGAGGTATATAGGGAAATTGATAAATTGAGAATACCTTTTCACCAACTCCTACAAGAGAAATAAACAACAAATCATTTATTTTGTTGTAAATTAAGTAATTTCAAAGAGAACAAGGAAACTACATGATATTGGAATCAACTCAGTACCTCCTAGTACCTTAATGCATGTGTAAAATGTCAAAGAAAGAGTGAGTGAGCTATTCAATATTATCTTGTCATAACCTAGAACAATTACTAAACATCATATGCTATTATCAGACCCATGAATTTAGAAAAATCATGTCTCACATACTACGAGAAAACTATTGGCCTGAAGTATCCGTTACCACAGGTCGAATGCCAAATGTTGCATCTTAAACTCCAATAAATGGAAGTGTAGCAAAAGGAAGAATCAAACAACAGTCTTTCTTTACAAATCACACTAGGGAAATAAGTTCATTTAAGGAAATACAAGGCTGGTTAGAAATTCACATCAATTTATCCTGTTTGTTATTTTCTTAATATGTAAATAGCGAAACTAAAAACAGTTCTTCAAAATTTACTAAGGTCTCATTTGGTTGAGATGGAAAGTAACTTTATGCAAAAAGTTGTAATTCTCATTAATTAACTTCTCATGTGTATTTCTCGGGAAGCGCCTAAAAAGTGTTTGGTTGACAAAAAATTAATTCATAGAAAGTATAACTGCCAACCTACAACATGTTTGGTTGACATGAGTACTTCCTAGGAAGTACATATGAAATAACCAATATACCCTTTTTTTATAAAGTAATATTTTAATTTATATGTATTAGTATATATGAACAAATAAATTTTATTTGTAAATTAATATTGTAACATATATGTAAAATATAATATAATTTTTTCATATATAATTAATATAATATATAGTTTATTATATAGAAAAAAAATATTTTTTATTTGTAGTTTATATGAAAAATTATATATTTTGCTAAAAACAAATTTTAAAAAATAAATATGTGAAGACTTCAAGGATTATCTAATTTCATAATGTTGACAACATAAATTATAAATTCTACATTAAATGCAAATGTGAGGCTAACATTGACTTTTTCTTTCAAATACAATGCAAGAAGTGCAACTTACCTAGGTCCTGCGTTTTGCAAGTTGCACTTACCGAGGAAGTTGTACTTCTTGCAACAATGCATGAAGTGTGTCAACCAAACAAAAGCTCTTTTGGCTACTTCCTGGGAAGTACAACTTCCTGTAGGAACTTGTGCCAACCAAACGAGGCCTAAGTGTTGTTACAACTAAAAGGTAGTAGGTACATATGAAGTCAATCTCTCCCATCGTCCTATCCATGGTTTCAAATACCGTACCGTACCGCCCGGTACGGCCGGTATTTACCGATTTTTTCAAAAACCGGTATACGAGATACCCGGTATTGGGCGATACCGGGTATCTCGGTAAATACCGCCCGGTATAAGCGGTATTTATCAAATACCACCCATACCGGGCGGTATTTGATGTCATACCTGGCGGTATTCCCTGGTATGACGTAACGGCTCTTAAAAAGAGCTGTTGCTACAGTGGCATATAGCCGTTTGGGGCCGAATTTAAAATATTGTATTCATGTATTTGACATTTGAATCTTAAATTTAAGTATTTCTTAATCAATTATGTGTTATTGGAGTTATTTTTAACAGCAAAAACAAAAAAAACAAACAAAAAAAAAATTTGGCCGGTATGCTTTTTTCGTACCGGCCCGTACCATATGTCGGTACGGTACCGGTACATACCGGTACCAGTCATTGACCGAGATCGATACCGGTATTTCAAACCATGGTCCTATCTAATATTTCGTATACAATGGACAAACCAAAAACCTAAATTCACAGGGATTTCAAGAGCAAAGATCTCTGATTTGCCTTTATATTATTTCCATGTTTTGGCCAAAATTCTTTCTTTAGGTGGTTTGAATTTGTTAGAGGGTTGAATTTTCAACAATGACTATAAAGAGAATGCACATAAAAGTTGTTGTGCTACCAAAAAATCGTTTGACTAAGTGAAAATGAAAACCTTGTCATCAAAAATGGACTTTTGGAAGTTCAAATAATTTATATAATTAAATCAGAGACTCCTTAGTTGTTATTTAAGATAAATTATTAAGAATCACTGATTTTTTCTTTCTGTTTAAATGCAATCATACAATTAATATGCAATGGCATGTGAACACTGCAAAAGGAAAGATATAAAATACTTCTCCTTCTTACTCCTTTTGATCAAATTGCTTCAGTACCATAGTATATATATAGAGAGAGAGAGATGTAGTTGTGCTAATATTTAATGTTATTTTAATATTTTAACGATGGACAAAATGTAGTTGTGTTAATTAAGTGAATAATAAAATCTAAAGAAAATCTCATAAACTACAATTACAAGAAATATATCCAAAACAATCACAAACTAACCTTCAACTTATTTTCTTCAAGATACTCCTGTGCTTCATCCCTCAAGTGCAACCTTATCTCTGTTCCACGACCCAGAGGTTCATTCCATGTATCTTCGGAGATTGCAAACGCCCCATCAGCCTTGGATTCCCATACATACCTTAGAGGCCAGAAAGAATAAGTCAAAAAAATGGAAACTTAAAAAAACCAGTAGCATATCACAGAAAACTTTTGCATCAGATCGGATGCACAAAAAAAATGATAATACCAACTTACTGTTTATCATCATTGTGCTTGCTAATTACTTCAACATAATCAGCAACCAAGTACACCGAATAGAAGCCAACGCCAAATTGCCCAATGAGGTTCAGGTCACCTCCTGACTGCATTTTCTCAACAAAAGCTGCATAGAACAACAGCAAAGCTGTAGGCCTGATTGGATACAAATTTAAATGCCAGTAATAACAATAATACCTGAAGTTCCCGATTTGGCAATGGTCCCTAAGTTCTTAATAAGATCTTCTTTTGTCATACCAATACCTCGGTCACGAATAGAAAGGATTTTCTTTTCCTTGTCCAACTTAATCTGCATTGTAACATAAATCACAGGTACGTTTAGTACATTGGATTTCCAAATAAGAGGGCACAAAGTAGGCTGTTTCTCAGGATGCCTTACAAGAATTTCAAGATTAGTGTTGTCACCTTCGCCCAATACCTCCTTATCAGTTAGCGACAGGAATCTGATCTTATCCAATGCCTAAATCAACATCATAGCCAAAAAACATCATGCAAATCAAATTGTGATGAAGAGAAGAAGAATGTTGGGCATGTTGGGTGTTCAAGAAAATTTCTGCTTACATCAGAAGCATTCGAGATTAGCTCTCTCAAAAATATGTCTTTGTTACTGTAGAGAGAATTAATAATAATATCCATCAGCCTTGAAACCTCGGCTTGGAACTCGAATTTCTCAGCTCCGGTTCTCAGAGTCCTCCTAGATATCGACTCAGCCTCTCTATAACAAATCATAAAGAGAAGAAAATAATTAAAAGATTAGCATTACAGCAGATAAAGCTAAAACAACAAAGAACAAAATATGAATTAAAAAAAAATCAAAAGAACCTCTTGGCGACGTCAGAATCGGTGGAAAGCCCATTTGGAACAGCTCCAAGCCTCTCTTCCACCTTCGGCGGATCCACGAGCTCGTCCGAGTCGCCACTATCCTCCGCATTTGCGTGAAGCTTCCCCCCTACAAGATCCGCAAATATCACAAAAAAACCAGCTCTAAAACCCTAAGAAGAAACAAAACACGAAGACAACAGAGCCCTTCCAAGATCAGACAAATCATGTCACGAAAGAGAAGCGCTGGATCGAGGGATTACCGCGATCGGGAATGGTGGAGAGGAGGAGGATGAGTAGGAGAGCGGAAGAGAGCGCCCACTTCTTCATCGCTTGCTAGTCTGCTGCTGTTGGGTTTGCGTTGGATCTGTTCGGGTCTCGAGTATTATAAAATAGTGGCCTCTTCGAACCAGGATCGCGCTAGCGTGGAAGATCGGACGGCCCATTTAACTTCTAAGCCACGTGGTCGTATTTTAGTGGATTCTTAGAAGGGCCACGACGTGGAGAGAACCGGTTTAAGTCTTAAGTCTACCATGGGACCCATTCGTTTCCTAATTTCTATTGTTCGATTCCTTGGCTGAATGAGCACCGACGGCTTCGATGAATTAGAACAGGAAGCTCCCGGATGATTCCGGAGAGGACACGTGGGATATTCCTATTGGTTTTCTTTTCGATTTCTACGTGGTAGCAGGCATTTCGTTTGTATATATACCAGGATTTCATATAATTTTGTTATAATATAATACAACTGGCTGTAGACTCGCTTTGCACGATTAATTTATAATTTTAAAAATTAAAAACTAAAAATTAATATTATATTTTAATATATATTTATATATAAATAAAATAATTTATCAAAAAAATTCTAATATTTTTTATATTTTATAATATAAATTTAATTTGAAATTATATAATTTTAAATTTAGAACTAATTTGTATAATTTTAAAAAATGATTATTTAAAGTTTCAATTGTAAATTAATTTAAAATTTGAATTATATATTAAATTTTATCAATAATTTAATATTTTTAATAATTTAAATAAAAAATTTAGAATTAAATAATTATACCCTAGATTTTCCAAGAATAAGTTACTATATTATTAATATTTCGAAATTAAATTTTATATTTTTAATTATTATATAAAAATAGAATAGTCTATCGATTTTTTTTTATATTTTCATATTTTATGACATAATTTTAATTTAAAATTATATAAATTTTAATTTAAAACTTTTTTTTATATTTTTAGAAAAAATAATTATTTTAAACTTCAATTATAAATTAATTTTTAATTTTAATTTTAAATTAAATTTTTAAAAGTAATTTAATATTCATAATGATTAAAATTAAAATTTTAAAAATTAAATATTTCTATTTCAGAAATAAGTTACAATATTATTATCATATTATAAAAAAATATTTTTGATAATAAAAAGCAATAGTAAGATATTTAAATTAAATTACAATTTTAAATAATAATATATAAATATACCATAAAGTAATATATATTGATTTAATTTGATTTATATAATTATAAAAATATGCACGTATATTTGTATAATTTAATTTAAAATAACTATACGTAATAATTAAATTTAAAATAAAATTAAAAATTAAAAAGGTAAATGATGAAATGTCTTAGATCAACGATTAATAATTATTTTTAACGCTTAAAATAATGTGTTCATATAGAAAAAACATAAAAAAATAAAAATTCATATAAATAAATTTATAACGTAGTATGACATACAAAATAAAATATAAATCTAAAAGTGGTATCAATCTTTTTATATAATAATATTAATTTGTTTCAAAATACATACATCCTCAAAGTAAAAAATTTTAAATAAAAACTTAAACTAATAAAAAAAATTTAAAAAAAATCAAAACTATTTCAAAACAAATAATACTATATAGATTTTTAATAAAAAATATATATAGAAAAAATACAATGGAAAACTATTAATAATTTTAAGGATAAACATCAAATATAATGCAAATATAAAGTAAAGATAATTAATTTGAAATAAGTATAGATAATTAATTCAAAAATAAGAAATTTAAAATAATTTATTTATTTTTCAAAAATAAAAAAATGATATTTTATAAATACAAAAGTAATATAAAAAAATAATTATATACATTAAAAAAATTAATTTATATAAATTTCAATGATAAAAAATTTAAAAAATACAAAAATAATAATATTTTTACGGATAAAATCAAATATAAGATAACATAATGAAAAAATAGAAAATAAAATATTTAAATTATTCTAAACTACATAAGGTAATAATCTTTTTATATAATGATATTAATTTGTTTCAAAATGCATACATCTTTGAAGTAAAATTTTTTGAATAAAAAATTAAATTAATAATTTAAAGAAAAAACTCAAAACCATTTCAAAAAAAATAATACTATATAGGTTTTTTTGTTGGTCTAAGGTTTTCTACCTTGGTCTTAATCTCGATTTTGATGATAACAAATATGGAACTAATGTTTCATGATGAAATATTTTCAGGTTCCATATCGATTAGTTCTTGATGTCCTCGATCGGAAAATATTGAGAAATCAGAAAATCAGAAGAACATTGATCGTCGCGTTCGGGTTCGTCGTGGAAATCTCTCGAAGTTCGACGTGTGCAACAAAGACATTTTGGACGAGTCTAAAGAACACACGAAAAGTTCACCAAGTTGACACACGTTGAAGGCCGGAACTCGAAAATGAAGCGCGCAAGAAGAAGGCTGAAAAAAATCAAGTTCAGCCTAGGTTCAGTCGACCGAATGTAGTAAAAAATTGGTAGTAGCCAATTCGGTCAACCGAATGGTGCCAAAAACTAGCAGTAGCCAATTTGATCGACCGATCGATCGATCGAAGTATGCCAAAAAGCAACAGTTTGCTTTCGATCGACCGACGATCTATCGGCCATCGACTGGACGACAAAAACAGCTAGTTTTCCGCCCTTTGAGCCGCATGTTTCATGCCTTCTCTTCCTGGCTTATAAATTGGAAGCCATGAGAACCTTCCTTTGACACTTTTGATCACTCCTACACTTTATTGAGCCATCCTTGATCAATTCCAAGCTTTCATTGAGTCATTACTTAGAGAAATCCTAGTTTGATATCTCATTCCTTGAGTTTGTCTTCAAGCTTGGTTTGATTCATCATCAAGACATTAAGAGGAGCTAGGATTCATTGTGTTGGAGCTAAGTATTTGTATTGTTGTATTTTTTGCTCCATTACTTATATATTTTCTTATTTATTCCATTGGATTTGAGCTTGTAAAGACCTAGGTTGTTAGGTCTTGAAATTGGGTGGTTGCCTTTGTGTTTGAGGCTTAATTCCACCGGTGTAAACTTAGTTTGCTAGGATTAGTTCTTGTTGTCCTTAGGATTGAGGTGGGAGAGTGCTCCCGGTAGGAAAGCGGAGACTTTCGGGTGTGAAAGTGTCTTCGGTGTGAGAGCAGAGACTCTCCGATGAAAACATCCTCGTTGTAAAGGAAACAAGATAATCTAGTAAAACTATTTTGAAAATCCTAAGCGGGGTGCTTAGGTAGTGGAGTATGCATTGGGGTCGAACCACTATAAATCACCGTGTTTGCATTGCTTCTCTTGTATTTGGTTAATTAGCATATTCTCTTTGCTTCCGCTTGTTATTGGATTTGTTAAATTGCCTAAGTAACCAAGTAAACGATTAAAACCAAAATTAGGCGAATTGATTAGTAAACATACTATTCATGCCCCCTCTAGTCTGGCCATTTCACCCAATAATTGGTATCATAGTAGATCGTAGATTGAGATTTCACCATCTCCTCTACATCGTCTCTCGGTCTTAAAATGGCACTAGAGTCGATAGCGTCTTCACCTCCTAGGTTCGATGAATCGAACTTTGGTCTTTGAAAGTCTAGAATGTACACCTACTTAAAGACTAGAGGTTTTGATATTTATAATATGATTAAATTAGAATACATTGAACCTAAGGTTGACAAGCATGATTGGAGTGAACATGACAAGAAAATGTTTCAATCTAATGGAGATGCTGTGTATTCCATATTTTGTACCTTACCTAATAGTTGTTGACTTAAGGGTCTCTCTTAAGCATCGATCTTTATTTTGATGATAACAAACATGTATTTAATCCAAGTGTGAAGTTTTGAGTTCAGGTTGAGGTTGCGATAAGCATGCCAAGTCCATTCAAACGAGATGAAAGAAAAGATCGTCAAAGAAACGGAAAAAGAAAATGTCGAAGAAAGGCTCAGGATTAGATCAAGTAGAATTCATGTAATATTACCCCTAGGACAATCTAATCCCAAGCCTAATTGTATAGTTATCCAAGTTAGAACTTGATAACTAAATCCACAAAAAATGCATGTAAAAATTTTAAGAAGAAATCAGCCTCAACCTGCATTCAATCGATCGATCGGTCGATCGAACAAGGCAGTATTCTGCTAAGCAGCCCATTCGGTCGATCGGTCGATCGACCGAATGACGGTAAAATCGGGCAATAGTCATTCAAGGCTCGACCGACCGAAGCAAAAAAGAGGCATAATGCTTAGCGGTCGACCGAATTGGAGATAGCCTATCGTGCGACCCTGGCTCCAGGTATTCGATCGACCGAATGTGGGATCAACATCTTTTCATCAGCCGATCGACCCGTTGGTCGATCGAGCACTCTCATCCAGCCAGCGGTCACAGTGGCGATCGATCAGTCGGTCGACCGACCGATCGATCGGCCAGCGACCGAACGGCTTCAATGGCTATTTTTTTAACCGTTGAACGGGTCGTTCGAGTGAGGGGTTATAAATACCCCTCACCTAACTTCTTTACAACTACTTAGAAGTTTTATTGAGCATTAAAGAAGTTTTCTTAAGCCTTCAAAAAGCAAAATCTGCGCGCGCGCCCTCTGCTTCCATCTACGACTCATTTCAGGCGCTGATTCCCTGCTTCTTCAACTGTGCTGCAACTCAAGAGTCATCTTCTTGCAAGTTGGATACCTGAAGGCGGTGGAAAGAAGCCTTGGTTCATTTTTTATTCTTAAGCTCTTTCCTCTGTATTTGATTTTTATTGTAAACTTATTTTAAGTTTGAGATAGCTGCTAGGTGTGCTAGGAAACACTTAGGGATAGCTTTATAAAATTGTGTTTTGTCTAGGTGAATAGGATTGATGTGTTCTTAGAGTGGTGAGAAGGGTGTCCTTATTGTATTCAAAGGAAAACATAGATTCTATAAAGTAGTGGTTAGAAATCCTTGGTGAAGAGCTAAGGTAGTGGAGTAAGCAGTTGGCCGAACCACTATAAGTATTCTTGTTTGCATTGCTTCCTTACTTGCTTTTATCATTGCTATTGAAATTTGACCACATTAACTATTAAGAAACAATTGCATTAAGTGAAGCTAAAATTGAGTAAGAATAAAATATAGAGAAAGAGGACGGACACTATTCAACCCCCCTTCTAGTGTTGGATTTCATACAATATTTGGTATCAGAGCAAGGTCGTAGGTCAAGATTTAATCATCTTCCCTACAAATTAAGATGTTTAGTGAAATCCAATTAGCTCAAATGTCCTCTACTAATACTCCACCACTATTCGATGGAAACAACTATGTCTACTGGAAGATCCGCATGAATGGCTTCCTGTAATCTCTAGGCATGGATGTATGGAGGATGATTTTAGTAGAGTATAAGCAACCCGATAAGGATATGGATAAATGAGACCAAGAAGAGATTAAACTCTTTAATGCAAATGCAAAGGCCGTCAATGCATTATATTACGACATATCTATTAATGAGTTCAATAGGATTTCTACTTGCAAGTTCTCTTATGAATTATGGAAGGTCCTAGAGACCACACATGAATGGACTTCACAAGTAAAGGAGTCCAAAATAAATCTACTCATGCATGACTATAAAATATTTAAGATGCTGTCACATGAAATAAGGGAAGAGGAATCCATTGATGCCATGCATGCTAGATTTTAAAATATTATAAATGGCTTAGCTAACCTTGGCAGAGAAATAAGGGAAGAGGAGAAGGTAAGAAAGCTCCTTCGTTCCCTTCCAAAATCGTGGGAGCCCAAGGTCACAACAATCATAGAAGCTAAGAACTTAAGCACATTGAAGATTATCGAGCTCATTGGGTCTCTCATGACACATGAGACCCACATTAAGCAATACCAAGAGGAAGATGCCCCCAAAGGCAAGACCATTGCCTTAAAAGCATCACATCGAGCAGAAGAGTCGTCATCATCCGAGGAAGAGACGGATAATCTTGAAGAAATGGCGATGCTTGCAAGAAGATTCATGAATTTCATGAGGGGAGGCATGAGGAAGGGAAGAGGAGGCTATACTTGCTACCATTGCAACAAGACCGGACACCTAAGGAAGGATTGCCCACTTCTCAAGATGGTCTCCACCTCCAACCCTCACAAGAAAGAAAAATACAAGAAAAAGAAGAAGACAATGATGGCCACGTGGGATGAAAGCGAGGCCTCATCGAGTGAAGAAGAAGCAAAAAGTGAAAAGGCAAACCTTTGCTTGATGGCAAAGGATGATGAGGTAAAATTTAGTTTTGGTGAAGTTTTATTTACTCAAGAAGAGTTAGAAAATGAACTTGAGCAAATGCATGATGAATTCAATACCATTAGGAGAAAATTTAGAGATTTCAAAAAGGACAATAGATCTTTAGAACTTGAGAATGATAATCTATTACTTTCATGCAATGCCTTAAGGAAAGAAATAGACACTCTTAAGGAAGAAACATGCACCCTAAAAAAAGCTAAGAAGGACTTAGAGATTGACAACCAAAAACTAGAGAATGAAAATAAGTATTTATGTGATAAAGTAGAGCATCTAAATGATAGCATGCTAACATTAAAAAAAGAACTTTGCTTGCTTAATGAAAAAAATGACAACCATCCAAAATGTCATGCCAAAGGTTGTCCATAAAAAGAAATCATCACACTCTCATATATGCTCACACACACACAAAAAGAAAATGTAATGGAAATTGCATTTCTTGTGGCATATTTGGCCATATGGCCAAAGATTATGCATTGAGAAGAAACCCACATGCAAGATTTACATGGGTTCCCAAAATGACTAACACTCAAGGACCCAAAAAAATTTGGGTATCTAAAGTGGTCTCTTCTCCTCTTGTAGGTAGAGAAGCATCATCGAGCAAGTAGGAGCTTGGATATTGGATAGCGGTTGCTCAAAGCACATGACGGGAGACATCAATTTATTTGCAACCCTATCAAGTAAAGATGGTGGACATATCACATTTGGAAACAATGCCAAAGGTAAGATTGTTGGCATTGGTGACATAGGTATACTCCCTTACCCATGCATTAAAAATGTGTTATTAGTTGATGGGTTAAAATATAATTTGATTAGTATATCATAATTATGTGATAATGGATACATAATAGTTTTTGAAGCATCTAAATGTATTGTTAGAAGTGCAACATCAAATGATATCATGTTTATTGAAAATAGGCAAGAAAATGTATACACCTTAGAATTAAATGTCTTGCCAAATCCTCATGTTAGATGCTTAGTTGTCATGAAGAATGACTCTTGGTTGTGGCATAGAAGGCTAGGACATGCTAGCATGAGCCTCATCCAAGAGATATCTAGGAAAGAATTAGTTAAAGGCTTACCCAAGATAAAATTTAACAAAAACAAACTTTGTGATGCATGTCAACTAGTTAAGCAAATAAAATCTTCAGTTCATAGCATTAATCAAGTTAGTACATCTAGAATTCTTGAGCTTGTGCACATGGATCTCTTTGGTCCATGTGATGTAGCTAGTCTAGATGGAAAGTTATACTGCTATGTATTAGTTGATGATTTTTCTAGATTTACATGGGTTTTCTTTTTGTCCAAAAAAAATGAAACTCTTGAGTTTTTCAAAAAGTTTGCAAAGAAAGTTTCAAATGAAAAAGGAGTTTCAATTTTGAAAATTAGAAGTGACAATGGAGGAGAGTTTAAAAATAAAAAAATTTCCAAATTTTGTGATGACTTAGGTATTCAACATATCTTTTCTTCTCCTAGGACCCCTCAACAAAATGGGGTGGTTGAGATGAATAATAGAACCTTACAAGAAATGGCTAGGACCATGTTATGCGAAAATAATTTGCCTAAGTATTTTTGGGCCGAAGCCATAAATACCTCTTGTTATGTTCTCAACCGAGTTTTATTAAAACCCAAAATTAAGAAAACATCTTTTGAGCTTTGGAATGGCAAAATCCCAAATGTGGGATATTTTTATATTTTTGGATGCAAATATTTTATTCTAAATACTAAGGAGAATTTAGAAAAATTTAATTCTAAATCCGATGAAGGGATTTTCCTAGGTTACTCCATTAATTCTAAGGCATATAGAGTTTACAATCGTAGAACAATGATTGTTGAAGAATCCATGCATGTCAAATTTAATGAAACTAATGATTCTTCTAGAAATGTGAAGATTATAAATGTAGGTGAGGAACTTGAGGATCTCACACTTCATGATAAAGAAGTGGAGAATGAAAATAATGAGGAGACCCAACATGAAGAACCTCCATCCTCAAACCTACCTCAAGTTGAAGATGATGAAGAAGAAGCTCTACCACCTCTCCCTAAAGAATATCAATTGGTAAAAGATCATCTAATGGATCAAGTCATTGGAGAGTCTTCAACGGGAGTGATAACACGTTCTAAACTCAAGAATGTTTATCAATATGTTACTTGTGTATCTCAAGTAGAGGCTAAGAACATTAAGGAAATAATAGAAGATGAGTTTTGGGTACTAGCTATACAAGAAGAACTCAACCAATTTGCAAGAAATGATGTATGAGACTTAGTGCCTAGACCTAGTGAATAAACCATAATTGGAACTAAATGAGTATTTAGAAATAAGCTAGATGAAGAAGGATTAGTTATTAGAAACAAAACTAGACACTACAAGAGATTGGTTTTTTAGTGACAATTAATTAATAGCAATAAGATAATTACTGTTAAATAATTTAGAGAGATCAAATATTTTTAACTATTTAGCAACTATTATTAAAAATTCTAAAAAAAATTATAGATTTAATGACAATTTTTAACATAAATTTAAAAATAGCTCCAATTATTATAATTTTCTTACCTAATTTGGAAGTGTGTTTGTTTTTAATCCCTACATGATTTATATTGAATAAAAATAATTTGATTTATTAGTTTCATCTCTTCATCTATAGTTTAAAGGAAAAGGTAATTATTTAGATATAATAATTTCTCTCCAAATATAATATTTAGAGGCAAACAAAAAGTTTTGCCTTTAATACTACTTTAATAATTAATTTTAGCATCTAAATCTTATTTCAATTAAAATAAAAATATATAAAAATATGCAATAAAATTTACCCCTACAGTCCTACCCTTTTTCCTAATTTTTTCCTTCCCCTTATATTTTATCCCGTGCCCTCTGCAATTCTTCTCAAGTGCATTGCCCTCGCACCTCTCGCTCCCGACTCTCCAAGTCATTCCTATATCCTGCTCAATCTCAATTGCCGATCATTGCCCTCACACTGCCCTCTCTCAATATAGCTTGTCGATCTCCTCATCACCTCTTATAGCCCATTGTCGTAGGTCCCGAATTGTTGCCAATCATTCCCTATTTTTAGTCGTTGCTCGTCGAGTCGTCGTGTCGCAATCGCTGCCTATCGCCACACAGTTCTGACCATCGCTCATCGTGTGGCTATTGCAGCCCATCGCCTTTGCCCCGGAAGCAACAGGTTTTATTCTCTCCCTTGTCTCAGTTCTCCACTTTCTATGGTCTTCTTCTTGGTTCTTTTGCGATTCCTATCTCTTCTTCTATTCGCTTCATCTTCTCTGGTAAACAATTTTCAAGTCCAGGCAATGTTCGTAAAAGTGCCAATTGCAGCCTCTCAGGTAAACCAATAGAAAATCCCTATCAGAAGAAAGCCGTAGTAATTTAAGCTATAGAACATTATACAGTTAGTGAATAACATAATGCATTTTCAGAGCAAATGAAAAAAGCATGGCAATATACAAAATTGAATTTTAAGATAAAGGCGAAAGGATGTTCAAGAAATTGATTTATATCTTCACATAAAACAAAATACATGCAGGTATTTGCAATGCAATAAAAAATAAATAATAAAGCAATGAACATTAGACATATGTGCAGTATTCTTATCAGCTATATTAAAACATGCTAAATCAAAAATCATATGTGAACTATGGAAAGAGATTTGATTACTTCAACCTTCAAGTTAAAGAGGCCACAATTGCTCAAATGTTTTAAGGCAAGAAGAGTCAAATGCATATGTTATTTTGAATCAGTATTTCTCTTTCCATTGCAAGTCTACTTTCTCTTTGCTTGTTTGGTGTAACCGAATCCAAATGATTTCAGGAATGCATTGATGAACTTTACCAAGAAGTTAAAGAGAGAAAGGGTTAAATCTGTTAACACAACTACATCTCTAGATATCCAACTCTTAATTGCTTGTATATTTGATAATTAGTGTTAGAAATTTATCTCCCATTTTGAGCTCGGATGCGAGAGTAAAAATGGGATAGTAGTGTGTGAGAGAGAAAAGTAGCATTTTCTTAAATAATCACTACAGTGAAGTTCCAAATAATCACCGCAGTAGCATTTTCTTCAAACATGTGGAAGCAAGACTGAGATAATGGAGTTTAAAATGTTTATTCTTTACACACTATTCTTTTATTTCATTTGCACAATAGTGAATGAAGTGCGAATGTGCCAATTTAGGTGCTTATCTCGACCCAAGAATACATTGAGCAACTTCTATGATCAATTTGTACTTTCTTATCTGATTGTAGTCCTTGTTTGGTTCTAATTACTCCATGTATTGCAAGGCTTGGAGAGGGAGGTTTTCCAAAGTTTACAATGTAACCATACATATTGAGTACATATGTTTGACTTGTGCTTCATTTTTAGCCCGGCTGAGAGTATTTGTGTTTAGTTTCTTCGCTTTCTTGTATCTCAGTCTTGAGCTTGTGTAGTTGTGTGTATAGGGTATGTTGTTTCCTTTGAAGGAACCGAGGTTTAGTCTTATTATCATAGTGTTCTTTTTAGTCATTGTTAATAGATGTAGACTATACCAATAATTTCATCACTTACCATGATAGAACCTAATTATCAACTCAAGCTACAGAACCAGCCTAACATCCATCCTTACTGTTCAACAGCTCTCATCTGGGATTACTGGGCTTGATAGCTTGCTCTTATCTTCTGATCATATGGATGTTTGTCCAGTGATGTAGGTCATTAATCTGAATGCCTATGTTGGCTGTTATTGAGACCATTGAGCACATGGCTTAATGCCCTTTGATTGTATCTTATTTGGGGAGCTTATGTTGCCTATGCAGTCTGCTTTAGCTTAATTATTGTCAAACTTTAGTTATTTTATTACCGTGATTAATTTTTATCAAGTTAACCATTGAATCGGAAATAGGAACGAAAAGGGTCCTGGAAGAGCACAACACCTCCTGAAATAAAGTATGTGCATAATTTGCAGGTAATGGGAAGGTCCTCACCAAATGACAAGCTTCTACTTGTGCAAGACATGTGGTTGCAGTTACTGGAGATGGCACTAATGATGCTCCTGCATTACATGAGGTCTGACATATGTTTGCTGACTTTTTTTTCTAAAGCCTCACATGTTTAGTTATAAAATCATTAGCAGATTTTATCATTCAAGTGGGAATGCAAGGGACAGAAGTTACAAAAGAAAGCTCAGACATCATTATATTGGATGACAATTTTGCATCTGTTGTAAAGGTTAGATTAAAATTCTTCATGCACAAAATTTTAGATACAATTTGTTAGTTTTGTTAAAAAAAATAATGAAATCCTTAGTTGTGTTATTACAGGCAAGCCTACTGTAATAACAGAATGGTGTGTACATGAACTACACAGGTCAAATCATCTGAACTTTGCTAACTGCAGAAATAGCTAACACAAGCTGGTTGGATCTTTTCCCTTCAAAAAACCTTGTTACCTTCTTGCCAAATTTCTTTGCCATTAAATTTAGTAAATTTCCACCTTGATCTACGTATATAGGATGATACACTATTTTATTTTCATTGAGAAGTAATTTCTTTTTAGCTTCTCATTTTTAACCTTCTATGTATAAATTTAACAATTTATAAAGTTCTAAATTTGTGTTCCTACCTGCTTGCTTCCATTAGGTTTGTTCTCAATATTATTTTCTTTCAAGATCTAGATCAAATTTCTAGTTTGTTTTATGTACTTGGTATTCTTATTTTTTTTAGAACATAAATCAATGTTCTCAATATTAATTGAGCTGCTTGTTAGAATGTGTTGTTTCAAAATAAATGATTTTAATTTTTAAATCTTTGTAGAATCATTTTGAAAAGGAAGTTATTTTTTTTATAAGATTAATTACTAGATCTGAAGCCAATTTTTAGTGTCAACTTTGTCTTGTAATCTGAAGTACTTGTTTGAATTATGGTGCAGGATTTGGTTCCTTGTATCCTTGTGACCTTTGATAAGGACCAAATTGTTGTATGGAGGGGAAAGAACTACAATGGAAATACCCATCAAAGGTTGGAAGAAAAATCTCTTGCTCTAGCCACTGAATCTAGCATCTTTGCCTTGAACTGCTCTCCTGATTCTCATGATAGCTCAATTGACTATGCTGCTGATCCATATTCGACGGACCAAGCCATTGCATCCAGCACAATTTAAATAACCAAAAGTTAAAATCTGATAATGGTAAAAAGATTTGCATGACAGATAGGCTTCTACTCTGAACTTGCAAGGAAGATGCTGAAGCGAACTATTTCTCAACCTCATGAAGCTTCTTTCATTGAAGAGACTAATGTCTTTCTTTCAAACAAATGAAACTTCATCAATTGAAGAGCTTGCTCGTGTGGAAGATTGGAAGATGAGGAGTTTCTTGCTAAAATTGTTGAATTTATTCAGCTCTTGCAATTGAGGAATTGGCTTCATCATAATGGAGACAAAATTGGCAACCCACTAATACTGTTAGCTCGCAATGTGCTGAAGCAGCAGTCCATTCAACAAATTCATATCCATTTTTGCCCAAATCGATAAATTTATTTGACATATAGAATGCACTTTTTAAACGTAAAAGGCAAAAGAATGCCTCTGAACTTACCACAGCTGCAAATGCTCTTCAAATGTTTTTCTTGAGTGCATAGAGTCTCATAGTATTCAACATATAAAATAGAATTTCTTTGGTCTTGGAGACTACATTAATTAGAATTTATACTGAGTTTTCTTTTAAAATATTTCAATATGCACATATCTAGTTGTTTATAACTATTGCTTTACCTTTTCGTACCTACCACAAATTGCATTCTCAAACATATTGCAGTGCTCATATTTATTTTTATTAATAATTGCCTTCTTTTGATGCTCTCATACTTTTCATCATTTCATTTGCTTTACTAATACAATCATCGATTACCATGTGCAGATTAACTAGAATGCGGAGAATGATGCTTGACTATCACAAACATCAACTCAATGTTACCCAACAATGATAAGACCAAAGTTTCTACTCTACCCTTATCAGAGGATCAAGCAAGAGACCTTGAGGTTGAATTGAAGTCTCTATGTTTAGATTTCACGGAATGGATGTCAGCACATAAATCCTACCTTCAAGCTATGGCTTTTAAATGTGTACTATCCCCAAAACAAAAGTCAAGTAGGAGAAAACAATGGCGAGATATGCAAATGGAGATTTTATACAATGGCGATATATATATCTGGAATTATTATTTTTTTCATTTTTATATGAAGGATGCTTTAATAATTTTGTTGGTATATTCAAACAATAAGGATATGAAGACTATAATAGGTGAGGATGAGATTAAACTCTCAATTTAATTTCTTTTTGTTTCTGAATTATAATTTATGTGATAGTTGAAGTTCAAGTATTTCACAATATAATTTTTTCAATTTTTGTTTGATTAATCTCGTGATTTTTAGTTTAATTGTAATAAGCATTGTTATGCTATGATTATCACTTTAATGGTAATTATAAAAGTCACCAAAGAAAATTAGTTGAATAAGACATTATAAGATTTAGTAGTAATTGTAATTGCTATAAAAATAGTCATTATATATATATATATATATTTAGTGGTGATTATTTTAGTCTTTACCAGCAATTGTATAAATTGCTTCTAAAATCTTTAACGACAATGGATCTAGTGGAAATTCATTAATTCCTGGTAAATTTTTTTGCAGCATTTACAATTGCTAGCAAATGTCATAACAATCACCGCTAAAAGACCAAATTGTAGTAGTGATGTTAGTTGCACAAGGACACAATCAACAAGAAGGAATAGACTATAATGAAACGTATACTCCCATAGCTAGATTAGAAGCAATTAGAATGCTTTTGGCATATGCTAGCTTTAAGCGTTTTAAACTTTTTCAAATGGATGTAAAAAGTGTATTTTTAAATGATTTTATTAATGAAGAAGTTTATGTTGAACAACCCTCCGAATTTGAAAGTTTTGAGTTTCCAAACCATGTTTTCAAATTTTAAAAAATATTATATGGTTTAAAACAAGCCCCTAGGGCTTGGTATGAAAGACTTTCAATTTTCCTAATTAAACATGGCTTTGATATTGGAAAAGCCGACGTTTCACTTTTCATTAAGCATCATGAAAATGACATGTTATTAGCTCAAATTTATGTTGATGACATAATTTTTGGTGCTACTAATGAAATGCTTTGTAAGTGATTTGCTAAATGTATGCAAGATGAGTTTGAGATAAGCATGATGGGAGAGCTCTCATTCATGCTTGGTCTCCAAATCAAGCAAACCAACAAAGGAATCTTCATCAATCAAGCCAAGTACACAAAGGAGCTCATCAAAAAGTTTGGGATGAATGAAGCCAAAATAGCTTCTATGCCTATGAGCGCATCCATCAAGCTTGACAAAGATGAAGAGGGTATTAAAGTGGACAAAAATAATATATCGAGGTATGATTGGTAGTCTTCTTTATTTAACCGCAAGTAGACCTGATATCATATTTAGTATTTGTGTATGTGCTAGGTTTTAATCTTGCCATAAGATATCTCATTTAAGTGCGGTAAAACGCATATTGAGATATTTAAAGGGCGCGGTTGACTTAGGATTATGGTATCCATGTCATACATCATTTGATTTAATCAATTTTTCGGACGCCGATTTTGCCGGATGTAAGGTAGATAGAAAAAGCACTAGTGAGTGTTGTCAATTCTTAGGAGTGAGTCTTGTTTCTTGATTCTCAAAGAAATAAAACTCAGTTGCGCTTTCAACTACCGAAGCGGAATACATCGCTGCGGCTAGTTGCTATGCTCAAGTCCTTTGGATGAAATAAACCCTTTTAGACTATGGACTTAGGTATTCTTGCATACATATACATTGTGATAATATATACTAGTGCAATAAATTTAACCAAAAATCCCATTTTACACTCTAGAACTAAGCATATTGACTTGAGACATCATTTTCTTAGGGATAATGTGACTATGGGAAATATATCGGTAGAATTTGTATCCACCGATAAATAACTTGTCGATATATTTACAAAACCCTTGGTTGAAGAAAGCTTCACAAATTTAAGGATGCAATTAGGAATTTGTGTTTTTCCTAATAATTAAAATGTTTTTCTTTAAAATGTATATGCTTTTCAAAAATTGCATTCAATACAGTATCATCACACTTATGTATTGCTCTATAGTGGGGCTTTGCGACCTATTGGTGTTTGCCTTCTATAGGCTTACATTAATGGGAAGGACTATAGTGGTGGATGATACTTGATTTTTGTGGCTTTCTTTCGGTTTTATGATGAAACTCATTAATTGTACCTTAATTCTTACCCTTTTTTATTGATGTCCAAAGGGGAAAAAAAAGAAAGATCACACTTGGTTTTCACGATGCATATAGTTAGGGTGAGTTTTATAGTTAAAGGGGAGTTAAAAGTTAAAAATGATATGCACATTGATAGGGGGAGCATAGGTTGAGTTATAAGTATTTGAATATGCACATTGATAGGGGGAGCATAGGTTGATTCATAAGTAGTTGAATACATATGCTAAGTTACATATCTTGCATGCCCTAACTCATGAATGCGTTAACTCAAACTCACAAACACTTATGCTTTCTAAAAATTTCATTTTATGTTTATCATCATCAAAAAGGGGGAGATTGTTGGCTTAAGGGTCTCTCTTAAGTCTCGATCTTTATTTTGATGATAACAAATATGTATTTAATCCAAGTGTGAAGTTTTGAGTTCAGGTTGAGGTTGTGATAAGCATGCCAAGTCCATTCAAATGAGACGAAAGAAAAGATCGTCAAAGAAACGGAAAAAGAAAACGTCGAAGAAAGGCTCGGGATTAGATCAAGTAGAATTCATGTAATATACCCCTAGAATAATCTTATCCCAAGCCTAATTGTATAGTTATCCAAGTTAGAACTTGGTAACTAAATCCACCAAAAGGCATGTAAAAATTTCAAGAAGAAATCAACCACAGTCTACATTCGATCGACCGAACAAGGCAGTATTCTGCTAAGCAGCCTGTTCGGTCGATCGATCGAACGACCGAATGACGGTAAAATCGGGCAGTAGCCATTCAAGGCTTGACCAATCGAAGCAAAAAAAAGGCAGAATGCTTAGCGGTCGACCGAATTGGAGATAGCCTATCGCGCGACCCTGGCTCCAGGTATTCGGTCGATCGACTGGTCGACCGAATATGGGATCGACATCTTTTCGTCAGCCGGTTGACCCGTCGGTCGATCGAGCTCTCTCATCCAGCCAGCGGTCGCAGTGGCGGTCGATCAGTCGATCGATCGATCGACCGGCCAGCGACCGAACGACTTCAACAACTATTTTTTTAATCGTTGAACGGGCCGTTCGAGTGAGGGGTTATAAATACCCCTCACCTAACTTCTTTACAACTACTTAGAAGTTTTGTTGAGCATTAAAGAAGTTTTCTTAAGCCTTCAAAAGAGCGAAATCTGCGCGCGCCCTCTGCTTCCATCTACAACTCATTTCAGGCGTTGATTCCCTGCTTCTTCAACTGTGCTGCAACTCAAGAGCCATCTTCTTGCAAGTTGGAGACCTGAAGGTAGTGGAAAGAAGCCTTGGTTCATTTTTTATTCTTAAGATCTTTCCTCTGTATTTGATTTTTATTGTAAACTTATTTTAAGTTTGAGATAGCTGCTAGGTGTGCTAGGAAATACTTAGGGATAGCTTTATAGAATTGTGTTTTGCCCAGGTGAATAGGATTGAGGTGTTCTCAAAGTGGTGAGAATGGTGTCCTCATTGTATTCAAAGGAAAATATAGATTCTATAAAATAGTGGTTAGAAATCCTTGGTGAGGAGCCAAGGTAGTGGAGTAGGCAGTTGGCCGAACCACTATAAGTATTCTTATTTGCATGGCTTCCTTACTTGCTTTTATCATTGCTATTGAAATTTGATCACATTAACTATTAAGAAACAATTGCATTAAGTGAAGCTAAAATTGAGTAAGAAGAAAATATAGAGAAAGATGACATACATTATTCAACCCCCCTTCTAGTGTCGGGTTTCACACAACAATAACATCCTTGATAAAGTCATGCATTATACATCGGTATTTGATTTATAGGCTACATTAAATATGCTATATGATTTTGCTAAAACCGAAGAGCTTAATACACTTGTTGAGGGTGGTGATGCCAATGGTCATCCCCCTAGTGCTAACCTCGGTTTTGATGCTCTTAGTGCTTCTAGTGAAAGAAGCAAGTAAAAAAGCCGAAAAAGAAAGTTATATGATACTTGTGTAAGGAAAAGGGGCACATTAAAAGAAATTGTCCTTCATCAAAGAAAAATGTCAAGAGTAAGAAGACAAGTGCGTCAACTTCCACAACCAAATCACAAGAAGCATCCTCCTGTCATGATCAAGAAGTCATATTTTAATTTTGCCTCATGGGTCTTCAGAATGAGGTAAAATCTTCTACTTTTTAGTCATGATAGAAATCTTGATAGTGATAATGATGACAATAGCTCAAATTCTTTAGGTATGACTTATGATGAGCTATTAGAAGAATCTAAAAAGATATATGTATTGCTTATGAATAAGATCAAAGAAAATAGAAAACTTAAAAAGGAAATTTTAAGGTTTGATTCACAAGTGCATGAATTAGAGAAAGATAAATTAAATACTAGTTTTGTTAATTCTTGTGATGACAATTTTAAGCTTAAAATTAAAGACTTAAAAAGTGAGAATATTGATTTGAAAAGAGAAAGTGAGGATTTGAAATAAAAAATGAAGTTTAGAAGTAATGATTTGAAAAGTAATTTCAAACTTGAGAATGAGAATTTGAAAAATGAGAATTGCATATTGAAATCTCAAGTGTGTGCTTTGCATAAATCTATTGATACCTTAAAAAATGAGGTTGTAGTTTTAAATAAAAAAGTAAATGAAATTAAAGATGCTTATTCTTCTAGGAAATTTGAAAAGAAAAGTGTTTCTTTCAAGAATGCTCATGCTAACCATAAATTTCACATCTCAAGAGTAAATGTTAGGCATTCCACATTTAAACCTCATGTTAAGAAAAATAAAAATTAAAAATTTCATGGTCATTGCTTTTGTTGTGGTGTTTACGGGCATGCTATATATGATTGTGCATTTAAGATGAACCCAAGTGGTGTTAAGACACTTTGGGTAGCTAAGCTCTCTAACCCCTAATGACCCAAAGCCATTTGAGTACCAAAGGTCTCATACTCTTTTGTAGGGGGGAGCAACCACACAAAGGTAAAGAAAATTAAAGAATTGAAGTTGACCATGGACTTCAATGAAGAATTCATCTTTGGTTGCAACTTCAAGTCATCATGATGTCATAGGTATGAAAATTAGCATCTAGGTATGTTTAGTATCACCTCCTTGATATTTCCTGTTATCTTAAAGTTAGAATTATGATACTAGTTAAATTTGAGTTGGTTTTGCCCGCTCACGATATGACTTGAAAAATGATTTTTGATTTTTTGATTTTCGGTCTCTTCGGAGACCTATGTGGCCTGTAATGGGCCTAAGCGACATTGTGGTTCTAAATCGTAAGCTAATTGTGACCTTTCGGTTTTCAACCAATATGAAGGATTGGAGATCATGTTTTCATATTTATTATTTTTGTGATCTTTTAAAATTCGTTTTGGTATGACTTGATTTCATTTAAAATGGATTTCAAACTATTTAGCAAAGTTAGCTTTTGAATGAAATCTTTGATGCTTACTTTGCTATCTAGAATGATTAACTTGCTTGAAATAATTATGCCATTATGTTACCAATGATTTCCTCATGCAAGTTAAATCTAAGGTTAAATGGAAGACTAACTAGAATGAAAAAGATTAGTTTGGCTAAATTTTCAAGTATAAGGCATCACAGTAGACTACAAACCCTCCTAAGCCGGAAGGTATGGCCAATACGAGTGCCGACGTCAAACATTCCTTGAGCTTCTGAAAGTTCGCCTCACACTTGTCGTTCCAATCAAATTTGACCTTTTTTTGAGTCAACCAAGTCAAAGGGGCTACAATCCTGGAGAAGTTTTTTACAAACTTCATGTAGTACCTGGCTAACCCAAAAAAGCCACGGATCTCAGACACGCTGGTTGGCCGTCTCCAGTTCTGCACAGCCTCCATCTTTGAGGGATCCACCCTTATCCCTTCCTTGGACACTACATGGCCAAGGAACCCTACACGTTCTAACTAGAATTCACATTTGGAAAATTTAGCGAACAACTGGTGTTCTGTGAGGATTTCCAGGACCATCCTTAAATGCTTCGAGTGCTCCTCCTCACTCTTGGAGTATACCAAAATGTTGTCAATGAAGACGATCATAAAACTATCTAGGTACTCCTTAAACACCATGTTCATCATATCCATGAAAGCAGCAGATGCATTGGTTAGACCAAAGGACATCACTAGAAACTCGTAGTGACCATAGCGAGTCCTGAAGGTGGTCTTAGGCACATCACAGTCCCAGATTCTCAGCTGATGATATCCTGACCTCAAGTCTATCTTAGAAAACCATCGTGCCCCCTGCAGCTGGTCAAACAAATCGTCTATCCTCGGCAATGGGTAACGATTCTTGATTGTCACTTTATTCAGTTGCCTATAATTAATGCACGAAGAGCACCGGAGCACCCCATGGTGACACGCTCGGTCGGATGAAGCCCAGGTCCAACATTTCTTGCAATTGCACCTTTAACTCCCCGAGTACAGTCGGCGCCATCCTATAGGGTGGAATAGAGATTGGCTTCACCCCTGGCTGCAGATCAATGCAAAAATTAACCTCTCTTCTAGGCGACAATCCCGACAACTACCCAGGAAATATATCGGGGAACTCACAGACTACCTGAGTTCCACTGACATCCCTTGCCGCACCCCCTTCTTCCTTGGCCACGGATATGAAGGTCAAGAAAGATAGGCAGCCGCCCTGAAGCAGCTTACGAGCTTTTAGGGCTGAGATGATCCCAATCGGCTCGCTTCTTCCTTCTCCTTGGAAGGTAAACTGCAGCAATCCGGGCTTGTTGAACATGACTGTCTTAGCCCTATAATCTAGCATCGCAAAGTGCTCTGCCAGCCAATCCATGCCGAGAATAACATCGAGTTCAAGCATGGGCAGGAGTGTCAAATCTGCCCTCAATACATGATCGCAGATGAGCACTTCGCAGCCTTGGAAAATTGATTTGGCTACGATTGCATCGCCTGTAGGCGTTGATACTACAAATGGCCCGCTGAGCAAGGAATGTGCCATTGGTAACTCAGTAGCAAATTTGGCAGATACAAATGAGTGTGTGACACCCGGATCAAATAGAACATAAGCAGCAGTTGAACATACTAAAATATTACCTGTTACCACTGCCTTAGACGTCTCTGCCCCATCACGATTCATAACAAACACCCTGGAAGACGGTCTCTCTGAATGACTAGTCTGCGGACCCCTGTTCTACGTCTGACCTCTCTGAGCCACTGACCCCACTAACATAGGTGCCTTGCCTTTTGACTGCTCGGACTTCTGGCCAACCCTCTTCGGACAATCCTTCTTGAAGTGCCCGACTCGACCGCATCTATAGCAAGCATCCGTGGGGCCAAGACAGACCCCCTAGTGCCTCCGACTGCAATTGCCACATTGCGGCACCTCAACTTTTTGAGAAACACCTCCTAAGCTTGCCGACCATACTGATCCAGACCATGGGCCCCACGGCCCCGGTTATTATTCTATCCTCGGCTCCGCTGGTGGTCTGCGACGATCACTGCCCCCTGTAAATGCCATGGTCGACCCCTAGATCCTTGCGGCCAAAATTTCTTCTTGGCCGGCCCGTCATTCCTCTCGAACGACACCAAGGCTTCCTTCCTAAGGGCTTCATCCACTACCCGGGCAAGAGTGAAATCCTTGATATAGTGAATGAGCCTGCCAATTTGAGGCCTCAAGTCTCCAACAAACCTCTTGACCCTAGTGGTCTCAGATGCCACTAGGGTTGGATGATATTTGGAAAGACGGTTGAACTCCATCTCATATTCTGACACTGACATTCCACTAGTTTGACATAGCATCTCAAAATCCCGGGCTTGCTTGTCACGAACACTCATCGGCAAGTACTGCTCTTCCACAGTCACCCTGAATTCCTCCCAGGTGGGAGGCGATACGCCTGCGAGCCCTCCAAGTGTGCAGCCAGACCTTTGCCGATCCCCTCATTTGAAGTCTGACCATACGGGCCGCTGCCTCCGATGAGCACCCCAGCTCCATGCAGAGTTCGTAGCAGTTCCCCAGAAACTCAGTCACTTCCACTTGCCAATCTGTTCCGGTGAATTCTGGAGGCTCCAGCGTGATGAAGTTTGTATATGTTGGGGCCCCCGGAGCTCTGACCACTGGTGTTATAGTCTCGACCACCTCCGGTACCGCCGGAACTACTGGTATTGGTTGCGGCGGCAGGCGGCTGCGGTTGCTGTTGCATATGTTGTCTCAGTTCCTACTCCCTAAGGTGCGCCTCCGTTAGCTGAGCTACCTGAGCCTACAATCTAACAATTGCGGACTCTTGCCCATGATCCTCAGACTGCTCTCTGTCTCTGCCCCGGGCCCGGCCTCGGCCTCACCCCCGGCCTCAACGTTTTGTCGAGTTACTGCCGCTGCTGCTCAGTGCAGCATTATGAGCCTCCATTACACTATCATAGAGAAAAGAACAATTTTCCTATCATATAATAATTTTTATTTTATTTTACGGAAACTTTTAAAATTTACTAACCGCATGGTGCGCTGAGTGCAGTCGTGGTTGCCAGATCTCGTAGCATAACTATACCGTATGTCGACACGCTAGCATATGTCTCATACGGTACCCCACTCCTAGTCATAGTCAAGACCTAACCAAAAGCTCTGATACCAACTTTGTCACACCCCAACTTAGGGTCGTGTGACCGGCCAGGGTCTATGTCCTACCCTGAAGCCTACTACATACACTGACTAATAGAAATAGAAACACATAATGAAAACAACGATGCAACTTTATTCAAATCTTTAGAGAAGGTTCACAATTTTACTTTAAAACATGAAAAGTTCCAAAACATCAATCACCATAGGAAACAACTCAAGTTTAAAAACAAGTACATGTTTTCGAATAGACAATCTCAGTGTATTAAAAGAAACAACTGCCCTAGACCTCTAGACTATGACTAGTGGATGCTGCTACGAGATCTACGCCACCGCCTGCCCTCCAACTACACCATGACCCCAAGCCTCATCTCACTGATCGGGCTCTGCAAAATAAGGAAATAAACCGTGAGTCCACATGGGACTCAGTGAACGGTTCTTCTGAACCACCACATAAATCCCCAATAATAACGTATATATATATAACAGCAAAATATCAAGTTAGGGATATAAGTTGCTTTTGTTATGACAACCGACCCCAAGGGTCATCCTATATAGGCCATACATTCATGTAAGGAGCCATAACAGTCTAACTACGCCACATGGCACCCGGCCCCTAGGGCCTACTCATGGTCTAGTGATTCGGCTATAACCAGCCCTACCACACATAAATAGTAACATACTGGCCGTTCGGGCCACATAGCACATAAGTGAATCCAAGCAAACTCTGGGCCGTCGATTAGGATGGTCTGCTAGTCTCCGAACACCGACTGGGGTAGGGATAGCTAGTCTCACCCAACTGGGGTTTGACACCTAGCGGGCCCGCTGGTGCAATCTCAAGACCTAATCACCGGCCGAGTCAAGTATTAGTCATTTCGACTACCCATGCTTCTTGGCAGACCACCACAATCACAACACACAAACAAGGTGTCCTAAAGTTTTCTTATTTAAAGTCCCGGGCGTCCGCCCGTTCTCAGCCTTTTAATTTCGGCCGTATCATGCATACACTATTGTTCGCAAAATATTTCTTAGGTGTGAGATCTAACTCGTCTACTTTTGAGTTTCCATCACTAACATACACTTTATAATTTCATGCATATTATCTAATGCCACATGATAACTTGGCTAATGAAAAACCACATGTCATAGACTTGGTAATGCACCCAATAATAATATTTCACGGCATATAATTTATAATTAAATAAATTACTTCACATCTCTTACTATGCATAACCACATGATTCAACAATAAGGAATTTAAATCCTGCATTAAATAATAATTTTCAGCAAGAAAAAATTTTGTTTAGCATGGTAAAAACATAACCAAATTTCTGAATTTAAATAGGGAAGATTAAGAAAGATTACCACCCTACAATACCACTAAATGCATGCACCAACTTGTAGTCTTCCTTAATTAGCCTCTTACCTAAATGTTATTTTGATTCTACTTGTCAATATAGGCGACCCTTGTTTCCCATTGCTTCGTGTATTTCCTAATGAAGATGACTAGCTTCTCGAGGCCACCATTCCCTTCATCCTCTCGTCCAAGACTTGAGCAAGGCAAGCCTTGCTCGGCTGAACTCCAAGGGTGGGGATAAGGAGAAAATCCAGCCCCAAATCTTAGTACCTTGTTTCTAACCTACCCTAACCAAGTCATTGATCAATTCACACAACCCTTGCTCGGTCGAACCATGGACAAGAGGTTCCCTTTTGTTTGGCCGAGTCTACAAGCTTAAAGAGGAATTCAATCATCAATTTCAGCAATTAAACTATACATCCACTCGACTTAGGTTCAAAATTGATCAAAAAGGGGTTTACTTCCGTTGAGGGAATTGGGGAAAATTTTGGCATGACCTTTCCCCTTTTTCCTCTACTCGACAGCCCCTAAAACTGCAAGATTCGAAGAAAACTGTGGTAGATCCGACAGAACAACAATTAAAATATCGATACAAGATCAATCTACCATGAAACGATGAAACTTCGAGAGTAAAACTTCTCATAATAGTCCTAGGGGTTTGGCCACATGCCTCCCCCAATCCACAAGGGGAAAACAACCACTCACCTTACTTAAGGAAGAAGAAGGGATGGTCGTCGGCGATCTCAAACCTTCGGACGACGACACGATCTCCGACACCGACCAAGATCTCCTCCTCCCTCTCTCTTGCTCGGGCTACGTACGGCTCCAAGATGAGACGCACGGCTCATGATGAGGGATTTTATTCCCTCATCCGCCAATGACCCATATGCCCCTCTAAACGACTTAGCCTCTACTCGACTCGATCCGAGTCCGATCTAGGCTCTGATTCGATCCGCATACACGATTTAAACTCGACTCAAATAGGACATCTAATGCTTAATAAGGAAATATCCATCTAACCAATTTAAACTTCATAAGCCGAGTTATACCTTTTTACTCGAGGCGATTCCGCGGCTCGGCTCGATTAACCCCTGATTCCGGTACGTTGTACCAAAAATAGATTTTTATATTAGGAAAGTTTTGGATCTTACAGTTCAGCAACACGATAAAACACGTTTAGTTAGATGAGTTTAATCGTGTTTATACGGGTTACACGGATTCAACCCGAATTAACACGATTATATAATCATGTTAATCCGGGTTGAACCTGTTTAATCAAAACGCACGTTTAGCCAAACTCGAACTCGCGTAACTTCGTGTCGTGTCGTGTCCTGTCGGGTTATTGTGTCGTGTCAGAAATTGCCAACCATAGCTGGAGGTACTCTCGGGGAGAGAGCAACCCTATAGGAGAAGGTCAGAGATTTAACTTATAAATCCTCTAGGAGGAAACAATACTTATTGCAAATTTGGTTGAAATCCTAAGCAGGAAGCGGGATAGTGGATATAAATTTGGTTAGAAATTGAAACATTATAAATTCATTATGTTAACATTACTTTATTGTTGTGTGCCCACATTATTATATTTGCTTCCGCGCTTGAGAATTAATCTTTTCACTATACCATGACATTTCCTCTTACAACATCCACTAGTAAAGCTTTTCGTTGGTATGACGAGCGAGGGATACCTCAACTAGATTCATCCAGTTCTGATGTACCGTCCGAGAGCCATCCCGCCACTCGTTCGATGCCCAGATGTCAACCAATATGTTCCATATATCGACCGCCATCCAAGTGGGCTTGTGTCCCTTTAGAAGAATAATCGATGTCCCTTTGTCACCGCCAATCTCTGCCCCTGCCTCCTATTGTGCCCGATGGAGGCTATCCCTGAAAAGCTTTTTCAAATAAGCTTCTCAAGTATCCTCCACCTACACCTCATTGGCAGGATCCCAAGTATATCAAGCCTACAAAAAAAAGTTACTTAATACAAGTATTTTAAATATTAATATAATTATTTAAAAAATTAATAAATTATTATACATACCTCGAACTTAGCCCGTAGGATGTCTCGATACTGCTCGGGCACGTGGGTTCACGAATGCCACGACCCCTGAAAGAATCTCATAATAATCGCATTAATGTTGTGATGACATCATCGTGCTCCAACCTAAAACTCAAGTATAACAACATAAGTAGCAATTAATTAATTAACATTTATAATAAATAAAATAATATATTTACTTTAGACGGTGAAGTGATATACGTGGTCGTAGATCCGTCAATGATAGTATTGGTGTGGCCTCTGTTGTGTGGTGTGTATGGGGGGGGGAGGGGACGACTCTAGAGACCGATGGTGTTGGGGGCGGGGCGATGACTCTAGATGACCGTGATGGTGGGGGTGCGGGCGAGCCCCACCACCATGAATATTAAACACGAATTCATTTGAACATGAAAATTTATGAAATTAACATAAACATCAACATATATGAACATAAATATTAAACATGAAAATCAAATATTAATCATGAATATATTAACATAAATGGAAAATTAACATGTTTTGAAATTATTAATATAATTAAATTGTTCAAAAACTTACCTCGACGCTTGTTCTTGCCTGAAGTCAGAGTGATGCGGTCCGATCCGGTGCGACTCCTGGTCAGGCACAACTCCGGCGGGGAGGGAGCTACAAAAGATACCTCAGCACTCAAGTCAAAATATGTTTGAGGTGGAGGTAATATAAAGGGTTATTACCTGAATATATCCTGAACTATGAACTTTTTCTCAAATGTATCTTAAACTTTAACTTCTCCAAATTGCATCCTCAACTATCACATTTGTGTCAATTGCATCCCTCCGTCAAAATTTCGTCAGCTACCCCGTTAAACCTGTGACGTGGCATGCACACGTGTATTAAAAAAATAATTTTTTATTCAAAATTAATTAGAAAATTATTTTTTAAAAAACCTTTTTGATGTCCATATGTATTGCACATGTGGACTAAAAAATTATTTTAAAAAAATAATATGAATAAATTTTCATTTCTTAATTATTCTGACTTGTCCCCGTATGAAGCACACGTGGACAAGTCATCTTCTCTTTTTGTCCTAAAGCCAGAATGCTTCACACGTGTGCTTCACGTTGATGACTTTAGGGCAACGGCCGTTGCTCGTGCAGCCACCCCACCGCTTCCCAGAAGTCCTCCTCTTGGACGCTCTTCGTGCGGCGGCAGAGCTATGCGACCACGCGCTCTAGGCTCGAGTCGAGGTCTGCACGAGTGCGGTAGAAGTAGTTTGATCCTGAGCGTGATGCCGGCGGAGCTGAGCGAGGCACCGGGCTTCGTCGCGGTGGCAAGAGCAATGCGGGTCCAGAAGAGGGCGACGAGGGTGTGGAAGGGGGAGGGGGGAGACTGGCGTCGACGAGGCATGACTTGACAGCGGAGTCGGAGAAGATTATGGTGGCAGATTGGCCATCCTTCCTTTCTTTGGGTCGGAAGCCACGACGACGAATTCAGAGGAGAAGAAGGGAGAGCAGGTACGAGCATCGGCGCGGGGGAGGAGGGTCGGAGGGTGAAGGAAGGGCGAGTACACGATGTAGGCGCGGCGATGGGCGTCGAACCAAGCGCAGATGAGGAGGAAGGCGCATGTGGGGTCGGCGTGCATGTGAGGGCAAGTCATTCCGATCACCACCGCCTTGTCGCCGAACTCCGTCAGCTGCACGTAGTAAGGTGACAAAATGGAGGGATCGACGCCCATGGGCTTGCAGTACGTCAGCTCCATCTCCTCCTCGTCAGTGGCCGACGCAAGCCATTGGTCGAGTGTGATCGGCGCTTGGGATTCCACCACTCGAAGCCTGGCATCGTTGCACTTGACGACCCACCCTTTGTCGGGCTCCTCTTCGCGAACCAGCCACCCGTTGACGACGAGGTAGTGCGATAGCACCTTAGACAATGACTCGCGAGCCCGGGCCGCACCGGCGTCATCGACACCACCGTCGTCTTCGCATACACGTTCACACGTTCATCGACAAGATGACTTGTCTACGTGTGGAAGCACACGTGGATAATTCAAAATATTTTTTTTAAAAAATTATTCAGATTGTTTTAAAGAAATAATTTTTTAATCCACGTGTGCAGCACACGTGGACATCAAAAAGGTTTTTTTAAAAAATAATTTTTTTAATCAATTTTGAATAAAAAATTATTTTTTTAATACACGTGTGCATGCCACGTCACATGGTTAACATGACAGCTGACGAAATTTTGACGGAGGGATGCAATTGATACAAATATGATAGTTGAGGATGCAATTTGGAGAAGTCAAAGTTTAGGATACATTTGAGAAAAAGTCCATAATTCAGGATATATTCAGGTAATAACCCTAATATAAATTGGAATCTCATGTACTTGTGGTGTGTCGTGTTTGTATATATTGCAAGGTGAGGGGTGATTGGTGATGATGTCGCATGGTAATCTCGTAGAGATGTTGCTCAGAATGGGTCGAGGCTGATCCTGGAGATGTCCGACATGTAATGACAAGTCCTTCTTAATTAATGAGGACGTGGATGTCCTTGTATGGCCGGGTGGAGCCCTCGGGCTAAGCCGCTTGGCTTGACTTGAGTTTGGTTCACGATTGTGAGCACTTCTGGGTCTAATTTGGCTAGGCCCAAAGTGCTAGTCCAGTCCATAGCCCTCGAGCTTGGTCGGAGTCTGGAGGAGTTAGTATCGAGCTTGAACTAGTCCACATTTGGGCGTTTGTCCGCTATTTCGAGATTTTGATAAAGTGCTTGGGGCTTGAACCAAGCCTCTATGTTTTTTTTTCCTTCTTCCAGGTGAAAGTGTCCTAGAGAGGTGTGTTGGTGTCTTTCAGTAGCGTTCCAGGGAATAAGCTTTTTAATTTGTTCAAGAGTTCTTATAAGAACTTCAGGGAATACTTCTTCAAGGTAAATTCAAAGCCGCACCTTCGCCCATTTTACTTAGACTGTGATTCTTGGAAGGAGATGTTTACATTATCTTGGACGAAGGAGCTCACATCTGTTATGCACGTGGAGGAGAAAGCCCTTTCGGTCGAGGACATATGTGCTATAGATTTTATGAGTAGGTGTTGCCATTCCGAGCCTTTTTCCTACAAGGAACTATTGAAATGGGACCTGGAGGGATCTCTGGTCTTGAGTTATATAGGTACGTTCAAGGGATTTGTAGGCTTGTTTTTACGTCAATTCCTCGAGTGTGTTGACAAGGAGTTTTTTCAATGCAAGCAAGATATCCTCCATGCTAGACGAGACAATCTTTCGTGCTCGACTGGAGGGGAGAAAGTGTGGTGCCCTTGTAATTGGCAAGGGAAAATGTCCATTGATAAACAATTCTCCCCCTCTACCTCCGTCGATGTTGTTGCAGTCCCCATAATCCTTATTGTTAGGAGACTCAAGGTCTCAGGCCGTGGGGGCCTTAGGGTCTCGGCCCCCGGGAGTGATTAGGTCATCTGCACGTTATAACTCCACAACTCCTCCTAATTTGCCTCTAAGGTCACGAGAGAGAGCCAGGAGTTCAAATGTTGGTGAAGGTTCATCTTCTTGGGTGGTCATGCTCCCTGCAGAGGATGAAATTTTGACGCCGGAGGTGGCGGTAGTTGGGGACACCCCATTGATGGTTCAACAACCAATTGTTACTCCTTACGAGGGTGAGTGTTTCCTGTCTAGTAGCCAAGCAAACTTACTTGAGGGAGTGGATCCATGGAGCTTGCCCAAGTTCAATTATTAGGCCTGGTAAATAGGTTGAAGGAGTTTGTATCAAAAGAATATGAGGTTCGGGCTTGGGAGATTGAGTAGCCAAGACTCGAGTTGGTGGAGGTGAAGAAGGGCCTTGAGGCAAAAAGTCTGCGAAGTCGAGTGTTTGAATGTTGTTGTTTCTGCGTCTGTTGTTCAGGTGAAGGAGGTGGAAGGTAAGTCTAGAGCAGAGTTGGAGAGGCTCTATCATGTTCTTGTTGCGGGCACGACAGATTGCTCTTGTCTTAAGACCGTGGTTGAAAATTCTAAGGTTGAGGTGGAGAGATACAAGCTAACGATGCGGGACCTCGAGGATGAGGCAAATCGCTTTTGGGATGCTGCCCTCGCCATGTATACTGAGGGCTTTGATAGGATGATAGAGCAAGCTAAGTTCTTTGCCCTTGAGGTTGACTTTTTTGGAGCCAACCTTCTCAAGGAGGTGAGGGACGACGTTCTGGTACTACAACATATCAGTCTTATAGCCACGAACTTTTATCCACATAACGTATTTTTGTGGCAATAAATTACTTTGTACTGACATTCTACATGTTTGTGGCAATTGATCACTCTTTTCCCACGAATATTTAGCATCGTGGCAACAAAGCATGATATTAGCCACAATGCTTATATTAGTTACCACCAAAAATCTATCGTGGATATACATTTACCGTCAAGACATACTTTTTTTTGGCACCATTTATATATTTTGTAACGAAGTAAAATATTATGGTAAATGTATATTTAATACCCACGAGTTACTCGTGCTTAATAATTTGCAACCATGTGTTAGTCAATTGTCACGAACGGCTCGTGGTTGGTAATTCACATATATGGAGAAGAAAGATATTATTTGCCACAACTATTTGTTCGTGACTATATATTTACCGTCAGAGGATATTTATTTGGTGTCATTATATATTCTTATGACGATAATAGCATATGTAACTACTGATGCATTCAGTAGCCATGAATGTCTCGTGGCGATTAGTTCACAAGATTCTTACCATAATAATATTTCGTGGCTATATATTTATCGTCAAATGATATTTATTTGGCGTCATTCTATATTCTTATGCTGATAATAATGCACACGATTACTGATTTACTAGCCACGAGCAGTTCATGGTTAGTGGTTAACAATAATTGCCCCGATTGTATGTTTGTGGGAAGAAATATATTCTTTGCCATAATCATATTTTATGGCTATATTTACATAAACTATAGCCACATTATGAATGATATGTCACGATAATCACTACAAAAAAAATAAGAATCTATGGCAAAATTTTGGAGTGACCAACAACAATTGGCCACTAAATGTGTAATCTGCGACGAAATTTGTGGCAAAAATATTTTTATAGTTAAAAGTATAGGTTCGAATAATTTGCGATAATTTTTTTAATTTTGTCATTATATTTGTCATTAATAATTGAGTCAAAGTTTAAAACTTAATAGTTTTTAAAATTTATGACAATAGGTTTTGCCACTGATTCAAAACATTCTATCTTAACAAGCGTTTGTGATAAATTTTTTGCCACAAGTTTATCATGATATTCTGTGGTAAGCCACTACAACAAAATGAACCTCTAAGAATGCAAATGTGGGGACGTTTTTATTAGCATTACCAATTTTTTTAAACCCCCATTATTTGGAGACGCTATAAAAAGTGTCATCTTTTTTGTTGTAATTGGGGGCATATTTTTTTTTAGCATCTCAATTTTTTTCGATTAGGAATGCTTTATTACAAGCGTCTCAAAATTAGAGACGCAATTTACAATGCATCCCCGATTTCTTAAAATTAAAGACAATTTATATTGCATTCCGATTTCTCAAATTTTATATATGTATCCCTGACTTAAAATTAGAGACATAATTTATATTGTGTCTCCGATTTAAAATTAGAGATGCGATCTATATTGCATATCTGATTTAAAATTAGAGACACAATATAAATTGTATCTCCGATTTAAAATTAGAGACACCAATTTATATGCATCTCTTATTTAAAATTAAAGACACAATTTATATTACGTCTCCGATTTAAAATTAAAAATCTCCTATTTAGGTCGATAATGCAATTAGTTCTCCCACGACCCCTTTCCTTCTTCACCGATCCCTTTCCTTCTTCATCGATATTTGTTCACTGCAGTAAAAATCTAAATTATTGGCTAATTAAAATAGACGCTTTTATAAGCCTCAGTTTTAATTAAGTAAACCCCGGTATTAATTAAATTCAACCCGACATCAAAAAAGAGGGAGCCGGTTAAGTGAAACCGGCGTCACCCAATTGGGTGCTGGTTTCCGGTTTTGATTTGTCCATGAATTTTTTACCCCGCAAAAACCCTATTCTGCTTCCGCGCGATTTTTTTTTCATTTCACTCATTTTCCTTTGTTTTGTTTTCCTTCGTTGCTTCCCCAACTCCGTTTCTTCTTTTATTCTTCCTTCTGCCTCGCGCGATTTCACCAATCTCCAGCTTTATTTCTTTATTTTGCCGATTTGCAAGGAGGAGTCTCATCACTGCTTGCGTTCTTGCCCTGCTAATCAACCTCTTCTTGCCTCTCTCTAATTTTGAGGATTCTGAGAACGAGAGCGAGCACGGGTACGTTCGAAATGTAACCTCTTATGAGGTCTCTACATCTTCTTTCATTTTCCTGCACTGTGCCGACTGAGTTAGATTTTACATTGTTCTATCTGATCCTATTGATCATTGGATGGTTTGATTATAGACTTCTCGTGGACCCCGTGGTCTAGGGTTACTTCCTCCTTTCTTTTTCCATTGCTGTTGAGTAGAGGATGGTTTGATTTGATGGACTCCTCGAGCTGGTTCTTCGGGTTGTTCATTACTACATCTGGAATAGGTTCGTCGCCCCAATTGGAATATGCTGATCAGGAAGTCGAAGCCCGATCGTTGTAAACTGACTCTCTCCTTGTCATGAAGTTTTAGTATATTCCTGTAGAATAATATAACGTGCATAGTTCTCTTTCATAATAGTTTGTTTTTGCTAATTATTCTGACCTGAAGTGACGATACACTTTTTAATTTTATTCTAGTGAAGGAATTTGATCCACAGACTTGTCTTTGGTCAAACATAAAGACGTATGGGCAACCACCTGTAAGTCATATTTTGTACTAGTGTTATATAATCTAAACCAAGTCATAGAGCTTGGTGAAGTTTAATTGTCTTTGAAATTGATTTGTGTGAGATTATATAATCTAAACCAAGTCATAGAGCTTAGTGAAGTTTAATTGTCTTTGAAATTGATTTGTGTGAGATTATATAATCTAAACCAAGTCATATTTTGAAATTGATTTGTGAAGGAATTTGATCCACTGACTTGTCTTTGGTCAAACATAAAGACATATGGGCAACCACCTGTAAGTCATATTTTGTACTAGTGTTATATAATCTAACTGTAAGTATGTAAGACCTTGCATGTAGATACTATTACAGTCTTTGTTGTCTCTTGAAATAATTGAGAATCAAAACCAACTATGCTTTATAAGATATTTTGTACTAGTGTTATATAATCTAACTATGCTTTATAAGAAATAGGTTTGCTCAAGAGAAGTTTGCTTTAGCTATGGACCGAAGCACTTGGGGATATGAGATAATAGGCATATCGAGCATGATGAGAGGCATATATATCAGGAAGCTTTGTAGGTGATTCATTCTAAACTAGTGTATCTGGATTTCTTGTTTTGTTCTTTCTCTTGTATGAGAGGGTAATTCTTTTTCCAGTGAGTTCAACATCTGAAGTGTCTTGACTCTTGAGAATGTGTTGGTTTTGTTCCTTGCATGTCCTAGTCTTTAGGTATAAACAAATATTTGCTTAGGATGCCATGTTGACTAGTCCAATATTAGGAAAGCCTGTAACCAAGCATTTGCAGTTCATTAATTGCTTGCTTATGAATTTTTCTTCACATAGCTTTGAAGGTTTATTTGGAGCAAAGGACCCTCTTATTGTTGATATCTCGTCTTGACTCTTTAGTTTTTTGTAATCAGTATATGGAATATTATTTTTGAAGATTTGTGAGGATTTATTCAATGCATTTGGAATATGTAAGGCTCAAATATTCTAGATCTATTTGTAATCAGTAAGTTATGAAGCTTTATAGTTCCTAGATCTCCTTGCAATCATCAAAACATTTTAGCTTTGTTTTTCATGTAGCATGTACTAATTGTAGGTTGATGTGGGAATCATGGTGACATTCCTCATTCTTATTTTCAATCTGCATTGCTTTTCTGCTAGGACTTTCTTCTTTCTACCTTCCAATGCTATAACAGTTAGATTCCTTTTCTCAAGAGCAATATGACTTGGATAAAAACATTTAACATTTAGGTTGGCATAGATGCAAATATCACTACTAGGTATACTACATAGGTTGTACAATTTGAAAATTAATTCACGTCAGTATGCGTTTGTAAACTAATCTCACTTTTGAAGTATAATTACCATGAAATAGTGCCTTTGCACTCATCTAGATGTGAGATTTGCATAGAAAAAAGTAACTTGCTTTAGTCTCCAAATTTGCTGACCATTTACCTTTGTGTTCAGGAATTAGAGTATCAAGTGGACCTCATATGGGCAATAGCTATGAAAGTTTTCTCTGAGATGGGAGCCTCGATCCATAAGCTACAAGGTTGGAACTATGCTTGAAGTTCCCATGGCTGCTCTAATTGTTGATCAGGTAAAAGGTATACTCGTCATCTTAGGTAAAAGTTCAAAGCTTTAGTAGCAAAACTGCTTCATACATTTCTGATGAATATAGCATGCCTACAGTGGGAATTCTATAAGCCTACACTGATTCCCCTAGACTCTATATTGTCACCCAAGTCTAGATTTTATCTATACTACTACAGTGGGATGCTATGACCATTGCTCAAGCTGAGTCTGCTGAAGCTAGTGCACAATTTGGAGGGGATACAATAATGACAGATGACCAAATCTTTCATCAAGTCATGGATACAAGGCGAGGGTATGCTCGAGGTTTAGATTATGGTGTGTGCCCTCCTCATCTTCAAGAGTAAATGCCTTAGCTAGGGAGGAACTTGAGCAAACATAGAGAAGAGCTAAGGAAGCTGAAAAGAGCAGCATATCAAATCTCAAGAAGCGAAGATTCAATCTCAGCAAGAAATTGCAGCTATGGAGGCTAGACAAAAGCTGATGGTAGAGAGGATGGAAGCTTTCTTCCAATCACGTTAGGTAGCTCAGGTATATAACTATATGTTTTTATTATGAACTTTAAGATTGAAGTAATATATATATAGAATTTTATGTTTTGTACTGTAATATTATATTATATTATGATAGGAATACTCATTTGATTTGTTTACTTAAATGTTAGTATGTAATGGTGCATGTCCTTTCTACTTGATCATTTTGGTGCGATAGATGCAAGTAGAGTTAATGACGGAAGATTACATGTTAGGATCTTTTGTTGGTGTGAGAAACTTATTTTAGGCATATGAACCATTTCCTATAACTTTTAGCAACTCTTATGATGTTCGGAATATTTTGTCAATCAAGCTCTTTTGATGTTTTCTTCTTGACAAGGAATCAATAATTGTTACTTATGAGTATTTTTATTTGAGTTTCTAAGAAATGACATATGAAGTAGTATTATATTTTTGTTTTATTGTGGTTGCCATGGTAGAATATCTACCATTAACCACGAATTGTGATTGCTAATGCTTCTATCATTTACCATGATTTAGTTTGTCGAAAAAGTATACAGGTATTATAGATAAAATTATCGTGACAAATGCTCTATTATTATTTAGAAAAAAATTCTTAATTACCACGAAATGTTCATTGATATTGTGTCATCAATTGCGACAATATTATTGTAGGAATAAATTTAACATTTCTCACGATCAATACTATTATTCACAAAATTAATATACAATAGTAACGAAGTTCGTCGCTACTCTTAAAATATTGTTAATTTAAGTTATAAATAACCACAAACACATTATTATTCACGAAAATATATCAATAATATTCATAATCGTGTTGTAAGTAGTATTTGTTGTACAATGTACTATTCATGATAATTGTGGGTAAAACTTTTTAATGTTGAATTATACATGTGGTAATTACCATGAAATATGGTATTATCCACATTCATATATGACAAATAATAACAATATCATTCGTGGCAAGTGCTATATATTATTTCCACGAACACTAATGTTTATGGCTATTGATCAGTTGCCACGCCATCAATACCCACGAGTTAGTAACGACGAATGTTGCGTGACTAAAACACAAAAGCCACGATACTAGAACAGTTAGCCACGAAAATGATTGCGGTAAATGATCATATTTGTTGTAGTATCCAATTCGATGAAGGAGCAAGCGGAGGGCCTACACGCGCTAGCGCGTTTTCCGTTTTCTCGCTTGGGAAACTTCAGAAAGGGCTGGCAATGAGCTAGCAAGCTCAACATCCGGCTGTAGAAAGACACATCAGTTTGATAAAGCTCAAACTCTCATAATGATGCGGGTGTCTGGACCAACAAGTAATAGAGCTACTTCATATGAGGACACTCGAGAAAGTGAGTTGTTTTTTTTTAAAAAAGAGTACCGTATCCAAGCCGTACCTGCAAATCAAATTGCCCCCCTTGAAGAGCTTATCAGTCTGCTTATGTTTTCGGCTATTGTTTTTTGACTTCATTTTCTATTGACATTGCCTTGAAGACTCTGTGTGCCTCCAGAGTAAGTCTGCTGTCCCAGTTGTCCCCTCTCTTGGCCCAGCGGGTCACATGGCCTTGTAAATGGGCCTTGAAAGATTACCTAAAGAAATTCTCTGCAAGCTGGCTAGAAGTGGAATGGATCGATCAGATAGAAAAGTGCGAGATGACACTCCCGTTCACGAGTTTAAAAATGAGACGAAAAAAAAAGAATGACTTCACTTTACGAATCAAACCTGAGAGATTGAAGGGGAACTTGCTGGCACAGAAGAGTCGCTTCCTAGCGCTGACGACGTTGAGGGAGAGGTTCATGGGCCGCATGAAGAGGGACATTTTGTCGTAGTTTTGGAGCAGTGCTTGCCTTCTCCAATGGTCGTTGATGTTCCGGGGATGGATGCTCCTGCTGCGCCTGTTGAGGTTGATGCGACCCTTCCTTACCAAGTCTTATGACATTCTAAGTTGCCCGTCTATGGGCTGTCTAGATAACTACTTGTGATGAATTGTTGCCCTATGAGGGCTTTTGGGACCTTTTGAAGTGTTTGACAATTGCCCCTTCACGGGCTTATATTCGTGCTTTCAGGCATTTGTGTTTTGTTGGCCTAAGGTTTTCAACCTTGGTGGTGATGGTTTTGATGATAACAAACTTATTCTAATGGATTTATCAAGTCTTTGATCTCAGTTTGGGCGATCGATATGCGCGCGAAGTTCATCGAAAAATCATGGAAATTCAAGTGTCGACGGATTCGAAGGCAGTCGAGTCTAAAGTTAGATCCAGGCTTAGATTTTGATGTAAAATACTTCTCAGGCCTCAAATCATCCATCTCCATGTATTTATGCAAAGCCAAAACCCAATGAAAACCCGAACCCGAGTAAAAAAATCAGTGAAAAATCGATATCAATAGTGTTTTCGGTCGAATGATTGACTGAATGGTCGGTCGACCGACCCGCAACTGACGAGCGATAGAATTAAGTTGGAAATCCACATGAAGCGTTTAGTCGATGTCCGACTGAAGGTTCGATCAATTGAACCTTCAACCGAAGGATCGACCGGCGAATGCAACATATGGATTTTTATTTGTTGCAGCATTTCTTACAACCCATACATCTTCACTCTCTATAAATTGAAGCTCGATTTCAACCTCCATGGTTCTTACACACTTCATTGAGTTTATCCTTGAAAGATTGAGCCAATTTCCTTGGGTTTTAAATCTCATTTCTCAATCTTACATTACTTGAGCCTTATACTTATCTTCAAGTCTTCTTGGATTCAAAGTGTCGTCATCTCGATGCCTGGAAGGATTAGGAGGAAGCAAGAAAGAGCACAAACTGGTTTGTTTACATTTATGTTTTTTACTATTGCTTTTACTTGTATTTTGTTCTCTCTTAAGCTTGTGTAAGACCTAGATTGTTAGGTCTTGAGTGGTTGGTGGTTGCCTTGGTGTTGAGGCTTAAATCCACATGTGTAAACTTAGTTTGCTAAGACTAGTTATGTTATCCTTAGGGTTTGAGGTGAGAGAGTGCTCTCGGTAGGAAAGGGAGACTTCCGAATGTAGAAGCGCCTTCGTTGTGAGAGCGGAGACTCTCCGGAAAAAAGTCATCATTGTAAAGGAAATAAATTAATCTAGTAAACTAGAGTTTGAAATCCTAAGCAGGGTGCTTAGGTAGTAGAGTAGGCATTGGGGCCGAACCATTATAAATTAACTTGTGTTAGCATTGTTCATTTGTGTTTTTTTTATTGCTTTCAATATTTGTTATCTAACTTAATTAGTTAATTATTTAAGAAGATATTGAAATTGCTAGTAGACATAGAATTAGAGCAAATATACTATTCATCCTCCCTCTAATGTGGATATTTCATTCACATTTAGTATCAGAGCAAGGTTGTAGGCTTATGTTTAACCATCTATCCTATACTTATGGCTTCAAATATTCACCCCCTCAAGCTCTGTAGAGGACATGGTCGGTTGCTCTGTTGAAGAGCATCATTGTCCTGAACATCGTCAGGTGTATGGTAGGGTCGCTCATACCGTCGTAGGGCGTCAAGGTAGTCAGCAACTTGCACCTGTGTGGAAGGCACATTGCCATGATGTGCTCGGTGAAGGATCGCAACTCCCAAGTCGATAGAAAGGGCAGTCATGACCTCCATGGTCTTAGAGTCTTTGTATCTTCATTGACGCGTTGTGCTGGAGATCTCGTCTCAGAGGATGGAAATCGGTATTCTCCTTTTCGAGCGGTTGCTTTCTTCATGTTCTGAGCGGCGACGCTCGTGATCGGTTGAGAGTTGTTCTCGGGATCGCATCGGCATCTCGACCTGGGCTACTTAGCGTTGGTTCTCTGCCTCCATGTCATTTATCCGACGCTTGGATGCTTCTAGGGGAAGGTCGGTTGGTGTCGGAGCGTCGCTCCTCACAATTTTAGCATCACTAGGTTGCAGATGATCATCGTCGTCGAGGCGTTGCCATTGGCGTGCGGCGGCGGTCACCTGGCTTCGGGTTCCAACCATTGTTGGGCAGGTAAGCTTTACTCAGCCTCACGATGGGCGTCAAATGTTCCTGCCCGAGGATTGAATTATTATGGTTCGGTGTCTCTCTTGGTCAGGTTCAACTCCGGCGGGAGAGGGGGGGACATGCAAAAGATGTTGGCGTAAGATTTTCTACCTTGGTCTTAATCTCGATTTTGATGATAACAAGCATGGAACTAATATTTCATTGAGAAATATTTTCAGGTTCCATATCGGTTATCACTCGATATCGAAAGAAATTGGAAAATCGAAAGGACATTGGTCGATGCGTTCGGGTTCATCGCGGAAATTTCTAGAAGTTCGAGGTGTGCACCAAAGACGTCTTGGACGAGTCTAAAGAACACATGGAAAGCTCTCCAAGTTGACGCATGTTGAAGGTCGGAACCCGAAAATGAAGCGCGCAAGAAGGAAAAAAAAATCAAGCTCAGCCTAGGTTCGATCGACCAAATGTGGTCAAAAATTGGCAGTAGCCAATTTGATTGACCGAAGATTGCCAGGAAGCGGCAGAAAGCCTTTGGTCGCTCGGTCGGTCGATCGACGATCGACCGGTAAGCGACTAGCGGTCGGTAACGGGCAAAAATTCGCCTGTTGAGAAGAGAGCTGTTGCTCTTCTCTTCATGGCCTATATATATAAGGCCATGATAGCCTTCCACCATTGATCCAACATACTTTGAGCCATATTTTGATGATCCTTGAGCTTGATTGAGCCACTATTCTTGAAAACCCTAGCTTTGATATCTCAACTCATTGAGTAAGCCTTGACTTCATTGATTCACCATCAAAGACATCAAAAGGAAGCTAGGAAACTTTGTTTGGAGCTAAGTATTTGTTGTATCATTTATTTGCTCAATTATTTGTGTATTTTATTGTTTATTTCATTGTATTTGAATTTGTGTAAACCTAGGTTGCTAGGTTTGATTGAGTTGGTGATTGCTTTGGTGTTAAAGCTTAAATACACAATCGTAAACTTAGTTTACTAGGATTAGTTGAGTTGTCCCTTAGGTTGAGGTGAGAGAGTACTCTCGGTAGGAAGGCGGGATACTTCCGGGTGTGAAAGTGCCTTCTGTTTGAGAGCGGAGACTTTTCGATTGTAAAGTCCTATTTATAAGGAAAACGATATAATCTAATAAACTTAGTTTGGAAATCCTAAGCGGGGTGCTTAGGTACTAGAGTAGGCATTGGGATCGAACCACTATAAATTCTTATGTAAGCGTTGTCTCTCTCTTGTGTTTGCTTGATTGTCTTATTTATTGCTTCCGCTTGTTATTCGAATTTGTGAATTGCCTAAGTAGTTTAAGAAAATATTAAAAATGTGAATTAGGTAAAAAGATTTAGTTAAAATACTATTCACCCCCCTCTAGTGTGACTATTTCACCAACATTTGGTATCAGAGCAGGTCGTAGCTTGAGATTTCACCATCTCTCCTACACTTTGTTTTGATCCGGAAATGACACTAGAGTCGGTTGTTTCTACACCTCATAGGATCGATGAGTCTAACTTTGGTCTTTGGAGGAGTAGAATGTATACTTTCCTAAAGATTCAAGGTTTAGGTGTATTTGATACGGTAAAAACAAAATATACTGAACATAAGAAAAACATGAATGCATGGACCCAAGAACAAGTTAAATTGTTTGAATTAAATGCTAAAACAACGCATATTCTATATTGCTCATTTTCAAATGATATACTTGAAAATTTTATGCATTGTTCTTCCGCGTTTGATATTTGAGCTACATTAAATATGTTATATGATTATGCTAAAATCGAAGAGCTTAATACATTTGTTGAGGGTGGTGATGACGATGGTCATCCCCCTAGTACTAACCTCGGTTTTGATGATCTTAGTGCTTCTAGTCAAAGAAGCAAATCAAAAAGTCAAAAAAGAAATGTTATATGCTACTTGTGCAAGGAAAAGGGTCACATTAAAAGGAATTTTCCTTCATCGAAGAAGATTGCCAAGAAGAGGATAAGTGCTTTAACATCCACCTCTGAATCACAAGAAGCGTCCTCTTGTCATGACTATGAAAGCACATCCAAGGTTTGCCTCATGGGTATCCATGATGAGGTACAATACTATACTTTTAATCATGATAAAGACATAGCATATGATACTGATGCTAGTTCTTCACCACTCAAAATGTCATATGAAGAATTAGTAAAAGAATGTCAAAATATATGTGCCATGCTTTTGAAAAAGAGTAAAGAAATCAAGAAAATTAAAATAGATAACTCTAGGCTTACTAAGGATTTGCATGCTCTAGAGTTAGAAAATGAAAATTTAAAGGTAAATCTAAGTTCCTCAAGTGTTGATTGCCATGATAGTATTGATGTTTTGAAAATTAGTAATTCACAATTGATAATTAAAATTGAGGACTTAAAAAGTGAGAATATTGATTTGAAAAATAAAAATGATGATTTGAAAAATATCTTAAAAGTTGGAGATTGAGAATTTGAAGTAGAAAATATGAAAATCAAAAATAAAAATAGTACGATGAAATCTCAAATGCAAGCCTTATATAAATCAATTAATAATTTGAAAAATGAGATTGTTTTTTTGAATAGGAAAACTAGTAGTTTATCACATGCTTCATCTTTTAGAAATCCTAGGAAGAAAAATATTTCATCTAAGAATGCTCATGTTCATCATACTTCTCATGCCAACATTCTAACATTAGACCTCATGTTCATATGAATGATAAAAAGAAAGAATTTCATGGACATTGCTTTTGTTGTGGCATATATGGTCATGCTATTTATGATTGTGCATTCAAGAAAAATACAAGTGTAGCTAGGACACTTTGGATTCTTAGGCCATCTAACCGCCAAGGACCCAAAGCCATTTGGGTATTAAAAGTTTCATGCTCTTTTGTAAGGCGAGCCACCACACAAGGGTAATGGCAATTGAAGAGTTTAAATTGACCAAGAAATTAAAGGAAAGATCCTTACATGGTTGCAACTTCAAAGTTTTCACCTAGACTAGATGTCTTAGGGTTAAGAATTGACATTTAAATCACTTGGTATCATCATTTTTTCTCTACTTGTATTTTTGAAGTTGGTGTTTATGATACATGCTTAAAATTGATTGATTTTCACCGCTCTTAATATATTTCAAATGATTTTTAATTTTTTGATTTCCGATTTCTTCGGAGACCTATGTAGCCTATAACGGGCTCATGCGACCTTGTGGTTCTAAATCGTTGGCTCATTGTGGTCTTTCGGTTTTCAAACAATAGGAAGGCTTGAAGATCAAATTTTCATCTTCATTACACTTGTGATATCTTAAAATTCGTTTTTGATATGACTTGATTTTATTTAAAACGGATTTCGAACTATTTAACAAAGTTGAATTTTGAATGAAAACTTTGATGCTTACTTTGCTATCTAGAATGATTAACTTGCTTGAAATAATTATACCATTATGTTATCAATGATTTTCCTATGCAAGTTAAATCTAAGGTTAAATGGAAGGCTAATTGAAATGAAAAATATTAGTTTGGCTAAATTTTTAAGTATGAGGTATGTTACCAATTTTCATAAAATCCTAGTATAATACCTCAATTTTAATGATTTATCGGTGTCTCTTTACTCATAATGATAATTACATATTAAATCTTTGAATTCTCATGAGTATGTAAAATTTTAGCTCTTAGACAAATTTCATTGAATGAAACTTAATTGCTCTAGGTTGATACTTATTATTAGAGATATTCTTTTAAGTTCAAACTAGTTAAACTTGTTTAGAGATCTTATTCTTTAAATATTTCATATCTTAAGATCTCTTTGATTCATTTTGATATCATGATAACTCCTTTAAAATGAATCTCTACTATCTTGCATAGGTTAAGACTTTTAAATGAAACTTTAAATTGAACATTTGCTATTTAGTATGTTAGTTTGCTAGTTGGTATATGATCTCATTATGATGCTAATGAAGTCTACTTGCGAGTTGAGAAATTAATGGTAAATTTGGAAGACTAAAGGAAAATGGAAAGAAAGTAAATTTTTTTGGAATTTCTCAAGAAATGAGGTACGAGTTTTATTTTGGTAAAATTCTTTCATAACACATCAATTCTCTTGATTAAATAATTTCTCTATGTTCATAAATGATCTTGCATGATAATTGATTGAAATCTCATGAGTAGATAAAATTTTGATACTTAGGCAATTTCATGAAACCTTGTTTGAATGAAATGTGCTTTAGGTAGAATTTCATCTTAGAGACTTCATTTTAAGTTAAAACTTGATAAACATGTTTGAGCTTATTCATGATTTACATCTATGTGGTTAAAATTGAAAAATTATGTGAAAATGGATAAATTGATAACAAGTTCAGTTTAGTAGACCTTAAGTTGAGTAAAGTTGACCTAAGTCAATAAATTGACTTAGAAATTTTATTTTAGGTCCAAACTTCACAAACATATTTAGATTCACTCATGTTAGATGTCTATGTGCCTAAGTTAAAGAAAACATGAGTAGATAGCAAAATTTGATACTTAGTCATTTTCATATTTTCATACTTATTTCGAATGAAATCGTGCTAAGTTGAAATTTTGATCAAACGACATTAGTTTTACCTCAAACTTGATATACATGCTTTAAATGACCATATCTTGATATTTTGAAAGTTTGAATGAAATCTAAAAATGTCATGAAAAAGAACTGATATTCACGAAAATATCCATACTTGAGTGCATACATGATTTCTAGTTTAGATTATGTTTATCATTCTATGATATCATGTATTGATTAGTTTCACTTGTATGTATGTTTTCATCCATTGAGTTGAGATCTACATGTTTTCATGAAAACAAGTTTTTAGGTCCCGACTTTGACTATAGGTTGACATTTCTTGCCTTTTTTGATTGATGTCAAAAGGGGGAGAAAAATATAGATAAAATGGAAGAAAATATAGGAAAATCATGCATATAGACACGAGGAGTTTATTTTCATAGATATGCATGTTGATAGGGGGAGAAATCCCATGATTGATATCATTTGTGCTTAAATGATATATTTTCTTAAGTATGTTTGTCATCATTAAAAAGGGGGAGATTGTTGGCCTAAAGTATTCTACCTTGGTCTTAATCTCAATTTTGATGATAACAAATATGAAACTAATGTTTCATTGAGAAATATTTTCAGGTTCCATATTGGTTAGCACTCGATGTCCTCGATCGGAAATATCGGAAGAAATCGAAAAATCGAAAGGACATTGGTCGACGCGTTCGGGCTCGTCGCGGAAAATTTTAGAAGTTCGACGTGTCCACCAAAGACGTCTTGGACGAGTCTAAAGAACACATGGAAAGCTCTCCAATTGACGCACGTTGAAGACCGGAACCCGGAAACGAAGCGCGCAAGAAGAAGGTTGAAAAAATCAAGCTCAGCCTAGGTTCGGTCGATCGAATGTGGTAAAAAATTGGCAGTAGCTAATTCGGTCAACCGGTCGGTCGACTGAAGGTTGCTAGGAAGTGGCAGAAAGCCTTCGGTCGCTCGGTCGGTCGACCGATGATCGATCGGCAAGCGATCGATGGTCGGTAACAGGCAGAAATTCGCCCGTTGAGAAGAGAGTTGTTGCTCTTCTCTTCATGGCCTATATATATAAGGCCATGACAGCTTTCCATCCTTGATCCAACATACCTTTAGCCATATTTTGATGATTCTTGAGCTTGATTGAGCCACCATTCTTAAAAATCCTAGCTTTGATCTCTCAACTCCTTGAGTAAGTCTTGACTTTATTGATTCACTATCAAAGGAATCAAGAGGAAGCTAGGAAACTTTATTTGGAGCTAAGTATTTGTTGTATCATTTATTTGCTCTATTATTTATGTATTTTATTGTTTATTTCATTGTATTTGAATTTGTGTAAACCTAGGTTGCTAGGTTTGATTGAGTTGGTGGTTGCTTTGGTGTTAAAGCTTAAATTCACCATTGTAAACAATTTACTAGGATTAGTTGAGTTATCCCTTAGGTTGAGGTGAGAGAGTGCTATCGGTAGGAAGGCGGGATACTTCCAGGTGTGGAAGTGCCTTCGGTTTGAGAGCGGAGATTTTCCAGTTGTAAAGTCTTCTTTGTAAGGGAAATGATATAATCTAGTAAACTTAGTTTGGAAATCCTAAGTAGGGTGCTTAGGTAATGGAGTAGGCATTGGGGCCGAACCACTACAAATTCTTGTGTTAGCGTTGTCTCTCTTTTGTGTTTGTTTGATTGTCTTATTTATTGCTTCCGCTTGTTATTCAAATTTGTGAATTGCCTAAGTAGTTGAAGAAAAGATTAAAAACATGAGTTAGACAAAAAGATTTAGTTAACACATTATTCACCCCCCTCTAGTGTGACCATTTCACAAACAAAAGACACTCCGACGCTTAAGTTAGTGGGTCTCCAGGGTGGAGATAATGGAATTGGAACTTAGGTTACCAAGGCATGTCGTGTCTGTATTTATTGCAGGTAGAAGTGATGACGCCGCCCGATAAACTTGCGGGGATATTGCTCGAAATGAGAGGCTGATCTCGAAGATGTCGAGCTTATAATGGTGTATCGATCTCTTGCAATTAGGGAGGACGTGGATGTTATTGTATGGTTGGGTGGAGCCCCCGAGCGGAGCCATTAGGTCTAGCTCGAATTGTATTGTCATTGTATGTGGGGCGCTACTAGGCCTAATCCGGCCAGACCCAAAAGTACTTGTCCAGTCCAATTAGATATATTTAATTTATTCTGTTTAGCAATATGTCTACACTCTAGAATGAAAATTGATGATTAAAATATATTGTTAGATGAATATTATAAAAATATGGAATTAGATAAGGTTAAAGAAGAAAAAATTTAAAATTTAGAAATTATTAACTTCTATGTTTATGCTTTATGCATCAAAATTACTTATACAAATAAATGAGCATCTTTCTCTTCTAGATTAGGCTCCGAAAATGGAAGTAATATTAATTATCAGCTTTCTCGTAGGGTAAAAATATCTACATCTATTAATTTTAATGAATTGGCTTTTTTTCTAGATCATTTTCATTCAGAAAAAATATCGGATAATGAGATTTTAGCATGGTGGAAAAACATAAAAATGTTTATCTTGTGGTTTTTATCATGACACATGATGTATTAACTGTTTATGTGTCTAAAGTAGCCTCCGAGTCTTGTTTTAGTACAAGAAATAGAATTCTCGATGAAAGAACGAACCAAATGAGTCCAGAAACGGTTGAAATGTGCATTTGTTTAAAAGACTGATTCAATGTTGAAGATTGATTATAAAATAAATGAGGACACGATACTCCATTATAGGGAGGGGATGATGCTCAAACAAGTGAAGCGGGTCCAAGTATAAATTAAAGATGCGTGATTAAAAATGTAAAAAAAACTACGTAAACGAGATCCTTCTATAGTTTAATCATTAAAAGAGGAGGAAACTCAAACAAGCGAAGCTGGTCCAAGTACAAATTAAAGGTGTGGTGATTAAACTATAGAAGGTACGCATGCAACCTTTTGAGGTGCAATTTATTATAATTTTTTTTGTCTTATGAATTTGTGATTATTTTGTATTCGAGATAAATAAAAATTTAATTTATAATAATTTAACTTTATAATATTAATTTTTAAAAATCTTTTATTAATAAGAAATTATAATTAGTTAGTAAATACTTATAAAATATAACATAAGTATAGTGCAGTGGTTAATGCATCAAAATATCTTTATTGATGGTCGAAGGTTTCAATCTCATCGCTAGTTATTTTCCTTCATTGGGCATGACCCCATTGCCATCTCTAGTTTCAATGGTGTGCATGTTGCCCTGATAGAGATGAGCGGCGCGGAGCTGCACGGGCATTAATTCACTACTAGAAATGTGTTAATCAACAACGGCCTGCTCAAGCTGTTGCAACGATTAACAGTTTACTTACGACTGCTCGGGCCATTTCTACCAAGTGGATGGCGCGAACATGACGCGTGAATGTTATAACTTATCAACAACGGCTTTACAAGGGTGGCTCAGCCGTTGCTAATTATATTATCATATTAGCAACAGTTTAATTATGGGTTCTTTACCCGTTGCTCTTTAGTCGATGGCGCACTCGCGACGCGCAAATGAAATACTTATCAGCAAAGGCTTTGCAACGGATAGGTGGGCCGTTGCTGATGATATGTTTTTATCTGCAACGATGTTTTAACGGATAAGTGAGTTGTTGTTGATGAGTTTATTTAACTCACGATCGTGCCCGACGCCCCCTTTTCTTCCCTGCTACCCCACGTTGCCGACGCCGCCGCCTCCAGGTATTATTTTAACCCATTTCTTCCTCCTCTTCTCCTCTAGTAGGTAGTGCCGGCCAAAACCCTAAAATTTAGGGTTTCGGCTAGCCGCCGGACCTATGTCCAGTGTCCAACAACGGACACTAGACGTCGGCACCGGAGTCCACTGGATTCCGGCGCCGGAACCCACTGGTTTTCGGCGCCGGAACAATAGATCTAGGGTTTAATTAAACCCTTTTAATATATTGTTAGTTTTTAATTTTTAATTTTTATTAGTTTAATTATTAATTAGTAATTCCAGGTACTGATAATATCGATCGACCAGTTACTGAGATGTCAGTGCCACAAGATACTACGGGTGTTGATGTCACAGAAGTACAACTTGCAATAGAGATCGAATTTTTGAATAAAGAAGCCACAAAATTTTACGAGATGTTGAAAGCTGCCGATGAACCTTTGTATTAGAATTGTCCTAAATACACTAGGTTTTCGGCAATGACGCAACTCCTGAACATCAAGACCGATTGTAATATCAGCGAGGTTGCATTTGATCGGATTGTGGGATTGATTAAAGCAATGCTGACTACTGATAACAAGTTTGAGCCAACTTTTTATAAGACAAAATAGTTGAGGCATTTTATATTATAAAGAAAATGCGTAGTTGGATAAATGCCCTGTATGTGAATATTCTCGTTACAAGGAGAAGAAATTGGTCTGACATAAAAATATCCCGTTTAAGGTGCTTCGATATTTTCCACTGACACCGAGGCTTCAAAGATTATTCATGTCGAAAAAGACGACCCCCTACATGAGTTGGCATGCAAGAAGTCGTAATGATACAATAATGACTCATCCATCCGAAAGTGAATCATGGAAACATTTGGATAGATGTTATTCTTCATTTGCTAGGGATATTAGAAATATCATATTGGGATTGTGCACGGATGGTTTTAATCTGTTTGGTCATTCTGCAACTCCTTATCTAGTTTGGCCAGTGCTGCTAACAGTTTATAATTTGCCGCCATCAATGTATATGAAAGATGAATTTATTTATCTTTCGATGATTATTCCGAGTCCTAAGGGTCCGCAAAAAGAAATTGACATATTTCTCAAACCCCTAATAGATGAATTGAAAACATTGTGGATTGAGAGAGCTGTCACTTATGATTGTCATCGGAAGCAAAACTTCAATTTAAAGGTCGTGGTCTTATGGACAATCAATGATTTTTCGGCCTACGACATGTTGTCTGGTTGGGGCACTCACGGCCGACTCTCTTGTCCGTATTGTATGGAACACTCTAAATCATTTAGTCTTCAGAACGAACGGAAAATCTCATTCTTTTATTGTCATCGTCGATTCCTGCCAGCTAACCATCAGTATCGAAGAAATCGTAATAAATTTACTAAGGGCAAAGTTGAAAGAGATGAGCGACCACCGATGTTGCCTGATGAACAAATATTAGCAGTGTTTCAGCACTTCCAGAGATAGTGTTTGGTCGGAATGAAAGAGTGTCGGACTTTGGTCAAACACATAACTGGGTGAAAAAAGTTTCTTTTAGGAATTGCCATATTGGAGTTCATTACTGATTCGGCATAATTTGGACGTTATGCACATCGAGAAAAATGTGTTTGATAATATTTTTTACACTTTGATGGATGTTTCGAGAAAACTAAAGATAATATCAAGGCCCAACATGATCTGAAAATACTTTGTAAGAGGCCGGAGTTTGGAGTTACAAGAGGTCAACAGACGATATCTGAAGCCGAAGGCCCCGTATGGATTAAATAAACAATAAATGAAAGATGTTTGTCAATGGACATGCCTCAAACTTATCTCGATGTGTGAACGTCGATGATTGCAAAATATTATTGTCATGTATTCATGCAGAGATTATTTTCGATCGCATTTTAAGATCTTCTACCTGATAATATTTGGGGCCCGTTGACTAAATTAAGTATGTTTTTTAGAAACATTTGTGCAAATGTCCTTCGAGTCGAAGATATGTGAGCACTTGAATTTAATATTATTGAAATTGTATGCAAACTCCTCTTGCCGGTGGATGTACTTATTTGAAAGATACATGAATCGTCTAAAGAAAAAGGTAAAGAACATCGCAGCCGTTGAAGGATCAATATCTGAATCGTATATCATTCAAGAAATTTCAACATTCTGCTTATTTTTCTTTGAATCGACAATGTAGACAAGATTTGATCGTCTTTCACATAACGACGACAGGAAAGTTCTACATTCAGATGGACGTTTAAATATATTCTGTCACTCTGGTCGTGATTTTGATTCTCGTCCGTCTCGATACTTAAGCGACGAAGAGTATCATTTGACATAATTGTACGTATTACTCAATTGCCCAGAGATTGAACAATTCATAGAAATATTTGACATTGAGATGGTGCAAAAATACTCTATTCACAACGATCAGGAATTGGAGAGATTGGAATCATGATTTCCCCACTTGGATTCGAGCTTACATCAAAGATCACAGAGTTGAAATTGATGAAAAGATATTTGAGTTTGTTAGTGGACTGTCGCGACTAGTGTCATGTTATAGGGAATATTTTGTTAATGGGTATAAATTTCACACGGTTGAATATGCATTTACAAAGAAGACGGTGATGTCGGGGTCTGCGTGAAAGGGACAACATATGTTGAATGTGATATGGATTTTTATGGACTGTTGGAAGAAGTGTTAGAATTGCACTACTTTGGCTTGGAATCAGTTATCCTATTTAAATGTTATTGGTTCGATACAACATATAGGGGGATGAAAGTTCATCTAAAATATAAACTTGTTGATGTTAATTACAAATCGAAATTGGCAGTAAATGAGCCTTTTATATTGGCATCACAAGGCGAACAAGTATATTACGCGAAGTATTCGGCTCGAAATAAACATAGAGCAGATTGGCGTGTAGTCTGTAAGACTAAAGCTAGAGGAAGAATTGATCCGATAGCGAGAGAAAATGAGCCAATACTTGATGTGACAGATGATTTCTATCAAGAAGAGGATCCTCCCGCAGTAGATCGTATTATTCCAATACTCGAGGATACATACACAATGTTAGTTCAACTAGAAGTTGAATATGTTGATGATGACGATAATGAAGTTGAGGACGGTAGAGATGAAGAAGTAGAATTTGAAGAAGATGAAGAAGATGAAGAACAAGAATTCGAAGACTATTACTCAGACGATGAGAAATTATTGTAAAGTATACCTCTTCTATTAAATCTATCTCTACTATATATATATATATTCTAATTATATTCTTATTCAATAGTTATGGTGGGTCGATGTTATCGTCGGACGAGAGCTACAGAGTCTCCGCTCGGTCAAACTCCATATTCAACTGCACTTGCTCCTACCGTTGATCGTCCTACCGCCGAGGCTAGTTCATCGAGACACAGGTGACCACGCGGGCCGAACATGATTCAGTCTCCGCCAGCCGCGTAACAACGCTGACTTATTTCTGTGATTGGCGAGCGATAATGTATTATGAATTATATATAATTCATTATATTATAATATAATATTGTACTTTATTTTTGTTGTGCAGGTTCGAGCAGGAGGATGTCCCTAGGACTATATCGGGGATAATTCGACGATATATGCATGGGGCCTGACCCACTTGGTCTCACGTGCCCCGTGAGAACGTGGACATGCTCTGGCGCGAGTTTGAGGTACGTATTTAAAATTTTTATATACATGTATTTAAATCTTTTTAATCAGCTTGATTATTATTGGTACTGATATTATTGTTTTGCGGGCTCGCTATACTTGGCCAAAGGAGCAGAGGCCATTTATTTAATGCATGGGAGGCCATTTCCCGGCAGGGGTACAACTGCTAGCTGGGGCAGGCTCGGGCGTAGGCGATGGCCCGAGCTGGGGCCACAAGCATAGTAGAGACTCGGGGATACGGCCCCGGTTGGATTACTCCAGATATTTGGGATCAGCTCGTGTCGATATGGTCGATCGAGTGGTAGCAGGAGGTATCTAGGACTGCGGCTAGAAACCGCATGCCGGGGGGAGGAGCACGTCACACTGGTGGCTCTGTTTCATTTGTCGTGCACGCGAGACGCATGGTAAGTATTATACCTTATTTTGAATTATATATTTTATTTGTTACTCTGTGTACTAATTAATGTATTTTTTTTTGTAAATGTAGACGACGGTGATGGATGACGAGACTATCCAGCGACCCTCCCCGATGGAGGTGTTTGAGTGGACTCACCGTAGAGGACATGGGGTGGGGGAGTACATCGACACCCGCGTTGCAGTCATCATGGTAAGTATATTTGTTTTAATTATGCATTATTTATTTATAATGTAAGTTTTAGAAAAAATATGAAACAAAAAATAAACTTGTGTAGGAGACCTACACTCAAACGGTGACGCAGCACGGGGGCACCCCCGAGGACTTTGACGCGGGAGCGTGGGTCGAGGTTGCAAGTGGCTGGGACCACAGCGGCGTCTATGGCTTTGTTAATAGTGGCCATGCGCGAGCCGTGCTCGGGCCACTTGGGGCACCGATCCCTCCGACAGTCGGTGAGCAATCGGTGAGCGACCCTCCACCTCCAGGATTAATGATCAGAACATGAGAATATCGACACTAGAGGAGAATATCGCATGACAGAGTGAGATAATGGCTCATTAGAGTCAGATGATGGTTGAGATGCATGCCATGCTGAGACAGATGACAGGCCAGTCCAACGGTGTACACTCAAGCACTCCAGACCCCGCCGTATGATCCCGACCTTCCTCCACCGTCGTAGTAAGCTTTTATTATTTTATGATACATAGTGATCTTGGAGATACTTGTTACTTGATTGACTTATTTGGATATTGATTTGTATCGTGTTGATACAATAGTTTTGATTTCGTATTGTGGATATTTATAATTATAAGTATAATTATTTTGATGTATATCTGGGTGTATCTGTGATGTGTATGTGAATTGATGTGTGTATGAGTGTGTGAGTTATGTATCAGGTTATAAATGTATTAATAGAAATTTCTAATTTTGAAATTTCTCGGTGACAGGTTAACATCATCAACAACGGCATTTCCACGGTCATCCGTGAGAAAGCCGTTTCTGAAAGTGTATCGTAATACCTGGGCCGCAAACTTAAAGCCGTTACTGATGAACAACAACAACAACTTAGCAACAATCTTTCAACAAAGGCTTTGCAATAGCGTAAAGGCTGTTGCTGATGGCAATATCTGTTGCCATCAGCAACAGCCGTCGCGCCGTTACGAAACAGTTGCTGATAAAAATAGTAGCAACAGCTGCGCCTCATTGTTGAGCCGTGGTTGATAATGTATCAACAACAGATATAATTCGTTGCGGAATCGTTGCTGATAATATCATTAACAACGACGTGAGCGGCCGTTGCAGATCCGTTGTTAAATTATCAAATACGCGATCTTCTACAACGGTTGCATTGCAATTGGCACAGCCGCATGGTCTTCAGCAACGGTGCAACAACGGATCCAGCCATTGTTGATGCTCGTTATTTCAGTAGTGATTGTTCTGGCGATATGCAGAAATGGGGAAGAGAGATAGATCAAGCTCGATGTAGGATTTTATTCGAGGGGGGTAAATATGTCATTTTAGAATGATATCTCGTGCTCTCAAAATGCTATACGGAAATTTTTATTGATACAATAAAATGCCTCGTAGTCCAATGCCGCGTGCCCTAGTATTGTCGAGTACCACCCTAAATTGCAAAACAAATGAGGTAGAGAAGCCTCCAGCCTAATACCATGCCAAATGGCAAAATAAACACATCTTTAGAGTTTAGTGATAGGATCCACTTAGTAAGCCAACCCTAAATAGTTGAGATTCTTTTTGTTGTCATCGAAACTGGCATTAGGTTTTATGTGGGCTGCTAAGAGCACTGGCTTTGGTAGAATTTCAGATAGTCAGTACCAATCCATATATGTTTGTAGTGGTACTAAAATGGGAAACAATATTCTTCATGGTTTGATCAGCAGTTTCTGAAACTTTAAGCATCCATAGTGATGCTTTCCTCTCAATTATAATGGCATGAAGGTCATTATCACAGTAAGGCTTTCTTGCTAAATTAAATAAACCTAATCTGCAGAAGTAGTGTTTTTCGTAGTTAATTAATTTAATGCTAGGGACTGCATAAGTCAGTTGCAACCATACTGATCTCTGAGGGAATGACAATATAAGAAGCAAAAATCAAAAGCCATAAAGTTGGGTATAATGAGGATGAAAATGATTTGGCTATTGCTTGTTTTTTTGATTGACTGATTGACTTATCTGGTTTCATTATTTATATCCAACTCTTGGGCCCCACACGTAAACTCTCCGGTCTCCTGCCCATCCGTTGGGGTATGGGATGTGGCTGACTTGTGGAAACTATTCGATGAACTCAATTTCTATGGAGCCCGGCTCCATAGAAAATTTTTATAAAGTCGAGCTCTGATGATGAAACACAAATCGTAAAGCAATTTTTATTTTGTTTTGTGATTCGTGCTTCATCATCGGAGCCTGACTTCATAAAAAAAATTTATGGAGCCGAGCTTCGTAATAAATTTTTTTCCTATTCGATGGATGGGCCTAGAAAATGAAATGAAAAGTTAATAATACTAGCATGGAGATATGGTATGGTTGCCTGTCTCCGAGTCTAACAATATTGAAATGGAAATAACCCACTTTATTGAAGGCAGAATGCATTCGGATTCTGATGGTTAACCAACAATGTGAATAGAGTAAAGGATAGTTTTGATATCAATATCGATCGATCTAAGACTTTGCGCTGAACCAAGTCGACATAGGAAGCTCATGGTTTAATGAAGTGTTATCGAGTTACCATTAATATGATTCAGTTCAAATCATCATCCTGCAGAAATTACATTGACTTTTGATTATTTTTGAACTCTGTCACACTATATACTGTTACCGGAGTACCGTTGATGAGAGTTCAGAGTAATAATTCACAGGTTTGTTGATGATTTGACATCACTTTCCATGTACAGTGCAGCAGCCTACCTAACCTGTTGAAAAAGCGCATGGTTAGAGATGAAAAAAAAAAACACTTCTTTAGGCTAATTGGAAACTTTAGGCCTCCTGTCTCAATCTCCATGCTAGCTGCATCCTACAAAAAAAATGCAAGACATTTTTCAATTGAGCATATTGTTTATATCTAGCTAGCTTAAATAATTATTGAGAAGTGTATTTGATCTTGCATTATATACCTTTAGGCATTCAGTTGATCTGAAATTTACAGTATTTATTTCTTCAGCATGCAGCTGGTTAATTAGTTCAGATTTCAAAACAATGTTTTTTTCTTTTTCTTTTTGAAATAATTTGATGTCTTTGCTTTATCTAATGAACTCATATTATCTGCTTTTGAGTTACAATTCAATCCAGCAAATTAATTTCCTTACATATATTTTTCTTCTATATAGCTAGTAGCTAGTGTCCATATATTACATCATCATTTTAGTAATAAAGTTAATTTCTCAACCAAGCAGAAGAAGTTCAATTATCTTTTTAAATAGTCAATCCACGTACACAGCCTTATCCTTTTATGTCGTCGGTTCTTAGCAGTATATATCAATCTCAAACTTTTTTCTGGAGTCTAAGTTTCCGATGATGAACGGTTGGGTAGGATTGCTGGATAACTTTTCTAAGTAGGACAAGAAGAAGACTATCATTTTAATTAGGTGGTTGTTTCCTTCATGGAGCCCATTTTGAGTGTAACAATAAGAGAAAGACACAAGGGCCACATGATCCTTGTCTCATACCTCATTTCAGATAAGAAGGAATGCGTGCTTGGTGATTCTTTTCCTCTTTGTGATGTTATGGGGTTAGCCATTAGTTTGATACAAAATAAAGTATATATATTTGTCATCTATGCATGGCCTTGGATAAAGTTGAAACCCATTATTTATTGCGTTTGGCTACCTACCTTCCCCACCTTCAGGTTTCTTGCCTCTTATCCACATACCCACACCCCATGAATGAGACTGGGCGATAGCTAGAACACACTCAAGGAATTAATTTGATCAGATCAAATACTATATCTTCATCATGCACTTTTTTGAATGTTCATGTACTAATTTTTTGTAACATTATAGTAACTTATATTGTACAAAATGGAAAATGGCGGTGGAATGGGAGATCTTAAGATAATACAACTGATATATTACATCTCCATATATAGCACATTACTTCACTGCTGAATCCAAAGAATTATCTACAAAGATTGAATTGATCGATATATCCTTGCTATTCTGCAACCCCAAGCTTGAGCTGAAACAGCGGCCCTCGGCCTCCTCGCTCTTGCTGGAAAGGAGGGCTTATGCAAAGCTCCAAGTTAAGGCCATTTTGTCGCCACGCCAATGATTCCTCGCTGCCGCTGCTGCTCTGCTGCTCCTCCTGTCCGAATGAAATGCTCTTCTCTCTTCTCCTCTCAAACGAGATTGTGATGTTCGTCTGCTGCGGCGGTGGCAGCGCAGGCCGATCGACGACGCTGATCGGCCGGTGGGTAGCCGGGTCGACTCCTCGGCTCAGTAGCTTCCTTTTGATGTGTGTGTTCCAGTGATTCTTGATCTCGTTGTCTGTTCTCCCAGGGAGCCTCGCTGCTATCAAAGACCATCTGTCGAGGAGCGCAATTATTAATTAGATATTGGGGGAAGTATAGCTTAAAGCTCGAAGTTGAGAGAGATGAATGGCCGGCGGGCGCTGACTTGTTGCCTAAGAGGCCGTGGAGGGTGATGATGAGGTCGTCCTCCTCGTCGGTGAAGTTGCCACGCTTGAGGTCGGGGCGGAGGTAGTTGATCCAGCGGAGGCGGCAGCTCTTGCCGCAGCGGAGAAGGCCGGCGGCCTTGGGGAGGGTACGCCAGCAGCCCTCGCCGTGAGCGCGGATGTGCGCGATGAGGCGCTCGTCTTCTTCCTTGCTCCATGCTCCCTTGTTGGTGTGCGCTTTCTCGCAGCAGGGAGATCTCCCCATCTCTCTCTCTCTCTATCTGGTGGTTGCAGGAGAGTCTGCCTACATAAGTATATAAGATATCAGTAGGGCTGGGGCTGGTGCTGACGTCATGAGGGCGCATAAACTTGTTGGTAGATAGATGAGAAAAAGGGGGTAAGCCATAATGATAATAATGGGACTGTTGTGGAACAGATACTTCCCCTTTCCTTTTCCTTCCTCTCTTCCCACACAGTTTGCATTGGTTGGCACATGTGAAAAAAGTCAAACATATGCAGTTGACTTAGGAATGAAGTCAGTCATCTTGGGTACGAACTCAACAGTAATTAGGTGATGTTACTGGATGCATGCTTGGTAGCTGCCTAACGTCATAGCGGATTCTTATGGTCCCTCACCGTAGGTTAACTCGTAGTAAGTTTAGATTCACTCAGTTAAATTTTAGATTATATGTGTGGATTTTTTTTTTGAATGAATCGGTACTTAATATGTGTGAATTTCATATGACTAACAACGTTGAACCGATGAATAATAACTAATATGTGCTTCATACGAATGAATCTGCGATGAGTAACTCAAGTTCACTCATAGTAGGCTCGGGTTCACTCAGTTAAATTCTAGATTGATACATATTAGGAATAATTCATCTTCTGTGTATTTTTTATTTGAACATATATAAAATTTAAATTCATCATTGCTATTCCTTGCTTCAATATTACATAACCTAGGTTCAATTTTAGTTACCTTATGTTCACTCATATTTATCATAAACTCACTCACAAAAATTTTATGTTGATAAATTTTAGGGTGCTCACCTTCTGCTCAGTTTTTGTTTGAACAAATATAAAATTTAGATTCATCGTTTTGCCTATTGATTTAGTGTTAGACAATCAAGGTTCAAAATTACTTAGCTGAGGTGCACTCATATTATGCTTATATTCACTTACAAAAAATTCAAGTCGATACATATTATAGTGTTTAGCTTCTATTCAAAATTTATTTTAACAAAAAAAAAAATCGTCATTGTTGTTTCTTAGTTCAATATTACACAATTTAAATTTATAATTAGTCATCGCATATCCATTCGTAGAAAGTCCAAATTCACTAAATTTCCACTTTTTATTTGAACAAATATAAAATTTAACCATTATTGTTGATTGGTTCAATGTTAGTCGATCACCTCATGTTCACACGTATATAAGTACGTCCAGATTCACTCAAATAATTCACGCATATTAACCTAGAATTTGGCTGAGTGAATTTAAGTCTACTATGAGTGAACCTGCGGTGAGACACCATAGGAATCCCTATGGTGCCTGATACCATAGTAATTTTGTCCGACTAGGGGTGTATAAATACTCCACCAAAACATGAAAAGCACCTTGACCTTACTATTTTCATTTAAATTTAAAATGCTTTAATCCAAAAATAAAAACAAAAAACTTGAAAACCTAATCTATGTTAATTCATAGTCCAAATATTCATGAAGTTGGACTACTTTCAATCTAGTGTAGGATACGCATAGATTGCATTAGATCGAATAGAATTAGATTAACTTGATCAGACTGAGTTCAGTTGAGTCGAATTGGAGTACATTCAATCCAATTGAGTCAAATTTGATGCTATCAAATTGGTGTCATATATATCACTCTAAAATGAATTAATTAAGTTAATATCGAGTCTAAATTGTGTTAATGTTATAAATTGGGGAGGGATGAGGAAGATAACATATGTTAAATCCATGTTGCTTTCTAGAAACGATTTACAAAGTGGACCAGAATGTTGAGTGTTGTTTGTAGATGATTAAGAAAAATATCTTAAACCATTTGCCTGGAGATGGGATCCGCATTCCACATTTATATATCCATCTCGCTGTGCTCCACTAAGGGAAGCCTTTGTTGGATTCACTTTAGATTTTGCACTTTCTCTTCAGAGTCAAAGTTTGGATTAGTTGATTGTTAGCTGAAAAAAGTAGCTTATAAGATATGTCAACACTTTTCAATGTCAACACTTTTGGAATATGGGCAAAAGGTATAGGCATGTTCTTTTTTATTATTTGAATATTATTGAAATAATACAAAGATGTAAAAAAGAAAAGATAAAAAGGAAACAAACACTAAAATTCTACCAATCGAGGTCCACCCATCCCTCGACAAAAATAAAAACATCAAACTCTTAGAATCAGATATCTTAAATATGTACATAGCTCAAAGGAATAGTCCTTGAGTCAATTTAGTTCAATGATTTATTTGATTCATACCAGAAGTAGTTGTGTTATGCCTCTCGTAAGGTTTTTTTTTATAAAGCAGACATCGTTCAAAATGATAACATAACTCAGAATTAAGATAACATAATAAGATCAGATAATAACCTATAATTACATAAACAAAATGCAATGTAAAATTTAAAGTTTAACCATGAAGAACAACTACAACTAACACATTCTAAGTGAAAGATAATAATAGAAGGAGAATTCTATTGAATAAAAAAAAAGTAAACTCCAAAACAGATACCAAAGTTCAAATATGAGACCGGTACCAGAACACTCTACTAACTCTAACACTAAATCAACTAACTCCGTACGTTTCACACCTATGGATCTAAGGCAAAAACAAGAGAAAAATCATCAGAATACTGAGTAGGATTCAATGTCAATATGACAAACATTAAGATAATAACACTAAGACAAACTCTAATAGCTCTACCTGCACCAATGCAAAATGTATACAGTATGTCAATAAATCAAGAGCAGTATGGACAAGAGCTCCATGGGTTCCCTCTCACTCTCGCACTCGAAAGTGATTCTCCTTGTCCGCTCATACAGAGAGAACGACTATCTAAGGATAGATTGTGGGCACTATGCAATGCCCCCACGTTGTAACAGATCTACTAAACATTGGTGTTCCTTGGATATGGACTTCCTTAGGTCCATTGGGCGGAAGGGGCATATACAGGATTTTGAAAATGAGTGACATAGAGAAATTTAAAATTAAAATTAGAGTATTCAATTACAATTTGGGGGTGCGGGGACTTGCCCCTACAGTACGGTACAATATATGAGGGACAAAATGTGGTAAAGGTAGGGTTGAGCACAAGTCGGGACGTCCAGGCCCGACACGAAAATTCGGGAAAAATTCTATCCCAGTTAAAAATCGGTTCAGGACCAAGACAAATATGTTCGTCCCGATTAAAAATCGGGACAAGACCAGAATGTCATAAAAAAATCGGGATTACCCCAACCCGATTTATGGTATAAGTATTATTAATTTTTTGGATATCATAATACAATAATCTATTAATTATTTAATGTAGATATTATTTTTATTATGTAGAAAAAAATAATATTAATAAATTCGGAACGTTCTGGTCTCGTCCCGAAAAATTTGGGACGAGACAAAATCGGGATGCTTCATATTCGGGACCAGGATCGGAATGCATATTTGCGTCCCGACTCAAAATCGAGACGGGACCGGGACATACCAAATCTTGGCCTGTCCCAGCCCGAACTCACCCCTAGGTAGAGGTTACTTTTATACACGTTAGTAAAAATTACCTTTTTAAAACTTATACGTGAAAAAAGTACATTGGTCCACTCTATAAAAGTAATATTGAAAAATGGGATATGACACATTTTTGGTCTTTGGGTATGACACATTTTTTGTCGACTCTTTTTTTGAACTCCCTAATCAGCCTCTATAAAAGTAATCTTTGATTTTTTTTTTAAAAAAAAAACTGGGGGACAAAATGTCCCCCATTTACCTATGTGTATACGCCCCTGATTGGGTCGTATAATATCCTCGCCCGAACCACGAGACTAACAGGCCATAAATAGATTATCATAATAAATAAAACACTAACGAATGTAGTAATACCATGCCAATGTTAAAAACACTACTATAACACATGTCTCTAATACACAAGGAATGTAACACAAGTCAATGTAACATATGATAAGAAAAACTTATGAGCATAATTCTAGCACAAGACTTGTTCAATATAATCAACATAATAATGCCAATATAATCATAGATATACCATCTAGATTGACGCTACATATCATGGTTCATATAATTATGCAAGAAATTCCAAGAAAAATACTGAATCAAAGCTCAATACGCAATAGCTCAATAAGAAAAATGCCACAAAGTGTAGGATCCCCTAGACTCTAGGCGAGGATCTATCGACTAATGAGAATTTAAAGCTCTAATATCAAAATATTAATTTTAGTATAAAATATACTTGGTACGGAATCGAAGCACCAAAACTCAATACCGTTCCAATTACACAGATCCCATTTAGAAAATATGACTTCACCAATGGGTTCGGAACATCGAATATACAAATATGTCGAAATCCAACTTAGTGAAGCCCTTGAAATAAATTTCTCAAAAAAACCCTTAATTTTCTCAAAATCAAAATATAAGTAAATCATTATAACAGTGTTATTTCATTTATAACGGTTTATAACACTGTTATAGACACACATCACATAGACTTAACTCTAATCTTTATACCCGTACAAAAAAATACTATTATATTAAATATAATGCTCCTATTCTTTAAAACACGATTATAAAGAAAAAGAATACAGTTAAAATAATATATCATAATTACGAACTTCGTAACAGTGATACATGGGTTGGGAAGTCAAGTTTCCCCTTCCCCCAAACTTGAGCCGGTGCCGCCACCGCTGGCGGAAGGACCCTGGGCGGCAGGGACCATCGTCCTTTTTGCTCCATCAGGCATTGGTCGTTGCACGGATGGAACACGACCATCATTGGGTGGTTGTGGCCTCGATCAGGGCATCATTTGCCTCGAGAGGGCGGACTCTAGCCCCAATAGAAGCCCCCCTGGCGGGCAAGGCCGTCTTCAGTTGGCGCCCCACCTGCCCAAATCGAGGCAATGGTTGCCCCGATCTAGGTGGCATTTCGGCGGCATAGTGCTGGCGTGCACTGCCACTAATTTCGAGGTATTTGGTTGGCCAAAATAGTCTGCCGACCAAGACTTTCCAAGAATAGGCAAGATCGATGGAAAAACACAAGCTTACCGAAAAATATTTCTGAAAATAAAAAATTCGACGATAACAATTTTGATAACTCATAGATCCTCTCAATCCCCCTAATTATCCTACAATAAGGACCAGAAGGAAGAGAATGAATCCTACCTTGAACGCAACTCCCCTCGAACTTCGCACGCTTCGCCTCCACTCGTCACACATCTGCACGCTCTAAAATCATCATTCTCAAAAATGTCTGTCCCAGAGATGAGCGAGGGAGGTACTATTTATAGCGAGCATGTCACGACCATTTTACAAAAAAGCCCATGGGCACTCAAAATTCAAAATAAAACCAAAACATATATATTTTTTAAAAAATCTAAATTAAATAATATATGAATAACTATGCGGATATAACATTCTTCCCCCCTTAAAAGAATTTAGTCCCAAAATTCACGCACCAGTGGTCTCAAAAAGCTGGGGATAACGCTCATGTATGTCTTCCTTATGCTCCCATATGGCCTCCTGAGTGATGTTGTCATCCAACCTTGACCAGTGGAATATATCACCTTATTACACAATTGACGTGTTGGTCTAAGGTTTTCAACTTTGGTCTTAATATCAGTTTTGATGATAACAAACATGAAACTAAGATTTTCAATGGGTCACCGACGACCTTGACAAAGGCTCTCGTAGCTCCTCAGTCAAACTAAAGAAGCGGGAACGATAATATTCCCATGGATCTACCCCCGCCGAAAACGTCATTTGAGCCAAAAGGTTAACATCATTGTTACCTCTGGAAGGTGCAGCTGGTTGCAGAGATGCCGGTGGGGGATTTCCCACCATCCCCGCAGACGCGATAGTAACACCCCCCACTGAAAGATCAGCCGGTTGGAGGTAGTGGCGGATCCAAAAAAATTTATTAGTGGGGGCAAACTAATAAATAATATTATACTCAAATATTTTCATTAGTTTAGCGGAATTGGTGGAAAAATTTTCTAAGTCAATTTCTAAATATTCTTTTTTATATGAAGATTGTGTTTTATTTTCGAAACTAGAATTATTATCTATTGATTTTTTTTAAGAAAAATCTTTTCATAAATTATTTCATAAAATTAAATATTAAAATAATTAATCATGCTTTAAATACAAAAATTAATAATGCTGAAATAAAAATTAATAACGTTGTAATAAAAACATCGGTCTTACCACCCGAATAAAATAAAAATCAATAAACTAAAAATATCTTACGATGTCTATAGCCCGGCAAAGATTGGAGGCGATCCGACGAGCGACAATTGTAGGCTTGCGGCGGCGGCGTGCGGCGTGCGGCAATTGCAGGCTTGCAGTGAGTGGCGTGTGGCGAGCAGCGATCGGCGGCAGGGAGCAGCGATCGGCGGCAGCGAGCAGCGATCGACGGCAATGAGCAGCGAGCAGCGATCGGCGGCAATGAGCAGCAAGCGGCGAGCGGCAACAGCGATCGGCGGCAGCGAGCAGCAAGCGGCGAGCGGCGACAGCGAGCAGCAAGCGGCGAGCGGCGACAGCGATCGGCGGCAGCGAGTAGCAAGCGGCGACAGCGAGCGGCGAGCGGGCGGCAGCGAGCGGCGAGCTGGCGGCAGCGAGCGGCGAGCTGGCGGCAGCGAGCGGCGAGCTGGCGGCAGCGAGCGGGAGATTTAGAAGACAAGAGAGAGAGGAGTAACGAGCGGGAGAGAGAAGGCGGGATGAGTAAAATTTTAGTCAGCGGTATTAAATAGTAATTAATTAGAAGGTAAACATTAAATGCAAAAAAATAATAATTAGATTTTGAGTCATACCGCTGTGCGCCTGTGCGTCAAGTAACCATGAGCGATCGTTAGCCATGTTATTAGCTGTGCTTGTGAGTGGGGGCCATTCAACATTTTTCTAAAAAAATAATTATCTCAGTGGGGGCCACAGCCCCCACTGGGCCTGCATTGGATCCGCCACTGGTTGGAGGCTCGGTTGGCTCATCGGCACTTCTATTTCTTTTGCAATGTCTCAAATGAGAACTAGGAGGAGTGGGAGCATCTGAGGGTATGAACCGCTCAATCGTCTCTGGAGTGGGAGGCACTGAAGACCTAGGAGGCCGAGACTACATGGACTTCACCAAACTCTCTGCCAAGGGATTTTTCTCTTTACCACTTGAATCATCCCCTCTTATCCTCGTCCACCGAGTACGAGCACCATGAGCCTTCCATAGTGAAGACACTTCTTCTGCATAAGACAAAGGCAAACCAAGTGAGTAATTTTCAAACAAAGAAAAGACACTAAGCACTCTGCACCACTAACCTACTTATGTATTTCAAAACCAAGGATTTATCGTGACTCATATTAAATATCTCCTGTGGAGCGAGGGGAACAGAAGGACAATTCTGTGACAAAAAGGTGACCAGAACCTCGTCCTCGGGAGGAACACTTCCTTCCTCAAAATTGTAATATCCAAAGACATTATGGCTAATTGCTATTATTCGTTTTTGTTTGCCAGTCTAGCGGGCTAATTCGAGATTGAGCTAAGTCAACTCATGGTCTGGTGCGAGCTTGAGAGCTCGGGTAAGTAGAAATATAAGTTGTGTGTTTTCTTTACTTGTTAATAAAATTTGTATTGCATATGTTTGAGCATGTATTATTGATGCCTGTGGTTAGCGGGTTTGAGGTGAATGCGGGTTAGCTAAAGGGGTAGGGTGTAGATAAGGTTTTGGAAGGGGATTATAAAATCCCCCCCCCCTAGGGCTAGGTGGCTCCACAAGCCATCAAATGAGAGATGAGCCTCAAGCCGCCAACCCTCTCCCCCTCTCTTGTGAAGCCGAGCCGTTGAGGAGGAAAGGAACCACCGCTCCTCTTCCCCTCTTTTGGAGCCGCCGCCCCCTTTGTGGAGCCGAGCTGCCGCCGCCTTGTCTGTTGCCGAATTGCGGAGGTCGCCGATCGGGAATTATTCTTTTCATTCTTCCTAATCAAGTGAGTGGTTCTTCCTTTCTATTCACTTTTTATTTTCTTATGTTCTTGAGCCATTCTTTGGAACTTGAGAAATTTTATCGATTTTACCGTTTGAAATTGGGATTTCTCGTTGCTTTCTTGTGTTGCCATGGAAGAGGAGGCCCGAGGTAGAATTGGATGCATGTCTAATTATGTTAGTGAATAGATTTATTTTTTAATTATTGTTTATGATGTTGTAATCTGGTTTGGCAATATTTAGGAACAGTTGTTGCTGTGATTTTCGTGTTAATTAATTAGACAAGCTGAAATCTAAAACATGTTAAAATTTCATGCTGAATTATCATTAATGATGTTGAGGATTGAAATTGCTATTGTGATGCGTGACGAACTAAACATAGTCGTGTAGTAACCTATCATTTTCACTAGAAAATATAGTCTGGAACGATAGGACACACTCTGGAAGTCAGATTCGGCTTGGGTACACTAGAATTGAGCTCAAACTGTAGGCTGAAAACAAAACCCATAAAATAAAACTTAATTTCGGGAATTTAAATTTTAATTGTAGAATTAAAATTTAAGGGGTAGAATAAACTATTAAAGAGCCAACAAAAGAATTTAATTGCATGAAACAAAACCTCATGGGCTGATGATATTGCGGGTCTTGGGTGTCAGGATCGAGCATAGTGTGTAGCGAGATATATTTTCCCAGTAAGAACACCCCTAGGACACCATGGATGTCACTTGACTTAGGTCTTGTTGGCGCCATATGTTTCATGAATGGTGGAGAGGCTCGGGTAGGAGCCAGTTTGCGGGCTTGAGCCCGAAAGGTTGGATGGGTAAATCCCAACCTGTGTTTAAAAATGAATAAGTTTGGATGGGCGAATCTCGATTATTCTCGTTTCTATCTGGAATAAGTTCGGATGGACGAATCCCAATTATTTCTGTTTCTATTTGGAATAAGTTCAGATGAGTGAATCCCGATTATTCCCATATTTTTTTTTTTAAGGGTATGTTATGGGATAAGTTTGAATGGGTAAAACCTGATTATCCTCATAACCCTTGTGAGTTACTTGTATGCCTTATGACATAGGTAGACATATAGACCTGTTGTATATTCATTGTTATGTGAATAGGTTTGTCTTTGGGTATGAGATGGCCAAGTGGTCTGTTAGTTAGCCATACCACCAGTTTTGCATTCTCCTTGTACGAGACAAGTGTATATATGTATATATGTATATATGTATATTACTCTGTGGTTGATTTTTTTGGTGGGGGTTGGTAGAACTGCTCACTGAGTTCCTTTGGACTCACCATTGTTTCCTTTCTATTTTTATAGAGTCTGATCAGTGAGGTGGGCTGAAGCACTTGGCCCAGCTAGAGGACAGGGGAGCTACATTGATCTCATAGCAGTCGTAGTTAGGGGTCGTAGTCGAGTCTTGTTAGTATTTGATCATGCACTTGGTATTTTAGCATTTTAGAGTCGTAGTCTTTTAGGACATTCATATGTTTTATTTCAGATTACGTTTCTTGAGAAAAATTGATAAACTTTCATTATTTATTTTCGCACTCTATTTGGCTTGCTGAACTTTATTTCTTAAAATAAAAATTGATTTGGTTTCTCAGTTGTAATAAAACTAATTGTCTCATATTTCTGCTATATTTTATTCTGAGTTGGCATGTGCATGGGATAGGTTGCGGGATATAGAGACGTATACCCTGGCCGGTCACGTGACCCTAGGACGGGGCATGACAATATGGTATCAGAGCATGTGGTTCGGTCTGACTACGACCTAGAGTCTGTTTACCGTATAGGGCATTGCTAGCGTGTCAGTATACGGTAGGATTGTGTTATTAGATCAATGAGCTAAGTCTGCACCTTAACGCGGCATGTGGTTAGTTTATTTTAAGATTCAAGGGTGAATTGAATTATCTAATTATGATGTTTTCTTTTTGGTGATTCCAGAGTGAGGCATTACAAGAAAATAGGGTATCACCAATGGACCAAATTCGTCGATAATACCCATAAATCCGTCGATAATTTTGTTACCGACGGAGTATCTATCGGTAAAATTCATCGATAAAAGACTCCTCGGTAATACCAACGGATTTTAATTAATCTGTCGGTATTACCAATAAATATTTTATTTTGTTGGTAATACCGATGGAGACATATATCTGTTAGTATTACCAACAGATAAATATCTGTCGATATTACCAAAGGATAAATATCCGTCGGTATTACCAACGGATAAGTATCCGTCGGTATTACCAACGAACAAATCTGTTGGAACGGATAAATATCTGTTGGTAATACCAACGAATATATATCTGTTGGTAATACCAACGAATACATATTTGTCGGTAATAACAACAATATTTGCTAGTGTTGGTATTACCAACAAATAATTTTTGTTGGTATATCCGTTGGAATTACCACCATTATCTATCAATTGCTCATTATTGTGTACCTGATCAATCCTCAAATCATGAAATCGCATATAAGATAATTTGATAATTCACACGAAATCTTAAAAATAATTTTTGAAATCACACATCATTAAAATCCACACACATAAGAAACCATTGTATATAAGTAATTTCGAAATACATTGTGCTATTCAAAGTTTCAAAAATACATAAGATAATTTTTTTCCAAAAAGCTTATCCTTGCACTTCATTCTTTTACTTGCATGTAAAAACAAAAGAAACAATGAGACAATGAAATGAGGAATACCAAATTTGTAACTCAATGCAAGATAATAAACTGACACTCTAAAATTGTAAATAAAGTTTGTAACTCAATGAAATGAGAAATACCCAATAATGCAGCATGCTGAATTGTATCAATAGCATGCTGAATTCTCAGCATGCTATGTTCAGCATGTTCAATTCTCAGCATGCTGAGATTCTGAGAATGAATTCTCAGCAAGATTAATTTATCAAGGAACCTCCCACGTTGGTGCTAGATAGATTCCTTTGGTACTAGAGTGGACTTCCTCCAGCCCACGTGAACCCTAAATGGACTGTGAATTGGTACTAGCTCAATGCATGCATGAATTTGATGTTTTGGTACAAGTCCTTCACCTGAGGGAGTTTAAGAAGGCCATGTACTCCCTCAGGCTTGGCCACAACAGACTTGATCTCTTCCTTGCAGAGCTTGACCAAGAAGAAGAAGAAGAATAAGAAAGAGGGCAATCTTTTCTGAAGCATTGGTATTATGTCTGAGTTCATATTTGAGACTTCATAATAGCATGAAAATTAATATGCCTAATGGTAGGAAAAGATTAATGTAGCTGACTCAAAATAGTTGAGACTTCATGACTTCATTGTGCTATATTCAATGATATGATTTCTACATAGAATTGAACAAAAGAATTCATGGCAATACCTTGAGACTCTCTTGGAGCATCACATATAATAGCCCAGGTGTTTCTTTCTTGATTACAGCCTTTGTTGCTTCAGGTGTTACATCTCTAGGAGTAAAGCCAGTGCCACCTAAAAGAAAATAAAGAACTTGACAAAATTAACTAGAAAGGTAAATAAAATGGATGAATGAAAGTGTAGGCTCCTCAAAACTCAATAAATACGTCACCTAAAGTCAGTATGAGATAAACTTTATCAATATCACTCCATCTGATAAGGACATTCTTAATTTTATCAACTTCATCAGGAACGATAGCTGTATCTACCACATGTGCTCCACCAAGCTTTTTAGATGAAGAGTTCACAACGGAAACTGCCCTTGGGCCGCTGCAACCATTAAAGTTCTATTCTCTCATATGTAATATACTGTTTAGGATTAATATTTTAAACATAGCATGAAAGAACTTCCTTGAACTAGCGAGTATATATTCCTAGTGATGTCTAGTAGCCTCACAATATCCTGCAGCTAGACTTAAAAGGGTTAACTTGCAATAAGACAAAAAATTATATAGGTATCTGTATCCCCTTAGTCCTTATGCAAGGAAATTTCTGGAGCATTCACTTGGCTCAGTAGGCTTCTCTTGCCAAGAGCATTATGATTTCTCCATATTTCATTTAGCATCAAATTTGTGACCTCATTGAGTTGCTAATTCAAAGAGGCATATCAAGATGCATTTTCTGCAATGACGACAAAGCTGTTAATTTTTATCCCATCTTATGATGTTTGCTCCTCATTACAATGTTTACCATAAAGTTAAAGCCTATTCCATCAGGGTTCATGGAATGTTTTTCACAACATCTTTAACATCATAAATATGTAAGAGAAAGAGACTAAATAAACACATGCTAGACACAAAAATATCTTCCTTTCGAGAAGTCAATACTTCAATTAATGGAGTTCAGATTATGAGGTTGAGTTGCAATTCTATATTAGTAAAACTGTCGGCATATAGGAAACATACTTGCTAAAGTTGTGGAATAATCAAGAATTAGAAAAAGACAGATGATCAGAAATCCTTCAGGAGGGACTTCTATATCTACCACTAATTATCCTTATAAAAAAATTGGAGCTGCAATTCCTAATATGTGATGGGGAAAATAGTCTGACAAGTCAAAAAACAAGTTATTAATTTTTTGCCTTACGCTTCGTGCACTGGGTCAACCTTTTTAATTTTAACCAAAGGGCAACCAATAATCTTAGAAATTATGCACCATGCTTTATAATTATCAAGACATGGAAGAAAGAACAGTAATGAATACTTAAAGAGGAGAGTAACAGGATTTTAGCTTAACAAAAGCAACATAAAGATTACCTCCTATCAGGGCTGGTGCCAGATGAAACTGTGTCACTCACTGTAAGAATTGCGACTTTGACCATTGATTCTTGGGGTGCAATGCCAGGTTGTGATCCAGTAAATTTTGTAGCATGTTCACGCTGAACTGATAAGGAAGCAGTGCGATTTGTCATCTTACTCGTCAAACTACTCATTTGCTTTCCAGTGCTCTCAGCTATAAAACTACAAACAATAATAATAACACTTGAGCTACTATAGAAAAATCTAATTGGCTTACAGCTCGCAATAACATGAATTAATAACAATTCTCACCCAGCACTACCAGATCCATCATCAAGTTCTCATCTTAGTATGGCACAATGGTATTCTGGGCGATAAGGGTCTGGTCTTATAGGGTGTACAATTCGGGCGTGCACTCTGCATATATTGCAATTTTATGCATCAGTTATTAAGAGAAGAGACATTTTTGAACTTGATCCAAATATGGCAAATATACGATGAATATCATTTTCCACTGCTTTCTTGGATACTTTATAAGAAAGGTTTTATTATCATGGTATAGCAGCTAGCTTGCAACATGTGAGATCCAAGTTTAAACACAGATCTAGCTTTTGTCTCATGCTGGTGATAGCACGATTTTAATCCTAACAATACAATGCGACCTAGTAAGTAGAATTTTTCGATAGTGGATTTGGAGGTGACAAAGTGGTAGTCTAGACCAAGGTTCTAGGTGCTGCTAGCACCACCTGTTTAGCTCAGGATTAGCAGTGGCGAGCTACCACCAAAATTAAAAGAAAAGGGTAACTAGAACATTCTAATATTGGGCTTGGAGGTGAGGAAGAGAAAAAGCTTAGCACAAGTACAAATATCTAATCTAATTTTTCTTTCAATGGAGGAATGAATGGTAAATTATAAAATTATGTAAAAATGAAACTAAACAAAGAGCCATGTCTTCTTTAAACAAAAACATATACGTCCTATATCTTCTGCTTGATTCATATACAAAACCAAATATAATAACAAGCTCAAACTCCTTTGTTAAGTCTTAAGAGGTCAATAATGTGTTGTTATGATTTGTAACCATTAGAAAAAAGTTAAAGAAACAACTTTTAACTAATATTCCTAGATATCAAACAAAAAAAGTGTTCAAAGGTTAGCTAAACATGAATAAAAGGCCTCTTTTTCATAAAATGAAATCATTTTTTCCATGTACTACATCTGTTGGTCTATATACAAGTAGTTGAAATCCATAATAATCAAATAATTCAAAAGAATCTCAAATTTCATACTGAAGAAAATAGATGGACTGTGAGACTAATTATATAATGAAGATATGGATTAACAGTGACCTTTGAAGCTAGCTTCAGGCAAATAAAGATGAAATGAGATTATGGTCGTACCCACCCGAGATAACCTCCTTATCATGTAGTGTACGTTCTGTTCATGTTATCCTTGCATGAATATGAAATCTATTTTGAGAGTTATGAATGCATGAACTTGTACTAAATAGCAAAAGGAATGAATGTCTACAAAGCAAAATAAGATTAATGGCAATTCTTACCTAAAATGAAATCTACAACTTGATGTGAAAAGGTAGCAATAGAAGCTCCAATCCTACAGCTATCTAATGTTTCCACCAACCTCTTCAAAAAAAAAAATATGCCAACATCATATTCGGATGCTCAATGAAATTGATATAATTTTAGTATATTGCTAATTATCTTGATTAGATGACCTAAATTTAGTTAGATAAACTTTATCATAGTTGCATTTTCAAATTTTGAGTTATTTTCACCTATTAATTTTTGTTTCTAACAATAAGAACTCAATCTATTAAGAACATCTTTTGAATTCTGAGGACAAAAATCCTAGTTCACCTCGTCAAACTAATATGTTTTTCACTTCTCATAGTAGGAATTTGTTGATTACTGTCTGTAGAGCAAATTGTTAAAATAAATTTCTTATCAATTCATTAAATTTTTTCAGTTCAAGCAAGACATATCAATAACAAGACCTATGAATTTCTTTTTCCAATCATATATTTTTCTAAGGATATCTCCATATTAATCTGTAAAATGCAAGTTGTATAGCATTCGTTATAACTACAAAAGCATTATCACTAGCTATTGCTCACACTGTCTGTAGTTGTTCTCAACGTCTTTCAAAACTCTTTCTCATTCGCCTGAAAAATTATCGCTAGCTATTGCTCACACTCGTATTGAATTTGAAAATTCAAAAGATAATTAAAAAAAAAAGATTAACGAATATGTAAGAGCTTCATTAATTCATGGCACTAACTAAATTCATGACCAAAATTTAAACTCTAATTCAAGGAAATGGTTAACAATATCTAGCTTTCACATGGAACTATCAAGGTTGCCATTCAACAAAATAGGTGATATTAGAATCAACAAATGCTCACTTCATTAATTCCTGAAATGAAGCAATATTGCTCAACTGACTTGAAAAAAGATCAACATATAATGTTAGTCAACCATGATTGTATTATACATGGAAATACCACAAATAGCAGAGGTCCTGGGCTTTAGTTGCTATATGTTCATATGTTAACAAGAGATCAATTTTCATTTTCTATTTAATTTAATATTTAAATTGAAAAAAAAAGATGCATATACTATAATAGAAAGAAAATGGTTTCTTTAAACAACAAACATCAAAACAATAGGAAAATGACATCACAATTGCCAAAATATTATTTAAACAATAAGATCACTTAATCAAATTTAAAAATGAGACACATATAAATTAAATCCTAGCTGGAAGTTTTATTATCAGGGAAAAAATGTGTGGTTATATAAATGAATAAGTTAGGTAAACTAACTTTCACACTATACAAATTCATTGGATTATATACGTGCGTTAACCATTAGCCTCAAGAATCATGATAATGTTGGAACATGTTTGGGCAAGATCTCATCAGCAAAGGAGGCTTGGCAGATTCTTGAGCACAGATATCATGGATCTACAAGAATCAAATAGGTAAACTTCAAACCTTGCATAGAAAGTTCGAAAGTGCTTTTATGGAAGAAGATGAGGATTTGAATGAATTTGTATCTGGAGTTATTGATATGGCAAACCAGATTAGAAGCTTCCATGATGTAATTGAAGAGGTACGAATTGTTAGAAAAGTACATCGGAGTCTTCCGCAAAAGTTTGATCATGTTGTGACTGCAATAGAGGAAGGAAGGGACATTAAACGTATGACCAGTGAGGAATTGTTGAGTTCTTTGCTATCACATGCTAAAAGAATGAGCATATTCGAAAGAAACAAGGAAGAAGGTGTAGCTTTCTTTATGCGATCTAGTAAGAAATCAGATGTTAAAAAAGGAGTGAGCAGATATGAGGATATCAGGAAAAACTCAGAGAAGAGAGAATATTCACCTGGCAATTCAAGCAAAAAGAAATTCCAGTGTTATTACTGCAATAGATTTGGGCATATAGAAAAGAAGTGATGGTTAAAATAGAAGCACGAAAAGGAGAAACAAGCTAACTTTGCAGAAGAATAGAAAAGTGACAGTGAAGAAGAGGAAGAAGTCTTGCTGTTAGCTAAATTGAATGACAATGTGACTGATGGCTGGTACCTCGATTCTGGATGCAGTAATCACATGACTGCATGTAGATATTTATTCATAAGCTTGAATCAAAATCACACAACTGATGTGCGATTGGGAGATGGTTAAGTAAAAACAACTAAGGGTTGGGTGATCTAGAGTTAAGCACTGAACAGGGACCTTTCATTGTAAAAAATGTTTTATATGTACCTGATTTGGAATCAAATTTACTCAGTATTGGTCAGCTCCTCTGTGATGAATATAAAGTTGTCTTTGATGGTAATCTATGTAAGGTATATTCTAACTCACAAACTGATAAAGTAGTTTGTTCAGTAAGCATGAGCAGAAACAATTTATTTCGATTGAATAGCATGAACTTTGCTTTGAAAGCTGAGAATTCAACTGAGTCTGATATTTGTTTGTGGCACAAACGACTTGAGCATGTGAATGTTCAAAGCATGATTGAAATGTCAGTTAAAAATCTAGTTGAAGGTTTGTCATGCTTTAAACAAACTGAACTTGATGGAGTTTGTGAGGTTTGCAATCTTGGAAAACAAGCCAGGTTACCCTTTCCAAAGAATTCTACTACTAGAGCTACTTTTCCACTTGAACCGGTTCATGTTGATCTTTGATGGAGATATGAGAAAAACCACTATAATTTTCATCATTCATCTAGCAAGTCTACTTTGTTAATTTATTTCTTAAAGTAGCATATCTCAAACAATTTAGGTTGGCATCTGATCCAAAGAATGTTTGTTTTTTGGATATGACCAGACAAGAAACCAAGCTGCTCCCTTAAAAAAAAGGCATGTTGCTTTCATGATTGGAGTACAAAATATAAGTATATCATATCATGATTTTCAAATCAATCATTAATAACTATGACCTATCATAGAGGTCACACGGAGTAGCAGAACAATAGTATGGGCCCTGAAATAAAACTCAAACTCAAACTTTATCTGGACCAGCAGAACAATAGTACGGTCCCTGAAATAAAACTCAAACACATTAGATATAACTGAAGTTATTATATCTAAATTAGCTGAAGTTTAAGAAAGAAGGAAAACATACCTACTAGTCAACATAGGATACTTAGTTAATTATTTCAAGTTTAAGAAAATATACATACTAGTCGATCTAGAATACTTAATAGATGAGTCATGCTATTGATAGAAACATCAAGTAGGTGCTGGATATGTATCATATATATTTTGTTTCATTATTTCAAGTGACATATATTACAACAAAAAGTTATTTCATTTTCCACACAAATAAAAAGAAGGAAATCATGGTTCAATTGTCAAAAAATATGATATGTTTGATAAAAAGCAAAAGAGACCACTTGACATTATAAACAAGATATTATGAACGTAAAATAAGATGGATACCTAAACAAAAAATAGGCCACTTGACATCCTTTTGCAAAAGGGTGTACTCCTCCTACTCAATTCCTTACCTGAACGAAAAATAGGAAGAACCATAAGATGGATAAGCTATCTGAAAAAAGCTAGAATCCAAGATAGAAATTTTAACAAAATTGGATACCATACCATGGCTCTTCTACAATTGTTGCACGATTGCTGTAAATCTTAGCAACATTGTATAGAGAAGGCAGGATTGCTGAAGTTCTATTGAAAAATATAAGTTCATCATTTTGCAATATTATCATTTGGAATTGTATGATGCAAAGATGGGACAACAAAATGATAAGTATTTCTCAAACTTAAGTAAATTACACCAATTTAGCACACTATCTTTCAATATTTCTCAAACTACAGTAAAGTACAAGAAAGCATAGTAAATTACAGGCAAACATAGTAAATTACAGGCAAGCATTCCAATCTCAGTTTGTAACAAAATGATACCACAAAAACCTAGTAATAGCATCAGATACGAGCTCCACCAAGAAAAAAGACTTGTTAACATACAAGCAAAATTTATTTGATGGCAATTAGCATTCAAATGAATTTTGATGGCAATTAGCATTATCTTCTCTTTTATAATGTGTTCAAGATAGTAAATAGAAAAACTACATGAACATGCAATGATTGATCCCTTTGGCATTTCAAGTAAATAGAAAAACAACATGAAACATTTCAAGCAATGACTGTTATAACTTGTTTCAACCTCCAGATTGAATGACAATGTAAAGAACACCATGAAAACTTTAAATTCAACAATGTAATATAGCAAGAACTCCACCATGAAAATTTAATATAAGAGCTCCACCATTAACACCATAATTGTATTTGTCAATGACTAAAGAATCCAAGTTCAATAAATCCCATTCCACTGTTACACTATATGTTTGCCTGCATTTATCTCATTCATTGCTCTCTTGACATGCTAATCAGGCTCAATATCCACTATAAGCGTCTGAACAATCTCATACCCATACATTGACATTGCCTAAATGCAAAGCATCAGGTTAATAAAATATTGAAAGTGAAATATACTAACTATTGACTAAAGAAGGACATGCAAATTACCTTCTCAAGTTCGTCCTCTACAGATTTAGCAATTTAATTCTTCTATTCAAGTGCATCATCCAAGTTCAGCTTTGGAACACTAGCCCTGATGACTGAAAATAAGCATACAATTGTCAATTTAGATTAAAGACTCATGTTTCAATTATAAAAATAACAAATACTATCTTGAGTCTTTCCAAAGAGCATTCCATGTCTCAACATGGGATTTGTACTATAATCCATGATTCCATGGTCATAATTGGCAAGACCTAGGGCACAAATTTTTTCACCAATTGCTCCACAAAATTTATTTTAAAAAGAAATTTAATATCGTCCAAACTTCAAACTCTCAAATACACAGCTGAAGCACTACAACATTCCATCAAGGAGAGATCAATTGAGGAGTAGAGCTTACCTATGATGTAACGAACTCTTATATCAGCAACATTTCATCAAAACGAGGATATAAAGAGCGTAAAGAGAGATCAATTGAGGAGTAGAGCTTACCTCTGATGTTAGTATCGGTCATAGAAAAAGATCATACATAAATAGGAGGAGAAATCCGAGGAAAAGATGAACGTCTTTTAAACCCAACCCTAATCCTAGATCGATTAAGACGATTCTGATGAGCAGCGGCGGGCAATCGATGATGGAGGTGATATATTTTTGTCGGCTGGGGAGAGAGGCGAGGGATTTGGGGGAAGAGCCACGGGATCGACTTCTGTCGACAGGGGGAGGAGTCGTTGGTTGATTTGTGTTGGCTGGAGAAAGTAAAGGGCGCAGAGGGAAGCGTCACACGGCTGGAAAAAAATGGGCGCGGACTTTTGTCGGAGGTGGAAAAGTCACGCAACTGGAGAAAAAAAATGGGCACGAGGATTTTGTCCGCCGGGGGAAGTGCATGGTCGGCTGAAAAATAAGATGGAATAGGAGAAAAAATAGGGTTTTATAAATTTTACCAACAGAATGTATATCCGTCGGTGACTTTGTTGGTAATACCAACAAAAACTATCTGTCGGTAATAAATTCGTCGGTGAAGCCCTATTTTCTTGTAGTGATGGAGGCTTTTAATGCCGCATGAAGCGGTAGTAGCAGTAACTCCATAGAGCACCGAGGCTGGGGCTGAAGCCATGGGAGAGCACAGTAGGTCCGAAAGGATGTGGGACAAGATCCCATGGTTGTATAGTTACAAGCCTGAGTGATTGAGCTGACTGAGGCACTCCGTAGGGAGCAAGAACTGAGGTAGCGCCACAATCGATGCCGGAAGCACCCGCGGTACAAGAAATGGTCGAGCCAGTGGCACCAGTGGTTAGAGTTCTCGGAGCATGCACGTATGCATATTTTGTCAAATTAGCTATGAATGGAGGTCATAGAGAGTTTACATGGACAAATCAGCGGGTGGAGGTCACCAACTTCCTTGGGGATTGCTATGAGTTGTGCATGGAGCTCGGTTGTTCTTCTGAGGCGATCACTCGGATGATCGGGTTGCACTTGAGAGGATCAAACCAAGGATTGGCTTCACGCCTAGAGGGACCGCAGAGCAGTAAGTGTACCACCCCCTACTTGGGAGGAGTTCAGAGCCGCTATGGTGGAGCGGTATTTGCCATTGAGAGTCCGGGATAAGCGGGTGAAAGTGCTTGAGCTACTGTGCCAGATTGGTAGTATGTTAGTAACAGACTATGAGATGGAGTTCGCTCGACTCTTGAAGTACCGTCCCACTTTGGTAGCCACAGAGACCGCTAGGGTTAAGAGGTTTGTTGAGGGGCTGAGGCCGCAGATCGTCAGACGTATCCATTACACGAAGGATACTTCTTTTACTCGGGTTGTAGATGAGGCACTCCGGAAGGAGGCATTGGTACTGACTGATAGGCATAATGGACCCCAGAAGAAAAAGCTTCGACCCCAACACTCGGGGGGTCGACCAACTCACTATGAGGAGACTCGCACGACGGTGGATCCACAACATGGCAGAGGACAGGGTAGTGTCAGAAGCCGCATGGGTCCAGGACCGTGGGCGTCAACAGGATGCTCACAGCGGAGGCCTGAGCCACAGCCATATAGCCGATGTCACAAGAAGCACTGGGGAGCTTGCTTTGGATGACCAGAGACATGTTTTGGTTATGGATAGGTTGGGCATTACAGGAAGGATTGTCCTGGCAGAGGTAGTCAGTAGTCTGATCAGACCAGAGGAAAGACACCGATGTTAGTGGGTTCTCTAGCTCAGAGGGGTCAGACACAAGTCGGAGGTCTGCGAGCCGGTGGTTTAGAGAGGCATGCTGCATGAGTTTTTGGCTTAAACCGAGAGGGCACTGAGGCGTCCAGGGCAGTAGTGATAGGTAACCTTACTGTTGGTTCCACTATAGCTTTTGTTTTGTTTGATCCAGGTGCTACACATTCGTTTGTTTTTGCATTGTTTTTTTGCTAAATTATTGGGGAAACCCTCTATGCTTGATTTGCCTCTTGTGGTGTCTACGCCTACGGGCGATGCTGTGCTGGAAGAGACAATCTTTCAGGGCTGTGAGGTGGTCGTTTATGGGCATGTACTGATGGCCGAGTTGACACTCCTGCCGATGCTGGAACTTGATGTGATATTGGGCATGAATTGATTGGCAGACCATTTCGCCTACGGGCAATGCTATGCTTGATTTGCCTCTTGTGGTGTCTACGCCTACGGGAGATGCTGTGCTGGCAGAGACAATCTTTCGGGGCTGCAAGGTGGTCGTTTATGGGCATATACTGATGGCCGAGTTGACATTCCTGCCGATGCTGGAACTTGATGTGATATTGGGCATGGATTGATTGGCAGACCATTTCGCCTCAGTAGACTGCAGGGCATGGATTGGTTGGCAGACCATTTCACCTTCAGTAAGCCTGGATTGCCCCAGTTTATCTTCCAAGGGGAGGGAAGGAGAGACTCGTTGGTGGCCATTTCATCTCTCAAGGCCCGGAAGCTACTTCTAGGCGATTGCTAGTCCTTCTTGGCCTTTTTGTCTGTGGCAGAAGGAAGCGGAGGTGCAGCTAGGGACATTGAGGGGACGCCAGTGGTATGTAGGTTTTTCGATGTTTTCCCTGAAGAGTTGCCAGGTTTGCCCCCAAAGAGGGAGATCAAGTTCTGTATTGAGTTGTAGCCTGAGGTGAAGCCGATCTCCATTCCACCTTATCAGATGGCACCAGCTGAGTTGAGAGAGTTGAAGTCCCGATTGCAAAAACTTCTTGATTTGGATTTTCATACGCCTGAGTGTTTCGACTTGGGGTGCTCTAGTGCTCTTTGTGAAAAAGATGGATGAGTCTTTGCGAATGTGCATTGATTACCAGCAGCTTAACAAGGTGACAGTGAAAAATCATTACCCGCTGACTAGGATTGATGACTTGTTTGATCAGCTTCAGGGGCTCAATGATTTTCTAAGATTGACCTATAGTCAGGGTACCACCAGTTGAGGATCTGAGATAGTGACATCCCTAAAACTGCTTTCAGGTCGAGGTATGACCATTTTGAGTTCCTAGTTATGTCCTTTGGGCTGACAAATGCACCAGCAGCATTTATGGACCTGATGAATTGGGTGTTCAGAGAATACCTGGATAGATTTGTGATTGTATTCATAGATGACATTCTAATATATTCTAGGAGCAGGGAGGAGTATGTTGAGCATTTGAGGATGGTTCTGGAGACTCTCAGGAAGCACAGATTGTATGCTAAATTTTCCAAGTGCGAGTTTTGGCTGGAGAGTATAGGGTTCCTTGGCCATGTGGTGTCGATGGAAGGGGTAAAGGTGGACCCCGCAAAGATAGAGGCAGTCCAGAATTGGAAGCAGCCGGCTAATGTCACAGAAATTCGCAGCTTCCTGGGATTGGCAGGTTATTACAGGAAATTTATGGAGAATTTCTCTAGGATTGCAGCGTCATTGACCCGCCTGACTCAAAAGAAAGTCAAGTTCGTGTGGGATAATAAGTGCGAGGAGAGCTTTCAGAAGCTTAAGGACCATTTGACATCGGCATCGATTCTAGCCATACTATCTGGCTCGGGAGGGTTTGTTGTTTATTGCGATGCCTCTCGAATTGGCTTGGGTTGTATTTTAATTCAGAATGACAGAGTGATAGCTTATGCATCCTGTCAGTTGAAGGTTCACGAGAAGAACTATCTGACTCATGACCTGGAACTGGCAGCGGTGGTGTTCGCATTGAAGCTGTTGCGTCATTACCTTTATGGCAAGACCTATGAAATATACACTGGTCATAAGAGCCTCCAGTATTTGCTCACCCAGAAGGAGTTGAACTTGAGGCAAAGAAGGTGGCTTAAACTATTGAAGGATTATGACTGCACGATCATGTACCATCCCGAGAAAAACTAATGTACGTAGTGGCAGATGCCTTGAGCAGAAATTCTATGGGCAATCTAGCGCACTTGGCAGTTAGGAGGAGGTCGTTGGCCCAGGATTTGACCATATGTTTGGATGGCGGGACAGTCTTGTCAGTGTCAACCTCTGGTGTATTTGTGGCTCACCTGGGGGTGCAGTCCACATTGGTAGATATGTCGTGGGCAGCGCTGGAGGAGTATGCTTTTTGTGCTCTGACTAAGGATCTGGTCAGGATGGGTGATGTTGATAATGGTTTTGGTATTGCTTGGGAGGATGTTCTGATATTCAAGAACATGATAGTGGTGCCAGACATGGCCGAGGTCCGCAGGCAGGTGCTAGAGATGGCTCATTGGTCCACATATACCATGCATCCGAGAGCCATGAAGATGTACTGTGATCCAAGGCAGAATTATTAATGGAAAGGCATGAAGAGAGAGGTGGTCGAGTTTATGTCCAAGTGCCTAGTATGTCAGCACGTGAAGGCCGAGCATTTAAAGTCGACAAGATTGCTCCAGAACTTAGAGGTACCAAAATGGAAATGTGTAAAGATAACTATGGATTTTGTGATAGGGTTGCGGAAGTCGGGGAAGGGCAATAATTCCATCTGGGTGGTGGTAGATCTCCTAACCAAGATGACACATTTTATACCAATCAGGATGACCTTTTCAGCTGAGCAGTATGCGAGGTTGTTCTTGGATCGGGTCGTCGCATATCATGGTGTCCCTGTTATGATTATCTCAAATCGGGGTACTCAGTTCACGGCTCAGTTCTGGCAGTCTTATCAGGAGTCGTTAGGCACTCAGGTCCGGTTCAGCACTGCATTTCACCCTCAAATAGATGGTCAGTCGAAGCGGAACATTCAGACCTTAGAGGACATGCTGAGAGCGTGTGTCTTGGATTTGGAGGGCAGTTGGGAGAGGCACTTGCCCCTAATTGAGTTTGTCTATAATAACAACTATCATAGCATCATCGGGATGGCCCCTTTTGAGGCATTGTATGGGCAGTGATGCAGGTCACCTATAGGCTGGTTTGACGTGGGAGATTCTCTTATGATGGGACCCGACTTGGTGGAGGAGGCAGTAGAAAAGGTGAAGCTAGTTAGGGAAAGGTTGTTGGCAGCTCAGAGTCACCAAAAAATGTATGCTAATGGAAAGGCCAGGGAGGTAGTGTTTGCCGAGGAGGACATGGTTTTCCTCAAGGTATCCCCTATGAAAGGGGTGGTGAGGTTTGGGAAGAGAGGGAAGCTAAGCCCTAGGTTCATTAGGTCGTTCCCTATTCTCAAACGTAGGGGAGCAGTGGCATATGTGTTGGCCTCCTCTGAGTATGGATAAGTCCCATGTGATTGAGCCTACCGTGGTGGAGGTGGATTCAGCAGTCTCTTACGAGGAGATCCCAGTTGAGGTGCTAGACCGTCATATTAGAAAATTGAGGTCCAAGGAGATTCCTCTGATAAAGGTCAGGTGGGAGCACCATTCCGGGCACGAGGCCACCTGAGAGGTGGAGCAGGATATGAGGGAGCGATATCCTTCGCTATTTGAGAATTTGGTAAGTCCTTAAGCTTTGCTAAAAGTTCGAGGACGAATTTTCCCTAAGGAGGGAGGATTGTAATATCCAAGATATGATTGGTAATTGCTATTATTTATTTTTGTTTGCCAGTCTAGCGGGCTGATTCTAGGTCGAGCTGAGTCGACTCATAGTGTGGTGCAAGCTTGAGAGCTCGGATAAGTAGAAATTTAAGTTGTATGTTTTCTTTACTTGATAATTAAATTTTTACTGTATTATTGATGCTTGTGGTTAGCGAGTTTTGAATTCGGGTTTGAGACGAATGCAAGTTAGCTAAACGGGTAGGGTGTAGATGAGGTTTTGGGAGGGGATTATAAAATCCCCCCCTAGGGCTAGGCGGCTCCTTCTTGGATCCGCACAAGCCATCAAATGAGAGAGGAGCTGCAAGACGCCGCCCCTCTCCCCCTCTCTTGTGAAGCCGAGTCGTTGAGGAGGAAAGGAGCCGCCGCCCCTCTTCCCCTCTATTGGAGCTGCCGCCCCCTTTGTGGAGCCGAGCCACCACCCCCTTTGTGGAGCCGAGCCATCGCCGCCGCCTTGACTGTTGTCGGATTGCGGAGGCCGCCGATTGGGAATTGTTCTTTTCCTTCTTCCTAATCAAGTGACTAGTTCTTCCTTCCTATTCCCTTTTTATTTTTCTTGTATTCTTGAGCCATTCTTTGGAACTTGAGAAATTTTGTCGATTTTACTATTTGAAATTGGGATTTCTCGTTGCTTTCTTGTGTTGCCGTGGAAGAGGAGGCCCGAGGACCCCCCCTCCCCCCTCCCCCCCTTTGCGGTGCGGTAGCCCTAGGTCTATCCTAGGGGTGCTCGCCCAAGGTGGGTGACGGGACGCCATCAAAGGGTTTGTGAAATTGCCTAAGAGAACTTATTACGTTAAATGATATTTAGACTCTTTAATGATAAATCTTGGTATGATCATATGATGTTAGAGCATGTGTAATTTCAAAATCATAAATCTCAGCGTATTAAATTTATGATTTCATGTGAAAAGAATGGATTTTGATGGCATATTTTATATTCTTGATGGTTCTTGTTTTATGAAACATGAATCTTGAGGTCGATGAAGAATTTGATGCATGTCTAATTATGTTAGTGAATAGATTTATTTTTAAATTATTTTTTATGACGTTGTAATCTGGTTTGGCAATATTTAGGAATAATTGTTGCTATGATTTTCGTGTTAATTAATTATACATGCTGAAATTTCATGTTGGATTATCATTAATGATGTTGAGATTTGAAATTGTTGTTGTGATGCATGACGATTACCGACTATTAACCTATCATTTTAACCAGAACATATAGTCTTGAACCATAGGACATACTCTTGTAGCCAGATTCGGCTTGGGTACACTAAAATTGAGCTCAAACAATTGGCTGAAAACGAAACCCATAAAACAAAACCTAATTTCAAGAATTTTAATTTTAATTGTAGAATTAAAATTCAAGGGGCATAATAAACTGTTAAAGAGCCAACAATAGAATTTAATTGCATGAAATAAAATGTCATGGGTTGATGATATTGCGAGTCTGGGGCGTAGGTATCGAGCATAGTGTGTAGCGGCATTTTCCCAGTAAGAACACCCCTAGGACACCATGGATGACACTTGACTTAGGTCTTGTTGGCGCCATATCTTTCATGAATGGCGGAGAGGCTCGGGTAGGAGCCAGTTTGCGGGCTTGAGCCCAGAAGATTGGATGGGTAAATCCCAACTTGTGTTTAAAAATGAATAAGCTCGGATGGGCAAATCCCAATTATTCCCATTTCTATTTGGAATAAATTCAGATGGGTGAATCCCGATTATTTCCATATTTTTTTTCTTTAAGGGTATGTTATGGGATAAGTTCGGATGGGTAAAAACTGATTATTCTCATAACCCTTGTGGGTGACTTGTATGTGTTACGACATGGGTAGGCATATAGGCTTGTTGTATATTCACTGCTATGTGAATAGGTTTGCCTTTGGGCATGAGATGGCCAAGTGGCATGTTAGTTAGCCATACCACCAGTTTTGCATTCTCCCTGTATGAGATAGCGCATATATGTATATTACTCTGTGGTTGGTTTTTGTGGTGAGGGTAGGTAGAACCGTTCACTAAGTTCCTTTGGACTCAACTTTGTTTTCTTTCTGTTTTTGCAGAGTCTGACCGGTGAGGTGTGTTGGAGCTCATGGCGCGACTGAAGGGCAGAGGAGCTGCATTGATCTCATAGCAGTCCTAGTTAGGGGTCGTAGTCGGGTCTTGTTAGTATTTGATCATGCACTTGGTATTTTAGCATTTTGGAGTTGTAGTCTTTTGGAACATTCATATGTTTTATTTCAGATTACGTTTCTTGACAAAAATTGATAAACTTTTCATTATTTATTTCCGCACTCTATTTGGCTTGCTGAACTTTATTTTTTAAAATGAAAACTGATTTGGTTTCTCAGTTATAATAAAACTTGTCTAATATTTCCTCTATGTTTTATTCTGAGTTGGCATATGCATGGGATAGGCTGCAGAGTATAGGCACGTATACCTTGGCCGGACACATGACCCTAGGACGGGGCATGACAAAAATCTTGAACAAAGCAAGGCTCCGACCTCCAAGACAGAGGGAACCTCTCTGTGCAGTAGGGAGACTTCAGAAAGAAGGGCCAAACTCCCTCTCACGATTTAACTTTAAGGAAGCGGGTCTTGAAGCCCTTATACGAACTCTTAAATAGAGCGAAGAGTTTCCTCCCTGGGACAACATTAAAAGACACCGACAACCCTTTCTGGGCTCCTTTTGCTCTAAAAAGAGAGTAGAATACATGGAGGCTTGGCCTGATTTTGAGACACACCATCACAACCTCAAAACACCGAACGAAAGTCCAACTGTTAGGATGCAATTAAGTAGGAGCCACATAAACCAAATTCAAAACACCGTGTTCGAATTCGGTAAATGGAAGGCGAATCCCCAGCTCATCGAAAAAAGTTCGGTACATGACGATGAATTCTGAGTTAGTATTATGATATACTCGATCCGACGAAAGGCGCGGAAGAAATTCATAATCCTCTTAAGCGCCTTCACGAGCAATGGACACATCTTCTCGGAAGGATAAAATGCTATCGAGATCGGTTAATACCGACCCGTGCAACTTCACATCCTCTTGAACCTAGGAATAGGAATCCAAATCACTCACTAGTGTCCCAAATTATGAGTTCACAATGGTATTTCTCTTCACCATTGCGGAAACCTTAGAATAAGGATGAGTCAGTTCAAGCCTACTGACATAAAGCAAGACCTACGAGGGCAACAGGAAAATCACCGGGGAAGGAGACGGAGGCATCGACGATCAGACAAGTAAACCAAGAAGTTGTCGCCGAAGGAAATCCCTAAAGCACCAAGTCGTCAAAAAGCCAGACTTCGAAAACAAGAAAAAGAAAAATACTTTATAGACAACACAATGGGCCCATCAAACGGTCGGCGATCACACTGAAGACAAATCTAGACCGTCCAAACGAACGCTAAAGCGGCAGCCTCCTAGAGAGTGATGAGGAACGTGTGAGATCTTTTTTACCGTCATGATCACCCCTTAAATCGATGAAGCAAAGAGCCAATCAGGAGGCGCCATGAAGAAAGAGAAATTCCTACCACAAAGCCGCCATACGAAGCTCAAAAGCCGAAGAGACACAAGAACAACACGACAAAAATATGCCGATTCGATTTTCTTAAAGACAAGATGAGAATTGTTGCATGCCAGCGGCTCGCTCCAATTCGGCCTCCACGGTCACCCACTCCAGCTCGGCCTCCACATCCGTTCGATCTAGTTTGATCTCCACGGTCATTTGCTCCAGTTCGTCCTCCACGACCACCTACTCCAGCTCAGCCTCCACAACCTTTCACTCCAGTTCATCCTCTACGGCCACCTACTCCAGCTCGGCCTCCGCAGTCGTCCACTTTGACACAACCTCCGCGGTCACCCACTTCAGTTCGACCTTCACGGTCACCCGCTTCAGTTAGACCTTCGCAGTCACCCGCGACCTTCGCGATCACTTGCTTATGTAATACTCGTATTTTTTTAAAAAAAATGCTTATTTAATTATTTCAGCAAGATTATTTAAGTCGCATGTTAGGATGGGCCGGATGAAATGCCAGAGGGCATGAATTGAAGATTGGACTTTGCACGCAAGGTAATTAATTTATCTAAGTTGATTAGTCCATAGATGAGTAGTTGGGTTGAGATGAGTTTGGAGGTTCAAACGGAACTCGAATCGGACTTGTATTGGTCGAGTTATAGGTTATTTTAGACTTGACTTAAGTTAAGGGGCACCGTGGTCATTTGGCGATTGATGTTTTAGTATTTATACCTCATCCCTCAAGGGCGCGTGACGCCGCACTCCCCGTTGGACGTCCATAGGAAGAGGCGCACGCATGGAGAGGGAAGAAGAGAATCTCGGCAGACTGCTCCTTGTTGCGTCAAACGCCATCATACATTAAGATCGAAGGAGCATCCATGGTCGGATCGTAATGAAATTTGGATAGTAAGTTTTCAACTTCATAATTTGCATTTTGATAGGTGGAGATTGGTTTTTGATGATCGGATTTATCGCTGTCATGGAATTACCGAAGCTCTATTTTTAGTTTTCTTCTCCATGATTCTGCTACGTCCAGTTTCGCCAAATCGGGCGATTGGGACCCTATTCTAAGGCTGATTGGATTAAAGTTTTGGGAGCATGTCCTAGACCCCTTGCGTCTAGATGGGAACGGTGGAGATCTATTTTAGACGGCTAGATTTTGAAATACACGAGAAGGAAGGAGAAGGCGTGGGAGGACTTGAAACTGGGCAGCACACCGGGACATCGTTGATGTGGGAGCGTAGAGGACTGCCTTCCTTTTCAATTTCCATCTCTAGTGAGTGATTTGGAACTCTTCTCCCCTTATTCTTTAACCCCCCCCCCCCCCCCCCCCCCCCCCCCCCTCTAAGGGGATTCTTTCCGCGGATTTTAAAGATGAATTCTCTTCGTTGTTGATCAATCATGGAACCTACATTGACATTGTGTAATCTTCGTGTTGTTGTTCGGATTTTAAAGTGTTGCCGCATGGGTATTGATCGGATTTGGGGTTGTGCCGCCCCCCTTGATGTTGCTCTTGTGGTTTCTTGATTATATTCTTGATGATATCTTGATTCTTGGACAAGGGTGTCAATGGGAGGATTGATAATGGTATGGTGCTCATTTACAATGATTAGGGATATGTTACCCTTAGGAATTACACGTTAACCTTAGAGACTACATACTACCCTTAGAAAATACATGCTACTCTTAGAAAATACATGCTGCCCTTTATGATTACATGGGCTCGGTTGGGTTGGGATCAACCGTAGGGTCATGAGGTTGAGGGAAATAATGAACCTAGACTCACCTAGGACATTTACCTCCCTTAGCATGAAAATGTAAGGGCACCGAACCTTAGGAAGGAGAAGATTTGGGTAGGGGCCAAATTTTCTCATGGGAAATTATTTAGGGAAAATATCTAAATATAATCTGTATTTTGGTATTTGTCTCAATTATGGTCCATACTTTCATTTGTCTCAATTGTGTACATTACTAAGATATTTGTTTCAATTGTGGCATGTCGTCTAACTTCCGTCAAGCGCCCCGTTCAACTGACGACGTGGCATGCTCACTTGTATAAAAAACTAATTTTTTATTCAGCTATTAATCCAACCTTCACTTAATCTCTTGGTGTTATTAAAATTGACTCCCATCTTTTTTTAATATTTTAAAAGTGGGCCCCACATCTTTCTCTCTCAAATGTCGTTGCCACTGCTCTCCCCTGCCAATCTCTGGTCTCTCTCTCAACTTCGTCGCAGAAACCCCATCGCTTGGTGGCAAGAGCAGAATAGCCAACCAGACGCCCAGAACCACATCCGTCACGTGCCGGCGAAGGGCTCGAAGAAAGGCTGTGTGCTAGGCAAGGGCGGCCCGCAGAACTCCAACTGCGCCTACCGCGGAGTGTGGCAGCGGACCTGTGGCAAATTGGTCGTCGAAATCCGTGAGCCGAATTGTGAGAGCGGCCTATGGATGGGCACCTTCCCGATCGCGGAAGAGGCTACGCTAGCCTACGACGAGGCCGCGAGGGCCATGTACGGTGCCTACGCTCGCCTCAACTTGTCGGAGCACGGCGAGTCCACCACGATGACGACGATGTCGCATCACTCTAACACGGCGGGGGCGTCGACCACCGAGGGGGAAGGGGAACTGGAGTTGAAGCGATCGAAGGAGGAACAGGCGCATGACGCGGGAGCTGCCACGAGCACAGCTGCGGGAGAGCACAAGGTGGAAGATGCTAAAGAAGATGATTGGATTGGGGAGTTCGCTGCGGATGAATTTTACCTGGAGGATTTGTTCGATGCGAATGCTACATCTTTGCCATTCTACATTGACACCCCCAATGCTGAATTGATCGACGCTTGGCCTCCCATGGAGTAAGCCATCATGTGGCCAACGGGTCAAGAGGAGGGGATGCAACGAGATGTCGAGCAAAATCAATTATTGCATATCTTGCTTACTTTTTAATTAGTGGTACTGCTTGTGAAGTTCATCTATTGCCTACTGAAAGGGTTAGTCAATAGCATAGATGTTTCTTTCGCCGATCTCGCTTTCAGTTTCCTCAGGCTGCCTCTGTCCTTTTTATACGTGATAAAGAAAACTATTTCTGCTACAACTAAAGAGGTCGTGAGATTAGCTCGTGGACTACTGAGAAGTCTGCCGACGAGATGCACTCCAAGAATCAACTACTACGGGTTTTTTGCCGAGAATAGAGAGGCGGCTGTCCTAATCATGCTCGGACGACGTCTGCTCCGCCATGGAAAATCTAGTAGGTGCGGTCATTTTCTTCGCCGAGATGGACTACGTCTGCTGCCGTGAAGCATTTCTAGGAGATGCAATGTGATCCTACTGCTAGCTCTGAGGAGAGGATTGCTCAAACTATTTAAAGGCTATCTTAGCAATATTTTTAACCAATGTGGGACTTTAACACCCCCTCACGCTAAGGATTGGACATCTGGAGCGTGGAGTTTTGCAGGACTGGACATCTGCAGGTGACACAATATCAACCACAGGATAGACTCTGATATCATGTTAAGAAATTTGTAGGCCTAACTCACCCCAAAAGCTAGCTCATGAGGAGAGGATTGCCCAAACTATTTAAAGACTATCTTGGCCATATTTTTAACCAATGTGGAACTTTAACAAGTGCTTTCTTCGTTTGAGAATGGTGGCGCTTCAACTTGTTTGGCCAAAGACAACAACCTTCTTCTCCTAACAAGAAAATCGGCGACGAAGAGCTTTGGTTCATGATCTCAAAGCAAAGGATGAAGACGAGAGATGGTGCGAGTTTCTGGCCAGGATATCCGAGAGGAATGTGACGTTGTTCTGTGGAGCTTGGTCGAAGGATTCGGTGCTGAGGTGCGACTTTCCAACCGATAGATCCCACCGAAGGAGACACCTGAGATAACTGCAATGGGTCGGGTGCGGTGCATGCTACAAAAACACAGTAGATATATATTTTCTCATGTTACCAGGCACGTGAGGGGCGGCGGCAACGATGGGAGATCGGGGGGAGAGCAGCATCAGCGGCGTTTGAGATATATATATATATATATATATATATATATATATATATATATATATATATATATATATATATATATATATGGGGCCCACTTTTAAAATATTAAAAAAGGTGGGACCCAATTTTAATAACACTAAGAGATTACGTGGAGGCTGAATTAATAGTTGAATAAAAAATTAATTTTTTATATATGTCAGCATGCCACATCGTCAGTTTAACGGGGCGTTTGACGGAAATTAGATGGTATGCCATAATTGAAATAAATGTCTTAGTATATGTACACAATTGAGATAAATGAAAGTACGGGTCACAATTGAGACCAAGGCCAAAGTACAAGCTATATTTAGGTATTTTCTCAATTATTTATGACTACACCGTCGGCCCTATATTTTGGTATATTTCTATACGTTTGGACATATGCAAGGATGAACTTAGGAAACATAACTTGATATAGTTTCTATACGTTAGAGAATGATTGGATTATGATGTTTGGTTTATTAAATGCTTATGTACGAGCGTATTTCAATTCCTTTAACAATTGTTTTACTGCTACTTATAACTTATTAATTCATGTATATGGGATGGACATTGTGTCTATGACATTGCTAGACCGAGTATGGCCATTGATTTATACGCACGCATTTTGTGGAAATTAGGTGTCACGCCTCAACTCAGGGTCACGTGACCAGCCAGGGTATACGTACCTATACCCTGAAGCCTAACCATGCACTTGCCAAATCAAATAGTGTAGCGGAAAGAAAACGACAAGTTTTATTTGAAAGAAAAAGCGAACCAATACCAAGTTTAGTCAAATAGCTCAGAAATGAAAAGTGCGGAAATACGATAAAGTCCAACAGTTTAAAAGTTCAATCAAATAAAGCCTAAAATAAATGACATAAATGCCCTCAGGGCAACAACTCCAAATCAAGCTAATACAAGTGCATGACAACTACAAAAAGACTCGACTACGACCCTAACTAGGACTGCTATGAGATCCGGCAGCTCCTCTACCCTCCAGCTGCGCCAAGTGCTCCAGCCCACCTTACCGGTCAGGCTCTGCAAAACAAAACAAAACAACGACAACAGGTGAGTTCAAAGAACTCAGTGAGTAATTTTACCAACCCTCATAAATCAACACCACAGAGATAACAAGAATATATCTATCTCTACAGAGGCAATGTCACAAAGGTGTGACTAGCTACTAGGCCCATAGGCCATCCATGCCCACGGCATCTGACTCTCACATGGGTGCATCAGGCTGAAGCCCTACCATGCCCGAAGGCAACATCACCCACAAAATGTGCATCGGGCCGAAGCCCACCATGCCGAAGGCAACAACACATACTAGGATATTCGGGAAAGGCCCTCCGAACTTATCTTGCAGGTTGGGAATTTTGGCGTCCAACCACCTGAGCGTAGCCCGAACCCCGGCTCCTAATCGAGCCGCTCCGCCATTCTCAAGAATATGGCGCATCAAGATCTAAGTCAAGATTCTCATACGGTGTCCTAGGGGTGTCCTCATTATGAAGTGTCTCAACACTCTAAACCCGACCCCTATCCCTTAGACCCGTAATGTCATGAACTCGTGAGGTTTTATTTCATGAATACCCTGTAAGTTGGTCAATTCATAACAGATTATGCTCGCCCTTAAACCTAATTTTAATTATAGAATTAAAATTTAGATCATCTCAATTAGGGTTTTACTTTAGGATTTTGTTTTAGGTTACTGTTCTACCAATAACTACTATGTCTGATCCAAAACTAGTCTCCAAAGTGTGTCCTATATTTCCAAACTATATTTTCTGGTCGAAATGATAGGTTACAGGACTATATTTACACATACACATACATCAAAGCAAATAAATTAAAATCAGCACAGATTCATCATTTCAGCATACAATTCCAACAAACATGCAATTTCAGCATACTTATAGAATTAAATCCGAAAATTAACATAAATTAATCCCTAAATTACTATTATGATAGAATAGTAATCTCAGGAATTAATTGGCAGAAATCATAATTTTAATCAAGATTAACAAGAACTCATACACTTAAATCAAGAGTCAAGCATTAGGATCAAGAACCCCCTTCTCACGAACCCTTAATTAGTCATTATCAAGATCTTAATCCTACCACATGATTTTTATCTAAAATCACATATTTAATCCTAAGCATACAATCCACAAATCAAGAAACCAAATTGGGAAGATTAAATCATAATTTGCACATCAAGAAAATATGGCAAAAACTCGAAGAAAATCCAAGAACAAGGCATAAATACCGAGCCGTCAAGAACTGCCTCAAAAATCCAATTCAAATCCCGAAGAGAGAGGGTAAACCACTTACCTTAATTTGAAAAAATATTAGGAAAGAAATCCCGGACGACGGCCCTCGAATCCGGCTTCAAAAGGCTGACGGCTCAACCAAAAAAAAATGGCTCCAATGGGAAAAAGAGAGAGGGAGAGGAATCAGGCGGCTCGGCTCGGCTCTGGGTGGTTGCGGCTCCAAGGAGAAAAGGGAAAGGGGGCTGACAGCTTGGCTTGGCTTGGCTTGGCGGCTGGCTCCCTTTCTCAACTTTTTAGGTGGCTCCAAAATAGGAGCCACAAGCCATGATGAGTGTTTTTATACACCCTCATCAATCCTAACCCCTTAAACCCTTAATTCACAACCTACATCCACCTTAAGCCAAAACCAAAACCCGCTAACCCGATAAACTTAAATAATTTAATTAATCTCATTCTAATAAATCATAAATAATTAATTAAATACTCATACGAACATAATTAGCAATTATGCACACACAACACCAAATTAAATACTCTCAACTACCCAAGCCTAAAAATTCATAAATTCATGAATTTATATTCTACTTATCCGAGCTCGCAAGCTCGCTCCGGACCATGAGTCGACTCGGCTCAACCACAAACTAGTCCGCTAGGCTAACAAATACACATAAAAGGAAAATTAATAACTTTAAATATCTGGGATATTACATTAGGGACCCTGGAGGTCCTAGGATATGAGTTTTGGTTCGGTGGATTACACGTGCATAATTACTTATATTATTTATTGATTATGTTATGGATGTTGCGTGTGCTTGTATTTACTATGGATTACTCTTGTGGACTGGGAAGCTCGTCAGCCGCCACACTGACGACTGACCCAGAGTGGCAAGGGGGAAGGGGGGGGGAGCTCGTTGAGCCAGAGTCATACTCAGTGACCAACTTGTAAGACTGACGGGTCCTTGGATTATTCGATTCAGCTATTGCGGTTTATAAAAAATTTAAAACTTCCAATCAAACAAAGACCTTTTTGCTTATATTATTATTTATTAAATATTTAACATTATGATTATATTATATTGGGTTAATTACAAAATATATCTCAACTTTTGACGTGTTTCCCTAATCTATCATCACTTTCTAATTTTTCCAATTCAGTACATCATTTTTTGATTTGTTACAAATCTATCCCATTGTCTACCCAGCATTAATTTCGTCGGTTGAATGCTGACACGACTAATAATTCCAGTCAGCATTCAAACACGAACTTTAACTTATTTTTTTTCGGCCTCACCAAACTCAGACAGCAGATCACGACAAGTTAATTAAAAAAAATTCACATTTAAAATCGCATGCTCGCCTCTTCCCTAACCTTGTCGCCTGCTCGTCAAATCAATAGATATTACTGATAATATTATTATATATCATACATTTAATATTATTTATATGTATTTAATTTGGTTTAGTATTTAATTTTCTTCGTAAAATTTCTTTATTTTATTACAAATTTTTATTTTTTAAAAATACAAAATTTGAAATAATATTTATATATTACGATTGTAAATTAATTTTGGTGAAATTAGACGTGAGATTCTTTGAGGTGTTAAAAGATTTTTCGTGTAATTTTTTTAAAGAAAAAAGAATTTGGTGAAATCGGATACGAAATTATCAAATAAAGTGAGAGTTTTGATGTATTTTAAAAAATTATTTGTCTTCAAGAATTATAATTATTGACAATCCCAAAGTTTGGGATGGATTAGGGAGAAAGATTAAATGTTGAGATAGATTTGTTTCAAGGACCAAAGTTTGAGATAGATACATTAGATTTCCCTATTTATATAATATTTATAATATTTTTTTATTACATGCTGACGTGGTACAAGTGATAATAATTTTTTTTATTTACTGAGTCAGATGCCACGTCAGCACCTAACGGTTGCATTGACAGAAATCTGACGTCAGGCTAGAATTGATATCAATTTGATAATTCAGAATGTAATTGATACAAATTAAATATCGGACCAGATTTGTGAAAAATATCGTAGTTTGGGCTAAATACATCAATTAACCCTATTGGATATAGTGGATAGAGAACTAAGTCACTCACTATGTCCTGGTGGACTTACAGTTTATTATTGTTCTTTTTCAGCATCTGAACGGGATCAGAGAGATACTGGGATACAGTATCACAGCTGCTGCTGGTGGGAACATCGGATCTCGTGACATGTCGTAGTCGGGGTTATACTCGAGTCTGTAGGGGCTTTTTTATAATTTCTTGAGTCAAGTAGACTTGGGTCTAGATTTTATTTCCGCACTTCTGGAGTTGAAGGATTTATTGATATTAAACTGGTTTCTTAAAAAAAAAATTGGAACAGTTGAAACTCTTAAACTATTTTAATTGATGGTTTGAAATTTATTTAGTTCATGTTTTCCACAAACCAAGTTGGTTTTCATAAATTGTACCGGATTTGGTATTTTATTGGTTGTCTTGGTTGGGTTAGGCTTCAGAGTATGATGGGTACTCTGGTCGGTCATGTCCGGGTTTGGGGTGTGACAACTTTAGCCCGACCTCAAAGGTCACTCAATACAACTCAGCCTCTACAATGGTTGAACACAACATGGTAAAATCTGCAGAAAGAGAAACTAGACATAGGGAAGTTAACCTCATTTAAGAGCTGGATACGTAGTCCTCCGGACTGCAACAGAGCTTGGGGGCTGTGGACTGGACTAGAAGCATTGGGCCTGGTCGAATCAAACCCAGCAGTGCCCCACAACTTGCCTCGAGCCTAACCAAACGGCTCCGCCCGACCACACTCCTGGACTAGATTCGAGTAGACTAGACGACTCCATTCGAGGATCCCACCACGAGACATGTTTAATAAATAGGTCGGGTTCGAGTTTAGCTTTTTACAGCACGAGACACGTTTAGACACGACACGTTTAAACACAATACAATACGACACGACACGGATTGTCACCTCTATACAAAGCAATTACAAAAATTAGCAACAAAGAAAAAGAAAAAAACACTAGAGGTATAATCATGTATGAAGAAAGGGCGCAGGTTGCCTTCATCAGCCTCTTCATATTCGTTCTAATTAGCATAACCTAAATAGCAAGACATAAGTATTTTTCCTAAGATTAAATATAACACGATAGTTAAAAACAATTAACTAATATTACTAAACACATTTCATTTGACTAACACACTAGTTAAAAATACTAGATTTCATTTGACAATAAATACATAGTTGCAACTTTGAAATATTATTAAAAAAACATAGCAAATGAAAGCGAAAACTACAACTAGAAATTAACATAAGATAATGACCAACTATGTACCAGTGCAAAAGTTTCACCAATATCATATTACCAAAACTAACATATAGGGGTGGCAAAACGAGCTGGCCCGGCACGATAAGGTAACGTGCTGGCCCGGCCCGGCTCGCTAATTCCGTGGGCCAAAAATTCCCGACTCGGCCCGGCCCATAATATTTTGCATCTATGTGCATCTTGGATGGTTTGTTAAGTTGAATACTTAATTTTAGCAGTTAAATAATTAATTATCTAGAGCATAAGATTTGAATATCAAAAAACAAAATAACAAAGAGCATTCATTGTTTTCCTTGGCGATGCTAACGGCGGAACGAAAATGCTTATTAAGTAACCTAACACAACTCCAGTAGATGTCCAATTAATAAGCCTCGTACTCTCATTTGGTTTTCCAGGAAACAAACTGCAAGTCACAATATTATTGTACTTAGCTCATAGTTAAGAATCAATATGAATATTCTTTTCATGCATTAAGGCATGTTCAACCGCTTCTCTATTGTCATTAGGGCTGAGCATTGGGCGGGTCGGGTCAATACCCGACCCAACCCGATCGAGTATAACCCAAAAAAATTCCAAAAATCAATACCCGACCCTACCAATTTTTTTAATCGGGGCCCGACCCGAATAACCTGAAAAAATCGGGTCCCGACCCATTTAACCCGAAATAGTTAAACTATACTTAATCAATTATCTTAAATTCCTAATTCAATACATATTACAATAATTAAATACATAATCAAAAAATCATATTACCTGTAGAGTGTCGGGTGTCGGCCTGTCAGGGATAGGCGTCGGCCGTCGGGCAGTGGGGACAGCCAGATAGGCATCGAGCAGAGGTTGAGGACTGAGGAGTGAGGGAGGATCGTCGGGCAGCGCCACCGGAGAGGAGGAGGCGACTGCCGAGTACGGGGAGGAGGAGGCGAGCTTCGATGTCACCGGATGCGAACGCGAGGACTGAGGAGGACACGAGCTTCGATGTCGCCGGAGTTCGGAGGAGGATGCAGGCGGCAATCGGCCGATCGTGTTAGGGAATCGGGGTTAGGGCAGAGTCGTAGTCTCGCTTGGCGCTCGCAGAGAGAAGTCGAGGACTCGGGGGGGGGGGGGGGGAGGTCGAGCGGGCGAGTATGAAGTGGATTTAACTTAAACCGGGTCGGGTCGGGTTAAACAAGGTTTTCATCCGAACCCGACCCGACCCGAAAATGTATATGATTTTTTAAAAAAATAAAACTCGACCCGACCCATTATACCCGAATAAACCGACCCGAATTGGATTTTCGGGTCGGGTTTTTCGAGTTTTGCGGGTCGGATCGGGTTTTGCTCAGCCCTAATTGTCATCTATATATTAAATGAATTTATTAGTTATTGCATGAATCTTCTCCAAAATTTAAAACAACTTTAAAAAGTTTTTTCTGTAATCTAATTAAATAATTTTATTAGTTTATTGCATATTTGCATATATATCTTCTCCAAAATTTAAAACAACTTTAAAAAGTTGTTTGTATAAATTATACATATATAATTGAATACTTTTCTTACAAAACAATGAAAGTGAATTAATAAAAATACTCAAATTACAACTATGACAAAATCTTTTTAATTTCATTCCTCAATTATGATATCAATTTCATAAGTTAGTTTGAAAATTAAATATTTAAATTAGCAAGAACAGATGAAGACAAAAATCTTTTAAAATTTATTTTCTAAATTCTTATGATATCATATTAAATGTTTGAATTTCCACGTTTAGACTTTGTAATTTATAGTAGATTCTTAATAAAATACTTAGTGTGCACTGCACATTATATTTTTTATTTCTTCCCAAATTCTTATGATTTTTATTAAATGATTGAATTTCCAATTTATATGCATGGACTTTAAAAGTATAGTAGATTCTTAATATAATAATTATTGTGCGAATTACAGGTCAGGCTAAGATTTTAAAGTTATCATCACTGTAATAAAACAACACACTATATTCACACAAAGCTCTCATTTCCTAAAGATTAATAATTTTTGCGTACTTTAAATTATTTTGATAAGATGTTATAACTGCCAAAATATTTTTGGACATATTTTTTCATTTAAAACTAATTTTACTGTAAAGTTTATTTTTCAAGAAAAAATATTCACAAATACTGAAAATTTTAATCAGTGATTTTTAAGTTAATTTTACGACATGTTGAACCTCACCGCTTTTTAAAATATCGTGACTTTCTATCTTTATTTATAAAAAAATGTTGTTTGTATAATATTTCATTAACTGATCGATTTTATTACTTAATTGCATATATCTTCTTCAAAATTTATGACAACAGGAAAAAAAAAATATGAACTATAAATAACAATTGAATATTTTTTCCTAATTAATAAAAGTGTATCAATAAAGATACTCAAATCACAATAATGACAAAATCTATTTGATTTCTTTCCTTAATTATCATATTTTTTTCATAAGTTTGTTAAAAAAGTAAATTTTTAAATTAGTAAGGAAAAATGAAGACAATTTTTTTTAAAAATTATTTCTTAAATTATAATGATATGATATTAAATGTTTCCATTTTCAAATATACACTTTTTAATTTATAGAAGTTCTTAATAAAAATAATAAAATAATTATTGTGTGCATTACAAGTCATCTTTTTTATATTTCTTTCTAAATTATTAAAGGTTTCAATTTCCAAATATAACGTTTTAAATCTAACGATTCGTTATTAATAGTGGTAATAATAATACTATTTTTGGGAATAGAGAATAATTTGTAGAATGCTAAACAAAATCAAAATAATTTTTCAAAATGAACCTAAAAGCGAATCCGAATAGACTTTTTTTACAAATAAATTTATATTGATTATTCATATATCATATGAAATTATGAACCAAAACTGAAGACCACCTGAATTAGTCAACATAAGTCATCTCCAGTTCGGTCAGGAGAAATTTTAACCGAGGTCATGTTAATTGTCATGTCAAATTTTTAAGTCCATTTTTTGCCCAAAAATAATCAGATTACTATGGTTCAGGAATAAATATAGTTTCTAAGGTTTAGCTGAAAATAAAAATCTGCAATTCAACCCAACATCTAAAAATGAAAATTGAATATTGCATCTGGTAAGACCGCGAACTCCCAGGTTTAACCAGATTAGGTCTACATGACATACTAATTTGGTGCTCATTCCCAGTTCCAGAGTGAATACAAACTGGTACTGACTGCACAGTACAACCCCCTAATGCCATAATTAGCTTCAACCTGGTTTCATTAAATCCAACATTCTTTTTAAAGAAACTTGACTGGCCTAAATATATGGGGTAAACAATGGCATTCTGCAACGGCCACATCCAACAGAGTGCAGCTGTAACAATTTCCATTAGTACCAAATCAAATCGGAATTACCCTTATTCAAATGCACCAAAAAGATCAGACTTTCTAACATGACAAAGGGTGGTAAGGACAGTGAAATTCCATGATGCGATTATGAACGGCAAGTTAAATTGTTTTCACAAGTCAGAATACAACCACAAACTAGAGATTCACCAGATAGAACAAATGCGGGTGCTGCAAGTTCACACCGCCAGTAACAGAGGATACAAATCACCATGAGAAGAGACAGAAAGAGTCAGGAACTTATACAAATCACCAGTAACAGAGGATACAAATTACTCGAATGCCCACTGGTTCTCTCTCCGAACCTCTTCTTCTTCTTCAGGGGTGAAGTCATTCTTAATGTTGAAGGTCTTACGGATCTCTTCTGGTGTCTTACCCTTGATCATGTCAGCCACAGTTTGGCAAGTCAGATCCAGCAGACCCTTGATGTTCAGATAATTTGCTGCCTGAGTGCACAATCGAAAAGGATTAGCACATCACAATATCTATATATTGCAGTAGCAACAATGAGAATTCCATTATGGGAAACTACATCCACTACATTGGTTTCACAACCATAGTGGTTTATATAATTAGCTCATAGCAATCTATATTTTGTAGTAATTCCTGCAAAGTTAGAGCAAGACATTGGAAAACAAAAACATACCACTCTTTGAAGGGCTTTATTAAATATTCTGGCTTCAACTGATCTCATAAATATCCTTATGGAGCATCATGGACTTATTTTTAAAAAAACTTTTAACAGTAAACCTCATGATGTGCTCCTGGAAATGCAATAAATTGTAGCTTACCTGATCTAGAATTACAAACTAACTGCACTCCTAAAGATGCATAATGGAAAGCGGCCAGAACCCTCTATATGTCTCCTATAGTCTGCCTCAACTAATTGTGGAATAAGCCATCTACAAGCATTTTCTGATGTTAAGAGATGTCCATATTATTTAAAAATTTCCATGTAAGTATGGTGTTTCTAAACACTAAGATTTACAATATCCATGGATAATATTCTTAATCATAAAAGTAATCTCAAATTAAGGAAAAAACAAAGGACAAAGTTATTTAGTTTCTTACTTGCTAGTTCCAAGTTCAATCTGGAATATACAGATGTAGTAATCAGCTCGTTAGATACTATTATTTACGAGTGGATTAAACCTAAGAAGAGGTAAATGGAAACTCAAAATATATAGATTTTGTCTGTGCTTTATCTTGTTCCTAAGTAGCATTGAGTTCCTAAACTATGTTGTGGAATTGATGCAGGTGTCAACATAAAAAAATTAGTTCTAAAGGTAATTTTATGTTTATTTTGAAAGGAACAGTTGTGCTTAAGGTAGTTAAATGCATGATCAATTTTGTTTTATTTTTTCTACAAGATCAGTTATTTGTGCATGGTTGAAGAATCTCAAAAAATTAAGACACTATCTCAATCATGTATTTCATGAAAAGGAAATGTCATCTTCTATCTAAAAATTGGAAGCAAACCTTCTCGCAAGAAAGAAAGAAATGATATTCCCAAAGCAAGAGTTATTGAATAAGTCTATTTGATTTTAGAACCTGACTTTATCAGAAGCCTTAAAAAGTATCTGGTACATATACATTCTAATCAGGTAGAAGTTTGTCTCAGCTCACCTCCTTGAGTCTAATAACTAAACAAATGCTTATATTAGGTATCATATTTGATCTAAGAAATCAGTGATGCATTTAAGTGGGTCAAGGACAATGGTGCTATAGGATCTGAAAGTTCAAAGTTTGATCTCACTACGGTCCTTTTATTATGTTGAACAGTTGAACTAATATTTCTTTTATTTATCTTATGGAAGTAAAGTAAGTGAATGTTAATTGTCTTCAACTATCATGAGGGAAAATATCCAATTTTAACATTTTCTAACAGCACTACAATGTCTTGCAACATGTATCACAATCAAGGACATGAAACCTGGACCTTATTCCATTCAGCTAGATTGATTCCAGTAACTCTAGTCCAACTCCAACTTAGAAGCAAATTATCACCATAGAAACCATGACTGACTCAAAAATCTGAAAGGATGAATAGAGGAATAAAATTAAGAGAGAGAGAGCTTTGCAACTTCCTCTGTTATCTAAAAGAGATATCGATATATATAGGTATAAAGAGAAATAGTGGCATAACATGGAATCAATTTCATAGGTAATTATTGAGGAAATGATATTAACAAAGCAACTATCTTCATGGACAATTTATCTTTACCAAAAAAGAATCTAGTACTTCTGTATAATATGTAGTAGGAGAAAGAAAGTGCACTTATTTTGCAACGCTTGTAGCAAAAAAGTATATATATTCTAGTTCACAAAATAGAGCAAATTGTAATATGCATGTGGGTAGTAACTTACACGACAAGGAATTTTGCTACCTTACAACCATTATAGTTGAAAAATGTATGTAGAAGGTCATTAAAGCTACTTCTTTTTGCTAGTTCACAAAATATAGCAAATTGTAATATACATGCCGGTCATAACTTACCCGACAAGGAATTTCGCTACCTTATGACCGTTAAGTTGAAAAATATATGTAGAAGGTCATCAAAGCTACTTCTTTTTGCCAATTTTTTTTAACAATTTCAACAAACAAATAGGAAAAAATAAGTAAAACATGAGGGTAACAATTGCTAAGAAATTAAAGATAAGAGCTTTTCAACAACGAAAAGCTATTAATTTCAAGAGACGACTAAATATTTCCTTAAATAAAATAGAGGGTAATTGAATTAAATGCGCGAAATGTCTATACTCTACCAAAAAAAAAGGGGAATTGAAAGAGAGAGAAAGATCTCACCAGGATGAGGTCGAAGAGGGTCCCCTGGTCGACCTTGACAAACTCGGCGTCCCAGGACTTGAGATCGTCATCGGAGACCCCGGAGGCAGCTGCAGTATCGTCGGAGGGCCTGGCAGCGGCAGCGGCCGCGGCGTCCACGTGCTTCTTGCAATACTCGACGACCTTGGCAAGGATCTTTGAGGACACGTTGGGGAGGGGGATGCCGCTGTCGGCGCAGTCGTCCTCGATCATGTGCTTGATGGTCTGCGATTCCATCGCCACCGCTTCCTCCACCTCGAACACCTCACCATCCGAGCTCCTCAAAGAGATCATCCTCGCCATGCCCACTCGCTCTGATCTAAATCGAACAAAAAAGAAGAGACCAGATCGAGATCGATCGATGGATGAAACGAGAGAGAGAGAGAGAGAGAGAGAGATGAGGGTTGGAAGGCGAAAGAAGATAATCATTCAATAAATTTGAATCAACATAGGACTCACATTTTGTACTACACCCGGGCAGAAACTCGGTTTTTGATTAGATACTAGATCGGTCCCACGTAGAACCTCGCCATTTATCGAGGTACACATAGAGTATTTTTAGAAAATGATAAAAGGATAAACTATAATACTATATTGCCACCACTTTTCCGAAATATTACGTCATTGTATGGAGCTGGCAAAATATGGCCCGGCCGAATAGCCCGAAAAAATATCGGGTTCGGGCCGATTCTTATCGTGCTCGGGCCGTTATCGGACTGGCTCGATAAGGCCCGAAAAATTATCGGGCCGGGCGGGGCCGGGCTAGGCAGTGTAGGCCTGGCCCGGCCCGATAGTCCGATAAGGATTTGCGCATTATAAAAAATATCGGGCTATCGGGCCCGAATCGGCCGATAACCCGATTATATTGGCACGATTTCGGCCCAATAGCGTGATTTTGGCCCAATAAACTGTTTGGGCCCGATAACTCCATTTTCATCTTTGTGTTATCGGGCTAATGGGCCGTGCCGTGCCAACCCGTTAATTTTTCATGTTGGGCCGGGCCGAAGATTCCATGCCCAAATTTTTATCGGTCCGAGCCGAACCATGCACAAAATATTTTCGGACCGAGCCGGCACGCCCCGAATTGCCACCCCTACCATTGTGAGTCCTCTCAATCTACAGCGGTACATGAATGGGTAAATCTAAAAAAGAGGCAACTAAACTTCATTATTTTATATATGGGAAAATTAATCAAAATGTCCCGAACTATTGAGTTTTTAACAAATCTGACTCATACTTTTATTCGTAACTAATTTATACTCGAACTTTCATTTTGATATAAATTGTATACTCTCGTAAGCTGGGTGTTAAAGTAGTCGTTATTTGCTGACGTGGACTGCACAGTCAATATAAATAAATCATTTTTTTATTCAAAGTTGCCTCGTCAGCATGACTAGTTTAAAAAAGGAAAAATTAATGAAATATTCCGAACTATTAAATTTTTAACAAATCTGACTCATACTTTTATTTGTAACTAATTTATACTCAAACTTTTATTTTGGTATCAATTATATACTCCCGTCAGTTGAGTGTTAAAGTAGTTCTTATATGATGACGTGGACTGCACAGTCAACATAAATAAATTAATTTTTTATTCAAAATTGTCTCATCATCAAATGATCCACGTCAGCCATACCTTAAAAAAAACAAAAAAAAACAATTGAAGATGTTTTTAATATTTTTTAAAATTGGTCTTGTTGGTGTGGATTATTTGATGACGAGCCAACTTCGAATAAAAAATTGATTTAAATTTATATTGACTGTGCAGTCCACGTCAGCATATAACGGCCAATTTAACACTCAGGTGACGAGAGTATACAATTGATATCAAAATGAAAATTCGAGTATAAATTAGTTACAAATAAAAGTAAGGGTTAGATTTGTTAAAAACTCAATAGTTCAGAATATTTTCATTAATTTTTCTTTTAAAGGAACAAAGCTGACGTGGTCATGTTGACATGACAACTTTGAATAAAAAAATAATTTATTTATGCTGATGTACTGTGCAGTCCACGTCAGCATATAACGGCTACTTTAACACCCAGCTGACGGGAGTATACAATTAATATCAAAATGAAAGTTCGAGTATAAATTAGTTACAAATAAAAGTATGAGTCAAATTTGTTAAAAACTCAATAGTTCGGGATATTTTCATTAATTTTCCCATAAAATAAAGGGAGAAGGTATTAAAATACTCATAATATTTTTTCACGGGTACTAAAATACTTTTTTTAAAAAATCAGATAAAAAATACTCATTATGTTATAGAATTGGATATAAAAATGACCTATACGTAAATGATGTTAATGGATGGATAACATAGCTGACGTAGCTAATGACTGTGACTGATGAGGTGGATACGTGGCATGCATGCAGACTCGGACGTTTTCTCACGGATACTAAAATGCATCTAACATTTTCTCATGGGTACTAAAATACTCATAACATTTATTTTGTAGCTAAAATACTCCTAAAATTATTTAAAATGATATAAAAATGACACTAAAAATAATTTCTGTTAAGTGAGATTTAACGGAGATGTTGACTAGGATATTGATTTTTCACGTGGTGCACATGCAGAGAGCAACTTATCACGAAAGCGACACGTGAGATGCAACATATGGGTGAGCAAAAAAAATCAAAAATTCGGTTAATAAAAAAATTGATTCGAAACTGAACCGAAATTTTTGATTAACCGATCGGACGATTTTGATTTTGATTTTTATTCTCTAAAATTTTAATTTCCGATTTTGATTTCGATTAGCATTATTATCCCTCCAATAACCGCCTACATTATATACATCTCACGTGATTGCTGTAAGAGAAGAAAAAAGTGGAGAAAGTCGTTAAAGGATGAGAAAGATCAATGTTGCCAAATGAGGAAAACGAAGAGCTACAGAAGATCGCCAGAGGAGGTTATCAAAAGAGAAGAAGACAAAATAACACACGAGGAGAAAGAGGGAAAGAAGAGGAAAAATATTTATTATTTTTTTACTATGTCATGATATCACGTAAGTAAATAAATTATTTTTTGGACGAAGGATTAAGGAACCGCCCATGTTACTATTACTTTTATTATAAGGTACGTGCATTTTACTTAAGAAGCAATGCTATGAAAAGTATTGCTTCATATATAATTGATGGTTGATTACTTGAGGTGTCATCGAGCCGAGCTTGTTTGTGCTCGAGCTCGACTCGTTTAAGAAATGTCGAACTCGAGCTTTATCGAGCTTCAATATCTAGGCTTAAACTCGGCTCGAGCAATTCGAGCTCAGCCCGTTTAAGCTCGTTTAGGCTCGTTTATTTTTCTTAAGCTTGATCGAGCTCGTTCAAGCTCGATTAAGCTCGGCTCCACTCGGATTTATGCTCGATCTGATATGAAATATATTAATATTTATATTATTATATATAAATCTATGAAGCTCGATTAGGCTCGCGAGTTGCTCGAGCCGAGTATTGCTTAGCTCGAGCTCGGCTCGACCTCGAGCTCGATAAGATCCAGTCGAGTTCGAACCGATATCGAGCAGCTCATGACCTGCTCGGCTCACTTACATCCCTACTTGATATATGTGAATTGTAAAACTAGCTTGTATCAAATCCGGATCATGATTGGACCAAACATTTTCTTTATCTGATCTAATTTATCCTTCATCCACAATTAAATTTTTTGATGATATCTCCTCTTTCTACTCGAAATTATCTCACTTTTGGAGATTTTGTCTCCCCTTAAATTTCATCTCTTCTCAAACACCGTCAATCAAACATGGTACGGAATATTAGTTTGTATGCAAATATAAATATGGCAAATAGCCTTTGCAGTTAAAGTTTTTTAGATTATTCTATTAATAACTACATGTTTTATAATAATGATTATGGGTGTGCACTAGTACTAGATTTGCTGAGAGCCCGTAACTGATAGGTCATGGATAGATCCCAATAAAATTTGGGTAGTATCCAAGTTAAAAAATTAAGAATCAATTAAAATTATTCTAATTCGGGCTCTATAATATAGGGTACCTAGAACTGAAATCTGAATCTAAAAATGAAATTGTTATTATTAGTATTTCTCATATATATTATATTTCTTATAATATTATATATTAAAGTTACTAAAGATAATTTAGATAAATAAAACTTCAGAAACCTTAACTCCCCGTTTTTGTAGTTGTCATTTTTTACATTTTCAGTTGATTAACATGTAGATATAACCCGATAAGTAATAGTAATATTTATTTTGGAGGATGAGATGCAGATTATATTCTAGTCGATGAGATGTCATTTATTTTGTGAGGATGAGATGTAGATTATGTTCTAATTAATCGATGAGATGTCATTTTAGTCGATTGACATGCAACTTCTATAATTAGTCCACCATATTTGTGTGGACACGTAACTTCAAATTTATGGCTATTCGAGCCTTATGGTACAATACGTTCTGTGTAAAATTTGGTCTAAACTTAATAGGGTCGATTGACTTGCTCAACCCTAACAATGATCATTTGAATGACCGCAAATTATATTATTGTTGTAAGAAAGTTAACTGCTACAAAATATAAATATTGATAAATTTTAAAATGATTTTATCTTTGTTTATATATATATATATGAATGATATTTTCTTATAGTAATTATTTTAAGTTACTGTTAGAGATTGACTTAAATTGGGTCCGAACCGAATTCAAATCAGAGTTGATTTGATCAAGATATGTTTGAACCGATTTGCCAATTTGATTGAAACATGTTGAACCGGACTCGATCAAAATAAATCATGATTTTATAATCATGGGTCTGAGAGCCCAACCCATCATCTTCTCAAGATACCCATGTCAATGTTGCAGCAACACACGTAAAAGTTTTCAAATTGATGATAACTTCAGAAGCTTTCAAATTGATGATGTGAAAATCAAATATTATTTTTGACTAGTCAAATGGAGAAAAATGTGGAGGCATCACGTGAAGCCACCAAGCATTTTGCAAGTTTATTTGGTTAAAAGAAGCATTTCAGCCATCCGATTAAATCAGACGGAGCAACAAATTCCTTGGAGATTTTTTCTCCACTAAAGCAGGCATGAATCGGCTCTCCTCCTTTATTATAAATAGATGCCTAATATGTTGTTCTAAGATAATCTCACACCAAGATAAAATCCTCTCATATGAGAGTTTCAGAGATCCAAAAAATTAAGAGTGTCGCTATAATTCTTTTTCCTAAGGAGTGTCTCTTCTCAGTAAACTGACATACAACAGCAGGAGTTCAGTTTTAAGGCAGATCTTGCAGAGACAGTGTCTCTATTCCGTAATAATTTCAGGTTCAATTAATTTAAGACAGATTGCTATATTTTGAAGGGAATTTAGATTATTGCACTCTTGTTGTAAAAGTTCTTTTCTGAATTTAATAAAGCAGTCTCCTCTTCTCCCTGTGGACGTATGATCGACATCCCGCCGAGTTCGAACCACGTTAATTCCCTTGTCTTTTGTTTTTCTGCATTATTATTATCGGATTTAGTTTTTCATTTTTCTCATCGGGTTCGAATTTTATAGATCATGCAGAAAATTACCTTAAATTTTCTAATAATTATCAAATTCATTTTAAAATTGTGAGACTCTGGCCGCAACTAGACATCCTATTCATTGAAAACTGAAAATTGAATGCTCATAATTGCTACAGATATAATTGTGGAAAATCAGAGTTGACTCTGCTATTGGATGAGTCAAACTTCATACTTGCAAATTAGTTATGGATTCCATGCGTACGTATAGCTAGTGGTCTAACCTTGTTGATGTATTGCAATCTCGAGGTTCACTCACATAATATCCCCTTCAGGGACTAGGGACCAAGTAAATAAGTCAACATGCCTTTATAACAGCTAATAAATAGTCCTTGTGCTGAATAGAATTGCTCCACCAGCTGATCAGGGTTTATTCTATATTAGGTGCGAACTCACACTCTATCATATGTCATTCTTTTTTTATTTTTTTATTAAATAAAAAGAAAAAATTAGAGAGAAAAAAGCACAAATATAAAATTCATCATACTCTGTGATAGATTTACGACGAATTTATCATGGCTTCAAATGAATTTTCTTTTTCCCAAAATAATGACGAATTTATGACGAAAAATTTGACACTAGACGATTCCATCATAAATCAGTCGCAGAATTTTTGATCAATTTTGCATAGAATTTTTAATAAATAACATCAGTGACAAAATAGTAACGGATTTGATTTCCGACACTAATCCGTCACTAAATTTTTTTCTTCATATCCGTCACAGATCCGTCACTGAGCCACCACATAACGATAACAGATCAGTGACAAAAATAGAATTCCGACACAAAATTAAACTAAATATTAGTAAAACAAATTTTATCATGTTTAGTCCCACATGAGTTAAAAATGGGTTTTTACTTATTCTTAACCATTATAAATATAATTTTTTTAGTCCCATATAGATCAATTTTTTTCTCTCCTAAGTTTCTTTAATTTTATAAATTGACACTTCATGAGACTAAAAAGTTTACTATCATATTATCTTTTATAAATATATTACAAATATTATAAAATAATAAATAATAATATAATGTAATATCATTATTGATTATTATAATACATTATGATATATTATTATATTATTACAATACTATTATATTATAAAAATCTATAATATAATATATAGTTGATATATTTTTATTAATAAAAATTATAATTAATATCATAATTAGTGATGAAAAATTTATTTTCAGTCATCGACATCAGTGACGGATTTTGTGACGAAAATTTTTTCGTCATAGATTTTTGTGACGAACACATTCGTCACAGAAGAGCAAATGAAGCATTAGCCACGAGACTTTCAACGACGGAATTTGTGACGGAAAATTTCGTCACTGATACCCTTCAGTGATAGATTTTTTCGTCACTGATGCCTGTTTTTCTTATGGTGAAAATATGAATAGAAGAATATTTATACTGATGTATACTGGATTAAAAAAATTCATATCCAATCATTCCTTGTTTATTATTTAATCTAATTTTTTTTTATCCAACAAAACAAACATACCATCGATGTATTGCATGGGCTCCATGATTAATGATATGGAATCTACTTCTTACTTAGAATATCTAATTAAGTAGCAACCACTTTTTCCACAGTTCAGACTATCCAAGCCGAGACATGTATCGTAGGCAAAGTTGTGTTCTCGTTTTTACGTATTGTAGGCAAATTTTATATTTTTGTTTTGCTTGATGATTTTTCTAGTTTCACTTTGGTTTTACTTTTACCTAAAAAGAGTAAAAAAAATTATTTCTTCAAAAGTTTGCAAAAAGAGTTTGGCATAAAAAATGTTTTCCATTTTGAAAATTGAAAGTAATAATGGTGGGAAATTTATAAATGGAATTTTTTATGAGTTTTATGAAAATTTTGGAATTGAGCATATAAAATTTAGGAATTAAGAGTTTTGTGCGAATATAATTTCATGTTTTATTATAGTGATAATAACTTTAAATTCTTTGTCTGAAATACACACAATAATTATTATATTAATAATCTACTATAAATTTAAAGTGTATATTTGCAAATTCAAACATTTAATAGAATTTGGGAAGAAATATAAAAAAGATAACGTGAAATGCACACAATAATCATTTTATTAAGAATCTACTATAAATTAAAAAGTGTAGATTTTTTTTAAAAAAATATCACACTCAACTGAAGTCACTCCTACTCACAAGAGGGATCGAGGAGGGAGCAGAGGGCCACCGGCCGGACTTCTCTCGCCTGCAATGCGAGTAGGAATATATTCTTCAAGAGCATGGACAATTTTATTTGAATCAACTTTGAACATTACAGCAGTTCTGGAACCAGAAGTATCTTTACATCTATCTACACTATTATTATTAGAAGAAAAGCCCAAATTGTGTTCGGTATCAGCATCTTTCGAACCACTTCTGTAGCCCTTTCTTGCGAGGCAATGAGCTTCCTGATTACTATCTCTCGCAATGTGTATCCATTTACAAACCAGGTTCTTCCCAATTGCCAAGATATCTTTTATCAAGCATCACAAATTCCATGGAGGCAAGTACTTGTTATTTATGAGATCAATAGTCTGCTTACAATCAGACTGAATAATCACATGTTCAAGGCTTAATTCTTTGGCCTCTGTTGACTTCTGCTTTAACTTCTGCTTCCAAAGGGGAGGATGCAGCACCATAGCTACTATCAACAGCAGTCAATGTACCATTTTCCTCAGAAATTCTAAACCCAAACCAGCATTATAACTTCCTTGCATTCAAGCTGCATCACAACTGATAACATGCCTTATTTTTGCAGTATGTGAGCATGAAACTTTTTGATGCCTCTCCACAGAATGAAACAGACCATCAGTACTTGAAGATTTACTATCCTTATGAAACTTCCATTGAAAGTGTAGATTTGGAAATTCAAATATTTAATATGATATCATAATAACTTAGGAAATAAATTTAAAAAGATTGTCTTTATGTGTTCTTGCTCATTTAAATTTATTTTTTAACTAGCATATATATACATGAAAATGATCTCATAATTGAGGAAAGAAATCAAAGATATCTTGTTATTATTGTAATTTTGAGTATTTTTATTAATACACTTTTATTAAAATGTAAGAAAATTATTAAACTATATATTTATAATTTATACAAAGAATTTTTTTGATTTTTTAAAATTTTGAAGAAAATATATGCAATAAACTAATAAAATCATATTTATTATAGTGATAACTTCAAATTCTTTGCCTAAGCTGTAATTCACATAATAATTATTATATTGAGAATTTACTATAAATTTATAGTTTATATTTGGAGATTTAGATATTTAATATGATCTCTTAAGAATTTGGGAAGAAATATAAAAAAGATGACGTGTAATGCACACAATAATTATTTTATTAAAAATCGGCAATAAATTAAAAAGTGAGATTTGGAAATTGAAACCTGTAATATATATATGATATCATGATAATTTAGGAAATATATCAAAGATTTTTGTTTTCAAGTGTTCTTGCTAATTTATTTTTTTAACTAACTTATGAAAATGACATCATAATTGAGGAAAGAAATCAAAGAGATTTTGCCATTATTGTAATTTGGGTATTTTTATTAATACACTTTTATTTATTTGTAAGAAAATTATTCAATTATATATTTATAATTTATATAAATAACTTTTTTTTAGTTGCTTTAAATCTTGGGGAAGATATATGCGATAAACTAATAAAAACATTTAAGATAAATTATAGAAAACATTTTTATTTTTTATGTTACACCCTCCTAAGGTCACCGCAATTAAGGCGAATATCACATATGAGAGAATGCGCCGAGAACACTAAAGAACTCAAAAGAAGCACAAGAATTCACAATCAAGCAGCGAAAACAAATACAATACTTTACATGATAGGGACATTTATAGAGAATGAATCAATACAACTCTCAAAAATGAAATTAACGTCAAAGCACACCACATCTATTCTATCGAACTAAATCTCCTAAGCTACTAGCTTGTACCTGTAAACCTGAGTCAAACACAAAAGGAATAAGCGAAAGACTGAGTAGGAAAATGTCAATATGATCAAACACTAAAGTAATTAGCACAATATGAAATCATGCACTTTGATTTTCGCCAGTGCCAACATTGTAGGCCATGGTAACATTAAAAATTTGCTATACCTCCCCAAATGAGGGAAAGCTCATAAAATATATATATTGGGTGTTCATTCCAATCTTTATTGGTGAAGTAATGTTTCTTCACTATCTCAACCCACAGAGTACCATCTTCGATGATAAGTTTCCAAAGCTAGTGTCACCAAGACGGCCTTTGTTGTGGAGCTTCAAGTTTAGGATGCCCAAACCACTTTCCTCATGACAGCCAATAAGAGTATCTCATCCTACTAAACTGATTCCCTTTCCGTTTGTGTGGTACCCTCTTGTCCATAAGAGGGTACTTCTTCTATCAATCTGTTAAAGCACCCAAGAGGGAGATATGAACATGAAAATATGTAGGAGGTCCGAGCAATTAGTCTTCCCGCCCTCGAAAGAAGTTTCCCTCGCCATGACGTTAGTTGAGAGTCCATTTTTGCAATCATTTGGTTCTAGTCCTCCCTGTGTATAGGTTGCCACATCATAGCAAGAGTCCAAGGTATTTAAATTGGGAGCAAAGCAACTTGGCAACCAAATATCTGCGCAACGCTCGTGGCCTGATCAACATTCCCTAGGAAATGTAGAACAACTATTTTGGTGGAATTGATCCTTAAGTTGGATGCAATGGTCGTCATCCGCGAAGTGCCTCTTGATCTTTTGTTTTGTATTTTCAAAGACCCAATTGGGCTTTGTCAGGGATCTCCTTACCTAACTCAGCTTATTGAACTAAGGACGGAGAGTTTGCATCCGGTATTGCTGGTCGCGGATACGAGCGCCGCCTAAATGAACTTTACGAACCAAGAAAAGAATTGGGGATTGGGTGAGAGAAGAGAAAAGAGAAAGGGGGAAGAAGCGGGAAGGAGTAGAGGAATTGTTAATCCAAATCAAAGCTGCTTTCTTATTAATTTCCTCCTCTATTTATAGACTCTTACAAGTAATTAATCGAACTCAATCAAACTCGTAAGTTTACATCACATAGTCTTTATTCCAGTGGGGCCTCCGTCTAATGTGTCCCACGTCACGCGCCAGCTCAGCGTTCTTTATTTGATCGACTCCAATAACCAGTTGCCGCTTGTCCCGAGTATCTTTCTCAGTTTCCTCCTCACCGAGTCGACGCGCTCTTGGTCCACTCGTGACATTACTCCCCTCTCGCAAAAGAACCTTGTCCTCAAGGTTCTGAGAACAATTGTCTTCGTCACCGCCTCTTGGACGAACTCGGTCTACCTCATTCCTTGGTTCTGTATGTAGTAGTGGCAATGGAGTGACCTGCATCGCTGGTTCACCTCGGCACCGTTTCAATACAGCCACATGGAAAACAGGGTGGATGCACGCTGCTTTCGACAAATCTAATTTATAAGCCACCTTGCCTATCTTCTTGAGGATGTGAAATGGTCCGAAATAGGGGTGTAAGTGAGCCGAGCAGCTCGTGAGCTACTCGAGATCGACTCGATAAAAACTCGAGCTCGAGCTAAGTAATACTCGACTCGAGCGGCTCGCGAGCCTAATCGAGCTTCATATATTTATATATAATTATATTAATATTAATATTTCATATGGTGTTGAGCATAAACCCGAGTCGAGCCGAGCTTAATCGAGCTTGAACGAGCTCGGTCACACTTGAGAAAAATAAACGAGCCTAAATAAGCTTAAACGAGCCAAGGTCGAGTTACTTGAGTCGAGCTCGAGCCGATCTCGAGCCGATCTCGAGCCTGGATATTGAAGCTCGATCTAGCTCGAGTTCGAGTTCGAGCTCGACATTTTTTAAACGAGCAGAGCTTGAGCACAAGCAAGCTCGGCTCGGCTCGGCTCGATTACACCCCTAGTCCGAAATAACGGGGGCTTAACTTCTGTTGCTTCTGATGTCGGACAAATAGTTGTCTATATGGTTGAAGTTTGACAAATACCCAATCGTCAACTTGAAATTTCACCTCCTGCCGATGCTTATCTGCTTGGCTCTTAATTCTTGTTTGAGAACACCACATATTGGCTTTTAGTTGCCTGATAATAGTGTCACGAGTTGTCAACTCTTTATCCATAGCTGAGTTACTGAAAGTTCCTCCGGCATATTGATTCAATGTAGGTGGATCCCTTCCATACAAGGCTCGAAATGGTGTCATTCCTGTTGATGATTGGTATGACGTGCTGTACCAAAACTCAGCCCATGGTAGAAATTTCTCCTAGGTTGCAGGTTCAGCTGAGGAGAAGCTTCGGAGATACATTTCAATGCACCTATTCAAGACTTCAGTTTGCCCATCCATTTGCGGATGGTATGCTGAACTGAACAAAAGCTTGGATCCTTATAGCGATGCCAATTCTCTCCAAAAGTCACTGGTGAAATGTACATCCTGGTCACTGACTATTGATTTCGGAATACCGTGAAGTTTGACTACTCCCCGGAGAAATGTTTCAGCTACCAATTTGGTTGAATACTTCTTTGGAAGTGAAAAGAAATGCCTATATTTAGTTAATCTATCCACTACCACCATGATTGTTGTGCGACCATTTGAGGCAGGTAATCCTGTTATGAAATCCATAGACAAATCTTCAAAAACTTCCTCTGGTATTGGCAAAGGCTAAAGTAACCCTGCTGGGCTCAATTGTTCAATTTTCATCCTCTGGCACACTCGGCAAACTTCGATGAAATGCTTGACATCTCGGCACATGTTTCGCCAAAAAAATTTGGCTAAAACCTTGTGATGTGTTCGAGCAATGCCAGAGTGCCCCCCTATAACCGAGCTGTGGAATTCCCCAAGTAGTCTGGATTTAATTGCCGAGTCATCGGGTATCAATATGCGACCTTGGTACAACATAATACCATCTCTGACTTCATGGTTTTCAACTGTCTCACCTCCATTAATCCTGGCATGCAGTGTTTGCAGATCACTATTGACCTTGTTAAGATGTCTTATCTCAGTTAGAATACCAAATTCTGGTTGTGAAGCTGTCAATGAGTTGAATTCAGCTTCCCTGGATAGTGCATCAGCAGTCGAATTCAATTTTCCTGCTCTATACTTGATTTGGAAGTCATAACCCATCAATTTCCAAAGCCACTTATGTTGGTCTGTAGTTTGAATAACCTGGTTCTGCAGTTCCTTCAATGCTCCATGATCAGTTAGTATCACAAATTTTCTTCCCAGTAAATATTGCCTCCACTTTTTAACAACTTGGATAATTGCAAATAGTTCTCTTTGATACGTGGAAGAAGCTTGCATTCTGGGAGATAGCTTTTGACTAAAGTAAGCAATTGGCTTCTTATCTTGTCATAGAATGGCTCCAACTCCAGTACCTGAAGCATCGATTTCAAGCAGAAACTCCTTGCTGAAATTTGGTAGAGCCAATACAGGAGTGTTGCTCAATGCAGTTTTCAGTTCCTGAAATGCTACTTGAGCTTTATCAGTCCATAAGAAAGCTTGTTTTTTAAGAAGGTCAATCAAAGAAGATGCAAGATGTGCAAAATTCCTAATGAACCTTCTATAGTAACCAGCTAACCCCAAAAAACCCCTCAAGCTCTTGATATTCTTCGACACTGGCCAGGACTGCACTACTTGCACCTCGGCTGGGCCGACTTGCAAACCATTGGCAGTGACCAGATGTCCTAAATATTCAACTATGGTGCATCCAAAAGAACATTTGCTAAGCTTAGCCACAAAGTTGTTGTCTCTGAGAATTTGCAAGGCAGTTCTTAAATGTTCTTTGTGGTCTAGTAGAGTTTTGCTATAAACTAAAATGTCATTAAAAAAACCAGGATAAATTTGCACAAAAATGGCTGAAAAATCTTGTTCATGGTGACTTGAAATGTAGAAGGAGCATTAGATAAACCAAAGGGCATTACTAAAAATTCATAGTGCCCTTCATGAGTTCTAAATGCAGTCTTAGGTATATCCATGTTATGAACTCTAATTTGATGATAACCAGCAAGTAAATCAAGTTTAGAAAAAAAACTTAGCTCCTCCCAGTTCATCGAACAGTTCATCAGTCGTAGGAATAGGAAACCAATCCCTTATTGTTATTGCATTTAATGCCCTGTAGTCCACGCAAAATCATCAAGGCCCATCCTTTTTCTTTACTAGTAAAACAGGTGAGGAGAAGGGACTTGTGTTGTTCTGAATTAAGCCTTCATTTAACATTAACCTCACTTGCTTCTCAATTTTTTCTTTTTGACGGTGTGGGTATCTATAGGGCTTCACATTTACTGGTTTCTGATTTGGTAGCATGTGTATTCTGTGATCTGTGTCTCTAATAGGAGGCAACCCTTTAGTGGGTGTGAATACGTCCTCAAACTCTTGGAGTAGCTGTTGCAAATCCTCATTTTGACAGCTCTCTTTGGTTGCATTAACAGGAAGCAGCTCAAGCTGATAGAATTCCAGCACAGCTTGAGTCTCCCACATTCTTGTCAATGTGCTACTCTGAATGGCCTGAGCTATTGCCGACTGTTCACCTTTCCAAAGACATTGCTTTCCTTGCATCTTAAATTCAAACTGAAGGCTAGCAAAGTCCATAATCACAGGTCCCAAAGTAGCCATCCAGGCCACTCCCAAAACAATATCGGAACCCTTGATAGGTAATGCAAAGAAATCAGTTTCAATTGTTGTTCCTTGAACAGTCAATTTCACATTCCTTATTAAACCTTCACTTTGAATTCTTTCCCCACTGCCTACCATGACACCAAATGAAGTTGAAGGTTCACTTGTCAATCCCAAGTACTTGAGGACCCTAGACTGGATGAAGTTGTGGGTGCTGCCACCATCAAGCAACACCGGCACACTCTTTCCTCTAATGAAACCAGTAAATCTCAATGTAGTTGGTGAAAAACAACTTGAAAGAGCATTGAATGAGATAAGTGATTGCTCCCCAATATTTTCTTCTGCTACCTCTTGCAGTGTATCCTCTTCCTCAACCGAAACACCATCATCTAACATAAACAGTTGAGGTATCTTACACTTATGACCATAAAAGTACTTATCATCACAATAGAAGCATAAATCATGTTCCTTGCGTTTCTGAGTTTCAATTGACGTAATTTTCCTTGTCAACTGCTTGCTTTCACTAGTCGTAGAAGATGCTGAAGGAGCTGTTCTGGTTACTGGCATAGCATTTGTATTTACCATGCCATTTGCAGGAAGTGGCAAAATGCCTTGACCTTTAGGTCCTGAATAGGAATTTGGATATCTTCGAGCAGCAGCCAATTTGGCTTCACCACGTTTAGCCAGCATTACTGCTTCATGCATTGATGCTGGTTGAAAAGATAACACATCTGTTTTGATATCTTCACGAAGCCCAGATATAAAGCAATTCACCAGGAAGGACTCAGGTAGATCATTAGTTTGTAACGCGAGTTCTTCAAACTTGCTTTCATAATCCTCAACTCGCCCTGTCTATAACAATTTCGTCAATTGCCCTCCCGGAGGTTCAAGATCAGTGGGTTCAAATTGCCGGTGAATAGCTTCAACCAAATGCCGCCACCCAGAAAGTTGTTTCCTTTTCTGCATCCACCGGAACCACCGCCATGCCAGGCCATCCATTCGGAAGGAAGCCATGGTTACGCGGTGTTGATCCTCCATATCATAGAAGTCAAGAAAATCTTTCGCAGCTGATGATATCCATTCTTCTGCATCCGATCCATTAAACAGAGGCAATTCAATTTGTGGCGGCTTAGGCGAAAATGGAAATTCATCACCATCGCTAGCTTCGCCCTTTGATGTACCTCGCCAACGAGATCGCTGACCGCTATTATTGCGCCCTAGCGATTGATCGGCCTTGACTTTTCCCCATTGAACCATCTGAGTATTCAGCAACCCGATTTGCGAAGAAATCGTTTGTAAAATTTTCTGTTGCCCTTCAATTGCTTGTTGCTAAGATTCCATATTAATCAGAAATGATTCCAGTAATTGATCTTGACGGACATTTGCTTCTTGTAAAACTTTGACAGATTCCGCCAAAGCATGATACCGTGTTTCCATTGCAAAAGGAGAGTCGAGTAATGAAAGCACCAAATATCAGGGATCTCCTTACCCGACTCGGCTTATTGATCTAAGGACAGAGAGTTCGCATCCGGTATTGCTAGTCACTGATACGAGCGCCGCTTAAATGAACTTTACAAACCGAGAAAAGAATTGGGGATCGGGTGAGAGAAGAGAAAAGAGAAAGGGGGAAGAAGCGAGGAGTAGAGGAATTGTTAATCCAAATCAAAGCTGCTTTCTTATTAATTTCCTCCTCTATTTATAGACTCTTACAAGTAATTAATCGAACTCAATCAAACTCGTAAGTTTACATCACATAGTCTTTATTCCAGTGGGGCCTCCGTCTAATGCGTCCCGTGTCACGCGCCAGCTCAGCGTTCTTTATTTGATCGCCTCCAATAACCAGTTGCCACTTGTCCCGAGTATCTTTCTCGGTTTCCTCCTCACCGAGTCGACGCGCTCTTGGTCCACTCGTGACAGGCTCCACATCTTCACCACCACACAATCCACAAATAGAGATTATAGCAGTGATCCTTAATTTCAATATCCATATTGCTTAGGTGGTCGTACATGAGAAGCCTACTCCTTTTAGTCAGCCATCGGTTGATCTTCATCTTATCTTGACGACATCTTAGCCTCTATATGCAATTCAAGCCTTGTCTATTCACTCGTAGTTCATAAATCTTGTATAAGGATCCCTGATGCATTCCAACACCATTTGTGTGTGTCATTTTCCCGGATTCATCATGTATTGTAGAATTAGACGCTTCACCTCACTGGTCCCCTCCGCTAAATCTTTGGGAATTCTACCGCTAAATATCGCCTACATGTTTAATTGTCAAGCCAAGAGGATGTATCAAAATCGTCTCCCATTTGGCTTTGTAAGCTTAATTCGAACCATTGCTTGATCTTTCGAATATTCTTCCAAACTCGCAACAATATAGAAAATTCATTATAAATCGGTGCTAGATTTAATTAAAAAATAAGTGTCAAAAATTAAATTTCAACGCTTTTGAACCGAACTAAATGGAAGCTGAAATCAATACCCGAATAATTCCTAGTACTAGTGGAGTTATTGGTGCCAATATCCAGACATCAACGTCTGTTTCACAGGCATTGATACTTGATTATGTTTTTTAAAAAGTGTACTTGATGTGGGATTAAAGCTTACATTTAAACAAAAACAAATTATTGTATGTTAATTTCAATCAACATATGAATTAATTAGAAATTAATAAATGATTTATAAAAATTAATCATGATTAAAAAAAATTAGAAACCTGATGCCACAAGCACCAATTTCGCACTGCAGGTCATTTCCTGCAGTTCAATCATTCTCTGTTTATATGCGACCTACTTGGAGGTTAAAACTGGATGCAAATTAACATAATACTTGGAGGTTAAACTGGATGCAATATGCAAATATTGAACAATCTCTCCTTCCTTCCTTGTTTCTTCTCTTTTGTCACCTGAACTTGACATCACATCTTACTAGTGCCTTGCTTCCATACTTGCTAGTCGCTTAGCGTTTTTGCTTATATTGAACTGCTCACTTAGTTGAAATCTAGATTTTTTAATCTCAGTCATTTAAATGGATACATTGTTCGCCCTTCCACCTGCTGTGTAACTTGATCTATTCATGTCTGACGTCCCAAACATGAGCATATTATCTTTTGCGAAGGGGAAAACAACACTCATTCATGTTTGTCTCATAATTATTCGCCTTTAGTAAATTCCCTGGCAAATTTTGTCATTTGGATAAAGAGCAAAGTGCAAACACAGCAGAGGATTTCTCTTTCTCCTCAGGCAGGTGAAGTCACCAATCTACCTCCCGAATTTGGTCATCTTGTATATGCAATTTTCACAAAGAAGGACATCCTTCAACATTAGATCTTCTGAATCCTTACAAAAAAATGCTCCAGTATTATTCACATTCTATCAGAATAAAAAAGTTGCATGCATCAAATCCAACAATATAACAAAGGAGATAATTTTCCAACTAAAAGAAGAGGAGAAAAAGAGATGCCACCGAATCTATAATGGATGACAGACTTGAAGCTTGGTCAGCGCATGAAATGCATTCATCCATTTGTTCCTGGTGAGAAGCCCTTGACAATGCCACTCATTCTTTTAGCAAATGTCCTGGAGGCTATCTTCTTTCCTGGAACATGGAAGGGATTGGAAACCGCATCCACGTATGCCGCATGGAACCTTCGAAAAAACTGAGTACAAAGAAGTATAACAAAATGATGATAGTCATCAAATAAATTTTAACATAGACCTGAGTTGTGTATAGGTTTTTAACTCATGCTTGAGATACCTAGGAATAACCAGTATTGATAAAATGAATTCTTTTGATGATTTACTTCCAATGGAATACATAGATAAGTTTGCATTAGTACTGTCATCATTTCAGGTTTTTTAATTTCATGATTCATGCAGATAACTTACTGTTCTCTAGCAATTTAAGAGAACAAGAGCAATCCAGGTAAGCAAGTTGTAACTTACACTTCTAACATCCGCATCTTTGACGTTGAGGTCAGTTGTTACCATGAGGAACTTCACCTTTGTATTAGTCAGGTATCCATACCTGCAGAAAGCAAACTAAAATCAAGAGACCAACCAGAAGAAATATTTTAAAGCGCATGCAAGATGTAGATCAAATCCAAGGAAATGGAAACAACTTACACTTTGTAACTCTCTGTGGGATATAAAAGGCCAAGAAAACTCTCATTCAAAGTAAGCACGCTTTTCTTAGGATTATTCACTGCCAAAATGAATTGCACAAAAATAAGCCACTTAACCATAAATGCTTGTCTTGTCAGTAAATACTCTGTTTTAATTTGGGTGCACAATGGTGTTTTAATTGGAGATTTCGCTTTTGTAGCAATTAAAAGGATACATTTTAAGATTTCAGCACACAAGAAGCAAGTCAAATAGACATAAAATGGGGCAAAACTAATAAACGACAGCCAGCTATGCAGAGTATGATGAAGGTACATGAATGCAACCACTCTTTATCTGACTTGTGACTCAAACTCTTGTCACTTGAATTTCATGGGAGCAACCTAAATGCATCATGGAGCTTGCCCTCTATGGGGCATAATTGTTGTGCTTTGTGAGGTATTTCAAAAGCACTTTAGTCTCACGTCTCCTAATTTTCTATTCCTTGGTTGGGTTATAAGTCTTTGCACCTCCATGGGTTTGTCCATGAGTTTCTAAAGAGCAAGTGCAAGAGGTTGACACGCGCGCACGAGAACTGGGTCCAAATGCCCAGCTTAGTTCAAATCGGTGGATTCCCCGCGCGCGCGTAGAACTCATGGGTATCCTACGTTTTTTGTTTCCTCCTTAAATGATAACTCTAGTGATGCTTATCTTGAAATGGTCTTTTTTGACCACGTTTCATACGTGATAAACCCACTTGCCATATCTCATCCTTATCCTTTATGTTTCATTCATGACCACGAATTTTGTTATCTATCGCATCCTCTTGGCCCTATATATACATGTTCCAGAGAGCATGAACATCTACATCCCCTTCTGCATCTCCTCTCCCTCTCTCATCTACAGCTGGGTTATATTTCTATTGCTTCCCATTCTTGTTCATGTTATGTTCATCAGGAGAGCTCGTTAGAATCCTAGGGATACGCCGGCATACGAATAAATCCTTAAGGACAGTGTCAAGTACACGCATCGAGCATTATATCTACGTCCATATTTCCCATCAATATTAAGGATTTAATATGGACGTCTCTGCCACTGTCGTTGTTGCTGCTGATGACGATCATCAACCCTATGTTGTTGTCGTCGCAACCGCATCCCCTGCCACTGCTGCAGTAGCACTTCCCTTACTGTCGGTCGCGCACTTTGCCAAGCACATCTCCAAAATTGAAGTCTTCAATGGAGATAACTTCAAACGATGACAAATAAGGTATGTAGGCACAGATAATTGTTAGTACCATATCTAATGAATTGTTCGATGTCTACTGTTCCTACAAGGAAGCAAAACATATATAGGATTCCATGATTGCTAAGTACACCACGTAGATGCTGACAAGCAAAAATTCGTCATCGGAAAATACTACAGGTGGGAGATGACTGAGGATAAAGACATCAAAGTGCAAATCAATGAGTACCTCAGACCATTTGAAGATCGCAAATCAGAAAAAATCAACTTGCAACAAAAAATTGTTGCTGGAATCATGGTTTAAAATACTTGTACCGGTACCGAACTCGGTCAATGACCGATCGGTACCGTACCGACACACGGTACGGGCCGGTACAAAAAAAGCATGCTGGCCATTTTTTTTTTTGCTGTTAAAAATAACTCCAATAACACATAATTGATCAAGAAATACTTAAATTTAAGATTCAAATGTCAAATACATGAATACAATATTTTAAATCCGGCCCCAAACGACTATATGCCACTGTAGCAACGACTCTTTTTAAGAGCCGTTATGTCATACCGGGCAATACCGCCCGGTATGGGCGGTATTTGATAAATACCGCTCATACCGGGCGGTATTTACCGAGATACCCGGTATCGTCCAATACCAAGTATCTCGTATACCGTTTTTTCAAAAAACCGATAAATACCGACTGTATTGGGCAGTACGGTACGGTATTTGAAGCCATGGTTGGAATACTCATTGAAAAGCTGCCCCAATCATGGAGTGACTACAAACAACAACTCAAACACAAGCACAAGCAACTCTCTCTTCAAGACTTGATCACCCACATCATCACTGAAGATACCAACAGGAAGGAGTTCAAAACTGCCAAAGGAAATGAGATCACTACAAATGCCAACCTAGTACATGACACACCAAAACCAAGGTACGAAAAAAAACATGATTTCAAGCCCAAAACTAAACATTAAACCTGGCCACCATGAGAAGAAATGACAACTCTACCAAGTCAAATGCAAGCAAATTTGGTTGAAGCAATTTGGTTTTTGAGGGGTTATTGAGAAAAGCTGGCCTGAAAATTTCTTTTCATTCTGACAAGGTCGTGATGACAAAAAATAATATTTTTGTGGGAAAGGGCTATTGTAGTCATGGTTTATTTGTACTTAATGTTTCTGAAACAATTAATGAAATTGCTAGTTCTTCACTTCTTTTGCTTACATGATTGATTCTTTTGATTTATGGTATGCTAGATTAGGACATGTGAATTCTTCTTTTGTTAAGAAAAATGCAACTGCTTGGTTTGCAACTGCTTGGTTTAATTTCCTGTACTAATACTACATGCATGCAAAAATGTCTTATCTGTGCAAATCAAAACGAACTAGGAAGTCTTGTGCGTCTAATGTTAGAGAATCAAAACTTTTAAGTTTAATTCATACATATTTAGGAGATCTAAAAGAAACCATGACTAGATGTGGTAAAAAATATTATGTGACTTTATTGATGATTTTTCGAGATATACTAGAGTATATTTGCTTAGACACAAAGATGAAGCTTTTGACATGTTTCTTAAATATAAAGCTGAAGTAGAAAATCAATTAAATAGGAAAATTAAAAGAGTTGGGTCAGATTGAGAAGGTGAGTATGTTTTACTCAATGATTTTTGTGAAAAAGAAGGCATAATACATGAGGTAACTCCACCTTACTCACCTAAATATAATGGTGTAGCTGAAAGAAAAAACAGGGCATTAAAAGAGATGATGAACTATATGATAGTTAATTCTAAAACACCTGAAAATCTTTGGGGGGGGAGCTATTTTATGTGCAAAATAGGATATCATATAAGAAAACGGGAAAAACACCTTATGAATTGTGGAAAGACTATCCTCCTAACCTAAAATATTTGAGAGTAAGGGGGAGTTTAGCTAAAGTTATGCTCCTTAAACCTAAGAAAAGAAAAATAGGTTTGAGAACTTCTAATTGTTTATTTATTAGTTGCAACACTATAGTTGAAACAAAAAATGTTGAATTCTTTGAGCATATTTTTCCTTTAAATGTTAATGTTTCTCATTCACCTATTATTCAAAATAATATTGAAAATGAGGATTTTTATACCTATTTTGAAAAGACCAAAAAAAAAGAAATTTCATTTGGAAATGATTTTTATACCTATTTTGTTAAAAATGACTCGTTAACATTTTCAAATGCAATTTCTTCATCTGATGCTCCTTTTTGGAAAGAAGCCATTAAAGTAAAACTTGATTCAATTTTGCAAAATAATACTCGAGCTAAAACTATTGGTTGTAAATGAATTTTCAAATGGAAATTTAATCGTGATGGTTATGTTAATAAATATAAAGCTAGAGTTGTAGCAAAAGGTTTTATTAAAAAATAAGATATAGATTATTTTGACACTTTTGCACCTGTGATTAGAATTTCTTTTATTTGAATTTTGATTGTTTTAGCTTCGATTTACAAACTTTTTATTTATCAAATGGATGTTAAAACGTAAGGGTTGTGTGGTTTCGGGTCAAGAAAATAAAGTTTGTAAACTTCTTAAATCCTTGTATGGCTTGAAACAAGCACCTAAACTTGATAAATATTGGTTTCTCTTCTGTTGAAGTAAATAAATGTGTTTATACAAAACTTGTTGAAAGTGATTGTGTGATTATATGCTTTTATGTGGATGACATGTTTATTTTTAGCTCTAGTCTTGAATTAATAGATGAAACAAAATGTTTACTTGCATCTAAATTTGATACAAATGATATGGGTGAAGAAAGTGTGATATTGGGTGTTAAAATCATAAGGAAATGAGATAGTATAATACTATCACAAGAACATTATGTTGAGAAACTTTTAAAGAAGTTTAGACATTTTGATGTCAAAGTGAGTAATCCTTATATTGCTAACTCTCAATCAAATAAAAATAGAGGTGATCTTGTTGCTCAATCTGGGTATGCACAGATTATTGGTAGTCTGATGCATTTAATGAATTTTTCTCGACCTGACATAACATATGTTGTGTAGATTGAACAAATATACACACAATTTAAAAGAATGAGCATTGTGCTGCTTTAGGCAGACTAATGAAATATTTGAGAGATACCATGAATTATGGTATTATGTATAGTGGATTTTTTGTTGTATTAGATAGAAGATACAGTGATGACTAGATTTTGTATTCACCGTTGGTGGTGGTGCAATTACATGGAATCAGAATTTCTTGTCTTAGAGTTGGCTGGTAATGAGGCTTAGTGGTTGAAAAACTTCTTAGCAAATATTCCACTGGGCATAAAACCAACACCTTCTGTGTCCATGCATTGTGATTGCCAAGAGGCAATAGCCATTGCAAAAAATAAGATTTTCAATGATAAAAATAGACATACGGTTGAGACATAATGTGATAAAGTAGCTGCAAAAAGATGGAGTTATATTCATTGATTATATGAAGTCAGAAGTGAATTTGGTCGATCCTCTAAAAAAACCGTTTGGAAGAAAACTAATCATTGAAACATAAAGGGGGAATAAGACTACAATGAATTTGAGATATTAACAATGATGTTGATCTCATGAATTAGGTTCATATGGGTAATTACAAAATCACTAGTTGATTTGTAGAGCACTATAAAAATTTGGTCCCTTCTAAGGTGCAAATAGTGCTAGACTGCAATAAAAGTGATGATGAATTAAACTCGTAATCATTCTATATCCTTTGTAGGTGGTGTATTTAGTCATACACTTGATGGATTGACCTATATAAGTGTAGAGTGGGACCGCTCCTATGAGAATTATGGCTAATTCTCTAGAGCACTCATGTATAACCAAGCACGCGCATGGCCTATTAGCGCACAATCGCGTTGAACAATAGAACTGTGGGGTATAGTGTGGTTGATGAGAAATTTAACTTACATTACGAATTCTTGGTTTATAGAAGCTTAATGTTTCACCAATTACTCCGTAAGTTATATCTCACTCTTTCTAGTTCTGTTTATAGTTTAAAAGACAGTAGAAAGAATGCATTATACCAAATAGAGAAAACCTAGCTATAATCTTATCTTTGTCCTTTTGAAATATACGGGGGATTGTTGTGCCTTGTGAGGTATTTCAAGAGGACCTTTAGTCCCACATCTCCTAATTTCCTATTCCTTGATTGGTTTATAAGCCTTTTCACCTCAATGGGTTTCAAAAGAGCAAGTGGATGGGGTTGACGCGCGCGCACAAGAAGCTTAGTTCAAATTGGTGGATCCCCCGCCCTCCCCGCGCGCGCGTAGAACTCGTAGGTATCCTGTATTTTTTGTTTTCATTTTTCCTTAAATGATAACTCTAGAAATGCTTATCTTGAAATGGTCTTTGTTGACCACGTCTCATAGGTGATAAACTCACATGCCATTTGTCATTCTTATCCTCCGCGTTCCATTCGTGACCACGAATTTTGCTATTTATCGCATCCACTTGGCCCTATATATACATGTTGTTCCATAGTGTGTTAGTCTAAGGTTTTCTACCTTGGTATTAATCTCGGTTTTGATGATAACAAATATGGAACTAATGTTTCATTGAGAAATCTTTAGGTTCCAAGTCGATTAGCGCACGACATCCCCGATCGAAAAATCGGACAAATCGAAGAAAATCGGCAAGGACGCTCGTCGGCGCTCAGGATTCTTCGAGAAGTTAGAGTTTAGGTTTAGGGTGTCTAGTTTATATTGTAAATCCTCTTTATGATGCATAAGAACCCAAAAATCATCCCCGAATCCCAAAACATGAAAACCCGAAAACCGTCCTGAAATTCACTAAGCCTAGGGAGCTCCTTGGAGGGCTATATGACCTAGATACTTTCATAACATAAAAAATGGTGGTAATTATTCCTTGGGTTAAAATTAGATAACGAAGTATTTTTAAGGATATTTTGGAAGCCTTTAGCCTACCCATTCTTGACTTGAAAGATTAGAAAATTTTCGTTTTCCAAAAATTTGTATTAAACCCCAAAAACTAGATTTTGATTCTTAAGAATTTTGATCTTTTAGATATTTTTATTGAATCCAAATGGGAGGTAATCCTTATATAACATTTATGTTTTAAAGTTATTAACATAAAATAACTTTCGTTAACGGAAATCGACCGAATGATGGAAAACGGCTAGATTTCATGCCGTTGAGCGCTGTTTCACCCGATCCTTCACCTTGGCTCTATAAATACCTAAGCCTAAGCCTTCCTTAACAACTTTTGATCACTCCTACACTTCATTGAGCCATCATTGATCAATTCTAAGCTTTCATTGAGTCATTACTTAGAGAAATCGTAGTTTGATCCCTCATTCCTTGAGTTTGCCTTCAAGCTTGATTTGATTCATCATCAATGCATCAAGAGGAGCTAGGATTTATTGTGTCAGAGCTAAGTATTTGTGTTGTTGTATTTTTGCTTCATTACTTGTATATTTTCTTGTTTATTTCATTGAATTTGAACTTGTAAGAAGACCTAATGTTAGGTCTTGTGTGTAAGTGGTTACCTTGGTGTAGAAGGTGTAAAGTCACTTATGTAAACGTAGTTTACTATGATTAGTTGAGTTGTACCTTAGGTTGAGGTGGAAGAGTGCTCTCAGTGAGAAGGCGGAGACTTCCGGGTGTGGAAGTGCCTTAGGTTGAGAGTGAGACTCTTCGGGTCAAAGTCCTCCGTGTAAGGGAATCAATTTAATCTAGTAAACTTAGTTTGAAAATCCTAAGTGGGGTGCTTAGGTAGTGGAGTAGGCATTGGGGCTATAAATCTCCGTGTTAGCATTGTTATCTTTGTTTGTGCTTAATTGATTTATTTTTGCTTCTGCATCTAGTCGATAAATTGTGATTTGCCTAAATAATTTAAGAAACGATTAAAATCGGAATTATGTGACAAGTTTAGATAACACACTATTCACCCCCCTCTAGTGTGTCATTTCACCCAACAGAGCGAACATCTATACCCCCTTCCTTCCTTTATCGCATCTCCTCTCCCTCCATCCTCTACAAATGGGTTATATTTCTGCTGCTTCATCAGAAGAGTTTGTTGAATCGTGGGGATATATCGGCAGACGAATAAATCCTTAAGGATAATGTCAAGGACACGCCTCGAGCATCATATCTACATCCTTGATATTGTCTTTAAGGATTTATTCGCCTGCCGGCGTATCCTTAGGATTCAACGAGCTCTCCTGATGAACAGGAACAGTAAGCAGCAGAAATATAACCCAGCTGTAGAGGAGAGAGGGAGACGAGATGCGGCAAAGGGAAGAAGGGGGAAGTAGATGTTCTCTCTTCATGTTTTGGAATGTGTATAGGGCAAAGAAGATGCGATAGATAGCAAAATTCGTGGTCACGAATGAATCATGGATGATAAGAATAAGAAATGACAAGTGGATTTATCACATATGAAACGTGGTCAAAAATGACCATTTCAAGATAAGCATCTATAGAATTATCATTTAAGGAAAAATGAAAACCGAAAACGCAGGATACCCACGAGTTCGTGTGTGTGTGTGGTGGGGTGGGGGCATCCACCGATTTAAACTAAGCTGGGCATTTGGGCCTAGTTCTCGTGTGCGAATGTCAACCCCTCCATTGCTCTTTAGAAACTCATAGAGATGCAAAGACTTATAAACTAATCAAGGAATAGAAAATTAGGAGATGTGGGACTAAAGGTCCTTCTGAAATACCTCACAAAGCACAACAATCCCCCACGTACTTCAAAAGGACAAAGAGAAGATTATAGCTGGGTTTTCTCTACTTGGTATAATGCATCCATTTTGTTGTCTTTTAAACTATGAATAGAACTAGAAAGAATGAGATATAACTTACGAAGTAATTGGTGAAACATTAAGATTCTATGAACCAAGAATTCGTAATATAAACTAAACTTCTCATCAATCACACTATACCCCACAGTTCAATTGTTCAACGTGGTTGTGCGCTAATAATAGTTTGTTTGACTTATTACCAAGTAATTGTACCACCACCAAAGGTGAATACAAAACCACTAGTGAATTTTGTCTAATCTAAATCAGAAATCTAGTTAGCATCACTATATCCTTCTAATACAGCGGGAAATCCACTATACATAATACCATAATTCGCGGGAAGTCCACTATACATAATACTATAATATAATTCATGGTATCTCTCAAATATTCCATTAGTCTAACTAATGCAGCCCAATGATCATGGTTTGGATTGTGTGTATATCTGCTCAATCTATCCACAGCATATGCTATGTTAGGTCAAGAAAAATTCATTAAATGCACCAAACTACCAATAATCTGTGCATACTCAGATTGAGCAAGATGATCACCTCTATTTTTCTTTAATTGAGAGTTAGCATCATAATGAGTACTCACAGGTTTGATATCAAAATTTTCAAACTTCTTTATAAGTTTGTCAACATAATGTTCTTGTGATAGTATTTATACTATCACATTTTGTTATAATTTTAACACCCAATATCACACTTGCTTCACCCATATCTTTCATATCAAATTTAGAAGCAAATAAATATTTTGTTTCATGTATCAATCTAAAAATAAGCATGTCATCTACATACAAGCATACAATCACACATCAACAAGTTTTGTAAAAACACATGTATCTACTTTAACAAAAGAGAAACCAATATTTATCAAAAAATGATCAATCATGTTTTGGTGCTTACTTCAAGCCATATAAGGATTTGAGAAGTTTACAAACTTTATTTTCTTGAGCAGAACCCACACAACCCTTAGGTTGTTCCATACAAATTTCTTATTCCAAATCATCATTAAGAAAAGTTGTTTTAACATCCATTTGATGAATAAAATGTTTGTAAATCGAATCTAAACAATCAAAATTCGAATAGAAGAAATTCTATTCACATGAGCAAAAGTGACAAAATAATCTATATTTTGTTTTTGAATAAAATCTTTTGCTACAAGTCTAGCTTTATATTTATTAATAGAACCATCAGGATTTAATTTCTGTTTGAAAATCAATATACAACCAATAGTTTTAGCTCCAAGAGGTAAAATCAACTAATTTCCAAATATTATTTTACAAAATGGAATCAAGTTCTACTTTAATGGCTTCTTTCCAAAAAGAAGCATCAAATGAAGAAATTGCATTTGAAAATGTTACCGATCATTTTCAACAAAATAAGTATAAAAATTATTTCCAAACGAAATTTCTTTTCTTGGTCTTTTAAACCTTCTCAAATCCTCATTTTCACTATTATTTTGAATAACAGGTGCACGTGAAACATTATCAACATTTAAAGGAAAAACATGCTCAAAGAATTAAGCATTTTTTGTTTCAACTATAGTATTGAAATCAAGTACATCACTTTTTAAAACAAGAACTATAGGCAGCACTATGTTCAGTATAACCAATAAATAAACAATCAGAGGTTCTCAAACCTATTTTTCTTTTCTTAGGTTTAGTGAGCATAACTTTAGCTAAACACCCCCACACTCTAAAATATTTTAGGTTAGGATGATAGCCTTTCCACAATTCATAGTCTTTTTTCGAGTATCCTATTTTGCACATGACATGCATATAAAATAGATTCCCCCAAAGATTTCCAAGTATCTTAGAACTAACTTGCATATAATTTATCATCTCTTTTAATGTCCTATTTATTCCTTTTTGCTACACTATTGAATTTATCACCTCATGTATTATGTCTTCTTTTTCACAAAAATCATTGAGTAAAACATATTCATCTGATCTAACTCTTTTAATTTTCCTATTTAATTGATTTTCTACTTCATCTTTATATTTAAGAACATGTCAAAAGCTTCATCTTTGTGTCTAAGCATATACTCTAGTATATCTCGAAAAATCATCAATAAAAGTCACATAATATTTTTTACCACATCAAGTCATGGTTTGTTTTAGATCTCTTAAATCTGTATGAATTAAACTTAATTCTTTAACAGTAGATGCACAAGACTTCCAAGTTTGTTTTGATTTAGCATAGATAAGACATTTTTGCATGCATGTAGTATTAGTTCACGAATTTAAACCAAGTAGTTGTATTTTCTTAACATAAGAAGAATTCACAAGTCCTAATCTAGCATACCATAAATCAAAAGAATCAATCAAGTAAGCAAAAGAACTAGCAATTTCATTAACTGTTTCAGAAACATTAAGTACAAATAAACCATGACTGCAATAGCCCTTTCCCACAAAAATATTGTTTTTTGTCATCACGACCTCAAAAGAAACTTTCAGGCCAGCTTTTCTCAATAACCTCATAGAAATCAAATTGGTTCGAATATTGGGTACATGAAACACCTCATTTAAGGCTAAGATTTTTCCAAATGTGAGTTTGAGAAGTACATTGCCTTTTCCCAGGACTTGTGCACTTCGTGAGTCACCAAGATAGACTATCTCTTCTCCTTCCTCAACTTGAGTATAGGATGCAGAAGTATTTTTATTGCCACAAATGTGTCTGGTGGCACCTGAGTCTATCACCCACTCTTTCACATTGGTCACAATATTGACCTGAGAAATGACCGCATCAATAATGTCATCGGCTTCAACCAAATTTGCATTTACTTTGGCAGGGTTGTCATTTCTCCTCACCCTTTTCCTGCACCGTGGTGCATGGTGGCTAGGTTTGTCACACACATAGCAATTGCTTTTTTTCTTAAAATTCTGATGTTTAGTTTTGGGCTTGTAATCGTGTTTCTTTTCGTACCTTGGTTTTGGTGTGTCTTGTACCAAGTTGGCATTTGTACTGATCTCTTTTTCTTTGGTAGCTTTGAACTTCTTCTTGTTGGTATGTTCAATGATGATGTGGGTGATCGAGTCTTGAAGAGAGAGTTGCTTGTGCTTGTGTTTGAGTTGTTGTTTGTAGTCACTCCATGATTGGGGCAGCTTTTCAATGAGTATTCCGGCAACAAATTCTTGTTGCAAGTTGATTTTTTCTGATTTGAGATCTTCAAACAAGTTTGTGGTACTCATTGATTTGCACTTTGATGTCTTTATCCTCAGTAGTATTTATCGATGACGAATTTTTGCTTCCCAGCATCTTTAGCGGTGTACTTAGCAATCATGGAATCTCATATCTATTTTGCTTCCTTGTAGGAACAATAGATATCGAACAATTCATTAGATAGAGTACTAATTGTGTGTGCCTACATACCTTATTTGTCATCGTTTGAAGCTACTCCATCGAAGACTTCAATTTTGGAGATGTCATGGAACGGCTTGGTGAAGTGCACGGCCGGTGGTAAGGGAAGTGCTGCAGCAGCGGTGGCAGGGGATGTGGTTGCAGATGCGGCGGCAGCAACAGCAGAGGATTGATGAGCGTCGTCGGCAACAATGGTAGTGGCAGAGACGTCCATATTAAATCCTTAATATTGTTGGGAAATATGAACCAAGATATATCGTTGGCACTTCCACAGTTTCCAACACTATATCGTTGAGAGTATGATTGGAGACTTATCGCATGTTTCTTCGTCACTATCTGAAATAGGCACTATAGGAAACCACCTACAAAAATACTGCCTAATGAACATGAGCCATTCCTCATGAATTATGTGACAATCGCCTAGAAGACGTTTCTGTAATTCCCAAGTGTTTTTATAGAAGACGCAAGTGTGGTTGTCCAAGTGCCTACCATGCTTGAGCAACCTATCCTTGGTTTATAAAAGATGCTCGATTATAATGCACATAAGAACCTATCCTTGTGATGAATCACCTTTCTAACCCCACGCTCCTTAGTATTTTGTACATCAAAGATGTTGTGAAGGTTTCTCCGGTGTTTCAATACGATCTCAATATGTGATCCCCGTCCGTGCAGGTCGGTGAACCAAGAAAACTCCTCAGGGCTTCGGCAGATGAAGTGCTCAGAACATGACTAGTCGATTAGTATTACTTAAACAGATACTTAACATTCTTTATGATGATAGCATTTTTTTAAAAATAAAACAGAGGACTAAATGCAGAAAGTGATCTTTATACTATGGTAGCTGCTTTATTTAGAAGAATGAGGCTGCTGGGAGCTAGGAAAATTAAGATCTTTCATAAGGGAACTTGCTGAAGTTGACAGAATATCATAATTATGTAGCACGGAAACGGAAACGGAAAACGCGACACGACATGATACGAAACGAAGAAATGTTGATCTTAAAAAATATAGGTCACAGAAATGTTAAGTTAACGCTAAATAAAAATATATTTTTTAATTAATATAATATAATAATTCTAAAAATATAATTATTTATAAAAATATTTTAAAATATTCATAATATGTTCATAAGTTCCATCATATATTATTTTCTTCTACATCAATTTTTTCACTTTATCAACTGTCTTCTAGTACTACTTCTTTCCATCAAAATTTGCACCCTATTACAGTGTATTCACATCAGTTTCTGCATTATATCATAGTGTATCAACTCATCAATTTCTATGATGCGGCCGGAAACTCCCTTAGTAGTTTCTGACACGTTTCCTCGGGGTTTCCAAGGGTTCAAGTTTCCGAAACGTTTCCGACACGTAAACTACAGCCCGCTGGAAGTTTCTGTGGTTCATATTATCATTTAATGAATTTTACATAATTTCCACTAGTGATGGCTTGAGAAAACCATTCATAAGACAATACGGTGCTCTGTTGGAGTTAACGCTGTAAAATTAGGAAAAATATAAGGGAAAATTAGGAAAATCTGAAGGGAGTTAAGGCTTGTTTCTTTCCTTTCGGATAACTTATCCATACGGTGCTCTATTGCATGAGACAATCAGTTAGAATATTTGCTGTATACAAAATTCAAAAGTCACAGCTACTATTCCTTCTCGGAAGTTGTCAGCTTGTAAACCAAAGCGGATTGAAACGATAACATTACCACCTCAATAAAATTTCTGATGAAAAATTCACCTTTCAATCCGAAATTAACCACAAGATTCCAAGTACTAAAACATGGAAGAGAAGTGGGAGGAAGCAAAACCTCTCTCGTCGATGACGTCAAGGGAGCAGTGAACGATGTGGTGCAGCTTGAGGGCATCGTCGGCCTCGGTGAAGCTCTGCAAGTAGAGCGGGTTGTTCTGCGCGAGCGCATCGCAATCAAAGGGCCGCATAGGATTCCCCGGATGGGAAAACATATGATCAAAGGTAGAAAAACGGTACCTGGTGACCTACGACGGCGACGGACGCGATCATCTCCTTTCGGTTCCTTCGTTGGCGATGGGACGGCGAACTGCGACTCCGGCGGCAAAAAAGGAGTTGTTGAATCGATCGAGAAACCCACGCCACGAACGGGTCTCGCCTGCACTATTTTGGTGAGAAGGGGAGTGGATCCTGTGTCTCCATCGACACACAAAACGGGGGGTGCAAAGAGAGAAAGAATCGCACGTCATGGGAGCAATTGCGCCAAGATTTATAGTGTTTAAGTGGGGGGTGGCCCCACCTTAAATCTGCCACTAGCCCACTAGTCCTTTCTCTTTGATTTAATTCATTGTGACATTTTGGGAGCATATACATAACTCCTATGATTTATGCTAACTACTTGTACCATGGTAAATGATTTTGCTTGGTCCACTTGGTTTATCTAATGCGGTGTAAGTCCAACTCAACATTTTCTAGTTGTCTTTTATGCTCTTATCCTTGGCCTTGTTTGTTCCAGGACAGACTATAATTTTATATGATATGATAATTTCATAATTTAAAAATCATAAATTTTGGTTAAATTTTTAAATAAATGATTTGATAATTTTTCATGGCTTCGTAAAATTTTATTTCTAAAATATCATCAATTAAAATTTATAATTTTTCTTATGTCCTTTATATACCCATATCAGATTAAATTTTTATTTATTATTCTTGATTGGCTTAGCCAAGACTTTATTCTCCTTCATAGCTACTGTCATTTAATCATACCATACCATATCATCCTCTCAAATAAGATTATAATTTTTACAGTATCATATCATATATTATTAAACTATGCTTCAACTCATCCAAATAAGACCTTAATCGATCAAATCCCATTTGAATCTTCAAACTATAAGATCCGACAATAGACAATAATTTGTATCTATGGGGTCGAGTAGGGCTATTCACGGATCGGGTCGGGTCGGATCAGATTCAAAAAATTTTACCTCTCAAATTCGATCCAACCCAACTCAACCTAGTTCGGGTCGGGTCAGATAGTCAGATTTACTTGATTAGATAAAAAATGAGTTTTTTAAAAATTTAATAAATAATTAAAAAATAAATATTTTTATATATAATATTTTTAAAAAATAATTAAAATATATAAATAATCGGGTCGTCGGATTTCAAATTTTAAAATTCGAGACTCAGTCCAATTATGATCGAATTTGATCGAATTGTACCCAATCTAACTCAATTCAAATTGATCGGATCGAGTCAGGCTCTCGAATTCATTGGGTTGGGTTGATCCAACTAAGGGACTTGGGGTTGAGATGATTTGTAAGAGAACTTTTAAGGGTAAGATAACGTTTGAAGTCTTATTCACAAATCTAGCATTTACACGTCGTCTTAATTTGTTATTCACATATTCATACGTGTGACAAACTTAATTATCGTGAATTTATTATTGGCTAACCTTGAGGGACTCATAGCGATCCATTTTCACCTCTACCTAAGTCATGTACTAACCTTGAGGAGTCGACTTCCAGCCACCCCTAGGCCCTAGTGACAAGGACAAATTTAAGTGCCTAGAGATGTATCCAATATCCATCTTAATCAATGTATTCTCATGCTATTAAAAGATTCACAAGCACTTGAGCAGAATAACATTTTGACTTGGAAAAGAAACCCATACGATATAAATGAGTTTGTAAAATTAAACATACCTCAAATGGCAAAGCGAGGATTGTAATGGGAGATTTAGAAGAGGTTTACAGGATTACCTCATGGCTTTGAAAAATTGGGTGAAACACTAGAATGATCACTTGCATAAACTTATATAAATTTTCGGAACAAGCTTCTTGACAATGGTTCAACAACTTTTCATTAGTTTTCAAGAAACTTGACTTTTACTAGTCGCAACGGTTCTGCCATGACTGTTGGACCGTTGTAGATATGTACATCAGCAATGGCCCAGTGACCGTGGCAAGACCGTTAGTGAAAGCCCGTTGCTAAGTCGTTGTTGTAGGTCATCAGCAACGGCTTTGAGGTTGCGGCCCCAAAAATACGATACACTTTCAGTAACCATGAGAAAGTCATTGCTAATGATGTTAACCTGTATCTGAAAAATTTTAAAATTTCTAATTTCCATTAATACATTGATACATTTAACCTGATACATAACTCACACACCCATTAATACATTAATACACCCATACATAACATACACATCACAGATACACCAAGATACATCAAAACAATTATACTTATGTTTATAATTATCCACAATCATATAACAACTATTCAAATTCAAAACTATCGTATCAATATCCAAATAAAATAAGTCAATCAAGTATAGTATCCAAGTAACAAAGTCAATATTCAAACAAAATAATAATCTCACGACGACGGTGGAGGAAGGTCTGGATCATAATATGGCGGCGTCTAGAGTGCTTGGGTGTACACCGGCGTGGACTGGCTCGAGGACAATGGATCTGATGATGCCGAAGGAATGCCTGCTCCGGTATGAGCTGAGATATTGTGTAGCATAGCATGCATCTCTACCATCACCTGACTCTAACGCTCTATCATCTTACTCCGACGTGTGATCGTCTCCTTCAATGTCCTTATCATACTGCTCGGATCATAATTAGTCCTGGAGGTGGACGGCCGCTCACTAGCGACCGGAGGGGTCGATGTCCCAAGTGGCCCGAGCACGACTCGCGCATGACCACTGTCTGCAAAGCCATATACGCGGCTGTGATCCCAGTCACCTGCAGCCTCGACCCACGCTCCTGCGTCAAAGTCCTCGGGGGTGCCCCCGCGCTGCATCACTGTCTGAGTGTAGGTCTCCTACTCGAGTTTGATTTTTTGTTTCATATTTTTTCTAAAACTTAAATTATAAATAAATAATAAATAATTTAAACAAATATACTTACCATAATGATTGCAGCACGAGTGTCGATGTACTCCCTCGTCCCATGTCCTCGACGGTGAGTCCGCTCAAACACCTCCATCAAGGAGGGTCGCTGGACAGTCCTGTCGTCCATCACCGTCGTCTACATTTATAAAACAAATACATTATTTATTACACATTGTAACAAATAAAATATATAATTAAATTTAAGATATAATACTTACCATACGATGACCGTGCACTATAAATGATATTGAGCCGCCGGTGTGACGCACTCCTCCCCCAAACATGGGGTTTTCCAACTGCGGTCCTAAAAATCTCCTGTCATCGATCTGTCGACCATAATGCCATGAGCTGGTCCCATATATCCGGAGTAATCCAATTGGGGTCATATCCTCGAGTCTCCGCGATGTTTGTGGTCCCAGCTCGGGCCATCGCCTGGGACCGGGCCTGCCCCAGTTGATCGTTGTACCTTTGCTAGGAAATAACCTCCCAAGCAGTGTAAATGAAGGACCTCTGGTCCTCAACCCACGTGGGTCATGCCTCATGCATGTATCGTGGGCCATGCCATAGCATGTCGACATGCTCGCGCCATAGCATGTCGACATACTCACTGGGTACGTGAGACCACGTGGGCCATATCCCATGCATGTATCGTCAGATCGTAGAAGATAAGATCCTCGGCACATCCTCCTGCTCGAACCTACACAACAAAAATAAAGTTCAATATTATATTATGATATAATGAATTTATAATAATTCATAATTCATGATACATTACCGCTCCTCAATCACACTAATGAGTCTACGTGACTCTGTGGCTGGCGGAGGCTGCTGCCTGTTCCGCCCGCGTGGTCGCCTGTGTCTCGATGAACTAGCCTCGGCGGCATGAGGATCAACAGCGGGAGTATCATCGGCAGGAGGATCAGCAGCAGGAGGAAGTGCTGGAGTCTGATCGATCGGAGACACTACCAGAAAAGTGGTCTTCTGCGACGGCTAAAGCGGTAGCAAAATCATCGCAGAAGACCTTTTGCGACTGCAAGATACCTTCGCAAATATCCGTCACAGAAGATCGTGTCGCAAAAAATTTGCGACATCGAATTTTAACGTTGCAGTATAGCGACGGCTTTGCTACGGCATTGTGACGGCCAATCTGTCACAAGGCCGTCACAGTGTCGTAGCAAATCCGCGATAGCGAATTCTGCTACCACAACCGCAGTAGCAAAATCGTAGCAAATATCAATTTTATTTTTTTAAAAATAAAATTTTAAAATTTTCTATTTATAGTTATTTTAAAATTACAAGGTTACTCAAGCTGATAAAACCAACTATAAATAATTTAGAAAGATATATACCACAATATTAATACATCACTAGCAATTTACATTTTGAGTAATTCACTTTCACATTTGAGTAACTCAACAAAACAAAACAAAAATTATTCAGATTTACTTCTCTTCCATCTCCAACATCCAACCTTCATATTAAAAAAAAGTTGAAGGGGAAATTAGAAAAAAGAAAGAACATACGATCAGATCTTGATCTACTAACCTGCGAAAAGCTTCTTGAGATCTTCACTGCAAGTGCTAGAATTTAATACTTGTGCAACTACATAAGTAGGGTCTGAAAAAGGTAGAGATATATGAGATGTTTTACAAGGTTGATTTATGTGCATATATATATATATATATGCATAGAAGAAGGGAAGACAATGTACCTTTCAGTTACGACATATTACAGTGACCCTGTAAGAGCGCCCGTGATGAATGCAACAAATGCTTGAGCAAAAGGGACAAATAGAGGCAGCATACCAGTCTACAACAATTCAAAAGAAATTATGATTTCATTTCCTAATTCATTGACTGAAGATTAAATTTTTTTTGGATTGAAGATTAAACTCATACCAGAAATGCAATACCCCGTGCATCTTTCATAAGTTCAGTAGCCCTCAAAAATATGTCAGCCATTATATAACACATATATGTGCTTTATATATGAGTAATAACATAATGCCGAATAGTAGCCATTGCTTAATTGATGCAGTACTATTCAGTAAAATAGTAGAACCAGATTGATATTCTTGTTAGGTAGAAAAATGAAGATATAGATATCAAATCAAACATCTAAAGACCATTAGACAACAGTTCTCATACATGACTAGAGTAGCAAATTTTAAATAGTAAACTGAGCAAAACCAATACCAGTATCACTCAAAAAATATTTTTAAATACCAATAGCAATGGTCCACTACTGGTCCTCTATAGGACTTATGCATAAGATATCAACCAGAATATGAATCCATATTTCAACTATTTAGTAATTATCAAAAGCATTCAACTATATATTAATTAACAATTAGATGACATATTACAAATTCAACAAAATTCTCATAAGCATAAGACTGCTTATTGAATATTGAACATCCAGCTAGTTGCATATGTTGCAAATTTTTAAGTTAAGTTGATAAAGGTGAACAAACAATAGTTTGTGAAGCAATGCATAAGTTAATTGTAGAAATTTATAATAAATATTTAAGCCATGCCAACTTTATGTCAGACTTAAAGACCTTGAATAATAAAGAGCATAAATTTAATTTGGGGGATTAGGATGATAGAAGTCATTAGAGAAAATAAAACTATTTTCTCAAATAATTTCACTGAATGATAATAGTATCGAGTTTACTCCAAAAGATGAAGGATAAAGATGTTGAGTTTGATGAAATTTAATTATTCCCTCTATTAGCAAGTTTAGGCATGAGCTTACATGCTGCAAATTCAAATGAGAGATTTCACCAAAAGTAAAGCATGCATCATGAGAAACAAGGCAAGAAGAAAAACTAGAGCAGGGGTTATAATTAATGACACAATTACCTCTCCTTTTTTGAAAAACAAAACCCCTTGAGGGTGACAATATGACGATGATGCAGCCTGCCAAGGACTTCCATTTCTTGACAGAACTCTTCCTCACTAAGTACTGAGATATTTCTAATCTGTTTCACAGCTGTAACAAATCCATCCTCAAAATGAGCTTTGTACAGTGTTCCACATTCACCTTTTCCTATACTTGCACTGAAATTGCCTGTTGCCCTCTTTATTTCATGGTAGCTAAACCTACGGAATATGATTGATGGGCATATAAAAGATCCAAGTAAGAATGATGCCCATATCTTTCAAGCCTATGTATCAGACAAATAAAAGAACATGCTCATAACAAACAAGTGAGGAGCAATTTTAGATGTTAAATACTAAAATGGCAAAAAAGCAAAAAAGATACTACTATCAACCTATATAACACAGATATTAAAGAACAAAATCAAGCAGAAAAGATACTAGGGAGGTCATACCAAATCAACAACGCTATAAAAACCTTGTAACGGAAACAAATTGAAAAAGAACTCACGATCTGAGAACGCCAAGATACTAGTAGTCAGAAGTCCTCCAAACTAGATAAAAATGAGGGATTAAACATAGTTGATGATGTCTCCTCAAACATATGATGCGCAGAACTCACATTCCCACAATGGACACCGTGTTCATCACAATTGTGTTCATCCGGCCGTAATGCCTCTTGGCGAGCTCCACCTCCTCGAAGATCTGCTCCCAAAGAAGATCTTTTAACCCACAGAACCGAGAAAGAGAGAGCGAACTAGAGCCCAAGAAACCAATCTAAAATCTCCATCAAGAAATCAATGTTGCCAAAACCTAGAAGCGACGCACAAGTCACAAAAAAAACGGTGACTTGGAAGAGGAGAAGGGGACTTCGGGGACTTCAACGGATGCTTGGGGCGGCGGCGGCGAGAGGGGGGAATGGATCGGGGAGGAAGAGGAGAAGGGGGAGGCGCGAGGAGGAGGGAGGCATCGGGAATGGAGATTTAGAAGTCGAATGGTGGTCGCTTCTTGTAGCGAAGGAGGGGAGGAGTAAATATTGAGTTTAGGGTTTTGGAACGGCGGGAGAAGAAAAGGATTTCACGGGTGGCAAAATATTAATATTTCTGACGGTTTTGCGATGGCAACCGACCGTCGCAAAAAGTAGCAAAATCATTGCAATACCATAGCAAAGTTCAAATTCTGCGACGGTAAATCAAACGATTGCAATACCGTCGCTAGGTGGCGACTCCGATCGCAGGACCGTAGCAGTTGAGACGGCCTAGTAGTGGTTGCAAATTAGCCGTCGCAAGTAGCTAATTTTCTAGTAGTGAGACTCCGAAGCTCTCATCCGACAATAACCATGACCCGACATATCTGTCGAATAAGCATATAATTAGATTATATATATAGTAGAGATATATTTAATAGAAAATATACTTTACAATTATTCCTCATCATCTGAGTAAAAGTCTTCGAATTCTTCCTCTTCTTCCCCTTCTTCCTCTTCTTCATCTCCAGCTTCCTCAACTTCATGATCGTCATCATCCACATATTCAACTTGTAATTGAACTACCATTGTGTCTGCATCCTCGAGTATTAGAATAATACAGTCTACAGCAAGAGGATCATCTTCTTGATAGAAATCATCTGTCACATAAGGTATCGACTCATTTTCTCCCGCTATCGGATCAATTCTTCCTCTACCTTTAGTGATTGTCGTTAGTGATTGCAATGGGTAATCTGAGTTCTTTGATCCATTGACAAATATCTTTCATCTGTAGTTTATTTAACACATACGGGGCCTTCGGCTTCAGATATCGTCTATTGACCTCTTGTAACTCTAACTCTGGCCTCTTACAAAGTATTTTCAGATCATGTCGACCATTGACATTATCTTTAGTTTTCCCAGGAACATCCATCAAAGTGTTAAAAATATTATCAAACATATTTTTCTGAATGTGCATGACGTCTAAATTATGTTGAATCAGTAATGAACTCCAATACGGCAATTCTCAAAAGATACTTTTTTTTACCCAGTTATGTGTTTGACCAAAGCCCGACACTCTTTCATTCTGACCAAACACTATGTTTGGAAGTGCTGAAACACGTGCTAACATTTGTTCACCAGACATCATCGGCGGTGGCTCAACTCTTTCGACTCTGCTCTTAGTAAATTTATTATGATTCCTTCGATACTGATGGTTAGCCGATAGGAACAGATCATCTACTTAGGGATAATTCAAGGGTTGTATGTCATATAAAAGATCATCTACTTCTTTTAGGGACAATTCAAGGGTTGTATGTCGTATAAAATATCATCTACTTCTTTTACACGAACATACAACCCCCAAACAGATATAAGGTTTTGCAAAATTATATCCGACTCGTCGATGCGTACGTGAAATGTATCAACTCGTCGGATGAATGATTATTTTATAAATTTTTCGATGCCGGTTCAAGTCCACGGTGGACGATTCCAACACGAGTCCAAAGAGGACGATTCGAGCGCAAGTCCAAAGTGGACGATTCTAATTAATCTAAATCTAAATATTAATATTAAAATTAATCTAAACTAAAATTAATTAACAGATATAATCTAAAACAAAATCTAAATCTAAACATTAAATATTAAACATTTAACCTAGATTAATCTAAACATAAAAAATTAACCTAAAACAATGTTCCAGCGCCATTGCCTAGTGTCCGACATTGGACACTGGACATTGGTTCGACGTCTGACGGTCGGCGGTCGGCCGAAACCCTAATATTTAGGGTTTCACCCGACCTTATTAAAGGAGAAGAGAATAGGGGATCAAGCTTATAATACCCGGAAATGGAAGACGGTGGCAGGCGTCGGCGGCGTCAGGCGTGACGAAGATGGCGGCAGGCATCGGTGACGTCGGGAGAGGAAGAAGAAACAGGGAAGAAGGGGATCGGGCGCGATCGTGAGTTAAATAAACTCATCAGCAACGGCTCACTTAGCCGTTGCAAAGCCGTTGCTAATAAATACAACTCATCACCAACGACTCACTTATCCATTGCAAGGTCGTTGCTGATAAGTATTTCATTTTCGTGCCGCAAGCGCTAGCTCGACTAAAAAGCAACGGATACAAAACCGTAAGTAAGTTGTTGCTAATGTGATAATATCATTAGCAACGGCTAACGTGGTTGTACGTAAGCCGTTGTTGATGAATTATTTCATTTACGCACAGTGTTCGCGCCATGTACTTGTTGGAAAGGGCCCGAGCGATAGTACGTAGGTCGTTGTAGATGTGATATATCTACAACGGTCGCAGCGGCCGTTGGTAAGCCATTAGTGATTGCAATGGCTTGGGTGGTCGTTGCTGATGGCCATTGCTGAAAATTATTACTCTAGTAGTACCACACTTGGTAGGCGCCGATATGTCAAAATATATAAATAATAATAATTTTCTTTGCATACCAAGTGATGAGCGTCATTATTGACGTCGGTATTCTGATTAATATTTTAAAAAAAACCACCGAGCTTGATGGCTCGGCTCAACTGCCAAGCTGTCTTGCTCGGCAGTCTCGAATTCCGCAGCCAATTGGCTACGGAATTCAAAGAATTGGAATTCATTTGAATTGCGCTGCCAGCTGGCTGCGAAATTTGAATGAAATCCAATTCATTTGAATGAATTCATTTAATATTATATATTTAATATATATAACAGTTATATATTAGATTTAATATATATATATATAGTATTTTATTAATATTATATATATCTAATATTTTATTTAATTAACATATACATTAATTATTTTTTAACAATAAAATTTTTTACTCTAACCAAATTAATACAACATAAATAAATTACATTCTAACCTTTAAAGAATTAACTTTGACGATCTTAGATTCTTGATATCTTCTGTAACTTTAATAACCTAAAATTTTAATAACAAAAAATCAGCACAATAAATAAGGGGAGAAGAAATAAGAGATGAAGAAAAAAATGAGAAGGATAAGAAGAAAGAATATAGGAAGAAAAAAAAAAAGAGAAGAAGAAAGAGCGGAGGAAGATAGAAGAGAAGAGGATATATATATATATATATATATAAGTTTTAAGAAATAATTATTTTTTGAAAAAAAAAATGAGGAGGCGGGAGATTTCCTGCCTCCCCAGCCTGTGCAAATTCGCTAGCCCAGCGGGCGCGAGCTGGCGTGGCCGTGAACCCGCATGGGGAGAGGCGAGTGCGGATGCACAAGGCAGGCGCGCCTGCGAACCCGCATGGGCAGATGCGGGTGCGGCCACGTGGGGCTGGCTCATCCGCATACCCACGCAAGTAGAGGCAGGCGCGGGGTAGCGCACCCAGGAACCTGCGCAGGCAAGTGTATCAGCGCCTTAGGCGCTAGTACGCTAGCGCTAGAATTTATTGGCACTAGTACCCTAGCGCTGGAATTTACCGGCGCCTGTATGATGGCGCCAGAAATTACCAATGCCTGTACCATGGTGCCAGTAACTTCCGGCACCACGCCAGCGATGTTGAATTATTTTTTTTTCATTTTTTTTCTTAACTTTACATTCTGACGCCATAACCCGCGTTAGAATGTTTTCACCAATATTAAGAAATTTTATTGTAGTGTTATCATCACATATTTTTCCTCGAGGAAACAACTACATAGCCTACTAATAATGTTTTAAAAATCCAACCAAACCAAACATATTCGATTAGAAAAAAGTTTTTGCAAAATTAAAAGACAAACTTTGTGATGCATGTCACCATAGAAAAACAAGTCAAGTCTTCATTTCATAACATTAATTAAGTTAGTACATCTAGAATACTAGAACTTGTGCACATTGATCTCTTTGATCTTTGTGATGTTGCAAGTCTAGGTAGAAAATTATATTACTATATTTTGGTCGATGATTTCTTGAGATTTACATGGGTTTTCTTCCTAGATAAGAAAAATAAAAGTTTTGATTTCTTTAAAAAGTTTGCTAGGAGAGTTATAAATGAAAAATGAATTTCAATTTTGAAAATTAGAAGTGACAATGGAGGAGAATTTAGAAATGAATTTTTTTTCGAATTTTGTGATGAATTAGGTATTGAGCATACATTTTCTTCCCCTAGAACCCCTCAACAAAATGGGGTGGTTGTGGTTGAGAGGGAGAATAGAACATTGCAAGAAATGACTATGACCATGCTTTGTGAAAATAATTTGCCTAAATATTTTTGGGCCGAAGCCATAAATACTTCTTGTTATGTGCTTAATCGTGTTTTGTTAAGATCAAAAATCAAGAAAATATCTTTTGAGCTTTGGAATGATAGAATCTCAAGTTTTGTGGGATATTTTTGAGTTTTTGGATGCAAATGTTTTATCTTAAGCACTAAGGAGCATCTGAGAAAATTTGACTCTAAATCTGATAAGGGTATCTTCCTAGGTTATTCTACTAGTTCTAAAACTTATAGAGTTTATAATCGTAGAACTATGATAATTGAAGAATTTATGCATGTCACCTTTGATGAAACTAATGATTCTTCTAGAAATGTTAAAATTGTGAACGTATGTGAGGAATTTGAGGAGTTGACATTTCATGACAAGGAGGTTGAAGATGAAAACAATGAGGAAACTCATCATGAAGAGCCTTCATCCTCAACCTTACCTCAAGGTGGTGAAGAAGAAGAAGAAGAAGAAGAAGAAGAAGAAGACGAAGCTCTATCACCTCTCTCAAAATGATACCGGTTCATAAGAGACCATCCAATTGACCAAGTCGATGGAGAGCCATCAACGGGAGTGGTAACACGCTCTAAACTCAAAAACATTTGTCAATATATAACTTTCATATCTCAAGTAGAGCAAAAAAATATTAAGGAAACCATTGAAGATGAATTTTGGATAATTGTCATGCAAGAGGAACTAAATTTGTTAGGAATGATGTTTGAGATTTAGTACCTAGACTTGGTGGACAAATCGTAATTGAGACTAAATATATGGGTGTTTAGAAATAAGTTAGATGAAGGAGATTTAGTCATTAGAAACAAAGCTAGGTTAGTGGCCCAAGAAAATAATCAAGAGGAATGAATAGATTACAATGAAACTTATGCTCCCGTAGCTAGATTAGAAGCAATTCCCATGCTTTTAGCTTATGCAAGTTTTAAAGGTTTTAAGCTTTTTCAAATGGATGTCAAAAGTGCATTTTTGAATGGCTTTATTGATGAAGAAGTTTATGTTGAACAACCTCCCGATTTTGAAAGTTTTTAGTTTCCAAATCATGTTTTTAAACTTAAAAAGTCTTTATATGGTTTAAAACAAGCCTCTAGGGCTTGGTATGAATGACTTTCCATATTTTTGATTGATCAAGGTTTTAGCATTGAAAAAGCCAATATTTCTCTCTTCATTAAAAAAAGATAAAAATGACATTTTTTCTTGTACAAATTTATGTGGATGATATTATATTGGGTGCTACTAATGAATTACTTTGTGAGTTGTTTGCAAAGTGTATGCAAGAGGAATTTGAGATGAGCATGATGGGAGAACTCTCATTCATGCTTGGCCTCCAAATCAAGCAAACCAACTAGAGGATCTTTATAAATCAAGCCAAGTACACAAAGGAGCTCATCAAAAGATTTGGGATGAATGAAGAAAAGATAGGTTCTACACCAATGAGCATATCCATTAAGTTTGACAAAGATGAAGATGGTGTAAAGATAGATGAAAAATGATATCGAGATATGATCGGTAGCCTTCTTTATTTAACTGCAAGTAGACCCGATATCATGTTTAGTGTTTGTGCATGTGCTAGGTTTCAATCTTGTCCTAAAATGTCTCATTTAAGTGCGGTCAAACGCATATTGAGATATTTGAAAAACACGATTGAATTAGGATTATGGTATCCATGCAATGCATCTTTCAATTTAATTGATTTTTCAGATGCCGATTTTTGCCGGGTGTAAAGTAGATAGAAAAAGCACTAGTGGATGTTGTCAATTATTAGGGATGAGTCTTATTTCTTGGTTTTCAAAGAAATAAAACTCGGTGACACTTTCAACTACCGAAGTGGAATACATCGCCGCGGCTAGTTATTGCGCACAAGTCCTCTGGATGAAACAAACACTTTTAGATATGGACTTAGATATTCATGTATACCTATACAGTGTGACAAAACTAGTGCAATCAATTTGACAAAAATTCCAATTTTATACTCTAGGACCAAACACATTGATCTAAGACATCATTTTCTTAGAGACAATGTAGCTAAGGGCAATATATCCATAGAATTTGTATCTTCTAATAAACAACTTGTGGATATATTTACCAAACCCTTAAATTAAAAGAGTTTCACAAACCTAACGATGCAATTAGGAATTTGTACTTTGTCGAATGCTTAAGTTTTCAAATTTGCATGTCTTTTGAAAAATTATTCATTTTATATGGTATCATCACACTTATATAATGCTCTTTAGTGGGGTTTTGCGACTTATTGATGTTAGCCTTCCACAGGCTTACATACATTGGTAGGAAGGACTAGAGTGATAAATAATACTTGGATTTATGATATATTTTTTTGGATTTCTCGATAAACTCATTAATAGTACCTTAATCTTTGCCATTTTTAATTGATGTCAAAAGGGGGAGAAAAGATAATGTCATATTTGTTTTATGATGCATATAGATAAGGGGAGCTATAAACTTGATATGCATGTTGATAGGGGGAGTATAAGGTAACTTATGTTAGTAATCCATATGACTCATCAGAACTCACAAATGTATACTTTGAAATTCATAAATTTCATGTTTTGTTTGTCATCATCAAAAATGGGGAGATTGTTGGCCCAAGGGTTGCCTCTAGGCTTCGATCTCTATTTTGATGATAACAAACATGAAACTAATGTATTTGTGAAGTTTTGAGTTCAGGTTGAGGTTACGATATGCGCACGAAGTTCGCTTGGAGAAAAACAAAAAAATGACAAAAATGGCTCTGAAAATGAGCTTGTAGATAACCTAGAGTTAGGATTAGAATCTACGCAATATGACTCTAGGAATATATCATAAGCCAATTTGTAATGATATCCAAGTCATAACCTTGTAACAGAACCCAAAATGAAGCGTGCGAGAAAGAAACTTCAAATTCCAGCCATCAGCTCAGATTCGGTCGACCGCTTGGTCGACTGACGGAAACAAAAATGAGGCAGAAAGGAGCAACTCGACATTCGGTCGATCGGTTAGTCGACTGTCCCGCCCGAAACCAGAAAAGAACAGAGGGAATTTGGTCGACCAAATATGGCCAGAAAGTGGCAGGAGGCTCACGATCGCTGGGCGATCGATCGATGATCGACCGGCAAGCGACCGGACGACGTCCAACGGGCAAAAAAATGCCCGTTGGAGTGAACTGTCGAGTGAGGGGTTATAAATAGCCCTCACCAACCTTCATTAACTCTTCTTAACTACTCTTATAAGCTTCCTAAGTGTGATTTAAGCCTTCACAAGTTGATTTGCTCACGCTTGCATCTTCGAACGATGATTTCCCTCAAGCGCTCATCTTCCCTCAACTCCGGCTTCGATTCGACCTCACCATCTTGTGGAGTTGGAGGCGTTGAAGGCTTGGAAAGTAGCTCTTTATTGTGGTCTATTCTTTAGCTCCTTTTTAATGTAATTTTACTTGATTGTTTGAACTTGATTTTTTATTGTAAACTTGTTAGGTGTGCTAGGTTAAACATCTTAGGGTTTCCTTCGTAGAGTTGTGTTTTGCCTAGGTGAATAGGTTTGAGGTGCTCTCAAAGGGTTGAGAAATGAGTTCTCGATTGTATTCAAAGGGAAACACAAAGTTTATAAAGAATTTGGCTAGAAATCCTTAGTGTGGTGCCAAGGTAGTAGAGTAGCGATTGGCCGAACCACTATAATTGCTTGTCTTTGCATTGCTTGTTTGAAGCAGCGGACGTTATGTTCATGCCATATCTTCCAATGCCAAATCATGATGATACGATACTTGAGCAACATAATTTTACGTGACCCTCTATTGAGTGGGCGGATCCAAGGACAGAAATTTAGGTGGAAAAAAATGATTTTTCACAGGTTCAAAAGTGGTTTCCATCCTTTGATCGTGAAGTGGTAGTCGAAGAGGATGTGGTTGAGTGTTTTGTCCTCCGATTCACAAAGTGAGCATCAGGGATCCATTTGAATTCCTTGAGCAATGAGACGATCTTTAGCTGGGAGCTTTCAATTAAAAACTAACCAATTTGTGACAGAAATAGCTTCAGGACAGGATCTGTGCCATATGAAATCAGCTGCTGGGTCGAAAATGCCGTGGAGGTTCAATAGATTGTAAAGGGAGTTGGTAGAGAAATCACCGTCACTAGTTCATTTCCAAAGAACCTTGTCCTCCCCCTCAAGATGAAGGAACTGATTGATCTTGTTAACTAAGCTAATGATAGAGACCAAGGGAACAAGGTTGGTAAAGTTGATATTCCAGCCAACTACGGTCCCGTTTTCAATAAGATCCTTAGGCTTGGCCATTTCGATCTGTTTAGAACCATGGCGAAGAGATCAGGGTAGCGGTCACCCAGTTTAGAACCATGTAGCCAAGGATCTAGCTACAATCGAGTTTTCGATCCGTTCCCAATCAGTATACAGAAAGAAGCCTTTAGTATGTCCATATCTTTAAGAATATCTTTCTAAACATGAGATAAGGCGGCATTCGCAAAACCCAACAGAGAGATCCAAGTATGGTGAGTAGTGGATAGAATATTGCGCCAGGCCATTTCTTTATTACAGATGAATTTTCAGCACCATTTAACGAGACGAGCTTTGTTGTGATGTTGCAAGTTTAGAAGGCCCAAACCCCCTTCGGATTTAGCAGATGTTACATTATCCCAGTTAACGTGATATTTTCCCTGGAGACTATTACCTCTGCCTTCGGTTCACAAGAATATCTTTCTCCTTTTATCAATCTGCATGATGACCCAAGCAGGAGCTCAGAATATACAAAAAATGTATGTGGCTTGGCTAGTGAGGACACCGTTAATGAGAGTAATCCTTGCAGCCTTGGGTAGTTGTGAGCCATGCCACGAGGCAAGCACCTTGTCAAATTTAGAGATGATTTTTACCTAACCTTCCTTGAGCAATTGCCCCGGTCTAAGGGGAAACCCCAAGTAGTTAATAGGAAAGACACTTGAAGAATAGTTTAAAATGTCCGCAACTTCATTGCTTGCCCTCTCTGACCCATTAGAGAGTATGACTTTGGTTTTATCTCTGTTCAGCTTCAAACCGGAGCATAGTTCAAGGCATTTTAATAGTAGTTTCATGTGTTGAAAATGATGTGGTGAGGCACTGCTGAAAATGATGAGGTCATCTGCAAAAGAAACGTGAGTGATGCCTTCCGATAAAGCCCCAAACAATGTGCCTTTGGTAAGCCCTCTACGTACTGGGCACCCTCTTTAGTAGTTTAGATAAGGAGTCGATGATCAAATTGAAGATGAGTGAGGAGAGAGGGTTACTTTGCCTAAGGCCTCTTTTGTGAGAGAAAAGATGACCCAGAGAGCCATTAATAAGAATCGATGAGATCGTGCTATTGAGGAGAGAAGAAACTCAATTTATCCATTTCGGAGGAAAACCCCTAGTCATCTAAAGGTCGGAGATAAAATTCTAATTCACTGTATCAAAGGCTTTTTTGAAGTCCACCTTAATGATGCAAGTGTTTTCTTGTGACGGGTTGCATGCCCATAAAGACTCAAAAATAGTCATATAGGAGTCAATGCTACTGCGACCAATAATGAACGCCCCTTGTGTGTGGTCCACCAACTTGGGTAGCAGATCCGCCAATCTGTTGGCCAGTAACTTGGAGAAGAGCTTAATGAGGTTGTTTTCAGGCTAATAGGCCTGAACTCGCTAGTAAGAGTGGATCCCTCTTTTTTGGGATGAGAGTGATAATAGCATTATTAATACGTGACAAATTCGAGGGTGAGTTTTGTAGCTCATTGAGAATACGTAGTATCCCATCCTTCATAACATCCCTGTGTTTCTTGAAGAATTCCTTCAGAATTCCGTTAGTGCCTGGAGATTTGTGACTCTTTAATCCACAATTACACTGTAAATCTCTTCAGCGGAGAAAGGGGCATCTAAATGATGTAAAGTCTGAAAGTCTTGTGTATAGATCTCATTCCAATTTACTATCATGAGTAGCTTTGTACATTTTCCAAGGAGAGAATAGAAATTTCTGAATTCCTCCGAAATCTGAGTGTAGTCGGTGATTTGTATCTTGGTCACCCAATTTCAGTTCCTTTTAATGATGGCGCATTGGTGGAAATATCTAGTATTACAATCATCCTCTTTTATCCATTTGACTTAGCACAACAATTTTGCACATGTGCCGTAAAATTAATGCTCATAATAAACTTTCTCCAACATGCATGAAATGTGGGACTAGTTAATAGTCTTGGCTGATTATATGCATGGCTTGTTAAATACTCAAGTTTTCTCCGAAACTAATTGAAAATATATTTATATATACATTATACAATCAGTTTCAATTAAAAACAACAAAAGTTCATCAATCAACGAACTAGTGAAGAACTGGAGCTTTATCAGGTGAATTACCAGTCTGATTTTTAGCTTACTAATATATGTTGTTAATTGTCTTCACACTCTCTACACCGATTCAAGGCAGTTGTTTTTCCATTTCACTTATTTAAACTTCATTCATCTTACACCTTTGATATGTTGCATAATTTTAATAGGGCTAGTGTCAGAGTTCTTGGACTGGGATTTGGTTCTTGATATTGAATATCTAGGATCAGATTCAGCCACCTCCGTATCTTGGTAATAGACCTCCTCTAATCCAAGTTGAAGTAGCATCTGATGTTTCTTCTTGCCTATGTTGCCGGTGAGAAGAAACACTCTCAAGAAATAGTACTTGAATGAAAGAAGAAGAAGATAATAGTAGGAGAACAGTAGCAGAGAACACAAGAAGAGAAGAAGAAGATTAAGATAGAAGAAGATGAAGAGAAAAAGAAAAGAGATCTTTATTTGAATAGGATTCTTGCTTTTTGTTGTACATGACTCTCCTTCATCTTATATACTTATTTCAGTTACTCTAAAATCACCTTTTAGTTACCTTAAAACCACCTTTCAGTTACATTTTGAAAATTGTTAGAAAAAGGAGGGTGTGTTAAAGTCCCACATTGCTTGAGGTTGTGGTCTAGATGACCTTTAAATAGATTGGACAATCCTCACCATTTGAGCTAGCTTTTGGGGTAGAGTTAGGTCCAAGACTATTTTCTAACAAAAATGATCATTAAACTCCTCAACAAAATGACTATTACATCCCTCACATTATCAGTTATTGCATCTCTACTTACAAAAGAGTAAAAAGTAAAAATGTAATAAGAAAAAAATACATCTAGTAATGTAGATCCTTAACATCACCCCACCCCCCTCTTCCAGATAAGGCTTGTCCTCAAGCCTTAAAGCAAGGAAAGACTATTGCAATTCCTTCAAGAGCCGTTAGATATATCAATGAATCCTTTATCAATCTTATCTTCAGCTATAGAATCGATCCAAAATAATTTTTGAAAAACCAGATTTGAGCTTCTTCTTCAAGATAGAAGGAAGCTAAATTCACCGTCATTTCCTCCACCACATGTTGATGTTGAAAGAAACTCTCACATATGTATATACATGTTAATGGGTCCCCTTACCATCAAATTTGAGAAAATCCAGCTTCACGTACCAGAGAAGGAGATAGGTATTAGGCCCGTAAGATTCTTCTGCTCGCATGAAAGTTTCCTCACCTGGTTTCCTTCCTTTCTCAATCATCTTTAGTGGACTATTTGATGGGATTCGCCCGGTCTCTCCCTTGACCAGAACAACATCTACCAATGGCAATGGCAACGACTTCACCAATCTTGGCCCCCTATCAGTTGGAGTATGCAGCAATGCAACTTCTTCCTCGATTTGGGATCCCGTGGCTCCTATTTCTTTCCCTGATTGAGATCGCCTAGCCTTGAAGATCTCAAATTCATGCACAATCATCTCCAAGCGATTGGAGATCTCGCGGTAGTTGGTCCGCCAAACCTCTCGTTCAATTCTGATTGCAGCTTGATTCTCTTCAAATTTCTACAATATTTCCCGCTGGCTTACCTTCAACATCTCCCGCTCCATCCTAGCAGCAGCTTGATCTTCCTCATAGTGGTGCAGGAATTCATCAAACTTCTTGAAAATGCTTCCGCAATATTGCCTTGCGGCTCTGATACTAATTTGTTAGAGTTCTTGGACTGAACTAGAGTTCTTGAATTGAGATCTTGAATAGAAGAAGAAGAAGTAGAAGAGTACTAGTAGAGAACAAAGAGAAGAAGAAGATTAAGAGAGAAAGAAAAGAGATCTTTATTTGAATAGGATTCTTGTTTAGCTTCTACATGACTCTCTTCACCTTATATACCTATTTCAATTACCTTAAAATCCTCTTTCAGTTACATCCAAAAATTATAATTAAACCCCTCACAAAAATGATAATAAACTCCTCAAAATATTAGTTATTGCATCTCTACTTACAAAAGAGTAAAAAGTGAAAATATAATATGAAAGAAATATTTATCTTGTAATGTAGATCCATAATAGCCGACAACTGCAAAATAAATACATGGAACAACAATTTCCCATATCTAGATTTTGGGAAGGAGAAATTTCCAAAATCGGATTTGAATATGGAGAATTCCCAAAATCAGAATTGAGAGGATCAGATACCCATTTTACCCATGGTCAAAGTTTCTAGAGACTTTGGTCAAAAATTAAAAAATATTATAAAATAATTTAAATTTATAAAATATTTTTTATAATAAAAATAAAATATTAGAGAATAAAAAATATATTTTTCAAACTCTCTAATGAATTAAAGAATTTCGCACAAAGTTTATAAATCTAAATTTAAATTAAAAATTATGAAATATTTTGATGTAAAATATTTTTCTAGATCATAATACCTCTTTAGTATCATTAAAAAATTATTTTATGAACTCAAATATTTTTTTAAAAAAATTATCAAGCTACTATAAACTTTGCACAAAAGTCTCTAATGAGTTAGGGACTTTTGTTTATAATAATTATAAAAAATAAAATTTAATTCACAAAAAAATATGTGTGATATAAAAGATGTGCTAGAGTCTATCAAAATATTTTGGACAAAAAATATTTCACTATTTTTAATTAAAAATTAAATTTATAGACTTTGGACAAAAGTCTTTAATGCATTAGAGACTTTTGCCCAAAGTCTATAATAATTTTATAATTTTAAAAAAAAATTAATAAAATATATTTTTTAATATAAAAGATGTGTTGTGGTTCAAAAACTATTTTTCAACAAAAATCTTTCATAATTTTTAATTTAAACTTAAATTTATAGACTTTATGCAAAACTCTCTAATGATTTAGAAAGTTTGAAAATATATTTTTTTAGACTCTAACACTTCATTTTTATTATAAATATTTTTGTATAAATTAAAATTATTTTTTTATATATTTTTTAATTTTTAATTAAAGTCTCTAATTAGTTAAAAACTTTGGCCTAGGAGTAAAATAGATATCCGATTCATTTAATTTCGATTTTGAGAATTTCTCATATTTAAATTCAATTTTAAATATATTTTTTCAAAATCAGAATTTAAAAAAAGAGTAATATTATGTCCTCTTAATAATGTACCTAATAATCCTCCTAACACTCATAATGACATGAGTTATAATTTCATCAATAATTATAAGCACTTTATTACACGTGAGTATTAAAAAAATTATTAGGCCCATCAAAAAAAAATATATAATATTTTTCTTTAAAAAAATATTGCACTTAAAATTTAGCAGTCTTCTTGATGCCGTACAAGGAACAGAAACTAAGATGGTGGAGATGTCAGCATTAAATCATCTCATGTCAACTCATGTTCTACAGCAAATAATTGAATATTTGTATGAACAGGTACATATAATCTACTTTATATTATTTGCTTAAACATGCTTCTATCTTGACTTAGGTACGTTCTAATTTAGGGGCGGCAAAAATAGACACGGCACGACACGATAGCACGACACGAGCACGGCACGATAACTGCAGGTCGGGCCGAAAAATTCGGTCCGATAAGCTTATCGGGCCGGCCCGGCCCAGCCCGATAACATTGCGGGCCGACGCGGGCCGGGCCAGCCCGTTTGGCCCGCTAAACATATATTAAAAAAATTAAGTCTAGATTAGAGCTTGTTTAGTGCTTTAAAATTGAATGTGGAGTTAATCTATAAAGTTTTTCATGTGAAATATCATATTTGATGCTTATTTAGTCTCTTAAATATTTTAAATTATTTTTTTACAATTTTTTAAGAAATTTTTTAGTTAATAAGAGGGCTCGCGGGACGTGCCGGGCGGCCCGCAAAATTTTGCGGGCCGGGCCGGGCCGGGAATTTTCGGCCCACTGAGTTAGCGGGCCGGGTCGGGCCGGCACGCCACTTTATCGTGCCGGGCCGGCCCGTTTTGCCACCCCTATTCTAGTTCTTTCAACTGAAGTGCATTTTTACTTATGGCAATCCTGAAAACCAATTATTCCACTTCGGTACGAGTTGCTAATTAAAATCATAATGGTTACAATTGCTAGCTAGATGTATATTTTTTGACTTGGTTTGTTTAAAGAATCACTATAATAAACTATCGGAATACTCACACCTAATTTTTTACGTCGAGGAAAGGCGTCAAAATATCTAAAGGATCGAGGATGTTTATATGTAGTTTATACATATCGACGCCTATGTTGACATGTAAAAAGTGGCAGGGTGCGCAACAATGAAAAAACTGATGCGCTAGTTTGGCGTCGAAAAGTTTCGATGCCACACAAGCGCCGAAAATTTTCGACGCCTCACAGGCATTGAAAATTTTTGGCTCGTGAGGCGCTGATCAAATTCTTTGGTACAAGCTGCAACTGAATTTTTTTTCATCTACAGCAATTGTACATTGTATATATTAAAATTAAATTTTCTTTTACGGGTGAAATTACCGCTGGAGCTTTTTTTATTTTTTATATATTTAATTCGATATATAAAGCATAATTCTCCAAATTTTATCTCCCGGCTTTTTTTACCTCCATCTTTCTCATCTTCCCTCTCCAATCTCGTCTTGCTCCGGTGAAATCTTGTGATTTTTCTCTCTTCTCCTCCGGTAAAATCAGCTCAACTCCATCAAGCTCTCGTGGTTTTACAAGTAATCCGATTCTAATTCCTCCATTTAGTTTCCTCTAAGGTTAGTATAAACTAAATTTATTTACGTTGTCTTATATCAAGTTTCAAAACTATTTCTTATATCATGTTGTTTTAAGTTACCTCTTGTGAATTTTTTAGATAAGGTTGCCTCGGTATGAAGTTCCAAAAATACTTCTTATCTCATGTTGTTTTTATTTGCCTTTGTGTATGGATTTATCTCATGTTCCAAAAATACTTCTTATAAGGTTGCCTCATGTTGTTTTTATTTGCCTCTGTGTAGATGTAATTAAAATTGACTGTGTTGGCCTAAGGTTTTCAACTTTGAACTTAATTTCGATTTTGATGATAACAAATATAGAATCAATAATTACATTGAGAGTTATTTTCAAGTTCCATATCGGTTAGCGCACGACGTCTTCAATCGAAAAAATAGGAGAAATCGAAAATATTGGCAAAGACGCTCGTCGACGCTCGGATTTCATCGGGAAGATAAAGTTTAGGTTTATAGTGTCTAGCATGTGTTGTAAATCCTCATGATGATGCAAAGAACCCAAAATGCCAAACTCGAACCCTAAAATATGAAAACCCGAAAAATCAAAAAATTGCCTTGGAATTCACTAAGCCTAGGGAGCTCCTTGAAGAGCTATATAACCTAGACATGTTCTTCACACCAAAAGTCCCGGTAATTGTTCATTAGGTAAAAACTAGATAACGAGATATTTTTAAGAATTTTTTGGAAGCCTTTAGCCTACCAATATTTGACCCGGGAGATTATAAAATTTTTAATTTTCGGAAATTTGTACTAGACCCTAAAAGTTAGATTTTGATTCTTAAGGATTTTGTTTTTTTAAATATTTTTGTTGAATTCAAATGAGGGTAATCTTTATATAACATTTATGTTTTAAACATATTCTTAAGGATTGTCTCGATGGACTTCCTCTTCAACTAATGATGAACCAATGAGTCAGTTAGAATGGAAAAAAAACCTTATGTGTCGGGAAATATCTGGTATCGAACACCATTCTCGAGTTCGCCTACAGGGGATTGGAGTCGCACCGAGCCAATTTTATGGACATCAGCGACAATCTTATGTTGCACCTTCCCACGATGCAACATATATATGACGAGCTTCGACGACAACAAGAGGCTGCAATGAAAGAAATGCAGCAAAAGCATGAAGTTGAAATGAGGGAGGTGCAACAAAGACTGATCAAGCTGAAATGAGGTGGTCAAGAATATGATTTTATAAGGATTAAAAAGTTTGATTTGGGTAAACTTGAAGTGTACTTTGACCTAAGTCAACAAAGTGACTTAGAAACCTCTTTTTAAGCTGAAACTTGATTGATATACTTAGATTCACTTATGTTAGATGTCCAAGTGTCTAAGCTAGAGAAAACATGAGTAGATAGCAGAATTTGATACTTAGTCATTTTCATATTTCATGCATATTTCGAATGAAATCATGCCAAGCTAAAATTTTGATCAAATGATATTAGTTTCACCTCAAACATGATATACATGATTTACATGATCATATCTTTGTATTTTGAAAGTTTGAATGATTTTTGAAAATGTCATAAAAATCTCACTTATTTACGAAAATGCCACTAAAGTATCACTCTTCTCAAGTTGCTCATTTTTTCGATACTTTAAATTTTCATTAGATTTTCAAATGATACTTGAAGTATGATATTTTAAATTCACTTATGATATCGTTCTACTCATTTTATGAGAAAAATTATTTCTAAAGTGATTTTTGATTATTTGACTAATACTTAAAAATATCGATACTTAAGTTACTACATGATTCTTGGTTTTGAATTTGATTTATTATTTCACGATATCAAGTATGATTTAGTCTCTTATTCGATGTTTGGTTTTCATCCCTTGAGTTGAGACTTTCAAGATTTTGAAAAATCTTTTAGAGTTTCAACTTTGACATTTGATTGACTTTTATTGCCATTTTTTATTGATGTCAAAGGGGGAAGAAAAATATAGGTAAAAGAGAAGAAAATATAGGAAAACCACGCATATAGATAGGGAGAGTTTATTTTCATAGATATGCATGTTTATAGGGGGAGAAATCCTATAATTGATATCCTTAATTTGCGCATTAATGAATATATTTTCTTAAGGATGTTTGTCATCATCAAAAAGGGAGAGATTATTGGCCTAAGTTTTCAACTATGGTCTTAATCTCGATTTTGATGATAACAAACATGGAACTAATATTTTTATTAAGAAATACTTTCAGGTTCCAAGCCGGTTTGCGCTCGACGTTCGCGATCGGAAATATCAGAGAAATCAAAAAATCGGAAGGATGTTGCACTACTAGAAATTGAGTCTTCAGCAACGGCTATCAGCAACGGCCGCTCAAGCCGTTGCTATTTTCAACGGCATTCTTACGGCCGCCCGAGCCGTTGCAGATATTTGTATCTGCAACGGCTTTCTAACGGACACGCGAGCCGTTGTGGATTATTTTAATTATCCGCAATGGCTTTCTGACGGAAAGGCGAGCCGTTGTTGATATTTTAATTATCAGCAACGGCTTTCTAATGGATAAGTGAGCTGTTGCTGATGATAACTTATTAGCAACGGCTTTCTAACGGGCGAGTGAGCCGTTGCTGATAAGTTTATATAAGGCACGCAGTCGCGCCCGACCTTTCTTCCTCCCGCTGCTGCCGCCGCCGTCTCCTGCTCCCGCCTATCGCCATCGCTGCCGACGCCGACGATGCCTCTTCCTCCTCCCGCTGCTACCGACATTTTCAGGTATGCCTCGCCGGCCTGTCGTCTCTTCCCGTTGCGGCCGGCGGGAAATCTGATCGAAACCCTTTTTTAAGGGTTTCGGCCGGCGGCGGTCGGCCGATGGCCGCCGCCGGCCACTGTACAGTGGTCGGACAGTGTGTTCGGCCACTGTACTACGGCGCCGGAATTTATAGATTTATATATAATTTTTTATTGTTTTTTAATTGTTAATTAATTATTTAAATTAATTGTTTAATATGTTAGATTAATTATTAGGGTTTAGATTAATTTCGAAATTGTCCACTTCGGACGAGCGCCGGAATCGTCCACTTCGGACACGCGCGCGCCGGAATCGTCCACTTCGGACGCACGTCGAAATCGTCCAATATGGACTCGAACTATCTCAAAACATTTAGAAAATAATCATGCATCCGACGAGTTCATATGTTTCACGTATGCATCGACGAGTCGGATATGATTTAGCAAAACCTTAGATCCGTTCGGGGATTGTATGTTCGTGTAAAAGAAGTAGATGATCTTTTATACGACGTACAAGTCTTGAATTGTCCCTGATTGGACAATTTGGGAATATAGTTATTTGTACTGCACTTACGTTTTTATTTTAACTGTTAACTAATCATTCTAAATTTCGGCAACATCTCTCTTATTCTCCGATACGCGCCCAGATGATATGCGTATTCGGAGAACTATAAGGAGATGCTGCCGAAATTTAGAATGAAGTTAACGGTTAAAATAAGTACTTAGTGCAATATAAATAACATAAATCCCGAATGGAATAGGACAATCTCACCTAAAGATATTAACCAAAGAAATTGTCATTGATTGACAGAATCATGTCGACTGATCAAAGTTGGATGTACCGACGTCTTGATCGTGGAGCTTTAACGAATGAGTTTCGATTAGGCGTAACGTACTTCCTAAATTTCGCCTATTCGAATCGGAATTTCGTTAGCATGGGTGATCAAATCCGATGTCCGTGCCGCATTTGTTCAAATGGACGATTTTTGGATCGGGAGACTGTCACTCTGCATCTATATACCAAAGGATTTGCACCAAGATATTTTCTATGGACTTGTCACGGGGAGTCACGCGAAGTCGGGACGTCGAGCAATCCTGTCGTTCAAACATATGGTGAATCTTCCTCTGCTGGTGCTTCTTCATCCAGTCAATGTAATCCCTATAGAACTATGATACTTGATAGTCTTGGGGGTCAATTCCACCTGAATGATAATGTTGATCGGCCAGTTCTTCAGACATCAGTCCCACCAGATACTACAGCGGTTGATATCACAGAAGTACAAACTGCGGTAGAGATTGAATTACCGAATAAAGAAGCTGCAGAATTTTACGAGATGTTGAAAGCTGCCGATGAACCTTTGTATGAGAAGTGTCCTAAATACACTAGGTTTTCGGCAATGACGCAGCTCCTAAACATCAAGGCCGATTGTAATATCAACGGGCTTGCGTTTGATCGGATTGCAGGATTGATTAATGGAATGTTGTCTACTAATAACAAGTTTGAGCCAACTTTTTATAAGACAAAAAAGTTGATGAGAAAATTAGGGCTTAGATACGAAAAAATACACGCGTGCCAAAATAACTGCATTTTATATTATAAAGAAAATGTGCAGTTGGATAAATGCCCTGTATGTCAACATCCTCGTTACAAGGAGAAGAAATCGGTCCGACAGAAAAATATCCCGTTTAAGGTGCTTCGGTATTTTCCACTAACACCGAGACTTCAAAGATTATTCATGTCGGAAAAGACAGCCCCCTACATGAGTTGGCATGCAAGAAGTTGTGATGATACAGTAATGACTCATCCATCTGACAGTGAAGCATGGAAATATTTGGATACATGTTATCCTTCATTTGCTAGGGATACTAGAAATATCAGATTGGGATTGTGCACAGATGGTTTTAATCTGTTTGGACATTCTGCAACTCCTTATTCAGTTTGGCCAGTGCTGCTGACAGTTTATAATTTGCCACCGTCAATGTGCATGAAAGATGAATTTATTTATATTTCGATGATTATTCCGGGTCCTAAGGGTCCGCAAAAAGAAATTAACATATTTCTCAAACCCTTGATAGATGAATTGAAAACATTGTGGACTGAGGGAGTTGTCACTTATGATTGTCATCGAAAGTAAAACTTCAATTTAAAGGCCGTGGTCTTATGGACAATCAATGATTTCCCGGCATACGGCATGTTATCGGGTTGGAGCACTCACGACCGACTCTCTTTTCCGTATTGTATGGAACACTCTAAATCAATCAGTCTTCAGAACGGACGAAAAATCTCATTCTTTGATTGTCATCGTCGATTCCTACCGGTTAATCATCAGTATCGAAGGAATCGTAAAAAATTTACTAAGGGCAGAGTCGAAAGAGATGGGCCACCACCGATGTTGTCTGGTGAACAAATGTTAGCACGTGTTTCAGCACTTCCAGATATAGTATTTGGTCGCAATGAGAGAGTGTCAGGTTTTGGCTAAACACATAACTGGGTGAAAAAAAGTATCTTTTGGGAATTGCCCTATTGGAGTTCATTATTGATTCGACATAATTTAGATGTCATGCACATTGAAAAAAATATGTTTGATAATATTTTCAACACTTTGATGGATATTTTCGAAAAAACAAAAGATAATGTCAAAGCCCGACATGATATGAAAATACTTTGTAAAAGACCAGAGTTGGAGTTACAAGAGGTCAACAGACGATATCTGAAACCGAAGGCCCTATATGTGTTAAATAAATAACAGATCAAAGATGTTTGTCAATGGGTAAAAGAACTCAGATTACCCGATGGATATGCTTCAAACTTATCTCGATGTGTGAACGTCGATGATTGCAAAATATCAGGGATGAAGAGCCATGATTGTCATGTATTCATGCAGAGATTACTTCCGATCGCATTTCGAGATCTTCTACCTGATAATATTTGGGGTCCGTTGACTGAATTAAGTATGTTTTTTAGAAACATCTGTGCAAATGTCCTTCGAGTCGAAGATATGTCAACACTTAAAAATAATATTATTGAAATCATATGCAAGCTGGAGCAGTTTTTCCCTCCTGCATTTTTTGACTCGATGGAGCATCTACCGATACACTTGGCATACGAGGCACGAGTTGGTGGTCCTGTTCAATATCGGTGGATGTACTTATTTGAAAGATACATGAATCGTCTGAAGAAAAAAGTAAAGAACACCGCAGCTATTGAAGGATCAATATCTGAATCGTATATCATCCAAGAAATTTCAACATTCTGCACATTTTACTTTGAATCGATAGTACAGACAAGATTTGATCGTCTTCCACGTAACGACGACGGGGGTGTTCGACATTCAGATGGACGTTTAAATATATTTTGTCACTCTGGTCGTGCTTTTGGTTCTCGTCCATCTCGACACTTAAGCGATGAAGAGTATCATTTGGCACACTTGTATGTATTACTCAATTGTCCAGAGATTGAACAATTCATTGAAATATTTGACATCGAGATGGTGCAAAAATACTCTATTCACAACGATCAAGAATTGGAGAGATTACGGAATCGTGATTTCCCTACTTGGATTCAGACTTATAGCAAAGATCACAGAGCTGAAATAGATGAAAGAATATTTGAGTTTATTAGTGGACCGTCGCGACTTGTGTCGTGCTATAGCGGTATTTTGTTAACGGGTATAAATTTCACATGGTTGAATATTCATTTACAAAGAAGACGATGAATGCTGGGGTCTGCGTGAAAGGGACAACCTATGTTGAATGTGATATGGATTTTTATGGACTGGTGGAAGAAGTGATAGAGTTGCACTACTTCGGCTTAAAATCAGTGATCCTATTTAGATGTCATTGGTTCGATACAACAGAAAGGGGCAGTTCATCCAAAATACAAACTTGTTGAGGTTAATTACAAATCAAAATTGGCAGCAAATGAGCCTTTTATATTGGCATCACAAGCCGAACAAGTATATTACGCGAAGTATCCGGCTCGAAATAAAGATAGAGCAGATTGGCGTGTAGTCTGTAAGACAAAAGGTAGAGGAAAATTTGATCTGATAGTAGGAGAAAATGAGCTGATACCTAATATGACACATGGTTTCTATCAAGAAGATGATCCTCCTGTTGTAGATCGTATTATTCCAATACTCGAGGAAGCAGACACAACGTCAATTCAATTAGAAGTTGAATATGCTGATGATGACGATCATGAAATTGAGGAAGCTGGAGATGAAGAAGATGAAGAAGAGGAAGAAGAGGAAGAATTCAAAGACTATTATTCAGATGATGAGGAATAATTGTAAAGTATATATTTTATTAAATATATCTCTACTATTTATATAATAATCTGATTATATGTCTGTTCGACAGATATGTCTGGTCGTGGTTATCGACGCAGGAGAGCTTCGGAGTCTCCGATCGGTGAGACTCCAGCACTTACTCATGCTGCTGATCCTCCTGTTGCTGATCCTCATGCCGATGATACTGCCGAGGCTAGTACATCCAGACGTAGGCGGCCACGCGGGCCAAACAGGTGGCAGCCTCCACCAGCCACAGAGTCACGTAGATTGATTAGCGTGATTGGGGAGCGGTAATATATCATGAATTATGAATCATTACAAATTTATTATATCATAATATAATATTAAAATTTATTTTTGTTGTGCAGGTTCGAGCAAGAAGAAGTGCCGAGGAGCATTTCTTCTACTATTCGACGATACATGCACAGGGCATGGCCTACGTGGTCTCACGTGCCTAGCGAGCACGTCGACATGTTATGGCGCGAGTTTGAGGCACGCATTATTATTTTTTTTACATGCATGATGATTAATATTGGTACTGATATTATTATTTTGCAGGCTCGCTATACATGGGCCGAGGACCAAAGGCCCTTCATTTACGCTGCCTGGGAGGCTATTTCCCGGGCAAGGTACAACGGGCAGCTGGGGCAGGCTCGGTCCCAAGCGATGGCCCGAGCTGGGACCACTAACATCGCGGAGACTCGAGGATACAGCCCCTGTTGGATTACTCCGGATATATGGGACCAGCTCGTGGGAATATGGTCGACGGATTGATGGCAGGAGGTTTCTCGGAATGCGGCTAGAAATCACATGTCGGGGGAGCAGCGCGTCACACCGGCGGCTCTGTTGCATTTGCAGTGCACGCGAACCGTATGGTAAGTATATCTTTTAATTATATATTTTATTTGTTACTATGTGTACTAATTAATGTATTTGTTTTGTAAATGTAGACGACGGTGTCGGATGACGGGACTGTCCAGCGACCCTCCCCTATGGCGGTGTTTGAGCGGACTCACCGTCGAGCACATGGGACGGGGGAGTACATCGACAACCGCGCTGCATATATTATGGTAATTATATATTTGTTTAAATTATTCATTATATATTTATAATTTAAGTTTTATGATAAATATTAAACAAAAAATCAAACTTGAGTAGGAGACCTACAGCCAAACGGTGGTGCAGCGCGGGGGTACCCCCGAGGACTTTGACGCAGCATCGTGGATCGAGGCCGCGGGTGGCTGGGACCATGGCCGCGTATATGGCTTCGCAGATAGTGGTCATGCGCGAGCCGTACTAGGGCCACTTGGGGCACCGACCCCTCCGGTCGCTGGTGAGCGGCCGTCCACCTCTAGATCCAGTTATGATCATAGTAGCAGAATAAGGACTCTAGAGGACACGGTCGCGCGTCAGACTGAGATAATGGAGCGCCAGAGTCAGATGATGGCGGATATACAAGCTATGCTACGCAACATGTCAGGTCATCCCGAAGCAGGCATCTCTTCGGCATCATCTAATCCATCGTCCGCGAGTCAGTCCACGCCGGTGTACACTCAAGCACTCCAGACCCCACCATATGATCCATGCCATCCTCCATCGTCATCGTGGGATTTTGTTTATATTGACTTTGTTACTGAGATATTGAACTTGTTTAACTTATTTTGTTTGAATATTGATACTTCAATTTTGCATTTGAATTTTTTTTATACTATCGTGGATAATTATCAATATAAATATAATTATTTTGATGTATATCTTGGTGTGTTTGTGATGTGTGAATGAATGTGTGTATGAGTGTATGGTTGTGTGAGTTATGTATCAGATAATGTATCAATGTATCAATGGAAATTTTAAATTTTAAATTTTTTCGTTACCAGGTTCACATCATCAGCAACGGCTTTCCCACGGCCATCCGTGGGAAAGCCGTTGCTAAAAGTGTATCGAAAGCTGTTGCTGATGACCTACAACAACGGCTTAGCGACGGGCTTTTACTAACGGCGTTGCTACGGACTCAGCGGTCGTTGCTATTAATGTTATCAGCAACGGCTCCGAGTCCGTGGCAAAACTGTTGCTGATAATATTTTTAGCAATGGCCCGAGCGGCCGTTGCTGATCCGTTGCTAAGTTATCAGCAACGCGAGTTTCTATCACGGCTCTATTGCAACGGCTCAGCAACGGCATCAGCCGTTGCTGATGCCCATTTTTCTAGTAGTGTTGGTCGACGCGTTAGGATTCGTCGAAAATATAGAATATAGGTATATATATATATATGTAATCCTCTATTATGATGCAAAGAACCCAAAAACCAAACTCGAAATCCGGAAACGAAGAATGCGATAAGAAATCAGCAAAAAAGTTGATTTCACAAATTTGGTCGCAGGGGCGACCGACCAAACAGAGCCCGGAATACACAGAGTGCTTCGATCGCTCGAGCAATCGCTTGGTCGGTCGACCAGCCTTCGACCGGACCAACGATCGACGGACGGTAATGGGCAGATTTTTGCCTGTTGAGATGAGGTGTGTTGCATCTTCTCTTCATGGCTTATAAATAGGAAGCCATGAGAGCCTTTCTCCATGATCTTGACGTTGACTGAGCCATTCTTGATCATTTCTAAAGATTTCATTGAGCCATCTTTGCAAGAATCCTAGTTTTGATCTCAACTCCTTGATCTTGCTTTCAAGCTTTGATCGATTCATCATTGAGGCATCAAGAGGAACTAGGTCCCATGTTTGGAGCTAAGTATTTGTTGTTTTGTTTATTGCTCCAATTGTTATCGTGTTTTATTGATTATTTTCATTGTACAACAAGTGTGTAAACCTAAGTTGCTAGGTTTGATTGAGTTGGTGGTTGTCTTTGTATAAAGGCTTAAATCCATCGGTGTAAACGTAGTTTACTAGGATTAGTTGAGTTGTCCTTAGGTTAGTGGGAGACTGCTCTCGGGAAGGAAACTTCCGGGTGTAGAAGTGTCTTCGGTTTGAGAGCGGAGACTCTTCGGTGTAAATTTCTCGTTGTAAGGAAACTAATTAATCTAGTCAAACTAGTTTGAAAATACTAAGCGGGTGCTTAGGTTGTGGAGTAGGCATTGGGGTCGAACAACTATAAATCATTGTGTTTGCATTGCTTACTTTGCGTATCGATTACTTGACTTGTTTTATTCGTTTTTGCATTCATTTAGTAGTCGAATAGTGTATTAACATAAGTAATCAAGAAAATGATTGAAATTAGAATTAACTTTAAATTAACAAACACACTATTCATCCTCTCTAGTGTGATCATTTCACTAACAGAATGATCCACTAAACCCTAAATTAATTTAGGCACTACTATTTGAAGTTAGGTTGTTTTTTTAAAAAAAAGCTAACCAAATTTTTATTATCCGTACGTATATGAAATTTCTAGGCAAAAATAATTATTAGCTTATTAGAATTTTTATCATCAACGTATAAGAATTATTATTATTATTATTATTATTTTGTAGACAAAACAATTTAAAAACATGATTAAACTTGTATAGAGTATAATTAATTAGAATAATCAAATATACAATTAGTTAATTCGAATAACCAAATATAATTAATTAATATAATCATATATTGACACTTCCAATGTAGAATACGATGAATGCTTTTTTTTATTTATGTAATATCATATACCTTGTTCTTAATTTGGCATTATTTATTTATTTAATATTAACACTTCTTTGAATGGATTTGTCTTGTCCTAATTTACTTCTTCTCAATTATCATAGGCCAGATAAAAATAATTTAGTTGTCAAAAATTTGAGATATATAATTTCTTATCAAGAACTTAGACCCGTTCGAGAAATATTTATTGATTTTATAAATTTTGTTGATAAAATTTAATTATAATATTGGGTTGAATACATAATTCGATATGGAGGAATGTGTATTCTACTTAATATTTTACTAAATAATATCTACAAATTTTATATATTTCAAATAATAAATCTTGAATTATTCCTTATTGGACAGTTTAGTAACACAATTATTAATATCTCAAATTTAATTTTATTTGATCACACATGTCAATGGAATGTTGGTTGCATCTTTTTTTTTATCTGATACGCTTCAGATGTTTTGCGTACTTGGAGAACCAAAGAGAGATGCTGTTAAAATTTTCAGTGACTTGTTGTGATTAAATGAGATTATAGATGCAATATTAATAATGTGTTTTTGAATGAGATAGGACCAACCCACCTATATCACTATACCCTTGATAGTAACATTGAAATTTAATTTTGAAGTCAAAGATGGATAAAAGTTGGATGTCGGCACCTCGAGCATCTGAAGCCTATGCGAGAGGCATGGAAAATTTTATTCAGTTCGTAATTGATCATGGATTGGATGATGATGACACAATGAAATGTTCGTGCAGAAAATGCATTAATAGGAAATATCAGAAACCAGAAGATGTTCAAAGTAGGGGTGGCAAAACGGGCCGGGCCAGCCCGTAATATTTTGCGGGCCGCCCGGCACGGCCCGCGAGCCCTCTTATTAACTAAAAAATTTCTAAAAAATTTGTAAAAAAATAATTTAAAATATTTAAGAGACTAAATAAGCATCAAATATGACATTTCACATGAAAAACTCCATAGATTAACTTCACATTCAATTTTAAAGCACTAAACAAGCCCTAATCTAGACTTAATTTTTCTTATATATGTTTAGCGGGCCAAACGGGCCAGGCCGGCCCGCGTCGGCCCGCAATGTTATCGGGCCGGGCCGGGCCAGCCCGATAAGCTTATCGGGCCAAATTTTTCGGCCCGGCCCGCAGTTATCGTGCCATGCTCGTGCCGTGCCTATTTTTGCCGCCCCTAGTTCAAAGGCACTTAATATGGTATGGAATTTCACCGAGATATACCATTTGGTATTATCATGGTGAACCTTTATATCTAACAATAGGTGCACAACTTGATATATCAAAAGAGCAAAAGATTTTGAACAGGTACATTATCATAATGATGACACACTAAATAGAACCGATGTGGTTTATGATGATGCACCAAATTTAGTTGATGTCAATGATGAAACACCAATTGATGTCAATGATGAAACACTAAATGTTAATCTTGATGAAGCTCCAAATGCATCAGAACCACCACAAGAACCTTCCCAACATCCTATGATAGATGATCTTGATGTTCCTTTGTATCCAAATTATGTAAAATACAGTAAATTATCATTTATTATTCAATTATATTATATAGAAGTTCTTAATGATTGGTCTCGAAAGCCATTCTCAATGTTGTTAGAATTGTTGAAAGAAGCTTTTCCAGAAGGCAATACACTTTCATAAACTTGTTATATGTTGGTGAAATGGCCACACTAGAGGGGGATGAATAGTGTGTTAACTAAAATTTTCGTCAAATTTTTATTTTAATCATTTCTTAGATTACTTGGGCAAATTATAACTTATCGACTAAATGCGGAAGCAATAATAAAATAATCTAAACACAAGCAATAAGAAATGGAAGATAAACAATGCTAACACAATTATTTATAGTGGTTCGGCCATCATGCCTACTCTACTACCTAAGCACACCACTTAGGATTTCCAAACTAGTTTAACTAGATTAATTAGTTTCCTTACAATGAAAACTTTACGCCGAAAAGTCTCCGCTCTTAAACCGAATGCACTTCCACACCAAGAATTATCCCTCATTCCTACCAAGAGCACTCTCTCACCTCAATCTTAAGGATAACTCAACTAATCATAGCAAACTACATTTACAATGGTGGATTTAAGCCTTAACACCAAGGCAATCACCAACTCAATCAAACCTAGCAACCTAGGTTTACACAAATTCAAATACAATGAAATAAACACCAAAATACAACAATAATGAGAGCAAATAATAAACAATATAAACTTAGCTCTTAAACAAGATGTCCTAGCTCCTCTTGATGACTTGAAGATGAATCAAAGCAAGCTCAAAGTCAATGTCAAGGTTTCTAGGCTCAAAGCTAGGGTTCTTTGCAAAGATGGCTCAAGAATTCTTGTAGAGATGCAAGGAGTGACTCTTTGAGGTTTAGAAGCATCATAGAAGGCTTGGAAGAGAGTTTGGGGTGGATAATTATAACCCCCCAAACAACGTCAACAGGCATTTTTCTGCCCGTTGCCGATGCCCGATCGCTTACCGGTCAATCGTCGGTCGACCGACCAGTCGACCAGTCGATCAACCGAAATGCCTTCACCTTCTGTCGGTCGACCAGTCGGTCGACCGAATCTGGGCAGGGTTGAATTTTCTACTTGTTTGCTCATTTTTGAGTTCCGTCTTCACTAAGTTTACTTATATAACATTTATGTTTTAAAGTTATTAAATGTAAAACATAAATGTTATATAAGGATTACCCTCCATTTAGATTCAATAAAAATATCTAGAAAATCAAAATCCTTAAGAATCAAAATCTAGTTTTTGGGGTCTAGTACAAATTTTTGGAAAATAAAAATTTTCTAATCTCCCGGGTCAAATATGAGTATGTTAAAGGCTTCCAAAAATTCCTTAAAAATACATCGTTATCTAGTTTTTACCCAAGGAACAATTATCGATATTTTTTGTGTCAAGAAAATATCTAGGTCATATAGCCTTCCAAGGAGCTCCCTAGGCTTATTGAATCCCAGGGTCATTTTTTAATTTGCCGATTTTTCATATTTTGGGGTTCGAGTGTGATTTTTTGGGTTCTTATGCATCATCATGAGGATTTATAACATAAATTAAACACCATAGACCTAAACTTTAGCTTCCCGAAGAATTCTGAGCGTCGACGAGCGTCCTTGCCGATTTCTTCGATTTCTTTGATTTTTTCGATCGCGGACGTCGTGTGCTAACCGACTTGGAGCCCGAAAGAATTTCTCAATGAAACATTAGTTCCATATTTGTTATCATCAAAACCGAGATTAAGACCAAGGTTGAAAACCTTAAGCCAACAGTGTTTGTGGGCCAATAAGCTCATTCTTTGGTTCAGCCACCATTGGCTTAAGGCATTCATTGTAGCATCATCGGGCTTCTTTTTGGTCGGCGTGCAACACGCCTACTTCTATCTCCAAGATAAGAAATTTTAACGTTAGGTGAGGAGTGGATACGACAGCCCCTAGATTATTCAAGGACGATCGTCTTAGGATCATATGATATGGGCTGGGGATGTTAATGACAAGATACTGTACATTGTTGGTGAAATGGTCATATTATAGGGGGGTAAATAGTGTATTAACTAATCTTATCGTCTAATTCCGGTTTTAATCATTTCTTGATTAGTTAGGCTAAGCACGATATTAATAGCAAGCAGAAGCAATAAACACAAACAAAATATCAATGCTGACACAATGACTTATAGTGGTTTGGCCTTAATTCCTACTCCACTACCTAAGCACCCCACTTAGGATTTCCAAACTAAATTTTACTAGATTAATTGGTTTTCTTACAATGAGGACTTTACACTAGAAAGTCTCCGCTCCCAAACTGAAGGCACTTCGACACCCGAAAGTATCCCGCATTCCTACCGAGAGCACTCTCCCACCTAAACCTTAAGGACAACTCAACTACGTTTACACCGGTGGATTTAAATCTCAAACATCAAGGCTACCATCCAATTTCAAGACCTACACTCTAGGTCTAACACAAACTCAAATACAAAGAAATAAACAAGAAAATACAACACTAAATAGAGCAATAAATCAAACAATAAAATACTTAGCTCCAGAACAAGATTCTTAGCTTCCTCTTGATGCCTTTGATGGTTAATCAATGAAGGAATGAAGGCAAGATCAAGATTTTTGGCTCAAGCTAGGGTTTACACAAGATTGGCTCAATGAGGGCTTAGAATTGATCAAAAGTTGGCTCAAGAAGGTTAGAGGTGATCAACATCTGGCTGGGAGAGAGTTTTTGGTGGGTATTCATAACCCGCCAAACTCAAGGTGTCGTCAACGGGAATTTTTCTACCTGTTGGTGATGCCCAGTTGCTTGTCGGTCGATCATCGATTGACCGATGGATCGATCGCCCAAGCGACCACGGCATTTCGTCGCCTCTGGGCGCACTTCAGTCGACCGAATTGGCTACTACCAATTTTTTGCCATATTCGATCGATCGACTGGTCGACCGAAACAGGGCAGACTACTCGATTTGGTTTTTTTGCTTGTTTGCTTATTTTTAGGTTCTGTCTTCGCTAAGTCTACTTATATAATATTTACTAACTTTAAGTTTACAACTTTAAAACATAAATATTATATAAGGATTACCCCCCATTTGGATTCAATAAAAATATCTAAAAAATCAAAATCCTTAAGAATCAAAATCTAACTTTTAGGGTCTAGTACAAATTTCTAAAAAACGGAAATTTTCTAATTCTTCCGGGTCAAATATGAGAAGGCTAAAGGCTTTCAAAAAATCCTTTAAAATATCTTGTTATCTAATTTTTACCTAAGGAACAATTATCGGCACTTTTCGTGCCAAGAAAATGTCTAGGCTATATAGCTCTCCAAGGAGCTCCCTAGGTTTAGTGAATTTCTGGGTCTTTTCTAATTTTTTGGGTTTTTGTATTTTGGGTTTCTGGTTTAGTTTTTGGGTTTCTTTGCATCATCATGAGGATTTACAACATATTCTAGACATCCTAAACCTAAACTCTATCTTCTCGACGAAATTCGAGCGACGACGAGCGTCCTTGCTGATTTCTCTGATTTCTCTGATTTTTTTGATCGCGGACGTCGTGCGCTAACCGACTTGGAACCTGAAAGTATATCTCAATGAAACATTAGTTTCATATTTGTTATCATTAAAACCAAGATGAAGACCAAGGTAGAAAACCTTAGGCCAACATACATCAATTATTTTCGCTTTTGGCTGAGAGTTGAATGTTGTCCTCGGCGTCAACCCTCTCTCCCGAGAAGCCTACCAAGTCTCCCTTGCATGGTGTGAGTGAGGCTTCCGTTAATTGTATTTTCTCAAAGGTAGAGTTGAAAAGGATGTTGGTCGAGCTCCCTTAGTTGACAAGAACTTTTTTAACGATGAAGTTTTCTGCAAATCATAGAGATTATAATCGGGTTGTGTAGGTTTTGATCAGTCTCGCCAAAGTCGGATTCATAGAATGATATTATCGGGATTTTGGGGTAGGTCGGCGTGGGCGAGTGGCGTTGTCAACTATCATGATTGCCCAAAGAGACCTCTTTCTGGCTGAGCTCGACTCTCAACCCCTCGCAAATCCACCGATGATATAGTCAATGACCCCTCGAGGCTCGTTAGCTCGGTCGTTCTCCCTATGGAAATTCAGAGGTGTTTGGCTTCGTCGTCGAGGGTCGCGACTTCTAGTCCGACCTCTATCTTTCTTGTGATGGACATACTTGTCTAGGTGTCCTGCACAGACTAAATCTTCGAGTTGATCTCCGAGCATTACACAGTCCTCGGTAGTGTGTCTATAAGTATCATAGAATGCACACTTCTTGCTCATGTCGGTGTTAGGCAACGACTTTTGGTTGTCGGGGTATTTGATAAGTTTCAGGTGGTAGATATCATGGAGGATGGTTTCTTTCTTTGTGTTGAAAGGGGTGTGCCTTTCGAATCAGAAATTCGGGCGAGGTGGTGACCTCGGTCCCCTGCCATTGCCCCACTCATGTCAGCTGCGGTCTTCAAATCTGTTGTCTCCCCTTTTGGACTTTTTGTCCTCGACAGCTACCTTAAGGTTATTCCAGTCAATCTTTTTTGCTTCCCGGAGTTCTTCCATTTTTATGAAGCTTACGACTTTCTCTTGGAATTCGATCATGTCTTTAGGCTCGATCAGCGCGATTTGGTCGGCAAAGAGTCTAGGCTTTAGCCCGAGCTTGATGGAGTAGAACTCGATTTGTGGGTCGAGATTGGGAATTTCGATCGCTTTGGCTTGAAACATGTTCATATATTCTCTTAGGGGCTCATGTTACCCCTGCCAGACATAGTGGAGGTCGGGTAGCCTACGTCTTGTGATAAACCCGCGACGTGGTGAACCGACCGAGGAAGATATGAAAGGGGTCTTCGAATGAATAAATAGATCCTGGCGGGAGGGAAGCAAACCATAATAAAGCAGTTTTTCTCAGGAAGGATGGAAAGGCTCTATAGAGTGTGGGATCAGTCGCCCCGTGATAGAGCATCGTGATCCTGAACGCCAACGCATCAGGTGTAGCGCGGGATTGCTTGTTCCATCGTAGGGTGTCAAGGTGGTAGGTAACTTACTTCTGATGGAAGGTGGCCGGCATTATGTGCTCGGTGAACGGCCCTACGTCGATGGGAAGGGCAGTCCCAACCTTTTGAGCTTTGGGATCCTCGTCCTTTTCCAGGAGAGGGGTACTGGAGACGAAAACTGGCCTCCTCCTTTATGAGTGATTGCTCTCCTCATGCTTTGAGTGACAACGCTGGGGAGGGGGGGCATGGAAAAGACACTCCGACACTCAAGTTAAGCTTTACTCGGACCCACGGTGGGCGCCAAATATTTTTGCTTGAGGAGAGGATCGGAGTACTCTGGTCCGATTCGATATCTCTCCTGGTCAGGTTCAATGCTGGGGGGGGGGCATGCAAAAGACACTCCGACGCTCAACTTAGGGGGACTCTAATATGGAGGTAATAAAATTGAAACTTAGCATTACCTGATGTGCGCTGTGTTTATATTTATTGCAAATGGAGGTGATGACACCGCCCGACAATCTCACGGGGATGTTGTTCAGAATGAATCGAGGCCGATCCCGGAGATGACGAGCTTGTAATGACATATCTTCTATGAAAAGGAAGGATGCAAGTATCCATGTATACCTGGGTGGGGTCCCCCGGGTGGAGCCACCTGGTTCAGCCCGAGATGAATAGTGGAGCACTGCCGGATCTAATCCAACTGGGCCCAATGGTTCTAGTGCAATCCGGTATCATAATAAGCAATCATTTGATTCCTACGTGATATATATAAATATATTTTTCTTCAAGTAACAAATTAATTTGGACAACACCAACTATATATCACATGTGGTCATGGTTCAAGTGCAATTTAAAGAATGCTTCAATATTCTCATAAAATAATTAGAATATGGTTAATGTATATACTTGAAAATTGATTTTAATTTATTTTCTTCCTATTAAAGAAAAGGATTAATTTCATTTTCACCCATAAAATTTTAAAATTTATCAATTTAACTCTTATAATTTAAAAATATTAATTTGATCATTAAAAATCATGAAATTACATTGAAGGAAGAAAATTAAAAATCATGAAATTAATTCTCGAGGTTATTTTTAATTTGTTTTTTATATTTCTTAATTAGAGTTTAAGGAGTCCATTAGATTTCTTAGAACTCCATCTTCATCTCCCTCTATCATATGGCTTCGCTGTAACCTGATCTCTGTACTCATTCGATCAATAATTTAATATTCACATTATAGTTAATTAAATTAATTAATTAATTAACATCTTCAATCCAGCTCCCTCATATTTTTTTTTACACATCCAGCTCCCTCATATTACCTCATATTATTCCTTATAAATACCACCGCCTTCTTCTCATTCATTCCAAGCAAACAAGTGTACGTAGCTTCAACAAGGAAAAGTAAGACAAAAATATATATTGAGAGAATTGAGGCCGAGGAATTGAAGCGATAGATGGGGGAGTTGGCAAAACATGCACCAGCGGCGGCGATGGCCGAGCCGCCAACGCCACTGCTTGATCTCGGCGAGCTCCGCAGCTGGTCCCTCTACCGAGCACTCATCGCCGAGTTCATCGCCACCCTCCTGTTCCTCTATGTTACAATCGCCACCGTCATTGGTCACAAGCACCAGTCCCAGGCTGAGCAGTGCGGAGGCGTCGGCGTTCTCGGCATCGCTTGGGCCTTCGGCGGAATGATCTTCATCCTCGTCTACTGCGTCGCTGGCATCTCCGGTTCTTCTTCTTCTTCTTCTTCTTCTTAATTTTGAAGCACTTTAATTTCCAGGTGGGCATATCAACCCGGCGGTGACCTTGGCGATGCTGGTGGTGCGGAAGATCTCACTGCCGTGGGCGGTGCTGTACATGCTGGTGCAGTGTCTGGGCGCCGTTTGCGGTGTCGGAATCGCGAAGGGGATCATGAAGCACCCTTACGACTCCCTAGGCCGCGGAGCGAACCAAGTCGCCCCGGGCTACTCCCAGGGCGCTGCCCTTGGCGCCGAGATTGTCGGCACCTTCGTTCTCGTTTACACCGTCTTCTCCGCCACCGACGTCGACCGCAACGCTGGCAACCCTTTCATCCCCGTAATTAATCCTACGCAATCTTCGAACTTCAACACAAAAGCATCGTTACGTTCTCCTTCAACATGTCCAAATTAAGAAGTTAATTTCAATGCATATGACTTAGATTTTGGCGCCCCTATCCATTGGGTTCGCGGTGTTCTTGGTGAACTTGGCGACGATTCCGATTACGGGGGCGGGGATCAACCCGGCGAGGAGCTTCGGCACGGCCGTCGTCTACAACCAGCACAAGGCCTGGCACGATCATGTGAGTCATCGTCTTCGCATGCAGATTAATTCATTCTTGTAATTATGAATTGATGTGATGGAGTGCATGAATTGCATGCAGTGGATTTATTGGGTGGGGCCGTTTTCCGGAGCGCTGCTAGCGGCGGCGTATCACCAGTATGTGCTGCGGGCGCCGGCGGGCGGTCGTCGGTGCAACTGATCGAGGGATCGATGCGGCGGGCGGTCGCCTTTGGGTTGTTATCATGTATGAGTGAATCCATTCTACGTGCTGTTGCGTGCATATTATTAATTGCAGTCGACGTACGTATACATGCGTTATTTAAATTTACATCTTTCCCATGAATCTACCTGGAATCTGTTTACTGGTAGTTGATAATAATTAAGGAACTGGTGGAATAAATTAATTTGTTGTGATTGAGGAATTCTTTGAAGTATTTAGCATCTGTGTCGTTCACTGACGAATATGTGATGATGCCAACTTTAATTCTTTGGCAATAATATATATTTCAATGTCGGGCGTTGAAGAATATAATATGAGAAATGTTATAACTTCTAACCTAATAATTCTCCTACGGATCTAAGAATGGCAAACATTAGGGCTTGATTAGCGAAACCAAGTTTATTTTTATGATTTCGATTTCACTGAAATTAAAATTGGTTATGAAAACGTGTTTGGTTTAGTATTTTCATGAAACTGAATTGAAACCAGAATAAAAAAAAAATTAATTTTCAAAACAAAAATGAAAACACCATAATATTATTTTATGTAGTTTCGAGACGGTCGATTTCGTTATCAAAATACAGTGACAATTTTGTAATTATAAATATATTTTTTATAAAATTAATTAATTTAAAAATAAATCAAACAATATCAAATTTTTAAAAATAAAAAAAAATCATTATTTTCAACTCAAAATATTATCTTAAATTTATAAATTAATTAAATCAATTTATATTTAATTGACTCAAATCTAAATTTTAAAATAACTCAATTTTCTTAAAGTTAATTTATTTATAATTTAATTAAAACTAATTTTAGACCATTAGATTTTTTTAAAAAAAATTTATAATAATTATTAATTAATTTTTATATCTAATTGAACAAAAAAATCTTAAATTACCAATAAATTAATTAATTAAATCTTATGAATATTTAACTCATTCATTCTTTAATATTAACTGATATATGTAACAAATAATCATAATATATGTCACATGTTATAATCATATTATCAAATATTTAATTTTGTAAACTAACTAAATATTTAATTACTACTAAAAATATTCAAGAAAAATTAATATTATTTTTTATAATCAAATAAATATTTACTGGTTTCAACTAACTAAAACTGATGTTGTTTTCATTAACCAAACGCGTTTTCAGATAACTAAAAATTAAAAACCAAAACCAAGTTTTCGAAACCAAATTTTTAATTTCACTAAAATCAAATCAAAAAATAGTTTTCGCTAACCAAACAGCACCTTAATTAGGCTTGTGTAAGCATTTAATGCTTCTTTTTGTTCGAAATTTACCTTTTTCTTTATTATGAAATAAAACTAGTATGAGCAGCATGCTCGTAAAGAAGTTTGTGGGCAGGATGCTCAGATTGTGCCAAGTCATCCTTGCACGGATCTAAATGTAGCATGTATTAAAAGATTTATAAAATATCAGTATATGATAAATACTTAAATTATTAAATATCAAAATGTTTTAATTTTAAAATTTTCAAAATCTTTGTTTTTTTAATTTGTTGCAATCAGAGTATAAAATAATATATTTTAGAAATTAATATACACAAGTATTTATCATATACTGATATTTTATAAATTTTTTAATGCATGCTACGTTTAGATCTGTGCAGGGGTGACAAGGCACAATCTGAGCATCCTGCCATAAACTTATGCTTATATAAACTTCTTTATGAGCAGCTGCTCACGCTAGTTTTATTTTCTATTATGCACATGCTTTCCTCTCTCCTCCCACTAGCTACTCTCTCTTAATACAATTTTTTTATTTTTTTATTTTTTTATTTTATTTTTATTTTTTTCACACCCTACAATTATCTACTGTTAAATTAATTTCTGATTAAAATATAACACAATTTCTAACAAAAACATAAAAAAGAAATATCAAAATAAGCAAAAAAATGGGTTAGGTGAATTTCCAAGCTTGACTGTTCACGGGTCGGATCGGGTTTAGAGAAAAAACTGATCCGGCTCGACCAAGTGTAATCGAGTCAGGCCGGGTTCAAAAAATTTCACCTTTCATACTCGACTTGACCCGACTCGACCAAGATCGGATCGGGTCGAGTAGTCAGGTTTACCCATTTAGGTAAAAATGAGTTACACTACTAGAAAAATGGTCATCAGCAACGGCTGATGCCGTTGCTGAGCCGTTGCTGAAGAGCATCAGCAACGGCTGAGCCGTTGCAATAGAGCCGTGACAGAAAGTCGTGTTGCTGATGACTTAGCAACGGATCAGCAACGGCCGCTCGGGCCGTCGCTAAAGCTATTATCAGCAACGGTTTTGCCACAGACCCGGAGCCGTTGCTGATAACATTAATAGCAACGGCCGCTGAGTCCGTAGCAACGCCGTTAGTAAAACACCGTCGCTAAGCCGTTGCTGTAGGTCATCAGCAACGGCTTTCGATACACTTTTAGCAACGGCTTTCCCACGGACGCCCGTGGGAAAGCCGTTGCTGATGACGAATACCTGCAACCAAAAAATTTGAAAATTTCAAATTTCCATTGATACATTGATACATTTATCTGATACATAACTCACACACCCACACCCTCATACACACATTCATTCACACATCACAAACACCTCATACACATTCATTCACACATCACAAACACACCAACATATATACATCAAAACAATTATATTTATATTGATAATTATCCACGATAGTATAAAAACAATTCAAATGCAAAATTGAAGTATCAATATCCAAACAAAATAAGTTAAACAAGTTCAATATCCAAACAAAAAATCTCACGATCACGATGGAGGATGGTCTGGATTATATTGCGGGGTCTGGAGCGCTTGAGTGTACACCGGCGTGGACTGACTCAAGGACGATGGATTAGATGATGCCGAAGAGATGACTGGTTCGGGATGACCTGACAAGTTGCGTAGAAGACGATCAAATCTTATCTGTACTGTCGATTCAAAGTAAAATGAGCAGAATATTGAAATTTCTTGAATGATATACGATTCAGATATTGATCCTTCAACAGCTGCGGTGTTCTTTACTTTTTTCTTCAAAAGATTCATGTATCTTTCAAATAAGTACATCCAACGATATTGAACGGGGCCACCAACTCGTGCCTCGTATGCCAAGTGTATCGGTAGATGCTCCATCGAGTCAAAAAATGCAGGAGGGAAAAACTGCTCCAGCTTGCATATGATTTCAACAATATTATTTTCAAGTGTTGACATATCTTCGACTCGAAGGACATTTGCACAGATGCTTCTAAAAAGCATACTTAATTCAGTCAACGGACCCCAAATATTATCAGGTAGAAGATCTCGAAATGCGATCGGAAGTAATCTCTGCATGAATACATGACAATCATGGCTCTTCATCCCTGATATTTTGCAATCATCGACGTTCACACATCGAGATAAGTTTGAAGCATATCCATCGGGTAATCTGAGTTCTTTTACCCATTGACAAACATCTTTGATCTGTTGTTTATTTAACACATATAGGGCCTTCGGTTTCAGATATCGTCCGTTGACCTCTTGTAACTCCAACTCTGGTCTTTTACAAAGTATTTTCAGATCATGTCGGGCTTTGACATTATCTTTAGTTTTTCCAGAAATATCCATCACAGTGTTGAAAATATTATCAAACACATTTTTTTCAATGTGCATGACATCTAAATTATGTCGAATCAATAATGAACTCCAATAGGGCAATTCCCAAAAGATACTTTTTTTCACCCAGTTGTGTGTTTGGCCAAAACCTGACACTCTTTCATTGCGACCAAATACTATATCTGGAAGTGCTGAAACACGTGCTAACATTTGTTCACCAGACAACATCGGTGGTGGCCCATCTCTTTCGACTCTGCCCTTAGTAAATTTATTACGATTCCTTCGATATTGGTGATTAACCGGTAGGAATCGACGATGACAATCAAAGAATGAGATTTTTCGTCCGTTCTGAAGACTGATTGATTTAGAGTGTTCCATACAATACGGGCAAGAGAGTCGGCCGTGAGTGCTCCAACCCGACAACATGCCGTACGCGGGGAAATCATTGATTGTCCACAAGACCGCGGCCTTTAAATTGAAGTTTTGCTTCCGATGACAATCATAAGTGACAGCTCCCTCAGTCCACAATGTTTTCAATTGATCTATCAAGGGTCTGAGAAATATGTCAATTTCTTTTCGCGGACCCTTAGGACCCGGAATAATCATCGAAAGATAAATAAATTCATCTTTCATGCACATTGACGGTGGCAAATTATAAACTGTCAGCAGCACTGGCCAAACTGAATAAGGAGTTGCAGAATGTCCAAACGGATTAAAACCATCTGTGCACAATCTCAATCTGATATTTCTAGTATCCATATTAAATGAAGGATAACATGTATCCAAATGTTTCCATGCTTCACTGTCAGATGGATGAGTCATTATTGTATCATCACGACTTCTTGCATGCCAACTCATGTAGGGGGCTGTCTTTTCCGACATGAATAATCTTTGAAGCCTCGGTGTTAGTGGAAAATACCGAAGCACCTTAAACGGGATATTTTTCTGTCGGACCGATTTCTTCTCCTTGTAACGAGGGTGTTGACATACAGGGCATTTATCCAACTGCACATTTTCTTTATAATATAAAATGCAGTTATTTTGGCACGCGTGTATTTTTTCGTACCCAAGCCCCAATTTTCTCATCAGCTTTTTAGTTTTATAAAAAGTAGGCTCAAACTTGTTATCAGTAGGCAGCATTCCATTAATCAATCCAGCAATCCGATCATACGCAACTCCGCTGATATTACAATCGGCCTTGATGTTTAAGAGCTATGTCATTGCTGAAAACCTAGTGTATTTAGGACAATTCTCATACAAAGGTTCATCGGCAGCTTTCAACATCTCGTAAAATTCTGCAGCTTCTTTTTTCGGTAATTCAATCTCTACCGCAACCCCTATTTCTGTGATATCAACCGCTGTAGTATCTGGTGGGACTGATGTCTGAAGATCTGGCCGATCAACATTATCATTCAGGCGGAATTGACCCCCCAAGACTATCAAGTATCATAGTTCTATAGGGATTACATTGACCGGATGAAGAAGCACCAGCAGAGGAAGATTCACCATATGTCTGAACGACAGGTTTGCTCGACGTCCCGACTTCGCGTGACTCCCCGTGATAAGTCCATAGAAAATATCTTGGTGCAAATCCTTTGGTATATAGATGCAGAGTGACAGTCTCCCGATCCAAAAATCGTCCATTTGAATAAATGCGGCACGGACATCGGATTTGATCACCCATGCTAACGAAATTCCGATTCGAATAGGCGAAATTTAGGAAGTACGTTACGCCTAATCGAAACTCATTCGTTAAAGCTCCACGATCAAGACGTCGGTACATCCAACTTCGATCAGCCGACATGATTCTGTCAATCAATGACAATTTCTTTGGTTAATGTCTTTAGGTGAGATTGTCCAATTCCATTCGGGATTTATGTTATTTGTACTGCACTTACGTTTTTATTTTAACTGTTAACTAATTATTCTAAATTTCGACAGTATCTCCCTACAGTTCTCCGAATACGCATATCATCTGGGCGCGTATCGGAGAACAAGAGAGATGTTGCCGAATTTTAGAATAATTAGTTAACAGTTAAAATAAAAACGTAAGTGCAGTACAAATAACTATATTCCCAAATTGTCCAATCAGGGACAATTCAAGAATTGTACGTCGTATAAAAGATCATCTACTTCTTTTACACGAACATACAATTCCCGAATGTATCTAAGGTTTTGCTAAATCATATCCGATTCGTCGATGCGTACGTGAAACATATCAACTCATCAGATGGATGATTATTTTCTAAATATTTCGAGACAGTTCGACACTACTAGAAACTTCGTCTTCAGCAACGGCTATCAGCGACGGCCGCTCAAGCCGTTGCTATTTGCAACGGCATTCTTACGGCCACCCGAGCCGTTGCAGAAAACTGTATCTGCAACGGCGTTCTAACGGAAACCCGAGCCGTTGCTGATTATTTTAATTATCAGCAACGGCTTTCTGACGGAAAGGCGAGCCGTTGCTGATTTTTTAATCTTCAGCAACGGCTTGCTAACGGATAAGTGAGCCGTTGCTGATGATAACTTATCAGCAACGGCGTTCTAACGGGCAAGTGAGCCGTTGCTGATAAGTTTATATAGGGCACGCTCTCGCGCCCGACTCTTCTTCCTCCCGCTGCTCGCTGCTGCCGCCGCCGCTCCTGCCGACGCCACTCGCCGCCGCTGCTGCCGACGCCGACGACGCCGACGACGCCGACCGCTGCTGCCGACTTGTTCAGGTAAGTCTCCCCTGCTGCCGTCTCTTCCCTGCGGGCGGCGGAAATCACCCGACCGAAACCCTATTTCTAGGGTTTCGGCCGGCGGCGGTCGGCCGATGGCCGCCGCCGGACCTTCTGCAGTGGCCGGACATTGTGTCCGGCCACTGTACGCCGGCGCCGGAGGGTGGACTCCGGTGCCGGAATTTAGTATATATATATATAGTTTATATTATTTTATATTTGTTAATTAATTATTTAATAATTGTTAATTAATTGTTTAGATTAATTATTTAATTTGTTAGATTAATTATTAGGGTTTAGATTAATTTCGGACGCGCGCCGGAATCGTCCACTTCGGACGCGCGTCGGAATCGTCCACTTCGGACGCGCGCCGGTATCGTCTAATTCGGACTCGCACCGGAATCGTCCACTTCGGACGTGCGCCGGAATCGTCCAATTTGGACTCGCGCCGGAATCATCCACTTCGGACTCGCGCCGGAATCGTCCACTTCGGACGCGCGCCGAAATCGTCCAATATGGACTCGAACTGTCTCGAAACATTTAGAAAATAATCATCCTCCGACGAGTTGATATGTTTCACGTACGCATCGACGATCGGATATGATTTAGCAAAACCTTAGATCCGTTCGGGAATTGTATGTTCGTGTAAAAGAAGTAGATGATCTTTTATACGACGTACAATTCTTGAATTGTCCCTGATTGGACAATTTGGGAATATAGTTATTTGTACTGCACTTACGTTTTTATTTTAACTGTTAACTAATTATTCTAAATTTCGGCAACATCTCTCTTGTTCTCCGATACGTGCCCAGATGATATGCGTATTCGGAGAACTGTAGGGAGATGCTGTCGAAATTTAGAATAATTAGTTAACAGTTAAAATAAAAACGTAAGTGCAGTACGAATAACATAAATCCCGAATGGAATAGGACAATCTCACCTAAAGACATTAACCAAAGAAATTGTCATTGATTGACAGAATCATGTCGGCTGATCGAAGTTGGATGTACCGACGTCTTAATCGTGGAGCTTTAACGAATGAGTTTCGATTAGGCGTAACGTACTTCCTAAATTTCGCCTATTCGAATCTGAATTTCGTTAGCATGGATGATCAAATCCGATGTCCGTGCCGCATTTGTTCAAATGAACGATTTTTGGATCGGGAGACTGTCACTCTGCATCTATATACCAAAGGATTTGCACCGAGATATTTTCTATGGACTTGTCACGGGGAGTCACGCGAAGTCGGGACGTCGAGTAATCCTGTCGTTCAGACATATGGTGAATCTTCCTCTGCTGGTGCTTCTTCATCCGGTCAATGTAATCCCTATAGAACTATGATACTTGATAGTCTTGGGGGTCAATTCCGCCTGAATGATAATGTTGATCGGCCAGTTCTTCAGACATCAGTCCCACCAGATACTACAGCGGTTGATATCACAGAAGTAGGGGCTGCGGTAGAGATTGAATTACCGAATAAAGAAGCTGCAGAATTTTACGAGATGTTGAAAGCTGCCGATGAACCTTTGTATGAGAATTGTCCTAAATACACTAGGTTTTCAGCAATGACAAAGCTGCTGATGATGACGATCATGAAATTGAGGAAGCTGGAGATGAAGATGACGAAGAGGAAGAAGAGGAAGAAGAAGAAGAATTCGAAGACTATTATTCAGATGATGAGGAATAATTGTAAAGTATATATATTTTATTAAATATATCTCTACTATTTATACAATAATCTGATTATATGTCTGTTCGACAGATATGTCTGGTCGTGGTTATCGACGCAGGAGAGCTTCGGAGTCTCCGATCGGTGAGACTCCAGCACTTACTCATGCTGCAGATACTCATGTTGCTGATCCTCATGAGGATGATACTGCCGAGGCTAGTACATCCAGACGCAGGCGGCCACGCGGGCCGAACAGGTGGCAGCCTCCACCAGCCACAGAGTCACGTAGATTGATCAGCGTGATTGGGGAGCGGTAATATATCATGAATTATGAATCATTACAAATTCATTATATCATAATATAATATTAAAATTTATTTTTGTTGTGCAGGTTCGAGCAAGAAGAAGTGCCGAGGAGCATTTCTTCTACTATTCGACGATACATGCACGGGGCATGGCCTACGTGGTCTCACGTGCCTAGCGAGCACGTCGACATGTTATGGCGCGAGTTTGAGGCACGTATTATTATTTTTTTTACATGCATGATGATATATTAAGAATTGGTACTGATATTATTATTTTGCAGGCTCGCTATACATGGGCCGAGGACCAGAGGTCCTTCATTTACGCTGCCTGGGAGTCTATTTCCCGGGCAAGGTACAACGGGCAGCTGGGGCAGGCTCGGTCCCGAGCGATGGCCCGAGCTGGGACCACTAACATCGCGGAGACTCGGGGATACGGCCCCAGTTGGATTACTCCGGATATATGGGACCAGCTCGTGGGGATATGGTCGACGGATCGATGGCAGGAGGTTTCTCAAAATGCGGCTAGAAATCGCATGTCGGGGGGAGCAGCGCGTCACACCGGCGGCTCTGTTGCATTTGCAGTGCACGCAAACCGTATGGTAAGTATATCGTTTAATTATATATTTTATTTGTTATTATGTGTACTAATTAATGTATTTGTTTTGTAAATGTAGACGACGGTGTCGGATGACGGGACTGTCCAGCGACCCTCCCCGATGGCGGTGTTTGAGCGGACTCACCGTTGAGCACATGGGACGGGGGAGTACATCGACAACCGCGCTGCATACATTGTGGTAATTATATATTTGTTTAAATTATTCATTATATATTTATAATTTAAGTTTTATGATAAATATTAAACAAAAAATCAAACTCGAGTAGGAGACGTACAGCCGGACGGTGGTGCAGCGCGGGGGTACCCCCGAGGACTTTGACGCAGCATCGTGGGTCGAGGCCGCAGGTGGCTGGGACCATGGCCGCGTATATGGCTTCGCAGATAGTGGTCATGCGCGAGCCGTACTAGGGCCACTTGGGGCACCGACCCCTCCGGTCGCTGGTGAGCGGCCGTCCACCTCTAGATCCAGTTATGATCATAGTAATAGGATAAGGACACTAGAGGAGATGGTCGCGCGTCAAACTGAGATGATGGAGCGTCAGAGTCAGACGATGGCGAATATAGAAGCTATGCTACGCAACTTGTCGGGTCATCCCGAAGCAGGCATCTCTTCGGCATCATCTAATCCATCATCCTCGAGTCAGTCCACGTCGGTGTACACTCAAGCACTCCAGACCCCGCCATATGATCCAGGCCATCCTCCATCGTCATCGTGAGATTTTGTTTATATTGACTTTGTTACTCAGATATTGAACTTGTTTAATTTATATTGACTATGTTATTGAGATGTTGATACTTCAATTTTACATTTGAATTGTGTTTATACTATCGTGGATAATTATGAATATAAATATAATTGTTTTGATGTATATCTTGGTGTGTTTGTGATGTGTGAATGAATGTGTATGAGATGTTTGTGATGTGTGAATGAATGTGTGTATGAGGGTATGGGTGTGTGAGTTATGTATCAGATAAATGTATCAATGTATCAATGGAAATTTGAAATTTTCAAATTTTCTGGTTGCAGGCATAGGTCATCAGCAACGGCTTTCCCACGGGCGGCCGTGGGAAAGCCGTTGCTAAAAGTGTATCGAGAGCCGTTGCTGATGACCTACAGCAACGGCTTAGCGACGGAGGTTTACTAACGGTGTTGCTACGGACTCAGCGGCCGTTGCTATTAATGGTATCAGCAACGGCTCCGGGTCTGTGGCAAAACCGTTGCTGATAATATTTTTAGCGACGGCCCAGCGGTCGTTGCTGATAATGTTTTGAGCGACGGCCCAAGCGGCCGTTGCTGATCCGTTGCTAAGTCATCAGCAACGCGACTTTCTGTCACGGTGCTATTGCCGTTGCTGATGACCATTTTTCTAGTAGTGCGAGTCCATATTGGACGATTTCGGCGCGCGTCCGATGTGGACGATTCCGGCGCGAGACCGAAGTGGACGATTCCGGCGCGAGTCCGAAGTGGACGATTCCGACGCGAGTCCGAATTGGACGATTCCGGCGCGCGTCCGAAGTGGATGATTCCGGCGCGCGTCCGAAATTAATCTAAACACTAATAATTAATCTAACAAATTAAACAATTAATTAACAATTATAAAATAATTAATTAACAATTTCAAAACAATAAAAACAATAAACAATAATTAACAATAAAAAATTCCGGCGCTGGAGTCCACCCTCTGGCGCCGGCGTACAGTGGCCGGACACACTGTCCGGCCACTGTAGAAGGTCCGGCGGCGGCCATAGGCCGACCGCCGCCGGCGGAAACCCTAGAAATAGGGTTTCGGCTGGATTTTAACCAATACTCCGGCCGATCAACATACCGGCAGCAGCGACAGCGGCGGCGAGAGGCGTCGGCGTCGGCAGCAGCGGCAGCAGTGGCGAGAAGTGTCGGCAGGAGCGGCGGCAGCAGCAGCGGGAGGAAGAAGGGTCGGGCGCGACTGGTGCCCTATATAAACTTATCAGCAACGGCTCACTCGCCCGTTAGAAAGCCGTTGCTGATAAGTTATCATCAGCAACGGCTCACTTATCCGTTAGCAAGCCGTTGCTGAAGATTAAAAAATCAGCAACGGCTCGCCTTTCCGTCAGAAAGCCGTTGCTGATAATTAAAATAATCCGCAACGGCTCGGTTTTCCTTTAGAACGTCGTTGCAGATACAGATATCTGCAACGGCTCGGGCGACCGTAAGAACGCCGTTGCAAATAGCAACGGCTTGAGCGGTCGTTGCTGATAGCCGTTGCTGAAGATCATGTTTCTAGTAGTGTTATAAAAATATTTTTTTAATTTTTAAAAAATAATTCAAAATAAATATTTTTAATATAAATAATTTAAAAATAATTTTAAAATATAAATTATCGAAAAACGAGCAGAAGTTTCTCGTATAATTTCCAACGATTATGATAATTAAGTCTAATAAAAATTATGTAAAAAATAAAATTTGTAGACGACGAAAAAAAACGGAGCCCACATACGAGAAAAAAGGGGCTCATATATGATGAGTTTGTAAAATTCGCCTAATCCATTTTTTGCTTATTTTTCTATTTTTTTTTCATATTTTGGTCAGGAAAAAAGTGTAGTTTTTGCCTAATGAAAAATTGGTTTAATCTAATATAATGCTGGGATGTGAAAAAAAATAAAATAATAAAACATTTTTAATAGTGAGGTATGAAAAAAATAAAAAATAAAACATCTATATCAAGAAAGAGAAACCAATGGGAGGAGAGAGAAAAGTAAGGATAGGACATATTAGGAAAAAAAAAGTAAAGAAAATCGTTAAATCATTACAACAACCTATTGTTTGCCGCGGTCAAACTTAGATTTTTAGGAGAATTATTAGGTCGAAGTTTTAGAATGATATAACATTTCTCATATAATATTGTCAAGAATTTATTCAATCATGTATTATCAAAGAAGAGTTATTAAAGTAAAACTCAGTTTGCCCCCTCACCTATAGGGATAGATAATATTTGCTTCCTAATTTTTTAAAAGTTGCACTTAATCACCACACCTTCTGAAAAATAGGTAAATTACATCATCCGATGAATTTTTTCGACCAAAATATATCATGTTTGCTGCACATTAATTTTCCAATAGCAATTAGGTCATTATAATCAAAACTTAAGAAAAATAAAAATAAAAATTGAAACAAAAAGATATTGGATTGCACCTTTTTTGTGTTAAGTTTGATTTTTGATTTTTGTTCTTTTTAATGGATCATTGTTTTGATTTTCCAAGGGAAAGTTTTAATTTTTTTTCTCCATTTTTTTATTTTTTGTTTCAAGTTTTGATTATAATGACTCAATTGCCCTTGAAAAATTCATATGCTGCCGCACATGACATGTTTTGGCCGAAAAAAATATCTGAATGGTGCAAGGGGTATCTTTTTAAGAATGTGAGGTGGTTAAGTGCAACTTTTAAAAGCTAGGTTGGGAGGCAAATATTATCTAGCCTCATAGGTGAGGGGCAAACTATTTTTTACTCTAGCAAGGAATAAATGTAGAATTGAATTCATGACTGTATATACATATTCTATGCAAAATAGGAACAAAACTTTTGTGCAGCCTTCCATGCTACCAACTTGCTCAGATGCCGTAAATCTTCGAAAAAAACTTCGGTGCAACTGCTACTACATCGAAGCTCGTGCTTCCCCAATCACGGGGCGGCCTAGGCTGGCCCCATCTAGGGTCCTAGCATAGTGACCCGTGCACTAGGGTGGATCCTAGCCCATGCCACCCCGTGATTGGGGCAGCACGAGCTTCGGTGCAGCAATGGTTGCACCAAAGTTTTGTCCTAAATCTTCTAGCAAAGGCAAATTAGTTATACAACATAAGTTGAATTTCTAGTTTAACCACTTTTCTTCCCATAATATCCCAACTTTTATCCTAGTGTAATAAAATATTTTTACTTTTTCATGTACTCAAGTAATTTTTGTACCTGGCCTATAGTGGCCTGCAGTGACAACTTGCACCCTTATCTGGCTGATTGGCCAAGGGGATCTTGGGCACCAAATAAGAGAATACAAGGGTCATTCAATGGAATCTAAGCATAAAATAAAGGAATTTAGGAACCAAATAAAGGTAGCGTCAAACGAGGGAATCTGGACATCAAGCGAGGGTATTTGGGTATCGAACAAGGGAACCTAGACACTGAACAAAGGAGTTTAGGTGCCAAACAGGAAAAATGATGGTGGAGTGACTAGAGCAACATGAGTGGCATGCGCAACATATGAGCAATATGATCAACGTGAGAGAGAACAAAAAATATATATAAAGATTTTTATATTAATCTTTCATATTTTGCATGAAATACTTTTTAAATATAATTGATCATGTGTGGTGATAAATATGACGTTGAAAATGCTACGATGGATGAAACCTTGGAAAAAATGTACACACGAGCTTCTAATCTAACTAGATACTTCATTCGGTCGACTAGACAACACTACTAGAATAGTCGCTTTCACCGATGGCCCACACCAACAGCCTCCCAAGCCATTGAAAACATCCATGGCTTTCTTACGACCGCACGAAACATTGCAGATGTAACAACATCTACAACGACTAACATACGATCACATGAGCCCGTCGCTTATGAGCCGGTGGCGCGCATGAGGCGTGAAAATGAAATAACTAATTAGCCATGACTTAGAGAGGGCCCCATAGGCCGTTGGTATATGAGATTCATTCAATGGAATCTAAGCATCAAATGTCGGTATTTGCGCGTCAAAGAAAGGAATTTAGGAACCAAATGAAGGTATATGACCGTCAAACGAGGGAATCTGGATATCAAATGATGGTACTTGGATACCGAACGAGGGAACCTAGGCACTGAACAAAGGAATTTAGGTGCCAAATGGGGAAAATGATGGTGGAGTGACGAGAGCGACGTGAGCGACGTGCGCAACATATTAGCAATATGATCAATGTGAGCGTGAACAAAAAATATAAAGATTTTTATATTAATTTTTCATATTCTACATGAAATATTTTTTAATATAATTGATCATCTTTGGTGATAAATATAACGTTGAAAGTGCTATGATGGATGAAACCTTGGAAGAAACGTACACACAAGCTTCCAATCAAAATAGATACATGGTTCAGTCGACCAAACAATGAGGGGATCTGGCTGTTGGCTAACTTGCACTTTTTTGTTTCGGCCCTAGCGGCCTTAGCCTAGGCCCTCAATCAAGAACACTCTACCGTAGACGCAGCCAAATTGCGATATAGTTTTTCCAATTTCATCATGGACTTTTCCTCCACTCTTTTCACCTGGGCATTTAAGCGTTCAACTTCGTCAGCCTTCGCCTCTAAGGCCTTCTTCATTTCAGCTAACACAATCTACAATGGATCAACGTCGCGAAGACAGCATCAGCGGAAAGAACAAACAACGAGTTAGGGCATGGCGAAAACTTGCGGACGAGCGGCGGAACAAGCGGAGGAGCGACGGAGATCCAGTGGACGATCGACGGAGACAATCGACGACAGTAGCAGTGGGCGGCAACAGCAGCGATGGTAGCAAAGAAGAGAAGAAAAAAAGGAATAAAGAGGAAGGGTCGAGCGCAAATGCAAATAAAAAGGTTTATCATTGACGGCCTGTTAGTCATCAGTAAACCGTGGATCTTTAATTATTAAATCATCGACGACCGACCTGGCCCTCTCTAAGCCATCGGTGACTAGTTTTTTATTTTTGTGACACGTGTGTGCCATCATTCATAAGCGACGGCCGTTGTTAGCCGTGGCTAATGACTTATTTATGTCACCGACGGTCCACTGGGCCATCTCTAAGCCGTGGCTAATAATTTATTTTATTTCGCACCCCGTGCGCCCCATCGGCTATGAGCGATGGGCTAAGACGGTGGTATGGGAGCCGTTGCTATTGTGGTCACATATGCCACGACTTGTGCGGTCATCGAAAAGCTGTGGATGTTTTTGATGGCTTAGGCGGCCGTCAGTGAGCCTCATTGGTGAAAGCGGCTATTTTAGTAGTGAACCTCTCAATATTGAATCTTAGACTCATATGACAAAGACTTTCTTAGGCCACCCATCAGGCCTGAAAAGTGAACTTGGACAAACTCCCATGGGTCCTCCCCCTCAGGAAACTCTGCTTGGCCACCAAGACGGATACGCTTACCTCCGCTGGCAAGCATAACCGATTTTTAAGACGTCATCATAACGCTCTATGCCGCTGCTCCTGGCGACATAACCGCATCCTCCGTGGAAGGCATAACCACTTAAGGACACGAACTCTCGCTAGCACCTCAGCTCCTTTTTCGATGCCTCAAGTTGAATCAGGAGGAGTCGGAGAGTCCATGGGCGCATACGCCCTAACTACCCCCAGGGCCTAGGGTCCTAAGGTCCCTAGGATTTGAGACCCTGAAATTCCTACAGGCATCAGCAAGCTATCCACCAATGGGTTTTTCCCACTACCGCTTGTAATACTCCTCTGCATCTCCGCCAACAAATCACGGATGTTTGACACCCTCAGCAGAAGACATACCTTATGTTATAAACCCACCTATATACTTCAGAACTAAGGACCTATCGTGGCTCCGTTGCAACACCTCCTTAGGGGCAAAATGAGTGGAGGGACAATACCGCTCCAGGAGTCTGATTATGTCTCTATTCGAGCTCCGGGACAAAGGAATTTTCTTCGTCTGGAAGGGCTTCTCTAAGAAGAATTGTCATAGGTCTTCTCGTGACCGAACCCTAAAGAACTAGGCCTTAAAATTCTTATAACAACCTTTATACAGGCTGAAGAGCTTTCTCCCGAGAATGTCGCTGAAGGACACCTGGACTGGACTAGAACTATTGGACTCGGTCGGACTAGCTCCAGCAGCGCCCCGTCATTCACCCTGAACCAAACCATGCGGTCCTGCCCAGGGGACTCCGCCCAAGCAACACTCTTGAGCCATACTCAAGCCCCAAATGGCTCTATTCGGGGGACCCACCCGACCATACAGGGACTTCTACATCCTTCCTTATCACGATAGACATACCATCATAAACCCAATATCTCTGAGATTGGCCTTGACCCATTCTACGAAATAATCCTAGCGAGATTATCGGGTAGCATGATCACCTCCACCTGCAATATATACAGACACGACATGCCTTAGGTAACCTAAGTTCCAATTCCATAAACCTCCACCTTGGAGTCACCCTAACTTGGGGGTCGGAGTGTCTTTTTTAGGTCCCCTCCCCCACTCGTCGGCGTTGAACCAGACAAGGAGAGACACCAAACTGGACCGGAAGACCCCGACTAAGGCAGGAACATTTGGCGACCACCGTGGGGCCAAGTAAAGCTTACCTCCCCCATAATGGTTGGAACCCGGAGCCAAGCGATAGCTGCCGCACATCAACGGCCATGACCCGACAGCGACGATCGACCGTAACCTGGTGATGCTGAAACAATGATGAGCGACGCTCTAATACTGGCCCATCCTTCTCTCAAGTATCCTTATTGACAAATAGATGACTTAGAGGTTGAAACTCGACAGCTAAAAGCCCAAGTCTGACGCAATCCCGTAAATAGCCTCCGACAGACCACGATCGCTATCGCTCACAGCCTGGAGACGATGCCCAATCGGTTAAAAAAAGACTCAATTCATCCCCGCGCGGTGAAGTCTCCAACACCACTCACCCAGAAAAAGACGAAGACCCTAGAATCAAAAAGGGCAAGGCGATTCTCGCTCTTGATGCGAGACCCTTCGCCGACCACATCATGGCAACCTGCCTCCCACCAAGAAGTGAGCTACCCAACACTCTGGCGCCATACATCGGTACGGGCGACCCTACACTACACCTAATAATGTTTCAGACTGCAATGTTTTATCATGGAGCAACTCATTCCGCACTATGTAGAGCCTTTCTGGCATTTTTAGGAAACACCACCCTACTATGGTTTACCTCCCTCCCATCGAGCTCCATTCACTCTTTCAAAGACCTTTCCCACGTCTTCCTCAGCCGTTTCACCATGTCACGGGTATACCATAAGACGACAGCCACCCTACGCTATGTTAGATAAGGGCAACATGAGCCCCTAAGGGAGTACCTAAATAGGTTCCAGGCCATAGCGGCCGATGTCCCAAACCTCGATTAGAAGATCGAGCTTTTCTGCATTTCACTCGATTTAAACTCGGGCCTTCACCGACCAGATCGCCTTAATCGAGCCTAAGGACATGGCCAAATTTTATGAAAATGCGGCGGGCTTTATAAAAATGAAAGACCAACGAGAACCAATGAAGATCGACTAGCAAAACCTTAAAGCCGTCGACGACAAAATATCTAGGAAGCACGATGGGAAAAGTGAGGATCACGATCGTTGCGAGCAGATCGTGTCACACCCCAAATCCGGTATGACCAACTAGGGTATGCCACGTACCCCGAAGCCTAACCCCAAAACAAACTATGCATAATAAGTAATGAACCCAAACATTTTATGACATTTAAAACTTAAATGAAAACATCAAATTCTAAAAGAAACCCAACCACAAATAAAAAAAATGTTAAAGGTTCAATTTATTTTCAAAACTTTAAGAGTCCCAACAAGGACACCCCAAACTAAGAAAAAATACGGAAATGAAATAATCGAGTCTACATGACTCAACAAAATAAAAACGACTGGACTCGGTATCCTCCTCGATCATGACATGTCACGAGACTCGCTGCCCTGCCGCCACCAGCCGCGTTACTGCACCCCGGTACCTCTCTGATCTAACTCAGGTGCTAGAAAATAACAGTAATGAGGGGTAAGTCCAACTACGACTTAGTAAGCAAATCAGTCCTCAATTCACCAAATCAATCATCATGCATAAAAAACCAAAATAGTCGATATATATAACGTAACAACAATATCAGGAGAAATCAGCAATAATATATCCACTACTCTATGCATGAAACCATCATCCGTCAACAAATATAAAATTTTCTTTAAAATGACGGAACAAGCATCCGTAACACATCCACCACCCTACTCAAGATAACCGCATCCATCAATAAGTATAAGTACATCCACAACAATAAAATAGGATGAATGCTACACCTCAATCATATGCATACTCCCCGGACCTGTCGATCCCACATAGCCACATAGGGTAGGTAGAAGGGTGGCCGCCGAACTACCATCCAGCTCGGTGCGGTCTCTTTGGGGCATGCCGTCCCCTCACCGGCACTGGCTCTTCCGAGATAGCCTATTGGGGCATACGTTCCCTTCACCTGCTCGGGTCTCCAGACTATCTCTTTAGGGTATGATCTCCCATCACCAGTCGAACTTCCGGAATAAGGACAACGCTGTCTCTTTGGGGCATACCCTCCCCTCACCAGCGAGGCTTTCGGGAAATACAACAAGCACATCACAACACCACGCAGGTATATAAGCATAAACAAGATATGCTATCAACATGTAAAAAGGGTATGTCAAGTGCATACCTCATCCTCCACCTCCTCCTTCCATACATCACAATCACATACAAATATATATGTAGAACTAGTGCTCATAAATCATGAATACTCAGTATAAATAAATAACCATAAAATAGAATTATAGCACTATAAGAAATGATGCACGTGTAGCATGAAAGTAGTGCAAAAAGAAACTCCAACTGTAAATTAATGGACCGAAACAATAGGATAAAATAACTCACCATAGGAATCACTGATCTAGGATAAGATTCACCTCATTAACTACTATATCCATGAATTGTTTTGGATTGAACCATAAAAACATATAAACTATGATTTTTCAACTTGGCACGCAAAACGAGGTGACATCCGCCTACTATTTTCAAAATCTGAAGGTCTGATGGCGAAACAAACCTCGCCAATGAATCCGGAACGTCGATTAGGTGAAATTCATATATAACATGAATATTTGTGCTAATCTTAAGGCCTCCAAATAATTATTTAGAATAATAAAAGAAATGTCTTAATTTATTTAATAAATCACTGTTACGAATAAATATAACGGTGTTACAATCAATAACTCAGTAATAAAATCTCAGCCCTTCATCTAAACAAGATCAAATCACAGCCTAACATCTAAAATGATGCAATCACAACCTTATATCTATCCTAATGTAATCTCAGCCTTCCATCTATAATGATGCAATCACAACCTTATATCTATCCTGATGTAATCCCAGCCTTTCATCTATCATGATGCAATCCCAGCCTTCTATCTATTATGATGCAATCTCAACCTTTCATCTATCATGATGCAATCACAACCTTACATCTATCCTGATGCAATCACAACTCTCTATTTAACATAATGCAATCTCAGCATTACATCTGACCAGATGCAATCACAACCTTACATCTAACAAGATGCAATCTCAGCCCTCCATCTACATGATGCAATCACAGCCTTATATCTAATCAGATGCAATCACAACCTTCCATCAACACAAAATCAAATCTCTGCCCTTCATCTGAACCAATTCAATCCAGCCCTTCATCTCACCCAAATCAATCTCAGCCCTTCATTTCATCTCCCCACCTAGGTCATCATCTCCATCTCCTCCTCCTCCATCCCACCGCCACCCCTTCCCCAGCCGCCGACGATAATGCTGGCGCCGATGCCGACGTCGGCGCCTGCTAACGTGCCGCCGCCACCACCACGCGGTGGTGGCGGCGCCTCGCGCGGACACCCTACCGCACGGTGTGCTTGCCTGCGCGTGGCAGCGATGCCACACCAAGTGCCGCTGCCTTCGTGGTGCCTCGCCGAGCGCCACCTCTCGGCACGACCGGCGTTGATTGACAGGCTGCACAGAAAAGGGACAAAAAAATAATAAGAAAAGGCTATTTCATTCCAAAAGGGGTAAACAACATGGTTTAATTAAGAAACGATCGATACAACTTCCGATTCAATACAAGAAAACGTGTCAAAAATTGATGAAAAATCCTGAGACATGAGAACAACGACATGAATCAAGAATTGGAAAAAAGAAGGTCTAAATCCACTCATCGGACGGAGAGAAAACAAAAGGAAAAGACGCGTAGGATCTTCCCCTGATCGACACCGATGAACTCGTGAAAATTTGGCTCGGCAGCGCCCTCTCTCTCCTCTCTCCTTTGCCTTCGGTGGTCTGCGGCTAAAACCCCTGGCCGCACACCCCATAGTCTAATTTATAAACACAGGTTGGGTCCAAATGACCATAATACCCTTATCTAAGCTATTCGACTTAAACAACTCATAACTCACCTGTTCTAACTCAAAATCGATATCCGATTTCACTGCTAAATTTGCCTCGAGACCCTCTATCATCCTAGAATGCTAAATCACAGAGATAAGGCAAATAAAATTTCCCTTAATTTTTTTACATTAAATGATTACCCGGGACTAATCCTGAATCTTCCCGTCAATCCGCGCTAACTAGGGCCCATGATCCCTCACTCAAGAATAAAATATTATTATTAAGGTTTTTGGATATTATAGATCGGCAGAAGAGGGTCAGGGTCACCACCTCGATTGAGCGCTCGATTCGAGAAATACACTCCCTTTAATACTAGGAAGGAAACCATTCTTCGCGATATTTGCCATCTGAAGCTTATCAAATACCCTGCCAACTCAAGGAAACAAAAGCTACCATCAAATGCTGACCTAAGCAAAAAGTGTGCATTCCATGACACATATGAACACACAACAATGGAGTGTGTAGTACAGCACCACCAAGGTATAACACCCAAGCTCCACTACACAATAGAGGAGCGAGGAATCAAGCTCTCCACCAAGAGAAAGTCTCCTCAGACGACAAAAGCAGTCAACAACACCACCCAACCACACAGGTTTCCCCCAAGAACCCCAATAATATCATTTTATGAATCTGACTTCCATGGGACTAACTAGAACCTGCACGATTCAATCGTAATCTATGTGATTGCGGGAAATTTCGTTATTAAAAGGGTCCTGGTTGACTAGGGCAGCTCGGCTGATATCCTTTTCTACTCCACCTTCGAAAAGATGCAATTAATAGAAGCCTCACTTACCCCATGCAAGGGAAACCTCGTGGGCTTCTCCTAGAAGAAATTTGACATCCAAGGAGCCACACGATTAAGGACGACATTCAACTCCTGATCAAGGGCAAAGATGACCGATGTGCAATACCTTGTCATCAATGTAACCAGCCCATATCACGTGATTTTAGGGCGATCGTCTCTGAACAGCTTGGGAGCTATTGTCTCCACTCCCCATTTAGCATTGAAGTTTCCTATTTTAAAAACAGAGGTAGGTGTGCTACACACCGATCAGGAAGAGGCCTAATGGTGCTATAGTGAATGCCTCAAGCTGAAGGAGATCGAGCACAGTGGCCCGAAAATGCCCTCCGCATCCAAAACCAAACAACCAATTGAAGCCTCCAAACCGAGGTCAAGGCGAGGTGCACGAAAGCAACCACAGCTTCATCGTTGAAGAAACTCAGGCTGTGACCGAAAAATATTGATAAAGCTCATATCCGAGCACTCTTTCTGTACGCCCATTTACTTTATTCCTCAAATAAAATTGCATTCCTACCATTTTTCTCTGTGAATGTTCAGGACACCGCTACGATTATCTTGCCACTTTAAACCGAGTACCCAATCCCAAAAGTCTGCTTGAGTCCTCACGCGAGAGTTCGGCACCCTTAGCACCTTCATACGACCCCTCGCGCGTGTTTCGACCTCACGCTCCTCAGCGAGCTGGGCTCGAACCCCTGAGGTCGGTCTCTGGCTACCATGCCACATTCGGTCTCAAAGCCTTCATTCTTTCCTCCATAGGAGTATCACTGACATCTTCTTTGCGGATGACCTTCTCCTTTTCTACAAGGCAGACAAGGAGTCGATCAGGACTCTTGGGTTCCTTCTCAGATGCTTCGAACTGTGCTCCAGATTAAAGCTCAACGCTTTCAAGACTAAGGTGATCCATATTGATGGCGACAATTCCAAGGCAGATATGGCTGCCAATATTTTTGGATGCTTGGTGGGAGCATTACCGTTAACCTACCTTGGGCTTCCGCTAAGAGCCGTAAGACTTACTAGGGCTGATTGGTATGCAAGCAAATTGATAGAAGGAGAAGGACTTTCTTCTGGATGGGGCGAGGGGATTCCACACCTCAAGAAAAATGCCTGGTCAACTGGGACTCTCTAACTTATGGTCGTGTTGAGGGAGGCCTTGGAATCTTAGATCTCCCCTCACACAACCAAGCTAGACTGGGCAAATGGATATGGCCGGAGGGATGCCTTGGCAAGACATCCTCACCTCATTATACCCTAGACTTCTTGAGCTCAATGTTGGAGAGCAATCTTTCTTGTTGCATGTCTAGAGAAGTATGAGTGATAGTTTTGACGCCCTTCGACCTTCGTTTAACCTCACGGTGAGAGAGGGATCTTCTCTTCGTCTATGGCACACTCCTTGTTTCAATGGCTTCAGTCTCCGGGATCACTACCCGACCCTTTTCTCGGTCACTACCACCCTGAACCTCTTGTTTGCCAATGCTCGGGTTGGGGACCACTCCTAGTTAGCGCAGGGATGGAATCTGAGTTTCAGACATCTTGTGCCCATCCTTCTCCTCAAAAGCCTTGCTCTCTAGACTTAGACCCCCTTCTTCTTGCCTTTGGACCTGATCTAATCTCTTGGAAAGGGAGTGCAAATGGAGAGTATGCTACGAACCTCTTTTATCGTATTCTGAACTTCAGAGGGATCGAAGCACTACTAAAAAATGGGATATCTGCGACGGATTTTACCGTCGCAAAATGATCACTAAAGGCCATCTGCGACGGCAGGATGCGATCGTAAAGGACGGTAGCAAAAGATCTTGTCGCGGAAAATGTACGATGGTAGAAGCAGCGGTCACAAATGAGAATATTCTGCGACCAATCTACGACGGTATACAGCGATCGTAGAATGTGGTCGCGTGACATCTGCGACCTTATTTGACTGTCGTAAATATTATATCAACGACGGCATTGCGACCGCTATACCCGTCGCAAATATTATATAGGCGGCGGTTCTGCGGCCGCGTTTGCCATCGCATAACGGTCGCAATTGTGACTGCGACCGCTTTTGGCGACTAGTTCAATATACTTTTTGCGACGGCTAGCGATCGCACAGCCGTCGCAAATGTATTTTTTTTAAAAAATAATAATTTATAATAATATTTTTAAAAAAAAATGCCTGTTTATAATATTTAACATCAAATTATATCAAAATTCAATGCCGCAACGAGAGAATATACAAGATATCAAATTATATCAAAATGGTGCCACAACGAGAGAATATTCAAGAAGTACATCAAATTATAATATTTATACATATTTATATCAAAATGTAATATTTACATCGTATCAAAACATGTTTACATCAAAATAAAAAATAAAGTACATTAATCATGAAGTGCATCATGTGGCGACGAGGGATGCGACGAGGAGAGGGATTACGTCAAGAGGGCATTAGCTGGCGTCGAGTCAAATGACGAGGGAGGCGGAGGGGCCAAAGCACCTGGCATGGAAGAAGCAATACGTGTCATGTACTCCCTCATAGCGGCCACCTCTCTGATGAGGCGTGTATGAGAAGCCTGTAATTCTGCATGCGAAGCCTCTAAGGCTGCAAATCGATCCTGGCCCTCATGTGATGTTGATGGACCAGCGGTGGAAGAGGTGAATGTAGACGACCCCGCGCCATGTGGTTGCAACAACGTCCGTGCGTGGGCCGTTCCGCCAATGCCATATACACGGCCGTGGTCGACTCTTGTCACCTACATCCATGCGTCAACGTCAAGCTGATGCTGCGCAGGATCACCTCCCCGCTGGGTCACCAACTCAGTATATGTGGCCTTTAAAGATTGATTAATTAAATTACTTATACATAATTGAACTAATATAATTTTTTTAAAATCTAAACTTTATTAAATATTAACTTACTAGGATCGTCTTCGGCCTCCCGCTGATGAACTCACCCCGGCGAGGACCATGTCTATATCTATGTGTCTCCTCGAAGACCCTCAAAGGATCAGTCGGAATGAGCGTCCCCTACTCGTCTCGCGTCCTCTGCAATAAAATAAATATAATTAGTTTTTCTATAATAAATAATAAAAACTATTATTAAATTACTTACCATGCGACGCTCGTGACTAGTAAATGGGATGGACTCACTAGTATGTCGGGCCACGGATCCTTCAACTAGCGTCATCCGGTTCCGATGCGCCGTTCGGGAGGCACCCTGCCACTCCTCGGACACCCAGATATCGCATAGTCGATCCCATACGTGGCTCGTTATCCAGTGGGCCCATTTCCCTTCAGCGCATCTAGAGAGAGTGTGCCATTGCGGTTTAGCATGATTAGCAACTAGAGTGTAATTTGCCACTATCTATTTCAGAGTGTGCCATTGCAGTTTAGCATGGATTCAGGGTTTAGCATTTCCAGGATAAAATGCAATCAGAGAGAGAGAGAGAGAGAGAGAGAGAGAGAGAGAGAGAGAGAGAGAGAGAGAGAGTACTGACGGTGCAAAAGTCAGCGACAGTAAACTCCTGATCGAGCAGTCCCAAGTGATCGAGTGATTGAGTAGTCCGACGGGTAGTCCCAAGTGATCGAGTTATCGAGTAGTCCGGCGAGTGATCGAGAGGGGGGAAGAAAAGAAAGATTGGCAGCGGCGAGTGAGAGCTAGGTCGATCAAGTGATCGAGCGGGGGGAAGAAAAGAAAGATTGGGCGGGGTAAGTAAAATTAGCACTTGACGGCTTTGCGACCGCTCTAGGCATCACACAAACCCGGTCACTCAGCGGTCGCCAAACCGTCGCCATGTTGCGACGGCACTCGAGGCGGTCGCATTGTCCTCGCTATTTTGCGACGGCACTCAAGGCGGTCGCAATACTATCGCCACCCTGGCCAGTTCGCGACCCCAATGAACAGCGGTCGCAGACCCGTCGCAAAACAAGTATCTCTAAGATATCTAAGTAACAAGTATATAACAAGTCAATATCCAATTAAGTCAATCAAGTCATAAAACAATAAAAGCTCAATATGACAGTGGAGGAAGGTCGAGATCATACGGTGGGGTCTGGAGTGCTTGAGTGTACACCGTCGTAGACTGAGTCGATGACGATGGATCTGAGTGTACACCGTTGGACTGACCTATCATCTGTCTCAGCATGGCATGCATCTCAGCCATCATCTGACTCTAATGAACCATCATCTCACTCTGCCAAGCGACCGTCTCCTCCAATGTCGATATCCTCCTATTCTGATCATCAATCCTAAAGGTGGAGGGTTGCTCACCGGCTGCCGGAGGGGTCGGTGCCCCAAGTGGCCCGAGCACGGCTCGCGCATGGCCACTATCAGCAAAGCCATAGACGCGGTCGTGGTCCCAGCCACTTGCAGCCTCAACCCACGTTGCCACGTCAAAGTCCTCGAGGGTGCCCACGCGTTGCTTCATCGTCTGAGTGTAGGTCTCCTACACGAGTTTGGTTTTTGGTTTCATATTTTTCTTAAAACTTAAATTATAAATAAATAATGCATAATTGAAACAAATATACTTACCATGATGACTGCAGCACAGGTGTCGATGTACTCCCTTGCCCCATGTCCTCGACGGTGAGTCCGCTCAAACACCTCATCGGGGAGGGTCGCTGGACAGACCTGTCAGGCAACACCGTCGTCTATATTTACAAAACAAATACATTAATTCGTACACATAATAACAAATAAAATATATAATTCAAACTAAGATATAATACTTATCATACGACTCGCGTACACTGCAAAGAAAATAGAGCCGCTAGTGTGACATGCTCCTCCCTTCGACATGCAATTTCTAGCCGCAGTCCGTGATACCTCCTGCCATCGCTCGATCGACCATATCGACACGAGCTGATCCCAAATATCTAGAGTAATCCAATCGGGGTTGTATCCCCGAGTCTTCGCTATGGTTGTGGCCCCAACTCAGGCCATCACCTGTGCCATGGCCTGCCCCAGCTGGCACTTGTACCTCTGCTGGGAAATGACCTCCTACGCATTGTAAATGAATGACCTCTGCTCCTCTGGCCAAGTATAGAGAGCCTGCAAAATAATAATATCAGTACCAATAATAATCATCATGTATATAAAAATTTTGAATACGTACCTCACACTTACGCCAGAGCATGTCCACGTGCTCACGGGGCATGTGAGACCAAGTGGGCCAGGCCCCATGCACATATCATCGGATTGTCCCCGATATAGTCCTGGGACATCCTCCTGCTCAAACCTGCACAACAAAAATAAAGTATATATAATGAATTATATATAATTCATAATACATAATACATTACCACTCGTCAATCACTGAAATAAGTCGGCGTTGTTCCGTGACTGGCGGAGGTCGAATCTTGTTCGACCCGCGTGGCCGCCTACGCCTCGATGAACTAGCCTCAGCGGCAGGGGGATCAGCGGTAGGAGCAAGTGTAGCAGAATATGGAGTCTAACTGATCGGAGACTCTATAGCTCTCATCCGATGATAACCTCGACCCACCATAGCTGTCGAATAAGAATATAATTAGAATATATATAGTAGAGATAGATTTAATAGAAGATATACTTTATAATTATTCCTCATCATCTAAGTAATAGTATTCGAATTCTTCTTCTTCATCTTCTTCAAATTCTACTTCTTTATCTCCACCTTCCTCAACTTCATGATCGCCATCATCAACATATTCAACTTCTAATTAAACTAACGTTGTGTCGCATCCTCGAGTATTGCAATAATACGGTCTACTGCGGGATGATCCTCTTCTTGATAAAAATTATTTGTCACATTGGGTATTGGCTCATTTTCTTCCGCTATCAGATCAATTCTTCCTCTAGCTTTAGTCATACAGACTATATGCCAGTCTGCTCTATCTTTATTTTGAGCCGGATACTTCGCGTAATATACTTGTTCGGCTTGTGATGCCAATATAAAAGGGTCATTTGCTGCCAATTTTGATTTGTAATTAACCTCAACAAGATTGTATTTTGGATGAACTTTCATACCCCTATCTGTTGTATCGAACCAATGACATTTAAATAAAATAACTAATTTCAAGCCGAAGTAGTGCAGTTCTATCACTTCTTCCAACAGTCCATAAAAATCAATTCACATTCAACATACATTGTCCCTTTCACGCATATCTCGGCATTCATCGTCTTCTTTGTAAATGCATATTCAACTATATGAAATTTATACCCATTAACAAAATATCCGCTATAACACGACACTAGTCGCGATGGTCCACTAACAAACTCAAATATTTTTTCATATATTTCAGCTCTGTGATCTTTGCTGTAAGCCTGAATCCATGTAGGGAAATCACGATTCCGTAATCTCTCCAATTCTTGATCGATGTGAATATAGTATTTTTACACCATCTCAATGTCAAATATTTCGATGAATTGTTCAATCTCTAGACAATTTAGTAATACGTACAATTGTGTCAAATGATACTCTTCGTCGCTTAAGTGTCGAGACGGACGAGAACCAAAAGCACGACCAGAGTGACACAATATATTTAAACGTTCATCTGAATGTTGAACTCCCCCATCGTCATTACGTGGAAGACGATCAAATCTTGTCTGCACTGTCGATTCAAAGTAAAATGAGCAGAATATTGAAATTTCTTGGATGATATACGATTCAGATATTGATCCTTCAATAGCTGCGGTGTTCTTTACTTTTTTCTTGATACGATTCATGTATCTTTCAAATAAGTATATCCACCGGTATTGAACGGGGCCACCAACTCGTGCCTCATATGCCAAGTGTATCGGTAGATGCTCCATCGAGTCAAAAAAGGCAGGAGGGAAAAATTGCTCCAGCTTGCATATAATTTCAACAATATTACTTTCAAGTGTTGACATATCTTCGACTCGAAGGACATTTGCATAAATGTTTCTAAAAAACATACTTAATTCAGTCAACAGACCCCAAATATTATCAGGTAGAAGATCTCGGAATGCGATCGAAAGCAATCTTTGCATTAATACATTACAATCATGGCCCTTCATCCCTGATATTTTGCAATCATCGACGTTCACACATCGAGATAAGTTTGAGGCATATCCATCGGGTAATCTGAGTTCTTTGATCCATTGACAAACATCTTTCATCTGTTGTTTATTTAACAAATACGGGGTCTTCGGCTTCAGATATCATCTGTTGACCTCTTGTAACTCCAACTCCGGCCTCTTACAAAGTATTTTCAGATCATATCGAGCCTTGACATTATCTTTAGTTTTCCCAGGAACATCCATCAAAGTGTTAAAAATATTATCAAACATATTTTTCTCTATGTGTATGACGTCCAAATTATGTCGAATCAGTATTCAACTCCAATACGGCAATTCCCAAAAGATACTTTTTTCACCATGTTATGTGTTTGACCAAAGCCCGACACTCTTTCATTCCGATCAAACACTATCTCTGGAAGTGCTGAAACATGTGCTAACATTTGTTCACCAGACAACATCGATAGTGGCTCATCTCTATCTGCCCTTAGTAAATTTATTACGATTCCTTCGATACTGATGGTTAGCCGGCAGAAATCAATGATGACAATCAAAGAATGAGATTTTCCATTTGTTCTAAAGACTGAATGATTTAGAGTGTTCTATACAATACGGACAAGAGAGTCGGCCGTGAGTGCTCCAACCAAACAACATGTCGTAGGTCGGAAAATCATTGATTGTCCACAAGACCGCAGCCTTTAAATTGAAGTTTTGCTTCCAATGACAATCATAAGTGACAGCTCTCACAATCCACAATATTTTCAATTCATCTATTAGGGTTCTGAGAAATACGTTAATTTCTTTTCGTAGACCCTTAGGACCCCGGAACATCGAAAGATAAATAAATTCATCTTTCGTACACATTGACGACAGCAAATTATAAACCGTTTAGCAGCACTGGCCAAACTGAATAAGGAGTTGCAGAATGACCAAATGGATTAAAATCATCTGTGCACAATCCCAATCTGATATTTCTAGTATCCCTAGCAAATGAAGGATAACATCTATCCAAATATTTCTATGTTTCACTATCGGATGGATGAGTCATTATTGTATCATCACGACATCTTGCATGCCAACTCATGTAGGGGTGTCTTTTTCGATATGAATAATCTTTGAAGCATCAGTGTCAGTGGAAAATAATGAAGCACCTTAAACGGGATATTTTTCTATCGGATTGATTTCTTCTCATTGTAACGAGGATGTTCACATATAGGGCATTATCCAACTGTGTATTTTTTTATAATATAAAATGCAGTTATTTTGGCACGCGTGTATTTTTTCGTACCCAAACCCTAATTTTCTCATCAACTTTTTAGTCTTATAAAAAGTTGGCTCAAACTTGTTATCAGTAGGCATCATTACATTAATCAATCCCATAATCCGATCAAACGCAACCCCGCTGATATTACAATCGGCCTTGATGTTTAGAAGTTGCGTTATTGTCGAGAACCTAGTGTATTTAGGACAATTCTCATACAAAGGTTAATCGGTAGCTTTCAACACCTCATAAAATTCTGCGGCTTCTTTATTCGACAATTCGATCTCTACCGCAGGTTGCACTTCTGGTGGAAATTCTGCGACATCAACACCCATAGTATCTGGTGGCACTGACGTCTCAGTAACTGGATAATTAACATTATCATTCAGCTGGAATTGACACCCAAGACTATCAAGTATCATAGTTCTCTATTGATTATATGGATTGGATGAAGAAACACTAGCAGAGGAAGATTCACCATGTGTTTGAACGATAGGATTGCTCGACGTCCCGACTTCACGTGACTCCCCGTGACAAGTCCATATAAAATATCTTGGTGCAAATCCTTTGCTATACATCGTGCATTCAATCAAATCGGCACATACATCAGATTATATCACCAGCGCTAACGAATTTTTAATTCGAATAGGCAAAATTTAAGAAGTAAGTTACGCCTAATCGAAACTCATTCGTTAAAACTCCATGATCAAGATGTCGGTACATCCAACTTCGATCGCCCGACATGATTCTGTCAATCAATGATAATATCTTCAGTTAATATCTTTAGGTGAGATGGTCCTATTCTATTTGGGATTCATATTATTCATATTGCACTAAGTATTTTTTTAACTGTTAACTTCATTCTAAATTTTGGTAGCATCTCGCTACAGTTCTCTGAATACGCATATCATCTGGGCGCGTATTGGAGAGCAAGAGAGATACAATAGCCAAAATTTAAGAATGCGTTAACAGTTAAAATAAAAAAAACTAAGTGTAATACAAATAATATGTTCTCAAATTGTCCAATTAGGGACAATTCAAGGGTTGTACGTCGTATAAAAGATCATCTACTTCTTTTACACGAACATACAACCCCCGAATGGATTTAAGGTTTTGCTAAATCATATTCAACTCGCCAATGCGTATGTGAAACATATCAACTCGTCGGATGGATGATTATTTTCTAAATTTATGGATGCCGGTTCGAGTCCACAGTGGACGAATCCGGCACGAGTCCAAATTGGACGATTCTAGCGCGAGTCCAAAGTGGACGATTCTAATTAATCTAAATCTAAATATTAACAATAAAATTAATCTAATAAATCTAAACTAAACTTAATTAACAAACATAACAATAAAATTATTCTAATTAATCTAAACATGCATTAAACATTTAACCTAAAAAAATATTAAATATTAATTTAAACATTAATCAAATTAACATTAAAAAAACATTAAATATTAATCTAATCTAAACATTAAATATTTAATCAACCTAGATTAGTGTTCAATCTAAACATATTTAATTAGAGTAATAAAAAAAATAGGGTTTTAAAAAACCCTAACTCACTGTTTTGGCGTCGGAGTCCTGTGGACTCTGGCGCCAGCGTCCAGTGTTCGACATATGTCGGACACTGGACAATGCTCTGGCGGCCGGTGGCCGGACGAAACCCTAAACCTAGGGTTTTGGTTGGCCCTATTATAGGAGGAAGGGAAGGGGGCGCTGAAATTACCTAGAGAGGGTTTGGCGACGGGCAGCGTCGGCGAGTGGCGTCAGGGGGCGCGTCGACGGGCGACGACGGCGGGCGAAGATCGACAGGCGGAGATCAACAGGCGGCGACGTCAGTAGAAGCAAGGGAGAAGAAGAAGAAGTAGAGGGAAATGGGCGGGCGTGATTGGGGTCGAGTTAAATAAACTTATCAGCAATGGCTCACTCATCCGTTAGAACGTCGTTGCTGACAAATAATATCATCAGCAATGGGTACGCGACCTTTGCAACGCCTTTGCTGATAAGTATTTTATTTTCACATTGTGAGCACGCCATCGGCTAAATAAACTATTGCTAATGTGATAATATCATTAGCAACGGCCGACGCGGACTTTAGTAAGCCGTTGCAAATAAGTTATTTCATTTGCGTGCCGCGTTCACGCCATCCACTTGTTATCAACGGCTCGAGCGACCGTAAAGAAGTCGTTGCAGATATATCACATCTGCAATGACCCGAGCAACCATAAGAATGTCATTAGCCATTGCAACGGCTTGAGCGGCCGTTGCTAATCGTCGTTGCTGAATAACATATTTCTAGTAGTGGCACTTATATCTCTTTACGGAGTGCCCCTTCACCATCGAGGGTTGGAATTGTTGGCCTAAGGTTTTCTACCTTGGTCTTAATCTCGGTTTTGATGATAACAAACATGGAACTAATGTTTCATTGAGAAATACTTTCAGGTTCCAAGTCGGTTAGAGCTCGACGTCTGCGATCGAAAATATCGAAGAAATCAGAAATTGGAAGGACGTTGGTTGACGCGCTTGGATTTCGTCAGGAAGATAGAGACTAGGTTTAGGGTGTCTAGATAAATTATAAATCCTCATAATGATGCAAAGAAACTCAAGAACCAAACTCGTAATCTGAAACTCGAACCGAAGAAAGAAATCGGCTGAAACTCAATGTAGGGTACATGTACAATACGTAGAGTATCAGTACTCTATGGCCGGTCGATTGATCGGTCGACCGAAATGAGCCCAGAAATGGCAGAAGACATTCGGTCGCTCGGTCGGTCGACCGATGATCAACATGCCTGCGATCGGACGGTGGAAAATGGCTATATTTTAAGCCGTTGAGTGATGATTTCTTCATGGCTTATAAATAGAAGCCAAGAGAGCCTTCCTTACATGTTGTTGAGCCTATTGAGACACTCCTTACACCATCTAAGCTTTGATTGAGCCATTATTTGTAAACACTCCAGCCTTGAACCTTCTTTCTTAAGTTTGCCTTCAAGCTTCATTTGATTCATCATCAAGGCATCAAGAGGAGCTAGGTGATCTTGTTTGTTGTTAAGTATTGGTTGTATTTTTATTTGCTCCATTTATTTGCATTTTTGTGGTTTATTTCTTGTACTTAAGTTTATGATAACCTAGAGTGCTAGGTTACTGATTGGGTGGTTGCCTTTGTGTTTAGGCATAATTCCACTGGTGTAATCTAGGATTAGAGTGTCCTTAGGAAGAGTGAGATGGGAAAGTGCTCCCGGTAGGATAGTGGAGATTTTCGGGTGTGGAAGTGCCTTCGGTGTGAGAGCGATGACTTTCCGGTGAAAAGTCCTTATTGTAAAGGAACTCTACATCTAGTGAATTGGTTTAAAATCCTAAGCAATGGTGCTTAGTTAGTGGAGTAGACATTGGGGCATAACCACTATAAATCTCTTTGTTTGCATTGCTTACTTTTCGTATTGATTACTTGACTTGTTTATTCGCTTCCGCATTCATTTAGTAGTTGAATTGTGCATTAACATAAGTAATCGAGAAAATGATTGAAACCAGAATTAAGTTTAAGATTAGCAAACACACTATTCAACCCCCCCCCCCCCTCTAGTGTGGACATTTCACTAACAAAAATCTCTTCCTCGACTTGGCCCATACACACCTCTTCCCCCTGACCTTCAGACCTTGGGATGATTCTTCCTTGGGGAGGTCCAAAGAGGGTTTAAAACGCTTTCGACTGATCATGATCTGAAGACACAAGATATGCCATGAGCGCAATATCGGGCTTTTTGACAACCGTAGGAGATCATTTTCTAAACTTGCCTCGGAAGCTGCAGCATCCTTATGCTTATTGTCTTAGCTAGTCCAGTTGCTTCGTTGTTTTTGTCTATTCGGGCGGGTGGACTGTACCTTTCTTTCTTTCTTTTATTTTTATTTTTTCTTTCTTTCTTCCTCTAACGTGTATTCCCTTCATTCCTCTTGAATTGAATACAAGTATTCTATTATTAAAAAAATGTTAGGATTATTTCCCTCCACTAATTTGATAACTTTTATTTATGCTCTTCCTTGTAACATTAATAACTACTTGGGCTTGCCCATGTACTGACAGCTATAGTTGTTATCTAATTGTGTGAAAACACATTCAAGGTTTTCCTAAAGTTAAGCTAACTAAATGGTCGGTGATCAGAATTTGTATGTCAAAACCCATTTCTAGCTCACAAAGTCTCATTTCTTGTGCTCCGAGTTCACTTGAAGTTGCCAGACCAAGAGAATTATGGCATATTTGGTTAGCAAAGTCAAGTCTGTTTTCATGATTTCGGTTTCACTGAAACCGAAACTATTTACGAAAACGTGTTTGGTTCAGCGTTTTCGTAAAACTGAATCGAAACCAGAATAAAAACGAAACCAATTTTCTTAATAAAAATGAAAACACCATAATGTTATTTTTTGTGGTTTCGAGACTGTCGATTTCGTTATCAAAATAGAGTGACAACTTTGTAATTATAAATATTTTTTTTATAAATTTAATTAATTTAAAAATAAATCAAACTATATTAAATTTTTTTAAAAAAATAAAAATCATTATTTTCAACTCAAACTATTATCTTAAATTTACAAATTAATTAAACCAATTTATATCTAATTGACTCAAACCCAAATTTTAAAATAACTCAATTTTCTTAAAGTTAATCTATTTATAATTAATCAAAACTAATTTTAGACCACTAGAATTATTATTATTTTGAAATATTATAATAACTATTAATTAATTTTTATATCTAATTGAACAAAAAAATCTCAAACTATCAATAACTTAATTGATTAAATATACAAATATTTTATAACTATAGTAGCAAATATTTAATTTTGTAAATTAACTAAATATTAATTACTACTAAAAATGTTCAAGGAAAATTAATATTATTTTTTATAGTCAAATAAATATTCACTGGTTTCAACTAATTAAAACTTATGTTGTTTTCATTAACCAAACGTGTTTTCAGAAAATTGAAAATTAAAAACCAAAATTAAGTTTTCGAAATCAAATTTTCAGTTTTACTGAAATCAAACCAGAAAATAATTTTCGCTAACCAAACAGCACCTTAAGTATCTAAGCAAAGCTTCAACTATTGTCATAATAATTATTAGGCCTTGGGGACTAGTGCCACCTCTTCCTTTTGTACTAAGGGAAGTCCAACTGGTCCTTTGTTTCATGGTAGAACCTCCTCTGGTAATTGAAACACTTTCGATAATTACTTATTATTAGGTTTGTGATCTTTGTTGAAGAGAATTATTACATTAAATCCGATTTAATAGTTATCACTCATGGTTTCATGTGGTAGAACCACCTCAAGAATGGAAGAAACATTTTCAATAATGAACCTCCTCAAGGCCTAATTAATAATGAACGCTTTGTTTAAGAGAATTATTACATTGCTCCTGATAGCAACTAGCAAGTAATGTGTTTCTTACTGTATTTTGCACTGATGAAATTGGAATTTCGTTCTTGGAGACTAGTGTTAAAAATGCGACCAACGTGGAGCAGGCATTCATGAGTGCAACTTCTATGGGCAGGCTATCCATAAAAAATCTATGAATGAGTGGATATGGACTTTAAGCGACTAAACATGAATAGAAAATGAATAGATATGAACATGGATAGAAAAGAAATGAATATGAACATACTCATTCCTTTTCTATCCATGTTCAGTCGCTTAAAGCTCATACCCTTAAAACCCATACTCACTCGTTCATAGAGATTTATATGGGCAGGCTGCCCATATAAGTTTTTTTCGGCATTCATGGCTATGACTGCTTCTATCAAGAACATGTGTGAAACTTGCTATTGCAACTTGTATTATTCTAAGGTGGTCTATATCCAATTCTTTATGGGTAATTTATTTATCTATTTTGCTTACATGATGGCAAGCCAGCCCTCAGTGAACAGTGCAAAGCCTCCTACATCTAATATGAGCTGTCTTGGAGATGTTGTAGGATCTACTGTTGCATAGCCTTCAGACAAAGTTGTTATAATTGCATCACAATGGTATATCTTGAAACTAAAATTATAGATGCAATATGTGCAAACTGTTTTGATTACATTTCATTAACTTGAGGCATTAAAATATAATTATTTTCTTATGCAGTTTTGGAAGTTAAAGGGTCAGATATCTGAAAGCTATGTTGGAAGATTTCATGACTATAACAAGTTATCTACTTTTGTTTTAAAAGATAATACTTAATCTACTTTCTTTTTATTATTAGAAGACGTACAATATTGATTTATGTTTATATTTTACTAAGTTTGGATTAATGTTATATTTTAGTAGTTTAAATTTATGTAATGTACTCTTGATTTAATATAAAAATATTATTTAAATATTGATTCTTATATTGTTAATAAATTAGAAAAATAAAAAAATATTTCAGTAACAACAACAAGTTTAGATTAAACCTACTTTTGTATGATAATTTTAAAAAGCTCTCTTTAGTGACAATTAACCGTTTGAAAAAATTATATAAATATATATAATAACTAAATATTATTACTATTGTAAAAAATAATAATAACATGTTCAGAATATTATAACTAACTAATAATAACGGCTAAAAAATATTATAAAATAATATTTTTATAATATTCATAATTGCATTACAAGACATTATCTAAATTTTCTTACATATGATAGTGTTCATCGCATATTGTTAAAGACGATAATATCGTAGTGATCCTTTAATTCCTACCCGAGCAAAATCTCCTGTTAAAAGGTCGTTGCTCGACCAAATTAAAACATAGTCTTGACTGACAAGACAAGCATTTATGGTTACGTGGCTTATTCGTGCATTTTATTTTGACAGTGAATTAATAATCCTAAGAAAAGCGTGCTTACTATGGATGAAAGTTTTCTTGGTCTTTTATATCCTACAGAGAGTTACAAAGTGTAAGTTGTTTTCATTTCCTTGGATTTGATCTACATATCTTGTATGTGCTTTGAAATATTTCTCTTCTGATTTTTCTCTTGATTTTATTTTCCTTTATGCAGGTACGGATACCTGACTAATACAAAGGTGAAGTTCCTCATGGTAACAACTGATCACCTCGATGTCAAAGATGCAGATGTTAGAAGTGTAAGATACAACATGCATACCTGGATTGCTTTTGTTTTCCTAAATTGCTAGAGGATAGTAAGTTAACTGCATGAATCATGAAATTAAAAAACCTGAAATGATGACAGTCCTAAAGCAAAGTTACCTATGTATTCCATTGGAAATAAATCATCAACGTAATTCATTTTATCAATATTCGTTCTTCTATGTATCTGAAGCATGAGTTCAAAAACCCTATAAACAACTCATGTGTAGGTTAAAATGTATTTGATTTTTTTTTTTGCAAGAGAAAAAAGCTACTTTAAATTAACGAACAAAACCGAGACCGCAACTGTCCCTTACAATAATGTTTTGGAGCTCCGCATGTCTCGCATGAGACTAAACCTACGAGACACCATTAAAACGACCAAAATTTCTGACCCAATGGACCGCTTTATTACACTGTTTGAAAATAAAATTAAAACAAACATTATTACAAGCCAATAAAAATGAATATATATAATCAAAATCAGCTTGAACACGTCAATCTAGGTAGGTCTTTTGCTTCAAACATTCCACAAGAGTTTTGGAATCAGACTCAATGATAACATGGGAATATCTTTCCTGCAGTACAATCACCAGAGGTTGTCTAATAGCAAGTGTTTCAGCATTGTAAGACCCGAAGAAATTTTCTAATATAAAATCTATTTTGGTGCAGCACGCCGAGTCCGGGGGTAGTCGAGTCGAGCCTTAGGATCGCCTCGAGTGAAAATGTATGACTCGATTAATGATTCATGGAATCTATTTGGGTAATTAACTTTCCTTTTATGAAATCATGCCTTAAATTTAGTTAACTCGATTCATATTATGGGTTGAGTCGGAACCCAAGTTGAGTTCGGGTTTAGTCGAGTTCCGGGTATGAGTAAAGTGAGTCATGAGGCCATCTTTGGAAAGATAGATGAGGGATTAAAACCCTCATCTTGCAGCCGTGCGACTCACCCTTTGAGTCGCACAAGGCTGCCTAGGGAGAGAGGAGAAGGAGCAAGGAGGAAGCTTGGGGCTTGGATCGATCCGGGATTCGCGTCGTCGTCAGAAAAATTTTAAGTCATCGTCACATGATCCTTGTTTCTCCGCAATCTAGGTGAGTGGTTAAGTTTTGAAGCTTGGGGGAGGTGGGTGGCCGAACCCTAGATGAGATAGGTTGAGTTTCTCGCGATCTTTCCGACGAATCTTGATTTCAACGATGTATGTTCACTATTTTATGGAATTCCTTGTCTGAACTCGCTGTTTCTTCGTCGTTTTGCAAGTTTTTAGGGCTGCTGAGTCATGGGAAAAGGGGAAAGGTCATGCCAAAATTTTCCCCGATTCCCTTGACGGCAAGAAAGCCCTTGGATGACATTATATCAATGTTCGATGTAGTTCCACTTGTATATCTCACGCATTATGAAGCATGCCTTCTCTAGGAATCCCTTGAAGTGGCCGAATGAACCCTACAACTCATGAAGAGGGTTCGGCCAAGGGTGAGGGAAGGGTAAATTAGTCCATTGATATGTAAGCTATATTTGGAATTGAAGAAGTAGAGGTATAGCTAGAGTCTCCTCCCCCTTTCCTACCTTAAGGGCCATGGCCGAGCAAGGTCCTCCTTGCTCATGGTTCGGCCAAGGCTAGGGAGGGGAGAAGAGAGTAGCTTTAGATGGAAATTACATGATTATAAGGATTACACATAGAGGTATGGCAATACTTAGGAAGAACACCAAACATAGCAAGTAGCTTGATTGATTTTGAATTATAGGAATGCTAGTATTATAACCATCCTTAGCATTAAATCTTTAAACTTTGTATGTTGAGATTGTTATCATGTTTTGTATTTCCTACAAGTTATTTAAATTCATTACTACCTCGCCATGCTAGATAGTTGTTATGTGTATACATTGTGGTCATATATAATGAATGTTGCAATATTTGAATATTTTTCTTGGATTATACATGCTGCCCTAAATGTTCTTGGGTGGGATTCTAAGGTCGACACACGGAATTCCTCACCCAAGGCACTGTAGGAGGTTAGGTAACATGTAAGGCGTCACTAGACGTTCATCGCACTTATATGAAAACTTAGTTAGGAGACGATAACACTTCTATGACTTCTTATATACTTTTGGAAACTTAGAACTCGTAGGTGTTCATATCTTGAAAGGGCGGCATAAATTGTCGACCTTGTAGCCGGATTAAGGCCAGATTCAGACAAAGGCCCAAAGTGTATATATGGAAACCCTAGGATATTGACTGTGTGATGTGTTTGAGATGGTCCGTCGAGGAGCGTGGAGGTCGGAAATGACCAATGCTCAGCTCGGCCAGTATTGGGTCTAGAGGTGCGCCAACGGGCCCGCTAGGTGCCGGATCCCAGTTGGGTGGGACTAGCTATCCTTACCCCAAACGGTGTCGAAGACTAGTGGACCATCCTAGTCGACGACCCGGGATTATTTGCTTACATCTTGAGATGATGTGGCTAATGGCCAGTATGATACTACCTGATATGGTAGGGACGGCTATAGCCGAGATATGATTCTATGAGTAGGCCCAAGGGCCGAATGCCGAAGGCTTGATAAGCCGAGACGGCAGGTTATCATGTTCAGTTGATACGGATGGACTCGTTGGGGGTCGGTAATTGCATTAGAAATAAATTCTACCTCCTTGTACATTTCCTTTATTGCCTTGTATGATATATATGCATGACTGAGACTTATGTGGAGGTTCATTTGAGCCACTCACTGAGTCCCAAGTGGACTCACAGTTTATTCTTATTTTGCAGAGCATGAGCAGTAGCTTGGCATGCCGACATGGTGCAGCTGGTGGGTGGGAGGCGGTGTCATATCTCGTAGCGGCATCCATGAGTCTTAGACTAGTGCTTAGTTATGTTGGTTTTATTTTTGCACTGACAATCGTAATTGAAAAAGAATTGTAAAACTTGTTACTTGAACATTCAGTTATTTGATGTTGAGGTTTCTACTTGTTTTGGAAAACTTATAGATTGTGACTTTGAAAACTTTTTATAAAGTATATTGAGATTTCTTTCATTCGATATGTCTTGATTTTCTTGATGTCAGTGTAGACAGTAGGCTACAGGGCAGGATGTAGGCCCTAGACGGTCACACTACCTTCAGTTGGGGTGTGACAAGCATGCAAAATAGAATTAGCATTGACCAATAAGCATTCAGCATAAAGAATATTACCCTTAGATAGTGTTTGGTTGGATGGAATAGATGGGGAATAGAATACTATTCCTGGTGCCCCACTTATTCTCTTGTTTGGTTGCAATTTATAGACAAGGAATATTATTCCCCATGCATGGGGAATACTATTCCTTACCTCAACCTAAGGAATAATAATCCTTGTATATTCCTTATGAATTCACTACTTCCAACCAAACACACCCTTATGGTTTCTAGCAATAATACCCACAACACAAGAATAAGTGGTAAATGAAGCTTTACAATTTATTTTAATGCAATCTAAGAGAGGGGGCATCCATTTACAAATGTCTGGATTTCTATCTTTAGCTTTGCCCTCAGATTTTAAATTAGAATCAAGGAAGCCGACATACGAGATTATTTTTCTCACTAGCAGGAGGGGGAAAGCTGCCTCGTCTGATGCAGTCTCTCATTTCTCCCAAACCAGATAACCCACCATGAAACAATAACTAATCTTTTCATCGAGCAACGAATTGAATCAACACTCAAGATAAGAAGATTGCTACCAAGTATCCATGTTTGTTTATTTAGCAGCATGATTCTAAAATAAGATTGCAAACTGTTCCAAATTTCAATAGAAAATGGACAATGGCAAAACAGATGTTCAAAATTTTCCTCAACAGTTTGGCAAAAAATACACAAATTATTTGAAACCAGTTTTAAATCATAGAGTCTAGCTTTGGTAAGTAAACGGTCATGCATCAATTTCCATAAGAAAAGTTTTATTTTTTCAGGAATCTTTAAAAACCAAATAGCAGACCAATTAAAAGGAGTGTCAAAAATTAAAGAATCATGCTTGAGGAGAAAGGAGTAGGCTGAAGCAGTAGTAACATTTCCCTCTCTGCTTTCAGTCCAAATTATTTTATCCTCCAATAAGATGAAGGAGATGACACACCCAAAAGGAAGAGACCTTCAATCGGCTTCACAAAACCAGGGAAAGAAGCTTTAGATGGCCGGACACCCAAGGAGATGAGGAGTTCACTACTAGAATATTGGTTATCGATCAGTCACGGGGCTTACCGACGGCCGCCTAGGTCGTCAGAATTAGTCACGATTTTTTGACAGCCAGGGCTGGCATACGTCTGCCTAAGGCCGTCGCTTATATTTGATGGCGTGTACGGGGCGCAAAATAAAAGAACATAATAGTGATGGCTTAGCGAGGGCGCAAATGTCGTCGGTGCTATAAATAAGTCAATAGCCACGGCTACCAGCGGTCGTCGCTTATTAATTGATGGCACAAATGCGGTGAGAAAAAGAAAATAATTCACCACAGCTTAGAGAGTGCTACGTCGGCCTTCGGTGATATAATTAATAGGAATCCACGATTCACCGATGGCTCGGGGGCCGTGGGTGATAAGCCTTTTATTTGCATTCGCGCCCAACCCTTCCTCTTCTTTCCTTCTCTCTTCTATCCCGCTGTCGTCGCCACCCGCTCAAGTTGTCGTGCCTCTCCGTTGGGATCGCCACCCGTCCATCACCGATGTTGTCGCTGCTGCTCTTGCTGCCTCGCCGCTGCCCTAGCTCGCCCACCGACAATCCGAATCAAAGTATGATCAGCGCCGACGCCGCCCCTTTTCCTTTCAATCCCCACCACCAGTGTCGGCGTCTACACGTCGAACACCGACACTGGCGAATGGCGCCGGCGTGTAGACGTCAGCGCCAAATCCCTCGGCCCCAAGCATATGGCCGGAACAATAGCTGTCGGCTACTTTTCCATATTTTAAGTATTTTTTTGTTTGTTAATTAAATTATGTTAATTATAGATTAAATTGTGTTAATTGTAGATTAATTTGTGTTAATTATAGATTGATACATTTTAGATTTATTATGTGTTAATTGTAGATTAAATTTAGGTTAGTTTTAATGTTAGTGTAATTACAATTTTAAAATCGTCCACTTTGGACTCGTGCGCGCTGGAATCGTCCACTTTGGACTTGCACGTGTGCCGAAATCATCCACTATGGACTCGCACATGCCAGAATCGTCCTCTGTGGACTCACGGCCAAATCATCCACGATGGACTCGCGCCGGAATCGTCCACTTTGGATGGATTCACGCGAAATCATCCATTGTGGACTCGCACCGGCATCCACAAATTTAGAAAATAATCAAGACGAGTTGATATGTTTCACGTACGCATCGACGAGTCAAGTTCTAATTTTGCAAAACCTTAGATCCGTTCGGGGGTTGTATATTCGTGTAAACGAAGTAAATTATCTTTTATACGACGTACAACCATTGAATTGTCTCTAATTGGACAATTTGGGAACATAATTATTTATATTACACTTAATTTATTTCTTTTAGTCATTATTCATTTTTAAATTTTGGCTTGTATCTCCCTTGTTCTCCAATACGCGCCCAGATGATATGCGTATTTGGAGAACTATAGGGAGATGCTGTTGAAATTTAGAATGAAATTAATGACTAAAAGAAATATTAAGTGCAATATAAATAACATAAATCTCGAATGGAATAGGATCATCCTACCTAAAGACATTACCTAAAGAGATTGCCAACTTTTTGACAGAAACACGTCGGGTGATCGAAGTTGGATGTACCGACGAATTCATCGTGGAGCTATAACGGACGAATTTCGAGTATGCGTAACTTACTTCTTAAATTTTGCCTACTCGAATCAAAAATTCCTTAGTGGTGATAAAATCTGATGTCCGTGCCGAAAATGTTCGAACATAAGATTTTTGAATTGGAAAACTGTCACAATGCATCTGTATACAAAAGGATTCACACCAATATATTTTGTATGGAATTGTCATGGGGAGTCACGTCAAGTCGGGACGTCGAGCAATCCTGTTGTCCAAACTCATGGTGAATCCTCTACTGTGGTTGTTTCTCCTTTCAATCCACCTATTTTACGGGCTGTTGGAAGAAGTCATAGAATTGCAATTTACGGACTGTTGTCCTCTATTGCTTCTTCCAATCCACGTCAAGATTTTACGGACTGTTGAAAGAAGTCATAGAATTGCAATTTTTCAGATGGAAATCAATTTCCCTTTTTAAATGTCAGTGGTTCGATACAACCGATAGGGGCATGAGAGTTAATCCAAAGTATAAACTTGTCGAGGTCAATTGCAAATCAAAATTGGCTTCAAATGAGTCATTTATATTGGCATCTCAAGCTGAACAAGTATATTATACGCAGTATCTATCTCGAAAGAAAGATAAGACAGATTGGCATGTAGTTTGTAAGACTAAAGTCAAAGGAAAAATTAACCCGGTAGTTGAAGAGAATGAGCCAATAGATGACTTCTATCAAGAAGATGATCATGCCGAAATAGAGCGAGTTAGTCCAATACTCGAGGATGATGACATAGAGTTAATTCAATTGGAAGTAGAATATGTTGATGACGACGATAATGAAGTTGAGCCACCATTCCCCCACCTGATCCGTCCGCCATCCCCCCAGCTCATCTAGCCACCATTCCCCCACCTCTAGCCACCATCCCTTCAGTAGATCTAGGCTCGTCGACATCGAGACGTAGGCCACGAGGGCCTAACAGAATTCTCCCTTCGCCGGCCGAGGGAGAGTCGTGCAGATTGGTTAGTGTACGCGATAGAAGGTCAGTGTTGGCCTAAGGTTTTCTACCTTGGTATTAATCTCGGTTTTGATGATAAAAAATATGGAACTAATGTTTCATTGAAAAATATTTTTAGGTTCCATATCGATTAGCTGTTGATGTCCTCCATCAAAAATATTGAAGAAATCAAATAATCGAAAGGACATTGATCGTCGCGTTCGGGTTCGTCGTGGAAATCTCTCGAAGTTCGATGTGTGCACTAAAGAACACAAGGAAACCTCTCCAAGTTGACGCATGTTGAAAGCCGAAACTTGGAAACGAAGCGCACAAGAAGAAGGCTGAAAAAATCAAGTTCAGCCTAAGGTCAGTCGACCAAATAGTGCCAAAAATTGGCAGTGGCTACTTTAGTTGACCGATCGATCGACCGAACGAGGCCAAAAATTGGCAATGCCTACTTCGGTCGACCGATCGATTGATCGGGCAGCATAGGAGCAGAAACACGATATAGTCGGTCGACCGAACAGAGCGGCAGAAGCGCAAAAGGCCAACGGTCGCTGGGCGATCGATCGACAAGCGACTGGGCATTGGCAATGGGCAAAAATACGCCCGTTGACGATCCATTTCTGTTGAAGGGTTATAAATACTCATCCCAAACTCATTTCTAGCCTACTAATGATGCTTTTAAGCCTCAAAGAGCCACTCATTGCATCTATACAAGAATTCTTAAGCCATCTTTGCAAAGAGCACTAGTTTTGATCTCCACTTGTTGATTTAGCCTTGAAGCTTCATAGACTCATCTTCTCAAGGCATCAAGAGGACTAGGGAGTTTCTTTTGGAGCTAAGTACTTGTTGTTTGATTTATTGCTCCAATTATTATTGTATTTTTTTGTTTATTTTGATTGTATATCAACTTGTGTAAATCTAGAGTACTAGGTTGATTGAGTTGGTGGTTGCCTTGGTGTTAAGGCTTAAATCCACCATTGTAAACTTAATTTACTAGGATTAGTTGAGTTATCCCTTAGGTTGAGGTGAGAGAGTGCTCTCGGTAGGAAGGGGATATTTTCGGATGTGAAAGTGTCTTCGATTTGAGAGTGAAGACTTTCCGGTTGTAAAGTCCTCTTTGTAAAGGAAACAATATAATCTAGTAAACTTAGTTTAGAAATCCTAAGCGGGGTGCTTAGGTAGTGGAGTAGGCAATGGGGCCGAACCACTATAAATCATTATATTAGCATTGATATTTTGTTTGTGTTTATTGCTTCATACTTATTGCTTCCGCTTGCTATTAATATCGTGCTTAGCCTAACTAATCAAGAAATGATTAAAATAAGAATTAGGCGATAAGGTTAGTTAACACACTATTCACCCCCCTCTAGTGTAGGCAATTTCACCCAACAATTGGTATCAGAGCGGGTCGTGAATTGAAATTTCACCATTTCGTCTACATCTTGCCTCGATCTGGAAAATGGCACTAGAGAGTATAGCATCTATACCACCTAGGTTCGATGAGTCTAACTTTGGTCTTTTGAAGAGTAGAATGTATACTTTCCTAAAGACTCAAGGTTTGGGTGTATTTGACATGGTAAAGACAAAATATATTGAACCTAAGAAAAACATAAATGCATGACCCAAGAACAAGTTAAATTGTTTGAATTAAATGGTAAAACAACGCATCTTCTATATTGCATATTTTCAAATGATATACTTAAAAAGGTTATGCATTGCTCTTCCGCATTTGATATTTGGGCAACATTAAACAAGCTTTATGATTATGCAAAAATCGAGGAGCTTATTACTTTAAAAGAAGGAGGTGATGACAATTGTCATACCTCTAGTTCTAATAAAGTTTTTAATGTCCAAAGCTCATCTAGTCAAAGGAACACCAAAAATCGGAGAAGAAAGCTAAGGTGTTTCCTTTGTCAAGAAAAGGGACATAAAAGAAGAATTGTCCCCACTTGAAGAAAATGACCAAGAAGAAGAATGCTTCCAAGTCCACCTCCGAATCTAGTAGAGCATCTTTCTCTCATGATGATGAAGTCACATCTCAAATATGCCTCATGGATTTTCGGAATGAGGTAAAATCTTCTACTTCTAGTCATGTTAAAAATCTTGATAGTGATAATGATGATAGTAGCTCTAATTCTTTAGGTTTGTCTTATAATGAGCTATTAGAAGAATCTAAGAAGATGTATGTCATGCTCATGAAATCAAATAAGGAAAATAAAAAATTCAAGAAAGAAAAGTTGAAGCTTGTTAATCATGTGCATGAGTTGAAGAGTGGAAAATGAGAAATTGAAAACTAACATGATTGATCCTTACCATTATACATTAACTCTTGAAGTTAATGACTTGAAACTTGAAAAATGAGGTTTTGAAAAATAGATTGAAGTCTACAAATAATGATTTGAAAAATATTTCAAAAATTGAGATTGAAATTTTGAAAGTAAAGAATTCAAAAATTATGAATGAAAATTGTATGCTAAAATCTCAATTGGATGCTTTGTATCAATCTACTGATACTTTTAAAAATGAGGTTAATGATTTGTCAAATGGTTCATCATTTAAGAATTTTAGTAGAAATGGTGTTTTTAACAAGAATTCTCATGCTCATGTTAATTCTCATGTTAGGCATCCTACATTTAAACCTCACGTTGAAAAGAAAAAAATTAATGGAAATTATTTTTGTTGTGGTATATATGATCATGTTATTCATGATTGTGCTTTCAAACGAAATCCATGTGTTACTAGGACACTTTGGATTTCTAGGCCAACTCACCCCCAAGGACCCAAAGCTATTTGGGTACCAAAAGTGTCTTGTTCTTTTGTAGGGGGAGCTACCACACAAGTATGAATGGGAAATGGAACATTGAAGTTGACCTTGGATTCAAATGAAAAATCTCCATTTGGTTGCAACTTCAAACCATCATGATTCCATAAGTGTGGATATTGGCATCTAAGTAAACTTGGTATCATCTTCTTTACTTTATTTGAATTCATTTAATACGATTTTATTAAAATAATTTTTTATTTTTTATTTCCGATCTCTTCGGAGACCTATGTGGCATGTAATAGGCCTAAGCAACCTTGCGGTTCTAAATCGTAGGCTAATTGTGGCCTTTCGATTTTCAACCAATATGAAGGGTTGGAGATCGTGTTTTCATATTTATTATTTTTGTGATCTCTTTAAATTCGTTTTGGTATCACTTGATTTCATTTTAAACGAATTTCAACTATCTAGCAAAGATACATTTTGAAAATGATATTTGAATCTCTTTTTGCTATTTGGTTTGGTTAGCATGCTAGTAGCCTTGATTTCATTATCTACTAATGAAGTCTACTTACAAGTTAAAAATATTAATAAAAGGCTATGTTATCTAAAAGAAAATGGAAAATGAAATGAAAAGTTTGGGATAATTTTTAAGAATGAGGTATGAGTTTGATTTTGCATAAATCTTAGTATAATACTTGAATACTTATGATATAATGACGTCTCTATAATCATGATTATTTTTTCAAGATAAATATATAAAATTTCATGAGTAGGTAAAATTTTGATAACTTAGGAAATTTTATGATATCTTGATTGAATGAAATTTGCTCTAGGTTGAAATTCATATTAGATACCTCATTTTGAGTTAGTGGTTGGCAAACATGTTTAGATACACATATCACATGAGTCTAGATATTTAAACATTGAAAAATCACGTGTAAATAGAAAAATGATAACTAACTCACCTTAGGTGACTCAAACTTGAAAAAGTTTGACCCAAATCAACAAATTGACTTAGATGTCTCATTTTCAATTCATATTTGAGGAACATGTTTAGATTTACTCATGTTAGGTATCCATAGGTTTAAGTTTGAAAAACCATGAGTAATGATAAGATTGACACTTAGCAAATTTAATGATACGTAGTTTAGTTTTGAATGAAACCATGCTAGATTGATATCTTGACTTAAGGACGTAATTTTCATTTCAAACTTGACATACACCCTTTACATGATCATTTTGTGGTGTCATAAAAGTTTAAATGAAAACTGAACACATTTCGAAAAAAAAATTGAAAATTACGAAAATGCCATTGAAACTTTAGCATTTTCAGTTATTTCTAGAAACATGTAGAAAAATCTTTTCTAACTGATTCTTGAAACTGCACCTTCACTGAAAAATCTAATTTCTTCAGTAAAAATTTCAAAAAGTTTCATCACGAATCAGTTTTGTAGTGGAATTTTGAAGTTGAATTTCAAAAATACAAAGTATCATCCTCTTGAAATATTAATCTTTTTGATACTTTAATTTTTCGTCCAAACTTCAAATGAAACTTTGTGCATACTATTTTGATTCCATTTCTAATATCGTTCTCATTATTCTTTGAGTGAAATCATTTCTAAAAATGATTTTTATATCTTGAGCGATATCCTATAAATGAGTTTTTGGTTGAAATCGAGATCGATTGAAAAAAGGACTTTGAAAATTCATTTTGAGTTCAAACTTGACACATGAATTTCAAATGACCATTCAACGAAATCTGGAAAGTTTGAATAAAAATTGATAACTTTCGGAAAAACACCTAAAATTTACGAAAATGCCCCTAAGCTTTCAAGAATTTTATGAATTTATAGGAAACTGATTTTTGACTGATTCTTGAACCTGTAGATTCCTTGAAAAATCTAGTTTGTCCAGTTAAAGTTTCAAAAAATTTCGTCAAAAATATGATTTTGTATGAATTTAAAAGTTTGATTTTTGAAAACTTGAAGTATACTTTGACCAAAGTGAAAAAGTGACTTAGAAACCTCATTTTCAGCCCAAACTTGACTTGTATACTTAGATTCACTCATGTTAGATGTCCAAGTGCCTAAGTTAGAGAAAACATGAGTAGATAGCAAATTTTGATGCTTAGCATTTTCATATTTTCAAACCTACTTTGAATGAAATCGTGCTAAGTTCATATCTTGATTAAATGGCATTAGTTTCACTTCAAACTTGATATACATGCTTTAAATGCTCATATCTTAGTATTTTGAAAGTTTGAATGAAATCTAAAAATGTCATGAAAGATTCACTTATTTACGAAAATGTCATTAAAGTATAATTCTTCCCAAGTGCTCATTTCTCGATACTTTAGATTTTCGTCAAAATCTTTGAAAGAGACGTCAAGTATGATATGATAATTCTATCGTTGGTATCGTTCTCATTATTATTTAAGAAAAACTCATTTCTAAAATGATTTTTGAAACTTTGACCGATACGTGTAATATCAATACTTGAATTAGTACATGATTTCCAGTTTTAGATTATATTGACCATTCTATGATATCATGTATTGATTAGTCTCACTTGTATGTATGTTTTCATCCCTTGAGTTGAGATCTTCATGTTTCATGAAAACTAATTTTGGAGTCTCAACTTTGATTAGATTGACTTTTTTTGCCCTTTTTGATTGATGTCAAAAGGGAGAGAAAAATATAGATAAAAAGGAAGAAAAAATAGAAAAATCATGCATATAGATAGGGGGAGTTTATTTTCATAGATATGAATGTTGATAGTGAGAGAAATCACATGTTTGATATCCTTTGTGCTTAAATGATATATTTTCTTAAGAATGTTTGTCATCATCAAAAAAGGGGAGATTGTTGGCCTAAGATTTTCTACCTTGGTCTTAATCTCGGTTTTGATGATAACAAACATGGAACTAATGTTTCATTGAGAAATATTTTCAGGTTTTATATCGATTAGCTCTTGATGTCCTCGATCAAAAATATTGAAGAAATCAGAAAATCGGAAGGACATTGATCATCGTGTTCGGGTTCGTCGTGGAAATCTCTCGAAGTTCGACGTGTGCACTAAAGAACACATGGAAACCTCTCCAAGTTGACGCACGTTGAAAGTCAGAACCCGAAAATGAAACGCGCAAGAAGGCTGAAAAAATCAAGTTCAGCCTAGGTTCGGTCAACCGAATGTAGTTAAAAAATGACAGTAGCCACTTCGGTCGATCGAACAATGCCAAAACTTGGCAGTGGCTACTTCGGTCGACCGAACAAGGCCAAAAATTGGCAATGCCTACTTCGGTCGATCGTGCAGTAGAGGAGCAGAAACACGATATAATCGATCGACCCTTCGATCGACCGAACAGAGCGGCAAAAGCTCAAAAAGCCAGCGATCGCTGGGCGATCAATCGATCGGTCGACCAACAATCGACCAGCAAGCAATTGGGCATCGGCAACAGGCAAAAATACGCCTGTTGATGAGCCATTTCTGTTGGGGGGTTATAAATACTCATCTCAAACTCATTTCTAGCCTACTAATGATGCTTCTAAGCCTCAAAGAGCCACTCATTGCATCTCTACAAGAATTCTTGAGTCATCTTTGCAAAGAGCCCTAGTTTTGATCTCCATTTGTTGATTTAACCTTAAAGCTTCATAGATTCATCTTCTCAAGGCATCAAGAGGACTAGGAAGTTTCTTTTGGAGCTAAGTACTTGTTGTTTGATTTATTGCTCCAATTGTTATTATATTTTGTTGTTTATTTTGATTGTATATCAACTTGTGTAAACCTAGAGTGCTATGTTGATTGAGTTGGTGGTTGCCTTGGTGTTAAGATTTAAATTCACCATTATAAACTTAGTTTACTAGAATTAGTTGAGTTGTCCCTTAGGTTGAGGTGGGAGAGTGCTCTCGGTTTGAGAGCGGAGACTTTCCGGTTGTAAAGTCCTCTTTGTAAGGGAAACGATATAATCTAGCAAACTTAGTTTGGAAATCCTAAGCGGAGTGCTTAGGTAGTGGAGTAGGCATTGGAGCCGAACCACTATAAATCATTGTGTTAGCATTGATATTTTGTTTGTGTTTATTGCTTCATACTTATTGCTTCCGCTTGCTATTAATATCGTGCTTAGCCTAACTAATCAAGAAACGATTAAAACCAGAATTAGACGATAAGATTAGTTAACATACTATTCACCCCCCCTATAGTGTATGCCATTTCACCCAATAGTAAGTAGATGCATTAATTATTCCTTATAATTTATTTATAATTCAATATATCATAATATAGAATTATACTATATTTGGTGCAGGTTTGAGCAGGAGGACATCCCACGCACGATAGCGGGGACGATCCGGAAGTTTATGCACAGGGCGTGGCCTACATGGTCTCACGTGCCCCGTGAGCATATGGATTTACTATGGCGAGAGTTCTCGGTAAGTATGTTTATTAAATTAATGTTAATGTTAAATATCGATCGGTAATAATAAATTTATTTTTTTGCAGGCTCATTATACGTGGCCGGAGGACCAGACTCCTTTTTTGGAGAGTGCGTGGGAGCGCGTTGCCCGCTCTCGCTACAATGGGCTGCTTCAGCTGGCCCGTAAGACCGTGATGAGACAATTGGGGCCACACAGATTGGGCAAACTCGGGGACACGCCCCCGAGTGGATTCCTGGACTTGTGTGGGACCATCTTGTTGAGCGGTGGGACACGCTTGAGTGGCAGGAGGTCTCCCGGACAACATCGAGAAACTGCATGTTTGAGGGGGACGGCACGGGGGCGCTCCACACTGGTAGCTCCGTGCCTTTTGCGGTGCATGAGCGTCGTATGGTATGTATAATTTCCTTACTTTTAATTAAAATATTATATATTGTGTATAATGATACTAATGTATTTGTTTTCTAATGTAAGACGCGAGTTGCGGAGGATGGCACCGTCCAACGCCCCTCGCTGATGCAGGTGTTTGAGCGCACTCACCGTCGACGACGAGAAGCGAAGGACTGTGCCGATAGCAGGGCCTCGATCATCATGGTAAGTATTTATGTCTATTTGATTTACACAATTTTTATTTATAGTTTATATATATGTATTATTTAAAATATAAACGCGTGTAGGAGACCTACACAAGGACCGTGATCGAACGCGAACGCACGCCGAAGGAGTTTGACGCAGGTACATCGGTCGAGGCCACAGGTGGCTGGGAGCATGGTCGTGTTTATGGCTTTGTAGGTAGTGGCCATGCACGCGCTGTGTTAGGGCCACTTTTGGCACCGACCCCTCCCGCTATGGGTGAGAGGCCCTCGACATCGCGGACGCAAGACCAGAGCTGGATAGCGGCCTTGGAGTCCAAGCTAACACACCAGAGAGCGATGATAGAGGAGTAGAGACAAGCGATGGAGGAGCAGAGACGCACGAATGACGAGTTGAGACAGACGATGCAAAACATGCAGACCCTCCTCACTTAGATTGCATCTCACTTGGGCCTTCTACCGATGATGTCGCAACCGTCGTCCTCCTCGACCCAGTCGACGCTCCCGACCCAGCCGCTGTCGACTCCACCGCCTCCATCGCAGCCGTGAGATATTGGTTTATTGTATTTTGATTATATTTTGATGCTTGTTAGCCTTCGTTTGAGGCTTAGATACTTGATGTAGATATTTATACTTTACATTTCATATTTTGATACTTGTTTGCCTCCAATTTGAGGCTTATAGTTGTTTATATACTTATAGTTGTATATATATATAATATTTTGATACTTGTTTGTCTCCAGTTTAAGGCTTAGATTGATGATATTTAAGTAAAACTTGTATGGTTGGTTGAAAATGTGTGTGTATGAGATTTTGTGGTTGTAATCTGTGATTGAAAATGTATCATTGTAATTTGTGATTGATGATATCATTGTATATACAGGAATTTTCAAAATTTTAATTTTTTTCAGTTACAGAATATAACTTCAGCCATGGCTTACCCACGGCTGTCCGTCACTACACCGTGGCTGAAAGCGTATCGTAAATAGTTGATGGCCTGAGCAGCACCAAATATCACGATTGCCAACAATAACATTGACGGCTCATAGTCGTGACTGATGTGTTTAAATCAGCGACATCTATCAAGAGCCATCACTAATGTGTTTAAATCAGCGACAGCGCGCGCGCGACTATCGTTGATGATTACTTGTGACGGCAGAGGTCGACTGTCGCAACTTATCTAAGACATGCACATCAGTGACAGCTTTTTGCCATGGCTCTAGCCGTCCGTGATAGTTTTCACCGACGGTTCAGCCACGGCACTAGCCATCGATGACAACGATAATTCTAGTAGTGGTTATTGGATCTTCTCTCTTCAAGAAGCCTCTCAAGAACCAAGACATTGCTCTTCTCCAAGATCAATAACCAATTTGCTTAACCCCCTTGAAGGAGGTTAGGCCATCGATTTATAAGGGACATAGGTTGCTACCAAGGTAGACCTGCGCCCTATTTTTAAAACCTCTCCCCGGAATTCAAAATTTCGGGTTTAGCCTCCAAAACAATAATTTATATTTAATGGATTTATAATTAATTTGAAATTAATTAAATCCAACTAAATATAAACTTTAATTTATCTCTATAAATTAAATTCTTATTTATTAGGATTTATCATGTGCCAATCCCTACAATTTAGGGATGCCCTACAAATTAGGGTTACCGAGAAACTCCTTTCTCGTGTATTCGTTCATATAGGAAATATCTTTCTTATCATGTCCGTAAATGAGATCTGTGATCGAGTTGCGACATATCCATGCTAGTAGACATATAGGGCTGCGTTCGGACTTTATCTCATAAGGTCTGTTACGAGGTTTGCTTGTTGTATGTGACCCATTAGGCCCCACACTAAGCCAGCAGCGAATTGTGCATAACGGAGAGTCGGATCCGATAGAACGACTTCTATTCAAATCTTACGAGCCACCACTAAACCTCTTTAGTGTGGTTGTGAGAGACTTCACTCACAAGTCAAGATTGACGTCTAGCAACGTGTCATGACTACCCAGATAGTGTGAGGTTCAATCCACAGGGATCGAACGTCCTTCGATGATTAGTTACCGTGCAACTAAGTCCCTCTGTTACAACGTCCCGACGTCGGCTAGGGTACGAAAGAAGTGTCAAACCCTAATACTGATTCATATGTATTCCACCCGCCAAGATGTTGTCTCAATAATGAAATGTCAAAAACATCTTCCTAACTTTCATATCTTCTTTGGCCAGAGATTCCCGAGTCGGCACTTGTAGGGACACATAGGATATTTATCTCCTCTCACTAGAGGTAATTGATTCCATGTTGGTTGCTCACTTATCTCCATGAATGGTTCCCCATGCCCAGTAATACCCGGCACATGACGCTGAGGGCCACGTAGGGATAGAACCAAAGCAATGGGTCGTCAGTCACAAGATAACCATGACAACCTCATGTCCAAAGACTGCTTGCACCTACTATCACCCGAGAAACATCCTATTGACACTTACGTCAGGATTCCATTTTGTGTTCATCGTGTAGGTCCGTTTAGTGAACTCATTCTCTAATGAGCACCTGCACTTGTACATTAATGATGGCTCATAGGTAATTGTGAGATCAGCTTCCCCTTATCGTATAAGGCATGTACCAAGTGCACTAGTTTATCCGAAATCATCAATCCCCTAATTGATGATCCTACGACTAAGAACATTTAGAACAGAGGGCATCTGGATTCCAAGTCTCATTGGCATGATCTCATCATGGCCTTAGAATCAATTGCCCGGGTTTATGGGGTTCATCACAATCTAATATATACAAATATAGATGCAGTATATGATGAAAAGTTGTCTCATATTATTCATTAACCTATAAATAGTTTCCTACACATCAACATGTAATTGGTTCAAGGACACTATTTCTTTCAAAAATTGCAAGCTTCCAAAACAATGTAAATGGCTTGCCAAGAAACATAGTCAAAGTCTTAGCAAGATCCAGTTTGACCATGATATAATGGTGCTTTCCTTTGGATTTGAAAATGGAATGAGCTGCTTCGTGGGCAATAAGAACATTCTCATGTATATTTTTGCCTTTAATGAAGGCAGACTGTTCTTTAGAAATGAGAATGAGAAGGGTTTCCTTGAGTCTGTTGGCAAGCAATTTGGAAAGGATACAATAGTTTAAGTTACACAAGGAGATAGGCATATAATCTTTAACCTTGGAGGGGTTACTGACCTTAGGGATGAAGGTTAGGACTGTCAGATTCCAAGAAAAAGGGAGAAAGGAAGTGTTTTGAAAATTAATAAGGTAATCAAAGAAGTCATGTTCAATGATGGGCCAATAATTCTTATAGAACTCAGTTGTAAAGCTATCAACCCCAGGACTCTTCCCATTTGCCATGGTCTTAACAGTAGACAATAGCTCCTCTTTTGTGAAGGGCTTGATGAAGCTTTCCTTCATAGAGTTAGGGATAGTGGGGAAACAAGGCCAAAGCTAGATGGAGAATGGATTGAGGTTGGTGGGCTGCCAAAGGTCTCGATAATATTTGGCAAAAGCTTGAAGAATAGAGTTATCATTGGTAAGGATATTACCATTATCATCAATAAGCTTGGTAATAAAATTGGTTCTTCTCCTAGAGGTGATAATTCTATAGAAAAATATAGTGTTCTTGTCACCATCTAAGAGCCACCTGGTTTTGGCTTTAGCCCACCATTTATAGCTAATCTGTCTTTGGAGGGCATGAATTTTGTTGTAGAGGGATATGAAATTTTGTCTCCTGAGAACAGGAAAGGCAAGAGTTGGCTTCTTTGTGTTCAAGCCTAGTGCACTCAGCCTTACCTATTTTAAGGGCAACCTCAAGATTACCAACCTGGTTTTTATTCCATTTAGAAAGAACTTTTCTAATGGAATTGAGCTGGGTAACAAATTTGTTCTGAGAAATGGGGAGAGGAGCAGGAGAAGACCAGGCAGACTGAATAATATCCCTGGAATCATGGTACTCAATCCAAAAGTTTTGAAACTTGAAGAGTTTGCTTCTAGTGCTAGTCTTAGGGTTAATTTGAATCGGGAGGGGGCAATGGTCAGATCCATATCTAAGGAGATGTCTAACAGTAGATGTTCCAAAAAAAATAAAGCCAAGCTGGGTTAGCAAAGGTTCTGTCCAGCCTAATGAGGATCCTATGATTGTCTTTCCTATTGTTACACCAGGTGTATTTGGGTCTACTAAAGCCTAGGTCAATAAGATTTGAGTTTAAGATGAAGTTCTTGAAAGTTCTAATGTGAGGATTAAGTTTGAATTCAAGTCCACCTTTCTTGTCCTCAAGATTCAGAATATAATTACAATCCCCAGCTAAGAGCCAGGGGTAAGAAGAAAAGTCTAAACTAGAGAGATTGTGCCAAAGTAAATTCCTAATAGCAGGATTAGTATTTGCATAAATATTAGAAAACAAAAAAGGCTGAGAGTTGGAAATAAAAATAATGGCATGCATAACATCATGACTAGAAAAAATAATTTCAATTTTAACCATAGCAGTATTCCAAGCAAGGAGCAAGCCACCAAAAGCACCATTAGAAGTAAAAGAAGAGCCATACCAATTCCTACCAATTTTGGGGATAAATGATAAAGTAGTAGCACCATCATCATGGGTTTCTTGAAGGGCAAAAACTTTAACATTACAAGTATTAATTAAGTTGTGTCTTCTATCAAGAATAGTGGGCCCAAGGACCCTTCTAACATTCCAAATAATAATATTCATGATTTATTATAGGGAATAATCATCATCGGATCAGCTAAAGGAGGGATAGGAGAACCACTTCTATGTCTCTTAGTATTAGAGGAACCCTCAACAATTAAGGTATCTTTGCTAAGATTGGAAGGGGTGTGTTTCTGCCTACTAAGCTTATTTGGTACGACAACTTTGCCTTTTATATTATCCCTTGATTTTTCAGACAAGGGTTTTGTGAGAATCGACCTGAAAAATAAGGGAAACCTCCTTGACAAGATCATCAAAGGATTGTTTCAGGAAAGCAGAGGAGGCAAGATTGAGAGATTTCTCTATAGTTTGATCACTATGGGGGTTCTTAGGTTTAGTTTGCTTAGGATCATGTACTTTTTTGTAAACAGGGGGAACTTTATCCCTAGCAAAGGTTTTCTTGAAGCTAAGAGATTGATTTCCTCTAGGATCCTGGTTTTTAGGGGGGTAATGAACCTTAGTGGAAGGCTTAGGTCTTGTCTCATGAAGTTGATTTTCATCAACCTTCTTGATGGAGGCATCCTCGTGTGTATTGGGGGCTTTGGGTTTATTTACACCATGGTGTGCATTAGTTTGCTGCAAAGCAGCTTGATTCAGACTTTTTCTATGCCTAACATGGATTCAGGGCCCACACACTGGTTCATCAACATCATTAGGTTGAATCAGATATGTTTCCTGAGTGCAAGAATTAAGGGTGGTACTGGAAGGGTCTCTAGTAGGATCAACATAGAGGTAGCTAGTGGTAGGGGTAGGGTTTTTAGTGCCTGATTTAGGGGGATGGTTCTCAGGTTGGGTAAGGGAATTTTTCCTAGGGCAAGAGTGTTCCCTATGGCCAACGAAATCACATAAAAAACAAACATAAGAAAGATTTTCGTAAATGACATGTTGAAAAACTCATGGCTAGGGACATAAATCTAAATTCCCTATTTTATCGGCGGAGAAAAATCAATTTCAGTGCATATTCTAATATACTTCCCACAATGTAATTCAAAAGAACGAGAATCTATAGAAATTAAATTACCAAGACCATTTGCAATTTGTGTAATAGAAGTAGGGTTTCACAGTTCAAGGGGCAAAGCATGAATACGTAACCAAACCGAAGCAGAAGTAAATTCTTCCAACCAGTGACGAAAAAAGGGTTTCTAGGGAACCAATCGGATAACAGCACCCCGACAGGACCAGGGGCCACCCGTAAGAACAGAAGTTGCGTTAGAAATATCACGAAATCTAAACACAAAAAAACCTTCTTCAAGGTCCAGAACATTGCATAAACCGAAGGAAGATAGATATTAGAAGCCCAGCGAGAAACAACCAATAAAGGAGGCGGCCAGCTGAGAAACTTGCCCACGAGGCTACTATGCCAAGAAGATTGTCATTCAAAAACTTGCTCGAGAGTAAAAGAGACCTTACCAGAAGCGTTTTTAGCAATTTCGGAGAAGGTGGAAGTCTCAGTAGGTTTAGGGTTCTTTGCATGAGAACCGCAGAGAATCTGGGCCCATGTAAGCACCGGGAGGGAGGAGGAAGAAAGGTCAAGAACCAAGGTGCGGCGAGTCCAAATTAGGGTTAGGATTCCTATCGAAGAAATTAGGGTTAGGATTTGTGGAAAAAATGGGGGAAGTCATACCTACCAATAGATGAGGGGGAACATTGGAGGAAGGAGAGACCAGGACGCCGAAGGGGTGCAGCGAGCCCGGATTAGGGTTAGGGTTCTTGGAAAAAATAGGGGAAGAGGTCATACCTGCGGAGAAGAGAGGAGGAGAGATAGGGACGCCAAAGGGAGGATTTGAAGTCGAAAGATCCACGGGATGCGAAGGATCGACAGTTAGGGGTGAGCATGGACCGGTTAACCGGTCCATTAGCAAAAAAAAAAACGGTCCATTAACTTCGGTTTTTCAAAATCATTAACCGTAAACCGGTCCATTAACTTCGGTTAACCGCTATTTCGGTTTCGGTTTTTTCGGTTCGGTTAACCGATAATTTTTGGTTAACCAATAAATTTTTTTAACCTACAAACATAATAATATTATGCAAATCGTGGAGAAAAATCTAAATAAATAGCAAATTCTCATTGAGAAAAAAGAAAAAAAAGTGAAACCATTGAACCAAGATAATGTTCTAAAAAAACTAATATATATATTATTTTTAAAAAAAATATTTTTTGATTTTTTAAAATATTTTTAATATTTTTTTGATTTTTTTGATTTTTTTAATATTTTTTAAATATTTTTAATATTTTTTAAATATTTTTAATATTTTTAATATTTTTTAATATTTTTTAATATTTTTATAATTTTTTTTATAATTTTCTGTAATTTTTTATAATTTTTATAATTTATAAATTATTATTATTATTATTATATATATAAAAATAAAATTAATAAATTAATAAATTATATCCAACCGGTCGGTTAACCGAAACCGGTGGACTTTTTACCTCTCGGACCGAAACCGAAACCGAAAACCGATTTTTCAAAAAAAAAAACCGAAACCGAAAAAAACGGTTCGGTTTCGGACCGGTTTTCCGGTTAACCGGAAAATCAGTTTTTTTTGCTCACCCCTATCGACAGTGGCCGTCGAAGAGGCCGACAGAAGGAGAGGCTCCCTCATTGGGGAGTATATGGGGATGAAGGAAGGTGGGGGTTGTTGTCAAGAGGGGGAGGAGTCGTCGGGGGGTGGAGGATCGTCGTCCTCCACCATCGCGGCGAGAGTCGCCTTGGAGTCGCCAGAGAGGAACGAGAGCGAGCCATCTAAAGACGAGAATGACCAAAATGAATTTGATGGCTATCATCATTTTGTTATACTTATTTATTTCTTTAACATTGTTCTACCACTACTCAGTTTTTTCTCAGTTTGCGAGCCATGTGGTGAATCTGATTTCTCTGATGATGTTTGCCTTCAGTAGCTTTCTAGTCACTTCCAGAGACGCTTGTTGGCGCTCGGCTCCAAGCTTTCTCTTCTTTTCCACCACAGGTTTGACCCCGAGGGTCGACGGCAAGCTTGTGGCATATGACTATAGGGTCTATTCCTGGCATGTCGGGCGGTGTCCAAGCAAATATCTAGGTTGACGTTATCTCTTAGTAGAGTGCTGAGTTGACTTTTGAGCTCAGCAGGTAGACGAGCTCCGATGAAGGTCACCTACTCGGGGTAGGCCTCGATCTGAACAGGTTCCAGGTCGTCGACGGGTTGGGGCCATTCTTGGACATTCTCTACGGTTTAATTCAGATATCTTTGGTTGATGCTTTGTATGGAATACTGAGTGTGTTGGCAGGATAAAGTATTTGGCGTCTCTCCTAGTTCGGCTAGTTTCTGGTTCAAGCATTCATTGTAGCACAGGCGGACATCTTTCTAGTCGACATGGACCACTCCCACTTCTGTTTCCGAGATAAGGAATTTGAGCGCTAGTCGGAAGCTAATACAACAACTAGTCATAGATTGTTCAGTGATGGTCGCCCCATAATCACGTGATAAGGATTTGGGCAATCGATGATGAGATATTATACATATGTTGACTTAGTTTTTGGTGGAGAGTCGAACGTCGTCGTGAGTCGCACATTTCCTCAAACATTGACTTGTTCCCCCGAGAACCCGACGAGGTTCCCGTTGTAGGGGTAGAGGGAGACTTCGATCATCATGATGGCTCGGGTTGACTTCTTTCTGGCTAAGCTCATCTCACCTCCTACGGCAAATCCTCTAGGTATGTGGTAGATGATCCCACTGACTTAGTTCTTGATTGGCCAGCTTTGCGGCTATCTTGGTCACTCCCTACACTCCTCAGTGAGGGCATTCTGCTTGAACTTCAGCGTTGAGAGTCGTAATCCTGTCGATCTCGGTTGTAACTTCTTTCGCGATTGATGCAACGATTGAGGCGTCCATGTTGTATTAGGGGCTTGATATAGTCTTTGAGCATCATGCACTTTTCTGTGGTGTACTAGTAGGTGCGGTGGAAATCGCACTTTTTACTTCTGTCAGCATTTGGTGGGGGTTTTAACTTTCCCGCATTGTTGTGATGCTTGAGCAACTGCACGTTGTAATTTCCCGAATAATAGTTTTCCTTTTGGTGTTCAATGGGGTGTCTAAGACGAATGACCTACACTAGAGGAGGGGTGAATAGTATATTTACTAAACTTTAGCCTAATAAATTTGATTTTAATCGATTCTTAGGTTATTTAGGAAAGAACACGAATCAAGTAGATAAGTAAGTGCAGAAGCGATAAATGAAATAATTAAATACAAGTAACCACACAAGCACAATGGCAATGCAAACACCAAGATTTATAATGGTTCAGCCTCAATGCCTACTCCATTACCTAAGCACCTCACTTAAGATTTCCAACTTAGCTTTACTAGATTAATTTGTTTACTTACAATGAGAAATTTACATCGGAGAATCTCTTCTCAACCCGAAGGCACTTCCACACCCGGAAGTCTCCGCCTTCCTACCAAAAGCACTCTCCCACATCAAAATCTAAAGGACAACAAATTCAATTTAATAAACTAACTAAATCGGTGGACTTAAGTCTTACAACCAAGGCAACCACCTAATCAAACAACCTAGCACCCTAGGTTTACAAACTTGAAATACAATGAAATAAACCACAAAATACAATAACAAATGGAGCAATAAACAAATCAAAATGTACTTAGCTCCAAAACGAATTCTCTAGTCCCCCTGTTGCCTTGATAAGATAAATCTTGAAGGTTCAAATGCAATATCAATGTTTTATCATAAAAACTAGAGTTTTCAAAGAGATTGCTCAAGAAAATCTTGCAAAGGATGTTAGAATGACTCAATGAAGTATTAATCATCATAGGAAGGCTTGTATATATAAGGAGGGAAGGCATAGGGCTGTAACAACCCATTGCAACAAATAGAAAACTATTTGTTGCGTCCGCCAATCGCACCTTCGATCAAAGGTTCGGTTGATCGAACCTTCGGCCAGACGTCAACCGAATGTGTACTATGGGTTTTTGACCAAAGTCAATCGCTCGTCAGTCGCTCGTCGGTCGATCGAACAGTCGATCGGGCCTTCGACCGAAACTACACTGAAGGCAATTTCAGCAAGGTCTCAATTGATCTTTTAATCCTTATTTATATTTCTTAACTTTAAGTTATTACTTTAAAACATAAATATTAGAAAAAATATCTAAATATAGCATGTACTTTAACCTTTGTCTCAATTATAGCATGTACTTTCATTTGTCTCGCACTACAATAAATATAGTGATAATCGACGCTTTATTTAGGGAAAATCGACTCTTTTTTGAGTTGGAAATAACATTTAGACCCTTTTAAAGACGCCCATTCGAGAGTCAAAAACAAAGGAAGAATGAAAATAATAAACTGGCGCCCTTAAGGGCGCCAATTTTTCCAATACGAGCGCCCCTCAATGGACGTCCATTCTGCCAAAACAAGCGCCCCTCAAGGGGCGCCCATTGAGGGGCGCCAATTTTGCCAAGACAGGCGCCTCTCAAGGGGTGCCTGTTCTGCCAAAACTAGCGCCGTTTTCAATGCTGCCAAAGAAGCAGATGCAACATGAACATAAAGATTTGAATGGACAAAATGTTATATCAAGCTTGATTTTTATGAAAGGGGCAACAAGACAAGGATGCAAGTTAATTTGTGATGCCTGAAGAAGATATAAATAAAAAAAATACTACATACCAAATACAGAGGAAAAGAGAAAAGCATATGCAAATCCAATGGCTACACCTATTTCCTTTGTCTCTGGTGATTGCATCAAATGATATGCTCAATAAACAAAGAATTAGTCTGGTTAGATATTAGAATCCTATGTAGGCTTATGATCAAGAGCCTTTATATCATCACCATATTTATAATTTTCAGAGAAGATTATCAAGAAGAAAGTAAAAAGAAAACCCACCTTGGTTTCACTTCATTCAGATGTTGCCTAGAATGCTTACAGTCCACCAAAGTGACAACACCATCAAGCTTCACATGTTGTGCAACCAATTCATCTGTACAAAAAGTTTCTATAACAGGAGAAAACAAAGTAAAAAACCAAAAAAAACTATTAATCTTTGCAAGAACAAATTGCTAACTATATACCAAAATATGTGCTATTATTGTGGATCTGTGAAATAAAAGAAGAAACTTACAAGGACAATATCAAACCCTGAATTATCTATTTTATATACATATATATGATACTAATAAGAAATTGCATTGAATTTACATAAAACTTACAAGGACAGTATAAAACCCTACTGCCTTTCCTGCTTCAATATTCCTTGCACTGTTATCAAAAAAGATCTAGTAGCCAAAAAACTTTCAAATATTAGTACATATCTTTATATGTGTCGTTAATTAGAAGGGAAAATAATTCTCTAATTACTATTCTCTTGGGATCAATGTTTGCAATCCTAATTGCAGCTTGGAAGGCCTCCAAAGATGGCTTGCAAAGTATTTTACTTGAACCAATGCGCTTCCTTGTATCAGTGTCTGGTGGTGGTTGATCAGTGGATATGTATGCTTACTATTTTCCTATGTGGAATGGTGAGAAGCAGATTCCTCAAGAAAGGGTCAGGTTTTAATGTTTCGTATGACAATCTTCCATAAACATAAGCATGGAATTCATTGTCGTCCTATTTATTCTCAATAAAAACAAGGAGACAAGAATGGCTCTCCACTAAGCAGCTGTAAAGAACAAGGAATTTTTTCATATGAATTGTTATTACAAATTGAAATCATAGTGATGCATAAGTCGTTGGAAGAAAGGGAAATGTTATTTAACTTTAAGATAACTCCTTACACCTAAGGCCATTATGTAGGCATTTATTCCAACTAATTATGAGAACAAAATCTCCTATTGAATCTCAATAAAAACAAGGAGACAAGAAGAATTATTGCATATGGAGCAAAGAAAATACCCTTATCACTCCTATCATTTATCTTCTCGATTTCATTTTCTATCTTTTCCTCTGATTTCCTTTAACTGCATCTATTTTCTCCATCTTCTCCCTTCTTCTACAACAATCTTAAGAGCAACTTGGTGAGCAATAGTACTTTGCTGCTCTTTTCAGAGCCTTATTGTTGTTGATAAAGTTAGAAAGCTAGGCGCAGAAAATGTATACTGATTGGATTATGAATGCAATGTCAAAACACAATTTCATAAGTTCACTATGCTTAATAGTGAATTCTGATTGTGTGAGAGGAAAACTTATGCTTCAGAGTGTATAATGCTAAGTGTCAGTTGTTAGATTTGTTTGTTTCAGGAAATAAGTATTCCATCATAAATTTGCATCTAGCATATGTATAGCAGCCCATGTATAATATGAAAACATGAAAAAGAATCAACAAACAGAAAAGTTCAGCTAAAAGTAGACAATAAAAGACCGAAAACTTTGAAGGCACATTTGTATGCAACACTTGATGTTTTCATAAGAGACTATCTTAATCATCTCAAGAAGCTGAAAACTTATAAATTACCAGTTAGTCCTTGATATATATATTTTCAATTAAAGCTGAAAAACTTTAAATTGAAAATCACTAAAGAGTTTACCTCCTTCTGCCATTTAGTCCTAAATGTGATCAGTAGCAGAATAACAGTCTGTGCCAGGGTCCCAATTAACATCCCACTCCAGATGCCCTGCATTGATGACAAATATATGCAACAGAGATTTCCACAATAGCTGATTATAAATAATTAGTAAAATAAGTTATTAACCATGATTTTTTTGCATTAATTACCAGTTCATTTAGCTTCAGTTTGAACCCAAGAAGAGCACCAATAGGTAATCCTAAAAGGTAGTAACTAAGCTTTGCCAACCTGCTCCTATTGCCACTCATGCAAATTATCACCAGAAAGAAAACATTTTTCTCAAAGTTCAGAAAATCAAATGGTGCAATATTGTGAAGAATAATATTGATCAAGTCTATTGAGGGAGAAAGAAAACCTGAGAGGACAGGTTGAATGCTGTTCAAAACAACTGTGGCACTAAGAAAATCAAATGTGCACTGAAATCAATTCAGAGTATTAATCAGCCAAGGGCTAGAAACTGATGAAAAGAACCAAGTGATATAGTAGAGGACGATTCTCCCTAATGAAAAAGGAATGAAAATGACTACACCAAGGAATATAGCATTACTTGCAAATACCTGTCCGCAGAAGAAAACAATGTATCAAAGAAGAAAGCAAAAAAAATCAATAGAAATATTACATATCAATAAGCCATAAAAAATTATCACGGAGTTGCGTATACCTGAAATGTCATAGTGATTAATGTTAAATCATGAGCAGTTGATGGAATTAGGCAAGAATTTGATTGTTGGTTTTAGCACTAGATCTTGTGGAAAAAGCATGTTACTGATCATTATTCTGGGTGGTCCATACTCCATGCTGTAGTCAAGCCCTGCATTTGTATATTCTGTAGCTGGATATTGAATTGGAAGTTTCCCAACTTTTGCAGGTCCAGGTGGTTGTGACAACCACTGCAGGCAGAGGGTCTCCAAGGTTGTCTCCAAGATGAATGGTAAGAATGCATATGTCTACACTTTAAATCAGAACTAATTTCTGCATGTAAATAACTTGTTCTCCTTCTTATGTTATGATTTAGTTCTCTTCTGTCCATGCTCAAACTAATGGACCCTATGTGAGAATATAGGACAACATGGGCACTTAAACCCAATTTATAAAACATATGAACTAAATTGAGATAAAGTAATTGATAAAGGAAAATGAAACTATTTTCATTCATATTCTTGATGTTTAATGATGATTTTTTTTCCCTTATTGCTTTGGCAAATGAAAATTTCTCTTTTATTTGGGGATTGGAGTTTAGCAGGCTTACTGGATTACATGGTGGACTTGCAAAAGAAAGAGGTAACAATGAGGGGAATTGTGGACACAAGAAAGAGTAAAACACCCCAAAGGATCATCAGTAACCAGAACAAGAAGACAATCCAAGGCCATTTGGGCCTCTTAAGCTAATGTGCTCAGATTCTTTCTGGTGCCACAAAATGCATGCCGCCTCCAGTAGTGGCTCTTACAGTAGAAGATTCAGTACGTATTTATGTAAAATACTTTAAGAAATTTTATGGGCATGAGATGCACATTGATTGAACTACCATTTACTCCTTTGGATCACATCAATTCATGTTACCAAGAGAAAATAAAATAAGATAAAATGATCCCTTGTTGAACTGTAGCCAAATGAAGTGTCAAAATTGGAGAAAAATAGAGATTGTCAGAGTGCAGCCAAATGAAAGATTTCATGCAAGGCACTGCAAGTACATGAAACCTCAATGTTCAAAGAGATATGAATGAGCTTGAGTACATTAGATGAACCATGAGTCCGTGATTGAGGCACTCCAGAGAAAATTGCTTTAGATATCCATAAACAAAGAGTGGACGTGGAAATTTATTTTTGCCAGCAAGAAGGTTTCAGAATATCCACATCAAAATGTCTCAAGATACAGCATCTGGAATTATTTATCTCATAAGGTATCCTCCAGATGATTGATAGGGAAGAAAATTGAAAAATGAAAATGGCTGCTTTGTCAGCGATCGGTTGAATCGATGTATGCATAGTCAAATTTTAGAATAAGTTCCTACTTTTGTGTGCTAAGCATCAGCTAATATTTGAATCAACACAGAACATAAATTACAACCACCAAGTGTCAGAAACCAAAAACACAGTGAAACCTTTTATCCATATATATGCATGGAAGTTAAAACAAAACACATCATGTCTACCTCTAATTGCTCAGATGGTTACAATACTCAAACATGTAGCTTTTAGGCAAGGGGGATATCCCTGGTTGTAGCGTCTTTGTACACATGATTTGCAATATGATGTCTTAATATAATTATTTATTTTAAAAAAACAATATTGCTTAAACTAACCTTACACGACTGTTGATCTACAAAACAAGCATATGATGGATTTGAAAATAGTTAGGATATGTCGTATATATTTAAGTTTACACTAGGATATGCACTGCTCCTGACAACATTGATGGAAATCCACAGAGTACCAGCAAAATAGGCAATGAAGTTGCATACCAAACCTACACAATAGAAATAGAAGACGTGGAACTGTTTGGCATATTTTGGTATCTTTAACTGAACCTATACTAAGATCAACCTAGATTCTTGGACTAGTAGAGTCTGATACTTGAACTTGTTAGTGTTCCAGGTTTAAGATAGTTCAGCAAGGTAAACTATTTACAGCACATGCCATTGAGAATGTCAAATGTTTGAAAGAATAAATAGAAATGAAAAATATGTAAGTTTCAAAAGCTTAAAAGACACTTACTGTTATAGCATTTTCAACCAAATGGAATACAGGCCCTTGCATTCCCACAAGCTCATCAAATGGCACATCCTCGGCACCATCAGCATCATCTAGTCCATCAAACATCTGTTCAACATGGGCTTCAAGATGAGCTGCTTGCATTTCCAACCGAGCAGCAACATTTTCTGCATTTTGCCTAATTATTTGGCCTGCCCCAGCAATGCCTTGAGCCCCAACTGCACAAGGCCAGGAAGTCTCCTAACAGCACGTGCCACGTTCCTCTCCGGACCTTCATCATCCCTCTCCGGACCTTTAGCTTCAACACAACGGTGGTTCACAAAGCCAATCTATGGAAGAAACAAGAGGTGTGCAACTCATTGTCACTTGAGATGGTAAGAAGAAAAAAGAAGAAAATACTTATTAATTAAGGGTTGATCTCGAACTGCTTCTCTTCTTCTCTTGCGACAGCGGCTTGATCGCGATCTAGCGCCGGCTTGATCTCCTTCTTCCTCTGTTCGGAACAGGGGAATAGATCTGTCTTCTCGTCGGAATCCAGTTCTTTAGGAGGAGCGGCTCGTCGGGCTTTGCTCGGCTTTGCTCTCAACACTCAATGTCGGTGACACGAACAGATCAGAAAAGGGTGACGCGGATACAGAGTAGCAGCGGATAGAGAGGTGACGTAATGACCTAGCGGGAAGGAAACAGCGGATGCGAGAAGCAGCGGGAAAAGGAAATGGCGGACGCGAGAAGTAGCGGGAAAAGATTAAAAAAAACTAACCGGCGGCCTTCACTGGGCGCCGGTTATTAATCTAAGTAATTAAACATTACTTTAGATTAATAACCGGTGCCACGAAAGGCCGCCGGTTATTTTCCGCCGCAAACACTTTTTTTTTTTGTTGTAGTGTCATTTGCATATGTACTCACCATTTGATAGGTCGACTAATTTCTATCGGACGTAACAATTAAATAATAATAATTTTTTATTTAATTATTAATCCAACCTCTCAGTCATATTCTAATGTTATTAAAATTAGTCCCACCTTTAATATAAAAAAATGGGTCCCGACTCTCTCTCTCCAACCCTCTCCTTCCTATCTCCCTCAAGATCCAGCATCCTCCGTCGCCAGACTTCGCCGCCGTCATCGTCGCCAACTGCACCTGCGACCCCACTCTCCAGTAGCTACCGCAACTCCACTGTCGACCTCACCAATCTACAAGTCCCCCGTCGCCCGCCACCTCTGCGCCTAGTCTGGAAACCCCAACTGCAACTTCTCCTTCCGCGTGAGCAAAGTGGGGTTGAGGACGGGTCTTCACGCCACCACGACAGCACAAGATAGCCAACATCTTAAGATGATGTGGCATCTCGAAGCGGCCTTGAAGAGTGGCGACGTTTCTGGGCGAGCGGAACATATTGAGCTCGAGGAGGACAAAGACGAAAACACTAGACAAAGACGGAACAGATTGGCCACGGTTGGGCCGCTTGTATTTCGATAATGATTCAATTAGCTATACGTTTGTGGAACGCGGATTAATTTCATACATGGACCAGTTGAAAATTCAACCTGGATTGGAAGTTAATTGAACTCGAATGATTTTTTTTCCTTTTCTTGGTTTTGGCTTCAGTTAAACTATTGTCCTACTTCTATAAACTATTGACCTTTCATCTACCATAGACGTTTCTTTTGCAATTCATTTCCTCTCAATGATATAATTCATGAATTGCATTCATGGATTACATTAATTCGTCTTTATTATTTTTATTTTCCTAAAGACGTTTTCTATAACATTGAAGGATAAGTTTAATATCCATCATTTGCTCCACTTAAATTTGTTCCTCCTCGAGCTTTAACGCCAAGCTGTCTCCTCAAGTGCTGAAAAATTTCAACTTTCAAGGCCTTCGTGAGTATATTTGCAACCTGATCGCTTGACTTCACATACAACAGCTCAACTTCCCTTGCCTTGATATATTCTCATATAAAGTAAAAACGAGTGTCAATATGCTTTGAACGTTCATGGTGGACAGAATTCTTGGCTAGGGCAATAGTTAATTTGTTATCCACATAAATCTTGATTACATCTTCTTGCTGTAATTTTAGTTCTTGGAGCAGTCTCCTCAGCCAAATGGCATGACACACACAAGAGGCTGCAGCTATATATTCCGCTTCACAAGTTGATAGAGCAACAATTGTTTGCTTCTTTGAAGACCAAGTGAATGCAGCATCACCAAAATAAAACACAAATCCTGTAGTGCTTTTGTGATCATCACAGCTTCCGGCTCAGTCACTCTCACTAAAGCCAACAAGTTCCATACTTTCTTTAGAGGAATATAATAGTCCATACTCAATCGTTCCTTTAATGTATCTAAGGATTCTTTTGGTCGCCGTCAAGTGGGAAGTCTTTGGAATTTTCATATACCTGCTTACTAGACCAACTCCAAACAATACATCAGATCGAGTGCAAGTTAAATACCTTAGACAACCCACAAGGCTTTTGTAATACGTCGAATTCACCGGCTTCCCTTCTCCTTTATCTTGTCGCACCTCGATCCCCAAGAAGCATTTCATCAATCCCAAATCTATCATCTCGAATTCCAAGTCTTTAGATTCTTCAATTGTGACGGCCACGAAGTCAAACTTTGAGTCTAGAGAACGCAAGATTTTCTCTACGACACAAACATCTTCAATCTTCTCGCTGTTTCTTCTCATCTGATGGACAATAGAAATAACTTGAGAGAAATAATCAGATATTGTCTCAGAGTTACCTTGTTGTAGTGCTTCAAATTGAGCTCGCAATTATTGCAAGCGAATCTTATTTACTTTATCGACTCCATCGTATGTTTTCTTCAATATCTCCCATGTTTCTTTCGATGTTTTTGCTGGAGCAATCAACTCGAACGTGGCTTCATTGACTCCCAAATAAATTGTGAATAGTGCCTTCTCTCTTTTCTTCAGTTCTTTAGGCTTCTCCTCATCCTTGTCGTCGGAGTTGGAGTTGGAGTCGGATTCTGTATAGTCGTTCTTCACAACGTCCCATATGTCGAGAGAACCCAAGAGCGCCTTCATTTGGATACTTCACATTCCATAGTTGTCTTTGGTTAATCTGGGTATTTGTGACTGAAAGGAACTGGCCGATGCCATCGTTGCTCTGGGCTCTAATACCAGTTGTACAGGCCAATGAGAAAAACAGAGTGCAGGAGGAGGAAAGTAAAGGGAGAACAGTAGGTGTCTTCAAGCGTACTTTCTTCATAGCAAATTTACATAGTGACATTTCATCTACTTCAAACGTTTCTTCTACAATTCATTTCCTCTTAATGATATAATTCATGAATTACATTGATTCTTCTTTATTACCTTTATTTTGCTGAAGACATTTTCCAGAGCATTGAAGGACAAGTTTAATGTCCATCAACAGGTTCTTGTGAGTGTACCAAATAAGGTCGAAGCCAACAGCCACTCCCAAGCAAACAAAAGCTAGGAGAAATTATAAAGATCAACTGGGTGTTTCGAGATGCCACATCATCTTAAGAAGTTGGCTATCTTGTGCTGTCGTGGTGGCGGGAAACCCTGTCCTCAACCCCACTCTGCTCACGAGGAAAGAGAGGTTGAAGTCGGGATTTTCGAACTCAGTGCAGAGGTGGCGGGCGATAGTGGACTTGTAGATTGGTGAGGTCGACGATGGAGTTGCAATAGCTACCAGAGAGTGGGGTAGTAGGTGCAGTTGGCGATGATGACGACGACGAAGTCTGACTGCAGAGGATGCTGGATCTCGAGGGAGATGAGGAAGGAGAGGGTTGGAGAGAGAGAGGCGGGGACCCACCTTTTATTATTAAAAAGGTGGGACCCAATTTTAATAACATTAGGAGATGACTTAGAGGTTGGGTTAATAATTGAATTAAAAAATTATTATTTTTATACATGTCAGCATCCCACGTCGTCAACTTAACGAAGCATCCGACAAAAATTAGACGGCATGTCACAATTGAAATAAATGTCTTAGTACATGTAATACAAATGAGATAAATGAAAGTAGATGCTACAATTGAGACAAAGGTTAAAGTACATGCTATATTTAGGTAATTTTCCTAAATATTAAAGAAGGATTTCCCCTCATTTGGATTCAATAAAAATATCTAGAAAATCAAAATCCTTAAGAATCAAAATCTAAATTTTGGGGTCTAGTACAAATTTGCGAAAATCAAAAATTTTATAATCTCTCAGGTCAAATATAGATAGGTTAAAGATTTCCAAATATTTCTTTAAAATATGTCTTTAACTTGTTTCTACCTAATGAATAATTACCGAGAGTTTTGGTGCTTAGAAAAAGTCTAAATTATGTAGCCCTCCAAGGAGCTCTCTAGGCTTAATTTTCTGGGCCATTTTTTTGATTTTCATGATTTTCATATTTTGGGGTTTGAGTTTCGATTTATGAGTTCTTATGCATCAAATAGAGGATATACATATAATCTAGACGCTCTAGACCTATACTCAAACTTCCAAATGAATCCCGAGCGTCAATGAGCATCCTTGCTTATTTTTCTAACTTCTCCTATTTTTTCGATCGTGAACGTCCCATGCAAACTGACTTGGAACCTGAAAATATTTCTCCATGAAAACATTAGCTCCAGGTTTGTTGTCATCAAATTTGAGATTAGGACCTAGGTTGAAAATCTTAGGCTAATAGGGTGTACTCGCCGTATATGGGGCTAGGTCGAGAGGGTGACCTTCGTTTTGTCCCATCCCGCTTGCGGAGATCTCGATCTTCCCCTTTTTTTATCGTGCTTTTTGGACTTCTTGTCCTCGGCACCATCTTTGGTTGTTTGTCTATCGGCCTTTATAGCTTCTCAGAGTTTTTCCACCTCCATGTATCATATTGCTCATTCTCGAAACTCGACCATACTCCTCGGTTTGGAAGGGCGATATGGTCCATGAATTGTTCGAGCGTGCTTGATAGTATAGAACTCGACGTGAGGGTCAAGATTGGTGATCTCTATGGCCGCAACATGAAATCTTTTCAAGTACTCCCTCAGCGGCTCGTGTTGTTATTGCTTGATGTAGTGAAGAAAATCCTCGGTCTTGGAGTAGATCCGAGGTGAGGAGAACTTATTGGTGAAGGCTTTAGAGAGCTCCTGGAAGGTGTGAACCTACCCTCACAAAAGGGTGGAGAACTATAGTAATGTGGCCTTCTCTAAAAAGATTGGGAAATGTCGGCATATGATGGAGTCAGTTGTGCCGTTGAGAAGCATCATCGACCTAAACCTTGTTAGGTATGTATCGTTGTAAGGTTGAAGAGTGGTCGACAGTTTAAAATTATCGGGAAGATAGACTGTCATGATGTACTCGAGAAAGGGTCCCAAGTCGACAACGGGAGGAGGAACGACCTCGGTGGCCCTGATTTTCTCTTCTTCTCTTTGGTGGTGCATGTGGAAGATGTCGTCTCAAAAAGCAGAGGTCAGCCTCTTGGTCCTTTCGAGGTGACTATCCTCATCATGCTCTAAGCGGCGATGCTCACGCTCGGTTGGGTGTTGTTCCTTTGACGGCGTCAAGGTCTTGACCTAGGCTGTTAACCTTTGGCTCTACACTTGGAGATCATCGATCAAGCATCGTAGCTCTTTTGGTATTGGGTTGGTGGGCAACAGAGTGTCACTAGCTAGGCTGCGAGAGTGGGGGGGGGGGACATTCCTGCTAGGTTGCAGCCTATATGCAGTAGCGTTTGTTTGACTCCGGGTACCTATCATGATGGGGCAGGTAAGATTTACTTGGTCCCACGGTGGGTGCCAAATGTTCTCGCGTGAAGTCGAGGTGATGCGAGTTCATACGTCACCTGGTTTAGTGCTGCTCCGGTGGGGGGCCTACAAAAGATACTTTGACGCTCAAGTAAGAAGGATTTTCAGATGGTACATGAGTATCGAATTGGAATCAAGACTATACTTGATATCCATCGTGTCTGTTTATAGTGCAGGTTAGGGATGTATTAGGCAATGATGTCTCCTTGAATCTCATGGGGATATGTCCAGAATGGGTCAAGGTTTGTCTTGGAGATGCCGAGTTCATTGATGTCGAATCCATGGTAATTTATGAAGGATGTGGGTGGCCTTGTATGGTCGGGTGGAGCCCCCGGATTGAGTTGTAATTGGCTTTACTTGAGTTTGGTTCATGAGTATGGACGCTTCTAGGCCTTGATCCGGCCATACCCAAAGTGCTAGTCCAATATGGATCCACTAATGTTAAGTCTTTTGATATAATTAATTTTCTAGATGCGATTAATTTAAACATAATTAATTAAAACTAAATGTTATAATTTTACTTAATTATTGATTAAAATATTATGTAATATTATTATATATTATAAAAATATATTAAATATATAATATTATATAGTTATGAATATATAACAAAATTATATTAATAGAATATAATTTTATTATATAATGATAATTTAACATGTCCATTATTTTATTATGATGATAAAAAGAGATAATACTAAATTTATCATGGGCCCATTCATTTCACATAGTTTTAAGGTACAACACTGGACAACACATGTTGTTTCATATTCGTTTGCGAAAATGTACCATGGACGGGATAAGAATAATATCTCGGGATAGTACACCAAGTCCATTATTCTGTTACTCCAATTTGGAGTAACAAAAGTTTGTTACTTTGGTACAATGTTGAAAATGACAACAATAGTCTTGTTCATATTTTCCCAAGAATGTTCAATTTTTTCAAAATGAGTATATTTATATTTAAAGAGGGTATATTTGAATTAAAAGAGAGTATATTTTGATAGAAAATGTGTATATCTATATATTTAAAGAAAGTATATTTTGATCAAAAGAAAATATATTTAGATCAAATAAAATAGATTTGATAGAAACTGAGTATATATATATATAAAAAGAAAGTATATTTGGACTCAAATATACTTTTGTAGAAACGAGATATGAATATGTGTCTAGAGAGAGTATATTTGGATTAAAAAATAATATATGTTGATAGAAATTGAATATATCTATATTTATAGAGAGTATATTTGGATAAAAAAATTGATAACTAGTCAAATAAAATACTATAGTCATGTATACTTACTATGCAACCCGTCAGTATGTGAGGTTGCTTGGTCGTGTCGACGACGATGTTGGGCCTCTAGGTCGCGTCATTAATGGCGCTAATTAAGCTAGGGAGGCCACATATATCGTTGACGATGCCAATCTAGTGAGGCGGTATATATGACTGCATTGTTTACGATGACGAGGCCTCCAAGACACGTTGTTGATGATCTCGAACTACTGAGGCGGTATGCGGCCTTCATAGCCCAAGGTTGTCAATGGTGTACACTTACTTGGCATGGCGCAGCGTCGATGGTGACGTGACTTGGAAATCTTTGGTTTTGATAGATTTATATTAATTTGATTGATATTCTAGAAGATGTTATGATTGATGTTTTTGTTAGATTTATCAATATTGGAGTACATTTACCGTTTCTTGTTTTCTATGATATAATATGTTTTATCATATTTATTAATGTTGGAGCATGTTGATAAATCCTATAGTCCCAACATGTTAGTTAATTAATCAATCTATATGATTTTAATATAGCATATTAATTGGACTTATAATTTTTATATTAATTAAAATACATATATTATTATTATTATATTATATAATCTTGTTCAGTGTACTTGATACGATGAAAAAAAAGAAATGATACAAATGTTATTTTAATCAAATTATCTTATCATGTGTTATTTATTTTTATTTTTTTCTATTTTATTTTGTGCTATGATAATACGAAAAAAATACACGATAATACTAAATTTAATATTCAATATCGCGAAACAAACAATAAATTATTTCTATATTGTCGGGTGCAACTTTATAAATTTTCTTCGGTCATGTGAAGTGAACGAGAGAGAGATTATTAGGACTGGCCTGAAATTATCACGCGCTCGTATAATTTGCGCGTGTGGATATCATTATCAAACCCGAGGATGTATAACGTTCCCGCTCGCAATCTCACGCGCCCCAATTTCCTGCTGAAAGTTTATGCATTAGGTTGGCTTCGATTAAATTGACCTCATCGGAATATGCTGCTGCTACCGGCTCCAGCATCCTCTCCTTCCTCTTCCTATTCTTGCCTCTCATCCTCTCTCAAATTTCTCTGCCGAAACCCTATCCGGTCTAGGGTTTCTTCCAGAGCCCTCTGCCGCCTTAATTCCTCTGCCAGTCCGGAGGCGGAGCCGACGCCGGAAGGTGACATCCGAGCCAATCATGCCGGTTTGCGTATTGAAGAGATGGTCGAGGTCGGAGCGGATAAGACGAGAATCGATTCATGGATCTCATCCCGCATTCGAGGCGTCAGCCGAGCTCGGATTCAATCCAGTATCCGTTCAGGCCTGGTTTCCGTCAATGGTCAAACCATTGCTAAGGTGGTTTGTTCTCTCCGTGCTTTCCAGCATTGTTACATTTAGAAGTTGATATCTTTTCATGAAATTTACGAGAGATGGTCTTGTAATGCATGCATGGTCCTGGCCTGGACGGGATTTGAACACAAGTGCTCTTGCTTTACCATCTTAGGATTTTGATCAAAATCATTCTTTTTAAAAGCTAACTAGATTGGAGGCACTATTTATTCATTCATGACTGAACAAGCCCAACACATGAACTTGATTTGACTTGACTTGTCATAATTATTGCCCAAGTTTTGCCTGGACATATTCAAACTTACGACTATACAGTTTGTTACTGTTTTGCTTTTTTCGGCTCATGGCCTCATGGGACTTTAGCTGATTGCGGGCGTGCCAAGAAACTATTCCAAGAATTAGTCGAATTGAGCTCGGCTATGTTGCAATACACTATGGGACGATTGCGCCAAGGAGGGGAATCTACTACTCAGCTGCAAGTTCCCGAGCTACTAAAGGAAGCACTTGGTATTCTAATCAGCCGACTAGGTCTCCAAACAACAGAATGGCACATGGCACATGGCTAATGAGATGAATTAAGGCTAAAGTGAAACATAATGGAAAAATGTAAATGAAAAGCCGTAAAGAAATGCGATAAATAAAAGCTGTAAAGTGCTGAAAAATAAAGGTGATGAACGTAAAATGTAGAAAATAAAGGCTGAAAAGAAAATGTAAATGAGAAATAAACTTGTGTTTGATTTGAAAAGAGGGCCTTATTACACAAATGTACAAGGCTATGCATAGATACATGATTACAGTTATCTAGCACTAACCCCACTAACCACACTCCTAAATCTCTTAGAGATGTTCAACTTAGTGGTCAATAGCATTAAGCACTAAATAAAGATGCATCGGCGAAGTTAATGCATAATGGTGTCTAGATTCAATGTATCTGCCAGCTGATGGCTTCATTGTGCGTCCTACTTTATAGGGAGCATCTTCAACTTGCTTCAGCATTTCTCTTTAACCACTTTCCCCTGTATTTGAATTAAAAACTGCCTTCCTTTAGCTGCTCCTATTTTATAGGAAGTGGTTGAGGACTTGGTCAAACGCTTGACCAATGCCCAATACCAATTCGTGAGGTAATACTTAACTTACAGCCCAAGGCCCAAATAGGAGCCCAATACCTCAGCTATTTGTTTTTTGACTATCGGCTATTTTTGGGTACTCGGCTATTGGCTACATCCTTACTCAGCTAACCTCCCTCGAGTATTATCCATCCTCAGCTATCAACTAATTTTTGGTGTTAACAGTTACCATGTTAACTTTATGATCAATATTATTCCATTTAAAACCCCAAGCCTTTAGATGAGAATGATCTATTAATCTATATTCTTAACACTAGCAATTATAACCCATTTTTTTCTTAGAAGCATTCTTGCTCTAGTTTGATATTTCCTTTCTCTATTCTATGTCCAGGTTGATAGTGATGTGTTCTGTTTGGTCAGTGTGCTTATTTTTTATTCGTTTTCATGTCAACAGGTTTCACATACGATCAAAGGAGGGGACATGGTTTGCTGCACAGTTTCCAAGTTGCAGCCCTTGAGAGCTGAACCAGAGGATATACCTTTATATATTGTATATGAAGATGAGCATGTTCTTGTTGTCAACAAACCTGCGCATATGGTAATTCTTTATTTTCTAGACCTACTTTGTTGGTATCTTATTTATGATTGTTCATTTCATTTTTCCTAAAATATTTTGTTATGTGGTTAGTTATTTAATCAGGAACTTTCAGTATGAAATGGAATTTCTGAAAATTCAAACAGCCACATAAAAACTTATTTTAAGTGTATTTGGAGTATAACTTATTTTTCTTTATGTGTTTGAAACTGAATTGACCACCTCACTTCATAATAAAGAACTATTACATAATAGTTATTTACATATTATATTTACCAGCCATGGTCAACATTATGAGATGAAACTAAAATTTTCAGGCAGTAATTCATTACATACTTACTTATAGTCATTATTTCATGAATGTGCCTGAAGGAGACATCACCTTATCTTGCTTCTCTAGCATGTTAATACTATCTTAGATGCAGTTTGGTAGAATATCATTTGAGGTCAATTAAATCCATAATGGATTCTGAAGTTTGATAAGAATTGGCTTCTTGGAAAATTTAACCATTGACACAAATTAATAAGCTAAATAGAACCATCCTTTCTTTGCTGAATAGGGCCTAAATGTTTGTCCCAGGTAACTAATACTCTTACAGTTCAAGTGTGATGTACTTTTGAATCATTCTGATGAGTTATTGTTATTTGGGCCCCATTTCTAATAAGTTGAAGTAAAATCACACAAACTTCTAGGAAGCAAAAGCCCTGGAAAGTGATTGTATATGATATAGAAATTGAACACTATATTGCTACTTGGATGAAACAGCAGGACATGTTTTCCAGAATAGGTCATAAGAATTATTTCTAAGAGAAATATGATTCCTTTGTGAGGATTCATCTGAAAGCATACTTGCAGTACCCAGTTTAAGATCAAATTGAAGGCCTGTGGCTGCTTGAGTTCTGCACTTGTGCTCTAAATACAAATACAACAACTAGCCATGAAATCTCAACTATTTGTGATTGTCTACATGGATCTTTCACGTCTTTAACCCCCTTGAGCTCTGCATAAGGTCAAATTTCTAGATATACCAAGGGTTATTTAATTGCTTTTATTGTCCTCTAAGTACAGGAAGATGCAGCAAATAGTGCTATTGTAATGAGTTCTTTTGTTTCATATACTGGTCAAGTATCCTTTAGAGAGATATTACAATATCCTTTGGTTTATTACATAAAATAAGTTATATGATCAGTAAGTTTGAATCTTCATGATTATTTATTTTGTTCTTCCACAATCTCTTCAACTTGACAAGTGCTATTGCACAAAAGCTGACTTGCATTGTTTCTAATCAAAGCTATATTTTAAACCATCTTCGAAAGTTCCACCATAAATCAAGTATTCCTTTACCCACAAGAAAGATAAATGGAATATTGATGGATTCAGGATTCCTCCAGTGAATTTAAACATTGGCTGATTGGTTAATGCTGTCTTCATTTTAAGAATAATGGAATGATTATCTACATAAAACTTAATTAGTAATATGTTCTGAGTGGTTATATATTTTCCATTCCTTTTGGATAGACTGGAGGAGTGGAGGTATACAAAACCGTTAGTTTGGCATATCACATGGTCATAACACTTCCTGCTTATGCTTTACAAGGTTTTTCATTTTGAGCTTCATACTGTGCTTTACTGCCTTTTGTTTCTTCTTTATTATTCAACATTTGTCTCACAAGCCATTTTATTACTGAATCCATTGGTTTTTCATCTTCACTTTGCTTTATATGCTTTTGGTGCTATTTATAGGTTGTTCACCCAGCTCCTGGAAATGCTAATGGGACATTAGTAAATGCTATTCTCCATCACTGTAGACTTCCAACAATGGCATTTATAAAGACTAAACAAACTCCTGAAACTGAGGACTGTTTTGAGTCTTCCGACAGTGAGACTGAAGACCTTTGTGTTGATCAGTATTCCATTAAGGAAATTGATGCAGAAAATTGTGATGCCCTTATTCGACCAGGTATTGTGCATAGATTGGACAAAGGGACAAGTGGCCTTCTTGTTGTAGCCAAGGTAAGCAGCATTATGGAGTAATCAGAAGTTTGTCTATTGATATCTTGTTGAGCAGTTTTCTTCTATTCCTTGTATAATCTATTAGATGGAAGTATCGTATGCTGTGCTCTGAGCATGACATGAAGGGACATTTGATGCCTGGTAGATGATGCACGGATATTGCATGGTAGTTGTTGCAAGGGCTAAGTTCAGACAGAACATGAAGCCAAACTTTTCCCATCTGTGCGGTATTCAAGAGTCTGCTTCTTGACTCAGCTCTTCCTTATATGGTAGAGGTTTTTATTTTACGAACTTCAGAGAAAACAAGTAAAGGATCATAAGATTCAACACTAGTATGCAGTCTACTTCAAACAACACAAAGGAAACACAGAGACAATAGTGGTCATAGGAAAAATGCTTCCTAGCCTTTGAATTTTGTTGTACAAAAGCAAAGGATTACAAAGATTATTTATTACAAGGAACACTATTCACATATCTATAGTACAAAACAACTGCACTTAGATTACAAACAACATAACAAACACTCTAACTGTCCAACTGTATACCCAACTTTTTCAGTGAAGCATACATTCCAATTTAAAGAGAAAAGTGGCAGTTTTCAGCCCATAATTGTACTGATCTGATAATTATCACAAAGAAACTGGTTGCAACATATAGCTTATCTAAGGCAACTGCTAAAACTCTTGATGCCCTGATTAGTAGATCCTACAACTTTTTGAAAGGCAATCTTCCTTATCTAACTGTCCATGAGTCCATGACAGACCAATCTGACTTGAGTTGAGCCCACACTGTAGCCACTAATAACCCAGCTGCTCAATGCAGTGCTTTAACAGCCACTCAGCTCAACTGCATCATTGTCTATGCAACAAAGTCTTCATCTTTGTTATGCTTATGGTTTTGGCCCATTTGTATCTTTGTTTTGCATCATACTTCCTAATTGGTTTTGACGTTTTGTTGAAGAAAATAGACTTGGGCCTAACTCCATCCCAAAAGCTAGCTCTTAGGGGAGGATTGTCCAAGCCATTATAAGGAGCACTTTACACTTATAATTAGCCGATGTGGGATATCTAACACCCCCCTCACGCTTGGGGCCGAACTTATGCGGGAGGTCCGAAGCATGAGATTTGCAGGACAGGACATATGCGGGTGGCGGCCCAACATTGCAAGACTAGTGGCATTGGTGGCTCTGATACCATGTTAAAGAAAATGCACTTGGGCCTAACTCCACCCCAAAAGCTAGCTCTTAGAGGAGGATTGTCCAAGCCATTATAAGGAGCACTTTAGTTTATAACTAGCCGATGTGGGATATCTAATAGGTTTCAAGTTTTAAGGAAAGACAACATCGAGCACTATCTCATTGTTTTACCCTTATTTGACAACCTGAGGCTAGCATTGGGCCTGGGAATTCAGCCTCAGCCATCCCCAAGGCAACAAGTTGGGGGCAGACAATAGTACGTTTTATTAATTGAATGGGTGTGTGCATCCTTCTTTTGAACCTTAATCAAATAATGAGAATATTTTCTAAACTTGTCATGTGTTGAAGAACAAGCATTGGTTAAAAATAATTCATATGCTTTTGATAGAAGTTCATACTTCCATATTCTATCTAAAGTTTTTCATAATGGCACTCCATCTAAAAGCTTAACCCATTAAATAAGACACAATCAATTTATTATATTCTTTTACTCTCCTTCGTATGTGGCTGGACTTGGATTAGACGGACCAAAGCCCAACATATGGAACTTATTTGTTCTTTTTTAATACATGGCCTGACAAGATTTCAATATAGAAACTCTTTCCATGATCAAGTTATTTTCTTATCAATATTATTTCATCTAAAAACTTGGGTTGTGAGATGATATGTACTGAACTAGCTATTGTGGTGGAACTTTTATTAATCAATTTTTTAAAGAATGCTGGTGGTGCATTGGACTGAACTGGCTGTCGTCCAACACGTGGAACTTGTATTAAGTAGAGGTGTATATTTTTTAAAGTGTTGCTTGGACAACACTCAAAACTGTGGACCTTCAGCTTTGATACCATCTTAACTTTTTAATTCATGGCATAATGCCGTTCTATCTGAAAGTTCAAGTAATTAGATGAGAGATCTATTCATTTGTATCTTTAACACTTTGCTCCCGAGTGGGTAGGTGAAGAAGATCCAGTGTCCCAAGTCAAACGTGTGGAACTTGACTTCATTAGATTTTTTTTCAATAGATGATGTGGGAAGGATACCATCTTAATTTTTTTATGAACACTGTTATATATAAAAGCTTAAGCCCATTTATTTATATATATTCTTAGCAAACTATAAGTTGATGTCAGAAATTGCTCATTACATGTTACCTATTTATTTTATGAGATTGTGAAAATAAAGCGTGTTTTTTCTCTTTTTGATGACAGGATGAGCATTCCCATGCCCACTTAGCTGAACAGTTCAAAAAGCATTCAATTCATAGGGTATACATCAGTCTTACTTCTGGAGTTCCTAGCCCAAGTTCTGGAATAATTGAAGTACCTATAGCTCGTGATTCTAATAACAGGATTCGTATGGTTGCTGTTTCAGGTTTACATAACAGTAGACATGCTCGCTATGCTGCTAGTAGGTGATTGATGTTTCTTGCTTCTGTTCTTTTTGAGTCATCTTGCATTTTGTTTCATTTGCAAAATAAATTAAAATGATAGATTGAAGAGAAATTACTATTGATCTCTTGTACCGTAAACATGATGGTAGGATCAATCACATACAGTTATGACCCTTATATGATTTTGGTTTTGAGGATTAATGTTGCTGTTCAAAGTAAAAATAAAGTTGTTTTTTAATTAATTGATCACTATGTTATGCTTTCATATCAATGTTATTAATGGCGGATGGCGGCCATGGCGGAAAGCCAAAAATCCGCCATATGATGGCGTTGCGGCTAATGGCGGAAGCATGGCGATCGTATATATATATATATACACAACTACAACTAAGTAGTAAGCATATATCAAGAACAATAAAATTAGAAACATGATAGGAAATAAAATTCATCAAATGTAACATAAATACATAATTAGACAAGAGTCACAAGTCCATACATATGATCACTAGAAAATAGTCTAACAAAAACAAGTTTTGGCAAATTAGACAAGAGTCAAGAGCACAAGAATAAATTAACCACATGCAACTAGTTGTCATCCTCCTCCCCAATGTAATCATCATTCTCATTGTCATCTAGTGAGGCATATCCCTCTTCTTCCTCTCCTTCTGTTTCCTCAAAATTAATTTCTTCTTCTTTCTCTGATTCCTCAAAGTCTTCAAATTCCAATTCATCTTTGTTGACTACTATCTCTTTTCCTTTTCTGGAAGTTTTTGAAGTTGTTGCACCACTTGAAGGCTCCTTCCTTTTTCTTGCTTGTTGCCTAGTATACATTCTAAGCTCTCCAGCCCCCGATGCCCTATAAACAGTTTCCCAATTTAAAGTATCATTTTCAAAAACCAACTCATTTCCAGCATCAGTATTATCATCTTCCATCTCTCCAACTAGCCACTCATTACACATCAACATCATTGAGTGAGATAGGGTCAATTTCATCCCTAACATTATATCTTTGCTTGAGTGCTTGGTTATATTTCACAAAAAACAAGTCATGCAACCTTTTATGCTCAAGCCTATTTCTCTTCTTAGAATGGATCTGTAACATCAAGTAAATAGTTAACAAAACTTACTATAATAAAGTATTAGACTAAAACAAATGAAAAAAAATGATAATTACTTGCTCAAACACACTCCAATTACATTCACATTCAGAAGCACTACACGTCAAACTCAAAATCTTGATAGCTAATTGCTGCAAATTTGGAGCTGAATGTCCATACATTCGCCACCATTGAGCTACAAAACCAAAGATAACTCTATAAGCATTAAGCAAATGTCTTAAAATTTAAAAGTGAGAAGACTATAATTTGTATTCTTCTCACCTGGTTCAAGGGTATTCCTTTGTGATATTGCAAAGTCCGTACCAAAGAGACCACCAGCGGCCTTATAAATTGGCAGCTCAATTAGTATCTTTTGTTGCACCTCCCGACTTGGCATCAACCTCTTGATGCATTCATACAACCCATTTGTAACTTCCAAATCAAACTCCAAGTGAGGGTTGGCATAATAGAATTTTGGGTTCAAAAAATGACCAGCTGCATGTAAAGGGCGATGAAGTTGGCAATTCCACCCATGGTTTCAAATCTCGTACCGTACCGGGCGGTAAGCCCGGTATTTACCGGTTTTTGAAAAAACCGGTATACGAGATACCCGGTATGGGTAAATACCGGGTATCTCGGTAAATACCGCCCGGTATGCCCGGTATTTATTAAATACTGGGCGGTATTTGCTATCATACCGGGCTATACCGCCCGGTATGATATTTTGCACTGTAGCAAAATATCGATACTTTAGGAATACTGGTATACCGATAAATACCGCCCGGTATGCTCCGGTATCGCCCAACCCAACGGCTTTTTTTAAGAGCCGTTGGGATGCTACAGTGCCGACAGCCAGCACTGTAGCACCGACAGCCCAAACGGCTCTTAGGGTGTTTTTGGTCATTTTTGGATGTTTTGGTGGCTATATATAGCCCCCAAAACACCTCTTTTACTCTCACTCACCCCCTCTACTCATCTAAACTCTCTAAACTCTCAATCTTTCTCAATCTCTCTCTCTACTTTCTTAATTTCTACGTCGAAATTCTGCTCAAATGGCGCCGAAATCTCAAGTCGACCCCGCATGGCAACACGGTGTTCGGTTGGAGAAGGCTAACCATTGGAAATGCATCCACTGTAATATGATTTCTCGTGGCGGAGGCGTCACTCGATTAAAGGCACACTTGGCCGGAACATCCAGCGACGTCGTCAAATGCACCAAAGCATCGCCGGAAGTCCGACAAATGTTTAAAGATATGCTCACCAACAAGAAGGAGTAGCGTCTTAAGAATGCAGCTCAACAAGCCGAGTTCGACCGACGAGCTACCCAAGATGTCAGCGGTGGCCATTATGAGGCTCGAGGTGGCGATAACGACGAGGATCCGGAACTTGAAGCCGGCATCCGAGCTTCATTGGAGCATGCTGAATTCGAACGAGAACGGATGTATTATCCCGGATCTCAATTCGAATATGGCGGCGGCAGTGGCAGCGGTGGCATAAGCAGCGTCGGCTCAACTTCGGCTGCCGGAGCAATGGACCGAAGCAGTCCAATTCCCTCCGGTCCTTATATTGGTCGGAGTTCTAGCATGAGAGCACCTCAAACTCAGAGCAGAGGAAGCAGCAGAGGAGGCCTTCGTGGATTCTTCACAAACCTCGGAGCAAGTGGTAGGAAAACTAATATTAATGTTTCTGATCTTGATCCCAGGGCATTTCCTCCTCCATCAGCAAAGCAACCACGTATAGACGATGCTTGGGGCAAGACGAAGAAGTGAGAGTTGGGGAGAGCCATCTCCAAATGGTTCCATTTCAGCCGGATTCCCGCAAATGCAGCCAACAACCCATACTACTGAACCATGGTGTCTACCATCCAAAAGGTAGGCCCAGGTATTGCCCCTCCAACTCCCTATGAAATTTCAGGTCCTTACCTAGAAGCGGAGGTCGATGAAATAAAAACCTGGATCGATGGAATCAAGCGACAATGGGGGGAGTACGGATGCAGTTTGATGTGCGATAGCTGGACCGGGCCAACCCGAATGAGCATCATCAACTTCCTCGTCTATTGCAACCGGAGAGTTGTTTATCACAAGTCGGTGAACTCGTCCGATGAAATCCATGACGCTTACTACATCTTGAAGCTGATGACGGAGGTGATCGAGGAGATAGGACCTCAGAACCTTGTTCAAGTTATAACCGACAACGGAGCCAATTTCAAAAAGGCAGGTGAGATAATTGAACAAGATTATCCTCACATATGTTGGACTCCATGTGCAGCCCATTGTGTAGACCTAATGATGAAAGATATCGGTGATATACCGATGGTGAAGTTGACGGTAAAGAAGGCACAACAAATTACCCGCTTCATCTACAACCATACATGGGTACACGCCCTAATGAAAAAATTTACAGAAGGTAATTTATTAATTTTAAAGTAATTTCTAATATTTATTTATTAATTAGTTTATCATAAATATTTACTAATGATAATTTCATATTTTAGGTGAAATTCTTCGACCGGGAGCGACTCGTTTTGCAACCACCTTCATCGCATTAAGGTCACTCCAACAAAAAAAGGCGGCCCTTAGAACCATGTTTACAAGTGAGGAATGGACTTTATCAAGATATGCTGGAAAAACCGATGGAAAACAAACAGAGAAGTTCATCCTCAAAACGCATTTCTGGGATTGCATCGCAGAAATAGTCGTCGCCGTAGAACTTTTGTACAAGGTTCTACGACAGGTGGATATGGAAAAGACGCCTCAAATGAGTCATCTTTACCACTACATCCACCAAGCACAAGAAGAAATCAAGAGGGTTATGATTTCTCCTGCCAAGTATGAACCATTCATCAAAATTATCTCCGAGAGATGGGATAATCAAATGAGCCGTGACATACACATCGCAGGTATTTTTTATTTAATATTCAAAAAATATTTAAATTTAATTCATTATGCTTAATTACTTATAGGGTATTATTTAAATCCTTCATACCAATACCGGTATAATCTTGGAATGGTCGATAGTTTGTTATATCCCCTCCGCAAGGTCATACAACGAATGTCGGGATCCAACCAAGAAGCGGCACAAGCTCTCAATGAATTAAAATGGTTCCGCGATGCAACTGGCAATTTCGGAGATTCATTTGCAATCTCCATCCGAGATACTATGGATCCAGGTAGATAGATTTTCTTTGTCAATTTATTTATCAAAGATAAAATCCCGTTACTAATATTAATTTTAAATTTGCTGCAGTCGAATGGTGGTTGCAATTTGGAAACGAATCTCTAACTCTTCGAAAGATTGCAACACGCATCCTTTCGCAAACCACATCATCAAGTGGATGCGAGAGGAATTGGTCGACCTTCGCCTTGATTCATACGAAGCCGCACAATCGCCTTTCGTACGCCCGATTAGAGAAGCTCGTATATGTTCATTATAACATGCGACTTCGAATGCGGGTGTCACAGAACGAAGATAGAGAAATTCTACATGTAGATCCGTTCGATGTCGAGTTCGTCCAAGGCAATGCAGACCCAATAATTGATTGGTGGAGTGCAATGGAGACTGACCCGCCTCTTCTTGATGAACCTCAACCAGGCGAACCACCTCGGCCTTCACCAATTATATCTGATGCTATTGAGTCCGAGAGTCAACCAGAAGACACGTACAGTCAAGTTCTTGAGAGGGACATGAACTTTGCTCCCTTGGACTCTCAACGAGTTCGACGAGTAAGACGACGATCCACGTCCGACTCTCCACCTTCACAATTAAAGGGAAAGAAGAAGGCACCTTCACCTTCACCTTCAAAGGCAAAAGGCAAAGGGAAAGGGAAACGACCAATTGATCCTTTGGACGTGATTGCAGAAGCGGAAGATGACGAAGAAGACGAGCCCTCGGTTCGTAGCAGTAGCAGCACAGAAGACGGAGGAGATGATGATGGAGCTGGGGAAGAAGACACTGTCGTACCATCAACACTGGCACCTACCGATCTGTGGACGAATGAGCAATACTTCGACCACTCCACCCAAGATCAGGATCACGGTGCTAGAACCAGACGAACAACTCGGGTGTACGAGAAGAAAGGCCGGCGTCGAGGAGGTGGACCGACAGCTTTGCAAGATTACCACCACGATATGATGAGTAGCTTGCAAGAAGTTTCCGAATCAACCCACTCCGTATCAAGTACCTACTCAACTGATGATACAGGGACTAGTTCTTGGACGGTCAACAAAGAAACACTGATGGGTATGTGGTATAATGGATACCAAGACATGATGACATGGGATCATTTTCAGATATGGGCATTGCAGACTTACGGTGTTGACCTTAGTCGTGTATGTCCCCAAGATATGTACGAGTACGATGGACGTCATTCGTCCGCATTTTAAACATTGTATTCATGTATTTGACATTTGGATATGAAATTTAAGTATTTCTTGATCAATCATGAGTTATTGGAGTTATTTTTAGCACAAAAAAAAAGGGCTCGGTATGCCATTTATGTACCGTACCGTACCGTGTGTCGGTACGGTACGGTACCGGTACCGGTCATCCACCGAGATGATGACCGGTATCGGTATTTTAAACCATGATTCCACCTATTATCAATGATTTCAAACACCTCCTTGTACTTGCTTTCATTGTTGTTGAAAGACTTCATAATGACTTCTTTTGCCTTGTCCATTGCTTCATAAATATAACCCATAGCCGGTTTTCTCTCACCATCAGCAAGTCGAAGCACTCAAACAAGAGGAGTCATAACTTTTAGTGTATACACCTCATGATTCCAAAAAGAAGGCATAAGCACATTTTTTGTTGCTTGCTTCCCCTTAACCTCCTTAGACAATTTGTTTCTTGTCCACTCATCGGAAGTAAACATTCTTCTAATATTTGTTTTCTCTCGATGAAGTCTTTCCAATGATAAAAAGGAGGTCGCAAATCGAGTGACTGCATGTCTTACCAATTCTCTCTTGTTTGTGAAGTGTTTCAACAAACTCAATGTATTTGAGTGGCCGTAGATGAAGCCAACAAGAAATATTGCCCTTTGAATTGTCTTCTTTATTGAAGGAATCTTTCCAATGTCTTCAAGCATTAAATCCACGCAAGGAGTCCAATAAAGATGCAGTCTTTTTTCTTCCAACATCTTACCTGCTAGGACATAATTGCTTCCATTATCTGTTATTACTTGAACAACTTTGTCTTCTCCAATTTCCTCCACAAGAGAATCAAGGAACTCAAACAATTTTTCACCGGTTTTCACAAATTTAGATCCATCAATAGATCTAACAAACATTGTTCCGGCGGGAGAGTTCACCAAAAAATTTATCAAGCATCTTTGCTTCCTATCAGTCCATGCATCTGACATAAGTGAACATCCATGTTTGTCCCAATGCTCCTTATGGTTCTTCAACAAGCTTTGGGTGTACTCCATCTCCTTCTTGAGAAGTGGAACTCGTATCTCATGATAGCTTGGAGCTCGCAAATTTGGCCCAAAGCTTGAAATGGCTGCAAGCCTGCAAGCATATCATGAAAGCTCTTCAATTTGATGCAATTAAATGACAATCCAGCTTGGTACCAAAACCGAGCTATATATTGATGGACCCTAGCTGTTGCTTCTTTGTCACATGCCTCTCTTATACTTGTTTGCCTCAACCTCTCCTTTTTCCTATTCTCAATGGCAGTTTCAGGTTTTCTACAAAACAAGTCTATCGGGCCTTTCAATTTCTTACTCCCACTAGCCTTAGCAACAATTTCTCCAAACCCCTCATCAATTTCTCCTTCACTTTCACTATCACCATAGCCCAAATTTTCAAGACCGATGTTTCTAGCACTTGCAATTTCTTCACTCTTGCTTCTTTTTCCCTCTTAGAAGATCCCACAATTCTTCTCTTACTTCCTTTGGACATTTAGTACATGTAGTAACATTTCCCTTCTTTCCCATCAAATGCTGCTTGGCTCTTGTGATCCCTCCCCTTGTAATTTTCCCACAAAAATTGCAGACAATGGTGTTGGTATCATTTTCATCTAAAGAGTGGCAATATTTCCAACCTGGATCTGTCCTCGAAGCAGCCCTTGAGCCTTGTGAAGATCCTTGGCTTGCCATTGTTGTGATTTGTAAATCCTACAAATTTAAACATCAACATTTTCAGAAATTTTTAAAAAAGTTGAATGAGAAGTTCTCATTCAAATGATCAAATGGAAACTGAAATGAATTAAACAGGGGAAAAAAAACATAAGTAGAAAACTGAAACTGAAATGATCAAATGATCAAATGAAAGAAAAAAAACAGGAGAAAAAATATACCCTCTGAAGTAAAAAAAAGAATGAACAAAACAGATTAATAGAAGTAAAAAAACAGAAGTGAAAAAATGAAAAAAATGAAAGAAAGAAACAAAAACAGAAGTATAGAAGTAAAAAACAGAACAGAGACATGAAAAAAAAGTAAAAAAAAGAAGTATGAAAGAAAAAAGAAAAAAAAAGAACTGAACAGAAGTAAAAAAAAAGGAGCAGCAAATAAGAAAGAAAAAAAAGAACAGAAGTAAAAAGAAAACAGTAAGAGAAAGAGGAAAAAAAAAGAAAACAAGAAAAAGAAAAGAAAACAGAAATAAAATCGAAAGAAGCTGGAAAAAAAATCTGCACATCCGTATAGGAGAGAAAAGAAACAGGAAATAATCTAGAAAAACAAGAAAAAAATAATGATATGAAGAAGAGAAGTGAATGGGAGAGAAATACCTTAAAAAATAGTGAAAACTGCTATTTTTTCCGCCGGAATTCCTCGCCGGAGTGCTGGAGCTTGTCATCGGAGCGAGTCGCCGGATTTTGTCGTCGGAGTGGAGCAGCTGCTGGTGGAGAATTTTTCAAATGGGAGCAGTCGCCAGATGAAGCTAGGGTTTTAATTTTAACCCTTTTAAAATAATTACAAAGTTACCCTTACTTTAAAAAAAATAAAAAAAAAGTAATGTGGCACCATTTCCGCCATGGCGGATGGCGGGCGCCACACAGCGCCACGCGTTAACCGCAATGTTGCGGTTTCTGTGTGGCGGATTTATCAAAATCCGCCACGCCATGGCCGTTATTTGACAACACTGGGTGGAGGCATCACTCGATTGAAGCAACACTTGGCCGGAAGATATGACGACGTCGTCAATTGCCCCAAAGTACCGACCGAAGTCCGAAAGATGTCCAAAGCACAACTCAACAACAAGAAGGAGCAACGTCTTAAGAATGCAGCTCAACAAGCCGAGTTCGACCGACGAGCTACCCAAGATGTTGGCGGTGGGCATTATGAGGCTCGGGGTGGCCATTACGATGCTCGGGGTGGCGATGACAACGAGGATCCAGAACTTGAAGTCGGCATCCGAGCTTCATTGGAGCATGATCTCAATTCGAGTATGGCCGCGACAGTGGCAGCGGTGGCACAAGCAACGTCGGCTCAACTTCGGCTGTCGGAGTAATGGACCGAAGTGGTTCGATTCCCTCCGACCCTTATATTGGTCGGAGTTCTATCATGAGAGCACCTCAAACTCAGAGCAAAGGAGGCAGCAGAAGAGGGCCAGGAGACATTCGTGGATTCTTCACAAACCTCGGAGCAAGTGGTAGGAAAACTAATGTTGATGTTTTTGATCTTGATCCTAGAGCATTTCCTCCATCATCAAAGCAACCGCGCATAGACGATGCTTGGGCCAAGAACAAGAAGTGAGAGTTGGGGAGAGCGATCTCCAAATGATTCCACTTCAGCCGGATTCCCACAAATGTAGCCAACAACCCATACTACCGAACTATGGTATCTACAATCCAAAAGATAGGCCTAGGTATTGCCCCTCCAACTCCGTATGAAATTTCAGGGCCTTACCTTGAAGAAGAGGTCAATGAAATAAAACAATGGATCGACGGAATAAAGTAACAATGGGTGGACTACGAATGCAATTTAATGTGTGATAGTTGGACCGGGCCAACCCGGATGAGCATTATCAACTTCCTCATTTATTGCAACAGGAGGGTTGTTTATCACAAGTTGATTAACTCTTTTGATGAAATCCATGTCGGCTACTACATTTCGAAGTTGATGACGGAGGTGATCGAGGAGATTGGATCTCATAACATTGTTCAAGTTGTAACTGACAATGAAGCCAATTTCAAAAAGACAGGTGAGATAATTAAACAAGATTATCCTCATATATGTTGGACTCCATGTGCAGCCCATTGTGTAGACCTCATGATGAAAGATATCAGTGATATACCGATGGTAAAGTCGACGGTGAAGAGGCCACAACAAATTACGCGCTTCATATACAACCACACATGGGTACACGCCCTTATGAGAAAATTTACAGAAGGTATTTTTAAAAATAATTTATAGTATTTATTTATTAATTAGTTTAGGTGATAATTACTAATAATAATTCTATATTTTAGGTGAAATTCTTCGACCGGGAGTAACTCGTTTTGCAACAAACTTCATCGCATTAAGGTCGCTCCAACAATGTAAGGCGGGCCTTCGATCAATGTTTACAAGTGAGGAATGGTCTACAAACCAAAAAACTGATGGAAAGCAAACTGAGAAGAACGTCCTCAACACGCGCTTCTGGGATTGCATCGCGGAGATAATCGTCGCCGTAGAACCATTGTACAAGGTTCTACGACAGGTGGATATGGAAAAGACGCATCAAATAGGTCATATCTACCACTACATCCACCAAGCACCAGAAGAAATCAAGAGGGTTATGATTTCTCCAACCAAGTATAAATCCTTCATCGACATTATCTCCCATAGGTGAGAGAATCAAATGGTCGTGACATACATATCGTGGGTAATTTTTTATTTAATTTTATGAAATTTATTTAATTTTAATTCATTATGCTAAATTACTTATTAAATTTATAATTTTTTATAGGGTATTATTTAAATCCCGCAAACCAGTATCAATATGATCTTGGAACGATGGATAGTTTGTTATATCCGCTTCGCAATGTCATACAACGAATGTCGGCATCAACCAGAGAAGCGGCACAAGCTCTAAATGAATCAAGATATTTCCGAGATTCAAGTGGCAATTTCGGAGATCCATTTGCAATGTCATACTGAGATTCTATGGATCCAGGTAGATATTTTTTTTTTTCAATTTATTTATTAATGATAAAATTGGTAATCTCGTTACTAATATTAATTTTAAATTTATTGCAGTTGAATGATAGTTGCAATTTGGAGCCGAAGCTCCAACTCTTTGGAAGATTGCAACACGCATCCTCTCGCAAACCACATCATCAAGTGGATGCGAGAGGAATTGGTCGACCTTCGCCTTGATTCATACCAAGCCGCGCAACCGGCTTTCATATGCCCAATTAGAGAAGCTAGTATACGTTCATTACAACATGCGGCTTCGATTGCGGGCATTACAAAACGAAGATAAAGAGATTCAACATGTAGATCCGTTCGATGTTGAGTTCGTCCAAGGCGATGTAGACCCGATAATTGATTGGTGGAATGCAATGGAGAGCGACCAGCCTCTTCTTGATGAACCAGGCGAACCATTTCGGCATTCACCAATTATATCTGATGCACTTGAGTCTGAGAGCCAACCAGAAGACATGACCATTACTCTCTTGGACTCTCAACGAATTCAGCAAGAAAGAAACCGATCCGAATCAGACTCTCCATCTTCCCAATCAAAGGGAAAAAAAAAGGCAACACATTCAAAGGCAAAAGACAAAGCCAAAGGTAAACAACCAATTGATCCTTTGAATGCGATTGCAGAAGCAGAAGAGGACGAAGAAGACGGGCCATCCGTTCATAGCAGTAGCAGCACACAAGACGGAGGAGATGATGATGATGATGGAGCTGGTGGAGAAGGCACCGTCGTGCCATCAACACCGGCACCTGTTGATCTGTGGACAAATGAGCAATACTTCGATCACACCACCCAAGATGAGGATCACGGTGCTAGAACCAGAGGATCAACTAGGATCAAAGTGTACGAGAAGAGAGGCTGGCGTCGAGGTGGACCGATAGCTTTGCAAGATTACCATCACGATATGATGAGTAGTTTGCAAGAGGTTTCTGAATCAACCTACTCTGTATCCAGTACCTACTCAATTGATGATACATGGTCTAGTTCTTGGAATCCAAACAAAGAAACGCTAATGTCAATGTGGTATAATGGATACCAAGGTATTATGCCATGGGAAAATTTTCAAATATAGGCATTAGAGACCTACAGTGTTGACCTTAGTCGTGTATGTCCTCAAGCCCAAGATATGTATGGGTATGACGGACGTCACTTGTCCGCATTTTAAACATTGCATTCATGTATTTGACATTTGAATATTGATTTTAAGCATTTCTTCATCAATTATGTATTATTGGAGACTTGGAGTTATTTCTAACCAAAAAAAAATCCGGCCGGTATGCATTTTCATACCGGTCCGTACCGTGTGTCGGTATGGTACGGTACTGGTATCGGTATTTTAAACCATGATTTTAATGCTTGTAAGAGGGTGGCTTTGGTGTAAGGTAAAGTTATCCACTTTAACGGTAAAGCTACTTTTCCGATGTGATAAAGAAAAACATATGTTGTTTGATGCTGGAAGATATCTTTGCTAGCTGTTGAATCCCGAGCTTTCGTTTAGGAGTGTACTCATTTTGCATTCTAGGTACCATTGACATATGATTTACTGATTTTAGGTATAAAGTAATAGAGGATTTCATGGGTGGAGCTGCACTGGTGCAATGGAGGCTGGAAACAGGACGCACTCATCAGGTATAAATTTCTTCAACTGTCTTTTACACTGAAACTTGCATATAAAATGATTACTTGATGATTATGGACATTAATCCAATTTACGTTCTCCTGTAACTTCAAGTAAACTTTTAAATTTGATTAGATTAAATTGGTAATAACCAATTTGTTTTACTTGAGCTGCAATGTTTATTCTTGAATTTGATGTTGCGACACATTACATGCTCCGGCACACTTTATCTCTTGTATTGTCTTAATGAGCAGATTCGTGCACACGCAAGGTACCTTGGAATTCCTTTATTGGGAGATGAAGTTTATGGAGGCACAAAAAGCATGGCATTGTCACTTCTCAGACCAAGAACTCCTCCGACTTACCATGGTTACCTTTCAAACATCATGTCAAAGTTACAGAGGCCATGCCTCCATGCTTTATCACTAGGGTAAGTGGTGAATGCAAACTTATGTGATGATGATACTCTAATCCTCCAACTGACTTGTAAATTTCTGTTCTTCTAATAGATTTAAGCATCCTCATACGGGTGAATTCCTACGGTTTTCATGCCCTCCACCAGATGATTTTTCTGAGGTGTTAGATCAGCTTAGAATTATATCGAACGGTTGTGCGAAGAATTACGAGAACAAAGCAGATTAGTCGTATAATGGCAAATCATGAGGTGAATATACTTGCAGAAAGAAAGTGCATCGTGCTACAACTTGAAGTCTTTTGCAACAAATTGCTGGCTGTAATACAACTATCTGCTAAAATTTGCTCATATTTGATTTTTTTATTTAACCAATCTGTATATTAGTCAAAACACCATAGTCCATTTCTTGGACTTTTGGTTGAAATTGAATAAATTATTTGTCAACTTGGTAAGTGTAGGTGTTCAAGTCTTAGGACGACAGATATGGGGGTTAAAGATTTTCACCCTTGTTGAAGGCAAAGTCAAATGGTGTCTTCATCACTTACCTTTCACTGAAGAAATAAATTCCAAAAACTTGTCTGCGTTGAAAAATTCATACGCAGACAAATATTTGATGATCCTTGTTGTTACAAATATTTAAAGTACAATTGTTAAGTTTACTAGAAAATTGTGGAGAGTGATCCTTTTGTAATAAAGGTTTTAAAAATTGACCATTCATATATAGGGGTAATAAAAAATTATTGATTAACCGAAAAAATCGATTAACTGATCGAACAAAAATTGAATTAACCGAATTGATTTCTTCGATTAATTTTTGGTTCGGTTAACAATTAAAGAACATTGGGTAAATTGCATAGAACCCCCCTCGACTATAGTCTATGTGCACAAAGACTACTTAAATTATCAAGTGTGCATGGAACCTTCATCGACTACACTTTTTGCTCAAACAATCCTACTCCGTTAGCCTACTCGTTAGTAACTTAACGATAAAACTCTCACGTGCACAAAACCCCCCCTCCTAGTGCTACGTGGCAACAATCTTCACCCTCCATCTCATCCGACGGTCATCACTTCTTCTTCTACCTATTCCTCACATACTTACACTCCTCCCATTGCCTTAGACTTCGCCGCCACCGCCAAAGGAGGAGGAGTCCTCAAGAATCCCCTCTCTAGAAGAAGAAGAAGAAGAAGAAGAAGAAGATGAGGACCTCCTCCGACGGTGGCGGCGATGGAGTCTAGGGCAAGGGGAGGAGTGTATGTAGGTGAGGGATGGGTAGAAGAAGAAGTGATGATCGTCGGATGAGATGGAGGGTAGAGGTTGCTGCCACGTGGCACTAGGAGGGGGATTTTGCGCACGTGAGAGTTTTACCGTTAAGTTACTAATGGGCAAGATAACGGAGCGGAGTTATTTGAACAAAAAGTGTAGTCGAGGGGGGTTCCGTGCACACTTGGTAGTTTAGGTAGTCTTTGCGCACATTGACTATAGTCGAGGGGGGTTCCGTGCAATTTACCCTTAAGATTTTGGTTTTCGGTTCGGTTCGATAAATTAATCGAGAATTAACTTAATTCTACATTTAATATATAAAAATAAAAAAAAACTTATTGCATAGTATTATTTGCCAAATTGGTTAAGTTCGACTGCTTCTATACAGAATGCTAAGGTTTAAATCTCTACAAGGTTATATTCTTTGTTTTAATTTATAGTTATCTTAGTAAGAAGTATTTTCAAATATTATTCTTTGCTAAAGTGGTTAAGGTGTTACTAAGGTATTTAAGGGGTCTATGGTTTGAGTCTTTGATAGTGTATATTTAAATATGTTTTGTTAGGTGATTTCGGTTGGTTAACCAAATCAAAATTTTTTGGTTAATTCGGTCGGTTAAACCAAAAATTTTGGTTCAGGAAATGGTTAATAGAAAATATAATGATTCGGTTTGGTTAATTTACTGAATCGACCGATGCTCACCCCTATCTATATAAGATTTTTAGAAAACGAACATATTATACCATTTTGGACGAAAATACCATTGGAATCAGTTTTTAAAAATTTAAAACCCTAATAAAAATGCAAAAAGCATAAATTTTGTTCGAAAATAACAAAATTTTGCACTCTAAAAGTTCCAAAGCTATCCTTCTAAACCCGCATTGATCTCCTCAACTCGCATTTCAATTTTGAAGCTTATTTTCTCCTCAACTTGTGTTCCAATAATTGTTGGATTTCATCACTCGTGACTGATCCAATGTTATTGGATTTTAGTTTGTCGACGTCTTTTGCCCTTTTTTTAAAGTCGTGTCGTTGTTCCTTGAAGCGAGGGTTCGATGCCCGAGCGAGAGAATCGATCCTTTATTTAGCTTCAGTTTAGGTTCTACATCTCAGAATGAGGTTGAGTTGTACTTGTGGGATGTTGGAATGTTAGATCTGAGCAAGATATTGTGGATGAGATGTTATAGAGGGGACGAGGTGTTCTGGACGTGCGGCTTGTGAGAGTGGGTTGAATATTATAAAGGGGATAGAATGTTGTGGACGAGATGTTGTGAGAGTGGACGAAATGTTATAATCACAAATAGGATGTTGTGAGAGTGGACAAAATGTTATAACTACAGACGAGATGTGAGAGTGGATGGAATGTTATAACCACATACGAGATGTTGTGAGAGTGGGTGGGTTATTATGAGAATGGACGAGATGTTGTAATCATGGGCGGAATGTTATGAGAGTGGACGAGTTGTTCAAGATATTGTGAGAGTATGCAGGTTGTTTTGAGAATGGACAAGATGTTATAACCATGAGCGGGTTGTTATAACCACGAACGGAATGTTGTGAGAGTGGACGGGTTGTTATCACCACGAACGGAATATTGTAAGAGTGGGTGGGTTGTTCTGAGAATGAATGAGATGTTATAACTACAGGCGGGATTTTATAACCACAAATAGGATGTTGTGAGAGTGGACGAGATGTTGACTTAGTCATTTAACATATAGGGACAATCTTGTCCAAAAATAATTCTCTTGGTCATTTTTTGTTAAGCTTATATTTGAGATCATTTTTTAAAAAGTCTTGTCCGCATGGGCCATATATGATGGCCATATATGATACTACCCCTATATTATCATTTAAGAGCAATTAACTAAGCAGCTATTTAATTGGTTGTAAATTGCAATAAACAAATCAAAAGGAGTGAATATTGATTGCTAGTCAACTTTGGGCACCTTCGTGTGTGGTGGCGTAGGACGCAGGATCTAACGAGCTACCTACTAGATGGGGTAGTAGCATCACCGTTGAAACAGACTGTTGATGTCCCTTTCCAGATGGTAGAGTGTAAGGTTTTTACCTAACAATCTATATGCTCGTTGATTTGATCGACGTTGATTAGAAGAAGGTGACGAGAATTTATTGTATAGATCGCCTTTGACTGCATCTTGGGGCATATCACTATTCATTATTGAGTTGACATTGGATACATGATGTTGATTATATTGTGATTCTCCTATGTAGTACATGGTGATCTTTGTTATTTTTGATTTAGACACAGGAGGAGGTGAGCCGTCGATCTTAGATCGAGGTGTAGATAGCCGGCAAACTGCTAGTAGACGTGGAGCTCTAATGGCGACTGCTTTTGTATCATATTTTATTTGTCGTCTAAAAATACTTTAATTATGAGACTACTTATTTTGGAGTTCATAATATGTGGATTACTAAATACTTTGTTTAAACTTGAATTTAAATGAACTACGCCATATCATATGTATTTGTCTTGTCAGGCTTTTTGGAATGTTCGAGTCACCGCTGTGATTTGAATAATTATTATGATAATGATTAGTGGTTTTCCTTCCACTACGTGGTGTTCGAGTCACCGCTGTTGCGTCTCAGGGCGGGGCCATTGAGGCAATCCCGGCTCGGGGTGTGACAAGTTTAGTAGAATTTCTCAATATGAGTAACAAAAGCAATGATATCATCGTACCATAGAATAATAATTACCATGTTACAATAGTTATATATATATATAGCACCTATTATTTCAGTACGAAGTCCAAAGTTAATGAATGATTCATACCTCTTGTCGTACATGAGTTATGGAGTCAATCAAGAGAGTAGTTATACAACCAAATTTTCTCTGCACTCTCGCACCTTGAGAGTGGCACTTCAAGTCTACTCTAGCAAGAGATCTACGAGTGCCGCATCTAACGCCCCCACACTCACACCATGAGTGTATCCAAATGACTAACATCCATAGCTAAATGTGCACATATCATTAATTTTTATTCAATGCATAGCTGAATATCATAATGCCAATAACAATGATACTAGTTCATAGTATCATGAGATTATGATCAATAAGGAAAACCACAACTAATTTATCAACTCGTGCAATTAATTAAATAACATTATCTAGGCACATGCAATAAGAATTAATGGAATTTAAAAACAATAATAATCAAAGGAAGTAAAAAGATAAATCATCATTTCACCTGACAACAGCTTATTTTCAATACTACTTATTTCCAAACACTAATCCTATCAAATGACCCATGTTAAGAAAACAAAAAAGATTACCATTGCATTCATAATACAACAATACTACTTATTTCCAAACTCTAATCCTATCAAATGACCCATGTTAAGAAAACAAAAAAATTACCCCCATTCAAAATACGAAATTCTATTACTTTGATATTTACCTTAACTCCAACGGACTGATTTCCTTCAAACAATTTGTTTTCTAATATATAAGCATCACTCATTTAATAACTGAGCAAATATCCAAAACCATAACTTTCTCCCAAATTCATAATTTTCAATTGGATATTCCCAAAACCATAACTTAAAGTTGATTTTTCTGGTTTTGCCCCTGGCTGTTGGTTTGGACGCTGGCCGACTAGTTCAACAAGATTTGAATTGGTTCAACAGGGTTTAATGAAAAAAACCGGTTCAACAGGGTTTTAAGTAATGATGGACGTGGAACTGGAGCACGTAACTTCTTCTTCACTTCTTCTCCGGCCGGCGTTAGAACTTCTGGAGACTCAAGGTTTTCTCCGACGTCTTGCTTTGTTGACGTCACATTTGCTCTTCCCCGTGGTCGGACGTGTCGTTTGCTCAACTTCTACTCAATCGTTTGCTCTTCCCCGTGCTCTTCCCCATATTAGCTAGCTCGACCTTGTTGCTACTGGCGGCTTCCTTTGTTGACGCCGAGATTTTCTCTTCATTCCTCCACGACCTCGACTAATACCTTGGTTGTTATATACTTTCGGCAAAGTCTGGAATTCGACAAAGTCACAGGTTTGTACCTACTGTTTCACTTATTTTTTGGTTTATTATGTAGAAACATTCCATATTAGTGAACAAATCTCTAATGATGTACTCTTTTTTGCTTGATTCAATACTTTTATGAAAGTATCTAATGCCCTAGTTTTTGAATACCGAGCGGCATTTCATACACATACAGTTTCATTAGTAAAGTTTCTTCATTATTAGCCACTTCTCAAACAAGAATGATTGTTACACTCTATTTAACAAGAACCCTAGTTGTAACTTGGGAGTTGTTTCAAGACTTTCGCAAAAGTCTGTAAGTACATCCGCCCAGGTTTGTATCATCAGTGTCCTTGGTTTTTTGTTTAATTTAGTAGAATCATTCTATATTAGTAATGATAAAAATAATGATATTATCTTTTTTAATCAATTCCATACTTTTGTGAAATTATGGAATTCTATAATATATTTCATACTCATTCTGATTTAATTTGGTTATAGGTGTATGTGTGATGGCTGATGCACATAGTTTTGTGGTGCAAGATTATGATATTGATAATATCTTGTGAGTTATTGAATTATATATCATTCATCCTCACTTATTGTTAACTACAGATAAACAAATAATTATCAACTTATATCATTGTAGGTCGCAACATCTTGACAATAATGACTTTATTGTGCATGATACATATGCCAATGTACAAACTTCTATACAACAATCGTCAAACCAGGTTGAAACTATAACTGACACTGTGATTGTAGCTCAAGAGGCTCAAGAAAATACAAGTCAAGCATTTTTAGATCTGAACTTCCCTTTGACATTTGATGATGATGAGTATGACTACATTGAGGAAGAGCTGGTTGAGGAGAGGATAAGAGAAGAAGTGGAGGCAATTGAGGAATTCCCAAATTCAATTTTTACTTCTAGTGATGTAATTGGAAGATATTTTTCATTGGAGGAACATATGTACGAGAATAATGAAGCATGTGAGGGTGTGGAGAATATCCACACCAGCGATGAGGAGACTAAAACATATGTGAACAATGATGAAGATGTCATTCTTTCTGAATCCTATGATGTTTTCACTTCTGAAGATGTGAATTGCATTGATTTTGACTTCACTGATGGTCAGTATGACATAGGGGATCATGATTGTCAAGTCGAAGAAGAAGAAGATGACACCCTAGTAAACTCCATGAATGTTTATCCAATTGATGATGATTCACAGACTTCAGAATTGTACCTACATCAGGTAATTCATTTGAAAATAATAAGGTGTCTTCCATACTTTTTTGAAAGTATTGAACTAGAGGAAATATTAGTTTTGTTGTCTATAATGTATACTTGTATATGTTACCCTATGTAAAACTACAATAATCATACCAGTATAAGACATTCCATACTTTCACCAAAGTATAGAACTCGAGAAAATACCATTCCAGGTATCATTTTTTTTATATATCAGTCTAATAGATACCATTTGTAATGATTATATTTGAATTCTGTATGAGTCCATATAATAGTCGTATTCGTTGATAGACATTCCATACTTTTGTGAAAGTATGGAATTATATAAAATATCAGTCCAATTATCATTTATTGGATATCAGTCTAATAAATACCAGACTTGTATTAATTTCAGGTATTTTTTGATAGAGATAGTTTCAGGAGAGCTCTTACCACTTATTGCATCAAGCGAAATTTTGAATTGAGACGCATCCAAAGCAATAGTCACTATATCAAAGTTGGATGCAAAGAGCCCAATTGTTGTTGGACGTTGTCAGCAATCGGCAGGGGTAAATTTCAAATAGTGACTTTTATCAATGAGCACAATTGTACTGTTGCAAGGCTGAACTTGGACCATCGATAATGCACTGCCACTTTTGTTGCGAGTCACATAAAGGAGCATCTTTTGGACAATGAGAAAATCAATAGTAGTTTCGTTATTTCTGAGATAAGAAAGGTATTTGGAGTGCGTATATCTTATAAGAAAGCATACAATGCTCTCCAAATTGCTCTCGTTTTCGTTCGTGGTGACTATGATCAATGCTACAAAGATTTGCCAACATATCTTAGGGAATTAAGGATTCATGACTTTGAATCAAAAGTTAAATTGATGAGTTGTTCCTCGACCTACCGTTTCCGACATGTCTTCTGGGCTTTCAGTGCAAGCTTGCGTGGATTTAGAGAATATATGCGTCCTATATTATGTATTGATACAACACATCTGAGAGATAAATACCCAGGTGTTCTTATGATTGCAACTTCTATTGATGCAGAAAATAGACTTTTTCCCGTGGCATTTGCTGTGACTGAAATTGAAAAAATAGAAACATGGGAGTGGTTTTTGGATGAACTTTTTAGATGTATCACCGGTTATAGGGGATTAAGTATTATGAGTGATCGAAACCCAAGGATTATAGCTGCTGTGAGAAATGTCTTTTCGGATGCTGCGCATGGATATTGTATGGTTCATCTTGCAAAAAATTTAGTACATGATGTTCGTTCAAAAGATGTTGTGCCCTTGTTTTGGGCAGCTGCAAGATCAACCACGGAACATTCATTTAATGAATGTATGCAAAAGATATTGACTATTCATGAGCAAAGTTACCAATGAATATCTCAATTGGAGAAGGAGAAATGAGCTAATTTCTTTTTCCCCGGTAGGAGGTATGATATCATAACAACTAATTCTGTAGAATGCTTGAATGCATTATTTAGGGAAGTTCGTGGGTTGCCAATCACAATATTGATTGAGATGACAAGACGCAATGTCTCGGAGTGGTTCTTCAAGAGACGTAAAGTTTCTCTTATATTGACCACTACTTTGACCGAAAAAATGGAAATAATTTTAGCAGAGAATCGTCACAAATGCCGTTGGCATGCTGTGCATCCACATTAGGACCATTGCTACCAGGTACAAATATCATACCAAACAATTATGGTTGATTTAGCTAATAGATCATGCTCCCACAGGAAGTTTCAACTTTATGATATTCCTTGTTCACATGCCATGGCTGCTATCGGTTATTGTAGTCTTGACCCTTATGAGTATTGTGAGTGTTATTTCACTGTTAAGACATAAAAAAATATATGAGAATAAAATTTATCCGACAAGAAGCAAACAATATTGGCATAGAGAATCTTATGATACCGAAGTGAAACCACCTCAATCTTTAGCACAACCTGGTAGAAAAAGAAAAAATAGAAGAGAATCAAGACAAAGTGGCAGACTTCAGAGGAAGTGCTCAAGATGCAAGCAAGTAGGGCACAACAAACGTTCATGCAGAGCTCCCCCACCCAGCTGACAACACACTTCATTTTTGATAATATTTTTGTTGGATAAAATTTTGAGGGTATATATCATATTTTAGATATCATTTGATGTATAGTCATACTTCATTTTTGAATTTTGTATGAGTTAAGCTCAGAAGAAGGCATTCCATACTTTCGTGAGCTTAAATCATACAGAATTCACTAGTGAAAGTACTGATTTTGGACTCTATATCATAATTATCATCTGTTAATATATTATTAATATCTTTTGTAAAGTCTGTAAGTATGAAACTGGTGAAAATACTAGTTTTTAACTATGTATCACAATTACTATCTATTAATATATGATGAATATTCTTTCTAAAGTTTGTAAGTTGAATTCTGTATGAGTTGAGCTCAGAAGAAGACATTCCATACTTTCATGAAAGTATGAAACTGGTAAAAATACTAGTTTTTTACTATCAAAATGCCAACTAGCAAATTAAACAACTCAGAATTCCAATTAGCTAACTAGTTTTTGTCATTGAACTCAGAAGAATTTTGGAGTATGATAAAATACAAATTACACACTGTACAATTATATTACACTGTGATAATCCTCTATCAGATAGGGGATTATAAATAGTTTTTGTTTCAAACTATGATCGTACGTTACAACTTGACATTTGAATAAGAGTCATATAAGAAAGATGTTGCAAGCTCCAGCCGAAACCTTTTCATATTCTGTTGATTCCAGTCCATTAGTTCTGATTTGATCAAATATTCAATATACTTCATCAGAAAGATACCACAATCAACACTCATATTTTGTTGAGGACATTCAAATATTTCTGTTCTCCAACCTTCTGATTTCATCTGGATGCTAAGGTTGGGGCATATGGCATCTAAATGTTCATTTGGCATGGATTGAAGCATTGAAACATTATCCTCGAAATCTTGGGAGGAGCCATGATAGGACCACATTGAATTTAGATGAAAGAATAATTTTTGCTCAATGTCCACCACAAGGAGATGCCAATGTCCTCTGGTATATTGTTCTTGATTTGAATGACGGAGGCGACTACTATTAATGGGCATAAAAATATATTTAGGAATAGAAGACACGACTGATGACCTTTGAATGGAATTCAATGCAGTAGCCCCATGGCTTCTATAATATCTCTGGAAAAAGAAATAACATTTTTTAGTCTAAAAGTGCAAAAGTAATGAATCCATACTTTATCAAAACTATAGAATGTCATTAATACACAAAAAAACCCAACTTTCATACTCTGGAAGTGCAAAACTAATGATTCCATACTTTGAGAAAACTCTGGAATTCCAAGAAATAAACCATTAACCAATTTTCATACTTTATCAAAATTATAGAATGTCATTAATACGCAGAAAAACCCAACTTCTATACTCTGGAAGTGCAAAACTAATGATTCCATACTTTGAGAAAACTCTAAAATTCCAAGAAATAAACCATTAACCAATTTTCATACTTTATCAAAACTATAGAATGTTACTAATACACAGAAAAATCCAACTTTCATACTCTGGAAGTGCAAAACTAATGATTCTATACTTTGATAAAACTCTGGAATTCCAAGAAATAAACTATTAATCAATTTCCATACTTTATCAAAACTATAAATGCCATTAATACACAGAAAAACCCAACTTTCATACTCTGGAAGTGCAAAACTAATGATTCATACTTTGAGAAAACTTGGAAATACCAAGAAATAAACCATTAACTAATTTCCATACTTTATCAAAACTATAGAATGTCATTAATACACAGAAAAACCCAACTTCCATACTCTGGAAGTGCAAAACTAATGATTTCATACTTTGAGAAAACTCTGAAATTCCAAAAAATAAACCATTAATCAATTTTCATACTTAATCAAAACTATAGAATGTCATTAATACACAAAAAAACCCAACTTCCATACTTTGGAAGTGCAAAACTAATGATTCCATACTTTGAGAAAACTCTGAAATACCAAGAAATAAACCATTAACCAATTTCCATACTTTATCAAAATTATAGAATGTCATTAATACACAGAAAAATCCAACTTTCATACTCTGGAAGTGTAAAACTAATGATTCCATACTTTGAGAAAACTCTAGAATTTCAAGAAATAAACCATTAACCAATTTCCATACTTTATCAAAACTATAGAATGTCATTAATATACAAAAAACCCAACTCCCATACTCTGAAAGTGCAAAACTAATGATTCCATACTTTGAGAAAACTCTAGAATACTAAGAAATAAAGCACTAACCATTTTCTATACTTTATCAAAACTATAGAATGTCATTAATATATAGAAAAACCCAACTTTCATACTCTGGAAGTGCAAAATTAATGATTCCATACTTTGAGAAAACTTGGGAATACCAAGAAATAAACCATTAACTAATTTCTATACTTTATCAAAACTATAGAATGTCATTAATACACAGAAAAACTCAACTTCCATACTCTGGAAGTACAAAACTAATGATTTCATACTTTGAGAAAACTGAAATACTAAGAAATAAACCATTAACCAATTTCCATACTTTATCAAAACTATAGAATGCTATTAATACATAGAAAAACCCAACTTTCATACTCTGGAAGTGCAAAATTAATGATTCCATACTTTGAGAAAACTTGGGAATACCAAGAAATAAATCATTAACCAATTTCTATACTTTATCAAAACTATATAATGCCATTAATACACAGAAAAACTCAACTTCCATACTCTGGAAGTGCAAAACTAATGATTCCATACTTTGAGAAAACTTTGGAATTCCAAGAAATAAACCATTAACCAATTTCCATACTTTATCAAAACTATAGAATGTCATTAAATACACAGAAAAACTCAACTTTCATACTCTGAAAGTGCAAAACTAATGATTCCATACTTTGAGAAAACTCTGAAATACCAAGAAATAAAATATTAACCAATTTCTATACTTTATCAAAACTATAGAATGCAATTAATACACAAAAAAATCCAACTTTCATACTCTGAAGTGCAAAACTAACGATTCCATACTTTGAGAAAACTCTGGAATTCCAAAAAATAAACCATTAATCAATTTACATACTTTATCAAAACTATATAATGCCATTAATACACAGAAAAATCCAACTTCCATACTCTCGAAGTGCGAAACTAATGATTCCATACTTTGAGAAAACTCTGGAATTCCAAGAAATAAACTATTAACCAATTTCCATACTTTATCAAAACTATAGAATGTCATTAATACACAGAAAAACCCAACTTCCATACTCTGGAAGTGCAAAACTAATGATTCCATACTTTGAGAAAACTCTGGAATTCCAAAATTTTACAAAATAAATGATAAATTTACCTCAAAAATTGTGCCCAAATATATATGATTAGTTGGGCTGCTACAAAAATTTCTTAATAAGATTGACGCGTAGCCCTCAATCGTGTCGTCGTCAATGAGCTCATCAAAGTCTAGTATATTCCATAAACATTCCAAATTTAAAAAGTGGTGCACACATCTCCAAATATAACCATTGCTCAACCTAAATCAAATAAAAAATACTAATAAGTATTCAATCTAATTTGTTGTCCCGCAATAAATACTAGACTCACTCTAATTTCTAATGTATTCACTCATAAATATAATTATTGTCCCGCAATAATAATTTAAATTGTAATAACACTCACTCTAATTTATTCAAAGATAGAAGTAAATTGGCAATGTCGTCGTCATCTTTGAATTCATTTCTTATCTGCACCAAAAATAAGAAGAAAGTTATTGTCATTATAGTTATTTGGCTGCATCCTTATACACTTCGAAGAATTCAATTTTTATCTTTCGAAGAATTTTTCATTTTTTGGCTGCATGCTTTTTAATAACTTTTTTGGCTGCATCCTCATTTTTTTTCTCATCTTCATCATCCAGACTTAAATTCAATGAAAAAATTGATGTGGTATCTTTTGTCTCTTATTTTGACCTCTTAGTGTATCTCTTTGCAATAGCTTTTTTCTTTCTTTTGGTTGGCTCCGGGCTTGCAACAGTAATGATGGTTGGTTCCAGGCTTGCAACAATAACTTTGGTTGGTTCCGGGGTTGCAACAACAACTTTGGTTGGTTCCGGGGTTGCAACAACAACTTTGGTTGGTTCTAGGCTTGGGACAACAATTTCTTCAACATTATTCTAATTTTTTTTGGCTTTTTTGCCATTTATTTTCTGCCAAGGGGGGTTCCCCTCCTTTCCCTAAGATTATATTTATTTTTTTAATTGATGCCCTCCTAACAATAGTCTTATATACAATGCTGGGGTGAGAGGGCATGCATCAACAGTAGATCTCTTCTTCTGCCTTATTTTTTCCTTCATTTCCCTTCGCAAATATCTATTTATGTGTTCTTGGCAGTATTCCGTTACAAAATCAATCAACAAATCTTCGGCCGTCTGAAAAAAATTACATAATAAAAAGTCATTTCATAGTTTGGTGAAAGTATGAAATTAGAGAAAATACTATTGAACTAGAATAGATATGTAACTTCAATATGTAACTTCATACCCTAGTGCGTGGCCGGAATAAAAGTTGTTCTTCGGTTGAAGGAATAAGATTTTCAACAACTTCGAAATGGGTCACATCCTCCCATTTGGACTCAAGGGTCCTTATTTGCCAGTTTATAATAACTCATTTCCACAATCTGAGCTTATTTGGTATGGCTCTGGGAACCAAAATGGGAATATGTCCAAAAAACCAACTCTGTCAAAGAAAATATGATCCATAAAATAGGTTATTAACAATATAAACACAAAATATTGACATAAAAAATATCATACTGACCAGCAAAAGAATAACACAACCACGCATGTAGGTGGCAGCTGGGTTAGCTTGATGTTGTTCAACTACTAATATGATTCTTTCCCCAATGGAGGGGATTTGTCCGGCTACGAATGAATATATGCAATTGGACCAATTGTACTTACTAATGTCATTCAGGTTATCTACATAACCCAACAAATAACCCGGTATACGATATCCGGGAGTACAAAACAATATACATGAAAATACATATAAAATGTAGAAACGACAAAAATCCTCTATATCTTGAGGATTGTTGGAGCCATGCACTTGAATCATTAGGTCTTCAATTTGTGTCCTATTAGGTGCTGCTCCATCCGGAAAAAAATTGGCCTTCATATAGCCCTCGCAAGTGGCTTCACTTGCCTCTGGAGTTGGAATCATTTCTCCATGATTAGGCAGGCATAAGAGGAGAGCCACGTCAGATTCTGAAAACGTCACCTCCTTTCCTTTGAAGTTAAAAACCAGGTCTTTCACCAATTATGCTTTGCAGGTTGCCCCAATTGTGCTCTGAACCTAGTCGGAGGAACCTTTTGAATCCGTCTACATAGCAAGTCCATTGAAGGACATGTCCATGTCCTTTTACCACTCTTGAGGGTGGTGCATAAAAGGGTTCTGCTAACTCTGTTCCACAACCTTCATCTTGTTGATTTGGAGCTTGCTGACTTCTATCATCAATTGGGTCTACAACATAAGTAGTTTGTTGTTTAAAAAATAAGATAAGATCTAATCGTTAATAAACAAAGAAAACAACAGACTCATACATGCAAAGCTAACCTTGCGAGTGTTGTGTCGGGTCCTCATTTTTCAAATATAATTCTAAAAAATCTAAGCACCACATTTCATTGAAAATAAATGAATAATTGGATCAATGACATGTAGAAGTCTATATAAGCCTTAATGTTTCAATATTGGATTAATTTATGACCCATATATGATCTTTTCATACTTTTCTAAAAGTGTGGAAAGGAATTGAATTTATAATATTTCAAAAATATTTTAATAAATTTGCCAATAAACTATAAATAGAAGTCAACATTAAGCTAATTAATACAATATCACCCTAATTTATGGCAATTCCATACTTTTGCAAAAGTATGAAATTGCATTTACATTATACTATTTCAAAAGTTTATCAACTTATATATCTGTAATAGGGTCATATAAAATCAAATAGTATTTGGACTCAAATAAATATTCCATACTTCTTTAAAAGTCTATAACTAACAAAATAATAATAATTAGATTTCATTCAAAATATGAAATCATTGGATAAATGAAATATAGAAGTCTATATAAGCCTTAATGTTTCAATATTGGACTAATTTATGACCCATATATGACAATTCCATACTTTTCCAAAAGTGTGGAAAGGAATTGAATTTATAATATTTCAAAAGTATTTCAATAAATTTGCCAATAAACGATATATAGAAGTCAACATTAAGCTAATTAATGAATATTACCCTAATTCATGGCAATTCCATACTTTCGCAAAAGTATGAAGTTGCATTTACATTATACTATTTCATAAGTTTATCAACATATATGCCTGTAATAGGGTCATATAAAACCAAATAGTACTTGGACTCAAATAAAACCAAATACTACTCAATAAAATAGTATACCATACTTCTTTACAAGTCTATAACTAATAAAAAAAAAATTAGATTTCATTCAAAATATGGAATCAATATATACATGCATATATATAAATCTATATAAAGCTAATTAATGCAATATTACCCTAATTATTGACAAATCCATACTTTTGCGAAAGTATGCAAAAGTATGGAATCACGTTAAAATTATACTATTTAATTTCTATAAATCTTGAAAATTTGAAATTAGGGCACAAGCTCATAAAGGACTCAAATATAATCAAATAGTATTCAATAAAATAGTATTCCATACTTTTGCAGAAGTATGTAATTGCATTGAAATTAGATGAGCTATTCTTAAACAGAAAACAACAAAATGTGTAATGTGTAATAATTAAATGTAATAAATAAAAACTAAGAAAGTAGTTCATAAAAGTTAGAATTTATACCACCTGGATTTGGAAAATTAGGGCAAACCATCAAAGTTACAGTGAGGAGCTTACCTGTGGGGTTAGGAACTTTAAAGAACTTGTCCGGAGAATGGGGTGGTAACACTGAGGTATGATGTGGCGATTGGAGCGATTTGGGAGGCAACAGAGGACGCAAGAACATAGGGTGGTGGTTTGCTTCAAGGGCTTTGTGCGGGATGCGAGAATACATGATGTGATTTCCTTCTAGGGATTCGGCCGGAGAAGACAACAAAGGACGACAGTTTCCTTCCGGCGATTCAAGCGGCGACAAAGGAAGACGAAAAGGTGATCGGTAAAAAAGTAAAAAGTAAGGTCGATCAGTAAAAAGGTAAAAAGTAGTAGAGATGAGCGAGAAACCCTATGAATCGATTTTTTTCATTAAACCTTGTTGAACCGATGCAAATTTTGTTGAACCGGTCGGCCAGCGTCCAAACCAACAGCCAGGGGCAAAACCAGAAAAATCAACTTTAAGTTATGATTTTGGGAATATCCAATTGAAAGTTATGATTTTGAAAAAAAGACGAGAGAAAATTATGATTTTGGATATTTGCAGTAATAAAATATAATTTTTAATCGAATAACTTTAATTTAATAAGTTAAATCTTTCCATTATTATTAAGTAATTTCCTATGCACATAGACATAAACCTAAAAAACTTATAAATAGAGCACTCCAACTTAATTATCAAATGATTATAAAATTTCAAAACCCCTTATTTTTCAGAAACCCTTATATAAGTCAATTCCTTTGAGTCCAAAACAGAATATAGTAAAAAATGATAAGTTTGCAAATAAGTCCTTCAAGAACTCAGAATTGCAATTGAACCCTCTACAAATATTCTAGGCACAACATATCCACTTGCTACTAAGCTTTAAGGAAAATCTAACATTTAACATTAATAATCCTTACTTAATGAAGGAAGATAACAGACTTACATTTACAAGTATTTAAAATGTATTATTGTAAGTTATAATTACACTTGTAAGCATTTAAACAAATTATCGGAGAGTGTTCATCAGAGCATTTTCATTTGCCTGGAAGTAATACTTGTATGCCTTTCTAACTGTGGCACCAAATGCCACTCAAAGAAACAAATATAGACATGAATAGGTAACATCTATAATACTTAAAAGTTTTTGGAGATATTCGTAACAAATGAGAGATGAAATGAATATTTTCCCACGGAACAATCCTTTTAGATGGAGAATTCCTGTTACGACCAGAAAAAATGATATGATTTGCATGGTCACCCTGCAGATGATGTTCTTTGAACGGAAGGAAGTTGGACTTTGCTGAGGTCCCCTGGATATGGTGTCCACAGCCCTAATCCACCCCTGCTCTCTCTCAATCCACTGCTGTTCCCCTTGAATTCATCTAGGGATTTAACCCACTCAACAACAGAAGAATGTTCCCTGGTGTGCCTATGCAGTATGAACAGTGAATTGTATTCACAGTTGGGGAACATAAAAAACTTGAACTTGTTGCTTAATCTGTGAACCACATAGCCAAAACTAAGTTGGTCCCTTGGTGTGAAAAGATTGACCTCATTGAACCAAAGGCAGCTAAACAAGTTGGTCATTGCCGTGTGCTCCCTTATTATAATTGCACCCTCTGGCACATCTGCATTTATCATGAAATTTCATCAATGGAATCCATTGAAATCAAAGATAAAAGGCCTGATGCTACTAAAGCTTTATAAAATGTAGTATTCAGTGAATCCATAGAAAGAAGCAAATGAACTACATGTAGATGTACTAGAATAAATGATTTTTCAACTGAAATTTGTTTGGTAATAGTGAGGGAAAGAAAGATAAGTTTACATGGTCAATCATTTGTATCCACCCCATCAGGTAAAAGATACATAAAACAAACTGATTCATTCTCGTAGGAAAACTCACGATGAGTTCATTTAACATGCTGCAGAGAAAAAAACAACACTTGTGGTGAATAGACAGCCAGCCAGATTACTCTGCAACTGCTCCTGCTTGTCAAATTAATTGGACTTGTGAACCTATTGTATCAACCAACCATCTAACTGTTATAATTTCTGAATTATGTTAAATAACATGTACCCATAATTTTGCTTTTGTAAGCATGAACACTCAAATTGCCGCAAACTTAATCACTCAATTTGATCAGATAAGTAGAACAGATAGTTTCTACTGAATTACTAAATAAGTACTCATCTTTTGCTGGTACACATGAATCCCATGTTAACCTGAGCCTTGGACACCATAAAAGATGGATCCCTCATAACTTTTCTCTTTTAATCTAATTATCATCCTACTGAAATTTGATATCACATTCGAATATGCAAAATACTACACAAGTTTTGTATCCTGGTCTCCTGGAAGCATTTTTATTGTTTAAATAAGAGATATGCTGAACTGGTGAATATGTATATCCATCATAACCATGAGCTCAATCATATTCTTTAATGATAATTAATTATAAACCATGCTAGCAAAACTTTATCAGCTTTAAGTCAGAATAAATTTGGGTCTAAGCTGGCTAGAAGTTTAACACAAATTAGCATGAGTTGGCAAATGAATGCATATTCTTGAGAATACGTAAATGTGGTAGTTGTTTTACTATTATTTAGCACCACTTTGTATGCTTAAACGTTGCTTACCACTGATTGTTCCTTTCATTGGACTCCAGAGCTCCATTCCCTCATAACGGTAAATTTTCATGTGCAAATCAATCAGTGGCCGAGCATATCGTTTCCGACGTTTGATTGCATCTGCCTCCTCATAGATACTCTTATGATGTTTATGACAGGCAATTGCAAATGTGTGCTTTCCCCGCCACAGATATCTGCAAAGGTTACAGGATTCATAAGTAATGAAACTTCATTAGAATTTTGGAAGAGAGATTTTACTAGACTTGAGTACATACAAGCAACTCACCTTTCAAGAATAAGCAATGGATCAATAATAAGCTCCATTTTACCATCAATCCAAATGCTATACTGGGCTTTAGGAAATAACCTGTGAGTTAATATCTTTGGAACCTTTCCATTTCTTCTAGGTTCATCATATGGGGAATGGTGAAGTGTCACGAGCCGCCAGATACCTACCCATTTACCTCCATCATTGTCCTCTCTCACTGTAACATTTTGCTTGATGAAATCAAGGGAGACGTCATCCACTACCATCAGAAAGCAAAATAGCTTCTGCGAGCGCTGGCTTATGTTTGATGGTTGATGGGGCGTATCATACCCATCAAAGATGCCAGAGGCAACCACAAACTTACATTTCTTTGCATATTTTACATCTACTGCATCCATTTCTGCACCACCATTTTTGGCAAATCCACAGTGGACCTAATGAAAAGATAAAATGCAGTAACTAAACCTTCAACGACTTGATCATGTCTTAAAAATTGTGGATAGAATGATCATTAAAAGAAGGGAAGTGAGATAATATATTCCATATTCATACATATATACAAGATTACAAACTAACAATCCATACAAATCTCTCGTGTTCAGAATCCTTTTACATGTTTCTATGGATTGATACAAACATGAAGACTTGTGACGAAAAATCTATGGCATGTGCCATGTTGAATTGTGTTCCGGGAAAGGTGATGAAAGCTTAGCTAATAGAGCATATTGTATGGTGACTATGGTCCACCATTACTGCATAAAATGAAATGACAAAGAACATTTCCACTGATCCAATAGAAAAGTAGATGCTTCGTTGTAACTACAAGAGTCAATGCAAGTTCATCCTTAGACACATTCACACATTTGGACAGGGATAGAAATGGGCATATCAAAGTTACCGACTAAAGAACAGCATGCCAAAGTTATTGACTAAAGAACAAGTCGATATAGTAGTAAAATTGTAACAAACATCATATACTGGTCAAGGGCATTCAAATTGCATTTAAGCTACTATTGAGACCATTAATTGGGTACAAGAATCAACAGGAGAAGGACAATGACATATTTAAAGGTTAAATATACAGAAATTGACCAGCTTACTCTATTTAATGTAAAACAAAATCATAATAGAATTATTACAAGAATAAACCATTAAGATGCCAACAAGATGCTAATAGCTCACATAAACAAGGAATGACAAAAGATCATACAGGTTTCTTGTCCTTTTTTCCAATAATGAATGCCAAATAACTAAATTCCTAGATGCAGGGGAACTGTTTCACACACATATTCTGTTTTCATCAACCTACTCATTGCTAGTATATATTTGCTGTTACACGTTGATTTATACTATTACTACCTTCATTGTTGTATTCAACTTGAAACTATTCTCTCTTTGAGTCCAGTTCTGGTGGCCTCCAAAAAGGGGCTTCGATTTCCTATCTTCATTTCCTTGTTCATCTTCCAATATGTATGCTAGACTTTTTGGGATAATGTCTGGTGTCCTCTTAGGAATGATAATGGCATCTGGATCTTGAGCAAGAGAAATTGGGCAACCTAAATAAATAAAGCTCAAAAGTTAGACAGGAAACTAAGTATTTCTTTGAATAAGTTATCATAGTCTTACGATGTTGTGGCTTTGATGTGAGACCCATTGTGTCCAAGATCATAAGTACTTTACTATCATGTTTACAAAGAGCTGGGAAAAAAGAACAAATATCAAACACTTAATGATCATTGTAAATTATCAAATAAGAGAGAAGAGAGAAATGACTACTAGAAAAATGAAAATGGTCATGCAAACTTTAGCCTGACAATTAGTTAAGACCACAACAGGTGGTTGGGTATAAGAAATAATGTCTTGCATGTCTTTGTGAAGACATGCATGTCCAAAAATATAAGCATGCATGTGTATATCATATAATCTGCATATATAAGGCATATATGTAATACATGGATAAATCAATCATAAATTGAATTCAATAGATTTTTGTTCATTAAGTTTATCAATGAGTATCAATTAACTTTTGTGGTTAGAGGTGTGAGTCAATTGTAACTAATTTGGCTAAAGACATTGCCTTGCATGAATGGCAGGAAAAGATCCATATAGCTATGAGCTATCCCCATATATTCATGACTTTGTGTTATCTTATGCTACATTAACAAGTTTCTGTATGAAAATAATGCTACACACTTTTGCTATAATCACAAATAAATGAGTGCATATGTCCTGATAATGGAGAGCTGGATCGGCTATTCTTTGACTATAATGTGTGGTAAAGACCTAGAATATATATTACCTTTGGGCCTAGTTTATAATTTGAAACGAAAGGATCCAGATCCTCAATCCAATCTCCAACATTAGTTCAGCCAATTGATTTCCTTGTACAAACTACAAAGTATAAACAATACAGTTCCATCGATTTAGGATCTACTACAGGTATCATTCCCAATGACAATCTAACTCCTCAAGGATATTTGTTAGAGGTCCATGCTCAAATAACTTCTATTTATTATTACGGAAAATTAATAAATATATCTCAAACTATGGGGTAAGTAATAAATCTATCTCATATTTTTATTTGAAATAATTGTAAGCTCGAACTTTCAATTTTGTATCCAATCTATCTCACCGTCAGTTTCGTGTTATTGCAGTTGTTATATGCTGACAATCCTGACATGGAATCCTAGTCACCATCTAAAAAATAATTTTTTATGCAAATTTGCCACGACATTGTGCATGCTGAGACAAAAAATAAAATAAAATGTTAATCTCTAAAAAGCCTGATCAAACTCGACTGTCTCCCGCTCAAACTAGACGAGCATTGGAGTCAAATTTCATCCCAACTTTAAATTTAACATCCTTCAACTCACAATTTGGATTATATACTTTGTGACGGCCTTGATGATGTGGATTAATATTAATGAGAGACAGTTGGGTTTGATCTAGCTTTTTAGGGATTAGTATTTTATTTTATTTTTCATTTTTTTTGTCTCTGATGATGTGGAAGATTTGAATAAAATATAATTTTTTAATGCTAATTGGGATTCCATGTGAGCATATAAGAGTTGCAATAATGCAGGAAACTAACGGCAGGATAGATTTGATACAAAATTGAAAGTTTGAATATACAATTGTTTCAAATAAAAATATAGAATAGATTTATTAAGGAAAACCATAATTTTAATCCCCATACTTTACACTCATTTGGTTTTGGTCCCTATACTTTAAAAGTTTGGATATTGATCCCTATAATTTTATTCCGTTAAGGCATTAGTCTCTACTGTTACCCCAAGAACTAACGTCGTTAAATTTATCTGATGTGGCTAACGGAAAGTCTACATGGACGCTAAGGTAGAACCTTAGTTGGATTAAAACTATAGATTAAGTTTCTATACTTTATATAGATTTTAATTTTGGTCCTTATACTTTTAAAAGTTTTGGTATTGGTCCTTACATTTTAATTTCGTTAAGTCATTAATCCCTCACGTTAACCCAATACGAAAGAATCTGACATGACAAATGAATATCTTATATAGATGCTTACATCAAAGATGATATTGGTTTGATACAATGATTGATGACGTAATTTTGTTAATTTTTAAATATTTGTTTGCCATGTTAGATATTATTAACGTTGACGTTGGTTCGGTACAATGCTAGAACATGTAGTTTTGTTGGTTTTTATAATGGTTTAATATATAATACAAGTCAACCTTCACATAACCATCTATATATGTATTGATTTGTCACGTCAGATATTATTAAAGTCATTTGGCATTGGGTTAATCGAATGGACTAATACCTTAACAAAATTAAAATGTAGACTAACTTTTAAAGTGTAAGGATCAAAACTAAAATTTATGTAAAATATAGGGACCAAATTTATAGTTTTAATCCAACTCAAGTTCCACGTAAGCGTCCACGTGGATTTTTCGTTAACCACATCAGACAAATTTAAGGTCGTTAGGTCTTGGGGTAATGGCAGGGACTAATGTATTAACAAAATAAATCTGTAAGGACCAATCTTCAAACTTTTAAAGTATAGGGACCAAAACAAAAATGAGTATAAAGTGTATGGACTAAAATTATAGTTTTTTTATTGATTACCCCAAAGTTTGGGATACATTTATTAATTTTCCCTTATTATTATTGATAGGATGTCAGTTAAATCTAAATTCTAATAACCAAACAGATAGAATGCAGCAACAATAAAAGAGTTTTATGAGAAGGATTATTTATCATTCCAAGAAATGTCTGTAGAAAACTAATGATCCTGCAACAAAAGGATTCAAAGAAAAAAGAAACAAGAAATATGTATTATAAGAACGATTGCGATTGCCAAACTATATCACAAGCATTTTGTATGATGCATTCACTTTCCTCTCAGCAAATCAAATATATGAGTAAATAGTCACTATCAGACTAAGTAAGGAATGTCAACAACTATGATAAATTTTACCTGACAAGAAGCTTATAGAAGAATGACATGACCACAAATGAAACAACAGCGCAAAAAGAATGAGCAGCATCCACAAAATGGCCGACACCAAGATCAAGCGAATAAAGCCCCTCCGCCATACCAGCCTCAGAGGATCTTGAATGCCCTTCCCGTTGGCTGAGATGCCAGTTTCATGATCTGAATCAACAAAAGTCGAATCCTTTAGCAACAAACACATCCCAAAATACAATCTTTTCCCTCCTTTTGCAACATTTTCTGACCTTTAAGGCGAGAACCCGAATCGCTCCTCTCCGTTCGACGAGAAGCCCGCAAGGAGAGATAGCGCTGGGCTTCCGTCTCCATGCTTCCTATCTCCCGTCCTCCATCTCACAGGTTCGAGCAATAGCAAAGGTGAGAGAGCGACCTAAAGATTTTAAAGAAAAAACGAATGAAGAACAGGTTTCTGGCATCAATATGGCATTGGCACCACTAGTCACATGATCCAGACGATGAAAGAGAAGTCTCGAAAGAGGGTAAGGAGTGTAATTGCTCAGTATAGGTGCAGAAATCACCTCTTCAGCTGTTCTTCGGGATCGAGGGCGTTCGATTGGAGTAGAAATAAGCAGATCTCGGGAAGCAAGAGTGGAAGCATAAAAAGGCGATGCCATGGTCGGTGATCGACGAAATGGGGAAGAAGGCTTTTGGGTTTGATCCAAAGCTTTCAGAATCAGAGGGGCTAAAATAACTCCACGTGGCCCAAATAGTAGACCTATTATAAACCCCATTTCATGCACGTGCGCTAATTTGAAGTTTTCGTTCTCGCTAATTGAAAATGTGTTCGAGGCCCAGTCTTTAATAAAAACGAAAATGTTTTTAGTTCAAAATTTTAAAACCAATTTTATAAAATATAACAGAAAACTAAAAAACGAAATCTAGGGTTATTAGGACTGGTTTCAGGTTTCATTTTCGTCCGAAATCGAAATCGACCTCGAAACAATGTTTTGATGGCTGAATCAGAGCCCAATTTTGGGTTTGGTTTCGCGAAACCCGCATTTGTACCGAAATCAGATCTCGACTCCAAGTAGTTTTTGCGGTTTTGCGAAATCAAGCGAAGCTGTCGGTGGCATAATTCTAATTATTTTGCAATTTCCACATGTTTCGCCCAAAACTGAACAAAACCCGAGATCTCGGATTAGGGCATCTCATGCACGATACCTCGACCCGATCTCTTTCTTCGGCGACAACAAGAGACAACTTCTCCGACATTTCATCGAGTGTTCACCCGATTTTTTCGCCGATTCTTTGCTAGGTGTAATTTGTTTTCGTTAGAATCTGTTGTATTGAATCTAGATCCGACTATTTTTTCGTTGTTTCTTCGCCCATCTTTTTTCTTGCCGTCTACGACTTGTTCTAAGCTCATATGTTGTATTGAATGTGTTGTTCGCCAGATCTGTTGTTGTTTGATCTAATGGCTGGAACTTTTGTTGTTCTTCGTGAAATTAATATGTGCAAGTGTTGTTCTTCACGAGATCTGTTGTTCGATCTATCTTAAGAGTCTTTATTTGTTTCTCGCTAGATCTGTAATGGAAAATCCTATCACATTTTTTGGCCATATTTGAAAACATGGTGCTTTTATTTGTTCTTTGTTGTTTCTCAATTTGCCCTTGTATTCACCAATCTATTGTTCGATTTTTCATCGCCTTATTTGTTCTTCGTCAGATCTGTGTATTTATAAATTGAAACCTTTCTGTATTTCATTAGAGAAAAAAAGCTAGGAGCAAATATGGTGTATGTGAGAAATTTTTTGAAACTTTGAGTATGGTTAATATGTAGTTTTGTCTTTGATACGCAGAAAACTTCATCACTTGCATGCCATGGATCTATTCATAGCAGTTTTGCTCTCCTTTTAGCTGTAGTTGCTAACTTCATTTACTTGATATTCTGTGAATTGATACTTCATTTATATGCTGATTCATATTCTTCCCCACTTCTAACTTTTAGTTTAGAAGTTGTGATTGTCAAGGTAAGAGTACACAATGCTATAAGAGAATTCAAATAGAAATCATGGTGGAAATACCGTAAAGAAATACTTTTGTTTATTTATGTTGATAGAAATACTTTTGTTTATTTATGTTTATCAAATAAAAACGTAGACTTAGAAATACTGTAAAAAAGTACTTGTGTTTATTTCTATTTATCCAATAGGAACATAAACTTGGAAATACTTGTGCTTATTTATGTTTGGAAAAAGATATTAAAATGTCTCTAACGTTTTCCCACGGGTACTATAATGCTCATAACATTTTTTTAGATCAAAAATATCTCTTACGTAATATAATTGGGTACAAAAATGACCATATTGGTTAACGGTGTTAATGGAGGGATAGCGGAGATGACGTGGTTGATGATTGAGACTGATGACTTGGACACGTGGCACACAAGCAGATCAAGACATGTCATGTCGGCAAGGGAGTCCCACTACTAATATTAAAGGTACTAAAATACCCTTGACGTTTTTACCAAAGTACTAAAATGCTCTTGACGTTTTCACCGGGGTACTAAAATGCTCATATAGTTTGTTTGGGAGCTACTTTGCCCTTGAAGTTATTGAAAATGGTTAATTACTGTATATATCCCAACTTATACTCTCTCTCTCTCTCTCTCTCTCTCTCTCTCTCTCTCTCCCCCCCCCCCCTAATATATATCATATTTTTATTTGTATCAAATGGGGTATCTAACTTTTATTTACTTTCAATTATATCTTGTTGTCAACATCCCGTTATATCTGTCATTTGAATGTTGATGTGGACATGCTGACTTGAATTAGTAGTCCAGTCAGCATCCAACCCTACTCACAATGTGCTTGATCTAGGACATAGCCCTTGTTGAGCATATCTTCGAACAAATCAGAGGCAGTACCGACTTGGCCCTTCGAATAAAACTTCTATGGAGCCGGGCTCCATAGTAGTTCTATGGACCCCCTCCTATGAGTGAACCTAGGTTTACTAATATCGAACCTAGGATCATTAATATTGAACCTGAAGTAAAAATGCTAGGTTCACTCGTTTGCAACATAGGTTCACTCTTACTCTAGGTTCAGTATAAATTATACTAGGTTCAATATTAGTAAACCTAGGTTCACTCATAGGAGGGGCTCCATAGAAGTTTTATTCTGGCCCTTCCAGCATAACGCATGCATCAAGATCGTGTATGTGGTGACGTCAGGGGGCGAGGTTGAGGGTATAGATGTAGTTGAAGAGGGAGTAGGCGATGACAATGTTGCCGGTGCGAGCGAAGGCATAGATGTGGAGGCGGTCGGAAGGGAGGACGAGTGAGCGGCGAGGGCAGAGAGTAGGCGACGAAAGAGCATGGGACGGGGATGGGAGGAGGGAGAGGCGAGGAGGCGGCGGAAGGCGGAGAGGGCAAAGTCGGGTTGGCGGAGGCGGGAGAAGGTGAGGAAGAGGAAGGAGAGGAGGGCATGGGAGGGAGAGGGGAGATGGCGGAGGCGGGACAAGGCGGTGGAGAAGTAACCAGCGCAGGCAAGCTTGAGGATAAGGGAGTGGTGGGAGGAGGATCAGATGGGGAGGTCCGGCCGGGCGGAGGAGGCCACCTCGACGATCTCCTTCATGAGGAGAGGACCCAATTGGTCAACGATGAGCTTGTGGATTCGTGTAGGAGAACCTATCGATGGCATCATCGACATCGCCTGATTGGCGAAAGCAGAGGAGCAAATGAGATAGGAGAGGAATGGATGGTAGAGGACCATGAGAGTGCGGAACAATGAAGGAGGAGCCATTTCATCTTTATAGTCGCCAACTGGTCAGAAGTGATGAAGGCGTCGCAGATGGAACAAGAGAAAAGGCAAGCTAATGGGGCTGTGTCCCCCATTAGCAGTCCAGCCAGCATCACGTGTGAGTAAGGTTGGATGCTGACTGGGTTGCTAATTCAAGTCAACATGTCCACACCAATATTCAAATGGTAGATATAACAGAATGTTGACAACATGACATAATTGAAAGGAAATACAAGTTAGAGACTTCGTTTGATACAAATAAAAAAATGAGATATATTAGGGAGAGAGAGAGAGAGTAAAAGTTGGGATATATACCGTAATTAACCCTGTTGAAAATGGTACAAAAATATCCTTAATCACCTTGAATGTACACTTTAAACTCATCTTCCCAGAGCATCAGTTCAAGCAATTAAAGAAGTGGACAAATTGCTTCTAAACAACTACAGTACTTCTGTAGGTATAAGAAGAGGGGCATTTTACTAGAATCTTGGACTGATCTGAATCCAGGTAGGATTGTATCTCATAGTTGTCTAGAGGTGGCAATGGGTCGGGTCGGGCCCGCAGTAGGCCCATGCTCAGCACAGCCCGCGCACCGTGCTGGCCCGAGCACGGTCGAAGGCCTGACTGTCACACCCCAACTGAGGGTAGTGTGACCGACCAAGGCCTACATCCTGCCCTATAGCCTACTGTCTACACTGACTAACAAGAAACCAGAACATTTCGAGAAAAAAAAAAACCACAACACAATCTTTATTTAAAGTTTTCGAAGTTCACAAATCTATGTTTTTCAACCCAAAGAAGAAAACCAACATCATCACAAATAGAACATCTCAAGTATCAAAATTATTATAAATTTTTCAAAACACTAACTGTCAGTGTAGAAAAGGAAAATAAACTACTACATGACACTGGACTATGACCAAAGGACGCCGGTACGAGATATGGCACCACCGCCTGCCCTCTAGCTGCACCATGACGATGAGCCTCAATCACTGATCATACTCTACAAACAAAGTAAACAAATCGTGAGTCCACTTGGGACTCAGTGAGCGATTCTTTGGAACCTCCACATAATCCATAATTAGTTATGCATAACATATAAAGCAGCATAGAATATAGTCAGGGATATAAGCTACTTTTTAGTGTGACTATCAACCCCATGGGTCATTCTGAATAGACCATATAGGAGAAACCTGCCATAACGGCCTAATTAAGCCACTTGGCACCCGGCCCTTAAGGTCTACTTATGGTATAAGAATCCCGGCTACAACCGGCCCTACCATACAAGGTAGAATCACACTGGCTGTTCGGCCACATCATATCAAGATGTAAATAAGAAATCTCGGGCCATCGACTTGGATGGTTTACTAGTCTCCGGACACCGTCTGGGGTAGGGATAGCTAGTCCCACCCAACTGTGGTCTGACACCTAGCGGGCCTGCTGGTGCATCTCAAGACCCAATCACTGGCCGAGCCAAGCATTGGTCGTTTCCGATCGCCATGCTTCTTGGCGGACCATCTCAAGCACATCACACAATCAAATATCCTAGGGTTTCCTTATATACACTTCGGGCAGTTGCCCGTATCCAGCCCTAATCCGGCATGCAAGGTCAATAAATTAATGATGCCCTTCCAATAACGTGTACACCTAATAGTTCTAGGTTTCCAAAAATGAATACTAGAAGTCCTAGAAGCTGTGTTATTTCCTAGCTAAGTTTTCATATATAATATGCATCTTGCAACGTCTTACATGTTATCTAGCATTATACGCTACCCTGGGTGAGGAATTTTGTGAACCGATCTTGGAATTCCACCCATGAACATTTTAGGACAGCATATGTAATTTAAAGAAAGGTAAGTATAATTTACAATAACTACTATATATATAACTACGAGATTCATAAATAAACATTTATACACTGCATTTAGAATTAAATTCAATAAGAAACAGTTTATCTAGCATGGTAAGATAATAATAAATTCAACAATGCATGAAATACTAAGCATGGTAAAAATATTACATCATCTCAAAAATTAAAGAGGAATGAGCTAAGGATGGTCACTATGCTATCATTCCCACAATTACATGAATCAATAAATTAGCTTGCTATAGTTAGAGTTCTTCCTAAGTGTCACCATGCCTCTATTGTTTTAGCACTCTAACTATTGAAATTACCATCTAAAGCTCACCCTCTCCCTCCCCTAGGCTTGGCTAAGCCTTGAGCAAGGTCAACCTTGCTCCGCCATGTCTCTTAGGGTAGGAAAGGAACAGGAGGATTAATCCCCGACCCTAATTCATTGTCTCCGCTATATCTTAATTGCATAATGACTAGTTTGCCCCTCCCCCTATACTCGGTCGAACCCTTCTCATGAAACTTTAGGGTTTGCTCGGCCAATCCTATGAGTTTTAGGGAAGAAGAGTTCCTTAACACGTGAAATCGATGATTAAGAATACACTATTCATGAAATTGAGATCATCCGAGGGCTCTATTTCCGTTAAGGGAATTGGGGAAAATTTTGGCATGACCTTTCCCCTTTTCCCATGGTTCGGCAGCACTAAAACTCGAGAAATCAACGAGAAATCTTGACGATCCGATAAGAATTGATGCAAAACAGAGAATACACAATTCCAAAACCAAGAATCGACAGGAATTCGCGAAAAAACACATCCTAACATTTCTAGGGGTTCGGTTACCCGCCTCCCCCAATCCTTCAAATCTAACCACTCACCTTTGCTAGAGGAAGATGAAGGATCGAGCGTTGACGACCTCGAATCTTTTGGCGACGACGTGAAACCCGGATCGACCAAGATCTATCTCCCTTGCTCCTTCTCCCCCTCCCCCTATGCGCTGCCTTGTGTGACTCCAAGATGAGTCGCACGACAGCTTGGATGAGGGATTTTAATCCCTCATCTAACCTTCCATTCTTGCCTTTGACTCTTACTACTGACTCGACTAAGCCCGAGCTCGACTTGGGTTCTGACTCTACCTGTAACACGAGTCGATTTAAACTCGATTAAGGTATAAATGCATAAAAGGAAAGAGTCATTTGCCCAATTTAATTGCATACATCATTAGTCGAGTCATACCTTTTGCTCGAGGTGATCCTGAGGCTCGACTCGATTAACCCCGGGTCCGGCGCGCTGCACCAAAATAGATTTTTATATTAGAAAATTTTTTCGGGTCTTACACTGGCGTGCGCCAGGCCTAGGTCGGCGAGCGCCAAACCTAGGTCAGGCCCGAGTGACTTGATTCGGGCCGGCCAATTAAAAAAAATATAATTTATTAGTTAAATTTTCCTATAAATACCCTACTCTCAACTCTTTCTATCATCATTCTCTTCTCTTCTTCAACTCTTTCTCTCAATTCTCAACTCTCAACTCTCAACTCTCTTACTCTCAACAATCTAAGTTCATTTACAATCATTCTCAACAGATTTTTAAGTTCATCAAGGATTCAAGATTGTTGTCAATTTTTTTTAATCTCTTAAATTTATTTCATTGATTAGTATAATATTTATACTTTTTATATTTTTAATTTTTACTAATGGCGGATAGAGATTTTTCAGGTTATACTCCACAAGTTGGATCAAATATGTTAGAAGAAATGCCTCCTACTACTCCAACCACTCCTACCATTCCTACCAGACCTACCACTCAACAAAACCAAAACATAGAGATAAGTCCATCTATTAATTTATGTCCATCAGGTAGAAAAAAAAGTATGGTATGAGAATATTTTGAGAAAATTATTGAAGCTGATGGCACCATAACAAAAGCCCGGTGCAAAAAATGTCAAAAAATTCTTTCGGCTTCAACAACAAGAGGAACTAGTAATCTTTTATGTCATGCAAAGGGTCATGACAATAAGGTTGCACAAGCTCAACACATTCTTAATTTATCTTCTTCTGGTTTACAACTTTTTCATATGATCATGATTTTCAACGTCGAGAACTTGTAAAATTAATTGTTCAAAGTGAATCTCCTTTTAGTTTTGTTGATCAACCAAGATTTTCTACTTGGATTCAAAGTACTTTACAACCAAAATATAAAAAAATTATTCGAAATACAATGAAAAGTGATGCTTTAAAATTATTTTTTATATATAGAGAAAATATAATAACTAGTTTTCAAATTAATAAATTAAAAATTTCTTTAACATTTGATGTTTGGTCTAGTCAACGTACTACTAATTCTTACATTTGTGTTACTGCGCATTGGATTGATGAAAATTTTATTTTGCAAAAAAGATTAATTAGTTTTAAAGTTTTTGAATATCCACACACTTCTGTTGCCATTTCTTCTGCTATTAGATTTGTAACATCTTTCTATAATATAAATGATAAAAAAATTTCGATTAGTTTTGAAAATGCTAGTAATAATGATGTTGTTATTCCTCCCCTTATACAATTATTTAAGTCAGTATTAGATGATGAATTATTTTATATTCGTTGTGTTTGTCATGTTCTTAATTAATATGTACAAGATGGTTTAAAACTAGTAAATATATATGTAGAAAAGATAAGAGATGTTATTAGATATATGCGTTCTTTAAAAGCAAGAACACAAGAATTTAAAAAATTATGTCAATCTTTTAATACACCATTTAAAAATTTTAATGGTGATGTTATTACTAGATGGAATTCAACATATCATATGCTTATGTCTACTACAAAATATCTAGAGATCCTTACAATATTTTACAAAAAAAATATGCCTGGTGATCCAATTAATGATAATGATTGGTTAGTTGCTAGGCATATTACTCAAATTTTAAATTTTTTTAATAAAACTACTGAATAACTTTCCGGTGTTTATTATCCTACATGTAATTTAACTCTTTCACATATAGTTCGTATTAGTGAAGTATTTTCTTCGTATAGACATCATCATTTATTTGCACAAATTATTTCTTTAATGGAATCTAAATATAAAAAGTATTGGTCATATATACCTACTTTATTTTGCTTAGCAATATGTTTAGACTATAAAATAAAAATTGATGGTTTAAATATGTTGTTAGATGATTATTATAAGAATATAGAATTAGATAATGTTAAAGAAAAAAAATATAAAATATAAAATATATTGAATTCTATGTTTGTATTTTACGCTTCAAAATTTGGTGATACAATTACAAGTAAGACAACATCTTCTTCTTCTAGATTAAGAGATGATAATGGAAATAATATTAATTCTCAACTTGGTCGTAGGATAAAAACAAACTAAATCTACTAATTTCAATGAATTAGCTTTTTTCTAAATCATAATCATTCTGAAGAAATAGATGATAATGAGATTTTAGCATGGTGGAAAAAAAAAGAAAATGCGTATCCTATTGTTTCCATCATGGCACGTGATATACTAACTATTCATGTGTCTACAGTAGCTTCCGAGTCTTGTTTTAGTGCAGGAAATAGAATTCTTGACGAAAGAATGAGCCGAATGAGTGCAGAAACGGTTGAAATGTGCATTTGCTTAAAAGACTGGTTGGATGCTGAAGATAAATTACAAGATAAGGGAGGACACGACACTTCATCATCGGGAGAGGAGGAAGCTCAAACAAGCGAAGCTGGTGCTGCTGGTCCAAGTACAAGTTAAATCACCAGTACTATGGGTGATTAAAAATGTAAAAAGAACTACGTAGACCTGATCATTCTATAGTTAATCATTGGGAAGTACAAGTTTAGCTATAGAAGGTACGTAGGCAACCTTTTAAGGTGCGGTCTATTATAATATTAAAAAAATTATTTTATCATTGAATGAATATTTTTGTATTAAAGATAAATAAAAATTTAATTATAATTTATTTTTTAAAAAATCTTTTTATTAATTTGTAATGCATTACAATGTTACATATAAAAAATGTGTTAAAAAATATATAATAAAACTTAGTACAATGGTTAAGATATCTCAAATGAAACTAGAGATCTAAGTTCAAAACTCACCCGTAATCTTCAATTTTAAAAATTAAATTTTAAATCTTTAAAAATTTAAATTTAAATATTTAAAAAATTAAAATAAATATTTAATTTCGGGCCGATCTGAGCTCGAATGGGCGGGCTCGGGCCCGGGCTAGGCCTACCTACAATGCATTCGGGCCGTGCCAGGCATGGCCCGGATGTGACCCATTGCCACCTCTAGGGGTTATAAGTTGTCTTGATTTTTGAGTAAGATATAATTTCTTTTTATTTTTTATTTTATGTTGGATTAATTTTTTATTTCAAGTAAGAAGTGGACAAAATTTTATTTTTTATTTTTTTATTATATTGGATTAAATTTTTTTTATTAATTTTTATTTTTTAATTAAATAATTAAATTTTTATTTTGGGTAAGAAGTGGATAACGTTTTAATTTTTAATTTTTTAATTATGTTGGATTAATTTTTTATTCTTTCTTATTTTAGTGGTTCAACCGATGCTTTAGGAAAATGAGTTTGTAGTATTCATTTAAGGCGATTAGGGATATTTTTGTACCATTTTCAATAACTTCAAGGGCATTTTAGCTCCGAAATAAATTGTAAGAGCATTTTAGTACCCTGTTGGAAACGTCAAGGGCATTTTAGTACCCTGACAAAAACGTTAAGGAAATTTTAGTATCTTTTGTATTAGTGGTGGGACCCTCTTGCTGACGTGTCAAGTCTTGGTATGCATGTGTACCATGTGTCCAAGTCACTTGTCCCAATCATCAGCCACGTTAGCTCCATTATCTCTCCTATTGTTAACCAATAAGGTTATTTTTATACACATTTCATTACGTAAGGGGTATTTTTTATCCAAAAAAAATGTTAGAGGTATTTTAGTATCCGTGAGAAAACGTTAGGGGCATTTTAGTACCTTTTTTCCCTATATGTTTATCAAATAGAAACATAGACTTGATTCTGATAATAATTATATAGGCCTGGATTATTTTAACAATACAAAATTATGATAAAGACTTATAGGTCTCGTTGTACATGTAGTTTATTTTCATTATAGTATAATGACCTATTATTATTATTGTATTATTGATATTCAAATAGATATAATAAGATGAGCATATGAGTGGTCATTGTAATCCAAGAGAGAAGTCAGAAAATTGGTCAAAGAATGTTAGCAAGATTATATGGGAATCGTAAACTGGATTATATGGGAACTAGTCAGAGTGGCCATCGTAAACAAGTAGAACTAGGCAATCTCAATTTTAACAAGATTATATGGGAAGAAATTACCAATAAACTGGAGGAGAAATGTGACATTAAGTATGACTGGTGAGAAATGTAAGCAGAAGAAAGCTCGCCTTCATCGTGTGTATAAATATTTCCAAGAGTTGATTAACCATACAGGGTCACATGGAATCCCGATACGGGGAAGATTGAGGTCAATGAAACTGTGTGGAACTCATTAGTAGGTTTATGTGAATTTTGTTTAACTGGGTTGTATATGCGATGAAAGTTGTTTCTTTTTCATGTGTAAAGAGGAGGGAAAATGATTATTTCGAAACGTTTAAGTCTAGGCCACCACCACACTATGCTTTGATGAAATTGATATTTCAAAATCAATCCACAATTGATGGAATGGTCTGTCATCAATATTGGCATTAAACTTTGCGCCTTATATATGATAGTAGTAAATATTTCAGACATTGATAATAGTCCTAGATGATAGGTTGTACGGTTTGTGACAAGGAGCAAACAAGACTTTGATGAGTGATGTGATATATTTCATGAGCTTGTAATGAAAATTGTATTTCATGTGAAGGAAGGGAATTAGAATTTCTCTTTGCGGAGCTTGCTGCTCGGCTCCTCAAATCCTCCGCTTTGCCGCTTCTTGCTTCACCTCCTTTGAGAGTGGCCCTTCCCTGTGGCGTATAAAGGAGCTAGAAGACGATGGCCTCCTTCTCCTTTATCCTTCCTTGACAGCTAAAGAAGTCCTACACTGTAGCGCTTTGCTCGCCTGAATAACACAGTGCTAGAATTCAATGATTGGTACTTTGATGTTCTGGGGGACCCTCTTCAGCTTCGGGCAGATATTCATATTCGCGGCCTCCCTCTTGAGTACTGGAAGGAGAGAGACATCTTCTCTATCATGTTGCCCTTTGCCCGCCTCGTCGCCGTCGACCATGCTTCACTTTCGTGGGTGAAAGTTTAGGATTGCCACATCCAAGTTCTGTGTCGAGGCATCGACGACATGCCCCTCTTTATGGAGATTCACGTTGATGGTCGGATTTTTACGGTCAGGTTCGATATTGACTGGTGTGTTGGGAGGAGTCTTAGGGGTAACGACGAGGCTCGTATGGGCTCACCCAGGCCTCCTCATGAGGATCGCCGTGGACCTAGAGGTTCGGTCCCCCCCTTTGGCAGTCGGAACAACAATTCTGGCACGGATGGTAACCTCTTCTCTGTGTCACCGTTTGTGGCTCCCCCGAAAAACCTTCATCGCTCTCCTCCAATTGGGTTCGGACCTGGTTCAACCTCCATCTTCTCTATTCTGGAGCCCAATCCTCGTCGTCTTGCGCAAGGGCCGGCGTCGCAGGGTGATCTGGTCGAGCGACCTTGCAACCCGGTACCAGCGGCCCTTGCATGCCAGTCCAGCTCTCGATCACCGACATCAACTTCGTGTCAGGTCGGTGGCTGCACTTTCACAATTTCTACGCCTATGATGAGATTTGCGGTCACGTGTTCTCTAGCCCTTTCTTTGGATGTCATGTCACCTTTAGTGGGGATGACACACGATATTATAGGTAATTGGAACTTTTTGGATTTTTCATGCTGACTCAGCCTCTTTTTGTGTTCTTGTGGCGCTTTTACAAGGTGTGGTTTTGAGTTCTCCCGTGTCACGCCCCAACTTAGGGTCACGTGACCGACCGGGCTTTACGTGCCTATACCCCGCAGCCTATCCCATGCACATGCCAACTTATAACAAATCGTAGCTGGAAGAATAACAGATTTTATTATGAACAAGAAACCAAACAGATTCTATTTTAGCAAAACGTTTAAAGTGCGAAATAAGTAAATCAAAGTTTAACAGTTTGCTTAAACAAGTGAAATCTGAATGAAAGACATAAATGTCCCCAAGGGACTACAATTCCAAATTACTAAAACATAAGTACATGACAAATCTACCAACGACTCGACTATGACCCATAACTAGGACTACTATAAGATCAATGTGGCTCCTCTGTCCTCCGGCTGTGCCAAGTGTTCTAGCCCGACTCACTGGTCAGGCTCTGCAAAAAAAACAGAAATAAACTATGGGTGAGTTCAAGGAATTGAGTGAGCGGTTCTACCAACCCCCACCATAAAAAAACCCAACTACAGAGACATATGAATAAATGCACTTGTCTCATACAGGGATAATGCAACAAGTGGTATGGCTAGCTATCAAACCATATGGCCATCAAATGCCCGAAGGTAAACCTATTCACTTAGCAGTGAAGAACAATAGGCCTCAACCTATCCATGCCCTAAGACAATAAATCACACTCAAGGGTTATGAGGATAATCAGGATTGACATATCCGAGCTTATGTTATAATCATACCCTTAAAGATAGCGCAGAAATAATTGGGATTCGCCCATCCAAACTTATTCCAAAAGAAAACTAAGAACAATTGGGATTCGCTCATCCGAACTTATTCCATAAATAATCGCAGGAATAATCGGGACTCGCCCATCCGAACTTATTCCTTAAACACAGGTTGGGAATTAACCATCCAACCTTCCGGGCCAAGCCCGCAATCTGGCTCCTATCCGAGCCTCTCCGTAATTTGTAAAAATATGGCGCTAACAAGACCTAAGTCAAGTGTATCCTACGGTGTCTTAGGGGTGTCTTTAATGGGAAACGCCGCAACACTCTATGCCCGATCCCGATGCCCTAGACCCGTAATATCATTAACCCACGAGGTTTTATTTCATGCAAATAAATTATTTTGTTGGTTCTTAACAAATTATGCTGCCCCTTGAATTTTAATTCTATAATTAAAATTTCCATTGCCGAAATTAGGGTTTTGTTTTAAGGATTTTATTTTTAGTATATTGTTGAACCCAAAACAGGTGCACCCAAGCCGAATATGATTTCCAAAGTATGTCATATAGTTTCAGACTATATTTTCTAGTTAAAATGATAGGTTACACAACTATGTTCAGTAAATTATACGCATCTCAACAGAGATTACAAAATCAGCATTGATTTAACAATTTCAGCATGAAATTCCAGCAAGTTTGAGTTTTCAGCATGTCAAGGTAATTAATCCGAAAATCATAGTAATTAAATCCTAAATTACCACCACAATAGATTTATAACATCAAGATAAATCATACAAAAATTAAATCATAATTCCTAATCAAGATTTAGCATGCTCCGCATCATCTTTAAATCAAGACTCAAGCTTCAAAACTAAGAACCCCAGACATGAACATACATGACATCATGAATTAATCTTTTCACATGCAAAACATAGATTCATATGCTGGAATTTTATATCTAGATACAAATCATGCATTGGCATCATAGGAACTTAATTAAAATAATTAATCCAAAGCCTAGATCTCAAAAACCACCAAGAACTTCTCTTACGCGCTTTAACGAACACCTCGAGGGCAACCCGTCTCCCACCTTGGCCAAGCCTCCCTAGAGTAGTCCTAGGGCTGCCGCACCAAAAAGGGGGGTCTTCTGGCTCCACATTCATGGCAATACGTGAAATCAATAACAAAACTTCAAGAACCAACGGAAAATTCGTCAAGAATGTCTCAATCTCCAACAATGGCTCAAGAACACAAGAAAATTCAAGAAAAGAGGGAGGGAAGATCAACTCACTTGATTGGGAAGAAGGAAAGAGAGAAATTTTTCCGATCGGCGACCTCCGAATCTGGCCACAACAAGGTGGTGGCGGCTCGGCTTGCGGCGGCTCCTACCAAGCTAGCGGCTTGGCTTCCAAGGGAAAGGAAAGAAGGGGGGGGGGGGGGGGGGGGGGGGGGGGGGGTTGAGAAGGGCTCGGCTTGGGTCCTTTCCTCGGCGGATAACTCCAAGATAGGGGAGGAGAGGGGCGGCGGCTTGGTTGCGGCTCCTCTCTCCTTGATGGCTTGTGCGGCTCCACTAGGGAGCCGCCTAGCCAAAAGAGGGGGGGTTATATTCCCCTCCTCAAACCCTCAATCCACTAAACAAATAACACGAATCAGAAATAATATCTAGGATATTACATCCCGTTGCTATTTTGGTGTCTGTGGTGGGCTCACCCGTCGTCTTTGATGTTTGACCCAGGGATGGACTTTGGTTGGCCTGTGGACTAGGGGGGACCATTGCCTCCATTTGGAACTTCTCTTCGGTTGACTATTTTGGTCAAGTTTTGACCCCTTATGCATGTGGTTTGGCTTGTCTTCCCTGGGATTCGAGCATGTCGTTATTCCATGCTTCCCCTACCTCTGTTCTTGCTTCGAGCTCAATAGGGAGTTCACCTCTGACTGACGACTTTAGCCGATTAACTTTACTCCCTGCTGAGAACTCGATTGTTGTGCAGTCTAATCCGGGAACACCAAGTGTCTGCTGCAACCCTCGTCTACAATCTCTTGGTGGCTGGAATGGTCTTGAAACTTTGGAACGTGCAATGAAGCGTAAAGAAGCTCTCCTTTCTCTATCGATAGCCAAGGTTGTGAGCACGACCAGTGCAACGTGTGCTACTGCTACTCCTATGTTGTCCATTTCCAGTTTTGAAAATGTGGAGATTAAAATTCGGCTGGCTGCTTTAGGCTTCTTGAATTTGTCAGACGCGGACTATAATGTCATCAAACTGGCAGAAGAATCTAGGAGTCTGCCCAACCTTACATGATTCATTTCGGCAATGACTACCTATTGAAGGGCTTGGTGGGAGTCCTTGTTAGAATTGGAGTTGGTGTTTTGTTTTTTGAATGTGCATTGCTTTTTGGAACGTTAGGGGTAGAATAGGCCCAGCAAACACACTATGCTAAAAAAATTCATCATCTCCAACAAATGTTTTGTGTCGTGTCTTCAAGAAACAAAAAAACGAACCGTTCAACGATATGTGGATGAAACATTTAAGTGGGTCATCAAATTTTGATTACTCCTTTAAACACTCGGAGGGAATGTCCGGGGGGGCTCGTACCGCGTGGAATCGAAACTTATGGTCGGGGGTTTCGTCTTTTGCCGGGCAATTCTTCTTGGTTTGCCTTCTGACACACCGGCCTAGTAATTTCAATATCTTAATTATTAATGTTTACAGTCCGCCTTGAAGAGAGGGTAGGGATGACTTTTGGTTGGAGCTTGAGGGGATCTTGTCTAATACTGAGGCTGCTTGCGTAATAAGAGGACATTTCAACTTGAAACGATCGGATGTAGAACGCTTGAACTATGTGGCGACCCTCAGGATTCTGTAAATTTTTTGGGCTTGATCTCTGATTCTAAATTCATGGATTTGCCGCTATCAGGTAGAAATTTTACTTGGTGTAACAATCATTCTATCCTGGCTTGCGCTCGCCTAGACCGCATCCTCATGAACGACCTTACTTTCGGGTGGCGCCCCTCTTCGACGGTGAGAGTTGGAAAGACTTTCTTATCTGACCATGCTCCATTGATATTATCCCCCCCCGGAGAATTGTTTTCCGTTTCGAAAACTGCTAGTTGATTGAACCGTCTTTTAGGGGGGTTTGCGATTCATGCTGGTCCGAAACTTTTGTGCTTAACACCTCGGGATTCTCTACTTGGGTTGCCAAGCGTCGTTGTCTGAGAATTTATCTCAAGAATTTGGCTAGGAACACATCTTCAACTAAGCGTCAGCATATGGTTCACCTTGAAGAGCTTCTTGATCAAAAGCTTAGGGTTGCGAATAATAGAACACCAACAATCTCAAGAGCGCATGACTTGAAGGAAGTGAGAGAAAGGCTGGATATGTGTTATGAGGCAGAGCATAGATATTGGAAACAACATGCAAAGGTACGTTGGCTGGAGGACGGGAACAGAAACACAAAAAAATTTCACCAATCTGCCTCCTCGAGAAGACAAAAAAATTGGATTATTTCGATTATAGCAAAAGGTGTTAGGTTTGAGTCAAAGGAAGACATTTCATGCATCCTCCTTCTTAAACTTTTTTAAGAAGTCTATCGGATTTGAAGCCTCTTATCGGATTGGTGTGGATTGGGAGGCCCTTTACACCCCCCAGCAGTCGAACATGTCAGGGTTGGCTGCCAGTTGCGAGCTGCATGAAATTTTTAACAACATCAAATCGCTAGGCAAAAACAAATCACCGGGCTTGGACGGCCTCACTATTGAACTCTTCATTACTAATTGGGACTTGTTAAAGTGGGATCTGAAGGCCTAACTTAACGACCTTATGTTTGGAAGCGACGACTAGTTAAGAATTAACTGATCTGACATTGCCCTGATCCCAAAGTGTGAAGGGGCCGAGGACGTCACTTCTTTCCGTCCTATTAGTCTTACATCGAGCTTGATAATTTTGTTTTCTAAAATTATGGCTTCCCGTCTGAAAATATATATGGAGAACCTGATTGACAACACTCAATGTGCTTTCATGAATGGTAAAAGCACGTTGGATAGTTTTATGGCGGCACACGAAATAATTCACCTATGTAACCGGAGGCAGGAAGATGCTTATCTCGTTAAATTAGATATGGCAAAGGCCTTTGATAGTGTTGATTGGACGTTTCTTGAAAGTCTTTTTTGTTGGTGAAATGGCCACACTAGAGGGGAGGTGAATAGTGTGTTTACTAATCGATTCGCCTAATTTCGGTTTTAATTGTTTACTTGGTTACTTAGACAATTTAACAAATCCAATAACAAGCGGAAGCAAAGAGAATATGCTAATTAAGCAAACGCAAGAGAAGCAATGCAAACACGGTGAGTTATAGTGGTTCGGCCTCAATGCCTACTCCACTACCTAAGCACCCCGCTTAGGATTTCCAAACTAGCTTTACTAGATTATCTTGTTTCCTTTACAACGAGGACGTTTTCACCGGAGAGTCTCCGGTCTCACACTAAAGGCACTTCCACACCCGAAAGTCTCCGTCTTCCTACCGAGAGCACTCTCCCACCTCAATCATAAGGACAACAAGAACTAATCCTAGTAAACTAAGTTTACACCGGTGGAATTAAGCCTCAAACACAAAGGCAACCACCCAATTTCAAGACATAACAACCTAGGTCTTTACAAGCTCAAATCCAATGGAATAAATAAGAAAATATATAAGTAATGGAGCAAAAAATACAACAATACAAATACTTAGCTCCAACACAATGAATCCTAGCTCCTCTTGATGCCTTAATGATGAATCAAATCAAGCTTGAAGACAAACTCAAGGAATGAAAGATCAAACTAGGATTTCTCTAAGTAATGGCTCAATGAAGTGTAGGAGTGATCAAAAGTGTCAAAGGAAGGCTCTCATGGCTTCCTATTTATAAGCCATGAAGAGAAGGCATAAAACAGGTGGCTCAACGGGCGAAAAACTAGCCATTTCCGACGTCCGATCGATGGCCAATCGATCATCGATCGACTGATCGATCGATCGAAAGCAAACTGCCGCTTTCTGACACACTTCGGTCGACCGAATTGGCTACTGTCAATTTTCCGCCACATTCGGTCAATCGAATTGACTACTACCAATTTTCAACCCTATTCGGTCGATCGACCGGTCGATTGAAACTGAAAAAATCAGTCTAGTTTGCTAATTTTTCTGCTCGTTTGCTCGTTTCTAGGTTCCGTCTTCGCTAAGTCTACTTATATAATATTTAATAATTTTAAAACATAAATGTTATATAAGGATTACCCCCCATTTGGATTCAATAAAAATATCTAAAAATCAAAATCCTTAAGAATCAAAATCTAGTTTTTGGGGTCTAGTACAAATTCTCAAAAAATAAAAATTTTCTAATCTCTCGGGTCAAATATGGGTATGCTAAAGGCTTTCAAAAATTCCTTAAAAATACCTCGTTATCTATTTCTACCCAAGGAACAATTATCGTAATTTTTTATGTCAAGAAAATATCTAGGTCATATAGCCCTCCAAGGAGGTCCCTAGCTAGACTTAATGAATTTCAGGGCGGATTTCGGATTTTCATGTTTTGGAGTTTGGGATTGGTTTTTGGGTTTCTTAGCATCATCATGAGGATTTACAATTTATCTAGACATCCTAAACCTAAACTCTATCTTCCCGAAGAATCCCGAGCGTCCTTGCCAATTTTTCCGATCAGGGGTGTCGAGCGCTAATCGACTTGGAACCTGAAAGATTTCTCAATGAAACATTAGTTCCATGTTTGTTATCATCAAAACCGAGATTAAGACCAAGGTTGAAAACCTTAAGCCAACATTTTGTGTTTTCGTGGTTTCCCCCAGATTTAATCCATTGGATACTCTCTATGCTTCGCTCTAGCAAATCCGTGATCTTACTAAATGGAGAGGTGGGCAAGTGGTTCCAACACAAGAAAGGCTTACGACAAGGTGACCCATTATCGTTGTACTTATTTTTGCTAGTGGCCGACGTCTTTTCTTGCTTGCTGCATAAAGCGAATTTGAGGGGTCTCATCAAAGGTATCAAGATCGGGAACGACAAAGAAGTATTAAATCTGGAATTTGCTGACGACTTTATGGTTTTCACTCGTGGGGACTAATCTGGTCTAATAAACATCAAGATACTCTTATATGCTTTCAAATTGGCATCGGGCCTTAGGGTTAACTATGATAAATCTGGTACCATACATATTCTAGGGGAAGTAGGTCCGACTCGGCTGCTATTACTTTAGGTTGCAAGGGTAGTCGCTTTCCACTGCAGTACCTTGGGCTACCTCTCAAGAACTCAAATCTAGGCAAGAATGACTGGGCTGTGGTACTGGACAAGGTTGACAAAAGGCTCTCTAGCTGGAAGGGAAGGCTGCTCCTGAGGGCAGTAGGCTTATGCTCATTAACAATGTTCTTAGCAGTATCCCAGGTTATTTCCTCTTTATTTTTAGGCTTCCGGTCTGGGTCAGAAATGAAATAGATAAATGGCAGCATAATTTTTTATGGAAAGGATGCCATGAGCTGACAAGTTCAGCAGCGCTGATTAATTGGAGCGATGTTACTAATCTCGAGCATAATGGAGGTTTGAGAACTATCGACATAAATCTTCATAGTATGTCTAGGTTTGGTAATTGGTAGTGGAAGCTAGTTAAGAATTCGAACCTGCTTTAGGTCGACATTGTCAACTTCAAATACTTTAGACACGCCAGATGGTGTGATCATCACAACACTGCCAGATGGCCAACAGTTTGGAAAGGTATAGTGAAGGTTAAACACCCCTTCTCAATGGGGGTGGAATCGTTGGTGTGTTGTGGTAATGGCAGGAGCTTCTAGAATGATAGATGGTGTTTTAATTGTAAGCTTTCGAACCACAAAATCTTGGTGAAAGGATTCGTGGATCAACTTACTTCACTGAGTGCCCCTATTTGGTCTCACAGAATCGATGTGTCTAGAGTTATGGAGCTTCTAAATATTGTTGGCCTTCCCTCACTCGACATCTATGAGGATTTGCTTAGATAGAGATGAGATAGTCATGGTATGTTCACGACATCTACCTTCTACCGCATGTTGAAAAATATTGGATTCGTTAACAGGTGGGATTAGTGCTTTGGAATATCAAATGCCCTTTAAAGATGCGCGTTCACATGTGGATTCAGCTTAAAGGACGACACTAAACTAAAGACATATTAGTAAGACATGGTCAAGGGGGCAGTAATCTTTTCTGTCTCCTGCTATGTGTTCTTCTAGTTCTTGAATCTTGCTTAGTCGTTTTCTCTTGAAACAACACTTTGTTCCTGCTTATGTATAATTTCCTATCTTATGAAATGAATCGGTGTGATTATTTTTAACCTCACTTTCTTTAAAAAAAAATGATGATCAATGAGTTCTAAAATATTGAGTAGGGATGAGATAAATGTGTTACTATAATTAAATTATAATAATATCTCAAAATCAGATTTTGGGAGAGGAAAATTTTTAAATTCAGATTTTGGGGATCAAAATTTTCAAAATTAGAACCTAGTGGATTGGATACCTATTTTACCCCTGAGCCAAAGTCTCTAGCTTTGGCCTTTAACTGGTTAGAGACTTTGGTATATATATATATATATAATAATAATAATAATAATAATTTAAATTTATAAAATATTTTTTATGATAAAAATGATATATTAGAGTATAAAAAATATATTTTCAAACTTGATTAAAGACTTTTGCACAAAGTCTATAAACTTAAATTTAAATTAAAAATTATGAAATATTTTAATGTAAAATATTTTTTTGGATCATAGTACATCTTTTGTATCATTAAAAAATTATTTCATGAATACAAATATATTTTTTTAAAAATTATGAAGCTATTATAGACTTTGCACAAAAGTTTGAGTTAGAGACTTTTGTTTATAATAATTTTATAATTATAAATAAAATTTAATTTAATTCACACAAAATATATATGTGATATAAAAAAAGTGATAGAATCTATCAAAATATTTTGGACAAAAAATATTTTAATATTTTTATTTTAAATTTAAGGGAAAATGTCTAAAATGATCCATAAACTTTTTCAAAATTTTCACATTGGTCCCACAACTTTTTTTCGAGTCAATTGAGTCCCTAAAGATTTGTAAACGTTAATTTGGTCTATAATCGTGACCCTGCCGTTAAAAAAAATGCGTCACTTTGGTCCCTGGTAATTGGTTACGACCAGGTACCAAACAAATTTTTAGGGATCCAATTGACTCGAAAAAAAGTTGTGAGACCAATGTAAAAATTCTGAAAAAGTTTAGGGATCATTTTAGATTTTTTTTAAAATTTAATTTTATAAACTTTGGACAAAAGTCTCTAATACATTAGAGACTTTTGCCCAAAGTCTATAATATTTTTATAATTAAAAAAAAATAGTTAATTAATAAAATATTTTTTAAAAATACAAAAGATGTGTTATGGTTCAAAATAATATTTTTTTATCAAAATATTTCACAAATTTTTAATTTTAATTTAATTTTATAGACTTCGTGCAAAAGTCTTTAATGAATTAGAGAGTTTGAAAATATATTTTTTAGACTATAACATTTTATTTTTATTATAAAACAATATTTTATAAATTAAAATTATTTTTTTTAAAAAAATTATATATATATATTAAAAAAATTAAATTTTTAACCAAAGTCTAGAGTCTCTAACTAGTCAGGAACTTTGACCCAGAAATAAAATGGGTATCTAATTCACTAGGTTCCGATTTTAAAAATTTTAACCCTCAAAATTTGGATCTGAGAATTTCTCTCTCCTAAAATTTGATTTTAGAAAATTCCTGATTAAATTATTGTGCTATATTTATTGAGATTGACCATTGATAATGAATTCATCTTTGATCTGGTAGCTTTATTTATTTCTTTAGAGTAGCCTTCAGGCATGCAATGTTTTGCGAATTTAGAAGAAAATTTCAAGTGATCATGTAAGATTATTTAAAACATGGAAAAACAAGAGATGAAAGAGGCCAATACCAATTGTTAGATGATTTAGATAAAATTGAACATGTGATATAATTGAATAAAACATAATACGTGAATAGAACCTTGAGGAAAAATGAACTATTTCAGTCATTATTGAGTTGGGTTAGGTAAAAAAGCACCAATTTCAGTACACGTGAATGATGTAGAAAAAAACGAGTTTAAAGTTCAAAGTCAACATTTCAGCAGATGTACATCAATTTAATTTGGGTTTGAGTTGGTGGTTTGGCCAACGATAACTTCAATAGATTACATAAAATAATATAAGACAATTCAATTTGGGGTTGGTTAGCGCTGATAGCTACATTTTTTTTTTTCGATCATTCTTCCTCAAATATAAGAAAAAATCATATTTTTAGTCATCATAATTTATTCAAATTTTAATTTTAATCCTCGTAGTTTACTTGAATTTTGATTTTAGTTCTCATAATTTAGACGAATTATAATTTTAGTTCTTATACTTTTAGTGCGTTTTAAAGGATCGTCATTTAATTTGTCTACGTCAGTAATTTTCAGTCAGCAAACGTTACCACGTCGATTTCGTATAACGTCGTCGTTTATGCCTCAAATGACGGCAAAGACCAACTCCTAAACGAAAAAAATAGTGTAGAGACTAAAATTAAAAATTTTAAACTATGGAGATTAAAATTAAAATTTGAGTAAATTATGAGGACTAAAAGTATGATTTTTCCTAAATTAAATCTATTCTTTTATAATTTTCAGATAACAAAAATTGATTCAATTTCATATAAAAATGTATTTTTAAAAAAAATAAAAGTTTAGAACTAAAAATTACTTTCATTTTTTGGATCCCTTGTTTTCAATAAAAATAAAAACTTAGTTAACCAAAATTTTTTTAATACATTTTTACCTTTGTTAGGCTTCTAATTTTCATTATTAAAAAATATATTGCAAACTTAATTTGGGTTGCAAACTAGTGAAGCCGCTTAAATAACTCGATTTCTAAAGCAGCCTAGATTAAACAACACAAAGCTGGACTTTACCAAAGTTGGAAGGGTGGTGAGTGATCTTCTAAAACAAGTTCAATTATTATGTTCTTAAACAATATCCTTTATAAACTCAATAGTAAATTTGTTTCAAGCTATATAATTATATACTCATTTTGACTCTATATACTTGTAACTTTTTTTATATTTTATTAAATGTCATCAAAATTTATTATGATAGTTTCATAGTAATACATGCTTATTATTTATTATATACATATTGAGTTTAGTCCTATGTTAACAGTATCTAAATACTATTTTCCAGGATGGTAATTTGATTTAGAAGATAATAGTGATAATAGTGCATCAAATATGGTGCATATATTATACTATTCACGTCTCACATTCTCACTGCATCTAGATGCAAATATTCACCGCCCTTTATTGTAACAAAAATTAATAAAATAATATATTTAAGTAAAAAAGTCAAAGATCTAAAATAATAATTATGTAAATTATAATATATGTAATGTAAAATAATATAAGTTATAATAAATGAGATAAAATGATAATTATATATACGTAGATAAAATAGTGTAGATACAAAGTCCACGCACATATCCGCATGTCACCATATCCATATTCGTTATTTAAAAAAAATTGATTGGACGCGGTGTGGTGAATTATCATCCCTAATTGCATATGGGACTACCTCACTAATTTACAAAAAAAAGGACAGGCATGAGATTGAAAACCTCAACCTACAAATCATTTGGGTCGATTTTTTTATATTTCCGCCCTCCCTCAATCAGCATAGCCACATTTTCTCAGGATTAAAAATACAATTAAATTTTATTTTTACTAGTCTCTTATACAAGGAATTGGATGTACTAAATTAAACTGGAATTAGTATTTGATTTGAATTAAACTGGACATTAGCTAAAACTTAAATTTAGTTAATCAAGTTCAGTAAAAAATTTAAAATAAATTAAATAAGTTGAGCTTGAATTAAATTGCATTGGGTCAGTTTCAACTTTCAACAACCAGCCAATTCTTCCAGCTCAACAAAATAACGACCAATTTTTATAAAATCAACATATTCAATTGCATTCCTGATCCGAAGTAGGATTGAAACAATATAAGGTTCGATTCCGATATGAACTAATCAGTCCAATTTGGGTTTTAAACAAAGGATTCAAAACCGCAACACAAGTTACACGACATTCACTTAAGATTTGGCAGATTCACTAAACATCGGGACAGCCTTACCAACACTGCCAACGAGCAAACCAGTCATCACTTTGGCCAAGGCAAGGTGTCCTACGACTTCAGAAATTCTTTTCCATGACAGTTCACTCCTAAAAGGCAATTGTCTAGGCAACATCTAAAAGACAACAATAGGTTGGAAGTAGACATGCAGCAATAACTTCATCAACATCTCAAAGAGTAAACAAAAAATTGATATTTGCTAATTATGTACAGGAACAGATCTCTCAACTGACTATTACTCACCGTCACCACTTTCACTTCACGGGGGGAGGTATTCAAGTGACTTTTAATTTAGTCCCTTTCACGGGCATCTCCCGCATCTTTCCTAGCACTAAGGTTCCTAGTATATGACCATAACTTCTCTGTGTCGCCAAAAATGGGCTTCTCCATCTTACCTCCTTGTTTACCATGGAGACTGCCCTTGCTTAAAGATGATGGCATTCTTACTGGGCTTCCACTAACCGGGGTGGAAGAACAATAAGTAGGTGTAGCGAATGGGGAGGCATAGGGTGTATTATGGATGGAAAATGGACTGGGCAAGAACCTTTTCTGAAGTGGAAGCCCTCCTAGCCCTCTCCGATTAAATACGGAAATAGCTTCAGCAGCAGCACACTTCTTTGTAGCATCATCCACGAATATCAAGTCATCAATCCTTGCCATAATGTTAAATGCCAAACTCTCCATAACCCTTGAATAGCTCTCGAGGATGGACTGTCCTACATCCTGGAAAGAGGGTTACATGTTAAGTTCCATTTTCTTGAAATCTCTCGAGTAAGACCAACAGGTTTCAACATTAAACAAAATACAGTAAAAATTGCATCCTCTTATAGTATATATAGCAGACAGGGAACATCCACAATCAGGTCAACTGTCCAAGAAGTTCTCCAAAAATTGTAATTCAAATCAGAAGTTTAACAAATTAGTATGGTGTGCTGTTAATTTAATTAATTGATTTCTTGCTTCTAATTAAGCTATTATCTCTAAAGAGATATCAAGAATTACCTTATTGTACTGAATCTTGTTCATATCCAGATCAGTCTGAGGGAGACCAGGGTAGCGAAGCCGTAAACTCTGCAAGAGACCCTCAGCCCGTTGTGCAAGAAGCAGTATTCGTTCCGTGTCACCAACAAGAACCTTGACCTTTCTACTCCATGAATTCTTCTTGGTTCTTATTTGAGAGTGTTTTCTTTGGCCTTTCAGCTGCCAAACATATGCTGCTGCCTCGATCCTATTTGCTATTTCCACAATATGATACTCAGATGACAAGTCCAAGAAGTCCAAGAGGCACTCAGGTGAAAATTTATCAGCAGTTATGTAGCGGTGGATTATGTCACCTAAGCAGGATTTCCCACTCTGCAATTCATCAAATTGGTAAACATTATGTATTTAAATATAGCAAGGATTGATAAAGGGAGCAAGTCACATGGTGTACTCTGGTTAAATGTGGATTGGTTGCTTTCTTTCTTAAGTTACCTGTGGATAGGTTCACTTTGAAGTATAAAGCTTATCATGGCATGTATGTCATCAAGTGCCAAAGAAACAACTATTTGCTCCAACTAGTGCATCTTTTTCATATGAACGCTCATTAGTATAAATACTTCAACAATGATTGTACTATATTCATTTGTCATGATCATGCTCTACTTTGAAGCTTTTAGTGGAGCTAACGTCATATAACGTTTTATGTCATGCATTTGTTGTAATCTTCTTTCCCTATCCAGTTTTTCTTTTATTGAATGATTTTACCATATTGTATACCTCATTCATCATGCAATCTTCTTGTATAAATTATTCAATACATAGCAGTCTACTATATTCAGATGTCTCCTGCTGTATATTTCTTTTTTCCTCTCAATCCCAAGCATTGTCCTTATCTAGTAAAAAGAAAAACAATGGAAATCATTCAGGAACCAATGGATGATATATCAGTTTTAAATACAACATATGCTACAGAAACAATATGATAATTTAAATAGAACAAACAAATAAAAGTAATCATGTTGATTTAAAAGTTGCACAGCTCATGAAACTACAAGACATAGAATAAAGGTAAAATCACTATATTCTCTTTTATCAGAGCTGAGAAATCTTAAATCAAATTCAAATTTCAATTTACTTGTTCAATTTACTTGTAATTACAACAATGAAGATGACAGCTATAAGTTCAATTTACTTGTAATTATCAGCAGTTTAGGTAATATCATCAGATATCAGTAAAGAAATTGTAGAAGCTCATATTTACCTTTAAACTAAACTACACTCACATAAAGCTTCTTAGATTATAGCATTCAAATGCTATGGAAATAGAAAAGTCACTTTTGCACTATATGATGAAAGCAGAGAATAATGAGCAATCATATAGCAGAATGAGAAGGATTTGTCAATTTTTTGCTATAGAGCATTGCTTTACGTATTGGCACATTGGAGAGTTGTGGACCAGATCTTCATGTGAATTCACATGAATTAGACCGTAATGATAGCTTTGCTCAATCGCAGGTAATCAACTTAACAAAATAATTATATAATTTAAGATTTACATTGATTTAGTGTATGTAATGTTGGAACCACTTAATAAATAATTTCTTGATACGCCACTGATCATAGCAAATAAAAAGAGCAATAACCTAAGCAGGATCCAGACCTTAGGCAACGCTTGAAAGTAGACATCAGGAATTTCCATCTCAGCAAGCACACCGCCATTAATTGAAATAGCTGCCTTAAGTATCTGATTCACACAATCCCTTGATTGTTGCAGGGTCTTCCTTGCCTCGTCTGACAGACCATCTGATGGAACTCTTGGAACAGGTAGCCACCATTTCTCCTCTTGCCTAAAAGATGGTCTCCTGAATGACGAAGATGCATAACTCCCATTTCCTTCCTCATCAGCATCAGCAACCAGAATTCCCCTATCCACATACCAGAATTCGGTGTCACGGAACCCATCCAGCAAGCCAAGAAGTATCGCATCCAGCTTCTTGAGTGCTGGGAGATTCACGTGGAGGTCAGTGCGGGGACGAGAGACCATCACCTCAAAGGTCCCCCCGCCAGGGAGTTCTTGGATGGAAGGGGTGAGCTCCACAATGTGGTCACTCACACTTAACAACCATTCCATCTCCCTCCGCCACATTGCCTTCTTCTGCGGCGCGAGGGGCTCCAATCTCCATAACTCCCCGAACACGGTAGCTGATTTGGGAAATTGAACATGAAAATTCTCATAAGATAGAGTGAGCTAAACAGAAGGAATTGGATCTCACCGGAGAGGTTAGTGATGGCATTTGAGATCGCGAGGGCAGTACAGACGCCCTTGCCGCCGCCAGACATGTCTTCACCAAGGAGCAGCTTGGCAAATCTCTCCTTCATCATCTCCATTTCTGAGAAAATCAACTCCCCCATCAACTCTTTCGTATCAGTCAAAACGATTTCGAGAAAAGGAAAACAGATTCAAAGCGCAAATGAGGCGAAAATCTAGGCTACAGACCGGAGAAATCTGTAATCCTCTTATCCAACTTGGCCTCCCAGAAAAGCACATCCCCGCCGGGGAGCAGCGGCGCGGTGGACCCCGCAGCGGCGGGGAACCCGCTTTTGGTATCAGACCCGGTTACATCCGCGCTGGGGCTGCGACTGCCGTTGCCGCGATGGTCGCTGTGCTGGTCGGAGGCGTTTTCCTCCTCCTCCTCCTCCGCCTCTGCCTCGTCCTGGGACGAGACGCTCCGCATTGCCGCTGCGGGCGATTATAGGGGGAAGGTGGGGGTTACGCCGGCCGATTCTTCTGAGAAGGGCCCCGATCGGACCGGGACTTGGCTTTCGCCCACCAAGCGTTCGAGAAAAGGAAAGCTTAGTAAGAGAAGGATACGCCGCGAGCTCAAGAAACAGAGCGTCGTCGTCTTAAGGCGAAAGGGGAGAGAAGAAGGTTGCAGGCAGCGGGGCGTCTGCTTCTTTTTCCGTATCGGTTACCAACCACGGAACACAAACTCTCACTTTAATATGTGATGGTGACAGTAGAGTTCTTCCGTTGCTTCTTGTACGCTATTAGCTTTCGTGAAATCTCGCGACAATATCACATTTGCGCTCGGCGGTATTTATTTGCCAGATCCCTTTTCTTCTTTTGGTCGACAAGTCCGTGGCCCACGCAACTAATCTACGCCCCCACGTGAATGACACGTGCATATATTTAATTTTACGAATAATGTACGATTTACTCCCTCAAATAAAATCAAATTTTTATAATAATTTCTAAAAAAAATCGATCAATATAATTATTTTAAAACATGATTTGAATAAAATAATTTCTAACTCGAGCAAAATAGCCGAATTTTAATACTTATTGATATTCATGTTAGAAATTATTTTATTTGAGTTATATTTTAGAGAGATCACATTGGTCAATTTTTTTTAAAAGACTACTATAAAAATTCGACTATATTTGAGAGCCAAATTGTATGTTACACAAACTCATAAACTCGTGCGTTACACAATTATATATAAATATAATATGTCTTAACTAATTATAAATTATATAAAATTATGGATAATAATTTTAAGAAATAATTTGAAATAATTTAATGTTAAAAACTTAGATTCTATTAAATATTATAAATTATTACATATAAAAATTAAATCTTCTTGAATAATTTATTTTAATAATACGAATAATTGGATATGAAAATTTTGTGACATCATACTTATTTTTAATTAATAGTATAAACTACTATCATTAAGAATTTATTCGAATTTAAAGAATTTTTTATTTTCAACCACAATTGATGGCAGCATTTTATATATTTCCTAAAGGTCTGAGGTTCAAATCCCGGTATGATCACATTTTGTGAATTTTTTACTTTGTGTGATATTGTATACGTTCTATGCGTCATTCTCATTCCTATAATGAACTCGCTAATTTTGAAAATATATATAATAATATTTTAGTTTAAATAGTATCCATTTGAAAGTTTTTTTATAAGAGAAAGTGTTAAAAAATAATGTTTTATATATTGATATTTTAGAAAATTGTATGTCTCAGTTATTAATATCACATTATTATTCCTTTTCTAACTGAACTTATTTTATTTAATTTGAAGAACAAATTACTGAATTGATTGACTATTTTCAATTATGTTGATCAAATTATTTTAAAATGATTTTTTAAAAATAAAAATAAAAAATCACAATAAGTGATCATACTAAAATTCGAATCCTAAATCTCTAGACAATGTTCAACATATTGCCACCTACTATGTTACCCATAGTTGGCAAATATTTTAAAGTGATTATTTTAGTATTCACATTATATCAAATGATTGGAAAGTATTATTAAGGAAATAATAACTTAGCATATTTTTTTCTTTATAATAAATAGAGGCAAATGAACTAATTAGAATCAATAGAAATTAGGGTTAAATAATTTATCTAGCTCAAATTATGATTCTTTTCATAAATTTAGTCTAATCTTTAATTTGTATCAATTACATCACAAACTATCAAATTGATATCAATTCTAGCCTAACGTCAAATGCCCATCAATGCAACCGTTAGGTACTGACGTGGCATCTGACTCAGCAAATTAAAAAAAATATTTTTCTATTATCACTTGAGCCACATCAGCATATAAAAATATATATTATAATATTATATAAATAGAGAAATTAATGTATCTATCCCAAACTTTGGCCCTTTTAACAAATTTATTCTAATCTTTAATATTTTTTTCGAATCTATCCCAAATTTTGGGATTGACAATAATTATCTTATTTGAAATTGAATTGAAATTTAGATTAAATTACAACTATAATCAATCAAAAAGTTTGAATTATATTTCTCCCCATTTTTTTTTTATTAAATTCGATTATTGTTTTTTAAAAATTAAAACTTGAAATAAAACTCGTCTTTTTCATATTTTCTTATTATTTAATGTTTAAAATTTTAAAAATAATTTTATAATTATCTATTGAAATTTTATTTTAAAACATTTGATTCAACATTTCATTTTTTTTAAATTAATTTTTTATTTAATTGTATTATTGCATTTAAAAAAATTAAAATGCCCAAATTAAACCAATAACTTTTTATATAATATTATTATTTACCAAAATTTTATTTTTTATTTAATTTGGCTATTGCATTTTATAAAAAAAAATCAAAACAAGACCGTTTTGCTTATATTCTTATTTATTAAATATTTAACATTATGATTACATTTTATTTAGTGTCTAACAAAATTTGACATTTTAAATTTGATTTTTTTAGTTTTGTATTGATTTTTTTATTCAATTTGATTATAGTATTTTAGAAAAATAAAATAAAAATTTGAACCAAATCAATATATTTTACTAATAATATTATTATATATCATACATTTAATATTATTTATATTGTATTTAATTTGTTTTATTATTTAATTTTCTTCATAAAATTTCTTTATTTTACTACAAATTTTTATTTTTAAATAATACAAAATCTCAAATGAAATTTATATATAACGACAATAAATTAATTTTGGTGAAATTAGACGTGAGATTCTTCGAGGTGTTAAAAGACTTTACGTATAATTTTTTTAAAAGAAAAAGAATTTGATGAAATTGGATACGGAATTATCAGATAAAGTGAGAGTTTTGATGTATTTTTTTTTAAAATATTTGTCTTCAAAGATTATAATTATTGTCAATCCCAAAGTTTGGGATAGATTAGGGAGAAAAATTAAATATTGTGATAGATTTGTTATAAGGAATAAAGTTTGGGATAGATATATTAATTTCCCTATTTATATAATATTATAATATTTTTTATTACATGCTGATGTGGCACAAATGATAATTTTTTTTTTTAAATTTGCTGAGTCAGATGTCACGTCAGCACCTAACGGTTGCATTGACGAACATCTGATGTCGAACTAAAATTGATATCAATTTGATAGTTCGGGATGTAATTGATACAAATTAAAGTTCATGTTATATTTGTGAAAAAGGTCATAGTTTGGGCTAAATAAATTAATTAACCCTAGAAAATATTAATGTTAGGAATAAAAATTATCAACTTTTTTATAGTAAAAATAAGTATATCTATATTTTTCATATAAATCATGTGAATTTTTTTAATAAAATAGAAGTATGTAAAGTAAAAATTTATATGTTGCGTACCATATTTAAAATTCAAACAATGACAAATATAGATTGGGCAGTGGCACCACTAAAATTTTTAAAATCCCTTATATATCCTTCAATAATTAACCGTTGACTTGCTCCTACCCGAAGCGCCACTTTGCCTCTCCCTTGAGTCTTGTTGGTTCATCTCCTCATGCAAAAAGAGTTTTCGTTTGACGCCTCCCCTTGGACTACTTTGTGCCCCATGCTATATATAGACGATGTTGCGCCTTCGCCCCGTCCGACTTCTAGCACTTTGTGTTGCCTCCATGTTGATCCTTGTGCGGGTGCGGGAGTCGTGTGGTTGTAGGCCTCCATTCTAGGCCCTCCACGTACTCTCCGCCTCACCTCTAGGGCCTTCATGTGATTGTAGTCGTCTAGGTCCTCCACGCTGCTGCATGTCAACGCACTACAAAAGAATTCAAAAAATCGACATCATGAATCCAACGCCTATTTCGGGCGTCGATTTTTTTAAAAAAAATTGACGCATCCTTGGCGTCATGTACTCATGTTTCTTGCAAACTAGCACCACTTTGGGCACCAATTTTGAGCAATCCAATTTCTCAATAATTCTTATTATTATATTCTAAATAATAAAAAATATTATTGTCCCACATTGATAAAAATTATTTTCTAAATACTTATTAATTATTGTAAATATCATATTTATAGTCTCAAATCATTTAATTTTTTTTTCTATTACTTTTAAATATTATAGATATCTCGTTAAACTTAAAAAAATTACCATCTTATAAAATACAAATAATAATATTAAATGTTATATTAATATAATAAAACATAATATTTATTTATATATAATATGTTATATATTTTACAAATTAATAATACAAAAAATTAATATATATTATTAATAAAATTATTTAATTATTTGAACCGGTCATTTGAATACCGACGCCTTTTTCGAACATCGATTTTGTATTTTCCTCATCCCTCAATATTTACCCTCAAACCGGCCCTTTTATGTGTCTAAACTCATATTTAGACCTAAAAAATTGATCAATTTCTATATTAAAATGGGTTTGTATTATATTAATTTGTTGGAGTGACAATGCCATAGTGCTCATGTTGGCCTGCAAGTGCCATATGTGCCACTGTGGAGCTATGTGGATGTCGCATGCCGCATTCTAGCAACGCCCTATGCTGCTACCAGCATCCAACTATGGCGGTGTCTTGTGTTGTATTGCTATCGCGCTCGACCGCGATTAGTAAAAAACATGAGGCATATGTGTTGTAAAGTTTAATTATTGATATTTGATGCACCAATAAGAGCTTGAGGAGCTTAAGTCACAGTTACAGGAGTTGTTGGGTAAAGAATTTATCCGCCCTAGCGTTTCTCCTTAGGGGGCACATGTCTTATTCGTCAATAAAGAATAAGTATCAACTGCCTTTGGTTGATGACCTATTCAATCAGCTCAAGGGTACCAGTCTGTACTCTAAGATTGATTTGATATTGGGATATCACTGCCCATCTCAAAGTTCGAGACAAAGATATCCATAAGATAGCTTTTCGCACCAAATACGAACACTATGAGTTTATGGTTATGCCCTTTGGGTTAACCAATGCAATCACAGCTTTCATGTATCTAATGAATAGGATCTTTCTTGAGTACTTAGACCGATTTGTTGTTGTCTTCATTGACGACATCTTACTGTACTCCAGAAATAAGCATAAGCACGTGATGCACTTGAGGACAGCGCTCGAGGTTATGAGGAAGGAGAAACTTTATGCTAAGTTCAGTAAGTGTGCTTTTCGGTTCAGAGAGGTTGGATTTTTGGGGCACATCATTTCAAGTGATGGGATATATGTGTGTTGGCCTAAGTTTTTCAGCCTTGATCTTAATATTAGTTTTGATGATAACAAACTCAAAACCAATGTTTGAATGAGAAATAATTTCAGGTTCCAAGTCGAGTAGTGTGTAATATTCGCGATCGAAAGATCGATGCAAAATCGGAGAAATCCAATGGGATATTGGTTGATGCTCGGAAGTTGAAGAGAAGTTAGAGTTTAGGTTTTTGGGTATAAATTCATGTATAATCATCAAATGGATATTAATGATGAAAGACCAAACCCTAAACCCAAATCGTGAATCGATGATGCATTGAAACTACAGTCAATGTAAGTGTGGTCGCCTGTTCGGTTGATCGACCGTCGACCGATCTATGATTGGCAACTGTAATGGCTAGTATTCTAGTCATTTCAACTCCTTTGACCTCTTAGAAATCCTTGAGCCATCTTATTAATGCTTGTGAGCATTCATTGAGTCAATCCTTTAAAAACCCTTGCTAATATCTTGCCTTTGAGCTTGGATTGTTTCATCATCAAGGAATTAAGAGGTTTAAAACTCCTTCATTGAGAGCTAAGTTGTAATTATTTTATTATTGCTCTCATTTTGGTTGTATTTTTGTGATTTTTTTTGTGCAATTGAAGTGAAATTGTAGACCTAGGGTGTAGGTTAAATTGAGTGGTAGCTTTAGTGTTGAGGCATAAGTCCACTCGATTTGCTAGGGCTGTTATTGTTATCCTTATGATAGAGGTGTCGAAGGTGCTCTCGGGAAGAGAGTAACCCTCGAGTAGAGGGTCAAGCCTTGGCTTGTAAATCCTCTTGTAGAAAACAATTTAATTCTAGTAAATTATGTTGAAATCCTAAGCGGGGTGCTTAGGTAGTGGAGTAGGCAAGGTTGCCGAGCCATTGTAAATCTTCTTGTGTTAGCATTTTTTGAATGTGTGTTTACGCTTGATTGTTCATTACTTGCTTTTGCGTAGTTAATTTAATTGTGAATTGCCTAATAGTTTAAGAAATCGATTGGACTGGACTAGAACTATTGGACCCGATTGGATTAGACCCAATAGCGCTCTCCAATCCAACTCGAGCCAAACCATATGGCTCTGCCTGGGGGCTTCACTTGGCAATATTCTTAAACCTAACTCGAGTTAAACTAGATGGCTCCGCCCGGGGGCTCCACTAGGCCATACATGGAAATACACGTCCTTCCTTATCACGAGGGATACGCCATCACAAGCCCGCCATCTGCGGGATCAGCCTCGACCCATTTTGAGCAATATCTCCGCGAGATTCTCGAGCGAGCGTCATCACCTCCACCTGCAATAAACACGGACACGACACGCCTCAGGTAACATAAGTTCCATATTCTGTACCACCTTGGAGTCCTACTAACTTGAACGTCGGAGTGTCTTTTGCAGGTCCCCCTCCCCTTGAAGTTACACCTGACTAAGAGAGACACCGAGCCGGTGTCACGCCCCGACTCAGGGTACCCGTGATCGGCCAGGGTACGAGTCAGTACCCCGAAACCTACCCTATGCACTGACCAACAATTCATAGAACAATAACCAGAATAACATCATGTCGAAAACAAAAGCAAGAATATCAACTTTATTAACTATTTCGAAATCAGTTTAATCAACCAACTTCTAAATCATCACAAGTTTTAAAATAACATCCCAAGGTTTTCCAAATAAAACATCTAAAACTTTTTATAGAAATAACACAATGCATACACCAAACTCTATTAGACACGACTGCGACTAGCAACTGCGCAGGTATGAGATCTGCACCCACGTCTGCTCTCCTGCGCGCCATGCCACCAAGCCATACCTCACTGATCGGGCTCTGCAAAACAACAATAAAGGAAATCGTGAGTTCACGAGGAATTCAGTGAGCGGTTCTTTCGAACCTCCACTTAAAACCTCGGCAATAAAATATATAAGGAATTAAGAGTAAGAGTAAGATCACATTACATAAGTTATTCAGTTGCCAAGACAGAAGAATGGATGAACCGACCTCTCGGTCCCTTACCCACTTCCCTAGCTTGGCCACTAATGGCCTAAACTATATATGGAAGGTTTTGTTCTTCCCTCTACTTATCCAGGCCGGTCGACCTACCGAAAACCAACCCATAAGGGCTTCTCAATTATGAGCTTTCATAACTCGGATCCATCGACTAGGATGGCCATTAGTCTCAGAAATCCTCCGAGTTAGGGATAGCTAGTCTCACCCAACTCGGGTCTACCGTCAGCGTAGCCCACTAACGAAATCTCAAGACCCTCCGCCACTCGGGTCTAACACCTAGCGGGCCCGCTGGTGCAATCTCAAGACCCCATAAAATTGCCGAGTAGTGTGGTAGCCGCTCAGCTAATGACACTGCTCAGTGGACCATCTCAACCACAACCGAAATCAGGTTGTGCATATTTTCTCATGTTTTGCTTTTCGGGCATTGCCCATATCCGACCCAACCCCTCGGGTCACCTTATTTGGATGTTGAAATCCGTTGACTATCCCTAGGTGTAGAACCTAGCATTAACGTACCACGACAAGTCTTCATAACCATAAGCAAGTCCTGATTGGTTAACGTACCCCATATCTCTAGGTGTTTCTAAGTTGAGTGACACAACAAGGTACCACGACCTTCCTTTCTAATGTTAACGTACCGAATGTAGTTGCGTACGTGGCCTACCATTAATAACACCACTTACCAAATATAACATGAGCATCAATTTTCATTAGGGATGGCAACGGTTCGGTTAACCGAAATCGAAACTGACCTAAATACCCGCTAACCGAAACCGAAACCGAAACCGTTCGGTTTCAAAAACCTATACCCGAAACCGTAATCGACTTGGTTTCGGTTAACCGCAGTTAACCGAAACCGAATATTTTTCAGTTCATATAGACCCGGTTATCCGTTTACTACCGGTTAACCGGTAGTAACCGGATAACCGATTCAATAATGTCAAAACAGTAATTAAAAAAATATATGCTAAAAATATATATTGAGTTTATATGACTCTTGCAAATAGTGCAAATTATCAAAAGTAATTACATCAAATGATAGTTAATATATCAATTAATACATGGTATTAAATCCAATCTTTAAAAGCACAATTGACAATATAAAGCTATCCCTATTGGAGTATTGGCTTATGCAAATGAGGGATACCAAGTCATGTTGGCTTATGCAAATGAGAGATGCTATCCCTATTTGATACCTTTATTCCAACTATAAATTCAAAGAAAATATAAAGCTGTAAATTAGTCTATTTGCATAAGCTGAGTTTACTCAAAAAATCAAGTATACACATAAACAAAGTCCACCATAAACAAAATATTACATAAACATAGTCCAATATTCAGTTCAAAGTTCAAATTACATAAACATAAGCAAGTCAAAGGTTCAAATGTCCAAGAAAAACAAGAAATCCATAAATCTTCATAACCATAAGCAAGTCTAATATTTCATTTGAAGCTCCACCTTCTTCAAGCCTACAATCAAATAATAAAAAATATTATTAATGCAAATGCTAAAGGACAAGACATTAAATTATCAAATAAATTCAAACCAATAAAGCTTATTGAACATCTTCTTCTTCATCGACCAAGCAAATACAATTTGAGTCTGCAATAGAAAATAAATCTACATTAAAGAAAAAATATATAAGTATATATATTAATATTAATATAGTTTATCTAGACACAATGTATGATAATAAAATTTACCTTCTATGTTGGTGGATAACCAACTTTGTGTGCACATCAATGCTTCTAAAGTATCTGGATGGAGTCTACTTCGATGAGCACTAACTACCCTCCCACTAGTGCTAAAGGCAGCCTCTGAGGCAATCATAGAAATTGGAATGGCAAGAAAATCTCAAGCAATTCTTTGTAAAGTAGGATATTTCAATCCATTTGACTTCCACCAACTAAGAATATCGAAGTAACGAGTTAGTGGCAAACAACCATCATCCAAATACTGATCAATCTCATATTTGACAACCACATCACCTGGGGATTCAAGGAAATCACGCAAGTTCTCGTCTACATCATCAACCATATCCGTAGGTTGAGCATGAGAAACTTGAGAAGTGAGACTTTGAGAATTGATGATCCTAGATTGATACTCATGTAATAGATCATAAAGAGTTCTTCTGACCTTTTCAATCTCTAGATATGTACTGTCACCATAAATTGTAGGATAATAATATTCCACAATTCTCAATTTGTACCTCGGATCTAAAAATATTGCCACAGTCAATATAATATGAACAACACTCCAATACTTTTCAAACATTTTTTTTTGCCATTTTTCTAATAACCTCTTCTTCTGAAATTTTCCATGAAAGTACTTCATTCCGAAGTCTACAAACACGAGTGAAGAATACATTAGCTGTAGGATAATCTCTCCCCGAAAACAATTCAGTTGTATTAAAAAAGTGTTGCAATTTTGGTACAAGTTTCATTGTCATTTCCCAATCCTTCTCTGTTGGTAATGAACAATAAGCTTTTTCTCTAAGCTTCAACCTAGGAAAAACATCATTGTATTCTAAGGCAGTTTGAAGCATCAAATAGGTAGAATTCCATCGTGTTTTGCAATCAAGAGCTAATTTCTTTGTACAAGAAATTTTTAATTGACGAGCAATATCTTCAAACTTCTCAACTCTTGATGGACTAGCAGACCAAAATGATACACTATCACGAATTGTTTCAATTGAACCTTCTATAACAGACAAACCATCTTTTACAATAAGGATCAAAATGTGAGCACAACATCTCATGTGAAGAAATTTTCCTTGAAGTAATAATTCATTACTTAATTTTTCTTGAACAAGTCTAATCATGCCATCATTGGAACTACAATTATCAACGGTTATAGTGCCCATCTTTGTTTCAATATTTCATTGTGTCAATCTTTCAATCATTTTTTCAGCTAGAACATCCATAGTATGAGGTGCAGGAACATAAACAAACCTATAAAATAAAAAATACTTTTAAATAAATAAAATAAAACTATCTCAAATTAAAAACCAATAACAAAATAAAAATTATCTTAGAATACGGTGTTGTAAAACCCAAGAATCATCAATGTAATGAGCAGTTACCGACATATACCCCTTTTTTGGTTAGAAGTCCACATGTCTGTAGTAATTGTTATCCGACTTTCAACCTTCTCTCACATATGTTGCAGCTTATTCTTCTCCACATTATAAATTTTCATAATATCTCTTTTGATAGTGTTGCGAGAAATCATCTTGAATAAAGGTTGAAGACTAGCTGCAAATCTTCTGAACCTTACATGATCAACAATGGCAAGAGAATACTCGTGTACGATGATAGCATATGCTAATTATCTTCGAGATGTTTCTTGATCAAATTTAAATGCATTAAAATGAACCTTTCCATCGGTTATCCTCTCTACCGTAATTTGTTTTTGTTTTTCAAGACTTTCAACAATACTTTGATCAGTCTTTCTTGCAGCACATGAATTGACATGGTTGTGCATAGATGAAGTTCCATTTTTGTTGTATACTTTAAGAGTAGATGTACAATAATTACAAACTGCCCTAGTTTGCCCATCTACGATTTGTTTGGTGAAATGATCCCAAACTTTAGAAGTTAACTTCCTTTTTTTATTTCCTTCTACAATTGAAGAAGATAACGGGATTGGGGGATTTGGGGGCCTAGGTGAACTATCATGAATTGCATCAGTTTGTGGTGTAGGCCGAGTAATACTTTTCCCACTCTCATCAAAACTACTATCGGTCATTGATGACATAATCAAAAGTTTAACCTAATAAAAATGAAAACAAACATACACTGTTATCCAAACTAAACAGTAGCATAAACAATCATGTATAGAATTTAAACTAAACAGTAAGCATGTAACATTACATAGCAAGCATGTATAGAATTTACTAAATTTAGAAGCAAATCATGAACAAAAAACCCTTCCAAATCTACCAACAATATAAGCTCATCACCCTTAAACAAGGAGTCAACAATATAAGCAAGCAATCTAACATTACTATCAAGTAACCTTTAAACAATATAAGCTCAAGCGAACATTTTGTTACTGCGGTTGATCCCAGTAACAGGCACACAAGGAGTCAACAATACACAACAAACAATTTAAGGAATCAACAAGCGCTGGGGCCCTAATTTAACCAAACAATCCCAGTTACCTGCGAGCTCTAGGATGGGAACGACTGAACGAGCACTGGAGCTGATCGAAATAGAAGCTGGAGGAAGTCGAGCGCTGGAGCTGATCGAAATAGAAGCTAAACGAGCACTGGAGCTGTCGAGCGAATCGGGTGGTCGGGCGTCGGTGAGGGCCGCCGAGGGCCGAGGGCCGAGGGGGAAGGCCGGAAGGGAGTCGCTCGAGGGCCATCAATGGTGATTCGATGATCGACTGAAGGGAAGGGGAGTCGCGGAATTGCGGCGTTCGCACAATCGCGCTCCCGAGTTGGGTCGGCACTCGGCACTCGACTGAGGGACTGAGGGAGAGGGAGTGTCGACTGTCGAGTGTGATGAGGGATTGAGGGTGTCGACTGAGGGAATGAGGGAGAGGGAGTGTCGACTGTCGAGTGTGATGAGGGAATGGGTGTCAGATGAGGGACTGAGGGAGAGGGAGCGTCGACGGTCGACTGTCGAGTGTGATAAGGGATTGAGGGTGTCGGCTGAGGGAGTGAGGCTGTGAGGGAAAATTTAGGGTTAGATTTAGTTTTTAGATTTTTATATATAAGGGTAAGTGGGTAAGTGGGTTAATGGTAACGGGTTTCGGGTTTTAATAATCTAATAATTTATATTATAACTGTTTTGGATACCGGTTAACCATGAAAATAGGTAACCGAAACCGAAATTTATAACCGATTTCGGTTACCGGTTAACCGCACATCGGTAACCGAAACTGAACCATGTAGAAATGGTTTTTGAGTTTCACTAACCGAAACCGAAACCGAACCGCAAAATCATTATCCAAAACCGGATTTTATGGTTTGGTTAACCGATTAACCGTGGTTAACCAGTTCCAATTGCCACCCCTAATTTTCATGTACCAGCCGAATATAAGAGGATAAATTTCAATAAATTAAATGATAAGGAACATGTAATAAATACAACAATAATTAGGCATGATATCTAAGAATTTATAAAATCTTTCCTTAGCATTATATGCCAGAACAATCATCTCCATGTATGCGATGGTAAGAACATTTCCTTAATATGATAATATAGATCTATCACCAAGCAATTCATGTGACAAGCGAGAAATCTCATAGCATGAATATGAATTAACATCAAACGAGAACGTATGATCAACTAATTAAAATCACTCGGTTTCCTCCCTTACCCTTGCTCACCCGAAGCTTGAGCAAGGTAACACCATGCTCGACCGAGCCTTCTAGGTGAAAAGGGGTTGGAAATTCATCAATAGTTCACATGCATCGGTCTACGAATCTAATGTTTAACAAGAAATATAACTCGGAATCATGCATTTTAATTAGAGCAGTCCACATCTTCCACTCATGCCCTTGCTCGGCCAACTTGAGCAGCGTAAACCCCTGTTCGGTCGAGTCCTCAAGGTTGAATGGGCAAGGTTGCGACAATAACACAAATGTGAATCCTTAGATCTAACATATCATAAACATAAAACGATCTACGAGCTGCGAAGCGAGCGAGGAAATTTGGGGAAAATTTCGGCATGATATTTCCCCTATTTCCTCTACTCGGTAGCCCACAAAAATGCAAAATAGACATGCTTTAAAACATAAGATCACAGGTATATACATCGATTGAAATTCTACACAAGGAAACGCGTCGATAAGCAAGAACTCGCTAAAGAAAATCCGATTTCAAAACTCATAGGGCCAGCCACACGCCTCCCTTCAAAACCACTCTAACCACTCACCTCGATTGGATCAAAAAACAAGATCGAGGAAGATGAACTCCGAGATCCCGACGTCGACGCAAGCTCGACACCGATCTCCCTCCCTTCCTTGGGCTGCGTGCGGTCCTTCTTGGAGTCGCACGGCTGCTAAGATGAGGGATTTTATTCCCCTTATCACTTGACTAATTTAACCCTAACCAATAACTTAAAACCCCCTCATACGACTCCACCTAACCCGGGTCGATTCCCGATTCGAACCGCGAGCCTCACCCACCCCAACTCGAGTCAACCAACATACACATCCACCAAAAACCCACCATTAGGCTATAACTTAAATTAATTATACTTTCTATTTGAGGCGATCTCGCGACTCGGTCCGGCTAGCTCCCGACTTGATGGGCTGCACCATAAAAATTTTTATATTAGGAAACCCCCGGTATTACAACCTTCCCCCTTTAAGGAAAATTCGTCCTCGAATTTTGTTGGGTTACAAGGACTTACCGGCTCTTCAAACAAAGAAGGGTAGTGCTCTCCCATGTCCCGCTCTACCTCCCAAGTGGCCTCTTGCCTGGAGTGGTACTAAACCTAACTTTTACCAAGGAAATCTCCTTGGACCTCAGCTTCCTGATCTGTCTGCCAAGTATCTCCACTGGCCTCTCCTCATACGAGATCGTCGTGTCCACCTCAACCACAGTCGGCTCGATCACATGGGATTCATCCTTCACATACCTCTGGAGCATTGACACATGAAAAACTGGGTGAACTCTACTCAAACTAGGAGGCAAGGTCAGTTCATAAGCCACCGCGCCCCTTCGCTTGAGAATAGGGAAAGGCCCAATGAAGCTAGGGCTCAACTTTCCTTTCTTCCCAAATCGGAGCACCCCTTTCATAGGAGAAACCTTTAGGAATATCAAGTCGCCCTCAGCGAACTCCAACTCTTTGGCTTTCTTATCGGCATACATTTTCTGGTGACCCTAAGCCGCCAACAGCCTTTCTTTTATCAGCTGCACCTTCTTCACCGCCTCCTCAACCAAGTCCGGACCAATCAGGAGAGTCTCTCATGTCTCAAACCAGCCCACAGGAGACCTACACCGCCACTCGTATAATGCCTCGAAGGGAGCCATGCCAATGCCACGACAGGTGTTTCTCCGAACCACCTGCTAGGTCCAGAACGCAGGCCCTCGGCATATCTTCCAAGGTTTGGATGGTTCTCTCAGACTGTCCGTCTCTCTGCGGATGAAAAGTCGTACTGAAACGCACTTGAGTGCCCAAGGCTTCTTGGAAAGACTGCCAAAACTAGGCTGTGAATTGGGTACCTTGATCTGATATGATCATCACTGGAGTACCGTGGTAAGCCACAATCCTGTCTAGAAACAGTCAGGCGTACTGCTCCACAAAAAAGGTAGTCTTCACTGGAATGAATATGCAGTCTTGGTCAACCGGTCCACTACCACCCAAATGGAGTCAAAGTCGTCTTTTGACTTAGGCAACCCAGTCACCAAGTCCATGGTGATTTTCTCCCACTTCCACTCGGGCACTTCGAGGTTTTGCAGCAGCCCCGCGGGCTTCAGATGTTCGGCCTTTACCTGCTGGCAGACCAGACACTTGGATACAAACCTCTGCTATCTCTCTTTTCATGCCCTTCCACCAGTAGTGCTGCCTTAAATCTCAGTACATTTTTGTGGCCCCCGGATGCATCGTATAAGTGGAACGATGACCCCACTCCAGGACTTGTCTGCGCACCTCTGCCATATTTGGCACCACAATTCGATCTTTGAACCTCAGCACACCCTCTGAGTCCAATCTGAACTCATTCTCTGCATCGCCTCTCTACACTAAGTCCTTTGTCAGCGCACAAAAGGCGTCCTCTCCCTGCGCGGCACACAACATACCCATCAGTGTGGATTGTACCCGCAGGTGTGCCACCAGGACACCTGAAGCTGACACTGTCAAGGTTGTACCCCCATCCAGGCACAGCGCCACTTCTCGAGCTAAAGACCTCCGCTAGATTTCCAGATGAGCCAAACTGCCCATGGATTTTCTGCTTAGAGCATCTGCTACCACATTAGCTTTCCCTGGGTGGTACATAATGGTGCAGTCATAATCTTTTAGGAGCTCCAGCCACCTCCTCTGCTTGAGGTTTAGCTCCTTTTGGGTAAGCAAGTACTGAAAGCTCTTGTGATCCGTATAGATCTCGCAAGTCTCCCCGTACAGATAGTGTCGTCAGAGCTTCAGTGCAAAAACCACTGCCGCTAGCTCTAGGTCGTGCGTCGGATAGTTTTTTTCATGAATCTTCAGCTGACGGGACGCATAAGCTATGACTCTGCCAAACTGCATCAGAACATAGCCTAGGCCAACCCGAGAGGCATCACAGTAGACTACAAACCCTCCTGAGCTGGAAGGTACGACCAATACGAGTGCTGATGTCAAGCATTCCTTGAGCTTCTGAAAGCTCGTCTCACACTTGTCGTCTCAAACGAATTTGACATTTTTCTGAGTCAACCGAGTTAAAGGGGCTGTAATCCTGGAGAAGTTTTCTATGAACTTTCAGAGTACCCAGCCAATCCAAGAAAACTGCGTATCTCAATCATGCTGGTCGGCCGCCTCTAATTCTGCGCCGCCTCCACCTTTGCAGGGTCTACTCTTATCCCTTCCTTGGACACCACATGACCCAGGAACCGTACACTTTTTAACCAGAATTCACACTTGGAGAATTTAACAAATAACTGGTGCTCTCTGAGGATTTCCATAACCATCCTCAAATGCTTGGAGTGCTCCTCCTCGCTTTTGGAGTATACCAAGATGTCGTCAATGAAGACGATCACAAAACTGTCCAGGTACTCCTTGAATACCTTGTTCATCAGGTCCATGAAGGCAGCAGGTGCATTGGTCAGACCAAAAGACATCACTAGGAAATCGTAGTGTCCATAGCGAGTCCTGAAGGCAGTCTTAGGCACATCGCAGTCCTGGATTCTCAGCTGATGATATCCGGACCTTAAGTCTATCTTCGAAAACCATCGTGCCCCCTGCAGTTGGTCAAACAAATCGTCTATCCTTGGCAGTGGGTAACGATTCTTGACTGTCACTTTATTTAGCTGCCTATAGTCGATGCACATGTGCATAGACTCATCTTCTTCTTCACGAGGAGTACTGGAGCACCCCACAGTGAGAAACTCGGCCGGATGAAGCTCGGGTCCAGCATCTCCTGAAGTTGCACTTTTAGCTCCCTGAGTTCAGCCGGCGCCATCCTATAGGGTGGGAATGAGATCGGCTTTACCCCAGGCTACAATTCAATGCAGAAATTCACTTCCCTTTTGGGCGGCAATCCCGGCAGCTCCTCGGGAAATACATCGGGGAACTCGCAGACTACCTGAGTACCACTGATATCCTCTGCCACATCTCCCTTTTCCTCTGCCACAGATACGAAGGCCAGAAGGGACTGACAGCCCCCCTGAAGCAGTTTACGAGCCTTAAGGGTTGAGATGACCCCAATCGGCTCGCTTCTTCCCTCTCCTTGGAAGATGAACTGCGGCAACCGGGCTTGTTGAACATGACTGTCTTAGCCTTATAATCCAGCAATGCAAAGTGCTCCGCCAGCCAATCCATGTCGAGAATGACATCGAGTTCAAGCGTGGGCAGGAGTGTCAAATCTGCCCTCAATGCATGGCCGCAGATGAGCACTTCGCAACATTGAAAAATTGATTTGGCTGAGATTGCCTCGCCCGTAGGCGTTGATACTAGAAATGGCCCGTCGAGTAAAGAAGGTGCCATAGGTAACTCAGTTGCAAATTTGACAGATATAAACGAGTGCATAGCACCCGGATCAAACAGAACACATGCAGTAGATGAACATACTAAAATAGTACCTATCACCACTACTCTAGATGCCTCTGCCCCATCACAGTTCATGGCATAAACTCGGGCAGACGGTTTCTCAGAGTGACTAGCCTGAGGTCCTCTGCTCCGCATCTAGCCTTTCTGTGCCACTGACCCCACTGACATCGGCGTTTTTCCCTTTGACAGCTCAGCTCTTTGGCCACCTCTGTACGAGCAATCCTTCATAAAGTGTCCCACCTGCCCACATTTGAAACACGCATCTGTGCAACCATAGCAAGCTCCCCAGTGTTTCTGATTACAACGACCACACTGCGGCATATCTGACTTCTGCGTAGCGCCCCCTGACTCTGCTTGTCTCGCTGCCCCTAATACTGAGCCTCCGCGACCCCGGCTACTACTGTGCCCATAGCTCTGCTGGTGATCTGCGGTGGTCACAGTTCCCTCCGAATACCACGGCTGACCTCCTGACCCTTGAGATCGAAACTTTTTCTTGGGTAGCCCATCTTTCCTCTCGAACGGCACCAGTGCTTCCTTTCGGAGGGCCTCATCCACTACCCGTGCAAATGTGGAGTCCTCGGTGTAATGCATAAGCCTGCCTATCTGAGGTCTTAGACCCTCCACGAACCTCTTCACCCTGGCAGTCTCAGTAGCCACTAGAGTTGGGTGGTACCTAGAGAGCCAGGTGAACTCCATCTCATACTCAGTTACTGTCATATCTCCAGACTAGCGCAGTAGCTCAAAATCTCGTGCCCGCTTATCGTGGACACTCATCGGCAAATATTGTCCCTCTACAGCTGCCCTAAATTCTTCCCAAGTGGGAGGTGGTACGTGTGCTGCCATACGGCCCCTCCAGGTGTGCAACCAATATTTGGCATGTCCTCTGAGCTGCAAACTGACCAAGCGCACCGCCGCCTCTGATGAACATCCCAGCTCTAGACACAGCTCGTAGCAGTCCCCCAGAAACTCGGTGACCTCCACTTGCCAGTCTGTACCGGTAAATACTGGCGGCCTGAACTTGATAAAGTTGGCGTATGTAGGTCCTCCTGGGTCCCTGACCTACGGCGCCACTTGTTCCGCCACCTCCGGTACCACAGGGGCTGCGGGTACCGGCTGCGGTGGGCTGCCGTTGTTGCTGCATCTGCTGTCTCAACCCCTGCTCCATGCGGAGCGCTTCTGTTAGTTGAGCTACCTGTGCCTGAAGTTGCACAACTGCCAAATCTTGGACCTCTACCTCAGACTGCTCTCTGTCACGGCCCCAGCCCCGACCTCGGCCTCGGCCCCGACGTTCAGTGGAATTGCTACCACTACCACTCAGAGCAGCATTTCGGGCCTCCATCACACTAGCATAAAATAATAAGATCATCATTAATATTAACCAACTCATTAAATTAAAGTTTAAGCTACTAACCGCATGGTGCACTGAGTGCAGTCGTGGTTGTCCGATCTTATAGCATAACTATACCACACATAGACACACTAGCATATGCCTCGTACAGTACCCACTTCCTAGTCGTAGTCAAGACCTAACCTGAGGCTCTAATACCAACTTTGTCACTCTCCGACTCAGGGTACGCGTGATCGGCCAGCATACGAGTCAGTACCCCGAAGCCTACCCTATGCACTAACCAACAATTCATAGAATAATAATCAGAATAACATCAAGTCGAAAACAAAAGCAAGAATACCAACTTTATTAACTGTTTCAAAATCAGTTTAATCAACAAAGTTCTAAATCATCACAAGTTTTAAAATAACATCCCAAGGTTTTCCAAATAAAACATCTAAAAGTTTTTATAGAAATAACACAGTGCATACACCAAACTCTATTAGACACGACTAGCAACTACCAGCTATGAGATCTGCACTCACGCCTGCTCTCCTGCGCACCATGCCACCAAGTTGTACCTCACTAGTCGGGCTCTACAAAACAACAATAAAGGAAATCGTAAGTTCACGAGGAACTCAGTGAGCGGTTCTTTCGAACCTCCACTTAAAACCTCGACAATAACATATATAAGGAATTAAGAGTAAGAGTAAGATCTCATCACATAAGTTATTCAGTTGCCAAGACAGAAGAATGGATGAACCGGCCTCTCGGACCCTTACCCACTTCCCTAGCTCAGCCACCAATGGCCTAAACTATATATGGAAGGTTCTGTTCTTCCCTCTACTTATCCAGGCTAGTCGGCCTACTGAAAACCAGCCCATAAGGGCTTCTCAATTATGAGCTTTCTAATGTTGTTAGAACGTACCAAATGTAGTTGCATATGTGGCCTACCATTAATAACACCACTTATCAAATATAACATGAGCATCAATTTTCATGTACCAGCCGAATATAAGAGGATAAATTTCAATAAATTAAATGATAAGGAACATGCAACAATTAGGCATGATATCCGAGAATTTATAAAACCTTTCCTTAGCATTATATGCCATAACAATTATCTCCATTTATGCAATGGTAAGAACATTTTCTTAATATGATAATATAGATCTATCACCAAGTAATTCATGTGACAAGCGAGAAATCTCATAGCATGAATATGAATTAACATCAAACGAGAACGTATGATCAACAAATTAAAATCACTCGATTTCCTCCCTTACCCTTGCTCGGCCGAGCCTTCTAGGTGGAAAGGGGCTGGAAAGACATCAATAGTTCACATGCATCGGTCTACAGATCTAATGTTTAACAAGAAACATAATTCGGAATCTTGCATTTTAATTAGAGCAGTCCACATCTTCCACTAATGCCCTTGCTTGGCCGAGTTGAGCAGGGTAAACCCCTGTTCGGCTGAGTCCTCAAGGTTGAATGGGCAAGGTTGCGACAATAACACAAATGTGAATCCATAGATCTAACATATCATAAACATAGTGCGATCTACGAGCTGCGGAGCGAGCGAGGAAATTTGGAGAAATTTTCGGCATGACATTTCCCCTATTTCCTCTACTCGGTAGCCCACAAAAACGCAAAGTAGACATGCTTTAAAACATAAGATCACAAGTATATACATCGATTGAAATTCTACACAAGGAAACGCGTCGATCGGCAAGAACTCGCGAAAGAAAATCTGATTTCAAAACTCATAGGGCCGTCCACCCGCCTTCCTTCAAAACCACTCTAACCAATCACCTCGATTGGATCAAAAGACAAGATCGAAGAAGAGGAACTTCGAGATCCCGGCGTCGACGCAAGCTCGACACCGATTTCCCTCCCTTCCTTGGGCTGCGTGCGGCTCCTTCTTGGAGTCGCACGGCTGCTAAGATGAGGGGTTTTATTCCCCTCATCACTTGACTAATTTAACCCTAACCAATAACTTAAAACCCCCTCATACGACTCCACCTAACCCGGGTCGATTCCCGACTCGAACCGCGAGCCCCACTCACCCCAACTCGAGTCAACCAACATACTCATCCACCTAAAACCCACAATTAGGCTATAACTTAAATTAATTACACATGCTATTCGAGGCGATCTCGCGACTCGGTCCAGCTAGCTCCCAACACGATGGGCTGCACCACAAAAAATTTATATTAGGAAACCCCGGGTGTTACAGCCTTCCCCCTTAAGGGAAATTCGTCCTCGAATTTTGTTGGGTTAGAAGGACTTACCGGCTCTTCAAACAAGGAAGCGTAACGCTCTCTCATGTCTCGCTCTACCTCCCAAGTGGCCTCTTGCCTGGAGTGGTACTAAACCTAACTTTTACCAAGGAAATCTCCTTGGACCTCAGCTTCCTGATCTGTCTGCCAAGTATCTCCACTGGCCTCTCCTTATACGAGACCGTCTTGTCCACCTCAACCACAGTCGGCTCGATCACATGGGGTTCATCATTCACATACCTCCGGAGCATTGACACATGAAAAACTGGGTGAACTCTGCTCAGACTAGGAGGCAATGCCAGTTCATAAGCCACCGCGCCCCTTCGCTTGAGAATAGGGAAAGGTCGGGACACTTTGCCGACCAGATCACTCTGACGAAGCCCAAAGATATGGCCGAGTTCTAGGAGAAAGCTGTCAGCTTCATAGAGATAGAAGAACTCCGAGAAGCTAAAAAGGCCGACATGTAGAATCTCAAAGTCGTTGTCGAAGATAAAAGGCCCAAAAGGATGGACAGAAAAAAGCGAAGATTGCAACCGCCACGAACAAAACAATGGCAGAGGACCAAGGTTGTCACCTCCTATAAATACTAGGAAGGAAACCATCCTTCATGACATCTACCACCTGAAGCTTATCAGATATCCCGTCAATGCGGGAAAGCAACAACTACCACCCAACGTCGATATGACTAAGAAGTGTACCTTCCATGACACCTATGGACACACCACCGAAGACTATGTGGTACTCGGCGCCCAACTTGAAGATTTGGTTAGTGCAAGACACCTGGACAAATACATCCAGTGCCAAAGAGAACAAGGTCGAAGCACAAGCCGCGACCCTCGACGACAAAGCCGAACACCTCTGAACCCCCCCCCCCCTCGGGTCAAAGGGAGATAGCTGAGCTGATCGCTCGAGAAATGAGCTCCTAGGAGTTATCGACTACATCGTCGATGGATTTGTAGGAGGTGTAGAATCGAGCTCGCCCAAAAAGAGATCTCTTCGGGCAATCATGTCGGTCGATAGTGTTACTCACCCATACCAACCTATCTCTAAAACCTTTGTAATATCATTCTATGAATCCAATTTTCTGGGAACTAATCAAAACCTACATGACTCAGCCGTAATTTCTGTTATTGCAAGAAACTTTATCATCAAAAAGATCCTAATCGATCAAGGCAGCTCTGATTACGTATATTAAAAATGATGTATTTGATAATATTAAGAACAAGAAGATTTTAAAATATAAAGACTCGTAAAGGCTGAATATTAAAATTTTCTTGAATTGAGGGCTCGTTTGGTACGTTGCATGGTATTAACCTGTATAGTACTAGCATGTATTGACTAACCTTTAGGGCAAGTTTGGTACCTTGTATAAGCATCTTGTATAGTATTAGGATAATACTATACAGTGTTTGGGAAGGGTATTAACTAATATTTGTACTAAAAATAGTACCCCAAAAGTTGCCATTATGTGTATTAATAATACACTCTCAAAGCTCTTCATTAGTTTGCACTAGAACTTTTAATATTTTGAATACTCATTTTACTTCCGACCAAAAATTTAAAAATATTATAAAAATAATTTTAATGATAAAATATATTATATAATTTTTTATATTATATTATATTATTATAATATATTACATATAATAAATATTATAGTGTATATTATTATATATTATATTATATTATATTATATTATATTATATTATATTATATATTATATTATATTATATTACATTACATTACATTATACAGGTTAGTCAATACATACTAGTACTATACAGGCTAGTACATGTGTGCACCAAATATTGTATAATAATAGTACAATACATGCTAGTACTATATAAGTTAGTCAATACAGACTAATACTATACAAGCTAGTACTATACGGTGTACCAAACGAGCCATATGTATTGTACTATTGTTATATAATGTTCGATGCAAAAATATATAATGAACATGTATAATTACTTAGTATTTTAATTAAAAAAATAAATTTTAACTCATTAATATTTTAATTAATGAAATAATGTTTTTATAAATACAAAAAATGTGTTGTAGTTCAAAAAAATATTTTCACATTTTTTAAAATTTAAATTTAGATTTATAGAATTATACAAAAATCTTTAAAGCATTAGAGACTTTGAAAAAAAATAGAATCTGACATCTCTTTTTTACCATTAAAAAATATGTCATAAATTAAAATAATTTTTTAAATTTTTTTATATATTTTTAAAATTTTCTTTCGAAATTTCTAACTGATTAGAGATTTTGTCCGAGGGTAAAATATATATTAGGAATTTTAAGTTCCGGATTTAAAAATTTTGATCTCCAAAATCTGGATCTAGAAATTTTTTCCCCGAAAACCGGATTTGGCAAATCACTGAAGATATATTCCATGGGAAAAATTGATATATCATCTATTGGCAACCAATGTGAAATCCATATAAAAATAGAAGCACAATATATTCTTATTTGAGCACACAAAATGTTCTGCCCTTCTAAAACTCATTGTCATGCAGAGAGGCTACCACATGAAATAGTATTTAAAAATATATCAATTATTATTCCATTGAACGACAAGACATTTTTCTAAGAAAAAGATTATAAGTTTATTTTAGCTTTGTATTTTTCTAATTCATTAACGATATATTTAGGGGAAAATGATACTATAATAATGTCAATAACTTCAATTCTTCAAAAAAGAAAAACTAAATCCACAAATAGCACAATTATATATAATTTAATTTAAATAGTTAAAATAATAAATAGATTTAATATAACAATAAAGATATTATTTTCAAGAAACAAAAAAATATAGCAATATGTTTGGATTGAATATTTATTCAATATTAACAAAAATTAAATATATGAATCACAATTCATTGATACTAATCACTTTAATTATTATTTTTTAACAAATGTAGACTATAGTAGCCAACCGTGAGTAGAGTTGATGACAACATCTTGTATATTTTCTAAAGGTTCGAAATTCAAATCCTAATATACACTATCTTTGCTAAAAAAAGATAGACTATTCTAGGGTTTGAATTTCAAACTTCTAGGTAATATACAAATTATTGTTACCAATCGTGTTACTCACAATTAATTTTTTTAATATATAATAATTAAAGTGATTTGAATTTTAAAAAAAAAATCACTTTATTCTAGGGTTTGAATTTCAAACTTCTAAGCAATATAAAAATTATTGTCACCAACTGTGCTACTCACAATTGACTTTTTTTTTCTTTTAGCAAAGGTAGACTATATTGGGGTTTGGGTTGACTTTAAAAAAATATATAAGACGTTGCCACCAACTATGCTAAAAAAATCACTTTAATTATTATATATTAAAATAAAAAATAAAATGATATTATTGTATGAAAAAGTGCATCACATAAATAAATTAAAATTAAAATAATTTATTATTATATTAACATATTATTATTTTGAGAAAACAAATAAAATGATCCAAGTAAAAAAATCAATTGAAAATTAATACTTATACCTCAATAATTTCTAATTTATTATTTTGATATGATTTTTTAAAGTGATAATATATATATGATAATAATTTTAAAAAAAAAATCTAATTAACATATTATATATATATATATATGATAATAAATTAGAAATTATTGACGTATAGTATTAATTTTCAACTGATTTTTTAAAAAAGTGAAATGTTATTTCTTTAATTGATTTTTCTACTCTGATAATTTTTATTGTTTTCTCAAATAATAATATGTTAATATTATAATAAATTATTTTAATTAAAACATTTATATAAAAAAATTTATGTAAATAAAATATACTTTTTTGAAATTGTAATATTTATACATAAAGCATCTGATAATATTACGTTTGGTAAATATTACTTTTAAATATTATATTAAATAAAAGAAGTACAGAAATATTTGTATATATTGTATATTGTGCAACTATAGTAATAAAATCTAAATAAAATTAAGGAGCATACAAATACTTATATTAAAAAGGTATTTGGCATCGTGCTTATAATTTCGAATTATCGACAATAATATATCATATTAAAAAAAACTTAAAAGCTTAGTTAAATCTTTTTATAAACGATATAGTTATTTTTAGATTAAAAAAAAGAAATGAGGCATATGGTCTTACTTTGTTAGAAAGGAAAAATGTATAAGATTTTTTAAAAAAAAGAAGAAGAAGAGAAAATATATATATTGCAAAATGTTGTGAATGTAAGTCATCATATCATCTGACATATATATATATAAGAATATGAAAATTAATATTACCAATGATATTAACTTCTTAAAACAATTAAATTAATAAATACTATTTTTAATAGGATGAGAATAAGAAGCATATAGAAATCACCACATGATTTCCCTGGAAGTAAATGTAGCTTAGGAAAATTACCATATAGAAATGATTATCATTTTATATATTTAAAATTATCATAAACATTTTAATCAAAATAAACAATTGATTCAATACTTTCAGCTAGGGCGGTAAATGAACCAATACACTCGTTAATAGCTCGTGAACATACTTGTTTAGGGCTCGTTTATATTCATTTATTTATTAAATAAACAAGTGTGAACCAAATTTCTAAGCTCGTTTAATAAACGAGTCGAGTTCGAACACAAACAAACTCGACTCGTTTATGTTCACGAACATGCTCATTTACTGTTCGCGAACATGCTCGTTCAAATACCCGTTTATTGTTCGTGAACCGGTTTGTTTAAATACTCATTTAAATACATTTTATAAATTATTAATTAATAACTAATAGATAACCTAGTTTATTAATAACTGTTATTAATATATATATAATATTAAATTTTAATATTACCCGGTACCCATTTAAAAACCCTAAAATCATTTGTGTTCGTTTAAGGTTCGTTTACTTGTTCGTTTAGTGGCTCGTTTATATATTCGTTTAGGTACTCGTTTATGTGTTCGTTTAACTTTAACGAGCCGAGTTCGAACAACTTTAAAATCAAACGAACCGAGTTCAATCACAAGTTAAAATACTCGAATCGAGTTCGAGCGGAGTTCGAACAGAGCTTGGAATAAACGAGCCGAGTTCGAACGAGCCAATACTCAGCTCGGCTCAGCTCGTTTACAACCCTACTTCCAGCCAAAACATAATTGGAGAGAACTCAATCATTAATGTAATGCATACCAAAAGAGTCTTGTGGTGGAATGCAGCAAGAAATATCCAAAGACGTGTATTTTACGAATTATGATAGCAAGAACTACATACAATTTGTATATATAAAAAAAACTCATTTTGTGACTACGTTCACATAATGACATGTATTTCTCATGCCATTCAGGTAATGACAAATTTACCATTGAATTGTGGATTATACAGATTTGTTATAGAAGTAATAGTATGCGTATATTTTATAGATTGATTTTAAAATATCTGCTAATTTAAGTATAATTTCAGATGTACACATTTAGCCTATTTTATAAGCACATACATGCTTATATAACCTGAACCAATCCACGTTTCCAAATGGAACTCGATTAGCTGGTTCCACATAAAGAAAAGATCAGACTTGCGAAAACAAATACCAAAAATTGATTGAATAGGCGAAAATCAAATCCAATCAAACCCAATGACCTAAACGTTCAATATGTTTAACTGAAGTCAATCAACCGGTTGAACCAGCCAAACTCGATAATCTATGGCCATTGCACCACAAATGATTTTTAAGTCAAACATCAGACGAGCTGAACATATCTGAAAAATGTTGAAAGGCGCAAGGGCGCATATGTGACTGTTCTGGCTCACCCAGGATCCCTTATCACTTATTGTAAAGTTGTGTTTTGACATCATAAGCAAACATGAATATAGAGCAGATAACCCATTATTGCCAGGTGATGAAGGATATAAAGAAATTATTGACAGAAATATTCATTTATTGTCCAATGCATGCTTACATGTAATATCAACCGACCAGTGTAAGCGCTGAGAACCTGCTCAAGTCTGCTTTCACAAGGATGAATTCTGCTTCAGTATCACATAACCGGAGAGCACAGTGCGGTTTCGTTCCTTTACCTTCGTCTGATAGATGACTCTGCAAGTGGAAATTCATTTGGCAATCTAAATATATAAGATGCACGCGAGGATACACATGATACACATGAGGATAAACATGATGAGGAAAAATGGGTAACCCCGTGAACGAAGCAATCCCATTTTGTGAGCTATAAAATATTACCTAGGGCCATCGAGCCACATTTCTGTCACTAAAGTTTCTCCGGGATATACATGCAAAAGAAAACGACCAAAGATGTTCTTCACTGCTGTTGGTTCCCCATTACAAAAAGATTTTATGATAGCTCTGACAGCAAATCCCATAGTACATAAGCCATGTAGGATCGGGCGTGTGAACCTTCACAGAGATTGATTGGAAATTAAGACGCTAAAAACTTTTGGGATAAAAAGGCAGTAGCTAAGAAGAAGCAACAAAAGAAATGAGAGATACCAAATTTTACCAAACAGTAGCACTGGTATCAGTTTGTGAAACAAAAAGGCACGTTTTCCTTTTGAATCTATAGAGAAAAAATTTGGTTGACCATGACAATTAGCTAAGAGTTCTCTAGAATACTAATTGGTAAATTATTAAAGAAAGATTTTTGGAATATTTTATCAACTGATTTCTACTATTTCTATCTTTAAACAAATAAATAAACAATTCTGCTCAGCATCTTAAATGTGTCTCCACCAAGGTTTAAAACTTGTTTTTACCAATAAAGCTTGTTTCAGAAGTCTAGATCTCAGTATAACGCCTAAATTGAATGGAAACTTGATTAAAATAGAAGACACTCAGATAACTTTAATATATAGCTTAGATTTATTCGAAAATTCAAATATAAGCATCAAAATAAGACTTAACTAGCAAAAACAAGTTCAAATAAAGTAGTTACAAATTAGTAGGACAAGTAAGATTATACTTTAATATTACAAGTCTAAACAAATGAAGAGTGGTGTACATCATTAATACTAGCCTCGGCCAAATGTTGTTTCAACCTTTCAACCGAGTGATACCCCCCCACCCCCCCCTTCAAGTAACCATATGAAATTGAACAAAATGCCAAGTGTTGTCAACTTCTGGTGGGTATGTTAGCTGGATAATTTTTAAGACCATGGCAGCATGCTGAGAGAAATCAAGAGGGAGTTGGAGAGAGCTCAGAGAGCTTTTGAGAGGTATGACAAAAGTAGATAAGAAATTTGGGGTTTAAGGAGTTCATATGGCCTCAAAACCTATCCAGAACAATCTTGAACAATCAAAATAGCCACTGCAGATCTTGGGAACAATACTCCAAAAAAATTTCTAACTGTCCGGCATTACAAGCATTGTATTGACTATACCAACCAGTACAGTTCAGCATAGACCTTGTAAGACCTGGTACACTGGGCACATGAGTGTACCAAGCTTGTACATGGTACAAATTTTTCAAAAAAGTGGATAAATACTCAGCATATCTTCAATAACTAATGCGCTAGTTTCTACTAACATACAAATACTCATTGTACGGACTCAGAATTATTCACAAATATATATATTTTAAGTAGTCCTAAATAGTAAAGCAGTCCCCTTTTATTGTTAAAGATACAATAATATTGAATTGTTTGTTCCACATGCATGTTTTCATATTAAGGAATTTGAGAATGTCTATCATCTAATCTTCAGCCTCAGGAAAACACTTCCATTGTAGATGAAAAGTCAGTAATTTCTGGTTCCATCAGATTTAATGGTGAATTGGCTTTGCATGTCCCAAGAAGGTAGGAACTCAAACCCTCTTACTGGAAGACTTGAGCCAAGTTCCCATGTTATTTGTTCAGTTGTTCACCTTAAAACTGTGTATTTATGTAAATATTCCCAAGTAATCATAAAAAGTAATTCTCTCTTGAATATAAAAGAAAGACTAAAAAATAAGTTGTAAATCCATAATATAGCTAAGGGAAAAGGGCCAAATTTGGCCCCGAAGTATTGGAAAATGTGCAAATTTGCCCCTTAACTATGTTTTTTACCAAAATTGCCCTCAATGTTACATAATTCATAATTTTAAATGGCGCAAGGTACACAAAGGCGCAAAAGGCTCTTGAAGCCATGGCGCAAGGCGCAAGGTTACGGCGCGCGCCATAACGAGGCGAGGCGCAAAAATAAAATATAATTATAAAATATATTTTATACATAAAAAATATATTTCTAAAATAAAATCACCTAGCTAACATTTAATTTAGCATCCAATTAAATAAAGATACTAAGTCAAAGTTGTTAAAGAACAACTAAACAAGCAAACATCAAGTTCAACATCATTAAAAAAAACAAGCCAACATCAAGTTCATCATCAAGTTCAACATCATTAAAAGAACATGAGAACAACAAGTTCAAAATCATCAAGCTAATGAACTATTCATCATCTAGATCTAGATCACGGTCTTCATCAATCTCATAGTCAAAATGTTTGAAATATTGAAAAGGGATAGTGTTTTCTTCTCCTCCATCTTCTTCTTCTCCAGAAGATTCATTTATGAGTGTTATGTGATTTGGGACTTGGAAGAGCTTGCTTTTCCTTTGTCCTTTTGTCTCATAGATCTAGTGAGCCGCTCAGGCTCTTCTGCTCCACTAGCTCTAGCAACTGTGTCCCATGTCAAAGGCTCATCCACAAATACTAAGTCATCATCATCTTGTTCATCCTCAGCTCTACCAATCAACCATTCATTGCTAGCATCAATACCATCCAAAGAAATAGGGTCGATGCGGTCACGTGCATCATATTGACGCTTCAATGTTCGGTTGTACTTCACAAAAACCAAATCATTTAAGCGTTGTGCATCCAACCTATTTCTTTTTTAGGTATGAATCTAGAGAAAATAAAATAATTTTTAATTAGCAGCAATTGCAAGTTAAAAATTAAAATGAAATTTTAAATATTGTTACTAACATTTTCAAAAATGCTCCAATTGCGCTCACAGCCCGATGCACTGCAAGTGAGACTAAGCACTTTTATAGCAAATTTTTGCAACTTTGGAGTTGGTGATCCATAAAGTTTCCACCATTCAGCTGTTATTGTTAATAAAAATTAAAATTTAGCCTCAATTAATCTATTAAATGTTAAGAACTATCCAAAAGTATAACTTTAAAGAAATTTACCTAGAGATTTAATACTCCGATGCCTAATCACAATTGGCTTTCCAAATATACCGTCAGAGTTTTCATAGATAGAAAGTTGGTTAGAGATTAAGTCTTGCTCCTCAAGTCTTGGAACCAATCTTTCAATAACATCAAGCAATCCTCCCATAACCTCTTGGTCCCAACTAAGGTTGGGGTTTGCATAGAACAATTGAGAATTCAAATAATTCCCACATGCATGCAAAGGTTGATGGAGTTGACATTCCCACCTTTTGTCAATAATTTCAAAAACTTTCTTATAGCTCTCTTCTTTCTCATTAAAAGATTTGGCAATGGCTTCCTTCGCTCTATCCATTGCCTCGTATATGTATCCCATTAGAGGCTTTCTCTCTCCATCGACCAATCGAAGCACTTGCACTAGAGGACCAAATATCTTGAGAATGTAGACAATGTTAGTCCAAAAGGTAGTCATTAAAACAATGTCACACACTCTTTTACCAAGTGCTTCTTTTGGCCACTTGTTATTTGTCCATTTATCTGAAGTGAACATTTTCCTCAAATTGGCCTTTTGCTTATGAATACTCTCAAGAGTAAGAAAAGTGGTTGAAATCTTGTAACGCTGGCTCTAACAAGATAATTCTGTCCAGTGAATTCCCTAAGCATATTCATTAAACCAGGTCGCACATAAATGTAGGCATACCCCTTTTCAAGGTGTTACCGATAACAGTAATCTTTCCCAAATCTTCAAGTATGAGATCGATACAATGTGTAGCACAAGGACTCCAATACAAGTGTGGTCTCTTTTCCATCAACCTTTTTCATATGAAATATAAAATATAATCATTAAAAAGATACCAACTAATAAAAACACTAGATTTTAATTGAAATTTGAAAGTTTAATTTATTACCTGCATACACATTGTTAGATGCACTATCAGTGATAATTTGTATCGCATTTGTCTCCCCAATACGCTCCATCATTTTATCAAGCAATTCAAACATCTTTTCTCCGGTCTTTGAGTAACTATTTGCATCAACCGACTCAATGAAAACAATTCCCTTAGGAGAGTTCACTAAAAGTTAATCAATGTTCTTTGTCTTTTATCTGTCCAACCATCTGCCATGATGGTACAACCATACCTTATCCATTCTTCTTCATGCTCTTTTATCATTTCCTTAACCTCATTCATTGTCCTTTAGGAAAGGAACTCTCGCCTCATATGCAATAGGAGGTTTCAAGCCAATGTCATATTGTCCAATAGACTCAACCATCACCTCAAAACTTGGATAGTTTAAAGCATTGAAAGGAATTCCTACATCATACATCCATTTACATATGTTTTCACATAATTTAGTGCGCAACTCCTTTTTACATGCCTCATTAATGGTGGTTTGCTTCATCATTGTTTCTTTCCTCTTTTTCACTACTTCCTCGGCACTCGGTGTAAATAAAAGATCTAGTGGACCTTTCATGTTTGGCATCTTTGGCTTCTTTTTCGCGGACCTTTTAAGACCCTCTTCCTCCTCACCATAATCAAGATCCTCGAAATCGGGTATAGAATTTGATATATCAAAATTAACACTTGATGTGGCAACTTTCTTTTCCATGTACTCTTTGATCTCTTCTCGGACATGAGGTGGACACTTTGCGCAAGCCTTGGCATTACGATATCCTCCAACAAGATGTTGCTTCCCTCGAGAAATCCCCCCATTTGTTATTTTGTCACAAAAGCCACAAATCAATCTATTTGTGCTGTTTGGAATCACTTCACACAAATACTTCCATCCGAGATCTTTTCTACTACTACTAGAAGACGATTCCATAATTTAAATAGACTGAAAGATGAGAAAAAAAACCAGGATCAGAAATTAAAAATGCAAAAAGAAACAAGAAACTCTCAGCATGCTGTTGAAGCATGCCGAAAGATTCCAGAAAGATTCAACATGCCGAATCAGCATGCTGAAAATTTAGAATAGGAGGGAGTGAGGGAAACTTAGAAAGGAGAGAAACTAAGAAAGAAAAGAAATTTACCTAAAGAAGCTCTCCGGAGGCTGAAATCCGGTGGAGAAGCTCGCCGGAGGAGGGGCTCGCCGGTGGAGAGACTTGTCTAAATGTTGGAGGAGAAGAAAGGGAGAAGAGATCAGCGCTCGCTCGGGCAAGTCGGGCTAGGGAACATTTGATTTCGGGTGCCCTAAGTTAACTTAGGGCACCCGGCGCCACACGTGTGTGACGCATATGGCGCACGCCTTGCGCCTGGGCTGAGGCGCGCTCCAAGGCCCTTGAGGCACTAGGTTAGCGCCTCGGGGGTAAAATGGCACGGGTGCCTGCGCCTGTGTGGGCCCCGCGCCTGGCGCGCCATTTCAAACATTGACATAATTGGATCAATTTTGCCCTTTTTCTTAATGAAAGTCCACGTCAACAAACGGAAGTCAACGTGGCAAGTGAAGCTCGGCCACATATGATGTCATGGTGGAAAATGGCATGTGGCAATTATGTATTGACAAGGGCAATTTTAATCCAAAACATATTTATGGGGCAAATTTGCACATTTTTCAATACTTTAAGGGCAAATTTGCATATTTTTCAATAGTTTAGAGGCAAATTTAACCATTTTTTCTTTGATATATTTTTATCATTAATGTGGTTCTAATTAACACTATAAGAATGATGTTGATAATTTGATATCATCTTTACCAAAATAAAAAAAAAATATAAGCTTGACAATTATACTGTGTTATTAGAATGATATATTTTCTAAATTGTTTACTCAAATATATGAATTATGAAACTTTAGTCACTTGTCACTGTAAAAAGAAACCAACCAACATAGTAGGGGTGAGTTCGGGTCGGGACACAAATATGTGTCCCATTTTTTATCATTAATATGAAGCATCTCGATCTCGTCCCGATTTGAACTGGGATGGGATTTTTCCTGAACTTTCGGGTCGGGTGGGACCGGACGAGACGTCCTGACCTGTGCTCACCCCTACAACAGAGTCTGCAATAATAGCTATGAGAAACTATAAACTAAAAAAATAAAGTCTCATGAATCTTGTAATAAGCACATAAAAGAGGGAAATTAATAAATAGATAAAAGAAGCAAAAATAAATAGCAAATGATATCAAGAGCCAAGATGTTAGCTAAATAAGACAACATCATCACGATTTACAAACGCAAGCATTACCACTCCGTTTAATAATTAAATTTAATCAAGTTTTTTAGTAATCAAGATATATCTTTTTGAATATTATTTTTTTTCATCTTTAAAATCTATAATTCTCAAGAAATTCAATGAAGTATTTGTTTAAATTCTAAGGTAGAAGTCAAACTTGTAGAAATCGTGCAATGGACATAAAACATGTTGGTTGTGCACCATGTAGATTTTATTCAAGGGAAAATGACCAAATTTGCTCTTGAAGTGTTGAAAAAGGTGCAAATTTGCCCCTTAAATATGTTTTGAGCCAAAATTGCCCTTGTCAATACATAATTGCCACGTGTCATTTTCCACTGTAGCATCTTATGTGGCCGAGCTTTACTTGCCACGTTGGTTCTCCGTTTGCTGACGTGGACTTCCATTAAAAAAAGGGAAAATTTGATCCAATTATGTAACAACGAGAGCAATTTTGGTCAAAAACATAGTTAAGGGTCAAATTTGCACCTTTTTCAATACTTTCAGGGATAGATTTGGCCTTTTTCCCTATAGCTAATAGCCAATAAACATGTTTGCTGCTTCATCTCTGCCACTTGCAAAAATAGGCAAGAAATTCTTGTAGAGAAAGGTTCAGTGGTTTTTCCTCAAGACAAAACCACACGGTTTTAGAGCCTAGATTCCCTTTTAGATTTTCACATAACTAATTACTATCCGTTTAAACAGTTCATGCAAAATACATAACACAAAAACTAGAAGGAATTATAATACACTTTTGGTACAACTTTTGCCACCATACATGCACCAGCAAATATGTAAGATGTAAAAGATGCTTCCCCAATAAAAATCTACTTTAAAAAATTATTGTGCAATACCAAGATTTTTATAATTAAGTAGTTGCATATGGGATGCACATGACGGCCTTGCATTTGTGAAAGTAATTGCTCATAGTGGATGCAATAACAAGCTCCAAGAAATCAGCATGTCATTTTGAAGAAAAGGCATCATTTTATGTTAATGAATTTGCATTAGTAAAAGTAGTTGCTCACTATTTGAAGTTTGAGTTACTCATCATCATGGTCACATTAGCACACTTATTGTTTGTGGAGGAGAGGAAACCAAAGAACGAGGCAGGTGAAAACAGAATATTGGAGCCAGAAATTTAACAAACTTTGTTTAAATTGCTTACCCTGCAACCTGTGCAACCATAGGGTCTGAATGGAGAGGATTATAATCACCAGATAACCTATATAACAGAGCCTGCAATAGCATCATACCAGGCAAACTATAAGTGTACTAAATGTTAAAAAAATGCTCAATGTTCCATCTATAATGGTCACTACAGCATGAAAAATGATCATGTTTAACTAGTTAATACCAAAATGTTCCATGCAGGTCAGTATTGCATGGACACATGAGAAATTGAAATAAGCATCACCCAATTTAGCAAGGAGACACAAGGACATAAAAGAAAAAGAATAATACATGATACTTGTGTAGTAATGTGAACAGATTATGAGTATTGGAAATACAGTTCATAAAAAGCCTTGGAATCATAAAAAGATACAAAAAAGACTGTCCTTAGACATACTAATAACTGTCAACTCAAAGAGACATGGATATACATTTGAGATAACTTATGTAGTGTCTGTGAAACATTAATAGAGATGTACCTGCCGAAGGAACTTATGCATAATGCAAAATAGTATTTTTATTTTCAATTTCAATACTACTATTAAATTTGATGGGTACGCCATTTCCCAAAAGCTCCACTTGTTAGGAAAGGGCTCAATTTATTCATTTATATATCCTTTAACAGTCCCTCACACATACGGCCAGGCAAAATTGGGCAAAATGCAACAGATGGATTGACTTAGTAGGGGATTTATTTATACTGACACAGCAAGATTCAAGATATCATGTTAAATTTGACGAGTCACTTTTATGAGCCCAAGTATAAGCTCTTGTTCGGGGACGATGGGGGCAAGGTTTAAAATCTCGGTACCGTACCGTACCGACACACGGTACGGACCGGTATGGAAAATGCATACCGGTCGGTTGGTTTTTTTTTTTTTTTTTTTTAAGAACTAACTTTAATTCTCCAATAACACAACTGATGAAGAAATGCTTAAAATTAATATTCAAATGTCAAATACATGAATACAATTTTTAAAATACGGACGAATGACGTCCGTCGTACCCATACATATCTTCGAGTTCGGGACATACACGGCTAAGGTCAACACTGTAGTTCTCTAATGCCCATATTTGGAAATTTTCTCATGGCATAATGCCTTGGTATCCATTATACCACATTGACATTAGCGTTTCTTTGTTGGGTTTCCAAGAACTAGACCCTGTATCATCAGTTGAGTAGGTACTGGATACAGAGTAGGTGGATTCAGAAACCTCTTGCAAACTACTCATCATATCGTAATGGTAATCTTGCAAAGCTGTCGGTCCACCTCTTCGACGCGAGCCTCTCTTCTTGTACACCTGAGTTGTTTGTCTGGTACTAGCACCACGGTCATCATCTTGGGTGGCGTGATCGAAGTATTGCTCATTTGTCCATGGATCATCATATGGCAATGTTGATGGCACGACGGTGTCTTCTCCACCAGCTCCATCATCATCATCATCTCCTCCGTCTTTTGTGCTGCTACTGCTATGAATAGAGGGCTCGTCTTCTTCGTCCTCTTCTGCTTCTGCAATCGCTTCCAAAGGATCAATTGGTCGTTTACCTTTGGCTTTGCCTTTTGCCTTTGAAGGTGTTGCCTTTTTTTTTCCCTTTGATCGGGAAGATGGAGAGTCTGATTTGGATCGGCGTCTTGCTTGCCGAATTCGTTGAGAGTCCAAGGGAGTAATGGCTATGTCTTCTGGTTGGCTCTCAGACTCAAGTGCATCAGATATAATTGGTGAAGGCTGAGGTGGTTCGCCTAGTTCATCAAGAAGAGGCTGGTCGCTCTCCATTGCACTCCACCAATCAATTATCGGGTCCGCATCGTCTTGGACGAACTCAACATCGAACGGATCTACATGTCGAATATCTTCGTTTTGTAATGTCCGCATTCGAAGCCGCATGTTGTAATGAACATATACTAGCTTCTCTAATCGGACATATGAAAGCCGATTGCGCGGCTTGGTATGAATTAAGGAGAAGGTCGACCAATTTCTCTCGCATCCACTTGCTGATGTGGTTTGCGAGAGGATACGTGTTGCAATCTTCCGAAGAGTTGGAGCTTCGATTCCAAATTGCAACCACCATTCAACTGCAATAGATTTAAAATTGATTTTAGTAACGAGATTACCAATTTTATAATTAATAAATAAATTGAAAAAAATTATATCTACCTGGATCCATAGAATCTCGGCACGATATTGCAAATGGATCTCCGAAATTGCCACTTGAATCTCGAAAATATTTTAATTCATTTAGAGCTTGTGCCGCTTCTCTGGTTGTTGCCGACATTCGTTGTATGACCTTGCGAAGCGGATATAACAAACTATTCGTCGTTCCAAGATCATATCGATACTGGTATGCGGGATTTAAATAATACGCTACAAAAAATTATCAATTTAATAAGTAATTTAGCATAATGAATTAAAACTAAATAAATTTTAGAAAATTAAATAAAAAATTACCCGCGATGTGTATGTCACGACCCATTTGATCCTCCCACCTCTGGGAGATAATGTCGATGAAAGATTTATACTTGGTCTCCGAAATCAACACTCTCTTGATTTCTTCTTGTGCTTGATGGATGTAGTAGTAGAGATTACCCATTTGAGGCGTCTTTTCCATCTCCGCTTGTTGTAGAACCTTGTACAATGGTTCTACGGCGACAACTATCTCCGCAACGCGATCCCAGAACCACGTGTTGAGGACGTTCTTCTCGGTTTGCTTTTCATCATTAGTTCCGACATATCTTGATGTAGACCATTCCTCACTTGTAAACATTGATCGAAGGCCCGCCTTACGTTGTTGGAGCGACCTTAATGCGATGAAATTGGTTGCAAAACGAGTCGCTCCCGGTCGAAGAATTTCACCTAAAATATGAAATTATTATTAGTAATTATCACCTAAACTAATTAATAAATAAATTATTTTTAAAAAATATCTTCTGTAAATTTTCTCATAAGGGAGTTTACCCATGTGTGGTTGTATACGAAACGCGTAATTTGTTGCCCCATTTTTACCGTCTTATTCACCATCGATATATCACCGATATCTTTCATCATTAGGTCTACACAATGCGCTGCACATGGAGTCCAATATATGTGAGAATAATCCAGTTCAATTATCTCACCAGCCCTTTTGAAATTAGCTCCGTTGTCGGTTATAATTTGAACAAAGTTCTCGGGTCCATTCTCCTCGATCACCTCCTTCATCAGCTTCGAGATGTAGAGAGAACTATGGACTTCATCGGATGCGTTCACCGACTTGTGATAGATAATCCTCCTGTTGCAATAGATAAGGAAGTTGATGCTCATTCGGGTTGGACCGGTCCAACTATCGCACATCAAAGTGCATCCGTAATCCCCCCATTGCCGCTTGATTCTGTCGATCCATTGATTTATTTCCTTGACCTCTTTTTCAAGGAAAGGTCCTGAAATTTCATACGGAGTTGGAGGGGTGATACCTGGGCCTACCTTTTGGATGGTAGACACCATAGTTCGGTAGTACGGGTTGTTGGCTGCATTTGCGGGAATCCGGCTGAAGTGGAACCATTTGGAGATGGCTTTTCCCAACTCCCACTTCTTCGACTTGTCGTACATATCGTCTATGCGTTGTTGCTTTGTCGATGAAGGAGGAAATGCCCTGGGATCAAGATCAGAAATATCAACATTAGTTCTCCTACCACTTGCTCTGAGTTTGTGAAGAATCCACGAAAGCCTCCTCTGCTGCTTCCTCTGCTCTGAGTTTGAGGTGCTCTCATGCTAGAACTCCGACCAATATAAGGACCGGAGGGAATTGGACCGCTTCGGTCCATTGCTCCGGCAGCCGAAGTTGAGCCGACGCTGCTTATCCCACCGCTGCCACTACCGCCGCCATATTCGAATTGAGATCCGAGATAATACATCCGTTCTCGTTCGAATTCAGCATGCTCTAATGAAGCTCGGATGCCGGCTTCAAGTTCCGGATCCTCGTCGTTATCGCCACCTCGAGCCTCATAATGGCCACCGCTGACATCTTGGGTAGCTCGTCGGTCGAACTCGGCTTGTTGAGCTGCAGTCTTAAGACGTTGCTCCTTCTTGTTGTTGAGTTCCGCTTGGAATATCTTCCGGACTTCGGGCGGTACTTTGGCGCAATTGACGACGTCGGAATATCCTTCAGCCAAGTGTTGCTTCAATCGAGTGATGCCTCCACCACGTGAAATCATATTACAGTGGTGGCATTGCCAGTGATGAGCCTTCTCCAACCGAGTACCGTGCTGCCATGCGGGGTCGACTTGAGATTTCGGCGCCATTTCGATAGAATTTCGACGTAGAAATTAATAAAGAGAGAGATTGAGAGTTTAGATGGGTAGAGGAGTGAGTGAGGATGAAAGAAGTGTTTTGGGGGCTTTATATAGCCCCCAAAACAACCCAAATCTGCCCCAAACGGCTATAGAGCCGTTTGGGGTCACTATTGATCATACCGGGCGGTATACCGCCCGGTATGCATGTAATACCGCCCAAACCGGGCGGTATGATTCCCCGTGGGGACGACAGCCCTGTCGCGCTGTCGGCCACAGAGCCGTTGGCAACGCCAACGGCATTGGCGTGACATACCGCCCGGTATCGCCCATACCGGGCGGTATATCGCATCATACCGCTATATACCGCCCGGTATACATAATATACCCGATTTTTTCAAAACCGGGTGTATCGAATACCGGAAATCTCAAAAACCGGTATATACCGTTTCGGGCGGTATTTTAAACCTTAGATGGGGGTTAAGTTACTTTGTGTGTTTTGCAGAAAGCTACACTTGTCCTACAAAATGCAAGAAGTGGGTCAACCAAACAAAAGGTCTTTTGGCTACTTCCTGGGAAGTACAACTTCCTTTAGGAAGTTGTATCAACCAAACAAGGCCTTAATAGTGACTAGACATTGTTCAAGAAGATATTTTAGACTGTAATGATCAGTGCAGACTGCAGACTACAAATTGGCAGCCCCAAAGATAAGGGGTCCAATGTTTAATTGTTTTGGCCAGTCCGACAAGCTCCTTTTCATATGCTGTCAATCTCTGCATGTGGGCTGGAAAGGGCCAGCTGAAATATGCAATGGGTGTTCTTGTTGAAGAAGGACAGCTCCGATACCGCTTGTAGACGTAGCTGCATCACACTCCACAATGAAGGGTTGTGAGAAATCAAGAAGAGCGAGGGTTGGGGCAGTAATGGATGTTGTTTTAAGTGAAGCAAAAGTAGTGGAGGCAGCTTCGGTCAATTGAAAGCTGTTCTTGCGCAACAAATTGGTGAGGGGAGAAGCCATGACGCCATAGTTGCAGATGAATTTCGATAGTATCCTGAAAGACCAAGGAAGCCACGAAGTTTGGAAGGGGTTGTTGGTTGTGGCCATAATTGAATGGCTGAAATTTTGTGAGGGGCGGTGGAGACCAACTAGGTCATGGAGGAAGTGGCGGAGGAGCATTTGGATTCTTTGAGGAAGCCCTCAATGTTGCAAAAACCCTCTCGAGGTGTTGAAGATGTTCCTCCGATGACGAGATGTAAACGAGGATATCATCGAAGAAAACAAATACAAATTTACATAACATGGGATGAAAAATATCATTCATTAGTGCTTGAAAGGTAGAAGGAGCGTTAGCCATACCGAAGGGCACCACGAGAAATTCGAAGTGACCATGGTGCGTTCTGAACAGGAGCAGAGCCACTTGATGAAGAGGGGGCTCGCTGCGGCCGCACCTAGCTCCAGGCACCCGAACATCGCACATACGTGCGCAGTAACCCTTGTTGCGCCCAAACCCACGTGCCTAACTCCCAATGCCCCAACCCCACATGCAGCCATCAGCTCCCGCGTGTAGTTTCTGGTTGTTGTTGACTTGTTGTGTTTTGCCCCTTTGTTATGTGTGAACTTTGCCCCCCCCCCCCCCATTTTCATTCGTGGCTCCGGCACTGGTTTGGAAGGTTGTTTTCTTTCATGCATTCAAATTTCATGATAGCTCGAGCGTAAATCAAGCTTGGAGAAAATGCAGGATCCATGTAACTCAATGATGATGAAGGGTACTGTGATGGTTTCATCGCACACATGGTCGTCGTATGTTCTCCTTGGCAGCGTAGACGAGCTCCGTTGACAACGACAACCTATTGGTTGCTGTTAGGAAGAATGGGGTGTCGGAGACAGGATGCAACAGCCTTGTTCAAAAAGTTGCATGTAGTGTCTGAGTAGAGCAGCACACGGATGGCCAGTCCCCCGATGGCACCCGCTATCTGCATGGTATGGGCATGTGGTCTCCCTTGCAGGGCTGGTGTGAGGCAGTTCATGACCTTGTCAAGCAGAAGAACTTCCTTCGCCCATTGCAAGTGATGTTTTTAAGGACTTCTACTTCCTTTGATACTGCAGCAATTTGGGCCAAAAGCTGCCCTCGTTCAGTGTGTTCTTGCTTGCTCTCAGGTTGTTGTCACTTCCCGCATGAATGTGAGAACTTGCTCTTGGAAGGAGTTCCCCATTCCTAGAGAGAGAGAGAGAGAGCAATAAAGTATTGACAACATTAAAGTTGTAGCATTTTACAATGCTTAATAAATAAGGTTTGAATGCAGCCATTTAATCTTCCCATAATACTTCATGACGCTTCCATATCTCCATTTATTTCATGTTGTTTCCCAAGTCTCATTAATTGATGTTGCCAGCAGCTCTCTTTGTACGGCGTTGGTATTTGTATCTCCATTTAGTATTTGTTGCCTCATCTTGGGAATTGGATGGTGATATGTCATTGGTATCATGATGTGGCAAGCTTGGTAGATGTGTGATGTGAAATTCTGTGGTTATAACAGTCACAACTTCCCCAAAAGCTTAAGTTGTTAGAAAGGGGCCCAATATTTCATTCACGCACTTAACAACTAGAAAATGATCCCATGTTGTTAGCCCATTAAATCAGTTATCATTTATCAACATATCCCTTAAATTGAGGCCATTTACAGACTTATCTATTACCCGCTTCAGCAGAAATAACAAACTTCACAAATCCTTGGTGTTAACAAAATTTTGTACCTTCTATTATAGCATAGTTGAAGATATAGCAGTAAATCCATAAATATGGCATCATAATTCATAAAAGATTGTGGGTTCAAAAATATGGGATAAGAAATACAGTTTGCACATGTCAAACAAAGATAACAGATTGTTGTCACAGATTCATAAGTAACATCACACATAAGCAGCCACTGATGTCAATCCAATCTATGCATAAAATATCTAATGTACGGCATAATAATTAGCAATATTAAAATGCGTCATGCAGCAATGAACATATAAAATGTTAGAAATCAACTTGAAGAAGTACCTGAGATGGCTGGGTAGGATTTTCATATACTGCAGTAGGCTGATATTTTGGAATGGAAACATGAGAAGGCTGATCATTTGGGTAGGTTTTATATGAATATGGATGTGATGAGCTTGAAAACCCTCCAGAACCACGTAGGTAGATTGTACTCCTTCAAAAATTACATAGTTGGGAACATTTAGTTCAGAAGCTACAAACACCGTAAAATAACCAATACTAACTCGCTGACCTGTTCATGCACAAGGCTTCACCAGATTCTTTCAAATAACTTCTAGTTTCGATCTCAATAATAGTTGCTTTGCCTGTATCATGTTTATTACAGATAAAGTCCATCTAATTATAGCATTCAGGCAAAATCCAACAGAATTTTTTATATCTATGAAAGGACACACCATATGTGGTTTTTTCTGCTAGAACATAAACAGATGGACAAAAAGAAAGGGGTTTCCACATGCGTAGGGATTAAGGATAGCAAGACAATAACCCAAATAAGCAATTTTGCATAGAAATGAGAAATAATTGTTAGGACCTAATTGTAAATAGTAGGACATAGTTGTAAAGTGTTAAAGTTATTCTCATATATATATATATATAAGAAGCCAGAATTAGGCTCTCTATTTTCCGGAATATGGTAACAGAGCCCTAACTTTTTTTCCTCAACACGCTCCCCAAGTCGGCGTCGCCGTCTCCTATCTACAGTATCCGAAAAGCCGCGTTCCACGCGCGGTTCCTCATCTCCACCGAGAGACTTCTCGGGCCGAGTGCATATCATCTTTGCATCTCCTTGAGCCCCACACCCGCATGCTGTCTTCTCCACCGAGAGCATCTGCTCTCTTCGAGCCCCGCCCGCACCACGTGATCTCCTCAAGCGGTTTCTCACGCCTGCATCAGCTTGAGGAGATCACACTTCTGTCATCTCCTGTCGCCTCGTTTCTCATGTCGTGATCTCATATCGCCTCGTTTCTCACACGCACACCTCCTGCCTCACGCGGGTCTTGAGACAAGGTGCTGCAGTCTCGTTTCTCTCATGCCATCTTGCTCTCTGTGCGCGTTCCGCAAGGCGCCTCTTCCCGAGGCACTTGCTTCGGCCACAGACATCAACTAGAGCCGCCCACCGCACACCTCTTTCTCGAGCCGCATGTACGCCCTCAGCTCTCCTCGAGCCGCACCCATGTGGCTTCCCACCGTTGCAGTATTCTGTTTGTCATTTGCAGTTTGACATCTCTTCTAGAGGCGCATTTCTCGAGGCATACTCACATCAAGATCACTATCAGTTTGTTCTTTCGCCCTTTTTAATTTCAAGGGTACACACATCTATACAAGTCAATGCCTATAATACCATCGGTTCCATCGTCATTGCATCACTCCCGGGTTCGATGGTTCGATGGTTATCACCACTGAGAAACTCAATGGAAAGAATTATAATTCCTAGGCAGCAGCAGTCAGAATTTGGTTTATTAGACAAGGGCAAAAAGAACATCTTACCACCCTGGCCACATCTATCCCTAAGGATAAGCGGGCATCATGGGTAAAACTTGATGCACAGCTCTTAGCTTTACTTTGGCACATGGTTTAAAATACCGATACCGGTCATCATCTCGGTGGATGACCGGTACCGGTACGTACCGGTACCGTACCGACACACGGTACGGTCCGGTACGTAAATGGCATACCGAGCCCTTTTTCTTCTTTTTTTTGATTTTGTGCTAAAAATAACTCCAATAACCCATGATTGATCATTTCATATCCAAATATCAAATACATGAATACAATGTTTAAAATGCGGACGAATGACGTCCATCGTACTCGTACATATCTTGGGGACATACACGACTAAGGTCAACACCGTAAGTCTGCAATGCCCATATCTGAAAATGATCCCATGTCATCATGTCTTGGTATCCATTATACCACATACCCATCAGTGTTTCTTTGTTGACCGTCCAAGAACTAGTCCCTGTATCATCAGTTGAGTAGGTACTTGATACGGAGTGGGTTGATTCGGAAACTTCTTGCAAGCTACTCATCATATCGTGGTGGTAATCTTGCAAAGCTGTCGGTCCATCTCCTCGACGCCGGCCTTTCTTCTCGTACACCCGAGTTGTTTGTCTGGTTCTAGCACCATGATCCTGATCTTGGGTGGAGTGGTCGAAGTATTGCTCATTCGTCCACAGATCGGTAGGTGCTAGTGTTGATGGTACGACAGTGTCTTCTTCCCCAGCTCCATCATCATCTCCTCCGTCTTCTGTGCTGCTACTGCTACGAACCGAGGGCTCGTCTTCTTCGTCCTCTTCCGCTTCTGCAATCACGTCCAAAGGATCAATTGGTCGTTTCCCTTTGCCTTTGCCTTTGCCTTTGCCTTTTGCCTTTGAAGGTGAAGGTGAAGGTGCCTTCTTCTTTCCCTTTAATTGTGAAGGTGGAGAGTCGGACGTGGATCGTCGTCTTACTCGTCGAACTCGTTGAGAGTCCAAGGAAGCAAAGTTCATGTCCCTCTCAAGAACTTGACTGTACGTGTCTTCTGGTTGACTCTCGGACTCAATAGCATCAGATATAATTGGTGAAGGTCGAGGTGGTTCGCCTGGTTGAGGTTCATCAAGAAGAGGCGGGTCAGTCTCCATTGCACTCCACCAATCAATTATTGGGTCTGCATTGCCTTGGACGAACTCGACATCGAACGGATCTACATGTAGAATTTCTCTATCTTCGTTCCGTGACGCCCGCATTCGAAGTCGCATGTTATAATGAACATATACGAGCTTCTCTAATCGGGCGTACGAAAGGCGATTGCGCGGCTTCGTATGAATCAAGGCGAAGGTCGACCAATTCCTCTCGCATCCACTTGATGATGTGGTTTGCGAGAGGATGCGTGTTGCAATCTTTCGAAGAGTTAGAGATTCGTTTCCAAATTGCAACCACCATTCGACTGTAGCAAATTTAAAATTAATATTAGTAACGGGATTTTATCTTTGATAAATAAATTGACAAAGAAAATCTATCTACCTGGATCCATAGTATCTCGGATGGAGATTGCAAATGAATCTCCGAAATTGCCAGTTGCATCGCGGAACCATTTTAATTCATTGAGAGCTTGTGCCGCTTCTTGGTTGGATCCCAACATTCGTTGTATGACCTTGCGGAGGGGATATAACAAACTATCGACTATTCCAAGATTATACCGATATTGGTATGAAGGATTTAAATAATACCCTATAAAAAATTAAGCATAATGAATAAGTAATTAAGCATAATGAATTAAATTTAAATAATTTTTTAATATTAAATAAAAAATACCTGCGATGTGTATGTCACGGCTCATTTGATTATCCCATCTCTCGGAGATAATTTTGATGAATGGTTCATACTTGGCAGGAGAAAACATAACCCTCTTGATTTCTTCTTGTGCTTGGTGGATGTAGTGGTAAAGATGACTCATTTGAGGCGTCTTTTCCATATCCACCTGTCGTAGAACCTTGTACAAAGGTTCTACGGCGACGACTATTTCTGCGATGCAATCCCAGAAATGCGTGTTGAGGATGAACTTCTCTGTTTGTTTTCCATCGGTTTTTCCAGCATATCTTGATAAAGTCCATTCCTCACTTGTAAACATGGTTCTAAGGGCCGCCTTTTTTTGTTGGAGTGACCTTAATGCGATGAAGGTGGTTGCAAAACGAGTCGCTCCCGGTCGAAGAATTTCACCTAAAATATGAAATTATCATTAGTAAATATTTATGATAAACTAATTAATAAATAAATATTAGAAATTACTTTAAAATTAATAAATTACCTTCTGTAAATTTTTTCATTAGGGCGTGTACCCATGTATGGTTGTAGATGAAGCAGGTAATTTGTTGCGCCTTCTTTACCGTCAACTTCACCATCGGTATATCACCGATATCTTTCATCATTAGGTCTACACAATGGGCTGCACATGGAGTCCAACATATGAGAGGATAATCTTGTTCAATTATCTCACCTGCCTTTTTGAAATTGGCTCCGTTGTCGGTTATAACTCGAACAAGGTTCTGAGGTCCAATCTCCTCGATCACCTCCGTCATCAGCTTCGAGATGTAGTAAGCGTCATGGATTTCATCGGACGAGTTCACCGACTTGTGATAAACAACTCTCCGGTTGCAATAGACGAGGAAGTTGATGATGCTCATTCGGGTTGGCCCGGTCCAGCTATCGCACATCAAACTGCATCTGTACTCCCCCCATTGTCGCTTGATTCCATCGATCCAGGTTTTTATTTCTTCGACCTCCGCTTCTAGGTAAGGACCTGAAATTTCATAGGGAGTTGGAGGGGCAATACCTGGGCCTACCTTTTGGATGGTAGACACCATGGTTCGGTAGTATGGGTTGTTGGCTGCATTTGCGGGAATCCGGCTGAAATGGAACCATTTGGAGATGGCTTTTCCCAACTCCCACTTCTTCGACTTGCCGTACATATCGTCTATGCGTTGTTGCTTTGCCGATGGAGGAGGAAATGCCCTGGGATCAAGATCAGAAACATTAATATTAGTTTTCCTACCACTTGCTCCGAGGTTTGTGAAGAATCCACGAAGGCCTCCTCTGCTGCTTCCTCTGCTCTGAGTTTGAGGTCCTCTCATGCTAGAACTCCGACCAATATAAGGACCGGAGGGAATTGGACCGCTTCGGTCCATTGCTCCGGCAGCCGAAGTTGAGCCGACGCTGCTTATGCCACCGCTGCCACTGCCGCCGCCATATTCGAATTGAGATCCGGGATAATACATCCGTTCTCGTTCGAATTCAGCATGCTCCAATGAAGCTCGGATGTCGGCTTCAAGTTCCGGATCCTCGTCGTTATCGCCACCTCGAGCCTCATAATGGCCACCGCTGACATCTTGGGTAGCTCGTCGGTCGAACTCGGCTTGTTGAGCTGCATTCTTAAGACGTTGCTCCTTCTTGTTGGTGAGCATATCTTTAAACATTTGTCGGACTTCCGGCGATGCTTGGGTGCATTTGACGACGTCGCTGGATGTTCCGGCCAAGTGTGCCTTTAATCGAGTGACGCCTCCACCACGAGAAATCATATTAAAGTGGATGCATTTCCAATGGTTAGCCTTCTCCAACCGAACACCGTGTTGCCATGCGGGGTCGACTTGAGATTTCGGCGCCATTTGAGCAAAATTTCAACGTAGAAATTAAGAAAGTAGAGAGAGAGAGATTTTGAGAAAGATTGAGAGTTTAGATGAGTAGAGGCGGTGAGTGAGAGTAAAAGAGGTGTTTTGGGGGCTATATATAACCACCAAAACATCCAAAAATAACCAAAAACACCCTAAGACCCGTTTTTGGCTGTCGGTGCTACAGTGCTGGCTGTCGGTGCTGTAGCAGCCCAACGGCTCTTAAAAAGAGCCGTTGGGTTGGGTGATACCGGGTGATACCGGGCGATACCGCCCGGTATTTGCTAAATACCGGAGCATACCGGGCGGTATTTATCGGTATACCGGTATTCCTAAAGTATCGATATTTTGCTACAGTGCAAAATATCATACCGGGCGGTATAGCCCGGTATGATAGCAAATACCGCCCGGTATTTAATAAATACCGCCCGGTATTTAATAAATACCGGGCATACCGGGCGGTATTTACCGAGATACCCGGTATTTACCCATACCGGGTATCTCGTATACCGATTTTTTCAAAAACCGGTAAATACCGAGCTTACCGCCCGGTACGGTACGAGATTTGAAACCATGCTTTGGCAGTCAATTGATCCCTCTCTTTTTGAGTATTTTCAGATGCATTTTATTTGTGCTGAAACTTGGGAACAAGCACATCATTTATACACTAGTGATGTCTCGTGCTTATGACACTATTGGGGCACTTGTTTCAATACACATATTGGAAGGTTTTAGGTCGTCGCCACATATTTTAGAGACCTCCTTCCTTTATCTACTTTGGCTATGCAGGACCGTATTGATCGGTTGCTTGCAATCATGTTTCTTCATACAGTTCGGCCTAAGTTAGAGCTTGTTCAAACACAAATTTTGGGTGGCACGTCACGTCCTTCCTTATCAGATACCTACACAAGAATGATACGTACATCTGCTTCTCTTCTTCCACCACTGGAGCCTCCCCTTGATCGTTTTGCAATGGTGGTAGAGCCCGCCCCTACATATCGAGGAGGTCGAGGTGGCCGTGGTGGCGGATGGGGTGTTAGCCGTAATGGTGGACGTGGACGTCCTCAGTGCTCCTTTTGTGAAAAATTTGGACATAACATAGATGTTTGCTACAGTTTACATGGCTACCCTCCAAGTCATCCAGCCCATAGTGCTCATGTTGCTCAATTAGGTTCATCTGCTCAGGGTGGATTGTTGAACACTCCACCTCCGGCAGGCACCAGGCCCAATGGTGACTATTTCTATTGAGGACTACGCTTGTTTTCTCCAGCTTCAGTGTGCTCAGATTTCCACCTCTTCGCCAGCACCAACCGGTGGTATATCTAGAGCTTGTATGATGCATACATTTGATTCTCACCCTTGAATTTTGGACTTAGGAGCCTATGGTACAAGTACTGTCTCATCCTTCTCCTCCCTCTGCTCACCATTGCACCCCGGAGTAACTGATGGCTCTCTTTCATCAATAAAGGGTATTGGCACCTTTATGTTATATTAATAGTTATCTTCATATTTTACATTCCTGAATTCCCTTTAAACTTGTTATTAGTGAGTAAACTCACTAAATTGCTAAATTGCTCTGTCACATTCATGGCTGAATTGTTTCTCTCTAGGATTCGAGGACTGGAAGAGTGATTAGCATCCGGCATGAATCTCGTGGCCTATACCAACTTGATGTGACGCCTTCTGCTCTAGTGGCTGAGTCCTCTCCTCTCCTACTTCACAACCAATTGGGGCATCCACATTTCCAAACGCTTCAAAAATGTTTTATCATTTTCCCATCTCAACAATCTTGAATATCGTCAACTGGGAAAATACTCTAGATCATCGTTTCCGGTAGCGTCAATAAACGTGCTTCGGCACCCTTTGCTTTAGTTCATTGGTCCTAGTCGTGTTATATGAAAATTGAAATACAAATATTTTGTTACTTTTATTGATGATTATTCCAGCATGGCATGACTTTTCTTATTGAAAGAACGTTTTGTAAATGCTGAGAAGTGATAATGTGGAAGAATACTTCTCTAGTACCTTTCAATCTTTCTTGGATCAACCGGACATTCTACATCAATCCTCATTTACCCATACTCCTCAACAAAATGGAGTCGCCAAGCGCAAAATCAGGCACTTAGTAGAAGTTGCTTGTACTCTTCTCATCCATATGAATGTTTCTCTTAAATTCTAGGTCGACGCAATTCTGACTGCATGTTATCTCATTAATTGAATGTCTTCCTAGGTCTTACACAACCAAGTTCCTTTTTCTATGCTCTTTCCACGTAGTGAACTCTACCGTCTTCTGCCTCGCATGTTTGGTTGTATATGCTTTGTTCATGACTTATCTCCTGGTCGGCGATAAGCTCGCTCCTCGAGCTATTCGCTGTATGTTCCTTGGGTACTCTCATTTTCAACGCGGGTACCGTTGTTACTCTCTTGACCTACGTCGCACTGAACCTATGAAACTGTATTGACTGTCACTTTATCAGAGAAAAAGTGCAATCTAAAGAGGTCACAATGTCTTTTGTAAATTCAAATGACCAATTAGTTGGTATTTTCACTAAGTCCTTAAAGAATCCAAGAATCAAGTATATATGTAACAAGCTGGGGCTTTGCAATATATTTCCTCCAGCTTGATGAGTGTTAGGACCTAATTGTAAATAGTAGGACCTAGTTGTAAAGTGTCCAAGGACACGTGTAAACGGTAAAGTTATTCTTATATATATATGAATGAAAAGAGAAGCTAGAATTAGGCTCTCTATTTTTCGTAATAGTAATAGTAATAGTAATAGTAATAATAATAAAGAAATCAGATATAAGATAGAATGTCAGTGAAGTTCAGCATACCTTTGTCATGCAATCCAGCAATTGTTGCTTTGTTTACAATCTGGGGATAAAGACATGAGAATAAATGCTACAGACTTATTGAGCAATTAACTCCAACGTAAATTAACAGTTTCGATGATTAATTTTGAAACAAACAACATATTTAATTCCCAACTACATTTTTGATAAAACAATGTTTTTGACATGTAAATATGAATAAGAATGCATTTGCACTTAAGAAAAAGAAGACAAAAGGAATAATTAAATTCAAGGAACACAAATTGCCAATAAGATAATACTCTCTTGTTATGAGAAGACAAAAGGAAGAGTTAAATTCAAGGAACACAAATTGCCAATAAGATAATACTCTCTTGTTATGAGATGGTAAAGAACATTATAGGAGGCAACTGCATATAATTTACAATTCACAACGAACCCAACTAATGTGATAATGCTTAGGAAAGAGAACCATGAACAAACTAATATATGCCTGATTTAGAAAAACTGATTAAAGGTCTCCACATGCTTAAGTGTAAGGGTTTAGCTAAAGAAGAAACTTATTTTTCATACTGACTAAGATGAATAGATACTATCATGCAGTGGTTGCCACAGAAAATCTATGGAAGAATACATAATGTATCATAATTCCACTTTTCATGCACATTTGTTATTTGGAATTCATTAATACTATGGATGAAAGAACAAGTTTCAACTCAAAATGAAATCAATATATTATATATCCACTAGAATACCTCAATGTTTTCTTCAACAAGAAATTACAAACAACCAAAACAGCCAAAAAAATGGGCAGAACTTTCAAGTAAAGTGTACAGGCGTGCCAAAAATCTTACAGAGCTATTTGAAGGAAGAGGACGATAGATTTCTATGTATTGTTGACCATGCAATAGAAGCCTAGGATCAAATCTGGATAAAGAATGCAACATTAAGATAAGAAATGAGGCATAATGGAAATATGTTGGTAATGATAAATAAATAAAAACAAAAACTATGGAGAAACAACCATACAAAATGTATGGAAGGAAGTAACTCACTGCAATCCCCGAATTCCTTCAAGTCCAAGACCCTTGGCAAAAGGAAACAGAGCAGAAAAGGTTGGCAGAACCTGCAATTCCATGATGTTAAAGTGGAATTATGTTTACCTTTAACCATAGAAAATAAAGGTCACAACTCACAATTCTAGAGGAAGTAGGCTTCTTGGGCTAATAACAGAAGATACATCAGGATAGTCTTTAAGGGTTAAAATTGTTACTGACAAAAGAAAATTGAAATGAACTAGCAGCTAATGGAAGTAATGGAGCATAAGAGAGAACTACCTTACTGAATGGGAACCCAGTCATAGTTGTTCATGATCAGACTACAAATCGTGTGTGATTATATTAGTTGTTTGATTGGTCCAGTTATAAAGCATTAAAGCTCAAATACTATTGATTATTGCCATTTGCAAGATCCAAATTTACAATTTGACTCTAGAAGTTCAATTTTACCTTACTTTTTTTTGGCTTTCCTTTTGCAAGAAATTATATATGGCTTGGAAGCATAAACTACAAGCAATAGATCTGGATAAGCTACAAAAGATATTTAGAAGATCACTACCAAAATATTGGAAGATAGACTCTACAAAAGCTGTTAAATCTCAAGGCTCCAATAATTGTTATTCATCTTAATACGAGGAAGCATATATATAGGTAAATATGAGAACAAAATAAACCTAAATAATAAAGAGATAAATACATAATAATAGAGAGATAAATATGAGATATTTAACACTCCCCCACAAGTTGGAGCATAGATGTTAATCATGCCCATCTTGTCACAAAGGAGTCTGAACCAAGTAGAACAGAGTGACTTGGTGAAATATGAGTAAGTTGTTCTTGTGATGGAGTGACAATTTTCTTGGAGAGAACATCCGAATGAAATGACAGTCAACTTCAATGTGCTTGGAGTCTGAATCGAGTAGAACTGAGTGACTTGGTGAAGATATCAGCAAGTTGTTCTTGCGATGGAGTGACAATTTTCTTGGAGAGAACAACATCCCGAATGACATGGCAGTCAACTTCAATGTGTTTGGTCCTTTCATGAAAGAGAGGATTATTGGTGATATGAATGGCAGATTGATTATCACAATACAATACATAGTGATGGGCTCATTACAAAAAATTCCTAGCTCTTTGAGTAAATTGTCAACTCACATAGTATTGAGCCTCTACACTAGATCGAGCTACCACATTTTGTTTCCTACATCTCCAAGTAACTATGTTTCCTCCTACATATGTGTAATATCCCGTGGTAGACCTATCATGAAAATAACTGGCATAGTTTGCATCAGAGTAGCTATCAACTTTTATATGACCATTTTTCTTATGCCATAAGCCATATCCTGATGATATCTTAATATAGTGCAAGATCCTCAACACGTCATTCCAATAGGAACACTTTGGCTTGTGCATAAATTGACTTACCACTCCAAATGCGAAGGAAATATCTAGTCGAATCACATTAAGATATATTAATTTTTCGACCAATCTACGAAACCTTGTCGGGTCATCAAAATCATTTTCACCCTCAACTGTCGAAATGAGTTGAGACTCAATAGGAACTTCAAGTGGTTTTTTACTTTGTCAATCTCTTCTTCTTTTTTGAGATAAGACTACTCCTGTAGAATTGTAGGCAAATTCGATGCCTAGAAAGTACTTTGATCTTCCAAGATCTTTTGTAACAAAATGTTTATGCAAGTGGTTTTTACTTTGACAATCTCTTCTTTATCGCTGCCTGTGAGAAGAATGTCATCCACATATACGCTCCCAGCCGCAGAGTGCATAGTGAAAATAGAATGATCGACCTTGCATTCTCTTAGTCCAATTTCTGAGGCAATTCTACTAAACTTATCAAACCAGGCCCAACTTAGCAAACCAGGCCCGAGGACTTTGCTTGAGTCCACATATAGCTTTCCTTAGTCTGCAAACATAATTCTTCCTCTGAGCAACATACCCAGGAGATTGCTCCATAAAGACCGTTTCTATTGATTCATCATTGAGAAATGCATTTTTTACATTCATTTGAAACATGCTCCATCCGAAATTAATTGCTATAGAAAAGAGAATTCTAACGGAGTTGAACTGAGCCACTAGAGAAAAGGTTTCAAAGTAATCAATCCCATATTCTTGAGTGAAGCCCTTAGCAACAAGATAAGCCTTGTAGTGCTCAATTGACATCTAGCAGATATTTCACAGTAAAGACCCATTTGCAAGCAACAGGTCTAGCGCCATAAGGTAATTGTACAAGATCTCAAGTTTGTCGAGCCCTCATAGCAGTCATCTCCTCGTCCATACCATGTTTCTGGGTTGAGCAAAGCTTCTTAGGAATAAAGATGGTAAACAAGGATAATGCAAACTCACAAAAAGATGGTGATAGTTGAGTAAACGAGATATAATAACTAATATGATGAGTTGTACAGTGATGTTTACATTTACGAAGGGCAATAGGTATTTCAAGTTAAGGAGAAGGATCTTGTTGAGACTGATGGGAAGGGAGGTTTGCTATGTGGAGGATCCATCTACTTTCTTATGTCTCCTTTGATAAACCTGTAAAGGAATACAATAAGTGGGAGGTGGCACGTCTACACGAGGAGAAAGTGGAATAGACTCGAAATTGGGGACCCGAGGATTTTTAAAAGAAGTGAAGAATGGTGTATCTTCAAAGAATGTCACATCAGTCGTTGTAAACAGTTTCCTAGTCTCTGGTTCATAACATAATCTTTTTGGGTGCGAGAATACCCAATAAAGATGCACTTCACCGCCCTTGGGGATAGTTTGTCATGACTAGGTCCAAGAGTGTAAGCAAAACAAATACATCCCAAGGTTTTGGGGAACCTTAAATAAGGGCATATTAGGATAAAGGATGGAAATGTGGAGACTTGTTCCCAAGGACAGAGGAAGGAACCGATTGATGAGATAAGTAGTGGTAAGAATAGCATCCCCAAAAGTACCGAGGTACATTAATGTGACATCAAAGTTCTAACAACATCTAAGAGGCGACGATTTTTGCACTTGGCAATCCTGTTCTGTTGAGATATGTAAGAACAAGATGTTTCATTTATAATACCTTGGGAATTACTAACAAAATCAGAATAAAGATATTCACGAGCATTATTAGTACATAGTATTTTGACAAAGATACTAAATTGATTTTTTATTTCATAATAAAAATTTTGGAATGCAGTAAACACTTTAGACCGACATTTCATTAAACAGACCCACGTTATACAAGTGTGGTCATCGATGAAAGTAACGAAATACCGGTATCCTATACGACTCTCAACAGGACTGGGACCCCAAATATCAGAATGGATTAAAGTAAACCTAGACTCACTTCACAGATTCAAGCTTTGTGGAAAGGATACTCTGTGATGTTTACCTAACTCGCACGCTTCACATTTAAAAGAAGTAAAAGGAATACACTTAGGAATAACACTTCTAAGTTTTTCAAGAGAGGGGTGACCTAGTTGGCAATGTCTAAGTTTTTAAAGGAAACAAATTTGCACATCTCTCTCATTCTCTATCCTTCTTCCCGCTGCTGCCACTAGAGAGAGGACGACGAGAGGAACGGATGGGAGACGGTGTAGGCTCAGCGGAGAAGTTCCGAGGGGGCGCCGGGGTGGCAAGGAGGTTGGCCACCACGTGAAGTGGTGTCGTATGTCCGTGCCGGCGGCGGCCGGCTTCCTCGGTGGACCACGTCAAAATTGTCGTCGCCTCCGGCATCTGCATCTGTTGTATCGTCGCCACCTCTGCCCTCATTTGATTCTTCAATATCTCTCCAACGGCAGCAATGGGAAGGAGAGAGAGAGAGACTCGGGTGGAGATGGGGTGGCAGTAGCAGGAAGAAGAAAAGAAGACGAGGGATATATATAGAGAGAGAGAGAGGTGGGACTCAATTAAAAAGTCATACTACGTCTATCCAGATGACATGGTGAATGGGTATTTTTAAATCATTTCTGAATCGCCACGTCAGTGAAATAACGAACATACTCACGGTTAGCGGACGGAAGGCTATAATTGGAACCAATGTGTAAATTATTATATACAATTGAGACCAATCAAATGATTGACCACAATTGAAAATTCGGCCAAAGTTCGGGTCATTTTTAGCTAATAACCCTTTAACAAACACACATTAGATTGATGAAAATCACAATCAAAAGAAGTATTAACACCATAACAATATCATCAGAAAGTTTAGTTCATTCTTTAACAAATCCATATTAATAAAAAAATAAAGTATGCACTAGCTTAATCTAATCACGACCACACCATCGGCACCGTCACAATTAGCATCACCATCGCCATCATCCACGAATAGTGTAGTCTCCATCTTCAGTTCATCAAGGAAAAGATTGGCAACATCAAAAATGTCAACATATTGCAAAGAGCCAAATTCATCTCCTTCTACATACCACATTTTAGTTCGCTCCACATAGTATTATGGTCATCTTCTTAATAAGAGGTGAAGATACTATGAATAAAAAATTAATCATCAGCACATTTTGGAGTCGATCTATTCCTTCTTAATGAATTAATAATGGAATAAGTACTCAAAATCTGATCACGATATGATGATGAAGATAGTTGTCCAAGTAACTAAAAGAGTTACTTTGAAGCAAATGGGCACTTGCACCATGATTTTCCCACCTAAGTTTCATCTATTAAAATAGCTTTCATGTTGGGAAGTTCATTCTAAAGTGCCCCTTTGCTTCAAAGTATAACTTTCAAATTACTTGGACAACCATTTTTACCATCACGTTGTCAACCAAATTAGAGTACTTATTACTTTATTAATTCTTTTAAGAAGGAAAACTCCAAAATATGTTGAAGATTTAGTTATTATTAATAATAATCTTCAAAAGATGCCCTGAATATCACATGGAGCAAACCAAAATATGGGATGTAGAAGGTGATGAATTTGTCTCCTTGGATAATGTTGGCATTCTTGAAGTTGTCAATCTTTAGCTTAATGAACCGAAGATGGAGACTATACTATTAACGAGATGATGATGAAAGAAAAAGGATGTGGTATTGATAATGTAGTGATGATTAGATCAAGCTAACATGTGTTTGTTTTTTTTATTAATATGGATTTGTTAAAGAATAAACTAAAATTGTGTAAGTTTGCTTTGTGATGATAGTGTTTGTGGTGTAAACTTTTTTTATTCTGATTTTGATCAAGTTAATTTGTGTTTGTTAAATAAATTTGTTCTAATTGATAATATGGTTACTTTGTGTAAGCTTATTTAGTAATGGTGAGGTAGTGGTGTTTAAACATTTTTCTAGTTGTGATTTGATCAAACTAATGTGTGTTTGTTAAAATAGATTATATTAATATGCTCAATTTGGATTATATTTACTTTATTATTTTAACGAAATTTTGGCACACACAATTCAGAAACAAGTCATCTATCTCATTAGTAATGTCAAACAGATATATGACTAAACCCTCCCAAAAGTTAAACATTTTTGTAAAACTTACAATGAGACTAATGAGCTCACATCGAAATAGCGGTTTTGAGCAGTTTCCAAAATCCTTTTTAACTTTGAAAATCATTCTCTTGTCTTTAAGATAACTCAGGAACAGTTCCATACTTGTCCTGTGAAAGTTGTCACCCAGATGCTCCTTCCTCACGCATACAGACAAGGACACTTTGCAATCTCTTGAAAACAATAATGTTCTCTAATCATCATTCTATGACTGTTTGAGTTTTCCTTCAAATTCACCTAGATAATGTTCCAAAAATACCTATAGAAGACTTCTTTACAGTAGGACTATGTCCATACAATCTCAACCAAGCTTGTCAAATGCGCTAGGCGCACTCAAGGCGGAAAGGTTCCATATCGCCTGAGGCGCAAGGCTCAAAAAAAGAGCGCACCTAACCGAAGCAAGGCGCACCTTTTTTAAAATATTACCTATACTATTCTCAAACAAAAATATGATATGTAATGTAAGAATTAGATAATATGCACCATTGCACCTATAACACCAACAATTCCAACAGAGAATTAAAATATCGCATATCATGAATCTAATTAAAGAGACAAACAATAAAGTCTTTTAAAGACCAAGAGTTTTTCACAATTCATCAAACTAGGTAATTCAAATCAAACATTGAAGTTTGTGACCCTCCTCGTCCCTACTCCCAAGACACCATCCTCGGAGTTCCCATCACTAAAATTACTATCAGTTTCATCATCCCCATCTGACTTGTATCCTTCAACATCATCTTCTATTTCATATGAATCTGTCTCACTCTCTTCAAAGTCACGCGAGTGAAAGACAAGAAGGAAAAGAGGGGACGAAAGTGAAAGGAAAGGAGAAATAGAAGGGCACGAGTGAAAGGGGGCGGCTGAAACCCTAGATGATTTCTTTTTTAAGTTTTTTAATATTACATTAAGTGGTGGTCCCCTCCACTTAATAAAAAAAAACAGGTTTCACCTAGGCGCATAAGGCGCACGCCTGGGGCTTCAAAAAATGCCCTCAGGGGTAGCCAAGCCGCGCACCTAGGTGAAGTTGCTGCACCTTGACCAATACTGAAATGGTGCCTCGCTCGGCGTGCCTAGGCGCCCAAGCGAGCGCCTTTGACAACCATGATCTCAACCTAAATAACTGGCACACATCATTCTTTGTGCTCGCCCTACATTGCATTCTTTTCATAGATTTCCTCATGAAGGCTGCAATAAATCTGATCTTGTATTATTGTAATTACAATCTTTCTACCGAATTTTGACCATCCAATAGCTTCCATCACGAAGAAATCACTGGATCTTTCATCTCTCTTAGGATCCAAGTAAAAAATGCTTTCGCCAAAAATCACCAAAATCATCAACCTAACTATGAGCAAAACTCTCTACTTCTAAGTAGTGAAGACCATGTCGCCCAAAAAATTAATTTAACTGCGAAACAAATAATTACTCAGATAAAGATTCAAATTTTCACCTTGATGAATTTTTGCCCGTTTTTATTATAAACGTAGTTGAGCTCCTTCTCATCCATTGCATCTTCAGCACAAGCTCCAACACCCAAAGCGTAGAGCGCTACATCCCTATTAACAAAGATGATAAGATAAAAACCAAAATAAGAAAACAAGTATTAAACAAAAAGAGAGAGCATGTTTTCGGGCAGGAAGAAAGCAAGTCGAGAGGCGCTGGAATTCGATGATTGGAACCGACCTTTCAGTATAGGAAAATGAAGTCTGCGGAAATAAGAAAGGATCAGAAGAACGTCAATTCCAGAACAGATCAAAGGAACGAAGGCGGCGTAATATAGTGACAAAAATACAAAAGAAAAATGATCGAGTAGTGCGTTTAAGGGCATATAAGTAGGAGAAAAGAAAACCTCGGAGAACTTGTGGGAGATCACCAGCTCGGGATCGATAGCGGATGCCGAGAGATTGGTGTTCGCCATGTCAGATACTCGGCCTTGTTCGGATTGAGGAGACCGGAGAAAAAGGGACGAAGGAAATCCGGAAAGGTTTGTGATGATGTGGAAGGGACTATGGAGGGTTCAAGATAGGAAAGGTCAGATGCGGGCATCTTGGGAAGGCAAAACACGGCAGTCGGTACGTTTCAAGTGAGAAAGCACTAATCGCCCTTGGAAGAGCGGCTTATTGGTAGATCCGGCAATTTTGGGCCAATATGATAGTTCGGCACGATAAAATTGGGCTTCGATTGATTCTTACCTTGCCCAGATCATTCTAGGGTTGGCCCAATAAAGCCCAAACAAATGTCGGGTTGAATCGGGTTGGGTCGGGTCGGGCCAAGCAGTGTAGCCATGGCCCAACTTGATTGCTCGATAAGAATTTTTATTCATCATTGAAATATCGGGCTATAAGAATTAAATCGGCACGATAGCCCGATTTGGTGACAACTGCTTCGTTATGAGGCTAGACGTAGAGGTGACAACCTTACACGCCCAAAGCAGCAGCAACACATAGATATCATTCGGCTCATGGTGTGAGATTACTTTAACTAGCGAACATGGCTGCTACTCTAGCTGGAGGACTCTCACCTCCTTCGGATCGTCAGTGAATGCGTCTAGAACCAATCCTACAATCGGTACTCACCTTTTCTTCTCCAAGAGCTAAAAATCGATCCTAGAATCGATATCCACGAACATGGCTGCTACTCTAGCTGGAAGACTCTTACCTCCTTCGGATCGTCAGTGAATGCGTCTAGAACCAATCCTACAATCGGTACTCACCTTTTCTTCTCCAATAGCTAAAAATCGATCCTATAATCGATATCCATCTATTTACCTCTTTCTCCATCATACCTCTTGAAATTCTAACATTAAATTCAATGTCAGTGGAATCTGGGTCCCACGCTGATATGGATGGTATTTTAGTCAAATTTTGACATGTCAACATCAATAATGGGATGTTGATGGTGTTGCAAAAATAGGATAAATTTACACTTTTTTTCGTTACTATATGGATATTTTTTGCTCCAGAAAACTCGAAGGGGCAAAATAGAGCCTCAAGATAAACGTGTGGGTAAAATAGTACTTTTTCCTCACTATTTTAATGATGGTGTATTACTAATCATATACGTCACATAACATTGATGTTGTTTTGAAAAGGGCGGTGTAACAACAATTTCCCTTTTGGATAATTTTGGACCAAAGAAAAATATGGAAAACAAATAAGTTCTTTCTAGTAAACGTACGTGGCAAATTAATACCTTCTGCCTACGTTTGAACCTTACCAAATCACAATTCATTGAATCTAGAATAAGTATTCTATCACTTTTAAAAATTAGAATAAAAAATTTAAAATTTTGATTTTATCATTTTCATACTTTTGGATCCAGAATAAGAATTCATAACTAAAAAAATCAAAATTTTAATTTTGTTCATTTATACTTTTGGGCTATAGTACTTTAATTGCTTAAAATACTTTTGTCCAAAAATCTTTAATACTAAAAATATTTTCTATTCAAATTTATTATTTATTATAATGTTGTTTTTAATAAATTTTGAGACTTTTAAAGACTTTCATAAAAAAATTGCCCAAAAGTCGTTAACACTAACAAAGATTTAATTAAAGTTTTTTGAACAATTTCTCGTATCAATGAAATTCTTCGATCCATAATAAGGAGCTCAAAATTTCTAGATCCATAATATACTTTGTAAAAGACCAAGAATACCCTTTAAATTAATTTTATCTTCATTTCTAAATATGGTTCTCTCTATTTTATCACTTAAATACTTTTGAGAAAGTTTTTGATAGCTCAGGATAAATTATTTTTATTATACATAGCATGAATTTATTTTTAGCCGGACCAAATTTATTATTTTCTTGGTTTTATAATTACTTATGAACTTTGGCAAAAGCATTTGAAGGCGTTTGGTGTGGAGCAATTCATCCAATTTGTTGGCAATCTTGTGTTTAAATTGTCTGGGCCCTATACATTGCCTTGTTTGGTGTCGCACTTGTGCATGTAATGTGAATTGCCTTCAAAGTGGTAATCTTAAATTATTTTTTAATACAAAATTACCCTTCCTTAAACCTTAACTTTTTACAAGTCTTCTGCCTCCTCCTTTCTAGAAAGAAGACGTCGGCCTCCCACGATATAATATTATTATATTATATTATATTATATTACATAATATAATATATATAATATTATTAAAAAATATTATAGTATTATATTATATATTATATTATGTAATATAATCTAATATTATATATTATTAAAATATATTTGTGAAAATGATATTTTCGTAAAGTAGATATCGCTACTTGATAATTTATATGTTATACCAAACATGTCTATGTGAATTCGAGCAATCTTGTTATAATATTATTTGTGCATATCAAACACTATATTCTACATTACCAATAATCTTTAATTTTAGTGATAATCTATTTGAAAGGTAACCTAGATTGCTTGGTAGTCTTGTAAGGCAATGCACCAAACGCCCCTTTGAGTAATCAAGATATGTTTTTTTGTTAAGTATAGCATGAATTTATTTTTGGCATTCCTTATAGTACTTTTTAGTGAAAATTATTATTTTCTTAGTTTTTTGTCAAAAATATTTAAGTGTCTAAATTATGTTTTTTGTTAGGTATTTTATGAATTTATTTTTAGGTCTCTATAGGGCGTCTAAACACTGTTTCAGTGACGAGTAGAGTATGAATTTATTATCAACAATCCACATAATTATTTTTTAGTCATTAAACACTATTTTCATAACTAAAATTACTGTTTTATTTGTTCTTTTTTGTCTGTTAAAGACTTTAGGCAAAAAAAATTGAGTGCCTACATTTTGTTCTTTTTTATGAAGTATAACATCAATCTTTTTTTTAACTATCTCTATAGTGTTTTGTGGGTAAACCGTTACTTAAGTGACTAAAATTGCTTCGGAGTTTGGACAATCCTGGCCAAGGGCAACTTGAAAACTTTTGCAACTATTTAAAGTCTTTAAGGACTCGTTTGGTATATTATATTGTATTAACTTGTATAGTACTAGTCTATATTGTACTATTATACAGTGTTTAGTTCAGATATGTATAATAAGGATGTATAACTACTTAGTATTTTAATTAATAAAATAAATTTTAACTCATTAGTATTTTAATTAATGAAATAATTTTTTTATAATATAAAAGAAGTGTTGTGGTTTTTAAAAATATTTTTTATTAAAATATTTCATAATTTTTAATTTAAATTTAGTTTTAGGGTATGTTCGTTTCGCATAATTTTAAGGTACAATATTGAACAACATATGTTATCTGGTGTTCGTTTGCAAAAATATACCAAATACAAGATAAAAATAATATCTCGGTATAGTACACTGAGCCCATTTCTTTGTTACTTCAAATTGATGTAACAAGAGCTTGTTACTTTGGTACAAGACTTAAAATGACCATAATATCCATCATATTTTAAACCCTATTTTTTCATCCTAACCATTGATGCCGCACAATGTCGTACGCGACTACCCGTGAGTTCTCTCCTTTCCCCTTCTCTCCCACCTTCTTCTTCGACAAGAAGATCCTGATATCGCTGCCAGGGTGGACGTCAACGTTGTTGCCTTCTTCTCTAGCAGTCACAGTCAATGATGTCGTTGGCAGGAGGCCGCGGCAGCATCCACGGCATGGATGACACTACCGTTGGCAGGAGGCCGCAGCACCGTCCGCGATGACGCTACCATTCGTAGGAGGCCACGACAGTGTTACACCCCATATCCGGTATCACCGGCCAGGGTACATACCCTATGTAAACGGAAGCCTAACCCAACTCAAACCACAATATAGAAATAACATGAACAAACCATAATATTTCAAAGAGAATAAATAAACTCAATTCCAGCCAAACTATAGACTCAAATAACATAAAGTGTTCAAGTTATTAAAGAAAGTTTTATAAATAACCAAGACGCCTAAAAGAAATAAAATACAGAAACATCGACCCGAGTCTACATGACTCATTAACTCAAAGAAAAGAGAAAAGACTCAGGTATCCCCCTCGACCACGACATGTCATGAGACCCACTGCGCTGTCACCACCAGCCGCGCTACTGCACCCTGGTACCTCTCTGATCTAGCTCAGGTGCTGTAAAATAACAAAAATGAGGGGTAAGTCCAACTAGGACTTAGTGAGTAGATCAGTCCTCAATTCCTCCACATCATCATCATGCAATAAGGAAGCATAATAAAAAGCAATAAATAACATCATAACATAATAAGCATATCTACTACTCTTTGCATGATAACCACATCCATCACAGATAAAACATCATAATGTAATGTCACATCCACATAAATGATCTCCGACCCCATCGACCCCTCAAGCCATGTAGGGTAGGTAGACGGTGTGGCCTTCGAACCCTAAAAATCCTTCCTTTAGGTGGCCGACCACCCTAGGATTCCTAAAGAATCCTAAAGGGGGCGGCATACCCTAAATCTCCCCTAAAACACCTTCTTCCCCGAAGATATCAAGCAAGCACCAAGAACCCTCAACAACCATCAAGAAACCCCAAAGAAATCATCAAGAATTGAAGGAAAAGTGGGGCGGCATAGAAAGGGTAGGGGCAGCCAAATCGCCCAAAAATCGATCCAACAAAATCACAACGACGATAGGAAAACCCTCGATACGAATACTCAAACTAATACGATGAAATCGAATAAAAAAATTTGACTAAACCCCATGACATAGGGGTTGCGGCATGGCTGATGAAAAAGATGGAAAAAGAAGGCTAATCCACTCACCTCTTTAGAGAAAACGAGAAGGAAGAAGACGATAAGAATCATCTGAAAGGAATAGTGTCATTGAGCCAATCACAAGTCAATGTGTATGGGGGACTATTTAAGGGTAATCAACTTAATGAGGCAACTTTTCATCATATATTGCATCTTTATTTATAAAGATTGTGATGAACCCCTTGAACACGGGCAAATGATTCCGAGGCCATGATGAGATAATGTCAGTGAGACTTGGAATCCAGATGCCCATGTTCTAAATGTTCCTAATCGTAGGATCACCAATTAGGGGATCGGTGATTTCGGATAGACTAGCGCACTTGGTACATGCCCTATACGATAAGGGATAGCTGATCTCATAATTACCTACGAACCGTCATTAATGTACAAGTGTAGGTGCTCATTAGGGAATGAGTTCACTGAATGGACCTGCACGAGGACCACAAAATGCAATCCTTACATAAGTGTCAATAGGATGTTCCTCGGGTGATAGTAGGTGCAAGTAGTTCTTGGACCAAAGGATGTCATGGTTACCTTGTGAGTAACGACCCATTGCTTTGGTTCTATCCCTACGTGGCTCTCAGCGTCATGTGTCGGGTATTACTGGGCATAATGAAGCAAGGTAGGTGAGCAACCAACATGTAATCAGTTACTCCTAGTGAGAGGAGATAATGTCCTATGTGTCCCTTCAACTGTCGACTCGGGAATATCTGGCCAGAGTAGATATGAAAGTCAGGAAGATATTTTTGATGTTTCATTATTTAGATGACATCTTGGCGGGTGGAATACATATGAATCGGTATTAGAGTTTTACACTTCTTTCATACCCTAGCCGATGTCGGGACGTTGTAATCGAGGGACTTAGTTGCACGGTAACTAATCATCGAAAAGCGTTCGATTCCTATAGATTGAACCTCATACTATCCGGGTAGTCATGACACGTTGCTAGACGTCAATCTTGACTTGTGAGTGGAGTATCTCACGACCACACTAAAGGGGTTTAGTGGTGGATCGTAAGATTTGAATAGAAGTCATTCTATCGGATCCGACTCTCTATTATGCACAACTCACTGCTGGCTTAGTGTAGGGTCCAATGGGTCACATACAACAAGCTAACCTCGTAATGGACCTTATGAGATAAAATTCGAATGTGGCACTATATATCTACAAGCATGGGCATGCTGCAACACAATCACGGATCTCGTTTACGGACATGATAGGAAAGATATTTTCCTATAGGAACGAATATACGAGGAAGGAGTTCCTCGGTAACCCTAATTTGTAGGGCATCCCTAAATTGTAGGGATTCACACATGATAATATTTCATGTAGTTGATTAAATTTAATTATGAATTAAATATTTAATCAACTACTTGATCGGGAATATATTTAATTATGAATTAAATATAATTTGATTTTGAATCAAATATACATTCTGGGAAAATTAGTTTCTAACCATGAGCCTAACCGATTAATTGGGAATTAATTAATTTGGATAAATCCTAATTAACAAGAATTTGATTTATGAAGATAAATTATAAAATTAATAGATATATTATTTGTGAGGATAAATCATAATTCTATTAATTAATAAGAAATCGAATTATTTAGATAAACCTCTTTCCTATTATTTAGGGGATTAGTTTATTTAGATAATTATCATTCTTGTTTATAGGCTCTTAATTTATGGAGATAAATTAAAGTTTATATTTTAATAGATTTAATTAATTTTGAATTAATTATGAATCCATTAAAATATATATTATTTTTGGAGGCAAACCCCAGAATTTTGTATGTCGGGGAGAGAGTTTTTAGGGGAGCCGGGTCTACTTTTGTAGCCCCCCCCCTCTCTATTAATTATGGCCGAACATCCCATAGGAGGAGGGGTTGGTTAATTGGTTCTTTAACTTCTTGGAGAAGATTAAGAACTTGATTCTTTAGAGGTTTCTTGAAGAGAAAGGCTCCAAAGAACTCCTCCTCCTCTCCATTGGTGGCCGACCATCTACATTTGTCCTTCCCCGGGTTTTTGTGAAGCCAAATCGAATGTGTCGTCTTCTTGGGAGTGTCACTCACTTCATCTTCTTGGAGGAGTTCAAGAAGGGCAACGAGGTATTCTTTCATTTACCTTCTCGTTCTGTTGTTTTCTCATCCTCTCTCCATCCCTCTTTGGTGCTCGGTTCTTGGTGGAAGGGTCGGCCTTGCCTTGGTGGATTTCAGGATTGAGAAAGCTTCTCCATTGTGCCACAATGAGACTCGGTGTTCGCTATCCCTTTTGTTGCGAGGTGCTTGGTGTGGACTTACATCGGATGACTTGCACGTGTGCGTCTCAAAATGGGGATAGGAGCAGCCATACCAACAGCGAGTTTGAGGTAAATCTTCTCCTTCTACTCGTAGATTGAATTTCTTAATTGTTACTAAAGTAGATCATTGTTTTGGGATGTTTTCAATTTTTTAAATTGCTATTTCCGCTGCGTTTCTTATTCCCATCCCAACAGTGGTATTAGAGTCATCTTTAGCAAAATTTTGAAATTTCAACATTGTAATTTTTAAATAGGGTCTGCGTACCCCTGCCTTCCTCTTGAAAATTCTGATTGTAATCCTCTTCTCCCTCTCCTTAAACCTCTCCCCAAGGGTTGTTTGGGGTCTTCTTCTTTTAGTTATGTAAAATTAGAAGCTTAGGAGCAAATTCACGACGAGCACGCTTGCTGCCCCATTTTGGTGCGTGCGCAGAGAGGAGGTATTCGGTGCCATGTTGATGATGGCTTGAACCCCGGTAAGGCACTGATGGAACCGACAACCTATAAGGTGGTTTCGGGCAGCGCCTTGGCGAGACAGAGCTCCCTAAAAACCCTAGGATGATGGCTTTGGTTCGCCCAGTGGCTTGGGTGGAACACTTAGAACATTCATAATCATCCTTATTTACTTTATGGTTTTATTTAGGGAAAATTAATGAAAATGGCCCGAACTTTGACGTTTTTAACAAATATGGCCCATTCTTTTATTTGAAACAAATACATATTCCAACTTTTGAAATTATAACAATTATAGACTCCCGTTATATTTCTGTTTATTTACCCGTTATGTGCTGACGTGGAACGTCACGTTAGCACAAGAAAATTATTTTTTAAAATTCGGGATGCTATGTCATCATTAATCCTACGTGGCAGAATTTTTTTAAAAATTAGAAAAATTAACAAAAATGGCCCGAACTTTGACGTTTTTAACAAATATGACCCATTCTTTTATTTGAAACAAATATGTATTCCAACTTTTAAAATTATAACAATTATAGACTCTCATTAGATCTCTATTTATTTACCTGTTATGTGCTGACGTGGAACGCCACAGCAGCACATAAAAATTATTTTTTAAAATTCAAGATGTCGCGTCATCATTAATCTTACATGGTAGAATTTAAAAAAAAAATAAAAAACTAAAACTAATCCATGTCACCAGCACAACTTAAAAACTTCAAACCTAATATTCGACCAAATTAAAAAAACTAAAACTTGCCGCCCACTCGACTCGACACCCTCAACAAATCCCTCGACGAAGGTATTCCTATTGCTGGCGCCTCACGTCGTCTGCCATTGTTACTAGCGTCTCACCTCGACTGGTCTCTCTTCACGTCGCCTATTATCGTCGGTACCTCACCCTGAAGGGTTTTTTTTCTTATTTCTTGTTTGGTCTCGTCGGCGTCTCACCCGAAAGGTAATCTTTCACCTAACCTTTTTGCAGGCCCAAGATACCTATTTTTTGTCACCGAAGCTTGTTGCATGAACCCTAAACCTAGATATCAATCTAACTGCATACCATTGTTTGTAGATCAAATCAACAGCGGATAACTATTTTACATATACAACGAGATACATCATCAACTTCCTCTCCGGTATATTTTATCTTGAATGCATTTTTAAATCAGTTTTTTGATATTAGTTTGTTTAATTAAATATCAGTATCAGTATACATATATGTATACTGATATTAGCGACGATAATAAGTATATGTGGTGACAATAAGTGACGTGAGGTGAGACCAGTCAAGGTGATGCGCTGGCGACAATAGTAGGCGACGTGAGGCACCGATGACAGGAACACCTTCGTCGAAGGATTAGTTGAGGGATTTGTCGAGGGTGTCGAGTCAAGTGGGCGGTAGGTTTTAGTTTTTGAATTTGGTCGGATATTAGGTTTGAAGTTTTTAAGTTGTGGTGGTGGCGTGGATTAGTTTTAGTTTTTTAAAAAATTCTGTCACGTAGGATTAATGATGATGTGACATCCTGAATTAAAAAATAATTTTTATGTGTTGTCGTGGCGTTCTACCGTCAGCACATAACGGATAAATAAATAGAGATTTAACGGGAGTCTATAATTGTTATAATTTCAAAAGTTGGAATACATATTTATTTCAAATAAAAAAATGTGTCATATTTGTTAAAAATGTCAAAGTTTGGGCCATTATTGTTAATTTTTTCTAATTTTTTAAAAAAATCTGCCATGTAGGATTAATGATGGCGTGACATCCCGGATTTAAAAAATAATTTTTTGTGTTGACCTGGAGTTCAACGTCAGCACATAACGGGTAAATAAATAAAAATATAACGAGAGTCTATAATTGTTATAATTTTAAAAGTTGGAATACGTATTTGTTTCAAATAAAAGAATAGACCATATTTGTTAAAAACGTCAAAGTTCAGGCCATTTTAATTAATTTTCCCTTTTATTTATTGCTCTTGCTTCAATTGTTGATTGCTTAGATAAATTATAATTGCATGAAGAAACCCTCCAATAATATTGAGTTCGAATGACTAAGATATTAAGAATATCGGTCACGCCTTCCATCGTTATGAGGGACAATTGTGTCTATTGTCACAATGGGTTTGTTGTGCACACACAAGGCCTTTTGTGCTAATAGACACGTTGTACCTCATATGGCACATATTCCTTTTGTATCTTTGCTACTGGCTTGAACATGATTTACCTTGTTGAGCTACACTCAAGGGTGATTGTTTTCTCATTAGGGCATACAAACAATGGGTTCAACTCAACTAGGGCTCCTTGATTTGTTGTGCACACACAAGGCTTTGGTTGCCCTAGAGGCAAAAACTTATGAAAGTCACATAGTGATGTGATCAGTAAAGAGTTACCTACCCATGGACCTATTAGGGTTTGTCGTATTACATGCGAGACCTGAGTAGGAGAAGTGGGATTCCATTTTCCCTTAAGGAAGTCTACCAACGAGGGCTTCCCACTTCCAAACTGGAGGGTATTATGGAACCGCGAAAATTACTAGGAGATATGATTAATTAAAAGACCTCAATAAACATGCATGTAGAATATCTGCTCATTCATGTCTTTATTTCTTTGTAGCATATCATGTCACCTTTACCGTCGTTAGATTGCTTAATCAATGAAAATAAATTAATCGAACCAAATTACGTCGGTTGGATGCGAAATTTGAGGATCGTCCTCATTTATGAGAATCTATCTCACATTCTTGATTCTCCGGGACCGATGCCACCCCTTGGGGAAGGGGATTACACCAAGGAAGAGAGGACGACTTATGAGAGGCTGCAAGAAATTTGGAGTGAAGATAGCACCACTGTTCAATGCATAATGCTAGCATCCATGTCCGATGAGTTGCAAAAACATTAACATTTGGATACCAAAGCTATCCTCGATCACCTCAAGTTGTTGTATGGTGAGCATATGAGGACAGCTAGGTACAAGTTATCTAAACAACTCTCCCGTGCCCAAATGGAGGATAACACTTTTGTTAAGACTCATGTCCCCAAACTAATCAATTTGATTGAGGAGTTAGAGAGGTTGGGGTTCTCCATGGACAGGGAACTAAGTCAGGACTTAGTACTTCAATCCCTCCCGAATTCATTTTCTCTATTTATTGATAACTTCCACATAAACAAGCAGGACGTCTCGCTTCCTGAGCTCCTTAATATGCTGAAGACATAGTCTCCCACCTTATGAAGGATAAAGACACAATTTTGTTAGTGGAAGATGCCTCTGAGGCAAAGTTATACTCTGTTAAGAACAAAGTGAAATACAAAACTGTGAAACCCATGAGAAATATTAAGAAGAAAGGGAAAGCTGTTCCCAATGACACCTGCTACCATTGTGGTAAAGATAGCCACTGTAAGCGCAACTGCAAGGAGTATTTTGCAGAGTTAAAACTGAAGATGGTTTTTGAAATCGCCGCTTTAGGTGCGTACGTTATAAAAAAATACTTCGTCATTAAACTCTACTTTATGGTATTTAATACAGGGTATTTGATATCAATCATCATCTGTAAGATGTTGCAGCAGAAGAAGACAAGTAGAAGACTTGACAAAAGGCAACTACAGCCTTCGGGAAGGCGATAGGTGCAAGAGTTGCAAGCTTAACTATAGGAACCTATTGTCACTACAATACAATTAGCCTATAGATACATAAAATTAGAGACAAATGAGATTTTTTATTTCTAAATCTTCACATTAGAAACTAATAGAGAATATGTCTCAATAGTTAGTTTTATTTGTCTCTAAATCTTCACTTTTAGATACTAATCATTAATTAGTCCCTATATGATACATTATATGTCTCTATTGTATTTAATAAAAATATATTTCTTATTTTTAAAAAATAAAGAAAAATCTAATTAAATGCTTGACAAATAGAGTCTAATTTAATTATATGCTTTTGAAAGTCTATTGACATATACAAACAAATATAGAGATGCTAAAAATTAGGGCGGTTCATGGGTCGGGTTGGGTAGGGTTTGGAGGAAAAATCGGTCAGACCCGACCAACAAGTAACCGGGTCGGGGTTGGAGGTAAAAAAATTTGAACCCGACCCGACCCATCCCAGATCGGATTGGGTCGGGTCGAGTAGTCGGATTATCCATTAACATATAGCTTATTGCGCACAACGCGCCTTGAGAAGACGCCTCCGTGCCTCAAGAAGACGCGACCCGTCAGATTTTATTTTAATTATATATATATATTTAAAAATAAAAAAAATATCGGGTCATCGGGTTGGATTATGGGTCATTGGGTTCGAAATGTTGAAACCCAAGAGCGACCCGATTATGGTTGGATTTGATGAAATTGAATTCGACCTGACCCGATTACCCAATCCGTACTAGCTCGATTAAAAAATAAAACATTTATAATATATTAAACATTTACTATGGTGTTTTCTGTTGAAGGAGAAAAAAGAGGAGGAAGAACTTTTCAGTTGAAGAAATCTGTGCAAGATTTTTTGGAATTCATGAAATGTACTGGTCTACAATATGCAGGATATGTTGGCCCACAGTTCACATGGACTAACAATAGGAGAAATGAGAGAAAAATTGTAGCTAGACTGGACAGGACCCTTTACAATATTAAGTGTTTGGAGTGCAATTTCAGAATAAATGTGGAGCATATGGGTATGATAGGATCGGATCATAGGCCACTTATTATTTCATGCTTTACTGACAGATTGAATAGTGCAAAAAAGAAGAGATTTACCTTTGAGCATTTTTGGCTGGAATATCCTGAGATGGATAATGTGGTAAGGAGTTTCTGGATGAATAGGAGCTCTGAGGAAGGAAGTTTAGTAGAGGGACTTCATAATCTAAAGGAACAGCTTGAAGAGTGCAACAAAAACGTGATTGGTAAATTGGAAGCAAATTGGAGGGAAGCAATGATGAAACTGAGATCTTTAGAAGGGAAGGATGCTAAGGGAAGACTTAATGAAGAAGAGATGGGATATATGAGAATGCTCAATAGGAAGGTGGTAGCTTTAAGCAGACAAATACAGTTAAAATGGTGGTCCAAATCTCGAAGTAAATGGATAGGAGGGGATAAAAATACCAAGTATTTTCACAACTTGATGAAACTAAAAAGGAGAAGCAGTAGGACATCTGAATTGGTGATGGAGAACAAAATCCTTACTGATGACAGAGAAATGGTGGAGGCTTTTGCAGATTTCTATGAAAAATTGTGGGAAAGGAATGACATGAAGGAGCCGAACCTTGATCTACTCTCAGGATTGGAATGGAAAACCATTACAGAAGAGGATAGGAAGAGATTAAGTATGAAAGTTGAGATGAATGAAATCTGGGAGGCAGTAAAGGGTCTGGGAAGGGGAAAGAGTCCGGGACCTGATGGATATATTGCAGAATTTTTCATTCATAACTAGGATAGAATGAAAGATAAAATGAAAAGAGAAATAGAAAGTATATTTAGCTCTTACAGAATGCCTGCAGGGTGGAATGACACAAAGTTAGTTCTGATCCCAAAAAAAGACAAAGCAAAGAAGCTGAAAGAATTCAGACCGATAGCAGTATGTAATGTCATATACAAAATAGTGGCCAAAATTTTAGCTAACAGAATAAGGAGTGTGTTGGACAAGGTGATTAGCAAGGAATAAGTTGCATTTGTGCCTAAAAGATATATTCAAGAGTAAAGTTTAAAATACCTCCTGAAACGGTATATACCGGTTTTTGAGTTTCCCGATATTCGATATACCCGGTTTTGAAAAAAACCGGGTATATTGTGTATACCGGGCGGTATATAGCGGTATGATGCGATATACCGCCCGGTATGGGCGGTATATGCTCATACCGCCTGGTATGGGTGATACCGGGCGGTATGTCATCGCAATGCCGTTGGCGTTGCCAACGGCTCTGTGGCCGACAGCCCGACAGGGCTGTCGGCCACATGGGGAATCATACATGCAAACCGCCCAAACCAGGCGGTATTACATGCATACCGGGCGGTATACCGCCCGGTATGATCAATAGTGATCCCAAACGGCTATAGAGCCGTTTGGGATAGATTTGGGTTGTTTTGGGGGCTATATAAAGCCCCCAAAACACTTCTTTCATCCCTCACTCACCCCTCTACCCATCTAAACTCTCAATCTCTCTCTTTATTAATTTCTACGTCGAAATTCTATCGAAATGGCGCCGAAATCTCAAGCCGACCCCGCATGGCAGCACGGTACTCGGTTGGAGAAGGCTCATCACTGGCAATGCCACCACTGTAATATGATTTCACGTGGTGGAGACATCACTCGATTGAAGCAACACTTGGCCGGAGGATATCCCGACGTCGTCAATTGCGCCAAAGTACCGCCCGAAGTCCGGAAGATGTTCAAAGCGCAACTCAACAACAAGAAGGAGGAACGTCTTAAGACTGCAGCTCAACAAGCCGAGTTCGATCGACGAGCTACCCAAGATGTCAGCGGTGGCCATTATGAGGCTCGAGGTGGCGATAACGACGAGGATCCAGAACTTGAAGCCGGCATCCGAGCTTCATTGGAGCATGCTGAATTCGAACGAGAACGGATGTATTATCCCGGATCTCAATTCGAATATGGCGGCGACAGTGGCAGCGGTGGGATAAGCAGCGTCGGCTCAACTTCGGCTGTCGGAGCAATGGACCGAAGCGGTCCAATTCCCTCTGGTCCTTATATTGGTCGGAGTTCTAGCATGAGAGCACCTCAAACTCAGAGCAGAGGAAGCAGCAGAGGAGGCCTTCGTGGATTCTTCACAAACCTCGGAGCAAGTGGTAGGAGAACTAATGTTGATATTTCTGATCTTGATCCCAGGGCATTTCCTCCTTCATCGGCAAAGCAACAACGCATAGACGATATGTACGGCAAGACGAAGAAGTGGGATTTGGGAAAAGCCATCTCCAAATGGTTCCACTGCAGCCGGATTCCCGCAAATGCAGCCAACAACCCGTACTACCGAACTATGGTGTCTACCATCCAAAAGGTAGGCCCAGGTATTACCCCTCCAACTCCGTATGAAATTTCAGGACCTTTTCTTGAAGAAGAGGTCAAGGAAATAAATCAATGGATCGACAAAATCAAGCGGCAATGGGGGGATTATGGATGCACTTTGATGTGCGATAGTTGGACCGGTCCAACCCGAATGAGCATCATCAACTTCCTCATCTATTGTAACAGGAGGGTTATCTATCACAAGTCGGTGAGCGCATCCGATGAAGTCTATAGTTCTCTCTACATCTCGAAGCTGATGAAGGAGGTGATCGAGGAGAATGGACCCGAGAACTTTGTTCAAATTATAACCGATAACGGAGCTAATTTCAAAAGGACTGGTGAGATAATTGAACTGGATTATTCTCACATATATTGGACTCCATGTGCAGCGCATTGTCTAGACCTAATGATGAAAGATATCGGTGATATATCGATGGTGAATAAGACGGTAAAAAAAGGGCAACAAATTACGCGCTTCATATACAACCACACATGGGTACACGCCCTTATGAGAAAATTTACGAAAGGTATTTTTAAAAAATAATTTATAGTATTTATTTATTAATTAGTTTAGGTGATAATTACTAATAATAATTTCATATTTTAGGTGAAATTCTTCGACCGGGAGCGACTCATTTTGCAACCAATTTCATCGCATTAAGGTCGCTCCAACAACGTAAGGCGGGCCTTCGATCAATGTTTACAAGTGATGAATGGTCTACATCAAGATATGTCGGAACTAATGATGGAAAGCAAACCGAGAAGAACGTCCTCAACACGCGGTTCTGGGATCACGTTGCGGAGATAGTCGTCGCCGTAGAACCATTGTACAAGGTTCTACAACAGGTGGAGATGGAAAAGACGCCTCAAATGGGTCATCTCTACTACTACATCCATCAAGCACAAGAAGAAATCAAGAGGGTGTTGATTTCGGAGACCAAGTATAAACCCTTCATCGACATTATCTCCCAGAGGTGGGAGGATCAAATGGGTCGTGACATACACATCGCGGGTAATTTTTTATTTAATTTTCTAAAATTTATTTAATTTTAATTCATTATGCTAAATTACTTATTAAATTGATAATTTTTTGTAGCGTATTATTTAAATCCCGCATACCAGTATCGATATGATCTTGGAACGACGGATAGTTTCTTATATCCGCTTCGCAAGGTCATACAACGAATGTCGGCAACAACCAGAGAAGCGGCGCAAGCTCTAAATGAATCAAAATATTTTCGAGATTCAAGTGGAAATTTCGGAGATCCATTTGCAATATCGTGCCGAGATTCTATGGATCCAGGTAGATATAATTTTTTTCAATTTATTTATTAATTATAAAATTGGTAATCTCGTTACTAAAATCAATTTTAAATCTATTGCAGTTTAATGGTGGTTGCAATTTGGAATCGAAGCTCCAACTCTTCGGATGATTGCAACACGTATCCTCTCGCAAACCACATCAGCAAGTGGATGTGAGAGAAATTGGTCGACCTTCTCCTTAATTCATACCAAGCCGCGCAATCGGCTTTCATATGCCCGATTAGAGAAGCTAGTATATGTTCATTACAACATGCGGCTTCGAATGCGGACATTACAAAATGAAGATATTCGACATGTAGATCCGTTCGATGTTGAGTTCGTCCAAGACGATACGGACCCGATAATTAATTGATGGAGTGCAATGGAGAGCGACCAGCCTCTTCTTGATGAACCAGGCGAACCACCTCAGCCTTCACCAATTATATCTGATGCACTTGAGTCTGAGAGCCAACCAAAAGACATAGCCATTACTCCCTTGGACTCTCAACGAATTCGGCAAGCAAGACGCCGATCCAAATCAGACTCTCCATCTTCCCGATCAAAGGGAAAAAAGAAGGCAACACCTTCAAAGGCAAAAGGCAAAGCCAAAGGTAAACGACCAATTGATCCTTTGGAAGCAATTGCAGAAGCAGAAGAGGACGAAGAAGACGAGCCCTCCATTCATAGCAGTAGTAGCACAAAAGACGGAGGAGATGATGATGATGATGGAGCTGGTGGAGAAGACACCGTCGTGCCATCAACATTGCCATATGATGATCCATGGACAAATGAGCAATACTTCGATCACGCCACCCAATATGATGACCGTGGTGCTAGTACCGGACAAACAACTCAGGTGTACAAGAAGAGAGGCTCTCGTCGAAGAGGTGGACCGACAGCTTTGCAAGATTACCATCACGATATGATGAGTAGTTTGCAAGAGGTTTCTGAATCCACCTACTCTGTATCCAGTACCTACTCAACTGATGATACAGGGTCTAGTTCTTGGAAACCCAACAAAAAAACGCTAATGTCAATGTGGTATAATGGATACCAAGGCATTATGCCATGGGAAAATTTCCAAATATGGTCATTAGAGAACTATAGTGTTGACCTTAGCCGTGTATGTCCCGAAGCCGAAGATATGTATGGGTACGACGGACGTCATTCGTCCGCATTTTAAAAATTGTATTCATGTATTTGACATTTGAATATTAATTTTAAGCATTTCTTCATCAGTTATGTGTTATTGGAGTTAGTTCTTTAAAAAAAAAAAACAAAACAAAACAAAAAACAAAAAAACCGGCCGGTATGCATTTTCCATGCCGGTCCGTACCGTGTGTCGGTATGGTACGGTACCGGTATGGTACGGTACCGGCCGGTTACCGAAACCGGTACCGGTACCGGTACCGAGATTTTAAACCTTGTTCAAGAGAATATTCTAGTGGTATCTGAAATGGTAAACTCCTTCTATAACTCCAAAGCAAGCAACCCCAATATTCTGCTAAAGCTTGATCTGGAAAAGGTATATGACAGGACAGAATGGAGAGCAGCATATAAAATTCTTAATCTGATGAGTTTTCCTGAAGAACTGATTAGGTGGATAAAATGTTGTATCGAGGAAATAAGTTTCAGCTGCTATTTTAATGGGGAGATTTCTAGAAAGTTTAAAAGCTTTAGAGGAATTAGGCAGGGAGATCCTTTATCTCCCTACCTTTTCATTATAATGGAAGAGGCAATCTCAGTAATGACTAGGGATTACTGCAGCAAAAAAAGAATGACTCCTTATCACATAAAGGATACAACAATTAGTCATCAGCTTTTTGCTGATGATATTGTCTTTGCAATCAAAGGGAATGATAAATCTTGTAAAGGGTTGAAGAAAATCTTGGAAAATTATTGTGCAGCTACTGGCCAGAAAATTAATAGAGAGAAGTCTGAAATCTTCTTCCCTGCAAAGTGTCAACCTGACAGAAAACATAGGATATGTAGCTATTTTGATATGAAGGAGGGAAGTTTTCCTATGCAATACTTGGGGTCTTTGATCAATCCGAGAAGGCTTAATTCCAGTCACCAGAATAGATTGTGTGAAAAAGTAAACAAAAAAGTGGATTTTTGGGCCAAGCAGTTACTTTCTCAAGCTGGCAAGAGCACACTATTGAACTCAGTAGTAAGTTCAATACCAGTTTATTCCTTATCTACTTCTTGGGTCAGTGAAGGTGTAGTGAAAAAGATATCCAAGGCATCAAGGGATTTTTTATTAGCTGGAGTAGGGTAACAGCTAGTAAGGCAGTGGGTGGCTTAGGGCTGAGAGATATTGTTGGAATGAAGAAAGCCATGCTTATTAAGAGAGTTTTCTCAGTGTTGAATGAAGATAAAAGACTCTGGGTTGATATCTACAAAAGTAAGTATGGAAATTGGCACCCTTGGATGGAAGAAAGGAAGTGGATGGGCTCGTGGATTGCTAAATCTATTTACAAGTGCATGATAGATATGAGAGAAGGTATGAGAATGAGAATTGTGAATGGAAAGAAATCAAAGATATGGGATGATCCTTGGATATGTGAAGTAACTCTAGTGAAATGGCCAACTTTTATTGATTGTAATCAGTTGGAAAAATTAGTATATGTACAGGGGTTATTCAATGAATCTGGATGGAATGGACAACTTATAGAAAAATGTTTTGGAGATGATCTGAAGAATAAAATTGAAATAATACAGGTGGATATGGAAGGAGGTGATGATCATTGGATTTGGAAGGATAGTAAATTTGGAGAAGCTTCAGTGAGGAGTGCTTATTGGCATCTGAAAAGTAAAGAGGAATTGAGTGTTGAATCTGATGGACTGGTGAAAAATATGGAACTTGAAAATTTCTCAAAATGTCAAGATCTTCATATGGAAGCTGATGTGGGGGAGATTACCAGTATCAGATTGGTTTGCAAAGTTCAACAGTGAGGAGGTTGAAAAATGTTATGTATGCAGTAAGGAAAAGGATTAGATAAATCACATCTTTTTTGAATGCTCAATAGCAGAACATTACTGGAACTATGTGGAGACAAAACTGGGAGTATCCTTTAGCTACAAAGAGACATGGAAAGATGGGGACTGGTTAAGAGAGGATAAGGGATATGAAAAAGAATCAGGGGAAAAGCTAATAGCTTTCATTGCAAATTCTTTATGGCAATTGTGGAGAAACAGGAATGTGATGAAATTTAAGGAAAAAACTTGGGGAATTAAGACTATGTTCAGCTATGCATTTGAAGAGACAATGCAATATGGTGGAATGGTGGGAAAGAACAGGGAAAGGAGTGGATCTTCGATGCATAACAGGAATAGGTATCAGGAGGACCAGGAAGGTAATTGTAATGATGGTTGTAATGTTTTCTATTGTGATGCTAGCTGGAAGAATGGAAATAGTGCTGGGTTGGGATATCTGATTGCTAAGCAGGGTAAATGGGTATTGGCTGGCATGGCAAAAGGTGCAGCTGATGAGCCTATGCTTGCTGAGGCTATAGCAATGTGGTATGTCCTTGACAACTTGAGGAAAAAAGGATGGATGAATTTGATAGTAAGATCTGACTGTGAGCTGCTCATTAAAATGTTGAATGGTGAGAGTAGGTCTCATTGGAAGATATGCAATCTGATAAATAAAATTTCTAGAATGAAGGATGTAGGAGTTGTTTGTGGCTGGGAGTATATCAAGAGGGAAAAGAACAATGAAGCACACAACCTATCAAGACTAGGACTGACAGGTGACGAGTGTAGGGAGTGGAATTGTGGTGATGGTTCAATTTACCTTGTTGATAGTTTGTATATAAATCAGTTGAGAGCATTAGATGAGATGAGTGCTTGTGGTGATAGACCAAGGGTATATCCTGTAAAGACTTTGACTGAAAGGAATAAAAAGATTGGATCTCAAGGGGGTAAATATTCTTATTCGGTTGGAGGCGAGGAATGCACGGCTGGTAGCTCGCTACATCCTTTTCCCTCCCAACTGAGTAGGGAGTGACCCTTTTACTTGAGTCTGTTTTTGGTTAAAAAAAAACATTTACTATGGTGTTGATCGACACAAGTATGCTTGGTTCAAATTCATCTTGTAGCAATTATCCTGGTTTGATTCAACGTGGTCTTGATTTGCTCGCGAGAAGAAATGAATTGTAAACTAAGTCTTTCAAGATAGCCTCGTTAATAAGATATAATATCAAAGGCTAGAGCACGTAGATTGATGATAAAATTAATATGCTAATAGAGGCCCTAAGGTTTTTGTTTTTTTAAAAAAAATACATTTATAATTAAATCCTCATTCCTCGATCTCCCCCTACCTGTTACTTTTTCAAAAAATAGTACATTTACAAGTAAACCCTACCCTGTTACTTTATCCCATGACCCTAATCTCTCCCTCATTCTCATGATCTCATTTTCATGTAAAATTAAAATCTTTAAATTCTTACCCTCTCTCCCTTTACAAATATATTAATTTATTCTACCAATTAACCCTAATTTGGAAACATTTTTTTCATTTCTATTCAACCAATTAACCCTAATATGTAAACCTATTTTTCATTTCTATTCTACCAATTAACCCTAATACATTACCCTCTCTATCATTCTCAAATGATCAAATCTCTTCATCGTCTTTTTTTTCCAAGGCTCCTAAAAAATTTTAGACTTACAACATCCAAGTCAAAGAGGAACTTTGGACGAAGCGAGTCTCAGGATCTGGCACAAATATTTCTTGCCGGAGTCTGATGCCAACGCCGAGTGACTTCTCTACTCCTACAAGGAAGTCTTCAGTGGCTTCACCACCAAGATGATTGAAGAAGAGCTTCAAAACCTGACAAGGAAGAAAGGCTTCCAGCGCGCATTCCCTAACGGCATCGTTCCTCTGCTCACTACCCACTCGTCGCCGGCATGGCACCGCATGCCCACCTCACCATGTATAAGGTTTGAACCAAACATGATGCAGTTCCGATCTACTTATAGGCATCGACGCTGCAGTTTCCGACGACGTCGACGTGCTCTCCCTCTCTTTGGGTAATCCTTCCACCCCTCTCTTCAACAAAACCCTAAATCCCCATTCCAAAATCCGGGTTCCTTGCCTCTCCACCTCAGGTTTCAAAATTTTGATTTTGTCCCACCTTTGTGTTTGTATTAGATAAACACCTAATTTTCACCAAAGACAAGCGCCTTGGGTCCGCCGGGGACATAGACAAGGATGCAACCTCCGTCGGGTAGGGGACCATCACGACAATTGCCACCTCCATGGGCGGTGGTCCAGCAGATCTTTGCATCGTTTGACTATAGGGTCCAACGGCGGTGGACATAGCAGCAAGAGTGTTCCGATCAGCGAGGAGGTCCAAGGAGGGGTCTTGTGTGTTCTCCTAGAAGCCTATAAGTCACATTGTGGAGTATGGGTTCGTCGTGGACCGAAAAGGCAATGTAATTGATGAGGTACTAGTCATTCTTAGAATTGCTTCTAAATTATCCTCTTTTTCTAATTCCGTTTCAAATGGGAGGTGTGCGCAACTGTTGCAAAACTTAGCCTTTTTCCCTGTTTATTTATTGATATCCAGTGACCCGTTACTCCCTTCATCTTATATTTAACATTTATAGTGCATTCGTATTAGTAGGTACTTTATGAGAATCGTTGTTCTTGTGCTTATACATATGTATTGTTGATTAGGCATGTTAGTTGTATAAACTCTCTCATGTACGGTCAAAGTGACAATTTACTTCATTCTTGTAGGAAATAATAGTGTGGGAGGGATAAGACAAAATAATCATTTAGAAAGCCAACTTCGTGTTATGCATATTAGTATAAGCTCATATTATTGGATGAGAACACAAACTTATTCAATTCATTACAAAGACGAGATAAAGAGAAGTTGTGCAAATTTGTATTCTACCACCCTTATTTCTAGCTTTTAGTTGTAGAAGATCTTCTGTATTCTTATGCTACAGGATTGTTAAGTTGGAACATGAAATCTGTATATGTTTTGTATTCTTATCTTCTGTATTTTTATGCTATAGGATTGTCAAGTTGGAACATGAAGTCTGTATTTGTTTTGTATTCTTATCTTCTGTATTCTTATGCTATAGGATTGTCAAGTTGGAACATGAATTTACTAGTGTATATATTTTATCTTTTTGCTTTTAACTTTTGAAAACTTATTTATATGATTTGAGAACCTGGGTTTGCTGAACCTGGTTGGTTTCTTGTTATGAATAGTTTTTCAAAATTATTTATATGATTTATGTTCCCGACTGTAGTGCAAGGTACGTTGTTTTAGCAACTGTACATGAATGAAGAAATTGTATCCTATGCATGTTTCTAAGGTCTTAAGTATATAAGTTTTCGAGGATTGGTGTCTATTATATGAGTCCATTGTTGTTTCTATTGGCTAATATTGATGCAATCAGTACTTAACTGCCTATCTATTAGTTTTTGAATATTTGCAACTATTTTATGGACATTATGAAGAGAATTTGGTTTGTAGGCATATGTCAAATGGGATGCCAAATTTTGATGAGCAACCAATACAGAAACTTTCTGATCATACATATATTTAGAATAATATTACAAGTTCTATGTTTCATGATTAAGTTCTTTTGAACTTGGCTCTCGCAGTGTAGATCATCTTAAAGTGCAGATCATTTTGTCTCTGTGCTGCATGAGAAGTTTGAACACTTGGACCTGACATTCTCAATTGGTAGGCAAATAGACTTTGATGTATGTTCATTAACATGTTTCTTTTATTAATCCCCCTTTAAAAAATATTTTTACCTTCATTTCTCATCTTAGTTCTGATAGGAAAAGATACACACTTTAGTATTTCTTATTATTTTTAATGATTTTGATATAAAATACTAATAGGAAAAGAATAAATTTTTAGTTTACTTTCTCTGAAAATTATGATATAAAATGTTGCTGGACTAAACAAAAAAGTTATTACTTCTTGTGTTTATGGGACTTATTTTATAATTTTTATTTTATATTTATTCATATGTTTATTGATGCTTCTATCATAGTAGGTTGATTTTGATTTGTTCTCTGTCTTATAAAACACAACAAGTAGTTGAACTTCTTTTGCAAATGAATCACTAATGACTCATTCATTCATATGTAATGGCTGCTTTGCTTGCTTTACTGTTACCTCAAGTCACTCATATTAATTGTGATTTGTGGAACTCATTTCAGCTTAACTAGATGGGGTAGTTTAGTCTCTGCATTTTTATTTGTTTAAGCTGGTTCTTGTACTTGAAAATTGGTCGAACATTGGTAGCACAATAATATGCTAAGCATTGGTAGCACAATACTTGAAGATGGCAGTAGAATATATAGATGCTCAAAACGACCAATTTATGCTCAATATTTCCATGTTGTTTCAATTGAGACAATATATTTTTCCTCAAGAACTTGAAACAATATATGCTCGACATATAGACAAGAACCAATCTACAGGTGGAATGATCCTTCCTCATAGTGACATTTTGTCCATAACGTAAGAACTTGAAACAATTTTAGATTTACAAGATTGAGTGTTCTAGTGACAAGTGATTCATTACAAACTGAATAGTTACCATTGTTAGGCTTGAAGGATAAAACTTATAGTAACTAGTAATTGCACTCTAAAAAGGTTTAGAGTACTAGCAACTCGACTAAGTCATGTGTTCATGATTATCAAGTAAACCATTCATTCTATTATAAAATGCAGAGTTTTTCTTTATATTCCGATAAATATTTCAATCATGTTAGTTGGTTTAATTGTTTTAATGTCTTTTAATACCATTCATTTTATCATTGCCAAACACTTATTAAGCTTCAGAAAACTTAATTTATATGTCGAGCATATGGAACACTTGATGAGCTTCTTGATTTCGTAAGTCCAGCTTAAATATTAATTTAGAAATTTTCTTTATATTCCAATATTATTTTGGCTATTCAACTATAGATTTCTTGACTTGTATTACTTTGCTTGGGGTTGATTTCTTCGAGTTTTATCTTCAGGCTAAATAGGAGATAAGACTTATTTCTATTTTTGTTTTTATGCAGGCTAAAAAAGCTTGATGAGTTTAACATGCTGAAGTCATATAACATGCAGAATATCTTGCTTATGCTCGTTGTTCAAGCACTGGAACTCTTCTTCTAATTGAGCCAACTGGGTTAATGGTGGTATTCAGCCTTTATCCCCACCTCGGACAGAGAGGTGTTCAAATTGTTCAGGTTCACGCAAGGTGAGACATGATAGTGCAAATTCAACAATTTTACAAATCTTTTTCTGTGTTTCATATGCACTCAAACAAACAATTGCCCACCAATTTACAAACTCAATCAAAATTTTCATTGCTATCATTTGAAATATTACTACTCTCTTTGTGCCTGTTTGTTGTAGTTGTGAACTGCTTCACGGGAAAACAATAATTTTAGTTATAAGCTTATCTACACAAGAAGTGTTTTATACCTCTCTTTATATCATAAAATAAAGAGTACATTCACATGAAGTATTTTATAATATTTTATAATATAATATTTTATATTATAAAATAAAGGGTATTCTCCAAAGTCCATAAAGAGTATTCCATATATTTTTTATAATATAAATGTATCATAAAATTCTTCACCTCTAGAGAGAAAAAAACACCAAAAAGATTAACCTCTTTTTTTTTCTTCTTTCTCCTTCCCAACCTTTTGAAATAAATAAGAGTGGTTCCAATGGAAGGGAGATGTATATTATGCATTTAATTTGTTCATATTATTAAATTAGGTAATATCTATCCTTAAACTAATGAATTCAAAAACTAATGTACAGTAGTTTAAATAAACATTTTTAACTAATACGTTTTTATCTAGATCAATAGTGTGTATAGTAGTTTAAATATACATTTTTAACTAATACATTTTTATCTAGATCAATAGTGTGTATAGTAGTTTAAATATTTTTAACTAATAGACTAACTAATACAAAAGTGTTATGTTCTATTGTGCATAGTTGTCATCATGTTCTTGCTATGCAAAGAGAGTAATAACTAAATGTAAACTATGCATTTATATTGTTCTAGTTTTAGGAACCTAAGCCTAATTGACTTATGTTTTTTATCTTGCAGCAACCCAAATGGTTTAATTTCTAAAAATTTTGAACTAGTTGAATTATCTTTTAACATTTATACTTTGGCTTATGAGAATTATTGTTCATTTCACAATTACAAATTCCTATAATCCTAATATTTTTTCAATTTTATATTTGCAAATTTTCAATGGTTGCTACTTTAATTAGTATTGTTAGAGTCAATACTCTTTCTTTAATTTTGCTAGAAACAAGCTCGTAAAATTGATATTTGCATGCTCATATGTTACTTTTCTTGTAGAGATGTATTTTTTCTTCTTATCTAGAAAGGGGAAATCCATGTATGAGCAAGGCGTTGAAGATGTTGAAGATGCATTTAGCTTCTTCATGAAGTAATAGATGTATATGATTGCTTTATGATAATCGAATCCAATAATTTTGAAATTAGACATTTTTTCACATGTACATTGAATTAAAGGGCCTTCATGTATTTAACTATCACGTCAACTTATATATTATAATGTTGATTTCTATTTTGATCAATTTATTTGTCTAGTGTGGATCATTTGAAACATTTGGAATGTAAGTTTGAAATGTTTGAAATGTTATATTATGAGATATCTGAATTGTACAAAAATTATTTCGCAGAATTACTTTTGGTTTTATTCTCAACCAAGCAATATGTAGTTTAATTATGTGTTTTAATTCTAGTATTGTTTAATTATTTATATGATATATTCAAATGAATTATATTCATATAATTAATATTAATTAATTTATAATATATTTAAATATATAATATAATATATTTAAATGAATTATAAATGTGCCTCTAATTACACATTATAGAGACTAATACATTCAGAACTAAGGCAATTAAATTTGTTTCTAAAGAATAATTAGAGACTAATAAGAATGCTCAATTTATAATATATGCAATTATTTGTATCTGCTTCTAAAAATTATATAGAGACAATTAGATTAGATACTTTTGATTAATTAAATATGTTTCTAAAAAGTAAATAGAGACTAATAAGAATGCTCCACTTATAACATATGGAATTGTTTGTATATGCTTCTAAATAGTATATAGAGACAATTAGATTAGATATTTTTGATTATTTTAGAGTCAATATCGTTTGTCTCTATTTATATATTTTAGAGTCAAATAAAAATTTGTTTCAAATTAGGCTCTAAAGGTCTATATAAACAGCACCAATAGAGTCACTTAATTGATATGACTCTAATGTTTTTAGGGATAAATAATTGACTTATAGATGTATATAACATAGTCTCAATATGTCATTTGTGTTGTAGTGTGTATAAGTATGCTATTTAGCAAAGACCATTGAATTATATAATTGATTTGCTTCATTATTAATAAAAGAATGTCATTTTTCCTTTGTTGTCTGAACAAGGTTGTGAAAAGTTTTTAAAAGGCAATAGTTGCCGCATGAACCATTCTGATGAGTTGTATGCGACTGGACACGTCTCAATTGGTTTAATGGTTTTGAATGTTAATGATAAATATTTTTGTACAAACGCACAAAGAGATAAAATTAACCTTATTTACTTCTGGATTTTATGACTTTGGGCGATTATGAATCGCAGTCAGAACTTGAGTAGTGTGTCTCAAGGAGATTCACTAGACCCGATGAAAGTATACTTAGGTCACTTTGTTAACTTAGGTCAAAGTATACTTCAAGTTTACAAAAATCAACCTTTTAAATTCATATAAAATCATATTCTTGACGAAAATTTTTGAAACTTAAATTGGACAAACTAGATTTTCCAAGGAATCTACAGGTCAAGAATTAGTAAAAAATAAGTTTTCTAGAAATTCCTAAAATCCTTGAAAGTCCATGGGTATTTTTGTAAATTTTAGATATTTTTCAAAAGTTGTCAATTTTGCTTCAAACTTTCCAAACATCGCTGAATGATCATTTAAGATGTGTGTGTCAAGTTTGAGCTCAAAATAAATTCTCTAGGTTTATTTTTCATCATATCTTGATTTGAATGAAAAAATCGATATTTCTAGCTATCATTCAAGTTATAAAAATCATTCCTATAAATGATTTTACTCAAGAAATAATGTGAATGATATTAGACATTGAATCAAAATGATATACGTGAGTTTTCATTTGAAGTTTTTGACGAGAAATCAAAGTATCGAAAAAGTGAGTATTTCAAGTAAGTGATACTTTGTGTTTTCGAAATCCAAATTCAAAATTCCACTATAAATCAAATTCTTGATGAAATTTTTTGAAATTTTTACTAAAGAAACTAAATTTTTCAATGAATGTGTAGTTTCAAGAATCAGTTAAAAATGATTTTTTTATATTTTCCTAGAAATAACTGAAAGTGCTAAAATTTTAATGATATTTCCGTAATTTTTAGTTATTTTTCAAAACATGTTCAGTTTTCATTCAAACTTTTATGACAAGTTTGAGACGAAAATTATGTCCTTAAGTCAAGATATCAACCTAGCATGATTTCATTCAAAACTAAGCTTGTAATATCCCAGATATTTACTTTATTATTTTTCTTTTGCGTGTGTTTGCCAGTCTAGTGGACTAGTTCGTGGTTGAGCCGAGTTGACTTATGGTTCGGAGTGAGCTTGCGAGCTCGGGTAAGTAGGATATAAAATTTTGAATTTATGAAATTAGGCTTGAGTGGTTGAAATTATTTTAATTGTTGTGATGTGTGTATAATTATTAATTATACCTATGTGGGTGCATTTAATTAAATGCATATGATTTATTTTTGTATTAAATCATGCTTAATTAATTTAATTAAGTCTATTGGGTTAGCGGGTTGGCTTTGGCTTAAGAGGGATGCAGGTTTGAACTTAGGTTAGAGGGGTTAGGGTTGAGGAGGGAGTATAAAACCCCCTCCCCTAGGTTGTGGCTCCAATTTTTGGAGCCACCCAAGTTTTGAGAAAGAAGAGCCAACTGCCAAGCCAGTAGCTGACTTCCCTCTTCCCCTTTGGAGCCGCCGCTTGTGAAGCCAAGCCAGCCGAGACAAAAGCCCTCTCCTTCCTCCCCTTTTCCTCTCTTCCTTTCCTTCGGAGACAAGCCAAGAGGAGCCAGCCGAGCCGCCCTTTTCTTCCCCACTTTCCCTCTCTCCAAGCCGGCGGCTTAGAGTGAGCCGCCGCCTGCTTCCTCCCTTCTTTGGGTTGAGCCGTCGGATTTCGGAGCTGAAATCGGAGGCCGTCGATTGGATTTTCTTCTCCAATCCCTTCCTTAAATTTGTGAGTGGTTTTATCCCTCATCTTCGGGGTTTTCTTCGGATTTCTTAAAGCTGTTTTGAAGACTTCGTGATCTTGATGATCTTTTTAATGTTCTTGAGCATTTTCTTCATTCCATGTCATGCTTAGATTTTAAATTTAGATCTTGTTTCATGGGGCATATGTTTAATGGAAGATCATTGATTTTCTTTGGATTTAATCTTGTGAATCTTGGATTCAACCTCATCTTAGAATTTTAGATGTTCTTGATGGCATAGATTAGTTAATTTCCTTGATTCTTGATTAAGAAATTCTTGCTATAGATGCTAATTTTTATTTAGTAAAAATTATGAGATTATATGCATGATGGGCATAATGATATGAATCTGTGATATTAGAAATTTAGGGATTTAATTATGTAAAAATTCAGATTTTATTTCTTGGTGTGCTGAAATTTTAGCTTTCTGAAATTTATATGCTATTTGTGGAATCTGGGCTGATTTTTGTTTTCTCTGTTATTATGTGATTAGATCTTTGAACATAGTCGTATAATCAATCGTTTTAACCAGAAAATATAATTTGGAAACATATGACACATTTTGAAGACTAGATTCGGGTTAGACACAACAGTTCTGGACAGAACAGTACCCTAAAATAAAACCCTAATTGAGATGATTTAAATTTTAATTATATAATTAAAATTGGGTTAAGGGTGAGCATAATCTGTTATGAACTAACTTATAAAGTATGCATAAAATAAAATCACACGGGTTCATGACAATATGGGTCTTAGGGATAGAGGTCGGGTTTAGAGTGTTGAGACGCTCCATGATGAGGATATCTTTGGGACACCGTAGGAGAATCTTGACTTAGGTCTTGATGCGTCATATCCTTGAGAATGGCGGAGCGGCTCAATTAGAAGCCGAATTATGGGCTACGTCCAGGTGGTTGGACGCCAAATTCCCAACCTACAAAATAAGTTCAGAGGGTCTTTCCCGATTGTTCTGGTTTACCTTCATGTGATAAGTTCGGATGGTCTTTCTTGATTATCCCCGAGGTGGTGTTAAGGAATAAGTTCGGAGGGTCTTTCCCGATTATTCCTGTGATATCCTTTGGGAGTAAGTTCGGAGGGCCTTTCCCGATTACTCTTATGATATCTTAAAGGGGCAAGTTCGGATGGACGAATCTCGATTGTCCTTACGCGTCTCGTCGAGCAAGTTCGGAGGGCCTTTCCCAATTGCTTCCCAGTTTTTGTATACTAGAATAAGTTCGGAGGGTCTTCTCGATTATCCTAGTATGTGTTGTTGCCTTCGGGCATGGTGGGCTTCGGCTCGATGCACTTCTTTGGTTTGTGTTGTTGCATTCGGGCATGGTGGGCTTCGGCCTGATGCACTTCTTTGGAGGGTTAGATGCCGTGGGCATGGGTGGCCTATTGGCTTGGTAGCTAATCACACCTTTGAGACATTGCCTCTTTAGAGATAGATTTATTCTTGTTATCTCTGTGTTTTTATTTGTGAAGATGGGTAAAACCGCTCGCTGAGTTATTTGAACTCACCCGTTATCGTTTGATTTCTATTTTGCAGAGCTTGAACGGTGAGATGGATCGAATGCACTTGGCGCCACTAGAGGGCACACTACTACAATATGACATTTTTGCGGTAATTGTTATGACATTTGCTAGCAATCATAAATGTTGCAAAAACTTTTATCAACAATTAATGAATTCCCACTAAATCCATTGTCGTTAAAGGTTTTGGAAGTAATTTATACAATTGTTGGTAAAGATAAAAACAATCACCACTAAATGTATATATATTTGATAGCTATTTTTGTAGCAATTACAATTGCTACTAAATCTTATAATATCTTATTCAACTAATCTTCTTTGGTGGCTTTTATAATTACCATTAAATTGGTCATAGCATAGCAATGTCTATTACAACAAAATTAAAAATCACGAGATTAATCAAATAAAAATTGAAAGAATTATATTGTAAAATACTTGAATTACAATTAAGGAATTAAAAGCAACTCAATTGAGAGTTTAACCCATCCACACACGTTATAGTATTCAATATCCTTATTGTTTTAATAGACCAACAAAATGATCAAAACATCCTTCACATAAAAATGAAAAAAAATCTCTCGCCATTGTATAAAATCTCCATATACATCTCTCGCCATTGTTTTCTCCTACTTGACTTCTATTTTGGGGATAGTACACGTTTAAAAAGCTTAAACAAAGAGACTTCAATTCAATCTCAAGGACTCTTGCTTAATCCTTTGATACGGATGGAGTAGAAACTTTGGTCCTACCATTGTTGGAATCTAAGGAGATAATGTTGAGTTGATGCTTGTGATAGTCAAGCATCATTCTACACATTCTAGTTATGCTGCACATGGTAACAGATGACTGTATTAGCAAAGCAAATGAGATGAGGAAATGTATGAGAGCATCAAAAGAAGACAATTATTAACAAAAATAAATATGAGCATTGCAACACTATAGCTATTCATGATATAAGTCTTATGAGAATATAAGCACATCATACCAACACTTGCATCTCAATTATAGGACATATCATGATATAGCTATTCAGGTATTGTACCAACACTTGAAGTCAAGGCCAGTTTGGGATGCAACAAGAAGCATAATGCTCTAAAAGGGCCAAAATAATCTAAAATGTGCATGTATTCACATGATGTCAAGTTTCTCTCCTTAAGTGTGCAGAATGTTTTTAAACTCATCTAGTCAGTTTGGAATGCAACAACTTTCCTTTTATATCAAAGATAAGATACTTAAAGTGTTTTTTGCACCCTCAAAATATTTATTGAAGTTTTTCTAGACCTCTTGAAGTATGGCAGTTGTGAGAGAATAATAGACCAAATTGATCAATACATTTAAATAATTTTTCCAAAAACTTGAGCTATTAAGAAAGGACTCAATCTATAGATTTATATTCATAACAAGTACCTAAATGATCAAATTGGCCACCTTCAATGGATGTGGAAAAAAAAATGATGCTAGAAAACTTTGATGAATAAGTCTAAATATAATCTAAACCACGCTATTCAGGATGTATATGACTTGTGATTTAGCTCTAACTTTATATTGGAACTACATAGATAATACTGCTTACAACATTTGACAAAAAAATTACAATAATTAAATATAAGAAACATTCCATTTGAATCATCTGATAGTGATAGACACACAACTAACAACAAAATTTAAATCTACTAAATGTTGATCCAAATCTACTTAAAAAGGATCGAAATTCAAGTTTGAAAACAGAATTCATATTGCTTAAGAAGGAATTTAACAATAAGCTTAAGCATTCAAAATATGTGACAACAACAATTATTATGTTCTATAAAAAATTTAAGAAGGGATCCAATATACATCGACAAGCAATCGAGCTATTAGGATATAGTTTCACTATTTGACAGACCTAGTTTAAACAAACATAACAAAGGGGCAAGGAAAAAAATGCAGTAACATCAATAATAACATAAATAAACATAACATGGATGCACCAGGTAGCACTCAAATTTAAGATCGAGATGCTCCAAGCATCACAGTTTCACTGATAAATGGATTTGAAGAACTATTTTTTTATAAAAAAACAAAGGCATTGTCATGGCAACTAATTTAGATTAGGGAATGCAGGATGGACAATATAATTAATGTATTACATAAATGATAACGAGAGAAATTTTAACTTGATTTACAGTGGATGTGTTGCATCTAAAACCCCAAATAGAAGTCAAGGACCAACAATACCTCAGTGAAATTTCATAGGCCTCATTATTAGATATAATGAGGTAATGGATGGGTTGCATCTAAAACCCAAATCGAGGTAATGATTTTTTTGATTCTCATGATTGCTCAATGAGAATCAATATCTGAATAATACCCTCAATTGATTCAATCCACTGCAATATTTTCTGATTTGAAGTCACGAAAAACATAACTTTGCAAGGCCAGATATCTCAACATAGCATGATGCTAAAAGTTCTAATCCTCTAACTGAGATCAATGTGGTTATCAACGTCCTATGCGTGGAATCAAATCATTCTATCATGATCTTCTTGCTCTTTTGAACATGCCAATTTTGTGCTATCTCGATCGTGTTTGAATACAACATATAGTGGACTATAGAACAGGGAACACAAATCGAAAGGAATGAGTCATCATAAACAGACCCTTTGACAGTGCTAATGCGCCTTGAGCAGAAGTAGTTGCCAACTTGAATGACTCTGAATCATAGCCATATATTTTCTCCGTAAGGAAATCCACCGCAAGTGCTACAAATGAAGCAAACGAGCCTTCAAATGCTCGATCAAATACGTAAATCATAGTGCAATGCTTCGGGGGGACAACCTCAGCGAACATGGGATTATTTGCACAAGTGGCGCACTAGCTGATGCTGAGGCCCATGAGGAATAGGGTGACAGCAAAAGCATTCCAATTGTCCACCGATGGTTGGATGCATGGTAAGTAGAATCCACAAAAGAGGAATGCCCATGAAGGCACTAAAGTGAGCACACATAACTCGGCCTGAGTTTGGGAAATGCTTTGTAATCTGATCGGCTATGAAGCCCCCGAGGAAGGAGCCCATGGCACATCCGACTGCAAAAAGACTGTTTAACGCAGTTGAGCTATTATTACCAAACACTGCAAGGTAAATTATCAAAATGTTCAGATGGTGGAATTTGAATAAAAAGTTAGTCCTTATATCTGTTTGATCATACCTATCAATTCAAACCACATTGTGAAAAAAAAACATGGCTATCCATGGCAGTGAACCAACAATGCCCTGCAAGACAATGACCTGAAATGTTTGGACTTTCATTACGGATCTCATTGCTGTACTTTTCGCAACAGAGATGGCCCTGGAAAATATGAGCATAAACTATGAATTATTAGAATATAAATTTGTAAACTTGTGCAATGCAATAATTATGTTGAGTGACTATAGAATCACTTGGAAGAAAGAAAAGCTTAGTAGAATTCAGTGTGACATATTGGTTTGCATGTAAAACATTTGAAGACAAAGCACTAATTATGTTATGCACAAAGGCCATGTCTTACGATACAATAACTCAAGCAAAAGCTGATTAGTGACACTTAATAGTCAAGGTTAGAACAAAAGTTTTAGCTGATTAAAGTTTGTTCAAAAGTATAACATCTTTTATGTTGGTTAAAGAACTCTCCAGTCGATGAATGATCATCTTGAAGATTGAACTAAAATCTTTTTAGCAAAGTTATTTCGACTTCACTAAATTGTTTCTACTCAAACATATCCAAGGAACACTACTAAGTCAAAATCGTTGAATTAATTTAAGAGTATAAATGAGGCTTTCATTTTGAATTTGCATTTTAAATCATAATAAACTATAAAAAAAATCAGAACAACTGTGAACTAGAACATAATGTAGCTGGTTAGAGAATGATGGCTAACCTTTTAGTGTCGTCATCATCACCACCATGAGTGACTAAAGGGTCTCTCCTAGGGTCAACAACAAACAATGTCGTCATATACATGAGCGCTCCAATTAGCAAGCTCACAGATGCCATCAAGATGAAAGCACAATGCCATCCGGGTATTCCCCAGTACTCGTGCCCTGCCATGACTCACAGTGCATGGCTCACAGTTCATGCCCGTAAAGCAAACAGAAAAAGATTACCTTGAGTGTTGAGCACTCCTTGTTGCCGAAGATGTCAAGATGAGATGGGCTGATGTTGTTTGATGAGTGATGAGGGGCCTTCGGACATCGGTTGCCAGCGGCGTGAAGGAGAGAGGGAGATGAGGCTGCGGGTGAGGAGATGCTGATCTGTTCTCAGGTGCTGCAGGGAATGGGGGAGATGGGTGAACTGTGATTCTGTGAAGCAGTGAAGGGATTGGATTTAGGAACGAGGGAGATGGTGAGCCGACGCCCGACAGTGAGGAGGAGATGTAAACATCAAACTTGCACTCGACGCAGCATTAGGTCACTCACTCACATTCAAGGATTGGGAATTTGGGGTGTTGGGGGAAGTGAATCGGGTGTTACGTACGGGTGATGGGTCACGGGTTTCGGGTTTCGGGTTCCGGATGAGGTATGAGTGGAGTGCATATCCTAATTATCTTTTCCTGTAAATTATAGATGGAGAGATGAAACTAATAAATCAAATTGTTTTTATTCAATATAAATTAGGTAGAGATTAAAAACAAATGTACTTCCAAATCAAGTAGAAAAATTGTAATAATTAGAGGCATTTTTAGATTTATATTAAAAATTATCATTAAATCTATAATTTTTTAAAGAATTTTTAAGAATAATTGCTAAATGGTATAAAATATTTATTCTCTCTAAATTATTTAGTAGCAATTATATTATTGCTATTAATTAATTGCCACTAAAAATACAATCTCTTGTAGTGGCAGAGGAGTCGTATGATCTCATAACAGCCCTAGTTGTTGGCTTAAGGTTTTTAATTTTTGTCTTAATCTCGGTTTTGATGATAACAAATATGGAACTAATATTTTTCTGAGAAAATCTTTCAGGTTCCATTTTGGTTAGCGTTCGATGTCCTCGATCGAAAATATCAGAAAAAATCAAAAAATCGGAAGGACATTGATCGTCGCACTCGAGTTCGTCGTGGAATATCTCGAAGTTCGACGTATGCACCAAAAACATATTGGACGAGTCCAAAGATCACATGGAAAGCTCCCCAAGTTGATGCTCGTTGAAAGTCAAAATCCGAAAACGAAGCGCGAAAGAATAAGGCTGAAAAAATTAAGTTCAGCCTATGTTCGGTCGACTGAATAGTGTTAGAAAAATGGCAATAGGCTTGTTGGTCGATCGAATATTGCCAAAAAATGGCAGCAGCCAATCGATCGACCCGTCGGTTGATCGAAGATGGTGTAGAAATTAGCTAAGGCTAGTTCGGTCGATCGACAGAGGTGAAAAATTGGCAGTGCGTGCGTCGGTCGATTAGATTGCAGACCACGATTACACGCCTCTGGCTTCACTGCATCGATCGATCGGATTGCAGATCGCTCATCTCATGACTCGTTCGGTCAACCCATCGGTCGACCGCACAGAGAGATTGAGCGGTGGTCGATCGGTCGGTCGATCGGCGATCAACCGAACGATGGTAACGGCTAGTTTTCCATCCGTTGAGCTGTCGTTTCTTTGAGAGGTTATAAATATCCCACATCTAACTCTTTTAAAAGCTTCTTACAGATTTTATTGAGCATTTTAAGAAGTGATTTAAGCCTTCAAAAAGATCGATTGCAGCGCGCTCTACTCTCCCGTGAACGTTCTTCTTCAAGCGCAAATTGCTCCTCAATTCTGCTACGACTCAAGCTCATTTACTGACAAGTTGAAGGCTTGAAGGCTTGGAAAAGAGCATTTAATCTTGATTTACTCTTTAAGCCCTTTTCATTGTAATTTTAATTGTTATTTGAATACTATTTTCTATTGGATTTGCGCTTGTGAAGACCTAGGATTGTTAGGTCTTAAAATTGGGTGTTTGCCCTTGTGTTTGAGGCTTAATTCCACCGGTGTAAACATAGCTTACTAGGATTAGTTGAGGTGGAAGAGAACTTTCGATAAGAAGACGGAGACTTCCGGGTGTGAAAGTGTCTTAGATTGAGAGTGAGTATCTTCAGGTCAAAGTCCTCTGTGTAAGGGAAACGACATTAATCTTGTAAAACTTAGTTTGGAAATCCTAAGCTGGGTGCTTAGGTAGTGAAGGAGGCATTGTGGCCGAACCACTATAAATTATCTATGTTAGCATTGTTTCTTTATTTGTGCTTATTTGGTTTATCTTACTTCCACATTTAATCGTAAAATTGCATTTTGCCTAAATAACTTAGATAGCAATTAAAATCGGAATTAGGCAAATAGATTTATATAACATACTATTCACCCCTCATCTAGTGTGCCATTTCACCCAACACTAGTTAGGGTTGTAGTCGAGTTCTTTGGTAGTAGTCATGCATTTGTATTAGCTTGATTTGGAGTTGTAGCCCTGAGGGCATTTATGTCATTTATTTCAGGTTTTATTGTATCTGAACTTTTGAATTATTGAACTTTAAACTATTATTTCTGCACTTAACGTTTCATTGAGCTTCTTGAAATAAAACTATGTTTTGGTTCGCTTTTAATTTAAAATAAAACTTATTATTTCTTTTCGCTGTATTATTTGTTGAGTTGGCATGTGCATGGTTTAGGCTGCGGGGTATAGGCACGTATACCCTAGCCGGTCTCGTGACCCTGAGTTGGGGCGTGACAAAACTAGTTATCATGAAACTTGCTAAGTGTCAATCTTATCATTTACTCATGATTTTTCAAATTTAAACCTATGGACACCTAACATGAGTAACTATAAACATGTTTCTCAAATATGAATTGAAAATGAGACATCTAAGTCAATTTATTGACTTGGGTCAACTTGGTTCAAAAGATATTATCATGAAATGACCTCTATGTCATTTTATCCATATCATATGAATTTTTCATTCTAAGTGCATGGAAACATATTTATGAAGTTTGGACTTAAAATGAAGTGTCCAAGTCGATTTATTGACTGGGTCAAACTTTTCTAAGTTGAAGTCCTCTAAAGTGATCTAGTTATCACATTGTTCATCTATGCATGAATTTTCAAACTTAAATGCCTAAAATAATGTGATATGCGTATCTAAACATATTTACCAACTACTAACTCAAAATGAGATCTCTAATATGAATTTCAACCTAGAGCAAGTTTCATTCAATCAAAATATCATGAAATTGCCTAAGTTATCAAAATTTTGCCTATTCATGAAATTCCATATATTTATCATGCAAAATCAATCATGAGTATAGAGACATTATTAAAGCATGAATATTCAACTATTATACTAAGATTTTTGCAAAATCAAACTCATACCTTATTCTTGAAATTTTTCCCAAACTTTTCGTTTCCTTTTCCATTTTCTTTCAATAGCATAGCATTTCATTAATATTTTCAACTTGCAAGTAGACTTCATTAATAGAAAATAAAATTAAGGCTACTAGCAAGTTAACCATACCAAATAGCAAAGAGAGATTCAAATATCACTTTCAAAATACATCTTTGCTAGATAGTTTAAAATCCTTTTTTAATGAAATCAAGTGATACCAAAATGAATTTTAAGAGATCACAAAATAATAACTATGAAAATATGATCTCCAACCATTCCTATTGGTTGAAAATCGAAAGGCCACAAATAGCCTACGATTTAGAATCACAATGTCGCTTAGGCCCATTATAGGCCACCAAGGTCTTCGAAGAGATCGAAAATCAAAAAAATATTTTTGAAATCATATCGAGAGTGGACAAAATTCAACCAAATTATGCTTAGTATCATAAACTTCAACTAAAATGGATCAAAGTTAGATAGAAGATGATACCAAAATACATGATGCCAATTTTACTCAAGGCATCTAGGTGAAAGCTTGAAGTTGTAACCATATAAGGATTCTTCATTCAACTATTTGGTCAACTTCAACACATCATCAATCTTTCACCCTTGTGTGGTAGCTCCCCCTACAAAAGAACAAAAAACTTTTGGACCCAAATGACTTTGGGTCCTTAGGGTTAGATGGTTTAGGAATCCAAAGTGTCCTAGCTACACTTGGATTTTTCTTAAATGCACAATCATAAATATAACATGACCAAAAATATCACAACAAAAGCAATGTCCATTAAACTTCTTTTCATTTTTGCTATGGGCATGAGATTTATCATTAGAATGCTTGATATGTGAACTATGATGAACATGAGCATTCTTAAAGAAAACATTTTTCTTTTGAGGTTTCCTAAATGAGACATTTTGATTTTTAGAATTAAAAGAAGAAGTGTTCCCAATCTTTCCCGGTGAGAAATCGAAGGCCAGATTAACTTTGAGATTTGATGTTGCACCCACAGCGCGCAGAAGAGTTGCTAGGATCGGGCGGCTTCTTCGGCTTGGGAATCCAGACTTAGGATCCACCCTTGTCACAAACTCCACTTTCGCCATTGGCGCCGCTCTCCATTTCAAATCTAATTTTTAATTAAGTTTGTACTATTAAATAAAAATTTGATTTTACAAAAAATTATAAATTTTATAAAATTAATAAAAATTGTAATGTTAAAGACTTTCAGAAAAAAAAATGTTAAGCACTTAAATACTTTAGTTTAAAAGTATGGATGGATAAAATCGAAATTTCAACTTTTTTGTTCCAGTATTGAAAATTTATGAATCTCTATTTTGAATTTAAAGTTTTCATAAAGTTAATTCAATTTTGGAAAAATGTTCATTTTCATCTGAATTGCCCTTGCCTTGAAATATGTTTTGAATTTTATTGATTTTATTTCATCTAGTTAATTTGATAAATTGATTGGAATCTAACTCGTCCTTATTTTTATGGGTATATATATCTAAATAATATAAGTAAACTTCATGTTATATGTATAATGTCAAATTTAGAGCAATAAACACTCAAGTGTTTTATAAATACAAGCAAAAAAAATATTAATCAAAACTAAAACTAAAACTCGGCAAAGTTCAAATGCTTTTGTATCAATGTATCATGGTAAAAAGAGTAAATTGCCAAAAATATAAAAAGTTTTGGATAAATTGTCAAAATTATAAATAAGTTTATTAAATTCCCAAAATGATAAAATATGTGCAAAATCTCGAAATACCCTTAAAATTGATGTTTTTCTTCAAATTTTATTACTTAACAGGTTTAAGAACCCCTTTTGTGAACCGATTTATTGCTTGAATAAATTTTTACCCAAGACTTTTCAACTAAAATATGTTGATCATTTCGTTGGAGAGGAATATTGGAGGGAGATGAATAGTATGTCGTTGCTATGTTCACTTTTTGGTTTTTTTACACAACTAGTGCTATTGAGTGATAACTTAAATAAGTGAAGTGAGTATGAACAAGATGATAACAAACGCAGGACATATAACAATGTGTTCTAATGACTAATAGTAAAATGATAAGAAAATGAATAGCGGCAAACACAAAGATTTGCAAAGATTTATAGTGATTAATTTAGCTTCTAACCAAGTCAACATTCACTACCCAAACATCCGATTTAAATTTCAATCAATCCGACTTAAATTTCAATCAATCTACTAAGATTACAACCAACTACACATAGACTTAAACCGAATCTACAAGACAACCAAGCAACAAAATCAACGGCCTTAATTTCGAAGGATTGTAAGTCAAATAACAATTAACAAAAACTAAACAACAATATAACAAGTAAAGATGAAGGAAATTTTAGCCAATAAAGCTTTGAATTAGCTTCTTATCTCCTATCAATGCTTCAACAACCCTTCGGAGTGTTTGCAACTCAAAATAAAGGTTTTCAAGTGTTTACGTATGAAGAAATGTGTTATAACCAAAATTTGATTATATTTATTTGGTTTCATAACAGGAAAGCGATGACTTAAATTACTCGAGTTAGCAGAATTTTAGGGGCGAAATTGGTAAGTTTTAAACTTAGGAAAAAATTTAGAAAAAAATTATATTTATTGTTTCTGAAATTTAGCATGCCATGGTGAGAGTAGAGCTCGAGACGAAATTAACGGTTCGATCGAAACTCGAATCGGAAAATAGATTTATAATGAATTTTCTAAGTCAAGTTATAAAGGGGGTAAAATAGTAATTTGGGATATCAATTAAACCCCGAGCTCCATTTATACTTGGGCTTTACGGATGGGCGCCGGCCCTACCACTAGGCCAAAAAGGCAATCGCCTTAGGCCCCCCAAAATTATAGGCCTCCAAGTACATATGCTCATTGCTTAATATTATATTTATTTTATTATAAATTAAAGCCTGAAATAAATTATTTAATCTTCTATAATCATATTTCTATCTCATTTTCATTAATTAGTCCACTATTACTTCATCAATTTTCCACTTTCCTATATTTTCTCTCGATTAATTCAATTTTTTTACTCACTTTTCAATAGGGTTGTTCAATGGGTCAACCCGACCCAGCCTATTTGGGTTGGATCGGACCGGGTAATCGGGTTGAGTCGCGTATAATTCGACCAAACCTAATCATAATCGAGTCGGGTTTCGAGTTTTAGAATTTGAAATTCGATGACTCGAGATCTGACCCCGATGACTCGATTATGCATATTTTTAAATCATTTTAAAAATATTATATTAAAACTATTTATTTTTAATTATTTTTCAAATTTCAAAAACTCATTTTACCTAAATGGGTAAACCTGACTACCCGGCCCGATTACACTTGATCGGGTCGGATCAATTTTTTCCCTAACCCCGACCCGACCCGTGAACAATCATACTTTTTATAATACCTCATTACTCCCCATGCCAATTAAAAAGTAATCCTAATTAATTTTCTTGATTAATTATATCGAAAAAAATTCTCTTGACTAATTGAACATTAACTGCCAATTAAAACTAATTAGGCTTAACAAACGCATGGACGCATCTTCTTATCAAACAAAATAGGCATTTGAATTTTGACATATTTTTACTTTCATCAATGGGCAAAAGGAAAAAAGAGAGGATCAATTAGCAATTATACATGTAAATTTTCAATTAAGTAATAACGCTCATACCATCTTCAATTAAGACCAACGGCCCAAGGACGACTCGTCCAGTAGACCCAAAAGGCATCATCTTAAGATTTCGCCTGAGGCCATGGTATTTCTTGGGCCGCCCCTGCTTCCTCCTTGTTTCCTCAAGTCGGTGAGTGATTTAATTCCAATCCTCCCTTATTCTTGATTCAAGCAGCCGCCTATTCCCTTGTCAAATTTTTGTAGTGGTTTTCTTTGCATCGAATCTCCTAGGCTTTAAATCGATCGTATAGTCTGCATTGAAATTGTATAATCTCTATGGAATCTTGTTCTTTGTCGTGACTCCTTTTTGTTTGCGCCTCGGTTTTGGGCTTCTACCGCACCATAGCGGCAACAGCGGATGGCGATTGTAGGCGGGGAGGCCGTCGCGGCCTCTCAGCTATGAGCCGGCATTCCATCGGCGCCGGAGGTGGCGGGAGACACCGACGGGACCGGCGGAAGGCGATCGCCGGCAGCCAAGCGATCGCCCGACGAGGATTAGTGAGGCGAAGGGGGGGCGGGTCGATGAGTCGGGTGTGGGTGTCGAGCGCAGGATTTCTTTATTTTGTTAAATAATTAATTAAGAGAGATATATTGTTAGAAATATGTCGGTATGTGTAAATTATTGGGGTATATTTGAAGTTGATCTTAGAGACGCCAGATGAGATCAAGGTAAATATGAAAGTTATAGGATTTCGTGTTCTACACGCGATGGTGGTGTTTGATTTCTGATCAGAGGTCGTTTGATAGGTCTTTTAAATATTTTTTAGTTTTAAATGAGATAGGTAATATATTGGTTCTAGCTAATTTCAATATCTCTTAGCTGCACAAATTAGGCCTTCACTTGATTTGATTTCATCATATGTAGACTCTATTTAAGTTAGTTGATTCTCTCATCAAATTGTAGTACTTAATTCTAACCATTATATTTATGCAAATTAAACCTTATGAAGTTTTGAAAATACTTGATGTGAATTATTTTATTCTATAGCAGCACTGGTTGAAATTTAATCTCATGAAGTTCCTTAATATGAGTTGCTTTCATGCGCATGTACTGTTGTAAATAACCTCATGGGGATGTTATATTTACTTCTTTTACTCCTACATAAAAATGGTTGGTTGATTTATGTATGTTTGGATGTGTTTGCGGGTGTGGATCGGGAAGCTCGTCAGCCGCCACACTGACGATCGACTCGGGTAGCGTGAGTGGGAAGTACGTTGAGACAGAACAGTAATCAGCTCCCGACTCATAGGACTGACGGATCCCTAAATTATTGGACCGACGGGTCCCTAAATGTTGGACCGACGGGTCCTTGGACCGGGAAGCTCGTCAGCACTGCCACATTGATGACCGACCCGGGGGGCTTGCTTGGATGGTTGGATATTTACATCATGTTTATATTTTTATTGTACATTTGGGTATACTCATTTTTGGATGGTTTAATATTTACCCCATGTTTATATTTCATTGTACATTTGGGTATGCTCATTTTTGGATGGTTGGATATTTACATCATGTTTATATTTCATTGTACATTTGGGTATGCTCATTTTTGGATGGTGGGATATTTACATCATGTTCATATTTCATTGTACATTTGGATATGCTCATTTTGGATGGTTGTATATTTACATCATTATACTTGATGATATTTATATCTCATATGACTGGTGATTATGTATACTTATTTTTGCATATGGTATATGCTTATATGTAGATCCTTTACGTGTTGGTTATTGAATCATTGGATTTGGTTGTAGAGGATTATGTCACTCACTAAGTCTTAGTTGGACTTACTCTTTATATGTTGTATCTTTTAGCACCTGAACGTGATCAAATAGGTATTGGGACGCAGTAGCGCAGCTGGTGATGTCAGGGATGACGGATCTCGTGATACGTCGTGGTCGGCGATGTATACCCAAATCTGTAGGGTCTTTTTATTTTTAGTCATATGAGTCTGTGTTTGAATTATTTTTCGCATTAAAAATTTCATTCTTATTAATTAGATTTGTTTTAAGAACCTTGGACATTTTTAGCTTTGGACTATTATTGAAAATTTTGTTTAATTAAAAATTTTATGTTAGAAAGATGGTCTCTATTTTATGAGGTTGTTCAGGAGTTCCATGTGATCGTTCTTTTCTTGGTTAGGTTAAGCTTCGAGGTACGAGTAGTACTTTGGCCGATCATGCTCGGGTTTGGGGTATGATAGAATGACTCAATGAAAATATTTGAACTAAGTTTTCACTTTGAAGCTCTCTTAGAATGCAGTGGAATGACTTAATAATGACTTTGAGCATAATCAATCTTTGTTAGAAGGTTGGAAATTGGCTTTTATAGGATTTTTGAGTAGGGTAGGCCACGTGAAGCAAGAGTCTAACAACTTATTAGCTAGTTGTTATAGCCACCCGTTGGCTAGGGTTCGGCCAAACATCAACCAAATATCAACCAAACATGTAATTTTAATTTCAGGTTGGTTTTTGATTGAAACTTGGTGCAGATTGAAATACAATTCAAAAAAGTTACATATATTCTAGTGATAAAATGGATAATAAAATTTAATTTCTTCGCTCATTCATGCACACAAGAATTGTTGCCAAAGTATTTGATCGTTAAATGTAACTTGAAACAACATACTTAAACTATTGTTAGATCTTAGTTTATTATCATCAAAATACTTTGACGAATACTCATATAAGGATGAAAACCACAACCAACACACTTCTTTGTTATGCTTCTCCTCCATTGCTAAAATGTCATTTTAGTTTCTCTATCTAGAGCATTTTTTGCTTTGATCATCTTTCCAACAAAATGCTACAAGATTCAATAGTCATCGTCACCTAAACAAGGTCTGACAATGCTTCCATGCAAAGCTTTATCATACATATTTCATTAAATTATATATTTACTACAAGTTGATGTGAGTTTCCTCTTTCCTTATGGGAGTATTGGACTATACTCTCAATCTCATCTTTATTCTCATCATCTAATATTTATTTTTTTAATCTCATATTTATTTAGACATTATTAAATCCTAAATTCTCAAATGTCTCTAAGTGTATGAGTTTTTCTGTGTGATGCCCGCCACTACTAGGTTTGGGTCTTGGCTTGCTAATGGCAATGACAAATATGACTATCAATACTCCTTTTTCCTAGGGTGATTGATTATTGAACTATCATTGTATGCATTTTTATCATTATTATAGTCAATATATTTCACTTGGTTATGCAAAAAAAAAGAAGTTGATGCCCTAAGCCTATTACGAGTTAATGTTGCAATCTTCGAGCTTGAAAGATAAAACCCAAGACATCTTCCATGGCCCTTGGATCAAATTCATATTGTTGTTCATCATTTTAAAGTTGCTGCTCTCAATTGTTGTTCAATAGCTCCTTAAAGAGCTTTCGAACTTCAATTGGTGTTTAAAGGCATTTAGACACGATGGGATATCGTATGGCCAATGTTGCTTGGCAATGCTAGTGGTGTAGAAGATCTCTATACATGCTAGCACAGTGTTTGGGTGCCGTTTGCGGCACCAAAATCATGAAGGGGATCATGAAGCACCCATACGACTTGTATGCAATATGAACTTGTATGTATTCGTTACCGTCACCCAAAACCCCCATGGCAACCCCTTCTTGGTGGATGTTGATATGAACAAGTATGAGATTCACTTTTGTAGGAATTAATCCACTTTATGTATATTTCTATAGATTTGCAATTGATTAATTCACTTTGATAGGAATTAATCCATAGTGCATTGCTGCCTCCTCCAAACCGTGGGAGTAGCGAAAATAATACATTGTGTCCATTTGCATCGTCTCCAAGACATACCACCTCTGTCTCTCCAACATGAGGTAGCTTGTGGATGAAACATTAAAATAAAATTGATAGCTATAATTAACAGCTTGCACTTAAAATAAAATTGGCGCCCTTTAATGGGCGCCAATTAAAAAGGAAAAAGACTCGAGTAAATGCGTGAATTTTTTAAAAAATAGGATGTTATTGAATGGAACTAACACCCCTTAATGGGCACTAGTTAAAAGGAAACCAACGCCCATTAAGAGGCACTAGTTCCCTTTAATAACAACTTATTTTTTTCTAAAATCAGCGCTTCTACTCGGGTCTATTTTTCGATTCGTTAGTTCTAATATTTTTATTCCTAGACCGTCACTTTCATAAACATCGAAACTCATGTTTAGACTTAAAATAAGAATCAATTTTTCAAATAATAAGAGTCGATTTTAATTTTATTGACTGTAGTGCGTGCGAGCCTTGTATCAGAAGTACCAACCCGGTACGCTTGGTACAAACTTTGTATCGGATGGTATAATACTCTAGTACCATTTTTTCAAAAAGTCGATAAAAAATGACATTAGAAGGGTGGGTATTTTTTGGCCCACTCTTCCCCCTGTGGAAAGGTGGCTGGCGGCTACTTTTCTTTCACTTTGTCGTGCGACGAGTCACTCCACTACCGCTGAAGACCTAAAAAGTCGCGCGCTCTTCCTCCGTCCGTCCCCCTCTTTGGACGACCGCCCTCTTCCGGCGCGCTCAAGCAGCCACCCTTCTCGCGGTCGTGGAGCACATCGCGGCTTTGAGATGCGGTTCAAGCTTTTTCTTTCATCCTCGAAGAAAGCCCTCAACCCTCTTTCGCCGCTCTCGCTCTCCTCCCTCCTCCGCTCTCTTCACCCCCTAGCCGCTTCTCCTTCCTCCCCCACCTGCTCTGCACACCGTCTATATTCCGTCGCCGCTGTCTCTTGTCACCGTCCCGCTTCCTCCTCCCTCTATGCTCACCGCATCTCCTTCGTTGATATTGGGGTCGGATTGCCTCGCCACTTTTCCGTATCTTCCTCCTCCTCGCGCTTACCTGAAGATGAAGGCCGATTGATCCCGGTGAATGCTTTCTTTCTTTCTACCAGGTATCTGCTTGCTAAATGTTGTTTGTTTACTGCCATTGTTTTTGATTATTTTTCCTGATGTTTGATATGCTGGCTGCAACTGCAGTGTTGATTTGAAAGACTTGCGGACTCAGAATGCATTCAACATCATTTCTCCAACTTCTCGTGTCAGTGATTGTGTTATTCTCAGATTCCATATTACTGACCACTTGGAGAGCGATCTGCAGGAAAGTTTATTAGGTGATTTAGATAGATATACTCCATCATGTATAATATATTATCATCTGTCTTTTCATCATCTTCTGTCTTCATCATATTTTTTGTGCGCACGTTAAGATACTAATTTTGATATACACGTTATTCTATAGTTTATCCTTAGTTCTGGGTGATTGATATAGATGTGTGGAACTTTTCATAAACCGTGAAAATTCATTGATGGTTCGTTATATATTTGCAACATTGAAATATTTAAAAAATAAATTTAAATGGTTAAAGGCCTCTCATTAATGAAATAAACAATGAAGGAACTTGTATGGCAGTTCTCAAGAACAATTATCATTTGGAGCTCTGATTAAAGATTTACAAGAAGTTAATCATTTGAAAGCTTCTTCTTCCATTATTTTTGGATGGTGGTGATCCTCCCTAAGTAACTTTTTTTTGGTATTAACCTTTATGTGTCCTTTTGACCTTGGTTTTTAGTGCTTGTGTAGCACGTCATTCTTTTTCCAAATTGAATGATCTTGTTGCTAGTGGTTGTAATTATCTTCCAGATCTAGGCATCTTTATTACCATTATGACTGATGCAATTTACCCATCTTCATGGGCAACAGGGCAAGTTTGGTCATGTGTCTTGGTTGATGTAATTTGCCATTGATCCTACTACTCAGTTAGCTTTTCTGTTACGCAAAATGTTCCTGGTATTCTGTATTTACTACTTAGGATAGATGGCTTGTTTGAAAAGCCAGTAACTCCTTTGTCTTCTTGGTCATATGTCATGTCTCATGAGATTGAGGATGAATTGGGATTGTCCAGTAACAGAACAATGAGATCAATGTGCATCAATATTGCTACATGTATTTGATCAATAAAATAATATAAAGTTAAAACAACAGCTCCCTTGTCTTCATCCATTCGCCACAAATATCCTCCTAGAGTTCTTTTCTCTCTCTCTAAGATCCCTCTCTCTCTCATTGCTCCTCTTTCCCCCATCATTCAGAATGTTTGATTGTTTGTTGAATAGCAAGGTTTGATTATGGAACCAGTCTTCCCAAATGGTTCCCTCCAAAATTTGGATCAATCCTCACATGTTTCTTTGCTGATTTCAAAAAATTGTGGCTTATCTCCAGCATATACCTAATTTACTGGGAAAAATCAGATTCCTAATGACTGATGCCATTACAGATAGGGCTGTCCATTGTTCGGTTCAACCTGAACCGAACCGAAAAACCGAACCAAAATTTTCGGTTCAGTTTGGTTTCAACGGTTGCAGGTTCGGTTCTTGACCCAAACGGAACCCGAATTTTGGATTTTGGTTCGGATTCGGTTTCCGGAATTCGGGAACCGACCCGAACCGAAAACCGAATAATTAAAAAATAATATTTTTTTTAATTTTTAACCCAGGTAATTAAATGGGTATCAGGAAATAATTTTTAATTTTTAATTTTTAAATCGAATTAATTAAAATTTCGGTTTTTGGGTTGAAAACTGAACTGAACCGAATAATTTCGGTTCGGGTTAGATCGGTTTAGGTATAATTCGGTTCGGGTTCGGGTTGGAATTTCGATATGAAAAAAAATTCGGTTTGGTTAATTTCGGTTCGGTTCGGGTTGAACCGAATGGACAGCCCTAATTACAGATCAGGCAATTTGAGAACTATGGCGTTGACTGTTGATCAATAGAAAATACAGCTTATGTTACTTTCTGCTTCCTGCTAAGCTTTTCTAATTTACACAAAATATTGTTGTGCTTCATAGTTATTCCTAAGACTGATAGTTTGCTGAGAAAGCCAGTTTGTAGTTTGTTCATTTTTTGAGCAAAACCAGTTCATATTTTTTAGATGAAAGAGGTCATTAACATGTCTTATTAATAAAAAACCTTATGAAATTCACTAGGTTCCATTGTTCAGGGGCAAGGCTTGTTGCTTGAATAGTCCTTTTGATTGTTATTTTGATATTCCATCATACAGGTCATGTTTGACTTGATGAAGATCACCAAATTTGTTCGTATCATTGATTCATAAACTTCAGGGACTTTTTACCGCCTTCAAGATTTTTGTAAGATCTGCAATAATTAAACTTGTATCTTATCTTGTGAACGGCCAAATTGTTTTTTCTATTTTCATATGCTTTTCTTTGGAGTTTTGCAAAGGCATAGAGATTTTGCCACATTTAATGGTCTGTTGATGTTGTTTATTATCTACATATTTCAGGTTACAGACTCTGAATTTTCAAATGAGAGTAATTGTCACTATATGGTTGTTTTTCAATATGGCTCTGTTGTGTTGTTTAATGTTTCTGAACATGAGGCTGATGGCTACTTGAAGATTGTTGAGAAACATACATCAGCTTTGCTGCCAGAGATGACAAAAGATGGTACGTGTGGCAAGATCTTTCTTTCTCATAAAACTGACTTGTTTTATATCTATGTATGAAGCCAACTATGAAAATAGATCTGGAAGAATGCCATAACCATTTATACTGCACATTGTCTTTTGCACTTAAAATGCATGCATTATATATGACAAGATGACATGGAGAAGGGCCAATGCTTAAAGAAACCAAACTTTTTATCGATCATATTGTTAATATAAAAATCTCCCTATGATTAGGATGAATACAACTATTACACAACATTTCAGATGCCTATGAGAACCTCAATCATAATATTTATTCTTTTACATAATTAGCATGATATGCTATTTTATCACTCCATATTTTTCACTATTTGTCTAGTAACCATGCAGAGATGATGTACAAGTACAAACATTAGCAATTGTTGAAAGCTTGTATATCATTTGTTGTATGAAAGTGACATGTTGTGATTTTCCTTATTTTCTTTGGATTAGTGTAGTTCTACAAACTTTTCAATCATAATCCAGAATCCTTAGCTTAGAACCTTGAATAATCATGGGCAAGGTCCAAATTTTTATCATGATGTCTAATTTTAAGACTACAATATCACTTAGATTTAAACAAGCTAATATCAATTAACATGGTTCGATGGAAATTAAATATAGGGCCTACCATGGCAATGTGAATGACTCGGAATGCATGTTGAACAAAATGATAGACACCGATAAGCAATCATTGATTGACAACAAAGTACACTATGTTATGAGCCTAGTTGGAGAACAAGTGGCCTCCTTATTACACAGCCAACAATGAGTTGTTCTCATATGGCTTATTAGCAATTTGATTATAGGCTGATATTCATTGTTCTCTTCTTTTAGTTTGTTCTATTAAGTTTTGTTTCTGTAGGAGTAATTTAGTGAGTCAATCAGTTTATCATTTCTTTATCTTATTTTTTCTTGTTTATCTTTCTTGTTACTTGAAACTAATTGGAAGGAAATAGAACAAACAATATCTAATTTAGTTTTCATCATCTTTTGATGAAATTGCGGAGTTCAATATCCATTTTATGAGGTAGGTGTAGGGGTGTAATTGATGTTTCCTTTCTCTCTCTCTCTAGGGTTTGGTGCTGCATCACAAGCACTTTACCACAAAAGGGGATGATGTTATGAGCCTAGTTGGAGAACAAGTGGGCCCACTTGCTACCAAACTAACTATTTTTTTGCAATTTTAAAAATTTATTTTGTTTAGTTGTTTGAATGAGTGCAGTATATGATTATGCAAGTCTTATTGTTAGACCAAAACTCGCCTGTTTACATTCAGCCTACTATATTGTACATGCCATACTTGATGTGGCCCAACACCAACTGTGTACCATGCAAACAAATCAGACACAACACAAGAAAACACAAGAATATGGGTGGTGGAAGTCCTTGCTAGCCCCTAGCTCTTTACTTGATTTTCTTTGCTATTGACAACTCTAAATATAGTTAATCCATTTTCTTTTACTAATGCTGAGTGGTTTTACTTATTTTGATTACAGACTATGTGGTAGTTGAAAAACCAACTTTGAAGACATATATTCAAGGTGGGCTTGACCACATCATTCTAAAGAATCTGAGCATAGATGGTATTCACACCATCGGAACTGTTCTTGGCCAAAGCATTGCTTTAGATTACTATATGCGGCAGGTATGTCACCATTTGCTTATCAAAATCTGAAATGTATCAATTGTTTAAAAATAAAAGGAAAACTTATATCTACTGTTGGTTAGATTGATGGCATAGTAGAACAATTGAGAGGCATCAACAATGAAATGGCAAAAACTGGCAGTTTTAGACTGAAGAGCAAAACGCTTATGCAATTAGTGGGAGAAGCAAATTGCACTATGGAAAATATCATTCTAAAACTCAAGATTTTTAACAGGTAAGAATTTTTGTTACAAACAGCTATTTTGCATTGATGTTGAAGGTACAGGGTAATATAAATATTTGTTTTCAAATTTGAAGGCGGGTACACTTTACAAGACCTGCCTTGTGACAAGTTTTCTTTTTTTTACTTTGATTTGGAAAGATTTATACATGAGTTATTATGTTTAAATCCGTCTATAATTGTTGTTATTGAAGTTCTCTTAGAAGATTATTTACATGACCAATCACTGTTTGCTTCATTACTACTAACACAGTGAATTGAAGAACTGTTTAGTTTATCAGCTTGGTTGTGGATGATAAATATACTGAATAATACATATTCAGAATTATAGCAGTTTTTTTCCACTTTCTGATAAATCTGGATCATCTTTCATTGTCTAGATCAAGTATCGGCCTCGGGACCCTAACTGGTCTCCAACTGGTACGAGTACCATACCAACCTGTATGGACACTCAGAATGGGTGTAAGCATGCCAAGTGTTTTTGGTAGGCTCTTGAACCTATGTTTAAAAAACTAGATTGGACTGGTTGGTTGAAATGGAAAAAATCAGACCTGCATACAAGGCTGGTTTACTCTAATTTTTGGATCCATTATGCAATTGAATCAAAAGTTTATGTTTTGAGCCAGTTGAATATTGTACAAGATTAGCATATTAAATTAATTTTTAATTTTAGTCAAACTTGATTAATTAATTTTTTGTTCAAATCAAACTCAAACTTAACTCAAATCAAATTTTAATTCGAGCTTATTTGAGTTTAACTTAACACAATTGATGTGCTTAATGAGTGTTATTGATAGTAAAAAGATTAAGCCCTTATATAAGAGAGTAGAAGTTATTTCAAAGAAATCTTCTAATTTGAAACTAAATTCAATATGTAAGAATGCATCAACTACACAGTACACACGTAATTAACACCAAAAGCTAGCAAAGATATACTAACTTTTACCCCTTGTTTGTTTCATGGTAAGGTATGGTTTTACATAGTATGGTATTGATCAATCTCTTGTTTGGGAAGACTTCTAGATGATGGTCATGATTTATGGTAGTAATCTCATGGTTTGAAAACCATGGATTTTGGTCAAGGTTTTAAACCATGGATTTGGTGGTTTCTCATGGTTTAATGAAATTTTATTTTTAAAATACTCTCAATCAAAATTTATAATTCATTTTATGCCCTTTATTTACCCATATCAGATTAGACCCTTATTGTTCTTGATTGGTTTAGCCAAGACTCCGTTCTCCTTCGTAGCTGCTGCCATTTAACCCTACAATACCATACCATCTTCCCAAACATGGTAACCGTAATTCTAGTACAATACCATAAGATACCATACCATACATTACTAAACCATGTTGCACCTCGTCCAAACAAGGTCTTAGTAGTCTTAATGGTTAAGATTTAATACCTTGTGCAAGGTCAAGATGTCAATTCTCACCGAAGCATTTTTACTTTATGAAATATATGTTCTGATATAATTTTAAAAAAAATATGAAAGTAAATTTCATGACATTTTAAATTTGATTATATGAAGTTAATAGAAAACGATAATTAATATAATGTATCATCTATATTTTTCTTTTCCTATCCTATTTTATTAAAATTATTTTGAGTTTGCATATGAAATGTTTATTGAATCAACATATCAATTAGAGGATATTTAATAATTGTTTAAAACATTTAAACAATTTTTATGAATAATTTGTCTATTTATCAATATAAAAATATTTTTAATATTTCTTAAAAACGAATGATTCGGACCAATGTACTGGAGCTTGGCATGGTATGGGTCTGAAACTAAAAACATTGTTTGAAACAATTAATCCTATTTCATATAAAATATAAATAGATGTGCAAGCGCTAAGTCTAAAATGTTTTTAAAATGCATTAAAATGAAGCATGATACGTGCATAGTGCATACGATTTGTTCAGGATTTGCATGCATTTAATGAGAAGCCTGCAATAAGAAAAAGAGAAATCCAAATAGATAAGATTCTGAACTACATCTGAATGTCAAGGGTCATTTCAATTTTTCATTTGTTGAAAGCAAATGAGATCAATCTCACAAGTAATGTTAATAAGGGCCATAACTGAACTTATGGTTTGCTATATATAAGTTGTTACAAGTCTAGGATAGACAAATTACTACATTTATAGACCACTTGCTAACAGAAAAACATGTGCTAGAGTATAGAATCGATTTTGATTATGTTTTCTTCTGCATTGGCCGTCGCATAGAATCAATTCACTGTGGTGCTTGAGCTTGGGGCAATACCCCTGAAGCTAGTCAAGTATTTTGAGTTCGACATGAGTCCGGATTTGGATACAACTGATGATTCATTTGTAAAATGTTCCATATTTCTTCCCCTTATATATCAACTTGATCCTCATTATTATTATTATTGTTATTAGTATTTTTATAATGAACAAACACATACAATGGTTCGACATCTTAGCATACCACGGAGTATGCTGGTTTAGTGGGCATTTCTGTTCTAGCTACCTTCGGCCCTAGCCTAACTGGCATGGTTTGCACCTTTTAGACATTATGGGTTGAATCTAAATCCACCATACTTGGACATGAAACATAATATGCTGGCACTGCCTAGTTAAGCATGCTTGATAAGTTGATACATGTTATGACTTGCTGGGTCAATGTTTTTGTTACCATCCGCTTCGATGGGATAACTAGTCCATCAACTTCATAGGCTCGAACCATTAGCCTAATTAAAATGTAAGTGGAAGTTAATCGTCCCTGTACGAGCCTTGAAGTCAATGTTAAGACCCAAGTCCAACTAACACAATAGCACCAAATCACACACACCTTAGTCAACGACATCTTAGGCCTAGCCTAGTGGCCCTTTCTCACATAGGATATCTCACCAAGTGAGGACCATATCTTGCAATGATATCAATTATCATCAATCAACTTCATGTCTTAATCATTGACCTAATGCTTAAGTTGAAGTTGATGAGGTATAGAAAGGGTTAGTGGGTTACTAGGCTAGACGACTAAGATGTGCGTGGTTTGGTGCTATTGTGTTAGTTGGACTTGAGTCTTGACATAGGGATAATTAACTTCTGCTCAAATATTTTAATTAGGCCAAATATTTGGGCCTATGAAATTAATGGGCCAATTATCCCGTCCAGCGGGTGGTAAAAGTTTCTATATTATTGGTCTAGTTTAGAAATTAGAATAATCAAGGAACAACCTCTGAAATTGCACAAGTTGTTCATCCCATATGCCATATTGGCATGCAGGAATAATTCATACATTAATTGAATTGCCTTTTTTTAACAAAGTATAGGAGAGTTGTTCTTAAGATCATAAGATGACACAGTAAAATTAATTTTTATGTTTAATTTCTGTGGCATTCTGGAATGCCTTGTGTATGCTGATAATAAAAGTGTGTATGACCATAAGATTGGACTCTACCTCAGTAGGTACAACACCTTTGCATAAAGTTTTACCAGTACAGAATTGTCAACTTTTGTGAAGCTTCCTAATTCCTTGTTAGAATTTAGTTGAGTTTTATCTTTCTGTTTATTAGCTCACGTACAAACCTATACTTATTTTGACCAATTCTTGTTGAAGTAGTACTGTTGCATGCACGTCAGTTCATCTGCAAACTTGTGTATCTATGTTTTACTCAACCAATTCACTTGTTGAACTAGTATTGCTGCAACATGCATCCTAACTCACATAGGCCTGTTTAATATTAGTCATGGCATTCTTACATTGGTCTACCTTTTCCCAGTTTTTATACTTAAAAATCCAGATGATATGTAAGCTAACTAGTGTTTCCAGGTTAAATAAGTTTATCATTTTATTATCATTAATGAGTTACAAATCAAACTGCGCAACCAGTAGTTGCAACTTCAATTCATAGTGCTTATAAAGTAACATTTTTTCTGAGTATTTTGTATGTTGTCATTGTATAAGATATTCTTTTGCGAACATCATATTGGATGCATGGGATATACTTTAATAGATAGAAATAAAAAGTAATATTTTTAATATTAACATGGTTTTGTCAAAGATGAATAACATGGGTATCACTGAGATATTAAGATAACCTTTATATAGGCTTTCTTAAACCTAAAGTATGTAAGGTAGATATAGACTTTTAATTGAATTAGATGTGATAAAATTAGGTTAGTGAATGGTTTTCATATATATGACATTTTCATTTCTAAACCAAGAACATCTCATCTTGTATATTCTGAGAGTAGAGCTTCCTAGTCATTTAATATGTAATGATTAATATTCTATTTGGTTCTGAGGTTTTTGGAGGGGAGCAAAGGGGAAGGGAGGAGAGTTTTATATATATATATAGTTTGATTGGAGAAAATCGAGGCAAGGGAATGGGAGGAGAGACAAAATAACAAAAAATGATTACCTCCCAAAAACGATTTGGAGGATAGGAGAGATATCATTGAATTTTTTATGATATTTGGACATTTTATGCCTTGTCATTGTTGAACTAAACCAAAATGCTTTTCTCACCTCCCCTCCCCCTCTCCAACCAAACAAGATGGAGCAAAATATTTTTTTTCTCCTCTCCTCTTTTTATTGTTGAACCAAATACAAAATACTTTCCTCCTCTCTACTCTTCTCACCTCAAGCTACCTCCCTCCCCTTCCCTCTGTGAATGAAACAGCTCAAGTTCTTTCATTATTGATTGTTTTTGCGAAGTCTCATAGTTCCACACCCACCTTTATGATTTCAAAGAATATTTGCTATTGAAATATCTCAGACTTCTTTCACTAATGTAATGAGGTCTTTAGTTCATTGTTCACCTTTGACATATTTTCCACTGAAAATTCTTCCATGATCTTGATATTTGCTTAGATGCCTGATTTCATGTGCTTTAAAACTATTTGCTTCCTTCAGGCCAGAAATTACATGGAAGAATGCAAATTATGCACAAATATGGGAGTATCTTTGGGATGATTATGATTTGACACAAAGACTTAGTAACCTCGACATTAAGTTTAAGATTGTTGAGGTAAAACTGCATTCCATTTTTTTTCATATTTGTTTTGGGTGTTCAATTCTCTTGTTTGAACATGCTATCTCTCTGCAGAAAGACAGTGTGTTCTTCCAAAATGTTCTTCACACCAACAAAATGGAGTACTTGGATTGGTTGATAGTTGGTTTGCTTGTTTTGGAGGTCGTCATTGCCATTTTCAATGAATCGAGGAACGAAGCCCAGAATTAGGTATCTAGGGCATTAATAAAAAATTTCTTCACATACCAAATTTTTTGCCATGCTGTTCCTTGCGCTCTTTCGTATAGAGCCTTTTGCCATGTGGTTGATAATGAATGTTAATCAACCGAGTGCTATTGCTGGTTGTTAATAATTCTTTCGTTGTTGTAAACACTGCATTCTTTTACCATTTGAAAGTATAGAAATGGGATTTACTCCTAAATAATTGATATTGCATATTATCCTTTCAATTTTGTCCTTGATGTTTGTAGGTTAATCACAACAAACCATGATTGTTATAATAAGATTTAATTAATAAAGATACCTAGCAATTAAATATCACAGTATTCCTATGTTAAAATTTTATTATTTTTATAAATTAAATAATTTTAAACAAAAAAACTAATGACATTCATTATATATTTCATAAACAAGCCTTAATATTTGCTTTTGTTATAAGGCCTTTTTTTATGTTTTTTTTTTAACGTGAGAGCATCCCTAATTAGATTTTTTTCCAACATTGCACAAAGGCGGACTTTGCTCCAAATTCTAGGGGTGGCAATCCGTGTCGTGTCTAAACGTGTTTCGTGTTGTAAAAAGTTAAATTCGAACCTGATCCGATTATTAAACGTGTTCGAATATGCAAATCTGAACCCGATTTTTTTATTCTCGGGTTGACATGATACGCCACACTTAATCCGTTTAAGTAAACGTGTCTAAACGTGTGCATCTGTGCACCTATACGATACAATACGATAAACATAATTTTAATAGTAAACAAAATAAAAACTATATGAAATTAAAAATTAAACGTATTAGAAAGACTATTAATAACAAGACATACCCAACATTTGTAATTTTTTACTTATTATTATATATATATTTTTATAAACGGATAAATGGATTAAATAAGTTTAGTAATACGATTAAACACGTTTAGTTAAATGAGTTTAATCGTGTTTATACGAGTTACATGAGTTCAACCCGGATTAACACGATTATTTAATCATGTTAATCCGGGTTGAACCTATTTAGCCAAATTCGAACCCGCGTAATTTCGTGTCGTGTCGTGTCAAAAATTATCAGCCCAACCAAATTCACTAATTTTCTACTCATTCTTATTTGATCATAGATTTTCTATGCATAGAAATTGCACTTAGATAACGAAGCAACATGAATACCATATGTAATAGGTGAAGACACAAAATTAATGCCAATCATATGAATCCATTTACTGAATAATAGATACATTTTTTACGTAAGAAATTACAAACATTGATGATTAAAAATTGACAACATAGAATTATATATCTTGAAGTGACAAAAGTTGTTAATTAAAATTGCAACAAGATGTCAATGAAATCATTATAGCCGTCATAACCAACAGATCTTTTTTCGCTGCACACCCTTCTCGAGGATAGGGTGTCAATTATTGCCGTGCTAATGCAACGATTCGGCAACGTGAGTCTCATCTTCTTCATGGCCTTTGCTTCACTGATTATAAATTTCAGAAGATCCTCGTAAGGAGCCTTCATTACTACGTCCATGTTGACCTCCTCCAAGTGATGAGCCAAGCAATCAAGATTCTTCAACCTCTCATTGTGGACAGAGAAAGTATCAGCAAGTTTGATTGCTTGTGTCGGAATGGCCTATCGTTGATTTCCATCAAAAGAACAAAAGAAAATTAGAAATTAAGAACTTAAAAAATTGTTTAGGCATGCATGCATTGAAGTAAACAAGCGAGCTCAGACTTTGATTCGCTTAAGAAGTTCTGCAAAAGCTTAATTACCTGAAGATTCAATTGTGATAAATGAGGGGAGCTCTCTAGCAACTTAACTAACAATAGAGCTTCAGATTCATCTTTGATGTCCAAGGGAATCGAAAGAGTGCTTAGCTTCTCGAATTTAATTTCGAACCTCTCAACATCCTTGCATTCAATTGCCAATGACTGGGGGAATTAAAAATACAGACATGACATTAATTAAGTTCAAAATTAAGCTTTATTAATTCAATGAATTAGGAATGCGTTAACAATATATCATTTGATAATTAAATACATTAAAGCCTTTTACTAATTAATTACCTTGGTGGCAGCGGCACTGAGCCGAAACCATTTCAAGTCCTCTGCCGCTAGCAAAAATCTCCTTAACCCACCGACATTATCTTGAGCTATTTGTAATGGGTGAGAAAAGTTGAGGGACGCCTCTTGGACTTTAGGTGCTTGGATAATCAGTTTTTGCAACTTAATCGGACTAAGCTTGATATCAACCATCTTTAGATTGGGTGCATTGATGTCTATGCTCTTGAGATTCTTGCGAGGATTAAGTATCATTAGATTCTTGAGACTCCTCGAATGAATCCTTACATGACGAAACCCTTTGCAATCTTCAAGGTGCACAAAATCGAGCAAAGGGCAATTTGAGAAGATGAGATTCAGGATATTTTGGTGTATGTAGGAGTCCAAGAGCACTAGAGTGTGCAGAAGCATGCAATGGACGAGTCTCGGTTGAATCAGAGAGACACCGAGCTCGCAGTTACGCAATGAGAGGAGCCTCAAGGATTTGATATCTAACACGGCGCAAGGGATGAGAACTCGATGACGATCAAGCTCGCACGTGAAGATGAGTTCTTTAACTCCCACGTCCTTGGCCTGTTGGATGATGTTGCACTGGGTCGCATGGCCAGTAACGCATCTTCTGTAGACGACGTCGAGTCGACCAAGAAGAGCGCGAGGCAAAGGAGGCAAGAACTGGAGACACCTAGAGGAAACCTCGAGGCTAAACTGATCACATCGAGGGAGGAGGGAGACCAGCCGCTGCCAACCCCCCTCGGAGTTGGAGATGGTGAACACTGCCGAGAGCCATTCTTTGACCGGAAGCATACAAACGATCGACAGTAGGATATCGTCGGGGATATAGCTGACGTTGTTTGGCTTGCTTTTTTTTAGTCGCTTGTGGTGATCTTCTTTTACAGGAGGAGGAGGATCAGGTACTGTTTTCTTCATCTTTATCTATATTACTATATATATGAGACACAGAATGTATATCCAAGTGATCAGTTCGTCAAATTTTCGTAAAGTAGATAAAAATTTTGTTGAAAAGAAATTTAGATACATATATTATTTGGTTTTATTCATGGTGATAAAAAGATTTTTTAAAAAACGTACTTAATTTGCATGCATTAAATTACACGTTCACTTAGTTCGTAGAACAACCTGTTGCATAATATCATTTCTATAGTTGGTAAGTACGTGTATATACTCATGCAAGGATATATGAGAATCGATCTTTGTGATGAAGTGATTGAATCATAATCTTTCCTCCACTGCTTTATTTTACCACAGAAAATAATATTTACTTGTCCTCACCTACCAAGTGTGAAGTAAATTTGAACAGAAATAAAGAAATCAATCAATATGAGAATCTTTACAAAGGAAAAAAAATCTACTATTGGCAGCCTCTCCATAGAAATTCCATGTACGTACGAGTGAACATATCTTTCAATGAATGAATATGACGAAGACTAGAGAATCTTTTTACATAAGAAATTACAAACACTGCAATTAATGACAACATAGAATTATCTTGAGATGACAAAAGTCGTAAATTAAAATTGCATCTCCATCTTTTTTCGCTGAGCGACCTTCTTGAGGACAGGACGTCAATCGTTGCCTTCGGTCTCATTTTTTTCATTCATGGCCGGCCTTAGCTTTTGCTTCACTCATTATAACGTAAGTAGATTACAATTACAATATTTCAAAACAATTGGATCTTTTCCTACCTGTTTGTCCTCCTTCGATCGGCAGCGAGTGATGATGAGGCGGCGCGTTGACGCGGCGGCGTCGGCGGCGGCGGCGGCTGCAAGCAGGACGGAGACGCGCAAGAGGTCGAGAAGGGAGGCGACAGAAAGAAAAATGGTCGGGCTCTGGCGGCTAGACGTTGAGGCGGCGATGAATCTTTGATCTTGATCTTGAATCTTTGATCTGGTCTCGACCGTGGATCAGCAGTGGCGAGCGGCGGCTCCAAGCAGAACGGAGACGCGCTAGAGATCGAGAAGGGAGGCGACAGAAAAATGGTCGGGCTCTGGCGGCTAGACGTTGAGACGGCGATGAATCTTTGACCTTGATCTTGAATATTTGATCTGCTCTCGACCGTGGATCAGCAGTGGCGAGCGGCGGCTCCAAGCAGAACGGAGACGCGCAAGATATCGAGAACGGAGGCGACGGAAAAATGATCGGGCTCGGACGGCGAGGCGGCGTCAAAGGGCAACGACGACGCAGCGGAGCGGTGGCGAGAGCACAGCACAGCAGAGCAGAGAAAGAGAGATGCAGGAAAAAATGGTCGGGCGTCTGTGGATGGAGAATTTATATTCCCTAGAACGGATTAATTTAAAAAAGTATCTCATTAATTATATGTATAAAACTAAATAAATAAATTTAATGAAGATTAAAAAATAAAGTAACTTTTATTTAGTATTTCAATTATATATTTTTTATTTTTCATTCACTCTTAATAAAAGAAGTATATAACAATCATTAATTAAAAATGTCCAAAACTCATACTATATATACTTTTCAAAATTCTTGAATTATACTCTCTTTTAAACTTTTTTTTAAAAAATTTACATTTTATTCTATCATAAACCAAACATATATGAAATCTAGAATATTAATAAAACTAAATATTTAGGAAAGCATTAACTAAAATTTTATAGGCCATTACTATTATCAAAATTTTCACCTGAAATTTAAGTATTTTTAAAGTCACACTTTTAGGTAGTCATTAAAGTAAAAAAAACAAAATTTCATATACAATTTTTCTCACAAAAGAATCCTAAAAAATACTATGATCACTTAAAGAATTTTTTAACAAAATCTTCAATAGTTTGAAATAGTAACTTTTTAAACCATAGTCATGCAATAATGATGAATATATAGTTGGTTGTAACGAGTGAAATAGTCTAATAAACACCATGTCTATTAAAAATAGTACTTCTACTAAAATATATAATCATTGTGAGCATTAACATTTAAAAAAATAATAATTATAGCATTTTAGTACTTAATAAAATGAATTTGTTCTCGTCTGAAGTCGGGATGTTGCAAGCCTCCACGTGTCTTAGTCCAGTGCGGCTCCAATGGTGACCTACAAAGACACTTTGACACTCAAGTGAGAGAGAATCACAATATGACGTGTATGAAAATTGGAATCGATAATATACATGATGTACGTCGTGTCTGTTTTATGAGGTAGTTCTGGATATTCGACGATTTTCGTAGGAATATGTTCGAAATGAGTCGATTGTTATCCCTAAAATCGCATGCTCATTACTATAGAATCCCAAGTGATAAATGAAGAATGTTGCTATCCTTATTTGGCTGATGGAGCCCCCGGGCTACGGCTCTAGGCTAAGTTGTAGGTGGTTCAACTCGAGTCAGATTCATGAGTAGAAGTGCTTTCGTGCCCAATCCGACCGGACCCAAGGACTAGTTCAATCCTGTTATGCCCTAAATCTAGGGTCACATGATCGGCCAGAGTACACGTTCGTACTCTGGAACCTATCAACACATGCATACCAATGCGGAAATAAAAGAAATAATAATGCATACTCAAATATAAAAGACCAAAATACTAGGTATATTTACATAACCAAATGACTACAATGAAATCACAATAGTATACAAATAAGGACTCTCTACACTCGACTACAACCCGACACGTCACGAGATCTGTTGCCTGAGCCTGCAACTCTAGCCGCACTGCATGGGTACTACCATACCACCAATAGTCACAATTTGCAAAATAACAGCAGAAGAGTGGTGAGTCCCAAAGGAACTCAGTGAGTGGCTCTACCCGAGCCCTCTCTAAGCTACCCCAAGCATAAATATAATCAGACATAAATTATAAATATGGATGTGCTAAAATATAATAACATGTGAGGAAAATGCATTCATCCACAAACTCGTATTAAAAAACACAATAACCACTCTGCCCAAATCGGCCCAAACATCCAGGCACAATAATCACTTGGCCCATACCGGCCTAAACATCCAAGCACACGAGTCGATCGCTAGAACATCTATCTAGTGAGCTTCCCGCCCGAGCCTAAGAACTAGGATGACCTACTAGTTACGGTGCCCACTCTAGTTGGGAATAACCCTCCAACCAATGCCACTCGGGGCCATCGTCAGCGTGGCTCATTGACAACAACTCTCGACCCGTATCTAAACTCGCCGAGTCAAGACCAACTTGCCAAGTTGGTACGCTTCTCGGCTCGACCATCGTCCATCCACAATCACAAACACAAATAATGTTTCTACATTATACATACAGATACATAAATATCTCTCGAGTGATTTTAATATTTTAGCCAACAACACGGGTACGCGTCTATGCACCCTAACCCGACCCTCTCTTTGGGCTCAACTCCTCAGCTTTACATTTTATCACTCAAAGTACATTTTAGCTTATATTCGATAAATTTTAGCTTGTACCAAGTAAATTCAACATGTATATATAATTCCAACATGCATACACATTTTTCCAGCATGTCTAAAACTAATTCCAACATCTATAAAAGTATTTCCAGCATGTATACAAATAAATCCAGCACATATAGAAATAATTTCAACGGGTATATGTTAACATAACGTCAATTTCAACCTACCTTATCATACTATGAAAATTTTAGATTAAAGCATACCGTCTTACTCCACAAATTTTACAGATTTACTATGCCTAATAATACTACAAAATTTTCAGATTTTAGCATCTACAAATCTACGCATCCAAGTCTAATTTTTCTCCACTAAAATAACAGTTTTCCAATTCTAACCCTATTTCTTATGTCAAAATCTAGGTTCACCTTAAACCAAAATAGAACCTTCATCTTTAGGACCATTCGGCCCTTAACCCTTAGGGTAGGGTCTCGAGCTAAGCACCCCTAATAAGGAGTCTCATCCCATCACCAAGTCATCCTAACCATTGCGCATAAAGGTATATCAAAATAGTGATTTACCGAGGTCATTTACCTATCACCAATCGTTGTTACCTTACGACTTTAGGTACTACCCTAAACTGCCCTACATCGGCCCCTATCCATAAGGAACCAATTCCTCATTCACCTAATATTAATTACACATAAAACAATGATTAAAATAGTGCAAAATGAAAAATTTCAGCAAACATTGACTCCCCAAGCCGCCGGCCCCTAATCCCTAGGGCTGCCTTCATCGACCCTACATCGATTCTTACCAACAAAGAATCATTTCCCCTCCATGCCACGTTCACTCTACATATAAATAGTGAATCACATAGAACCATTAAAATCTCAGTGTGAAATCTTTCCCCCTAGCCATCGACCCTTAATCCGTAGGGCTGCCCTAATTGATCCTACAGTGGTTCCTACCGATAAGGAACCATCTCCCCTTTAATTGGTATCATTTCATGAGTAGCTTAGCAATTAGAACATAGATTAAATAAAATTTTCAATAACTTCATCTTCCTAATGTCGTCGGCCCTTAATCATAGGATTGCCGTAACTGGCCCCAATCCAAGGGTCACCAAGAAATCCATCTCTTGCCTTAAACAATTCCCTAACTCAAGGAACAAAGCATAGTATTCAAATAAAAGAAAGAATTCACCATGCCTTTCCCTTACATGGATTGGCTAAAGAAAGGGAAGGTTTTACAAGGAATCAATTCCCTAAATCACTCACTGGCAAAGGGAAAAGGGAAGGAATCGAGGAAGGAAGCCTTTGATCTTCGCGGCGATCGACTTCCGGCGACGACGAACACCCACTACCCTTTTCTTGTGCGTGTCCCTCTCACCATCGCCTGGGAGTGCGTGCGATTCTAAGGGGGATCCGTACGCCCCAGGTGAGATATATTATATTATATATATTTTGAATATACAATTATACCCATGTGACTTAAACAGACCATAACTAGACTTATACTCGTCCGTATCGAGTTCTGTTTGAACCTACAGACTCGACTCTACCCAACTTTCCATCCCGACTTAATTGAAATAGTTTTCCTCATCTATAAAGGTCATATCACTAATCGTGCCCTCCGACGATTTCTTAGCTCGCTCCGACGCGCATCCCGGCTCTCTCGATGAAGCCAAAATAAATTAATTCTATTTTTAATTATATTTTTTGCAAGTATTACAAGTCAACAAATCCCAAGCTTGGTTGGAGTCCGAGGATTTCGTGCCGAGCTCTAATAGTATGCTAACTTCTATTTGTCTACCGAACTCTTTGTATGTTTTCGAGTATCTAACCTCGGTTTGACCTCGGTCGTATTTGGTATGCGAGCACGTGTTGAGTTTTGTCCTTAGTTGAACCGTCGGGGTAGGTGGGATCAGCGTATCTTGGTCTTGTCGTTTTGTGACTTTTCGATTTGTGTGCACAATATGGTGTTTGCGGGAAGGAGTGTCTTTTCCAACTGTCTACTTCTTGTTAGTCCCACTAGGGGTGAGCAAAATTCCCCCGATTCACCGAAACTGAATCGAAACCGATCGAACCAAAACCGATTTAAACGAACCGAATTTACCGAATCAATTTCAGTTCGGTTTTCGATTAAAAAAATCAATTTTCGGTTTTTGGTTCGATTCGATAAATTAATCGACGGTTCGGTTAATTTACCGAATTAACCGAATATATATATATATATATAAACAATTATATAAGATGTTGGTATTTGCCTTGGTGGTTAAGTGTAATGTTAAGCTTTTTACTCGCCCAGGTTCGAATATTAGTGTTGTGTAATATTATTTATTTTACATTCAATTATATATAATATGTGTTAGTTAGAAATAAATTGATAATTCGATTATATATATAATATGTGTTAGTTAGAAATAAATTGATAATAAAGTTTGCTAATATGGTTAGAGAGGTAAAGATTAAAGTTTGGTTGCCAAATGCCTTGGGTTTAAGTCTTACACATGTATTTTTTTTGAAAAAAAAAATTGGTTATTTTTTTAAAATCTTTTCAGTTAACCGAACCAAAAATTCGATTAACCGAACCGAATTAACCGAATTTTTTCGGTTCGGTAAACGATTAAAAAATTTATTTTGGTTCGATTCGATTAACCGATGATTCGTGCTCACCCCTAAGTCCCGCAAGGATAAACTCAACAAGGATAAACACATAAGACATCATTTTTATTCATGAAGTCCCGCAAAGGGATATTTACACTTACAAACCGATGGAGGATAGCTTACAAAAGAAAATAAACCACAAAGGTACAACCCCTAAGAAGCACGACAAAGGAAAAAGGAAAGGGAGAGAAGGAGTTCAAGCCTCGACATGGCAAGCTTAAAATCATGGACAAGGTTCCAGCCATCACGTCGCTTCCCCCAACGCCTGAATCAAAGAGACGGCTTTGTTGTAAGCCCGATGGTACATACCCACAGTCGGGACCCCGTCTCATGCCTTCATCTTCAAGCCCGATGGTACAAACCCACGATGAGCGGCGAACCATTCGCCAACAACGCAAAGATAACCCCCGAAGGGAAGATGATCTTTGAAATCTCTCACTCCATGCTTGACAAATACACACAACACACAAGAGGCTATTTATAGACCCAAAACAAAAACCGCCTCCCCAATATGCAGTTTCTTTCACGGGCAAAATCACGTCCCGTTATAGCTGTCGCTCCGACTACTCGGAAACCGCTTACTAGATTTTGTTTATAGTTACTTTGTTGTCGAACTATATCTACCGTACAGATGTCAGATATCCGAAAAAACACTTCCCCTCTCACACAAATGTCACATCTAGTCTGGATAGCAAAGAGTCGCATACAAAGATGCGCACCGTAATTCTAGTACAATACCATAAGATACCATACCATACATTACTAAACCATGTTGCACCTCGTCCAAACAAGGTCTTAGTAGTTTTAATGGTTAAGATTTAATACCTTGTGCAAGGTCAAGATGTCAATTCTCACCGAAGCATTTTTACTTTATGAAATATATCTTCTGATATAATTTTTTAAAAAATATGAAAGTAAATTTCATGACATTTTAAATTTGATTATATGAAGTTAATAGAAAACGATAATCAATATAATATATCATCTATATTTTTATTTTCCTATCCTATTTTATTAAAATTATTTTGAGTTTGCATATGAAATGTTTATTGAATCAACATATCAATTAGAGGATATTTAATAATTGTTTAAAACATTTAAACAATTTTTATGAATAATTTGTCTATTTATCAATATAAAAATATTTTTAATATTTCTTAAAAACGAATGATTCGGACCAATGAACTAGAGCTTGGCATGGTATGGGTCTGAAACTAAAAACATTGTTTGAAACAATTAATCCTATTTCATATAAAATATAAATAGATGTGCAAGCGTTAAGTCTAAAATGTTTTTAAAATGCATTAAAATGAAGCATGATACGTGCATAGTGCATACGATTTGTTCAGGATTTGCATGCATTTAATGAGAAGCCTGCAATAAGAAAAAGAGAAATCCAAATAGATAAGATTCTGAACTACATCTGAATATCAAGGGTCATTTCAATTTTTCATTTGTTGAAAGCAAATGAGATCAATCTCACAAGTAATGTTAATAAGGGCCTTAACTGAACTTATGGTTTGCTATATATAAGTTGTTACAAGTCTAGGATAGACAAATTACTACATTTGTAGACCACTTGCTAACAGAAAAACATGTGCTAGAGTATAGAATCGATTTTGATTATGTTTTCTTCTGCATTGACTGTCGCATAGAATCAATTCACTGTGGTTCTTGAGCTTGGGGCAATACCCCTGAAGCTAGTCAAGTATTTTGAGTTCTACATGAGTCTGGATTTGGATACAACTGATGATTCATTTGTAAAATGTTCCATATTTCTTCCCCTTATATATCAACTTGATCCTCATTATTATTATTATTGTTATTAGTATTTTTATAATGAACAAACACATACAATGGTTCGACATATTAGCATACCACAGAGTATGCTGGTTTAGTGGGCATTTCTGTTCTAGCTACCTTCGGCCCTAGCCTAACTGGCATGGTTTGCACATTTAAGACATTATGGGTTGAATCTAAATCCACCATACTTGGACATGAAACATGATATGCTGGCACTGCCTAGTTAAGCATGTTTGATAATTTGATACATGTTATGACTTGCTAGTGTAAGACAAATCTTTAATCAAGTTTTTCATGAATATAAGAATATCACAAATAAATTAGTAAGATAAGATCTTACTTGATGATGACATATTTGCAGCGGAATAAACTTCTGGATCTCCAAGGAAAGTCGGGTCTTCCTCCACAACACCGTCTCAAATGCTCTGTTTTTTATGGGGAAAGCAACTATGAGCTAGGGTTTTTCCACACGGTGTATAGAGGGGACCTAACCTCTATTTATAACTGATTATATGGGCCCGTCCATCACGGGCTTCATTAATCGGGCCTACACTTGATTAATCACACCAATCATGATTAAGTGTTTCAAGCTCGAATTACATGGATCAAGATCACATGAGCTAACAGGCATCTTAATAATGGATCATAAGATCAAACCTACTTTTATTAAATCAAAATATTACAATTGATTATAGCCCACGTATGAAAAATGAAAATATAGAATATTTAAAAAATATTCTAACATTCTCCCACTTGGGCAAGATCAATTGTAAAATTTTATTTTTTTTAAAAAATAAATTTAAAAAACGACACTTGGGTTTAATCACATATTTCAAAAAATGTGGCCACAAAATAAATAAATAAAATAAAAATGATCCAAGATGCAACACTTATTATGACTCATATCAACAACCAATGATATCGAATCATGGCAGTCATCATGACAATACTGGACATAAGACTTTCCATGGTCACGAATACCACAGACATTGCTAACAATTGTCATTGGTGTGGAGTGTAGCATGAAAATAACACTCAAAATGATCCGATAAGAACAGTGTTATTTTCATTGTCAGTCCTCATACTTTCTCTTCTAGATATACCTTTCGGCAGGAGAAAGCGTATGGTTTTAAAAAAATAAAAAACCATCAAGTCCCTAGACTCAAAATTGGCATCAATCAATGGGCAACATGATTCACATGACACCGAGCCTTTAAACAAAAACATGATGTCTCTAGACTTAAATATGGTATCAATCAAGAGACATTCTGATTCAAATGATACCGAGTCTTAAATAATTATTGAACACATATATTAAATATGACAATATGATCTCAAAGGAAAAAGAGTTTATTATTGAACATGCGATAACATAAACCTAACAATCATGTATCAAAGTGCTCAAAACAAAAGGAAAATAACTCCCACTAACCAAGCACATCAAAAGAACTCAGAATGCCCATATTTTCAACATGTCTTTTAAAGACTATGGGTCTGAGTCCCTTGGTTAAGGGATCAGCAAGCATAAGATCTGTCTCTATGTGTTCAACTAAAATATCTCCTTTCTTTACAAGATCTCTAACAGTCAAAAATTTGATTCTAAATGTATGGAGTCTTGTAATGAGATCTACAATGTGAAGTCATATATTAATATTTTTAGGTCAGGTAGCTTGATATTCAGCTAGTTACTAATAGAAAAAATATTTTCCTCCCACTGACCTTCACATTTATATATTAATCAATTAATTTCTTCACATCCTATAAGTGTCGCTATCTTATCAACAAGTGAAGAACATGTCCCCTTTAGGCAAATAGATTTTCTAGACCAACGCACACTCTAATAACTTCATCACAATATAATTAGAATGTGTTAGATTAAATTATAGGGCATATAATAAAATTAAAATTGAGGCTAACCAAATATTACATATTCACCTTTGGGCAGAACATGCAATCACGAAATAAATCCTCGTTGAGTTAAATAATGAGACGCTGATTTTCGAAAATCTATCACCTTTGGGCAGACAGATTTTTAGACCAATGCACACTCTTCTAACTCCATTACAAAACTTCTAATTAAAACATCCAATAATCATCCTTTGAGAAAAAACTATTGAATGAATTAATCTTCAGTATTCCTCATATGATGAGAAAATACACCACTCATTATAAGTAATCCCACTTTGGTGGTAATTACAAATAATAACTAGTGAAAAAACTCATCAGGAATCAATTGCCCACGTGTCAAATATTCAAATCCAATATATATTGCAAAATTGGTACAAGAATAAAGTACCATGATTAATAATGAATTTAAATCAATGACCATTTCAAATTATTATTTATGTTTATGTGGTTGTAAATTATGCCAATATCCCCACCTAATTGTAGCTATATTAGGTTTCAAATATATATAAAAAATTGGCAGCATTATTTACAATAATGAATTAATATTTTAAGTAATTCACGTAACATAAAATGAATAATAATATTATCACGTAAATAATAAATCACATGTATTCTACATCAAGCTAAATGTAGCAAAATTTGAATCATGACAATAAAATTTGCAATAAAGAATCATGAAAAGAATCATGCTGATAAAATTATGATAATAAATCAACTATACTGTGTCAATTATGCAGTATTATTATAATATCAGGATAATAATGCTGCATTATGCCTAAATTAAGCAGAAAAATAAGTCTATTTATTATGCGCAGAACTTTTATAAGCAGCAGACTGAAAAATTGGAGAAAGACCATTAATAGCATTAGGTCTATATTCAAGATCCAATAGCCCAGTTCAGTTCCAGCACAAGATATGAAAGATTTTGCAGTCACATTTCTACGTACAATAGATGTACCATGACAACGACAACAAAATTGACAATAATAAAATATTAATGTCAATTATAACATATGAGCAAAATTAGCATAATAAACTAATCTATGCTACGTCCGTATAGGCTCATGAGTGGGTAGATAATAATATTGTATTCAAAATTTCATGTCATGATCTAATTTTTAAGTAAATTGATCAAAAAACATAGTGAACCAATTAAAACTTCATAGAATTAAAATTGAACCAATCATAAAGGATCAATTAAGCATGAATTAAATGAAATTAAGCTGAATCAATCATAATTTCGACGAACCGATAAAAAATTAAACTGAACCGGTCAAAAAATATGGTGATTTGGTTAAAAATAAGTTGAACGATTGCGAACCAAATGAAAATGAGCTGAACCATTCATAATTTCAACTGAACCGATTGTGATGTAGAAATAAATCACTGAAATATGAATGATCCAATTAATTGAATCATACCAAAATAATGAACCAGTTTAAGATCAGAAATAAATCAGAAATAAAATTGAATTGAACCCCACATAATATAATTGAACCAGGCAATTGACCCAAATCAATTTAACCCAGAACCAGATTGAACCAAAACTGAAATAAACCTAGGTTCAATTAAAAGTCTGGACCGGTTTTAATAAAAAATTGTTGAACCAACATTTGATGGGCCCGCTGAGCAGGCCCGAGATGCAGGGTCTGCCCGGCCCGCCGGGGCCTTGTGCCCGTTAGGGCACGGGGCAAGCAGCGCGGCACGCGGAGCGCCTGTTCAGGCTCGTGTCGCGCAGCAAGAAGCGGACGCTGCATGCCTCGCGAGACAAAGCCGTTTGCATTAGCAAACCCCAGAGGTGCTCTCGTCAGCAAGCCCCGGAGGTGCTCACGTCCCCAGGTGAGAAGCAACGAACTCGGCCCCTCTCGCTGACGCTTGGCAACCGCTCAGAAGCGAGCGCCGCTCACATCAGATGAGGCCTCGCAATCGCGGTCCTTTCACACCGCCACGACTGCTCGCTTCGCGAAAAGCGCCTACGCGGGCCGCCCCGGAGGAGACGCGAGCGCTGCTCACGCAACAGCGCAGCGCTCGCGTAAGCAGCGTGATCCCGCACAGGCGACGCTCAACGTGAGCGGCCTGGGGCGAGTCGCGTGTGCCTCGGAGGAACAACGACAAAAGAAAAAAGATGCATACCTTGAGAAGTGCGGCGCACGCTCGACGAGAAAAAAAAAAGCAAGACGCGGAACATTTATGTGTACATAAATCAGAAACAACGCACATGAATAGAGGCGGGATGCGCACACGGAGACACAGCAGGCAGACACGATTGCAATAGACGCTCGGCATTGACCGCCTGGTGTCCTGCTGTCCGCGGCGGTGTGTGCCGCATGCCACGCACGATGAGGCACACCGAGATAAAAACGCCAGCAAAGAAAACCGAGACATGATAATGATTCATGAGTAAAAACATCTCAAAATCAATGATCTTATGGTGCAGGCGAGCAAGAAAATGATGCGCTCGCTGAGGGAGATGCATGCGGATCAAGGAAGATAAAACTTTGAAATAACAGCATCATGATACATATTTCCGATCAAGAACCCACGAAACCAACCGCGCATACCCATGCACAATAACAAAATCTGAGAAAAAAAAATTTATGTTCAGCGAACCACGAGCAATTCCACGCGGATAAATTTTTTGAGAAAGATGCACATAACCCTATCGGCTGAGAGCGATCACAAAAGGAGATGTAAAGCATCTTAGAAGCATAATAAAAAATATCCGAAAGAATAGATACGACGATCAACGGAAAGATTAATTTTAATATTCAAACATGATGAATCAAAATTTAAACAGATTATTCATCATATTAAAATCATCCCATAATTATCATAAACGAATTCTTAAATTCATGAAAATGGGCTCTGATACCAATTGTAAGACAAATCTTTAATCAAGTTTTTCATGAATATAAGAATATCACAAATAAATTAGTAAGATAAGATCTTACTTGATGACGACATATTTGCAGCAGAATAAACTTCTGGATCTCCAAGGAAAGCCGGGTCTTCCTCCACAACACCGTCTCAAATGCTCTGCTTTTGATGGGAAAGCAACTATGAGCTAGGGTTTTTCCACACGGTATATAGAGGGGACCTAGCCTCTATTTATAACTGATTATATGGGCCCGTCCATCACGGGCTTCATTAATCGGACCTACACTTGATTAATCACACCAATCATGATTAAGTGTTTCAAGCTCGAATTACATGGATCAAGATCACATGAGCTAATAGACATCTTAATAATGGATCATAAGATCAAACCCGCTTTTATTAAATCAAAACATTACAATTGATTGTAGCCCACATATGAAAAATAAAAATATAGAATATTTAAAAAATATTCTAACAGCTGGGTCAATGTTTTTGTTACCATCCGCTTCGATGGGATAACTAGTCCATCAACTTCATAGGCTCGAACCATTAGCCTAATTAAAATGTAAGTGGAAGTTAATCGTCCCTGTATGAGCCTTGAAGTCAATGTTAAGACCCAAGTCCAACTAACACAATAGCACCAAACCACGCACACCTTAGTCAACGACATCTTAGGCCTAGCCTAGTAGCCCTTTCCAAGCTTATTATCGCGATCAAAAAAATTTTGCGGTAGCGAACCTTGATATCGATATATCGTCCGCGTCGCGATATATCGACAATATAATATATATTATAAATATAAATTATAATATATATATATAAATTATAATATATATATATATATATATATATATAATAGCATTGGAAGTCATTAGACTCGTTACTTATGATATTGCACGTAGCAAAGTAGCAAACATAATTGTCATGAATCATAAAACATAGCAAATTAGCAAAAATAGAATATACAAACCACCCACATAGCAAAGTAGCAAAATAACAAACATAGAATATACTAAAATCCAATTCACATAGCATGAACAATAAACATCAAGTAGCTAAAGTCATCACAATCACCAAATCTCCAATAGTCCAATCTAAAAAAGATTATCAAAATCATCTTCAATGTCTTCATTAGGGGTATTATCCATTGGAGGAGTAGTTGGTTTGAGCCCAAAATCTTCTTCAATGTCTTCATCATCATTTGGAAATATCTCTTCTTCTCCTTCATCACTTGAATTTTCATCCACCAATCTTGAAGTTGAAGTAGAAGTAGAACCACGATGACGTTGATTATAAGTGACAAGCTCATTAACTCCACGCCTCCTTGGAAAATTACGATCCTCAAGGGCATTTGAAGCACCAATGGCTTCATCCACAAGCTCAAAAGGAATTCTATCATCCTCTTCATCATCATTGTTGAACCACGCATTTGTCCCCCAATCAAAATCATCAAGTACTAGTGGATCATAGTTTTTGCCACATTCACGAACTTTTTGAAATCTCGTGGCAATCTTTCGATTGTATTGGACATACACCAAATCATTCAATCTTTGGTGCAATAATCTATTTCTTTTCTTGGTGTGAATCTATACGAAAGAAAAGTAATTAAATAAAAATAATAAGTAATAACTACTAAGAAAGTACTAAAAAAGCATAAAATACTTAATTACTACAAACTCAAAAGTGCTCCAATTTCGTTCACACCCGGAGGACGAACAACAAAGACTAACAATGCGCTTTGCAAACTTTGAAAACTCGGGAGTACGTCCACCGAAGGATTTCCACCATTCAACTAACATTAAAAATATAAAATATTAAAATTCAAAAATATGTAAAGACAATAAATATTAATAAATAAAATAATACACAATATACTTACGAGGAATCCTATTTGAGCGCTCTCTAATCACCATCTCTCTTGCAAAAGGTCCTCGATCTTCATCATACATATATATCGGCATCTAGAAGTATCTTGGATCGCATTGTATCATCCAACACTAATTTCTCAAGTACATCATTGAAGTCTTCACGTAGTTTCCCCGAGTACACGATATCATTTTTCTTGATGTCAAAATAATTGCCCGGATTGATAAATAGAGCCGCACCATATAATGGTGTTTCCATTTGACGCTCCCATCGACTTTTAATTATATCAATGATTTTCTTGCACAAAGTGGATTTGTGAGCCAAGACTTGTTTGATCCTCCTCTTAGCTTCACCCATTGTCGCGGCTAATTCCGTCATAGCGAGTTTTTCATCACCATCCGCTATCCTCAAAACCACAAGTAGAGGCTGTGATGCTCTAATGCAATCTTCAACTGACTCCCAAAATTTAACCGCATGGATTAATTCATAAATTTTCTTTCCTGCTTCGGTCTTGCACAATTTTGAATCAAACCAATCTTGACTTACAAACAACCGCTGCAACTCTTGTTTAAATTTCCTCAAACATGACAATGTTAGAAATGCAGTCGCAAATCTAGTAGCCCCGGGTCTAACAAGATCATGTCTGTTAGTGTGCTCCCTCATCGCATCAAGAAGGCGACCATGTCTATAAATGAATGCGGTCAATGATCTTGCTTTTGCGATTGTAGACTTGAATTCTTTCATTTTTCCCACATCTTCCAACATAAGGTCCAAGCAATGTGCGACACAAGGGGTCCAAAACATTGTAGGCAATCTTTGCTCCAACAATCTTCCCGCTGCCTTATAGTTGGCGCCATTATCTGTGATAACTTGAACAACATTACTTGGGCCAATTTCTTCAATCTTGGTCTCAAGTAAGTCAGCCAACATCTGAGCAACATGACACTGACTTGAAGCATCAACAGAGCCAAGAAAAATAGTCCCTTGCGCACTATTTACAAGAAAATTTATCAATTGTCTCCCTCTTCTGTCTGTCCACTCATCTGACATAAGAGTACACTCATCTCTTTCCCAAACCTCTTCATGTTTGCGCTTAAAATCTTCTGTTTGTTCTTTTGCCTTTTTTAATAAAGGAACCCGCAACTCATGATATGTGGGTGGTTTGTAGCCCGATCCAATTTGTGCTATGCCTTCAACCATCAACTCATAGCTTCTTGAGTTTGCCGCATTGAAAGGAATGACATTCTCATAGAAGAAGTTGACTACATACATGTTAACTTTTTCACACTACTAGAAAAATGGGCATCAACAACGGCTGATGCCGTTGCTGAAGAGAATCAGCAACAGCCGAGCCGTTGCAATGGAGCCGTGGCAGAAAATCGCATTGCTGATAACTTAGCAACGGATCCGCAACAGCCGCTCGGGCCGTTGCTAACAATATTATCCGCAACGGTTTTGCCACGGACCCGGAGCCGTTGTTGATAACATTAATAGCAATGGCCGCTGAGTCCGTAGCAACGCCGTTAGTAAAACACCGTCGCTAAGCCGTTGCTGTAGGTCATCAGCAACGGCTTTCGATACACTTTTAGCAACGGCTTTCCCACGGACGGCCGTGGGAAAGCCGTTGCCGATGATGTGAACCTGGTAACGAAAATATTTAAAATTTAAAATTTCCATTGATACATTGATACATTGATACATTATCTGATACATAACTCACACACCCATACACTCATACACACATTCATTCACACATCACAAACACACCAAGATATACATCAAAACAATTATATTTATATTGATAATTATCCACGATAGTATAAAAATAATTCAAATGCAAAATTGAAGTATCAATATCCAACAAAATAAATTAAACAAGTTCAATATCTCAGTAACAAAGTCAATATACAAAAATCTCACGATGACGATGGAGGATGGCCTGGATCATATGGCGGGGTTTGGAGTGGTTGAGTGTACACCGGCGTGGACTGACTCGAGGACGATGGATTAGATGATGCCGAAGAGATGCCTGCTTCGGGATAACCTGACATGTTGCGTAGCATAACTTGTATATCCGCCATCATCTGACTCTGGCGCTCCATTATCTCAGTCTGACGCGCGACCGTATCCTCTATAATCCTTATTCTGCTACTATGATCATAACTGGATCTAGAGGTGGACGGCCGCTCACCAGCGATCGGAGGGGTCGGTGCCCCAAGTGGCCCTAGTACGGCTCGCGCATGACCACTATCTACGAAGCCATATACGCGGCCATGGTCACAGTCACCTGCGGCCTCGACCCACGTTGCTGCGTCAAAGTCCTCGGGGGTACCCCCGCGCTGCACCACCGTCTGGCTGTAGGTCTCCTACTCGAGTTTGATTTTTTGTTTAATATTTATCATAAAACTTAAATTATAAATATATAATGAATAATTTAAACAAATATATAGTTACCATAATGTATGCAGCGCGGTTGTCGATGTACTCCCCCGTCCCATGTGCTCGACGTGAGTCCGCTCAAACACCGCCATCGGGGAGGGTCGCTGGACAATCCCGTCATCCGACACCGTCGTCTACATTTACAAAACAAATACATTAATTAGTACACATAGTAACAAATAAAATATATAATTAAAAGATATACTTACCATACGGTTTGCGTGCACTGTAAATGCAACAGAGCCGCCGGTGTGACGCGCTGCCCCCCCCGACATGCGATTTCTAGCCGCATTCCGAGAAACCTCCTGCCATCGATTCGTCGACCATATTCCCACGAGCTGGTCCCATATATCCGGAGTAATCCAATCGGGGCCGTATCCCCGAGTCTCTGCGATGTTAGTGGTCCCAGCTCGAGCCATCGCCTGGGACCGAGCCTGCCCCAGCTGCCCGTTGTACCTTGCCCGAGAAATAGCCTCCCAGGCAGCGTAAATGAAAGGCCTTTGGTCCTCGGCCCATATATAGCGAGCCTGCAAAATAATAATATCAGTACCAATATTAATCATCATGCATGTAAAAAAAAATAATAATACGTGCCTCAAACTCGCGCCATAACATGTCGACGTGCTCGCTAGGCACGTGAGACCACGTAGGCCATGCCCCGTGCATGTATCGTCGAATAGTAGAAGAAATGCTCCTCGGCACTTCTTCTTGCTCGAACCTGCACAACAAAAATAAATTTTAATATTATATTATGATATAATGAATTTGTAATGATTCATAATTCATGATATATTACCGCTCCCCAATCACGCTAATTAATCTACGTGACTCTGTGGCTGGTGGAGGCTGCCACCTGTTCGGCCCGCGTGGCCGCCTGCGTCTGGATGTACTAGCCTCGGCAGTATCATCGGCATGAGGATCAGCAACAGGAGGATCAACAGCATGAGTAAGTGCTGGAGTCTCACCGATCGGAGACTCCGAAGCTCTCCTGCGTCGATAACCACGACCAGACATATCTGCCGAACAGACATATAATTAGATTATTGTATAAATAGTAGAGATATATTTAATAAAATATATTAAATATATATTATCCACAAGACCGCGGCCTTTAAATTGAAGTTTTGCTTCCGATGACAATCATAAGTGACAGCTCCCTTAGTCCACAATGTTTTCAATTCATCTACCAAGGGTCTGAGAAATATGTCAATTTCTTTTCGCGGACCCTTAGGACACGGAATAATTATCGAAAGATAAATAAATTCATCTTTCATGCACATTGACGGTGGCAAATTATAAACTGTCAGCAGCACTGGCCAAACTGAATAAGGAGTTGCAGAATGTCCAAACGGATTAAAACCATCTGTGCACAATCCCTATCTGATATTTCTAGTATCCCTAGCAAATGAAGGATAACATGTATCCAAATGTTTCCATGCTTCACTGTCAGATGGATGAGTCATTACTGTATCATCACGACTTCTTGCATGCCAACTCATGTAGGGGGCTGTCTTTTCCGACATGAATAATCTTTGAAGTCTCGGTGTTAGTGGAAAATACCGAAGCACCTTAAACGACATATTTTTCTGTCGGATCGATTTCTTCTCCTTGTAACAAGGATGTTGACATACAGGGCATTTATCCAACTGCACATTTTCTTTATAATATAAAATGCAGTTATTTTGGCACGCGTGTATTTTTTCGTACCCAAGCCCCAACTTTCTCATTAGCTTTTTTGTCTTATAAAAAGTTGGCTCAAACTTGTTATCAGTAGGCAGCATTCCATTAATCAATCCAGCAATCCGATCATACGCAACTCCGCTGATATTACAATCGGCCTTGATGTTTAAGAGCTGTGTCATTGCTGAAAACCTAGTGTATTTAGGACAATTCTCATACAAAGGTTCATCGGCAGCTTTCAACATCTCGTAAAATTCTGCAGCTTCTTTATTCGGTAATTCAATCTCTACCGCAGTTTGTACTTCTGTGATATCAACCACTGTAGTATCTGGTGGGACTGATGTCTGAAGAACTGGCCGATCAACATTATCATTCAGGTGGAATTGACCCCCAAGACTATCAAGTATGATAGTTCTATAGGGATTACATTGACTGGATGAAGAAGCACCAGCAAAGGAAGATTCACCATATGTCTGAACGACAGGATTGCTCGACGTTCCGACTTCGCGTGACTCCCCGTGACAAGTCCATAGAAAATATCTTGGTGCAAATCCTTTGGTATATAGATGCAGAGTGACAGTCTCCCGATCCAAAAATCGTCCATTTGGACAAATGCGGCACAGACATCGGATTTGATCACCCATGCTAACGAAATTCCGATTCGAATAGGCGAAATTTAGGAAGTACGTTACGCCTAATCGAAACTCATTCGTTAAAGCTCCACGATCAAGACGTCGGTACATCCAACTTCGATCAGCCGACATGATTCTGTCAATCAATGACAATTTCTTTGGTTAATGTCTTTAGGTGAGATTGTCCTATTCCATTCGGGATTTATGTTATTTATATTGCACTAAGTACTTATTTTAACCGTTAACTTCATTCTAAATTTCGGCAGCATCTCCCTATAGTTCTCCGAATACGCATATCATCTGGGCGCGTATCGGAGAACAAGAGAGATGTTGCCGAAATTTAGAATAATTAGTTAACAGTTAAAATAAAAATGTAAGTGCAGTACAAATAACTATACTCCCAAATTGTGCAATCAGGGACAATTCAAGAATTGTGCGTCGTATAAAAGATCATCTACTTCTTTTACACGAACATACAATCCCCGAACGGATCTAAGGTTTTGCTAAATCATATCCGACTCGTCGATGCGTACGTGAAACATATGAACTCGTCGGATGTATGATTATTTTCTAAATGTTTCGAGACAGTTCGAGTCCATATTGGACGATTCCGGTGCGCATTCGAAGTGGACGATTCCGGCGCGCGTCCGAATTGGACGATTCCGGCGCGCGTCCGAAGTGGACGATTCCGACGCGCGTCCGAAGTGGAAAATTCCAAAATTAATCTAAACCCTAATAATTAATCTAACATATTAAACAATTAATCTAAATAATTAATTAACAATTAATTAACAATTAAAAAACAATAAAAAATTATTAATCTACAAATTCCGGCCACTGTACAAGGTCCGGTGGCGGCCATCGGCCGAGCGTCGCCGGCCGAAACCCTATTTTTAGGGTTTCAGTGGATTTCCGTCCGGCCGCAACGGGAAGAGACGGCCGGCCGGCGAGGTATACCTGAAAATGTCGGCAGCAGCGGGACGAGGAAGAGGCGTCGTTGGCGTCGGCAGCGGCGGCGACAGGCGGGAGCAGGAGGCGGCGGCGGCAGCAGCGGGAGGAAGAAGGGTCGGGCGCGACTGTGTGCCCTATATAAACTTATCAGGAACGGCTCACTCGCCCGTTAGAAAGCCGTTGCTAATAAGTTATCATCAACAACGGCTCACTTGTCCGTTAGAAAGCCGTTGCTGATAATTAACATCATCAGCAATGGCTCGCATGTCCGTTAGAAAGCCGTTGCAGATACAACATATCTGCAACGGCTCGGGCGGCCGTAAGAATGCCGTTGCAAATAACAACGGCTTGAGCGGCCGCTGCTGATAGCCGTTGCTGAAGACTCAATTTCTAGTAGTGTCAATAGCCTCTTTTGTCTTCAAATACCTTTCAATGGTCTGTTGGCTAGGACCTTTGGAGTGTCTTTCATCCACAATTTCTTCTGGAGTTCTCTGTAGCAATCCACCAATCTTGGTTTGTGATGTGGATTGTGAGTGTGACACTTGTGACATTGCTGCAAACTGAATAGCAGCCTCTTTTTTTTTCTTGTAAATTATTCCCGAGCTTGGCATGGAGTTGGAAGCTGTAGAATGGTCTACTGGTGCCACTACTTGTTCATCATCCAAACTGAATGGTGTCTTCCTCTTAGAAGCAAGGGCATCATGCATTTCTCTCATTATCAGCGTTGTGGTTTTATCACATTTTTTCACGTCTCCATAACCACCCACCAAATGTTGTTTAAGTCTTGTGATTCCCCCGTTCAATTGGTTGCCACAAAGTGAACATGCAATCAATTGTCTTTTGTTTAAATCCGGCCAATATCCATATCTCCAACCAATATCCTTCGAGTTCGATTTCCATTTAGGATCTTTAGAAGAATCATAAGGCGTTTCACTAGAATTTTCCTCCATAATTTACTGCACAATATAAACAATGTTGCACACAAATACACAATACAAAATGATCACAGCTAAATAATGTTTTCACATAACATCTAAGCTGTTGTTCTGTGAAATCAAACCAGAACAGCTTAGCTGTTCTGGATATTGATTCCAGAACAGCTTAAGTTGTTCCAGAATCAAATTTCGAGAACAGCAAGAACAGCTTAAGCTGTTCTGGATATTGATTAAATGATTCCAGAACAGCAAGAACAGCTTTAAGCTGTTCTTGCTGTTCTTGAATCAAGAGCAACTTTAAGAACAAGTTGTTCTTGATTCGAGAACAACAACTGTTCTTGATTCGAGAACAGCAACTGTTCTTGATTCGAGAACAGCAACTGTTCTTGATTCGAGAACAACAACTGTTATTGAATCGAGAACAGCTTGTTCTTAATTGGTTGCAGCTGCTACTTCGGGAAAAAAAAGAAAGGGCGAAAATGTCACAAGAATAAAAAATGGGGAAAATGCTGACTCGCCGAGCTGTGGAGAAAAGATCGTCGGAACATACCTGGCCGGAAAATAGAAAAGCGTCGCCGGAGAAGTGAGGTGCCAACGGGATGCGAGGAAGCTTCCGAGAGAGTCGCCGACGGGATGCGAGGGAGGAAGAAGATTGAATAAGATAGAGCCGCCAATCGAGCAAGGAGGGTTTAAGTTAGGTTTTTTTTTTAAAAATCAATAATTTAGATATCCTTATCACTAAGTTGGATGAAAAAAATCGCAAAAAAAACCCCTGGCCTTGCGGTGGAACCTTTCCCGGTCCACCGCGCGGGCTAGGGTTCGAATCCTGTGTTTTTTTTCTTTTCTTGTACCGCGTATCTCGTCGGGATATCGTCCAAGATTGGACAAGATCCCGACGAGATATATGATATCTCGGGATCGCCTGTATCGTCCAGACGATACAGGCAAATCGACCGAGACACCGCTATCTCGTCGCTATCTCGACGAGATAGCGACGTGATGATAACCCCGGCCCTTTCTCACATAGGATACCTCACCAAGTGAGGACCATATCTTGCAATGATATCAATTATCATCAATCAACTTCATATCTTAATCATTGACCTAATGCTTAAGTTGAAGTTGATGAGGTATAGAAAGGGTTATTAGGCTAAACGACTAAGATGTGCGTGGTTTGGTGCTATTGTGTTAGTTGGACTTGAGTCTTGACATAGGGATAATTAACTTCTGCTCAAACATTTTAATTAGGCCAAATATTTGGGCCTATGAAGTTAATGGGCCAATTATCCCATCTAGCGGGTGGTAAAAGTTTCTATATTATTGGTCTAGTTTAGAAATTAGAATAATCAAGGAACAACCTCTGAAATTGCACAAGTTGTTCATCCCATATGCCATATTGGCATGCAGGAATAATTCATACATTAATTGAATTGCCTTTTTTTAACAAAGTATAGGAGAGTTGTTCTTAAGATCATAAGATGGCACAGTAAAATTAATTTTTATGTTTAATTTCTGTGGCATTCTGGAATGCCTTGTGTATGCTGATAATAAAGGTGTGTATGACCATAAGATTGGACTCTACCTCAGTAGGTACAACACATTTGCATAAAGTTTTACCAGTACAGAATTGCCAACTTTTGTGAAGCTTCCTAATTCCTTGTTAGAATTTAGTTGAGTTTTATCTTTCTGTTTATTAGCTCACGTACAAACCTATACTTATTTTGACCAATTCTTGTTGAAGTAGTACTGTTGCATGCACGTCAGTTCATCTGCAAACTTGTGTATCTATGTTTTACTCAACCAATTCACTTGTTGAACTAGTATTGCTGCAACATGCATCCTAACTCACATAGGCCTGTTTAATATTAGTCATGGCATTCTTACATTGGTCTACCTTTTCCCAGTTTTTATACTTAAAAATCTAGATGATATGTAAGCTAACTAGTGTTTCCAGGTTAAATAACTTTATCATTTTATTATCATTAATGAGTTACAAATCAAACTTCAATTTTTTCTAAGTATTTTGTATGTTGTCAAATCAAACTGCGCAACCGGTAGTTGCAACTTCAATTCATAGTGCTTATAAAGTAACATTTTTTCTGAGTATTTTGTATGTTGTCATTGTATAAGATATTTTTTTGGGAACATCATATTGGATGCATGGGATATACTTTAATAGATAGAAGTAAAAAGTAATATTTTTAATATTAACATGGTTTTGTCAAAGATGAATAACATGGGCATCACTGAGATATTAAGATAACCTTTATATAGGCTTTCTTAAACCTAAAGTATGTAAGGTAGATATAGACTTTTAATTGAATTAGATGTGATAAAATTAGGTTAGTGAATGGTTTTCATATATATGACATTTCCATTTCTAAACCAAGAACATCTCATCTTGTGTATTCTGAGAGTAGAGCTTCCTAGTCATTTAATATGTAATGATTAATATTCTATTGAGTTCTGAGGTATTTGGAGGGGAGCAAAGGGGAAGGGAGGAGAGTTTTATATATATATATAGTTTGATTGGAGAAAATCGAGGCAAGGGAATGGGAGTAGAGACAAAATAACAAAAAATGATTACCTTCCAAAAATGATTTGGAGGATAGGAGAGATATCATTGAAATTTTTATGATATTTGGACCTTTTATGCCTTGTCATTGTTGAACTAAACCAAAATGCTTTCCTCACCTCCCCTCCCCCTCTCCAACCAAACAAGATGGAGCAAAATATTTTTTTTCTCCTCTCTTGTTATTGTTGAACCAAATACAAAATACTTTCCTCTTCTCTACTCTTCTCACCTCAAGCTACCTCCCTCCCCTTCCCTCTGTGAATGAAACAGCTCAAGTTCTTTCATTATTGATTATTTTTGCGAAGTCTCATAGTTCCACACCCACCTTTATGATTTCAAAGAATATTTGCTATTGAAATATCTCATACTTCTTTCACTAATGTAATGAGGTCTTTAGTTCATTGTTCACCTTTGACATATTTTCCATTGAAAATTCTTCCATGATCTTAATATTTGCTTAGATGTCTGATTTCATGTGCTTTAAAACTATTTGCTTCCTTCAGGCCAGAAATTACATGGAAGAATGCAAATTATGCACAAATATGGGAGTATCTTTGGGATGATTATGATTTGACACAAAGACTTAGTAACCTCGACATTAAGTTTAAGATTGTTGAGGTAAAACTGCATTCCATTTTTTTTAATATATGTTTTGGGTGTTCAATTCTCTTGTTTGAATCTGCTATCTCTCTACAGAAAGACAGTGTGTTCTTCCAAAATGTTCTTCACACCAACAAAATGGAGTACTTGGATTGGTTGATAGTTGGTTTGCTTGTTTTGGAGGTCGTCATTACCATTTTCAATGAATCGAGGAACGAAGCCCAGAATTAGGTATCTAGGGCATTAATAAAAAATTTCTTCACATACCAAATTTTTTGCCATGTTGTTCCTTGCGCTCTTTCGTATAGATCCTTTTGCCATGTGGTTGATAATGAATGTTAATCAACCGAGTGCTATTGCTGGTTGTTAATAATTCTTTCGTTGTTGTAAACACTGCATTCTTTTACCATTTGAAAGTATAGAAATGGGATTTACTCCTAAATAATTGATATTGCATATTATCCTTTCAATTTTGTCCTTGATGTTTGTAGGTTAATCACAACAAACCATGATTGTTATAATAAGATTTAATTAATAAAGATACCTAGCAATTAAATATCACAGTATTCCTATGTTAAAATTTTATTATTTTTATAAATTAAATAATTTTAAACAAAAAAACTAATGACATTCATTATATATTTCATAAACAAGCCTTAATATTTGCTTTTGTTATAAGGCCTTTTTTTATGTTTTTTTTTTAACGTGAGAGCATCCCTAATTAGATTTTTTTCCAACATTGCACAAAGGCGGACTTTGCTCCAAATTCTAGGGGTGGCAATCCGTGTCGTGTCTAAACGTGTTTCGTGTTGTAAAAGGTTAAATTCGAACCTGATCCGATTATTAAACGTGTTCGAATATGCAAATCTGAACCCGATTTTTTTATTCTCGGGTTGACATGATACGCCACACTTAATCCGTTTAAGTAAACGTGTCTAAACGTGTGCATCTGTGCACCTATACGATACAATACGATAAACATAATTTTAATAGTAAACAAAATAAAAACTATATGAAATTAAAAATTAAACGTATTAGAAAGACTATTAATAACAAGACATACCCAACATTTGTAATTTTTTACTTATTATTATATATATATTTTTATAAACGGATAAATGGATTAAATAGGTTTAGTAATACGATTAAACACGTTTAGTTAAATGAGTTTAATCGTGTTTATACGAGTTACATGAGTTCAACCCGGATTAACACGATTATTTAATCATGTTAATCCGGGTTGAACCTATTTAGCCAAATTCGAACCCGCGTAATTTCGTGTCGTGTCGTGTCAAAAATTATCAGCCCAACCAAATTCACTAATTTTCTACTCATTCTTATTTGATCATAGATTTTCTATGCATAGAAATTGCACTTAGATAACGAAGCAACATGAATACCATATGTAATAGGTGAAGACACAAAATTAATGCCAATCATATGAATCCATTTATTGAATAATAGATACATTTTTTACGTAAGAAATTACAAACATTGATGATTAAAAATTGACAACATAGAATTATATATCTTGAAGTGACAAAAGTTGTTAATTAAAATTGCAACAAGATGTCAATGAAATCATTATAGCCGTCATAACCAACAGATCTTTTTTCGCTGCACACCCTTCTCGAGGATAGGGTGTCAATTATTGCCGTGCTAATGCAACGATTCGGCAACGTGAGTCTCATCTTCTTCATGGCCTTTGCTTCACTGATTATAAATTTCAGAAGATCCTCGTAAGGAGCCTTCATTACTACGTCCATGTTGACCTCCTCCAAGTGATGAGCCAAGCAATCAAGATTCTTCAACCTCTCATTGTGGACAGAGAAAGTATCAGCAAGTTTGATTGCTTGTGTCGGAATGGCCTATCGTTGATTTCCATCAAAAGAACAAAAGAAAATTAGAAATTAAGAACTTAAAAAATTGTTTAGGCATGCATGCATTGAAGTAAACAAGCGAGCTCAGACTTTGATTCGCTTAAGAAGTTCTGCAAAAGCTTAATTACCTGAAGATTCAATTGTGATAAATGAGGGGAGCTCTCTAGCAACTTAACTAACAATAGAGCTTCAGATTCATCTTTGATGTCCAAGGGAATCGAAAGAGTGCTTAGCTTCTCGAATTTAATTTCGAACCTCTCAACATCCTTGCATTCAATTGCCAATGACTGGGGGAATTAAAAATACAGACATGACATTAATTAAGTTCAAAATTAAGCTTTATTAATTCAATGAATTAGGAATGCGTTAACAATATATCATTTGATAATTAAATACATTAAAGCCTTTTACTAATTAATTACCTTGGTGGAAGCGGCACTGAGCCGAAACCATTTCAAGTCCTCTGCCGCTAGCAAAAATCTCCTTAACCCACCGACATTATCTTGAGCTATTTGTAATGGGTGAGAAAAGTTGAGGGACGCCTCTTGGACTTTAGGTGCTTGGATAATCAGTTTTTGCAACTTAATCGGACTAAGCTTGATATCAACCATCTTTAGATTGGGTGCATTGATGTCTATGCTCTTGAGATTCTTGCGAGGATTAAGTATCATTAGATTCTTGAGACTCCTCGAATGAATCCTTACATGACGAAACCCTTTGCAATCTTCAAGGTGCACAAAATCGAGCAAAGGGCAATTTGAGAAGATGAGATTCAGGATATTTTGGTGTATGTAGGAGTCCAAGAGCACTAGAGTGTGCAGAAGCATGCAATGGACGAGTCTCGGTTGAATCAGAGAGACACCGAGCTCGCAGTTACGCAATGAGAGGAGCCTCAAGGATTTGATATCTAACACGGCGCAAGGGATGAGAACTCGATGACGATCAAGCTCGCACGTGAAGATGAGTTCTTTAACTCCCACGTCCTTGGCCTGTTGGATGATGTTGCACTGGGTCGCATGGCCAGTAACGCATCTTCTGTAGACGACGTCGAGTCGACCAAGAAGAGCGCGAGGCAAAGGAGGCAAGAACTGGAGACACCTAGAGGAAACCTCGAGGCTAAACTGATCACATCGAGGGAGGAGGGAGACCAGCCGCTGCCAACCCCCCTCGGAGTTGGAGATGGTGAACACTGCCGAGAGCCATTCTTTGACCGGAAGCATACAAACGATCGACAGTAGGATATCGTCGGGGATATAGCTGACGTTGTTTGGCTTGCTTTTTTTTAGTCGCTTGTGGTGATCTTCTTTTACAGGAGGAGGAGGATCAGGTACTGTTTTCTTCATCTTTATCTATATTACTATATATATGAGACACAGAATGTATATCCAAGTGATCAGTTCGTCAAATTTTCGTAAAGTAGATAAAAATTTTGTTGAAAAGAAATTTAGATACATATATTGTTTGGTTTTATTCATGGTGATAAAAAGATTTTTTAAAAAACGTACTTAATTTGCATGCATTAAATTACACGTTCACTTAGTTCGTAGAACAACCTGTTGCATAATATCATTTCTATAGTTGGTAAGTACGTGTATATACTCATGCAAGGATATATGAGAATCGATCTTTGTGATGAAGTGATTGAATCATAATCTTTCCTCCACTGCTTTATTTTACCACAGAAAATAATATTTACTTGTCCTCACCTACCAAGTGTGAAGTAAATTTGAACAGAAATAAAGAAATCAATCAATATGAGAATCTTTACAAAGGAAAAAAAATCTACTATTGGCAGCCTCTCCATAGAAATTCCATGTACGTACGAGTGAACATATCTTTCAATGAATGAATATGACGAAGACTAGAGAATCTTTTTACATAAGAAATTACAAACACTGCAATTAATGACAACATAGAATTATCTTGAGATGACAAAAGTCGTAAATTAAAATTGCATCTCCATCTTTTTTCGCTGAGCGACCTTCTTGAGGACAGGACGTCAATCGTTGCCTTCGGTCTCATTTTTTTCATTCATGGCCGGCCTTAGCTTTTGCTTCACTCATTATAACGTAAGTAGATTACAATTACAATATTTCAAAACAATTGGATCTTTTCCTACCTGTTTGTCCTCCTTCGATCGGCAGCGAGTGATGATGAGGCGGCGCGTTGACGCGGCGGCGTCGGCGGCGGCGGCGGCTGCAAGCAGGACGGAGACGCGCAAGAGGTCGAGAAGGGAGGCGACAGAAAGAAAAATGGTCGGGCTCTGGCGGCTAGACGTTGAGGCGGCGATGAATCTTTGATCTTGATCTTGAATCTTTGATCTGGTCTCGACCGTGGATCAGCAGTGGCGAGCGGCGGCTCCAAGCAGAACGGAGACGCGCTAGAGATCGAGAAGGGAGGCGACAGAAAAATGGTCGGGCTCTGGCGGCTAGACGTTGAGACGGCGATGAATCTTTGACCTTGATCTTGAATATTTGATCTGCTCTCGACCGTGGATCAGCAGTGGCGAGCGGCGGCTCCAAGCAGAACGGAGACGCGCAAGATATCGAGAACGGAGGCGACGGAAAAATGATCGGGCTCGGACGGCGAGGCGGCGTCAAAGGGCAACGACGACGCAGCGGAGCGGTGGCGAGAGCACAGCACAGCAGAGCAGAGAAAGAGAGATGCAGGAAAAAATGGTCGGGCGTCTGTGGATGGAGAATTTATATTCCCTAGAACGGATTAATTTAAAAAAGTATCTCATTAATTATATGTATAAAACTAAATAAATAAATTTAATGAAGATTAAAAAATAAAGTAACTTTTATTTAGTATTTCAATTATATATTTTTTATTTTTCATTCACTCTTAATAAAAGAAGTATATAACAATCATTAATTAAAAATGTCCAAAACTCATACTATATATACTTTTCAAAATTCTTGAATTATACTCTTAATAAAAGAAGTATATAACAACCATTAATTAAAAATGTCCAAAACTCATACTATATATACTTTTCAAAATTCTTGAATTATACTCTCTTTTAAACTTTTTTTTAAAAAATTTACATTTTATTCTATCATAAACCAAACATATATGAAATCTAGAATATTAATAAAACTAAATATTTAGGAAAGCATTAACTAAAATTTTATAGGCCATTACTATTATCAAAATTTTCACCTGAAATTTAAGTATTTTTAAAGTCACACTTTTAGGTAGTCATTAAAGTAAAAAAAACAAAATTTCATATACAATTTTTCTCACAAAAGAATCCTAAAAAATACTATGATCACTTAAAGAATTTTTTAACAAAATCTTCAATAGTTTGAAATAGTAACTTTTTAAACCATAGTCATGCAATAATGATGAATATATAATTGGTCGTAACGAGTGAAATAGTCTAATAAACACCATGTCTATTAAAAATAGTACTTCTACTAAAATATATAATCATTGTGAGCGTTAACATTTTTAAAAACAATAATTATAGCATTTTAGTACTTAATAAAATGAATTTGTTCTCGTCTGAAGTCGGGATGTTGCAAGCCTCCACGTGTCTTAGTCCAGTGCAGCTCCAATGGTGACCTACAAAGACACTTCGACACTCAAGTGAGAGAGAATCACAACATGACGTGTATGAAAATTAGAATCGATAATATACATGATGTACGCCGTGTCTGTTTTATGAGGTAGTTCTGGATGTTCGACGATTTTCGTAGGAATATGTTCGAAATGAGTCGATTGTTATCCCTAAGATCGCATGCTCATTACTGTGGAATCCCAAGTGATAAATGACGAATGTTGCTATCCTTATTTGGCCGATGGAGCCCCCGGGCTACGGCTCTAGGCTAAGTTGTAGGTGGTTCAACTCGAGTCAGATTCATGAGTAGAAGTGCTTTCGTGCCCAATCCGACCGGACCCAAGGACTAGTTCAGTCCTGTTATGCCCTAAATCTAGGGTCACATGATCGGCCAGAGTACACGTTCGTACTCTGAAACCTATCAACACATGCATACCAATGTGGAAATAAAAGAAATAATAATGCATACTCAAATATAAAAGACCAAAATACTAGGTATATTTACATAACCAAATGACTACAATGAAATCACAATAGTATACAAATAAGGACTCTCTACACTCGACTACAACCCGACACGTCACGAGATCTGTTGCCTGAGCCTGCAACTCTAGCCGCACTGCATGGGTACTACCATACCACCAATAGTCACAATTTGCAAAATAACAGCAGAAGAGTGGTGAGTTCCAAAGGAACTCAGTGAGTGGCTCTACCCGAGCCCTCTCTAAGCTACCCCAAGCATAAATATAATCAGACATAAATTATAAATATAGATGTGCTAAAATATAATAACATGTGAGGAAAATGCATTCATCCACAAACTCGTATTAAAAAAACACAATAACCACTCTGCCCAAATCGGCCCAAACATCCAGGCACAATAATCACTTGGCCCATACCGACCTAAACATCCAAGCACACGAGTCGATCGCTAGAACATCTATCTAGTGAGCTTCCCGCCCGAGCCTAAGAACTAGGATGACCTACTAGTTACGGTGCCCACTCCAGTTGGGAATAACCCTCCAACCAATGCCACTCGGGGCCATCGTCAGCGTGGCTCATTGACAACAACTCTCGACCCGTATCTAAACTCGCCGAGTCAAGACCAACTTGCCAAGTTGGTACGCTTCTCGGCTCGACCATCGTCCATCCACAATCACAAACACAAATAATGTTTCTACATTATACATACAGATACATAAATATCTCTCGAGTGATTTTAATATTTTAGCCAACAACACGGGTACGCGTCTATGCACCCTAACCCGACCCTCTCTTTGGGCTCAACTCCTCAGCTTTACATTTTATCACTCAAAGTACATTTCAGCTTATATTCGATAAATTTTAGCTTGTACCAAGTAAATTCAACATGTATATATAATTCCAACATGCATACACATTTTTCCAGCATGTCTAAAACTAATTCCAACATCTATAAAAGTATTTCCAGCATGTATACAAATAAATCTAGCACATATAGAAATAATTTCAACGGGTATATGTTAACATAACGTCAATTTCAACCTACCTTATCATACTATGAAAATTTTAGATTAAAGCATACCGTCTTACTCCACAAATTTTACAGATTTACTATGCCTAATAATACTACAAAATTTTCAGATTTTAGCATCTACAAATCTACGCATCCAAGTCTAATTTTTCTCCACTAAAATAACAGTTTTCCAATTCTAACCCTATTTCTTATGTCAAAATCTAGGTTCACCTTAAACCAAAATAGAACCTTCATCTTTAGGACCATTCGGCCCTTAACCCTTAGGGTAGGGTCTCGAGCTAAGCACCCCTAATAAGGAGTCTCATCCCATCACCAAGTCATCCTAATCATTGCGCATAAAGGTATATCAAAATAGTGATTTACCGAGGTCATTTACCTATCACCAATCGTTGTTACCTTACGACTTTAGGTACTACCCTAAACTGCCCTACATCGGCCCCTATCCATAAGGAACCAATTCCTCATTCACCTAATATTAATTACACATAAAACAATGATTAAAATAGTGCAAAATGAAAAATTTCAGCAAACATTGACTCCCCAAGCCGCCGGCCCCTAATCCCTAGGGCTGCCTTCATCGACCCTACATCGATTCTTACCAACAAAGAATCATTTCCCCTCCATGCCACGTTCACTCTACACATAAATAGTGAATCACATAGAACCATTAAAATCTCAGTGTGAAATCTTTCCCCCTAGCCATCGACCCTTAATCCGTAGGGCTGCCCTAATTGTTCCTACAGTGGTTCCTACCGATAAGGAACCATCTCCCCTTTAATTGGTATCATTTCATGAGTAGCTTAGCAATTAGAACATAAATTAAATAAAATTTTCAATAACTTCATCTTCCTAATGTCGCCGGCCCTTAATCATAGGATTGCCGTAACTGGCCCCAATCCAAGGGTCATCAAGAAATCCATCTCTTGCCTTAAACAATCCCCTAACTCAAGGAACAAAGCATAGTATTCAAATAAAAGAAAGAATTCACCACGCCTTTCCCTTACATGGATTGGCTAAAGAAAGGGAAGGTTTTACAAGGAATCAATTCCCTAAACCACTCACTGGCAAAGGGAAAAGGGAAGGAATCGAGGAAGGAAGCCTTTGATCTTCGCGGCGATCGGCTTCCGACGACGACGAACACCCACTACCCTTTTCTTGTGCGTGTCCCTCTCACCATCGCCCGGGAGTGCGTGCGATTCTAAGGGGGATCCGTACGCCCCAGGTGAGATATATTATATTATATATATTTTGAATATACAATTATACCCATGTGACTTAAACAGACCATAACTAGACTTATACTCGTCCGTATCGAGTTCTGTTTGAACCTACAGACTCGACTCTACCCAACTTTCCATCCCGACTTAATTGAAATAGTTTTCCTCATCTATAAAGGTCATATCACTAATCGTGCCCTGCGACGATTTCTTAGCCCGCTCCAACGCGCATCCCGGCTCTCTCGATGAAGCCAAAATTAATTAATTCTATTTTTAATTATATTTTTTGCAAGTATTACAAGTCAACAAACCCCAAGCTTGGTTGGAGTCCGAGGATTTCGTGCCGAGCTCTAATAGTATGCTAACTTCTATTTGTCTACCGAACTCTTTGTATGTTTTCGAGTATCTAACCTCGGTTTGACCTCGGTCGTATTTGGTATGCGAGCACGTGTTGAGTTTTGTCCTTAGTTGAACCGTCGGGGTAGGTGGGATCAGCGTATCTTGGTCTTGTCGTTTTGTGACTTTTCGATTTGTGTGCACAATATGGTGTTTGCGGGAAGGAGTGTCTTTTCCAACTGTCTACTTCTTGTTAGTCCCACTAGGGGTGAGCAAAATTCCCCTGATTCACCGAAACTGAATTGAAACCGATTGAACCAAAACCGATTTAAACGAACTGAATTTACCGAATCAATTTCAGTTCGATTTTCGATTAAAAAAATCGGTTTTCGGTTTTTGGTTCGGTTCGATAAATTAATCGACGATTCTGTTAATTTACCGAACTAACCGAATATATATATATATATATATATACAAACAATTATATAAGATGTTGGTATTTGCCTTGGTGGTTAAGTGTAATGTTAAGCTTTTTACCCGCCCAGGTTCGAATATTAGTGTTGTGTAATATTATTTATTTTACATTCAACTATATATAATATGTGTTAGTTAGAAATAAATTGATAATTCGATTATATATATAATATGTGTTAGTTAGAAATAAATTGATAATAAAGTTTGCTAATATGGTTAGAGAGGTAAAGATTAAAGTTTGGTTGCCAAATGCCTTGGGTTTAAGTCTTACACATGTATCTTTTTTGAAAAAAAAAATTGGTTATTTTTTTTTAATCTTTTCAGTTAACCGATCCAAAAATTCGGTTAACCGAACCGAATTAACCGAATTTTTTCGGTTCGGTAAACGATTAAAAAATTTCTTTTGGTTCGATTCGATTAACCGATGATTCGTGCTCACCCCTAAGTCCCGCAAGGATAAACTCAACAAGGATAAACACAGAAGACATCATTTTTATTCATGAAGTCCCGCAAAGGGATATTTACACTTACAAACCGATGGAGGATAGCTTACAAAAGAAAATAAACCACAAAGGTACAACCCCTAAGAAGCACGACAAAGGAAAAAGGAAAGGGAGAGAAGGAGTTCAAGCCTCGACATGGCAAGCTTAAAATCATGGACAAGGTTCCAGCCATCACGTCGCTTCCCCCAACGCCTGAATCAAAGAGACGGCTTTGTTGTAAGCCCGATGGTACATACCCACAGTCGGGACCCCGTCTCATGCCTTCATCTTCAAGCCCGATGGTACAAACCCACGATGAGCGGCGAACCATTCGCCAACAACACAAAGATAACCCCCGAAGGGAAGATGATCTTTGAAATCTCTCACTCCATGCTTGACAAATACACACAACACACAAGAGGCTATTTATAGACCCAAAACAAAAACCGCCTCCCCAATATGCAGTTTCTTTCACGGGCAAAATCACGTCCCGTTATAGCTGTCGCTCCGACTACTCGAAAACCGCTTACTAGATTTTGTTTATAGTTACTTTGTTGTCAAACTATATCTACCGTACAGATGTCAGACATCCGAAAAAACACTTCCCCTCTCACACAAATGTCACATCTAGTCTGGATAGCAAAGAGTCGCATACAAAGATGCGCACCGTAATTCTAGTACAATACCATAAGATACCATACCATACATTACTAAACCATGTTGCACCTCGTCCAAACAAGGTCTTAGTAGTCTTAATGGTTAAGATTTAATACCTTGTGCAAGGTCAAGATGTCAATTCTCACCGAAGCATTTTTACTTTATGAAATATATCTTCTGATATAATTTTTAAAAAAATATGAAAGTAAATTTCATGACATTTTAAATTTGATTATATGAAGTTAATAGAAAACGATAATCAATATAATATATCATCTATATTTTTATTTTCCTATCCTATTTTATTAAAATTATTTTGAGTTTGCATATGAAATGTTTATTGAATCAACATATCAATTAGAGGATATTTAATAATTGTTTAAAACATTTAAACAATTTTTATGAATAATTTGTCTATTTATCAATATAAAAATATTTTTAATATTTCTTAAAAACGAATGATTCGGACCAATGAACTAGAGCTTGGCATGGTATGGGTCTGAAACTAAAAACATTGTTTGAAACAATTAATCCTATTTCATATAAAATATAAATAGATGTGCAAGCGTTAAGTCTAAAATGTTTTTAAAATGCATTAAAATGAAGCATGATACGTGCATAGTGCATACGATTTGTTCAGGATTTGCATGCATTTAATGAGAAGCCTGCAATAAGAAAAAGAGAAATCCAAATAGATAAGATTCTGAACTACATCTGAATATCAAGGGCCATTTCAATTTTTCATTTGTTGAAAGCAAATGAGATCAATCTCACAAGTAATGTTAATAAGGGCCTTAACTGAACTTATGGTTTGCTATATATAAGTTGTTACAAGTCTAGGATAGACAAATTACTACATTTGTAGACCACTTGCTAACAGAAAAACATGTGCTAGAGTATAGAATCGATTTTGATTATGTTTTCTTCTGCATTGACTGTCGCATAGAATCAATTCACTGTGGTGCTTGAGCTTGGGGCAATACCCCTGAAGCTAGTCAAGTATTTTGAGTTCTACATGAGTCTGGATTTGGATACAACTGATGATTCATTTGTAAAATGTTCCATATTTCTTCCCCTTATATATCAACTTGATCCTCATTATTATTATTATTGTTATAAGTATTTTTATAATGAACAAACACATACAATGGTTCGACATATTAGCATACCACGGAGTATGCTGGTTTAGTGGGCATTTCTGTTCTAGCTACCTTCGGCCCTAGCCTAACTGGCATGGTTTGCACCTTTTAGACATTATGGGTTGAATCTAAATCCACCATACTTGGACATGAAACATGATATGTTGGCACTGCCTAGTTAAGCATGTTTGATAATTTGATACATGTTATGACTTGCTAGTGTAAGACAAATCTTTAATCAAGTTTTTCATGAATATAAGAATATCACAAATAAATTAGTAAGATAAGATCTTACTTGATGACGACATATTTGCAGCGGAATAAACTTCTGGATCTCCAAGGAAAGTCGGGTCTTCCTCCACAACACCGTCTCAAATGCTCTGTTTTTTATGGGGAAAGCAACTATGAGCTAGGGTTTTTCCACACGGTGTATAGAGGGGACCTAGCCTCTATTTATAACTGATTATATGGGCCCGTCCATCACGGGCTTCATTAATCGGGCCTACACTTGATTAATCACACCAATCATGATTAAGTGTTTCAAGCTCGAATTACATGGATCAAGATCACATGAGCTAACAGGCATCTTAATAATGGATCATAAGATCAAACCCGCTTTTATTAAATCAAAACATTACAATTGATTGTAGCCCACATATGAAAAATGAAAATATAGAATATTTAAAAAATATTCTAACATTCTCCCACTTGGGCAAGATCAATTGTAAAATTTTATTTTTTTTAAAAAATAAATTTAAAAAACGACACTCGGGTTTAATCACATATTTCAAAAAATATGGCCACAAAATAAATAAATAAAATAAAAATGATCCAAGATGCAACACTTATTATGACTCATATCAACAACCAATGATATCGAATCATGACAGTCATCATGACAATACTGGACATAAGACTTTCCATGGTCACGAATACCTCTGATATTGCTGACAATTGTCATTGGTGTGGAGTGTAGCATGAAAATAACACTCAAAATGATCCGATAAGAACAGTGTTGTTTTCATTGTCAGTCCTCATACTTTCTCTTCTAGATATACCTTTCGGCAGGAGAAAGCGTATGGTTTTTTTTAAAAAAAAAACCATCAAGTCCCTAGACTCAAAATTGGCATCAATCAATGGGCAACATGATTCACATGACACCGAGCCTTTAAACAAAAACATGATGTCTCTAGACTTAAATATGGTATCAATCAAGAGACATTCTGATTCAAATGATACCGAGTCTTAAATAATTATTGAACACATATATTAAATATGACAATATGATATCAAAGGAAAGAGAGTTTATTATTGAACATGCGATAACATAAACCTAACAATCATGTATCAAAGTGCTCAAAACAAAAGGAAAATAACTCCCACTAACCAAGCACATCAAAAGAACTCAGAATGCCCATATTTTCAACATGTCTTTTAAAGACTATGGGTCTGAGTCCCTTGGTTAAGGGATCAGCAAGCATAAGATCTGTCTCTATGTGTTCAACTAAAATATCTCCTTTCTTTACAAGATCTCTAACAGTCAAAAATTTGATTCTAAATGTATGGAGTCTTGTAATGAGATCTACAATGTGAAGTCATATATTAATATTTTTAGGTCAGGTAGCTTGATATTCAGCTAGTTACTAATAGAAAAAATATTTTCCTCCCACTGACCTTTACATTTATATATTAATCAATTATTTTCTTCACATCCTATAAGTGTCGCTATCTTATCAACAAGTGAAGAACATGTCCCCTTTAGGCAGATAGATTTTCTAGACCAATGCACACTCTAATAACTTCATCACAATATAATTAGAATGTGTTAGATTAAATTATAGGGCATATAATAAAATTAAAATTGAGGCTAACCAAATATTACATATTCACCATTGGGCAGAACATGCAATCACGAAATAAAGCCTCGATGAGTTAAATAATGAGACGCTGATTTTCGAAAACCTATCACCTTTGGGCAGACAGATTTTTAGACCAATGCACACTCTTCTAACTCCATTACAAAACTTCTAATTAAAACATCCAATAATCATCCTTTGAGAAAAAACTATTGAATGAATTAATCTTCAATATTCCTCATATGATGAGTAAATACACCACTCATTATAAGTAATCCCACTTTGGTGGTAATTACAAATAATAACTAGTGAAAAAACTCATCAAGAATCAATTGCCCACATGTCAAATATTCAAATCCAATATATATTGCAAAATTGGTACAAGAATAAAGTACCATGATTAATAATGAATTTAAATCAATGACCATTTCAAATTATTATTTATGTTTATGTGGTTGTAAATTATGCCAATATCCCCACCTAATTGTAGCTATATTAGGTTTCAAATATATATAAAAAATTGGCAGCATTATTTACAATAATGAATTAATATTTTAAGTAATCCACGTAACATAAAATGAATAATAATATTATCACGTAAATAATAAATCACATGTATTCTACATCAAGCTAAATGTAGCAAAATTTGAATCATGACAATAAAATTTGCAATAAAGAATCATGAAACGAATCATGCTGATAAAATTATGATAATAAATCAGCTATACTGTGTCAATTATGCAGTATTATTATAAAATTATGAAAGATTTTGCAGTCACATTTCTACGTACAATAGATGTACCATGACAACGACAACAAAATTGACAATAATAAAATATTAATGTCAATTATAACATATGAGCAAAATTAGCATAATAAACTAATCTATGCTACGTCCGTATAGGCTCATGAGTGGGTAGATAATAATATTGTATTCAAAATTTCATGTCATGATCTAATTTTTAAGTAAATTGATCAAAAAACATAGTGAACCAATTAAAACTTCATAGAATTAAAATTGAACCAATCATAAAGGATCAATTAAGCATGAATTAAATGAAATTAAGCTGAATCAATCATAATTTCGACGAACCGATAAAAAATTAAACTGAACCGGTCAAAAAATATGGTGATCTAGTTAAAAATAAGTTGAACGATTGCGAACCTAATGAAAATGAGCTGAACCATTTATAATTTCAACTGAACCGATTGTGATGTAGAAATAAATCACTGAAATATGAATGATCCAATCAATTGAATCAAACCAAAACAATGAACCAGTTTAAGATCAGAAATAAATCAGAAATAAAATTGAATTGAACCCCACATAATAAAATTGAACCAGGCAATTGACCCAAATCAATTTAACCCAGAACCAGATTGAACCAAAACTGAAATAAACCTAGGTTCAATTAAAAGTCTGGACCGGTTTTAATAAAAAATTGTTGAACCAACATTTGATGGGCCCGCAGAGCAGGCCCGAGATGCAGGGTCTGCTCGGCCCGCCGGGGCCTTGTGCCTGTTAGGGCACGGGGCAAGCAGTGCGGCACGCGGAGCGCCTGCTCAGGCGCGCGTCGCGCAGCAAGAAGCGGACGCTGCATGCCTCGCGAGACAAAGCTGTTTGCAATAGCAAACCCCAGAGGTGCTCTCGTCAGCAAGCCCCGGAGGTGCTCACGTCCCCAGGTGAGAAGCAACGAACTCGGCCCCTCTCGCTGACGCTTGGCAACCGCTCAGAAGCGAGCGCCGCTCACATCAGATGAGGCCTCGCAATCGCAGTGCTTTCACACCGCCATGACTGCTCGCTTCGCGAAACGCGCCCACGCGGGCCGCCCCGGAGGAGACGCGAGCGCTGCTCACGCAACAGCGCAGCGCTCGCGTAAGCAGCGTGATCCCGCACAGGCGACGCTCAACGTGAGCGGCCTGGGGTGAGTCGCGAGTGCCTCGGAGGAACAGCGACAAAAGAAAAAAGATGCATACCTTGAGAAGTGCGGCGCACGCTCGACGAGAAAAAAAAAGAAGCAAGACGCGGAACATTTATGCGTACATAAATCAGAAACAACGCACATGAATAGAGGCGGGATGCGCACACGGAGACACAGCAGGCAGACACGATTGCAATAGACGCTCGACATTGACCGCCTGGTGTCCTGCTGTCCGCGGCGGTGTGTGCCGCATGCCACGCACGATGAGGCACACCGAGCTAAAAACGCCAGCAAAGAAAACCGAGACATGATAATGATTCATGAGTAAAAACATCTAAAAATCAATGATCTTATGCGGCAGGCGAGCAAGTAAATGACGCGCTCGCTGAGGGAGATGCATGCAGATCAAGGCAGATAAAACTTTGAAATAACAGCATCATGATACATATTTCCGATCAAGAACACACGAAACCAACCGCGCATACCCATGCACAACAACAAAATCCGAGAAAAAAAAATTTATGTTTAGCGAACCACGAGCAATTCCACGCGGATAAAATTTTTGAGAAAGATGCACAGAACCCTATCGGCTGAGAGCGATCACAAAAGGAGATGTAAAGCATCCTAGAAGCATAATAAAAAATATCCGAAAGAATAGATACGACGATCAACGGAAAGATTAATTTTAATATTCAAACATGATGAATCAAAATTTAAACAGATTATTCATCATATTAAAATCATCACATAATTATCATAAACGAATTCTTAAATTCATGAAAAGGGGCTCTGATACCAATTGTAAGACAAATCTTTAATCAAGTTTTTCAGGAATATAAGAATATCACAAATAAATTAGTAAGATAAGATCTTACTTGATGACGACATATTTGCAGCAGAATAAACTTCTGGATCTCTAAGGAAAGCCGGGTCTTCCTCCACAACACCGTCTCAAATGCTCTGCTTTTGATGGGGAAAGCAACTATGAGCTAGGGTTTTTCCACACGGTATATAGAGGGGACCTAGCCTCTATTTATAACTGATTATATGGGCTCGTCCATCACGGGCTTCATTAATCGGACCTACACTTGATTAATCACACCAATCATGATTAAGTGTTTCAAGCTCGAATTACATGGATCAAGATCACATGAGCTAACAGACATCTTAATAATGGATCATAAGATCAAACTCGTTTTTATTAAATCAAAACATTACAATTGATTGTAGCCCACACATGAAAAATAAAAATATAGAATATTTAAAAAATATTCTAACAGCTGGGTCAATGTTTTTGTTACCATCCGCTTCGATGGGATAACTAGTCCATCAACTTCATAGGCTCGAACCATTGTCCTAATTAAAATGTAAGTGAAAGTTAATCATCCCTGTATGAGCCTTGAAGTCAATGTTAAGACCCAAGTCCAACTAACACAATAGCACCAAAGCACACACACCTTAGTCAACGACATCTTAGGCCTAGCCTAGTAGCCATTTCCAAGCTTATTATCGCGATCAAAAAATTTTTATGGTAGCGAACCTTGATATCGATATATCGTCCGCGTCGCGATATATCGACAATATAATATATATTATAAATATAAATTATAATATATATATATATATATATATAATAGCATTGGAAGTCATTAGACTCGTTACTTATGATATTGCACGTAGCAAAGTAGCAAACATAATTGTCATGAATCATAAAACATAGCAAAGTAGCAAAAATAGAATATACAAACCACCCACATAGCAAAGTAGCAAAATAACAAACATAGAATATACTAAAATCCAATTCACATAGCATGAACAATAAACATCAAGTAGCTAAAGTCATCACAATCACCAAATCTCCAATAGTCCAATCTAAAAAAGATTATCAAAATCATCTTCAATGTCTTCATTAGGGGTATTATCCATTGGAGGAGTAGTTGGTTTGAGCCCAAAATCATCTTCAATGTCTTCATCATCATTTGAAAATATCTCTTCTTCTCCTTCATCACTTGAATTTTCATCCACCAATCTTGAAGTAGAAGTAGAAGTAGAACCACGATGACATCGATTATAAGTGATAAGCTCATTAACTCCACGCCTCCTTGGAAAATTACGACCCTCAAGGGCATTTGAAGCACCAATGGCTTCATCAACAAGCTCAAAAGAAATTCTATCATCCTCTTCATCATCATTGTTGAACCACGCATTTGTCCCCCAATCAAAATCGTCAACTACTAGTGGATCATAGTTTTTGCCTCATTCACGAACTTTTTGAAATCTCGTGGCAATCTTTCGATTGTACTGGACATACACCAAATCATTCAATCTTTGGTGCAATAATCTATTTCTTTTCTTGGTGTGAATCTATACGAAAGAAAAGTAATTAAATAAAAATAATAAGTAATAACTACTAAGAAAGTACTAAAAAAGCATAAAATACTTAATTACTTACAAACTCAAAAGTGCTCCAATTTCGTTCACACCCGGAGGACGAATAACAAAGACTAACAATGCGCTTTGCAAACTTTGAAAACTCGGGAGTACGTCCACCGAAGGATTTCCACCATTCAACTAACATTAAAAATATAAAATATTAAAATTCAAAAATATGTAAGGACAATAAATATTAATAAATAAAATAATACACAATATACTTACGAGGAATCCTATTTGAGCGCTCTCTAATCATCATCTCTCTTGCAAAAGGTCCTCGATCTTCATCATACATATATATCGGCATCTAGAAGTATCTTGGATCACATTGTATCATCCAACACTAATTTCTCAAGTACATCATTGAAGTCTTCACGTAGTTTCCCCGAGTACACGATATCATTTTTCTTGATGTCAAAATACTTGCCCGAATTGATAAATAGAGCCGCACCATATAATGGTGTTTCCATTTGACGCTCCCATCGACTTTTAATGATATCAATGATTTTCTTGCACAAAGTGGATTTGTGAGCCAAGACTTGTTTGATCCTCCTCTTAGCTTCACCCATTGTCGCGGCTAATTCAGTCATAGCGGGTTTTTCATCACCATCCGCTATCCTCAAAACCACAAGTAGAGGCTGTGATGCTCTAATGCAATCTTCAACTGACTCCCAAAATTTAACCGCATGGATTAATTCATAAATTTTCTTTCCTGCTTCGGTCTTGCACAATTTTGAATCAAACCAATCTTGACTTACAAACAACCGCTGCAACTCTTGTTTAAATTTCCTCAAACATGACAATGTTAGAAATGCAGTCGCAAATCTAGTAGCCCTGGGTCTAACAAGATCATGTCTGTTAGTGTGCTCCCTCATCGCATCAAGAAGACGACCATGTCTATAAATGAATGTGGTCAATGATCTTGCTCTTGCGATTGTAGGCTTGAATTCTTTCATTTTTCCCACATCTTCCAACATAAGGTCCAAGCAATGTGCGACACAAGGGGTCCAAAACAATGTAGGCAATCTTTGCTCCAACAATCTTCCCGCTGCCTTATAGTTGGCGCCATTATCTGTGATAACTTGAACAACATTACTTGGGCCAATTTCTTCAATCTTGGTCTCAAGTAAGTCAGCCAACATCTGAGCATCATGACACTGACTTGAAGCATCAACAGAGGCAACAAAAATAGTCCCTTGCGGACTATTTACAAGAAAATTTATCAATTGTCTCCCTCTTCTGTCTGTCCACCCATCTGACATAAGAGTACACTCATCTCTTTCCCAAACCTCTTCATGTTTGCGCTTTAAATCTTCTGTTTGTTCTTTTGCCTTTTTCAATAAAGGAACCCGCAACTCATGATATGTGGGTAGTTTGTAGCCCGATCCAATTTGTGCTATGCCTTCAACCATCAACTCATAGCTTCTTGAGTTTGCCGCATTGAAAGGAATGACATTCTCATAGAAGAAGTTGACTACATACATGTTAACTCCGAAGCTCTCCTGCGTCGATAACCACGACCAGACATATCTGCCGAACAGACATATAATTAGATTATTGTATAAATAGTAGAGATATATTTAATAAAATATATTAAATATATATTGTCCACAAGACCGCGGCCTTTAAATTGAAGTTTTGCTTCCGATGACAATCATAAGTGACAGCTCCCTTAGTCCACAATGTTTTCAATTCATCTATCAAGGGTCTGAGAAATATGTCAATTTCTTTTCGCAGACCCTTAGGATCCGGAATAATCATCGAAAGATAAATAAATTCATCTTTCATGCACATTGACGGTGGCAAATTATAAACTGTCAGCAGCACTAGCCAAACTGAATAAGGAGTTGCAGAATGTCGAAACGGATTAAAACCATCTGTGCACAATCCCTATCTGATATTTCTAGTATCCCTAGCAAATGAAGGATAACATGTATCCAAATGTTTCCATGCTTCACTGTCAGATGGATGAGTCATTACTGTATCATCACGACTTCTTGCATGCCAACTCATGTAGGAGGCTGTCTTTTCCGACATGAAATATTTTTGAAGTCTCGGTGTTAGTGGAAAATACCGAAGCACCTTAAACGAGATATTTTTCTGTCGGACCGATTTCTTCTCCTTGTAACAAGGATGTTGACATACAGGGCATTTATCCAACTGCACATTTTCTTTATAATATAAAATGCAGTTATTTTGGCACGCGTGTATTTTTTCGTACCCAAGCCCCAACTTTCTCATTAGCTTTTTTGTCTTATAAAAAGTTGGCTCAAACTTGTTATCAGTAGGCAGCATTCCATTAATCAATCCAGCAATCCGTTCATACGCAACTCCGCTGATATTACAATCGGCCTTGATGTTTAAGAGCTATGTCATTGCTGAAAACCTAGTGTATTTAGGACAATTCTCATACAAAGGTTCATCGGCAGCTTTCAACATCTCGTAAAATTCTGCAGCTTCTTTATTCGGTAATTCAATCTCTACCGCTGTTTGTACTTCTGTGATATCAACCACTGTAGTATCTGGTGGGACTGATGTCTGAAGAACTGGCCGATCAACATTATCATTCAGGTGGAATTGACCCCTAAGACTATCAAGTATCATAGTTCTATAGGGATTACATTGACTGAATGAAGAAGCACCAGCAGAGGAAGATTCTCCATATGTCTGAACGACAGGATTGCTCGACGTCCCGACTTCGCGTGACTCCCCGTGACAAGTCCATAGAAAATATCTTGGTGCAAATCCTTTGGTATATAGATGTAGAGTGACAGTCTCCCGATATAAAAATCGTCCATTTGAACAAATGCGGCACAAACATCGGATTTGATCACCCATGCTAACGAAATTCCGATTCGAATAGGCAAAATTTAGGAAGTACGTTACGCCTAATCGAAACTCATTCGTTAAAGCTCCACGATCAAGACGTCAATACATCCAACTTCGATCAGCCGACATGATTCTGTCAATCAATGACAATTTCTTTGGTTAATGTCTTTAGGTGAGATTGTCCTACTCCATTCGGGATTTATTTTATTTATGTTGCACTAAGTACTTATTTTAACCGTTAACTTCATTCTAAATTTCGGCAGCATCTCCCTACAGTTCTCCGAATACACATATCATCTGGGCGCGTATCGGAGAACAAGAGAGATGTTGCCAAAATTTAGAATAATTAGTTAACAGTTAAAATAAAAACGTAAGTGCAGTACAAATAACTATACTCCCAAATTATCCAATCAGGGACAATTCAAGAATTGTGCGTCGTATAAAAGATTATCTACTTCTTTTACACGAACATACAATCCCCGAACGGATCTAAGGTTTTGCTAAATCATATCCGACTCGTCGATGCGTACGTGAAACATATGAACTCGTCGGATGTATGATTATTTTCTAAATATTTCGAGACAGTTTGAGTCCATATTGGACGATTCCGGCGCGCGTCCGAAGTGGACGATTCCGGCGCGCATCCGAATTGGACGATTCCGACGCGCGTCCGAAGTGGACAATTCCGAAATTAATCTAAACCCTAATAATTAATCTAACATATTAAACAATTAATCTAAATAATTAATTAACAATTAATTAACAATTAAAAAACAATAAAAATTATATATTAATCTACAAATTCCGGCCACTGTACGAGGTCCGGCGGCGGCCATCGGCCGAGCGCCGCTGGCCAAAACCCTATTTTTAGGGTTTCAGTGGATTTCCGGCCGGCCGCAACGGGAAGAGACGGCCGGTCGACGAGGTATACCTGAAAATGTCGGCAGCAGCGGGAGGAGGAAGAGGCGTCGGCAGCGGCGGCGACAGGCGGGAGCAGGAGGCGGCGGCGGCAGCAGCGGGAGGAAGAAGGGTCGGGCGCGACTGTGTGCCCTATATAAACTTATCAGGAACGGCTCACTCGCCCGTTAGAAAGCCGTTGCTAATAAGTTATCATCAGCAACGGCTCACTTGTCCGTTAGAAAGCCGTTGCTGATAATTAACATCATCAGCAATGGCTCGCATGTCCGTTAGAAAGCCGTTGCAGATACAACATATCTGCAACGGCTCGGGCGGCCGTAAGAATGCCGTTGCAAATAGCAACGGCTTGAGCGGCCGCTGCTGATAGCCGTTGCTGAAGACTCAATTTCTAGTAGTGTCAATAGCCTCTTTTGTCCTCAAATACCTTTCAATGGTCTGTTGGCTAGGACCTTTGGAGTGTCTTTCATCCACAATTTCTTCTGGAGTTCTCTTTAGCAATCCACCAATCTTGGTTTGTGATGTGGATTGTGAGTGTGACACTTGTGACATTGCTGCAAACTGAATAGCAGCCTCTTTTTTTTTCTTGTAAATTATTCCCGAGCTTGGCATGGAGTTGGAAGCTGTAGAATGGTCTACTGGTGCCACTGCTTGTTCATCATCCAAACTGAATGGTGTCTTCCTCTTAGAAGCAAGGGCATCATGCATTTCTCTCATTATCAGCGTTGTGGTTTTATCACATTTTTTCACGTCTCCATAACCACCCGCCAAATGTTGTTTAAGTCTTGTGATTCCCCCGTTCAATTGGTTGCCACAAAGTGAGCATGCAATCAATTGTCAATTGTTTAAATCCGGCCAATATCCATATCTCCAACCAATATCCTTCGAGTTCGATTTTCGTTTAGGATCTTTAGAAGAATCATAAGGCGTTTCACCAGAATTTTCCTCCATAATTTACTGCACAATATAAACAATGTTGCACACAAATACACAATACAAAATGATCACAGCTAAATAATGTTTTCACATAACATCTAAGTTGTTGTTCTGTGAAATCAAACCAGAACAGCTTAGCTGTTCTGGATATTGATTCCAGAACAGCTTAAGTTGTTCCAGAATCAAATTTCGAGAACAGCAAGAATAGATTAAGCTGTTCTGGATATTGATTAAATGATTCCAGAACAGCAAGAACAGCTTTAAGCTGTTCTTGCTGTTCTTGAATCAAGAACAGCTTTAAGAACAAGCTGTTCTTGATTCGAGAACAACAAGAACAGCTTTAAGCTGTTCTTGAATCAAGAACAACTTTAAGAACAAGTTGTTCTTGATTCGAGAACAGCAACTGTTCTTGATTCGAGAACAGCAACTGTTCTTGATTCGAGAACAGCAACTGTTCTTGATTCGAGAACAGCAACTGTTCTTGATTCGAGAACAGCAACTGTTATTGAATCGAGAACAGCTTGTTCTTAATTGGTTGCAGCTGCTACTTCGGGAAAAAAAAGAAAGGGCGAAAATGTCACAAGAATAAAAAATGGCGAAAATGCTGACTCGCCGAGCTGTGGAGAAAAGATCGTCGGAACATACCTGGCCGGAAAATAGAAAAGCGTCACCGGAGAAGTGAGGTGCCAACGGGATGCGAGGAAGCTTCCGAGAGAGTCGCCGACGGGATGCGAGGGAGGAAGAAGATTGAATAAGATAGAGCCGCCAATCGAGCAAGGAGGGTTTAAGTTTGGTTTTTTTTTAAAAAAATCAATAATTTAGATATCCTTATCACTAAGTTGGATGAAAAAAATCGCAAAAAAAACCCCTGGCCTAGCGGTGGAACGTTTCCCGGTCCACCGCGCGGGCTAGGGTTCGAATCCTGTGTTTTTTTTCTTTTCTTGTACCGCCTATCTCGTCGGGATATCGTCCAAGATTGGTCAAGATCCCGACGAGATATATGATATCTCGGGATCGCCTGTATCATCCAGACGATACAGGCAAATCGACCGAGACACCGCTATCTCGTCGCTATCTCGACGAGATAGCGACGAGATGATAACCCCGGCCCTTTCTCACATAGGATACCTCACCAAGTGAGGACCATATCTTGCAATGATATCAATTATCATCAATCAACTTCATATCTTAATCATTGACCTAATGCTTAAGTTGAAGTTGATGAGGTATAGAAAGGGTTATTAGGCTAAACGACTAAGATGTGCGTGGTTTGGTGCTATTGTGTTAGTTGGACTTGAGTCTTGACATAGGGATAATTAACTTCTGCTCAAACATTTTAATTAGGCCAAATATTTGGGCCTATGAAGTTAATGGGCCAATTATCCCATCTAGCGGGTGGTAAAAGTTTCTATATTATTGGTCTAGTTTAGAAATTAGAATAATCAAGGAACAACCTCTGAAATTGCACAAGTTGTTCATCCCATATGCCATATTGGCATGCAGGAATAATTCATACATTAATTGAATTGCCTTTTTTTAACAAAGTATAGGAGAGTTGTTCTTAAGATCATAAGATGGCACAGTAAAATTAATTTTTATGTTTAATTTCTGTGGCATTCTGAAATGCCTTGTGTATGATGATAATAAAGGTGTGTATGACCATAAGATTGGACTCTACCTCAGTAGGTACAACACCTTTGCATAAAGTTTTACCAGTACAGAATTGCCAACTTTTGTGAAGCTTCCTAATTCCTTGTTAGAATTTAGTTGAGTTTTATCTTTCTGTTTATTAGCTCACGTACAAACCTATACTTATTTTGACCAATTCTTGTTGAAGTAGTACTGTTGCATGCACGTCAGTTCATCTGCAAACTTGTGTATCTATGTTTTACTCAACCAATTCACTTGTTGAACTAGTATTGCTGCAACATGCATCCTAACTCACATAGGCCTGTTTAATATTAGTCATGACATTCTTACATTGGTCTACCTTTTCCCAGTTTTTATACTTAAAAATCTAGATGATATGTAAGCTAACTAGTGTTTCCAGGTTAAATAAGTTTATCATTTTATTATCATTAATGAGGTACAAATCAAACTTCAATTTTTTCTGAGTATTTTGTATGTTGTCAAATCAAACTGCGCAACCAGTAGTTGCAACTTCAATTCATAGTGCTTATAAAGTAACATTTTTTCTGAGTATTTTGTATGTTGTCATTGTATAAGATATTCTTTTGGGAACATCATATTGGATGCATGGGATATACTTTAATAGATAGAAGTAAAAAGTAATATTTTTAATATTAACATGGTTTTGTCAAAGATGAATAACATGGGTATCACTGAGATATTAAGATAACCTTTATATAGGCTTTCTTAAACCTAAAGTATGTAAGGTAGATATAGACTTTTAATTGAATTAGATGTGATAAAATTAGGTTAGTGAATGGTTTTCATATATATGACATTTCCATTTCTAAACCAAGAACATCTCATCTTGTGTATTCTGAGAGTAGAGCTTCCTAGTCATTTAATATGTAATGATTAATATTCTATTGAGTTCTGAGGTATTTGGAGGGGAGCAAAGGGGAAGGGAGGAGAGTTATATATATATATATATATATATAGTTTGATTGGAGAAAATCGAGGCAAGGGAATGGGAGGAGAGACAAAATAACAAAAAATGATTATATATATATATATAGTTTGATTGGAGAAAATCGAGGGAAGGGAATGGGAGGAGAGACAAAATAACAAAAAATGATTACCTTCCAAAAATGATTTGGAGGATAGGAGAGATATCATTGAAATTTTTATGATATTTGGACCTTTTATGCCTTGTCATTGTTGAACTAATCCAAAATGCTTTCCTCACCTCCCCTCCCCCTCTCCAACCAAACAAGATGGAGCAAAATATTTTTTTTCTCCTCTCTTGTTATTGTTGAACCAAATACAAAATACTTTCCTCCTCTCTACTCTTCTCACCTCAAGCTACCTCCCCCTTCCCTCTGTGAATGAAACAGCTCAAGTTCTTTCATTATTGATTATTTTTGCGAAGTCTCATAGTTCCACACCCACCTTTATGATTTCAAAGAATATTTGCTATTGAAATATCTCAGACTTCTTTCACTAATGTAATGAGGTCTTTAGTTCATTGTTCACCTTTGACATATTTTCCATTGAAAATTCTTCCATGATCTTGATATTTACTTAGATGCCTGATTTCATGTGCTTTAAAATTATTTGCTTCCTTCAGGCCAGAAATTACATGGAAGAATGCAAATTATGCACAAATATGGGAGTATCTTTGGGATGATTATGATTTGACACAAAGACTTAGTAACCTCGACATTAAGTTTAAGATTGTTGAGGTAAAACTGCATTCCATTTTTTTTCATATATGTTTTGGGTGTTCAATTCTCTTGTTTGAATCTGCTATCTCTCTGCAGAAAGACAGTGTGTTCTTCCAAAATGTTCTTCACACCAACAAAATGAAGTACTTGGATTGGTTGATAGTTGGTTTGCTTGTTTTGGAGGTCGTCGTTGCCATTTTCAATGAATCAAGGAACGAAGCCCAGAATTAGGTATCTAGGGCATTAATAAAAAATTTCTTCACATACCAAATTTTTTGCCATGTTGTTCCTTGCGCTCTTTCGTATAGAGCCTTTTGCCATGTGGTTGATAATGAATGTTAATCAACAGAGTGCTATTGCTGGTTGTTAATAATTCTTTCGTTGTAAACACTGCATTCTTTTACCATTTGAAAGTATAGAAATGGGATTTATCCCTAAATAATTGATATTGCATATTATCCTTTTAATATTGTCCTTGATGTTTGTAGGTTAATCACAACAAACCATGATTGTTATAATAAGATTTAATTAATAAAGATACCTAGCAATTAAATATCACAGTATTCCTATGTTAAAATTTTATTATTTTTATAAATTAAATAATTTTAAACAAAAAAACTAATGACATTCATTATATATTTCATGAACAAGCCTTAATATTTGCTTTTGTTATAAGGCCTTTTTTTATGTTTTTTTTTTAACGTGAGAGCATCTCTAATTAGATTTTTTTCCAACATTGCACAAGGCGGACTTTGCTCCAAATTCTAGGGGTGGCAATCCGTGTCGTGTCTAAACGTGTTTCGTGTTGTAAAAGGTTAAATTCGAACCCGATCCGTTTATTAAACGTGTTCGAATATGCAAATCTGAACCCGATTTTTTTGATTCTCGGGTTGACATGATACGCCACACTTAATCCGTTTAAGTAAACGTGTCTAAACGTGTGTATCTGTACGTGCACCTATACGATACAATACGATAAACATAATTTCAATAGTAAACAAAATAAAAACTATATGAAATTAAAAATTAAACGTATTAGAAAGACTATTAATAACAAGACATACTCAACATCCGTAATTTTTTACTTATTATTATATATATTTTTATAAACGGATAAATGGATTAAATAGGTTTAGTAATACGATTAAACACGTTTAGTTAAATGAGTTTAATCGTGTTTATACGAGTTACATGAGTTCAACCCGGATTAACACGATTATTTAATCATGTTAATCCGGGTTGAACCTATTTAGCCAAATTCGAACCCGCGTAATTTCGTGTCGTGTCGTGTCAAAAATTATCAGCCCAACCAAATTCACAAATTTTCTACTCATTCTTATTTGATCATAGATTTTCTATGCATAGAAATTGCACTTAGATAGCGAAGCAACATGAATACCATATGTAATAGGTGAAGACACAAAATTAATGCCAATCATATGAATCCATTTATTGAATAATAGATACACTTTTTACGTAAGAAATTACAAACACTATAATTGATTGATGATTAAAAATTGACAACATAGAATTATATATCTTGAAGCGACAAAAGTTGTAAATTAAAATTGCAACAATATGTCAATGAAATCATTATAGCCGTCATAACCAACAGATCTTTTTTCGCTGCACACCCTTCTCGAGGATAGGATGTCAATCATTGCCGTGCTAATGCAACGATTCGGCAACGTGAGTCTCATCTTCTTCACTGATTATAAATTTCAGAAGATCCTCGTAAGGAGCCTTCATTACTACGTCCATGTTGACCTCCTCCAAGTGATGAGCCAAGCAATCAAGATTCTTCAACCTCTCATTGTGGACAGAGAAAGTATCAGCAAGTTTGATTGCTTGTGTCGGAATGGCCTATCGTTGATTTCCATCAAAAGAACAAAAGAAAATTAGAAATTAAGAACTTAAAAAATTGTTTAGGCATGCATGCATTGAAGTAAACAAGCGAGCTCAGACTTTGATTCGCTTAAGAAGTTCTGCAAAAGCTTAATTACCTGAAGATTCAATTGTGATAAATGAGGGGAGCTCTCTAGCAACTTAACTAACAATAGAGCTTCAGATTCATCTTTGATGTCCAAGGGAATCGAAAGAGTGCTTAGCTTCTCGAATTTAATTTCGAACCTCTCAACATCCTTGCATTCAATTGCCAATGACTGGGGGAATTAAAAATATAGATATATACATCAGACAGACATGACATTAATTAAGTTCAAAATTAAGCTTTATTAATTCAATGAATTAGGAATGCGTTAACAATATATCATTTGATAATTAAATACATTAAAGCCTTTTACTAATTAATTACCTTGGTGGCAGCGGCACTGAGCCGAAACCATTTCAAGTCCTCTGCCGCTAGCAAAAATCTCCTTAACCCACCGACATTATCTTGAGCTATTTGTAATGGGTGAGAAAAGTTGAGGGACGCCTCTTGGACTTTAGGTGCTTGGATAATCAGTTTTTGCAACTTAATCGGACTAAGCTTGATATCAACCATCTTTAGATTGGGTGCATTGATGTCTATGCTCTTGAGATTCTTGCGAGGATTAAGTATCATTAGATTCTTGAGACTCCTCGAATGAATCCTTACATGACGAAACCCTTTGCAATCTTCAAGGTGCACAAAATCGAGCAAAGGGCAATTTGAGAAGATGAGATTCAGGATATTTTGGTGTATGTAGGAGTCCAAGAGCACTAGAGTGTGCAGAAGCATGCAATGGACGAGTCTCGGTTGAATCAGAGAGACACCGAGCTCGCAGTTACGCAATGAGAGGAGCCTCAAGGATTTGATATCTAACACGGCGCAAGGGATGAGAACTCGATGACGATCAAGCTCGCACGTGAAGATGAGTTCTTTAACTCCCACGTCCTTGGCCTGTTGGATGATGTTGCACTGGGTCGCATGGCCAGTAACGCATCTTCTGTAGACGACGTCGAGTCGACCAAGAAGAGCGCGAGGCAAAGGAGGCAAGAACTGGAGACACCTAGAGGAAACCTCGAGGCTAAACTGATCACATCGAGGGAGGAGGGAGACCAGCCGCTGCCAACCCCCCTCGGAGTTGGAGATGGTGAACACTGCCGAGAGCCATTCTTTGACCGGAAGCATACAAACGATCGACAGTAGGATATCGTCGGGGATATAGCTGACGTTGTTTGGCTTGCTTTTTTTTAGTCGCTTGTGGTGATCTTCTTTTACAGGAGGAGGAGGATCAGGTACTGTTTTCTTCATCTTTATCTATATTACTATATATATGAGACACAGAATGTATATCCAAGTGATCAGTTCGTCAAATTTTCGTAAAGTAGATAAAAATTTTGTTGAAAAGAAATTTAGATACATATATTATTTGGTTTTATTCATGGTGATAAAAAGATTTTTTAAAAAACGTACTTAATTTGCATGCATTAAATTACACGTTCACTTAGTTCGTAGAACAACCTGTTGCATAATATCATTTCTATAGTTGGTAAGTACGTGTATATACTCATGCAAGGATATATGAGAATCGATCTTTGTGATGAAGTGATTGAATCATAATCTTTCCTCCACTGCTTTATTTTACCACAGAAAATAATATTTACTTGTCCTCACCTACCAAGTGTGAAGTAAATTTGAACAGAAATAAAGAAATCAATCAATATGAGAATCTTTACAAAGGAAAAAAAATCTACTATTGGCAGCCTCTCCATAGAAATTCCATGTACGTACGAGTGAACATATCTTTCAATGAATGAATATGACGAAGACTAGAGAATCTTTTTACATAAGAAATTACAAACACTGCAATTAATGACAACATAGAATTATCTTGAGATGACAAAAGTCGTAAATTAAAATTGCATCTCCATCTTTTTTCGCTGAGCGACCTTCTTGAGGACAGGACGTCAATCGTTGCCTTCGGTCTCATTTTTTTCATTCATGGCCGGCCTTAGCTTTTGCTTCACTCATTATAACGTAAGTAGATTACAATTACAATATTTCAAAACAATTGGATCTTTTCCTACCTGTTTGTCCTCCTTCGATCGGCAGCGAGTGATGATGAGGCGGCGCGTTGAGGCGGCGGCGTCGGCGGCGGCGGCGGCTGCAAGCAGGACGGAGACGCGCAAGAGGTCGAGAAGGGAGGCGACAGAAAGAAAAATGGTCGGGCTCTGGCGGCTAGACGTTGAGGCGGCGATGAATCTTTGATCTTGATCTTGAATCTTTGATCTGGTCTCGACCGTGGATCAGCAGTGGCGAGCGGCGGCTCCAAGCAGAACGGAGACGCGCTAGAGATCGAGAAGGGAGGCGACAGAAAAATGGTCGGGCTCTGGCGGCTAGACGTTGAGACGGCGATGAATCTTTGACCTTGATCTTGAATATTTGATCTGCTCTCGACCGTGGATCAGCAGTGGCGAGCGGCGGCTCCAAGCAGAACGGAGACGCGCAAGATATCGAGAACGGAGGCGACGGAAAAATGATCGGGCTCGGACGGCGAGGCGGCGTCAAAGGGCAACGACGACGCAGCGGAGCGGTGGCGAGAGCACAGCACAGCAGAGCAGAGAAAGAGAGATGCAGGAAAAAATGGTCGGGCGTCTGTGGATGGAGAATTTATATTCCCTAGAACGGATTAATTTAAAAAAGTATCTCATTAATTATATGTATAAAACTAAATAAATAAATTTAATGAAGATTAAAAAATAAAGTAACTTTTATTTAGTATTTCAATTATATATTTTTTATTTTTCATTCACTCTTAATAAAAGAAGTATATAACAATCATTAATTAAAAATGTCCAAAACTCATACTATATATACTTTTCAAAATTCTTGAATTATACTCTTAATAAAAGAAGTATATAACAATCATTAATTAAAAATGTCCAAAACTCATACTATATATACTTTTCAAAATTCTTGAATTATACTCTCTTTTAAACTTTTTTTAAAAAAATTTACATTTTATTCTATCATAAACCAAACATATATGAAATCTAGAATATTAATAAAACTAAATATTTAGGAAAGCATTAACTAAAATTTTATAGGCCATTACTATTATCAAAATTTTCACCTGAAATTTAAGTATTTTTAAAGTCACACTTTTAGGTAGTCATTAAAGTAAAAAAAACAAAATTTCATATACAATTTTTCTCACAAAAGAATCCTAAAAAATACTATGATCACTTAAAGAATTTTTTAACAAAATCTTCAATAGTTTGAAATAGTAACTTTTTAAACCATAGTCATGCAATAATGATGAATATATAGTTGGTCGTAACGAGTGAAATAGTCTAATAAACACCATGTCTATTAAAAATAGTACTTCTACTAAAATATATAATCATTGTGAGCGTTAACATTTTAAAAAACAATAATTATAGCATTTTAGTACTTAATAAAATGAATTTGTTCTCGTCTGAAGTCGGGATGTTGCAAGCCTCCACGTGTCTTAGTCCAGTGCAGCTCCAATGGTGACCTACAAAGACACTTCGACACTCAAGTGAGAGAGAATCACAATATGACGTGTATGAAAATTAGAATCGATAATATACATGATGTACGCCGTGTCTGTTTTATGAGGTAGTTCTGGATGTTCGACGATTTTCGTAGGAATATGTTCGAAATGAGTCGATTGTTATCCCTAAGATCGCATGCTCATTACTGTGGAATCCCAAGTGATAAATGAAGAATGTTGCTATCCTTATTTGGCCGATGGAGCCCCCGGGCTATGGCTCTAGGCTAAGTTGTAGGTGGTTCAACTCGAGTCAGATTCATGAGTAGAAGTGCTTTCGTGCCCAATCCGACCGGACCCAAGGACTAGTTCAGTCCTGTTATGCCCTAAATCTAGGGTCACATGATCGGCCAGAGTACACGTTCGTACTCTGGAACCTATCAACACATGCATACCAATGTGGAAATAAAAGAAATAATAATGCATACTCAAATATAAAAGACCAAAATACTAGGTATATTTACATAACCAAATGACTACAATGAAATCACAATAGTATACAAATAAGGACTCTCTACATCGTCAGCGTGGCTCATTGACAACAACTCTCGACCCGTATCTAAACTCGCCGAGTCAAGACCAACTTGCCAAGTTGGTACGCTTCTCGGCTCGACCATCGTCCATCCACAATCACAAACACAAATAATGTTTCTACATTATACATACAGATACATAAATATCTCTCGAGTGATTTTAATATTTTAGCCAACAACACGGGTACGCGTCTATGCACCCTAAGCCGACCCTCTCTTTGGGCTCAACTCCTCAGCTTTACATTTTATCACTCAAAGTACATTTCAGCTTATATTCGATAAATTTTAGCTTGTACCAAGTAAATTCAACATGTATATATAATTCCAACATGCATACACATTTTTCCAGCATGTCTAAAACTAATTCCAACATCTATAAAAGTATTTCCAGCATGTATACAAATAAATCCAGCACATATAGAAATAATTTCAACGGGTATATGTTAACATAACGTCAATTTCAACCTACCTTATCATACAATGAAAATTTTAGATTAAAGCATACCGTCTTACTCCACAAATTTTACAGATTTACTATGCCTAATAATACTACAAATTTTTCAGATTTTAGCATCTACAAATCTACGCATCCAAGTCTAATTTTTCTCCACTAAAATAATAGTTTTCCAATTCTAACCCTATTTCTTATGTCAAAATCTAGGTTCACCTTAAACCAAAATAGAACCTTCATCTTTAGGACCATTCGGCCCTTAACCCTTAGGGTAGGGTCTCGAGCTAAGCACCCCTAATAAGGAGTCTCATCCCATCACCAAGTCATCCTAATCATTGCGCATAAAGGTATATCAAAATAGTGATTTACCGAGGTCATTTACCTATCACCAATCGTTGTTACCTTACGACTTTAGGTACTACCCTAAACTGCCCTACATCGGCCCCTATCCATAAGGAACCAATTCCTCATTCACCTAATATTAATTACACATAAAACAATGATTAAAATAGTGCAAAATGAAAAATTTCAGCAAACATTGACTCCCCAAGCCGCCGGCCCCTAATCCCTAGGGCTGCCTTCATCGACCCTACATCGATTCTTACCAACAAAGAATCATTTCCCCTCCATGCCACGTTCACTCTACACATAAATAGTGAATCACATAGAACCATTAAAATCTCAGTGTGAAATCTTTCCCCCTAGCCATCGACCCTTAATCCGTAGGGCTGCCCTAATTGATCCTACAGTGGTTCCTACCGATAAGGAACCATCTCCCCTTTAATTGGTATCATTTCATGAGTAGCTTAGCAATTAGAACATAGATTAAATAAAATTTTCAATAACTTCATCTTCCTAATGTCGCCGGCCCTTAATCATAGGATTGCCGTAACTGGCCCCAATCCAAGGGTCATCAAGAAATCCATCTCTTGCCTTAAACAATCCCCTAACTCAAGGAACAAAGCATAGTATTCAAATAAAAGAAAGAATTCACCACGCCTTTCCCTTACATGGATTGGCTAAAGAAAGGGAAGGTTTTACAAGGAATCAATTCCCTAAACCACTCACTGGCAAAGGGAAAAGGGAAGGAATCGAGGAAGGAAGCCTTTGATCTTCGCGGCGATCGGCTTCCGACGACGACGAACACCCACTACCCTTTTCTTGTGCGTGTCCCTCTCACCATCGCCTAGGAGTGCGTGCGATTCTAAGGGGGATCCGTACGCCCCAGGTGAGATATATTATATTATATATATTTTGAATATACAATTATACCCATGTGACTTAAACAGACCATAACTAGACTTATACTCGTCCGTATCGAGTTCTGTTTGAACCTACAGACTCGACTCTACCCAACTTTCCATCCCGACTTAATTGAAATAGTTTTCCTCATCTATAAAGGTCATATCACTAATCGTGCCCTCCGACGATTTCTTAGCCCGCTCCGACGCGCATCCCGGCTCTCTCGATGAAGCCAAAATTAATTAATTCTATTTTTAATTATATTTTTTGCAAGTATTACAAGTCAACAAACCCCAAGCTTGGTTGGAGTCCGAGGATTTCGTGCCGAGCTCTAATAGTATGCTAACTTCTATTTGTCTACCGAACTCTTTGTATGTTTTCGAGTATCTAACCTCGGTTTGACCTCGGTCGTATTTGGTATGCGAGCACGTGTTGAGTTTTGTCCTTAGTTGAACCGTCGGGGTAGGTGGGATCAGCGTATCTTGGTCTTGTCGTTTTGTGACTTTTCGATTTGTGTGCACAATATGGTGTTTTCGGGAAGGAGTGTCTTTTCCAACTGTCTACTTCTTGTTAGTCCCACTAGGGGTGAGCAAAATTCCCCCGATTCACCGAAACTGAATCGAAACCGATCGAACCAAAACCGATTTAAACGAACCGAATTTACCGAATCAATTTCAGTTCGGTTTTCGATTAAAAAAATCGGTTTTCGGTTTTTGGTTCGGTTCGATAAATTAATCGACGGTATTAACCGAATATATATATATATATATATAAACAATTATATAAGATGTTGGTATTTGCCTTGGTGGTTAAGTGTAATGTTAAGCTTTTTACCCGCCCAGGTTCGAATATTAGTGTTGTGTAATATTATTTATTTTATATTCAATTATATATAATATGTGTTAGTTAGAAATAAATTGATAATTTGATTATATATATAATATGTGTTAGTTAGAAATAAATTGATAATAAAGTTTGCTAATATGGTTAGAGAGGTAAAGATTAAAGTTTGGTTGCCAAATGCCTTGGGTTTAAGTCTTACACATGTATCTTTTTTGAAAAAAAAAATTGGTTATTTTTTTTAATCTTTTCAGTTAACCGAACCAAAAATTCGGTTAACCGAACCGAATTAACCAAATTTTTTCGGTTCGGTAAACGATTAAAAAATTTCTTTTGGTTCGATTCGATTAACCGATGATTCGTGCTCACCCCTAAGTCCCGCAAGGATAAACTCAACAAGGATAAACACAGAAGACATCATTTTTATTCATGAAGTCCCGCAAAGGGATATTTACACTTACAAACCGATGGAGGATAGCTTACAAAAGAAAATAAACCACAAAGGTACAACCCCTAAGAAGCACGACAAAGGAAAAAGGAAAGGGAGAGAAGGAGTTCAAGCCTCGACATGGCAAGCTTAAAATCATGGACAAGGTTCCAGCCATCACGTCGCTTCCCCCAACGCCTGAATCAAAGAGACGACTTTGTTGTAAGCCCGATGGTACATACCCACAGTCGGGACGCCGTCTCATGCCTTCATCTTCAAGCCCGATGGTACAAACCCACGATGAGCGGCGAACCATTCGCCAACAACGCAAAGATAACCCCCGAAGGGAAGATGATCTTTGAAATCTCTCACTCCATGCTTGACAAATACACACAACACACAAGAGGCTATTTATAGACCCAAAACAAAAACCGCCTCCCCAATATGCTGTTTCTTTCACGGGCAAAATCACGTCCCGTTATAGCTGTCGCTCCGACTACTCGAAAACCGCTTACTAGATTTTGTTTATAGTTACTTTGTTGTCAAACTATATCTACCGTACAGATGTCAGACATCCGAAAAAACACTCCCCCCTCTCACACAAATGTCACATCTAGTCTGGATAGGAAAGAGTCGCATACAAAGATGCGCACCGTAATTCTAGTACAATACCATAAGATACCATACCATACATTACTAAACCATGTTGCACCTCGTCCAAACAAGGTCTTAGTAGTCTTAATGGTTAAGATTTAATACCTTGTGCAAGGTCAAGATGTCAATTCTCACCGAAGCATTTTTACTTTATGAAATATATCTTCTGATATAATTTTTAAAAAAATATGAAAGTAAATTTCTTGACATTTTAAATTTGATTATATGAAGTTAATAGAAAACGATAATCAATATAATATATCATCTATATTTTTCTTTTCCTATCCTATTTTATTAAAATTATTTTGAGTTTGCATATGAAATGTTTATTGAATCAACATATCAATTAGAGGATATTTAATAATTGTTTAAAACATTTAAACAATTTTTATGAATAATTTGTCTATTTATCAATATAAAAATATTTTTAATATTTCTTAAAAACGAATGATTCGGACCAATGAACTAGAGCTTGGCATGGTATGGGTCTGAAACTAAAAACATTGTTTGAAACAATTAATCCTATTTCATATAAAATATAAATAGATGTGCAAGCGTTAAGTCTAAAATGTTTTTAAAATGCATTAAAATGAAGCATGATACGTGCATAGTGCATACGATTTGTTCAGGATTTGCATGCATTTAATGAGAAGCCTGCAATAAGAAAAAGAGAAATCCAAATAGATAAGATTCTGAACTACATCTGAATATCAAGGGTCATTTCAATTTTTCATTTGTTGAAAGCAAATGAGATCAATCTCACAAGTAATGTTAATAAGGGCCTTAACTGAACTTATGGTTTGCTATATATAAGTTGTTACAAGTCTAGGATAGACAAATTACTACATTTGTAGACCACTTGCTAACAGAAAAACATGTGCTAGAGTATAGAATCGATTTTGATTATGTTTTCTTCTGCATTGGCTGTCGCATAGAATCAATTCACTGTGGTGCTTGAGCTTGGGGCAATACCCCTGAAGCTAGTCAAGTATTTTGAGTTCGACATGAGTCTGGATTTGGATACAACTGATGATTCATTTGTAAAATGTTCCATATTTCTTCCCCTTATATATCAACTTGATCCTCATTATTATTATTATTGTTATTAGTATTTTTATAATGAACAAACACATACAATGGTTCGACATATTAGCATACCACAGAGTATGCTGGTTTAGTGGGCATTTCTGTTCTAGCTACCTTCGGCCCTAGCCTAACTGGCATGGTTTGCACCTTTTAGACATTATGGGTTGAATCTAAATCCACCATACTTGGACATGAAACATGATATGCTGGCACTGCCTAGTTAAGCATGTTTGATAATTTGATACATGTTATGACTTGCTAGTGTAAGACAAATCTTTAATCAAGTTTTTCATGAATATAAGAATATCATAAATAAATTAGTAAGATAAGATCTTACTTGATGACGACATATTTGCAGCGGAATAAACTTCTGGATCTCCAAGGAAAGTCGGGTCTTTGCTCCACAACACCGTCTCAAATGCTCTGTTTTTTATGGGGAAAGCAACTATGAGCTAGGGTTTTTCCACACGGTGTATAGATCGAGGGGACCTAGTCTCTATTTATAACTGATTATATGGGCCCGTCCATCACAGGCTTCATTAATCGGGCCTACACTTGATTAATCACACCAATCATGATTAAGTGTTTCAAGCTCGAATTACATGGATCAAGATCACATGAGCTAACAGGCATCTTAATAATGGATCATAAGATCAAACCCGCTTTTATTAAATCAAAATATTACAATTGATTGTAGCCCACATATGAAAAATAAAAATATAGAATATTTAAAAAATATTCTAACATTCTCCCACTTGGGCAAGATCAATTGTAAAATTTTATTTTTTTAAAAAAATAAATTTAAAAAACGACACTCGGGTTTAATCACATATTTCAAAAAATGTGGCCACAAAATAAATAAATAAAATAAAAATGATCCAAGATGCAACACTTATTATGACTCATATCAACAACCAATGATATTGAATCATGGCAGTCATCATGAATATACTGGACATAAGACTTTCCATGGTCACGAATACCACAGACATTGCTGACAATTGTCATTGGTGTGGAGTGTAGCATGAAAATAACACTCAAAATGATCCGATAAGAACAGTGTTATTTTCATTGTCAGTCCTCATACTTTCTCTTCTAGATATACCTTTCGGCAGGAGAAAGCGTATGGTTTTAAAAAAATAAAAAACCATCAAGTCCCTAGACTCAAAATTGGCATCAATCAATGGGCAACATGATTCACATGACACCGAGCCTTTAAACAAAAACATGATGTCTCTAGACTTAAATATGGTATCAATCAAGAGACATTCTGATTCAAATGATACCGAGTCTTAAATAATTATTGAACACATATATTAAATATGACAATATGATCTCAAAGGAAAAAGAGTTTATTATTGAACATGCGATAACATAAACCTAACAATCATGTATCAAAGTGCTCAAAACAAAAGGAAAATAACTCCCACTAACCAAGCACATCAAAAGAACTCAGAATGCCCATATTTTCAACATGTCTTTTAAAGACTATGGGTCTGAGTCCCTTGGTTAAGGGATCAGCAAGCATAAGATCTGTCTCTATGTGTTCAACTAAAATATCTCCTTTCTTTACAAGATCTCTAACAGTCAAAAATTTGATTCTAAATGTATGGAGTCTTGTAATGAGATCTACAATGTGAAGTCATATATTAATATTTTTAGGTCAGGTAGCTTGATATTCAGCTAGTTACTAATAGAAAAAATATTTTCCTCCCACTGACCTTCACATTTATATATTAATCAATTATTTTCTTCACATCCTATAAGTGTCGCTATCTTATCAACAAGTGAAGAACATGTCCCCTTTAGGCAGATAGATTTTCTAGACCAACGCACACTCTAATAACTTCATCACAATATAATTAGAATGTGTTAGATTAAATTATAGGGCATATAATAAAATTAAAATTGAGGCTAACCAAATATTACATATTCACCTTTGGGCAGAACATGCAATCACGAAATAAATCCTCGTTGAGTTAAAAAATGAGACGCTGATTTTCGAAAATCTATCACCTTTGGGCAGACAGATTTTTAGACCAATGCACACTCTTCTAACTCCATTACAAAACTTCTAATTAAAACATCCAATAATCATCCTTTGAGAAAAAACTATTGAATGAATTAATCTTCAGTATTCCTCATATGATGAGAAAATACACCACTCATTATAAGTAATCCCACTTTGGTGGTAATTACAAATAATAACTAGTGAAAAAACTCATCAGGAATCAATTGCCCACGTGTCAAATATTCAAATCCAATATATATTGCAAAATTGGTACAAGAATAAAGTACCATGATTAATAATGAATTTAAATCAATGACCATTTCAAATTATTATTTATGTTTATGTGGTTGTAAATTATGCCAATATCCCCACCTAATTGTAGCTATATTAGATTTCAAATATATATAAAAAATTGGCAGCATTATTTACAATAATGAATTAATATTTTAAGTAATCCACGTAACATAAAATGAATAATAATATTATCACGTAAATAATAAATCACATGTATTCTACATCAAGCTAAATGTAGCAAAATTTGAATCATGACAATAAAATTTGCAATAAAGAATCATGAAATGAATCATGCTGATAAAATTATGATAATAAATCAGCTATACTGTGTCAATTATGCAGTATTATTATAATATCAGGATAATAATGCTGCATTATGCCTAAAATAAGCAGAAAAATAAGTCTATTTATTATGCGCAGAACTTTTATAAGCAGCAGACTGAAAAATTGGAGAAAGACCATTAATAGCATTAGGTCCATATTCAAGATCCAATAGCCCAGTTCAGTTCCAGCATAAGATATGAAAGATTTTGCAGTCACATTTCTACGTACAATAGATGTACCATGACAACGACAACAAAATTGACAATAATAAAATATTAATGTCAATTATAACATATGAGCAAAATTAGCATAATAAACTAATCTATGCTACGTCCGTATAGGCTCATGAGTGGTTAGATAATAATATTGTATTTAAAATTTCATGTCATGATCTAATTTTTAAGTAAATTGATCAAAAAACATAGTGAACCAATTAAAACTTCATAGAATTAAAATTGAACAATCATAAAGGATCAATTAAGCATGAATTAAATGAAATTAAGCTGAATCAATCATAATTTCGACGAACCGATAAAAAATTAAACTGAACCGGTCAAAAAATATGGTGATCTAGTTAAAAATAAGTTGAACGATTGCGAACCAAATGAAAATGAGCTGAACCATTCATAATTTCAACTGAACCGATTGTGATGTAGAAATAAATCACTGAAATATGAATGATCCAATCAATTGAATCAAACCAAAACAATGAACCAGTTTAAGATCAGAAATAAATCAGAAATAAAATTGAATTGAACCCCACATAATAAAATTGAACCAGGCAATTGACCCAAATCAATTTAACCCAGAACCAGATTGAACCAAAACTGAAATAAACCTAGGTTCAATTAAAAGTCTGGACCGGTTTTAATAAAAAATTGTTGAACCAACATTTGATGGGCCCGCTGAGCAGGCCCGAGATGCAGGGTCTGCTCGGCTCGCCGGGGACTTGTGCCTGTTAGGGCACGGGGCAAGCAGCGCGGCACGCGGAGCGCCTGCTCAAGCTCGCGTCGCGCAGCAAGAAGCGGACGCTACATGCCTCGCGAGACAAAGCCGTTTGCATTAGCAAACCCCAGAGGTGCTCTCGTCAGCAAGCCCCGGAGGTGCTCACGTCCCCAGGTGAGAAGCAACGAACTCGGCCCCTCTCGCTGACGCTTGGCAACCGCTCAGAAGCGAGCGCCGCTCACATCAGATGAGGCCTCGCAATCGCGGTGCTTTCACACCGCCATGACTGCTCGCTTCGCGAAACGCGCCCACACGGGCCGCCCTGGAGGAGACGCGAGCGCTGCTCACGCAACAGCGCAGCGCTCGCGTAAGCAGCGTGATCCCGCACAGGCGACGCTCAACGTGAGCGGCCTGGGGCGAGTCGCGAGTGCCTCGGAGGAACAGCGACAAAAGAAAAAAGATGCATACCTTGAGAAGTGCGGCGCACGCTCGACGAGAAAAAAAAAAGCAAGACGCGGAACATTTATGCGTACATAAATCAGAAACAGCGCACATGAATAGAGGAGGGATGCGCACACGGAGACACAACAGGCAGACACGATTGCAATAGACCCTCGACATTGACCGCCTGGTGTCCTGCTGTCCGCGGCGGTGTGTGCCGCATGCCACGCACGATGAGGCACACCGAGATAAAAACGCCAGCAAAGAAAACCGAGACATGTTAATGATTCATGAGTAAAAACATCTAAAAATCAATGATCTTATGGTGCAGGCGAGCAAGAAAATGACGCGCTCGCTGAGGGAGATGCATGCAGATCAAGGCAGATAAAACTTTGAAATAACAGCATCATGATACATATTTCCGATCAAGAACACACGAAACCAACCGCGCATACCCATGCAAAACAACAAAAGCTGAGAAAAAAAAAATTATGTTCAGCGAACCACGAGCAATTCCACGCGGATAAAATTTTTGAGAAAGATGCACATAACCCTATCGGCTGAGAGCGATCACAAAAGGAGATGTAAAGCATCCTAGAAGCATAATAAAAAATATCCGAAAGAATAGATACGACGATCAACGGAAAGATTAATTTTAATATTCAAACATGATGAATCAAAATTTAAACAGATTATTCATCATATTAAAATCATCCCATAATTATCATAAACGAATTCTTAAATTCATGAAAAGGGGCTCTGATACCAATTGTAAGACAAATCTTTAATCAAGTTTTTCATGAATATAAGAATATCACAAATAAATTAGTAAGATAAGATCTTACTTGATGACGACATATTTGCAGCAGAATAAACTTCTGGATCTCCAAGGAAAGCCGGGTCTTCCTCCACAACACCGTCTCAAATGCTCTGCTTTTGATGGGGAAAGCATCTATGAGCTAGGGTTTTTCCACACGGTATATAGAGGGGACCTAGCCTCTATTTATAATTGATTATATGGGCCCGTCCATCACGGGCTTCATTAATCGGACCTACACTTGATTAATCACACCAATCATGATTAAGTGTTTCAAGCTCGAATTACATGGATCAAGATCACATGAGCTAACAGACATCTTAATAATGGATCATAAGATCAAACCCGCTTTTATTAAATCAAAACATTACAATTGATTATAGCCCACATATGAAAAATAAAAATATAGAATATTTAAAAAATATTCTAACAGCTGGGTCAATGTTTTTGTTACCATCCGCTTCGATGGGATAACTAGTCCATCAACTTCATAGGCTCGAACCATTAGCCTAATTAAAATGTAAGTGGAAGTTAATCGTCCCTGTATGAGCCTTGAAGTAAATGTTAAGACCCAAGTCCAACTAACACAATAGCACCAAACCACGCACACCTTAGTCAACGACATCTTAGGCCTAGCCTAGTAGCCCTTTCCAAGCTTATTATCGCGATTAAAAAAATTTCGCGATAGCGAACCTTGATATCGATATATCGTCCGCGTCGCGATATATCGAAAATATAATATATATTATAAATATAAATTATAATATATATATATAATAGCATTGGAAGTCATTAGACTCGTTACTTATGATATTGAACGTAGCAAAGTAGCAAACATAATTGTCATGAATCATAAAACATAGCAAAGTAGCAAAAATAGAATATACAAACTACCCACATAGCAAAGTAGCAAAATAACAAACATAGAATATACTAAAATCCAATTCACATAGCATGAACAATAAACATCAAGTAGCTAAAGTCATCACAATCACCAAATCTCCAATTGTCCAATCTAAAAAAGATTATCAAAACCATCTTCAATGTCTTCATTAGGGGTATTATCCATTGGAGGAGTAGTTGGTTTGAGCCCAAAATCATCTTCAATGTCTTCATCATCATTTGAAAATATCTCTTCTTCTCCTTCATCACTTGAATTTTCATCCACCAATCTTGAAGTTGAAGTAGAAGTAGAACCACGATGACGTTGATTATAAGTGACAAGCTCATTAACTCCACGCCTCCTTGGAAAATTACGACCCTCAAGGGCATTTGAAGCACCAATGGCTTCATCAACAAGCTCAAAAGGAATTCTATCATCCTCTTCATCATCATTGTTGAACCACGCATTTGTCCCCCAATCAAAATCGTCAAGTACTAGTGGATCATAGTTTTTGCCACATTCACAAACTTTTTGAAATCTCGTGGCAATCTTTCGATTGTATTGGACATACACCAAATCATTCAATCTTTGGTGCAATAATCTATTTCTTTTCTTGGTGTGAATCTATACGAAAGAAAAGTAATTAAATAAAAATAATAAGTAATAACTACTAAAAAAGTACTAAAAAAGCATAAAATACTTAATTACTTACGAACTCAAAAGTGCTCCAATTTCGTTCACACCCAGAGGACGAACAACAAAGACTAACAATGCGCTTTGCAAACTTTGAAAACTCGGGAGTACGTCCACCGAAGGATTTCCACCATTCAACTAACATTAAAAATATAAAATATTAAAATTCAAAAATATGTAAAGACAATAAATATTAATAAATAAAATAATACACAATATACTTACGAGGAATCCTATTTGAGCGCTCTCTAATTACCATCTCTCTTGCAAAAGGTCCTCGATCTTCATCATACATATATATCGGCATCTAGAAGTATCTTGGATCGCATTGTATCATCCAACACTAATTTCTCAAGTACATCATTGAAGTCTTCACGTAGTTTCCCCGAGTACACGATATCATTTTTCTTGATGTCAAAATAATTGCCCGGATTGATAAATAGAGCCGCACCATATAATGGTGTTTCCATTTGACGCTCCCATCGACTTTTAATTATATCAATGATTTTCTTGCACAAAGTGGATTTGTGAGCCAAGACTTGTTTGATCCTCCTCTTAGCTTCACCCATTGTCGCGGCTAATTCCGTCATAGCGAGTTTTTCATCACCATCCGCTATCCTCAAAACCACAAGTAGAGGCTGTGATGCTCTAATGCAATCTTCAACTGACTCCCAAAATTTAACCGCATGGATTAATTCATAAATTTTCTTTCCTGCTTCGGTCTTGCACAATTTTGAATCAAACCAATCTTGACTTACAAACAACCGCTGCAACTCTTGTTTAAATTTCCTCAAACATGACAATGTTAGAAATGCAGTCGCAAATCTAGTAGCCCCGGGTCTAACAAGATCATGTCTGTTAGTGTGCTCCCTCATCGCATCAAGAAGGCGACCATGTCTATAAATGAATGTGGTCAATGATCTTGCTCTTGCGATTATAGACTTGAATTCTTTCATTTTTCCCACATCTTCCAACATAAGGTCCAAGCAATGTGCGGCACAAGGGGTCCAAAACAGTGTAGGCAATCTTTGCTCCAACAATCTCCCCGCTGCCTTATAGTTGGCGCCATTATCTGTGATAACTTGAACAACATTACTTGGGCCAATTTCTTCAATCTTGGTCTCAAGTAAGTCAACCAACATCTGAGCATCATGACACTGACTTGAAGCATCAACAGAGCCAAGAAAAATAGTCCCTTGCGGACTATTTACAAGAAAATTTATCAATTGTCTCCCTCTTCTGTCTGTCCACCCATCTGACATAAGAGTACACTCATCTCTTTCCCAAACCTCTTCATGTTTGCGCTTTAAATCTTCTGTTTGTTCTTTTGCCTTTTTCAATAAAGGAACCCGCAACTCATGATATGTGGGTGGTTTGTAGCCCGATCCAATTTGTGCTATGCCTTCAACCATCAACTCATAGCTTCTTGAGTTTGCCGCATTGAAAGGAATGACATTCTTATAGAAGAAGTTGACTACATACATGTTAACTTTTTCACATTACTAGAAAAATGGGCATCATGCCGTTGCTGAAGAGAATCGGCAACGGCCGAGCCGTTGCAATGGAGCCGTGGCAGAAAATCGCATTGCTGATAACTTAGCAACGGATCCGCAACGGCCGCTCGGGCCGTTGCTAACAATATTATCGGCAATGGTTTTGCCACGGACCCGGAGCCGTTGCTGATAACATTAATAGCAACGGCCGCTGAGTCCGTAGCAACGCCGTTAGTAAAACACCGTCGCTAAGCCGTTGCTGTAGGTCATTAGCAACGGCTTTCGATACACTTTTAGCAACGGCTTTCCCACGGACGGTCGTGGGAAAGCCGTTGCTGATGATGTGAACCTGGTAACGAAAATATTTAAAATTTAAAATTTCCATTGATACATTGATACATTATCTGATACATAACTCACACACTCATACACTCATACACACATTCATTCACACATCACAAACACACCAAGATATACATCAAAACAATTATATTTATATTGATAATTATCCACGATAGTATAAAAACAATTCAAATGCAAAATTGAAGTATCAATATCCAACAAAATAAATTAAACAAGTTCAATATCTCATTAACAAAGTCAATATAAAAAAATCTCACGATGACGATGGAGGATGGCCTGGATCATATGGCGGGGTTTGGAGTGCTTGAGTGTACACCGGCGTGGACTGACTCGAGGACGATGGATTAGATGATGCCGAAGAGATGCCTGCTTCGGGATAACCTGACATGTTGCGTAGCATAGCATGTATATCCGCCATCATCTGACTCTGGCGCTCCATTATCTCAGTCTGACGCGCGATCGTGTCCTCTAGAGTCCTTATTCTGCTACTATGATCATAACTGGATCTAGAGGTGGACGGCCGCTCACCAGCGATCGGAAGGGTCGGTGCCCCAAGTGGCCCTAGTACGGCTCGCGCATGACCACTATCTGCGAAGCCATATACGCGGCCATGGTCCCAGCCACCTGCGGCCTCGACCCACGTTGCTGCGTCAAAGTCCTCGGGAGTACCCCCGCGCTGCACCACCGTCTGGCTGTAGGTCTCCTTCTCGAGTTTGATTTTTTGTTTAATATTTATCATAAAACTTAAATTATAAATATATAATGAATAATTTAAACAAATATATAGTTACCATAATGTATGCAGCGCGATTGTCGATGTACTCCCCCGTCCCATGTGCTCGACGGTGAGTCCGCTCAAACACCGCCATCGGGGAGGGTCGCTGGACAGTCCCGTCATCCGACACCGTCGTCTACATTTACAAAAAAAATACATTAATTAGTACACATAGTAACAAATAAAATATATAATTAAAAGATATAATTACCATACGGTTCGCGTGCACTACAAATGCAACAGAGCCGCCGGTGTGACGCGCTGCTCCCCCCGACATGCGATTTCTAGCCGCATTCCGAGAAACCTCCTGCCATCGATCCGTCGACTATATTCCCACGAGATGGTCCCATATATCTGGAGTAATCCAATCGGGGCCGTATCCCCGAGTCTCCGCGATGTTAGTGGTCCCAGCTCGAGCCATCGCCTAGGACCGAGCCTGCCCCAGCTGCCCGTTGTACCTTGCCCGGGAAATAGCCTCCCAGGCAGCGTAAATGAAAGGCCTTTGGTCCTCGGCCCATGTATAGCGAGCCTGCAAAATAATAATATCAGTACCAATATTAATCATCATGCATGTAAAAAAAAAATAATACGTGCCTCAAACTCGCGCCATAACATGTCGACGTGCTCGCTAGGCACGTGAGACCACGTAGGCCATGCCCCGTGCATGTATCGTCGAATAGTAGAAGAAATGCTCCTCGGCACTTCTTCTTGCTCGAACCTGCACAACAAAAATAAATTTTAATATTATATTATGATATAATGAATTTGTAATGATTCATAATTCATGATATATTACTGCTCCCCAATCACGCTAATCAATCTACGTGACTCTGTGGCTGGTGGAGGCTGCCACCTGTTCGGCCCGCGTGGCCGCCTGCGTCTGGATGTACTAGCCTCGGCAGTATCATCGGCATGAGGATCAGCAACAGGAGGATCAGCAGCATGAGTAAGTGCTGGAGTCTCACCGATTGGAGACTCCGGAGCTCTCCTGCGTCGATAACCACGACCAGATATATCTGCCGAACAGACATATAATTAGATTATTGTATAAATAGTAGAGATATATTTAATAAAATATATTAAATATATATTGTCCACAAGACCGCGGCCTTTAAATTGAAGTTTTGCTTCCGATGACAATCATAAGTGACAGCCCCCTCAGTCCACAATGTTTTCAATTCATCTATCAAGGGTCTGAGAAATATGTCAATTTCTTTTCGCGGACCCTTAGGACCCGGAATAATCATCGAAAGATAAATAAATTAATCTTTCATGCACATTGACGGTGGCAAATTATAAACTATCAGCAGCACTGGCCAAACTGAATAAGGAGTTGCAGAATGTCCAAACGGATTAAAACCATCTGTGCACAATCCCAATATGATATTTCTAGTATCCCTAGCAAATGAAGGATAACATGTATCCAAATGTTTCCATGCTTCACTGTCAGATGGATGAGTCATTACTGTATCAACACGACTTCTTGCATGCCAACTCATGTAGGGGGCTGTCTTTTCCGACATGAATAATCTTTGAAGTCTGGGTGTTAGTGGAAAATACCGAAGCACCTTAAACGAGATATTTTTCTGTCAGACCGATTTCTTCTCCTTGTAACAAGGATGTTGACATACAGGGCATTTATCCAACTGCACATTTTCTTTATAATATAAAATGCAGTTATTTTGGCACGCGTGTATTTTTTCGTACCCAAGCCCCAACTTTCTCATTAGCTTTTTTGTCTTATAAAAAGTTGGCTCAAACTTGTTATCAGTAGGCAGCATTCCATTAATCAATCCAGCAATCCGATCAAACGCAACTCCGCTGATATTACAATCGGCCTTGATGTTTAAGAGCTGTGTCATTGCTGAAAACCTAGTGTATTTAGGACAATTCTTATACAAAGGTTCATCGGCAGCTTTCAACATCTCGTAAAATTCTGCAGCTTCTTTATTCGGTAATTCAATCTCTACCGCTGTTTGTACTTCTGTGATATCAACCACTGTAGTATCTGGTGGGACTGATGTCTGAAGAACTGGCCGATCAACATTATCATTCAGGTGGAATTGATCCCCAAGACTATCAAGTATCATAGTTCTATAGGGATTACATTGACTGGATGAAGAAGCACCAGCAGAGGAAGATTCACCATATGTCTGAACGACAGGATTGCTCGACGTCCTGACTTCGCGTGACTCCCCGTGACAAGTCCATAGAAAATATCTTGGTGCAAATCCTTTGGTATATAGATGCAGAGTGACAGTCTCCCGATCCAAAAATCGTCCATTTGAACAAATGCGGCACAGACATCGGATTTGATCACCCATGCTAACGAAATTCCGATTCGAATAGGCGAAATTTAGGAAGTACGTTACGCCTAATCGAAACTCATTCGTTAAAGCTCCACGATCAAGACGTCGGTACATCCAACTTCGATCAGCCGACATGATTCTGTCAATCAATGACAATTTCTTCGGTTAATGTCTTTAAGTGAGATTGTCCTATTCCATTCGGGATTTATGTTATTTATATTGCACTAAGTACTTATTTTAACCGTTAACTTCATTCTAAATTTCGGCAGCATCTCCCTATAGTTCTCCGAATACGCATATCATCTGGGCGCGTATTGGAGAACAAGAGAGATGTTGCCGAAATTTAGAATAATTAGTTAACAGTTAAAATAAAAACGTAAGTGCAGTACAAATAACTATACTCCCAAATTGTCCAATCAGGGACAATTCAAGAATTATGCGTCGTATAAAAGATCATCTACTTCTACATGAACATACAATCCCCGAACGGATCTAAGGTTTTGCTAAATCATATCCGACTCGTCGATGCGTACGTGAAACATATGAACTCGTCGGATGTATGATTATTTTCTAAATGTTTCGAGACAGTTCGAGTCCATATTGGACGATTTCGGCGCGCGTCCGAATTGGACGATTCCGGCGCGCTTCCGAAGTGGACGATTCCGACGCGCGTCCGAAGTGGACAATTCCGAAATTAATCTAAACCCTCATAATTAATCTAACATATTAAACAATTAATCTAAATAATTAATTAACAATTAAAAAACAATAAAAAATTATATATTAATCTACAAATTCCAGCCACATGTACAAGATCCGATGGCGGCCATCGGCCAAGCGCCGCCGGCCGAAACCCTATTTTTAGGGTTTCGGTGGATTTCCGACCGGCCGCAACGGGAAGAGACGATCGGCCGGCGAGGTATACCTGAAAATGTTGGCAACAGCGGGAGGAGGAAGAGGCGTCGTTGGCGTCGGCAGCGGCGGCGACAGGCGGGAGCAGGAGGCGGCGGTGGCAGCAGCGGGAGGAAGACGGGTCGGGCGCGACTGTGTGCCCTATATAAACTTATCAGCAATGGCTCACTCGCCCGTTAGAAAGCCGTTGCTAATAAGTTATCATCAGCAACGGCTCACTTGTCCGTTAGAAAGCCGTTGCTGATAATTAACATCATCAGTAATGGCTCGCATGTCCGTTAGAAAGCCGTTGCAGATACAACATATCTGCAACGGCTCGGGCGGCCGTAAGAATGCCGTTGCAAATAGCAACGGCTTGAGCGGCCGCTGTTGATAGCCGTTGCTGAAGACTCAATTTCTAGTAGTGTCAATAGCCTCTTTTATCTTCAAATACCTTTCAATGGTCTGTTGGCTAGGACCTTTGGAGTGTCTTTCATCCACAATTTCTTCTGGAGTTCTCCGTAGCAATCCACCAATCTTGGTTTGTGATGTGGATTGTGAGTGTGACACTTGTGACATTGCTGCAAACTGAATAGCAGCCTCTTTTTTTTTTCTTGTAAATTATTCCCAAGCTTGGCATGGAGTTGGAAGCTGTAGAATGGTCTACTGGTGCCACTGCTTGTTCATCATCCAAACTGAATGGTGTCTTCCTCTTAGAAGCAAGGGCATCATGCATTTCTCTCATTATCAGCGTTGTGGTTTTATCATATTTTTTCACGTCTCCATAACCACCCGCCAAATGTTGTTTAAGTCTTGTGATTCCCCCGTTCAATTGGTTGCCACAAAGTGAACATGCAATCAATTGTCTTTTATTTAAATCCGGCCAATATCCATATCTCCAACCAATATCCTTCGAGTTCGGTTTCCGTTTAGGATCTTTAGAAGAATCATAAGGCGTTTCACCAGAATTTCCCTCCATAATTTACTGCACAATATAAACAATGTTGCACACAAATACACAATACAAAATGATCACAGCTAAATAATGTTTTCACATAACATCTAAGCTGTTGTTCTGTGAAATCAAACCAGAATAGCTTAGCTGTTCTGGATATTGATTCCAGAACAGCTTAAGCTGTTCCAGAATCAAATTTCGAGAACAGCAAGAACAGCTTAAGCTGTTCTGGATATTGATTAAATGATTCCAGAATAGCAAGAACAACTTTAAGCTATTCTTGCTGTTCTTGAATCAAGAACAGCTTTAAGAACAAGCTGTTCTTGATTCGAGAACAGCAACTGTTCTTGATTCGAGAACAGCAACTATTCTTGATTCGAGAACAGCAATTGTTATTGAATCGAGATAAGCTTGTTCTTAATTGGTTGCAGCTGCTACTTCGGGAAAAAAAAGAAAGGGCGAAAATGTCACAAGAATAAAAAATGGCGGAAATGCTGACTCGCCGAGCTGTGGAGAAAAGATCGTCGGAACATACCTGGCCGGAAAATAGAAAAGCGTCGCCGGAGAAGTGAGGTGCCAACGGGATGCGAGGAAGCTTCTGAGAGAGTCGCCGACGGGATGCGAGGGAGGAAGAAGATTGAAGAAGATAGAGGCGCCAATCGAGCAGGGAGGGTTTAAGTTAGGTTTTTCTTAAAAAAAATCAATAATTTAGATATCCTTATCACTAAGTTGGATGAAAAAAATCGCAAAAAAAACCCCTGGCCTAGCGGTGCAACCTTTCCCGGTCCACCGCGCGGGCTAGGGTTCGAATCCTGTGTTTTTTTTCTTTTCTTGTACCGCCTATCTCGTCGGGATATCGTCCAAGATTGGACAAGATCCCGACGAGATATATGATATCTCGGGATCGCCTGTATCGTCCAGACGATACAGGCAAATCGACCGAGACACCGCTATCTCGTCGCTATCTCGACGAGATAGCGACGAGATGATAACCCCGGCCCTTTCTCACATAGGATACCTCACCAAGTGAGGACCATATCTTGCAATGATATCAATTATCATCAATCAACTTCATGTCTTAATCATTGACCTAATGCTTAAGTTGAAGTTGATGAGGTATAGAAAGGGTTATTAGGCTAAACGACTAAGATGTGCGTGGTTTGGTGCTATTGTGTTAGTTGGACTTGAGTCTTGACATAGGGATAATTAACTTCTGCTCAAACATTTTAATTAGGCCAAATATTTGGGCCTATGAAGTTAATGGGCCAATTATTCCATCTAGCGGGTGGTAAAAGTTTCTATATTATTGGTCTAGTTTAGAAATTAGAATAATCAAGGAACAACCTCTGAAATTGCACAAGTTGTTCATCCCATATGCCATATTGGCATGCAGGAATAATTCATACATTAATTGAATTGCCTTTTTTTAACAAAGTATAGGAGAGTTGTTCTTAAGATCATAAGATGGCACAGTAAAATTAATTTTTATGTTTAATTTCTGTGGCATTCTGGAATGCCTTGTGTATGCTGATAATAAAGGTGTGTATGACCATAAGATTGGACTCTACCTCAGTAGGTACAACACCTTTGCATAAAGTTTTACCAGTACAGAATTGCCAACTTTTGTGAAGCTTCCTAATTCCTTGTTAGAATTTAGTTGAGTTTTATCTTTCTGTTTATTAGCTCACGTACAAACCTATACTTATTTTGACCAATTCTTGTTGAAGTAGTACTGTTGCATGCACGTCAGTTCATCTGCAAACTTGTGTATCTATGTTTTACTCAACCAATTCACTTGTTGAACTAGTATTGCTGCAACATGCATCCTAACTCACATAGGCCTGTTTAATATTAGTCATGGCATTCTTACATTGGTCTACCTTTTCCCAGTTTTTATACTTAAAAATCTAGATGATATGTAAGCTAACTAGTGTTTCCGGGTTAAATAAGTTTATCATTTTATTATCATTAATGAGTTACAAATCAAACTTCAATTTTTTCTAAGTATTTTGTATGTTGTCAAATCAAACTGCGCAACCGGTAGTTGCAACTTCAATTCATAGTGCTTATAATGTAACATTTTTTCTGAGTATTTTGTATATTGTCATTGTATAAGATATTCTTTTGGGAACATCATATTGGATGCATGGGATATACTTTAATAGATAGAAGTAAAAAGTACTATTTTTAATATTAACATGGTTTTGTCAAAGATGAATAACATGGGCATCACTGAGATATTAAGATAACCTTTATATAGGCTTTCTTAAACCTAAAGTATGTAAGGTAGATATAGACTTTTAATTGAATTAGATGTGATAAAATTAGGTTAGTGAATGGTTTTCATATATATGACATTTCCATTTCTAAACCAAGAACATCTCATCTTGTGTATTATGAGAGTAGAGCTTCCTAGTCATTTAATATGTAATGATTAATATTCTATTGAGTTCTGAGGTATTTGGAGGGGAGCAAAGGGGAAGGGAGGAGAGTTTTATATATATATATAGTTTGATTGGAGAAAATCGAGGCAAGGGAATGGGAGGAGAGACAAAATAACAAAAAATGATTACCTTCCAAAAATGATTTGGAGGATAGGAGAGATATCATTGAAATTTTTATGATATTTGGACCTTTTATGCCTTGTCATTGTTGAACTAAACCAAAATGCTTTCCTCACCTCCCCTCCCCCTCTCCAACCAAACAAGATGGAGCAAAATATTTTTTTTCTCCTCTCTTGTTATTGTTGAACCAAATACAAAATACTTTCCTCCTCTCTACTCTTCTCACCTCAAGCTACCTCCCTCCCCTTCCCTCTGTGAATGAAACAGCTCAAGTTCTTTCATTATTGATTATTTTTGCGAAGTCTCATAGTTCCACACCCACCTTTATGATTTCAAAGAATATTTGCTATTGAAATATCTCAGACTTCTTTCACTAATGTAATGAGGTCTTTAGTTCATTGTTCACCTTTGACATATTTTACATTGAAAATTCTTCCATGATCTTAATATTTGCTTAGATGTCTGATTTCATGTGCTTTAAAACTATTTGCTTCCTTCAGGCCAGAAATTACATGGAAGAATGCAAATTATGCACAAATATGGGAGTATCTTTGGGATGATTATGATTTGACACAAAGACTTAGTAACCTCGACATTAAGTTTAAGATTGTTGAGGTAAAACTGCATTCCATTTTTTTTCATATATGTTTTGGGTGTTCAATTCTCTTGTTTGAATCTGCTATCTCTCTGCAGAAAGACAGTGTGTTCTTCCAAAATGTTCTTCACACCAACAAAATGGAGTACTTGGATTGGTTGATAGTTGGTTTGCTTGTTTTGGAGGTCGTCATTACCATTTTCAATGAATCGAGGAACGAAGCCCAGAATTAGGTATCTAGGGCATTAATAAAAAATTTCTTCACATACCAAATTTTTTGCCATGTTGTTCCTTGCGCTCTTTCGTATAGAGCCTTTTGCCATGTGGTTGATAATGAATGTTAATCAACCGAGTGCTATTGCTGGTTGTTAATAATTCTTTCGTTGTTGTAAACACTGCATTCTTTTACCATTTGAAAGTATAGAAATGGGATTTACTCCTAAATAATTGATATTGCATATTATCCTTTCAATTTTGTCCTTGATGTTTGTAGGTTAATCACAACAAACCATGATTGTTATAATAAGATTTAATTAATAAAGATACCTAGCAATTAAATATCACAGTATTCCTATGTTAAAATTTTATTATTTTTATAAATTAAATAATTTTAAACAAAAAAACTAATGACATTCATTATATATTTCATAAACAAGCCTTAATATTTGCTTTTGTTATAAGGCCTTTTTTTATGTTTTTTTTTTACGTGAGAGCATCCCTAATTAGATTTTTTTCCAACATTGCACAAAGGCGGACTTTGCTCCAAATTCTAGGGGTGGCAATCCGTGTCGTGTCTAAACGTGTTTCGTGTTGTAAAAGGTTAAATTCGAACCTGATCCGATTATTAAACGTGTTCGAATATGCAAATCTGAACCCGATTTTTTTATTCTCGGGTTGACATGATACGCCACACTTAATCCGTTTAAGTAAACGTGTCTAAACGTGTGCATCTGTGCACCTATACGATACAATACGATAAACATAATTTTAATAGTAAACAAAATAAAAACTATATGAAATTAAAAATTAAACGTATTAGAAAGACTATTAATAACAAGACATACCCAACATTCGTAATTTTTTACTTATTATTATATATATATATTTATAAACGGATAAATGGATTAAATAGGTTTAGTAATACGATTAAACACGTTTAGTTAAATGAGTTTAATCGTGTTTATACGAGTTACATGAGTTCAACCCGGATTAACACGATTATTTAATCATGTTAATCCGGGTTGAACCTATTTAGCCAAATTCGAACCCGCGTAATTTCGTGTCGTGTCGTGTCAAAAATTATCAGCCCAACCAAATTCACTAATTTTCTACTCATTCTTATTTGATCATAGATTTTCTATGCATAGAAATTGCACTTAGATAACGAAGCAACATGAATACCATATGTAATAGGTGAAGACACAAAATTAATGCCAATCATATGAATCCATTTATTGAATAATAGATACATTTTTTACGTAAGAAATTACAAACATTGATGATTAAAAATTGACAACATAGAATTATATATCTTGAAGTGACAAAAGTTGTTAATTAAAATTGCAACAAGATGTCAATGAAATCATTATAGCCGTCATAACCAACAGATCTTTTTTCGCTGCACACCCTTCTCGAGGATAGGATGTCAATTATTGCCGTGCTAATGCAACGATTCGGCAACGTGAGTCTCATCTTCTTTATGGCCTTTGCTTCACTGATTATAAATTTCAGAAGATCCTCGTAAGGAGCCTTCATTACTACGTCCATGTTGACCTCCTCCAAGTGATGAGCCAAGCAATCAAGATTCTTCAACCTCTCATTGTGGACAGAGAAAGTATCAGCAAGTTTGATTGCTTGTGTCGGAATGGCCTATCGTTGATTTCCATCAAAAGAACAAAAGAAAATTAGAAATTAAGAACTTAAAAAATTATTTAGGCATGCATGCATTGAAGTAAACAAGCGAGCTCAGACTTTGATTCGCTTAAGAAGTTCTGCAAAAGCTTAATTACCTGAAGATTCAATTGTGATAAATGAGGGGAGCTCTCTAGCAACTTAACTAACAATAGAGCTTCAGATTCATCTTTGATGTCCAAGGGAATCGAAAGAGTGCTTAGCTTCTCGAATTTAATTTCGAACCTCTCAACATCCTTGCATTCAATTGCCAATGACTGGGGGAATTAAAAATACAGACATGACATTAATTAAGTTCAAAATTAAGCTTTATTAATTCAATGAATTAGGAATGCGTTAACAATATATCATTTGATAATTAAATACATTAAAGCCTTTTACTAATTAATTACCTTGGTGGCAGCGGCACTGAGCCGAAACCATTTCAAGTCCTCTGCCGCTAGCAAAAATCTCCTTAACCCACCGACATTATCTTGAGCTATTTGTAATGGGTGAGAAAAGTTGAGGGACGCCTCTTGGACTTTAGGTGCTTGGATAATCAGTTTTTGCAACTTAATCGGACTAAGCTTGATATCAACCATCTTTAGATTGGGTGCATTGATGTCTATGCTCTTGAGATTCTTGCGAGGATTAAGTATCATTAGATTCTTGAGACTCCTCGAATGAATCCTTACATGACGAAACCCTTTGCAATCTTCAAGGTGCACAAAATCGAGCAAAGGGCAATTTGAGAAGATGAGATTCAGGATATTTTGGTGTATGTAGGAGTCCAAGAGCACTAGAGTGTGCAGAAGCATGCAATGGACGAGTCTCGGTTGAATCAGAGAGACACCGAGCTCGCAGTTACGCAATGAGAGGAGCCTCAAGGATTTGATATCTAACACGGCGCAAGGGATGAGAACTCGATGACGATCAAGCTCGCACGTGAAGATGAGTTCTTTAACTCCCACGTCCTTGGCCTGTTGGATGATGTTGCACTGGGTCGCATGGCGAGTAACGCATCTTCTGTAGACGACGTCGAGTCGACCAAGAAGAGCGCGAGGCAAAGGAGGCAAGAACTGGAGACACCTAGAGGAAACCTCGAGGCTAAACTGATCACATCGAGGGAGGAGGGAGACCAGCCGCTGCCAACCCCCCTCGGAGTTGGAGATGGTGAACACTGCCGAGAGCCATTCTTTGACCGGAAGCATACAAACGATCGACAGTAGGATATCGTCGGGGATATAGCTGACGTTGTTTGGCTTGCTTTTTTTTAGTCGCTTGTGGTGATCTTCTTTTACAGGAGGAGGAGGATCAGGTACTGTTTTCTTCATCTTTATCTATATTACTATATATATGAGACACAGAATGTATATCCAAGTGATCAGTTCGTCAAATTTTCGTAAAGTAGATAAAAATTTTGTTGAAAAGAAATTTAGATACATATATTATTTGGTTTTATTCATGGTGATAAAAAGATTTTTTAAAAAACGTACTTAATTTGCATGCATTAAATTACACGTTCACTTAGTTCGTAGAACAACCTGTTGCATAATATCATTTCTATAGTTGGTAAGTACGTGTATATACTCATGCAAGGATATATGAGAATCGATCTTTGTGATGAAGTGATTGAATCATAATCTTTCCTCCACTGCTTTATTTTACCACAGAAAATAATATTTACTTGTCCTCACCTACCAAGTGTGAAGTAAATTTGAACAGAAATAAAGAAATCAATCAATATGAGAATCTTTACAAAGGAAAAAAAATCTACTATTGGCAGCCTCTCCATAGAAATTCCATGTACGTACGAGTGAACATATCTTTCAATGAATGAATATGACGAAGACTACGAGAATCTTTTTACATAAGAAATTACAAACACTGCAATTAATGACAACATAGAATTATCTTGAGATGACAAAAGTCGTAAATTAAAATTGCATCTCCATCTTTTTTCGCTGAGCGACCTTCTTGAGGACAGGACGTCAATCGTTGCCTTCGGTCTCATTTTTTTCATTCATGGCCGGCCTTAGCTTTTGCTTCACTCATTATAACGTAAGTAGATTACAATTACAATATTTCAAAACAATTGGATCTTTTCCTACCTGTTTGTCCTCCTTCGATCGGCAGCGAGTGATGATGAGGCGGCGCGTTGACGCGGCGGCGGCTGCAAGCAGGACGGAGACGCGCAAGAGGTCGAGAAGGGAGGCGACAGAAAGAAAAATGGTCGGGCTCTGGCGGCTAGACGTTGAGGCGGCGATGAATCTTTGATCTTGATCTTGAATCTTTGATCTGGTCTCGACCGTGGATCAGCAGTGGCGAGCGGCGGCTCCAAGCAGAACGGAGACGCGCTAGAGATCGAGAAGGGAGGCGACAGAAAAATGGTCGGGCTCTGGCGGCTAGACGTTGAGACGGCGATGAATCTTTGACCTTGATCTTGAATATTTGATCTGCTCTCGACCGTGGATCAGCAGTGGCGAGCGGCGGCTCCAAGCAGAACGGAGACGCGCAAGATATCGAGAACGGAGGCGACGGAAAAATGATCGGGCTCGGACGGCGAGGCGGCGTCAAAGGGCAACGACGACGCAGCGGAGCGGTGGCGAGAGCACAGCACAGCAGAGCAGAGAAAGAGAGATGCAGGAAAAAATGGTCGGGCGTCTGTGGATGGAGAATTTATATTCCCTAGAACGGATTAATTTAAAAAAGTATCTCATTAATTATATGTATAAAACTAAATAAATAAATTTAATGAAGATTAAAAAATAAAGTAACTTTTATTTAGTATTTCAATTATATATTTTTTATTTTTCATTCACTCTTAATAAAAGAAGTATATAACAATCATTAATTAAAAATGTCCAAAACTCATACTATATATACTTTTCAAAATTCTTGAATTATACTCTTAATAAAAGAAGTATATAACAATCATTAATTAAAAATGTCCAAAACTCATACTATATATACTTTTCAAAATTCTTGAATTATACTCTCTTTTAAACTTTTTTTAAAAAAATTTACATTTTATTCTATCATAAACCAAACATATATGAAATCTAGAATATTAATAAAACTAAATATTTAGGAAAGCATTAACTAAAATTTTATAGGCCATTACTATTATCAAAATTTTCACCTGAAATTTAAGTATTTTTAAAGTCACACTTTTAGGTAGTCATTAAAGTAAAAAAAATAAAATTTCATATACAATTTTTCTCACAAAAGAATCCTAAAAAATACTATGATCACTTAAAGAATTTTTTAACAAAATCTTCAATAGTTTGAAATAGTAACTTTTTAAACCATAGTCATGCAATAATGATGAATATATAGTTGGTCGTAACGAGTGAAATAGTCTAATAAACACCATGTCTATTAAAAATAGTACTTCTACTAAAATATATAATCATTGTGAGCGTTAACATTTTAAAAAACAATAATTATAGCATTTTAGTACTTAATAAAATGAATTTGTTCTCGTCTGAAGTCGGGATGTTGCAAGCCTCCACGTGTCTTAGTCCAGTGCAGCTCCAATGGTGACCTACAAAGACACTTCGACACTCAAGTGAGAGAGAATCACAATATGACGTGTATGAAAATTAGAATCGATAATATACATGATGTACGCCGTGTCTGTTTTATGAGGTAGTTCTGGATGTTCGACGATTTTCGTAGGAATATGTTCGAAATGAGTCGATTGTTATCCCTAAGATCGCATGCTCATTACTGTGGAATCCCAAGTGATAAATGAAGAATGTTGCTATCCTTATTTGGCCGATGGAGCCCTCGGGCTACGGCTCTAGGCTAAGTTGTAGGTGGTTCAACTCGAGTCAGATTCATGAGTAGAAGTGCTTTCGTGCCCAATCCGACCGGACCCAAGGACTAGTTCAGTCCTGTTATGCCCTAAATCTAGGGTCACATGATCGGCCAGAGTACACGTTCGTACTCTGAAACCTATCAACACATGCATACCAATGTGGAAATAAAAGAAATAATAATGCATACTCAAATATAAAAGACCAAAATACTAGGTATATTTACATAACCAAATGACTACAATGAAATCACAATAGTATACAAATAAGGACTCTCTACACTCGACTACAACCCGACACGTCACGAGATCTGTTGCCTGAGCCTGCAACTCTAGCCGCACTGCATGGGTACTACCATAACACCAATAGTCACAATTTGCAAAATAACAGCAGAAGAGTGGTGAGTTCCAAAGGAACTCAGTGAGTGGCTCTACCCGAGCCCTCTCTAAGCTACCCCAACCATAAATATAATCAGACATAAATTATAAATATAGATGTGCTAAAATATAATAACATGTGAGGAAAATGCATTCATCCACAAACTCGTATTAAAAAAACACAATAACCACTCTGCCCAAATCGGCCCAAACATCCAGGCACAATAATCACTTGGCCCATACCGGCCTAAACATCCAAGCACACGAGTCGATCGCTAGAACATCTATCTAGTGAGCTTCCCGCCCGAGCCTAAGAACTAGGATGACCTACTAGTTACGGTGCCCACTCCAGTTGGGAATAACCCTCCAACCAATGCCACTCGGGGCCATCGTCAGCGTGGCTCATTGACAACAACTCTCGACCCGTATCTAAACTCGCCGAGTCAAGACCAACTTGCCAAGTTGGTACGCTTCTCGGCTCGACCATCGTCCATCCACAATCACAAACACAAATAATGTTTCTACATTATACATACAGATACATAAATATCTCTCGAGTGATTTTAATATTTTAGCCAACAACACGGGTACGCGTCTATGCACCCTAACCCGACCCTCTCTTTGGGCTCAACTCCTCAGCTTTACATTTTATCACTCAAAGTACATTTCAGCTTATATTCGATAAATTTTAGCTTGTACCAAGTAAATTCAACATGTATATATAATTCCAACATGCATACACATTTTTCCAGCATGTCTAAAACTAATTCCAACATCTATAAAAGTATTTCCAGCATGTATACAAATAAATCCAGCACATATAGAAATAATTTCAACGGGTATATGTTAACATAACGTCAATTTCAACCTACCTTATCATACTATGAAAATTTTAGATTAAAGCATACCGTCTTACTCCACAAATTTTACAGATTTACTATGCCTAATAATACTACAAAATTTTCAGATTTTAGCATCTACAAATCTACGCATCCAAGTCTAATTTTTCTCCACTAAAATAACAGTTTTCCAATTCTAACCCTATTTCTTATGTCAAAATCTAGGTTCACCTTAAACCAAAATAGAACCTTCATCTTTAGGACCATTCGGCCCTTAACCCTTAGGGTAGGGTCTCGAGCTAAGCACCCCTAATAAGGAGTCTCATCCCATCACCAAGTCATCCTAACCATTGCGCATAAAGGTATATCAAAATAGTGATTTACCGAGGTCATTTACCTATCACCAATCGTTGTTACCTTACGACTTTAGGTACTACCCTAAACTGCCCTACATCGGCCCCTATCCATAAGGAACCAATTCCTCATTCACCTAATATTAATTACACATAAAACAATGATTAAAATAGTGCAAAATGAAAAATTTCAGCAAACATTGACTCCCCAAGCCGTCGGCCCCTAATCCCTAGGGCTGCCTTCATCGACCCTACATCGATTCTTACCAACAAAGAATCATTTCCCCTCCATGCCACGTTCACTCTACACATAAATAGTGAATCACATAGAACCATTAAAATCTCAGTGTGAAATCTTTCCCCCTAGCCATCGACCCTTAATCCGTAGGGCTGCCCTAATTGATCCTACAGTGGTTCCTACCGATAAGGAACCATCTCCCCTTTAATTGGTATCATTTCATGAGTAGCTTAGCAATTAGAACATAGATTAAATAAAATTTTCAATAACTTCATCTTCCTAATGTCGCCGGCCCTTAATCATAGGATTGCCGTAACTGGCCCCAATCCAAGGGTCATCAAGAAATCCATCTCTTGCCTTAAACAATCCCCTAACTCAAGGAACAAAGCATAGTATTCAAATAAAAGAAAGAATTCACCACGCCTTTCCCTTACATGGATTGGCTAAAGAAAGGGAAGGTTTTACAAGGAATCAATTCCCTAAACCACTCACTGGCAAAGGGAAAAGGGAAGGAATCGAGGAAGGAAGCCTTTGATCTTCGCGACGATCGGCTTCCGGCGACGACGAACACCCACTACCCTTTTCTTGTGCGTGTCCCTCTCACCATCGCCTGGGAGTGCGTGCGATTCTAAGGGGGATCCGTACGCCCCAGGTGAGATATATTATATTATATATATTTTGAATATACAATTATACCCATGTGACTTAAACAGACCATAACTAGACTTATACTCGTCCGTATCGAGTTCTGTTTGAACCTACAGACTCGACTCTACCCAACTTTCCATCCCGACTTAATTGAAATAGTTTTCCTCATCTATAAAGGTCATATCACTAATCGTGCCCTCCGACGATTTCTTAGCCCGCTCCGACGCGCATCCCGGCTCCCTCGATGAAGCCAAAATTAATTAATTCTATTTTTAATTATATTTTTTGCAAGTATTACAAGTCAACAAACCCCAAGCTTGGTTGGAGTCCGAGGATTTCGTGCCGAGCTCTAATAGTATGCTAACTTCTATTTGTCTACCGAACTCTTTGTATGTTTTCGAGTATCTAACCTCGGTTTGACCTCGGTCGTATTTGGTATGCGAGCACGTGTTGAGTTTTGTCCTTAGTTGAACCGTCGGGGTAGGTGGGATCAGCGTATCTTGGTCTTGTCGTTTTGTGACTTTTCGATTTGTGTGCACAATATGGTGTTTGCGGGAAGGAGTGTCTTTTCCAACTGTCTACTTCTTGTTAGTCCCACTAGGGGTGAGCAAAATTCCCCCGATTCACCGAAACTGAATGGAAACCGATCGAACCAAAACCGATTTAAACGAACCGAATTTACCGAATCAATTTCAGTTCGGTTTTCGATTAAAAAAATCGGTTTTCGGTTTTTGGTTCGGTTCGATAAATTAATCGACGGTTCGGTTAATTTACCGAATTAACCGAATATATATATATATATAAACAATTATATAAGATTTTGGTATTTGCCTTGGTGGTTAAGTGTAATGTTAAGCTTTTTACCCGCCCAGGTTCGAATATTAGTGTTGTGTAATATTATTTATTTTACATTCAATTATATATAATATGTGTTAGTTAGAAATAAATTGATAATTCGATTATATATATAATATGTGTTAGTTAGAAATAAATTGATAATAAAGTTTGCTAATATGGTTAGAGAGGTAAAGATTAAAGTTTGGTTGCCAAATGCCTTGGGTTTAAGTCTTACACATGTATTTTTTTTGAAAAAAAAAATTGGTTATTTTTTTTTAATCTTTTCAGTTAACCGAACCAAAAATTCGGTTAACCGAACCGAATTAACCGAATTTTTTCAGTTCGGTAAACGATTAAAAAATTTCTTTTGGTTCGATTCGATTAACCGATGATTCGTGCTCACCCCTAAGTCCCGCAAGGATAAACTCAACAAGGATAAACACATAAGACATCATTTTTATTCATGAAGTCCCGCAAAGGGATATTTACACTTACAAACCGATGGAGGATAGCTTACAAAAGAAAATAAACCACAAAGGTACAACCCCTAAGAAGCACGACAAAGGAAAAAGGAAAGGGAGAGAAGGAGTTCAAGCCTCGACATGGCAAGCTTAAAATCATGGACAAGGTTCCAGCCATCACGTCGCTTCCCCCAACGCCTGAATCAAAGAGACGGCTTTGTTGTAAGCCCGATGGTACATACCCACAGTTGGGACCCCGTCTCATGCCTTCATCTTCAAGCCCGATGGTACAAACCCACGATGAGCGGCGAACCATTCGCCAACAACGCAAAGATAACCCCCGAAGGGAAGATGATCTTTGAAATCTCTCACTCCATGCTTGACAAATACACACAACACACAAGAGGCTATTTATAGACCCAAAACAAAAACCGCCTCCCCAATATGCAGTTTCTTTCACGGGCAAAATCACGTCCCGTTATAGCTGTCGCTCCGACTACTCGGAAACCGCTTACTAGATTTTGTTTATAGTTACTTTATTGTCGAACTATATCTACCGTACAGATGTCAGACATCCGAAAAAACACTTCCCCTCTCACACAAATGTCACATCTAGTCTGGATAGCAAAGAGTCGCATACAAAGATGCGCACCGTAATTCTAGTACAATACCATAAGATACCATACCATACATTACTAAACCATGTTGCACCTCGTCCAAACAAGGTCTTAGTAGTCTTAATGGTTAAGATTTAATACCTTGTGCAAGGTCAAGATGTCAATTCTCACCGAAGCATTTTTACTTTATGAAATATATCTTCTGATATAATTTTTAAAAAAATATGAAAGTAAATTTCATGACATTTTAAATTTGATTATATGAAGTTAATAGAAAACGATAATCAATATAATATATCATCTATATTTTTATTTTCCTATCCTATTTTATTAAAATTATTTTGAGTTTGCATATGAAATGTTTATTGAATCAACATATCAATTAGAGGATATTTAATAATTGTTTAAAACATTTAAACAATTTTTATGAATAATTTGTCTATTTATCAATATAAAAATATTTTTAATATTTCTTAAAAACGAATGATTCGGACCAATGAACTAGAGCTTGGCATGGTATGGGTCTGAAACTAAAAACATTGTTTGAAACAATTAATCCTATTTCATATAAAATATAAATAGATGTGCAAGCGTTAAGTCTAAAATGTTTTTAAAATGCATTAAAATGAAGCATGATACGTGCATAGTGCATACGATTTGTTCAGGATTTGCATGCATTTAATGAGAAGCCTGCAATAAGAAAAAGAGAAATCCAAATAGTTAAGATTCTGAACTACATCTGAATATCAAGGGTCATTTCAATTTTTCATTTGTTGAAAGCAAATGAGATCAATCTCACAAGTAATGTTAATAAGGGCCTTAACTGAACTTATGGTTTGCCATATATAAGTTGTTACAAGTCTAGGATAGACAAATTACTACATTTGTAGACCACTTGCTAACAGAAAAACATGTGCTAGAGTATAGAATCGATTTTGATTATGTTTTCTTCTGCATTGACTGTCGCATAGAATCAATTCACTGTGGTGCTTGAGCTTGGGGCAATACCCCTGAAGCTAGTCAAGTATTTTGAGTTCTACATGAGTCTGGATTTGGATACAACTGATGATTCATTTGTAAAATGTTCCATATTTCTTCCCCTTATATATCAACTTGATCCTCATTATTATTATTATTATTGTTATTAGTATTTTTATAATGAACAAACACATACAATGGTTCGACATATTAGCATACCACAGAGTATGCTGGTTTAGTGGGCATTTCTGTTCTAGCTACCTTCGGCCCTAGCCTAACTGGCATGGTTTGCACCTTTTAGACATTATGGGTTGAATCTAAATCCACCATACTTGGACATGAAACATGATATGCTGGCACTGCCTAGTTAAGCATGTTTGATAATTTGATACATGTTATGACTTGCTAGTGTAAGACAAATCTTTAATCAAGTTTTTCATGAATATAAGAATATCACAAATAAATTAGTAAGATAAGATCTTACTTGATGACGACATATTTGCAGCGGAATAAACTTCTGGATCTCCAAGGAAAGTCGGGTCTTCCTCCACAACACCGTCTCAAATGCTCTATTTTTTATGGGGAAAGCAACTATGAGCTAGGGTTTTTCCACACGGTGTATAGAGGGGACCTAACCTCTATTTATAACTGATTATATGGGCCCGTCCATCACGGGCTTCATTAATCGGGCCTACACTTGATTAATCACACCAATCATGATTAAGTGTTTCAAGCTCGAATTACATGGATCAAGATCACATGAGCTAACAGGCATCTTAATAATGGATCATAAGATCAAACCCGCTTTTATTAAATAAAAAACATTACAATTGATTGTAGCCCACATATGAAAAATGAAAATATAGAATATTTAAAAAATATTCTAACATTCTCCCACTTGGGCAAGATCAATTGTAAAATTTTATTTTTTTTAAAAAATAAATTTAAAAAACGACACTCGGGTTTAATCACATATTTCAAAAAATGTGGCCACAAAATAAATAAATAAAATAAAAATGATCCAAGATGCAACACTTATTATGACTCATATCAACAACCAATGATATCGAATCATGGCAGTCATCATGACAATACTGGACATAAGACTTTCCATGGTCACGAATACCACTGACATTGCTGAGAATTGTCATTGGTGTGGAGTGTAGCATGAAAATAACACTCAAAATGATTCGATAAGAACAGTGTTATTTTCATTGTCAGTCCTCATACTTTCTCTTCTAGATCTACCTTTCGGCAGGAGAAAGCGTATGGTTTTAAAAAAATAAAAAACCATCAAGTCCCTAGACTCAAAATTGGCATCAATCAATGGGCAACATGATTCACATGACACCGAGCCTTTAAACAAAAACATGATGTCTCTAGACTTAAATATGGTATCAATCAAGAGACATTCTGATTCAAATGATACCAAGTCTTAAATAATTATTGAACACATATATTAAATATGACAATATGATATCAAAGGAAAGAGAGTTTATTATTGAACATGCGATAACATAAACCTAACAATCATGTATCAAAGTGCTCAAAATAAAAGGAAAATAACTCCCACTAACCAAGCACATCAAAAGAACTCAGAATGCCCATATTTTCAACATGTCTTTTAAAGACTATGGGTCTGAGTCCCTTGGTTAAGGGATCAGCAAGCATAAGATCTGTCTCTATGTGTTCAACTAAAATATCTCCTTTCTTTACAAGATCTCTAACAGTCAAAAATTTGATTCTAAATGTATGGAGTCTTGTAATGAGATCTACAATGTGAAGTCATATATTAATATTTTTAGGTCAGGTAGCTTGATATTCAGCTAGTTACTAATAGAAAAAATATTTTCCTCCCACTGACCTTTACATTTATATATTAATCAATTATTTTCTTCACATCCTATAAGTGTCGCTATCTTATCAACAAGTGAAGAACATGTCCCCTTTAGGCAGATAGATTTTCTAGACCAACGCACACTCTAATAACTTCATCACAATATAATTAGAATGTGTTAGATTAAATTATAGGGCATATAATAAAATTAAAATTGAGGCTAACCAAATATTACATATTCACCTTTGGGCAGAACATGCAATCACGAAATAAAGTCTCGATGAGTTAAATAATGAGACGCTGATTTTCGAAAACCTATCACCTTTGGGCAGACAAATTTTTAGACCAATGCACACTCTTCTAACTCCATTACAAAACTTCTAATTAAAACATCCAATAATCATCCTTTGAGAAAAAACTATTGAATGAATTAATCTTCAATATTCCTCATATGATGAGAAAATACACCACTCATTATAAGTAATCCCACTTTGGTGGTAATTACAAATAATAACTAGTGAAAAAACTCATCAAGAATCAATTGCCCACATGTCAAATATTCAAATCCAATATATATTGCAAAATTGGTACAAGAATAAAGTACCATGATTAATAATGAATTTAAATCAATGACCATTTCAAATTATTATTTATGTTTATGTGGTTGTAAATTATGCCAATATCCCCACCTAATTGTAGCTATATTAGGTTTCAAATATATATAAAAAATTGGCAGCATTATTTACAATAATGAATTAATATTTTAAGTAATCCACGTAACATAAAATGAATAATAATATTATCACGTAAATAATAAATCACATGTATTCTACATCAAGCTAAATGTAGCAAAATTTGAATCATGACAATAAAATTTGCAATAAAGAATCATGAAACGAGTCATGCTGATAAAATTATGATAATAAATCAGCTATACTGTGTCAATTATGCAGTATTATTATAATATCAGGATAATAATGCTGCATTATGCCTAAATTAAGCAGAAAAATAAGTCTATTTATTATGCGCAGAACTTTTATAAGCAGCAGACTGAAAAATTGGAGAAAGACCATTAATAGCATTAGGTCCATATTCAAGATCCAATAGCCCAGTTCAGTTCCAGCACAAGATATGAAAGATTTTGCAGTCACATTTCTACGTACAATAGATGTACCATGACAACGACAACAAAATTGACAATAATAAAATATTAATGTCAATTATAACATATGAGCAAAATTAGCATAATAAACTAATCTATGCTACGTCCGTATAGGCTCATGAGTGGGTAGATAATAATATTGTATTCAAAATTTCATGTCATGATCTAATTTTTAAGTAAATTGATCAAAAAACATAGTGAACCAATTAAAACTTCATAGAATTAAAATTGAACCAATCATAAAGGATCAATTAAGCATGAATTAAATGAAATTAAGCTGAATCAATCATAATTTCGACGAACCGATAAAAAATTAAACTGAACCGGTCAAAAAATATGGTGATCTAGTTAAAAATAAGTTGAACGATTGCGAACCAAATGAAAATGAGCTGAACCATTCATAATTTCAACTGAACCGATTGTGATGTAGAAATAAATCACTGAAATATGAATGATCCAATCAATTGAATCAAACCAAAACAATGAACCAGTTTAAGAACAGAAATAAATCAGAAATAAAATTGAATTGAACCCCACATAATATAATTGAACCAGGCAATTGACCCAAATCAATTTAACCCAGAACCAGATTGAACCAAAACTGAAATAAACCTAGGTTCAATTAAAAGTCTGGACCGGTTTTAATAAAAAATTGTTGAACCAACATTTGATGGGCCCGCTGAGCAGGCCCGAGATGCAGGGTCTGCCCGGCCCGCCGGGGCCTTGTGCCTGTTAGGGCACGGGGCAAGCAGCGCGGCACGCGGAGCGCCTGCTCAGGCTCGCGTCGCGCAGCAAGAAGCGGACGCTGCATGCCTCGCGAGACAAAGCCGTTTGCATTAGCAAACCCCAGAGGTGCTCTCGTCAGCAAGCCCCGGAGGTGCTCACGTCCCCAGGTGAGAAGCAACGAACTCGGCCCCTCTCGCTGACGCTTGGCAACCGCTCAGAAGCGAGCGCCGCTCACATCAGATGAGGCCTCGCAATCGTGGTGCTTTCACACCGCCACGACTGCTCGCTTCGCGAAATGCGCCCACGCGGGCCGCCCCGGAGGAGACGCGAGCGCTGCTCACGCAACAGCGCAGCGCTCGCGTAAGCAGCGTGATCCCGCACAGGCGACGCTCAACGTGAGCGGCCTGGGGCGAGTCGCGAGTGCCTCGGAGGAACAGCGACAAAAGAAAAAAGATGCATACCTTGAGAAGTGTGGCGCACGCTCGACGAGAAAAAAAAAAAAAGCAAGACGCGGAACATTTATGCGTACATAAATCAGAAACAGCGCACATGAATAGAGGCGGGATGCGCACACGGAGACACAGCAGGCAGACACGATTGCAATAGACGCTCGGCATTGACCGCCTGGTATCCTGCTATCCGCGGCGGTGTGTGCCGCATGCCACGCACGATGAGGCACACCGAGATAAAAACGCCAGCAAAGAAAACCGAGACATGATAATGATTCATGAGTAAAAACATCTCAAAATCAATGATCTTATGGTGCAGGCGAGCAAGAAAATGACGCGCTCGCTGAGGGAGATGCATGCGGATCAAGGCAGATAAAACTTTGAAATAACAGCATCATGATACATATTTCCGATCAAGAACACACGAAACCAACCGCGCATACCCATGCACAGCAACAAAATCCGAGAAAAAAAAAATTTATTTTTAGCGAACCACGAGCAATTCCACGCGGATAAAATTTTTGAGAAAGATGCACAGAACCCTATCGGTTGAGAGCGATCACAAAAGGAGATGTAAAGCATCCTAGAAGCATAATAAAAAATATCCGAAAGAATAGATACGACGATCAACGGAAAGATTAATTTTAATATTCAAACATGATGAATCAAAATTTAAACAGATTATTCATCATATTAAAATCATCCCATAATTATCATAAACGAATTCTTAAATTCATGAAAAGGGGCTCTGATACCAATTGTAAGACAAATCTTTAATCAAGTTTTTCAGGAATATAAGAATATCACAAATAAATTAGTAAGATAAGATCTTACTTGATGACGACATATTTGCAGCAGAATAAACTTCTGGATCTCCAAGGAAAGCCGGGTCTTCCTCCACAACACCGTCTCAAATGCTCTGCTTTTGATGGGGAAAGCAACTATGAGCTAGGGTTTTTCCACACGGTATATAGAGGGGACCTAGCCTCTATTTATAACTGATTATATGGGCTCGTCCATCACGGGCTTCATTAATCGGACCTACACTTGATTAATCACACCAATCATGATTAAGTGTTTCAAGCTCGAATTACATGGATCAAGATCACATGAGCTAACAGACATCTTAATAATGGATCATAAGATCAAACCCGCTTTTATTAAATCAAAACATTACAATTGATTATAGCCCACATATGAAAAATAAAAATATAGAATATTTAAAAAATATTCTAACAGCTGGGTCAATGTTTTTGTTACCATCCGCTTCGATGGGATAACTAGTCCATCAACTTCATAGGCTCGAACCATTAGCCTAATTAAAATGTAAGTGGAAGTTAATCGTCCCTGTATGAGCCTTGAAGTAAATGTTAAGACCCAAGTCCAACTAACACAATAGCACCAAACCACGCACACCTTAGTCAACGACATCTTAGGCCTAGCCTAGTAGCCCTTTCCAAGCTTATTATCGCGATCAAAAAAATTTCGCGGTAGCGAACCTTGATATCGATATATCGTCCGCGTCGCGATATATCGACAATATAATATATATTATAAATATAAATTATAATATATATATATATAATAGCATTGGAAGTCATTAGACTCGTTACTTATGATATTGCACGTAGCAAAGTAGCAAACATAATTGTCATGAATCATAAAACATAGCAAAGTAGCAAAAATAGAATATACAAACTACCCACATAGCAAAGTAGCAAAATAACAAACATAGAATATACTAAAATCCAATTCACATAGCATGAACAATAAACATCAAGTAGCTAAAGTCATCACAATCACCAAATCTCCAATAGTCCAATCTAAAAAAGATTATCAAAATCATCTTCAATGTCTTCATTAGGGGTATTATCCATTGGAGGAGTAGTTGGTTTGAGCCCAAAATCATCTTCAATGTCTTCATCATCATTTGAAAATATCTCTTCTTCTCCTTCATCACTTGAATTTTCATCCACCAATCTTGAAGTTGAAGTAGAAGTAGAACCACGATGACGTTGATTATAAGTGACAAGCTCATTAACTCCACGCCTCCTTGGAAAATTACGACCCTCAAGGGCATTTGAAGCACCAATGGCTTCATCAACAAGCTCAAAAGGAATTCTATCATCCTCTTCATCATCATTGTTGAACCACGCATTTGTCCCCCAATCAAAATCGTCAAGTACTAGTGGATCATAGTTTTTGCCACATTCACGAACTTTTTGAAATCTCGTGGCAATCTTTCGAATGTATTGGACATACACCAAATCATTCAATCTTTGGTGCAATAATCTATTTCTTTTCTTGGTGTGAATCTATACGAAAGAAAAGTAATTAAATAAAAATAATAAGTAATAACTACTAAGAAAGTACTAAAAAAGCATAAAATACTTAATTACTTACAAACTCAAAAGTGCTCCAATTTCGTTCACACCCAGAGGACGAACAACAAAGACTAACAATGCGCTTTGCAAACTTTGAAAACTCGGGAGTACGTCCACCGAAGGATTTCCACCATTCAACTAACATTAAAAATATAAAATATTAAAATTCAAAAATATGTAAAGACAATAAATATTAATAAATAAAATAATACACAATATACTTACGAGGAATCCTATTTGAGCGCTCTCTAATTACCATCTCTCTTGCAAAAGGTCCTCGATCTTCATCATACATATATATCGGCATCTAGAAGTATCTTGGATCGCATTGTATCATCCAACACTAATTTCTCAAGTACATCATTGAAGTCTTCACGTAGTTTCCCCGAGTACACGATATCATTTTTCTTGATGTCAAAATAATTGCCCGGATTGATAAATAGAGCCGCACCATATAATGGTGTTTCCATTTGACGCTCCCATCGACTTTTAATTATATCAATGATTTTCTTGCACAAAGTGGATTTGTCAGCCAAGACTTGTTTGATCCTCCTCTTAGCTTCACCCATTGTCGCGGCTAATTCCGTCATAGCGAGTTTTTCATCACCATCCGCTATCCTCAAAACCACAAGTAGAGGCTGTGATGCTCTAATGCAATCTTCAACTGACTCCCAAAATTTAACCGCATGGATTAATTCATAAATTTTCTTTCCTGCTTCGGTCTTGCACAATTTTGAATCAAACCAATCTTGACTTACAAACAACCGCTGCAACTCTTGTTTAAATTTCCTCAAACATGACAATGTTAGAAATGCAGTCGCAAATCTAGTAGCCCCGGGTCTAACAAGATCATGTCTGTTAGTGTGCTCCCTCATCGCATCAAGAAGGCGACCATGTCTATAAATGGATGTGGTCAATGATCTTGCTCTTGCGATTGTAGACTTGAATTCTTTCATTTTTCCCACATCTTCCAACATAAGGTCCAAGCAATGTGCGGCACAAGGGGTCCAAAACAGTGTAGGCAATCTTTGCTCCAACAATCTCCCCGCTGCCTTATAGTTGGCGCCATTATCTGTGATAACTTGAACAACATTACTTGGGCCAATTTCTTCAATCTTGGTCTCAAGTAAGTCAGCCAACATCTGAGCATCATGACACTGACTTGAAGCATCAACAGAGCCAAGAAAAATAGTCCCTTGCGGACTATTTACAAGAAAATTTATCAATTGTCTCCCTCTTCTGTCTGTCCACCCATCTGACATAAGAGTACACTCATCTCTTTCCCAAACCTCTTCATGTTTGCGCTTAAAATCTTCTGTTTGTTCTTTTGCCTTTTTCAATAAAGGAACTCGCAACTCATGATATGTGGGTGGTTTGTAGCCCGATCCAATTTGTGCTATGCCTTCAACCATCAACTCATAGCTTCTTGAGTTTGCCGCATTGAAAGGAATGACATTCTTATAGAAGAAGTTGACTACATACATGTTAACTTTTTCACACTACTAGAAAAATGGGCATCATGCCGTTGCTGAAGAGAATCGGCAACGGCCGAGCCGTTGCAATGGAGCCGTGGCAGAAAATCGCGTTGCTGATAACTTAGCAACGGATCCGCAACGGCCGCTCGGGCCGTTGCTAACAATATTATCGGCAACGGTTTTGCCACGGACCCGGAGCCGTTGCTGATAATATTAATAGCAACGGCCGCTGAGTCCGTAGCAACGCCGTTAGTAAAACACCGTCGCTAAGCCGTTGCTGTAGGTCATCAGCAACGGCTTTCGATACACTTTTAGCAACGGCTTTCCCACGGACGGCCGTGGGAAAGCCGTTGCTGATGATGTGAACCTGGTAACGAAAATATTTAAAATTTAAAATTTCCATTGATACATTGATACATTATCTGATACATAACTCACACACTCATACACTCATACACACATTCATTCACACATCACAAACACACCAAGATATACATCAAAATAATTATATTTATATTGATAATTATCCACGATAGTATAAAAACAATTCAAATGCAAAATTGAAGTATCAATATCCAACAAAATAAATTAAACAAGTTCAATATCTCATTAACAAAGTCAATATAAAAAAATCTCACGATGACGATGGAGGATGGCCTGGATCATATGGCGGGGTTTGGAGTGCTTGAGTGTACACCGGCGTGGACTGACTCGAGGACGATGGATTAGATGATGCCGAAGAGATGCCTGCTTCGGGATAACCTGACATGTTGCGTAGCATAGCATGTATATCCGCTATCATCTGACTCTGGCGCTCCATTATCTCAGTCTGACGCGCGATCGTGTCCTCTAGAGTCCTTATTCTGCTACTATGATCATAATTGGATCTAGAGGTGGACGGCCGCTCACCAGCGATCGGAGGGGTCGGTGCCCCAAGTGGCCCTAGTACGGTTCGCGCATGACCACTATCTGCGAAGCCATATACGCGGCCATGGTCCTAGCCACCTGCGGCCTCGACCCACGTTGCTGCGTCAAAGTCCTCGGGGGTACCCCCGCGCTGCACCACCGTCTGGCTGTAGGTCTCCTTCTCGAGTTTGATTTTTTGTTTAATATTTATCATAAAACTTAAATTATAAATATATAATGAATAATTTAAACAAATATATAGTTACCATAATGTATGCAGCGCGGTTGTCGATGTACTCCCCCGTCCCATGTGCTCGACGGTGAGTCCGCTCAAACACCGCCATCGGGGAGGGTCGCTGGACAGTCCCGTCATCCGACACCGTCGTCTACATTTACAAAAAAAATACATTAATTAGTACACATAGTAATAAATAAAATATATAATTAAAAGATATAATTACCATACGGTTCGCGTGCACTACAAATGCAACAGAGCCGCCGGTGTGACGCGCTGCTCCCCCCGACATGCGATTTCTAGCCGCATTCCGAGAAACCTCCTGCCATCGATCCGTCGACTATATTCCCACGAGATGGTCCCATATATCCGGAGTAATCCAATCGGGGCCGTATCCCCGAGTCTCCGCGATGTTAGTGGTCCCAGCTCGAGCCATCGCCTGGGACCGAGCCTGCCCCAGCTGCCCGTTGTACCTTGCCCGGGAAATAGCCTCCCAGGCAGCGTAAATGAAAGGCCTTTGGTCCTCGGCCCATGTATAGCGAGCCTGCAAAATAATAATATCAGTACCAATATTAATCATCATGCATGTAAAAAAAAAATAATACGTGCCTCAAACTCGCGCCATAACATGTCGACGTGCTCGCTAGGCACGTGAGACCACGTAGGCCATGCCCCGTGCATGTATCGTCGAATAGTAGAAGAAATGCTCCTCGGCACTTCTTCTTGCTCGAACCTGCACAACAAAAATAAATTTTAATATTATATTATGATATAATGAATTTGTAATGATTCATAATTCATGATATATTACTGCTCCCCAATCACGCTAATCAATCTACGTGACTCTGTGGCTGGTGGAGGCTGCCACCTGTTCGGCCCGCGTGGCCGCCTGCGTCTGGATGTACTAGCCTCGGCAGTATCATCGGCATGAGGATCAGCAACAGGAGGATCAGCAGCATGAGTAAGTGCTGGAGTCTCACCGATTGGAGACTCCGAAGCTCTCCTGCGTCGATAACCACGACCAGACATATCTGCCGAACAGACATATAATTAGATTATTGTATAAATAGTAGAGATATATTTAATAAAATATATTAAATATATATTGTCCACAAGACCGCGGCCTTTAAATTGAAGTTTTGCTTCCGATGACAATCATAAGTGACAGCCCCCTCAGTCCACAATGTTTTCAATTCATCTATCAAGGGTCTGAGAAATATGTCAATTTCTTTTCGCGGACCCTTAGGACCCGGAATAATCATCGAAAGATAAATAAATTAATCTTTCATGCACATTGACGGTGGCAAATTGTAAACTGTCAGCAGCACTGGCCAAACTGAATAAGGAGTTGCAGAATGTCCAAACGGATTAAAACCATCTGTGCACAATCCCAATATGATATTTCTAGTATCCCTAGCAAATGAAGGATAACATGTATCCAAATGTTTCCATGCTTCACTGTCAGATGGATGAGTCATTATTGTATCAACACGACTTCTTGTATGCCAACTCATGTAGGGGGCTGTCTTTTCCGACATGAATAATCTTTGAAGTCTGGGTGTTAGTGGAAAATACCGAAGCACCTTAAACGAGATATTTTTCTGTCGGACCGATTTCTTCTCCTTGTAACAAGGATGTTGACATACAGGGCATTTATCCAACTGCACATTTTCTTTATAATATAAAATGCAGTTATTTTGGCACGCGTGTATTTTTTCGTACCCAAGCCCCAACTTTCTCATTAGCTTTTTTGTCTTATAAAAAGTTGGCTCAAACTTGTTATCAGTAGGCAGCATTCCATTAATCAATCCAGCAATCCGATCAAACGCAACTCCGCTGATATTACAATCGGCCTTGATGTTTAAGAGTTGTGTCATTGCTGAAAACCTAGTGTATTTAGGACAATTCTCATACAAAGGTTCATCGGCAGCTTTCAACATCTCGTAAAATTCTGCAGCTTCTTTATTCGGTAATTCAATCTCTACCGCTGTTTGTACTTCTGTGATATCAACCACTGTAGTATCTGGTGGGACTGATGTCTGAAGAACTGGCCGATCAACATTATCATTCAGGTGGAATTGACCCCCAAGACTATCAAGTATCATAGTTCTATAGGGATTACATTGACTGGATGAAGAAGCACCAGCAAAGGAAGATTCACCATATGTCTGAACGACAGGATTGCTCGACGTCCTGACTTCGCGTGACTCCCCGTGACAAGTCCATAGAAAATATCTTGGTGCAAATCCTTTGGTATATAGATGCAGAGTGACAGTCTCCCGATCCAAAAATCGTCCATTTGAACAAATGCGGCACAGACATCGGATTTGATCACCCATGCTAACGAAATTCCGATTCGAATAGGCGAAATTTAAAAAGTTCGTTACGCCTAATCGAAACTCATTCGTTAAAGCTCCACGATCAAGACGTCGGTACATCCAACTTCGATCAGCCGACATGATTCTGTCAATCAATGACAATTTCTTCAGTTAATGTCTTTAAGTGAGATTGTCCTATTCCATTCGGGATTTATGTTATTTATATTGCACTAAGTACTTATTTTAACCGTTAACTTCATTCTAAATTTCGGCAGCATCTCCCTATAGTTCTCCGAATACGCATATCATCTGGGCGCGTATTGGAGAACAAGAGAGATGTTGCCGAAATTTAGAATAATTAGTTAACAGTTAAAATAAAAACGTAAGTGCAGTACAAATAACTATACTCCCAAATTGTCCAATCAGGGACAATTCAAGAATTATGCGTCGTATAAAAGATCATCTACTTCTACATGAACATACAATCCCCGAACGGATCTAAGGTTTTGCTAAATCATATCCGACTCGTCGATGCGTACGTGAAACATATGAACTCGTCGGATGTATGATTATTTTCTAAATGTTTCGAGACAGTTCGAGTCCATATTGGACGATTCCGGCGCGCGTCCGAATTGGACGATTCCGGCGCGCTTCCGAAGTGGACGATTCCGACGCGCGTCCGAAGTGGACAATTCCGAAATTAATCTAAACCCTCATAATTAATCTAACATATTAAACAATTAATCTAAATAATTAATTAACAATTAAAAAACAATAAAAAATTATATATTAATCTACAAATTCCAGCCACATGTACAAGATCCGATGGCGGCCATCGGCCAAGCGCCGCCGGCCGAAACCCTATTTTTAGGGTTTCGGTGGATTTCCGGCCGGCCGCAACGGGAAGAGACGATCGGCCGGCGAGGTATACCTGAAAATGTTGGCAACAGCGGGAGGAGGAAGAGGCGTCGTTGGCGTCGGCAGCGGCGGCGACAGGCGGGAGCAGGAGGCGGCGGTGGCAGCAGCGGGAGGAAGACGGGTCGGGCGCGACTGTGTGCCCTATATAAACTTATCAGCAATGGCTCACTCGCCCGTTAGAAAGCCGTTGCTAATAAGTTATCATCAGCAACGGCTCACTTGTCCGTTAGAAAGCCGTTGCTGATAATTAACATCATCAGTAATGGCTCGCATGTCCGTTAGAAAGCCGTTGCAGATACAACATATCTGCAACGGCTCGGGCGGCCGTAAGAATGCCGTTGCAAATAGCAACGGCTTGAGCGGCCGCTGTTGATAGCCGTTGCTGAAGACTCAATTTCTAGTAGTGTCAATAGCCTCTTTTATCTTCAAATACCTTTCAATGGTCTGTTGGCTAGGACCTTTGGAGTGTCTTTCATCCACAATTTCTTCTGGAGTTCTCCGTAGCAATCCACCAATCTTGGTTTGTGATGTGGATTGTGAGTGTGACACTTGTGACATTGCTGCAAACTGAATAGCAGCCTCTTTTTTTTTTCTTGTAAATTATTCCCAAGCTTGGCATGGAGTTGGAAGCTGTAGAATGGTCTACTGGTGCCACTGCTTGTTCATCATCCAAATTGAATGGTGTCTTCCTCTTAGAAGCAAGGGCATCATGCATTTCTCTCATTATCAGCGTTGTGGTTTTATCATATTTTTTCACGTCTCCATAACCACCCGCCAAATGTTGTTTAAGTCTTGTGATTCCCCCGTTCAATTGGTTGCCACAAAGTGAACATGCAATCAATTGTCTTTTATTTAAATCCGGCCAATATCCATATCTCCAACCAATATCCTTCGAGTTCGGTTTCCGTTTAGGATCTTTAGAAGAATCATAAGGCGTTTCACCAGAATTTCCCTCCATAATTTACTGCACAATATAAACAATGTTGCACACAAATACACAATACAAAATGATCACAGCTAAATAATGTTTTCACATAACATCTAAGCTGTTGTTCTGTGAAATCAAACCAGAATAGCTTAGCTGTTCTGGATATTGATTCCAGAACAGCTTAAGCTGTTCCAGAATCAAATTTCGAGAACAGCAAGAACAGCTTAAGCTGTTCTGGATATTGATTAAATGATTCCAGAATAGCAAGAACAACTTTAAGCTATTCTTGCTGTTCTTGAATCAAGAACAGCTTTAAGAACAAGCTGTTCTTGATTCGAGAACAGCAACTGTTCTTGATTCGAGAACAGCAACTATTCTTGATTCGAGAACAGCAATTGTTATTGAATCGAGATAAGCTTGTTCTTAATTGGTTGCAGCTGCTACTTCGGGAAAAAAAAGAAAGGGCGAAAATGTCACAAGAATAAAAAATGGCGGAAATGCTGACTCGCCGAGCTGTGGAGAAAAGATCGTCGGAACATACCTGGCCGGAAAATAGAAAAGCGTCGCCGGAGAAGTGAGGTGCCAACGGGATGCGAGGAAGCTTCTGAGAGAGTCGCCGACGGGATGCGAGGGAGGAAGAAGATTGAAGAAGATAGAGGCGCCAATCGAGCAGGGAGGGTTTAAGTTAGGTTTTTCTTAAAAAAAATCAATAATTTAGATATCCTTATCACTAAGTTGGATGAAAAAAATCGCAAAAAAAACCCCTGGCCTAGCGGTGCAACCTTTCCCGGTCCACCGCGCGGGCTAGGGTTCGAATCCTGTGTTTTTTTTCTTTTCTTGTACCGCCTATCTCGTCGGGATATCGTCCAAGATTGGACAAGATCCCGACGAGATATATGATATCTCGGGATCGCCTGTATCGTCCAGACGATACAGGCAAATCGACCGAGACACCGCTATCTCGTCGCTATCTCGACGAGATAGCGACGAGATGATAACCCCGGCCCTTTCTCACATAGGATACCTCACCAAGTGAGGACCATATCTTGCAATGATATCAATTATCATCAATCAACTTCATGTCTTAATCATTGACCTAATGCTTAAGTTGAAGTTGATGAGGTATAGAAAGGGTTATTAGGCTAAACGACTAAGATGTGCGTGGTTTGGTGCTATTGTGTTAGTTGGACTTGAGTCTTGACATAGGGATAATTAACTTCTGCTCAAACATTTTAATTAGGCCAAATATTTGGGCCTATGAAGTTAATGGGCCAATTATTCCGTCTAGCGGGTGGTAAAAGTTTCTATATTATTGGTCTAGTTTAGAAATTAGAATAATCAAGGAACAACCTCTGAAATTGCACAAGTTGTTCATCCCATATGCCATATTGGCATGCAGGAATAATTCATACATTAATTGAATTGCCTTTTTTTAACAAAGTATAGGAGAGTTGTTCTTAAGATCATAAGATGGCACAGTAAAATTAATTTTTATGTTTAATTTCTGTGGCATTCTGGAATGCCTTGTGTATGCTGATAATAAAGGTGTGTATGACCATAAGATTGGACTCTACCTCAGTAGGTACAACACCTTTGCATAAAGTTTTACCAGTACAGAATTGCCAACTTTTGTGAAGCTTCCTAATTCCTTGTTAGAATTTAGTTGAGTTTTATCTTTCTGTTTATTAGCTCACGTACAAACCTATACTTATTTTGACCAATTCTTGTTGAAGTAGTACTGTTGCATGCACGTCAGTTCATCTGCAAACTTGTGTATCTATGTTTTACTCAACCAATTCACTTGTTGAACTAGTATTGCTGCAACATGCATCCTAACTCACATAGGCCTGTTTAATATTAGTCATGGCATTCTTACATTGGTCTACCTTTTCCCAGTTTTTATACTTAAAAATCTAGATGATATGTAAGCTAACTAGTGTTTCCGGGTTAAATAAGTTTATCATTTTATTATCATTAATGAGTTACAAATCAAACTTCAATTTTTTCTAAGTATTTTGTATGTTGTCAAATCAAACTGCGCAACCGGTAGTTGCAACTTCAATTCATAGTGCTTATAATGTAACATTTTTTCTGAGTATTTTGTATATTGTCATTGTATAAGATATTCTTTTGGGAACATCATATTGGATGCATGGGATATACTTTAATAGATAGAAGTAAAAAGTACTATTTTTAATATTAACATGGTTTTGTCAAAGATGAATAACATGGGCATCACTGAGATATTAAGATAACCTTTATATAGGCTTTCTTAAACCTAAAGTATGTAAGGTAGATATAGACTTTTAATTGAATTAGATGTGATAAAATTAGGTTAGTGAATGGTTTTCATATATATGACATTTCCATTTCTAAACCAAGAACATCTCATCTTGTGTATTATGAGAGTAGAGCTTCCTAGTCATTTAATATGTAATGATTAATATTCTATTGAGTTCTGAGGTATTTGGAGGGGAGCAAAGGGGAAGGGAGGAGAGTTTTATATATATATATAGTTTGATTGGAGAAAATCGAGGCAAGGGAATGGGAGGAGAGACAAAATAACAAAAAATGATTACCTTCCAAAAATGATTTGGAGGATAGGAGAGATATCATTGAAATTTTTATGATATTTGGACCTTTTATGCCTTGTCATTGTTGAACTAAACCAAAATGCTTTCCTCACCTCCCCTCCCCCTCTCCAACCAAACAAGATGGAGCAAAATATTTTTTTTCTCCTCTCTTGTTATTGTTGAACCAAATACAAAATACTTTCCTCCTCTCTACTCTTCTCACCTCAAGCTACCTCCCTCCCCTTCCCTCTGTGAATGAAACAGCTCAAGTTCTTTCATTATTGATTATTTTTGCGAAGTCTCATAGTTCCACACCCACCTTTATGATTTCAAAGAATATTTGCTATTGAAATATCTCAGACTTCTTTCACTAATGTAATGAGGTCTTTAGTTCATTGTTCACCTTTGACATATTTTACATTGAAAATTCTTCCATGATCTTAATATTTGCTTAGATGTCTGATTTCATGTGCTTTAAAACTATTTGCTTCCTTCAGGCCAGAAATTACATGGAAGAATGCAAATTATGCACAAATATGGGAGTATCTTTGGGATGATTATGATTTGACACAAAGACTTAGTAACCTCGACATTAAGTTTAAGATTGTTGAGGTAAAACTGCATTCCATTTTTTTTCATATATGTTTTGGGTGTTCAATTCTCTTGTTTGAATCTGCTATCTCTCTGCAGAAAGACAGTGTGTTCTTCCAAAATGTTCTTCACACCAACAAAATGGAGTACTTGGATTGGTTGATAGTTGGTTTGCTTGTTTTGGAGGTCGTCATTACCATTTTCAATGAATCGAGGAACGAAGCCCAGAATTAGGTATCTAGGGCATTAATAAAAAATTTCTTCACATACCAAATTTTTTGCCATGTTGTTCCTTGCGCTCTTTCGTATAGAGCCTTTTGCCATGTGGTTGATAATGAATGTTAATCAACCGAGTGCTATTGCTGGTTGTTAATAATTCTTTCGTTGTTGTAAACACTGCATTCTTTTACCATTTGAAAGTATAGAAATGGGATTTACTCCTAAATAATTGATATTGCATATTATCCTTTCAATTTTGTCCTTGATGTTTGTAGGTTAATCACAACAAACCATGATTGTTATAATAAGATTTAATTAATAAAGATACCTAGCAATTAAATATCACAGTATTCCTATGTTAAAATTTTATTATTTTTATAAATTAAATAATTTTAAACAAAAAAACTAATGACATTCATTATATATTTCATAAACAAGCCTTAATATTTGCTTTTGTTATAAGGCCTTTTTTTATGTTTTTTTTTTACGTGAGAGCATCCCTAATTAGATTTTTTTCCAACATTGCACAAAGGCGGACTTTGCTCCAAATTCTAGGGGTGGCAATCCGTGTCGTGTCTAAACGTGTTTCGTGTTGTAAAAGGTTAAATTCGAACCTGATCCGATTATTAAACGTGTTCGAATATGCAAATCTGAACCCGATTTTTTTATTCTCGGGTTGACATGATACGCCACACTTAATCCGTTTAAGTAAACGTGTCTAAACGTGTGCATCTGTGCACCTATACGATACAATACGATAAACATAATTTTAATAGTAAACAAAATAAAAACTATATGAAATTAAAAATTAAACGTATTAGAAAGACTATTAATAACAAGACATACCCAACATTCGTAATTTTTTACTTATTATTATATATATATATTTATAAACGGATAAATGGATTAAATAGGTTTAGTAATACGATTAAACACGTTTAGTTAAATGAGTTTAATCGTGTTTATACGAGTTACATGAGTTCAACCCGGATTAACACGATTATTTAATCATGTTAATCCGGGTTGAACCTATTTAGCCAAATTCGAACCCGCGTAATTTCGTGTCGTGTCGTGTCAAAAATTATCAGCCCAACCAAATTCACTAATTTTCTACTCATTCTTATTTGATCATAGATTTTCTATGCATAGAAATTGCACTTAGATAACGAAGCAACATGAATACCATATGTAATAGGTGAAGACACAAAATTAATGCCAATCATATGAATCCATTTATTGAATAATAGATACATTTTTTACGTAAGAAATTACAAACATTGATGATTAAAAATTGACAACATAGAATTATATATCTTGAAGTGACAAAAGTTGTTAATTAAAATTGCAACAAGATGTCAATGAAATCATTATAGCCGTCATAACCAACAGATCTTTTTTCGCTGCACACCCTTCTCGAGGATAGGATGTCAATTATTGCCGTGCTAATGCAACGATTCGGCAACGTGAGTCTCATCTTCTTTATGGCCTTTGCTTCACTGATTATAAATTTCAGAAGATCCTCGTAAGGAGCCTTCATTACTACGTCCATGTTGACCTCCTCCAAGTGATGAGCCAAGCAATCAAGATTCTTCAACCTCTCATTGTGGACAGAGAAAGTATCAGCAAGTTTGATTGCTTGTGTCGGAATGGCCTATCGTTGATTTCCATCAAAAGAACAAAAGAAAATTAGAAATTAAGAACTTAAAAAATTATTTAGGCATGCATGCATTGAAGTAAACAAGCGAGCTCAGACTTTGATTCGCTTAAGAAGTTCTGCAAAAGCTTAATTACCTGAAGATTCAATTGTGATAAATGAGGGGAGCTCTCTAGCAACTTAACTAACAATAGAGCTTCAGATTCATCTTTGATGTCCAAGGGAATCGAAAGAGTGCTTAGCTTCTCGAATTTAATTTCGAACCTCTCAACATCCTTGCATTCAATTGCCAATGACTGGGGGAATTAAAAATACAGACATGACATTAATTAAGTTCAAAATTAAGCTTTATTAATTCAATGAATTAGGAATGCGTTAACAATATATCATTTGATAATTAAATACATTAAAGCCTTTTACTAATTAATTACCTTGGTGGCAGCGGCACTGAGCCGAAACCATTTCAAGTCCTCTGCCGCTAGCAAAAATCTCCTTAACCCACCGACATTATCTTGAGCTATTTGTAATGGGTGAGAAAAGTTGAGGGACGCCTCTTGGACTTTAGGTGCTTGGATAATCAGTTTTTGCAACTTAATCGGACTAAGCTTGATATCAACCATCTTTAGATTGGGTGCATTGATGTCTATGCTCTTGAGATTCTTGCGAGGATTAAGTATCATTAGATTCTTGAGACTCCTCGAATGAATCCTTACATGACGAAACCCTTTGCAATCTTCAAGGTGCACAAAATCGAGCAAAGGGCAATTTGAGAAGATGAGATTCAGGATATTTTGGTGTATGTAGGAGTCCAAGAGCACTAGAGTGTGCAGAAGCATGCAATGGACGAGTCTCGGTTGAATCAGAGAGACACCGAGCTCGCAGTTACGCAATGAGAGGAGCCTCAAGGATTTGATATCTAACACGGCGCAAGGGATGAGAACTCGATGACGATCAAGCTCGCACGTGAAGATGAGTTCTTTAACTCCCACGTCCTTGGCCTGTTGGATGATGTTGCACTGGGTCGCATGGCGAGTAACGCATCTTCTGTAGACGACGTCGAGTCGACCAAGAAGAGCGCGAGGCAAAGGAGGCAAGAACTGGAGACACCTAGAGGAAACCTCGAGGCTAAACTGATCACATCGAGGGAGGAGGGAGACCAGCCGCTGCCAACCCCCCTCGGAGTTGGAGATGGTGAACACTGCCGAGAGCCATTCTTTGACCGGAAGCATACAAACGATCGACAGTAGGATATCGTCGGGGATATAGCTGACGTTGTTTGGCTTGCTTTTTTTTAGTCGCTTGTGGTGATCTTCTTTTACAGGAGGAGGAGGATCAGGTACTGTTTTCTTCATCTTTATCTATATTACTATATATATGAGACACAGAATGTATATCCAAGTGATCAGTTCGTCAAATTTTCGTAAAGTAGATAAAAATTTTGTTGAAAAGAAATTTAGATACATATATTATTTGGTTTTATTCATGGTGATAAAAAGATTTTTTAAAAAACGTACTTAATTTGCATGCATTAAATTACACGTTCACTTAGTTCGTAGAACAACCTGTTGCATAATATCATTTCTATAGTTGGTAAGTACGTGTATATACTCATGCAAGGATATATGAGAATCGATCTTTGTGATGAAGTGATTGAATCATAATCTTTCCTCCACTGCTTTATTTTACCACAGAAAATAATATTTACTTGTCCTCACCTACCAAGTGTGAAGTAAATTTGAACAGAAATAAAGAAATCAATCAATATGAGAATCTTTACAAAGGAAAAAAAATCTACTATTGGCAGCCTCTCCATAGAAATTCCATGTACGTACGAGTGAACATATCTTTCAATGAATGAATATGACGAAGACTACGAGAATCTTTTTACATAAGAAATTACAAACACTGCAATTAATGACAACATAGAATTATCTTGAGATGACAAAAGTCGTAAATTAAAATTGCATCTCCATCTTTTTTCGCTGAGCGACCTTCTTGAGGACAGGACGTCAATCGTTGCCTTCGGTCTCATTTTTTTCATTCATGGCCGGCCTTAGCTTTTGCTTCACTCATTATAACGTAAGTAGATTACAATTACAATATTTCAAAACAATTGGATCTTTTCCTACCTGTTTGTCCTCCTTCGATCGGCAGCGAGTGATGATGAGGCGGCGCGTTGACGCGGCGGCGGCTGCAAGCAGGACGGAGACGCGCAAGAGGTCGAGAAGGGAGGCGACAGAAAGAAAAATGGTCGGGCTCTGGCGGCTAGACGTTGAGGCGGCGATGAATCTTTGATCTTGATCTTGAATCTTTGATCTGGTCTCGACCGTGGATCAGCAGTGGCGAGCGGCGGCTCCAAGCAGAACGGAGACGCGCTAGAGATCGAGAAGGGAGGCGACAGAAAAATGGTCGGGCTCTGGCGGCTAGACGTTGAGACGGCGATGAATCTTTGACCTTGATCTTGAATATTTGATCTGCTCTCGACCGTGGATCAGCAGTGGCGAGCGGCGGCTCCAAGCAGAACGGAGACGCGCAAGATATCGAGAACGGAGGCGACGGAAAAATGATCGGGCTCGGACGGCGAGGCGGCGTCAAAGGGCAACGACGACGCAGCGGAGCGGTGGCGAGAGCACAGCACAGCAGAGCAGAGAAAGAGAGATGCAGGAAAAAATGGTCGGGCGTCTGTGGATGGAGAATTTATATTCCCTAGAACGGATTAATTTAAAAAAGTATCTCATTAATTATATGTATAAAACTAAATAAATAAATTTAATGAAGATTAAAAAATAAAGTAACTTTTATTTAGTATTTCAATTATATATTTTTTATTTTTCATTCACTCTTAATAAAAGAAGTATATAACAATCATTAATTAAAAATGTCCAAAACTCATACTATATATACTTTTCAAAATTCTTGAATTATACTCTTAATAAAAGAAGTATATAACAATCATTAATTAAAAATGTCCAAAACTCATACTATATATACTTTTCAAAATTCTTGAATTATACTCTCTTTTAAACTTTTTTTAAAAAAATTTACATTTTATTCTATCATAAACCAAACATATATGAAATCTAGAATATTAATAAAACTAAATATTTAGGAAAGCATTAACTAAAATTTTATAGGCCATTACTATTATCAAAATTTTCACCTGAAATTTAAGTATTTTTAAAGTCACACTTTTAGGTAGTCATTAAAGTAAAAAAAATAAAATTTCATATACAATTTTTCTCACAAAAGAATCCTAAAAAATACTATGATCACTTAAAGAATTTTTTAACAAAATCTTCAATAGTTTGAAATAGTAACTTTTTAAACCATAGTCATGCAATAATGATGAATATATAGTTGGTCGTAACGAGTGAAATAGTCTAATAAACACCATGTCTATTAAAAATAGTACTTCTACTAAAATATATAATCATTGTGAGCGTTAACATTTTAAAAAACAATAATTATAGCATTTTAGTACTTAATAAAATGAATTTGTTCTCGTCTGAAGTCGGGATGTTGCAAGCCTCCACGTGTCTTAGTCCAGTGCAGCTCCAATGGTGACCTACAAAGACACTTCGACACTCAAGTGAGAGAGAATCACAATATGACGTGTATGAAAATTAGAATCGATAATATACATGATGTACGCCGTGTCTGTTTTATGAGGTAGTTCTGGATGTTCGACGATTTTCGTAGGAATATGTTCGAAATGAGTCGATTGTTATCCCTAAGATCGCATGCTCATTACTGTGGAATCCCAAGTGATAAATGAAGAATGTTGCTATCCTTATTTGGCCGATGGAGCCCTCGGGCTACGGCTCTAGGCTAAGTTGTAGGTGGTTCAACTCGAGTCAGATTCATGAGTAGAAGTGCTTTCGTGCCCAATCCGACCGGACCCAAGGACTAGTTCAGTCCTGTTATGCCCTAAATCTAGGGTCACATGATCGGCCAGAGTACACGTTCGTACTCTGAAACCTATCAACACATGCATACCAATGTGGAAATAAAAGAAATAATAATGCATACTCAAATATAAAAGACCAAAATACTAGGTATATTTACATAACCAAATGACTACAATGAAATCACAATAGTATACAAATAAGGACTCTCTACACTCGACTACAACCCGACACGTCACGAGATCTGTTGCCTGAGCCTGCAACTCTAGCCGCACTGCATGGGTACTACCATAACACCAATAGTCACAATTTGCAAAATAACAGCAGAAGAGTGGTGAGTTCCAAAGGAACTCAGTGAGTGGCTCTACCCGAGCCCTCTCTAAGCTACCCCAACCATAAATATAATCAGACATAAATTATAAATATAGATGTGCTAAAATATAATAACATGTGAGGAAAATGCATTCATCCACAAACTCGTATTAAAAAAACACAATAACCACTCTGCCCAAATCGGCCCAAACATCCAGGCACAATAATCACTTGGCCCATACCGGCCTAAACATCCAAGCACACGAGTCGATCGCTAGAACATCTATCTAGTGAGCTTCCCGCCCGAGCCTAAGAACTAGGATGACCTACTAGTTACGGTGCCCACTCCAGTTGGGAATAACCCTCCAACCAATGCCACTCGGGGCCATCGTCAGCGTGGCTCATTGACAACAACTCTCGACCCGTATCTAAACTCGCCGAGTCAAGACCAACTTGCCAAGTTGGTACGCTTCTCGGCTCGACCATCGTCCATCCACAATCACAAACACAAATAATGTTTCTACATTATACATACAGATACATAAATATCTCTCGAGTGATTTTAATATTTTAGCCAACAACACGGGTACGCGTCTATGCACCCTAACCCGACCCTCTCTTTGGGCTCAACTCCTCAGCTTTACATTTTATCACTCAAAGTACATTTCAGCTTATATTCGATAAATTTTAGCTTGTACCAAGTAAATTCAACATGTATATATAATTCCAACATGCATACACATTTTTCCAGCATGTCTAAAACTAATTCCAACATCTATAAAAGTATTTCCAGCATGTATACAAATAAATCCAGCACATATAGAAATAATTTCAACGGGTATATGTTAACATAACGTCAATTTCAACCTACCTTATCATACTATGAAAATTTTAGATTAAAGCATACCGTCTTACTCCACAAATTTTACAGATTTACTATGCCTAATAATACTACAAAATTTTCAGATTTTAGCATCTACAAATCTACGCATCCAAGTCTAATTTTTCTCCACTAAAATAACAGTTTTCCAATTCTAACCCTATTTCTTATGTCAAAATCTAGGTTCACCTTAAACCAAAATAGAACCTTCATCTTTAGGACCATTCGGCCCTTAACCCTTAGGGTAGGGTCTCGAGCTAAGCACCCCTAATAAGGAGTCTCATCCCATCACCAAGTCATCCTAACCATTGCGCATAAAGGTATATCAAAATAGTGATTTACCGAGGTCATTTACCTATCACCAATCGTTGTTACCTTACGACTTTAGGTACTACCCTAAACTGCCCTACATCGGCCCCTATCCATAAGGAACCAATTCCTCATTCACCTAATATTAATTACACATAAAACAATGATTAAAATAGTGCAAAATGAAAAATTTCAGCAAACATTGACTCCCCAAGCCGTCGGCCCCTAATCCCTAGGGCTGCCTTCATCGACCCTACATCGATTCTTACCAACAAAGAATCATTTCCCCTCCATGCCACGTTCACTCTACACATAAATAGTGAATCACATAGAACCATTAAAATCTCAGTGTGAAATCTTTCCCCCTAGCCATCGACCCTTAATCCGTAGGGCTGCCCTAATTGATCCTACAGTGGTTCCTACCGATAAGGAACCATCTCCCCTTTAATTGGTATCATTTCATGAGTAGCTTAGCAATTAGAACATAGATTAAATAAAATTTTCAATAACTTCATCTTCCTAATGTCGCCGGCCCTTAATCATAGGATTGCCGTAACTGGCCCCAATCCAAGGGTCATCAAGAAATCCATCTCTTGCCTTAAACAATCCCCTAACTCAAGGAACAAAGCATAGTATTCAAATAAAAGAAAGAATTCACCACGCCTTTCCCTTACATGGATTGGCTAAAGAAAGGGAAGGTTTTACAAGGAATCAATTCCCTAAACCACTCACTGGCAAAGGGAAAAGGGAAGGAATCGAGGAAGGAAGCCTTTGATCTTCGCGACGATCGGCTTCCGGCGACGACGAACACCCACTACCCTTTTCTTGTGCGTGTCCCTCTCACCATCGCCTGGGAGTGCGTGCGATTCTAAGGGGGATCCGTACGCCCCAGGTGAGATATATTATATTATATATATTTTGAATATACAATTATACCCATGTGACTTAAACAGACCATAACTAGACTTATACTCGTCCGTATCGAGTTCTGTTTGAACCTACAGACTCGACTCTACCCAACTTTCCATCCCGACTTAATTGAAATAGTTTTCCTCATCTATAAAGGTCATATCACTAATCGTGCCCTCCGACGATTTCTTAGCCCGCTCCGACGCGCATCCCGGCTCCCTCGATGAAGCCAAAATTAATTAATTCTATTTTTAATTATATTTTTTGCAAGTATTACAAGTCAACAAACCCCAAGCTTGGTTGGAGTCCGAGGATTTCGTGCCGAGCTCTAATAGTATGCTAACTTCTATTTGTCTACCGAACTCTTTGTATGTTTTCGAGTATCTAACCTCGGTTTGACCTCGGTCGTATTTGGTATGCGAGCACGTGTTGAGTTTTGTCCTTAGTTGAACCGTCGGGGTAGGTGGGATCAGCGTATCTTGGTCTTGTCGTTTTGTGACTTTTCGATTTGTGTGCACAATATGGTGTTTGCGGGAAGGAGTGTCTTTTCCAACTGTCTACTTCTTGTTAGTCCCACTAGGGGTGAGCAAAATTCCCCCGATTCACCGAAACTGAATGGAAACCGATCGAACCAAAACCGATTTAAACGAACCGAATTTACCGAATCAATTTCAGTTCGGTTTTCGATTAAAAAAATCGGTTTTCGGTTTTTGGTTCGGTTCGATAAATTAATCGACGGTTCGGTTAATTTACCGAATTAACCGAATATATATATATATATAAACAATTATATAAGATTTTGGTATTTGCCTTGGTGGTTAAGTGTAATGTTAAGCTTTTTACCCGCCCAGGTTCGAATATTAGTGTTGTGTAATATTATTTATTTTACATTCAATTATATATAATATGTGTTAGTTAGAAATAAATTGATAATTCGATTATATATATAATATGTGTTAGTTAGAAATAAATTGATAATAAAGTTTGCTAATATGGTTAGAGAGGTAAAGATTAAAGTTTGGTTGCCAAATGCCTTGGGTTTAAGTCTTACACATGTATTTTTTTTGAAAAAAAAAATTGGTTATTTTTTTTTAATCTTTTCAGTTAACCGAACCAAAAATTCGGTTAACCGAACCGAATTAACCGAATTTTTTCAGTTCGGTAAACGATTAAAAAATTTCTTTTGGTTCGATTCGATTAACCGATGATTCGTGCTCACCCCTAAGTCCCGCAAGGATAAACTCAACAAGGATAAACACATAAGACATCATTTTTATTCATGAAGTCCCGCAAAGGGATATTTACACTTACAAACCGATGGAGGATAGCTTACAAAAGAAAATAAACCACAAAGGTACAACCCCTAAGAAGCACGACAAAGGAAAAAGGAAAGGGAGAGAAGGAGTTCAAGCCTCGACATGGCAAGCTTAAAATCATGGACAAGGTTCCAGCCATCACGTCGCTTCCCCCAACGCCTGAATCAAAGAGACGGCTTTGTTGTAAGCCCGATGGTACATACCCACAGTTGGGACCCCGTCTCATGCCTTCATCTTCAAGCCCGATGGTACAAACCCACGATGAGCGGCGAACCATTCGCCAACAACGCAAAGATAACCCCCGAAGGGAAGATGATCTTTGAAATCTCTCACTCCATGCTTGACAAATACACACAACACACAAGAGGCTATTTATAGACCCAAAACAAAAACCGCCTCCCCAATATGCAGTTTCTTTCACGGGCAAAATCACGTCCCGTTATAGCTGTCGCTCCGACTACTCGGAAACCGCTTACTAGATTTTGTTTATAGTTACTTTATTGTCGAACTATATCTACCGTACAGATGTCAGACATCCGAAAAAACACTTCCCCTCTCACACAAATGTCACATCTAGTCTGGATAGCAAAGAGTCGCATACAAAGATGCGCACCGTAATTCTAGTACAATACCATAAGATACCATACCATACATTACTAAACCATGTTGCACCTCGTCCAAACAAGGTCTTAGTAGTCTTAATGGTTAAGATTTAATACCTTGTGCAAGGTCAAGATGTCAATTCTCACCGAAGCATTTTTACTTTATGAAATATATCTTCTGATATAATTTTTAAAAAAATATGAAAGTAAATTTCATGACATTTTAAATTTGATTATATGAAGTTAATAGAAAACGATAATCAATATAATATATCATCTATATTTTTATTTTCCTATCCTATTTTATTAAAATTATTTTGAGTTTGCATATGAAATGTTTATTGAATCAACATATCAATTAGAGGATATTTAATAATTGTTTAAAACATTTAAACAATTTTTATGAATAATTTGTCTATTTATCAATATAAAAATATTTTTAATATTTCTTAAAAACGAATGATTCGGACCAATGAACTAGAGCTTGGCATGGTATGGGTCTGAAACTAAAAACATTGTTTGAAACAATTAATCCTATTTCATATAAAATATAAATAGATGTGCAAGCGTTAAGTCTAAAATGTTTTTAAAATGCATTAAAATGAAGCATGATACGTGCATAGTGCATACGATTTGTTCAGGATTTGCATGCATTTAATGAGAAGCCTGCAATAAGAAAAAGAGAAATCCAAATAGTTAAGATTCTGAACTACATCTGAATATCAAGGGTCATTTCAATTTTTCATTTGTTGAAAGCAAATGAGATCAATCTCACAAGTAATGTTAATAAGGGCCTTAACTGAACTTATGGTTTGCCATATATAAGTTGTTACAAGTCTAGGATAGACAAATTACTACATTTGTAGACCACTTGCTAACAGAAAAACATGTGCTAGAGTATAGAATCGATTTTGATTATGTTTTCTTCTGCATTGACTGTCGCATAGAATCAATTCACTGTGGTGCTTGAGCTTGGGGCAATACCCCTGAAGCTAGTCAAGTATTTTGAGTTCTACATGAGTCTGGATTTGGATACAACTGATGATTCATTTGTAAAATGTTCCATATTTCTTCCCCTTATATATCAACTTGATCCTCATTATTATTATTATTATTGTTATTAGTATTTTTATAATGAACAAACACATACAATGGTTCGACATATTAGCATACCACAGAGTATGCTGGTTTAGTGGGCATTTCTGTTCTAGCTACCTTCGGCCCTAGCCTAACTGGCATGGTTTGCACCTTTTAGACATTATGGGTTGAATCTAAATCCACCATACTTGGACATGAAACATGATATGCTGGCACTGCCTAGTTAAGCATGTTTGATAATTTGATACATGTTATGACTTGCTAGTGTAAGACAAATCTTTAATCAAGTTTTTCATGAATATAAGAATATCACAAATAAATTAGTAAGATAAGATCTTACTTGATGACGACATATTTGCAGCGGAATAAACTTCTGGATCTCCAAGGAAAGTCGGGTCTTCCTCCACAACACCGTCTCAAATGCTCTATTTTTTATGGGGAAAGCAACTATGAGCTAGGGTTTTTCCACACGGTGTATAGAGGGGACCTAACCTCTATTTATAACTGATTATATGGGCCCGTCCATCACGGGCTTCATTAATCGGGCCTACACTTGATTAATCACACCAATCATGATTAAGTGTTTCAAGCTCGAATTACATGGATCAAGATCACATGAGCTAACAGGCATCTTAATAATGGATCATAAGATCAAACCCGCTTTTATTAAATAAAAAACATTACAATTGATTGTAGCCCACATATGAAAAATGAAAATATAGAATATTTAAAAAATATTCTAACATTCTCCCACTTGGGCAAGATCAATTGTAAAATTTTATTTTTTTTAAAAAATAAATTTAAAAAACGACACTCGGGTTTAATCACATATTTCAAAAAATGTGGCCACAAAATAAATAAATAAAATAAAAATGATCCAAGATGCAACACTTATTATGACTCATATCAACAACCAATGATATCGAATCATGGCAGTCATCATGACAATACTGGACATAAGACTTTCCATGGTCACGAATACCACTGACATTGCTGAGAATTGTCATTGGTGTGGAGTGTAGCATGAAAATAACACTCAAAATGATTCGATAAGAACAGTGTTATTTTCATTGTCAGTCCTCATACTTTCTCTTCTAGATCTACCTTTCGGCAGGAGAAAGCGTATGGTTTTAAAAAAATAAAAAACCATCAAGTCCCTAGACTCAAAATTGGCATCAATCAATGGGCAACATGATTCACATGACACCGAGCCTTTAAACAAAAACATGATGTCTCTAGACTTAAATATGGTATCAATCAAGAGACATTCTGATTCAAATGATACCAAGTCTTAAATAATTATTGAACACATATATTAAATATGACAATATGATATCAAAGGAAAGAGAGTTTATTATTGAACATGCGATAACATAAACCTAACAATCATGTATCAAAGTGCTCAAAATAAAAGGAAAATAACTCCCACTAACCAAGCACATCAAAAGAACTCAGAATGCCCATATTTTCAACATGTCTTTTAAAGACTATGGGTCTGAGTCCCTTGGTTAAGGGATCAGCAAGCATAAGATCTGTCTCTATGTGTTCAACTAAAATATCTCCTTTCTTTACAAGATCTCTAACAGTCAAAAATTTGATTCTAAATGTATGGAGTCTTGTAATGAGATCTACAATGTGAAGTCATATATTAATATTTTTAGGTCAGGTAGCTTGATATTCAGCTAGTTACTAATAGAAAAAATATTTTCCTCCCACTGACCTTTACATTTATATATTAATCAATTATTTTCTTCACATCCTATAAGTGTCGCTATCTTATCAACAAGTGAAGAACATGTCCCCTTTAGGCAGATAGATTTTCTAGACCAACGCACACTCTAATAACTTCATCACAATATAATTAGAATGTGTTAGATTAAATTATAGGGCATATAATAAAATTAAAATTGAGGCTAACCAAATATTACATATTCACCTTTGGGCAGAACATGCAATCACGAAATAAAGTCTCGATGAGTTAAATAATGAGACGCTGATTTTCGAAAACCTATCACCTTTGGGCAGACAAATTTTTAGACCAATGCACACTCTTCTAACTCCATTACAAAACTTCTAATTAAAACATCCAATAATCATCCTTTGAGAAAAAACTATTGAATGAATTAATCTTCAATATTCCTCATATGATGAGAAAATACACCACTCATTATAAGTAATCCCACTTTGGTGGTAATTACAAATAATAACTAGTGAAAAAACTCATCAAGAATCAATTGCCCACATGTCAAATATTCAAATCCAATATATATTGCAAAATTGGTACAAGAATAAAGTACCATGATTAATAATGAATTTAAATCAATGACCATTTCAAATTATTATTTATGTTTATGTGGTTGTAAATTATGCCAATATCCCCACCTAATTGTAGCTATATTAGGTTTCAAATATATATAAAAAATTGGCAGCATTATTTACAATAATGAATTAATATTTTAAGTAATCCACGTAACATAAAATGAATAATAATATTATCACGTAAATAATAAATCACATGTATTCTACATCAAGCTAAATGTAGCAAAATTTGAATCATGACAATAAAATTTGCAATAAAGAATCATGAAACGAGTCATGCTGATAAAATTATGATAATAAATCAGCTATACTGTGTCAATTATGCAGTATTATTATAATATCAGGATAATAATGCTGCATTATGCCTAAATTAAGCAGAAAAATAAGTCTATTTATTATGCGCAGAACTTTTATAAGCAGCAGACTGAAAAATTGGAGAAAGACCATTAATAGCATTAGGTCCATATTCAAGATCCAATAGCCCAGTTCAGTTCCAGCACAAGATATGAAAGATTTTGCAGTCACATTTCTACGTACAATAGATGTACCATGACAACGACAACAAAATTGACAATAATAAAATATTAATGTCAATTATAACATATGAGCAAAATTAGCATAATAAACTAATCTATGCTACGTCCGTATAGGCTCATGAGTGGGTAGATAATAATATTGTATTCAAAATTTCATGTCATGATCTAATTTTTAAGTAAATTGATCAAAAAACATAGTGAACCAATTAAAACTTCATAGAATTAAAATTGAACCAATCATAAAGGATCAATTAAGCATGAATTAAATGAAATTAAGCTGAATCAATCATAATTTCGACGAACCGATAAAAAATTAAACTGAACCGGTCAAAAAATATGGTGATCTAGTTAAAAATAAGTTGAACGATTGCGAACCAAATGAAAATGAGCTGAACCATTCATAATTTCAACTGAACCGATTGTGATGTAGAAATAAATCACTGAAATATGAATGATCCAATCAATTGAATCAAACCAAAACAATGAACCAGTTTAAGAACAGAAATAAATCAGAAATAAAATTGAATTGAACCCCACATAATATAATTGAACCAGGCAATTGACCCAAATCAATTTAACCCAGAACCAGATTGAACCAAAACTGAAATAAACCTAGGTTCAATTAAAAGTCTGGACCGGTTTTAATAAAAAATTGTTGAACCAACATTTGATGGGCCCGCTGAGCAGGCCCGAGATGCAGGGTCTGCCCGGCCCGCCGGGGCCTTGTGCCTGTTAGGGCACGGGGCAAGCAGCGCGGCACGCGGAGCGCCTGCTCAGGCTCGCGTCGCGCAGCAAGAAGCGGACGCTGCATGCCTCGCGAGACAAAGCCGTTTGCATTAGCAAACCCCAGAGGTGCTCTCGTCAGCAAGCCCCGGAGGTGCTCACGTCCCCAGGTGAGAAGCAACGAACTCGGCCCCTCTCGCTGACGCTTGGCAACCGCTCAAAAGCGAGCGCCGCTCACATCAGATGAGGCCTCGCAATCGTGGTGCTTTCACACCGCCACGACTGCTCGCTTCGCGAAACGCGCCCACGCGGGCCGCCCCGGAGGAGACGCGAGCGCTGCTCACGCAACAGCGCAGCGCTCGCGTAAGCAGCGTGATCCCGCACAGGCGACGCTCAACGTGAGCGGCCTGGGGCGAGTCGCGAGTGCCTCGGAGGAACAGCGACAAAAGAAAAAAGATGCATACCTTGAGAAGTGCGGCGCACGCTCGACGAGAAAAAAAAAAAAAGCAAGACGCGGAACATTTATGCGTACATAAATCAGAAACAGCGCACATGAATAGAGGCGGGATGCGCACACGGAGACACAGCAGGCAGACACGATTGCAATAGACGCTCGGCATTGACCGCCTGGTATCCTGCTATCCGCGGCGGTGTGTGCCGCATGCCACGCACGATGAGGCACACCGAGATAAAAACGCCAGCAAAGAAAACCGAGACATGATAATGATTCATGAGTAAAAACATCTCAAAATCAATGATCTTATGGTGCAGGCGAGCAAGAAAATGACGCGCTCGCTGAGGGAGATGCATGCGGATCAAGGCAGATAAAACTTTGAAATAACAGCATCATGATACATATTTCCGATCAAGAACACACGAAACCAACCGCGCATACCCATGCACAGCAACAAAATCCGAGAAAAAAAAAATTTATTTTTAGCGAACCACGAGCAATTCCACGCGGATAAAATTTTTGAGAAAGATGCACAGAACCCTATCGGTTGAGAGCGATCACAAAAGGAGATGTAAAGCATCCTAGAAGCATAATAAAAAATATCCGAAAGAATAGATACGACGATCAACGGAAAGATTAATTTTAATATTCAAACATGATGAATCAAAATTTAAACAGATTATTCATCATATTAAAATCATCCCATAATTATCATAAACGAATTCTTAAATTCATGAAAAGGGGCTCTGATACCAATTGTAAGACAAATCTTTAATCAAGTTTTTCAGGAATATAAGAATATCACAAATAAATTAGTAAGATAAGATCTTACTTGATGACGACATATTTGCAGCAGAATAAACTTCTGGATCTCCAAGGAAAGCCGGGTCTTCCTCCACAACACCGTCTCAAATGCTCTGCTTTTGATGGGGAAAGCAACTATGAGCTAGGGTTTTTCCACACGGTATATAGAGGGGACCTAGCCTCTATTTATAACTGATTATATGGGCTCGTCCATCACGGGCTTCATTAATCGGACCTACACTTGATTAATCACACCAATCATGATTAAGTGTTTCAAGCTCGAATTACATGGATCAAGATCACATGAGCTAACAGACATCTTAATAATGGATCATAAGATCAAACCCGCTTTTATTAAATCAAAACATTACAATTGATTATAGCCCACATATGAAAAATAAAAATATAGAATATTTAAAAAATATTCTAACAGCTGGGTCAATGTTTTTGTTACCATCCGCTTCGATGGGATAACTAGTCCATCAACTTCATAGGCTCGAACCATTAGCCTAATTAAAATGTAAGTGGAAGTTAATCGTCCCTGTATGAGCCTTGAAGTAAATGTTAAGACCCAAGTCCAACTAACACAATAGCACCAAACCACGCACACCTTAGTCAACGACATCTTAGGCCTAGCCTAGTAGCCCTTTCCAAGCTTATTATCGCGATCAAAAAAATTTCGCGGTAGCGAACCTTGATATCGATATATCGTCCGCGTCGCGATATATCGACAATATAATATATATTATAAATATAAATTATAATATATATATATATAATAGCATTGGAAGTCATTAGACTCGTTACTTATGATATTGCACGTAGCAAAGTAGCAAACATAATTGTCATGAATCATAAAACATAGCAAAGTAGCAAAAATAGAATATACAAACTACCCACATAGCAAAGTAGCAAAATAACAAACATAGAATATACTAAAATCCAATTCACATAGCATGAACAATAAACATCAAGTAGCTAAAGTCATCACAATCACCAAATCTCCAATAGTCCAATCTAAAAAAGATTATCAAAATCATCTTCAATGTCTTCATTAGGGGTATTATCCATTGGAGGAGTAGTTGGTTTGAGCCCAAAATCATCTTCAATGTCTTCATCATCATTTGAAAATATCTCTTCTTCTCCTTCATCACTTGAATTTTCATCCACCAATCTTGAAGTTGAAGTAGAAGTAGAACCACGATGACGTTGATTATAAGTGACAAGCTCATTAACTCCACGCCTCCTTGGAAAATTACGACCCTCAAGGGCATTTGAAGCACCAATGGCTTCATCAACAAGCTCAAAAGGAATTCTATCATCCTCTTCATCATCATTGTTGAACCACGCATTTGTCCCCCAATCAAAATCGTCAAGTACTAGTGGATCATAGTTTTTGCCACATTCACGAACTTTTTGAAATCTCGTGGCAATCTTTCGAATGTATTGGACATACACCAAATCATTCAATCTTTGGTGCAATAATCTATTTCTTTTCTTGGTGTGAATCTATACGAAAGAAAAGTAATTAAATAAAAATAATAAGTAATAACTACTAAGAAAGTACTAAAAAAGCATAAAATACTTAATTACTTACAAACTCAAAAGTGCTCCAATTTCGTTCACACCCAGAGGACGAACAACAAAGACTAACAATGCGCTTTGCAAACTTTGAAAACTCGGGAGTACGTCCACCGAAGGATTTCCACCATTCAACTAACATTAAAAATATAAAATATTAAAATTCAAAAATATGTAAAGACAATAAATATTAATAAATAAAATAATACACAATATACTTACGAGGAATCCTATTTGAGCGCTCTCTAATTACCATCTCTCTTGCAAAAGGTCCTCGATCTTCATCATACATATATATCGGCATCTAGAAGTATCTTGGATCGCATTGTATCATCCAACACTAATTTCTCAAGTACATCATTGAAGTCTTCACGTAGTTTCCCCGAGTACACGATATCATTTTTCTTGATGTCAAAATAATTGCCCGGATTGATAAATAGAGCCGCACCATATAATGGTGTTTCCATTTGACGCTCCCATCGACTTTTAATTATATCAATGATTTTCTTGCACAAAGTGGATTTGTCAGCCAAGACTTGTTTGATCCTCCTCTTAGCTTCACCCATTGTCGCGGCTAATTCCGTCATAGCGAGTTTTTCATCACCATCCGCTATCCTCAAAACCACAAGTAGAGGCTGTGATGCTCTAATGCAATCTTCAACTGACTCCCAAAATTTAACCGCATGGATTAATTCATAAATTTTCTTTCCTGCTTCGGTCTTGCACAATTTTGAATCAAACCAATCTTGACTTACAAACAACCGCTGCAACTCTTGTTTAAATTTCCTCAAACATGACAATGTTAGAAATGCAGTCGCAAATCTAGTAGCCCCGGGTCTAACAAGATCATGTCTGTTAGTGTGCTCCCTCATCGCATCAAGAAGGCGACCATGTCTATAAATGGATGTGGTCAATGATCTTGCTCTTGCGATTGTAGACTTGAATTCTTTCATTTTTCCCACATCTTCCAACATAAGGTCCAAGCAATGTGCGGCACAAGGGGTCCAAAACAGTGTAGGCAATCTTTGCTCCAACAATCTCCCCGCTGCCTTATAGTTGGCGCCATTATCTGTGATAACTTGAACAACATTACTTGGGCCAATTTCTTCAATCTTGGTCTCAAGTAAGTCAGCCAACATCTGAGCATCATGACACTGACTTGAAGCATCAACAGAGCCAAGAAAAATAGTCCCTTGCGGACTATTTACAAGAAAATTTATCAATTGTCTCCCTCTTCTGTCTGTCCACCCATCTGACATAAGAGTACACTCATCTCTTTCCCAAACCTCTTCATGTTTGCGCTTAAAATCTTCTGTTTGTTCTTTTGCCTTTTTCAATAAAGGAACTCGCAACTCATGATATGTGGGTGGTTTGTAGCCCGATCCAATTTGTGCTATGCCTTCAACCATCAACTCATAGCTTCTTGAGTTTGCCGCATTGAAAGGAATGACATTCTTATAGAAGAAGTTGACTACATACATGTTAACTTTTTCACACTACTAGAAAAATGGGCATCATGCCGTTGCTGAAGAGAATCGGCAACGGCCGAGCCGTTGCAATGGAGCCGTGGCAGAAAATCGCGTTGCTGATAACTTAGCAACGGATCCGCAACGGCCGCTCGGGCCGTTGCTAACAATATTATCGGCAACGGTTTTGCCACGGACCCGGAGCCGTTGCTGATAATATTAATAGCAACGGCCGCTGAGTCCGTAGCAACGCCGTTAGTAAAACACCGTCGCTAAGCCGTTGCTGTAGGTCATCAGCAACGGCTTTCGATACACTTTTAGCAACGGCTTTCCCACGGACGGCCGTGGGAAAGCCGTTGCTGATGATGTGAACCTGGTAACGAAAATATTTAAAATTTAAAATTTCCATTGATACATTGATACATTATCTGATACATAACTCACACACTCATACACTCATACACACATTCATTCACACATCACAAACACACCAAGATATACATCAAAATAATTATATTTATATTGATAATTATCCACGATAGTATAAAAACAATTCAAATGCAAAATTGAAGTATCAATATCCAACAAAATAAATTAAACAAGTTCAATATCTCATTAACAAAGTCAATATAAAAAAATCTCACGATGACGATGGAGGATGGCCTGGATCATATGGCGGGGTTTGGAGTGCTTGAGTGTACACCGGCGTGGACTGACTCGAGGACGATGGATTAGATGATGCCGAAGAGATGCCTGCTTCGGGATAACCTGACATGTTGCGTAGCATAGCATGTATATCCGCTATCATCTGACTCTGGCGCTCCATTATCTCAGTCTGACGCGCGATCGTGTCCTCTAGAGTCCTTATTCTGCTACTATGATCATAATTGGATCTAGAGGTGGACGGCCGCTCACCAGCGATCGGAGGGGTCGGTGCCCCAAGTGGCCCTAGTACGGTTCGCGCATGACCACTATCTGCGAAGCCATATACGCGGCCATGGTCCTAGCCACCTGCGGCCTCGACCCACGTTGCTGCGTCAAAGTCCTCGGGGGTACCCCCGCGCTGCACCACCGTCTGGCTGTAGGTCTCCTTCTCGAGTTTGATTTTTTGTTTAATATTTATCATAAAACTTAAATTATAAATATATAATGAATAATTTAAACAAATATATAGTTACCATAATGTATGCAGCGCGGTTGTCGATGTACTCCCCCGTCCCATGTGCTCGACGGTGAGTCCGCTCAAACACCGCCATCGGGGAGGGTCGCTGGACAGTCCCGTCATCCGACACCGTCGTCTACATTTACAAAAAAAATACATTAATTAGTACACATAGTAATAAATAAAATATATAATTAAAAGATATAATTACCATACGGTTCGCGTGCACTACAAATGCAACAGAGCCGCCGGTGTGACGCGCTGCTCCCCCCGACATGCGATTTCTAGCCGCATTCCGAGAAACCTCCTGCCATCGATCCGTCGACTATATTCCCACGAGATGGTCCCATATATCCGGAGTAATCCAATCGGGGCCGTATCCCCGAGTCTCCGCGATGTTAGTGGTCCCAGCTCGAGCCATCGCCTGGGACCGAGCCTGCCCCAGCTGCCCGTTGTACCTTGCCCGGGAAATAGCCTCCCAGGCAGCGTAAATGAAAGGCCTTTGGTCCTCGGCCCATGTATAGCGAGCCTGCAAAATAATAATATCAGTACCAATATTAATCATCATGCATGTAAAAAAAAAATAATACGTGCCTCAAACTCGCGCCATAACATGTCGACGTGCTCGCTAGGCACGTGAGACCACGTAGGCCATGCCCCGTGCATGTATCGTCGAATAGTAGAAGAAATGCTCCTCGGCACTTCTTCTTGCTCGAACCTGCACAACAAAAATAAATTTTAATATTATATTATGATATAATGAATTTGTAATGATTCATAATTCATGATATATTACTGCTCCCCAATCACGCTAATCAATCTACGTGACTCTGTGGCTGGTGGAGGCTGCCACCTGTTCGGCCCGCGTGGCCGCCTGCGTCTGGATGTACTAGCCTCGGCAGTATCATCGGCATGAGGATCAGCAACAGGAGGATCAGCAGCATGAGTAAGTGCTGGAGTCTCACCGATTGGAGACTCCGAAGCTCTCCTGCGTCGATAACCACGACCAGACATATCTGCCGAACAGACATATAATTAGATTATTGTATAAATAGTAGAGATATATTTAATAAAATATATTAAATATATATTGTCCACAAGACCGCGGCCTTTAAATTGAAGTTTTGCTTCCGATGACAATCATAAGTGACAGCCCCCTCAGTCCACAATGTTTTCAATTCATCTATCAAGGGTCTGAGAAATATGTCAATTTCTTTTCGCGGACCCTTAGGACCCGGAATAATCATCGAAAGATAAATAAATTAATCTTTCATGCACATTGACGGTGGCAAATTGTAAACTGTCAGCAGCACTGGCCAAACTGAATAAGGAGTTGCAGAATGTCCAAACGGATTAAAACCATCTGTGCACAATCCCAATATGATATTTCTAGTATCCCTAGCAAATGAAGGATAACATGTATCCAAATGTTTCCATGCTTCACTGTCAGATGGATGAGTCATTATTGTATCAACACGACTTCTTGTATGCCAACTCATGTAGGGGGCTGTCTTTTCCGACATGAATAATCTTTGAAGTCTGGGTGTTAGTGGAAAATACCGAAGCACCTTAAACGAGATATTTTTCTGTCGGACCGATTTCTTCTCCTTGTAACAAGGATGTTGACATACAGGGCATTTATCCAACTGCACATTTTCTTTATAATATAAAATGCAGTTATTTTGGCACGCGTGTATTTTTTCGTACCCAAGCCCCAACTTTCTCATTAGCTTTTTTGTCTTATAAAAAGTTGGCTCAAACTTGTTATCAGTAGGCAGCATTCCATTAATCAATCCAGCAATCCGATCAAACGCAACTCCGCTGATATTACAATCGGCCTTGATGTTTAAGAGTTGTGTCATTGCTGAAAACCTAGTGTATTTAGGACAATTCTCATACAAAGGTTCATCGGCAGCTTTCAACATCTCGTAAAATTCTGCAGCTTCTTTATTCGGTAATTCAATCTCTACCGCTGTTTGTACTTCTGTGATATCAACCACTGTAGTATCTGGTGGGACTGATGTCTGAAGAACTGGCCGATCAACATTATCATTCAGGTGGAATTGACCCCCAAGACTATCAAGTATCATAGTTCTATAGGGATTACATTGACTGGATGAAGAAGCACCAGCAAAGGAAGATTCACCATATGTCTGAACGACAGGATTGCTCGACGTCCTGACTTCGCGTGACTCCCCGTGACAAGTCCATAGAAAATATCTTGGTGCAAATCCTTTGGTATATAGATGCAGAGTGACAGTCTCCCGATCCAAAAATCGTCCATTTGAACAAATGCGGCACAGACATCGGATTTGATCACCCATGCTAACGAAATTCCGATTCGAATAGGCGAAATTTAAAAAGTTCGTTACGCCTAATCGAAACTCATTCGTTAAAGCTCCACGATCAAGACGTCGATACATCCAACTTCGATCAGCCGACATGATTCTGTCAATCAATGACAATTTCTTCAGTTAATGTCTTTAAGTGAGATTGTCCTATTCCATTCGGGATTTATGTTATTTATATTGCACTAAGTACTTATTTTAACCGTTAACTTCATTCTAAATTTCGGCAGCATCTCCCTATAGTTCTCCGAATACGCATATCATCTGGGCGCGTATCGGAGAACAAGAGAGATGTTGCCGAAATTTAGAATAATTAGTTAACAGTTAAAATAAAAACGTAAGTGCAGTACAAATAACTATACTCCCAAATTATCCAATCAGGGACAATTCAAGAATTATGCGTCGTATAAAAGATCATCTACTTCTACACGAACAATCAATCCCCGAACGGATCTAAGGTTTTGCTAAATCATATCCGACTCGTCGATGCGTACGTGAAACATATGAACTCGTCGGATGTATGATTATTTTCTAAATGTTTCGAGACAGTTCGAGTCCATATTGGACGATTCTGGCGCGCGTCCGAAGTGGACGATTCCGACGCGCGTCCAAAGTGGACAATTCCGAAATTAATCTAAACCCTCATAATTAATCTAACATATTAAACAATTAATCTAAATAATTAATTAACAATTAAAAAACAATAAAAAATTATATATTAATCTATAAATTCCAGCCACATGTACAAGATCCGGTGGCGGCCATCGGCCGAGCGCCGCCGGCCAAAACCCTATTTTTAGGGTTTCGGTGGATTTCCGACCGGCCGCAACGGGAAGAGACGGTCGGCCGGCGAGGTATACCTGAAAATGTCGGCAGCAGCGGGAGGAGGAAGAGGCATCGTTGGCGTCGGCAGTGGCGGCGACAGGCGGGAGCAGGAGGCGGCGGTGGCAGCAGCGGGAGGAAGACGGGTCGGGCGCGATTGTGTGCCCTATATAAACTTATCAGCAATGGCTCACTCGCCCGTTAGAAAGCCGTTGCTAATAAGTTATCATCAGCAACGGCTCACTTGTCCGTTAGAAAGCCGTTGCTGATAATTAACATCATCAGCAATGGCTCGCATGTCCGTTAGAAAGCCGTTGCAGATACAACATATCTGCAACGGCTCGGGCGGCCGTAAGAATGCCGTTGCAAATAGCAACGGCTTGAGCGGCCGCTGTTGATAGCCGTTGCTGAAGACTCAATTTCTAGTAGTGTCAATAGCCTCTTTTATTTTCAAATACCTTTCAATGGTCTGTTGGCTAGGACCTTTGGAGTGTTTTTCATCCACAATTTCTTCTGGAGTTCTCTGTAGCAATCCACCAATCTTGGTTTGTGATGTGGATTGTGAGTGTGACACTTGTGACATTGCTGCAAACTGAATAGCAGCCTCTCTTTTTTTTTTCTTGTAAATTATTCCCGAGCTTGGCATGGAGTTGGAAGCTGTAGAATGGTCTACTGGTGCCACTGCTTGTTCATCATCCAAACTGAATGGTGTCTTCCTCTTAGAAGCAAGGGCATCATGCATTTCTCTCATTATCAGCGTTGTGGTTTTATCATATTTTTTCACGTCTCCATAACCACCCGCCAAATGTTGTTTAAGTCTTGTGATTCCCCCGTTCAATTGGTTGCCACAAAGTGAACATGCAATCAATTGTCTTTTGTTTAAATCCGGCCAATATCCATATCTCCAACCAATATCCTTCGAGTTCGGTTTCCATTTAGGATCTTTAGAAGAATCATAAGGCGTTTCACCAGAATTTCCCTCCATAATTTACTGCACAATATAAATAATGTTGCACACAAATACACAATACAAAATGATCACAGCTAAATAATATTTTCACATAACATCTAAGCTGTTGTTCTATGAAATCAAACCAGAACAGCTTAGCTGTTCTGGATATTGATTCCAGAACAGCTTAAGCTGTTCCAGAATCAAATTTGATTAAATGATTCCAGAATAGCAAGAACAACTTTAAGCTATTCTTGCTGTTCTTGATTCCAGAATAGCAAGAACAACTTTAAGCTATTCTTGCTGTTCTTGATTCGAGAACAGCAACTGTTCTTGATTCGAGAACAGCAATTGTTATTGAATCGAGATAAGCTTGTTCTTAATTGGTTGCAGCTGCTACTTCGGGAAAAAAAAGAAAGGGCGAAAATGTCACAAGAATAAAAAATGGCGGAAATGCTGACTCGCCGAGCTATGGAGAAAAGATCGTCGGAACATACCTGGCCGGAAAATAGAAAAGCGTCGCCGGAGAAGTGAGGTGCCAACGGGATGCGAGGAAGCTTCCGAGAGAGTCGCCGACGGGATGCGAGGGAGGAAGAAGATTGAAGAAGATAGAGGCGCCAATCGAGCAGGGAGGGTTTAAGTTAGGTTTTTTTAAAAAAAAATCAATAATTTAGATATCCTTATCACTAAGTTGGATGAAAAAAATCGCAAAAAAAACCCCTGGCCTAGCGGTGCAACCTTTCCCGGTCCACCGCGCGGGCTAGGGTTCGAATCCTGTGTTTTTTTTCTTTTCTTGTACCGCCTATCTCGTCGGGATATCGTCCAAGATTGGACAAGATCCCGACGAGATATATGATATCTCGGGATCGCCTGTATCGTCCAGACGATACAGGCAAATCGACCGAGACACCGCTATCTCGTCGCTATCTCGACGAGATAGCGATGAGATGATAACCCCGGCCCTTTCTCACATAGGATACCTCACCAAGTGAGGACCATATCTTGCAATGATATCAATTATCATCAATCAACTTCATGTCTTAATCATTGACCTAATGCTTAAGTTGAAGTTGATGAGGTATAGAAAGGGTTATTAGGCTAAACGACTAAGATGTGCGTGGTTTGGTGCTATTGTGTTAGTTGGACTTGAGTCTTGACATAGGGATAATTAACTTCTGCTCAAACATTTTAATTAGGCCAAATATTTGGGCCTATGAAGTTAATGGGCCAATTATCCCGTCTAGCGGGTTGTAAAAGTTTCTATATTATTGGTCTAGTTTAGAAATTAGAATAATCAAGGAACAACCTCTGAAATTGCACAAGTTGTTCATCCCATATGCCATATTGGCATGCAGGAATAATTCATACATTAATTGAATTGCCTTTTTTTAACAAAGTATAGGAGAGTTGTTCTTAAGATCATAAGATGGCACAGTAAAATTAATTTTTATGTTTAATTTCTGTGGCATTCTGGAATGCCTTGTGTATGCTGATAATAAAGGTGTGTATGACCATAAGATTGGACTCTACCACAGTAGGTACAACACCTTTGCATAAAGTTTTACCAGTAAGAATTGCCAACTTTTGTGAAGCTTCCTAATTCCTTGTTAGAATTTAGTTGAGTTTTATCTTTCTGTTTATTAGCTCACGTACAAACCTATACTTATTTTGACCAATTCTTGTTGAAGTAGTACTGTTGCATGCACGTCAGTTCATCTGCAAACTTGTGTATCTATGTTTTACTCAACCAATTCACTTGTTGAACTAGTATTGCTGCAACATGCATCCTAACTCACATAGGCTTGTTTAATATTAGTCATGGCATTCTTACATTGGTCTACCTTTTCCCAGTTTTTATACTTAAAAATCTAGATGATATGTAAGCTAACTAGTGTTTCTGGGTTAAATAAGTTTATCATTTTATTATCATTAATAAGTTACAAATCAAACTTTAATTTTTTCTAAGTATTTTGTATGTTGTCAAATCAAACTGCGCAACCGGTAGTTGCAACTTCAATTCATAGTGCTTATAAAGTAACATTTTTTCTGAGTATTTTGTATGTTGTCATTGTATAAGATATTCTTTTGGGAACATCATATTGGATGCATGGGATATACTTTAATAGATAGAAGTAAAAAGTAATATTTTTAATATTAACATGGTTTTGTCAAAGATGAATAACATGGGCATCACTGAGATATTAAGATAACCTTTATATAGGCTTTCTTAAACCTAAAGTATGTAAGGTAGATATAGACTTTTAATTGAATTAGATGTGATAAAATTAGGTTAGTGAATGGTTTTCATATATATGACATTTCCATTTCTAAACCAAGAACATCTCATCTTGTGTATTATGAGAGTAGAGCTTCCTAGTCATTTAATATGTAATGATTAATATTCTATTGAGTTCTGAGGTATTTGGAGGGGAGCAAAGGGGAAGGGAGGAGAGTTTTATATATATATATAGTTTGATTGGAGAAAATCGAGGCAAGGGAATGGGAGGAGAGACAAAATAACAAAAAATGATTACCTTCCAAAAATGATTTGGAGGATAGGAGAGATATCATTGAAATTTTTATGATATTTGGACCTTTTATGCCTTGTCATTGTTGAACTAAACCAAAATGCTTTCCTCACCTCCCCTCCCCCTCTCCAACCAAACAAGATGGAGCAAAATATTTTTTCTCTCCTCTCTTGTTATTGTTGAACCAAATACAAAATACTTTCCTCCTCTCTACTCTTCTCACCTCAAGCTACCTCCCTCCCCTTCCCTCTGTGAATGAAACAGCTCAAGTTCTTTCATTATTGATTATTTTTGCGAAGTCTCATAGTTCCACACCCACCTTTATGATTTCAAAGAATATTTGCTATTGAAATATCTCAGACTTCTTTCACTAATGTAATGAGGTCTTTAGTTCATTGTTCACCTTTGACATATTTTACATTGAAAATTCTTCCATGATCTTAATATTTGCTTAGATGTCTGATTTCATGTGCTTTAAAACTATTTGCTTCCTTCAGGCCAGAAATTACATGGAAGAATGCAAATTATGCACAAATATGGGAGTATCTTTGGGATGATTATGATTTGACACAAAGACTTAGTAACCTCGACATTAAGTTTAAGATTGTTGAGGTAAAACTGCATTCCATTTTTTTTCATATATGTTTTGGGTGTTCAATTCTCTTGTTTGAATCTGCTATCTCTCTGCAGAAAGACAGTGTGTTCTTCCAAAATGTTCTTCACACCAACAAAATGGAGTACTTGGATTGGTTGATAGTTGGTTTGCTTGTTTTGGAGGTCGTCATTTCCATTTTCAATGAATCGAGGAACGAAGCCCAGAATTAGGTATCTAGGGCATTAATAAAAAAATTCTTCACATACCAAATTTTTTGCCATGTTGTTCCTTGCGCTCTTTCGTATAGAGCCTTTTGCCATGTGGTTGATAATGAATGTTAATCAACCGAGTGCTATTGCTGGTTGTTAATAATTCTTTCGTTGTTGTAAACACTGCATTCTTTTACCATTTGAAAGTATAGAAATGGGATTTACTCCTAAATAATTGATATTGCATATTATCCTTTCAATTTTGTCCTTGATGTTTGTAGGTTAATCACAACAAACCATGATTGTTATAATAAGATTTAATTAATAAAGATACCTAGCAATTAAATATCACAGTATTCCTATGTTAAAATTTTATTATTTTTATAAATTAAATAATTTTAAACAAAAAAACTAATGACATTCATTATATATTTCATAAACAAGCCTTAATATTTGCTTTTGTTATAAGGCCTTTTTTTATGTTTTTTTTTAACGTGAGAGCATCCCTAATTAGATTTTTTTCCAACATTGCACAAAGGCGGACTTTGCTCCAAATTCTAGGGGTGGCAATCCGTGTCGTGTCTAAACGTGTTTCGTGTTGTAAAAGGTTAAATTCGAACCTGATCCGATTATTAAACGTGTTCGAATATGCAAATCTGAACCCGATTTTTTTATTCTCGGGTTGACATGATACGCCACACTTAATCCGTTTAAGTAAACGTGTCTAAACGTGTGCATCTATGCACCTATACGATACAATACGATAAACATAATTTTAATAGTAAACAAAATAAAAACTATATGAAATTAAAAATTAAACGTATTAGAAAGACTATTAATAACAAGACATACCCAACATTCGTAATTTTTTACTTATTATTATATATATATTTTTATAAACGGATAAATGGATTAAATAGGTTTAGTAATACGATTAAACACGTTTAGTTAAATGAGTTTAATCGTGTTTATACGAGTTACATGAGTTCAACCCGGATTAACACGATTATTTAATCATGTTAATCCGGGTTGAACCTATTTAGTCAAATTCGAACCCGCGTAATTTCGTGTCGTGTCGTATCAAAAATTATCAGCCCAACCAAATTCACAAATTTTCTACTCATTCTTATTTGATCATAGATTTTCTATGCATAGAAATTGCACTTAGATAACGAAGCAACATGAATACCATATGTAATAGGTGAAGACACAAAATTAATGCCAATCATATGAATCCATTTATTGAATAATAGATACATTTTTTACGTAAGAAATTACAAACATTGATGATTAAAAATTGACAACATAGAATTATATATCTTGAAGTGACAAAAGTTGTTAATTAAAATTGCAACAAGATGTCAATGAAATCATTATAGCCGTCATAACCAACAGATCTTTTTTCGCTGCACACCCTTCTCGAGGATAGGATGTCAATTATTGCCGTGCTAATGCAACGATTCGGCAACGTGAGTCTCATCTTCTTCATGGCCTTTGCTTCACTGATTATAAATTTCAGAAGATCCTCGTAAGGAGCCTTCATTACTACGTCCATGTTGACCTCCTCCAAGTGATGAGCCAAGCAATCAAGATTCTTCAACCTCTCATTGTGGACAGAGAAAGTATCAGCAAGTTTGATTGCTTGTGTCGGAATGGCCTATCGTTGATTTCCATCAAAAGAACAAAAGAAAATTAGAAATTAAGAACTTAAAAAATTGTTTAGGCATGCATGCATTGAAGTAAACAAGCGAGCTCAGACTTTGATTCGCTTAAGAAGTTCTGCAAAGTCATAACCAACAGATCTTTTTTCGCTGCACACCCTTCTCGAGGATAGGATGTCAATTATTGCCGTGCTAATGCAACGATTCGGCAACGTGAGTCTCATCTTCTTCATGGCCTTTGCTTCACTGATTATAAATTTCAGAAGATCCTCGTAAGGAGCCTTCATTACTACGTCCATGTTGACCTCCTCCAAGTGATGAGCCAAGCAATCAAGATTCTTCAACCTCTCATTGTGGACAGAGAAAGTATCAGCAAGTTTGATTGCTTGTGTCGGAATGGCCTATCGTTGATTTCCATCAAAAGAACAAAAGAAAATTAGAAATTAAGAACTTAAAAAATTGTTTAGGCATGCATGCATTGAAGTAAACAAGCGAGCTCAGACTTTGATTCGCTTAAGAAGTTCTGCAAAAGCTTAATTACCTGAAGATTCAATTGTGATAAATGAGGGGAGCTCTCTAGCAACTTAACTAACAATAGAGCTTCAGATTCATCTTTGATGTCCAAGGGAATCGAAAGAGTGCTTAGCTTCTCGAATTTAATTTCGAACCTCTCAACATCCTTGCATTCAATTGCCAATGACTGGGGGAATTAAAAATACAGACATGACATTAATTAAGTTCAAAATTAAGCTTTATTAATTCAATGAATTAGGAATGCGTTAACAATATATCATTTGATAATTAAATACATTAAAGCCTTTTACTAATTAATTACCTTGGTGGCAGCGGCACCGAGCCGAAACCATTTCAAGTCCTCTGCCGCTAGCAAAAATCTCCTTAACCCACTGACATTATCTTGAGCTATTTGTAATGGGTGAGAAAAGTTGAGGGACGCCTCTTGGACTTTAGGTGCTTGGATAATCAGTTTTTGCAACTTAATCGGACTAAGCTTGATATCAACCATCTTTAGATTGGGTGCATTGATGTCTATGCTCTTGAGATTCTTGCGAGGATTAAGTATCATTAGATTCTTGAGACTCCTCGAATGAATCCTTACATGACGAAACCCTTTGCAATCTTCAAGGTGCACAAAATCGAGCAAAGGGCAATTTGAGAAGATGAGATTCAGGATATTTTGGTGTATGTAGGAGTCCAAGAGCACTAGAGTGTGCAGAAGCATGCAATGGACGAGTCTCGGTTGAATCAGAGAGACACCGAGCTCGCAGTTACGCAATGAGAGGAGCCTCAAGGATTTGATATCTAACACGGCGCAAGGGATGAGAACTCGATGACGATCAAGCTCGCACGTGAAGATGAGTTCTTTAACTCCCACGTCCTTGGCCTGTTGGATGATGTTGCACTGGGTCGCATGGCGAGTAACGCATCTTCTGTAGACGACGTCGAGTCGACCAAGAAGAGCGCGAGGCAAAGGAGGCAAGAACTGGAGACACCTAGAGGAAACCTCGAGGCTAAACTGATCACATCGAGGGAGGAGGGAGACCAGCCGCTGCCAACCCCCCTCGGAGTTGGAGATGGTGAACACTGCCGAGAGCCATTCTTTGACCGGAAGCATACAAACGATCGACAGTAGGATATCGTCGGGGATATAGCTGACGTTGTTTGGCTTGCTTTTTTTTAGTCGCTTGTGGTGATCTTCTTTTACAGGAGGAGGAGGATCAGGTACTGTTTTCTTCATCTTTATCTATATTACTATATATATGAGACACAGAATGTATATCCAAGTGATCAGTTCGTCAAATTTTCGTAAAGTAGATAAAAATTTTGTTGAAAAGAAATTTAGATACATATATTATTTGGTTTTATTCATGGTGATAAAAAGATTTTTTAAAAAACGTACTTAATTTGCATGCATTAAATTACACGTTCACTTAGTTCGTAGAACAACCTGTTGCATAATATCATTTCTATAGTTGGTAAGTACGTGTATATACTCATGCAAGGATATATGAGAATCGATCTTTGTGATGAAGTGATTGAATCATAATCTTTCCTCCACTGCTTTATTTTACCACAGAAAATAATATTTACTTGTCCTCACCTACCAAGTGTGAAGTAAATTTGAACAGAAATAAAGAAATCAATCAATATGAGAATCTTTACAAAGGAAAAAAAATCTACTATTGGCAGCCTCTCCATAGAAATTCCATGTACGTACGAGTGAACATATCTTTCAATGAATGAATATGACGAAGACTAGAGAATCTTTTTACATAAGAAATTACAAACACTGAAATTAATGACAACATAGAATTATCTTGAGATGACAAAAGTCGTAAATTAAAATTGCATCTCCATCTTTTTTCGCTGAGCGACCTTCTTGAGGACAGGACGTCAATCGTTGCCTTCGGTCTCATTTTTTTCATTCATGGCCGGCCTTAGCTTTTGCTTCACTCATTATAACGTAAGTAGATTACAATTACAATATTTCAAAACAATTGGATCTTTTCCTACCTGTTTGTCCTCCTTCGATCGGCAGCGAGTGATGATGAGGCGGCGCGTTGACGCGGCGGCGGCTGCAAGCAGGACGGAGACGCGCAAGAGGTCGAGAAGGGAGGCGACAGAAAGAAAAATGGTCGGGCTCTGGCGGCTAGACGTTGAGGCGGCGATGAATCTTTGATCTTGATCTTGAATCTTTGATCTGGTCTCGACCGTGGATCAGCAGTGGCGAGCGGCGGCTCCAAGCAGAACGGAGACGCGCTAGAGATCGAGAAGGGAGGCGACAGAAAAATGGTCGGGCTCTGGCGGCTAGACGTTGAGACGGCGATGAATCTTTGACCTTGATCTTGAATATTTGATCTGCTCTCGACCGTGGATCAGCAGTGGCGAGCGGCGGCTCCAAGCAGAACGGAGACGCGCAAGATATCGAGAACGGAGGCGACGGAAAAATGATCGGGCTCGGACGGCGAGGCGGCGTCAAAGGGCAACGACGACGCAGCGGAGCGGTGGCGAGAGCACAGCACAGCAGAGCAGAGAAAGAGAGATGCAGGAAAAAATGGTCGGGCGTCTGTGGATGGAGAATTTATATTCCCTAGAACGGATTAATTTAAAAAAGTATCTCATTAATTATATGTATAAAACTAAATAAATAAATTTAATGAAGATTAAAAAATAAAGTAACTTTTATTTAGTATTTCAATTATATATTTTTTATTTTTCATTCACTCTTAATAAAAGAAGTATATAACAATCATTAATTAAAAATGTCCAAAACTCATACTATATATACTTTTCAAAATTCTTGAATTATACTCTTAATAAAAGAAGTATATAACAATCATTAATTAAAAATGTCCAAAACTCATACTATATATACTTTTCAAAATTCTTGAATTATACTCTCTTTTAAACTTTTTTTAAAAAAATTTACATTTTATTCTATCATAAACCAAACATATATGAAATCTAGAATATTAATAAAACTAAATATTTAGGAAAGCATTAACTAAAATTTTATAGGCCATTACTATTATCAAAATTTTCACCTGAAATTTAAGTATTTTTAAAGTCACACTTTTAGGTAGTCATTAAAGTAAAAAAAACAAAATTTCATATACAATTTTTCTCACAAAAGAATCCTAAAAAATACTATGATCACTTAAAGAATTTTTTAACAAAATCTTCAATAGTTTGAAATAGTAACTTTTTAAACCATAGTCATGCAATAATGATGAATATATAGTTGGTCGTAACGAGTGAAATAGTCTAATAAACACCATGTCTATTAAAAATAGTACTTCTACTAAAATATATAATCATTGTGAGCGTTAACATTTTAAAAAACAATAATTATAGCATTTTAGTACTTAATAAAATGAATTTGTTCTCGTCTGAAGTCGGGATGTTGCAAGCCTCCACGTGTCTTAGTCCAGTGCAGCTCCAATGGTGACCTACAAAGACACTTCGACACTCAAGTGAGAGAGAATCACAATATGACGTGTATGAAAATTAGAATCGATAATATACATGATGTACGCCGTGTCTGTTTTATGAGGTAGTTCTGGATGTTCGACGATTTTCGTACGTAGGAATATGTTCGAAATGAGTCGATTGTTATCCCTAAGATCGCATGCTCATTACTGTGGAATCCCAAGTGATAAATGAAGAATGTTGCTATCCTTATTTGGCCGATGGAGCCCCCGGGCTACGGCTCTAGGCTAAGTTGTAGGTGGTTCAACTCGAGTCAGATTCATGAGTAGAAGTGCTTTCGTGCCCAATCCGACCGGACCCAAGGACTAGTTCAGTCCTGTTATGCCCTAAATCTAGGGTCACATGATCGGCCAGAGTACACGTTCGTACTCTGGAACCTATCAACACATGCATACCAATGTGGAAATAAAAGAAATAATAATGCATACTCAAATATAAAAGACCAAAATACTAGGTATATTTACATAACCAAATGACTACAATGAAATCACAATAGTATACAAATAAGGACTCTCTACATCGTCAGCGTGGCTCATTGACAACAACTCTCGACCCGTATCTAAACTCGCCGAGTCAAGACCAACTTGCCAAGTTGGTACGCTTCTCGGCTCGACCATCGTCCATCCACAATCACAAACACAAATAATGTTTCTACATTATACATACAGATACATAAATATCTCTCGAGTGATTTTAATATTTTAGCCAACAACACGGGTACGCGTCTATGCACCCTAAGCCGACCCTCTCTTTGGGCTCAACTCCTCAGCTTTACATTTTATCACTCAAAGTACATTTCAGCTTATATTCGATAAATTTTAGCTTGTACCAAGTAAATTCAACATGTATATATAATTCCAACATGCATACACATTTTTCCAGCATGTCTAAAACTAATTCCAACATCTATAAAAGTATTTCCAGCATGTATACAAATAAATCCAGCACATATAGAAATAATTTCAACGGGTATATGTTAACATAACGTCAATTTCAACCTACCTTATCATACAATGAAAATTTTAGATTAAAGCATACCGTCTTACTCCACAAATTTTACAGATTTACTATGCCTAATAATACTACAAATTTTTCAGATTTTAGCATCTACAAATCTACGCATCCAAGTCTAATTTTTCTCCACTAAAATAATAGTTTTCCAATTCTAACCCTATTTCTTATGTCAAAATCTAGGTTCACCTTTAACCAAAATAGAACCTTCATCTTTAGGACCATTCGGCCCTTAACCCTTAGGGTAGGGTCTCGAGCTAAGCACCCCTAATAAGGAGTCTCATCCCATCACCAAGTCATCCTAATCATTGCGCATAAAGGTATATCAAAATAGTGATTTACCGAGGTCATTTACCTATCACCAATCGTTGTTACCTTACGACTTTAGGTACTACCCTAAACTGCCCTACATCGGCCCCTATCCATAAGGAACCAATTCCTCATTCACCTAATATTAATTACACATAAAACAATGATTAAAATAGTGCAAAATGAAAAATTTCAGCAAACATTGACTCCCCAAGCCGCCGGCCCCTAATCCCTAGGGCTGCCTTCATCGACCCTACATCGATTCTTACCAACAAAGAATCATTTTCCCTCCATGCCACGTTCACTCTACACATAAATAGTGAATCACATAGAACCATTAAAATCTCAGTGTGAAATCTTTCCCCCTAGCCATCGACCCTTAATCCGTAGGGCTGCCCTAATTGATCCTACAGTGGTTCCTACCGATAAGGAACCATCTCCCCTTTAATTGGTATCATTTCATGAGTAGCTTAGCAATTAGAACATAGATTAAATAAAATTTTCAATAACTTCATCTTCCTAATGTCGCCGGCCCTTAATCATAGGATTGCCGTAACTGGCCCCAATCCAAGGGTCATCAAGAAATCCATCTCTTGCCTTAAACAATCCCCTAACTCAAGGAACAAAGCATAGTATTCAAATAAAAGAAAGAATTCACCACGCCTTTCCCTTACATGGATTGGCTAAAGAAAGGGAAGGTTTTACAAGGAATCAATTCCCTAAACCACTCACTGGCAAAGGGAAAAGGGAAGGAATCGAGGAAGGAAGCCTTTGATCTTCGCGGCGATCGGCTTCCGACGACGACGAACACCCACTACCCTTTTCTTGTGCGTGTCCCTCTCACCATCGCCTAGGAGTGCGTGCGATTCTAAGGGGCATCCGTACGCCCCAGGTGAGATATATTATATTATATATATTTTGAATATACAATTATACCCATGTGACTTAAACAGACCATAACTAGACTTATACTCGTCCGTATCGAGTTCTGTTTGAACCTACAGACTCGACTCTACCCAACTTTCCATCCCGACTTAATTGAAATAGTTTTCCTCATCTATAAAGGTCATATCACTAATCGTGCCCTCCGACGATTTCTTAGCCCGCTCCGACGCGCATCCCGGCTCTCTCGATGAAGCCAAAATTAATTAATTCTATTTTTAATTATATTTTTTGCAAGTATTACAAGTCAACAAACCCCAAGCTTGGTTGGAGTCCGAGGATTTCGTGCCGAGCTCTAATAGTATGCTAACTTCTATTTGTCTACCGAACTCTTTGTATGTTTTCGAGTATCTAACCTCGGTTTGACCTCGGTCGTATTTGGTATGCGAGCACGTGTTGAGTTTTGTCCTTAGTTGAACCGTCGGGGTAGGTGGGATCAGCGTATCTTGGTCTTGTCGTTTTGTGACTTTTCGATTTGTGTGCACAATATGGTGTTTTCGGGAAGGAGTGTCTTTTCCAACTGTCTACTTCTTGTTAGTCCCACTAGGGGTGAGCAAAATTCCCCCGATTCACCGAAACTGAATCGAAACCGATCGAACCAAAACCGATTTAAACGAACCGAATTTACCGAATCAATTTCAGTTCGGTTTTCGATTAAAAAAATCGGTTTTCGGTTTTTGGTTCGGTTCGATAAATTAATCGACGGTATTAACCGAATATATATATATATATATATAAACAATTATATAAGATGTTGGTATTTGCCTTGGTGGTTAAGTGTAATGTTAAGCTTTTTACCCGCCCAGGTTCGAATATTAGTGTTGTGTAATATTATTTATTTTATATTCAATTATATATAATATGTGTTAGTTAGAAATAAATTGATAATTTGATTATATATATAATATGTGTTAGTTAGAAATAAATTGATAATAAAGTTTGCTAATATGGTTAGAGAGGTAAAGATTAAAGTTTGGTTGCCAAATGCCTTGGGTTTAAGTCTTACACATGTATCTTTTTTGAAAAAAAAAATTGGTTATTTTTTTTAATCTTTTCAGTTAACCGAACCAAAAATTCGGTTAACCGAACCGAATTAACCAAATTTTTTCGGTTCGGTAAACGATTAAAAAATTTCTTTTGGTTCGATTCGATTAACCGATGATTCGTGCTCACCCCTAAGTCCCGCAAGGATAAACTCAACAAGGATAAACACAGAAGACATCATTTTTATTCATGAAGTCCCGCAAAGGGATATTTACACTTACAAACCGATGGAGGATAGCTTACAAAAGAAAATAAACCACAAAGGTACAACCCCTAAGAAGCACGACAAAGGAAAAAGGAAAGGGAGAGAAGGAGTTCAAGCCTCGACATGGCAAGCTTAAAATCATGGACAAGGTTCCAGCCATCACGTCGCTTCCCCCAACGCCTGAATCAAAGAGACGACTTTGTTGTAAGCCCGATGGTACATACCCACAGTCGGGACGCCGTCTCATGCCTTCATCTTCAAGCCCGATGGTACAAACCCACGATGAGCGGCGAACCATTCGCCAACAACGCAAAGATAACCCCCGAAGGGAAGATGATCTTTGAAATCTCTCACTCCATGCTTGACAAATACACACAACACACAAGAGGCTATTTATAGACCCAAAACAAAAACCGCCTCCCCAATATGCTGTTTCTTTCACGGGCAAAATCACGTCCCGTTATAGCTGTCGCTCCGACTACTCGAAAACCGCTTACTAGATTTTGTTTATAGTTACTTTGTTGTCAAACTATATCTACCGTACAGATGTCAGACATCCGAAAAAACACTCCCCCCTCTCACACAAATGTCACATCTAGTCTGGATAGGAAAGAGTCGCATACAAAGATGCGCACCGTAATTCTAGTACAATACCATAAGATACCATACCATACATTACTAAACCATGTTGCACCTCGTCCAAACAAGGTCTTAGTAGTCTTAATGGTTAAGATTTAATACCTTGTGCAAGGTCAAGATGTCAATTCTCACCGAAGCATTTTTACTTTATGAAATATATCTTCTGATATAATTTTTAAAAAAATATGAAAGTAAATTTCTTGACATTTTAAATTTGATTATATGAAGTTAATAGAAAACGATAATCAATATAATATATCACCTATATTTTTCTTTTCCTATCCTATTTTATTAAAATTATTTTGAGTTTGCATATGAAATGTTTATTGAATCAACATATCAATTAGAGGATATTTAATAATTGTTTAAAACATTTAAACAATTTTTATGAATAATTTGTCTATTTATCAATATAAAAATATTTTTAATATTTCTTAAAAACGAATGATTCGGACCAATGAACTAGAGCTTGGCATGGTATGGGTCTGAAACTAAAAACATTGTTTGAAACAATTAATCCTATTTCATATAAAATATAAATAGATGTGCAAGCGTTAAGTCTAAAATGTTTTTAAAATGCATTAAAATGAAGCATGATACGTGCATAGTGCATACGATTTGTTCAGGATTTGCATGCATTTAATGAGAAGCCTGCAATAAGAAAAAGAGAAATCCAAATAGATAAGATTCTGAACTACATCTGAATATCAAGGGTCATTTCAATTTTTCATTTGTTGAAAGCAAATGAGATCAATCTCACAAGTAATGTTAATAAGGGCCTTAACTGAACTTATGGTTTGCTATATATAAGTTGTTACAAGTCTAGGATAGACAAATTACTACATTTGTAGACCACTTGCTAACAGAAAAACATGTGCTAGAGTATAGAATCGATTTTGATTATGTTTTCTTCTGCATTGGCTGTCGCATAGAATCAATTCACTGTGGTGCTTGAGCTTGGGGCAATACCCCTGAAGCTAGTCAAGTATTTTGAGTTCGACATGAGTCTGGATTTGGATACAACTGATGATTCATTTGTAAAATGTTCCATATTTCTTCCCCTTATATATCAACTTGATCCTCATTATTATTATTATTGTTATTAGTATTTTTATAATGAACAAACACATACAATGGTTCGACATATTAGCATACCACAGAGTATGCTGGTTTAGTGGGCATTTCTGTTCTAGCTACCTTCGGCCCTAGCCTAACTGGCATGGTTTGCACCTTTTAGACATTATGGGTTGAATCTAAATCCACCATACTTGGACATGAAACATGATATGCTGGCACTGCCTAGTTAAGCATGTTTGATAATTTGATACATGTTATGACTTGCTAGTGTAAGACAAATCTTTAATCAAGTTTTTCATGAATATAAGAATATCATAAATAAATTAGTAAGATAAGATCTTACTTGATGACGACATATTTGCAGCGGAATAAACTTCTGGATCTCCAAGGAAAGTCGGGTCTTTGCTCCACAACACCGTCTCAAATGCTCTGTTTTTTATGGGGAAAGCAACTATGAGCTAGGGTTTTTCCACACGGTGTATAGATCGAGGGGACCTAGTCTCTATTTATAACTGATTATATGGGCCCGTCCATCACAGGCTTCATTAATCGGGCCTACACTTGATTAATCACACCAATCATGATTAAGTGTTTCAAGCTCGAATTACATGGATCAAGATCACATGAGCTAACAGGCATCTTAATAATGGATCATAAGATCAAACCCGCTTTTATTAAATCAAAATATTACAATTGATTGTAGCCCACATATGAAAAATAAAAATATAGAATATTTAAAAAATATTCTAACATTCTCCCACTTGGGCAAGATCAATTGTAAAATTTTATTTTTTTAAAAAAATAAATTTAAAAAACGACACTCGGGTTTAATCACATATTTCAAAAAATGTGGCCACAAAATAAATAAATAAAATAAAAATGATCCAAGATGCAACACTTATTATGACTCATATCAACAACCAATGATATTGAATCATGGCAGTCATCATGAATATACTGGACATAAGACTTTCCATGGTCACGAATACCACAGACATTGCTGACAATTGTCATTGGTGTGGAGTGTAGCATGAAAATAACACTCAAAATGATCCGATAAGAACAGTGTTATTTTCATTGTCAGTCCTCATACTTTCTCTTCTAGATATACCTTTCGGCAGGAGAAAGCGTATGGTTTTAAAAAAATAAAAAACCATCAAGTCCCTAGACTCAAAATTGGCATCAATCAATGGGCAACATGATTCACATGACACCGAGCCTTTAAACAAAAACATGATGTCTCTAGACTTAAATATGGTATCAATCAAGAGACATTCTGATTCAAATGATACCGAGTCTTAAATAATTATTGAACACATATATTAAATATGACAATATGATCTCAAAGGAAAAAGAGTTTATTATTGAACATGCGATAACATAAACCTAACAATCATGTATCAAAGTGCTCAAAACAAAAGGAAAATAACTCCCACTAACCAAGCACATCAAAAGAACTCAGAATGACCATATTTTCAACATGTCTTTTAAAGACTATGGGTCTGAGTCCCTTGGTTAAGGGATCAGCAAGCATAAGATCTGTCTCTATGTGTTCAACTAAAATATCTCCTTTCTTTACAAGATCTCTAACAGTCAAAAATTTGATTCTAAATGTATGGAGTCTTGTAATGAGATCTACAATGTGAAGTCATATATTAATATTTTTAGGTCAGGTAGCTTGATATTCAGCTAGTTACTAATAGAAAAAATATTTTCCTCCCACTGACCTTCACATTTATATATTAATCAATTATTTTCTTCACATCCTATAAGTGTCGCTATCTTATCAACAAGTGAAGAACATGTCCCCTTTAGGCAGATAGATTTTCTAGACCAACGCACACTCTAATAACTTCATCACAATATAATTAGAATGTGTTAGATTAAATTATAGGGCATATAATAAAATTAAAATTGAGGCTAACCAAATATTACATATTCACCTTTGGGCAGAACATGCAATCACGAAATAAATCCTCGTTGAGTTAAAAAATGAGACGCTGATTTTCGAAAATCTATCACCTTTGGGCAGACAGATTTTTAGACCAATGCACACTCTTCTAACTCCATTACAAAACTTCTAATTAAAACATCCAATAATCATCCTTTGAGAAAAAACTATTGAATGAATTAATCTTCAGTATTCCTCATATGATGAGAAAATACACCACTCATTATAAGTAATCCCACTTTGGTGGTAATTACAAATAATAACTAGTGAAAAAACTCATCAGGAATCAATTGCCCACGTGTCAAATATTCAAATCCAATATATATTGCAAAATTGGTACAAGAATAAAGTACCATGATTAATAATGAATTTAAATCAATGACCATTTCAAATTATTATTTATGTTTATGTGGTTGTAAATTATGCCAATATCCCCACCTAATTGTAGCTATATTAGATTTCAAATATATATAAAAAATTGGCAGCATTATTTACAATAATGAATTAATATTTTAAGTAATCCACGTAACATAAAATGAATAATAATATTATCACGTAAATAATAAATCACATGTATTCTACATCAAGCTAAATGTAGCAAAATTTGAATCATGACAATAAAATTTGCAATAAAGAATCATGAAATGAATCATGCTGATAAAATTATGATAATAAATCAGCTATACTGTGTCAATTATGCAGTATTATTATAATATCAGGATAATAATGCTGCATTATGCCTAAAATAAGCAGAAAAATAAGTCTATTTATTATGCGCAGAACTTTTATAAGCAGCAGACTGAAAAATTGGAGAAAGACCATTAATAGCATTAGGTCCATATTCAAGATCCAATAGCCCAGTTCAGTTCCAGCATAAGATATGAAAGATTTTGCAGTCACATTTCTACGTACAATAGATGTACCATGACAACGACAACAAAATTGACAATAATAAAATATTAATGTCAATTATAACATATGAGCAAAATTAGCATAATAAACTAATCTATGCTACGTCCGTATAGGCTCATGAGTGGTTAGATAATAATATTGTATTTAAAATTTCATGTCATGATCTAATTTTTAAGTAAATTGATCAAAAAACATAGTGAACCAATTAAAACTTCATAGAATTAAAATTGAACAATCATAAAGGATCAATTAAGCATGAATTAAATGAAATTAAGCTGAATCAATCATAATTTCGACGAACCGATAAAAAATTAAACTGAACCGGTCAAAAAATATGGTGATCTAGTTAAAAATAAGTTGAACGATTGCGAACCAAATGAAAATGAGCTGAACCATTCATAATTTCAACTGAACCGATTGTGATGTAGAAATAAATCACTGAAATATGAATGATCCAATCAATTGAATCAAACCAAAACAATGAACCAGTTTAAGATCAGAAATAAATCAGAAATAAAATTGAATTGAACCCCACATAATAAAATTGAACCAGGCAATTGACCCAAATCAATTTAACCCAGAACCAGATTGAACCAAAACTGAAATAAACCTAGGTTCAATTAAAAGTCTGGACCGGTTTTAATAAAAAATTGTTGAACCAACATTTGATGGGCCCGCTGAGCAGGCCCGAGATGCAGGGTCTGCTCGGCTCGCCGGGGACTTGTGCCTGTTAGGGCACGGGGCAAGCAGCGCGGCACGCGGAGCGCCTGCTCAAGCTCGCGTCGCGCAGCAAGAAGCGGACGCTACATGCCTCGCGAGACAAAGCCGTTTGCATTAGCAAACCCCAGAGGTGCTCTCGTCAGCAAGCCCCGGAGGTGCTCACGTCCCCAGGTGAGAAGCAACGAACTCGGCCCCTCTCGCTGACGCTTGGCAACCGCTCAGAAGCGAGCGCCGCTCACATCAGATGAGGCCTCGCAATCGCGGTGCTTTCACACCGCCATGACTGCTCGCTTCGCGAAACGCGCCCACACGGGCCGCCCTGGAGGAGACGCGAGCGCTGCTCACGCAACAGCGCAGCGCTCGCGTAAGCAGCGTGATCCCGCACAGGCGACGCTCAACGTGAGCGGCCTGGGGCGAGTCGCGAGTGCCTCGGAGGAACAGCGACAAAAGAAAAAAGATGCATACCTTGAGAAGTGCGGCGCACGCTCGACGAGAAAAAAAAAAGCAAGACGCGGAACATTTATGCGTACATAAATCAGAAACAGCGCACATGAATAGAGGAGGGATGCGCACACGGAGACACAACAGGCAGACACGATTGCAATAGACCCTCGACATTGACCGCCTGGTGTCCTGCTGTCCGCGGCGGTGTGTGCCGCATGCCACGCACGATGAGGCACACCGAGATAAAAACGCCAGCAAAGAAAACCGAGACATGTTAATGATTCATGAGTAAAAACATCTAAAAATCAATGATCTTATGGTGCAGGCGAGCAAGAAAATGACGCGCTCGCTGAGGGAGATGCATGCAGATCAAGGCAGATAAAACTTTGAAATAACAGCATCATGATACATATTTCCGATCAAGAACACACGAAACCAACCGCGCATACCCATGCAAAACAACAAAAGCTGAGAAAAAAAAAATTATGTTCAGCGAACCACGAGCAATTCCACGCGGATAAAATTTTTGAGAAAGATGCACATAACCCTATCGGCTGAGAGCGATCACAAAAGGAGATGTAAAGCATCCTAGAAGCATAATAAAAAATATCCGAAAGAATAGATACGACGATCAACGGAAAGATTAATTTTAATATTCAAACATGATGAATCAAAATTTAAACAGATTATTCATCATATTAAAATCATCCCATAATTATCATAAACGAATTCTTAAATTCATGAAAAGGGGCTCTGATACCAATTGTAAGACAAATCTTTAATCAAGTTTTTCATGAATATAAGAATATCACAAATAAATTAGTAAGATAAGATCTTACTTGATGACGACATATTTGCAGCAGAATAAACTTCTGGATCTCCAAGGAAAGCCGGGTCTTCCTCCACAACACCGTCTCAAATGCTCTGCTTTTGATGGGGAAAGCATCTATGAGCTAGGGTTTTTCCACACGGTATATAGAGGGGACCTAGCCTCTATTTATAATTGATTATATGGGCCCGTCCATCACGGGCTTCATTAATCGGACCTACACTTGATTAATCACACCAATCATGATTAAGTGTTTCAAGCTCGAATTACATGGATCAAGATCACATGAGCTAACAGACATCTTAATAATGGATCATAAGATCAAACCCGCTTTTATTAAATCAAAACATTACAATTGATTATAGCCCACATATGAAAAATAAAAATATAGAATATTTAAAAAATATTCTAACAGCTGGGTCAATGTTTTTGTTACCATCCGCTTCGATGGGATAACTAGTCCATCAACTTCATAGGCTCGAACCATTAGCCTAATTAAAATGTAAGTGGAAGTTAATCGTCCCTGTATGAGCCTTGAAGTAAATGTTAAGACCCAAGTCCAACTAACACAATAGCACCAAACCACGCACACCTTAGTCAACGACATCTTAGGCCTAGCCTAGTAGCCCTTTCCAAGCTTATTATCGCGATTAAAAAAATTTCGCGATAGCGAACCTTGATATCGATATATCGTCCGCGTCGCGATATATCGAAAATATAATATATATTATAAATATAAATTATAATATATATATATATAATAGCATTGGAAGTCATTAGACTCGTTACTTATGATATTGAACGTAGCAAAGTAGCAAACATAATTGTCATGAATCATAAAACATAGCAAAGTAGCAAAAATAGAATATACAAACTACCCACATAGCAAAGTAGCAAAATAACAAACATAGAATATACTAAAATCCAATTCACATAGCATGAACAATAAACATCAAGTAGCTAAAGTCATCACAATCACCAAATCTCCAATTGTCCAATCTAAAAAAGATTATCAAAACCATCTTCAATGTCTTCATTAGGGGTATTATCCATTGGAGGAGTAGTTGGTTTGAGCCCAAAATCATCTTCAATGTCTTCATCATCATTTGAAAATATCTCTTCTTCTCCTTCATCACTTGAATTTTCATCCACCAATCTTGAAGTTGAAGTAGAAGTAGAACCACGATGACGTTGATTATAAGTGACAAGCTCATTAACTCCACGCCTCCTTGGAAAATTACGACCCTCAAGGGCATTTGAAGCACCAATGGCTTCATCAACAAGCTCAAAAGGAATTCTATCATCCTCTTCATCATCATTGTTGAACCACGCATTTGTCCCCCAATCAAAATCGTCAAGTACTAGTGGATCATAGTTTTTGCCACATTCACAAACTTTTTGAAATCTCGTGGCAATCTTTCGATTGTATTGGACATACACCAAATCATTCAATCTTTGGTGCAATAATCTATTTCTTTTCTTGGTGTGAATCTATACGAAAGAAAAGTAATTAAATAAAAATAATAAGTAATAACTACTAAAAAAGTACTAAAAAAGCATAAAATACTTAATTACTTACGAACTCAAAAGTGCTCCAATTTCGTTCACACCCAGAGGACGAACAACAAAGACTAACAATGCGCTTTGCAAACTTTGAAAACTCGGGAGTACGTCCACCGAAGGATTTCCACCATTCAACTAACATTAAAAATATAAAATATTAAAATTCAAAAATATGTAAAGACAATAAATATTAATAAATAAAATAATACACAATATACTTACGAGGAATCCTATTTGAGCGCTCTCTAATTACCATCTCTCTTGCAAAAGGTCCTCGATCTTCATCATACATATATATCGGCATCTAGAAGTATCTTGGATCGCATTGTATCATCCAACACTAATTTCTCAAGTACATCATTGAAGTCTTCACGTAGTTTCCCCGAGTACACGATATCATTTTTCTTGATGTCAAAATAATTGCCCGGATTGATAAATAGAGCCGCACCATATAATGGTGTTTCCATTTGACGCTCCCATCGACTTTTAATTATATCAATGATTTTCTTGCACAAAGTGGATTTGTCAGCCAAGACTTGTTTGATCCTCCTCTTAGCTTCACCCATTGTCGCGGCTAATTCCGTCATAGCGAGTTTTTCATCACCATCCGCTATCCTCAAAACCACAAGTAGAGGCTGTGATGCTCTAATGCAATCTTCAACTGACTCCCAAAATTTAACCGCATGGATTAATTCATAAATTTTCTTTCCTGCTTCGGTCTTGCACAATTTTGAATCAAACCAATCTTGACTTACAAACAACCGCTGCAACTCTTGTTTAAATTTCCTCAAACATGACAATGTTAGAAATGCAGTCGCAAATCTAGTAGCCCCGGGTCTAACAAGATCATGTCTGTTAGTGTGCTCCCTCATCGCATCAAGAAGGCGACCATGTCTATAAATGAATGTGGTCAATGATCTTGCTCTTGCGATTATAGACTTGAATTCTTTCATTTTTCCCACATCTTCCAACATAAGGTCCAAGCAATGTGCGGCACAAGGGGTCCAAAACAGTGTAGGCAATCTTTGCTCCAACAATCTCCCCGCTGCCTTATAGTTGGCGCCATTATCTGTGATAACTTGAACAACATTACTTGGGCCAATTTCTTCAATCTTGGTCTCAAGTAAGTCAGCCAACATCTGAGCATCATGACACTGACTTGAAGCATCAACAGAGCCAAGAAAAATAGTCCCTTGCGGACTATTTACAAGAAAATTTATCAATTGTCTCCCTCTTCTGTCTGTCCACCCATCTGACATAAGAGTACACTCATCTCTTTCCCAAACCTCTTCATGTTTGCGCTTTAAATCTTCTGTTTGTTCTTTTGCCTTTTTCAATAAAGGAACCCGCAACTCATGATATGTGGGTGGTTTGTAGCCCGATCCAATTTGTGCTATGCCTTCAACCATCAACTCATAGCTTCTTGAGTTTGCCGCATTGAAAGGAATGACATTCTTATAGAAGAAGTTGACTACATACATGTTAACTTTTTCACATTACTAGAAAAATGGGCATCATGCCGTTGCTGAAGAGAATCGGCAACGGCCGAGCCGTTGCAATGGAGCCGTGGCAGAAAATCGCATTGCTGATAACTTAGCAACGGATCCGCAACGGCCGCTCGGGCCGTTGCTAACAATATTATCGGCAACGGTTTTGCCACGGACCCGGAGCCGTTGCTGATAACATTAATAGCAACGGCCGCTGAGTCCGTAGCAACGCCGTTAGTAAAACACCGTCGCTAAGCCGTTGCTGTAGGTCATCAGCAACGGCTTTCGATACACTTTTAGCAACGGCTTTCCCACGGACGGTCGTGGGAAAGCCGTTGCTGATGATGTGAACCTGGTAACGAAAATATTTAAAATTTAAAATTTCCATTGATACATTGATACATTATCTGATACATAACTCACACACTCATACACTCATACACACATTCATTCACACATCACAAACACACCAAGATATACATCAAAACAATTATATTTATATTGATAATTATCCACGATAGTATAAAAACAATTCAAATGCAAAATTGAAGTATCAATATCCAACAAAATAAATTAAACAAGTTCAATATCTCATTAACAAAGTCAATATAAAAAAATCTCACGATGACGATGGAGGATGGCCTGGATCATATGGCGGGGTTTGGAGTGCTTGAGTGTACACCGGCGTGGACTGACTCGAGGACGATGGATTAGATGATGCCGAAGAGATGCCTGCTTCGGGATAACCTGACATGTTGCGTAGCATAGCATGTATATCCGCCATCATCTGACTCTGGCGCTCCATTATCTCAGTCTGACGCGCGATCGTGTCCTCTAGAGTCCTTATTCTGCTACTATGATCATAACTGGATCTAGAGGTGGACGGCCGCTCACCAGCGATCGGAAGGGTCGGTGCCCCAAGTGGCCCTAGTACGGCTCGCGCATGACCACTATCTGCGAAGCCATATACGCGGCCATGGTCCCAGCCACCTGCGGCCTCGACCCACGTTGCTGCGTCAAAGTCCTCGGGAGTACCCCCGCGCTGCACCACCGTCTGGCTGTAGGTCTCCTTCTCGAGTTTGATTTTTTGTTTAATATTTATCATAAAACTTAAATTATAAATATATAATGAATAATTTAAACAAATATATAGTTACCATAATGTATGCAGCGCGATTGTCGATGTACTCCCCCGTCCCATGTGCTCGACGGTGAGTCCGCTCAAACACCGCCATCGGGGAGGGTCGCTGGACAGTCCCGTCATCCGACACCGTCGTCTACATTTACAAAAAAAATACATTAATTAGTACACATAGTAACAAATAAAATATATAATTAAAAGATATAATTACCATACGGTTCGCGTGCACTACAAATGCAACAGAGCCGCCGGTGTGACGCGCTGCTCCCCCCGACATGCGATTTCTAGCCGCATTCCGAGAAACCTCCTGCCATCGATCCGTCGACTATATTCCCACGAGATGGTCCCATATATCTGGAGTAAACCAATCGGGGCCGTATCCCCGAGTCTCCGCGATGTTAGTGGTCCCAGCTCGAGCCATCGCCTAGGACCGAGCCTGCCCCAGCTGCCCGTTGTACCTTGCCCGGGAAATAGCCTCCCAGGCAGCGTAAATGAAAGGCCTTTGGTCCTCGGCCCATGTATAGCGAGCCTGCAAAATAATAATATCAGTACCAATATTAATCATCATGCATGTAAAAAAAAAATAATACGTGCCTCAAACTCGCGCCATAACATGTCGACGTGCTCGCTAGGCACGTGAGACCACGTAGGCCATGCCCCGTGCATGTATCGTCGAATAGTAGAAGAAATGCTCCTCGGCACTTCTTCTTGCTCGAACCTGCACAACAAAAATAAATTTTAATATTATATTATGATATAATGAATTTGTAATGATTCATAATTCATGATATATTACTGCTCCCCAATCACGCTAATCAATCTACGTGACTCTGTGGCTGGTGGAGGCTGCCACCTGTTCGGCCCGCGTGGCCGCCTGCGTCTGGATGTACTAGCCTCGGCAGTATCATCGGCATGAGGATCAGCAACAGGAGGATCAGCAGCATGAGTAAGTGCTGGAGTCTCACCGATTGGAGACTCCGGAGCTCTCCTGCGTCGATAACCACGACCAGATATATCTGCCGAACAGACATATAATTAGATTATTGTATAAATAGTAGAGATATATTTAATAAAATATATTAAATATATATTGTCCACAAGACCGCGACCTTTAAATTGAAGTTTTGCTTCCGATGACAATCATAAGTGACAGCCCCCTCAGTCCACAATGTTTTCAATTCATCTATCAAGGGTCTGAGAAATATGTCAATTTCTTTTCGCGGACCCTTAGGACCCGGAATAATCATCGAAAGATAAATAAATTAATCTTTCATGCACATTGACGGTGGCAAATTATAAACTATCAGCAGCACTGGCCAAACTGAATAAGGAGTTGCAGAATGTCCAAACGGATTAAAACCATCTGTGCACAATCCCAATATGATATTTCTAGTATCCCTAGCAAATGAAGGATAACATGTATCCAAATGTTTCCATGCTTCACTGTCAGATGGATGAGTCATTACTGTATCAACACGACTTCTTGCATGCCAACTCATGTAGGGGGCTGTCTTTTCCGACATGAATAATCTTTGAAGTCTGGGTGTTAGTGGAAAATACCGAAGCACCTTAAACGAGATATTTTTCTGTCGGACCGATTTCTTCTCCTTGTAACAAGGATGTTGACATACAGGGCATTTATCCAACTGCACATTTTCTTTATAATATAAAATGCAGTTATTTTGGCACGCGTGTATTTTTTCGTACCCAAGCCCCAACTTTCTCATTAGCTTTTTTGTCTTATAAAAAGTTGGCTCAAACTTGTTATCAGTAGGCAGCATTCCATTAATCAATCCAGCAATCCGATCAAACGCAACTCCGCTGATATTACAATCGGCCTTGATGTTTAAGAGCTGTGTCATTGCTGAAAACCTAGTGTATTTAGGACAATTCTTATACAAAGGTTCATCGGCAGCTTTCAACATCTCGTAAAATTCTGCAGCTTCTTTATTCGATAATTCAATCTCTACCGCTGTTTGTACTTCTGTGATATCAACCACTGTAGTATCTGGTGGGACTGATGTCTGAAGAACTGGCCGATCAACATTATCATTCAGGTGGAATTGATCCCCAAGACTATCAAGTATCATAGTTCTATAGGGATTACATTGACTGGATGAAGAAGCACCAGCAGAGGAAGATTCACCATATGTCTGAACGACAGGATTGCTCGACGTCCTGACTTCGCGTGACTCCCCGTGACAAGTCCATAGAAAATATCTTGGTGCAAATCCTTTGGTATATAGATGCAGAGTGACAGTCTCCCGATCCAAAAATCGTCCATTTGAACAAATGCGGCACAGACATCGGATTTGATCACCCATGCTAACGAAATTCCGATTCGAATAGGCGAAATTTAGGAAGTACGTTACGCCTAATCGAAACTCATTCGTTAAAGCTCCACGATCAAGACGTCGGTACATCCAACTTCGATCAGCCGACATGATTCTGTCAATCAATGACAATTTCTTCGGTTAATGTCTTTAAGTGAGATTGTCCTATTCCATTCGGGATTTATGTTATTTATATTGCACTAAGTACTTATTTTAACCGTTAACTTCATTCTAAATTTCGGCAGCATCTCCCTATAGTTCTCCGAATACGCATATCATCTGGGCGCGTATTGGAGAACAAGAGAGATGTTGCCGAAATTTAGAATAATTAGTTAACAGTTAAAATAAAAACGTAAGTGCAGTACAAATAACTATACTCCCAAATTGTCCAATCAGGGACAATTCAAGAATTATGCGTCGTATAAAAGATCATCTACTTCTACATGAACATACAATCCCCGAACGGATCTAAGGTTTTGCTAAATCATATCCGACTCGTCGATGCGTACGTGAAACATATGAACTCGTCGGATGTATGATTATTTTCTAAATGTTTCGAGACAGTTCGAGTCCATATTGGACGATTCCGGCGCGCGTCCGAATTGGACGATTCCGGCGCGCTTCCGAAGTGGACGATTCCGACGCGCGTCCGAAGTGGACAATTCCGAAATTAATCTAAACCCTCATAATTAATCTAACATATTAAACAATTAATCTAAATAATTAATTAACAATTAAAAAACAATAAAAAATTATATATTAATCTACAAATTCCAGCCACATGTACAAGATCCGATGGCGGCCATCGGCCGAGCGCCGCCGGCCGAAACCCTATTTTTAGGGTTTCGGTGGATTTCCGGCCGGCCGCAACGGGAAGAGACGATCGGCCGGCGAGGTATACCTGAAAATGTTGGCAACAGCGGGAGGAGGAAGAGGCGTCGTTGGCGTCGGCAGCGGCGGCGACAGGCGGGAGCAGGAGGCGGCGGTGGCAGCAGCGGGAGGAAGACGGGTCGGGCGCGACTGTGTGCCCTATATAAACTTATCAGCAATGGCTCACTCGCCCGTTAGAAAGCCGTTGCTAATAAGTTATCATCAGCAACGGCTCACTTGTCCGTTAGAAAGCCGTTGCTGATAATTAACATCATCAGTAATGGCTCGCATGTCCGTTAGAAAGCCGTTGTAGATACAACATATCTGCAACGGCTCGGGCGGCCGTAAGAATGCCGTTGCAAATAGCAACGGCTTGAGCGGCCGCTGTTGATAGCCGTTGCTGAAGACTCAATTTCTAGTAGTGTCAATAGCCTCTTTTATCTTCAAATACCTTTCAATGGTCTGTTGGCTAGGACCTTTGGAGTGTCTTTCATCCACAATTTCTTCTGGAGTTCTCCGTAGCAATCCACCAATCTTGGTTTGTGATGTGGATTGTGAGTGTGACACTTGTGACATTGCTGCAAACTGAATAGCAGCCTCTTTTTTTTTTCTTGTAAATTATTCCCAAGCTTGGCATGGAGTTGGAAGCTGTAGAATGGTCTACTGGTGCCACTGCTTGTTCATCATCCAAACTGAATGGTGTCTTCCTCTTAGAAGCAAGGGCATCATGCATTTCTCTCATTATCAGCGTTGTGGTTTTATCATATTTTTTCACGTCTCCATAACCACCCGCCAAATGTTGTTTAAGTCTTGTGATTCCCCCGTTCAATTGGTTGCCACAAAGTGAACATGCAATCAATTGTCTTTTATTTAAATCCGGCCAATATCCATATCTCCAACCAATATCCTTCGAGTTCGGTTTCCGTTTAGGATCTTTAGAAGAATCATAAGGCGTTTCACCAGAATTTCCCTCCATAATTTACTGCACAATATAAACAATGTTGCACACAAATACACAATACAAAATGATCACAGCTAAATAATGTTTTCACATAACATCTAAGCTGTTGTTCTGTGAAATCAAACCAGAATAGCTTAGCTGTTCTGGATATTGATTCCAGAACAGCTTAAGCTGTTCCAGAATCAAATTTCGAGAACAGCAAGAACAGCTTAAGCTGTTCTGGATATTGATTAAATGATTCCAGAATAGCAAGAACAACTTTAAGCTATTCTTGCTGTTCTTGAATCAAGAACAGCTTTAAGAACAAGCTGTTCTTGATTCGAGAACAGCAACTGTTCTTGATTCGAGAACAGCAACTATTCTTGATTCGAGAACAGCAATTGTTATTGAATCGAGATAAGCTTGTTCTTAATTGGTTGCAGCTGCTACTTCGGGAAAAAAAAGAAAGGGCGAAAATGTCACAAGAATAAAAAATGGCGGAAATGCTGACTCGCCGAGCTGTGGAGAAAAGATCGTCGGAACATACCTGGCCGGAAAATAGAAAAGCGTCGCCGGAGAAGTGAGGTGCCAACGGGATGCGAGGAAGCTTCTGAGAGAGTCGCCGACGGGATGCGAGGGAGGAAGAAGATTGAAGAAGATAGAGGCGCCAATCGAGCAGGGAGGGTTTAAGTTAGGTTTTTCTTAAAAAAAATCAATAATTTAGATATCCTTATCACTAAGTTGGATGAAAAAAATCGCAAAAAAAACCCCTGGCCTAGCGGTGCAACCTTTCCCGGTCCACCGCGCGGGCTAGGGTTCGAATCCTGTGTTTTTTTTCTTTTCTTGTACCGCCTATCTCGTCGAGATATCGTCCAAGATTGGACAAGATCCCGACGAGATATATGATATCTCGGGATCGCCTGTATCGTCCAGACGATACAGGCAAATCGACCGAGACACCGCTATCTCGTCGCTATCTCGACGAGATAGCGACGAGATGATAACCCCGGCCCTTTCTCACATAGGATACCTCACCAAGTGAGGACCATATCTTGCAATGATATCAATTATCATCAATCAACTTCATGTCTTAATCATTGACCTAATGCTTAAGTTGAAGTTGATGAGGTATAGAAAGGGTTATTAGGCTAAACGACTAAGATGTGCGTGGTTTGGTGCTATTGTGTTAGTTGGACTTGAGTCTTGACATAGGGATAATTAACTTCTGCTCAAACATTTTAATTAGGCCAAATATTTGGGCCTATGAAGTTAATGGGCCAATTATTCCGTCTAGCGGGTGGTAAAAGTTTCTATATTATTGGTCTAGTTTAGAAATTAGAATAATCAAGGAACAACCTCTGAAATTGCACAAGTTGTTCATCCCATATGCCATATTGGCATGCAGGAATAATTCATACATTAATTGAATTGCCTTTTTTTAACAAAGTATAGGAGAGTTGTTCTTAAGATCATAAGATGGCACAGTAAAATTAATTTTTATGTTTAATTTCTGTGGCATTCTGGAATGCCTTGTGTATGCTGATAATAAAGGTGTGTATGACCATAAGATTGGACTCTACCTCAGTAGGTACAACACCTTTGCATAAAGTTTTACCAGTACAGAATTGCCAACTTTTGTGAAGCTTCCTAATTCCTTGTTAGAATTTAGTTGAGTTTTATCTTTCTGTTTATTAGCTCACGTACAAACCTATACTTATTTTGACCAATTCTTGTTGAAGTAGTACTGTTGCATGCACGTCAGTTCATCTGCAAACTTGTGTATCTATGTTTTACTCAACCAATTCACTTGTTGAACTAGTATTGCTGCAACATGCATCCTAACTCACATAGGCCTGTTTAATATTAGTCATGGCATTCTTACATTGGTCTACCTTTTCCCAGTTTTTATACTTAAAAATCTAGATGATATGTAAGCTAACTAGTGTTTCCGGGTTAAATAAGTTTATCATTTTATTATCATTAATGAGTTACAAATCAAACTTCAATTTTTTCTAAGTATTTTGTATGTTGTCAAATCAAACTGCGCAACCGGTAGTTGCAACTTCAATTCATAGTGCTTATAAAGTAACATTTTTTCTGAGTATTTTGTATATTGTCATTGTATAAGATATTCTTTTGGGAACATCATATTGGATGCATGGGATATACTTTAATAGATAGAAGTAAAAAGTACTATTTTTAATATTAACATGGTTTTGTCAAAGATGAATAACATGGGCATCACTGAGATATTAAGATAACCTTTATATAGGCTTTCTTAAACCTAAAGTATGTAAGGTAGATATAGACTTTTAATTGAATTAGATGTGATAAAATTAGGTTAGTGAATGGTTTTCATATATATGACATTTCCATTTCTAAACCAAGAACATCTCATCTTGTGTATTCTGAGAGTAGAGCTTCCTAGTCATTTAATATGTAATGATTAATATTCTATTGAGTTCTGAGGTATTTGGAGGGGAGCAAAGGGGAAGGGAGGAGAGTTTTATATATATATATAGTTTGATTGGAGAAAATCGAGGCAAGGGAATGGGAGGAGAGACAAAATAACAAAAAATGATTACCTTCCAAAAATGATTTGGAGGATAGGAGAGATATCATTGAAATTTTTATGATATTTGGACCTTTTATGCCTTGTCATTGTTGAACTAAACCAAAATGCTTTCCTCACCTCCCCTCCCCCTCTCCAACCAAACAAGATGGAGCAAAATATTTTTTTTCTCCTCTCTTGTTATTGTTGAACCAAATACAAAATACTTTCCTCCTCTCTACTCTTCTCACCTCAAGCTACCTCCCTCCCCTTCCCTCTGTGAATGAAACAGCTCAAGTTCTTTCATTATTGATTATTTTTGCGAAGTCTCATAGTTCCACACCCACCTTTATGATTTCAAAGAATATTTGCTATTGAAATATCTCAGACTTCTTTCACTAATGTAATGAGGTCTTTAGTTCATTGTTCACCTTTGACATATTTTACATTGAAAATTCTTCCATGATCTTAATATTTGCTTAGATGTCTGATTTCATGTGCTTTAAAACTATTTGCTTCCTTCAGGCCAGAAATTACATGGAAGAATGCAAATTATGCACAAATATGGGAGTATCTTTGGGATGATTATGATTTGACACAAAGACTTAGTAACCTCGACATTAAGTTTAAGATTGTTGAGGTAAAACTGCATTCCATTTTTTTTCATATATGTTTTGGGTGTTCAATTCTCTTGTTTGAATCTGCTATCTCTCTGCAGAAAGACAGTGTGTTCTTCCAAAATGTTCTTCACACCAACAAAATGGAGTACTTGGATTGGTTGATAGTTGGTTTGCTTGTTTTGGAGGTCGTCATTACCATTTTCAATGAATCGAGGAACGAAGCCCAGAATTAGGTATCTAGGGCATTAATAAAAAATTTCTTCACATACCAAATTTTTTGCCATGTTGTTCCTTGCGCTCTTTCGTATAGAGCCTTTTGCCATGTGGTTGATAATGAATGTTAATCAACCGAGTGCTATTGCTGGTTGTTAATAATTCTTTCGTTGTTGTAAACACTGCATTCTTTTACCATTTGAAAGTATAGAAATGGGATTTACTCCTAAATAATTGATATTGCATATTATCCTTTCAATTTTGTCCTTGATGTTTGTAGGTTAATCACAACAAACCATGATTGTTATAATAAGATTTAATTAATAAAGATACCTAGCAATTAAATATCACAGTATTCCTATGTTAAAATTTTATTATTTTTATAAATTAAATAATTTTAAACAAAAAAACTAATGACATTCATTATATATTTCATAAACAAGCCTTAATATTTGCTTTTGTTATAAGGCATTTTTTTATGTTTTTTTTTTACGTGAGAGCATCCCTAATTAGATTTTTTTCCAACATTGCACAAAGGCGGACTTTGCTCCAAATTCTAGGGGTGGCAATCCGTGTCGTGTCTAAACGTGTTTCGTGTTGTAAAAGGTTAAATTCGAACCTGATCCGATTATTAAACGTGTTCGAATATGCAAATCTGAACCCGATTTTTTTATTCTCGGGTTGACATGATACGCCACACTTAATCCGTTTAAGTAAACGTGTCTAAACGTGTGCATCTGTGCACCTATACGATACAATACGATAAACATAATTTTAATAGTAAACAAAATAAAAACTATATGAAATTAAAAATTAAACGTATTAGAAAGACTATTAATAACAAGACATACCCAACATTCGTAATTTTTTACTTATTATTATATATATATATTTATAAACGGATAAATGGATTAAATAGGTTTAGTAATACGATTAAACACGTTTAGTTAAATGAGTTTAATCGTGTTTATACGAGTTACATGAGTTCAACCCGGATTAACACGATTATTTAATCATGTTAATCCGGGTTGAACCTATTTAGCCAAATTCGAACCCGCGTAATTTCGTGTCGTGTCGTGTCAAAAATTATCAGCCCAACCAAATTCACTAATTTTCTACTCATTCTTATTTGATCATAGATTTTCTATGCATAGAAATTGCACTTAGATAACGAAGCAACATGAATACCATATGTAATAGGTGAAGACACAAAATTAATGCCAATCATATGAATCCATTTATTGAATAATAGATACATTTTTTACGTAAGAAATTACAAACATTGATGATTAAAAATTGACAACATAGAATTATATATCTTGAAGTGACAAAAGTTGTTAATTAAAATTGCAACAAGATGTCAATGAAATCATTATAGCCGTCATAACCAACAGATCTTTTTTCGCTGCACACCCTTCTCGAGGATAGGATGTCAATTATTGCCGTGCTAATGCAACGATTCGGCAACGTGAGTCTCATCTTCTTTATGGCCTTTGCTTCACTGATTATAAATTTCAGAAGATCCTCGTAAGGAGCCTTCATTACTACGTCCATGTTGACCTCCTCCAAGTGATGAGCCAAGCAATCAAGATTCTTCAACCTCTCATTGTGGACAGAGAAAGTATCAGCAAGTTTGATTGCTTGTGTCGGAATGGCCTATCGTTGATTTCCATCAAAAGAACAAAAGAAAATTAGAAATTAAGAACTTAAAAAATTATTTAGGCATGCATGCATTGAAGTAAACAAGCGAGCTCAGACTTTGATTCGCTTAAGAAGTTCTGCAAAAGCTTAATTACCTGAAGATTCAATTGTGATAAATGAGGGGAGCTCTCTAGCAACTTAACTAACAATAGAGCTTCAGATTCATCTTTGATGTCCAAGGGAATCGAAAGAGTGCTTAGCTTCTCGAATTTAATTTCGAACCTCTCAACATCCTTGCATTCAATTGCCAATGACTGGGGGAATTAAAAATACAGACATGACATTAATTAAGTTCAAAATTAAGCTTTATTAATTCAATGAATTAGGAATGCGTTAACAATATATCATTTGATAATTAAATACATTAAAGCCTTTTACTAATTAATTACCTTGGTGGCAGCGGCACTGAGCCGAAACCATTTCAAGTCCTCTGCCGCTAGCAAAAATCTCCTTAACCCACCGACATTATCTTGAGCTATTTGTAATGGGTGAGAAAAGTTGAGGGACGCCTCTTGGACTTTAGGTGCTTGGATAATCAGTTTTTGCAACTTAATCGGACTAAGCTTGATATCAACCATCTTTAGATTGGGTGCATTGATGTCTATGCTCTTGAGATTCTTGCGAGGATTAAGTATCATTAGATTCTTGAGACTCCTCGAATGAATCCTTACATGACGAAACCCTTTGCAATCTTCAAGGTGCACAAAATCGAGCAAAGGGCAATTTGAGAAGATGAGATTCAGGATATTTTGGTGTATGTAGGAGTCCAAGAGCACTAGAGTGTGCAGAAGCATGCAATGGACGAGTCTCGGTTGAATCAGAGAGACACCGAGCTCGCAGTTACGCAATGAGAGGAGCCTCAAGGATTTGATATCTAACACGGCGCAAGGGATGAGAACTCGATGACGATCAAGCTCGCACGTGAAGATGAGTTCTTTAACTCCCACGTCCTTGGCCTGTTGGATGATGTTGCACTGGGTCGCATGGCGAGTAACGCATCTTCTGTAGACGACGTCGAGTCGACCAAGAAGAGCGCGAGGCAAAGGAGGCAAGAACTGGAGACACCTAGAGGAAACCTCGAGGCTAAACTGATCACATCGAGGGAGGAGGGAGACCAGCCGCTGCCAACCCCCCTCGGAGTTGGAGATGGTGAACACTGCCGAGAGCCATTCTTTGACCGGAAGCATACAAACGATCGACAGTAGGATATCGTCGGGGATATAGCTGACGTTGTTTGGCTTGCTTTTTTTTAGTCGCTTGTGGTGATCTTCTTTTACAGGAGGAGGAGGATCAGGTACTGTTTTCTTCATCTTTATCTATATTACTATATATATGAGACACAGAATGTATATCCAAGTGATCAGTTCGTCAAATTTTCGTAAAGTAGATAAAAATTTTGTTGAAAAGAAATTTAGATACATATATTATTTGGTTTTATTCATGGTGATAAAAAGATTTTTTAAAAAACGTACTTAATTTGCATGCATTAAATTACACGTTCACTTAGTTCGTAGAACAACCTGTTGCATAATATCATTTCTATAGTTGGTAAGTACGTGTATATACTCATGCAAGGATATATGAGAATCGATCTTTGTGATGAAGTGATTGAATCATAATCTTTCCTCCACTGCTTTATTTTACCACAGAAAATAATATTTACTTGTCCTCACCTACCAAGTGTGAAGTAAATTTGAACAGAAATAAAGAAATCAATCAATATGAGAATCTTTACAAAGGAAAAAAAATCTACTATTGGCAGCCTCTCCATAGAAATTCCATGTACGTACGAGTGAACATATCTTTCAATGAATGAATATGACGAAGACTACGAGAATCTTTTTACATAAGAAATTACAAACACTGCAATTAATGACAACATAGAATTATCTTGAGATGACAAAAGTCGTAAATTAAAATTGCATCTCCATCTTTTTTCGCTGAGCGACCTTCTTGAGGACAGGACGTCAATCGTTGCCTTCGGTCTCATTTTTTTCATTCATGGCCGGCCTTAGCTTTTGCTTCACTCATTATAACGTAAGTAGATTACAATTACAATATTTCAAAACAATTGGATCTTTTCCTACCTGTTTGTCCTCCTTCGATCGGCAGCGAGTGATGATGAGGCGGCGCGTTGACGCGGCGGCGGCTGCAAGCAGGACGGAGACGCGCAAGAGGTCGAGAAGGGAGGCGACAGAAAGAAAAATGGTCGGGCTCTGGCGGCTAGACGTTGAGGCGGCGATGAATCTTTGATCTTGATCTTGAATCTTTGATCTGGTCTCGACCGTGGATCAGCAGTGGCGAGCGGCGGCTCCAAGCAGAACGGAGACGCGCTAGAGATCGAGAAGGGAGGCGACAGAAAAATGGTCGGGCTCTGGCGGCTAGACGTTGAGACGGCGATGAATCTTTGACCTTGATCTTGAATATTTGATCTGCTCTCGACCGTGGATCAGCAGTGGCGAGCGGCGGCTCCAAGCAGAACGGAGACGCGCAAGATATCGAGAACGGAGGCGACGGAAAAATGATCGGGCTCGGACGGCGAGGCGGCGTCAAAGGGCAACGACGACGCAGCGGAGCGGTGGCGAGAGCACAGCACAGCAGAGCAGAGAAAGAGAGATGCAGGAAAAAATGGTCGGGCGTCTGTGGATGGAGAATTTATATTCCCTAGAACGGATTAATTTAAAAAAGTATCTCATTAATTATATGTATAAAACTAAATAAATAAATTTAATGAAGATTAAAAAATAAAGTAACTTTTATTTAGTATTTCAATTATATATTTTTTATTTTTCATTCACTCTTAATAAAAGAAGTATATAACAATCATTAATTAAAAATGTCCAAAACTCATACTATATATACTTTTCAAAATTCTTGAATTATACTCTTAATAAAAGAAGTATATAACAATCATTAATTAAAAATGTCCAAAACTCATACTATATATACTTTTCAAAATTCTTGAATTATACTCTCTTTTAAACTTTTTTTAAAAAAATTTACATTTTATTCTATCATAAACCAAACATATATGAAATCTAGAATATTAATAAAACTAAATATTTAGGAAAGCATTAACTAAAATTTTATAGGCCATTACTATTATCAAAATTTTCACCTGAAATTTAAGTATTTTTAAAGTCACACTTTTAGGTAGTCATTAAAGTAAAAAAAACAAAATTTCATATACAATTTTTCTCACAAAAGAATCCTAAAAAATACTATGATCACTTAAAGAATTTTTTAACAAAATCTTCAATAGTTTGAAATAGTAACTTTTTAAACCATAGTCATGCAATAATGATGAATATATAGTTGGTCGTAACGAGTGAAATAGTCTAATAAACACCATGTCTATTAAAAATAGTACTTCTACTAAAATATATAATCATTGTGAGCGTTAACATTTTAAAAAACAATAATTATAGCATTTTAGTACTTAATAAAATGAATTTGTTCTCGTCTGAAGTCGGGATGTTGCAAGCCTCCACGTGTCTTAGTCCAGTGCAGCTCCAATGGTGACCTACAAAGACACTTCGACACTCAAGTGAGAGAGAATCACAATATGACGTGTATGAAAATTAGAATCGATAATATACATGATGTACGCCGTGTCTGTTTTATGAGGTAGTTCTGGATGTTCGACGATTTTCGTAGGAATATGTTCGAAATGAGTCGATTGTTATCCCTAAGATCGCATGCTCATTACTGTGGAATCCCAAGTGATAAATGAAGAATGTTGCTATCCTTATTTGGCCGATGGAGCCCTCGGGCTACGGCTCTAGGCTAAGTTGTAGGTGGTTCAACTCGAGTCAGATTCATGAGTAGAAGTGCTTTCGTGCCCAATCCGACCGGACCCAAGGACTAGTTCAGTCCTGTTATGCCCTAAATCTAGGGTCACATGATCGGCCAGAGTACACGTTCGTACTCTGAAACCTATCAACACATGCATACCAATGTGGAAATAAAAGAAATAATAATGCATACTCAAATATAAAAGACCAAAATACTAGGTATATTTACATAACCAAATGACTACAATGAAATCACAATAGTATACAAATAAGGACTCTCTACACTCGACTACAACCCGACACGTCACGAGATCTGTTGCCTGAGCCTGCAACTCTAGCCGCACTGCATGGGTACTACCATAACACCAATAGTCACAATTTGCAAAATAACAGCAGAAGAGTGGTGAGTTCCAAAGGAACTCAGTGAGTGGCTCTACCCGAGCCCTCTCTAAGCTACCCCAACCATAAATATAATCAGACATAAATTATAAATATAGATGTGCTAAAATATAATAACATGTGAGGAAAATGCATTCATCCACAAACTCGTATTAAAAAAACACAATAACCACTCTGCCCAAATCGGCCCAAACATCCAGGCACAATAATCACTTGGCCCATACCGGCCTAAACATCCAAGCACACGAGTCGATCGCTAGAACATCTATCTAGTGAGCTTCCCGCCCGAGCCTAAGAACTAGGATGACCTACTAGTTACGGTGCCCACTCCAGTTGGGAATAACCCTCCAACCAATGCCACTCGGGGCCATCGTCAGCGTGGCTCATTGACAACAACTCTCGACCCGTATCTAAACTCGCCGAGTCAAGACCAACTTGCCAAGTTGGTACGCTTCTCGGCTCGACCATCGTCCATCCACAATCACAAACACAAATAATGTTTCTACATTATACATACAGATACATAAATATCTCTCGAGTGATTTTAATATTTTAGCCAACAACACGGGTACGCGTCTATGCACCCTAACCCGACCCTCTCTTTGGGCTCAACTCCTCAGCTTTACATTTTATCACTCAAAGTACATTTCAGCTTATATTCGATAAATTTTAGCTTGTACCAAGTAAATTCAACATGTATATATAATTCCAACATGCATACACATTTTTCCAGCATGTCTAAAACTAATTCCAACATCTATAAAAGTATTTCCAGCATGTATACAAATAAATCCAGCACATATAGAAATAATTTCAACGGGTATATGTTAACATAACGTCAATTTCAACCTACCTTATCATACTATGAAAATTTTAGATTAAAGCATACCGTCTTACTCCACAAATTTTACAGATTTACTATGCCTAATAATACTACAAAATTTTCAGATTTTAGCATCTACAAATCTACGCATCCAAGTCTAATTTTTCTCCACTAAAATAACAGTTTTCCAATTCTAACCCTATTTCTTATGTCAAAATCTAGGTTCACCTTAAACCAAAATAGAACCTTCATCTTTAGGACCATTCGGCCCTTAACCCTTAGGGTAGGGTCTCGAGCTAAGCACCCCTAATAAGGAGTCTCATCCCATCACCAAGTCATCCTAACCATTGCGCATAAAGGTATATCAAAATAGTGATTTACCGAGGTCATTTACCTATCACCAATCGTTGTTACCTTACGACTTTAGGTACTACCCTAAACTGCCCTACATCGGCCCCTATCCATAAGGAACCAATTCCTCATTCACCTAATATTAATTACACATAAAACAATGATTAAAATAGTGCAAAATGAAAAATTTCAGCAAACATTGACTCCCCAAGCCGTCGGCCCCTAATCCCTAGGGCTGCCTTCATCGACCCTACATCGATTCTTACCAACAAAGAATCATTTCCCCTCCATGCCACGTTCACTCTACACATAAATAGTGAATCACATAGAACCATTAAAATCTCAGTGTGAAATCTTTCCCCCTAGCCATCGACCCTTAATCCGTAGGGCTGCCCTAATTGATCCTACAGTGGTTCCTACCGATAAGGAACCATCTCCCCTTTAATTGGTATCATTTCATGAGTAGCTTAGCAATTAGAACATAGATTAAATAAAATTTTCAATAACTTCATCTTCCTAATGTCGCCGGCCCTTAATCATAGGATTGCCGTAACTGGCCCCAATCCAAGGGTCATCAAGAAATCCATCTCTTGCCTTAAACAATCCCCTAACTCAAGGAACAAAGCATAGTATTCAAATAAAAGAAAGAATTCACCACGCCTTTCCCTTACATGGATTGGCTAAAGAAAGGGAAGGTTTTACAAGGAATCAATTCCCTAAACCACTCACTGGCAAAGGGAAAAGGGAAGGAATCGAGGAAGGAAGCCTTTGATCTTCGCGACGATCGGCTTCCGGCGACGACGAACACCCACTACCCTTTTCTTGTGCGTGTCCCTCTCACCATCGCCTGGGAGTGCGTGCGATTCTAAGGGGGATCCGTACGCCCCAGGTGAGATATATTATATTATATATATTTTGAATATACAATTATACCCATGTGACTTAAACAGACCATAACTAGACTTATACTCGTCCGTATCGAGTTCTGTTTGAACCTACAGACTCGACTCTACCCAACTTTCCATCCCGACTTAATTGAAATAGTTTTCCTCATCTATAAAGGTCATATCACTAATCGTGCCCTCCGACGATTTCTTAGCCCGCTCCGACGCGCATCCCGGCTCCCTCGATGAAGCCAAAATTAATTAATTCTATTTTTAATTATATTTTTTGCAAGTATTACAAGTCAACAAACCCCAAGCTTGGTTGGAGTCCGAGGATTTCGTGCCGAGCTCTAATAGTATGCTAACTTCTATTTGTCTACCGAACTCTTTGTATGTTTTCGAGTATCTAACCTCGGTTTGACCTCGGTCGTATTTGGTATGCGAGCACGTGTTGAGTTTTGTCCTTAGTTGAACCGTCGGGGTAGGTGGGATCAGCGTATCTTGGTCTTGTCGTTTTGTGACTTTTCGATTTGTGTGCACAATATGGTGTTTGCGGGAAGGAGTGTCTTTTCCAACTGTCTACTTCTTGTTAGTCCCACTAGGGGTGAGCAAAATTCCCCCGATTCACCGAAACTGAATGGAAACCGATCGAACCAAAACCGATTTAAACGAACCGAATTTACCGAATCAATTTCAGTTCGGTTTTCGATTAAAAAAATCGGTTTTCGGTTTTTGGTTCGGTTCGATAAATTAATCGACGGTTCGGTTAATTTACCGAATTAACCGAATATATATATATATATATATAAACAATTATATAAGATTTTGGTATTTGCCTTGGTGGTTAAGTGTAATGTTTAGCTTTTTACCCGCCCAGGTTCGAATATTAGTGTTGTGTAATATTATTTATTTTACATTCAATTATATATAATATGTGTTAGTTAGAAATAAATTGATAATTCGATTATATATATAATATGTGTTAGTTAGAAATAAATTGATAATAAAGTTTGCTAATATGGTTAGAGAGGTAAAGATTAAAGTTTGGTTGCCAAATGCCTTGGGTTTAAGTCTTACACATGTATTTTTTTTGAAAAAAAAAATTGGTTATTTTTTTTTAATCTTTTCAGTTAACCGAACCAAAAATTCGGTTAACCGAACCGAATTAACCGAATTTTTTCAGTTCGGTAAACGATTAAAAAATTTCTTTTGGTTCGATTCGATTAACCGATGATTCGTGCTCACCCCTAAGTCCCGCAAGGATAAACTCAACAAGGATAAACACATAAGACATCATTTTTATTCATGAAGTCCCGCAAAGGGATATTTACACTTACAAACCGATGGAGGATAGCTTACAAAAGAAAATAAACCACAAAGGTACAACCCCTAAGAAGCACGACAAAGGAAAAAGGAAAGGGAGAGAAGGAGTTCAAGCCTCGACATGGCAAGCTTAAAATCATGGACAAGGTTCCAGCCATCACGTCGCTTCCCCCAACGCCTGAATCAAAGAGACGGCTTTGTTGTAAGCCCGATGGTACATACCCACAGTTGGGACCCCGTCTCATGCCTTCATCTTCAAGCCCGATGGTACAAACCCACGATGAGCGGCGAACCATTCGCCAACAACGCAAAGATAACCCCCGAAGGGAAGATGATCTTTGAAATCTCTCACTCCATGCTTGACAAATACACACAACACACAAGAGGCTATTTATAGACCCAAAACAAAAACCGCCTCCCCAATATGCAGTTTCTTTCACGGGCAAAATCACGTCCCGTTATAGCTGTCGCTCCGACTACTCGGAAACCGCTTACTAGATTTTGTTTATAGTTACTTTATTGTCGAACTATATCTACCGTACAGATGTCAGACATCCGAAAAAACACTTCCCCTCTCACACAAATGTCACATCTAGTCTGGATAGCAAAGAGTCGCATACAAAGATGCGCACCGTAATTCTAGTACAATACCATAAGATACCATACCATACATTACTAAACCATGTTGCACCTCGTCCAAACAAGGTCTTAGTAGTCTTAATGGTTAAGATTTAATACCTTGTGCAAGGTCAAGATGTCAATTCTCACCGAAGCATTTTTACTTTATGAAATATATCTTCTGATATAATTTTTAAAAAAATATGAAAGTAAATTTCATGACATTTTAAATTTGATTATATGAAGTTAATAGAAAACGATAATCAATATAATATATCATCTATATTTTTATTTTCCTATCCTATTTTATTAAAATTATTTTGAGTTTGCATATGAAATGTTTATTGAATCAACATATCAATTAGAGGATATTTAATAATTGTTTAAAACATTTAAACAATTTTTATGAATAATTTGTCTATTTATCAATATAAAAATATTTTTAATATTTCTTAAAAACGAATGATTCGGACCAATGAACTAGAGCTTGGCATGGTATGGGTCTGAAACTAAAAACATTGTTTGAAACAATTAATCCTATTTCATATAAAATATAAATAGATGTGCAAGCGTTAAGTCTAAAATGTTTTTAAAATGCATTAAAATGAAGCATGATACGTGCATAGTGCATACGATTTGTTCAGGATTTGCATGCATTTAATGAGAAGCCTGCAATAAGAAAAAGAGAAATCCAAATAGTTAAGATTCTGAACTACATCTGAATATCAAGGGTCATTTCAATTTTTCATTTGTTGAAAGCAAATGAGATCAATCTCACAAGTAATGTTAATAAGGGCCTTAACTGAACTTATGGTTTGCCATATATAAGTTGTTACAAGTCTAGGATAGACAAATTACTACATTTGTAGACCACTTGCTAACAGAAAAACATGTGCTAGAGTATAGAATCGATTTTGATTATGTTTTCTTCTGCATTGACTGTCGCATAGAATCAATTCACTGTGGTGCTTGAGCTTGGGGCAATACCCCTGAAGCTAGTCAAGTATTTTGAGTTCTACATGAGTCTGGATTTGGATACAACTGATGATTCATTTGTAAAATGTTCCATATTTCTTCCCCTTATATATCAACTTGATCCTCATTATTATTATTATTATTGTTATTAGTATTTTTATAATGAACAAACACATACAATGGTTCGACATATTAGCATACCACAGAGTATGCTGGTTTAGTGGGCATTTCTGTTCTAGCTACCTTCGGCCCTAGCCTAACTGGCATGGTTTGCACCTTTTAGACATTATGGGTTGAATCTAAATCCACCATACTTGGACATGAAACATGATATGCTGGCACTGCCTAGTTAAGCATGTTTGATAATTTGATACATGTTATGACTTGCTAGTGTAAGACAAATCTTTAATCAAGTTTTTCATGAATATAAGAATATCACAAATAAATTAGTAAGATAAGATCTTACTTGATGACGACATATTTGCAGCGGAATAAACTTCTGGATCTCCAAGGAAAGTCGGGTCTTCCTCCACAACACCGTCTCAAATGCTCTATTTTTTATGGGGAAAGCAACTATGAGCTAGGGTTTTTCCACACGGTGTATAGAGGGGACCTAACCTCTATTTATAACTGATTATATGGGCCCGTCCATCACGGGCTTCATTAATCGGGCCTACACTTGATTAATCACACCAATCATGATTAAGTGTTTCAAGCTCGAATTACATGGATCAAGATCACATGAGCTAACAGGCATCTTAATAATGGATCATAAGATCAAACCCGCTTTTATTAAATAAAAAACATTACAATTGATTGTAGCCCACATATGAAAAATGAAAATATAGAATATTTAAAAAATATTCTAACATTCTCCCACTTGGGCAAGATCAATTGTAAAATTTTATTTTTTTAAAAAAATAAATTTAAAAAACGACACTCGGGTTTAATCACATATTTCAAAAAATGTGGCCACAAAATAAATAAATAAAATAAAAATGATCCAAGATGCAACACGTACTTATTATGACTCATATCAACAACCAATGATATCGAATCATGGCAGTCATCATGACAATACTGGACATAAGACTTTCCATGGTCACGAATACCACTGACATTGCTGAGAATTGTCATTGGTGTGGAGTGTAGCATGAAAATAACACTCAAAATGATTCGATAAGAACAGTGTTATTTTCATTGTCAGTCCTCATACTTTCTCTTCTAGATCTACCTTTCGGCAGGAGAAAGCGTATGGTTTTAAAAAAATAAAAAACCATCAAGTCCCTAGACTCAAAATTGGCATCAATCAATGGGCAACATGATTCACATGACACCGAGCCTTTAAACAAAAACATGATGTCTCTAGACTTAAATATGGTATCAATCAAGAGACATTCTGATTCAAATGATACCGAGTCTTAAATAATTATTGAACACATATATTAAATATGACAATATGATATCAAAGGAAAGAGAGTTTATTATTGAACATGCGATAACATAAACCTAACAATCATGTATCAAAGTGCTCAAAATAAAAGGAAAATAACTCCCACTAACCAAGCACATCAAAAGAACTCAGAATGCCCATATTTTCAACATGTCTTTTAAAGACTATGGGTCTGAGTCCCTTGGTTAAGGGATCAGCAAGCATAAGATCTGTCTCTATGTGTTCAACTAAAATATCTCCTTTCTTTACAAGATCTCTAACAGTCAAAAATTTGATTCTAAATGTATGGAGTCTTGTAATGAGATCTACAATGTGAAGTCATATATTAATATTTTTAGGTCAGGCAGCTTGATATTCAGCTAGTTACTAATAGAAAAAATATTTTCCTCCCACTGACCTTTACATTTATATATTAATCAATTATTTTCTTCACATCCTATAAGTGTCGCTATCTTATCAACAAGTGAAGAACATGTCCCCTTTAGGCAGATAGATTTTCTAGACCAACGCACACTCTAATAACTTCATCACAATATAATTAGAATGTGTTAGATTAAATTATAGGGCATATAATAAAATTAAAATTGAGGCTAACCAAATATTACATATTCACCTTTGGGCAGAACATGCAATCACGAAATAAAGTCTCGATGAGTTAAATAATGAGACGCTGATTTTCGAAAACCTATCACCTTTGGGCAGACAAATTTTTAGACCAATGCACACTCTTCTAACTCCATTACAAAACTTCTAATTAAAACATCCAATAATCATCCTTTGAGAAAAAACTATTGAATGAATTAATCTTCAATATTCCTCATATGATGAGAAAATACACCACTCATTATAAGTAATCCCACTTTGGTGGTAATTACAAATAATAACTAGTGAAAAAACTCATCAAGAATCAATTGCCCACATGTCAAATATTCAAATCCAATATATATTACGAAATTGGTACAAGAATAAAGTACCATGATTAATAATGAATTTAAATCAATGACCATTTCAAATTATTATTTATGTTTATGTGGTTGTAAATTATGCCAATATCCCCACCTAATTGTAGCTATATTAGGTTTCAAATATATATAAAAAATTGGCAGCATTATTTACAATAATGAATTAATATTTTAAGTAATCCACGTAACATAAAATGAATAATAATATTATCACGTAAATAATAAATCACATGTATTCTACATCAAGCTAAATGTAGCAAAATTTGAATCATGACAATAAAATTTGCAATAAAGAATCATGAAACGAGTCATGCTGATAAAATTATGATAATAAATCAGCTATACTGTGTCAATTATGCAGTATTATTATAATATCAGGATAATAATGCTGCATTATGCCTAAATTAAGCAGAAAAATAAGTCTATTTATTATGCGCAGAACTTTTATAAGCAGCAGACTGAAAAATTGGAGAAAGACCATTAATAGCATTAGGTCCATATTCAAGATCCAATAGCCCAGTTCAGTTCCAGCACAAGATATGAAAGATTTTGCAGTCACATTTCTACGTACAATAGATGTACCATGACAACGACAACAAAATTGACAATAATAAAATATTAATGTCAATTATAACATATGAGCAAAATTAGCATAATAAACTAATCTATGCTACGTCCGTATAGGCTCATGAGTGGGTAGATAATAATATTGTATTCAAAATTTCATGTCATGATCTAATTTTTAAGTAAATTGATCAAAAAACATAGTGAACCAATTAAAACTTCATAGAATTAAAATTGAACCAATCATAAAGGATCAATTAAGCATGAATTAAATGAAATTAAGCTGAATCAATCATAATTTCGACGAACCGATAAAAAATTAAACTGAACCGGTCAAAAAATATGGTGATCTAGTTAAAAATAAGTTGAACGATTGCGAACCAAATGAAAATGAGCTGAACCATTCATAATTTCAACTGAACCGATTGTGATGTAGAAATAAATCACTGAAATATGAATGATCCAATCAATTGAATCAAACCAAAACAATGAACCAGTTTAAGAACAGAAATAAATCAGAAATAAAATTGAATTGAACCCCACATAATATAATTGAACCAGGCAATTGACCCAAATCAATTTAACCCAGAACCAGATTGAACCAAAACTGAAATAAACCTAGGTTCAATTAAAAGTCTGGACCGGTTTTAATAAAAAATTGTTGAACCAACATTTGATGGGCCCGCTGAGCAGGCCCGAGATGCAGGGTCTGCCCGGCCCGCCGGGGCCTTGTGCCTGTTAGGGCACGGGGCAAGCAGCGCGGCACGCGGAGCGCCTGCTCAGGCTCGCGTCGCGCAGCAAGAAGCGGACGCTGCATGCCTCGCGAGACAAAGCCGTTTGCATTAGCAAACCCCAGAGGTGCTCTCGTCAGCAAGCCCCGGAGGTGCTCACGTCCCCAGGTGAGAAGCAACGAACTCGGCCCCTCTCGCTGACGCTTGGCAACCGCTCAGAAGCGAGCGCCGCTCACATCAGATGAGGCCTCGCAATCGTGGTGCTTTCACACCGCCACGACTGCTCGCTTCGCGAAACGCGCCCACGCGGGCCGCCCCGGAGGAGACGCGAGCGCTGCTCACGCAACAGCGCAGCGCTCGCGTAAGCAGCGTGATCCCGCACAGGCGACGCTCAACGTGAGCGGCCTGGGGCGAGTCGCGAGTGCCTCGGAGGAACAGCGACAAAAGAAAAAAGATGCATACCTTGAGAAGTGCGGCGCACGCTCGACGAGAAAAAAAAAAAAAGCAAGACGCGGAACATTTATGCGTACATAAATCAGAAACAGCGCACATGAATAGAGGCGGGATGCGCACACGGAGACACAGCAGGCAGACACGATTGCAATAGACGCTCGGCATTGACCGCCTGGTATCCTGCTATCCGCGGCGGTGTGTGCCGCATGCCACGCACGATGAGGCACACCGAGATAAAAACGCCAGCAAAGAAAACCGAGACATGATAATGATTCATGAGTAAAAACATCTCAAAATCAATGATCTTATGGTGCAGGCGAGCAAGAAAATGACGCGCTCGCTGAGGGAGATGCATGCGGATCAAGGCAGATAAAACTTTGAAATAACAGCATCATGATACATATTTCCGATCAAGAACACACGAAACCAACCGCGCATACCCATGCACAGCAACAAAATCCGAGAAAAAAAAAATTTATTTTTAGCGAACCACGAGCAATTCCACGCGGATAAAATTTTTGAGAAAGATGCACAGAACCCTATCGGTTGAGAGCGATCACAAAAGGAGATGTAAAGCATCCTAGAAGCATAATAAAAAATATCCGAAAGAATAGATACGACGATCAACGGAAAGATTAATTTTAATATTCAAACATGATGAATCAAAATTTAAACAGATTATTCATCATATTAAAATCATCCCATAATTATCATAAACGAATTCTTAAATTCATGAAAAGGGGCTCTGATACCAATTGTAAGACAAATCTTTAATCAAGTTTTTCAGGAATATAAGAATATCACAAATAAATTAGTAAGATAAGATCTTACTTGATGACGACATATTTGCAGCAGAATAAACTTCTGGATCTCCAAGGAAAGCCGGGTCTTCCTCCACAACACCGTCTCAAATGCTCTGCTTTTGATGGGGAAAGCAACTATGAGCTAGGGTTTTTCCACACGGTATATAGAGGGGACCTAGCCTCTATTTATAACTGATTATATGGGCTCGTCCATCACGGGCTTCATTAATCGGACCTACACTTGATTAATCACACCAATCATGATTAAGTGTTTCAAGCTCGAATTACATGGATCAAGATCACATGAGCTAACAGACATCTTAATAATGGATCATAAGATCAAACCCGCTTTTATTAAATCAAAACATTACAATTGATTATAGCCCACATATGAAAAATAAAAATATAGAATATTTAAAAAATATTCTAACAGCTGGGTCAATGTTTTTGTTACCATCCGCTTCGATGGGATAACTAGTCCATCAACTTCATAGGCTCGAACCATTAGCCTAATTAAAATGTAAGTGGAAGTTAATCGTCCCTGTATGAGCCTTGAAGTAAATGTTAAGACCCAAGTCCAACTAACACAATAGCACCAAACCACGCACACCTTAGTCAACGACATCTTAGGCCTAGCCTAGTAGCCCTTTCCAAGCTTATTATCGCGATCAAAAAAATTTCGCGGTAGCGAACCTTGATATCGATATATCGTCCGCGTCGCGATATATCGACAATATAATATATATTATAAATATAAATTATAATATATATATATATAATAGCATTGGAAGTCATTAGACTCGTTACTTATGATATTGCACGTAGCAAAGTAGCAAACATAATTGTCATGAATCATAAAACATAGCAAAGTAGCAAAAATAGAATATACAAACTACCCACATAGCAAAGTAGCAAAATAACAAACATAGAATATACTAAAATCCAATTCACATAGCATGAACAATAAACATCAAGTAGCTAAAGTCATCACAATCACCAAATCTCCAATAGTCCAATCTAAAAAAGATTATCAAAATCATCTTCAATGTCTTCATTAGGGGTATTATCCATTGGAGGAGTAGTTGGTTTGAGCCCAAAATCATCTTCAATGTCTTCATCATCATTTGAAAATATCTCTTCTTCTCCTTCATCACTTGAATTTTCATCCACCAATCTTGAAGTTGAAGTAGAAGTAGAACCACGATGACGTTGATTATAAGTGACAAGCTCATTAACTCCACGCCTCCTTGGAAAATTACGACCCTCAAGGGCATTTGAAGCACCAATGGCTTCATCAACAAGCTCAAAAGGAATTCTATCATCCTCTTCATCATCATTGTTGAACCACGCATTTGTCCCCCAATCAAAATCGTCAAGTACTAGTGGATCATAGTTTTTGCCACATTCACGAACTTTTTGAAATCTCGTGGCAATCTTTCGAATGTATTGGACATACACCAAATCATTCAATCTTTGGTGCAATAATCTATTTCTTTTCTTGGTGTGAATCTATACGAAAGAAAAGTAATTAAATAAAAATAATAAGTAATAACTACTAAGAAAGTACTAAAAAAGCATAAAATACTTAATTACTTACAAACTCAAAAGTGCTCCAATTTCGTTCACACCCGGAGGACGAACAACAAAGACTAACAATGCGCTTTGCAAACTTTGAAAACTCGGGAGTACGTCCACCGAAGGATTTCCACCATTCAACTAACATTAAAAATATAAAATATTAAAATTCAAAAATATGTAAAGACAATAAATATTAATAAATAAAATAATACACAATATACTTACGAGGAATCCTATTTGAGCGCTCTCTAATTACCATCTCTCTTGCAAAAGGTCCTCGATCTTCATCATACATATATATCGGCATCTAGAAGTATCTTGGATCGCATTGTATCATCCAACACTAATTTCTCAAGTACATCATTGAAGTCTTCACGTAGTTTCCCCGAGTACACGATATCATTTTTCTTGATGTCAAAATAATTGCCCGGATTGATAAATAGAGCCGCACCATATAATGGTGTTTCCATTTGACGCTCCCATCGACTTTTAATTATATCAATGATTTTCTTGCACAAAGTGGATTTGTCAGCCAAGACTTGTTTGATCCTCCTCTTAGCTTCACCCATTGTCGCGGCTAATTCCGTCATAGCGAGTTTTTCATCACCATCCGCTATCCTCAAAACCACAAGTAGAGGCTGTGATGCTCTAATGCAATCTTCAACTGACTCCCAAAATTTAACCGCATGGATTAATTCATAAATTTTCTTTCCTGCTTCGGTCTTGCACAATTTTGAATCAAACCAATCTTGACTTACAAACAACCGCTGCAACTCTTGTTTAAATTTCCTCAAACATGACAATGTTAGAAATGCAGTCGCAAATCTAGTAGCCCCGGGTCTAACAAGATCATGTCTGTTAGTGTGCTCCCTCATCGCATCAAGAAGGCGACCATGTCTATAAATGGATGTGGTCAATGATCTTGCTCTTGCGATTGTAGACTTGAATTCTTTCATTTTTCCCACATCTTCCAACATAAGGTCCAAGCAATGTGCGGCACAAGGGGTCCAAAACAGTGTAGGCAATCTTTGCTCCAACAATCTCCCCGTTGCCTTATAGTTGGCGCCATTATCTGTGATAACTTGAACAACATTACTTGGGCCAATTTCTTCAATCTTGGTCTCAAGTAAGTCAGCCAACATCTGAGCATCATGACACTGACTTGAAGCATCAACAGAGCCAAGAAAAATAGTCCCTTGCGGACTATTTACAAGAAAATTTATCAATTGTCTCCCTCTTCTGTCTGTCCACCCATCTGACATAAGAGTACACTCATCTCTTTCCCAAACCTCTTCATGTTTGCGCTTAAAATCTTCTGTTTGTTCTTTTGCCTTTTTCAATAAAGGAACTCGCAACTCATGATATGTGGGTGGTTTGTAGCCCGATCCAATTTGTGCTATGCCTTCAACCATCAACTCATAGCTTCTTGAGTTTGCCGCATTGAAAGGAATGACATTCTTATAGAAGAAGTTGACTACATACATGTTAACTTTTTCACACTACTAGAAAAATGGGCATCATGCCGTTGCTGAAGAGAATCGGCAACGGCCGAGCCGTTGCAATGGAGCCGTGGCAGAAAATCGCGTTGCTGATAACTTAGCAACGGATCCGCAACGGCCGCTCGGGCCGTTGCTAACAATATTATCGGCAACGGTTTTGCCACGGACCCGGAGCCGTTGCTGATAATATTAATAGCAACGGCCGCTGAGTCCGTAGCAACGCCGTTAGTAAAACACCGTCGCTAAGCCGTTGCTGTAGGTCATCAGCAACGGCTTTCGATACACTTTTAGCAACGGCTTTCCCACGGACGGCCGTGGGAAAGCCGTTGCTGATGATGTGAACCTGGTAACGAAAATATTTAAAATTTAAAATTTCCATTGATACATTGATACATTATCTGATACATAACTCACACACTCATACACTCATACACACATTCATTCACACATCACAAACACACCAAGATATACATCAAAACAATTATATTTATATTGATAATTATCCACGATAGTATAAAAACAATTCAAATGCAAAATTGAAGTATCAATATCCAACAAAATAAATTAAACAAGTTCAATATCTCATTAACAAAGTCAATATAAAAAAATCTCACGATGACGATGGAGGATGGCCTGGATCATATGGCGGGGTTTGGAGTGCTTGAGTGTACACCGGCGTGGACTGACTCGAGGACGATGGATTAGATGATGCCGAAGAGATGCCTGCTTCGGGATAACCTGACATGTTGCGTAGCATAGCATGTATATCCGCTATCATCTTACTCTGGCGCTCCATTATCTCAGTCTGACGCGCGATCGTGTCCTCTAGAGTCCTTATTCTGCTACTATGATCATAATTGGATCTAGAGGTGGACGGCCGCTCACCAGCGATCGGAGGGGTCGGTGCCCCAAGTGGCCCTAGTACGGTTCGCGCATGACCACTATCTGCGAAGCCATATACGCGGCCATGGTCCTAGCCACCTGCGGCCTCGACCCACGTTGCTGCGTCAAAGTCCTCGGGGGTACCCCCGCGCTGCACCACCGTCTGGCTGTAGGTCTCCTTCTCGAGTTTGATTTTTTGTTTAATATTTATCATAAAACTTAAATTATAAATATATAATGAATAATTTAAACAAATATATAGTTACCATAATGTATGCAGCGCGGTTGTCGATGTACTCCCCCGTCCCATGTGCTCGACGGTGAGTCCGCTCAAACACCGCCATCGGGGAGGGTCGCTGGACAGTCCCGTCATCCGACACCGTCGTCTACATTTACAAAAAAAATACATTAATTAGTACACATAGTAATAAATAAAATATATAATTAAAAGATATAATTACCATACGGTTCGCGTGCACTACAAATGCAACAGAGCCGCCGGTGTGACGCGCTGCTCCCCCCGACATGCGATTTCTAGCCGCATTCCGAGAAACCTCCTGCCATCGATCCGTCGACTATATTCCCACGAGATGGTCCCATATATCCGGAGTAATCCAATCGGGGCCGTATCCCCGAGTCTCCGCGATGTTAGTGGTCCCAGCTCGAGCCATCGCCTGGGACCGAGCCTGCCCTAGCTGCCCGTTGTACCTTGCCCGGGAAATAGCCTCCCAGGCAGCGTAAATGAAAGGCCTTTGGTCCTCGGCCCATGTATAGCGAGCCTGCAAAATAATAATATCAGTACCAATATTAATCATCATGCATGTAAAAAAAAAATAATACGTGCCTCAAACTCGCGCCATAACATGTCGACGTGCTCGCTAGGCACGTGAGACCACGTAGGCCATGCCCCGTGCATGTATCGTCGAATAGTAGAAGAAATGCTCCTCGGCACTTCTTCTTGCTCGAACCTGCACAACAAAAATAAATTTTAATATTATATTATGATATAATGAATTTGTAATGATTCATAATTCATGATATATTACTGCTCCCCAATCACGCTAATCAATCTACGTGACTCTGTGGCTGGTGGAGGCTGCCACCTGTTCGGCCCGCGTGGCCGCCTGCGTCTGGATGTACTAGCCTCGGCAGTATCATCGGCATGAGGATCAGCAACAGGAGGATCAGCAGCATGAGTAAGTGCTGGAGTCTCACCGATTGGAGACTCCGAAGCTCTCCTGCGTCGATAACCACGACCAGACATATCTGCCGAACAGACATATAATTAGATTATTGTATAAATAGTAGAGATATATTTAATAAAATATATTAAATATATATTGTCCACAAGACCGCGGCCTTTAAATTGAAGTTTTGCTTCCGATGACAATCATAAGTGACAGCCCCCTCAGTCCACAATGTTTTCAATTCATCTATCAAGGGTCTGAGAAATATGTCAATTTCTTTTCGCGGACCCTTAGGACCCGGAATAATCATCGAAAGATAAATAAATTAATCTTTCATGCACATTGACGGTGGCAAATTATAAACTGTCAGCAGCACTGGCCAAACTGAATAAGGAGTTGCAGAATGTCCAAACGGATTAAAACCATCTGTGCACAATCCCAATATGATATTTCTAGTATCCCTAGCAAATGAAGGATAACATGTATCCAAATGTTTCCATGCTTCACTGTCAGATGGATGAGTCATTATTGTATCAACACGACTTCTTGTATGCCAACTCATGTAGGGGGCTGTCTTTTCCGACATGAATAATCTTTGAAGTCTGGGTGTTAGTGGAAAATACCGAAGCACCTTAAACGAGATATTTTTCTGTCGGACCGATTTCTTCTCCTTGTAACAAGGATGTTGACATACAGGGCATTTATCCAACTGCACATTTTCTTTATAATATAAAATGCAGTTATTTTGGCACGCGTGTATTTTTTCGTACCCAAGCCCCAACTTTCTCATTAGCTTTTTTGTCTTATAAAAAGTTGGCTCAAACTTGTTATCAGTAGGCAGCATTCCATTAATCAATCCAGCAATCCGATCAAACGCAACTCCGTTGATATTACAATCGGCCTTGATGTTTAAGAGTTGTGTCATTGCTGAAAACCTAGTGTATTTAGGACAATTCTCATACAAAGGTTCATCGGCAGCTTTCAACATCTCGTAAAATTCTGCAGCTTCTTTATTCGGTAATTCAATCTCTACCGCTGTTTGTACTTCTGTGATATCAACCACTGTAGTATCTGGTGGGACTGATGTCTGAAGAACTGGCCGATCAACATTATCATTCAGGTGGAATTGACCCCCAAGACTATCAAGTATCATAGTTCTATAGGGATTACATTGACTGGATGAAGAAGCACCAGCAAAGGAAGATTCACCATATGTCTGAACGACAGGATTGCTCGACGTCCTGACTTCGCGTGACTCCCCGTGACAAGTCCATAGAAAATATCTTGGTGCAAATCCTTTGGTATATAGATGCAGAGTGACAGTCTCCCGATCCAAAAATCGTCCATTTGAACAAATGCGGCACAGACATCGGATTTGATCACCCATGCTAACGAAATTCCGATTCGAATAGGCGAAATTTAAAAAGTTCGTTATGCCTAATCGAAACTCATTCGTTAAAGCTCCACGATCAAGACGTCGGTACATCCAACTTCGATCAGCCGACATGATTCTGTCAATCAATGACAATTTCTTCAGTTAATGTCTTTAAGTGAGATTGTCCTATTCCATTCGGGATTTATGTTATTTATATTGCACTAAGTACTTATTTTAACCGTTAACTTCATTCTAAATTTCGGCAGCATCTCCCTATAGTTCTCCGAATACGCATATCATCTGGGCGCGTATCGGAGAACAAGAGAGATGTTGCCGAAATTTAGAATAATTAGTTAACAGTTAAAATAAAAACGTAAGTGCAGTACAAATAACTATACTCCCAAATTGTCCAATCAGGGACAATTCAAGAATTATGCGTCGTATAAAAGATCATCTACTTCTACACGAACAATCAATCCCCGAACGGATCTAAGGTTTTGCTAAATCATATCCGACTCGTCGATGCGTACGTGAAACATATGAACTCGTCGGATGTATGATTATTTTCTAAATGTTTCGAGACAGTTCGAGTCCATATTGGACGATTCTGGCGCGCGTCCGAAGTGGACGATTCCGACGCGCGTCCAAAGTGGACAATTCCGAAATTAATCTAAACCCTCATAATTAATCTAACATATTAAACAATTAATCTAAATAATTAATTAACAATTAAAAAACAATAAAAAATTATATATTAATCTATAAATTCCAGCCACATGTACAAGATCCGGTGGCGGCCATCGGCCGAGCGCCGCCGGCCAAAACCCTATTTTTAGGGTTTCGGTGGATTTCCGACCGGCCGCAACGGGAAGAGACGGTCGGCCGGCGAGGTATACCTGAAAATGTCGGCAGCAGCGGGAGGAGGAAGAGGCATCGTTGGCGTCGGCAGTGGCGGCGACAGGCGGGAGCAGGAGGCGGCGGTGGCAGCAGTGGGAGGAAGACGGGTCGGGCGCGATTGTGTGCCCTATATAAACTTATCAGCAATGGCTCACTCGCCCGTTAGAAAGCCGTTGCTAATAAGTTATCATCAGCAACGGCTCACTTGTCCGTTAGAAAGCCGTTGCTGATAATTAACATCATCAGCAATGGCTCGCATGTCCGTTAGAAAGCCGTTGCAGATACAACATATCTGCAACGGCTCGGGCGGCCGTAAGAATGCCGTTGCAAATAGCAACGGCTTGAGCGGCCGCTGTTGATAGCCGTTGCTGAAGACTCAATTTCTAGTAGTGTCAATAGCCTCTTTTATTTTCAAATACCTTTCAATGGTCTGTTGGCTAGGACCTTTGGAGTGTTTTTCATCCACAATTTCTTCTGGAGTTCTCTGTAGCAATCCACCAATCTTGGTTTGTGATGTGGATTGTGAGTGTGACACTTGTGACATTGCTGCAAACTGAATAGCAGCCTCTCTTTTTTTTTTCTTGTAAATTATTCCCGAGCTTGGCATGGAGTTGGAAGCTGTAGAATGGTCTACTGGTGCCACTGCTTGTTCATCATCCAAACTGAATGGTGTCTTCCTCTTAGAAGCAAGGGCATCATGCATTTCTCTCATTATCAGCGTTGTGGTTTTATCATATTTTTTCACGTCTCCATAACCACCCGCCAAATGTTGTTTAAGTCTTGTGATTCCCCCGTTCAATTGGTTGCCACAAAGTGAACATGCAATCAATTGTCTTTTGTTTAAATCCGGCCAATATCCATATCTCCAACCAATATCCTTCGAGTTCGGTTTCCATTTAGGATCTTTAGAAGAATCATAAGGCGTTTCACCAGAATTTCCCTCCATAATTTACTGCACAATATAAACAATGTTGCACACAAATACACAATACAAAATGATCACAGCTAAATAATATTTTCACATAACATCTAAGCTGTTGTTCTATGAAATCAAACCAGAACAGCTTAGCTGTTCTGGATATTGATTCCAGAACAGCTTAAGCTGTTCCAGAATCAAATTTGATTAAATGATTCCAGAATAGCAAGAACAACTTTAAGCTATTCTTGCTGTTCTTGATTCCAGAATAGCAAGAACAACTTTAAGCTATTCTTGCTGTTCTTGATTCGAGAACAGCAACTGTTCTTGATTCGAGAACAGCAATTGTTATTGAATCGAGATAAGCTTGTTCTTAATTGGTTGCAGCTGCTACTTCGGGAAAAAAAAGAAAGGGCGAAAATGTCACAAGAATAAAAAATGGCGGAAATGCTGACTCGCCGAGCTATGGAGAAAAGATCGTCGGAACATACCTGGCCGGAAAATAGAAAAGCGTCGCCGGAGAAGTGAGGTGCCAACGGGATGCGAGGAAGCTTCCGAGAGAGTCGCCGACGGGATGCGAGGGAGGAAGAAGATTGAAGAAGATAGAGGCGCCAATCGAGCAGGGAGGGTTTAAGTTAGGTTTTTTTAAAAAAAAATCAATAATTTAGATATCCTTATCACTAAGTTGGATGAAAAAAATCGCAAAAAAAACCCCTGGCCTAGCGGTGCAACCTTTCCCGGTCCACCGCGCGGGCTAGGGTTCGAATCCTGTGTTTTTTTTCTTTTCTTGTACCGCCTATCTCGTCGGGATATCGTCCAAGATTGGACAAGATCCTGACGAGATATATGATATCTCGGGATCGCCTGTATCGTCCAGACGATACAGGCAAATCGACCGAGACACCGCTATCTCGTCGCTATCTCGACGAGATAGCGATGAGATGATAACCCCGGCCCTTTCTCACATAGGATACCTCACCAAGTGAGGACCATATCTTGCAATGATATCAATTATCATCAATCAACTTCATGTCTTAATCATTGACCTAATGCTTAAGTTGAAGTTGATGAGGTATAGAAAGGGTTATTAGGCTAAACGACTAAGATGTGCGTGGTTTGGTGCTATTGTGTTAGTTGGACTTGAGTCTTGACATAGGGATAATTAACTTCTGCTCAAACATTTTAATTAGGCCAAATATTTGGGCCTATGAAGTTAATGGGCCAATTATCCCGTCTAGCGGGTTGTAAAAGTTTCTATATTATTGGTCTAGTTTAGAAATTAGAATAATCAAGGAACAACCTCTGAAATTGCACAAGTTGTTCATCCCATATGCCATATTGGCATGCAGGAATAATTCATACATTAATTGAATTGCCTTTTTTTAACAAAGTATAGGAGAGTTGTTCTTAAGATCATAAGATGGCACAGTAAAATTAATTTTTATGTTTAATTTCTGTGGCATTCTGGAATGCCTTGTGTATGCTGATAATAAAGGTGTGTATGACCATAAGATTGGACTCTACCACAGTAGGTACAACACCTTTGCATAAAGTTTTACCAGTACAGAATTGCCAACTTTTGTGAAGCTTCCTAATTCCTTGTTAGAATTTAGTTGAGTTTTATCTTTCTGTTTATTAGCTCACGTACAAACCTATACTTATTTTGACCAATTCTTGTTGAAGTAGTACTGTTGCATGCACGTCAGTTCATCTGCAAACTTGTGTATCTATGTTTTACTCAACCAATTCACTTGTTGAACTAGTATTGCTGCAACATGCATCCTAACTCACATAGGCTTGTTTAATATTAGTCATGGCATTCTTACATTGGTCTACCTTTTCCCAGTTTTTATACTTAAAAATCTAGATGATATGTAAGCTAACTAGTGTTTCCGGGTTAAATAAGTTTATCATTTTATTATCATTAATAAGTTACAAATCAAACTTTAATTTTTTCTAAGTATTTTGTATGTTGTCAAATCAAACTGCGCAACCGGTAGTTGCAACTTCAATTCATAGTGCTTATAAAGTAACATTTTTTCTGAGTATTTTGTATGTTGTCATTGTATAAGATATTCTTTTGGGAACATCATATTGGATGCATGGGATATACTTTAATAGATAGAAGTAAAAAGTAATATTTTTAATATTAACATGGTTTTGTCAAAGATGAATAACATGGGCATCACTGAGATATTAAGATAACCTTTATATAGGCTTTCTTAAACCTAAAGTATGTAAGGTAGATATAGACTTTTAATTGAATTAGATGTGATAAAATTAGGTTAGTGAATGGTTTTCATATATATGACATTTCCATTTCTAAACCAAGAACATCTCATCTTGTGTATTCTGAGAGTAGAGCTTCCTAGTCATTTAATATGTAATGATTAATATTCTATTGAGTTCTGAGGTATTTGGAGGGGAGCAAAGGGGAAGGGAGGAGAGTTTTATATATATATATAGTTTGATTGGAGAAAATCGAGGCAAGGGAATGGGAGGAGAGACAAAATAACAAAAAATGATTACCTTCCAAAAATGATTTGGAGGATAGGAGAGATATCATTGAAATTTTTATGATATTTGGACCTTTTATGCCTTGTCATTGTTGAACTAAACCAAAATGCTTTCCTCACCTCCCCTCCCCCTCTCCAACCAAACAAGATGGAGCAAAATATTTTTTTTCTCCTCTCTTGTTATTGTTGAACCAAATACAAAATACTTTCCTCCTCTCTACTCTTCTCACCTCAAGCTACCTCCCTCCCCTTCCCTCTGTGAATGAAACAGCTCAAGTTCTTTCATTATTGATTATTTTTGCGAAGTCTCATAGTTCCACACCCACCTTTATGATTTCAAAGAATATTTGCTATTGAAATATCTCAGACTTCTTTCACTAATGTAATGAGGTCTTTAGTTCATTGTTCACCTTTGACATATTTTACATTGAAAATTCTTCCATGATCTTAATATTTGCTTAGATGTCTGATTTCATGTGCTTTAAAACTATTTGCTTCCTTCAGGCCAAAAATTACATGGAAGAATGCAAATTATGCACAAATATGGGAGTATCTTTGGGATGATTATGATTTGACACAAAGACTTAGTAACCTCGACATTAAGTTTAAGATTGTTGAGGTAAAACTGCATTCCATTTTTTTTCATATATGTTTTGGGTGTTCAATTCTCTTGTTTGAATCTGCTATCTCTCTGCAGAAAGACAGTGTGTTCTTCCAAAATGTTCTTCACACCAACAAAATGGAGTACTTGGATTGGTTGATAGTTGGTTTGCTTGTTTTGGAGGTCGTCATTACCATTTTCAATGAATCGAGGAACGAAGCCCAGAATTAGGTATCTAGGGCATTAATAAAAAAATTCTTCACATACCAAATTTTTTGCCATGTTGTTCCTTGCGCTCTTTCGTATAGAGCCTTTTGCCATGTGGTTGATAATGAATGTTAATCAACCGAGTGCTATTGCTGGTTGTTAATAATTCTTTCGTTGTTGTAAACACTGCATTCTTTTACCATTTGAAAGTATAGAAATGGGATTTACTCCTAAATAATTGATATTGCATATTATCCTTTCAATTTTGTCCTTGATGTTTGTAGGTTAATCACAACAAATCATGATTGTTATAATAAGATTTAATTAATAAAGATACCTAGCAATTAAATATCACAGTATTCCTATGTTAAAATTTTATTATTTTTATAAATTAAATAATTTTAAACAAAAAAACTAATGACATTCATTATATATTTCATAAACAAGCCTTAATATTTGCTTTTGTTATAAGGCCTTTTTTTATGTTTTTTTTTAACGTGAGAGCATCCCTAATTAGATTTTTTTCCAACATTGCACAAAGGCGGACTTTGCTCCAAATTCTAGGGGTGGCAATCCGTGTCGTGTCTAAACGTGTTTCGTGTTGTAAAAGGTTAAATTCGAACCTGATCCGATTATTAAACGTGTTCGAATATGCAAATCTGAACCCGATTTTTTTATTCTCGGGTTGACATGATACGCCACACTTAATCCGTTTAAGTAAACGTGTCTAAACGTGTGCATCTATGCACCTATACGATACAATACGATAAACATAATTTTAATAGTAAACAAAATAAAAACTATATGAAATTAAAAATTAAACGTATTAGAAAGACTATTAATAACAAGACATACCCAACATTCGTAATTTTTTACTTATTATTATATATATATTTTTATAAACGGATAAATGGATTAAATAGGTTTAGTAATACGATTAAACACGTTTAGTTAAATGAGTTTAATCGTGTTTATACGAGTTACATGAGTTCAACCCGGATTAACACGATTATTTAATCATGTTAATCCGGGTTGAACCTATTTAGTCAAATTCGAACCCGCGTAATTTCGTGTCGTGTCGTATCAAAAATTATCAGCCCAACCAAATTCACAAATTTTCTACTCATTCTTATTTGATCATAGATTTTCTATGCATAGAAATTGCACTTAGATAACGAAGCAACATGAATACCATATGTAATAGGTGAAGACACAAAATTAATGCCAATCATATGAATCCATTTATTGAATAATAGATACATTTTTTACGTAAGAAATTACAAACATTGATGATTAAAAATTGACAACATAGAATTATATATCTTGAAGTGACAAAAGTTGTTAATTAAAATTGCAACAAGATGTCAATGAAATCATTATAGCCGTCATAACCAACAGATCTTTTTTCGCTGCACACCCTTCTCGAGGATAGGATGTCAATTATTGCCGTGCTAATGCAACGATTCGGCAACGTGAGTCTCATCTTCTTCATGGCCTTTGCTTCACTGATTATAAATTTCAGAAGATCCTCGTAAGGAGCCTTCATTACTACGTCCATGTTGACCTCCTCCAAGTGATGAGCCAAGCAATCAAGATTCTTCAACCTCTCATTGTGGACAGAGAAAGTATCAGCAAGTTTGATTGCTTGTGTCGGAATGGCCTATCGTTGATTTCCATCAAAAGAACAAAAGAAAATTAGAAATTAAGAACTTAAAAAATTGTTTAGGCATGCATGCATTGAAGTAAACAAGCGAGCTCAGACTTTGATTCGCTTAAGAAGTTCTGCAAAAACTTAATTACCTGAAGATTCAATTGTGATAAATGAGGGGAGCTCTCTAGCAACTTAACTAACAATAGAGCTTCAGATTCATCTTTGATGTCCAAGGGAATCGAAAGAGTGCTTAGCTTCTCGAATTTAATTTCGAACCTCTCAACATCCTTGCATTCAATTGCCAATGACTGGGGGAATTAAAAATACAGACATGACATTAATTAAGTTCAAAATTAAGCTTTATTAATTCAATGAATTAGGAATGCGTTAACAATATATCATTTGATAATTAAATACATTAAAGCCTTTTACTAATTAATTACCTTGGTGGCAGCGGCACTGAGCCGAAACCATTTCAAGTCCTCTGCCGCTAGCAAAAATCTCCTTAACCCACCGACATTATCTTGAGCTATTTGTAATGGGTGAGAAAAGTTGAGGGACGCCTCTTGGACTTTAGGTGCTTGGATAATCAGTTTTTGCAACTTAATCGGACTAAGCTTGATATCAACCATCTTTAGATTGGGTGCATTGATGTCTATGCTCTTGAGATTCTTGCGAGGATTAAGTATCATTAGATTCTTGAGACTCCTCGAATGAATCCTTACATGACGAAACCCTTTGCAATCTTCAAGGTGCACAAAATCGAGCAAAGGGCAATTTGAGAAGATGAGATTCAGGATATTTTGGTGTATGTAGGAGTCCAAGAGCACTAGAGTGTGCAGAAGCATGCAATGGACGAGTCTCGGTTGAATCAGAGAGACACCGAGCTCGCAGTTACGCAATGAGAGGAGCCTCAAGGATTTGATATCTAACACGGCGCAAGGGATGAGAACTCGATGACGATCAAGCTCGCACGTGAAGATGAGTTCTTTAACTCCCACGTCCTTGGCCTGTTGGATGATGTTGCACTGGGTCGCATGGCGAGTAACGCATCTTCTGTAGACGACGTCGAGTCGACCAAGAAGAGCGCGAGGCAAAGGAGGCAAGAACTGGAGACACCTAGAGGAAACCTCGAGGCTAAACTGATCACATCGAGGGAGGAGGGAGACCAGCCGCTGCCAACCCCCCTCGGAGTTGGAGATGGTGAACACTGCCGAGAGCCATTCTTTGACCGGAAGCATACAAACGATCGACAGTAGGATATCGTCGGGGATATAGCTGACGTTGTTTGGCTTGCTTTTTTTTAGTCGCTTGTGGTGATCTTCTTTTACAGGAGGAGGAGGATCAGGTACTGTTTTCTTCATCTTTATCTATATTACTATATATATGAGACACAGAATGTATATCCAAGTGATCAGTTCGTCAAATTTTCGTAAAGTAGATAAAAATTTTGTTGAAAAGAAATTTAGATACATATATTATTTGGTTTTATTCATGGTGATAAAAAGATTTTTTAAAAAACGTACTTAATTTGCATGCATTAAATTACACGTTCACTTAGTTCGTAGAACAACCTGTTGCATAATATCATTTCTATAGTTGGTAAGTACGTGTATATACTCATGCAAGGATATATGAGAATCGATCTTTGTGATGAAGTGATTGAATCATAATCTTTCCTCCACTGCTTTATTTTACCACAGAAAATAATATTTACTTGTCCTCACCTACCAAGTGTGAAGTAAATTTGAACAGAAATAAAGAAATCAATCAATATGAGAATCTTTACAAAGGAAAAAAAATCTACTATTGGCAGCCTCTCCATAGAAATTCCATGTACGTACGAGTGAACATATCTTTCAATGAATGAATATGACGAAGACTAGAGAATCTTTTTACATAAGAAATTACAAACACTGCAATTAATGACAACATAGAATTATCTTGAGATGACAAAAGTCGTAAATTAAAATTGCATCTCCATCTTTTTTCGCTGAGCGACCTTCTTGAGGACAGGACGTCAATCGTTGCCTTCGGTCTCATTTTTTTCATTCATGGCCGGCCTTAGCTTTTGCTTCACTCATTATAACGTAAGTAGATTACAATTACAATATTTCAAAACAATTGGATCTTTTCCTACCTGTTTGTCCTCCTTCGATCGGCAGCGAGTGATGATGAGGCGGCGCGTTGACGCGGCGGCGGCTGCAAGCAGGACGGAGACGCGCAAGAGGTCGAGAAGGGAGGCGACAGAAAGAAAAATGGTCGGGCTCTGGCGGCTAGACGTTGAGGCGGCGATGAATCTTTGATCTTGATCTTGAATCTTTGATCTGGTCTCGACCGTGGATCAGCAGTGGCGAGCGGCGGCTCCAAGCAGAACGGAGACGCGCTAGAGATCGAGAAGGGAGGCGACAGAAAAATGGTCGGGCTCTGGCGGCTAGACGTTGAGACGGCGATGAATCTTTGACCTTGATCTTGAATATTTGATCTGCTCTCGACCGTGGATCAGCAGTGGCGAGCGGCGGCTCCAAGCAGAACGGAGACGCGCAAGATATCGAGAACGGAGGCGACGGAAAAATGATCGGGCTCGGACGGCGAGGCGGCGTCAAAGGGCAACGACGACGCAGCGGAGCGGTGGCGAGAGCACAGCACAGCAGAGCAGAGAAAGAGAGATGCAGGAAAAAATGGTCGGGCGTCTGTGGATGGAGAATTTATATTCCCTAGAACGGATTAATTTAAAAAAGTATCTCATTAATTATATGTATAAAACTAAATAAATAAATTTAATGAAGATTAAAAAATAAAGTAACTTTTATTTAGTATTTCAATTATATATTTTTTATTTTTCATTCACTCTTAATAAAAGAAGTATATAACAATCATTAATTAAAAATGTCCAAAACTCATACTATATATACTTTTCAAAATTCTTGAATTATACTCTTAATAAAAGAAGTATATAACAATCATTAATTAAAAATGTCCAAAACTCATACTATATATACTTTTCAAAATTCTTGAATTATACTCTCTTTTAAACTTTTTTTAAAAAAATTTACATTTTATTCTATCATAAACCAAACATATATGAAATCTAGAATATTAATAAAACTAAATATTTAGGAAAGCATTAACTAAAATTTTATAGGCCATTACTATTATCAAAATTTTCACCTGAAATTTAAGTATTTTTAAAGTCACACTTTTAGGTAGTCATTAAAGTAAAAAAAACAAAATTTCATATACAATTTTTCTCACAAAAGAATCCTAAAAAATACTATGATCACTTAAAGAATTTTTTAACAAAATCTTCAATAGTTTGAAATAGTAACTTTTTAAACCATAGTCATGCAATAATGATGAATATATAGTTGGTCGTAACGAGTGAAATAGTCTAATAAACACCATGTCTATTAAAAATAGTACTTCTACTAAAATATATAATCATTGTGAGCGTTAACATTTTAAAAAACAATAATTATAGCATTTTAGTACTTAATAAAATGAATTTGTTCTCGTCTGAAGTCGGGATGTTGCAAGCCTCCACGTGTCTTAGTCCAGTGCAGCTCCAATGGTGACCTACAAAGACACTTCGACACTCAAGTGAGAGAGAATCACAATATGACGTGTATGAAAATTAGAATCGATAATATACATGATGTACGCCGTGTCTGTTTTATGAGGTAGTTCTGGATGTTCGACGATTTTCGTAGGAATATGTTCGAAATGAGTCGATTGTTATCCCTAAGATCGCATGCTCATTACTGTGGAATCCCAAGTGATAAATGAAGAATGTTGCTATCCTTATTTGGCCGATGGAGCCCTCGGGCTACGGCTCTAGGCTAAGTTGTAGGTGGTTCAACTCGAGTCAGATTCATGAGTAGAAGTGCTTTCGTGCCCAATCCGACCGGACCCAAGGACTAGTTCAGTCCTGTTATGCCCTAAATCTAGGGTCACATGATCGGCCAGAGTACACGTTCGTACTCTGAAACCTATCAACACATGCATACCAATGTGGAAATAAAAGAAATAATAATGCATACTCAAATATAAAAGACCAAAATACTAGGTATATTTACATAACCAAATGACTACAATGAAATCACAATAGTATACAAATAAGGACTCTCTACACTCGACTACAACCCGACACGTCACGAGATCTGTTGCCTGAGCCTGCAACTCTAGCCGCACTGCATGGGTACTACCATAACACCAATAGTCACAATTTGCAAAATAACAGCAGAAGAGTGGTGAGTTCCAAAGGAACTCAGTGAGTGGCTCTACCCGAGCCCTCTCTAAGCTACCCCAACCATAAATATAATCAGACATAAATTATAAATATAGATGTGCTAAAATATAATAACATGTGAGGAAAATGCATTCATCCACAAACTCGTATTAAAAAAACACAATAACCACTCTGCCCAAATCGGCCCAAACATCCAGGCACAATAATCACTTGGCCCATACCGGCCTAAACATCCAAGCACACGAGTCGATCGCTAGAACATCTATCTAGTGAGCTTCCCGCCCGAGCCTAAGAACTAGGATGACCTACTAGTTACGGTGCCCACTCCAGTTGGGAATAACCCTCCAACCAATGCCACTCGGGGCCATCGTCAGCGTGGCTCATTGACAACAACTCTCGACCCGTATCTAAACTCGCCGAGTCAAGACCAACTTGCCAAGTTGGTACGCTTCTCGGCTCGACCATCGTCCATCCACAATCACAAACACAAATAATGTTTCTACATTATACATACAGATACATAAATATCTCTCGAGTGATTTTAATATTTTAGCCAACAACACGGGTACGCGTCTATGCACCCTAACCCGACCCTCTCTTTGGGCTCAACTCCTCAGCTTTACATTTTATCACTCAAAGTACATTTCAGCTTATATTCGATAAATTTTAGCTTGTACCAAGTAAATTCAACATGTATATATAATTCCAACATGCATACACATTTTTCCAGCATGTCTAAAACTAATTCCAACATCTATAAAAGTATTTCCAGCATGTATACAAATAAATCCAGCACATATAGAAATAATTTCAACGGGTATATGTTAACATAACGTCAATTTCAACCTACCTTATCATACTATGAAAATTTTAGATTAAAGCATACCGTCTTACTCCACAAATTTTACAGATTTACTATGCCTAATAATACTACAAAATTTTCAGATTTTAGCATCTACAAATCTACGCATCCAAGTCTAATTTTTCTCCACTAAAATAACAGTTTTCCAATTCTAACCCTATTTCTTATGTCAAAATCTAGGTTCACCTTAAACCAAAATAGAACCTTCATCTTTAGGACCATTCGGCCCTTAACCCTTAGGGTAGGGTCTCGAGCTAAGCACCCCTAATAAGGAGTCTCATCCCATCACCAAGTCATCCTAACCATTGCGCATAAAGGTATATCAAAATAGTGATTTACCGAGGTCATTTACCTATCACCAATCGTTGTTACCTTACGACTTTAGGTACTACCCTAAACTGCCCTACATCGGCCCCTATCCATAAGGAACCAATTCCTCATTCACCTAATATTAATTACACATAAAACAATGATTAAAATAGTGCAAAATGAAAAATTTCAGCAAACATTGACTCCCCAAGCCGTCGGCCCCTAATCCCTAGGGCTGCCTTCATCGACCCTACATCGATTCTTACCAACAAAGAATCATTTCCCCTCCATGCCACGTTCACTCTACACATAAATAGTGAATCACATAGAACCATTAAAATCTCAGTGTGAAATCTTTCCCCCTAGCCATCGACCCTTAATCCGTAGGGCTGCCCTAATTGATCCTACAGTGGTTCCTACCGATAAGGAACCATCTCCCCTTTAATTGGTATCATTTCATGAGTAGCTTAGCAATTAGAACATAGATTAAATAAAATTTTCAATAACTTCATCTTCCTAATGTCGCCGGCCCTTAATCATAGGATTGCCGTAACTGGCCCCAATCCAAGGGTCATCAAGAAATCCATCTCTTGCCTTAAACAATCCCCTAACTCAAGGAACAAAGCATAGTATTCAAATAAAAGAAAGAATTCACCACGCCTTTCCCTTACATGGATTGGCTAAAGAAAGGGAAGGTTTTACAAGGAATCAATTCCCTAAACCACTCACTGGCAAAGGGAAAAGGGAAGGAATCGAGGAAGGAAGCCTTTGATCTTCGCGACGATCGGCTTCCGGCGACGACGAACACCCACTACCCTTTTCTTGTGCGTGTCCCTCTCACCATCGCCTGGGAGTGCGTGCGATTCTAAGGGGGATCCGTACGCCCCAGGTGAGATATATTATATTATATATATATTGAATATACAATTATACCCATGTGACTTAAACAGACCATAACTAGACTTATACTCGTCCGTATCGAGTTCTGTTTGAACCTACAGACTCGACTCTACCCAACTTTCCATCCCGACTTAATTGAAATAGTTTTCCTCATCTATAAAGGTCATATCACTAATCGTGCCCTCCGACGATTTCTTAGCCCGCTCCGACGCGCATCCCGGCTCCCTCGATGAAGCCAAAATTAATTAATTCTATTTTTAATTATATTTTTTGCAAGTATTACAAGTCAACAAACCCCAAGCTTGGTTGGAGTCCGAGGATTTCGTGCCGAGCTCTAATAGTATGCTAACTTCTATTTGTCTACCGAACTCTTTGTATGTTTTCGAGTATCTAACCTCGGTTTGACCTCGGTCGTATTTGGTATGCGAGCACGTGTTGAGTTTTGTCCTTAGTTGAACCGTCGGGGTAGGTGGGATCAGCGTATCTTGGTCTTGTCGTTTTGTGACTTTTCGATTTGTGTGCACAATATGGTGTTTGCGGGAAGGAGTGTCTTTTCCAACTGTCTACTTCTTGTTAGTCCCACTAGGGGTGAGCAAAATTCCCCCGATTCACCGAAACTGAATGGAAACCGATCGAACCAAAACCGATTTAAACGAACCGAATTTACCGAATCAATTTCAGTTCGGTTTTCGATTAAAAAAATCGGTTTTCGGTTTTTGGTTCGGTTCGATAAATTAATCGACGGTTCGGTTAATTTACCGAATTAACCGAATATATATATATATATAAACAATTATATAAGATTTTGGTATTTGCCTTGGTGGTTAAGTGTAATGTTAAGCTTTTTACCCGCCCAGGTTCGAATATTAGTGTTGTGTAATATTATTTATTTTACATTCAATTATATATAATATGTGTTAGTTAGAAATAAATTGATAATTCGATTATATATATAATATGTGTTAGTTAGAAATAAATTGATAATAAAGTTTGCTAATATGGTTAGAGAGGTAAAGATTAAAGTTTGGTTGCCAAATGCCTTGGGTTTAAGTCTTACACATGTATTTTTTTTGAAAAAAAAAATTGGTTATTTTTTTTTAATCTTTTCAGTTAACCGAACCAAAAATTCGGTTAACCGAACCGAATTAACCGAATTTTTTCAGTTCGGTAAACGATTAAAAAATTTCTTTTGGTTCGATTCGATTAACCGATGATTCGTGCTCACCCCTAAGTCCCGCAAGGATAAACTCAACAAGGATAAACACATAAGACATCATTTTTATTCATGAAGTCCCGCAAAGGGATATTTACACTTACAAACCGATGGAGGATAGCTTACAAAAGAAAATAAACCACAAAGGTACAACCCCTAAGAAGCACGACAAAGGAAAAAGGAAAGGGAGAGAAGGAGTTCAAGCCTCGACATGGCAAGCTTAAAATCATGGACAAGGTTCCAGCCATCACGTCGCTTCCCCCAACGCCTGAATCAAAGAGACGGCTTTGTTGTAAGCCCGATGGTACATACCCACAGTTGGGACCCCGTCTCATGCCTTCATCTTCAAGCCCGATGGTACAAACCCACGATGAGCGGCGAACCATTCGCCAACAACGCAAAGATAACCCCCGAAGGGAAGATGATCTTTGAAATCTCTCACTCCATGCTTGACAAATACACACAACACACAAGAGGCTATTTATAGACCCAAAACAAAAACCGCCTCCCCAATATGCAGTTTCTTTCACGGGCAAAATCACGTCCCGTTATAGCTGTCGCTCCGACTACTCGGAAACCGCTTACTAGATTTTGTTTATAGTTACTTTATTGTCGAACTATATCTACCGTACAGATGTCAGACATCCGAAAAAACACTTCCCCTCTCACACAAATGTCACATCTAGTCTGGATAGCAAAGAGTCGCATACAAAGATGCGCACCGTAATTCTAGTACAATACCATAAGATACCATACCATACATTACTAAACCATGTTGCACCTCGTCCAAACAAGGTCTTAGTAGTCTTAATGGTTAAGATTTAATACCTTGTGCAAGGTCAAGATGTCAATTCTCACCGAAGCATTTTTACTTTATGAAATATATCTTCTGATATAATTTTTAAAAAAATATGAAAGTAAATTTCATGACATTTTAAATTTGATTATATGAAGTTAATAGAAAACGATAATCAATATAATATATCATCTATATTTTTATTTTCCTATCCTATTTTATTAAAATTATTTTGAGTTTGCATATGAAATGTTTATTGAATCAACATATCAATTAGAGGATATTTAATAATTGTTTAAAACATTTAAACAATTTTTATGAATAATTTGTCTATTTATCAATATAAAAATATTTTTAATATTTCTTAAAAACGAATGATTCGGACCAATGAACTAGAGCTTGGCATGGTATGGGTCTGAAACTAAAAACATTGTTTGAAACAATTAATCCTATTTCATATAAAATATAAATAGATGTGCAAGCGTTAAGTCTAAAATGTTTTTAAAATGCATTAAAATGAAGCATGATACGTGCATAGTGCATACGATTTGTTCAGGATTTGCATGCATTTAATGAGAAGCCTGCAATAAGAAAAAGAGAAATCCAAATAGTTAAGATTCTGAACTACATCTGAATATCAAGGGTCATTTCAATTTTTCATTTGTTGAAAGCAAATGAGATCAATCTCACAAGTAATGTTAATAAGGGCCTTAACTGAACTTATGGTTTGCCATATATAAGTTGTTACAAGTCTAGGATAGACAAATTACTACATTTGTAGACCACTTGCTAACAGAAAAACATGTGCTAGAGTATAGAATCGATTTTGATTATGTTTTCTTCTGCATTGACTGTCGCATAGAATCAATTCACTGTGGTGCTTGAGCTTGGGGCAATACCCCTGAAGCTAGTCAAGTATTTTGAGTTCTACATGAGTCTGGATTTGGATACAACTGATGATTCATTTGTAAAATGTTCCATATTTCTTCCCCTTATATATCAACTTGATCCTCATTATTATTATTATTATTGTTATTAGTATTTTTATAATGAACAAACACATACAATGGTTCGACATATTAGCATACCACAGAGTATGCTGGTTTAGTGGGCATTTCTGTTCTAGCTACCTTCGGCCCTAGCCTAACTGGCATGGTTTGCACCTTTTAGACATTATGGGTTGAATCTAAATCCACCATACTTGGACATGAAACATGATATGCTGGCACTGCCTAGTTAAGCATGTTTGATAATTTGATACATGTTATGACTTGCTAGTGTAAGACAAATCTTTAATCAAGTTTTTCATGAATATAAGAATATCACAAATAAATTAGTAAGATAAGATCTTACTTGATGACGACATATTTGCAGCGGAATAAACTTCTGGATCTCCAAGGAAAGTCGGGTCTTCCTCCACAACACCGTCTCAAATGCTCTATTTTTTATGGGGAAAGCAACTATGAGCTAGGGTTTTTCCACACGGTGTATAGAGGGGACCTAACCTCTATTTATAACTGATTATATGGGCCCGTCCATCACGGGCTTCATTAATCGGGCCTACACTTGATTAATCACACCAATCATGATTAAGTGTTTCAAGCTCGAATTACATGGATCAAGATCACATGAGCTAACAGGCATCTTAATAATGGATCATAAGATCAAACCCGCTTTTATTAAATAAAAAACATTACAATTGATTGTAGCCCACATATGAAAAATGAAAATATAGAATATTTAAAAAATATTCTAACATTCTCCCACTTGGGCAAGATCAATTGTAAAATTTTATTTTTTTAAAAAAATAAATTTAAAAAACGACACTCGGGTTTAATCACATATTTCAAAAAATGTGGCCACAAAATAAATAAATAAAATAAAAATGATCCAAGATGCAACACTTATTATGACTCATATCAACAACCAATGATATCGAATCATGGCAGTCATCATGACAATACTGGACATAAGACTTTCCATGGTCACGAATACCACTGACATTGCTGAGAATTGTCATTGGTGTGGAGTGTAGCATGAAAATAACACTCAAAATGATTAGATAAGAATAGTGTTATTTTCATTGTCAGTCCTCATACTTTCTCTTCTAGATCTACCTTTCGGCAGGAGAAAGCGTATGGTTTTAAAAAAATAAAAAACCATCAAGTCCCTAGACTCAAAATTGGCATCAATCAATGGGCAACATGATTCACATGACACCGAGCCTTTAAACAAAAACATGATGTCTCTAGACTTAAATATGGTATCAATCAAGAGACATTCTGATTCAAATGATACCGAGTCTTAAATAATTATTGAACACATATATTAAATATGACAATATGATATCAAAGGAAAGAGAGTTTATTATTGAACATGCGATAACATAAACCTAACAATCATGTATCAAAGTGCTCAAAATAAAAGGAAAATAACTCCCACTAACCAAGCACATCAAAAGAACTCAGAATGCCCATATTTTCAACATGTCTTTTAAAGACTATGGGTCTGAGTCCCTTGGTTAAGGGATCAGCAAGCATAAGATCTGTCTCTATGTGTTCAACTAAAATATCTCCTTTCTTTACAAGATCTCTAACAGTCAAAAATTTGATTCTAAATGTATGGAGTCTTGTAATGAGATCTACAATGTGAAGTCATATATTAATATTTTTAGGTCAGGTAGCTTGATATTCAGCTAGTTACTAATAGAAAAAATATTTTCCTCCCACTGACCTTTACATTTATATATTAATCAATTATTTTCTTCACATCCTATAAGTGTCGCTATCTTATCAACAAGTGAAGAACATGTCCCCTTTAGGCAGATAGATTTTCTAGACCAACGCACACTCTAATAACTTCATCACAATATAATTAGAATGTGTTAGATTAAATTATAGGGCATATAATAAAATTAAAATTGAGGCTAACCAAATATTACATATTCACCTTTGGGCAGAACATGCAATCACGAAATAAAGTCTCGATGAGTTAAATAATGAGACGCTGATTTTCGAAAACCTATCACCTTTGGGCAGACAAATTTTTAGACCAATGCACACTCTTCTAACTCCATTACAAAACTTCTAATTAAAACATCCAATAATCATCCTTTGAGAAAAAACTATTGAATGAATTAATCTTCAATATTCCTCATATGATGAGAAAATACACCACTCATTATAAGTAATCCCACTTTGGTGGTAATTACAAATAATAACTAGTGAAAAAACTCATCAAGAATCAATTGCCCACATGTCAAATATTCAAATCCAATATATATTGCGAAATTGGTACAAGAATAAAGTACCATGATTAATAATGAATTTAAATCAATGACCATTTCAAATTATTATTTATGTTTATGTGGTTGTAAATTATGCCAATATCCCCACCTAATTGTAGCTATATTAGGTTTCAAATATATATAAAAAATTGGCAGCATTATTTACAATAATGAATTAATATTTTAAGTAATCCACGTAACATAAAATGAATAATAATATTATCACGTAAATAATAAATCACATGTATTCTACATCAAGCTAAATGTAGCAAAATTTGAATCATGACAATAAAATTTGCAATAAAGAATCATGAAACGAGTCATGCTGATAAAATTATGATAATAAATCAGCTATACTGTGTCAATTATGCAGTATTATTATAATATCAGGATAATAATGCTGCATTATGCCTAAATTAAGCAGAAAAATAAGTCTATTTATTATGCGCAGAACTTTTATAAGCAGCAGACTGAAAAATTGGAGAAAGACCATTAATAGCATTAGGTCCATATTCAAGATCCAATAGCCCAGTTCAGTTCCAGCACAAGATATGAAAGATTTTGCAGTCACATTTCTACGTACAATAGATGTACCATGACAACGACAACAAAATTGACAATAATAAAATATTAATGTCAATTATAACATATGAGCAAAATTAGCATAATAAACTAATCTATGCTACGTCCGTATAGGCTCATGAGTGGGTAGATAATAATATTGTATTCAAAATTTCATGTCATGATCTAATTTTTAAGTAAATTGATCAAAAAACATAGTGAACCAATTAAAACTTCATAGAATTAAAATTGAACCAATCATAAAGGATCAATTAAGCATGAATTAAATGAAATTAAGCTGAATCAATCATAATTTCGACGAACCGATAAAAAATTAAACTGAACCGGTCAAAAAATATGGTGATCTAGTTAAAAATAAGTTGAACGATTGCGAACCAAATGAAAATGAGCTGAACCATTCATAATTTCAACTGAACCGATTGTGATGTAGAAATAAATCACTGAAATATGAATGATCCAATCAATTGAATCAAACCAAAACAATGAACCAGTTTAAGAACAGAAATAAATCAGAAATAAAATTGAATTGAACCCCACATAATATAATTGAACCAGGCAATTGACCCAAATCAATTTAACCCAGAACCAGATTGAACCAAAACTGAAATAAACCTAGGTTCAATTAAAAGTCTGGACCGGTTTTAATAAAAAATTGTTGAACCAACATTTGATGGGCCCGCTGAGCAGGCCCGAGATGCAGGGTCTGCCCGGCCCGCCGGGGCCTTGTGCCTGTTAGGGCACGGGGCAAGCAGCGCGGCACGCGGAGCGCCTGCTCAGGCTCGCGTCGCGCAGCAAGAAGCGGACGCTGCATGCCTCGCGAGACAAAGCCGTTTGCATTAGCAAACCCCAGAGGTGCTCTCGTCAGCAAGCCCCGGAGGTGCTCACGTCCCCAGGTGAGAAGCAACGAACTCGGCCCCTCTCGCTGACGCTTGGCAACCGCTCAGAAGCGAGCGCCGCTCACATCAGATGAGGCCTCGCAATCGTGGTGCTTTCACACCGCCACGACTGCTCGCTTCGCGAAACGCGCCCACGCGGGCCGCCCCGGAGGAGACGCGAGCGCTGCTCACGCAACAGCGCAGCGCTCGCGTAAGCAGCGTGATCCCGCACAGGCGACGCTCAACGTGAGCGGCCTGGGGCGAGTCGCGAGTGCCTCGGAGGAACAGCGACAAAAGAAAAAAGATGCATACCTTGAGAAGTGTGGCGCACGCTCGACGAGAAAAAAAAAAAAAGCAAGACGCGGAACATTTATGCGTACATAAATCAGAAACAGCGCACATGAATAGAGGCGGGATGCGCACACGGAGACACAGCAGGCAGACACGATTGCAATAGACGCTCGGCATTGACCGCCTGGTATCCTGCTATCCGCGGCGGTGTGTGCCGCATGCCACGCACGATGAGGCACACCGAGATAAAAACGCCAGCAAAGAAAACCGAGACATGATAATGATTCATGAGTAAAAACATCTCAAAATCAATGATCTTATGGTGCAGGCGAGCAAGAAAATGACGCGCTCGCTGAGGGAGATGCATGCGGATCAAGGCAGATAAAACTTTGAAATAACAGCATCATGATACATATTTCCGATCAAGAACACACGAAACCAACCGCGCATACCCATGCACAGCAACAAAATCCGAGAAAAAAAAAATTTATTTTTAGCGAACCACGAGCAATTCCACGCGGATAAAATTTTTGAGAAAGATGCACAGAACCCTATCGGTTGAGAGCGATCACAAAAGGAGATGTAAAGCATCCTAGAAGCATAATAAAAAATATCCGAAAGAATAGATACGACGATCAACGGAAAGATTAATTTTAATATTCAAACATGATGAATCAAAATTTAAACAGATTATTCATCATATTAAAATCATCCCATAATTATCATAAACGAATTCTTAAATTCATGAAAAGGGGCTCTGATACCAATTGTAAGACAAATCTTTAATCAAGTTTTTCAGGAATATAAGAATATCACAAATAAATTAGTAAGATAAGATCTTACTTGATGACGACATATTTGCAGCAGAATAAACTTCTGGATCTCCAAGGAAAGCCGGGTCTTCCTCCACAACACCGTCTCAAATGCTCTGCTTTTGATGGGGAAAGCAACTATGAGCTAGGGTTTTTCCACACGGTATATAGAGGGGACCTAGCCTCTATTTATAACTGATTATATGGGCTCGTCCATCACGGGCTTCATTAATCGGACCTACACTTGATTAATCACACCAATCATGATTAAGTGTTTCAAGCTCGAATTACATGGATCAAGATCACATGAGCTAACAGACATCTTAATAATGGATCATAAGATCAAACCCGCTTTTATTAAATCAAAACATTACAATTGATTATAGCCCACATATGAAAAATAAAAATATAGAATATTTAAAAAATATTCTAACAGCTGGGTCAATGTTTTTGTTACCATCCGCTTCGATGGGATAACTAGTCCATCAACTTCATAGGCTCGAACCATTAGCCTAATTAAAATGTAAGTGGAAGTTAATCGTCCCTGTATGAGCCTTGAAGTCAATGTTAAGACCCAAGTCCAACTAACACAATAGCACCAAACCACGCACACCTTAGTCAACGACATCTTAGGCCTAGCCTAGTAGCCCTTTCCAAGCTTATTATCGCGATCAAAAAAATTTCGCGGTAGCGAACCTTGATATCGATATATCGTCCGCGTCGCGATATATCGACAATATAATATATATTATAAATATAAATTATAATATATATATATATAATAGCATTGGAAGTCATTAGACTCGTTACTTATGATATTGCACGTAGCAAAGTAGCAAACATAATTGTCATGAATCATAAAACATAGCAAAGTAGCAAAAATAGAATATACAAACTACCCACATAGCAAAGTAGCAAAATAACAAACATAGAATATACTAAAATCCAATTCACATAGCATGAACAATAAACATCAAGTAGCTAAAGTCATCACAATCACCAAATCTCCAATAGTCCAATCTAAAAAAGATTATCAAAATCATCTTCAATGTCTTCATTAGGGGTATTATCCATTGGAGGAGTAGTTGGTTTGAGCCCAAAATCATCTTCAATGTCTTCATCATCATTTGAAAATATCTCTTCTTCTCCTTCATCACTTGAATTTTCATCCACCAATCTTGAAGTTGAAGTAGAAGTAGAACCACGATGACGTTGATTATAAGTGACAAGCTCATTAACTCCACGCCTCCTTGGAAAATTACGACCCTCAAGGGCATTTGAAGCACCAATGGCTTCATCAACAAGCTCAAAAGGAATTCTATCATCCTCTTCATCATCATTGTTGAACCACGCATTTGTCCCCCAATCAAAATCGTCAAGTACTAGTGGATCATAGTTTTTGCCACATTCACGAACTTTTTGAAATCTCGTGGCAATCTTTCGAATGTATTGGACATACACCAAATCATTCAATCTTTGGTGCAATAATCTATTTCTTTTCTTGGTGTGAATCTATACGAAAGAAAAGTAATTAAATAAAAATAATAAGTAATAACTACTAAGAAAGTACTAAAAAAGCATAAAATACTTAATTACTTACAAACTCAAAAGTGCTCCAATTTCGTTCACACCCGGAGGACGAACAACAAAGACTAACAATGCGCTTTGCAAACTTTGAAAACTCGGGAGTACGTCCACCGAAGGATTTCCACCATTCAACTAACATTAAAAATATAAAATATTAAAATTCAAAAATATGTAAAGACAATAAATATTAATAAATAAAATAATACACAATATACTTACGAGGAATCCTATTTGAGCGCTCTCTAATTACCATCTCTCTTGCAAAAGGTCCTCGATCTTCATCATACATATATATCGGCATCTAGAAGTATCTTGGATCGCATTGTATCATCCAACACTAATTTCTCAAGTACATCATTGAAGTCTTCACGTAGTTTCCCCGAGTACACGATATCATTTTTCTTGATGTCAAAATAATTGCCCGGATTGATAAATAGAGCCGCACCATATAATGGTGTTTCCATTTGACGCTCCCATCGACTTTTAATTATATCAATGATTTTCTTGCACAAAGTGGATTTGTGAGCCAAGACTTGTTTGATCCTCCTCTTAGCTTCACCCATTGTCGCGGCTAATTCCGTCATAGCGAGTTTTTCATCACCATCCGCTATCCTCAAAACCACAAGTAGAGGCTGTGATGCTCTAATGCAATCTTCAACTGACTCCCAAAATTTAACCGCATGGATTAATTCATAAATTTTCTTTCTTGCTTCGGTCTTGCACAATTTTGAATCAAACCAATCTTGACTTACAAACAACCGCTGCAACTCTTGTTTAAATTTCCTCAAACATGACAATGTTAGAAATACAGTCGCAAATCTAGTAGCCCCGGGTCTAACAAGATCATGTCTGTTAGTGTGCTCCCTCATCGCATCAAGAAGGCGACCATGTCTATAAATGGATGTGGTCAATGATCTTGCTCTTGCGATTGTAGACTTGAATTCTTTCATTTTTCCCACATCTTCCAACATAAGGTCCAAGCAATGTGCGGCACAAGGGGTCCAAAACAGTGTAGGCAATCTTTGCTCCAACAATCTCCCCGCTGCCTTATAGTTGGCGCCATTATCTGTGATAACTTGAACAACATTACTTGGGCCAATTTCTTCAATCTTGGTCTCAAGTAAGTCAGCCAACATCTGAGCATCATGACACTGACTTGAAGCATCAACAGAGCCAAGAAAAATAGTCCCTTGCGGACTATTTACAAGAAAATTTATCAATTGTCTCCCTCTTCTGTCTGTCCACCCATCTGACATAAGAGTACACTCATCTCTTTCCCAAACCTCTTCATGTTTGCGCTTAAAATCTTCTGTTTGTTCTTTTGCCTTTTTCAATAAAGGAACTCGCAACTCATGATATGTGGGTGGTTTGTAGCCCGATCCAATTTGTGCTATGCCTTCAACCATCAACTCATAGCTTCTTGAGTTTGCCGCATTGAAAGGAATGACATTCTTATAGAAGAAGTTGACTACATACATGTTAACTTTTTCACACTACTAGAAAAATGGGCATCATGCCGTTGCTGAAGAGAATCGGCAACGGCCGAGCCGTTGCAATGGAGCCGTGGCAGAAAATCGCGTTGCTGATAACTTAGCAACGGATCCGCAACGGCCGCTCGGGCCGTTGCTAACAATATTATCGGCAACGGTTTTGCCACGGACCCGGAGCCGTTGCTGATAATATTAATAGCAACGGCCGCTGAGTCCGTAGCAACGCCGTTAGTAAAACACCGTCGCTAAGCCGTTGCTGTAGGTCATCAGCAACGGCTTTCGATACACTTTTAGCAACGGCTTTCCCACGGACGGCCGTGGGAAAGCCGTTGCTGATGATGTGAACCTGGTAACGAAAATATTTAAAATTTAAAATTTCCATTGATACATTGATACATTATCTGATACATAACTCACACACTCATACACTCATACACACATTCATTCACACATCACAAACACACCAAGATATACATCAAAACAATTATATTTATATTGATAATTATCCACGATAGTATAAAAACAATTCAAATGCAAAATTGAAGTATCAATATCCAACAAAATAAATTAAACAAGTTCAATATCTCATTAACAAAGTCAATATAAAAAAATCTCACGATGACGATGGAGGATGGCCTGGATCATATGGCGGGGTTTGGAGTGCTTGAGTGTACACCGGCGTGGACTGACTCGAGGACGATGGATTAGATGATGCCGAAGAGATGCCTGCTTCGGGATAACCTGACATGTTGCGTAGCATAGCATGTATATCCGCTATCATCTGACTCTGGCGCTCCATTATCTCAGTCTGACGCGCGATCGTGTCCTCTAGAGTCCTTATTCTGCTACTATGATCATAATTGGATCTAGAGGTGGACGGCCGCTCACCAGCGATCGGAGGGGTCGGTGCCCCAAGTGGCCCTAGTACGGTTCGCGCATGACCACTATCTGCGAAGCCATATACGCGGCCATGGTCCTAGCCACCTGCGGCCTCGACCCACGTTGCTGCGTCAAAGTCCTCGGGGGTACCCCCACGCTGCACCACCGTCTGGCTGTAGGTCTCCTTCTCGAGTTTGATTTTTTATTTAATATTTATCATAAAACTTAAATTATAAATATATAATGAATAATTTAAACAAATATATAGTTACCATAATGTATGCAGCGCGGTTGTCGATGTACTCCCCCGTCCCATGTGCTCGACGGTGAGTCCGCTCAAACACCGCCATCAGGGAGGGTCGCTGGACAGTCCCGTCATCCGACACCGTCGTCTACATTTACAAAAAAAATACATTAATTAGTACACATAGTAATAAATAAAATATATAATTAAAAGATATAATTACCATACGGTTCGCGTGCACTACAAATGCAACAGAGCCGCCGGTGTGACGCGCTGCTCCCCCCGACATGCGATTTCTAGCCGCATTCCGAGAAACCTCCTGCCATCGATCCATCGACTATATTCCCACGAGATGGTCCCATATATCCGGAGTAATCCAATCGGGGCCGTATCCCCGAGTCTCCGCGATGTTAGTGGTCCCAGCTCGAGCCATCGCCTGGGACCGAGCCTGCCCCAGCTGCCCGTTGTACCTTGCCCGGGAAATAGCCTCCCAGGCAGCGTAAATGAAAGGCCTTTGGTCCTCGGCCCATGTATAGCGAGCCTGCAAAATAATAATATCAGTACCAATATTAATCATCATGCATGTAAAAAAAAAATAATACGTGCCTCAAACTCGCGCCATAACATGTCGACGTGCTCGCTAGGCACGTGAGACCACGTAGGCCATGCCCCGTGCATGTATCGTCGAATAGTAGAAGAAATGCTCCTCGGCACTTCTTCTTGCTCGAACCTGCACAACAAAAATAAATTTTAATATTATATTATGATATAATGAATTTGTAATGATTCATAATTCATGATATATTACTGCTCCCCAATCACGCTAATCAATCTACGTGACTCTGTGGCTGGTGGAGGCTGCCACCTGTTCGGCCCGCGTGGCCGCCTGCGTCTGGATGTACTAGCCTCGGCAGTATCATCGGCATGAGGATCAGCAACAGGAGGATCAGCAGCATGAGTAAGTGCTGGAGTCTCACCGATTGGAGACTCCGAAGCTCTCCTGCGTCGATAACCACGACCAGACATATCTGCCGAACAGACATATAATTAGATTATTGTATAAATAGTAGAGATATATTTAATAAAATATATTAAATATATATTGTCCACAAGACCGCGGCCTTTAAATTGAAGTTTTGCTTCCGATGACAATCATAAGTGACAGCCCCCTCAGTCCACAATGTTTTCAATTCATCTATCAAGGGTCTGAGAAATATGTCAATTTCTTTTCGCGGACCCTTAGGACCCGGAATAATCATCGAAAGATAAATAAATTAATCTTTCATGCACATTGACGGTGGCAAATTATAAACTGTCAGCAGCACTGGCCAAACTGAATAAGGAGTTGCAGAATGTCCAAACGGATTAAAACCATCTGTGCACAATCCCAATATGATATTTCTAGTATCCCTAGCAAATGAAGGATAACATGTATCCAAATGTTTCCATGCTTCACTGTCAGATGGATGAGTCATTATTGTATCAACACGACTTCTTGTATGCCAACTCATGTAGGGGGCTGTCTTTTCCGACATGAATAATCTTTGAAGTCTGGGTGTTAGTGGAAAATACCGAAGCACCTTAAACGAGATATTTTTCTGTCGGACCGATTTCTTCTCCTTGTAACAAGGATGTTGACATACAGGGCATTTATCCAACTGCACATTTTCTTTATAATATAAAATGCAGTTATTTTGGCACGCGTGTATTTTTTCGTACCCAAGCCCCAACTTTCTCATTAGCTTTTTTGTCTTATAAAAAGTTGGCTCAAACTTGTTATCAGTAGGCAGCATTCCATTAATCAATCCAGCAATCCGATCAAACGCAACTCCGCTGATATTACAATCGGCCTTGATGTTTAAGAGTTGTGTCATTGCTGAAAACCTAGTGTATTTAGGACAATTCTCATACAAAGGTTCATCGGCAGCTTTCAACATCTCGTAAAATTCTGCAGCTTCTTTATTCGGTAATTCAATCTCTACCGCTGTTTGTACTTCTGTGATATCAACCACTGTAGTATCTGGTGGGACTGATGTCTGAAGAACTGGCCGATCAACATTATCATTCAGGTGGAATTGACCCCCAAGACTATCAAGTATCATAGTTCTATAGGGATTACATTGACTGGATGAAGAAGCACCAGCAAAGGAAGATTCACCATATGTCTGAACGACAGGATTGCTCGACGTCCTGACTTCGCGTGACTCCCCGTGACAAGTCCATAGAAAATATCTTGGTGCAAATCCTTTGGTATATAGATGCAGAGTGACAGTCTCCCGATCCAAAAATCGTCCATTTGAACAAATGCGGCACAGACATCGGATTTGATCACCCATGCTAACGAAATTCCGATTCGAATAGGCGAAATTTAAAAAGTTCGTTACGCCTAATCGAAACTCATTCGTTAAAGCTCCACGATCAAGACGTCGGTACATCCAACTTCGATCAGCCGACATGATTCTGTCAATCAATGACAATTTCTTCAGTTAATGTCTTTAAGTGAGATTGTCCTATTCCATTCGGGATTTATGTTATTTATATTGCACTAAGTACTTATTTTAACCGTTAACTTCATTCTAAATTTCGGCAGCATCTCCCTATAGTTCTCCGAATACGCATATCATCTGGGCGCGTATCGGAGAACAAGAGAGATGTTGCCGAAATTTAGAATAATTAGTTAACAGTTAAAATAAAAACGTAAGTGCAGTACAAATAACTATACTCCCAAATTGTCCAATCAGGGACAATTCAAGAATTATGCGTCGTATAAAAGATCATCTACTTCTACACGAACAATCAATCCCCGAACGGATCTAAGGTTTTGCTAAATCATATCCGACTCGTCGATGCGTACGTGAAACATATGAACTCGTCGGATGTATGATTATTTTCTAAATGTTTCGAGACAGTTCGAGTCCATATTGGACGATTCTGGCGCGCGTCCGAAGTGGACGATTCCGACGCGCGTCCAAAGTGGACAATTCCGAAATTAATCTAAACCCTCATAATTAATCTAACATATTAAACAATTAATCTAAATAATTAATTAACAATTAAAAAACAATAAAAAATTATATATTAATCTATAAATTCCAGCCACATGTACAAGATCCGGTGGCGGCCATCGGCCGAGCGCCGCCGGCCAAAACCCTATTTTTAGGGTTTCGGTGGATTTCCGACCGGCCGCAACGGGAAGAGACGGTCGGCCGGCGAGGTATACCTGAAAATGTCGGCAGCAGCGGGAGGAGGAAGAGGCATCGTTGGCGTCGGCAGTGGCGGCGACAGGCGGGAGCAGGAGGCGGCGGTGGCAGCAGCGGGAGGAAGACGGGTCGGGCGCGATTGTGTGCCCTATATAAACTTATCAGCAATGGCTCACTCGCCCGTTAGAAAGCCGTTGCTAATAAGTTATCATCAGCAACGGCTCACTTGTCCGTTAGAAAGCCGTTGCTGATAATTAACATCATCAGCAATGGCTCGCATGTCCGTTAGAAAGCCGTTGCAGATACAACATATCTGCAACGGCTCGGGCGGCCGTAAGAATGCCGTTGCAAATAGCAACGGCTTGAGCGGCCGCTGTTGATAGCCGTTGCTGAAGACTCAATTTCTAGTAGTGTCAATAGCCTCTTTTATTTTCAAATACCTTTCAATGGTCTGTTGGCTAGGACCTTTGGAGTGTTTTTCATCCACAATTTCTTCTGGAGTTCTCTGTAGCAATCCACCAATCTTGGTTTGTGATGTGGATTGTGAGTGTGACACTTGTGACATTGCTGCAAACTGAATAGCAGCCTCTCTTTTTTTTTTCTTGTAAATTATTCCCGAGCTTGGCATGGAGTTGGAAGCTGTAGAATGGTCTACTGGTGCCACTGCTTGTTCATCATCCAAACTGAATGGTGTCTTCCTCTTAGAAGCAAGGGCATCATGCATTTCTCTCATTATCAGCGTTGTGGTTTTATCATATTTTTTCACGTCTCCATAACCACCCGCCAAATGTTGTTTAAGTCTTGTGATTCCCCCGTTCAATTGGTTGCCACAAAGTGAACATGCAATCAATTGTCTTTTGTTTAAATCCGGCCAATATCCATATCTCCAACCAATATCCTTCGAGTTCGGTTTCCATTTAGGATCTTTAGAAGAATCATAAGGCGTTTCACCAGAATTTCCCTCCATAATTTACTGCACAATATAAACAATGTTGCACACAAATACACAATACAAAATGATCACAGCTAAATAATATTTTCACATAACATCTAAGCTGTTGTTCTATGAAATCAAACCAGAACAGCTTAGCTGTTCTGGATATTGATTCCAGAACAGCTTAAGCTGTTCCAGAATCAAATTTGATTAAATGATTCCAGAATAGCAAGAACAACTTTAAGCTATTCTTGCTGTTCTTGATTCCAGAATAGCAAGAACAACTTTAAGCTATTCTTGCTGTTCTTGATTCGAGAACAGCAACTGTTCTTGATTCGAGAACAGCAATTGTTATTGAATCGAGATAAGCTTGTTCTTAATTGGTTGCAGCTGCTACTTCGGGAAAAAAAAGAAAGGGCGAAAATGTCACAAGAATAAAAAATGGCGGAAATGCTGACTCGCCGAGCTATGGAGAAAAGATCGTCGGAACATACCTGGCCGGAAAATAGAAAAGCGTCGCCGGAGAAGTGAGGTGCCAACGGGATGCGAGGAAGCTTCCGAGAGAGTCGCCGACGGGATGCGAGGGAGGAAGAAGATTGAAGAAGATAGAGGCGCCAATCGAGCAGGGAGGGTTTAAGTTAGGTTTTTTTAAAAAAAAATCAATAATTTAGATATCCTTATCACTAAGTTGGATGAAAAAAATCGCAAAAAAAACCCCTGGCCTAGCGGTGCAACCTTTCCCGGTCCACCGCGCGGGCTAGGGTTCGAATCCTGTGTTTTTTTTCTTTTCTTGTACCGCCTATCTCGTCGGGATATCGTCCAAGATTGGACAAGATCCCGACGAGATATATGATATCTCGGGATCGCCTGTATCGTCCAGACGATACAGGCAAATCGACCGAGACACCGCTATCTCGTCGCTATCTCGACGAGATAGCGATGAGATGATAACCCCGGCCCTTTCTCACATAGGATACCTCACCAAGTGAGGACCATATCTTGCAATGATATCAATTATCATCAATCAACTTCATGTCTTAATCATTGACCTAATGCTTAAGTTGAAGTTGATGAGGTATAGAAAGGGTTATTAGGCTAAACGACTAAGATGTGCGTGGTTTGGTGCTATTGTGTTAGTTGGACTTGAGTCTTGACATAGGGATAATTAACTTCTGCTCAAACATTTTAATTAGGCCAAATATTTGGGCCTATGAAGTTAATGGGCCAATTATCCCGTCTAGCGGGTTGTAAAAGTTTCTATATTATTGGTCTAGTTTAGAAATTAGAATAATCAAGGAACAACCTCTGAAATTGCACAAGTTGTTCATCCCATATGCCATATTGGCATGCAGGAATAATTCATACATTAATTGAATTGCCTTTTTTTAACAAAGTATAGGAGAGTTGTTCTTAAGATCATAAGATGGCACAGTAAAATTAATTTTTATGTTTAATTTCTGTGGCATTCTGGAATGCCTTGTGTATGCTGATAATAAAGGTGTGTATGACCATAAGATTGGACTCTACCACAGTAGGTACAACACCTTTGCATAAAGTTTTACCAGTACAGAATTGCCAACTTTTGTGAAACTTCCTAATTCCTTGTTAGAATTTAGTTGAGTTTTATCTTTCTGTTTATTAGCTCACGTACAAACCTATACTTATTTTGACCAATTCTTGTTGAAGTAGTACTGTTGCATGCACGTCAGTTCATCTGCAAACTTGTGTATCTATGTTTTACTCAACCAATTCACTTGTTGAACTAGTATTGCTGCAACATGCATCCTAACTCACATAGGCTTGTTTAATATTAGTCATGGCATTCTTACATTGGTCTACCTTTTCCCAGTTTTTATACTTAAAAATCTAGATGATATGTAAGCTAACTAGTGTTTCCGGGTTAAATAAGTTTATCATTTTATTATCATTAATAAGTTACAAATCAAACTTTAATTTTTTCTAAGTATTTTGTATGTTGTCAAATCAAACTGCGCAACCGGTAGTTGCAACTTCAATTCATAGTGCTTATAAAGTAACATTTTTTCTGAGTATTTTGTATGTTGTCATTGTATAAGATATTCTTTTGGGAACATCATATTGGATGCATGGGATATACTTTAATAGATAGAAGTAAAAAGTAATATTTTTAATATTAACATGGTTTTGTCAAAGATGAATAACATGGGCATCACTGAGATATTAAGATAACCTTTATATAGGCTTTCTTAAACCTAAAGTATGTAAGGTAGATATAGACTTTTAATTGAATTAGATGTGATAAAATTAGGTTAGTGAATGGTTTTCATATATATGACATTTCCATTTCTAAACCAAGAACATCTCATCTTGTGTATTCTGAGAGTAGAGCTTCCTAGTCATTTAATATGTAATGATTAATATTCTATTGAGTTCTGAGGTATTTGGAGGGGAGCAAAGGGGAAGGGAGGAGAGTTTTATATATATATATAGTTTGATTGGAGAAAATCGAGGCAAGGGAATGGGAGGAGAGACAAAATAACAAAAAATGATTACCTTCCAAAAATGATTTGGAGGATAGGAGAGATATCATTGAAATTTTTATGATATTTGGACCTTTTATGCCTTGTCATTGTTGAACTAAACCAAAATGCTTTCCTCACCTCCCCTCCCCCTCTCCAACCAAACAAGATGGAGCAAAATATTTTTTTTCTCCTCTCTTGTTATTGTTGAACCAAATACAAAATACTTTCCTCCTCTCTACTCTTCTCACCTCAAGCTACCTCCCTCCCCTTCCCTCTGTGAATGAAACAGCTCAAGTTCTTTCATTATTGATTATTTTTGCGAAGTCTCATAGTTCCACACCCACCTTTATGATTTCAAAGAATATTTGCTATTGAAATATCTCAGACTTCTTTCACTAATGTAATGAGGTCTTTAGTTCATTGTTCACCTTTGACATATTTTACATTGAAAATTCTTCCATGATCTTAATATTTGCTTAGATGTCTGATTTCATGTGCTTTAAAACTATTTGCTTCCTTCAGGCCAAAAATTACATGGAAGAATGCAAATTATGCACAAATATGGGAGTATCTTTGGGATGATTATGATTTGACACAAAGACTTAGTAACCTCGACATTAAGTTTAAGATTGTTGAGGTAAAACTGCATTCCATTTTTTTTCATATATGTTTTGGGTGTTCAATTCTCTTGTTTGAATCTGCTATCTCTCTGCAGAAAGACAGTGTGTTCTTCCAAAATGTTCTTCACACCAACAAAATGGAGTACTTGGATTGGTTGATAGTTGGTTTGCTTGTTTTGGAGGTCGTCATTACCATTTTCAATGAATCGAGGAACGAAGCCCAGAATTAGGTATCTAGGGCATTAATAAAAAAATTCTTCACATACCAAATTTTTTGCCATGTTGTTCCTTGCGCTCTTTCGTATAGAGCCTTTTGCCATGTGGTTGATAATGAATGTTAATCAACCGAGTGCTATTGCTGGTTGTTAATAATTCTTTCGTTGTTGTAAACACTGCATTCTTTTACCATTTGAAAGTATAGAAATGGGATTTACTCCTAAATAATTGATATTGCATATTATCCTTTCAATTTTGTCCTTGATGTTTGTAGGTTAATCACAACAAACCATGATTGTTATAATAAGATTTAATTAATAAAGATACCTAGCAATTAAATATCACAGTATTCCTATGTTAAAATTTTATTATTTTTATAAATTAAATAATTTTAAACAAAAAAACTAATGACATTCATTATATATTTCATAAACAAGCCTTAATATTTGCTTTTGTTATAAGGCCTTTTTTTATGTTTTTTTTTAACGTGAGAGCATCCCTAATTAGATTTTTTTCCAACATTGCACAAAGGCGGACTTTGCTCCAAATTCTAGGGGTGGCAATCCGTGTCGTGTCTAAACGTGTTTCGTGTTGTAAAAGGTTAAATTCGAACCTGATCCGATTATTAAACGTGTTCGAATATGCAAATCTGAACCCGATTTTTTTATTCTCGGGTTGACATGATACGCCACACTTAATCCGTTTAAGTAAACGTGTCTAAACGTGTGCATCTATGCACCTATACGATACAATACGATAAACATAATTTTAATAGTAAACAAAATAAAAACTATATGAAATTAAAAATTAAACGTATTAGAAAGACTATTAATAACAAGACATACCCAACATTCGTAATTTTTTACTTATTATTATATATATATTTTTATAAACGGATAAATGGATTAAATATGTTTAGTAATACGATTAAACACGTTTAGTTAAATGAGTTTAATCGTGTTTATACGAGTTACATGAGTTCAACCCGGATTAACACGATTATTTAATCATGTTAATCCGGGTTGAACCTATTTAGTCAAATTCGAACCCGCGTAATTTCGTGTCGTGTCGTATCAAAAATTATCAGCCCAACCAAATTCACAAATTTTCTACTCATTCTTATTTGATCATAGATTTTCTATGCATAGAAATTGCACTTAGATAACGAAGCAACATGAATACCATATGTAATAGGTGAAGACACAAAATTAATGCCAATCATATGAATCCATTTATTGAATAATAGATACATTTTTTACGTAAGAAATTACAAACATTGATGATTAAAAATTGACAACATAGAATTATATATCTTGAAGTGACAAAAGTTGTTAATTAAAATTGCAACAAGATGTCAATGAAATCATTATAGCCATCATAACCAACAGATCTTTTTTCGCTGCACACCCTTCTCGAGGATAGGATGTCAATTATTGCCGTGCTAATGCAACGATTCGGCAACGTGAGTCTCATCTTCTTCATGGCCTTTGCTTCACTGATTATAAATTTCAGAAGATCCTCGTAAGGAGCCTTCATTACTACGTCCATGTTGACCTCCTCCAAGTGATGAGCCAAGCAATCAAGATTCTTCAACCTCTCATTGTGGACAGAGAAAGTATCAGCAAGTTTGATTGCTTGTGTCGGAATGGCCTATCGTTGATTTCCATCAAAAGAACAAAAGAAAATTAGAAATTAAGAACTTAAAAAATTGTTTAGGCATGCATGCATTGAAGTAAACAAGCGAGCTCAGACTTTGATTCGCTTAAGAAGTTCTGCAAAAGCTTAATTACCTGAAGATTCAATTGTGATAAATGAGGGGAGCTCTCTAGCAACTTAACTAACAATAGAGCTTCAGATTCATCTTTGATGTCCAAGGGAATCGAAAGAGTGCTTAGCTTCTCGAATTTAATTTCGAACCTCTCAACATCCTTGCATTCAATTGCCAATGACTGGGGGAATTAAAAATACAGACATGACATTAATTAAGTTCAAAATTAAGCTTTATTAATTCAATGAATTAGGAATGCGTTAACAATATATCATTTGATAATTAAATACATTAAAGCCTTTTACTAATTAATTACCTTGGTGGCAGCGGCACTGAGCCGAAACCATTTCAAGTCCTCTGCCGCTAGCAAAAATCTCCTTAACCCACCGACATTATCTTGAGCTATTTGTAATGGGTGAGAAAAGTTGAGGGACGCCTCTTGGACTTTAGGTGCTTGGATAATCAGTTTTTGCAACTTAATCGGACTAAGCTTGATATCAACCATCTTTAGATTGGGTGCATTGATGTCTATGCTCTTGAGATTCTTGCGAGGATTAAGTATCATTAGATTCTTGAGACTCCTCGAATGAATCCTTACATGACGAAACCCTTTGCAATCTTCAAGGTGCACAAAATCGAGCAAAGGGCAATTTGAGAAGATGAGATTCAGGATATTTTGGTGTATGTAGGAGTCCAAGAGCACTAGAGTGTGCAGAAGCATGCAATGGACGAGTCTCGGTTGAATCAGAGAGACACCGAGCTCGCAGTTACGCAATGAGAGGAGCCTCAAGGATTTGATATCTAACACGGCGCAAGGGATGAGAACTCGATGACGATCAAGCTCGCACGTGAAGATGAGTTCTTTAACTCCCACGTCCTTGGCCTGTTGGATGATGTTGCACTGGGTCGCATGGCGAGTAACGCATCTTCTGTAGACGACGTCGAGTCGACCAAGAAGAGCGCGAGGCAAAGGAGGCAAGAACTGGAGACACCTAGAGGAAACCTCGAGGCTAAACTGATCACATCGAGGGAGGAGGGAGACCAGCCGCTGCCAACCCCCCTCGGAGTTGGAGATGGTGAACACTGCCGAGAGCCATTCTTTGACCGGAAGCATACAAACGATCGACAGTAGGATATCGTCGGGGATATAGCTGACGTTGTTTGGCTTGCTTTTTTTTAGTCGCTTGTGGTGATCTTCTTTTACAGGAGGAGGAGGATCAGGTACTGTTTTCTTCATCTTTATCTATATTACTATATATATGAGACACAGAATGTATATCCAAGTGATCAGTTCGTCAAATTTTCGTAAAGTAGATAAAAATTTTGTTGAAAAGAAATTTAGATACATATATTATTTGGTTTTATTCATGGTGATAAAAAGATTTTTTAAAAAACGTACTTAATTTGCATGCATTAAATTACACGTTCACTTAGTTCGTAGAACAACCTGTTGCATAATATCATTTCTATAGTTGGTAAGTACGTGTATATACTCATGCAAGGATATATGAGAATCGATCTTTGTGATGAAGTGATTGAATCATAATCTTTCCTCCACTGCTTTATTTTACCACAGAAAATAATATTTACTTGTCCTCACCTACCAAGTGTGAAGTAAATTTGAACAGAAATAAAGAAATCAATCAATATGAGAATCTTTACAAAGGAAAAAAAATCTACTATTGGCAGCCTCTCCATAGAAATTCCATGTACGTACGAGTGAACATATCTTTCAATGAATGAATATGACGAAGACTAGAGAATCTTTTTACATAAGAAATTACAAACACTGCAATTAATGACAACATAGAATTATCTTGAGATGACAAAAGTCGTAAATTAAAATTGCATCTCCATCTTTTTTCGCTGAGCGACCTTCTTGAGGACAGGACGTCAATCGTTGCCTTCGGTCTCATTTTTTTCATTCATGGCCGGCCTTAGCTTTTGCTTCACTCATTATAACGTAAGTAGATTACAATTACAATATTTCAAAACAATTGGATCTTTTCCTACCTGTTTGTCCTCCTTCGATCGGCAGCGAGTGATGATGAGGCGGCGCGTTGACGCGGCGGCGGCTGCAAGCAGGACGGAGACGCGCAAGAGGTCGAGAAGGGAGGCGACAGAAAGAAAAATGGTCGGGCTCTGGCGGCTAGACGTTGAGGCGGCGATGAATCTTTGATCTTGATCTTGAATCTTTGATCTGGTCTCGACCGTGGATCAGCAGTGGCGAGCGGCGGCTCCAAGCAGAACGGAGACGCGCTAGAGATCGAGAAGGGAGGCGACAGAAAAATGGTCGGGCTCTGGCGGCTAGACGTTGAGACGGCGATGAATCTTTGACCTTGATCTTGAATATTTGATCTGCTCTCGACCGTGGATCAGCAGTGGCGAGCGGCGGCTCCAAGCAGAACGGAGACGCGCAAGATATCGAGAACGGAGGCGACGGAAAAATGATCGGGCTCGGACGGCGAGGCGGCGTCAAAGGGCAACGACGACGCAGCGGAGCGGTGGCGAGAGCACAGCACAGCAGAGCAGAGAAAGAGAGATGCAGGAAAAAATGGTCGGGCGTCTGTGGATGGAGAATTTATATTCCCTAGAACGGATTAATTTAAAAAAGTATCTCATTAATTATATGTATAAAACTAAATAAATAAATTTAATGAAGATTAAAAAATAAAGTAACTTTTATTTAGTATTTCAATTATATATTTTTTATTTTTCATTCACTCTTAATAAAAGAAGTATATAACAATCATTAATTAAAAATGTCCAAAACTCATACTATATATACTTTTCAAAATTCTTGAATTATACTCTTAATAAAAGAAGTATATAACAATCATTAATTAAAAATGTCCAAAACTCATACTATATATACTTTTCAAAATTCTTGAATTATACTCTCTTTTAAACTTTTTTTAAAAAAATTTACATTTTATTCTATCATAAACCAAACATATATGAAATCTAGAATATTAATAAAACTAAATATTTAGGAAAGCATTAACTAAAATTTTATAGGCCATTACTATTATCAAAATTTTCACCTGAAATTTAAGTATTTTTAAAGTCACACTTTTAGGTAGTCATTAAAGTAAAAAAAACAAAATTTCATATACAATTTTTCTCACAAAAGAATCCTAAAAAATACTATGATCACTTAAAGAATTTTTTAACAAAATCTTCAATAGTTTGAAATAGTAACTTTTTAAACCATAGTCATGCAATAATGATGAATATATAGTTGGTCGTAACGAGTGAAATAGTCTAATAAACACCATGTCTATTAAAAATAGTACTTCTACTAAAATATATAATCATTGTGAGCGTTAACATTTTAAAAAACAATAATTATAGCATTTTAGTACTTAATAAAATGAATTTGTTCTCGTCTGAAGTCGGGATGTTGCAAGCCTCCACGTGTCTTAGTCCAGTGCAGCTCCAATGGTGACCTACAAAGACACTTCGACACTCAAGTGAGAGAGAATCACAATATGACGTGTATGAAAATTAGAATCGATAATATACATGATGTACGCCGTGTCTGTTTTATGAGGTAGTTCTGGATGTTCGACGATTTTCGTAGGAATATGTTCGAAATGAGTCGATTGTTATCCCTAAGATCGCATGCTCATTACTGTGGAATCCCAAGTGATAAATGAAGAATGTTGCTATCCTTATTTGGCCGATGGAGCCCTCGGGCTACGGCTCTAGGCTAAGTTGTAGGTGGTTCAACTCGAGTCAGATTCATGAGTAGAAGTGCTTTCGTGCCCAATCCGACCGGACCCAAGGACTAGTTCAGTCCTATTATGCCCTAAATCTAGGGTCACATGATCGGCCAGAGTACACGTTCGTACTCTGAAACCTATCAACACATGCATACCAATGTGGAAATAAAAGAAATAATAATGCATACTCAAATATAAAAGACCAAAATACTAGGTATATTTACATAACCAAATGACTACAATGAAATCACAATAGTATACAAATAAGGACTCTCTACACTCGACTACAACCCGACACGTCACGAGATCTGTTGCCTGAGCCTGCAACTCTAGCCGCACTGCATGGGTACTACCATAACACCAATAGTCACAATTTGCAAAATAACAGCAGAAGAGTGGTGAGTTCCAAAGGAACTCAGTGAGTGGCTCTACCCGAGCCCTCTCTAAGCTACCCCAACCATAAATATAATCAGACATAAATTATAAATATAGATGTGCTAAAATATAATAACATGTGAGGAAAATGCATTCATCCACAAACTCGTATTAAAAAAACACAATAACCACTCTGCCCAAATCGGCCCAAACATCCAGGCACAATAATCACTTGGCCCATACCGGCCTAAACATCCAAGCACACGAGTCGATCGCTAGAACATCTATCTAGTGAGCTTCCCGCCCGAGCCTAAGAACTAGGATGACCTACTAGTTACGGTGCCCACTCCAGTTGGGAATAACCCTCCAACCAATGCCACTCGGGGCCATCGTCAGCGTGGCTCATTGACAACAACTCTCGACCCGTATCTAAACTCGCCGAGTCAAGACCAACTTGCCAAGTTGGTACGCTTCTCGGCTCGACCATCGTCCATCCACAATCACAAACACAAATAATGTTTCTACATTATACATACAGATACATAAATATCTCTCGAGTGATTTTAATATTTTAGCCAACAACACGGGTACGCGTCTATGCACCCTAACCCGACCCTCTCTTTGGGCTCAACTCCTCAGCTTTACATTTTATCACTCAAAGTACATTTCAGCTTATATTCGATAAATTTTAGCTTGTACCAAGTAAATTCAACATGTATATATAATTCCAACATGCATACACATTTTTCCAGCATGTCTAAAACTAATTCCAACATCTATAAAAGTATTTCCAGCATGTATACAAATAAATCCAGCACATATAGAAATAATTTCAACGGGTATATGTTAACATAACGTCAATTTCAACCTACCTTATCATACTATGAAAATTTTAGATTAAAGCATACCGTCTTACTCCACAAATTTTACAGATTTACTATGCCTAATAATACTACAAAATTTTCAGATTTTAGCATCTACAAATCTACGCATCCAAGTCTAATTTTTCTCCACTAAAATAACAGTTTTCCAATTCTAACCCTATTTCTTATGTCAAAATCTAGGTTCACCTTAAACCAAAATAGAACCTTCATCTTTAGGACCATTCGGCCCTTAACCCTTAGGGTAGGGTCTCGAGCTAAGCACCCCTAATAAGGAGTCTCATCCCATCACCAAGTCATCCTAACCATTGCGCATAAAGGTATATCAAAATAGTGATTTACCGAGGTCATTTACCTATCACCAATCGTTGTTACCTTACGACTTTAGGTACTACCCTAAACTGCCCTACATCGGCCCCTATCCATAAGGAACCAATTCCTCATTCACCTAATATTAATTACACATAAAACAATGATTAAAATAGTGCAAAATGAAAAATTTCAGCAAACATTGACTCCCCAAGCCGTCGGCCCCTAATCCCTAGGGCTGCCTTCATCGACCCTACATCGATTCTTACCAACAAAGAATCATTTCCCCTCCATGCCACGTTCACTCTACACATAAATAGTGAATCACATAGAACCATTAAAATCTCAGTGTGAAATCTTTCCCCCTAGCCATCGACCCTTAATCCGTAGGGCTGCCCTAATTGATCCTACAGTGGTTCCTACCGATAAGGAACCATCTCCCCTTTAATTGGTATCATTTCATGAGTAGCTTAGCAATTAGAACATAGATTAAATAAAATTTTCAATAACTTCATCTTCCTAATGTCGCCGGCCCTTAATCATAGGATTGCCGTAACTGGCCCCAATCCAAGGGTCATCAAGAAATCCATCTCTTGCCTTAAACAATCCCCTAACTCAAGGAACAAAGCATAGTATTCAAATAAAAGAAAGAATTCACCACGCCTTTCCCTTACATGGATTGGCTAAAGAAAGGGAAGGTTTTACAAGGAATCAATTCCCTAAACCACTCACTGGCAAAGGGAAAAGGGAAGGAATCGAGGAAGGAAGCCTTTGATCTTCGCGACGATCGGCTTCCGGCGACGACGAACACCCACTACCCTTTTCTTGTGCGTGTCCCTCTCACCATCGCCTGGGAGTGCGTGCGATTCTAAGGGGGATCCGTACGCCCCAGGTGAGATATATTATATTATATATATTTTGAATATACAATTATACCCATGTGACTTAAACAGACCATAACTAGACTTATACTCGTCCGTATCGAGTTCTGTTTGAACCTACAGACTCGACTCTACCCAACTTTCCATCCCGACTTAATTGAAATAGTTTTCCTCATCTATAAAGGTCATATCACTAATCGTGCCCTCCGACGATTTCTTAGCCCGCTCCGACGCGCATCCCGGCTCCCTCGATGAAGCCAAAATTAATTAATTCTATTTTTAATTATATTTTTTGCAAGTATTACAAGTCAACAAACCCCAAGCTTGGTTGGAGTCCGAGGATTTCGTGCCGAGCTCTAATAGTATGCTAACTTCTATTTGTCTACCGAACTCTTTGTATGTTTTCGAGTATCTAACCTCGGTTTGACCTCGGTCGTATTTGGTATGCGAGCACGTGTTGAGTTTTGTCCTTAGTTGAACCGTCGGGGTAGGTGGGATCAGCGTATCTTGGTCTTGTCGTTTTGTGACTTTTCGATTTGTGTGCACAATATGGTGTTTGCGGGAAGGAGTGTCTTTTCCAACTGTCTACTTCTTGTTAGTCCCACTAGGGGTGAGCAAAATTCCCCCGATTCACCGAAACTGAATGGAAACCGATCGAACCAAAACCAATTTAAACGAACCGAATTTACCGAATCAATTTCAGTTCGGTTTTCGATTAAAAAAATCGGTTTTCGGTTTTTGGTTCGGTTCGATAAATTAATCGACGGTTCGGTTAATTTACCGAATTAACCGAATATATATATATATATAAACAATTATATAAGATTTTGGTATTTGCCTTGGTGGTTAAGTGTAATGTTAAGCTTTTTACCCGCCCAGGTTCGAATATTAGTGTTGTGTAATATTATTTATTTTACATTCAATTATATATAATATGTGTTAGTTAGAAATAAATTGATAATTCGATTATATATATAATATGTGTTAGTTAGAAATAAATTGATAATAAAGTTTGCTAATATGGTTAGAGAGGTAAAGATTAAAGTTTGGTTGCCAAATGCCTTGGGTTTAAGTCTTACACATGTATTTTTTTTGAAAAAAAAAATTGGTTATTTTTTTTTAATCTTTTCAGTTAACCGAACCAAAAATTCGGTTAACCGAACCGAATTAACCGAATTTTTTCAGTTCGGTAAACGATTAAAAAATTTCTTTTGGTTCGATTCGATTAACCGATGATTCGTGCTCACCCCTAAGTCCCGCAAGGATAAACTCAACAAGGATAAACACATAAGACATCATTTTTATTCATGAAGTCCCGCAAAGGGATATTTACACTTACAAACCGATGGAGGATAGCTTACAAAAGAAAATAAACCACAAAGGTACAACCCCTAAGAAGCACGACAAAGGAAAAAGGAAAGGGAGAGAAGGAGTTCAAGCCTCGACATGGCAAGCTTAAAATCATGGACAAGGTTCCAGCCATCACGTCGCTTCCCCCAACGCCTGAATCAAAGAGACGGCTTTGTTGTAAGCCCGATGGTACATACCCACAGTTGGGACCCCGTCTCATGCCTTCATCTTCAAGCCCGATGGTACAAACCCACGATGAGCGGCGAACCATTCGCCAACAACGCAAAGATAACCCCCGAAGGGAAGATGATCTTTGAAATCTCTCACTCCATGCTTGACAAATACACACAACACACAAGAGGCTATTTATAGACCCAAAACAAAAACCGCCTCCCCAATATGCAGTTTCTTTCACGGGCAAAATCACGTCCCGTTATAGCTGTCGCTCCGACTACTCGGAAACCGCTTACTAGATTTTGTTTATAGTTACTTTATTGTCGAACTATATCTACCGTACAGATGTCAGACATCCGAAAAAACACTTCCCCTCTCACACAAATGTCACATCTAGTCTGGATAGCAAAGAGTCGCATACAAAGATGCGCACCGTAATTCTAGTACAATACCATAAGATACCATACCATACATTACTAAACCATGTTGCACCTCGTCCAAACAAGGTCTTAGTAGTCTTAATGGTTAAGATTTAATACCTTGTGCAAGGTCAAGATGTCAATTCTCACCGAAGCATTTTTACTTTATGAAATATATCTTCTGATATAATTTTTAAAAAAATATGAAAGTAAATTTCATGACATTTTAAATTTGATTATATGAAGTTAATAGAAAACGATAATCAATATAATATATCATCTATATTTTTATTTTCCTATCCTATTTTATTAAAATTATTTTGAGTTTGCATATGAAATGTTTATTGAATCAACATATCAATTAGAGGATATTTAATAATTGTTTAAAACATTTAAACAATTTTTATGAATAATTTGTCTATTTATCAATATAAAAATATTTTTAATATTTCTTAAAAACGAATGATTCGGACCAATGAACTAGAGCTTGGCATGGTATGGGTCTGAAACTAAAAACATTGTTTGAAACAATTAATCCTATTTCATATAAAATATAAATAGATGTGCAAGCGTTAAGTCTAAAATGTTTTTAAAATGCATTAAAATGAAGCATGATACGTGCATAGTGCATACGATTTGTTCAGGATTTGCATGCATTTAATGAGAAGCCTGCAATAAGAAAAAGAGAAATCCAAATAGTTAAGATTCTGAACTACATCTGAATATCAAGGGTCATTTCAATTTTTCATTTGTTGAAAGCAAATGAGATCAATCTCACAAGTAATGTTAATAAGGGCCTTAACTGAACTTATGGTTTGCCATATATAAGTTGTTACAAGTCTAGGATAGACAAATTACTACATTTGTAGACCACTTGCTAACAGAAAAACATGTGCTAGAGTATAGAATCGATTTTGATTATGTTTTCTTCTGCATTGACTGTCGCATAGAATCAATTCACTGTGGTGCTTGAGCTTGGGGCAATACCCCTGAAGCTAGTCAAGTATTTTGAGTTCTACATGAGTCTGGATTTGGATACAACTGATGATTCATTTGTAAAATGTTCCATATTTCTTCCCCTTATATATCAACTTGATCCTCATTATTATTATTATTATTGTTATTAGTATTTTTATAATGAACAAACACATACAATGGTTCGACATATTAGCATACCACAGAGTATGCTGGTTTAGTGGGCATTTCTGTTCTAGCTACCTTCGGCCCTAGCCTAACTGGCATGGTTTGCACCTTTTAGACATTATGGGTTGAATCTAAATCCACCATACTTGGACATGAAACATGATATGCTGGCACTGCCTAGTTAAGCATGTTTGATAATTTGATACATGTTATGACTTGCTAGTGTAAGACAAATCTTTAATCAAGTTTTTCATGAATATAAGAATATCACAAATAAATTAGTAAGATAAGATCTTACTTGATGACGACATATTTGCAGCGGAATAAACTTCTGGATCTCCAAGGAAAGTCGGGTCTTCCTCCACAACACCGTCTCAAATGCTCTATTTTTTATGGGGAAAGCAACTATGAGCTAGGGTTTTTCCACACGGTGTATAGAGGGGACCTAACCTCTATTTATAACTGATTATATGGGCCCGTCCATCACGGGCTTCATTAATCGGGCCTACACTTGATTAATCACACCAATCATGATTAAGTGTTTCAAGCTCGAATTACATGGATCAAGATCACATGAGCTAACAGGCATCTTAATAATGGATCATAAGATCAAACCCGCTTTTATTAAATAAAAAACATTACAATTGATTGTAGCCCACATATGAAAAATGAAAATATAGAATATTTAAAAAATATTCTAACATTCTCCCACTTGGGCAAGATCAATTGTAAAATTTTATTTTTTAAAAAAAATAAATTTAAAAAACGACACTCGGGTTTAATCACATATTTCAAAAAATGTGGCCACAAAATAAATAAATAAAATAAAAATGATCCAAGATGCAACACTTATTATGACTCATATCAACAACCAATGATATCGAATCATGGCAGTCATCATGACAATACTGGACATAAGACTTTCCATGGTCACGAATACCACTGACATTGCTGAGAATTGTCATTGGTGTGGAGTGTAGCATGAAAATAACACTCAAAATGATTCGATAAGAACAGTGTTATTTTCATTGTCAGTCCTCATACTTTCTCTTCTAGATCTACCTTTCGGCAGGAGAAAGCGTATGGTTTTAAAAAAATAAAAAACCATCAAGTCCCTAGACTCAAAATTGGCATCAATCAATGGGCAACATGATTCACATGACACCGAGCCTTTAAACAAAAACATGATGTCTCTAGACTTAAATATGGTATCAATCAAGAGACATTCTGATTCAAATGATACCGAGTCTTAAATAATTATTGAACACATATATTAAATATGACAATATGATATCAAAGGAAAGAGAGTTTATTATTGAACATGCGATAACATAAACCTAACAATCATGTATCAAAGTGCTCAAAATAAAAGGAAAATAACTCCCACTAACCAAGCACATCAAAAGAACTCAGAATGCCCATATTTTCAACATGTCTTTTAAAGACTATGGGTCTGAGTCCCTTGGTTAAGGGATCAGCAAGCATAAGATCTGTCTCTATGTGTTCAACTAAAATATCTCCTTTCTTTACAAGATCTCTAACAGTCAAAAATTTGATTCTAAATGTATGGAGTCTTGTAATGAGATCTACAATGTGAAGTCATATATTAATATTTTTAGGTCAGGTAGCTTGATATTCAGCTAGTTACTAATAGAAAAAATATTTTCCTCCCACTGACCTTTACATTTATATATTAATCAATTATTTTCTTCACATCCTATAAGTGTCGCTATCTTATCAACAAGTGAAGAACATGTCCCCTTTAGGCAGATAGATTTTCTAGACCAACGCACACTCTAATAACTTCATCACAATATAATTAGAATGTGTTAGATTAAATTATAGAGCATATAATAAAATTAAAATTGAGGCTAACCAAATATTACATATTCACCTTTGGGCAGAACATGCAATCACGAAATAAAGTCTCGATGAGTTAAATAATGAGACGCTGATTTTCGAAAACCTATCACCTTTGGGCAGACAAATTTTTAGACCAATGCACACTCTTCTAACTCCATTACAAAACTTCTAATTAAAACATCCAATAATCATCGTTTGAGAAAAAACTATTGAATGAATTAATCTTCAATATTCCTCATATGATGAGAAAATACACCACTCATTATAAGTAATCCCACTTTGGTGGTAATTACAAATAATAACTAGTGAAAAAACTCATCAAGAATCAATTGCCCACATGTCAAATATTCAAATCCAATATATATTGCGAAATTGGTACAAGAATAAAGTACCATGATTAATAATGAATTTAAATCAATGACCATTTCAAATTATTATTTATGTTTATGTGGTTGTAAATTATGCCAATATCCCCACCTAATTGTAGCTATATTAGGTTTCAAATATATATAAAAAATTGGCAGCATTATTTACAATAATGAATTAATATTTTAAGTAATCCACGTAACATAAAATGAATAATAATATTATCACGTAAATAATAAATCACATGTATTCTACATCAAGCTAAATGTAGCAAAATTTGAATCATGACAATAAAATTTGCAATAAAGAATCATGAAACGAGTCATGCTGATAAAATTATGATAATAAATCAGCTATACTGTGTCAATTATGCAGTATTATTATAATATCAGGATAATAATGCTGCATTATGCCTAAATTAAGCAGAAAAATAAGTCTATTTATTATGCGCAGAACTTTTATAAGCAGCAGACTGAAAAATTGGAGAAAGACCATTAATAGCATTAGGTCCATATTCAAGATCCAATAGCCCAGTTCAGTTCCAGCACAAGATATGAAAGATTTTGCAGTCACATTTCTACGTACAATAGATGTACCATGACAACGACAACAAAATTGACAATAATAAAATATTAATGTCAATTATAACATATGAGCAAAATTAGCATAATAAACTAATCTATGCTACGTCCGTATAGGCTCATGAGTGGGTAGATAATAATATTGTATTCAAAATTTCATGTCATGATCTAATTTTTAAGTAAATTGATCAAAAAACATAGTGAACCAATTAAAACTTCATAGAATTAAAATTGAACCAATCATAAAGGATCAATTAAGCATGAATTAAATGAAATTAAGCTGAATCAATCATAATTTCGACGAACCGATAAAAAATTAAACTGAACCGGTCAAAAAATATGGTGATCTAGTTAAAAATAAGTTGAACGATTGCGAACCAAATGAAAATGAGCTGAACCATTCATAATTTCAACTGAACCGATTGTGATGTAGAAATAAATCACTGAAATATGAATGATCCAATCAATTGAATCAAACCAAAACAATGAACCAGTTTAAGAACAGAAATAAATCAGAAATAAAATTGAATTGAACCCCACATAATATAATTGAACCAGGCAATTGACCCAAATCAATTTAACCCAGAACCAGATTGAACCAAAACTGAAATAAACCTAGGTTCAATTAAAAGTCTGGACCGGTTTTAATAAAAAATTGTTGAACCAACATTTGATGGGCCCGCTGAGCAGGCCCGAGATGCAGGGTCTGCCCGGCCCGCCGGGGCCTTGTGCCTGTTAGGGCACGGGGCAAGCAGCGCGGCATGCGGAGCGCCTGCTCAGGCTCGCGTCGCGCAGCAAGAAGCGGACGCTGCATGCCTCGCGAGACAAAGCCGTTTGCATTAGCAAACCCCAGAGGTGCTCTCGTCAGCAAGCCCCGGAGGTGCTCACGTCCCCAGGTGAGAAGCAACGAACTCGGCCCCTCTCGCTGACGCTTGGCAACCGCTCAGAAGCGAGCGCCGCTCACATCAGATGAGGCCTCGCAATCGTGGTGCTTTCACACCGCCACGACTGCTCGCTTCGCGAAATGCGCCCACGCGGGCCGCCCCGGAGGAGACGCGAGCGCTGCTCACGCAACAGCGCAGCGCTCGCGTAAGCAGCGTGATCCCGCACAGGCGACGCTCAATGTGAGCGGCCTGGGGCGAGTCGCGAGTGCCTCGGAGGAACAGCGACAAAAGAAAAAAGATGCATACCTTGAGAAGTGCGGCGCACGCTCGACGAGAAAAAAAAAAAAGCAAGACGCGGAACATTTATGCGTACATAAATCAGAAACAGCGCACATGAATAGAGGCGGGATGCGCACACGGAGACACAGCAGGCAGACACGATTGCAATAGACGCTCGGCATTGACCGCCTGGTATCCTGCTATCCGCGGCGGTGTGTGCCGCATGCCACGCACGATGAGGCACACCGAGATAAAAACGCCAGCAAAGAAAACCGAGACATGATAATGATTCATGAGTAAAAACATCTCAAAATCAATGATCTTATGGTGCAGGCGAGCAAGAAAATGACGCGCTCGCTGAGGGAGATGCATGCGGATCAAGGCAGATAAAACTTTGAAATAACAGCATCATGATACATATTTCCGATCAAGAACACACGAAACCAACCGCGCATACCCATGCACAGCAACAAAATCCGAGAAAAAAAATATTTATTTTTAGCGAACCACGAGCAATTCCACGCGGATAAAATTTTTGAGAAAGATGCACAGAACCCTATCGGTTGAGAGCGATCACAAAAGGAGATGTAAAGCATCCTAGAAGCATAATAAAAAATATCCGAAAGAATAGATACGACGATCAACGGAAAGATTAATTTTAATATTCAAACATGATGAATCAAAATTTAAACAGATTATTCATCATATTAAAATCATCCCATAATTATCATAAACGAATTCTTAAATTCATGAAAAGGGGCTCTGATACCAATTGTAAGACAAATCTTTAATCAAGTTTTTCAGGAATATAAGAATATCACAAATAAATTAGTAAGATAAGATCTTACTTGATGACGACATATTTGCAGCAGAATAAACTTTTGGATCTCCAAGGAAAGCCGGGTCTTCCTCCACAACACCGTCTCAAATGCTCTGCTTTTGATGGGGAAAGCAACTATGAGCTAGGGTTTTTCCACACGGTATATAGAGGGGACCTAGCCTCTATTTATAACTGATTATATGGGCTCGTCCATCACGGGCTTCATTAATCGGACCTACACTTGATTAATCACACCAATCATGATTAAGTGTTTCAAGCTCGAATTACATGGATCAAGATCACATGAGCTAACAGACATCTTAATAATGGATCATAAGATCAAACCCGCTTTTATTAAATCAAAACATTACAATTGATTATAGCCCACATATGAAAAATAAAAATATAGAATATTTAAAAAATATTCTAACAGCTGGGTCAATGTTTTTGTTACCATCCGCTTCGATGGGATAACTAGTCCATCAACTTCATAGGCTCGAACCATTAGCCTAATTAAAATGTAAGTGGAAGTTAATCGTCCCTGTATGAGCCTTGAAGTCAATGTTAAGACCCAAGTCCAACTAACACAATAGCACCAAACCACGCACACCTTAGTCAACGACATCTTAGGCCTAGCCTAGTAGCCCTTTCCAAGCTTATTATCGCGATCAAAAAAATTTCGCGGTAGCGAACCTTGATATCGATATATCGTCCGCGTCGCGATATATCGACAATATAATATATATTATAAATATAAATTATAATATATATATATATAATAGCATTGGAAGTCATTAGACTCGTTACTTATGATATTGCACGTAGCAAAGTAGCAAACATAATTGTCATGAATCATAAAACATAGCAAAGTAGCAAAAATAGAATATACAAACTACCCACATAGCAAAGTAGCAAAATAACAAACATAGAATATACTAAAATCCAATTCACATAGCATGAACAATAAACATCAAGTAGCTAAAGTCATCACAATCACCAAATCTCCAATAGTCCAATCTAAAAAAGATTATCAAAATCATCTTCAATGTCTTCATTAGGGGTATTATCCATTGGAGGAGTAGTTGGTTTGAGCCCAAAATCATCTTCAATGTCTTCATCATCATTTGAAAATATCTCTTCTTCTCCTTCATCACTTGAATTTTCATCCACCAATCTTGAAGTTGAAGTAGAAGTAGAACCACGATGACGTTGATTATAAGTGACAAGCTCATTAACTCCACGCCTCCTTGGAAAATTACGACCCTCAAGGGCATTTGAAGCACCAATGGCTTCATCAATAAGCTCAAAAGGAATTCTATCATCCTCTTCATCATCATTGTTGAACCACGCATTTGTCCCCCAATCAAAATCGTCAAGTACTAGTGGATCATAGTTTTTGCCACATTCACGAACTTTTTGAAATCTCGTGGCAATCTTTCGAATGTATTGGACATACACCAAATCATTCAATCTTTGGTGCAATAATCTATTTCTTTTCTTGGTGTGAATCTATACGAAAGAAAAGTAATTAAATAAAAATAATAAGTAATAACTACTAAGAAAGTACTAAAAAAGCATAAAATACTTAATTACTTACAAACTCAAAAGTGCTCCAATTTCGTTCACACCCAGAGGACGAACAACAAAGACTAACAATGCGCTTTGCAAACTTTGAAAACTCGGGAGTACGTCCACCGAAGGATTTCCACCATTCAACTAACATTAAAAATATAAAATATTAAAATTCAAAAATATGTAAAGACAATAAATATTAATAAATAAAATAATACACAATATACTTACGAGGAATCCTATTTGAGCGCTCTCTAATTACCATCTCTCTTGCAAAAGGTCCTCGATCTTCATCATACATATATATCGGCATCTAGAAGTATCTTGGATCGCATTGTATCATCCAACACTAATTTCTCAAGTACATCATTGAAGTCTTCACGTAGTTTCCCCGAGTACACGATATCATTTTTCTTGATGTCAAAATAATTGCCCGGATTGATAAATAGAGCCGCACCATATAATGGTGTTTCCATTTGACGCTCCCATCGACTTTTAATTATATCAATGATTTTCTTGCACAAAGTGGATTTGTCAGCCAAGACTTGTTTGATCCTCCTCTTAGCTTCACCCATTGTCGCGGCTAATTCCGTCATAGCGAGTTTTTCATCACCATCCGCTATCCTCAAAACCACAAGTAGAGGCTGTGATGCTCTAATGCAATCTTCAACTGACTCCCAAAATTTAACCGCATGGATTAATTCATAAATTTTCTTTCCTGCTTCGGTCTTGCACAATTTTGAATCAAACCAATCTTGACTTACAAACAACCGCTGCAACTCTTGTTTAAATTTCCTCAAACATGACAATGTTAGAAATGCAGTCGCAAATCTAGTAGCCCCGGGTCTAACAAGATCATGTCTGTTAGTGTGCTCCCTCATCGCATCAAGAAGGCGACCATGTCTATAAATGGATGTGGTCAATGATCTTGCTCTTGCGATTGTAGACTTGAATTCTTTCATTTTTCCCACATCTTCCAACATAAGGTCCAAGCAATGTGCGGCACAAGGGGTCCAAAACAGTGTAGGCAATCTTTGCTCCAACAATCTCCCCGCTGCCTTATAGTTGGCGCCATTATCTGTGATAACTTGAACAACATTACTTGGGCCAATTTCTTCAATCTTGGTCTCAAGTAAGTCAGCCAACATCTGAGCATCATGACACTGACTTGAAGCATCAACAGAGCCAAGAAAAATAGTCCCTTGCGGACTATTTACAAGAAAATTTATCAATTGTCTCCCTCTTCTGTCTGTCCACCCATCTGACATAAGAGTACACTCATCTCTTTCCCAAACCTCTTCATGTTTGCGCTTAAAATCTTCTGTTTGTTCTTTTGCCTTTTTCAATAAAGGAACTCGCAACTCATGATATGTGGGTGGTTTGTAGCCCGATCCAATTTGTGCTATGCCTTCAACCATCAACTCATAGCTTCTTGAGTTTGCCGCATTGAAATGAATGACATTCTTATAGAAGAAGTTGACTACATACATGTTAACTTTTTCACACTACTAGAAAAATGGGCATCATGCCGTTGCTGAAGAGAATCGGCAACGGCCGAGCCGTTGCAATGGAGCCGTGGCAGAAAATCGCGTTGCTGATAACTTAGCAACGGATCCGCAACGGCCGCTCGGGCCGTTGCTAACAATATTATCGGCAACGGTTTTGCCACGGACCCGGAGCCGTTGCTGATAATATTAATAGCAACGGCCGCTGAGTCCGTAGCAACGCCGTTAGTAAAACACCGTCGCTAAGCCGTTGCTGTAGGTCATCAGCAACGGCTTTCGATACACTTTTAGCAACGGCTTTCCCACGGACGGCCGTGGGAAAGCCGTTGCTGATGATGTGAACCTGGTAACGAAAATATTTAAAATTTAAAATTTCCATTGATACATTGATACATTATCTGATACATAACTCACACACTCATACACTCATACACACATTCATTCACACATCACAAACACACCAAGATATACATCAAAACAATTATATTTATATTGATAATTATCCACGATAGTATAAAAACAATTCAAATGCAAAATTGAAGTATCAATATCCAACAAAATAAATTAAACAAGTTCAATATCTCATTAACAAAGTCAATATAAAAAAATCTCACGATGACGATGGAGGATGGCCTGGATCATATGGCGGGGTTTGGAGTGCTTGAGTGTACACCGGCGTGGACTGACTCGAGGACGATGGATTAGATGATGCCGAAGAGATGCCTGCTTCGGGATAACCTGACATGTTGCGTAGCATAGCATGTATATCCGCTATCATCTGACTCTGGCGCTCCATTATCTCAGTTTGACGCGCGATCGTGTCCTCTAGAGTCCTTATTCTGCTACTATGATCATAATTGGATCTAGAGGTGGACGGCCGCTCACCAGCGATCGGAGGGGTTGGTGCCCCAAGTGGCCCTAGTACGGTTCGCGCATGACCACTATCTGCGAAGCCATATACGCGGCCATGGTCCTAGCCACCTGCGGCCTCGACCCACGTTGCTGCGTCAAAGTCCTCGGGGGTACCCCCGCGCTGCACCACCGTCTGGCTGTAGGTCTCCTTCTCGAGTTTGATTTTTTGTTTAATATTTATCATAAAACTTAAATTATAAATATATAATGAATAATTTAAACAAATATATAGTTACCATAATGTATGCAGCGCGGTTGTCGATGTACTCCCCCGTCCCATGTGCTCGACGGTGAGTCCGCTCAAACACCGCCATCGGGGAGGGTCGCTGGACAGTCCCGTCATCCGACACCGTCGTCTACATTTACAAAAAAAATACATTAATTAGTACACATAGTAATAAATAAAATATATAATTAAAAGATATAATTACCATACGGTTCGCGTGCACTACAAATGCAACAGAGCCGCCGGTGTGACGCGCTGCTCCCCCCGACATGCGATTTCTAGCCGCATTCCGAGAAACCTCCTGCCATCGATCCGTCGACTATATTCCCACGAGATGGTCCCATATATCCGGAGTAATCCAATCGGGGCCGTATCCCCGAGTCTCCGCGATGTTAGTGGTCCCAGCTCGAGCCATCGCCTGGGACCGAGCCTGCCCCAGCTGCCCGTTGTACCTTGCCCGGGAAATAGCCTCCCAGGCAGCGTAAATGAAAGGCCTTTGGTCCTCGGCCCATGTATAGCGAGCCTGCAAAATAATAATATCAGTACCAATATTAATCATCATGCATGTAAAAAAAAAATAATACGTGCCTCAAACTCGCGCCATAACATGTCGACGTGCTCGCTAGGCACGTGAGACCACGTAGGCCATGCCCCGTGCATGTATCGTCGAATAGTAGAAGAAATGCTCCTCGGCACTTCTTCTTGCTCGAACCTGCACAACAAAAATAAATTTTAATATTATATTATGATATAATGAATTTGTAATGATTCATAATTCATGATATATTACTGCTCCCCAATCACGCTAATCAATCTACGTGACTCTGTGGCTGGTGGAGGCTGCCACCTGTTCGGCCCGCGTGGCCGCCTGCGTCTGGATGTACTAGCCTTGGCAGTATCATCGGCATGAGGATCAGCAACAGGAGGATCAGCAGCATGAGTAAGTGCTGGAGTCTCACCGATTGGAGACTCCGAAGCTCTCCTGCGTCGATAACCACGACCAGACATATCTGCCGAACAGACATATAATTAGATTATTGTATAAATAGTAGAGATATATTTAATAAAATATATTAAATATATATTGTCCACAAGACCGCGGCCTTTAAATTGAAGTTTTGCTTCCGATGACAATCATAAGTGACAGCCCCACTCAGTCCACAATGTTTTCAATTCATCTATCAAGGGTCTGAGAAATATGTCAATTTCTTTTCGCGGACCCTTAGGACCCGGAATAATCATCGAAAGATAAATAAATTAATCTTTCATGCACATTGACGGTGGCAAATTATAAACTGTCAGCAGCACTGGCCAAACTGAATAAGGAGTTGCAGAATGTCCAAACGGATTAAAACCATCTGTGCACAATCCCAATATGATATTTCTAGTATCCCTAGCAAATGAAGGATAACATGTATCCAAATGTTTCCATGCTTCACTGTCAGATGGATGAGTCATTATTGTATCAACACGACTTCTTGTATGCCAACTCATGTAGGGGGCTATCTTTTTCGACATGAATAATCTTTGAAGTCTGGGTGTTAGTGGAAAATACCGAAGCACCTTAAACGAGATATTTTTCTGTCGGACCGATTTCTTCTCCTTGTAACAAGGATGTTGACATACAGGGCATTTATCCAACTGCACATTTTCTTTATAATATAAAATGCAGTTATTTTGGCACGCGTGTATTTTTTCGTACCCAAGCCCCAACTTTCTCATTAGCTTTTTTGTCTTATAAAAAGTTGGCTCAAACTTGTTATCAGTAGGCAGCATTCCATTAATCAATCCAGCAATCCGATCAAACGCAACTCCGCTGATATTACAATCGGCCTTGATGTTTAAGAGTTGTGTCATTGCTGAAAACCTAGTGTATTTAGGACAATTCTCATACAAAGGTTCATCGGCAGCTTTCAACATCTCGTAAAATTCTACAGCTTCTTTATTCGGTAATTCAATCTCTACCGCTGTTTGTACTTCTGTGATATCAACCACTGTAGTATCTGGTGGGACTGATGTCTGAAGAACTGGCCGATCAACATTATCATTCAGGTGGAATTGACCCCCAAGACTATCAAGTATCATAGTTCTATAGGGATTACATTGACTGGATGAAGAAGCACCAGCAAAGGAAGATTCACCATATGTCTGAACGACAGGATTGCTCGACGTCCTGACTTCGCGTGACTCCCCGTGACAAGTCCATAGAAAATATCTTGGTGCAAATCCTTTGGTATATAGATGCAGAGTGACAGTCTCCCGATCCAAAAATCGTCCATTTGAACAAATGCGGCACAGACATCGGATTTGATCACCCATGCTAACGAAATTCTGATTCGAATAGGCGAAATTTAAAAAGTTCGTTACGCCTAATCGAAACTCATTCGTTAAAGCTCCACGATCAAGACGTCGGTACATCCAACTTCGATCAGCCGACATGATTCTGTCAATCAATGACAATTTCTTCAGTTAATGTCTTTAAGTGAGATTGTCCTATTCCATTCGGGATTTATGTTATTTATATTGCACTAAGTACTTATTTTAACCGTTAACTTCATTCTAAATTTCGGCAGCATCTCCCTATAGTTCTCCGAATACGCATATCATCTGGGCGCGTATCGGAGAACAAGAGAGATGTTGCCGAAATTTAGAATAATTAGTTAACAGTTAAAATAAAAACGTAAGTGCAGTACAAATAACTATACTCCCAAATTGTCCAATCAGGGACAATTCAAGAATTATGCGTCGTATAAAAGATCATCTACTTCTACACGAACAATCAATCCCCGAACGGATCTAAGGTTTTGCTAAATCATATCCGACTCGTCGATGCGTACGTGAAACATATGAACTCGTCGGATGTATGATTATTTTCTAAATGTTTCGAGACAGTTCGAGTCCATATTGGACGATTCTGGCGCGCGTCCGAAGTGGACGATTCCGACGCGCGTCCAAAGTGGACAATTCCGAAATTAATCTAAACCCTCATAATTAATCTAACATATTAAACAATTAATCTAAATAATTAATTAACAATTAAAAAACAATAAAAAATTATATATTAATCTATAAATTCCAGCCACATGTACAAGATCCGGTGGCGGCCATCGGCCGAGCGCCGCCGGCCAAAACCCTATTTTTAGGGTTTCGGTGGATTTCCGACCGGCCGCAACGGGAAGAGACGGTCGGCCGGCGAGGTATACCTGAAAATGTCGGCAGCAACGGGAGGAGGAAGAGGCATCGTTGGCGTCGGCAGTGGCGGCGACAGGCGGGAGCAGGAGGCGGCGGTGGCAGCAGCGGGAGGAAGACGGGTCGGGCGCGATTGTGTGCCCTATATAAACTTATCAGCAATGGCTCACTCGCCCGTTAGAAAGCCGTTGCTAATAAGTTATCATCAGCAACGGCTCACTTGTCCGTTAGAAAGCCGTTGCTGATAATTAACATCATCAGCAATGGCTCGCATGTCCGTTAGAAAGCCGTTGCAGATACAACATATCTGCAACGGCTCGGGCGGCCGTAAGAATGCCGTTGCAAATAGCAACGGCTTGAGCGGCCGCTGTTGATAGCCGTTGCTGAAGACTCAATTTCTAGTAGTGTCAATAGCCTCTTTTATTTTCAAATACCTTTCAATGGTCTGTTGGCTAGGACCTTTGGAGTGTTTTTCATCCACAATTTCTTCTGGAGTTCTCTGTAGCAATCCACCAATCTTGGTTTGTGATGTGGATTGTGAGTGTGACACTTGTGACATTGCTGCAAACTGAATAGCAGCCTCTCTTTTTTTTTTCTTGTAAATTATTCCCGAGCTTGGCATGGAGTTGGAAGCTGTAGAATGGTCTACTGGTGCCACTGCTTGTTCATCATCCAAACTGAATGGTGTCTTCCTCTTAGAAGCAAGGGCATCATGCATTTCTCTCATTATCAGCGTTGTGGTTTTATCATATTTTTTCACGTCTCCATAACCACCCGCCAAATGTTGTTTAAGTCTTGTGATTCCCCCGTTCAATTGGTTGCCACAAAGTGAACATGCAATCAATTGTCTTTTGTTTAAATCCGGCCAATATCCATATCTCCAACCAATATCCTTCGAGTTCGGTTTCCATTTAGGATCTTTAGAAGAATCATAAGGCGTTTCACCAGAATTTCCCTCCATAATTTACTGCACAATATAAACAATGTTGCACACAAATACACAATACAAAATGATCACAGCTAAATAATATTTTCACATAACATCTAAGCTGTTGTTCTATGAAATCAAACCAGAACAGCTTAGCTGTTCTGGATATTGATTCCAGAACAGCTTAAGCTGTTCCAGAATCAAATTTGATTAAATGATTCCAGAATAGCAAGAACAACTTTAAGCTATTCTTGCTGTTCTTGATTCCAGAATAGCAAGAACAACTTTAAGCTATTCTTGCTGTTCTTGATTCGAGAACAGCAACTGTTCTTGATTCGAGAACAGCAATTGTTATTGAATCGAGATAAGCTTGTTCTTAATTGGTTGCAGCTGCTACTTCGGGAAAAAAAAGAAAGGGCGAAAATGTCACAAGAATAAAAAATGGCGGAAATGCTGACTCGCCGAGCTATGGAGAAAAGATCGTCGGAACATACCTGGCCGGAAAATAGAAAAGCGTCGCCGGAGAAGTGAGGTGCCAACGGGATGCGAGGAAGCTTCCGAGAGAGTCGCCGACGGGATGCGAGGGAGGAAGAAGATTGAAGAAGATAGAGGCGCCAATCGAGCAGGGAGGGTTTAAGTTAGGTTTTTTTAAAAAAAAATCAATAATTTAGATATCCTTATCACTAAGTTGGATGAAAAAAATCGCAAAAAAAACCCCTGGCCTAGCGGTGCAACCTTTCCCGGTCCACCGCGCGGGCTAGGGTTCGAATCCTGTGTTTTTTTTCTTTTCTTGTACCGCCTATCTCGTCGGGATATCGTCCAAGATTGGACAAGATCCCGACGAGATATATGATATCTCGGGATCGCCTGTATCGTCCAGACGATACAGGCAAATCGACCGAGACACCGCTATCTCGTCGCTATCTCGACGAGATAGCGATGAGATGATAACCCCGGCCCTTTCTCACATAGGATACCTCACCAAGTGAGGACCATATCTTGCAATGATATCAATTATCATCAATCAACTTCATGTCTTAATCATTGACCTAATGCTTAAGTTGAAGTTGATGAGGTATAGAAAGGGTTATTAGGCTAAACGACTAAGATGTGCGTGGTTTGGTGCTATTGTGTTAGTTGGACTTGAGTCTTGACATAGGGATAATTAACTTCTGCTCAAACATTTTAATTAGGCCAAATATTTGGGCCTATGAAGTTAATGGGCCAATTATCCCGTCTAGCGGGTTGTAAAAGTTTCTATATTATTGGTCTAGTTTAGAAATTAGAATAATCAAGGAACAACCTCTGAAATTGCACAAGTTGTTCATCCCATATGCCATATTGGCATGCAGGAATAATTCATACATTAATTGAATTGCCTTTTTTTAACAAAGTATAGGAGAGTTGTTCTTAAGATCATAAGATGGCACAGTAAAATTAATTTTTATGTTTAATTTCTGTGGCATTCTGGAATGCCTTGTGTATGCTGATAATAAAGGTGTGTATGACCATAAGATTGGACTCTACCACAGTAGGTACAACACCTTTGCATAAAGTTTTACCAGTACAGAATTGCCAACTTTTGTGAAGCTTCCTAATTCCTTGTTAGAATTTAGTTGAGTTTTATCTTTCTGTTTATTAGCTCACGTACAAACCTATACTTATTTTGACCAATTCTTGTTGAAGTAGTACTGTTGCATGCACGTCAGTTCATCTGCAAACTTGTGTATCTATGTTTTACTCAACCAATTCACTTGTTGAACTAGTATTGCTGCAACATGCATCCTAACTCACATAGGCTTGTTTAATATTAGTCATGGCATTCTTACATTGGTCTACCTTTTCCCAGTTTTTATACTTAAAAATCTAGATGATATGTAAGCTAACTAGTGTTTCCGGGTTAAATAAGTTTATCATTTTATTATCATTAATAAGTTACAAATCAAACTTTAATTTTTTCTAAGTATTTTGTATGTTGTCAAATCAAACTGCGCAACCGGTAGTTGCAACTTCAATTCATAGTGCTTATAAAGTAACATTTTTTCTGAGTATTTTGTATGTTGTCATTGTATAAGATATTCTTTTGGGAACATCATATTGGATGCATGGGATATACTTTAATAGATAGAAGTAAAAAGTAATATTTTTAATATTAACATGGTTTTGTCAAAGATGAATAACATGGGCATCACTGAGATATTAAGATAACCTTTATATAGGCTTTCTTAAACCTAAAGTATGTAAGGTAGATATAGACTTTTAATTGAATTAGATGTGATAAAATTAGGTTAGTGAATGGTTTTCATATATATGACATTTCCATTTCTAAACCAAGAACATCTCATCTTGTGTATTCTGAGAGTAGAGCTTCCTAGTCATTTAATATGTAATGATTAATATTCTATTGAGTTCTGAGGTATTTGGAGGGGAGCAAAGGGGAAGGGAGGAGAGTTTTATATATATATATAGTTTGATTGGAGAAAATCGAGGCAAGGGAATGGGAGGAGAGACAAAATAACAAAAAATGATTACCTTCCAAAAATGATTTGGAGGATAGGAGAGATATCATTGAAATTTTTATGATATTTGGACCTTTTATGCCTTGTCATTGTTGAACTAAACCAAAATGCTTTCCTCACCTCCCCTCCCCCTCTCCAACCAAACAAGATGGAGCAAAATATTTTTTTTCTCCTCTCTTGTTATTGTTGAACCAAATACAAAATACTTTCCTCCTCTCTACTCTTCTCACCTCAAGCTACCTCCCTCCCCTTCCCTCTGTGAATGAAACAGCTCAAGTTCTTTCATTATTGATTATTTTTGCGAAGTCTCATAGTTCCACACCCACCTTTATGATTTCAAAGAATATTTGCTATTGAAATATCTCAGACTTCTTTCACTAATGTAATGAGGTCTTTAGTTCATTGTTCACCTTTGACATATTTTACATTGAAAATTCTTCCATGATCTTAATATTTGCTTAGATGTCTGATTTCATGTGCTTTAAAACTATTTGCTTCCTTCAGGCCAGAAATTACATGGAAGAATGCAAATTATGCACAAATATGGGAGTATCTTTGGGATGATTATGATTTGACACAAAGACTTAGTAACCTCGACATTAAGTTTAAGATTGTTGAGGTAAAACTGCATTCCATTTTTTTTCATATATGTTTTGGGTGTTCAATTCTCTTGTTTGAATCTGCTATCTCTCTGCAGAAAGACAGTGTGTTCTTCCAAAATGTTCTTCACACCAATAAAATGGAGTACTTGGATTGGTTGATAGTTGGTTTGCTTGTTTTGGAGGTCGTCATTACCATTTTCAATGAATCGAGGAACGAAGCCCAGAATTAGGTATCTAGGGCATTAATAAAAAAATTCTTCACATACCAAATTTTTTGCCATGTTGTTCCTTGCGCTCTTTCGTATAGAGCCTTTTGCCATGTGGTTGATAATGAATGTTAATCAACCGAGTGCTATTGCTGGTTGTTAATAATTCTTTCGTTGTTGTAAACACTGCATTCTTTTACCATTTGAAAGTATAGAAATGGGATTTACTCCTAAATAATTGATATTGCATATTATCCTTTCAATTTTGTCCTTGATGTTTGTAGGTTAATCACAACAAACCATGATTGTTATAATAAGATTTAATTAATAAAGATACCTAGCAATTAAATATCACAGTATTCCTATGTTAAAATTTTATTATTTTTATAAATTAAATAATTTTAAACAAAAAAACTAATGACATTCATTATATATTTCATAAACAAGCCTTAATATTTGCTTTTGTTATAAGGCCTTTTTTTATGTTTTTTTTTAACGTGAGAGCATCCCTAATAAGATTTTTTTCCAACATTGCACAAAGGCGGACTTTGCTCCAAATTCTAGGGGTGGCAATCCGTGTCGTGTCTAAACGTGTTTCGTGTTGTAAAAGGTTAAATTCGAACCTGATCCGATTATTAAACGTGTTCGAATATGCAAATCTGAACCCGATTTTTTTATTCTCGGGTTGACATGATACGCCACACTTAATCCGTTTAAGTAAACGTGTCTAAACGTGTGCATCTATGCACCTATACGATACAATACGATAAACATAATTTTAATAGTAAACAAAATAAAAACTATATGAAATTAAAAATTAAACGTATTAGAAAGACTATTAATAACAAGACATACCCAACATTCGTAATTTTTTACTTATTATTATATATATATTTTTATAAACGGATAAATGGATTAAATAGGTTTAGTAATACGATTAAACACGTTTAGTTAAATGAGTTTAATCGTGTTTATACGAGTTACATGAGTTCAACCCGGATTAACACGATTATTTAATCATGTTAATCCGGGTTGAACCTATTTAGTCAAATTCGAACCCGCGTAATTTCGTGTCGTGTCGTGTCAAAAATTATCAGCCCAACCAAATTCACAAATTTTCTACTCATTCTTATTTGATCATAGATTTTCTATGCATAGAAATTGCACTTAGATAACGAAGCAACATGAATACCATATGTAATAGGTGAAGACACAAAATTAATGCCAATCATATGAATCCATTTATTGAATAATAGATACATTTTTTACGTAAGAAATTACAAACATTGATGATTAAAAATTGACAACATAGAATTATATATCTTGAAGTGACAAAAGTTGTTAATTAAAATTGCAACAAGATGTCAATGAAATCATTATAGCCGTCATAACCAACAGATCTTTTTTCGCTGCACACCCTTCTCGAGGATAGGATGTCAATTATTGCCGTGCTAATGCAACGATTCGGCAACGTGAGTCTCATCTTCTTCATGGCCTTTGCTTCACTGATTATAAATTTCAGAAGATCCTCGTAAGGAGCCTTCATTACTACGTCCATGTTGACCTCCTCCAAGTGATGAGCCAAGCAATCAAGATTCTTCAACCTCTCATTGTGGACAGAGAAAGTATCAGCAAGTTTGATTGCTTGTGTCGGAATGGCCTATCGTTGATTTCCATCAAAAGAACAAAAGAAAATTAGAAATTAAGAACTTAAAAAATTGTTTAGGCATGCATGCATTGAAGTAAACAAGCGAGCTCAGACTTTGATTCGCTTAAGAAGTTCTGCAAAAGCTTAATTACCTGAAGATTCAATTGTGATAAATGAGGGGAGCTCTCTAGCAACTTAACTAACAATAGAGCTTCAGATTCATCTTTGATGTCCAAGGGAATCGAAAGAGTGCTTAGCTTCTCGAATTTAATTTCGAACCTCTCAACATCCTTGCATTCAATTGCCAATGACTGGGGGAATTAAAAATACAGACATGACATTAATTAAGTTCAAAATTAAGCTTTATTAATTCAATGAATTAGGAATGCGTTAACAATATATCATTTGATAATTAAATACATTAAAGCCTTTTACTAATTAATTACCTTGGTGGCAGCGGCACTGAGCCGAAACCATTTCAAGTCCTCTGCCGCTAGCAAAAATCTCCTTAACCCACCGACATTATCTTGAGCTATTTGTAATGGGTGAGAAAAGTTGAGGGACGCCTCTTGGACTTTAGGTGCTTGGATAATCAGTTTTTGCAACTTAATCGGACTAAGCTTGATATCAACCATCTTTAGATTGGGTGCATTGATGTCTATGCTCTTGAGATTCTTGCGAGGATTAAGTATCATTAGATTCTTGAGACTCCTCGAATGAATCCTTACATGACGAAACCCTTTGCAATCTTCAAGGTGCACAAAATCGAGCAAAGGGCAATTTGAGAAGATGAGATTCAGGATATTTTGGTGTATGTAGGAGTCCAAGAGCACTAGAGTGTGCAGAAGCATGCAATGGACGAGTCTCGGTTGAATCAGAGAGACACCGAGCTCGCAGTTACGCAATGAGAGGAGCCTCAAGGATTTGATATCTAACACGGCGCAAGGGATGAGAACTCGATGACGATCAAGCTCGCACGTGAAGATGAGTTCTTTAACTCCCACGTCCTTGGCCTGTTGGATGATGTTGCACTGGGTCGCATGGCGAGTAACGCATCTTCTGTAGACGACGTCGAGTCGACCAAGAAGAGCGCGAGGCAAAGGAGGCAAGAACTGGAGACACCTAGAGGAAACCTCGAGGCTAAACTGATCACATCGAGGGAGGAGGGAGACCAGCCGCTGCCAACCCCCCTCGGAGTTGGAGATGGTGAACACTGCCGAGAGCCATTCTTTGACCGGAAGCATACAAACGATCGACAGTAGGATATCGTCGGGGATATAGCTGACGTTGTTTGGCTTGCTTTTTTTTAGTCGCTTGTGGTGATCTTCTTTTACAGGAGGAGGAGGATCAGGTACTGTTTTCTTCATCTTTATCTATATTACTATATATATGAGACACAGAATGTATATCCAAGTGATCAGTTCGTCAAATTTTCGTAAAGTAGATAAAAATTTTGTTGAAAAGAAATTTAGATACATATATTATTTGGTTTTATTCATGGTGATAAAAAGATTTTTTAAAAAACGTACTTAATTTGCATGCATTAAATTACACGTTCACTTAGTTCGTAGAACAACCTGTTGCATAATATCATTTCTATAGTTGGTAAGTACGTGTATATACTCATGCAAGGATATATGAGAATCGATCTTTGTGATGAAGTGATTGAATCATAATCTTTCCTCCACTGCTTTATTTTACCACAGAAAATAATATTTACTTGTCCTCACCTACCAAGTGTGAAGTAAATTTGAACAGAAATAAAGAAATCAATCAATATGAGAATCTTTACAAAGGAAAAAAAATCTACTATTGGCAGCCTCTCCATAGAAATTCCATGTACGTACGAGTGAACATATCTTTCAATGAATGAATATGACGAAGACTAGAGAATCTTTTTACATAAGAAATTACAAACACTGCAATTAATGACAACATAGAATTATCTTGAGATGACAAAAGTCGTAAATTAAAATTGCATCTCCATCTTTTTTCGCTGAGCGACCTTCTTGAGGACAGGACGTCAATCGTTGCCTTCGGTCTCATTTTTTTCATTCATGGCCGGCCTTTGCTTTTGCTTCACTCATTATAACGTAAGTAGATTACAATTACAATATTTCAAAACAATTGGATCTTTTCCTACCTGTTTGTCCTCCTTCGATCGGCAGCGAGTGATGATGAGGCGGCGCGTTGAGGCGGCGGCGTCGGCGGCGGCGGCAGCTGCAAGCAGGACGGAGACGCGCAAGAGGTCGAGAAGGGAGGCGACAGAAAGAAAAATGGTCGGGCTCTGGCGGCTAGACGTTGAGGCGGCGATGAATCTTTGATCTTGATCTTGAATCTTTGATCTGGTCTCGACCGTGGATCAGCAGTGGCGAGCGGCGGCTCCAAGCAGAACGGAGACGCGCTAGAGATCGAGAAGGGAGGCGACAGAAAAATGGTCGGGCTCTGGCGGCTAGACGTTGAGACGGCGATGAATCTTTGACCTTGATCTTGAATATTTGATCTGCTCTCGACCGTGGATCAGCAGTGGCGAGCGGCGGCTCCAAGCAGAACGGAGACGCGCAAGATATCGAGAACGGAGGCGACGGAAAAATGATCGGGCTCGGACGGCGAGGCGGCGTCAAAGGGCAACGACGACGCAGCGGAGCGGTGGCGAGAGCACAGCACAGCAGAGCAGAGAAAGAGAGATGCAGGAAAAAATGGTCGGGCGTCTGTGGATGGAGAATTTATATTCCCTAGAACGGATTAATTTAAAAAAGTATCTCATTAATTATATGTATAAAACTAAATAAATAAATTTAATGAAGATTAAAAAATAAAGTAACTTTTATTTAGTATTTCAATTATATATTTTTTATTTTTCATTCACTCTTAATAAAAGAAGTATATAACAATCATTAATTAAAAATGTCCAAAACTCATACTATATATACTTTTCAAAATTCTTGAATTATACTCTTAATAAAAGAAGTATATAACAATCATTAATTAAAAATGTCCAAAACTCATACTATATATACTTTTCAAAATTCTTGAATTATACTCTCTTTTAAACTTTTTTTAAAAAAAATTACATTTTATTCTATGATAAACCAAACATATATGAAATCTAGAATATTAATAAAACTAAATATTTAGGAAAGCATTAACTAAAATTTTATAGGCCATTACTATTATCAAAATTTTCACCTGAAATTTAAGTATTTTTAAAGTCACACTTTTAGGTAGTCATTAAAGTAAAAAAAACAAAATTTCATATACAATTTTTCTCACAAAAGAATCCTAAAAAATACTATGATCACTTAAAGAATTTTTTAACAAAATCTTCAATAGTTTGAAATAGTAACTTTTTAAACCATAGTCATGCAATAATGATGAATATATAATTGGTCGTAACGAGTGAAATAGTCTAATAAACACCATGTCTATTAAAAATAGTACTTCTACTAAAATATATAATCATTGTGAGCGTTAACATTTTAAAAAACAATAATTATAGCATTTTAGTACTTAATAAAATGAATTTGTTCTCGTCTGAAGTCGGGATGTTGCAAGCCTCCACGTGTCTTAGTCCAGTGCGGCTCCAATGGTGACCTACAAAGACACTTCGACACTCAAGTGAGAGAGAATCACAATATGACGTGTATGAAAATTAGAATCGATAATATACATGATGTACGTCGTGTCTGTTTTATGAGGTAGTTCTGGATGTTCGACGATTTTCGTAGGAATATGTTCGAAATGAGTCGATTGTTATCCCTAAGATCGCATGCTCATTACTATAGAATCCCAAGTGATAAATGAAGAATGTTGCTATCCTTATTTGGCTGATGGAGCCCCCGGGCTACGGCTCTAGGCTAAGTTGTAGGTGGTTCAACTCGAGTCAGATTCATGAGTAGAAGTGCTTTCGTGCCCAATCCGACCGGACCCAAGGACTAGTTCAATCCTGTTATGCCCTAAATCTAGGATCACATGATCGGCCAGAGTACACGTTCGTACTCTGGAACCTATCAACACATGCATACCAATGCGGAAATAAAAGAAATAATAATGCATACTCAAATATAAAAGACCAAAATACTAGGTATATTTACATAACCAAATGACTACAATGAAATCACAATAGTATACAAATAAGGACTCTCTACACTCGACTACAACCCGACACGTCACGAGATCTGTTGCTTGAGCCTGCAACTCTAGCCGCACTGCATGGGTACTACCATACCACCAATAGTCACAATTTGCAAAATAACAGCAGAAGAGTGGTGAGTCCCAAAGGAACTCAGTGAGTGGCTCTACCCGAGCCCTCTCTAAGCTACCCCAAGCATAAATATAATCAGACATAAATTATAAATATGGATGTGCTAAAATATAATAACATGTGAGGAAAATGCATTCATCCACAAACTTGTATTAAAAAACACAATAACCACTCTGCCCAAATCGGCCCAAACATCCAGGCACAATAATCACTTGGCCCATACCGGCCTAAATATCCAAGCACACGAGTCGATCGCTAGAACATCTATCTAGTGAGCTTTCCGCCCGAGCCTAAGAACTAGGATGACCTACTAGTTACGGTGCCCACTCCAGTTGGGAATAACCCTCCAACCAATGCCACTCGGGGCCATCGTCAGCGTGGCTCATTGACAACAACTCTCGACCCGTATCTAAACTCGCCGAGTCAAGACCAACTTGCCAAGTTGGTACGCTTCTCGGCTCGACCATCGTCCATCCACAATCACAAACACAAATAATGTTTCTACATTATACATACAGATACATAAATATCTCTCGAGTGATTTTAATATTTTAGCCAACAACACGGGTACGCGTCTATGCACCCTAACCCGACCCTCTCTTTGGGCTCAACTCCTCAGCTTTACATTTTATCACTCAAAGTACATTTCAGCTTATATTCGATAAATTTTAGCTTGTACCAAGTAAATTCAACATGTATATATAATTCCAACATGCATACACATTTTTCCAGCATGTCTAAAACTAATTCCAACATCTATAAAAGTATTTCCAGCATGTATACAAATAAATCCAGCACATATAGAAATAATTTCAACGGGTATATGTTAACATAACGTCAATTTCAACCTACCTTATCATACTATGAAAATTTTAGATTAAAGCATACCGTCTTACTCCACAAATTTTACAGATTTACTATGCCTAATAATACTACAAAATTTTCAGATTTTAGCATCTACAAATCTACGCATCCAAGTCTAATTTTTCTCCACTAAAATAACAGTTTTCCAATTCTAACCCTATTTCTTATGTCAAAATCTAGGTTCACCTTAAACCAAAATAGAACCTTCATCTTTAGGACCATTCGGCCCTTAACCCTTAGGGTAGGGTCTCGAGCTAAGCACCCCTAATAAGGAGTCTCATCCCATCACCAAGTCATCCTAACCATTGCGCATAAAGGTATATCAAAATAGTGATTTACCGAGGTCATTTACCTATCACCAATCGTTGTTACCTTACGACTTTAGGTACTACCCTAAACTGCCCTACATCGGCCCCTATCCATAAGGAACCAATTCCTCATTCACCTAATATTAATTACACATAAAACAATGATTAAAATAGTGCAAAATGAAAAATTTCAGCAAACATTGACTCCCCAAGCCGTCGGCCCCTAATCCCTAGGGCTGCCTTCATCGACCCTACATCGATTCTTACCAACAAAGAATCATTTCCCCTCCATGCCACGTTCACTCTACACATAAATAGTGAATCACATAGAACCATTAAAATCTCAGTGTGAAATCTTTCCCCCTAGCCATCGACCCTTAATCCGTAGGGCTGCCCTAATTGATCCTACAGTGGTTCCTACCGATAAGGAACCATCTCCCCTTTAATTGGTATCATTTCATGAGTAGCTTAGCAATTAGAACATAGATTAAATAAAATTTTCAATAACTTCATCTTCCTAATGTCGCCGGCCCTTAATCATAGGATTGCCGTAACTGGCCCCAATCCAAGGGTCATCAAGAAATCCATCTCTTGCCTTAAACAATCCCCTAACTCAAGGAACAAAGCATAGTATTCAAATAAAAGAAAGAATTCACCACGCCTTTCCCTTACATGGATTGGCTAAAGAAAGGGAAGGTTTTACAAGGAATCAATTCCCTAAACCACTCACTGGCAAAGGGAAAAGGGAAGGAATCGAGGAAGGAAGCCTTTGATCTTCGCGACGATCGGCTTCCGGCGACGACGAACACCCACTACCCTTTTCTTGTGCGTGTCCCTCTCACCATCGCCTGGGAGTGCGTGCGATTCTAAGGGGGATCCGTACGCCCCAGGTGAGATATATTATATTATATATATTTTGAATATACAATTATACCCATGTGACTTAAACAGACCATAACTAGACTTATACTCGTCCGTATCGAGTTCTGTTTGAACCTACAGACTCGACTCTACCCAACTTTCCATCCCGACTTAATTGAAATAGTTTTCCTCATCTATAAAGGTCATATCACTAATCGTGCCCTCCGACGATTTCTTAGCCCGTTCCGACGCGCATCCCGGCTCTCTCGATGAAGCCAAAATAAATTAATTATATTTTTAATTATATTTTTTGCAAGTATTACAAGTCAACAAATCCCAAGCTTGGTTGGAGTCCGAGGATTTCGTGCCGAGCTCTAATAGTATGCTAACTTCTATTTGTCTACCGAACTCTTTGTATGTTTTCGAGTATCTAACCTCGGTTTGACCTCGGTCGTATTTGGTATGCGAGCACGTGTTGAGTTTTGTCCTTAGTTGAACCGTCGGGGTAGGTGGGATCAGCGTATCTTGGTCTTGTCGTTTTGTGACTTTTCGATTTGTGTGCACAATATGGTGTTTGCGGGAAGGAGTGTCTTTTCCAACTGTCTACTTCTTGTTAGTCCCACTAGGGGTGAGCAAAATTCCCCCGATTCACCGAAACTGAATCGAAACCGATCGAACCAAAACCGATTTAAACGAACCGAATTTACCGAATCAATTTCAGTTCGGTTTTCGATTAAAAAAATCGATTTTCGGTTTTTGGTTCGGTTCGATAAATTAATCGACGGTTCGGTTAATTTACCGAATTAACCGAATATATATATATATATATAAACAATTATATAAGATGTTGGTATTTGCCTTGGTGGTTAAGTGTAATGTTAAGCTTTTTACCCGCCCAGGTTCGAATATTAGTGTTGTGTAATATTATTTATTTTACATTCAATTATATATAATATGTGTTAGTTAGAAATAAATTGATAATTCGATTATATATATAATATGTGTTAGTTAGAAATAAATTGATAATAAAGTTTGCTAATATGGTTAGAGAGGTAAAGATTAAAGTTTGGTTGCCAAATGCCTTGGGCTTAAGTCTTAAACATGTATTTTTTTTGAAAAAAAAAATTGGTTATTTTTTTTAAATCTTTTCAGTTAACCGAACCAAAAATTCGGTTAACCGAACCGAATTAACCAAATTTTTTCGGTTCGGTAAACGATTAAAAAATTTCTTTTGGTTCGATTCGATTAACCGATGATTCGTGCTCACCCCTAAGTCCCGCAAGGATAAACTCAACAAGGATAAACACATAAGACATCATTTTTATTCATGAAGTCCCGCAAAGGGATATTTACACTTACAAACCGATGGAGGATAGCTTACAAAAGAAAATAAACCACAAAGGTACAACCCCTAAGAAGCACGACAAAGGAAAAAGGAAAGGGAGAGAAGGAGTTCAAGCCTCGACATGGCAAGCTTAAAATCATGGACAAGGTTCCAGCCATCACGTCGCTTCCCCCAACGCCTGAATCAAAGAGACGGCTTTGTTGTAAGCCCGATGGTACATACCCACAGTCGGGACCCCGTCTCATGCCTTCATCTTCAAGCCCGATGGTACAAACCCACGATGAGCGGCGAACCATTCGCCAACAACGCAAAGATAACCCCCGAAGGGAAGATGATCTTTGAAATCTCTCACTCCATGCTTGACAAATACACACAACACACAAGAGGCTATTTATAGACCCAAAACAAAAACCGCCTCCCCAATATGCAGTTTCTTTCACGGGCAAAATCACGTCCCGTTATAGCTGTCGCTCCGACTACTCGGAAACCGCTTACTAGATTTTGTTTATAGTTACTTTGTTGTCGAACTATATCTACCGTACAGATGTCAGATATCCGAAAAAACACTTCCCCTCTCACACAAATGTCACATCTAGTCTGGATAGCAAAGAGTCGCATACAAAGATGCGCACCGTAATTCTAGTACAATACCATAAGATACCATACCATACATTACTAAACCATGTTGCACCTCGTCCAAACAAGGTCTTAGTAGTCTTAATGGTTAAGATTTAATACCTTGTGCAAGGTCAAGATGTCAATTCTCACCGAAGCATTTTTACTTTATGAAATATATCTTCTGATATAATTTTTAAAAAAATATGAAAGTAAATTTCATGACATTTTAAATTTGATTATATGAAGTTAATAGAAAACGATAATCAATATAATATATCATCTATATTTTTCTTTTCCTATCCTATTTTATTAAAATTATTTTGAGTTTGCATATGAAATGTTTATTGAATCAACATATCAATTAGAGGATATTTAATAATTGTTTAAAACATTTAAACAATTTTTATGAATAATTTGTCTATTTATCAATATAAAAATATTTTTAATATTTCTTAAAAACGAATGATTCGGACCAATGAACTAGAGCTTGGCATGGTATGGGTCTGAAACTAAAAACATTGTTTGAAACAATTAATCCTATTTCATATAAAATATAAATAGATGTGCAAGCGTTAAGTCTAAAATGTTTTTAAAATGCATTAAAATGAAGCATGATACGTGCATAGTGCATACGATTTGTTCAGGATTTGCATGCATTTAATGAGAAGCCTGCAATAAGAAAAAGAGAAATCCAAATAGATAAGATTCTGAACTACATCTGAATATCAAGGGTCATTTCAATTTTTCATTTGTTGAAAGCAAATGAGATCAATCTCACAAGTAATGTTAATAAGGGCCTTAACTGAACTTATGGTTTGCTATATATAAGTTGTTACAAGTCTAGGATAGACAAATTACTACATTTGTAGACCACTTGCTAACAGAAAAACATGTGCTAGAGTATAGAATCGATTTTGATTATGTTTTCTTCTGCATTGACTGTCGCATAGAATCAATTCACTGTGGTTCTTGAGCTTGGGGCAATACCCCTGAAGCTAGTCAAGTATTTTGAGTTCTACATGAGTCTGGATTTGGATACAACTGATGATTCATTTGTAAAATGTTACATATTTCTTCCCCTTATATATCAACTTGATCCTCATTATTATTATTATTGTTATTAGTATTTTTATAATGAACAAACACATACAATGGTTCGACATATTAGCATACCACAGAGTATGCTGGTTTAGTGGGCATTTCTGTTCTAGCTACCTTCGGCCCTAGCCTAACTGGCATGGTTTGCACCTTTTAGACATTATGGGTTGAATCTAAATCCACCATACTTGGACATGAAACATGATATGCTGGCACTGCCTAGTTAAGCATGTTTGATAATTTGATACATGTTATGACTTGCTAGTGTAAGACAAATCTTTAATCAAGTTTTTCATGAATATAAGAATATCACAAATAAATTAGTAAGATAAGATCTTACTTGATGACGACATATTTGCAGCGGAATAAACTTCTGGATCTCCAAGGAAAGTCGGGTCTTCCTCCACAACACCGTCTCAAATGCTCTGTTTTTTATGGGGAAAGCAACTATGAGCTAGGGTTTTTCCACACGGTGTATAGAGGGGACCTAACCTCTATTTATAACTGATTATATGGGCCCGTCCATCACGGGCTTCATTAATTGGGCCTACACTTGATTAATCACACCAATTATGATTAAGTGTTTCAAGCTCGAATTACATGGATCAAGATCACATGAGCTAACAGGCATCTTAATAATGGATCATAAGATCAAACCCACTTTTATTAAATCAAAATATTACAATTGATTATAGCCCACGTATGAAAAATGAAAATATAGAATATTTAAAAAATATTCTAACATTCTCCCACTTGGGCAAGATCAATTGTAAAATTTTATTTTTTAAAAAAAATAAATTTAAAAAACGACACTCGGGTTTAATCACATATTTCAAAAAATGTGGCCATAAAATAAATAAATAAAATAAAAATGATCCAAGATGCAACACTTATTATGACTCATATCAACAACCAATGATATCGAATCATGGCAGTCATCATGACAATACTGGACATAAGACTTTCCATGGTCACGAATACCACTGACATTGCTGACAATTGTCATTGGTGTGGAGTGTAGCATGAAAATAACACTCAAAATGATCCGATAAGAACAGTGTTATTTTCATTGTCAGTCCTCATACTTTCTCTTCTAGATATACCTTTCGGCAGGAGAAAGCGTATGGTTTTAAAAAAATAAAAAACCATCAAGTCCCTAGACTCAAAATTGGCATCAATCAATGGGCAACATGATTCACATGACACCGAGCCTTTAAACAAAAACATGATGTCTCTAGACTTAAATATGGTATCAATCAAGAGACATTCTGATTCAAATGATACCGAGTCTTAAATAATTATTGAACACATATATTAAATATGACAATATGATCTCAAAGGAAAAAGAGTTTATTATTGAACATGCGATAACATAAACCTAACAATCATGTATCAAAGTGCTCAAAACAAAAGGAAAATAACTCCCACTAACCAAGCACATCAAAAGAACTCAGAATGCCCATATTTTCAACATGTCTTTTAAAGACTATGGGTCTGAGTCCCTTGGTTAAGGGATCAGCAAGCATAAGATCTGTCTCTATGTGTTCAACTAAAATATCTCCTTTCTTTACAAGATCTCTAACAGTCAAAAATTTGATTCTAAATGTATGGAGTCTTGTAATGAGATCTACAATGTGAAGTCATATATTAATATTTTTAGGTCAGGTAGCTTGATATTCAGCTAGTTACTAATAGAAAAAATATTTTCCTCCCACTGACCTTCACATTTATATATTAATCAATTATTTTCTTCACATCCTATAAGTGTCGCTATCTTATCAACAAGTGAAGAACATGTCCCCTTTAGGCAGATAGATTTTCTAGACCAACGCACACTCTAATAACTTCATCACAATATAATTAGAATGTGTTAGATTAAATTATAGGGCATATAATAAAATTAAAATTGAGGCTAACCAAATATTACATATTCACCTTTGGGCAGAACATGCAATCACGAAATAAATCCTCGTTGAGTTAAAAAATGAGACGCTGATTTTCGAAAATCTATCACCTTTGGGCAGACAGATTTTTAGACCAATGCACACTCTTCTAACTCCATTACAAAACTTCTAATTAAAACATCCAATAATCATCCTTTGAGAAAAAACTATTGAATGAATTAATCTTCAGTATTCCTCATATGATGAGAAAATACACCACTCATTATAAGTAATCCCACTTTGGTGGTAATTACAAATAATAACTAGTGAAAAAACTCATCAGGAATCAATTGCCCACGTGTCAAATATTCAAATCCAATATATATTGCAAAATTGGTACAAGAATAAAGTACCATGATTAATAATGAATTTAAATCAATGACCATTTCAAATTATTATTTATGTTTATGTGGTTGTAAATTATGCCAATATCCCCACCTAATTGTAGCTATATTAGGTTTCAAATATATATAAAAAATTGGCAGCATTATTTACAATAATGAATTAATATTTTAAGTAATTCACGTAACATAAAATGAATAATAATATTATCACGTAAATAATAAATCACATGTATTCTACATCAAGCTAAATGTAGCAAAATTTGAATCATGACAATAAAATTTGCAATAAAGAATCATGAAAAGAATCATGCTGATAAAATTATGATAATAAATCAGCTATACTGTGTCAATTATGCAGTATTATTATAATATCAGGATAATAATGCTGCATTATGCCTAAATTAAGCAGAAAAATAAGTCTATTTATTATGCGCAGAACTTTTATAAGCAGCAGACTGAAAAATTGGAGAAAGACCATTAATAGATTAGGTCTATATTCAAGATCCAATAGCCCAGTTCAGTTCCAGCACAAGATATGAAAGATTTTGCAGTCACATTTCTACGTATAATAGATGTACCATGACAACGACAACAAAATTGACAATAATAAAATATTAATGTCAATTATAACATATGAGCAAAATTAGCATAATAAACTAATCTATGCTACGTCCGTATAGGCTCATGAGTGGGTAGATAATAATATTGTATTCAAAATTTCATGTCATGATCTAATTTTTAAGTAAATTGATCAAAAAACATAGTGAACCAATTAAAACTTCATAGAATTAAAATTGAACCAATCATAAAGGATCAATTAAGCATGAATTAAATGAAATTAAGCTGAATCAATCATAATTTCGACGAACCGATAAAAAATTAAACTGAACCGGTCAAAAAATATGGTGATCTGGTTAAAAATAAGTTGAACGATTGCGAACCAAATGAAAATGAGCTGAACCATTCATAATTTCAACTGAACCGATTGTGATGTAGAAATAAATCACTGAAATATGAATGATCCAATTAATTGAATCAAACCAAAATAATGAACCAGTTTAAGATCAGAAATAAATCAGAAATAAAATTGAATTGAACCCCACATAATATAATTGAACCAGGCAATTGACCCAAATCAATTTAACCCAGAACCAGATTGAACCAAAACTGAAATAAACCTAGGTTCAATTAAAAGTCTGGACCGGTTTTAATAAAAAATTGTTGAACCAACATTTGATGGGCCCGCTGAGCAGGCCCGAGATGCAGGGTCTGCCCGGCCCGCCGGGGCCTTGTGCCCGTTAGGGCACGGGGCAAGCAGCGCGGCACGCGGAGCGCCTGTTCAGGCTCGTGTCGCGCAGCAAGAAGCGGACGCTGCATGCCTCGCGAGACAAAGCCGTTTGCATTAGCAAACCCCAGAGGTGCTCTCGTCAGCAAGCCCCGGAGGTGCTCACGTCCCCAGGTGAGAAGCAACGAACTCGGCCCCTCTCGCTGACGCTTGGCAACCGCTCAGAAGCGAGCGCCGCTCACATCAGATGAGGCCTCGCAATCGCGGTGCTTTCACACCGCCACGACTACTCGCTTCGCGAAAAGCGCCTACGCGGGCCGCCCCGGAGGAGACGCGAGCGCTGCTCACGCAACAGCGCAGCGCTCGCGTAAGCAGCGTGATCCCGCACAGGCGACGCTCAACGTGAGCGGCCTGGGGCGAGTCGCGTGTGCCTCGGAGGAACAGCGACAAAAGAAAAAAGATGCATACCTTGAGAAGTGCGGCGCACGCTCGACGAGAAAAAAAAAAGCAAGACGCGGAACATTTATGTGTACATAAATCAGAAACAGCGCACATGAATAGAGGCGGGATGCGCACACGGAGACACAGCAGGCAGACACGATTGCAATAGACGCTCGGCATTGACCGCCTGGTGTCCTGCTGTCCGCGGCGGTGTGTGCCGCATGCCACGCACGATGAGGCACACCGAGATAAAAACGCCAGCAAAGAAAACCGAGACATGATAATGATTCATGAGTAAAAACATCTCAAAATCAATGATCTTATGGTGCATGCGAGCAAGAAAATGATGCGCTCGCTGAGGGAGATGCATGCGGATCAAGGAAGATAAAACTTTGAAATAACAGCATCATGATACATATTTCCGATCAAGAACCCACGAAACCAACCGCGCATACCCATGCGCAATAACAAAATCTGAGAAAAAAAAAATTTATGTTCAGCGAACCACGAGCAATTCCACGCGGATAAATTTTTTGAGAAAGATGCACATAACCCTATCGGCTGAGAGCGATCACAAAAGGAGATGTAAAGCATCTTAGAAGCATAATAAAAAATATCCGAAAGAATAGATACGACGATCAACGGAAAGATTAATTTTAATATTCAAACATGATGAATCAAAATTTAAACAGATTATTCATCATATTAAAATCATCCCATAATTATCATAAACGAATTCTTAAATTCATGAAAATGGGCTCTGATACCAATTGTAAGACAAATCTTTAATCAAGTTTTTCATGAATATAAGAATATCACAAATAAATTAGTAAGATAAGATCTTACTTGATGACGACATATTTGCAGCAGAATAAACTTCTGGATCTCCAAGGAAAGCCGGGTCTTCCTCCACAACACCGTCTCAAATGCTCTGCTTTTGATGGGAAAGCAACTATGAGCTAGGGTTTTTCCACACGGTATATAGAGGGGACCTAGCCTCTATTTATAACTGATTATATGGGCCCGTCCATCACGGGCTTCATTAATCGGACCTACACTTGATTAATCACACCAATCATGATTAAGTGTTTCAAGCTCGAATTACATGGATCAAGATCACATGAGCTAATAGACATCTTAATAATGGATCATAAGATCAAACCCGCTTTTATTAAATCAAAACATTACAATTGATTGTAGCCCACATATGAAAAATAAAAATATAGAATATTTAAAAAATATTCTAACAGCTGGGTCAATGTTTTTGTTACCATCCGCTTCGATGGGATAACTAGTCCATCAACTTCATAGGCTCGAACCATTAGCCTAATTAAAATGTAAGTGGAAGTTAATCGTCCCTGTATGAGCCTTGAAGTCAATGTTAAGACCCAAGTCCAACTAACACAATAGCACCAAACCACGCACACCTTAGTCAACGACATCTTAGGCCTAGCCTAGTAGCCCTTTCCAAGCTTATTATCGCGATCAAAAAAATTTCGCGGTAGCGAACCTTGATATCGATATATCGTCCGCGTCGCGATATATCGACAATATAATATATATTATAAATATAAATTATAATATATATATATAAATTATAATATATATATATATATATATATAATAGCTTTGGAAGTCATTAGACTCGTTACTTATGATATTGCACGTAGCAAAGTAGCAAACATAATTGTCATGAATCATAAAACATAGCAAAGTAGCAAAAATAGAATATACAAACCACCCACATAGCAAAGTAGCAAAATAACAAACATAGAATATACTAAAATCCAATTCACATAGCATGAACAATAAACATCAAGTAGCTAAAGTCATCACAATCACCAAATCTCCAATAGTCCAATCTAAAAAAGATTATCAAAATCATCTTCAATGTCTTCATTAGGAATTCTATCATCCTCTTCATCATCATTGTTGAACCACGCATTTGTCCCCCAATCAAAATCGTCAAGTACTAGTGGATCATAGTTTTTGCCACATTCACGAACTTTTTGAAATCTCGTGGCAATCTTTCGATTGTATTGGACATACACCAAATCATTCAATCTTTGGTGCAATAATCTATTTCTTTTCTTGGTGTGAATCTATACGAAAGAAAAGTAATTAAATAAAAATAATAAGTAATAACTACTAAGAAAGTACTAAAAAAGCATAAAATACTTAATTACTACAAACTCAAAAGTGCTCCAATTTCGTTCACACCCGGAGGACGAACAACAAAGACTAACAATGCGCTTTGCAAACTTTGAAAACTCGGGAGTACGTTCACCGAAGGATTTCCACCATTCAACTAACATTAAAAATATAAAATATTAAAATTCAAAAATATGTAAAGACAATAAATATTAATAAATAAAATAATACACAATATACTTACGAGGAATCCTATTTGAGCGCTCTCTAATCACCATCTCTCTTGCAAAAGGTCCTCGATCTTCATCATACATATATATCGGCATCTAGAAGTATCTTGGATCGCATTGTATCATCCAACACTAATTTCTCAAGTACATCATTGAAGTCTTCACGTAGTTTCCCCGAGTACACGATATCATTTTTCTTGATGTCAAAATAATTGCCCGGATTGATAAATAGAGCCGCACCATATAATGGTGTTTCCATTTGACGCTCTCATCGACTTTTAATTATATCAATGATTTTCTTGCACAAAGTGGATTTGTGAGCCAAGACTTGTTTGATCCTCCTCTTAGCTTCACCCATTGTCGCGGCTAATTCCGTCATAGCGAGTTTTTCATCACCATCCGCTATCCTCAAAACCACAAGTAGAGGCTGTGATGCTCTAATGCAATCTTCAACTGACTCCCAAAATTTAACCGCATGGATTAATTCATAAATTTTCTTTCCTGCTTCGGTCTTGCACAATTTTGAATCAAACCAATCTTGACTTACAAACAACCGCTGCAACTCTTGTTTAAATTTCCTCAAACATGACAATGTTAGAAATGCAGTCGCAAATCTAGTAGCCCCGGGTCTAACAAGATCATGTCTGTTAGTGTGCTCCCTCATCGCATCAAGAAGGCGACCATGTCTATAAATGAATGCGGTCAATGATCTTGCTTTTGCGATTGTAGACTTGAATTCTTTCATTTTTCCCACATCTTCCAACATAAGGTCCAAGCAATGTGCGACACAAGGGGTCCAAAACATTGTAGGCAATCTTTGCTCCAACAATCTTCCCGCTGCCTTATAGTTGGCGCCATTATCTGTGATAACTTGAACAACATTACTTGGGCCAATTTCTTCAATCTTGGTCTCAAGTAAGTCAGCCAACATCTGAGCAACATGACACTGACTTGAAGCATCAACAGAGCCAAGAAAAATAGTCCCTTGCGGACTATTTACAAGAAAATTTATCAATTGTCTCCCTCTTCTGTCTGTCCACTCATCTGACATAAGAGTACACTCATCTCTTTCCCAAACCTCTTCATGTTTGCGCTTAAAATCTTCTGTTTGTTATTTTGCCTTTTTCAATAAAGGAACCCGCAACTCATGATATGTGGGTGGTTTGTAGCCCGATCCAATTTGTGCTATGCCTTCAACCATCAACTCATAGCTTCTTGAGTTTGCCTCATTGAAAGGAATGACATTCTCATAGAAGAAGTTGACTACATACATGTTAACTTTTTCACACTACTAGAAAAATGGGCATCAACAACGGCTGATGCCGTTGCTGAAGAGAATCAGCAACAACCGAGCCGTTGCAATGGAGCCGTGGCAGAAAATCGCATTGCTGATAACTTAGCAACGGATCCGCAACAGCCGCTCGGGCCGTTGCTAACAATATTATCCGCAACGGTTTTGCCACGGACCCGGAGCCGTTGCTGATAACATTAATAGCAATGGCCGCTGAGTCCGTAGCAACGCCGTTAGTAAAACACCGTCGCTAAGCCGTTGCTGTAGGTCATCAGCAACGGCTTTCGATACACTTTTAGCAACGGCTTTCCCACGGACGGCCGTGGGAAAGCCGTTGCCGATGATGTGAACCTGGTAACGAAAATATTTAAAATTTAAAATTTCCATTGATACATTGATACATTATCTGATACATAACTCACACACCCATACACTCATACACACATTCATTCACACATCACAAACACACCAAGATATACATCAAAACAATTATATTTATATTGATAATTATCCACGATAGTATAAAAATAATTCAAATGCAAAATTGAAGTATCAATATCCAACAAAATAAATTAAACAAGTTCAATATCTCAGTAACAAAGTCAATATACAAAAATCTCACGATGACGATGGAGGATGGCCTGGATCATATGGCGGGGTTTGGAGTGGTTGAGTGTACACCGGCGTGGACTGACTCGAGGACGATGGATTAGATGATGCCGAAGAGATGCCTGCTTCGGGATAACCTGACATGTTGCGTAGCATAGCTTGTATATCCGCCATCATCTGACTCTGGCGCTCCATTATCTCAGTCTGACGCGCGACCGTATCCTCTATAATCCTTATTCTGCTACTATGATCATAACTGGATCTAGAGGTGGACGGCCGCTCACCAGCGATCGGAGGGGTCGGTGCCCCAAGTGGCCCTAGTACGGCTCGCGCATGACCACTATCTACGAAGCCATATACGCGGCGATGGTCACAGTCACCTGCGGCCTCGACCCACGTTGCTGCGTCAAAGTCCTCGGGGGTACCCCCGCGCTGCACCACCGTCTGGCTGTAGGTCTCCTACTCGAGTTTGATTTTTTGTTTAATATTTATCATAAAACTTAAATTATAAATATATAATGAATAATTTAAACAAATATATAGTTACCATAATGTATGCAGCGCGGTTGTCGATGTACTCCCCCGTCCCATGTGCTCGACGGTGAGTCCGCTCAAACACCGCCATCGGGGAGGGTCGCTGGACAGTCCCGTCATCCGACACCGTCGTCTACATTTACAAAACAAATACATTAATTAGTACACATAGTAACAAATAAAATATATAATTAAAAGATATACTTACCATACGGTTTGCGTGCACTGTAAATGCAACAGAGCCGCCGGTGTGACGCGCTGCCCCCCCCGACATGCGATTTCTAGCCGCATTCCGAGAAACCTCCTGCCATCGATTCGTCGACCATATTCCCACGAGCTGGTCCCATATATCCGGAGTAATCCAATCGGGGCCGTATCCCCGAGTCTCTGCGATGTTAGTGGTCCCAGCTCGAGCCATCGCCTGGGACCGAGCCTGCCCCAGCTGCCCGTTGTACCTTGCCCGAGAAATAGCCTCCCAGGCAGCGTAAATGAAAGGCCTTTGGTCCTCGGCCCATATATAGCGAGCCTGCAAAATAATAATATCAGTACCAATATTAATCATCATGCATGTAAAAAAAAATAATAATACGTGCCTCAAACTCGCGCCATAACATGTCGACGTGCTCGCTAGGCACGTGAGACCACGTAGGCCATGCCCCGTGCATGTATCGTCGAATAGTAGAAGAAATGCTCCTCGGCACTTCTTCTTGCTCGAACCTGCACAACAAAAATAAATTTTAATATTATATTATGATATAATGAATTTGTAATGATTCATAATTCATGATATATTATCGCTCCCCAATCACGCTAATTAATCTACGTGACTCTGTGGCCTGCGTCTGGATGTACTAGCCTCGGCAGTATCATCGGCATGAGGATCAGCAACAGGAGGATCAGCAGCATGAGTAAGTGCTGGAGTCTCACCGATCGGAGACTCCGAAGCTCTCCTGCGTCGATAACCACGACCAGACATATCTGCCGAACAGACATATAATTAGATTATTGTATAAATAGTAGAGATATATTTAATAAAATATATTAAATATATATTGTTCACAAGACCGCGGCCTTTAAATTGAAGTTTTGCTTCCGATGACAATCATAAGTGACAGCTCCCTTAGTCCACAATGTTTTCAATTCATCTACCAAGGGTCTGAGAAATATGTCAATTTCTTTTCGCGGACCCTTAGGACACGGAATAATCATCGAAAGATAAATAAATTCATCTTTCATGCACATTGACGGTGGCAAATTATAAACTGTCAGCAGCACTGGCCAAACTGAATAAGGAGTTGCAGAATGTCCAAACGGATTAAAACCATCTGTGCACAATCCCAATATGATATTTCTAGTATCCCTAGCAAATGAAGGATAACATGTATCCAAATGTTTCCATGCTTCACTGTCAGATGGATGAGTCATTACTGTATCATCACGACTTCTTGCATGCTAACTCATGTAGGGGGCTGTCTTTTCCGACACGAATAATCTTTGAAGTCTCGGTGTTAGTGGAAAATACCGAAGCACCTTAAACGAGATATTTTTCTGTCGGACCGATTTCTTCTCCTTGTAACAAGGATGTTGACATACAGGGCATTTATCCAACTGCACATTTTCTTTATAATATAAAATGCAGTTATTTTGGCACGCGTGTATTTTTTCGTACCCAAGCCCCAACTTTCTCATTAGCTTTTTTGTCTTATAAAAAGTTGGCTCAAACTTGTTATCAGTAGGCAGCATTCCATTAATCAATCCAGCAATCCGATCATACGCAACTCCACTGATATTACAATCGGCCTTGATGTTTAAGAGCTGTGTCATTGCTGAAAACCTAGTGTATTTAGGACAATTCTCATACAAAGGTTCATCGGCAGCTTTCAACATCTCGTAAAATTCTGCAGCTTCTTTATTCGGTAATTCAATCTCTACCGCAATTTGTACTTCTGTGATATCAACCACTGTAGTATCTGGTGGGACTGATGTCTGAAGAACTGGCCGATCAACATTATCATTCAGGTGGAATTGACCCCCAAGACTATCAAGTATCATAGTTCTATAGGGATTACATTGACTGGATGAAGAAGCACCAGCAAAGGAAGATTCACCATATGTCTGAACGACAGGATTGCTCGACGTTCCGACTTCGCGTGACTCCCCGTGACAAGTCCATAGAAAATATCTTGGTGCAAATCCTTTGGTATATAGATGCAGAGTGACAGTCTCCCGATCCAAAAATCGTCCATTTGGACAAATGCGGCACAGACATCGGATTTGATCACCCATGCTAACGAAATTCCGATTCGAATAGGCGAAATTTAGGAAGTACGTTACGCCTAATCGAAACTCATTCGTTAAAGCTCCACGATCAAGACGTCGGTACATCCAACTTCGATCAGCCGACATGATTCTGTCAATCAATGACAATTTCTTTGGTTAATGTCTTTAGGTGAGATTGTCCTATTCCATTCAGGATTTATGTTATTTATATTGCACTAAGTACTTATTTTAACCGTTAACTTCATTCTAAATTTCGGCAGCATCTCCCTATAGTTCTCCGAATACGCATATCATCTGGGCGCGTATCGGAGAACAAGAGAGATGTTGCCGAAATTTAGAATAATTAGTTAACAGTTAAAATAAAAATGTAAGTGCAGTACAAATAACTATACTCCCAAATTGTGCAATCAGGGACAATTCAAGAATTGTGCGTCGTATAAAAGATCATCTACTTCTTTTACACGAACATACAATCCCCGAACGGATCTAAGGTTTTGCTAAATCATATCCGACTCGTCGATGCGTACATGAAACATATGAACTCGTCGGATGTATGATTATTTTCTAAATATTTCGAGACAGTTCGAGTCCATATTGGACGATTCCGGCGCGCGTCCGAAGTGGACGATTCCGGCGCGCGTCCGAATTGGACGATTCCGGCGCGCGTCCGAAGTGGACGATTCCGACGCGCGTCCGAAGTGGAAAATTCCAAAATTAATCTAAACCCTAATAATTAATCTAACATATTAAACAATTAATCTAAATAATTAATTAACAATTAATTAACAATTAAAAAACAATAAAAAATTATTAATCTACAAATTCCGGCCACTGTACAAGGTCCGGTGGCGGCCATCGGCCGAGCGTCGCCGGCCGAAACCCTATTTTTAGGGTTTCAGTGGATTTCCGTCCGGCCGCAATGGGAATCGACGGTCGGCCGGCGAGGTATACCTGAAAATGTCGGCAGCAGCGGGAGGAGGAAGAGGCGTCGTTGGCGTCGGCAGCGGCGGCGACAGGCGGGAGCAGGAGGCGGCGGCGGCAGCAGCGGGAGGAAGAAGGGTCGGGCGCGACTGTGTGCCCTATATAAACTTATCAGGAACGGCTCACTCGCCCGTTAGAAAGCCGTTGCTAATAAGTTATCATCAGCAACGGCTCACTTGTCCATTAGAAAGCCGTTGCTGATAATTAACATCATCAGCAATGGCTCGCATGTCCGTTAGAAAGCCGTTGCAGATACAACATATCTGCAACGGCTCGGGCGGCCGTAAGAATGCCGTTGCAAATAGCAACGGCTTGAGCGGCCGCTGCTGATAGCCGTTGCTGAAGACTCAATTTCTAGTAGTGTCAATAGCCTCTTTTGTCTTCAAATACCTTTCAATGGTCTGTTGGCTAGGACCTTTGGAGTGTCTTTCATCCACAATTTCTTCTGGAGTTCTCTGTAGCAATCCACCAATCTTGGTTTGTGATGTGGATTGTGAGTGTGACACTTGTGACATTGCTGCAAACTGAATAGCAGCCTCTTTTTTTTTCTTGTAAATTATTCCCGAGCTTGGCATGGAGTTGGAAGCTGTAGAATGGTCTACTGGTGCCACTGCTTGTTCATCATCCAAACTGAATGGTGTCTTCCTCTTAGAAGCAAGGGCATCATGTATTTCTCTCATTATCAGCGTTGTGGTTTTATCACATTTTTTCACGTCTCCATAACCACCCGCCAAATGTTGTTTAAGTCTTGTGATTCCCCCGTTCAATTGGTTGCCACAAAGTGAACATGCAATCAATTGTGTTTTGTTTAAATCCAGCCAATATCCATATCTCCAACCAATATCCTTCGAGTTCGATTTCCATTTAGGATCTTTAGAAGAATCATAAGGCGTTTCACCAGAATTTTCCTCCATAATTTACTGCACAATATAAACAATGTTGCACACAAATACACAATACAAAATGATCACAGCTAAATAATGTTTTCACATAACATCTAAGCTGTTGTTCTGTGAAATCAAACCAGAACAGCTTAAGTTGTTCCAGAATCAAATTTCGAGAACAGCAAGAACAGCTTAAGCTGTTCTGGATATTGATTAAATGATTCCAGAACAGCAAGAACAGCTTTAAGCTGTTCTTTCTGTTCTTGAATCAAGAGCAACTTTAAGAACAAGTTGTTCTTGATTCGAGAACAACAACTGTTCTTGATTCGAGAACAGCAACTGTTCTTGATTCGAGAACAGCAACTGTTATTGAATCGAGAACAGCTTGTTCTTAATTGGTTGCAGCTGCTACTTCGGGAAAAAAAAGAAAGGGCGAAAATGTCACAAGAATAAAAAATGGGGAAAATGCTGACTCGCCGAGCTGTGGAGAAAAGATCGTCGGAACATACCTGGCCGGAAAATAGAAAAGCGTCGCCGGAGAAGTGAGGTGCCAACGGGATGCGAGGAAGCTTCCGAGAGAGTCGTCGACGGGATGCGAGGGAGGAAGAAGATTGAATAAGATAGAGCCGCCAATCGAGCAAGGAGGGTTTAAGTTAGGTTTTTTTTTAAAAAAATCAATAATTTAGATATCCTTATCACTAAGTTGGATGAAAAAAATCGCAAAAAAAACCCCTGGCCTTGCGGTGGAACCTTTCCCGGTCCACCGCGCGGGCTAGGGTTCGAATCCTGTGTTTTTTTTCTTTTCTTGTACCGCCTATCTCGTCGGGATATCGTCCAAGATTGGACAAGATCCCGACGAGATATATGATATCTCGGGATCGCCTGTATCGTCCAGACGATACAGGCAAATCGACCGAGACACCGCTATCTCGTCGCTATCTCGACGAGATAGCGACGAGATGATAACCCCGACCCTTTCTCACATAGGATACCTCACCAAGTGAGGACCATATCTTGCAATGATATCAATTATCATCAATCAACTTCATGTCTTAATCATTGACCTAATGCTTAAGTTGAAGTTGATGAGGTATAGAAAGGGTTATTAGGCTAAACGACTAAGATGTGCGTGGTTTGGTGCTATTGTGTTAGTTGGACTTGAGTCTTGACATAGGGATAATTAACTTCTGCTCAAACATTTTAATTAGGCCAAATATTTGGGCCTATGAAGTTAATGGGCCAATTATCCCATCTAGCGGGTGGTAAAAGTTTCTATATTATTGGTCTAGTTTAGAAATTAGAATAATCAAGGAACAACCTCTGAAATTGCACAAGTTGTTCATCCCATATGCCATATTGGCATGCAGGAATAATTCATACATTAATTGAATTGCCTTTTTTTAACAAAGTATAGGAGAGTTGTTCTTAAGATCATAAGATGACACAGTAAAATTAATTTTTATGTTTAATTTCTGTGGCATTCTGGAATGCCTTGTGTATGCTGATAATAAAGGTGTGTATGACCATAAGATTGGACTCTACCTCAGTAGGTACAACACATTTGCATAAAGTTTTACCAGTACAGAATTGCCAACTTTTGTGAAGCTTCCTAATTCCTTGTTAGAATTTAGTTGAGTTTTATCTTTCTGTTTATTAGCTCACGTACAAACCTATACTTATTTTGACCAATTCTTGTTGAAGTAGTACTGTTGCATGCACGTCAGTTCATCTGCAAACTTGTGTATCTATGTTTTACTCAACCAATTCACTTGTTGAACTAGTATTGCTGCAACATGCATCCTAACTCACATAGGCCTGTTTAATATTAGTCATGGCATTCTTACATTGGTCTACCTTTTCCCAGTTTTTATACTTAAAAATCTAGATGATATGTAAGCTAACTAGTGTTTCCAGGTTAAATAACTTTATCATTTTATTATCATTAATGAGTTACAAATCAAACTTCAATTTTTTCTAAGTATTTTGTATGTTGTCAAATCAAACTGCGCAACCGGTAGTTGCAACTTCAATTCATAGTGCTTATAAAGTAACATTTTTTCTGAGTATTTTGTATGTTGTCATTGTATAAGATATTTTTTTGGGAACATCATATTGGATGCATGGGATATACTTTAATAGATAGAAGTAAAAAGTAATATTTTTAATATTAACATGGTTTTGTCAAAGATGAATAACATGGGCATCACTGAGATATTAAGATAACCTTTATATAGGCTTTCTTAAACCTAAAGTATGTAAGGTAGATATAGACTTTTAATTGAATTAGATGTGATAAAATTAGGTTAGTGAATGGTTTTCATATATATGACATTTCCATTTCTAAACCAAGAACATCTCATCTTGTGTATTCTGAGAGTAGAGCTTCCTAGTCATTTAATATGTAATGATTAATATTCTATTGAGTTCTGAGGTATTTGGAGGGGAGCAAAGGGGAAGGGAGGAGAGTTTTATATATATATATAGTTTGATTGGAGAAAATCGAGGCAAGGGAATGGGAGGAGAGACAAAATAACAAAAAATGATTACCTTCCAAAAATGATTTGGAGGATAGGAGAGATATCATTGAAATTTTTATGATATTTGGACCTTTTATGCCTTGTCATTGTTGAACTAAACCAAAATGCTTTCCTCACCTCCCCTCCCCCTCTCCAACCAAACAAGATGGAGCAAAATATTTTTTTTCTCCTCTCTTGTTATTGTTGAACCAAATACAAAATACTTTCCTCTTCTCTACTCTTCTCACCTCAAGCTACCTCCCTCCCCTTCCCTCTGTGAATGAAATAGCTCAAGTTCTTTCATTATTGATTATTTTTGCGAAGTCTCATAGTTCCACACCCACCTTTATGATTTCAAAGAATATTTGCTATTGAAATATCTCAGACTTCTTTCACTAATGTAATGAGGTCTTTAGTTCATTGTTCACCTTTGACATATTTTCCATTGAAAATTCTTCCATGATCTTAATATTTGCTTAGATGTCTGATTTCATGTGCTTTAAAACTATTTGCTTCCTTCAGGCCAGAAATTACATGGAAGAATGCAAATTATGCACAAATATGGGAGTATCTTTGGGATGATTATGATTTGACACAAAGACTTAGTAACCTCGACATTAAGTTTAAGATTGTTGAGGTAAAACTGCATTCCATTTTTTTTCATATATGTTTTGGGTGTTCAATTCTCTTGTTTGAATCTGCTATCTCTCTACAGAAAGACAGTGTGTTCTTCCAAAATGTTCTTCACACCAACAAAATGGAGTACTTGGATTGGTTGATAGTTGGTTTGCTTGTTTTGGAGGTCGTCATTACCATTTTCAATGAATCGAGGAACGAAGCCCAGAATTAGGTATCTAGGGCATTAATAAAAAATTTCTTCACATACCAAATTTTTTGCCATGTTGTTCCTTGCGCTCTTTCGTATAGATCCTTTTGCCATGTGGTTGATAATGAATGTTAATCAACCGAGTGCTATTGCTGGTTGTTAATAATTCTTTCGTTGTTGTAAACACTGCATTCTTTTACCATTTGAAATTATAGAAATGGGATTTACTCCTAAATAATTGATATTGCATATTATCCTTTCAATTTTGTCCTTGATGTTTGTAGGTTAATCACAACAAACCATGATTGTTATAATAAGATTTAATTAATAAAGATACCTAGCAATTAAATATCACAGTATTCCTATGTTAAAATTTTATTATTTTTATAAATTAAATAATTTTAAACAAAAAAACTAATGACATTCATTATATATTTCATAAACAAGCCTTAATATTTGCTTTTGTTATAAGGCCTTTTTTTATGTTTTTTTTTTAACGTGAGAGCATCCCTAATTAGATTTTTTTCCAACATTGCACAAAGGCGGACTTTGCTCCAAATTCTAGGGGTGGCAATCCGTGTCGTGTCTAAACGTGTTTCGTGTTGTAAAAGGTTAAATTCGAACCTGATCCGATTATTAAACGTGTTCGAATATGCAAATCTGAACCCGATTTTTTTATTCTCGGGTTGACATGATACGCCACACTTAATCCGTTTAAGTAAACGTGTCTAAACGTGTGCATCTGTGCACCTATACGATACAATACGATAAACATAATTTTAATAGTAAACAAAATAAAAACTATATGAAATTAAAAATTAAACGTATTAGAAAGACTATTAATAACAAGACATACCCAACATTTGTAATTTTTTACTTATTATTATATATATATTTTTATAAACGGATAAATGGATTAAATAGGTTTAGTAATACGATTAAACACGTTTAGTTAAATGAGTTTAATCGTGTTTATACGAGTTACATGAGTTCAACCCGGATTAACACGATTATTTAATCATGTTAATCCGGGTTGAACCTATTTAGCCAAATTCGAACCCGCGTAATTTCGTGTCGTGTCGTGTCAAAAATTATCAGCCCAACCAAATTCACTAATTTTCTACTCATTCTTATTTGATCATAGATTTTCTATGCATAGAAATTGCACTTAGATAACGAAGCAACATGAATACCATATGTAATAGGTGAAGACACAAAATTAATGCCAATCATATGAATCCATTTATTGAATAATAGATACATTTTTTACGTAAGAAATTACAAACATTGATGATTAAAAATTGACAACATAGAATTATATATCTTGAAGTGACAAAAGTTGTTAATTAAAATTGCAACAAGATGTCAATGAAATCATTATAGCCGTCATAACCAACAGATCTTTTTTCGCTGCACACCCTTCTCGAGGATAGGGTGTCAATTATTGCCGTGCTAATGCAACGATTCGGCAACGTGAGTCTCATCTTCTTCATGGCCTTTGCTTCACTGATTATAAATTTCAGAAGATCCTCGTAAGGAGCCTTCATTACTACGTCCATGTTGACCTCCTCCAAGTGATGAGCCAAGCAATCAAGATTCTTCAACCTCTCATTGTGGACAGAGAAAGTATCAGCAAGTTTGATTGCTTGTGTCGGAATGGCCTATCGTTGATTTCCATCAAAAGAACAAAAGAAAATTAGAAATTAAGAACTTAAAAAATTGTTTAGGCATGCATGCATTGAAGTAAACAAGCGAGCTCAGACTTTGATTCGCTTAAGAAGTTCTGCAAAAGCTTAATTACCTGAAGATTCAATTGTGATAAATGAGGGGAGCTCTCTAGCAACTTAACTAACAATAGAGCTTCAGATTCATCTTTGATGTCCAAGGGAATCGAAAGAGTGCTTAGCTTCTCGAATTTAATTTCGAACCTCTCAACATCCTTGCATTCAATTGCCAATGACTGGGGGAATTAAAAATACAGACATGACATTAATTAAGTTCAAAATTAAGCTTTATTAATTCAATGAATTAGGAATGCGTTAACAATATATCATTTGATAATTAAATACATTAAAGCCTTTTACTAATTAATTACCTTGGTGGAAGCGGCACTGAGCCGAAACCATTTCAAGTCCTCTGCCGCTAGCAAAAATCTCCTTAACCCACCGACATTATCTTGAGCTATTTGTAATGGGTGAGAAAAGTTGAGGGACGCCTCTTGGACTTTAGGTGCTTGGATAATCAGTTTTTGCAACTTAATCGGACTAAGCTTGATATCAACCATCTTTAGATTGGGTGCATTGATGTCTATGCTCTTGAGATTCTTGCGAGGATTAAGTATCATTAGATTCTTGAGACTCCTCGAATGAATCCTTACATGACGAAACCCTTTGCAATCTTCAAGGTGCACAAAATCGAGCAAAGGGCAATTTGAGAAGATGAGATTCAGGATATTTTGGTGTATGTAGGAGTCCAAGAGCACTAGAGTGTGCAGAAGCATGCAATGGACGAGTCTCGGTTGAATCAGAGAGACACCGAGCTCGCAGTTACGCAATGAGAGGAGCCTCAAGGATTTGATATCTAACACGGCGCAAGGGATGAGAACTCGATGACGATCAAGCTCGCACGTGAAGATGAGTTCTTTAACTCCCACGTCCTTGGCCTGTTGGATGATGTTGCACTGGGTCGCATGGCCAGTAACGCATCTTCTGTAGACGACGTCGAGTCGACCAAGAAGAGCGCGAGGCAAAGGAGGCAAGAACTGGAGACACCTAGAGGAAACCTCGAGGCTAAACTGATCACATCGAGGGAGGAGGGAGACCAGCCGCTGCCAACCCCCCTCGGAGTTGGAGATGGTGAACACTGCCGAGAGCCATTCTTTGACCGGAAGCATACAAACGATCGACAGTAGGATATCGTCGGGGATATAGCTGACGTTGTTTGGCTTGCTTTTTTTTAGTCGCTTGTGGTGATCTTCTTTTACAGGAGGAGGAGGATCAGGTACTGTTTTCTTCATCTTTATCTATATTACTATATATATGAGACACAGAATGTATATCCAAGTGATCAGTTCGTCAAATTTTCGTAAAGTAGATAAAAATTTTGTTGAAAAGAAATTTAGATACATATATTGTTTGGTTTTATTCATGGTGATAAAAAGATTTTTTAAAAAACGTACTTAATTTGCATGCATTAAATTACACGTTCACTTAGTTCGTAGAACAACCTGTTGCATAATATCATTTCTATAGTTGGTAAGTACGTGTATATACTCATGCAAGGATATATGAGAATCGATCTTTGTGATGAAGTGATTGAATCATAATCTTTCCTCCACTGCTTTATTTTACCACAGAAAATAATATTTACTTGTCCTCACCTACCAAGTGTGAAGTAAATTTGAACAGAAATAAAGAAATCAATCAATATGAGAATCTTTACAAAGGAAAAAAAATCTACTATTGGCAGCCTCTCCATAGAAATTCCATGTACGTACGAGTGAACATATCTTTCAATGAATGAATATGACGAAGACTAGAGAATCTTTTTACATAAGAAATTACAAACACTGCAATTAATGACAACATAGAATTATCTTGAGATGACAAAAGTCGTAAATTAAAATTGCATCTCCATCTTTTTTCGCTGAGCGACCTTCTTGAGGACAGGACGTCAATCGTTGCCTTCGGTCTCATTTTTTTCATTCATGGCCGGCCTTAGCTTTTGCTTCACTCATTATAACGTAAGTAGATTACAATTACAATATTTCAAAACAATTGGATCTTTTCCTACCTGTTTGTCCTCCTTCGATCGGCAGCGAGTGATGATGAGGCGGCGCGTTGACGCGGCGGCGTCGGCAGCGGCGGCGGCTGCAAGCAGGACGGAGACGCGCAAGAGGTCGAGAAGGGAGGCGACAGAAAGAAAAATGGTCGGGCTCTGGCGGCTAGACGTTGAGGCGGCGATGAATCTTTGATCTTGATCTTGAATCTTTGATCTGGTCTCGACCGTGGATCAGCAGTGGCGAGCGGCGGCTCCAAGCAGAACGGAGACGCGCTAGAGATCGAGAAGGGAGGCGACAGAAAAATGGTCGGGCTCTGGCGGCTAGACGTTGAGACGGCGATGAATCTTTGACCTTGATCTTGAATATTTGATCTGCTCTCGACCGTGGATCAGCAGTGGCGAGCGGCGGCTCCAAGCAGAACGGAGACGCGCAAGATATCGAGAACGGAGGCGACGGAAAAATGATCGGGCTCGGACGGCGAGGCGGCGTCAAAGGGCAACGACGACGCAGCGGAGCGGTGGCGAGAGCACAGCACAGCAGAGCAGAGAAAGAGAGATGCAGGAAAAAATGGTCGGGCGTCTGTGGATGGAGAATTTATATTCCCTAGAACGGATTAATTTAAAAAAGTATCTCATTAATTATATGTATAAAACTAAATAAATAAATTTAATGAAGATTAAAAAATAAAGTAACTTTTATTTAGTATTTCAATTATATATTTTTTATTTTTCATTCACTCTTAATAAAAGAAGTATATAACAATCATTAATTAAAAATGTCCAAAACTCATACTATATATACTTTTCAAAATTCTTGAATTATACTCTTAATAAAAGAAGTATATAACAATCATTAATTAAAAATGTCCAAAACTCATACTATATATACTTTTCAAAATTCTTGAATTATACTCTCTTTTAAACTTTTTTAAAAAAAATTTACATTTTATTCTATCATAAACCAAACATATATGAAATCTAGAATATTAATAAAACTAAATATTTAGGAAAGCATTAACAAAAATTTTATAGGCCATTACTATTATCAAAATTTTCACCTGAAATTTAAGTATTTTTAAAGTCACACTTTTAGGTAGTCATTAAAGTAAAAAAAACAAAATTTCATATACAATTTTTCTCACAAAAGAATCCTAAAAAATACTATGATCACTTAAAGAATTTTTTAACAAAATTTTCAATAGTTTGAAATAGTAACTTTTTAAACCATAGTCATGCAATAATGATGAATATATAATTGGTCGTAACGAGTGAAATAGTCTAATAAACACCATGTCTATTAAAAATAGTACTTCTACTAAAATATATAATCATTGTGAGCGTTAACATTTTAAAAAACAATAATTATAGCATTTTAGTACTTAATAAAATGAATTTGTTCTCGTCTGAAGTCGGGATGTTGCAAGCCTCCACGTGTCTTAGTCCAGTGCAGCTCCAATGGTGACCTACAAAGACACTTCGACACTCAAGTGAGAGAGAATCACAACATGACGTGTATGAAAATTAGAATCGATAATATACATGATGTACGCCGTGTCTGTTTTATGAGGTAGTTCTGGATGTTCGACGATTTTCGTAGGAATATGTTCGAAATGAGTCAATTGTTATCCCTAAGATCGCATGCTCATTACTGTGGAATCCCAAGTGATAAATGACGAATGTTGCTATCCTTATTTGGCCGATGGAGCCCCCGGGCTACGGCTCTAGGCTAAGTTGTAGGTGGTTCAACTCGAGTCAGATTCATGAGTAGAAGTGCTTTCGTGCCCAATCCGACCGGACCCAAGGACTAGTTCAGTCCTGTTATGCCCTAAATCTAGGGTCACATGATCGGCCAGAGTACACGTTCGTACTCTGAAACCTATCAACACACGCATACCAATGTGGAAATAAAAGAAATAATAATGCATACTCAAATATAAAAGACCAAAATACTAGGTATATTTACATAACCAAATGACTACAATGAAATCACAATAGTATACAAATAAGGACTCTCTACACTCGACTACAACCCGACACGTCACGAGATCTGTTGCCTGAGCCTGCAACTCTAGCCGCACTGCATGGGTACTACCATACCACCAATAGTCACAATTTGCAAAATAACAGCAGAAGAGTAGTGAGTTCCAAAGGAACTCAGTGAGTGGCTCTACCCGAGCCCTCTCTAAGCTACCCCAAGCATAAATATAATCAGACATAAATTATAAATATAGATGTGCTAAAATATAATAACATGTGAGGAAAATGCATTCATCCACAAACTCGTATTAAAAAAACACAATAACCACTCTGCCCAAATCGGCCCAAACATCCAGGCACAATAATCACTTGGCCCATACCGACCTAAACATCCAAGCACACGAGTCGATCGCTAGAACATCTATCTAGTGAGCTTCCCGCCCGAGCCTAAGAACTAGGATGACCTACTAGTTACGGTGCCCACTCCAGTTGGGAATAACCCTCCAACCAATGCCACTCGGGGCCATCGTCAGCGTGGCTCATTGACAACAACTCTCGACCCGTATCTAAACTCGCCGAGTCAAGACCAACTTGCCAAGTTGGTACGCTTCTCGGCTCGACCATCGTCCATCCACAATCACAAACACAAATAATGTTTCTACATTATACATACAGATATATAAATATCTCTCGAGTGATTTTAATATTTTAGCCAACAACACGGGTACGCGTCTATGCACCCTAACCCGCCCCTCTCTTTGGGCTCAACTCCTCAGCTTTACATTTTATCACTCAAAGTACATTTCAGCTTATATTCGATAAATTTTAGCTTGTACCAAGTAAATTCAACATGTATATATAATTCCAACATGCATACACATTTTTCCAGCATGTCTAAAACTAATTCCAACATCTATAAAAGTATTTCCAGCATGTATACAAATAAATCCAGCACATATAGAAATAATTTCAACGGGTATATGTTAACATAACGTCAATTTCAACCTACCTTATCATACTATGAAAATTTTAGATTAAAGCATACCGTCTTACTCCACAAATTTTACAGATTTACTATGCCTAATAATACTACAAAATTTTCAGATTTTAGCATCTACAAATCTACGCATCCAAGTCTAATTTTTCTCCACTAAAATAACAGTTTTCCAATTCTAACCCTATTTCTTATGTCAAAATCTAGGTTCACCTTAAACCAAAATAGAACCTTCATCTTTAGGACCATTCGGCCCTTAACCCTTAGGGTAGGGTCTCGAGCTAAGCACCCCTAATAAGGAGTCTCATCCCATCACCAAGTCATCCTAACCATTGCGCATAAAGGTATATCAAAATAGTGATTTACCGAGGTCATTTACCTATCACCAATCGTTGTTACCTTACGACTTTAGGTACTACCCTAAACTGCCCTACATCGGCCCCTATCCATAAGGAACCAATTCCTCATTCACCTAATATTAATTACACATAAAACAATGATTAAAATAGTGCAAAATGAAAAATTTCAGCAAACATTGACTCCCCAAGCCGCCGGCCCCTAATCCCTAGGGCTGCCTTCATCGACCCTACATCGATTCTTACCAACAAAGAATCATTTCCCCTCCATGCCACGTTCACTCTACACATAAATAGTGAATCACATAGAACCATTAAAATCTCAGTGTGAAATCTTTCCCCCTAGCCATCGACCCTTAATCCGTAGGGCTGCCCTAATTGATCCTACAGTGGTTCCTACCGATAAGGAACCATCTCCCCTTTAATTGGTATCATTTCACCGAGTATCTAACCTCGGTTTGACCTCGGTCGTATTTGGTATGCGAGCACGTGTTGAGTTTTGTCCTTAGTTGAACCGTCGGGGTAGGTGGGATCAGCGTATCTTGGTCTTGTCGTTTTGTGACTTTTCGATTTGTGTGCACAATATGGTGTTTGCGGGAAGGAGTGTCTTTTCCAACTGTCTACTTCTTGTTAGTCCCACTAGGGGTGAGCAAAATTCCCCCGATTCATCGAAACTGAATTGAAACCGATCGAACCAAAACCGATTTAAACGAACTGAATTTACCGAATCAATTTCAGTTCGATTTTCGATTAAAAAAATCGGTTTTCGGTTTTTGGTTCGGTTCGATAAATTAATCGACGATTCTGTTAATTTACCGAACTAACCGAATATATATATATATATATACAAACAATTATATAAGATGTTGGTATTTGCCTTGGTGGTTAAGTGTAATGTTAAGCTTTTTACCCGCCCAGGTTCGAATATTAGTGTTGTGTAATATTATTTATTTTACATTCAACTATATATAATATGTGTTAGTTAGAAATAAATTGATAATTCGATTATATATATAATATGTGTTAGTTAGAAATAAATTGATAATAAAGTTTGCTAATATGGTTAGAGAGGTAAAGATTAAAGTTTGGTTGCCAAATGCCTTGGGTTTAAGTCTTACACATGTATCTTTTTTGAAAAAAAAAATTGGTTATTTTTTTTTAATCTTTTCAGTTAACCGATCCAAAAATTCGGTTAACCGAACCGAATTAACCGAATTTTTTCGGTTCGGTAAACGATTAAAAAATTTCTTTTGGTTCGATTCGATTAACCGATGATTCGTGCTCACCCCTAAGTCCCGCAAGGATAAACTCAACAAGGATAAACACAGAAGACATCATTTTTATTCATGAAGTCCCGCAAAGGGATATTTACACTTACAAACCGATGGAGGATAGCTTACAAAAGAAAATAAACCACAAAGGTACAACCCCTAAGAAGCACGACAAAGGAAAAAGGAAAGGGAGAGAAGGAGTTCAAGCCTTGACATGGCAAGCTTAAAATCATGGACAAGGTTCCAGCCATCACGTCGCTTCCCCCAACGCCTGAATCAAAGAGACGGCTTTGTTGTAAGCCCGATGGTACATACCCACAGTCGGGACCCCGTCTCATGCCTTCATCTTCAAGCCCGATGGTACAAACCCACGATGAGCGGCGAACCATTCGCCAACAACACAAAGATAACCCCCGAAGGGAAGATGATCTTTGAAATCTCTCACTCCATGCTTGACAAATACACACAACACACAAGAGGCTATTTATAGACCCAAAACAAAAACCGCCTCCCCAATATGCAGTTTCTTTCACGGGCAAAATCACGTCCCGTTATAGCTGTCGCTCCGACTACTCGGAAACCGCTTACTAGATTTTGTTTATAGTTACTTTGTTGTCAAACTATATCTACCGTACAGATGTCAGACATCCGAAAAAACACTTCCCCTCTCACACAAATGTCACATCTAGTCTGGATAGCAAAGAGTCGCATACAAAGATGCGCACCGTAATTCTAGTACAATACCATAAGATACCATACCATACATTACTAAACCATGTTGCACCTCGTCCAAACAAGGTCTTAGTAGTCTTAATGGTTAAGATTTAATACCTTGTGCAAGGTCAAGATGTCAATTCTCACCGAAGCATTTTTACTTTATGAAATATATCTTCTGATATAATTTTTAAAAAAATATGAAAGTAAATTTCATGACATTTTAAATTTGATTATATGAAGTTAATAGAAAACGATAATCAATATAATATATCATCTATATTTTTCTTTTCCTATCCTATTTTATTAAAATTATTTTGAGTTTGCATATGAAATGTTTATTGAATCAACATATCAATTAGAGGATATTTAATAATTGTTTAAAACATTTAAACAATTTTTATGAATAATTTGTCTATTTATCAATATAAAAATATTTTTAATATTTCTTAAAAACGAATGATTCGGACCAATGAACTAGAGCTTGGCATGGTATGGGTCTGAAACTAAAAACATTGTTTGAAACAATTAATCCTATTTCATATAAAATATAAATAGATGTGCAAGCGTTAAGTCTAAAATGTTTTTAAAATGCATTAAAATGAAGCATGATACGTGCATAGTGCATCCGATTTGTTCAGGATTTGCATGCATTTAATGAGAAGCCTGCAATAAGAAAAAGAGAAATCCAAATAGATAAGATTCTGAACTACATCTGAATATCAAGGGCCATTTCAATTTTTCATTTGTTGAAAGCAAATGAGATCAATCTCACAAGTAATGTTAATAAGGGCCTTAACTGAACTTATGGTTTGCTATATATAAGTTGTTACAAGTCTAGGATAGACAAATTACTACATTTGTAGACCACTTGCTAACAGAAAAACATGTGCTAGAGTATAGAATCGATTTTGATTATGTTTTCTTCTGCATTGACTGTCGCATAGAATCAATTCACTGTGGTGCTTGAGCTTGGGGCAATACCCCTGAAGCTAGTCAAGTATTTTGAGTTCTACATGAGTCTGGATTTGGATACAACTGATGATTCATTTGTAAAATGTTCCATATTTCTTCCCCTTATATATCAACTTGATCCTCATTATTATTATTATTATTGTTATAAGTATTTTTATAATGAACAAACACATACATTGGTTCGACATATTAGCATACCACGGAGTATGCTGGTTTAGTGGGCATTTCTGTTCTAGCTACCTTCGGCCCTAGCCTAACTGGCATGGTTTGCACCTTTTAGACATTATGGGTTGAATCTAAATCCACCATACTTGGACATGAAACATGATTTGTTGGCACTGCCTAGTTAAGCATGTTTGATAATTTGATACATGTTATGACTTGCTAGTGTAAGACAAATCTTTAATCAAGTTTTTCATGAATATAAGAATATCACAAATAAATTAGTAAGATAAGATCTTACTTGATGACGACATATTTGCAGCGGAATAAACTTCTGGATCTCCAAGGAAAGTCGGGTCTTCCTCCACAACACCGTCTCAAATGCTCTGTTTTTTATGGAGAAAGCAACTATGAGCTAGGGTTTTTCCACACGGTGTATAGAGGGGACCTAGCCTCTATTTATAACTGATTATATGGGCCCGTCCATCACGGGCTTCATTAATCGGGCCTACACTTGATTAATCACACCAATCATGATTAAGTGTTTCAAGCTCGAATTACATGGATCAAGATCACATGAGCTAACAGACATCTTAATAATGGATCATAAGATCAAACCCGCTTTTATTAAATCAAAACATTACAATTGATTGTAGCCCACATATGAAAAATGAAAATATAGAATATTTAAAAAATATTCTAACATTCTCCCACTTGGGCAAAATCAATTGTAAAATTTTATTTTTTTAAAAAAATAAATTTAAAAAACGACACTCGGGTTTAATCACATATTTCAAAAAATGTGGCCACAAAATAAATAAATAAAATAAAAATGATCCAAGATGCAACACTTATTATGACTCATATCAACAACCAATGATATCGAATCATGGCAGTCATCATGACAATATTGGACATAAGACTTTCCATGGTCACGAATACCACTGACATTGCTGACAATTATCATTGGTGTGGAGTGTAGCATGAAAATAACACTCAAAATGATCCGATAAGAACAGTGTTGTTTTCATTGTCAGTCCTCATACTTTCTCTTCTAGATATACCTTTCGGCAGGAGAAAGCGTATGGTTTTTAAAAAAAAAAAACCATCAAGTCCCTAGACTCAAAATTGGCATCAATCAATGGGCAACATGATTCACATGACACCGAGCCTTTAAACAAAAACATGATGTCTCTAGACTTAAATATGGTATCAATCAAGAGACATTCTGATTCAAATGATACCGAGTCTTAAATAATTATTGAACACATATATTAAATATGACAATATGATATCAAAGGAAAGAGAGTTTATTATTGAACATGCGATAACATAAACCTAACAATCATGTATCAAAGTGCTCAAAACAAAAGGAAAATAACTCCCACTAACCAAGCACATCAAAAGAACTCAGAATGCCCATATTTTCAACATGTCTTTTAAAGACTATGGGTCTGAGTCCCTTGGTTAAGGGATCAGCAAGCATAAGATCTGTCTCTATGTGTTCAACTAAAATATCTCCTTTCTTTACAAGATCTCTAACAGTCAAAAATTTGATTCTAAATGTATGGAGTCTTGTAATGAGATCTACAATGTGAAGTCATATATTAATATTTTTAGGTCAGGTAGCTTGATATTCAGCTAGTTACTAATAGAAAAAATATTTTCCTCCCACTGACCTTTACATTTATATATTAATCAATTATTTTCTTCACATCCTATAAGTGTCGCTATCTTATCAACAAGTGAAGAACATGTCCCCTTTAGGCAGATAGATTTTCTAGACCAATGCACACTCTAATAACTTCATCACAATATAATTACAATGTGTTAGATTAAATTATAGGGCATATAATAAAATTAAAATTGAGGCTAACCAAATATTACATATTCACCATTGGGCAGAACATGCAATCACGAAATAAAGCCTCGATGAGTTAAATAATGAGACGCTGATTTTCGAAAACCTATCACCTTTGGGCAGACAGATTTTTAGACCAATGCACACTCTTCTAACTCCATTACAAAACTTCTAATTAAAACATCCAATAATCATCCTTTGAGAAAAAACTATTGAATGAATTAATCTTCAATATTCCTCATATGATGAGAAAATACACCACTCATTATAAGTAATCCCACTTTGGTGGTAATTACAAATAATAACTAATGAAAAAACTCATCAAGAATCAATTGCCCACATGTCAAATATTCAAATCCAATATATATTGCAAAATTGGTACAAGAATAAAGTACCATGATTAATAATGAATTTAAATCAATGACCATTTCAAATTATTATTTATGTTTATGTGATTGTAAATTATGTCAATATCCCCACCTAATTGTAGCTATATTAGGTTTCAAATATATATAAAAAATTGGCAGCATTATTTATAATAATGAATTAATATTTTAAGTAATCCACGTAACATAAAATGAATAATAATATTATCACGTAAATAATAAATCACATGTATTCTACATCAAGCTAAATGTAGCAAAATTTGAATCATGACAATAAAATTTGCAATAAAGAATCATGAAACGAATCATGCTGATAAAATTATGATAATAAATCAGCTATACTGTGTCAATTATGCTGATACAATGAACCAGTTTAAGATCAGAAATAAATCAGAAATAAAATTGAATTGAACCCCACATAATAAAATTGAACCAGGCAATTGACCCAAATCAATTTAACCCAGAACCAGATTGAAACAAAACTGAAATAAACCTAGGTTCAATTAAAAGTCTGGACCGATTTTAATAAAAAAATGTTGAACCAACATTTGATGGGCCCGCAGAGCAGGCCCGAGATGCAGGGTCTGCTCAGCCCGCCGGGGCCTTGTGCCTGTTAGGGCACGGGGCAAGCAGTGCGGCACGCGGAGCGCCTGCTCAGGCTCGCGTCGCGCAGCAAGAAGCGGACGCTGCATGCCTCGCGAGACAAAGCCGTTTGCATTAGCAAACCCCAGAGGTGCTCTCGTCAGCAAGCCCCGGAGGTGCTCACGTCCCCAGGTGAGAAGCAACGAACTCGGCCCCTCTCGCTGACGCTTGGCAACCGCTCAGAAGCGAGCGCCGCTCACATCAGATGAGGCCTCGCAATCGCGGTGCTTTCACACCGCCACGACTGCTCGCTTCGCGAAACGCACCCACGCGGGCTGCCCCGGAGGAGACGCGAGCGCTGCTCACGCAACAACGCAGCGCTCGCGTAAGCAGCGTGATCCCGCACAGGCGACGCTCAACGTGAGCGGCCTGGGGCGAGTCGCGAGTGCCTCGGAGGAACAGCGACAAAAGAAAAAAGATGCATACCTTGAGAAGTGCGGCGCACGCTCGACGAGAAAAAAAGAAGAAGCAAGACGCGGAACATTTATGCGTACATAAATCAGAAACAGCGCACATGAATAGAGGCGGGATGCGCACACGGAGACACAGCAGGCAGACACGATTGCAATAGACGCTCGACATTGACCGCCTGGTGTCCTGCTGTCCGCGGCGGTGTGTGCCGCATGCCACGCACGATGAGGCACACCGAGCTAAAAACGCCAGCAAAGAAAACCGAGACATGATAATGATTCATGAGTAAAAACATCTAAAAATCAATGATCTTATGCTGCAGGCGAGCAAGTAAATGACGCGCTCGCTGAGGGAGATGCATGCAGATCAAGGCAGATAAAACTTTGAAATAACAGCATCATGATACATATTTCCGATCAAGAACACACGAAACCAACCGCGCATACCCATGCACAACAACAAAATCCGAGAAAAAAAAAATTTATGTTTAGCGAACCACGAGCAATTCCACGCGGATAAAATTTTTGAGAAAGATGCACAGAACCCTATCGGCTGAGAGCGATCACAAAAGGAGATGTAAAGCATCCTAGAAGCATAATAAAAAATATCCGAAAGAATAGATACGACGATCAACGGAAAGATTAATTTTAATATTCAAACATGATGAATCAAAATTTAAACAGATTATTCATCATATTAAAATCATCACATAATTATCATAAACGAATTCTTAAATTCATGAAAAGGGGCTCTGATACCAATTGTAAGACAAATCTTTAATCAAGTTTTTCAGGAATATAAGAATATCACAAATAAATTAGTAAGATAAGATCTTACTTGATGACGACATATTTGCAGCAGAATAAACTTCTGGATCTCTAAGGAAAGCCGGGTCTTCCTCCACAACACCGTCTCAAATGCTCTGCTTTTGATGGGGAAAGCAACTATGAGCTAGGGTTTTTCCACACGGTATATAGAGGGGACCTAGCCTCTATTTATAACTGATTATATGGGCTCGTCCATCACGGGCTTCATTAATCGGACCTACACTTGATTAATCACACCAATCATGATTAAGTGTTTCAAGCTCGAATTACATGGATCAAGATCACATGAGCTAACAGGCATCTTAATAATGGATCATAAGATCAAACTCGTTTTTATTAAATCAAAACATTACAATTGATTGTAGCCCACACATGAAAAATAAAAATATAGAATATTTAAAAAATATTCTAACAGCTGGGTCAATGTTTTTGTTACCATCCGCTTCGATGGGATAACTAGTCCATCAACTTCATAGGCTCGAACCATTGTCCTAATTAAAATGTAAGTGAAAGTTAATCATCCCTGTATGAGCCTTGAAGTCAATGTTAAGACCCAAGTCCAACTAACACAATAGCACCAAACCACACACACCTTAGTCAACGACATCTTAGGCCTAGCCTAGTAGCCATTTCCAAGCTTATTATCGCGATCAAAAAATTTTTATGGTAGCGAACCTTGATATCGATATATCGTCCGCGTCGCGATATATCGACAATATAATATATATTATAAATATAAATTATAATATATATATATATATATAATAGCATTGGAAGTCATTAGACTCGTTACTTATGATATTGCACGTAGCAAAGTAGCAAACATAATTGTCATGAATCATAAAACATAGCAAAGTAGCAAAAATAGAATATACAAACCACCCACATAGCAAAGTAGCAAAATAACAAACATAGAATATACTAAAATCCAATTCACATAACATGAACAATAAACATCAAGTAGCTAAAGTCATCACAATCACCAAATCTCCAATAGTCCAATCTAAAAAAGATTATCAAAATCATCTTCAATGTCTTCATTAGGGGTATTATCCATTGGAGGAGTAGTTGGTTTGAGCCCAAAATCATCTTCAATGTCTTCATCATCATTTGAAAATATCTCTTCTTCTCCTTCATCACTTGAATTTTCATCCACCAATCTTGAAGTAGAAGTAGAAGTAGAACCACGATGACATCGATTATAAGTGACAAACTCATTAACTCCACGCCTCCTTGGAAAATTACGACCCTCAAGGGCATTTGAAGCACCAATGGCTTCATCAACAAGCTCAAAAGAAATTCTATCATCCTCTTCATCATCATTGTTGAACCACGCATTTGTCCCCCAATCAAAATCGTCAAGTACTAGTGGATCATAGTTTTTGCCTCATTCACGAACTTTTTGAAATCTCGTGGCAATCTTTCGATTGTACTGGACATACACCAAATCATTCAATCTTTGGTGCAATAATCTATTTCTTTTCTTGGTGTGAATCTATACGAAAGAAAAGTAATTAAATAAAAATAATAAGTAATAACTACTAAGAAAGTACTAAAAAAGCATAAAATACTTAATTACTTACAAACTCAAAAGTGCTCCAATTTCGTTCACACCCGGAGGACGAATAACAAAGACTAACAATGCGCTTTGCAAACTTTGAAAACTCGGGAGTACGTCCACCGAAGGATTTCCACCATTCAACTAACATTAAAAATATAAAATATTAAAATTCAAAAATATGTAAGGACAATAAATATTAATAAATAAAATAATACACAATATACTTACGAGGAATCCTATTTGAGCGCTCTCTAATCATCATCTCTCTTGCAAAAGGTCCTCGATCTTCATCATACATATATATCGGCATCTAGAAGTATCTTGGATCGCATTGTATCATCCAACACTAATTTCTCAAGTACATCATTGAAGTCTTCACGTAGTTTCCCCGAGTACACGATATCATTTTTCTTGATGTCAAAATACTTGCCCGAATTGATAAATAGAGCCGCACCATATAATGGTGTTTCCATTTGACGCTCCCATCGACTTTTAATGATATCAATGATTTTCTTGCACAAAGTGGATTTGTGAGCCAAGACTTGTTTGATCCTCCTCTTAGCTTCACCCATTGTCGCGGCTAATTCAGTCATAGCGGGTTTTTCATCACCATCCGCTATCCTCAAAACCACAAGTAGAGGCTGTGATGCTCTAATGCAATCTTCAACTGACTCCCAAAATTTAACCGCATGGATTAATTCATAAATTTTCTTTCCTGCTTCGGTCTTGCACAATTTTGAATCAAACCAATCTTGACTTACAAACAACCGCTGCAACTCTTGTTTAAATTTCCTCAAACATGACAATGTTAGAAATGCAGTCGCAAATCTAGTAGCCCTGGGTCTAACAAGATCATGTCTGTTAGTGTGCTCCCTCATCGCATCAAGAAGACGACCATGTCTATAAATGAATGTGGTCAATGATCTTGCTCTTGCGATTGTAGGCTTGAATTCTTTCATTTTTCCCACATCTTCCAACATAAGGTCCAAGCAATGTGCGACACAAGGGGTCCAAAACAATGTAGGCAATCTTTGCTCCAACAATCTTCCCGCTGCCTTATAGTTGGCGCCATTATCTGTGATAACTTGAACAACATTACTTGGGCCAATTTCTTCAATCTTGGTCTCAAGTAAGTCAGCCAACATCTGAGCATCATGACACTGACTTGAAGCATCAACAGAGCCAACAAAAATAGTCCCTTGCGGACTATTTACAAGAAAATTTATCAATTGTCTCCCTCTTCTGTCTGTCCACCCATCTGACATAAGAGTACACTCATCTCTTTCCCAAACCTCTTCATGTTTGCGCTTAAAATCTTCTGTTTGTTCTTTTGCCTTTTTCAATAAAGGAACCCGCAACTCATGATATGTGGGTAGTTTGTAGCCCGATCCAATTTGTGCTATGCCTTCAACCATCAACTCATAGCTTCTTGAGTTTGCCGCATTGAAAGGAATGACATTCTCATAGAAGAAGTTGACTACATACATGTTAACTCCGAAGCTCTCCTGCGTCGATAACCACGACCAGACATATCTGCCGAACAGATATATAATTAGATTATTGTTTAAATAGTAGAGATATATTTAATAAAATATATTAAATATATATTGTCCACAAGACCGCGGCCTTTAAATTGAAGTTTTGCTTCCGATGACAATCATAAGTGACAGCTCCCTTAGTCCACAATGTTTTCAATTCATCTATCAATGGTCTGAGAAATATGTCAATTTCTTTTCGCAGACCCTTAGGATCCGGAATAATCATCGAAAGATAAATAAATTCATCTTTCATGCACATTGACGGTGGCAAATTATAAACTGTCAGCAGCACTAGCCAAACTGAATAAGGAGTTGCAGAATGTCGAAACGGATTGAAACCATCTGTGCACAATCCCTATCTGATATTTCTAGTATCCCTAGCAAATGAAGGATAACATGTATCCAAATGTTTCCATGCTTCACTGTCAGATGGATGAGTCATTACTGTATCATCACGACTTCTTGCATGCCAACTCATGTAGGGGGCTGTCTTTTCCGACATGAAATATTTTTGAAGTCTCGGTGTTAGTAGAAAATACCGAAGCACCTTAAACGAGATATTTTTCTGTCGGACCGATTTCTTCTCCTTGTAACAAGGATGTTGACATACAGGGCATTTATCCAACTGCACATTTTCTTTATAATATAAAATGCAGTTATTTTGGCACGAGTGTATTTTTTCGTACCCAAGCCCCAACTTTCTCATTAGCTTTTTTGTCTTATAAAAAGTTGGCTCAAACTTGTTATCAGTAGGCAGCATTCCATTAATCAATCCAGCAATCTGTTCATACGCAACTCCGCTGATATTACAATCGGCCTTGATGTTTAAGAGCTGTGTCATTGCTGAAAACCTAGTGTATTTAGGACAATTCTCATACAAAGGTTCATCGGCAGCTTTCAACATCTCGTAAAATTCTGCAGCTTCTTTATTCGGTAATTCAATCTCTACCGCTGTTTGTACTTCTGTGATATCAACCACTGTAGTATCTGGTGGGACTGATGTCTGAAGAACTGGCCGATCAACATTATCATTCAGGTGGAATTGACCCCCAAGACTATCAAGTATCATAGTTCTATAGGGATTACATTGACTGAATGAAGAAGCACCAGCAGAGGAAGATTCTCCATATGTCTGAACGACAGGATTGCTCGTCGTCCCGACTTCGCGTGACTCCCCGTGACAAGTCCATAGAAAATATCTTGGTGCAAATTCTTTGGTATATAGATGTAGAGTGACAGTCTCCCGATCTAAAAATCGTCCATTTGAACAAATGCGGCACAAACATCGGATTTGATCACCCATGCTAACGAAATTCCGATTCGAATAGGCAAAATTTAGGAAGTATGTTACGCCTAATCGAAACTCATTCGTTAAAGCTCCACGATCAAGACGTCAATACATCCAACTTCGATCAACCGACATGATTCTGTCAATCAATGACAATTTCTTTGGTTAATGTCTTTAGGTGAGATTGTCCTATTCCATTCGGGATTTATGTTATTTATATTGCACTAAGTACTTATTTTAACCGTTAACTTCATTCTAAATTTCGGCAGCATCTCCCTACAGTTCTCCGAATACGCATATCATCTGGGCGCGTATCGGAGAACAAGAGAGATGTTGCCAAAATTTAGAATAATTAGTTAACAGTTAAAATAAAAACGTAAGTGCAGTACAAATACCTATACTCCCAAATTGTCCAATCAGGGACAATTCAAGAATTGTGCGTCGTATAAAAGATTATCTACTTCTTTTACACGAACATACAATCCCCGAACGGATCTAAGGTTTTGCTAAATCATATCCGACTCGTCGATGCGTACGTGAAACATATGAACTCGTCGGATGTATGATTATTTTCTAAATATTTCGAGACAGTTTGAGTCCATATTGGACGATTCCGGCGCGCGTCCGAAGTGGACGATTCCGGCGCGCATCCGAATTGGACGATTCTGACGCGCGTCCGAAGTGGACAATTCCGAAATTAATCTAAACCCTAATAATTAATCTAACATATTAAACAATTAATCTAAATAATTAATTAACAATTAATTAACAATTAATTAACAATTAAAAAACAATAAAAATTATACATTAATCTACAAATTCCGGCCACTGTACGAGGTCCGGCGGCGGCCATCGGCCGAGCGCCGCTGGCCAAAACCCTATTTTTAGGGTTAAAGTGGATTTCCGGTCGGCCGCAACGGGAAGAGACGGCCGGTCGACGAGGTATACCTGAAAATGTCGGCAGCAGCGGGAGGAGGAAGAGGCGTCGTTGGCGTCGGCAGCGGCGGCGACAGGCGGGAGCAGGAGGCGGCGGCGGCAGCAGCGGGAGGAAGAAGGGTCGGGCGCGACTATGTGCCCTATATAAACTTATCAGGAACGGCTCACTCGCCCGTTAGAAAGCCGTTGCTAATAAGTTATCATCAGCAACGGCTCACTTGTCCGTTAGAAAGCCGTTGCTGATAATTAACATCATCAGCAATGGCTCGCATGTCCGTTAGAAAGCCGTTGCAGATACAATATATCTGCAACGGCTCGAGCGGCCGTAAGAATGCCGTTGCAAATAGCAACGGCTTGAGCGGCCGCTGCTGATAGCCGTTGCTGAAGACTCAATTTCCAGTAGTGTCAATAGCCTCTTTTGTCCTCAAATACCTTTCAATGGTCTGTTGGCTAGGACCTTTGGAGTGTCTTTCATCCACAATTTCTTCTGGAGTTCTCTTTAGCAATCCACCAATCTTGGTTTGTGATGTGGATTGTGAGTGTGACACTTGTGACATTGCTGCAAACTGAATAGCAGCCTCTTTTTTTTTCTTGTAAATTATTCCCGAGCTTGGCATGGAGTTGGAAGCTGTAGAATGGTCTACTGGTGCCACTGCTTGTTCATCATCCAAACTGAATGGTGTCTTCCTCTTAGAAGCAAGGGCATCATGCATTTCTCTCATTATCAGCATTGTGGTTTTATCACATTTTTTCATGTCTCCATAACCACCCGCCAAATGTTGTTTAAGTCTTGTGATTCCTCCGTTCAATTGGTTGCCACAAAGTGAGCATGCAATCAATTGTCAATTGTTTAAATCCGGCCAATATCCATATCTCCAACCAATATCCTTCGAGTTCGATTTTCGTTTAGGATCTTTAGAAGAATCATAAGGCGTTTCACCAGAATTTTCCTCCATAATTTACTGCACAATATAAACAATGTTGCACACAAATACACAATACAAAATGATCACAGCTAAATAATGTTTTCACATAACATCTAAGTTGTTGTTCTGTGAAATCAAACCAGAACAGCTTAGCTGTTCTGGATATTGATTCCAGAACAGCTTAAGTTGTTCCAGAATCAAATTTCGAGAACAGCAAGAACAGCTTAAGCTGTTCTGGATATTGATTAAATGATTCCAGAACAGCAAGAACAGCTTTAAGCTATTCTTGCTGTTCTTGAATCAAGAACAACTTTAAGAACAAGTTGTTCTTGATTCGAGAACAACAACTGTTCTTGATTCGAGAACAGCAACTGTTCTTGATTCGAGAACAGCAACTGTTATTGAATCGAGAACAGCTTGTTCTTAATTGGTTGCAGCTGCTACTTCGGGAAAAAAAAGAAAGGGCGAAAATGTCACAAGAATAAAAAATGGCGAAAATGCTGACTCGCCGAGCTGTGGAGAAAAGATCGTCGGAACATACCTGGCCGGAAAATAGAAAAGCGTCGCCGGAGAAGTGAGGTGCCAACGGGATGCGAGGAAGCTTCCGAGAGAGTCGCCGACGGGATGCGAGGGAGGAAGAAGATTGAATAAGATAGAGCCGCCAATCGAGCAAGGAGGGTTTAAGTTAGGTTTTTTTTAAAAAAAATCAATAATTTAGATATCCTTATCACTAAGTTGGATGAAAAAAATCGCAAAAAAAACCCCTGGCCTAGCGGTGGAACCTTTCCCGGTCCACCGCGCGGGCTAGGGTTCGAATCCTGTGTTTTTTTTCTTTTCTTGTACCGCCTATCTCGTCGGGATATCGTCCAAGATTGGACAAGATCCCGACGAGATATATGATATCTCGGGATCGCCTGTATCATCCAGACGATACAGGCAAATCGACCGAGACACCGCTATCTCGTCGCTATCTCGACGAGATAGCGACGAGATGATAACCCCGGCCCTTTCTCACATAGGATACCTCACCAAGTGAGGACCATATCTTGCAATGATATCAATTATCATCAATCAACTTCATATCTTAATCATTGACCTAATGCTTAAGTTGAAGTTGATGAGGTATAGAAAGGGTTATTAGGCTAAACGACTAAGATGTGCGTGGTTTGGTGCTATTGTGTTAGTTGGACTTGAGTCTTGACATAGGGATAATTAACTTCTGCTCAAACATTTTAATTAGGCCAAATATTTGGGCCTATGAAGTTAATGGGCCAATTATCCCATCTAGCGGGTGGTAAAAGTTTCTATATTATTGGTCTAGTTTAGAAATTAGAATAATCAAGGAACAACCTCTGAAATTGCACAAGTTGTTCATCCCATATGCCATATTGGCATGCAGGAATAATTCATACATTAATTGAATTGCCTTTTTTTAACAAAGTATAGGAGAGTTGTTCTTAAGATCATAAGATGGCACAGTAAAATTAATTTTTATGTTTAATTTCTGTGGCATTCTGGAATGCCTTGTGTATGATGATAATAAAGGTGTGTATGACCATAAGATTGGACTCTACCTCAGTAGGTACAACACCTTTGCATAAAGTTTTACCAGTACAGAATTGCCAACTTTTGTGAAGCTTCCTAATTCCTTGTTAGAATTTAGTTGAGTTTTATCTTTCTGTTTATTAGCTCACGTACAAACCTATACTTATTTTGACCAATTCTTATTGAAGTAGTACTGTTGCATGCACGTCAGTTCATCTGCAAACTTGTGTATCTATGTTTTACTCAACCAATTCACTTGTTGAACTAGTATTGCTGCAACATGCATCCTAACTCACATAGGCCTGTTTAATATTAGTCATGGCATTCTTACATTGGTCTACCTTTTCCCAGTTTTTATACTTAAAAATCTAGATGATATGTAAGCTAACTAGTGTTTCCGGGTTAAATAAGTTTATCATTTTATTATCATTAATGAGTTACAAATCAAACTTCAATTTTTTCTGAGTATTTTGTATGTTGTCAAATCAAACTGCGCAACCAGTAGTTGCAACTTCAATTCATAGTGCTTATAAAGTAACATTTTTTCTGAGTATTTTGTATGTTGTCATTGTATAAGATATTCTTTTGGGAACATCATATTGGATGCATGGGATATACTTTAATAGATAGAAGTAAAAAGTAATATTTTTAATATTAACATGGTTTTGTCAAAGATGAATAACATGGGTATCACTGAGAAATTAAGATAACCTTTATATAGGCTTTCTTAAACCTAAAGTATGTAAGGTAGATATAGACTTTTAATTGAATTAGATGTGATAAAATTAGGTTAGTGAATGATTTTCATATATATGACATTTCCATTTCTAAACCAAGAACATCTCATCTTGTGTATTCTGAGAGTAGAGCTTCCTAGTCATTTAATATGTAATGATTAATATTCTATTGAGTTCTGAGGTATTTGGAGGGGAGCAAAGGGGAAGGGAGGAGAGTTATATATATATATATATATATATAGTTTGATTGGAGAAAATCGAGGCAAGGGAATGGGAGGAGAGACAAAATAACAAAAAATTATTATATATATATTTATAGTTTGATTGGAGAAAATCGAGGCAAGGGAATGGGAGGAGAGACAAAATAACAAAAAATGATTACCTTCCAAAAATGATTTGGAGGATAGGAGAGATATCATTGAAATTTTTATGATATTTGGACCTTTTATGCCTTGTCATTGTTGAACTAATCCAAAATGCTTTCCTCACCTCCCCTCCCCCTCTCCAACCAAACAAGATGGAGCAAAATATTTTTTTTCTCCTCTCTTGTTATTGTTGAACCAAATACAAAATACTTTCCTCCTCTCTACTCTTCTCACCTCAAGCTACCTCCCCCCTTCCCTCTGTGAATGAAACAGCTCAAGTTCTTTCATTATTGATTATTTTTGCGAAGTCTCATAGTTCCACACCCACCTTTATGATTATAAATTTCAGAAGATCCTCGTAAGGAGCCTTCATTACTACGTCCATGTTGACCTCCTCCAAGTGATGAGCCAAGCAATCAAGATTCTTCAACCTCTCATTGTGGACAGAGAAAGTATCAGCAAGTTTGATTGCTTGTGTCGGAATGGTCTATCGTTGATTTCCATCAAAAGAACAAAAGAAAATTAGAAATTAAGAACTTAAAAAATTGTTTAGGCATGCATGCATTGAAGTAAACAAGCGAGCTCAGACTTTGATTCGCTTAAGAAGTTCTGCAAAAGCTTAATTACCTGAAGATTCAATTGTGATAAATGAGGGGAGCTCTCTAGCAACTTAACTAACAATAGAGCTTCAGATTCATCTTTGATGTCCAAGGGAATCGAAAGAGTGCTTAGCTTCTCGAATTTAATTTCGAACCTCTCAACATCCTTGCATTCAATTGCCAATGACTGGGGGAATTAAAAATACAGACATGACATTAATTAAGTTCAAAATTAAGCTTTATTAATTCAATGAATTAGGAATGCGTTAACAGTATATCATTTGATAATTAAATACATTAAAGCCTTTTACTAATTAATTACCTTGGTGGCAGCGGCACTGAGCCGAAACCATTTCAAGTCCTCTGCCGCTAGCAAAAATCTCCTTAACCCACCGACATTATCTTGAGCTATTTGTAATGGGTGAGAAAAGTTGAGGGACGCCTCTTGGACTTTACGTGCTTGGATAATCAGTTTTTGCAACTTAATCGGACTAAGCTTGATATCAACCATCTTTAGATTGGGTGCATTGATGTCTATGCTCTTGAGATTCTTGCGAGGATTAAGTATCATTAGATTCTTGAGACTCCTCGAATGAATCCTTACATGACGAAACCCTTTGCAATCTTCAAGGTGCACAAAATCGAGCAAAGGGCAATTTGAGAAGATGAGATTCAGGATATTTTGGTGTATGTAGGAGTCCAAGAGCACTAGAGTGTGCAGAAGCATGCAATGGACGAGTCTCGGTTGAATCAGAGAGACACCGAGCTCGCAGTTACGCAATGAGAGGAGCCTCAAGGATTTGATATCTAACACGGCGCAAGGGATGAGAACTCGATGACGATCAAGCTCGCACGTGAAGATGAGTTCTTTAACTCCCACGTCCTTGGCCTGTTGGATGATGTTGCACTGGGTCGCATGGCGAGTAACGCATCTTCTGTAGACGACGTCGAGTCGACCAAGAAGAGCGCGAGGCAAAGGAGGCAAGAACTGGAGACACCTAGAGGAAACCTCGAGGCTAAACTGATCACATCGAGGGAGGAGGGAGACCAGCCGCTGCCAACCCCCCTCGGAGTTGGAGATGGTGAACACTGCCGAGAGCCATTCTTTGACCGGAAGCATACAAACGATCGACAGTAGGATATCGTCGGGGATATAGCTGACGTTGTTTGGCTTGCTTTTTTTTAGTCGCTTGTGGTGATCTTCTTTTACAGGAGGAGGAGGATCAGGTACTGTTTTCTTCATCTTTATCTATATTACTATATATATGAGACACAGAATGTATATCCAAGTGATCAGTTCGTCAAATTTTCGTAAAGTAGATAAAAATTTTGTTGAAAAGAAATTTAGATACATATATTATTTGGTTTTATTCATGGTGATAAAAAGATTTTTTAAAAAACGTACTTAATTTGCATGCATTAAATTACACGTTCACTTAGTTCGTAGAACAACCTGTTGCATAATATCATTTCTATAGTTGGTAAGTACGTGTATATACTCATGCAAGGATATATGAGAATCGATCTTTGTGATGAAGTGATTGAATCATAATCTTTCCTCCACTGCTTTATTTTACCACAGAAAATAATATTTACTTGTCCTCACCTACCAAGTGTGAAGTAAATTTGAACAGAAATAAAGAAATCAATCAATATGAGAATCTTTACAAAGGAAAAAAAATCTACTATTGGCAGCCTCTCCATAGAAATTCCATGTACGTACGAGTGAACATATCTTTCAATGAATGAATATGACGAAGACTAGAGAATCTTTTTACATAAGAAATTACAAACACTGCAATTAATGACAACATAGAATTATCTTGAGATGACAAAAGTCGTAAATTAAAATTGCATCTCCATCTTTTTTCGCTGAGCGACCTTCTTGAGGACAGGACGTCAATCGTTGCCTTCGGTCTCATTTTTTTCATTCATGGCCGGCCTTAGCTTTTGCTTCACTCATTATAACGTAAGTAGATTACAATTACAATATTTCAAAACAATTGGATCTTTTCCTACCTGTTTGTCCTCCTTCGATCGGCAGCGAGTGATGATGAGGCGGCGCGTTGACGCGGCGGCGTCGGCGGCGGCGGCGGCTGCAAGCAGGACGGAGACGCGCAAGAGGTCGAGAAGGGAGGCGACAGAAAGAAAAATGGTCGGGCTCTGGCGGCTAGACGTTGAGGCGGCGATGAATCTTTGATCTTGATCTTGAATCTTTGATCTGGTCTCGACCGTGGATCAGCAGTGGCGAGCGGCGGCTCCAAGCAGAACGGAGACGCGCTAGAGATCGAGAAGGGAGGCGACAGAAAAATGGTCGGGCTCTGGCGGCTAGACGTTGAGACGGCGATGAATCTTTGACCTTGATCTTGAATATTTGATCTGCTCTCGACCGTGGATCAGCAGTGGCGAGCGGCGGCTCCAAGCAGAACGGAGACGCGCAAGATATCGAGAACGGAGGCGACGGAAAAATGATCGGGCTCGGACGGCGAGGCGGCGTCAAAGGGCAACGACGACGCAGCGGAGCGGTGGCGAGAGCACAGCACAGCAGAGCAGAGAAAGAGAGATGCAGGAAAAAATGGTCGGGCGTCTGTGGATGGAGAATTTATATTCCCTAGAACGGATTAATTTAAAAAAGTATCTCATTAATTATATGTATAAAACTAAATAAATAAATTTAATGAAGATTAAAAAATAAAGTAACTTTTATTTAGTATTTCAATTATATATTTTTTATTTTTCATTCACTCTTAATAAAAGAAGTATATAACAATCATTAATTAAAAATGTCCAAAACTCATACTATATATACTTTTCAAAATTCTTGAATTATACTCTTAATAAAAGAAGTATATAACAATCATTAATTAAAAATGTCCAAAACTCATACTATATATACTTTTCAAAATTCTTGAATTATACTCTCTTTTAAACTTTTTTAAAAAAAATTTACATTTTATTCTATCATAAACCAAACATATATGAAATCTAGAATATTAATAAAACTAAATATTTAGGAAAGCATTAACTAAAATTTTATAGGCCATTACTATTATCAAAATTTTCACCTGAAATTTAAGTATTTTTAAAGTCACACTTTTAGGTAGTCATTAAAGTAAAAAAAACAAAATTTCATATACAATTTTTCTCACAAAAGAATCCTAAAAAATACTATGATCACTTAAAGAATTTTTTAACAAAATTTTCAATAGTTTGAAATAGTAACTTTTTAAACCATAGTCATGCAATAATGATGAATATATAATTGGTCGTAACGAGTGAAATAGTCTAATAAACACCATGTCTATTAAAAATAGTACTTCTACTAAAATATATAATCATTGTGAGCGTTAACATTTTAAAAAACAATAATTATAGCATTTTAGTACTTAATAAAATGAATTTGTTCTCGTCTGAAGTCGGGATGTTGCAAGCCTCCACGTGTCTTAGTCCAGTGCAGCTCCAATGGTGACCTACAAAGACACTTCGACACTCAAGTGAGAGAGAATCACAATATGACGTGTATGAAAATTAAAATCGATAATATACATGATATACGCCGTGTCTGTTTTATGAGGTAGTTCTGGATGTTCGACGATTTTCGTAGGAATATGTTCGAAATGAGTCGATTGTTATCCCTAAGATCGCATGCTCATTACTGTGGAATCCCAAGTGATAAATGAAGAATGTTGCTATCCTTATTTGGCCGATGGAGCCCCCGGGCTACGGCTCTAGGCTAAGTTGTAGGTGGTTCAACTCGAGTCAGATTCATGAGTAGAAGTGCTTTCGTGCCCAATCCGACCGGACCCAAGGACTAGTTCAGTCCTGTTATGCCCTAAATCTAGGGTCACATGATCGGCCAGAGTACACGTTCGTACTCTGGAACCTATCAACACATGCATACCAATGTGGAAATAAAAGAAATAATAATGCATACTCAAATATAAAAGACCAAAATACTAGGTATATTTACATAACCAAATGACTACAATGAAATCACAATAGTATACAAATAAGGACTCTCTACACTCGACTACAACCCGACATGTCACGAGATCTGTTGCCTGAGCCTGCAACTCTAGCCGCACTGCATGGGTACTACCATACCACCAATAGTCACAATTTGCAAAATAACAGCAGAAGAGTGGTGAGTTCCAAAGGAACTCAGTGAGTGGCTCTACCCGAGCCCTCTCTAAGCTACCCCAAGCATAAATATAATCAGACATAAATTATAAATATAGATGTGCTAAAATATAATAACATGTGAGGAAAATGCATTCATCCACAAACTCGTATTAAAAAAACACAATAACCACTCTGCCCAAATCGGCCCAAACATCCAGGCACAATAATCACTTGGCCCATACCGACCTAAACATCCAAGCACACGAGTCGATCGCTAGAACATCTATCTAGTGAGCTTCCCGCCCGAGCCTAAGAACTAGGATGACCTACTAGTTACGGTGCCCACTCCAGTTGGGAATAACCCTCCAACCAATGCCACTCGGGGCCATCGTCAGCGTGGCTCATTGACAACAACTCTCGACCTGTATCTAAACTCGCCGAGTCAAGACCAACTTGCCAAGTTGGTACGCTTCTCGGCTCGACCATCGTCCATCCACAATCACAAACACAAATAATGTTTCTACATTATACATACAGATACATAAATATCTCTCGAGTGATTTTAATATTTTAGCCAACAACACGGGTACGCGTCTATGCACCCTAACCCGACCCTCTCTTTGGGCTCAACTCCTCAGCTTTACATTTTATCACTCAAAGTACATTTCAGCTTATATTCGATAAATTTTAGCTTGTACCAAGTAAATTCAACATGTATATATAATTCCAACATGCATACACATTTTTCCAGCATGTCTAAAACTAATTCCAACATCTATAAAAGTATTTCCAGCATGTATACAAATAAATCCAGCACATATAGAAATAATTTCAACGGGTATATGTTAACATAACGTCAATTTCAACCTACCTTATCATACTATGAAAATTTTAGATTAAAGCATACCGTCTTACTCCACAAATTTTACAGATTTACTATGCCTAATAATACTACAAAATTTTCAGATTTTAGCATCTACAAATCTACGCATCCAAGTCTAATTTTTCTCCACTAAAATAACAGTTTTCCAATTCTAACCCTATTTCTTATGTCAAAATCTAGGTTCACCTTAAACCAAAATAGAACCTTCATCTTTAGGACCATTCGGCCCTTAACCCTTAGGGTAGGGTCTCGAGCTAAGCACCCCTAATAAGGAGTCTCATCCCATCACCAAGTCATCCTAACCATTGCGCATAAAGGTATATCAAAATAGTGATTTACCGAGGTCATTTACCTATCACCAATCGTTGTTACCTTACGACTTTAGGTACTACCCTAAACTGCCCTACATCGGCCCCTATCCATAAGGAACCAATTCCTCATTCACCTAATATTAATTACACATAAAACAATGATTAAAATAGTGCAAAATGAAAAATTTCAGCAAACATTGACTCCCCAAGCCGCCGGCCCCTAATCCCTAGGGCTGCCTTCATCGACCCTACATCGATTCTTACCAACAAAGAATCATTTCCCCTCCATGCCACGTTCACTCTACACATAAATAGTGAATCACATAGAACCATTAAAATCTCAGTGTGAAATCTTTCCCCCTAGCCATCGACCCTTAATCCGTAGGGCTGCCCTAATTGTTCCTACAGTGGTTCCTACCGATAAGGAACCATCTCCCCTTTAATTGGTATCATTTCATGAGTAGCTTAGCAATTAGAACATAGATTAAATAAAATTTTCAATAACTTCATCTTCCTAATGTCGCCGGCCCTTAATCATAGGATTGCCGTAACTGGCCCCAATCCAAGGGTCATCAAGAAATCCATCTCTTGCCTTAAACAATCCCCTAACTCAAGGAACAAAGCATAGTATTCAAATAAAAGAAAGAATTCACCACGCCTTTCCCTTACATGGATTGGCTAAAGAAAGGGAAGGTTTTACAAGGAATCAATTCCCTAAACCACTCACTGGCAAAGGGAAAAGGGAAGGAATCGAGGAAGGAAGCCTTTGATCTTCGCGGCGATCGGCTTCCGACGACGACGAACACCCACTACCCTTTTCTTGTGCGTGTCCCTCTCACCATCGCCTGGGAGTGCGTGCGATTCTAAGGGGGATCCGTACGCCCCAGGTGAGATATATTATATTATATATATTTTGAATATACAATTATACCCATGTGACTTAAATAGACCATAACTAGACTTATACTCGTCCGTATCGAGTTCTGTTTGAACCTACAGACTCGACTCTACCCAACTTTCCATCCCGACTTAATTGAAATAGTTTTCCTCATCTATAAAGGTCATATCACTAATCGTGCCCTCCGACGATTTCTTAGCCCGCTCCGACGCGCATCCCGGCTCTCTCGATGAAGCCAAAATTAATTAATTCTATTTTTAATTATATTTTTTGCAAGTATTACAAGTCAACAAACCCCAAGCTTGGTTGGAGTCCGAGGATTTCGTGCCGAGCTCTAATAGTATGCTAACTTCTATTTGTCTACCGAACTCTTTGTATGTTTTCGAGTATCTAACCTCGGTTTGACCTCGGTCGTATTTGGTATGCGAGCACGTGTTGAGTTTTGTCCTTAGTTGAACCGTCGGGGTAGGTGGGATCAGCGTATCTTGGTCTTGTCGTTTTGTGACTTTTCGATTTGTGTGCACAATATGGTGTTTGCGGGAAGGAGTGTCTTTTCCAACTGTCTACTTCTTGTTAGTCCCACTAGGGGTGAGCAAAATTCCCCCGATTCACCGAAACTGAATTGAAACCGATCGAACCAAAACCGATTTAAACGAACTGAATTTACCGAATCAATTTCAGTTCGATTTTCGATTAAAAAAATCGGTTTTCGGTTTTTGGTTCGGTTCGATAAATTAATCGACGATTCTGTTAATTTACCGAATTAACCGAATATATATATATATATATATACAAACAATTATATAAGATGTTGGTATTTGCCTTGGTGGTTAAGTGTAATGTTAAGCTTTTTACCCGCCCAGGTTCGAATATTAGTGTTGTGTAATATTATTTATTTTACATTCAACTATATATAATATGTGTTAGTTAGAAATAAATTGATAATTCGATTATATATATAATATGTGTTAGTTAGAAATAAATTGATAATAAAGTTTGCTAATATGGTTAGAGAGGTAAAGATTAAAGTTTGGTTGCCAAATGCCTTGGGTTTAAGTCTTACACATGTATCTTTTTTGAAAAAAAAAATTGGTTATTTTTTTTTAATCTTTTCAGTTATCCGATCCAAAAATTCGGTTAACCGAACCGAATTAACCGAATTTTTTCGGTTCGGTAAACGATTAAAAAATTTCTTTTGGTTCGATTCGATTAACCGATGATTCGTGCTCACCCCTACGTCCCGCAAGGATAAACTCAACAAGGATAAACACAGAAGACATCATTTTTATTCATGAAGTCCCGCAAAGGGATATTTACACTTACAAACCGATGGAGGATAGCTTACAAAAGAAAATAAACCACAAAGGTACAACCCCTAAGAAGCACGACAAAGGAAAAAGGAAAGGGAGAGAAGGAGTTCAAGCCTTGACATGGCAAGCTTAAAATCATGGACAAGGTTCCAGCCATCACGTCGCTTCCCCCAACGCCTGAATCAAAGAGACGGCTTTGTTGTAAGCCCGATGGTACATACCCACAGTCGGGACCCCGTCTCATGCCTTCATCTTCAAGCCCGATGGTACAAACCCACGATGAGCGGCGAACCATTCGCCAACAACACAAAGATAACCCCCGAAGGGAAGATGATCTTTGAAATCTCTCACTCCATGCTTGACAAATACACACAACACACAAGAGGCTATTTATAGACCCAAAACAAAAACCGCCTCCCCAATATGCAGTTTCTTTCACGGGCAAAATCACGTCCCGTTATAGCTGTCGCTCCGACTACTCGGAAACCGCTTACTAGATTTTGTTTATAGTTACTTTATTGTCGAACTATATCTACCGTACAGATGTCAGACATCCGAAAAAACACTTCCCCTCTCACACAAATGTCACATCTAGTCTGGATAGCAAAGAGTCGCATACAAAGATGCGCACCGTAATTCTAGTACAATACCATAAGATACCATACCATACATTACTAAACCATGTTGCACCTCGTCCAAACAAGGTCTTAGTAGTCTTAATGGTTAAGATTTAATACCTTGTGCAAGGTCAAGATGTCAATTCTCACCGAAGCATTTTTACTTTATGAAATATATCTTCTGATATAATTTTTAAAAAAATATGAAAGTAAATTTCATGACATTTTAAATTTGATTATATGAAGTTAATAGAAAACGATAATCAATATAATATATCATCTATATTTTTATTTTCCTATCCTATTTTATTAAAATTATTTTGAGTTTGCATATGAAATGTTTATTGAATCAACATATCAATTAGAGGATATTTAATAATTGTTTAAAACATTTAAACAATTTTTATGAATAATTTGTCTATTTATCAATATAAAAATATTTTTAATATTTCTTAAAAACGAATGATTCGGACCAATGAACTAGAGCTTGGCATGGTATGGGTCTGAAACTAAAAACATTGTTTGAAACAATTAATCCTATTTCATATAAAATATAAATAGATGTGCAAGCGTTAAGTCTAAAATGTTTTTAAAATGCATTAAAATGAAGCATGATACGTGCATAGTGCATGCGATTTGTTCAGGATTTGCATGCATTTAATGAGAAGCCTGCAATAAGAAAAAGAGAAATCCAAATAGATAAGATTCTGAACTACATCTGAATATCAAGGGCCATTTCAATTTTTCATTTGTTGAAAGCAAATGAGATCAATCTCACAAGTAATGTTAATAAGGGCCTTAACTGAACTTATGGTTTGCTATATATAAGTTGTTACAAGTCTAGGATAGACAAATTACTACATTTGTAGACCACTTGCTAACAGAAAAACATGTGCTAGAGTATAGAATCGATTTTGATTATGTTTTCTTCTGCATTGACTGTCGCATAGAATCAATTCACTGTGGTGCTTGAGCTTGGGGCAATACCCCTGAAGCTAGTCAAGTATTTTGAGTTCTACATGAGTCTGGATTTGGATACAACTGATGATTCATTTGTAAAATGTTCCATATTTCTTCCCCTTATATATCAACTTGATCCTCATTATTATTATTATTGTTATAAGTATTTTTATAATGAACAAACACATACAATGGTTCGACATATTAGCATACCACGGAGTATGCTGGTTTATTGGGCATTTCTGTTCTAGCTACCTTCGGCCCTAGCCTAACTGGCATGGTTTGCACCTTTTAGACATTATGGGTTGAATCTAAATCCACCATACTTGGACATGAAACATGATATGTTGGCACTGCCTAGTTAAGCAAGTTTGATAATTTGATACATGTTATGACTTGCTAGTGTAAGACAAATCTTTAATCAAGTTTTTCATGAATGTAAGAATATCACAAATAAATTAGTAAGATAAGATCTTACTTGATGACGACATATTTGCAGCGGAATAAACTTCTGGATCTCCAAGGAAAGTCGGGTCTTCCTCCACAACACCGTCTCAAATGCTCTGTTTTTTATGGGGAAAGCAACTATGAGCTAGGGTTTTTCCACACGGTGTATAGAGGGGACCTAGCCTCTATTTATAACTGATTATATGGGCCCGTCCATCACGGGCTTCATTAATCGGGCCTACACTTGATTAATCACACCAATCATGATTAAGTGTTTCAAGCTCGAATTACATGGATCAAGATCACATGAGCTAACAGGCATCTTAATAATGGATCATAAGATCAAACCCGTTTTTATTAAATCAAAACATTACAATTGATTGTAGCCCACATATGAAAAATGAAAATATAGAATATTTAAAAAATATTCTAACATTCTCCCACTTGGGCAAGATCAATTGTAAAATTTTATTTTTAAAAAAAAATAAATTTAAAAAACGACACTCGGGTTTAATCACATATTTCAAAAAATGTGGCCATAAAATAAATAAATAAAATAAAAATGATCCAAGATGCAACACTTATTATGACTCATATCAACAACCAATGATATCGAATCATGGCAGTCATCATGACAATACTGGACATAAGACTTTCCATGGTCACGAATACCACTGACATTGCTGACAATTGTCATTGGTGTGGAGTGTAGCATGAAAATAACACTCAAAATGATCTGATAAGAACAGTGTTGTTTTCATTGTCAGTCCTCATACTTTCTCTTCTAGATATACCTTTCGGCAGGAGAAAGCGTATGGTTTTAAAAAAATAAAAAACCATCAAGTCCCTAGACTCAAAATTGGCATCAATCAATGGGCAACATGATTCACATGACACCGAGCCTTTAAACAAAAACATGATGTCTCTAGACTTAAATATGGTATCAATCAAGAGACATTCTGATTCAAATGATACCGAGTCTTAAATAATTATTGAACACATATATTAAATATGACAATATGATATCAAAGGAAAGAGAGTTTATTATTGAACATGCGATAACATAAACCTAACAATCATGTATCAAAGTGCTCAAAACAAAAGGAAAATAACTCCCACTAACCAAGCACATCAAAAGAACTCAGAATGCCCATATTTTCAACATGTCTTTTAAAGACTATGGGTCTGAGTCCCTTGGTTAAGGGATCAGCAAGCATAAGATCTGTCTCTATGTGTTCAACTAAAATATCTCCTTTCTTTACAAGATCTCTAACAGTCAAAAATTTGATTCTAAATGTATGGAGTCTTGTAATGAGATCTACAATGTGAAGTCATATATTAATATTTTTAGGTCAGGTAGCTTGATATTCAGCTATTTACTAATAGAAAAAATATTTTCCTCCCACTGACCTTTACATTTATATATTAATCAATTATTTTCTTCACATCCTATTAGTGTCGCTATCTTATCAACAAGTGAAGAACATGTCCCCTTTAGGCAGATAGATTTTCTAGACCAATGCACACTCTAATAACTTCATCACAATATAATTAGAATGTGTTAGATTAAATTATAGGGCATATAATAAAATTAAAATTGAGGCTAACCAAATATTACATATTCACCATTGGGCAGAACATGCAATCACGAACTAAAGCCTCGATGAGTTAAATAATGAGACGCTGATTTTCGAAAACCTATCACCTTTGGGCAGACAGATTTTTAGACCAATGCACACTCTTCTAACTCCATTACAAAACTTCTAATTAAAACATCCAATAATCATCCTTTGAGAAAAAACTATTGAATGAATTAATCTTCAATATTCCTCATATGATGAGAAAATACACCACTCATTATAAGTAATCCCACTTTGGTGGTAATTACAAATAATAACTAGTGAAAAAACTCATCAAGAATCAATTGCCCACATGTCAAATATTCAAATCCAATATATATTGCAAAATTGGTACAAGAATAAAGTACCATGATTAATAATGAATTTAAATCAATGACCATTTCAAATTATTATTTATGTTTATGTGGTTGTAAATTATGCCAATATCCCCACCTAATTGTAGCTATATTAGGTTTCAAATATATATAAAAAATTGGCAGCATTATTTACAATAATGAATTAATATTTTAAGTAATCCACGTAACATAAAATGAATAATAATATTATCACGTAAATAATAAATCACATGTATTCTACATCAAGCTAAATGTAGCAAAATTTGAATCATGACAATAAAATTTGCAATAAAGAATCATGAAACGAATCATGCTGATAAAATTATGATAATAAATCAGCTATACTGTGTCAATTATGCAGTATTATTATAAAATTATGAAAGATTTTGCAGTCACATTTCTACGTACAATAGATGTACCATGACAACGACAACAAAATTGACAATAATAAAATATTAATGTCAATTATAACATATGAGCAAAATTAGCATAATAAACTAATCTATGCTACGTCCGTATAGGCTCATGAGTGGGTAGATAATAATATTGTATTCAAAATTTCATGTCATGATCTAATTTTTAAGTAAATTGATCAAAAAACATAGTGAACCAATTAAAACTTCATAGAATTAAAATTGAACCAATCATAAAGGATCAATTAAGCATGAATTAAATGAAATTAAGCTGAATCAATCATAATTTCGACGAACCGATAAAAAATTAAACTGAACCGGTCAAAAAATATGGTGATCTAGTTAAAAATAAGTTGAACGATTGCGAACCTAATGAAAATGAGCTGAACCATTCATAATTTCAACTGAACCGATTGTGATGTAGAAATAAATCACTGAAATATGAATGATCCAATCAATTGAATCAAACCAAAACAATGAACCAGTTTAAGATCAGAAATAAATCAGAAATAAAATTGAATTGAACCCCACATAATAAAATTGAACCAGGCAATTGACCCAAATCAATTTAACCCAGAACCAGATTGAACCAAAACTGAAATAAACCTAGGTTCAATTAAAAGTTTGGACCGGTTTTAATAAAAAATTGTTGAACCAACATTTGATGGGCCCGCAGAGCAGGCCCGAGATGCAGGGTCTGCTCGGCCCGCCGGGGCCTTGTGCCTGTTAGGGCACGGGGCAAGCAGTGCGGCACGCGGAGCGCCTGCTCAGGCGCGCGTCGCGCAGCAAGAAGCGGACGCTGCATGCCTCGCGAGACAAAGCCGTTTGCATTAGCAAACCCCAGAGGTGCTCTCGTCAGCAAGCCCCGGAGGTGCTCACGTCCCCAGGTGAGAAGCAACGAACTCGGCCCCTCTCGCTGACGCTTGGCAACCGCTCAGAAGCGAGCGCCGCTCACATCAGATGAGGCCTCGCAATCGCAGTGCTTTCACACCGCCACGACTGCTCGCTTCGCGAAATGCGCCCACGCGGGCCACCCCGGAGGAGACGCGAGCGCTGCTCACGCAACAGCGCAGCGCTCGCGTAAGCAGCGTGATCCCGCACAGGCGACGCTCAACGTGAGCGGCCTGGGGCGAGTCGCGAGTGCCTCGGAGGAACAGCGACAAACGAAAAAAGATGCATACCTTGAGAAGTGCGGCGCACGCTCGACGAGAAAAAAAAAGAAGCAAGACGCAGAACATTTATGCGTACATAAATCAGAAATAGCGCACATGAATAGAGGCGGGATGCGCACACGGAGACACAGCAGGCAGACACGATTGCAATAGACGCTCGACATTGACCGCCTGGTGTCCTGCTGTCCGCGGCGGTGTGTGCCGCATGCCACGCACGATGAGGCACACCGAGCTAAAAACGCCAGAAAAGAAAACCGAGACATGATAATGATTCATGAGTAAAAACATCTAAAAATCAATGATCTTATGCTGCAGGCGAGCAAGAAAATGACGCGCTCGCTGAGGGAGATGCATGCAGATCAAGGCAGATAAAACTTTGAAATAACAGCATCATGATACATATTTCCGATCAAGAACACACGAAACCAACTGCGCATACCCATGCACAACAACAAAATCCGAGAAAAAAAAAATTTATGTTTAGCGAACCACGAGCAATTCCACGCGGATAAATTTTTTGAGAAAGATGCACAGAACCCTATCGGCTGAGAGCGATCACAAAAGGAGATGTAAAGCATCCTAGAAGCATAATAAAAAATATCCGAAAGAATAGATACGACGATCAACGGAAAGATTAATTTTAATATTCAAACATGATGAATCAAAATTTAAACAGATTATTCATCATATTAAAATCATCACATAATTATCATAAACGAATTCTTAAATTCATGAAAAGGGGCTCTGATACCAATTGTAAGACAAATCTTTAATCAAGTTTTTCAGGAATATAAGAATATCACAAATAAATTAGTAAGATAAGATCTTACTTGATGACGACATATTTGCAGCAGAATAAACTTCTGGATCTCTAAGGAAAGCCGGGTCTTCCTCCACAACACCGTCTCAAATGCTCTGCTTTTGATGGGGAAAGCAACTATGAGCTAGGGTTTTTCCACACGGTATATAGAGGGGACCTAGCCTCTATTTATAACTGATTATATGGGCTCGTCCATCACGGGCTTCATTAATCGGACCTACACTTGATTAATCACACTAATCATGATTAAGTGTTTCAAGCTCGAATTACATGGATCAAGATCACATGAGCTAACAGGCATCTTAATAATGGATCATAAGATCAAACTCGTTTTTATTAAATCAAAACATTACAATTGATTGTAGCCCACACATGAAAAATAAAAATATAGAATATTTAAAAAATATTCTAACAGCTGGGTCAATGTTTTTGTTACCATCCGCTTCGATGGGATAACTAGTCCATCAACTTCATAGGCTCGAACCATTATCCTAATTAAAATGTAAGTGAAAGTTAATCGTCCCTATATGAGCCTTGAAGTCAATGTTAAGACCCAAGTCCAACTAACACAATAGCACCAAACCACACACACCTTAGTCAACGACATCTTAGGCCTAGCCTAGTAGCCATTTCCAAGCTTCTTATCGCGATCAAAAATTTTTTATGGTTGCGAACCTTGATATCGATATATCGTCTGCGTCGCGATATATCGACAATATAATATATATTATAAATATAAATTATAATATATATATATATATATATATATATATATATATAATAGCATTGGAAGTCATTAGACTCGTTACTTATGATATTGCACGTAGCAAAGTAGCAAACATAATTGTCATGAATCATAAAACATAGCAAAGTAGCAAAAATAGAATATACAAACCACCCACATAGCAAAGTAGCAAAATAACAAACATAGAATATACTAAAAACCAATTCACATAGCATGAACAATAAACATCAAGTAGCTAAAGTCATCACAATCACCAAATCTCCAATAGTCCAATCTAAAAAAGATTATCAAAATCATCTTCAATGTCTTCATTAGGGGTATTATCCATGGGAGGAGTAGTTGGTTTGAGCCCAAAATCATCTTCAATGTCTTCATCATCATTTGAAAATATCTCTTCTTCTCCTTCATCACTTGAATTTTCATCCACCAATCTTGAAGTAGAAGTAGAAGTAGAACCACGATGACATCGATTATAAGTGACAAGCTAATTAACTCCACGCCTCCTTGGAAAATTACGACCCTCAAGGGCATTTGAAGCACCAATGGCTTCATCAACAAGCTCAAAAGAAATTCTATCATCCTCTTCATCATCATTGTTGAACCACGCATTTGTCCCCCAATCAAAATCATCAAGTACTAGTGGATCATAGTTTTTGCCTCATTCACGAACTTTTTGAAATCTCGTGGCAATCTTTCGATTGTACTGGACATACACCAAATCATTCAATCTTTGGTGCAATAATCTATTTCTTTTCTTGGTGTGAATCTATACGAAAGAAAAGTAATTAAATAAAAATAATAAGTAATAACTACTAAGAAAGTACTAAAAAAGCATAAAATACTTAATTACTTACAAACTCAAAAGTGCTCCAATTTCGTTCACACCCGGAGGACGAATAACAAAGACTAACAATGCGCTTTGCAAACTTTGAAAACTCGGGAGTACGTCCACCGAAGGATTTCCACCATTCAACTAACATTAAAAATATAAAATATTAAAATTCAAAAATATGTAAGGACAATAAATATTAATAAATAAAATAATACACAATATACTTACGAGGAATCCTATTTGAGCGCTCTCTAATCATCATCTCTCTTGCAAAAGGTCCTCGATCTTCATCATACATATATATCGGCATCTAGAAGTATCTTGGATCACATTGTATCATCCAACACTAATTTCTCAAGTACATCATTGAAGTCTTCACGTAGTTTCCCCGAGTACACGATATCATTTTTCTTGATGTCAAAATACTTGCCCGAATTGATAAATAGAGCCGCACCATATAATGGTGTTTCCATTTGACGCTCCCATCGACTTTTAATGATATCAATGATTTTCTTGCACAAAGTGGATTTGTGAGCCAAGACTTGTTTGATCCTCCTCTTAGCTTCACCCATTGTCGCGGCTAATTCAGTCATAGCGGGTTTTTCATCACCATCCGCTATCCTCAAAACCACAAGTAGAGGCTGTGATGCTCTAATGCAATCTTCAACTGACTCCCAAAATTTAACCGCATGGATTAATTCATAAATTTTCTTTCCTGCTTCGGTCTTGCACAATTTTGAATCAAACCAATCTTGACTTACAAACAACCGCTGCAACTCTTGTTTAAATTTCCTCAAACATGACAATGTTAGAAATGCAGTCGCAAATCTAGTAGCCCTGGGTCTAACAAGATCATGTCTGTTAGTGTGCTCCCTCATCGCATCAAGAAGACGACCATGTCTATAAATGAATGTGGTCAATGATCTTGCTCTTGCGATTGTAGGCTTGAATTCTTTCATTTTTCCCACATCTTCCAACATAAGGTCCAAGCAATGTGCGACACAAGGGGTCCAAAACAATGTAGGCAATCTTTGCTCCAACAATCTTCCCGCTGCCTTATAGTTGGCGCCATTATCTGTGATAACTTGAACAACATTACTTGGGCCAATTTCTTCAATCTTGGTCTCAAGTAAGTCAGCCAACATCTGAGCATCATGACACTGACTTGAAGCATCAACAGAGCCAACAAAAATAGTCCCTTGCGGACTATTTACAAGAAAATTTATCAATTGTCTCCCTCTTCTGTCTGTCCACCTATCTGACATAAGAGTACACTCATCTCTTTCCCAAACCTCTTCATGTTTGCGCTTTAAATCTTCTGTTTGTTCTTTTGCCTTTTTCAATAAAGGAACCCGCGACTCATGATATGTGGGTAGTTTGTAGCCCGATCCAATTTGTGCTATGCCTTCAACCATCAACTCATAGCTTCTTGAGTTTGCCGCATTGAAAGGAATGACATTCTCATAGAAGAAGTTGACTACATACATGTTAACTCCGAAGCTCTCCTGCGTCGATAACCACGACCAGACATATCTGCCGAACAGACATATAATTAGATTATTGTATAAATAGTAGAGATATATTTAATAAAATATATTAAATATATATTGTCCACAAGACCGCGGCCTTTAAATTGAAGTTTTGCTTCCGATGACAATCATAAGTGACAGCTCCCTTAGTCCACAATGTTTTCAATTCATCTATCAAGGGTCTGAGAAATATGTCAATTTCTTTTCGCAGACCCTTAGGATCCGGAATAATCATCGAAAGATAAATAAATTCATCTTTCATGCACATTGACGGTGGCAAATTATAAACTGTCAGCAGCACTAGCCAAACTGAATAAGGAGTTGCAGAATGTCGAAACGGATTAAAACCATCTGTGCACAATCCCTATCTGATATTTCTAGTATCCCTAGCAAATGAAGGATAACATGTATCCAAATGTTTCCATGCTTCACTGTCAGATGGATGAGTCATTACTGTATCATCACGACTTCTTGCATGCCAACTCATGTAGGAGGCTGTCTTTTCCGACATGAAATATTTTTGAAGTCTCGGTGTTAGTGGAAAATACCGAAGCACCTTAAACGAGATATTTTTCTGTCGGACCGATTTCTTCTCCTTATAACAAGGATGTTGACATACAGGGCATTTATCCAACTACACATTTTCTTTATAATATAAAATACAGTTATTTTGGCACGCGTGTATTTTTTCGTACCCAAGCCCCAACTTTCTCATTAGCTTTTTTGTCTTATAAAAAGTTGGCTCAAACTTGTTATCAGTAGGCAGCATTCCATTAATCAATCCAGCAATCCGTTCATACGCAACTCCGCTGATATTACAATCGGCCTTGATGTTTAAGAGCTGTGTCATTGCTGAAAACCTAGTGTATTTAGGACAATTCTCATACAAAGGTTCATCGGCAGCTTTCAACATCTCGTAAAATTCTGCAGCTTCTTTATTCGGTAATTCAATCTCTACCGCTGTTTGTACTTCTGTGATATCAACCACTGTAGTATCTGGTGGGACTGATGTCTGAAGAACTGGCCGATCAACATTATCATTCAGGTGGAATTGACCCCCAAGACTATCAAGTATCATAGTTCTATAGGGATTACATTGACTGAATGAAGAAGCACCAGCAGAGGAAGATTCTCCATATGTCTGAACGACAGGATTGCTCGACGTCCCGACTTCGCGTGACTCCCCGTGACAAGTCCATAGAAAATATCTTGGTGCAAATCCTTTGGTATATAGATGTAGAGTGACAGTCTCCCGATCTAAAAATCGTCCATTTGAACAAATGCGGCACAAACATCGGATTTGATCACCCATGCTAACGAAATTCCGATTCGAATAGGCAAAATTTAGGAAGTACGTTACGCCTAATCGAAACTCATTCGTTAAAGCTCCACGATCAAGACGTCAATACATCCAACTTCGATCAGCCGACATGATTCTGTCAATCAATGACAATTTCTTTGGTTAATGTCTTTAGGTGAGATTGTCCTACTCCATTCGGGATTTATTTTATTTATATTGCACTAAGTACTTATTTTAACCGTTAACTTCATTCTAAATTTCGGCAGCATCTCCCTACAGTTCTCCGAATACGCATATCATCTGGGCGCGTATCGGAGAACAAGAGAGATGTTGCCAAAATTTAGAATAATTAGTTAACAGTTAAAATAAAAACGTAAGTGCAGTACAAATAACTATACTCCCAAATTGTCCAATCAGGGACAATTCAAGAATTGTGCGTCGTATAAAAGATTATCTACTTCTTTTACACGAACATACAATCCCCGAACGGATCTAAGGTTTTGCTAAATCATATCCGACTCGTCGATGCGTACGTGAAACATATGAACTCGTCGGATGTATGATTATTTTCTAAATATTTCGAGACAGTTTGAGTCCATATTGGACGATTCCGGTGCGCGTCCGAAGTGGACGATTCCGGCGCGCATCCGAATTGGACGATTCCGACGCGCGTCCGAAGTGGACAATTCCGAAATTAATCTAAACCCTAATAATTAATCTAACATATTAAACAATTAATCTAAATAATTAATTAACAATTAATTAACAATTAAAAAACAATAAAAATTATATATTAATCTACAAATTTCGGCCACTGTACGAGGTCCGGCGGCGGCCATCGGCCGAGCGCCGCTGGCCAAAACCCTATTTTTAGGGTTTCAGTGGATTTTCGGCCGGCCGCAACGGGAAGAGACGGCCGGTCGACGAGGTATACCTGAAAATGTCGGCAGCAGCGGGAGGAGGAAGAGGCGTCGGCAGCGGCGGCGACAGGCGGGAGCAGGAGGCGGCGGCGGCAGCAGCGGGAGGAAGAAGGGTCGGGCGCGACTGTGTGCCCTATATAAACTTATCAGGAACGGCTCACTCGCCCGTTAGAAAGCCGTTGCTAATAAGTTATCATCAGCAACGGCTCACTTGTCCGTTAGAAAGCCGTTGCTGATAATTAACATCATCAGCAATGGCTCGCATGTCCGTTAGAAAGCCGTTGCAGATACAACATATCTGCAACGGCTCGGGCGGCCGTAAGAATGCCGTTGCAAATAGCAACGGCTTGAGCGGCCGCTGCTGATAGCCGTTGCTGAAGACTCAATTTCTAGTAGTGTCAATAGCCTCTTTTGTCCTCAAATACCTTTCAATGGTCTGTTGGCTAGGACCTTTGGAGTGTCTTTCATCCACAATTTCTTCTGGAGTTCTCTTTAGCAATCCATCAATCTTGGTTTGTGATGTGGATTGTGAGTGTGACACTTGTGACATTGCTGCAAACTGAATAGCAGCCTCTTTTTTTTTCTTGTAAATTATTCCCGAGCTTGGCATGGAGTTGGAAGCTGTAGAATGGTCTACTGGTGCCACTGCTTGTTCATCATCCAAACTGAATGGTGTCTTCCTCTTAGAAGCAAGGGCATCATGCATTTCTCTCATTATCAGCGTTGTGGTTTTATCACATTTTTTCACGTCTCCATAACCACCCGCCAAATGTTGTTTAAGTCTTGTGATTCCCCCGTTCAATTGGTTGCCACAAAGTGAGCATGCAATCAATTGTCAATTGTTTAAATCCGGCCAATATCCATATCTCCAACCAATATCCTTCGAGTTCGATTTTCGTTTAGGATCTTTAGAAGAATCATAAGGCGTTTCACCAGAATTTTCCTCCATAATTTACTGCACAATATAAACAATGTTGCACACAAATACACAATACAAAATGATCACAGCTAAATAATGTTTTCACATAACATCTAAGTTGTTGTTCTGTGAAATCAAACCAGAACAGCTTAGCTGTTGTGGATATTGATTCCAGAACAGCTTAAGTTGTTCCAGAATCAAATTTCGAGAACAGCAAGAACAGCTTAAGCTGTTCTGGATATTGATTAAATGATTCCAGAACAGCAAGAACAGCTTTAAGTTGTTCTTGCTGTTCTTGAATCAAGAACAGCTTTAAGAACAAGCTGTTCTTGATTCGAGAACAACAAGAACAGCTTTAAGCTGTTCTTGAATCAAGAACAACTTTAAGAACAAGTTGTTCTTGATTCGAGAACAGCAACTGTTCTTGATTCGAGAACAGCAACTGTTCTTGATTCGAGAACAGCAACTGTTCTTGATTCGAGAACAGCAACTGTTATTGAATCGAGAACAGCTTGTTCTTAATTGGTTGCAGCTGCTACTTCGGGAAAAAAAAGAAAGGGCGAAAATGTCACAAGAATAAAAAATGGCGAAAATGCTGACTCGTCGAGCTGTGGAGAAAAGATCGTCGGAACATACCTGGCCGGAAAATAGAAAAGCGTCACCGGAGAAGTGAGGTGCCAACGGGATGCGAGGAAGCTTCCGAGAGAGTCGCCGACGGGATGCGAGGGAGGAAGAAGATTGAATAAGATAGAGCCGCCAATCGAGCAAGGAGGGTTTAAGTTAGGTTTTTTTAAAAAAAAATCAATAATTTAGATATCCTTATCACTAAGTTGGATGAAAAAAATCGCAAAAAAAACCCCTGGCCTAGCGGTGGAACCTTTCCCGGTCCACCGCGCGGGCTAGGGTTCGAATCCTGTGTTTTTTTTCTTTTCTTGTACCGCCTATCTCGTCGGGATATCGTCCAAGATTGGTCAAGATCCCGACGAGATATATGATATCTCGGGATCGCCTGTATCATCCAGACGATACAGGCAAATCGACCGAGACACCGCTATCTCGTCGCTATCTCGACGAGATAGCGACGAGATGATAACCCCGGCCCTTTCTCACATAGGATACCTCACCAAGTGAGGACCATATCTTGCAATGATATCAATTATCATCAATCAACTTCATATCTTAATCATTGACCAAATGCTTAAGTTGAAGTTGATGAGGTATAGAAAGGGTTATTAGGCTAAACGACTAAGATGTGCGTGGTTTGGTGCTATTGTGTTAGTTGGACTTGAGTCTTGACATAGGGATAATTAACTTCTGCTCAAACATTTTAATTAGGCCAAATATTTGGGCCTATGAAGTTAATGGGCCAATTATCCCATCTAGCGGGTGGTAAAAGTTTCTATATTATTGGTCTAGTTTAGAAATTAGAATAATCAAGGAACAACCTCTGAAATTGCACAAGTTGTTCATCCCATATGCCATATTGGCATGCAGGAATAATTCATACATTAATTGAATTGCCTTTTATTAACAAAGTATAGGAGAGTTGTTCTTAAGATCATAAGATGGCACAGTAAAATTAATTTTTATGTTTAATTTCTGTGGCATTCTGGAATGCCTTGTGTATGATGATAATAAAGGTGTGTATGACCATAAGATTGGACTCTACCTCAGTAGGTACAACACCTTTGCATAAAGTTTTACCAGTACAGAATTGCCAACTTTTGTGAAGCTTCCTAATTCCTTGTTAGAATTTAGTTGAGTTTTATCTTTCTGTTTATTAGCTCACGTACAAACCTATACTTATTTTGACTAATTCTTATTGAAGTAGTACTGTTGCATGCACGTCAGTTCATCTGCAAACTTGTGTATCTATGTTTTACTCAACCAATTCACTTGTTGAACTAGTATTGCTGCAACATGCATCCTAACTCACATAGGCCTGTTTAATATTAGTCATGGCATTCTTACATTGGTCTACCTTTTCCCAGTTTTTATACTTAAAAATCTAGATGATATGTAAGCTAACTAGTGTTTCCGGGTTAAATAAGTTTATCATTTTATTATCATTAATGAGTTACAAATCAAACTTCAATTTTTTCTGAGTATTTTGTATGTTGTCAAATCAAACTGCGCAACCAGTAGTTGCAACTTCAATTCATAGTGCTTATAAAGTAACATTTTTTCTGAGTATTTTGTATGTTGTCATTGTATAAGATATTCTTTTGGGAACATCATATTGGATGCATGGGATATACTTTAATAGATAGAAGTAAAAAGTAATATTTTTAATATTAACATGGTTTTGTCAAAGATGAATAACATGGGTATCACTGAGATATTAAGATAACCTTTATATAGGCTTTCTTAAACCTAAAGTATGTAAGGTAGATATAGACTTTTAATTGAATTAGATGTGATAAAATTAGGTTAGTGAATGGTTTTCATATATATGACATTTCCATTTCTAAACCAAGAACATCTCATCTTGTGTATTCTGAGAGTAGAGCTTCCTAGTCATTTAATATGTAATGATTAATATTCTATTGAGTTCTGAGGTATTTGGAGGGGAGCAAAGGGGAAGGGAGGAGAGTTATATATATATATATATATATATATAGTTTGATTGGAGAAAATCGAGGCAAGGGAATGGGAGGAGAGACAAAATAACAAAAAATGATTATATATATATATATAGTTTGATTGGAGAAAATCGAGGCAAGGGAATGGGAGGAGAGACAAAATAACAAAAAATGATTACCTTCCAAAAATGATTTGGAGGATAGGAGAGATATCATTGAATTTTTTATGATATTTGGACCTTTTATGCCTTGTCATTGTTGAACTAATCCAAAATGCTTTCCTCACCTCCCCTCCCCCTCTCCAACCAAACAAGATGGAGCAAAATATTTTTTTTCTCCTCTCTTGTTATTGTTGAACCAAATACAAAATACTTTCCTCCTCTCTACTCTTCTCACCTCAAGCTACCTCCCCCCTTCCCTCTGTGAATGAAACAGCTCAAGTTCTTTCATTATTGATTATTTTTGCGAAGTCTCATAGTTCCACACCCACCTTTATGATTTCAAAGAATATTTGCTATTGAAATATCTCAGACTTCTTTCACTAATGTAATGAGGTCTTTAGTTCATTGTTCCCCTTTGACATATTTTCCATTGAAAATTCTTCCATGATCTTGATATTTGCTTAGATGCCTGATTTCATGTGCTTTAAAACTATTTGCTTCCTTCAGGCCAAAAATTACATGGAAGAATGCAAATTATGCACAAATATGGGAGTATCTTTGGGATGATTATGATTTGACACAAAGACTTAGTAACCTCGACATTAAGTTTAAGATTGTTGAGGTAAAACTGCATTCCATTTTTTTTCATATATGTTTTGGGTGTTCAATTCTCTTGTTTGAATCTGCTATCTCTCTGCAGAAAGACAGTGTGTTCTTCCAAAATGTTCTTCACACCAACAAAATGAAGTACTTGGATTGGTTGATAGTTGGTTTGCTTGTTTTGGAGGTCGTCGTTGCCATTTTCAATGAATCAAGGAACGAAGCCCAGAATTAGGTATCTAGGGCATTAATAAAAAATTTCTTCACATACCAAATTTTTTGCCATGTTGTTCCTTGCGCTCTTTCGTATAGAGCCTTTTGCCATGTGGTTGATAATGAATGTTAATCAACAGAGTGCTATTGCTGGTTGTTAATAATTCTTTCGTTGTAAACACTGCATTCTTTTACCATTTGAAAGTATAGAAATGGGATTTATCCCTAAATAATTGATATTGCATATTATCCTTTTAATATTGTCCTTGATGTTTGTAGGTTAATCACAACAAACCATGATTGTTATAATAAGATTTAATTAATAAAGATACCTAGCAATTAAATATCACAGTATTCCTATGTTAAAATTTTATTATTTTTATAAATTAAATAATTTTAAACAAAAAAACTAATGACATTCATTATATATTTCATGAACAAGCCTTAATATTTGCTTTTGTTATAAGGCCTTTTTTTATGTTTTTTTTTTAACGTGAGAGCATCTCTAATTAGATTTTTTTCCAACATTGCACAAGGCGGACTTTGCTCCAAATTCTAGGGGTGGCAATCCGTGTCGTGTCTAAACGTGTTTCGTGTTGTAAAAGGTTAAATTCGAACCCGATCCGTTTATTAAACGTGTTCGAATATGCAAATCTGAACCCGATTTTTTTGATTCTCGGGTTGACATGATACGCCACACTTAATCTGTTTAAGTAAACGTGTCTAAACGTGTGTATCTGTACGTGCACCTATACGATACAATACGATAAACATAATTTCAATAGTAAACAAAATAAAAACTATATGAAATTAAAAATTAAACGTATTAGAAAGACTATTAATAACAAGACATACTCAACATCCGTAATTTTTTACTTATTATTATATATATTTTTATAAACGGATAAATGGATTAAATAGGTTTAGTAATACGATTAAACACGTTTAGTTAAATGAGTTTAATCGTGTTTATACGAGTTACATGAGTTCAACCCGGATTAACACGATTATTTAATAATGTTAATCCGGGTTGAACCTATTTAGCCAAATTCGAACCCGCGTAATTTCGTGTCGTGTCGTGTCAAAAATTATCAGCCCAACCAAATTCACAAATTTTCTACTCATTCTTATTTGATCATAGATTTTCTATGCATAGAAATTGCACTTAGATAGCGAAGCAACATGAATACCATATGTAATAGGTGAAGACACAAAATTAATGCCAATCATATGAATCCATTTATTGAATAATAGATACACTTTTTACGTAAGAAATTACAAACACTATAATTGATTGATGATTAAAAATTGACAACATAGAATTATATATGTTGAAGTGACAAAAGTTGTAAATTAAAATTGCAACAAGATGTCAATGAAATCATTATAGCCGTCATAACCAACAGATCTTTTTTCGCTGCACACCCTTCTCGAGGATAGGATGTCAATCATTGCCGTGCTAATGCAACGATTCGGCAACGTGAGTCTCATCTTCTTCACTGATTATAAATTTCAGAAGATCCTCGTAAGGAGCCTTCATTACTACGTCCATGTTGACCTCCTCCAAGTGATGAGCCAAGCAATCAAGATTCTTCAACCTCTCATTGTGGACAGAGAAAGTATCAGCAAGTTTGATTGCTTGTGTCGGAATGGCCTATCGTTGATTTCCATCAAAAGAACAAAAGATAATTAGAAATTAAGAACTTAAAAAATTGTTTAGGCATGCATGCATTGAAGTAAACAAGCGAGCTCAGACTTTGATTCGCTTAAGAAGTTCTGCAAAAGCTTAATTACCTGAAGATTCAATTGTGATAAATGAGGGGAGCTCTCTAGCAACTTAACTAACAATAGAGCTTCAGATTCATCTTTGATGTCCAAGGGAATCGAAAGAGTGCTTAGCTTCTCGAATTTAATTTCGAACCTCTCAACATCCTTGCATTCAATTGCCAATGACTGGGGGAATTAAAAATATAGATATATACATCAGACAGACATGACATTAATTAAGTTCAAAATTAAGCTTTATTAATTCAATGAATTAGGAATGCGTTAACAATATATCATTTGATAATTAAATACATTAAAGCCTTTTACTAATTAATTACCTTGGTGGCAGCGGCACTGAGCCGAAACCATTTCAAGTCCTCTGCCGCTAGCAAAAATCTCCTTAACCCACCGACATTATCTTGAGCTATTTGTAATGGGTGAGAAAAGTTGAGGGACGCCTCTTGGACTTTAGGTGCTTGGATAATCAGTTTTTGCAACTTAATCGGACTAAGCTTGATATCAACCATCTTTAGATTGGGTGCATTGATGTCTATGCTCTTGAGATTCTTGCGAGGATTAAGTATCATTAGATTCTTGAGACTCCTCGAATGAATCCTTACATGACGAAACCCTTTGCAATCTTCAAGGTGCACAAAATCGAGCAAAGGGCAATTTGAGAAGATGAGATTCAGGATATTTTGGTGTATGTAGGAGTCCAAGAGCACTAGAGTGTGCAGAAGCATGCAATGGACGAGTCTCGGTTGAATCAGAGAGACACCGAGCTCGCAGTTACGCAATGAGAGGAGCCTCAAGGATTTGATATCTAACACGGCGCAAGGGATGAGAACTCGATGACGATCAAGCTCGCACGTGAAGATGAGTTCTTTAACTCCCACGTCCTTGGCCTGTTGGATGATGTTGCACTGGGTCGCATGGCGAGTAACGCATCTTCTGTAGACGACGTCGAGTCGACCAAGAAGAGCGCGAGGCAAAGGAGGCAAGAACTGGAGACACCTAGAGGAAACCTCGAGGCTAAACTGATCACATCGAGGGAGGAGGGAGACCAGCCGCTGCCAACCCCCCTCGGAGTTGGAGATGGTGAACACTGCCGAGAGCCATTCTTTGACCGGAAGCATACAAACGATCGACAGTAGGATATCGTCGGGGATATAGCTGACGTTGTTTGGCTTGCTTTTTTTTAGTCGCTTGTGGTGATCTTCTTTTACAGGAGGAGGAGGATCAGGTACTGTTTTCTATCTTTATCTATATTACTATATATATGAGACACAGAATGTATATCCAAGTGATCAGTTCGTCAAATTTTCGTAAAGTAGATAAAAATTTTGTTGAAAAGAAATTTAGATACATATATTATTTGGTTTTATTCATGGTGATAAAAAGATTTTTTAAAAAACGTACTTAATTTGCATGCATTAAATTACACGTTCACTTAGTTCGTAGAACAACCTGTTGCATAATATCATTTCTATAGTTGGTAAGTACGTGTATATACTCATGCAAGGATATATGAGAATCGATCTTTGTGATGAAGTGATTGAATCATAATCTTTCCTCCACTGCTTTATTTTACCACAGAAAATAATATTTACTTGTCCTCACCTACCAAGTGTGAAGTAAATTTGAACAGAAATAAAGAAATCAATCAATATGAGAATCTTTACAAAGGAAAAAAAATCTACTATTGGCAGCCTCTCCATAGAAATTCCATGTACGTACGAGTGAACATTGTTAGAATATTTTTTAAATATTCTATATTTTCATTTTTCATACGTGGGCTACAATCAATTGTAATATTTTGATTTGATAAAGAGAGTTTGATCTTATGATCCATTATTGAGATGTCTATTAGCTCATGTGATCTTGATCCATGTGATTCGAGCTTAAAAACACTTAACCATGATTGGTGTGATTAATCAAGTGTAGGCCCGATTAATGAAGCCCGTGATGGACGGGCCCATATAATCAGTTATAAATAGTGGCTAGGTCCCCTCTATACACCGTGTGGAAAAACCCTAGCTCATAGTTGCTTTCCCCATCAAAAGCAGAGCATTTGAGGCGGTATTATGGAGGAAGACTCGGCTTCTCTTGGAGATCCAGAAATTTATTCCGCTGCAAATATGTCGTCATCAAGTAAGATCTTATCTTACTAATTTAATTATGATATTCTTAAATTCATGAAATCCTTGATGTAAGATTTGTCTTACAATTGGTATCAGAGCAAATTTTTCATGAATTAAGAATTCAATCTTCTTAATATTTTATTATTGTCGTCATCAAGATTATATGTTCCTTTTTGAGATCTATTTCTTTTATTACGGTATGTTTATATCTGTCTCGATATTTTGGTATATATGCTTCTGCACCTCTTTATTTCTGCTTGAAAAATTGTGTGGGTTTTAATGATCGATTTGTTGATCATTAAAAGACAATGTTTCTCTTGGGATCGCTCACAAAATTGTGTGCATCTGCCTTTTCAAAATTGTGTTCGCCTTGATCCGTGTGTATTTTCCTCGCCGAGCGCGTTGTTTCCTTAATATTTCTTTCTGTCAAGATTCAGACATAAAATTATATCGAGTGTGACGCTATAATCCGCATATTTTTTAATCGAGTGTGTTGATTGGGTATCTTCCTTCTCATCGATTATTTCCGCTCAAATCTTCCTGTCTTATATCAAGATCTGTGTGCTTCCACTGTGCATCTTCTCCTCTTCTTGCATGCGCCATCGCCGTCCCACTGCAGTCACAATGGCCTGTTGGTGATCGTCGGCGTCGAGGCCGTGAAGCTAGCCGCTCACAGATTCGTAGAAAGCGGGCATGTCCAACGCCGTCGGAGGGTGACCCATTCGGCGGCAGAACGACATGGTTGCTTGGAGAAGCGCCAAGGCGTCGCTGCCGGCAGTCCCCTGCTGGCCGTCGGAAACCTCGGCATGGCCATTATTTGAGCTGTCGACCTGTCCTTGTCGTCGCCGCCCGACGCTGGCGTTTTGGTCGCCGCCGGATGAGGATGGATGGCGAGGGTCAGTGTGGGTGATGATGCATGGCGGCTGGAGATGGTGCATGCGGGCAGCGTTTGTGCATGAGGAAGATGTGGCGGCTGCAAGAAAAGTAATTAGGGTTCTTTTCAAGGAACCCTAGTTACGTAAGAGGAAAATATATCTTAATGGTTGAGATTAAAACACTTTAAATTGGAGGGCTCAGATTTAAATCCAATTTAATATAAGTCTGATTCAATTGCTTCTGTCTATTTCATTCTATTTAATTGGTTCAGTGATTTATTTAGATCGGTTCATTGAGGATAATTTATTCCGTTCTAACCATTTATTGATTGGTTTATTTCGATTTACTTCATTTAAATCAGTTCATTGCTGAAATTAATCTGGTTCATACCACATTGGTCCGGTTCAACATATTTTTCATTGGTTCATTCATATTTCAGTGATTTATTTCTACATCACAATCGGTTTAGTTGAAATTATGAATAGTTCAGCACCCTTTCATTTGGTTCACAATCGATGCAACTTATTTTTTAATCAGATCACCATATTTTTTGACTGGTTCAGTTTAATTTTTTATCGATTCGCTAGAATTATGATTGATTCAGCTTAATTTCATTTGATTCATGCTTAATTGATCCATTTATGATTGGTTCAATTTTGGTTCAATGAAATTTTCATTGGTTCACTATGTTTTTGATCAATTTACTTTAAATTAGATCTTGGTATGAAATTTTGAATACAATTTTATTGTCTACCCACTCATGAGCCTATACGGACGTAGCATAGATTAGTTTATTATGCTAATTTTGCTCATATGTTATAATTGACATTAATATTTTATTATTGTCAATTTTATTGTCGTTGTCATGGTACATCTATTGTACGTAGAAATGTGACTAATTCATATATGTTAATTTATTATTTTGTCATTGTACTTCATGTTATGTTATATTTTGCTTCATACATAACTGATATTATGTTGTTATATGATAAAATTACTACTTGTTTGAATACATATGGATTTATTTAGGCCTAATAATGCTTGTGGACCGTTTCTATCAACTTAGTCCATTATTAATGAAAGCATTTTTTGTAGCCTAAATAGTTGTTGAAATATTCAAATTTTAACATAATCATTTTCTCATTGTATTTATTTTTGGGAGCCTTGTATATTTATGTGCCAGATTTTTAATTCCAATATGTGTCATGTGATTTATCATATTAAATATCATGCTATAATTGATCTCGTGATTATTGTCGTCAATTTTATTATATTACAGTATTTTAAATTTTTAATGTGACTGCAAAATCCTTCTTATCTTGTGTTGGAACTGAACTGGGCTATTGAATCTTGAATATGGGCTTAATGCTATTAATGGTCATTCTTCAATTTTTTAGTCCGCTGCTTATAAAAGTTCTGGGCACAATAAATATGCTTATTTTTCTGCTTAATTTAGGCATAATGCAATATTATTATCCAGATATTATAATAATATTGCATAATTGACACAATATAGCTGATTTATTATCATAATTTTGCCAGCATGATTGATTTCATGATTTATTAATGTAATTTTTATTATCATGTTCAAATTTTGCTACATTTAGCATGATGTAGAATCCATGTGATTTATTACTTACATGATAATATTGTTGTACATTTTATTTTATGTGGATTACTTGAAATATATATTAATTCATTATTGTAAATAATGCTGCCAATTTATATATATATATTTGAAACCTAATATAGCAATTAGGTGAGGATATTGGTATAATTTACAACCACATAAACATAAATAATAATTTGAAATGGTCATTGATTTAAATTCATTATTAATCATGGTACTTTATTCTTTACCAATTTTGCAATATATATTGGATTTGAATATTTGACATGTGGGCAATTGATTCCTGATGAGTTTTTTCACTAGTTATTATTTGTAATTACCACCAAAGTGGGATTACTTATAATGAGTGGTGTATTTTCTCATCATATGAGGAATACTGAAGATTAATTCATTCAATAGTTTTTTCCCAAAGGATGATTATTGGATGTTTTAATTGGAAGTTTTGTAATGGAGTTAGAAGAGTGTGCATTGGTCTAGAAATCTGTCTGCCCAAAGATGATAGATTTTCGAAAATCAGTGTCTCATTATTTAACTCATCGAGGCTTTATTTCGTGATTGCATGTTCTGCCCAAAGGTGAATATGTAATATTTGGTTAGCCTCAATTTCAATTTTATTATATGCCCTATAATTTAATCTAACACATTCTAATTATATTGTGATGAAGTTATTAGAGTGTGCGTTGGTCTAGAAAATCTATGTGCCTAAAGGGGACATGTTCTTGAAAACTAATGTAGTCTTATTGATTAACTGATTCATAAATCGATCACTTATTGATAAGATAGTGACACTAATAGGATGTGAAGAAAATAATTGATTAATATATAAATGTGAAGGTCAGTGGGAGGAAAATATTTTTTAGCTGAATATCAAGCTACCTGACCTAAAAATATTAATATATGACTTCACATTGTAGATCTCATTACAAGACTCCAAACATTTAGAGTTGAAATATTTGACTGTTAGAGATCTTGTAAAGAAAGGAGATATTTTAGTTGAACACATAGAGACAGATCTGATGCTCGCTGATCCCTTAACCAAGGGACTTAGACCCATAGTCTTTAAAAGACATGTTGAAAATATGGGCATTCTGAGTTCTTTTGATGTGCTTGGTTAGTGGGAGTTATTTTTCTTTTTGTTTTGAGCACTTTGAGATCATATTGTCATATTTAATATATGTGTTCAATAATTATTTAAGACTCGGTATCATTTGAATCAGAATGTCTCTTGATTGATACCATATTTAAGTCTAGAGACATCATGTTTTTTGTTTAAAGGCTCGGTGTCATGTGAATCATGTTGCCCATTGATTGATGCCAATTTTGAGTCTAGGGACTTGATGGTTTTTTAAAAACCATACGCTTTCTCCTGCCGAAAGGTATATCTAGAAGAGAAAGTATGAGGACTGACAATGAAAATAACACTGTTCTTATCGGATCATTTTGAGTGTTATTTTCATGCTACACTCCACACCAATGACAATTGTCAGCAATGTCAGTGGTATTCGTGACCATGGAAAGTCTTATGTCTAGTATTGTCATGATGGCGGCCATGATTCGATATCATTGGTTGTTGATATGAGTCATAATAAGTGTTGCATCTTGGATTATTTTTTTTTATTTTTTTATTTTTATTTTGTGGCCATATTTTTATTTTATTTTTTATTTTTTATTTTGTGGCCATATTTTTTGAAATATGTGATTAAACTCGAGTGTCATTTTTTAAATTTATTTTTTCAAAAATAAAATTTTACAATTGATCTTGCCCAAGTGGGAGAATGTTAGAATATTTTTTAAATATTCTATATTTTCATTTTTCATATGTGGGCTACAATCAATTGTAATATTTTGATTTGATAAAGAGGGTTTGATCTTATGATCCATTATTGAGATGTCTATTAGCTCATGTGATCTTGATCCATGTGATTCGAGCTTAAAAATACTTAACCATGATTGGTGTGATTAATCAAGTGTAGGCCCGATTAATGAAGCCCGTGATGGACGGGCCCATATAATCAGTTATAAATAGTGGCTAGGTCCCCTCTATACACCGTGTGGAAAAACCCTAGCTCATAGTTGCTTTCCCCATCAAAAGCAGAGCATTTGAGGCGGTGTTATGGAGGAAGACTCGGCTTCTCTTGGAGATCCAGAAATTTATTCCGCTGCAAATATGTCGTCATCAAGTTAAGATCTTATCTTACTAATTTAATTATGATATTCTTAAATTTATGAAATCCTTGATGTAAGATTTGTCTTACAAACATATCTTTCAATGAATGAATATGACGAAGACTAGAGAATCTTTTTACATAAGAAATTACAAACACTGCAATTAATGACAACATAGAATTATCTTGAGATGACAAAAGTCGTAAATTAAAATTGCATCTCCATCTTTTTTCGCTGAGCGACCTTCTTGAGGACAGGACGTCAATCGTTGCCTTCGGTCTCATTTTTTTCATTCATGGCCGGCCTTAGCTTTTGCTTCACTCATTATAACGTAAGTAGATTACAATTACAATATTTCAAAACAATTGGATCTTTTCCTACCTGTTTGTCCTCCTTCGATCGGCAGCGAGTGATGATGAGGCGGCGTCGGCGGCGGCGGCGGCTGCAAGCAGGACGGAGACGCGCAAGAGGTCGAGAAGGGAGGCGACAGAAAGAAAAATGGTCGGGCTCTGGCGGCTAGACGTTGAGGCGGCGATGAATCTTTGATCTTGATCTTGAATCTTTGATCTGGTCTCGACCGTGGATCAGCAGTGACGAGCGGCGGCTCCAAGCAGAACGGAGACGCGCTAGAGATCGAGAAGGGAGGCGACAGAAAAATGGTCGGGCTCTGGCGGCTAGACGTTGAGACGGCGATGAATCTTTGACCTTGATCTTGAATATTTGATCTGCTCTCGACCGTGGATCAGCAGTGGCGAGCGGCGGCTCCAAGCAGAACGGAGACGCGCAAGATATCGAGAACGGAGGCGACGGAAAAATGATCGGGCTCGGACGGCGAGGCGGCGTCAAAGGGCAACGACGACGCAGCGGAGCGGTGGCGAGAGCACAGCACAGCAGAGCAGAGAAAGAGAGATGCAGGAAAAAATGGTCGGGCGTCTGTGGATGGAGAATTTATATTCCCTAGAACGGATTAATTTAAAAAAGTATCTCATTAATTATATGTATAAAACTAAATAAATAAATTTAATGAAGATTAAAAAATAAAGTAACTTTTATTTAGTATTTCAATTATATATTTTTTATTTTTCATTCACTCTTAATAAAAGAAGTATATAACAATCATTAATTAAAAATGTCCAAAACTCATACTATATATACTTTTCAAAATTCTTGAATTATACTCTTAATAAAAGAAGTATATAACAATCATTAATTAAAAATGTCCAAAACTCATACTATATATACTTTTCAAAATTCTTGAATTATACTCTCTTTTAAACTTTTTTTTAAAAAATTTACATTTTATTCTATCATAAACCAAACATATATGAAATCTAGAATATTAATAAAACTAAATATTTAGGAAAGCATTAACTAAAATTTTATAGGCCATTACTATTATCAAAATTTTCACCTGAAATTTAAGTATTTTTAAAGTCACACTTTTAGGTAGTCATTAAAGTAAAAAAAACAAAATTTCATATACAATTTTTCTCACAAAAGAATCCTAAAAAATACTATGATCACTTAAAGAATTTTTTAACAAAATCTTCAATAGTTTGAAATAGTAACTTTTTAAACCATAGTCATGCAATAATGATGAATATATAATTGATCGTAACAAGTGAAATAGTCTAATAAACACCATGTCTATTAAAAATAGTACTTCTACTAAAATATATAATCATTGTGAGCGTTAACATTTTAAAAAACAATAATTATAGCATTTTAGTACTTAATAAAATGAATTTGTTCTCGTCTGAAGTCGGGATGTTGCAAGCCTCCACGTGTCTTAGTCCAGTGCAGCTCCAATGGTGACCTACAAAGACACTTCGACACTCAAGTGAGAGAGAATCACAATATGACGAGTATGAAAATTAGAATCGATAATATACATGATGTACGCCGTGTCTGTTTTATGAGGTAGTTCTGGATGTTCGACGATTTTCGTAGGAATATGTTCGAAATGAGTCGATTGTTATCCCTAAGATCGCATGCTCATTACTGTGGAATCCCAAGTGATAAATGAAGAATGCTGCTATCCTTATTTGGCCGATGGAGCCCCCGGGCTACGGCTCTAGGCTAAGTTGTAGGTGGTTCAACTCGAGTCAGATTCATGAGTAGAAGTGCTTTCGTGCCCAATCCGACCGGACCCAAGGACTAGTTCAGTCCTGTTATGCCCTAAATCTAGGGTCACATGATCGGCCAGAGTACACGTTCGTACTCTGGAACCTATCAACACATGCATACCAATGTGGAAATAAAAGAAATAATAATGCATACTCAAATATAAAAGACCAAAATACTAGGTATATTTACATAACCAAATGACTACAATGAAATCACAATAGTATACAAATAAGGACTCTCTACATCGTCAGCGTGGCTCATTGACAACAACTCTCGACCCGTATCTAAACTCGCCGAGTCAAGACCAACTTGCCAAGTTGGTACGCTTCTCGGCTCGACCATCGTCCATCCACAATCACAAACACAAATAATGTTTCTACATTATACATACAGATACATAAATATCTCTCGAGTGATTTTAATATTTTAGCCAACAACACGGGTACGCGTCTATGCACCCTAAGCCGACCCTCTCTTTGGGCTCAACTCCTCAGCTTTACATTTTATCACTCAAAGTACATTTCAGCTTATATTCGATAAATTTTAGCTTGTACCAAGTAAATTCAACATGTATATATAATTCCAACATGCATACACATTTTTCCAGCATGTCTAAAACTAATTCCAACATCTATAAAAGTATTTCCAGCATGTATACAAATAAATCCAGCACATATAGAAATAATTTCAACGGGTATATGTTAACATAACGTCAATTTCAACCTACCTTATCATACAATGAAAATTTTAGATTAAAGCATACCGTCTTACTCCACAAATTTTACAGATTTACTATGCCTAATAATACTACAAATTTTTCAGATTTTAGCATCTACAAATCTACGCATCCAAGTCTAATTTTTCTCCACTAAAATAACAGTTTTCCAATTCTAACCCTATTTCTTATGTCAAAATCTAGGTTCACCTTAAACCAAAATAGAACCTTCATCTTTAGGACCATTCGGCCCTTAACCCTTAGGGTAGGGTCTCGAGCTAAGCACCCCTAATAAGGAGTCTCATCCCATCACCAAGTCATCCTAATCATTGCGCATAAAGGTATATCAAAATAGTGTTTTACCGAGGTCATTTACCTATCACCAATCGTTGTTACCTTACGACTTTAGGTACTACCCTAAACTGCCCTACATCGGCCCCTATCCATAAGGAACCAATTCCTCATTCACCTAATATTAATTACATATAAAACAATGATTAAAATAGTGCAAAATGAAAAATTTCAGCAAACATTGACTCCCCAAGCCGCCGGCCCCTAATCCCTAGGGCTGCCTTCATCGACCCTACATCGATTCTTACCAACAAAGAATCATTTCCCCTCCATGCCACGTTCACTCTACACATAAATAGTGAATCACATAGAACCATTAAAATCTCAGTGTGAAATCTTTCCCCCTAGCCATCGACCCTTAATCCGTAGGGCTGCCCTAATTGATCCTACAGTGGTTCCTACCGATAAGGAACCATCTCCCCTTTAATTGGTATCATTTCATGAGTAGCTTAGCAATTAGAACATAGATTAAATAAAATTTTCAATAACTTCATCTTCCTAATGTCGCCGGCCCTTAATCATAGGATTGCCGTAACTGGCCCCAATCCAAGGGTCATCAAGAAATCCATCTCTTGCCTTAAACAATCCCCTAACTCAAGGAACAAAGCATAGTATTCAAATAAAAGAAAGAATTCACCACGCCTTTCCCTTACATGGATTGGCTAAAGAAAGGGAAGGTTTTACAAGGAATCAATTCCCTAAACCACTCACTGGCAAAGGGAAAAGGGAAGGAATCGAGGAAGGAAGCCTTTGATCTTCGCGGCGATCGGCTTCCGACGACGACGAACACCCACTACCCTTTTCTTGTGCGTGTCCCTCTCACCATCGCCTGGGAGTGCATGCGATTCTAAGGGGGATCCGTACGCCCCAGGTGAGATATATTATATTATATATATTTTGAATATACAATTATACCCATGTGACTTAAACAGACCATAACTAGACTTATACTCGTCCGTATCGAGTTCTGTTTGAACCTACAGACTCGACTCTACCCAACTTTCCATCCCGACTTAATTGAAATAGTTTTCCTCATCTATAAAGGTCATATCACTAATCGTGCCCTCCGACGATTTCTTAGCCCGCTCCGACGCGCATCCCGGCTCTCTCGATGAAGCCAAAATTAATTAATTCTATTTTTAATTATATTTTTTGCAAGTATTACAAGTCAACAAACCCCAAGCTTGGTTGGAGTCCGAGGATTTCGTGCCGAGCTCTAATAGTATGCTAACTTCTATTTGTCTACCGAACTCTTTGTATGTTTTCGAGTATCTAACCTCGGTTTGACCTCGGTCGTATTTGGTATGCGAGCACGTGTTGAGTTTTGTCCTTAGTTGAACCGTCGGGGTAGGTGGGATCAGCGTATCTTGGTCTTGTCGTTTTGTGACTTTTCGATTTGTGTGCACAATATGGTGTTTGCGGGAAGGAGTGTCTTTTCCAACTGTCTACTTCTTGTTAGTCCCACTAGGGGTGAGCAAAATTCCCCCGATTCACCGAAACTGAATCGAAACCGATCGAACCAAAACCGATTTAAACGAACCGAATTTAACGAATCAATTTCAGTTCGGTTTTCGATTAAAAAAATCGGTTTTCGGTTTTTGGTTCGGTTCGATAAATTAATCGACGGTATTAACCGAATATATATATATATATATAAACAATTATATAAGATGTTGGTATTTGCCTTGGTGGTTAAGTGTAATGTTAAGCTTTTTACCCGCCCAGGTTCGAATATTAGTGTTGTGTAATATTATTTATTTTACATTCAATTATATATAATATGTGTTAGTTAGAAATAAATTGATAATTTGATTATATATATAATATGTGTTAGTTAGAAATAAATTGATAATAAAGTTTGCTAATATGGTTAGAGAGGTAAAGATTAAAGTTTGGTTGCCAAATGCCTTGGGTTTAAGTCTTACACATGTATCTTTTTTGAAAAAAAAATTGGTTATTTTTTTTAATCTTTTCAGTTAACCGAACCAAAAATTCGGTTAACCGAACCGAATTAACCGAATTTTTTCGGTTCGGTAAACGATTAAAAAATTTCTTTTGGTTCAATTCGATTAACCGATGATTCGTGCTCACCCCTAAGTACCGCAAGGATAAACTCAACAAGGATAAACACAGAAGACATCATTTTTATTCATGAAGTCCCGCAAAGGGATATTTACACTTACAAACCGATGGAGGATAGCTTACAAAAGAAAATAAACCACAAAGGTACAACCCCTAAGAAGCACGACAAAGGAAAAAGGAAAGGGAGAGAAGGAGTTCAAGCCTCGACATGGCAAGCTTAAAATCATGGACAAGGTTCCAGCCATCACGTCGCTTCCCCCAACGCCTGAATCAAAGAGACGACTTTGTTGTAAGCCCGATGGTACATACCCACAGTCGGGACGCCGTCTCATGCCTTCATCTTCAAGCCCGATGGTACAAACCCACCTTGAGCGGCGAACCATTCGCCAACAACGCAAAGATAACCCCCGAAGGGAAGATGATCTTTGAAATCTCTCACTCCATGCTTGACAAATACACACAACACACAAGAGGCTATTTATAGACCCAAAACAAAAACCGCCTCCCCAATATGCAGTTTCTTTCACGGGCAAAATCACGTCCCGTTATAGCTGTCGCTCCGACTACTCGGAAACCGCTTACTAGATTTTGTTTATAGTTACTTTGTTGTCGAACTATATCTACCGTACAGATGTCAGATATCCGAAAAAACACTTCCCCTCTCACACAAATGTCACATCTAGTCTGGATAGCAAAGAGTCGCATACAAAGATGCGCACCGTAATTCTAGTACAATACCATAAGATACCATACCATACATTACTAAACCATGTTGCACCTCGTCCAAACAAGGTCTTAGTAGTCTTAATGGTTAAGATTTAATACCTTGTGCAAGGTCAAGATGTCAATTCTCACCGAAGCATTTTTACTTTATGAAATATATCTTCTGATATAATTTTTAAAAAAATATGAAAGTAAATTTCATGACATTTTAAATTTGATTATATGAAGTTAATAGAAAACGATAATCAATATAATATATCATCTATATTTTTCTTTTCCTATCCTATTTTATTAAAATTATTTTGAGTTTGCATATGAAATGTTTATTGAATCAACATATCAATTAGAGGATATTTAATAATTGTTTAAAACATTTAAACAATTTTTATGAATAATTTGTCTATTTATCAATATAAAAATATTTTTAATATTTCTTAAAAACGAATGATTCGGACCAATGAACTAGAGCTTGGCATGGTATGGGTCTGAAACTAAAAACATTGTTTGAAACAATTAATCCTATTTCATATAAAATATAAATAGATGTGCAAGCGTTAAGTCTAAAATGTTTTTAAAATGCATTAAAATGAAGCATGATACGTGCATAGTGCATACGATTTGTTCAGGATTTGCATGCATTTAATGAGAAGCCTGCAATAAGAAAAAGAGAAATCCAAATAGATAAGATTCTGAACTACATCTGAATATCAAGGGTCATTTCAATTTTTCATTTGTTGAAAGCAAATGAGATCAATCTCACAAGTAATGTTAATAAGGGCCTTAACTGAACTTATGGTTTGCTATATATAAGTTGTTACAAGTCTAGGATAGACAAATTACTACATTTGTAGACCACTTGCTAACAGAAAAACATGTGCTAGAGTATAGAATCGATTTTGATTATGTTTTCTTCTGCATTGGCTGTCGCATAGAATCAATTCACTGTGGTGCTTGAGCTTGGGGCAATACCCCTGAAGCTAGTCAAGTATTTTGAGTTCGACATGAGTCTGGATTTGGATACAACTGATGATTCATTTGTAAAATGTTCCATATTTCTTCCCCTTATATATCAACTTGATCCTCATTATTATTATTATTGTTATTAGTATTTTTATAATGAACAAACACATACAATGGTTCGACATATTAGCATACCACAGAGTATGCTGGTTTAGTGGGCATTTCTGTTCTAGCTACCTTCGGCCCTAGCCTAACTGGCATGGTTTGCACCTTTTAGACATTATGGGTTGAATCTAAATCCACCATACTTGGACATGAAACATGATATGCTGGCACTGCCTAGTTAAGCATGTTTGATAATTTGATACATGTTATGACTTGCTAGTGTAAGACAAATCTTTAATCAAGTTTTTCATGAATATAAGAATATCATAAATAAATTAGTAAGATAAGATCTTACTTGATGACGACATATTTGCAGCGGAATAAACTTCTGGATCTCCAAGGAAAGTCGGGTCTTTGCTCCACAACACCGTCTCAAATGCTCTGTTTTTTATGGGGAAAGCAACTATGAGCTAGGGTTTTTCCACACGGTGTATAGATCGAGGGGACCTAGCCTCTATTTATAACTGATTATATGGGCCCGTCCATCACAGGCTTCATTAATCGGGCCTACACTTGATTAATCACACCAATCATGATTAAGTGTTTCAAGCTCGAATTACATGGATCAAGATCACATGAGCTAACAGGCATCTTAATAATGGATCATAAGATCAAACCCGCTTTTATTAAATCAAAATATTACAATTGATTGTAGCCCACATATGAAAAATAAAAATATAGAATATTTAAAAAATATTCTAACATTCTCCCACTTGGGCAAGATCAATTGTAAAATTTTATTTTTTTAAAAAAATAAATTTAAAAAACGACACTCGGGTTTAATCACATATTTCAAAAAATGTGGCCACAAAATAAATAAATAAAATAAAAATGATCCAAAATACAACACTTATTATGACTCATATCAACAACCAATGATATCGAATCATGGCAGTCATCATGACTATACTGGACATAAGACTTTCCATGGTCACGAATACCACAGACATTGCTGACAATTGTCATTGGTGTGGAGTGTAGCATGAAAATAACACTCAAAATGATCCGATAAGAACAGTGTTATTTTCATTGTCAGTCCTCATACTTTCTCTTCTAGATATACCTTTCGGCAGGAGAAAGCGTATGGTTTTAAAAAAATAAAAAACCATCAAGTCCCTAGACTCAAAATTGGCATCAATCAATGGGCAACATGATTCACATGACACCGAGCCTTTAAACAAAAACATGATGTCTCTAGCTAGACTTAAATATGGTATCAATCAAGAGACATTCTGATTCAAATGATACCGAGTCTTAAATAATTATTGAACACATATATTAAATATGACAATATGATCTCAAAGGAAAAAGAGTTTGTTATTGAACATGCGATAACATAAACCTAACAATCATGTATCAAAGTGCTCAAAACAAAAGGAAAATAACTCCCACTAACCAAGCACATCAAAAGAACTCAGAATGCCCATATTTTCAACATGTCTTTTAAAGACTATGGGTCTGAGTCCCTTGGTTAAGGGATCAGCAAGCATAAAATCTGTCTCTATGTGTTCAACTAAAATATCTCCTTTCTTTACAAGATCTCTAACAGTCAAAAATTTGATTCTAAATGTATGGAGTCTTGTAATGAGATCTACAATGTGAAGTCATATATTAATATTTTTAGGTCAGGTAGCTTGATATTCAGCTATTTACTAATAGAAAAAATATTTTCCTCCCACTGACCTTCACATTTATATATTAATCAATTATTTTCTTCACATCCTATTAGTGTCGCTATCTTATCAACAAGTGAAGAACATGTCCCCTTTAGGCAGATAGATTTTTTAGACCAACGCACACTCTAATAACTTCATCACAATATAATTAGAATGTGTTAGATTAAATTATAGGGCATATAATAAAATTAAAATTGAGGCTAACCAAATATTACATATTCACCTTTGGGCAGAACATGCAATCACGAAATAAAGCCTCGATGAGTTAAATAATGAGACGCTGATTTTCGAAAACCTATCACCTTTAGGCAGACAGATTTTTAGACCAATGCACACTCTTCTAACTCCATTCCAAAACTTCTAATTAAAACATCCAATAATCATCCTTTGAGAAAAAACTATTGAATGAATTAATCTTCAATATTCCTCATATGATGAGAAAATACATCACTCATTATAAGTAATCCCACTTTGGTGGTAATTACAAATAATAACTAGTGAAAAAACTCATCAGGAATCAATTGCCCACATGTCAAATATTCAAATCCAATATATATTGCAAAATTGGTACAAGAATAAAGTACCATGATTAATAATGAATTTAAATCAATGACCATTTCAAATTATTATTTATGTTTATGTGGTTGTAAATTATGCCAATATCCCCACCTAATTGTAGCTATATTAGATTTCAAATATATATAAAAAATTGGCTGCATTATTTACAATAATGAATTAATATTTTAAGTAATCCACGTAACATAAAATGAATAATAATATTATCACGTAAATAATAAATCACATGTATTCTACATCAAGCTAAATGTAGCAAAATTTGAATCATGACAATAAAATTTGCAATAAAGAATCATGAAATGAATCATGCTGATAAAATTATGATAATAAATCAGCTATACTGTGTCAATTATGCAGTATTATTATAATATCAGGATAATAATGCTGCATTATGCCTAAAATAAGCAGAAAAATAAGTCTATTTATTATGCGCAGAACTTTTATAAGCAGCAGACTGAAAAATTGGAGAAAGACCATTAATAGCATTAGGTCCATATTCAAGATCCAATAGCCCAGTTCAGTTCCAGCATAAGATATGAAAGATTTTGCAGTCACATTTCTACGTACAATAGATGTACCATGACAACGACAACAAAATTGACAATAATAAAATATTAATGTCAATTATAACATATGAGCAAAATTAGCATAATAAACTAATCTATGCTACGTCCGTATAGGCTCATGAGTGGGTAGATAATAATATTGTATTTAAAATTTCATGTCATGATCTAATTTTTAAGTAAATTGATCAAAAAACATAGTGAACCAATTAAAACTTCATAGAATTAAAATTGAACCAATCATAAAGGATCAATTAAGCATGAATTAAATGAAATTAAGCTGAATCAATCATAATTTCGACGAACCGATAAAAAATTAAACTGAACCGGTCAAAAAATATGGTGATCTAGTTAAAAATAAGTTGAACGATTGCGAACCAAATGAAAATGAGCTGAACCATTCATAATTTCAACTGAACCGATTGTGATGTAGAAATAAATCACTGAAATATGAATGATCCAATCAATTGAATCAAACCAAAACAATGAACCAGTTTAAGATCAGAAATAAATCAGAAATAAAATTGAATTGAACCCCACATAATAAAATTGAACCAGGCAATTGACCCAAATCAATTTAACCCAGAACCAGATTGAACCAAAACTGAAATAAACCTAGGTTCAATTAAAAGTCTGGACCGGTTTTAATAAAAAATTGTTGAACCAACATTTGATGGGCCCGCTGAGCAGGCCCGAGATGCAGGGTCTGCTCGGCTCGCCGGGGACTTGTGCCTGTTAGGGCACGGGGCAAGCAGCGCGGCACGCGGAGCGCCTGCTCAAGCTCGCGTCGCGCAGCAAGAAGCGGACGCTACATGCCTCGCGAGACAAAGCCGTTTGCATTAGCAAACCCCAGAGGTGCTCTCGTCAGCAAGCCCCGGAGGTGCTCACGTCCCTAGGTGAGAAGCAACGAACTCGGCCCCTCTCGCTGACGCTTGGCAACCGCTCAGAAGCGAGCGCCGCTCACATCAGATGAGGCCTCGCAATCGCGGTGCTTTCACACCGCCATGACTGCTCGCTTCGCGAAACGCGCCCACGCGGGCCGCCCTGGAGGAGACGCGAGCGCTGCTCACGCAACAGCGCAGCGCTCGCGTAAGCAGCGTGATCCCGTACAGGCGACGCTCAACGTGAGCGGCCTGGGGCGAGTCGCGAGTGCCTCGGAGGAACAGCGACAAAAGAAAAAAGATGCATACCTTGAGAAGTGCGGCGCACGCTCGACGAGAAAAAAAAAAAGCAAGACGCGGAACATTTATGCGTACATAAATCAGAAACAGCGCACATGAATAGAGGAGGGATGCGCACACGGAGACACAGCAGGCAGACACGATTGCAATAGACCCTCGACATTGACCGCCTGGTGTCCTGCTATCCGCGGCGGTGTGTGCCGCATGCCACGCACGATGAGGCACACCGAGATAAAAACGCCAGCAAAGAAAACCGAGACATGTTAATGATTCATGAGTAAAAACATCTAAAAATCAATGATCTTATGGTGCAGGCGAGCAAGAAAATGACGCGCTCGCTGAGGGAGATGCATGCAGATCAAGGCAGATAAAACTTTGAAATAACAGCATCATGATACATATTTCCGATCAAGAACACACGAAACCAACCGCGCATACCCATGCAAAACAACAAAAGCTGAGAAAAAAAAAAAATATGGGCCCGTCCATCACGGGCTTCATTAATCGGACCTACACTTGATTAATCACACCAATCATGATTAAGTGTTTCAAGCTCGAATTACATGGATCAAGATCACATGGGCTAACAGACATCTTAATAATGGATCATAAGATCAAACCCGCTTTTATTAAATCAAAACATTACAATTGATTATAGCCCACATATGAAAAATAAAAATATAGAATATTTAAAAAATATTCTAACAGCTGGGTCAATGTTTTTGTTACCATCCGCTTCGATGGGATAACTAGTCCATCAACTTCATAGGCTCGAACCATTAGCCTAATTAAAATGTAAGTGGAAGTTAATCGTCCCTGTATGAGCCTTGAAGTAAATGTTAAGACCCAAGTCCAACTAACACAATAGCACCAAACCACGCACACCTTAGTCAACGACATCTTAGGCCTAGCCTAGTAGCCCTTTCCAAGCTTATTATCGCGATTAAAAAAATTTCGCGATAGCGACTCTTGATATCGATATATCGTCCGCGTCGCGATATATCGAAAATATAATATATATTATAAATATAAATTATAATATATATATATAATAGCATTGGAAGTCATTAGACTCGTTACTTATGATATTGCACGTAGCAAAGTAGCAAACATAATTGTCATGAATCATAAAACATAGCAAAGTAGCAAAAATAGAATATACAAACTACCCACATAGCAAAGTAGCAAAATAACAAACATAGAATATACTAAAATCCAATTCACATAGCATGAACAATAAACATCAAGTAGCTAAAGTCATCACAATCACCAAATCTCCAATTGTCCAATCTAAAAAAGATTATCAAAACCATCTTCAATGTCTTCATTAGGGGTATTATCCATTGGAGGAGTAGTTGGTTTGAGCCCAAAATCATCTTCAATGTCTTCATCATCATTTGAAAATATCTCTTCTTCTCCTTCATCACTTGAATTTTCATCCACCAATCTTGAAGTTGAAGTAGAAGTAGAACCACGATGACGTTGATTATAAGTGACAAGCTCATTAACTCCACGCCTCCTTGGAAAATTACGACCCTCAAGGGCATTTGAAGCACCAATGGCTTCATCAACAAGCTCAAAAGGAATTCTATCATCCTCTTCATCATCATTGTTGAACCACGCATTTGTCCCCCAATCAAAATCGTCAAGTACTAGTGGATCATAGTTTTTGCCACATTCACAAACTTTTTGAAATCTCGTGGCAATCTTTCGATTGTATTGGACATACACCAAATCATTCAATCTTTGGTGCAATAATCTATTTCTTTTCTTGGTGTGAATCTATACGAAAGAAAAGTAATTAAATAAAAATAATAAGTAATAACTACTAAAAAAGTACTAAAAAAGCATAAAATAATTAATTACTTACGAACTCAAAAGTGCTCCAATTTCGTTCACACCCAGAGGACGAACAACAAAGACTAACAATGCGCTTTGCAAACTTTGAAAACTCGGGAGTACGTCCACCGAAGGATTTCCACCATTCAACTAACATTAAAAATATAAAATATTAAAATTCAAAAATATGTAAAGACAATAAATATTAATAAATAAAATAATACACAATATACTTACGAGGAATCCTATTTGAGCGCTCTCTAATTACCATCTCTCTTGCAAAAGGTCCTCGATCTTCATCATACATATATATCGGCATCTAGAAGTATCTTGGATCGCATTGTATCATCCAACACTAATTTCTCAAGTACATCATTGAAGTCTTCACGTAGTTTCCCCGAGTACACGATATCATTTTTCTTGATGTCAAAATAATTGCCCGGATTGATAAATAGAGCCGCACCATATAATGGTGTTTCCATTTGACGCTCCCATCGACTTTTAATTATATCAATGATTTTCTTGCACAAAGTGGATTTGTGAGCCAAGACTTGTTTGATCCTCCTCTTAGCTTCACCCATTGTCGCGGCTAATTCCGTCATAGCGAGTTTTTCATCACCATCCGCTATCCTCAAAACCACAAGTAGAGGCTGTGATGCTCTAATGCAATCTTCAACTGACTCCCAAAATTTAACCGCATGGATTAATTCATAAATTTTCTTTCCTGCTTCGGTCTTGCACAATTTTGAATCAAACCAATCTTGACTTACAAACAACCGCTGCAACTCTTGTTTAAATTTCCTCAAACATGACAATGTTAGAAATGCAGTCGCAAATCTAGTAGCCCCGGGTCTAACAAGATCATGTCTGTTAGTGTGCTCCCTCATCGCATCAAGAAGGCGACCATGTCTATAAATGAATGTGGTCAATGATCTTGCTCTTGCGATTGTAGACTTGAATTCTTTCATTTTTCCCACATCTTCCAACATAAGGTCCAAGCAATGTGCGGCACAAGGGGTCCAAAACAGTGTAGGCAATCTTTGCTCCAACAATCTCCCCGCTGCCTTATAGTTGGCGCCATTATCTGTGATAACTTGAACAACATTACTTGGGCCAATTTCTTCAATCTTGGTCTCAAGTAAGTCAGCCAACATCTGAGCATCATGACACTGACTTGAAGCATCAACAGAGCCAAGAAAAATAGTCCCTTGCGGACTATTTACAAGAAAATTTATCAATTGTCTCCCTCTTCTGTCTGTCCACCCATCTGACATAAGAGTACACTCATCTCTTTCCCAAACCTCTTCATGTTTACGCTTAAAATCTTCTGTTTGTTTTTTGCCTTTTTCAATAAAGGAACCCGCAACTCATGATATGTGGGTGGTTTGTAGCCCGATCCAATTTGTGCTATGCCTTCAACCATCAACTCATAGCTTCTTGAGTTTGCCGCATTGAAAGGAATGACATTCTTATAGAAGAAGTTGACTACATACATGTTAACTTTTTCACACTACTAGAAAAATGGGCATCATGCCGTTGCTGAAGAGAATCGGCAACGGCCGAGCCGTTGCAATGGAGCCGTGGCAGAAAATCGTGTTGCTGATAACTTAGCAACGGATCCGCAACGGCCGCTCGGGCCGTTGCTAACAATATTATCGGCAACGGTTTTGCCACGGACCCGGAGCCGTTGCTGATAATATTAATAGCAACGGCCGCTGAGTCCGTAGCAACGCCGTTAGTAAAACACCGTCGCTAAGCCGTTGCTGTAGGTCATCAGCAACGACTTTCGATACACTTTTAGCAACGGCTTTCCCACGGACGGTCGTGGGAAAGCCGTTGCTGATGATGTGAACCTGGCAACGAAAATATTTAAAATTTAAAATTTCCATTGATACATTGATACATTATCTGATACATAACTCACACACTCATACACTCATACACACATTCATTCACACATCACAAACACACCAAGATATACATCAAAACAATTATATTTATATTGATAATTATCCACGATAGTATAAAAACAATTCAAATGCAAAATTGAAGTATCAATATCCAACAAAATAAATTAAACAAGTTCAATATCTCATTAACAAAGTCAATATAAAAAAATCTCACGATGACGATGGAGGATGGCCTGGATCATATGGCGGGGTTTGGAGTGCTTGAGTGTACACCGGCGTGGACTGACTCGAGGACGATGGATTAGATGATGCCGAAGAGATGCCTGCTTCGGGATAACCTGACATGTTGCGTAGCATAGCATGTATATCCGCCATCATCTGACTCTGGCGCTCCATTATCTCAGTCTGACGCGCGATGGTGTCCTCTAGAGTCCTTATTCTGCTACTATGATCATAACTGGATCTAGAGGTGGACGGGCGCTCACCAGCGATCGGAAGGGTCGGTGCCCCAAGTGGCCCTAGTACGGCTCGCGCATGACCACTATCTGCGAAGCCATATACGCGGCCATGGTCCCAGCCACCTGCGGCCTCGACCCACGTTGCTGCGTCAAAGTCCTCGGGAGTACCCCCGCACTGCACCACCGTCTGGCTTTAGGTCTCCTTCTCGAGTTTGATTTTTTGTTTAATATTTATCATAAAACTTAAATTATAAATATATAATGAATAATTTAAACAAATATATAGTTACCATAATGTATGCAGCGCGGTTGTCGATGTACTCCCCCGTCCCATGTGCTCGACGGTGAGTCCGCTCAAACACCGCCATCGGGGAGGGTCGCTGGACAGTCCCGTCATCCGACACCGTCGTCTACATTTACAAAAAAAATACATTAATTAGTACACATAGTAACAAATAAAATATATAATTAAAAGATATAATTACCATACGGTTCGCGTGCACTACAAATGCAACAGAGCCGCCGGTGTGACGCGCTGCTCCCCCCGACATGCGATTTCTAGCCGCATTCCGAGAAACCTCCTGCCATCGATCCGTCGACTATATTCCCACGAGATGGTCCCATATATCTGGAGTAATCCAATCGGGGCCGTATCCCCGAGTCTCCGCGATGTTAGTGGTCCCAGCTCGAGCCATCGCCTAGGACCGAGCCTGCCCCAGCTGCCCGTTGTACCTTGCCCGGGAAATAGCCTCCCAGGCAGAGTAAATGAAAGGCCTTTGGTCCTCGGCCCATGTATAGCGAGCCTGCAAAATAATAATATCAGTACCAATATTAATCATCATGCATGTAAAAAAAAAATAATACGTGCCTCAAACTCGCGCCATAACATGTCGACGTGCTCGCTAGGCACGTGAGACCACGTAGGCCATGCCCCGTGCATGTATCGTCGAATAGTAGAAGAAATGCTCCTCGGCACTTCTTCTTGCTCGAACCTGCACAACAAAAATAAATTTTAATATTATATTATGATATAATGAATTTGTAATGATTCATAATTCATGATATATTACTGCTCCCCAATCACGCTAATCAATCTACGTGACTCTGTGGCTGGTGGAGGCTGCCACCTGTTCGGCCCGCGTGGCCGCCTGCGTCTGGATGTACTAGCCTCGGCAGTATCATCGGCATGAGGATCAGCAACAGGAGGATCAGCAGCATGAGTAAGTGCTGGAGTCTCACCGATTGGAGACTCCGAAGCTCTCCTGCGTCGATAACCACGACCAGACATATCTGCCGAACAGACATATAATTAGATTATTGTATAAATAGTAGAGATATATTTAATAAAATATATTAAATATATATTGTCCACAAGACCGCGGCCTTTAAATTGAAGTTTTGCTTCCGATGACAATCATAAGTGACAGCCCCCTCAGTCCACAATGTTTTCAATTCATCTATCAAGGGTCTGAGAAATATGTCAATTTCTTTTCGCGGACCCTTAGGACCCGGAATAATCATCGAAAGATAAATAAATTAATCTTTCATGCACATTGACGGTGGCAAATTATAAACTATCAGCAGCACTGGCCAAACTGAATAAGGAGTTGCAGAATGTCCAAACGGATTAAAACCATCTGTGCACAATCCCAATATGATATTTCTAGTATCCCTAGCAAATGAAGGATAACATGTATCCAAATGTTTCCATGCTTCACTGTCAGATGGATGAGTCATTACTGTATCAACACGACTTCTTGCATGCCAACTCATGTAGGGGGCTGTCTTTTCCGACATGAATAATCTTTGAAGTCTGGGTGTTAGTGGAAAATACCGAAGCACCTTAAACGAGATATTTTTCTGTCGGACCGATTTCTTCTCCTTGTAACAAGGATGTTGACATACAGGGCATTTATCCAACTGCACATTTTCTTTATAATATAAAATGCAGTTATTTTGGCACGCGTGTATTTTTTCGTACCCAAGCCCCAACTTTCTCATTAGCTTTTTTGTCTTATAAAAAGTTGGCTCAAACTTGTTATCAGTAGGCAGCATTCCATTAATCAATCCAGCAATCCGATCAAACGCAACTCCGCTGATATTACAATCGGCCTTGATGTTTAAGAGCTGTGTCATTGCTGAAAACCTAGTGTATTTAGGACAATTCTCATACAAAGGTTCATCGGCAGCTTTGAACATCTCGTAAAATTCTGCAGCTTCTTTATTCGGTAATTCAATCTCTACCGCTGTTTGTACTTCTGTGATATCAACCACTGTAGTATCTGGTGGGACTGATGTCTGAAGAACTGGCCGATCAACATTATCATTCAGGTGGAATTGACCCCCAAGACTATCAAGTATCATAGTTCTATAGGGATTACATTGACTGGATGAAGAAGCACCAGCAGAGGAAGATTCACCATATGTCTGAACGACAGGATTGCTCGACGTCCTGACTTCGCGTGACTCCCCGTGACAAGTCCATAGAAAATATCTTGGTGCAAATCCTTTGGTATATAGATGCAGAGTGACAGTCTCCCGATCCAAAAATCGTCCATTTGAACAAATGCGGCACAGACATCGGATTTGATCACCCTTGCTAACGAAATTCCGATTCGAATAGGCGAAATTTAGGAAGTACGTTACACCTAATCGAAACTCATTCGTTAAAGCTCCACGATCAAGACGTCGGTACATCCAACTTCGATCAGCCGACATGATTCTGTCAATCAATGACAATTTCTTCGGTTAATGTCTTTAAGTGAGATTGTCCTATTCCATTCGGGATTTATGTTATTTATATTGCACTAAGTACTTATTTTAACCGTTAACTTCATTCTAAATTTCGGCAGCATCTCCCTATAGTTCTCCGAATACGCATATCATCTGGGCGCGTATTGGAGAACAAGAGAGATGTTGCCGAAATTTAGAATAATTAGTTAACAGTTAAAATAAAAACGTAAGTGCAGTACAAATAACTATACTCCCAAATTGTCCAATCAGGGACAATTCAAGAATTATGCGTCGTATAAAAGATCATCTACTTCTACATGAACATACAATCCCCGAACGGATCTAAGGTTTTGCTAAATCATATCCGACTCGTCGATGCGTACGTGAAACATATGAACTCGTAGGATGTATGATTATTTTCTAAATGTTTCGAGACAGTTCGAGTCCATATTGGACGATTCCGGCGCACGTCCGAATTGGACGATTCCGGCGCGCTTCCGAAGTGGACGATTCCGACGCGCGTCCGAAGTGGACAATTCCGAAATTAATCTAAACCCTCATAATTAATCTAACATATTAAACAATTAATCTAAATAATTAATTAACAATTAAAAAACAATAAAAAATTATATATTAATCTACAAATTCCAGCCACATGTACAAGATCCGATGGCGGCCATCGGCCGAGCGCCGCCGGCCGAAACCCTATTTTTAGGGTTTCGGTGGATTTCCGGCCGGCCGCAACGGGAAGAGACGATCGGCCGGCAAGGTATACCTAAAAATGTTGGCAACAGCGGGAGGAGGAAGAGGCGTCGTTGGCGTCGGCAGCGGCGGCGACAGGCGGGAGCAGGAGGCGGCGGTGGCAGCAGCGGGAGGAAGACGGGTCGGGCGTGACTGTGTGCCCTATATAAACTTATCAGCAATGGCTCACTCGCCCGTTAGAAAGCCGTTGCTAATAAGTTATCATCAGCAACGGCTCACTTGTCCGTTAGAAAGCCGTTGCTGATAATTAACATCATCAGTAATGGCTCGCATGTCCGTTAGAAAGCCGTTGCAGATACAACATATCTGCAACGGCTCGGGCAGCCGTAAGAATGCCGTTGCAAATAGCAACGGCTTGAGCGGCCGCTGTTGATAGCCGTTGCTGAAGACTCAATTTCTAGTAGTGTCAATAGCCTCTTTTATCTTCAAATACCTTTCAATGGTCTGTTGGCTAGGACCTTTGGAGTGTCTTTCATCCACAATTTCTTCTGGAGTTCTCCGTAGCAATCCACCAATCTTGGTTTGTGATGTGGATTGTGAGTGTGACACTTGTGACATTGCTGCAAACTGAATAGCAGCCTCTTTTTTTTTTCTTGTAAATTATTCCCGAGCTTGGCATGGAGTTGGAAGCTGTAGAATGGTCTACTGGTGCCACTGCTTGTTCATCATCCAAACTGAATGGTGTCTTCCTCTTAGAAGCAAGGGCATCATGCATTTCTCTCATTATCAGCGTTGTGGTTTTATCATATTTTTTCACGTCTCCATAACCACCCGCCAAATGTTGTTTAAGTCTTGTGATTCCCCCGTTCAATTGGTTGCCACAAAGTGAACATGCAATCAATTGTCTTTTGTTTAAATCCGGCCAATATCCATATCTCCAACCAATATCCTTCGAGTTCGGTTTCCGTTTAGGATCTTTAGAAGAATCATAAGGCGTTTCACCAGAATTTCCCTCCATAATTTACTGCACAATATAAACAATGTTGCACACAAATACACAATACAAAATGATCACAGCTAAATAATGTTTTCACATAACATCTAAGCTGTTGTTCTGTGAAATCAAACCAGAATAGCTTAGCTGTTCTGGATATTGATTCCAGAACAGCTTAAGCTATTCCAGAATCAAATTTCGAGAACAGCAAGAACAGCTTAAGCTGTTCTGGATATTGATTAAATGATTCCAGAATAGCAAGAACAACTTTAAGCTATTCTTGCTGTTCTTGAATCAAGAACAGGTTTAAGAACAAGCTGTTCTTGATTCGAGAACAGCAACTGTTCTTGATTCGAGAACAGCAACTATTCTTGATTCGAGAACAGCAATTGTTATTGAATCGAGATAAGCTTGTTCTTAATTGGTTGCAGCTGGTACTTCGGGAAAAAAAAGAAAGGGCGAAAATGTCACAAGAATAAAAAATGGCGGAAATGCTGACTCGCCGAGCTGTGGAGAAAAGATCGTCGGAACATACCTGGCCGGAAAATAGAAAAGCGTCGCCGGAGAAGTGAGGTGCCAACGGGATGCGAGGAAGCTTCTGAGAGAGTCGCCGACGGGATGCGAGGGAGGAAGAAGATTGAAGAAGATAGAGGCGCCAATCGAGCAGGGAGGGTTTAAGTTAGGTTTTTCTTAAAAAAAATCAATAATTTAGATATCCTTATCACTAAGTTGGATGAAAAAAATCGCAAAAAAAACCCCTGGCCTAGCGGTGCAACCTTTCCCGGTCCACCGCGCGGGCTAGGGTTCGAATCCTGTGTTTTTTTTCTTTTCTTGTACCGCCTATCTCGTCGGGATATCGTCCAAGATTGGACAAGATCCCGACGAGATATATGATATCTCGGGATCGCCTGTATCGTCCAGACGATACAGGCAAATCGACCGAGACACCGCTATCTCGTCGCTATCTCGACGAGATAGCGACGAGATGATAACCCCGGCCATTTCTCACATAGGATACCTCACCAAGTGAGGACCATATCTTGCAATGATATCAATTATCATCAATCAACTTCATGTCTTAATCATTGACCTAATGCTTAAGTTGAAGTTGATGAGGTATAGAAAGGGTTATTAGGCTAAACGACTAAGATGTGCGTGGTTTGGTGCTATTGTGTTAGTTGGACTTGAGTCTTGACATAGGGATAATTAACTTCTGCTCAAACATTTTAATTAGGCCAAATATTTGGGCCTATGAAGTTAATGGGACAATTATTCCGTCTAGCGGGTGGTAAAAGTTTCTATATTATTGGTCTAGTTTAGAAATTAGAATAATCAAGGAACAACCTCTGAAATTGCACAAGTTGTTCATCCCATATGCCATATTGGCATGCAGGAATAATTCATACATTAATTGAATTGCCTTTTTTTAACAAAGTATAGGAGAGTTGTTCTTAAGATCATAAGATGGCACAGTAAAATTAATTTTTATGTTTAATTTCTGTGGCATTCTGGAATGCCTTGTGTATGCTGATAATAAAGGTGTGTATGACCATAAGATTGGACTCTACCTCAGTAGGTACAACACCTTTGCATAAAGTTTTACCAGTACAGAATTGCCAACTTTTGTGAAGCTTCCTAATTCCTTGTTAGAATTTAGTTGAGTTTTATCTTTCTGTTTATTAGCTCACGTACAAACCTATACTTATTTTGACCAATTCTTGTTGAAGTAGTACTGTTGCATGCACGTCAGTTCATCTGCAAACTTGTGTATCTATGTTTTACTCAACCAATTCACTTGTTGAACTAGTATTGCTGCAACATGCATCCTAACTCACATAGGCCTGTTTAATATTAGTCATGGCATTCTTACATTGGTCTACCTTTTCCCAGTTTTTATACTTAAAAATCTAGATGATATGTAAGCTAACTAGTGTTTCCGGGTTAAATAAGTTTATCATTTTATTATCATTAATGAGTTACAAATCAAACTTCAATTTTTTCTAAGTATTTTGTATGTTGTCAAATCAAACTGCGCAACCGGTAGTTGCAACTTCAATTCATAGTGCTTATAAAGTAATATTTTTTCTGAGTATTTTGTATGTTGTCATTGTATAAGATATTCTTTTGGGAACATCATATTGGATGCATGGGATATACTTTAATAGATAGAAGTAAAAAGTAATATTTTTAATATTAACATGGTTTTGTCAAAGATGAATAACATGGGCATCACTGAGATATTAAGATAACCTTTATATAGGCTTTCTTAAACCTAAAGTATGTAAGGTAGATATAGACTTTTAATTGAATTAGATGTGATAAAATTAGGTTAGTGAATGGTTTTCATATATATGACATTTCCATTTCTAAACCAAGAACATCTCATCTTGTGTATTCTGAGAGTAGAGCTTCCTAGTCATTTAATATGTAATGATTAATATTCTATTGAGTTCTGAGGTATTTGGAGGGGAGCAAAGGGGAAGGGAGGAGAGTTTTATATATATATATAGTTTGATTGGAGAAAATCGAGGCAAGGGAATGAGAGGAGAGACAAAATAACAAAAAATGATTACCTTCCAAAAATGATTTGGAGGATAGGAGAGATATCATTGAAATTTTTATGATATTTGGACCTTTTATGCCTTGTCATTGTTGAACTAAACCAAAATGCTTTCCTCACCTCCCCTCCCCCTCTCCAACCAAACAAGATGGAGCAAAATATTTTTTTTCTCCTCTCTTGTTATTGTTGAACCAAATACAAAATACTTTCCTCCTCTCTACTCTTCTCACCTCAAGCTACCTCCCTCCCCTTCCCTCTGTGAATGAAACAGCTCAAGTTCTTTCATTATTGATTATTTTTGCGAAGTCTCATAGTTCCACACCCACCTTTATGATTTCAAAGAATATTTGCTATTGAAATATCTCAGACTTCTTTCACTAATGTAATGAGGTCTTTAGTTCATTGTTCACCTTTGACATATTTTACATTGAAAATTCTTCCATGATCTTAATATTTGCTTAGATGTCTGATTTCATGTGCTTTAAAACTATTTGCTTCCTTCAGGCCAGAAATTACATGGAAGAATGCAAATTATGCACAAATATGGGAGTATCTTTGGGATGATTATGATTTGACACAAAGACTTAGTAACCTCGACATTAAGTTTAAGATTGTTGAGGTAAAACTGCATTCCATTTTTTTTCATATATGTTTTGGGTGTTCAATTCTCTTTTTTGAATCTGCTATCTCTCTGCAGAAAGACAGTGTGTTCTTCCAAAATGTTCTTCACACCAACAAAATGGAGTACTTGGATTGGTTGATAGTTGGTTTGCTTGTTTTGGAGGTCGTCATTACCATTTTCAATGAATCGAGGAACGAAGCCCAGAATTAGGTATCTAGGGCATTAATAAAAAATTTCTTCACATACCAAATTTTTTGCCATGTTGTTCCTTGCGCTCTTTCGTATAGAGCCTTTTGCCATGTGGTTGATAATGAATGTTAATCAACCGAGTGCTATTGCTGGTTGTTAATAATTCTTTCGTTGTTGTAAACACTGCATTCTTTTACCATTTGAAAGTATAGAAATGGGATTTACTCCTAAATAATTGATATTGCATATTATCCTTTCAATTTTGTCCTTGATGTTTGTAGGTTAATCACAACAAATCATGATTGTTATAATAAGATTTAATTAATAAAGATACCTAGCAATTAAATATCACAGTATTCCTATGTTAAAATTTTATTATTTTTATAAATTAAATAATTTTAAACAAAAAAACTAATGACATTCATTATATATTTCATAAACAAGCCTTAATATTTGCTTTTGTTATAAGGCCTTTTTTTATGTTTTTTTTTAACGTGAGAGCATCCCTAATTAGATTTTTTTCCAACATTGCACAAAGGCGGACTTTGCTCCAAATTCTAGGGGTGGCAATCCGTGTCGTGTCTAAACGTGTTTCGTGTTGTAAAAGGTTAAATTCGAACCTGATCCGATTATTAAACGTGTTCGAATATGCAAATCTGAACCCGATTTTTTTATTCTCGGGTTGGATCTTTTCCTACCTGTTTGTCCTCCTTCGATCGGCAGCGAGTGATGATGAGGCGGCGCGTTGACGCGGCGGCGTCGGCGGCGGCGGCGGCTGCAAGCAGGACGGAGACGCGCAAGAGGTCGAGAAGGGAGGCGACAGAAAGAAAAATGGTCGGGCTCTGGCGGCTAGACGTTGAGGCGGCGATGAATCTTTGATCTTGATCTTGAATCTTTGATCTGGTCTCGACCGTGGATCAGCAGTGACGAGCGGCGGCTCCAAGCAGAACGGAGACGCGCTAGAGATCGAGAAGGGAGGCGACAGAAAAATGGTCGGGCTCTGGCGGCTAGACGTTGAGACGGCGATGAATCTTTGACCTTGATCTTGAATATTTGATCTGCTCTCGACCGTGGATCAGCAGTGGCGAGCGGCGGCTCCAAGCAGAACGGAGACGCGCAAGATATCGAGAACGGAGGCGACGGAAAAATGATCGGGCTCGGACGGCGAGGCGGCGTCAAAGGGCAACGACGACGCAGCGGAGCGGTGGCGAGAGCACAGCACAGCAGAGCAGAGAAAGAGAGATGCAGGAAAAAATGGTCGGGCGTCTGTGGATGGAGAATTTATATTCCCTAGAACGGATTAATTTAAAAAAGTATCTCATTAATTATATGTATAAAACTAAATAAATAAATTTAATGAAGATTAAAAAATAAAGTAACTTTTATTTAGTATTTCAATTATATATTTTTTATTTTTCATTCACTCTTAATAAAAGAAGTATATAACAATCATTAATTAAAAATGTCCAAAACTCATACTATATATACTTTTCAAAATTCTTGAATTATACTCTTAATACAAGAAGTATATAACAATCATTAATTAAAAATGTCCAAAACTCATACTATATATACTTTTCAAAATTCTTGAATTATACTCTCTTTTAAACTTTTTTTTAAAAAATTTACATTTTATTCTATCATAAACCAAACATATATGAAATCTAGAATATTAATAAAACTAAATATTTAGGAAAGCATTAACTAAAATTTTATAGGCCATTACTATTATCAAAATTTTCACCTGAAATTTAAGTATTTTTAAAGTCACACTTTTAGGTAGTCATTAAAGTAAAAAAAACAAAATTTCATATACAATTTTTCTCACAAAAGAATCCTAAAAAATACTATGATCACTTAAAGAATTTTTTAACAAAATCTTCAATAGTTTGAAATAGTAACTTTTTAAACCATAGTCATGCAATAATGATGAATATATAATTGATCGTAACAAGTGAAATAGTCTAATAAACACCATGTCTATTAAAAATAGTACTTCTACTAAAATATATAATCATTGTGAGCGTTAACATTTTAAAAAACAATAATTATAGCATTTTAGTACTTAATAAAATGAATTTATTCTCGTCTGAAGTCGGGATGTTGCAAGCCTCCACGTGTCTTAGTCCAGTGCAGCTCCAATGGTGACCTACAAAGACACTTCGACACTCAAGTGAGAGAGAATCACAATATGACGTGTATGAAAATTAGAATCGATAATATACATGATGTACGCCGTGTCTGTTTTATGAGGTAGTTCTGGATGTTCGACGATTTTCGTAGGAATATGTTCGAAATGAGTCGATTGTTATCCCTAAGATCGCATGCTCATTACTGTGGAATTCCAAGTGATAAATGAAGAATGTTGCTATCCTTATTTGGCCGATGGAGCCCCCGGGCTACGGCTCTAGGCTAAGTTGTAGGTGGTTCAACTCGAGTCAGATTCATGAGTAGAAGTGCTTTCGTGCCCAATCCGACCGGACCCAAGGACTAGTTCAGTCCTGTTATGCCCTAAATCTAGGGTCACATGATCGGCCAGAGTACACGTTCGTACTCTGGAACCTATCAACACATGCATACCAATGTGGAAATAAAAGAAATAATAATGCATACTCAAATATAAAAGACCAAAATACTAGGTATATTTACATAACCAAATGACTACAATGAAATCACAATAGTATACAAATAAGGACTCTCTACATCGTCAGCGTGGCTCATTGACAACAACTCTCGACCCGTATCTAAACTCGCCGAGTCAAGACCAACTTGCCAAGTTGGTACGCTTCTCGGCTCGACCATCGTCCATCCACAATCACAAACACAAATAATGTTTCTACATTATACATACAGATACATAAATATCTCTCGAGTGATTTTAATATTTTAGCCAACAACACGGGTACGCGTCTATGCACCCTAAGCCGACCCTCTCTTTGGGCTCAACTCCTCAGCTTTACATTTTATCACTCAAAGTACATTTCAGCTTATATTCGATAAATTTTAGCTTGTACCAAGTAAATTCAACATGTATATATAATTCCAACATGCATACACATTTTTCCAGCATGTCTAAAACTAATTCCAACATCTATAAAAGTATTTCCAGCATGTATACAAATAAATCCAGCACATATAGAAATAATTTCAACGGGTATATGTTAACATAACGTCAATTTCAACCTACCTTATCATACAATGAAAATTTTAGATTAAAGCATACCGTCTTACTCCACAAATTTTACAGATTTACTATGCCTAATAATACTACAAATTTTTCAGATTTTAGCATCTACAAATCTACGCATCCAAGTCTAATTTTTCTCCACTAAAATAACAGTTTTCCAATTCTAACCCTATTTCTTATGTCAAAATCTAGGTTCACCTTAAACCAAAATAGAACCTTCATCTTTAGGACCATTCGGCCCTTAACCCTTAGGGTAGGGTCTCGAGCTAAGCACCCCTAATAAGGAGTCTCATCCCATCACCAAGTCATCCTAATCATTGCGCATAAAGGTATATCAAAATAGTGATTTACCGAGGTCATTTACCTATCACCAATCGTTGTTACCTTACGACTTTAGGTACTACCCTAAACTGCCCTACATCGGCCCCTATCCATAAGGAACCAATTCCTCATTCACCTAATATTAATTACACATAAAACAATGATTAAAATAGTGCAAAATGAAAAATTTCAGCAAACATTGACTCCCCAAGCCGCCGGCCCCTAATCCCTAGGGCTGCCTTCATCGACCCTACATCGATTCTTACCAACAAAGAATCATTTCCCCTCCATGCCACGTTCACTCTACACATAAATAGTGAATCACATAGAACCATTAAAATCTCAGTGTGAAATCTTTCCCCCTAGCCATCGACCCTTAATCCGTAGGGCTGCCCTAATTGATCCTACAGTGGTTCCTACCGATAAGGAACCATCTCCCCTTTAATTGGTATCATTTCATGAGTAGCTTAGCAATTAGAACATAGATTAAATAAAATTTTCAATAACTTCATCTTCCTAATGTCGCCGGCCCTTAATCATAGGATTGCCGTAACTGGCCCCAATCCAAGGGTCATCAAGAAATCCATCTCTTGCCTTAAACAATCCCCTAACTCAAGGAACAAAGCATAGTATTCAAATAAAAGAAAGAATTCACCACGCCTTTCCCTTACATGGATTGGCTAAAGAAAGGGAAGGTTTTACAAGGAATCAATTCCCTAAACCACTCACTGGCAAAGGGAAAAGGGAAGGAATCGAGGAAGGAAGCCTTTGATCTTCGCGGCGATCGGCTTCCGACGACGACGAACACCCACTACCCTTTTCTTGTGCGTGTCCCTCTCACCATCGCCTGGGAGTGCATGCGATTCTAAGGGGGATCCGTACGCCCCAGGTGAGATATATTATATTATATATATTTTGAATATACAATTATACCCATGTGACTTAAACAGACCATAACTAGACTTATACTCGTCCGTATCGAGTTCTGTTTGAACCTACAGACTCGACTCTACCCAACTTTCCATCCCGACTTAATTGAAATAGTTTTCCTCATCTATAAAGGTCATATCACTAATCGTGCCCTCCGACGATTTCTTAGCCCGCTCCGACGCGCATCCCGGCTCTCTCGATGAAGCCAAAATTAATTAATTCTATTTTTAATTATATTTTTTGCAAGTATTACAAGTCAACAAACCCCAAGCTTGGTTGGAGTCCGAGGATTTCGTACCGAGCTCTAATAGTATGCTAACTTCTATTTGTCTACCGAACTCTTTGTATGTTTTTGAGTATCTAACCTCGGTTTGACCTCGGTCGTATTTGGTATGCGAGCACGTGTTGAGTTTTGTCCTTAGTTGAACCGTCGGGGTAGGTGGGATCAGCGTATCTTGGTCTTGTCGTTTTGTGACTTTTCGATTTGTGTGCACAATATGGTGTTTTCGGGAAGGAGTGTCTTTTCCAACTGTCTACTTCTTGTTAGTCCCACTAGGGGTGAGCAAAATTCCCCCGATTCACCGAAACTGAATCGAAACCGATCGAACCAAAACCGATTTAAACGAACCGAATTTACCGAATCAATTTCAGTTCGGTTTTCGATTAAAAAAATCGGTTTTCGGTTTTTGGTTCGGTTCGATAAATTAATCGACGGTATTAACCGAATATATATATATATATATATATAAACAATTATATAAGATGTTGGTATTTGCCTTGGTGGTTAAGTGTAATGTTAAGCTTTTTACCCGCCCAGGTTCGAATATTAGTGTTGTGTAATATTATTTATTTTACATTCAATTATATATAATATGTGTTAGTTAGAAATAAATTGATAATTTGATTATATATATAATATGTGTTAGTTAGAAATAAATTGATAATAAAGTTTGCTAATATGGTTAGAGAGGTAAAGATTAAAGTTTGGTTGCCAAATGCCTTGGGTTTAAGTCTTACACATGTATCTTTTTTGAAAAAAAAAATTGGTTATTTTTTTTAATCTTTTCAGTTAACCGAACCAAAAATTCGGTTAACCGAACCGAATTAACCAAATTTTTTCGGTTCGGTAAACGATTAAAAAATTTCTTTTGGTTCGATTCGATTAACCGATGATTCGTGCTCACCCCTAAGTCCCGCAAGGATAAACTCAACAAGGATAAACACAGAAGACATCATTTTTATTCATGAAGTCCCGCAAAGGGATATTTACACTTACAAACCGATGGAGGATAGCTTACAAAAGAAAATAAACCACAAAGGTACAACCCCTAAGAAGCACGACAAAGGAAAAAGGAAAGGGAGAGAAGGAGTTCAAGCCTCGACATGGCAAGCTTAAAATCATGGACAAGGTTCCAGCCATCACGTCGCTTCCCCCAACGCCTGAATCAAAGAGACGACTTTGTTGTAAGCCCGATGGTACATACCCACAGTCGGGACGCCGTCTCATGCCTTCATCTTCAAGCCCGATGGTACAAACCCACGATGAGCGGCGAACCATTCGCCAACAACGCAAAGATAACCCCCGAAGGGAAGATGATCTTTGAAATCTCTCACTCCATGCTTGACAAATACACACAACACACAAGAGGCTATTTATAGACCCAAAACAAAAACCGCCTCCCCAATATGCAGTTTCTTTCACGGGCAAAATCACGTCCCGTTATAGCTGTCGCTCCGACTACTCGGAAACCGCTTACTAGATTTTGTTTATAGTTACTTTGTTGTCGAACTATATCTACCGTACAGATGTCAGATATCCGAAAAAACACTTCCCCTCTCACACAAATGTCACATCTAGTCTGGATAGCAAAGAGTCGCATACAAAGATGCGCACCGTAATTCTAGTACAATACCATAAGATACCATACCATACATTACTAAACCATGTTGCACCTCGTCCAAACAAGGTCTTAGTAGTCTTAATGGTTAAGATTTAATACCTTGTGCAAGGTCAAGATGTCAATTCTCACCGAAGCATTTTTACTTTATGAAATATATCTTCTGATATAATTTTTAAAAAAATATGAAAGTAAATTTCATGACATTTTAAATTTGATTATATGAAGTTAATAGAAAACGATAATCAATATAATATATCATCTATATTTTTCTTTTCCTATCCTATTTTATTAAAATTATTTTGAGTTTGCATATGAAATGTTTATTGAATCAACATATCAATTAGAGGATATTTAATAATTGTTTAAAACATTTAAACAATTTTTATGAATAATTTGTCTATTTATCAATATAAAAATATTTTTAATATTTCTTAAAAACGAATGATTCGGACCAATGAACTAGAGCTTGGCATGGTATGGGTCTGAAACTAAAAACATTGTTTGAAACAATTAATCCTATTTCATATAAAATATAAATAGATGTGCAAGCGTTAAGTCTAAAATGTTTTTAAAATGCATTAAAATGAAGCATGATACGTGCATAGTGCATACGATTTGTTCAGGATTTGCATGCATTTAATGAGAAGCCTGCAATAAGAAAAAGAGAAATCCAAATAGATAAGATTCTGAACTACATCTGAATATCAAGGGTCATTTCAATTTTTCATTTGTTGAAAGCAAATGAGATCAATCTCACAAGTAATGTTAATAAGGGCCTTAACTGAACTTATGGTTTGCTATATATAAGTTGTTACAAGTCTAGGATAGACAAATTACTACATTTGTAGACCACTTGCTAACAGAAAAACATGTGCTAGAGTATAGAATCGATTTTGATTATGTTTTCTTCTGCATTGGCTGTCGCATAGAATCAATTCACTGTGGTGCTTGAGCTTGGGGCAATACCCCTGAAGCTAGTCAAGTATTTTGAGTTCGACATGAGTCTGGATTTGGATACAACTGATGATTCATTTGTAAAATGTTCCATATTTCTTCCCCTTATATATCAACTTGATCCTCATTATTATTATTATTGTTATTAGTATTTTTATAATGAACAAACACATACAATGGTTCGACATATTAGCATACCACAGAGTATGCTGGTTTAGTGGGCATTTCTGTTCTAGCTACCTTCGGCCCTAGCCTAACTGGCATGGTTTGCACCTTTTAGACATTATGGGTTGAATCTAAATCCACCATACTTGGACATGAAACATGATATGCTGGCACTGCCTAGTTAAGCATGTTTGATAATTTGATACATGTTATGACTTGCTAGTGTAAGACAAATCTTTAATCAAGTTTTTCATGAATATAAGAATATCATAAATAAATTAGTAAGATAAGATCTTACTTGATGACGACATATTTGCAGCGGAATAAACTTCTGGATCTCCAAGGAAAGTCGGGTCTTTGCTCCACAACACCGTCTCAAATGCTCTGTTTTTTATGGGGAAAGCAACTATGAGCTAGGGTTTTTCCACACGGTGTATAGATCGAGGGGACCTAGCCTCTATTTATAACTGATTATATGGGCCCGTCCATCACAGGCTTCATTAATCGGGCCTACACTTGATTAATCACACCAATCATGATTAAGTGTTTCAAGCTCGAATTACATGGATCAAGATCACATGAGCTAACAGGCATCTTAATAATGGATCATAAGATCAAACCCGCTTTTATTAAATCAAAATATTACAATTGATTGTAGCCCACATATGAAAAATAAAAATATAGAATATTTAAAAAATATTCTAACATTCTCCCACTTGGGCAAGATCAATTGTAAAATTTTATTTTTTAAAAAAAATAAATTTAAAAAACGACACTCGGGTTTAATCACATATTTCAAAAAATGTGGCCACAAAATAAATAAATAAAATAAAAATGATCCAAAATACAACACTTATTATGACTCATATCAACAACCAATGATATCGAATCATGGCAGTCATCATGACTATACTGGACATAAGACTTTCCATGGTCACGAATACCACAGACATTGCTGACAATTGTCATTGGTGTGGAGTGTAGCATGAAAATAACACTCAAAATGATCCGATAAGAACAGTGTTATTTTCATTGTCAGTCCTCATACTTTCTCTTCTAGATATACCTTTCGGCAGGAGAAAGCGTATGGTTTTAAAAAAATAAAAAACCATCAAGTCCCTAGACTCAAAATTGGCATCAATCAATGGGCAACATGATTCACATGACACCGAGCCTTTAAACAAAAACATGATGTCTCTAGCTAGACTTAAATATGGTATCAATCAAGAGACATTCTGATTCAAATGATACCGAGTCTTAAATAATTATTGAACACATATATTAAATATGACAATATGATCTCAAAGGAAAAAGAGTTTGTTATTGAACATGCGATAACATAAACCTAACAATCATGTATCAAAGTGCTCAAAACAAAAGGAAAATAACTCCCACTAACCAAGCACATCAAAAGAACTCAGAATGCCCATATTTTCAACATGTCTTTTAAAGACTATGGGTCTGAGTCCCTTGGTTAAGGGATCAGCAAGCATAAAATCTGTCTCTATGTGTTCAACTAAAATATCTCCTTTCTTTACAAGATCTCTAACAGTCAAAAATTTGATTCTAAATGTATGGAGTCTTGTAATGAGATCTACAATGTGAAGTCATATATTAATATTTTTAGGTCAGGTAGCTTGATATTCAGCTATTTACTAATAGAAAAAATATTTTCCTCCCACTGACCTTCACATTTATATATTAATCAATTATTTTCTTCACATCCTATTAGTGTCGTTATCTTATCAACAAGTGAAGAACATGTCCCCTTTAGGCAGATAGATTTTCTAGACCAACGCACACTCTAATAACTTCATCACAATATAATTAGAATGTGTTAGATTAAATTATAGGGCATATAATAAAATTAAAATTGAGGCTAACCAAATATTACATATTCACCTTTGGGCAGAACATGCAATCACGAAATAAAGTCTCGATGAGTTAAATAATGAGACGCTGATTTTCGAAAACCTATCACCTTTGGGCAGACAGATTTTTAGACCAATGCACACTCTTCTAACTCCATTACAAAACTTCTAATTAAAACATCCAATAATCATCCTTTGAGAAAAAACTATTGAATGAATTAATCTTCAATATTTCTCATATGATGAGAAAATACACCACTCATTATAAGTAATCCCACTTTGGTGGTAATTACAAATAATAACTAGTGAAAAAACTCATCAAGAATCAATTGCCCACATGTCAAATATTCAAATCCAATATATATTGCAAAATTGGTACAAGAATAAAGTACCATGATTAATAATGAATTTAAATCAATGACCATTTCAAATTATTATTTATGTTTATGTGGTTGTAAATTATGCCAATATCCCCACCTAATTGTAGCTATATTAGGTTCCATATATATATAAAAAATTGGCAGCATTATTTACAATAATGAATTAATATTTTAAGTAATCCACGTAACATAAAATGAATAATAATATTATCACGTAAATAATAAATCACATGTATTCTACATCAAGCTAAATGTAGCAAAATTTGAATCATGACAATAAAATTTGCAATAAAGAATCATGAAACGAGTCATGCTGATAAAATTATGATAATAAATCAGCTATACTGTGTCAATTATGCAGTATTATTATAATATCAGGATAATAATGCTGCATTATGCCTAAATTAAGCAGAAAAATAAGTCTATTTATTATGCGCAGAACTTTTATAAGCAGCAGACTGAAAAATTGGAGAAAGACCATTAATAGCATTAGGTCCATATTCAAGATCCAATAGCCCAGTTCAGTTCCAGCATAAGATATGAAAGATTTTGCAGTCACATTTCTACGTACAATAGATGTACCATGACAACGACAACAAAATTGACAATAATAAAATATTAATGTCAATTATAACATATGAGCAAAATTAGCATAATAAACTAATCTATGCTACGTCCGTATAGGCTCATGAGTGGGTAGATAATAATATTGTATTCAAAATTTCATGTCATGATCTAATTTTTAAGTAAATTGATCAAAAAACATAGTGAACCAATTAAAACTTCATAGAATTAAAATTGAACCAATCATAAATGATCAATTAAGCATGAATTAAATGAAATTAAGCTGAATCAATCATAATTTCGACGAACCGATAAAAAATTAAACTGAACCGGTCAAAAAATATGGTGATCTAGTTAAAAATAAGTTGAACGATTGCGAACCAAATGAAAATGAGCTGAACCATTCATAATTTCAACTGAACCGATTGTGATGTAGAAATAAATCACTGAAATATGAATGATCCAATCAATTGAATCAAACCAAAACAATGAACCAGTTTAAGAACAGAAATAAATCAGAAATAAAATTGAATTGAACCCCACATAATATAATTGAACCAGGCAATTGACCCAAATCAATTTAACCCAGAACCAGATTGAACCAAAACTGAAATAAACCTAGGTTCAATTAAAAGTCTGGACCGGTTTTAATAAAAAATTGTTGAACCAACATTTGATGGGCCCGCTGAGCAGGCCCGAGATGCAGGGTCTGCCCGGCCCGCCGGGGCCTTGTGCCTGTTAGGGCACGGGGCAAGCAGCGCGGCACGCGGAGCGCCTGCTCAGGCTCGCGTCGCGTAGCAAGAAGCGGACGCTGCATGCCTCGCGAGACAAAGCCGTTTGCATTAGCAAACCCCAGAGGTGCTCTCGTCAGCAAGCCCCGGAGGTGCTCACGTCCCCAGGTGAGAAGCAACGAACTCGGCCCCTCTCGCTGACGCTTGGCAACCGCTCAGAAGCGAGCGCCGCTCACATCAGATGAGGCCTCGCAATCGTGGTGCTTTCACACCGCCACGACTGCTCGCTTCGCGAAACGCGCCCACGCGGGCCGCCCCGGAGGAGACGCGAGCGCTGCTCACGCAACAGCGCAGCGCTCGCGTAAGCAGCGTGATCCCGCACAGGCGACGCTCAACGTGAGCGGCCTGGGGCGAGTCGCGAGTGCCTCGGAGGAACAGCGACAAAAGAAAAAAGATGCATACCTTGAGAAGTGCGGCGCACGCTCGACGAGAAAAAAAAAAAGCAAGACGCGGAACATTTATGCGTACATAAATCAGAAACAGCGCACATGAATAGAGGCGGGATGCGCACACGGAGACACAGCAGGCAGACACGATTGCAATAGACGCTCGGCATTGACCGCCTGGTATCCTGCTGTCCGCGGCGGTGTGTGCCGCATGCCACGCACGATGAGGCACACCGAGATAAAAACGCCAGCAAAGAAAACCGAGACATGATAATGATTCATGAGTAAAAACATCTCAAAATCAATGATCTTATGGTGCAGGCGAGCAAGAAAATGACGCGCTCGCTGAGGGAGATGCATGCGGATCAAGGCAGATAAAACTTTGAAATAACAGCATCATGATACATATTTCCGATCAAGAACACACGAAACCAACCGCGCATACCCATGCACAGCAACAAAATCCGAGAAAAAAAAAATTTATTTTTAGCGAACCACGAGCAATTCCACGCGGATAAAATTTTTGAGAAAGATGCACAGAACCCTATCGGTTGAGAGCGATCACAAAAGGAGATGTAAAGCATCCTAGAAGCATAATAAAAAATATCCGAAAGAATAGATACGACGATCAACGGAAAGATTAATTTTAATATTCAAACATGATGAATCAAAATTTAAACAGATTATTCATCATATTAAAATCATCCCATAATTATCATAAACGAATTCTTAAATTCATGAAAAGGGGCTCTGATACCAATTATAAGACAAATCTTTAATCAAGTTTTTCAGGAATATAAGAATATCACAAATAAATTAGTAAGATAAGATCTTACTTGATGACGACATATTTGCAGCAGAATAAACTTCTGGATCTCCAAGGAAAGCCGGGTCTTCCTCCACAACACCGTCTCAAATGCTCTGCTTTTGATGGGGAAAGCAACTATGAGCTAGGGTTTTTCCACACGGTATATAGAGGGGACCTAGCCTCTATTTATAACTGATTATATGGGCTCGTCCATCACGGGCTTCATTAATCGGACCTACACTTGATTAATCACACCAATCATGATTAAGTGTTTCAAGCTCGAATTACATGGATCAAGATCACATGAGCTAACAGACATCTTAATAATGGATCATAAGATCAAACCCGCTTTTATTAAATCAAAACATTACAATTGATTATAGCCCACATATGAAAAATAAAAATATAGAATATTTAAAAAATATTCTAACAGCTGGGTCAATGTTTTTGTTACCATCCGCTTCGATGGGATAACTAGTCCATCAACTTCATAGGCTCGAACCATTAGCCTAATTAAAATGTAAGTGGAAGTTAATCGTCCCTGTATGAGCCTTGAAGTCAATGTTAAGACCCAAGTCCAACTAACACAATAGCACCAAACCACGCACACCTTAGTCAACGACATCTTAGGCCTAGCCTAGTAGCCCTTTCCAAGCTTATTATCGCGATCAAAAAAATTTCGCGGTAGCGAACCTTGATATCGATATATCGTCCGCGTCGCGATATATCGACAATATAATATATATTATAAATATATATTATAATATATATATATAATAGCATTGGAAGTCATTAGACTCGTTACTTATGATATTGCACGTAGCAAAGTAGCAAACATAATTGTCATGAATCATAAAACATAGCAAAGTAGCAAAAATAGAATATACAAACTACCCACATAGCAAAGTAGCAAAATAACAAACATAGAATATACTAAAATCCAATTCACATAGCATGAACAATAAACATCAAGTAGCTAAAGTCATCACAATCACCAAATCTCCAATAGTCCAATCTAAAAAAGATTATCAAAATCATCTTCAATGTCTTCATTAGGGGTATTATCCATTGGAGGAGTAGTTGGTTTGAGCCCAAAATCATCTTCAATGTCTTCATCATCATTTGAAAATATCTCTTCTTCTCCTTCATCACTTGAATTTTCATCCACCAATCTTGAAGTTGAAGTAGAAGTAGAACCACGATGACGTTGATTATAAGTGACAAGCTCATTAACTCCACGCCTCCTTGGAAAATTACGACCCTCAAGGGCATTTGAAGCACCAATGGCTTCATCAACAAGCTCAAAAGGAATTCTATCATCCTCTTCATCATCATTGTTGAACCACGCATTTGTCCCCCAATCAAAATCGTCAAGTACTAGTGGATCATAGTTTTTGCCACATTCACGAACTTTTTGAAATCTCGTGGCAATCTTTCGATTGTATTGGACATACACCAAATCATTCAATCTTTGGTGCAATAATCTATTTCTTTTCTTGGTGTGAATCTATACGAAAGAAAAGTAATTAAATAAAAATAATAAGTAATAACTACTAAGAAAGTACTAAAAAAGCATAAAATACTTAATTACTTACAAACTCAAAAGTGCTCCAATTTCGTTCACACCCAGAGGACGAACAACAAAGACTAACAATGCGCTTTGCAAACTTTGAAAACTCGGGAGTACGTCCACCGAAGGATTTCCACCATTCAACTAACATTAAAAATATAAAATATTAAAATTCAAAAATATGTAAAGACAATAAATATTAATAAATAAAATAATACACAATATACTTACGAGGAATCCTATTTGAGCGCTCTCTAATAATCATCAGCAACAGGAGGATCAGCAGCATGAGTAAGTGCTGGAGTCTCACCGATTGGAGACTCCGAAGCTCTCCTGCGTCGATAACCACGACCAGACATATCTGCCGAACAGACATATAATTAGATTATTGTATAAATAGTAGAGATATATTTAATAAAATATATTAAATATATATTGTCCACAAGACCGCGGCCTTTAAATTGAAGTTTTGCTTTCGATGACAATCATAAGTGACAGCCCCCTCAGTCCACAATGTTTTCAATTCATCTATCAAGGGTCTGAGAAATATGTCAATTTCTTTTCGCGGACCCTTAGGACCCGGAATAATCATCGAAAGATAAATAAATTAATCTTTCATGCACATTGACGGTGGCAAATTATAAACTGTCAGCAGCACTGGCCAAACTGAATAAGGAGTTGCAGAATGTCCAAACGGATTAAAACCATCTGTGCACAATCCCAATATGATATTTCTAGTATCCCTAGCAAATGAAGGATAACATGTATCCAAATGTTTCCATGCTTCACTGTCAGATGGATGAGTCATTATTGTATCAACACGACTTCTTGTATGCCAACTCATGTAGGGGGCTGTCTTTTCCGACATGAATAATCTTTGAAGTCTGGGTGTTAGTGGAAAATACCGAAGCACCTTAAACGAGATATTTTTCTGTCGGACCGATTTCTTCTCCTTGTAACAAGGATGTTGACATACAGGGCATTTATCCAACTACACATTTTCTTTATAATATAAAATGCAGTTATTTTGGCACGCGTGTATTTTTTCGTACCCAAGCCCCAACTTTCTCATTAGCTTTTTTGTCTTATAAAAAGTTGGCTCAAACTTGTTATCAGTAGGCAGCATTCCATTAATCAATCCAGCAATCCGATCAAACGCAACTCCGCTGATATTACAATCGGCCTTGATGTTTAAGAGTTGTGTCATTGCTGAAAACCTAGTGTATTTAGGACAATTCTCATACAAAGGTTCATCGGCAGCTTTCAACATCTCGTAAAATTCTGCAGCTTCTTTATTCGGTAATTCAATCTCTACCGCTGTTTGTACTTCTGTGATATCAACCACTGTAGTATCTGGTGGGACTGATGTCTGAAGAACTGGCCGATCAACATTATCATTCAGGTGGAATTGACCCCCAAGACTATCAAGTATCATAGTTCTATAGGGATTACATTGACTGGATGAAGAAGCACCAGCAGAGGAAGATTCACCATATGTCTGAACGACAGGATTGCTCGACGTCCTGACTTCGCGTGACTCCCCGTGACAAGTCCATAGAAAATATCTTGGTGCAAATCCTTTGGTATATAGATGCAGAGTGACAGTCTCCCGATCCAAAAATCGTCCATTTGAACAAATGCGGCACAGACATCGGATTTGATCACCCATGCTAACGAAATTCCGATTCGAATAGGCGAAATTTAAAAAGTTCGTTACGCCTAATCGAAACTCATTCGTTAAAGCTCCACGATCAAGACGTCGGTACATCCAACTTCGATCAGCCGACATGATTCTGTCAATCAATGACAATTTCTTCAGTTAATGTCTTTAAGTGAGATTGTCCTATTCCATTCGGGATTTATGTTATTTATATTGCACTAAGTACTTATTTTAACCGTTAACTTCATTCTAAATTTCGGCAGCATCTCCCTATAGTTCTCCGAATACGCATATCATCTGGGCGCGTATCGGAGAACAAGAGAGATGTTGCCGAAATTTAGAATAATTAGTTAACAGTTAAAATAAAAACGTAAGTGCAGTACAAATAACTATACTCCCAAATTGTCCAATCAGGGACAATTCAAGAATTATGCGTCGTATAAAAGATCATCTACTTCTACACGAACATACAATCCCCGAACGGATCTAAGGTTTTGCTAAATCATATCCGACTCGTCGATGCGTACGTGAAACATATGAACTCGTCGGATGTATGATTATTTTCTAAATGTTTCGAGACAGTTCGAGTCCATATTGGACGATTCTGGCGCGCGTCCGAAGTGGACAATTCCGAAATTAATCTAAACCCTCATAATTAATCTAACATATTAAACAATTAATCTAAATAATTAATTAACAATTAAAAAACAATAAAAAATTATATATTAATCTACAAATTCCAGCCACATGTACAAGATCCGGTGGCGGCCATCGGCCGAGCGCCGCCGGCCAAAACCCTATTTTTAGGGTTTCGGTGGATTTCCGGCCGGCCGCAACGGGAAGAGACGGTCGGCCGGCGAGGTATACCTGAAAATGTCGGCAGCAGCGGGAGGGGGAAGAGGCATCGTTGGCGTCGGCAGCGGCGGCGACAGGCGGGAGCAGGAGGCGGCGGTGGCAGCAGCGGGAGGAAGACGGGTCGGGCGCGACTGTGTGCCCTATATAAACTTATCAGCAATGGCTCACTCGCCCGTTAGAAAGCCGTTGCTAATAAGTTATCATCAGCAACGGCTCACTTGTCCGTTAGAAAGCCGTTGCTGATAATTAACATCATCAGCAATGGCTCGCATGTCCGTTAGAAAGCCGTTGCAGATACAACATATCTGCAACGGCTCGGGCGGCCGTAAGAATGCCGTTGCAAATAGCAACGGCTTGAGCGGCCGCTGTTGATAGCCGTTGCTGAAGACTCAATTTCTAGTAGTGTCAATAGCCTCTTTTATCTTCAAATACCTTTCAATGGTCTGTTGGCTAGGACTTTTGGAGTGTCTTTCATCCATAATTTCTTCTGGAGTTCTCTGTAGCAATCCACCAATCTTGGTTTGTGATGTGGATTGTGAGTGTGACACTTGTGACATTGCTGCAAACTGAATAGCAGCCTCTCTCTTTTTTTTCTTGTAAATTATTCCCGAGCTTGGCATGGAGTTGGAAGCTGTAGAATGGTCTACTGGTGCCACTGCTTGTTCATCATCCAAACTGAATGGTGTCTTCCTCTTAGAAGCAAGGGCATCATGCATTTCTCTCATTATCAGCGTTGTGGTTTTATCATATTTTTTCACGTCTCCATAACCACCCGCCAAATGTTGTTTAAGTCTTGTGATTCCCCCGTTCAATTGGTTGCCACAAAGTGAACATGCAATCAATTGTCTTTTGTTTAAATCCGGCCAATATCCATATCTCCAACCAATATCCTTCGAGTTCGGTTTCCATTTAGGATCTTTAGAAGAATCATAAGGCGTTTCACCAGAATTTCCCTCCATAATTTACTGCACAATATAAACAATGTTGCACACAAATACACAATACAAAATGATCACAGCTAAATAATATTTTCACATAACATCTAAGCTGTTGTTCTGTGAAATCAAACCAGAACAGCTTAGCTGTTTTGGATATTGATTCCAGAACAGCTTAAACTGTTCCAGAATCAAATTTGATTAAATGATTCCAGAATAGCAAGAACAACTTTAAGCTATTCTTGCTGTTCTTGATTCGAGAACAGCAACTGTTCTTGATTCGAGAACAGCAATTGTTATTGAATCGAGATAAGCTTGTTCTTAATTGGTTGCAGCTGCTACTTCGGGAAAAAAAAGAAAGGGCGAAAATGTCACAAGAATAAAAAATGGCGGAAATGCTGACTCGCCGAGCTATGGAGAAAAGATCGTCGGAACATACCTGGCCGGAAAATAGAAAAGCGTCGCCGGAGAAGTGAGGTGCCAACGGGATGCGAGGAAGCTTCCGAGAGAGTCACCGACGGGATGCGAGGGAGGAAGAAGATTGAAGAAGATAGAGGCGTCAATCGAGCAGGGAGGGTTTAAGTTAGGTTTTTTTTTAAAAAAATCAATAATTTAGATATCCTTATCACTAAGTTGGATGAAAAAAATCGCAAAAAAACCCCCTGGCCTAGCGGTGCAACCTTTCCCGGTCCACCGCGCGAGCTAGGGTTCGAATCCTGTGTTTTTTTTCTTTTCTTGTACCGCCTATCTCGTCGGGATATCGTCCAAGATTGGACAAGATCCCGACGAGATATATGATATCTCGGGATCGCCTGTATCGTCCACACGATACAGGCAAATCGTCCGAGACACCGCTATCTCGACGAGATGATAACCCCGGCCCTTTCTCACATAGGATACCTCACCAAGTGAGGACCATATCTTGCAATGATATCAATTATCATCAATCAACTTCATGTCTTAATCATTGACCTAATGCTTAAGTTGAAGTTGATGAGGTATAGAAAGGGTTATTAGGCTAAACGACTAAGATGTGCGTGGTTTGGTGCTATTGTGTTAGTTGGACTTGAGTCTTGACATAGGGATAATTAACTTCTGCTCAAACATTTTAATTAGGCCAAATAGTTGGGCCTATGAAGTTAATGGGCCAATTATCCCGTCTAGCGGGTTGTAAAAGATTCTATATTATTGGTCTAGTTTAGAAATTAGAATAATCAAGGAACAACCTCTGAAATTGCACAAGTTGTTCATCCCATATGCCATATTGGCATGCAGGAATAATTCATACATTAATTGAATTGCCTTTTTTTAACAAAGTATAGGAGAGTTGTTCTTAAGATCATAAGATGGCACAGTAAAATTAATTTTTATGTTTAATTTCTGTGGCATTCTGGAATGCCTTGTGTATGCTGATAATAAAGGTGTGTATGACCATAAGATTGGACTCTACCACAGTAGGTACAACACCTTTGCATAAATTTTACCAGTGCAGAATTGCCAACTTTTGTGAAGCTTCCTAATTCCTTGTTAGAATTTAGTTGAGTTTTATCTTTCTGTTTATTAGCTCACGTACAAACCTATACTTATTTTGACCAATTCTTGTTGAAGTAGTACTGTTGCATGCACGTCAGTTCATCTGCAAACTTGTGTATCTATGTTTTACTCAACCAATTCACTTGTTGAACTAGTATTGCTGCAACATGCATCCTAACTCACATAGGCCTGTTTAATATTAGTCATGGCATTCTTACATTGGTCTACCTTTTCCCAGTTTTTATACTTAAAAATCTAGATGATATGTAAGCTAACTAGTGTTTTCGGGTTAAATAAGTTTATCATTTTATTATCATTAATGAGTTACAAATCAAACTTTAATTTTTTCTAAGTATTTTGTATGTTGTCAAATCAAACTGCGCAACCGGTAGTTGCAACTTCAATTCATAGTGCTTATAAAGTAACATTTTTTCTGAGTATTTTGTATGTTGTCATTGTATAAGATATTCTTTTGGGAACATCATATTGGATGCATGGGATATACTTTAATAGATAGAAGTAAAAAGTAATATTTTTAATATTAACATGGTTTTGTCAAAGATGAATAACATGGGCATCACTGAGATATTAAGATAACCTTTATATAGGCTTTCTTAAACCTAAAGTATGTAAGGTAGATATAGACTTTTAATTGAATTAGATGTGATAAAATTAGGTTAGTGAATGGTTTTCATATATATGACATTTCCATTTCTAAACCAAGAACATCTCATCTTGTGTATTCTGAGAGTAGAGCTTCCTAGTCATTTAATATGTAATGATTAATATTCTATTGAGTTCTGAGGTATTTGGAGGGGAGCAAAGGGGAAGGGAGGAGAGTTTTATATATATATATAGTTTGATTGGAGAAAATCGAGGCAAGGGAATGGGAGGAGAGACAAAATAACAAAAAATGATTACCTTCCAAAAATGATTTGGAGGATAGGAGAGATATCATTGAAATTTTTATGATATTTGGACCTTTTATGCCTTGTCATTGTTGAACTAAACCAAAATGCTTTCCTCACCTCCCCTCCCCCTCTCCAACCAAACAAGATGGAGCAAAATATTTTTTTTCTCCTCTCTTGTTATTGTTGAACCAAATACAAAATACTTTCCTCCTCTCTACTCTTCTCACCTCAAGCTACCTCCCTCCCCTTCCCTCTGTGAATGAAACAGCTCAAGTTCTTTCATTATTGATTATTTTTGCGAAGTCTCATAGTTCCACACCCACCTTTATGATTTCAAAGAATATTTGCTATTGAAATATCTCAGACTTCTTTCACTAATGTAATGAGGTCTTTAGTTCATTGTTCACCTTTGACATATTTTACATTGAAAATTCTTCCATGATCTTAATATTTGCTTAGATGTCTGATTTCATGTGCTTTAAAACTATTTGCTTCCTTCAGGCCAGAAATTACATGGAAGAATGCAAATTATGCACAAATATGGGAGTATCTTTGGGATGATTATGATTTGACACAAAGACTTAGTAACCTCGACATTAAGTTTAAGATTGTTGAGGTAAAACTGCATTCCATTTTTTTTCATATATGTTTTGGGTGTTCAATTCTCTTGTTTGAATCTGCTATCTCTCTGCAGAAAGACAGTGTGTTCTTCCAAAATGTTCTTCACACCAACAAAATGGAGTACTTGGATTGGTTGATAGTTGGTTTGCTTGTTTTGGAGGTCGTCATTACCATTTTCAATGAATCGAGGAACGAAGCCCAGAATTAGGTATCTAGGGCATTAATAAAAAATTTCTTCACATACCAAATTTTTTGCCATGTTGTTCCTTGCACTCTTTCGTATAGAGCCTTTTGCCATGTGGTTGATAATGAATGTTAATCAACCGAGTGCTATTGCTGGTTGTTAATAATTCTTTCGTTGTTGTAAACACTGCATTCTTTTACCATTTGAAAGTATAGAAATGGGATTTACTCCTAAATAATTGATATTGCATATTATCCTTTCAATTTTGTCCTTGATGTTTGTAGGTTAATCACAACAAATCATGATTGTTATAATAAGATTTAATTAATAAAGATACCTAGCAATTAAATATCACAGTATTCCTATGTTAAAATTTTATTATTTTTATAAATTAAATAATTTTAAACAAAAAAACTAATGACATTCATTATATATTTCATAAACAAGCCTTAATATTTGCTTTTGTTATAAGGCATTTTTTTATGTTTTTTTTTAACGTGAGAGCATCCCTAATTAGATTTTTTTCCAACATTGCACAAAGGCGGACTTTGCTCCAAATTCTAGGGGTGGCAATCCGTGTCGTGTCTAAACGTGTTTCGTGTTGTAAAAGGTTAAATTCGAACCTGATCCGATTATTAAACGTGTTCGAATATGCAAATCTGAACCCGATTTTTTTATTCTCGGGTTGACATGATACGCCACACTTAATCCGTTTAAGTAAACGTGTCTAAACGTGTGCATCTGTTCACCTATACGATACAATACGATAAACATAATTTTAATAGTAAACAAAATAAAAACTATATGAAATTAAAAATTAAACGTATTAGAAAGACTATTAATAACAAGACATACCCAACATTCGTAATTTTTTACTTATTATTATATATATATATTTATAAACGGATAAATGGATTAAATAGGTTTAGTAATACGATTAAACACGTTTAGTTAAATGAGTTTAATCGTGTTTATACGAGTTACATGAGTTCAACCCGGATTAACACGATTATTTAATCATGTTAATCCGGGTTGAACCTATTTAGCCAAATTCGAACCCGCGTAATTTCGTGTCGTGTCGTGTCAAAAATTATCAGCCCAACCAAATTCACTAATTTTCTACTCATTCTTATTTGATCATAGATTTTCTATGCATAGAAATTGCACTTAGATAACGAAGCAACATGAATACCATATGTAATAGGTGAAGACACAAAATTAATGCCAATCATATGAATCCATTTATTGAATAATAGATACATTTTTTACGTAAGAAATTACAAACATTGATGATTAAAAATTGACAACATAGAATTATATATCTTGAAGTGACAAAAGTTGTTAATTAAAATTGCAACAAGATGTCAATGAAATCATTATAGCCGTCATAACCAACAGATCTTTTTTCGCTGCACACCCTTCTCGAGGATAGGATGTCAATTATTGCCGTGCTAATGCAACGATTCGGCAACGTGAGTCTCATCTTCTTCATGGCCTTTGCTTCACTGATTATAAATTTCAGAAGATCCTCGTAAGGAGCCTTCATTACTACGTCCATGTTGACCTCCTCCAAGTGATGAGCCAAGCAATCAAGATTCTTCAACCTCTCATTGTGGACAGAGAAAGTATCAGCAAGTTTGATTGCTTGTGTCGGAATGGCCTATCGTTGATTTCCATCAAAAGAACAAAAGAAAATTAGAAATTAAGAACTTAAAAAATTGTTTAGGCATGCATGCATTGAAGTAAACAAGCGAGCTCAGACTTTGATTCGCTTAAGAAGTTCTGCAAAAGCTTAATTACCTGAAGATTCAATTGTGATAAATGAGGGGAGCTCTCTAGCAACTTAACTAACAATAGAGCTTCAGATTCATCTTTGATGTCCAAGGGAATCGAAAGAGTGCTTAGCTTCTCGAATTTAATTTCGAACCTCTCAACATCCTTGCATTCAATTGCCAATGACTGGGGGAATTAAAAATACAGACATGACATTAATTAAGTTCAAAATTAAGCTTTATTAATTCAATGAATTAGGAATGCGTTAACAATATATCATTTGATAATTAAATACATTAAAGCCTTTTACTAATTAATTACCTTGGTGGCAGCGGCACCGAGCCGAAACCATTTCAAGTCCTCTGCCGCTAGCAAAAATCTCCTTAACCCACTGACATTATCTTGAGCTATTTGTAATGGGTGAGAAAAGTTGAGGGACGCCTCTTGGACTTTAGGTGCTTGGATAATCAGTTTTTGCAACTTAATCGGACTAAGCTTGATATCAACCATCTTTAGATTGGGTGCATTGATGTCTATGCTCTTGAGATTCTTGCGAGGATTAAGTATCATTAGATTCTTGAGACTCCTCGAATGAATCCTTACATGACGAAACCCTTTGCAATCTTCAAGGTGCACAAAATCGAGCAAAGGGCAATTTGAGAAGATGAGATTCAGGATATTTTGGTGTATGTAGGAGTCCAAGAGCACTAGAGTGTGCAGAAGCATGCAATGGACGAGTCTCGGTTGAATCAGAGAGACACCGAGCTCGCAGTTACGCAATGAGAGGAGCCTCAAGGATTTGATATCTAACACGGCGCAAGGGATGAGAACTCGATGACGATCAAGCTCGCACGTGAAGATGAGTTCTTTAACTCCCACGTCCTTGGCCTGTTGGATGATGTTGCACTGGGTCGCATGGCGAGTAACGCATCTTCTGTAGACGACGTCGAGTCGACCAAGAAGAGCGCGAGGCAAAGGAGGCAAGAACTGGAGACACCTAGAGGAAACCTCGAGGCTAAACTGATCACATCGAGGGAGGAGGGAGACCAGCCGCTGCCAACCCCCCTCGGAGTTGGAGATGGTGAACACTGCCGAGAGCCATTCTTTGACCGGAAGCATACAAACGATCGACAGTAGGATATCGTCGGGGATATAGCTGACGTTGTTTGGCTTGCTTTTTTTTAGTCGCTTGTGGTGATCTTCTTTTACAGGAGGAGGAGGATCAGGTACTGTTTTCTTCATCTTTATCTATATTACTATATATATGAGACACAGAATGTATATCCAAGTGATCAGTTCGTCAAATTTTCGTAAAGTAGATAAAAATTTTGTTGAAAAGAAATTTAGATACATATATTATTTGGTTTTATTCATGGTGATAAAAAGATTTTTTAAAAAACGTACTTAATTTGCATGCATTAAATTACACGTTCACTTAGTTCGTAGAACAACCTGTTGCATAATATCATTTCTATAGTTGGTAAGTACGTGTATATACTCATGCAAGGATATATGAGAATCGATCTTTGTGATGAAGTGATTGAATCATAATCTTTCCTCCACTGCTTTATTTTACCACAGAAAATAATATTTACTTGTCCTCACCTACCAAGTGTGAAGTAAATTTGAACAGAAATAAAGAAATCAATCAATATGAGAATCTTTACAAAGGAAAAAAAATCTACTATTGGCAGCCTCTCCATAGAAATTCCATGTACGTACGAGTGAACATATCTTTCAATGAATGAATATGACGAAGACTAGAGAATCTTTTTACATAAGAAATTACAAACACTGCAATTAATGACAACATAGAATTATCTTGAGATGACAAAAGTCGTAAATTAAAATTGCATCTCCATCTTTTTTCGCTGAGCGACCTTCTTGAGGACAGGACGTCAATCGTTGCCTTCGGTCTCATTTTTTTCATTCATGGCCGGCCTTAGCTTTTGCTTCACTCATTATAACGTAAGTAGATTACAATTACAATATTTCAAAACAATTGGATCTTTTCCTACCTGTTTGTCCTCCTTCGATCGGCAGCGAGTGATGATGAGGCGGCGCGTTGACGCGGCGGCGGCTGCAAGCAGGACGGAGACGCGCAAGAGGTCGAGAAGGGAGGCGACAGAAAGAAAAATGGTCGGGCTCTGGCGGCTAGACGTTGAGGCGGCGATGAATCTTTGATCTTGATCTTGAATCTTTGATCTGGTCTCGACCGTGGATCAGCAGTGGCGACTGGGGAGCGGTGGCTCCGAGCAGAACGGAGACGCGCAAGAGATCGAGAAGAGAGGCGACAGAAAAATGGTCGGGCTCTGGCGGCTAGACGTTGAGGCGGCGATGAATCTTTGACCTTGATCTTGAATATTTGATCTGGTCTCGACCGTGGATCAGCAGTGGCGAGCGGCGGCTCCAAGCAGAACGGAGACGCGCAAGATATCGAGAAGAGAGGCGACGGAAAAATGGTCGGGCTCGGACGGCGAGGCGGCGTCAAAGGGCAACGACGACGCAGCGGAGCGGTGGCGAGAGCACAGCACAGCAGAGCAGAGAAAGAGAGATGCAGGAAAAAATGGTCGGGCGTCTGTGGATGGAGAATTTATATTCCCTAGAACGGATTAATTTAAAAAAGTTTCTCATTAATTATATGTATAAAACTAAATAAATAAATTTAATGAAGATTAAAAAATAAAGTAACTTTTATTTAGTATTTCAATTTTATATATTTCATTTTTCATTCACTCTTAATAAAAGAAGTATATAACAATCATTAATTAAAAATGTCCAAAACTCATACTATATATACTTTTCAAAATTCTTGAATTATACTCTCTTTTAAACTTTTTTAAAAAAAAATTTACATTTTATTCTATCATAAACCAAACATATATGAAATTTAGAATATTAATAAAACTAAATATTTAGGAAAGCATTAACTAAAATTTTATAGGCCATTACTATTATCAAAATTTTCACCTGAAATTTAAGTATTTTTAAAGTCACACTTTTAGGTAGTCATTAAAGTAAAAAAAACAAAATTTCATATACAATTTTTCTCACAAAAAAATCCTAAAAAAATTACTATGATCACTTAAAGAATTGTTTAACAAAATCTTCAATAGTTTGAAATAGTAACTTTTTAAACCATAGTCATGCAATAATGATGAATATATAATTGGTCGTAATGAGTGAAATAGTCTAATAAACATCATGTCTATTAAAAATAGTACTTCTACTAAAATATATAATCATTGTGAGCGTTAACATTTTAAAAAATAATAATTATAGCATTTTAGTACTTAATAAAATGAATTTGTTCTCGTCTGAAGTCGGGATGTTGCAAGCCTCCACGTGTCTTAGTCCAGTGCGTCTCCAATGGTGACCTACAAAGACACTTCGACACTCAAGTGAGAGGAAATCACTACTAAAAAAATAGGCATCAGCAACGGCTGATGCCGTTGCTGAAAAATCATCTGCAACGGCTGGCGCCGTTGCAATGGAGCTGTGGCAAAAAATCATCAGCAACGGCGTGCAACGGCTGGCGCCGTTGCAATGGAGCTGTGGCAGAAAATCGTGTTGCTGATAACTTAGCAACGGATCAGCAACGACCGCTCGGGCCGTTGCTAAAAATATTATCAACAACGGTTTTGCCACGGACGCGGAGCCGTTGCTGATAACATTAATAGCAACGGCTGGTGAGCCCGTAGCAATGCCGTTAATAAAAGCCCGTTGCTAAGCCGTTGCGGTAGGTCATCAGCAACGGCTTTCCCACGTATGGCCGTGGGAAAGCCGTTGCTGATGATGTGAACCTGGTAACGAAAAAAATTAAAATTTCAAATTTACATTGATACATTGATACATTATCTGATACATAACTCACACACTCATACACACATTCATTCATACATCACAAATACACCAAGATATACATCAAAAAAATTATATTTATATTGATAATTGTCCACAATAGTATAAAAACTATTCAAATACAAAATTGAAGTATCAATATCCAAACAAAATAAATTAAACAAGTATAATATCTCAGTAACAAAGTCAATATAAAAAAAATCTCACGATGACGATGGAGGATGGCCTGAATCATTTGGCGGGGTCTGGAGTGCTTGAGTGTACACCGGCGTGGATTGACTCGAGGACGATGGATGAGATGATGCCGAAGAGATGTCTGCTTCGGGATGACCTGACATATTGCATTGCATAGCATGCATCTTCGCCATCATCTGACTCTGGCGCTCCATCATCTCAGTCTAACGCGCGATAGTCTCCTCTAGAGTCCTTATTCTGCTACTATGATCATGACTGGATCTGGAGGTGGACGGCCGCTCACCAGCGACCGGAGGGGTCGGTGCCCCAAGTGGCCCTAGTACGGCTCGCGCATGAACACTATCTGCAAAGCCATATACGCGGCCATGGTCCCAGCCACCTGCGGCCTCGACCCACGTTGCTGCGTCAAAGTCCTCGGGGGTGCCCCCGCGCTGCACCACCGTCTGGCTGTAGGTCTCCTACTCGAGTTTGATTTTTTGTTTAATATTTATCATAAAACCTAAATTATAAATATATAATGAATAATTTAAACAAATATATAGTTACCATAATGTATGCAGCGCGGTTGTCGATGTACTCCCCCGTCCCATGTGCTCGACGGTGAGTCCGCTCAAACACCGCCATCGGGGAGGGTCGCTGGACAGTCCCGTCATCCGACACCGTCGTCTACATTTACAAAACAAATACATTAATTAGTACACATAGTAATAAAAAAAATATATAATTAAAAGGTATACTTACCATACGGTTCGCGTGCACTACAAATGCAATAGAGCCGCCGGTGTGACGCGCTGCTCCCCCCGACATGCGATTTCTAGCCGCATTCCTAGAAACCTCCTGCCATCGATCCGTCGACCATATTCCCATGAGCTAGTCCCATATATTCGGAGTAATCCAATCGGGGCCGTATCCCCCGAGTCTCCGCGATGTTAGTAGTCCCAGCTCATGCCATCACCTGGGACCGGGCCTGCCCCAGCTGCCCGTTGTACCTTGTCCGGGAAATAGCCTCCCAAACAGCGTAAATGAAGGGCCTTTGATCCTCAGCCCATGTATAGCGAGCTTGCAGAATAATAATATCAGTACCAATATTAATCATCATGCATGCAAATAATAATAATAATATGTGCCTCAAACTCGCGCCATAACATGTTGACGTGCTCGCTAGGCACGTGAGACCACGTAGGCCATGCCCCGTGCATATATCATCAAATAGTAGAAGAAATGCTCCTCGGCACTTCTTCTTGCTCGAACCTGCACAACAAAAATAAATTTTAATATTATATTATGATATAATGAATTTGTAATGATTCATAATTCATGATATATTACCGCTCCCCAATCACGCTAATCAATCTACGTGACTCTGTGGCTGGTGGAGGCTGCCACCTGTTCGGCCCGCGTGGCCGCCTGCGTCTGGATGTACTAGCCTCGGCAGTATCATCCGCATGAGGATCAGCAACAGGAGGATCAGCAGCATGAGTAAGTGTAGGAGTCTCACTGATCGGAGACTCCGAAGCTCTCCTACGACGATAACCACAACCAGACATATCTGTCGAATAGACATATAATCAGATTATTGTATAAATAGTAGAGATATATTTAATAAAATATATACTTTACAATTATTCCTCATCATCTGAATAATAGTCTTCGAATTCTTCCTCTTCTTCCTCTTCTTCCTCTTCTTCATCTCCAGCTTCCTCAATTTCATGATCGTTATCATCAGCATATTCAACTTCTAATTGAATTGACGTTGTGTCTGCATCCTCGAGTATAGGAATAATACGATCTACAGCAGGAGGATCATTTTCTTGATAGAAACCATCTGTCATATCAGGTATCAGCTCATTTTCTCCTACTATCGGATCAATTTTTCCTCTATCTTTTGTCTTACAAACTACATGCCAATCTGCTCTATCTTTATTTCGAGCCGGATACTTCGCGTAATATACTTGTTCGGCTTATGATGCCAATATAAAAGGCTCATTTGCTGCCAATTTAGATTTGTAATTAACCTCAACAACTTTGTATTTTGGATGAACTTTCATGCCCCTTTCTGTTGTATCGAACCAATGACATCTAAATAGAATAACTGATTTCAAGCCGAAGTAATGCAACTCTATCACTTCTTCCACCAGTCCATAAAAATCCATATCACATTCAACATAGGTTATCCCTTTCACACAGACCCCAGCATTCATCGTCTTCTTTGTAAATGCATATTCAACCGTGTGAAATTTATACCCATTGACAAAATATCCGCTATAGCACGACACAAGTCGCGACGGTCCACTAACAAACTCAAATATTCTTTCATCTATTTCAGCTATGTGATCTTTGTTGTAAGTCTGAATCCAAGTAGGGAAATCACGATTCCGTAATCTGTCCAATTCTTCATCGTTGTGAATAGAGTATTTTTGCACCATCTCAATGTCAAATATTTCAATGAATTGTTCAATCTATGGACAATTGAGTATACATACAAGTGTGCCAAATGATACTCTTCCTCGCTTAAGTGTCGAGATGGACGAGAACCAAAAGCACGACCAGAGTGATAAAATATATTTAAACGTCCATTTGAATGTCGAACACCCCCTTCGTTGTTACGTGGAAGACGATCAAACCTTGTCTGTATTGTCGATTCAAAGTAAAATGAGCAGAATGTTGAAATTTCTTGGATGATATACGATTCAGATATTGATCCTTCAACAGTTGCGGTGTTCTTTACTTTTTTCTTCAGACGATTCATGTATCTTTCAAATAAGTACATCCACCGATATTGAACGGGGCCACCAACTCGTGCCTCGTATGCCAAGTGTATCGGTAGATGCTCCATCGAGTCAAAAAATGCAGGAGGGAAAAATTGCTCCAGCTTGCATATGATTTCAACAATATTATTTCAAGTGTTGACATATCTTCGACTCGAAGGACATTTGCACAGATGTTTCTAAAAAACATACTTAATTCAGTCAACGGACCCCAAATATTATCAGGTAGAAGATCTCGAAATGGGATCGGAAGTAATCTTTGCATGAATACATGACAATCATGGCTCTTCATCCCTGATATTTTGCAATCATCGACGTTCACACATCGAGATAAGTTTGAAGCATATCCATCGGCTCTTCATCCCTAAAAATAGGGTTTCGGTCGGATTTCCCGCCGGTCGCAACGGGAAGAGATGGCCGGACGGCGATGAATACCTGAAATCGGTGGTCGAGGATGGATGACAGCGTCGACAGCGGCAGCTCGGCCTCATCGGCGTCGGCAACGGCGACGAGAGGCGGGAGGAGGAGGCGGCGGCAACAGCGGGAGGAAGAAGGGGCGGGCGCGATCTTTGACCTATATAAACTTATCAGCAACGACTCACTCGCCCGTTAGAAAGCCGTTGCTAATAAGTTATCATCAACAATGGCTCACTTGTTCGTTAGAAAGCCGTTGCTGATAATTAAAATCATTAGCAACGGCTCGCGTGTCCGTTAGAAAGCCATTGCAAATACAACATATCTGCAACAGCTTGAGCAGCCGTAAGAATGCCGTTGCAAATAGCAATGGCTTGAGCGGCCGTTGCTGATAGCCGTTGCTGAAGACTCAATTTCTAGTAGTGAATCCCAATATGATGTGTATGAAAAATAGAATCGATAATATACTTGATATACGTCGTGTCTATTTTATGAGGTAGTTCTGGATGTTCGACGATTTTTGTAGGGATATGTCCGAAATGAGTCGATTGTTATCCCTAAGATCGCAGGCTCATTACTGTGGAATCCCAAGTGATAAATGAAGAATGTTGCTATCCTTGTTTGACCGATGGAGCCCCCGGGCTTCGGCTCCAGGCTAAGTTGTAGGTGGTTCAACTCGAGTCGAATTCATGAGTAGAAGTGCTTTCGGGCCCAATCCGACCGGACCCAAGGAACTAGTTCAGTCCTGTCATGCCCTAAATCTAGGGTCACATGATCGGCCAGAGTACACGTTCGTACTCTGGAACCTATCAACACATGCATACCAATGCGGAAATTAAAGAAATTATAATGCATACTCAAATATAAAATACCAAAATACTAGGTATATTTACATAACCAAATGACTACAATGAAATCACAACAGTATACAAATAAGGACTCTCTACACTCGACTACAACCCGACACGTCACGAGATCCGTTGCCTGAGCCTGCAACTCTAGCCGCACTGCATGGGTACCACCATACCACCAATAGTCACAATTTGCAAAATAACAATAGAAGAGTGGTGAGTTCCAAAGGAACTCAGTGAGTGGCTCTACCCGAGCCCTCTCTAAGCTACCCCGAGCATAAATATAATCAGACATAAATTATAAATATAGATGTGCTGAAATATAAAAACATGTGAGGAAAATGCATTCATCCACAAACTCGTGTTCAAAAACACAATAACCACTCGGCCCAAATCGGCCCAAACATCCAAGCACAATAATCACTCGGCCCATACCGGCCTAAACATCCAAGCACACGAGTCGATCGCTAGAACATCTATCTAGTGAGCTTCCCGCCCGAGCCTAAGAACTAGGATGACCTACTAGTTACGGTGCCCACTCCAGTTGGGAATAACCCTCCAACCAATGCCACTCGGGGCCATCATCAGCGTGGCTCATTGACAACAACTCTCGACCCATATCTAAACTCGTCGAGTCAGGACCAACTTGCCAAGTTGGTACGCTTCTCGGCTCGACCATCGTCCATCCACAATCACAAACACAAATTATGTTTCTACATTATACATACAGATACATAAATATCTCTCTAGTGATTTTTAATATTTTAGCCAACAACACGGGTACGCGTCTATACACCCTAACCCGACCCTCTCTTTGGGCCCAACTCCTCGGCTTTATATTTTATCACTCAAAGTACATATGAGCTTGTATTCGATAAATTTTAGCTTGTACCAAGTAAATTCAACATGTATATATAATTCCAACATGCATACACATTTTTCCTGCATGTCTAAAACTAATTCCAACATGTATAAAAGTATTTTCAGCATGTATACAAATAAATCCAGCACGTATAGAAATAATTTCAGCGGGTATATCTGACCACAACGTCAATTTCAACCTACCTTATCATACTATGAAAATTTTAAATTAAAGCATACCGTCTTACTCCACAAATTTTACAGATTTACTATGCCTAATAATACTACAAAATTTTTAGATTTTAGCATCTACAAATCTACGCATCCAAGTCTAATTTTTTGTTTTCCAATTCTAACCCTATTTCTTATGTCAAAATCTAGGTTCACTTTAAACCAAAACAGAACCTTCATCTTTAGGACCATTCGGCCCTTAACCCTTAGGGTAGGGTCTCGAGCTAAGCACCCCTAATAAGGAGTCTCATCACATCACCAAGTCATCCTAACCATTGCGCATAAAGGTATATCAAAATAGTGATTTACCGAGGTCATTTACCTATCACCAATTGTTGTTACCCTACGACTTTAGGTACTACCCTAAACTGCCCTACATCGACCCCTATCCATAAGGAACCAATTCCTCATTCACCTAATATTAATTATATATAAAACAATGATTAAAATAGTGCAAAATGAAAAATTTCAACAAAATTGACTACCCAAGCCGCCGGCCCCTAATCCCTAGGGCTGCCTTAATCGGCCCTACATCGATTCTTACCAACAAAGAATCGTTTATCCTCCATGCCACGTTCACTCTACATATAAATAGTGAATCACATAGAACCATTAAAATCTCAGTGTGAAATCTTTCCCCCTAGCCACCGGCCCTTAATCCGTAGGGTTGCCCTAATTGATCCTACATTGGTTCCTACCGATAAGGAACCATCTCCCCTTTAATTGGTATCATTTCATGAGTAGCTTAGCAATTAGAACATAGATTAAATAAAATTTTCAATAACTTCATCTTCCTAATGCCGCCGGCCCTTAATCATAGGCACTACTAGAAAAATGGGCATCAGCAACGGCTGATGCCGTTGCTGAGCCGTTGCTGAAGAGAATCAGCAACGGTCGAGCCGTTGCAATAGAGCCGTGATAGAAACTCGCGTTGCTGATAACTTAGCGACGTATCAGCAACGGCCGCTCGGGCCGTCGCTAAAAATATTATCAGCAACGGACACAGAGCCGTTGCTGATAACATTAATAGCAACGGCCGCTGAGTCCGTAGCAACGTCGTTAGTAAAAGCCCGTCGCTAAGCCGTTGCTGTAGGTCATCAGCAACGGCTTTCGATAAACTTTTAGCAACGGCTTTCCCACGGACGACCGTGGGAAAGCCGTTGCTGATGATGTGAATCTGGTAACGAAAAAATTTAAAATTTAAAATTTCCATTGATACATTGATACATTATCAGATACATAACTCACACACCCATACATTCATTCACACATTCATTCACACATCACAAACACACCAAGATATACATCAAAACAATTATATTTATATTGATAATTATCCACGATAGTATAAATACAATTCAAATGCAAAATTGAAGTATCAATATCTCAGTAACAAAGTCAATATAAATTAAACAAGTTCAATATCTCAGTAACAAAGTCAATATAAACAAAATCTCACGATCACGATGGAGGATGGTCTGGATCATATGGCGGGGTCTGGAGTGCTTGAGTGTACACCGGCGTGGACTGACTCGAGGACGATGGATTAGATGATGCCGAAGAGATGCCTGCTTCGGGATGACCTGACATGTTGCGTAGCATAGCATGCATCTCCGCCATCATCTGACTCTGACGCGCAACCGTCTCCTCTAGAGTCCTTATTCTGCTACTATGATCATAACTGGATCTAGAGGTGGACGGCCGCTCACCAGCGACCGGAGGGGTCGGTGCCCCAAGTGGCCCTAGCATGGCTCGCGCATGACCACTATCTGCGAAGCTATATACACGGCCATGGTCCCAGCCACCTGCGGCCTCAACACACGAAGCTGCGTCAAAGTCCTCGGGGGTACCCCCGCGCTGCACCACCGTCTGGCTGTACGTCTCCTACTCGAGTTTGATTTTTTGTTTAATATTTATCATAAAACTTAAATTATAAATATATAATGAATAATTTAAACAAATATATAATTACCACAATGTATGCAGCGCGGTTGTCGATGTACTCCCCCGTCCCTTGTGCTCGACGGTGAGTCCGCTCAAACACCGCCATCGGGGAGGGTCACTGGACAGTCCCGTCATCCGACATCGTCGTCTACATTTACAAAACAAATACATTAATTAGTACACATAGTAACAAATAAAATATATAATTAAAAGATATACTTACCAAATGGTTCACGTGCACTGCAAATGCAACAGAGCCGCCGGTGTGACGCGCTGCTCCCCCCGATATGCGATTTCTAGCCGCATTCCGAGAAACCTCCTGCCATCGATCCGTCGACCATATTCCCACAAGCTGGTCCCATATATCCGGAGTAATCCAACCGGGGCCATATCCCCGAGTCTCCGCGATGTTAGTGGTCCCAGCTCGGGCCATCGCCTGGGACCGAGCCTGCCCCAGCTGCCCGTTGTACCTTGCCCGGGAAATAGCCTCCCAGGCAGCGTAAATGAAGGGCCTCTGGTCCTCGGCCCATGTATAGCGAGCCTGCAAAATAATAATATCAGTACCAATATTAATATAACATCATGCATGTAAAAAAAATAATAATACGTGCCTCAAACTTGCGCCATAACATGTCGACGTGCTCGCTAGGCACGTGAGACCACGTAGGCCATGCCCCGTGGATGTATCATCGAATAGTAGAAGAAATGCTCCTCGGCACTTCTTCTTGCTTGAACCTGCACAACAAAAATAAATTTTAATATTATATTATGAAATAATAAATTTGTAATGATTCATAATTCATGATATATTACCGCTCCCCAATCACGCTAATCAATCTACGTGACTCTGTGGCTGGTGGAGGCTGCCACCTGCTCGGCCCGCGTGGCCGCCTGCGTCTGGATGTACTAGCCTCGGCAGTATCATCCGCATGAGGATCAGCAACAGGAGGATCAGCAGCATGAGTAAGTGCTGGAGTCTCACCGATCGGAGATTCCGAAGCTCTCCTGCGTCGATAACCACGACCAGACATATCTGTCGAACAGACATATAATCAGATTATTGTATAAATAGTAGAGATATATTTAATAAAATATATACTTTACAATTATTCCTCATCATCTGAATAATAGTCTTCGAATTCTTCCTCTTCTTCCTCTTCTTCCTCTTCTTCATCTTCTTCATCTTCTTCATCTCCAGCTTCCTCAATTTCATGATCGTCATCATCAGCATATTCAACTTCTAATTGAATTGACGTTGTGTCTGTTTCCTCGAGTATTGGAATAATACGATCTACAGCAGGAGGATCATCTTCTTGATAAAAACCATGTGTCATATCAGGTATCAGCTCATTTTCTCCTACTATCGGATCAATTTTTCCTCTACCTTTTGTCTTACAGACTACACGCCAATCTGCTCTATCTTTATTTCGAGCCGGATACTTCGCGTAATATACTTGTTCGGCTTGTGATGCCAATATAAAAGGCTCATTTGCTGCCAATTTCGATTTGTAATTAACCTCAACAAGTTTATATTTTGGATGAACTTTCATGCCCCTTTCTGTTGTATCGAACCAATGACATCTAAATAGGATCACTGATTTCAAGCCGAAGTAGTGCAACTCTATCACTTCTTCCACCAGTCCATAAAAATCCATATCACATTCAACATAGGTTGTCCCTTTCACGCAGACCCCAGCATTCATCGTCTTCTTTGTAAATGAATATTCAACCGTATGAAATTTATACCCGTTAACAAAATATCCGCTATAGCACGACACAAGTCGCGACGGTCCACTAACAAACTCAAATATTCTTTCATCTATTTCAGCTCTGTGATCTTTGCTGTAAGTCTGAATCCAAGTAGGGAAATCACGATTCCGTAATATCTCCAATTGTTGATCGTTGTGAATAGAGTATTTTTGCACCATCTCAATGTCAAATATTTCAATGAATTGTTCAATCTCTGGACAATTGAGTAATATATACAAGTGTGCCAAATGGTACTCTTCATCGCTTAAGTGTCGAGATGGACGAGAACCAAAAGCACGACCAGAGTGATAAAATATATTTAAACGTCCATTTGAATGTCGAACACCCCCTTCGTTGTTACGTGGAAGACGATCAAACCTTGTCTGTATTGTCGATTCAAAGTAAAATGAGCAGAATGTTGAAATTTCTTGGATGATATACGATTCAGATATTGATTCTTCAACAGTTGCGGTGTTCTTTACTTTTTTCTTCAGACGATTTATGTATCTTTCAAATAAGTACATCCACCGATATTGAACGGGGCCACCAACTCGTGCCTCGTATGCCAAGTGTATCGGTAGATGCTCCATCGAGTCAAAAAATGCAGGAGGGAAAAATTGCTCCAGCTTGCATATGATTTCAACAATATTATTTTCAAGTGCTGACATATCTTCGACTCGAAGGACATTTGCACAGATGTTTCTAAAAAACATACTTAATTCAGTCAACGGACCCCAAATATTATCAGGTAGAAGATCTCGAAATGCGATCGGAAGTAATCTCTGCATGAATACATGACAATCATGGCTCTTCATCCCTGATATTTTGCAATCATCGACGTTCACACATCGAGATAAGTTTGAAGCATATCCATCGGGTAATCTGAGTTCTTTTACCCATTGACAAACAACTTTGATCTGTTGTTTATTTAACACATATAGGGCCTTCGGTTTCAGATATCGTCCGTTGACCTCTTGTAACTCCAACTCTGGTCTTTTACAAAGTATTTTCAGATCATGTCGGGCTTTGACATTATCTTTAGTTTTTTCAGAAATATCCATCAAAGTGTTGAAAATATTATCAAACACATTTTTTTCAATGTGCATGACATCTAAATTATGTCGAATGAATAATGAACTCCAATAGGGCAATTCCCAAAAGATACTTTTCTTCACCCAGTTGTGTGTTTGGCCAAAACCTGACACTCTTTCATTGCGACCAAATACTATATCTGGAAGTGCTGAAACACGTGCTAACATTTGTTCAACAGACAACATCAGTGGTGGCCCATCTCTTTCGACTCTGCCCTTAGTAAATTTATTACAATTCCTTCGATACTGATGATTAATCGGTAGGAATCGACGATGACAATCAAAGAATGAGATTTTTCGTCCGTTCTGAAGACTGATTGATTTAGAGTGTTCCATACAATACGGACAAGAGAGTCGGCCGTGAGTGCTCCAACCCGACAACATGCCGTACGCCGGGAAATCATTGATTGTCCACAAGACCGCGGCCTTTAAATTGAAGTTTTGCTTCCGATGACAATCATAAGTGATAGCTCCCTCAGTCCACAATGTTTTCAATTCATCTATCAAGGGTCTGAGAAATATGTCAATTTCTTTTCGCGGACCCTTAGGACCCGGAATAATCATCGAAAGATAAATAAATTCATCTTTCATGCACATTGACGGTGGCAAATTATAAACTGTCAGCAGCACTGGCCAAACTGAATAAGGAGTTACAGAATGTCCAAACGGATTAAAACCATCTGTGCACAATCCCAATCTGATATTTCTAGTATCCCTAGCAAATGAAGGATAACATGTATCCAAATGTTTCCATGCTTCACTGTCAGATGGATGAGTCATTACTGTATCATCACGACTTCTTGCATGCCAACTCATGTAGGGGGCTGTCTTTTCCGACATGAATAATCTTTGAAGCCTCGATGTTAGTGGAAAATACCGAAGCACCTTAAACGGGATATTTTTCTGTCGAACCGATTTCTTCTCCTTGTAACGAGGGTGTTGACATACAGGGCATTTATCCAACTGCACATTTTCTTTATAATATAAAATGCAGTTATTTTGGCACGCGTGTATTTTTTCGTACCCAAGCCCCAATTTTCTCATTAGCTTTTTAGTCTTATAAAAAGTTGGCTCAAACTTGTTATCAGTAGGCAGCATTCCATTAATCAATCCAGCAATCCGATCATACGCAACTCCGCTGATATTACAATCGGCCTTGATGTTTAAGAGCTGTGTCATTGCTGAAAACCTAGTGTATTTAGGACAATTCTCATACAAAGGTTCATCGGCAGCTTTCAACATCTCGTAAAATTCTGCAGCTTCTTTATTCGGTAATTTAATCTCTACCGCAGTTTGTACTTCTGTGATATCAACCGCTGTAGTATCTGGTGGGACTGATGTCTGAAGAACTGGCCGATCAACATTATCATTCAGGTGGAATTGACCCCCAAGACTATCAAGTATCATAGTTCTATAGGGATTACATTGACCGGATGAAGAAGCACCAGCAGAGGAAGATTCACCATATGTCTGAACGACAGGATTGCTCGACGTCCCGACTTTGCGTGACTCCCCGTGACAAGTCCATAGAAAATATCTTGGTGCAAATCCTTTGGTATATAGATGCAGAGTGACAGTCTCCCGATCCAAAAATCGTCCATTCGAACAAATGCGGCACGGACATCGGATTTGATCACCCATGCTAACGAAATTCCGATTCGAATAGGCGAAATTTAGGAAGTACGTTACGCCTAATCGAAACTCATTCGTTAAAGCTCCATGATCAAGACGTCGGTACATCCAACTTCGATCAGCCGACATGATTCTGTCAATCAATGACAATTTCTTTGGTTAATGTCTTTAGGTGAGATTGTCCTATTCCATTCGGGATTTATGTTATTCGTACTGTACTTACGTTTTTATTTTAACTGTTAACTAATTATTCTAAATTTCGGCAGCATCTCCTACAGTTCTCCGAATACGCATATCATCTGGGCGCGTATCGGAGAACAAGAGAGATGTTGTCGAAATTTAGAATAATTAGTTAACAGTTAAAATAAAAACGTAAGTGCAGTACAAATAACTATATTCCCAAATTGTCCAATCAGGGACAATTCAAGAATTGTACGTCGTATAAAAGATCATCTACTTCTTTTACACGAACATACAATCCCCGAACGGATCTAAGGTTTTGCTAAATCATATCCGACTCGTCGATGCGTACGTGAAACATATCAACTTGTCGGATGGATGATTATTTTCTAAATGTTTCGAGATAGTTCGAGTCCATATTGGACGATTCCGGCGTAGTTCCGAAGTGGACGATTCCGGCGCGCGTCCGAAGTGGATAATTTCGGCGCGCGTCCGAATTGGACGATTCCAGCGCGCGTTCGAAGTGGATAATTCCAAAATTAATCTAAACCCTAAAAATTATTCTAACAAATTAAAAAATTAATCTAAATAATTAATTAACAATTAATTAATAATTAAAAAACAATTAAAAACAATAATAAAACATTATTAAACTACAAATTCCGGCGCCGGAGTCAGGTGGACTCCGGCGCCGACGTACAGTGGCCGGACACACTGTCCGACCAATGTACAAGGTCCGGCGGCGGCCATCGGCCGACCGCCGCTGGCTGAAATCCTATTTTTAGGGTTTCGGTTGGATTTTCTACCGGCCACAACGGGAAGAGACGGCCGGTCGGAGGGCACATACCTGACAGTGTCGGCAGCAACGGGAGGCGTCGTCGGCGTCGGCAGCGGCGGCGAGAGGTAGGAGAGGAGGCGGCGGCGACGGCAGCAGCGGGAGGAAGAAGGGGGGCGGGCGCGATCTGCGACCTATATAAACTTATCAGCAACGGCTCACTCGCCCGTTAGAAAGCCGTTGCTGATAAGTTATCATCAGCAACGGCTCACTTGTCCGTTAGCAAGCCGTTGCTAATAAGTTATCATCTGCAATGACTCACTTGTCCGTTAGAAAGCCGTTGCTGATAATTAACATCATCAGCAACGGCTCGCATGTCCGTTAGAAAGCCGTTGCAGATACAACATATCTGCAACGGCTCGAGCGGCCGTAAGAATGTCGTTGCAAATAGCAACGGCTTGAGAGGCCGTTGCTGAAGACCAAGTTTCTAGTAGTGAGGATTGCCGTAACCGGCCCCAATCCAAGGGTCATCAAGAAATCCATCTCTCCCCTTAAACAATCCCCTAACACAAGGAACAAAGCATGGTATTCAAATAAAAGAAAGAATCCCAACCACGCCTTCCCCTTACATGGGTTGGCTAAAGAAAGGGAAGGTTTTACAAGGAATCAATTCCCTAAACCACTCACCGATAAAGGGAAAAGGGAAGGAATCGAGGAAGGAAGCCTTCGATCTTCACAGCGATCGGCTTCCGACGACGACGAACACCCGCTGCCCTTTTCTTGTGCGCGTCCCTTTCACCATCGCCTGGGGGTGCGTGCGAATCTAAGGGGTATCCGTACGCCCCAGGTGAGATATATTATATTATATATTTTTTGAATATACAATTATACCCATGTGACTTAAACAGACCATAACTAGACTTATACTCGTCCGAATCGAGTTCTGTTTGAACCTACAGACTCGACTCTACCCAACTTTCCATCCTGACTTAATTGAAATAGTTTTCTTCATCTATAAAGGTCATATCACTAATCGTGCTCTCCGACGATTTCTCAACCCGCTCCGACGCGCATCTTGGCTTTCTCGATGAAGCCAAAATAAATTAATTCTATTTTTCACAAGTATTACAAGTCAACAACCCCCAAGCTTGGTTGGAGTCCGAGGACTTCGTGCCGAGCTCTAATAGTGTGCTAACTTCTATTTGTCTACCGAACTCTTTGTATATTTTCGAGTATCTAACCTCGGTCGTACTTCGATATGCGAACACATGTTGAGTTTTGTCCTTAGTTGAACCGTCGGGGTAGATGTGATCAGCGTATCTTGGTGTTGTTGTTTTGTGACTTCTCGATTTGTGTGCACAATATGGTGTTTGCGGGAAGGAGTGTCTTTTCCACGTGTCCACTTCTTGTTAGTCCCGCTAGGGGTAAGCAAAATTCCCCCGATTCACCGAAACTGAATCGAAACCGACCGAACCAAAACCGATTTAATTGAACCGAATTTACCGAATTAATTTCAGTTCGGTTTTCGATTAATTTTTTTTTCGGATTTCAGTTTTCGGTTTGGTAAATTAACCAACAGTTCGGTTAATTTACCAAATTAACCGAATATATATATATATATAATAACAATTATATAAGATGTTGGTATTTGCCTTGGTGGTTAAGTGTAATGTTAAGCTTTCCATTCGCCTAGGTTCAAATCTTAGTACTGTGTAATATTATTTATTTTACATTCGATTATATATATAATATGTGTTAGTTAGAAATAAATTGATAATAAAGTTTGCTAGTATGGTTAGAGAGGTAAAGATTAAAGTTTGGTTGTCAAATGCCTTGGGTTCAAGTCTTACACATATATCTTTTTTGAAAAAAAAATTGGTTATTTCTTTTAATCTTTTCAGTTAACCGAACCGAAAAAATTCGGTTCGGTAAACTATTAAAAAATTTCTTTTGGTTCGGTTCGGTTAACCAATGATTTGTGCTCACCCCTAAGTCCCGCAAGGATAAACACATAAGACATTATTTTTATTCATGAAGTCCCGCAAAGGGATATTTACACTTACAAACCGATGGAGGATAGCTTACAAAAGAAAATAAACCACAAAGGTACAACCCCTAAGAAGCACGACAAAGGAAAAAGGAAAGGGAGAGAAGGAGTTCAAGCCTCGACATGGCAAGCTTAAAACCACAGACAAGATTCCAGCCAGCACGACGCCTCCCCCAACGCCTGAACCAAAGAGACGGCTTCGTTGTAAGCCCGATGGTACATACCCACAGTCGAGACCCCGTCTCATGCCTTCATCTTCAAGCCCGATGGTACAAACCCATGATGAGCGGCGAACCATTCGCCAACAACGTAAAGATAACCCCCGAAGGAAAGATGATCTTCGAAACCTCCCACTCCATGCTTGACAAATACACACAACACACAAGGGGCTATTTATATACCCAAAACAAAAACTGCCTCCCCAGTATGCAGTTTCTTTCACGGGCAGAATCACGTCCCGTTATAGCTGGCGCTCCGACTACTCGGAAACCGCTTACTAGATTTTGTTTATAATTACTTTGTTGTCAAACTATATCTACCGTACAGATGTCAAACATCCGAAAAAACACTTCACCTCTCACACAAATGTCACATCTAGTCTGGATAGCAAAGAGTCGCATACAAAGATGCACACCCTTCACGAGATCAACCAAGGTCGAAGATTGACATCAATCAGAGCTCGGCACGTGGTCCTCCAGACTTCGACCGAGCTTGGGGGTTGTGGACTCGACTAGAACTATTGGGTCCGATCGGATTAGACCCAACAATGCCCCACAACCAACTTGAGCCAAACCCAACAGCTATGCCTAGGGGCTCCAACCGGCCATACTCCTGAACCAAGCTCAGGCCAGATCGAATGGCTACGCCAGTGGTTTCACCCGGCCATATAAGGACATCCACATCCTTCCTTATCATGAGGGATACACCATTACATGTCCGCCATCTTCGGGATCAGTCTTGACCCATTTTGAGCAATATCCCAGCAAGATTATCGGGCGACATCATCACCTCCAGTTGCAATAAATACAAATATAGCGCGTATCGGGTAACCTAAGTTTCATATTCTGCTACTTCCACCTTGGAGTCTCACTAACTTGAGCGTCATAGTATCTTTTGCAGCCCTCCACTTCGTCGGAGTCGCACTAGACTAGGAGAGATACTGAGTCGGACTGGACTAATCCGATCCTCAGGCAGGAACAATACGTTTATTTTCGTTTTATATTTTGTCCCCCTAGATAATTTGTTGACTTCGCCCCTAGTTGTAGGGACTAAAATTGTCGCTCAAAGTGTTCTTTTTGAGTATGCTTATTCATTGTCATATGTAACAACTTTCTATGTAGTTCCTCTCCTTTGTATGGCCCCTGGAAACTAATTGTGGTCTTGTATTACTTGGGTGTTGATGAGTCGTCTGTCCCAACAATGGCTTGAGGAATCTCTATTCATTCTCATAAAAATCAAACACATTTTTAGAAAATTGAAAACTAGAGACTGAAATCAAGTTTCGAAATAAAATTTTTATTATCATTGAAATCAAATCAGAAAATAATTTTCGCTAACCAAACGACACCTTAATATCCAAAACCATATAAGTGGAATGAAACTCCCTAAGTGCAAAGCACGAATATTGGTTGTTGATCACAATTGTGCAAATTTTTTGGATAATTTTTTTGGATAATTGGTACGTTCCTCTTTTTATGTTTTAAAAAATGTATTTGTTAAATTAAAAATACTATTGTATTTTAAGTTAATAAGAGAAATCAATGATTTCTTGTCCGAAAACTCACCCTCTCTAGTTGTTTCTTATGAGTGCGGTAAAAGAGCTCAATCTAGCTAAATGGTATACTCTCCCCTTGTCAATTATTTGTGAGATATATAGAAGTTAATGAATATATAATTAATAACGATGCAATATTTAAAACATATACAATTAGCTCCTTTTGCCTAATACATGAAATTGATACACTTGCGTGACATGATATCACCATCATCCTTTGACGCATGGCTATAGTAACTCGCTTCAAATTCTCTCCTAAATTTGTGAGATATATACCCAATATATATTGTGAAACAAGTGTATCCCAAATATTTGGAGCAATCATGGCCATTGGTATCAATATGGAGTCTTATGTCATAGTTGTCAAACTTTGAGTGTCTAAGACGAATCCCTGCAACAAATTTACATTTCAAATCTCATCTATCGTGGTTGTGTTAGCGTCGCGTGGTAGATGAGGAATGATGTTGCTAGGTTGCTGGCAGTGGCGTTGGCCTGACTCCGAGTATCCATCATGGTGGAGTAGGTAAGATTTACCTGGCCCCACGGTGAGCGGCAAATGTTCTCGCTTGAGATTGAAGATACTACAAACCCTCCTAATTCCTGGCTGGACGTAGCTCTTGGGCGACTTGCAAAGGCACTCTGATACTCAAGTAAAGACATATTCGAGGTGGTGGTGTAAGAACCGAATTCGAGAGATACTTGTAGGTGTCGAATTTAGTTTTAAAGCAGGTCGGCGATCTGACGGGAATTTTTCCTTAACTGACGTGGAGATATGACTAGAATGAATTAGTTGCCAACCTTAGCCTCTTAATTTTGTTATAATTGAATTTAAATCATCGAGCACAAGTTAAAGACGAGAATACCCTCAGAGTGGCTGAGCAGAGCCCCCGACCTGACTTGGGCTTCCGAGTGGCTCGCTAGACAGGCCCGAGGATATAGTCCGATCCTATTATATAGCAATCCGCTTGATAGATTTACACTATGGCAAGTTGGCAACAACCATGAAAGAGAGTATCTCTATTATGAAAATCATACCATGCATGATTATGTAAAACATGAAATTGAATAATATCATACCACGTAAAGTCATACCTCACTAGTGGTGTGCATGGGTACCGGATACGTAGACCCGAGACCACTTGGAACCTATCCGATTGGGTAGGTTCCAAGTAGATCCGAATTAAATTCAGGTAGGATTCGGGATAAAAATTAAGGAATCGATTAAAATTGATTTTAGTTCCGAGTCCAACACATCGGGTACCTAAAACTTATTCATTTGTAAGTTTCAGTGTACATGCACCCTGTTGAAACCTGTTCAGGAACTTATTATGGAATCTGTTGGGACAAGAACCTATCGAAATCTATTTTGAAACCTGTTAGAATCTGTTCATGAACTTGTTCTGAAACTTATAAATGAAAATATTTCAACATAGTACGTGAAACTAGAATCGAAACTTATGATTCAGAGTAGGGTTTGATTTTAAGTTCCAACAAAATAAAATCTGATTTCAAAACCTATCCGATTTCAAAAATACAAGATGTGATGAATCCGCTCACCCCAGTAGCTCACCATAAAACAAACAATGAGTAAAGGCTACTACCAAAAGGCTACTTCTAGGAAACATTACGTGGACAACTATGGATGGCAATTCATCCCATCCTAGTTTGTAAATGCGTGTTTTCCCGGTGGATAGTCCATATGTTTTGGATGTCGGATTTAACAATGGCAAATAAGACCGGATCCAATTTCGATCTGACTCGGACGCGCGGATTGAACCTAACACGATTTCTGAGTCGCATTCTCTCACGACATCGCGACCTCATCATCGACATCTGCTCCGGGCGGCGGGCTAATCCGGTGAGTTTTTCTCCTCTCATCTATCTCTTTCCTTTTCTTCTTTTCTTCCCCTTCTCCTTCTTCTCCTTCTCTGTGAAGAAGGTAAACCATCCTCGTCCCTTCGTCCATCATCACTTCTCCCTAACTCGGATTGTTATCAGCGGATAAGAATTTAAGGTTTCATACTTGATGCCTCTTTTTTTTATACAATTTAGGTTTTTTCCTTGAGTCGTAGGAACATCGTCACCGGCGGTAAAAGCACCCCTGTTAGGGCTTGACTGCCAACATACCACTGCGATTTAGTTTCCTTGCTCCACAAAAAGCCTAGGGGAGATGGCCAAGTCCTGCAAAGGCCTGGCAATGGAGCTCGTCAAATGCCTCAACGAATCTGATTGCGTCAAGGTATCAATATCTCCATCAAAACCCACCTTCAATTTCCTTGTGATTTCTTTTATTTTTCGCATAAAATTGGTATCTTGCAATAAATGCAATTCGCTACTTTTCTTCAATGACCCATCAAGCAAGAAAGGGGAAAACTGCTTGCTTGCTTGCTGCCGTAATGGTATCAACCTCTTGATGTCTAGCATTTTTGTCCTCAATATGATCTTGATTCTTGAACAAGGGGAAGAAAGAGTCTCAAGGTGTTGAGGTTGATGTAGTTGAGTCCTTCAAGATGGAGAGTTCAACCTTTAGTTTGACTTGGTTCCAAAGTAGTTTTGTTCACTAGAAGTTTTTAACTTCTATTTCAAATTTGTATCTTCGTCAAATGACACTTTGAACAGAAGTAACCCTTGTCCATGCCGACTACATCTCATGTTGGATGTACACACCCAGATCTGAACTGAACAGGACTCTGCTATCTCCTAATATAAATTCTCAGTCTGTTCCTATGAATCATGGCTTGATATTTCCTTACTGTTTTAGGTTATAAAAATCCAAAAAACGAAATCTAGTAGTCTATAAACTAAAAACTTCTTTTTTTCGTAAACTTCTTTATTGTGCATAATTCTACAATTCATCTGAAACAGAGAAGCTTCTCAATGTTGCTCAATTATTTGGTCTTACCCATCACATAATGTGAGAAGGTTGGATGTGAATTTTTTATGGCTAGCCACATTTTCACAATAATTTAGGGGATGTTTAGTTGACAGGAATAGATGAGAATTAGATAGTATTCTTGGTGACCCAACTAACTATTCCCTTATATGGTTATAAATTTTGGGCAAAAAATAGGTGAGCTTATAAGGAATACTACTCCGCTGGATAGGGAATACTACTCCCTACCTCAACTCGAGTAGTAGTATATCTATCTTTTCCTTATGGTTTTTTCTAATACTACCCTTCGGGATTCATATTAGTTACATCATTCAAATAAAAGTTATTAAATATATTAAAGTCATTCTCATGTATTTTTTAAAACCCTTTTGATTTGAAGTATGATGAAACCAATGATAATTTTTCTTATAATAAAATTAAAAATTATTTTTTTTACTATTTTAAAATTTATCAGAAATTATGATTATTTTAAAATTAATATGTTTTTAACAAAAATATTGTAAAATAATCCATATTTTTATTATGTTTTAATAATTAGAATTAATGATTAGACAATATATTATTCTATGTATAAATGTTCAATATTTTATTAACAAGATTATTTTGATCATTTTCCTTATTATTCCCTATTCCTATTCCTCTTAACCAAACAAAGGAATAGCTATCCAGTCTATTCTTTATGCTAACCAAATTATGGAATACTATTCCTTATCTATTCTTGTCCATTGCCTATTTCTATTCTTTCATGTCAACCAAACATTTTCTTAATATGTTATATTTTGTTTCTCAGAAAGAAAACACTTAAGCACTTAACTTTAGAAGAAGTAAGAATTTTATTCTTGCAATGAATTGTCTACCTCACTTTAGTGAGTGAAATTCTTTTGCAAACAAAGGAATTGGATAGATTCCATCTTTCGATATGCATGGTAACACATACATAGATTTGTTGCAGTAAGGAGCAAAATAGTTCTCCTCCTAACGTGTTTACCTTGAGGAAAAATCATGTTTTTAAAAATCGTACCATATCGCTCAGTTCAGGTTGTGTACCAAACCACTATACATTAGTGCTGGCTTGGCACTGAGTAGTGCATACCCATAGAGATGGTGTTTACCTATCATGATGCACACCTCACCTTAGCTTTTCGGACTTCTATCTAAAGTTTTATACTTTAATTTCACATGTTTCTTTGCTTTGTTATGTATGTTTTTAATCATGTTAATAAAGTAATCTATGAAAAACATTGTTTGGAGTTTAAAATGAAAATAACAAAAAAAAAATATTGGCATGTACAGTCCAATTTGTATTGAATGTACAATTTGTTTACCTATCATGATGCACACCTCACCTTAGCTTTTCAGACTTCTATCTAAAGTTTTATACTCCTTTAATTTCACATATTTCTTTGCTTTGTTATGTATGTTTTTAATCATGTTAATTAAGTAATCTGTGAAAAACATTGTTTGGAGTTTAAAATGAAAATAACAAAAAAAAGCTTATATTGGCATGTACAGTCCAATTTGTATTGAATTGTACCATGTGTGAATACGGTACTAGTATTGACCAAATATTCAAATCAGTACTGCTATGAGATTTCAAACCTTAGGGAAAGCAAATAGAAGGCAAAGGAATCAAAAGAGGAAAGGAATAATCAAGGAAAAGGAAACTAAAATATTTACTTTCATTTTGTTTACCAGGAGATAAAGGAAAACTTTGTAGATTTCCTTTTCAAAATTTATATAACAAAAATGACATTGTTACCCCATATATTATTATACTTTTTTTGAAGTTAAATCTATATAATGATATATAAAGGAATCTTTTAATTAACAAAGTTAATTAGACTTAAACTCGTGATATGATTTTGAAAAAAATAAATAAGTCCAACTTTAATAGTTTAAGATATTTTATTTTATTAGTTTCAAAGCCATGATTTTTTAAATATAACTTTTTATTATTATTACAGCTTGTAAGATTAAATTAATGTGAGGAGGGCTTTTTATTTGGATTGAGGGTATTTTTGAGAATGAAAATTTTGAGCTTTCCTTTCCCTCCTGATTTGAGCAGAAGCCATATGAAGGAAAGGATGGCTAATTTTTCCTTCCTCATTTTTTTTCCTTGTTAAACAAAGGAAAGGGAAAAAAAATTATGTTCCTTTCTTTCCTCTTGTTTTATTTATTTCCTTTCCCTCTTGGTAAACACACTCAATGTACAATTTAATGCCACAAAGCTACAAGCAGATATAACCAAAAGCTTTATTACATATATTACAATCAATCAAGCATTAAACTTGAAATGTAAAGGTAAATAAAAATAGCAACACAATGTGAATAAATGATACCTTTATTTTCTCAGGTTCAGGTTGTTCAGCATGAATTTGAAAATATAGAATAAAACAACACTAATTAATAATCAAGTATATCCAAGAACCAAATATGAATAATTATTTATTGCCCAATTGTTATAATAATGTAAGTAGCTGGATTTCAATCAAACGTTATGGACAAGTGTTTACTTTCTAAGTGAGAGTCCATGTTCTAGAATTGGAAACCAGTCCACAGTGCAAATAAGCTTTGAGAACTTTGAGAGAAAAATAACCTCCTTTTATGTCCATGTGATGTTTTTACTTCTAAATATGATATGGGATTTCATGTGTGCTTTCCGAAACTTAATAGCTAAAACTGTACCCAGCATTCAAGAATTTGATTCATATATGCACCATCAGTCTGTTTAATCAATTACCATTCTCAACAGGTTGAAAACCGACCATACAAGGAATGTGCTGGAGAAAAGGTGCCTTCCATACCTAGTGAATGTGTGGGCCTTAGGGAGACATTCTTCAACTGCAAGAGAGGCCAGGCATGTTATTCCTGAACCCTGGATACTTCTTTAACAGTTCAGATTGCAGAAGTATAATTATAAGTTTACAACATCATGGGTACATCTGCCAATTCAGTTTACCAAAAAAGTTTTACATCATTTCTTGCAGTTTGGCACTTTGTCCAGAATACTAGCTAAATTATATCTGATATTACATTGTGTTGATAAATTTTACCTAGTAGAGTTTGATGAATAGTTAAATCAGATAGTAACTTAGTATATATTGATGATCCCTTCTTTTCTTGTGTATTTTCTGATAAAACATAAAAGTGTGGTATACTTGAGCTGAATGGTTTACTATAGATGTTGTTTCATAGGAATAAAGGTAAAATAGTCTGTGTGGTCAATTATTTTTGCTTTTGACGCATTGTGCATACAAGAATACCACATGATAACTTTGGACCAACTATTAGCTCTAATCTACTAATTTAACTCAAATCCATTAATCCGTCAAGACCAACTCACTACCCAAATTCTATCTTTCTACCTATTCTAACCTATTTCTTTTGATGTAGCTTTTGCCTCTTGGATTGTACTGATTTGCAATTTTTGTTATATATTTATGCATATGCAGGCAATATGTGGTTGGGCCACTGCATAGTGTATATACAATAAAATATTAAAACATTAGATTACCCCATGTGTAATCTATATATTAAAACATTATATTAATGTGCACAATATTGATAGTTTTTAACAAGGTTATCGAATCGCAATTCACAACGTGAATCGCGAGGCTAAATTTTGAATCATGAATCGTAAATCGTATTGAATCGTAAGATTCAGAGACACGATGAAAAATTACTTTATATATGGTATATCATAAATAAAATGATATTTTAGACCAATAATTCACAAATTCAATAACACAAAGTCATTTCTTAAGTACTATCAATACATATATAAGTTAATAAAAAGTAAAACCTAAGTGTCCCCTAGGCTAAAGTAATATCTTGTAGTGCTTCCAAGTAATATATTTTTCCATTTTTTTATTTTTTTTGTCATTGATGATGGTTGATGAAGCCAACGTAAAAACTAAGTATCCCTTAGGCCAAATAATATCTTTCCAACTCCCCTACTTTAGTATCTTTTTTAAAAAAACACAAAACAAAAAACCTAAAAGAGACCTGAACATCTCTTCGGTCTCGATGCGTCAGAAAAAGATGCGATGCTTGAACCCTCTCCTGCTGGGGGAGACAGTTCGTTGTCGGACGCCGGCGCCACAGGAGGAGAGGGAGAAGAGAAAAAGGGGAAGCAGAAAGAGCCATCGGCGTAGGCACGGTCAGAGAGGATCGTGATTCATGGAGAGAGGTGGCGGTGCACACCTGAACCCTAGTTTACTGTTGCTGCAGTAAGAGTGGCGGCAGTGCGCGACAGCCGGAGAGGCAGCATCACGAAGAGAGCCCTGCAAGGTGTTCAGGAAATGTCTCTCTTGTGCTTACTCACTAAATCCGACCTTGCAACCCGCTCGCGGCTACCTAAACTGAAACACCATCTCCGCTGCGATTCACGATTTTGACTCGAATCGCACGATTCCGCAGATTCCAAACACGATTCATGCTATTTCCCGATTCAGAGCAGTGATTTGAATCGCCGACAGCATGAATCACATGGGATTGCACGATTCACGATTTTGAATCGTGCGATTTGATAACACTAGTTTTTAATAACTTAATGAACATATTTTAAGCGGAAAATTATTATATGTTGATTAAATGGTCATTTATCATGGTATGGTAGTATACTATTATTCAACATATTGTAATTTGGAAAAATAAACAAGTTGGGGATGATCCCAGTGCAATGATGACACACAAGTGAAAATAACAACAATCTTGTATTTCTAAACGTTGAGCTTTTAATACTTGATAAGCAAAAAATGTGATGCTTATGCAAATAGGCTTTATTTTTGGTGAGATGGTGAGACCCAACCATTTAATAGGTCTGCTTTAAACCCAATTGCTCTTGGGATGTGGGTTGCATATGCGGCCTTATTGAATATTGCCACTGCATTTTTTATATGTGATGTTATAAGGGGTTGCATATGCTTATGTTATGTGCCAATTTTTAAACATTTTCTTATGAGTTATGAGTATAATAATAATTAAAGATTTTGCATATGCAATGCAGTGATCTCGTCATATCCTGCTTGCATATGTTTTCTTCTATACTACTATGGAGTCGAGTCATCATAAGAATTTACTTTGCAAGGTTTTAACAAGTGTATTCAAACCATATGGGGTTAGGCCACTGCATAAAGTATGTGAGTGCATGGGCAGTCCATATAAAAAAATAGGGAAAACCATAACTTTAGTCCCCATAGTTTGCCTCCATTTTGGATTTAGTCCCTATAATTTAGAAGTTCGGGATTTGGTCCTCATAGTTTATTTTGATTTCTACGTTAGTCCAAGTTAGGTGGATGCTTACATGACATTAAGGTTTGGTTTTAGTCCACATAGTTCATCCTCATTTCGGGGTTAGTCGTTTGATTTAAATTATTCAACAATGTGTCTTTTATCTCACCCTATAGAGTTTGTTTGGTTTAGATTTTCCAACAATGTGTTAGGATTTTAGTTTGTGATTTGTAATGGAATTATTTTTTTAATAAATCGATTTGAGTTTTTAATAGACATCCTTTTTTCAATAATTTTTTTGTCAATCGTGAAACATTGTCATTTCGAAACGTTATCGTTTGAATCTGTGTTTTATTTTGTTTTATAATTAAAACCGAAACGACATAGTTTCTAGCTTCTCATGAAACAATGCCATTTTGGTTTGCCTTATAACGTTTTGAAGTCACGTTGTTGATGAAACATTATTACCAATCGTAAGCATCCAACTGATTTTTCAGCCTACTACGTCTACAGTCATTGAGTTTGTGATTGACAACATGAACTACCGTAGAAATGAAAATAAACTACGGGGACCGATTCCCAAAATTTTAAACTATGAGGATCAAACTCAAAATGATGATAAACCTTGGTTTGTAGGTAAAATTTGACCATTTAAAAGATTTGATTCAAGCCTAACTGCATATGTGAGATATGCAAGTTATGTACAGCCACATATCTGGTCGTAGTGCATACATGATATGCAATGCAAGGAGTTGCATATGCATATGAGAGATGTGCAGGTCACATAGCACTATGTGGCTGCATATTGGGTCCTACAATATATCTGATATGCGATGCCATAAGGGGTTGCATGTGCATATGCAACCACATGGGCTGATTTTTGAAACCTTGTTTATTTGTTTCAATGATAATTCTCCCTGCTTATGAATTCTAAATGTCTTGTTTCATGGAAATTTCAGGTTGACATGAGAGCAAGAATACGCGGAAACAAAGGTTACTAGGTCATATTCATTTTACCTCACACAAGCTACAAACCTGGGGTGCTGGAAAGTTTTTGTAAGAATAAGAGATGTTGATTCACCAAAGTAACTAATCATGAATTCTTGTTATTTTAAGAATTTTTATGTTTGAGATAGAAGCTTGCATTTGGTTTAGTTTAACATCTCCATAAATTCACCACAAGTAAAATACTGCATTGTTCTTACATGAGAGACAAATTGTTACTAGACTTAGATGAGCACCAATAGGTTGGTGGCGACCATGAGAAGTTGTGTTGGTTCTCTGTGTTGAGTTTTGACCACCTGCACGCCTTTATGACTGTATTTTTCAAAATTAAGATTGGTGATACAATGCAATGAACACACTAACTAATGCGGGAAAGCGGGCAAGAAAACATCAAAAACTTTGAAAATCGGATGAAGAAAAGCTTGATGGGAGCTAGGGCAGCTGCGTTGTCACTAGATAAATGAATTGAGGCCTTGCACCTCGAGTGATGATGACAGCTTCCCACCACAATAATAGCTTCACATCACTGTTAAAACTCTCTTCTAGCACTACAAAATTGGATCCATTCATCCAATACTGTATATTATCCTAGAGGAAGGCGTTTGATGCGTTATCTGGTAGGATTATCAGGCAATAAAAAGATAAATTATCACAAAAATAATTATCGATAATATAAAATAAAGTATTTGGTATATACAAATAATATTATAATAAGATTGTTGGAATTCACATAGATATATTTGGTGTAACATATAGGTCACCAAGTAATGAGATCTACTATCATTTCCACAAATATATTTTAATGGTATATAATATTAGATTATATATAATATAATATAATTATAATATTATGTCATGTGAGAAGTTATGGGAGGCAGACGTCTTTTTTTTTGGAAAGGAGAAGGCAGAGGACTTGTAAAAAGCAAAGATTCAAAAAGAACAATTTGTCCTAAAAAATAATTCAAGATTACCACTTTAGAGACAATCCACATAGACACCCCATTGAGCAATCTGAATTATCACTTTGAAGACAATCTGGATTACTAAGTCAATACATATTATCTACACAAGTGATCAAGACACCAAACAAGACAACATGTATATATGTATTCTGCACAAGTGAGACATCAAACAAGACAATGTGTATGACCTAGGCAATTTAAACACAAGATTGCTAACAATTTGAATGAATTGCATGTACCAAATGCCTTCAAATGGAATTCGTACAAGTGCATAAATAAAGCTGAGGGCCAACTAGAAAATCCTGGGAACCCTTAACACCTGAACTAATTAAATTAATCTTACATAAAAATGAACCATCACAATTCAAAATGGCAAAGAGCTAAGAACCAAGTTATGATTCTAAACGATGGCATCCGTATTCAAGCCATATAGTCGTGCTAGTTTGGAGGTCCATTGTTATATAGTTGTGCTAATTTGAAGGTCTAACTTGATGGCCTCAATGATCCTAAAGCGAGCTTGAGTCTATATGCGGTGAGGGGTTACATTGCATGATATGTCAAACCAAATTCAAGATGGTACCAAGTCATCAACTCACATTTAAGTTGATTAACTAGATGTATACTTGTCTTTATTGTTTGGTGCTAAAAATGAGCTTTAGTGGTTGCCCCTCATTTGATCTTACCATTGAAGATCAAGTTTGATAATGGACCGTTCTTGTGTGAAGTCGGAATCATGCGGGTCTGCACATTTCCTGGTCTGGCATTGCTTCGGTGGGGGATCTATAAAGACATTCTAATGCTCAAGAAAGAAAGAATTCTAGATGGGATAGGTATGAAATTGGAATCCAAAGTATACCTGATGTGTGTCGTGTTTGTTTATAGTGCATGTTAAGAATATCTCGAGGATGATGTCTCCTTGAATCTCGAGGGGATATGTCCAGAATAAGTCGAGGTTTATCCTGAAGATGTCAGACTCATTACTATTGAACCTGTGATAATTAATGAAGGATGTAGATATTCTTATATGGTCGAACAGATCCCTCGGGCTGGGTTGTAAATGGTTTGAAGTAATACCCGCGAAAAATAAAAATAAAAATTTAATTAATTTATTTTGGCTTCAGCTGGAAATCCGGGACGCGTATTGGAGCGGGCCGAAAAATCGTTGGAGGGCGCCATTAGTGATATGACCCTTACACATGAGAAAAATTATTTCATTTGAGTCAGGATGGAAGGTTGGGTTGAGTCAAGTTCGTAGGTTCAAACAGAACTAAATTCGGACGAGTATAAGTCGAGCTATGGTCCACTTAAGTCATAAGGGCAAACTTGCAAATTTGAAAAAAATATAATATAATATAACCCACATGGGGTGTAAGGCTCCTCCTCGAAGTCGCACGCACTCCTAGGCAGTGGTGAGAGGAGACGCATATAAGGAGAGGGTCGAGGGGGCAGCGGGTGTTCGTCGTCGTCGAAAGTCGATCACCGCGAAGATCGAAGGTTTCCTTCCTCGATCCCTCCTCGTTTCTCCTTGCCGGTGAGTGGTTAATGGATTTTCCTTGTAGAACCAATCCCTTGCCTTGGCCGATCCATGTAAGGGGAAGGCATGGCTAGGATTCCTTCATCGATTTGGAAATCATGTTTAGTTAGTTAATTCCTTGTGTTGGGGATGGTTTAAGGGAAGAGATGGATTTCCTTGGTGATCCCTTTGGTTTAGGGTCGGTTAGGGTAGCCCTGGAATTAGGGGTTGGCATCACGGTAAGAGGAGTTTGCTGAAAGTTTTATTTACTCTATATTCTACTCGCTGAACTCCTCATGATTTATCAATAATTGAAGGGAAGATGGTTTCTAGTCGATAGGAACAGTGTAGGATCGATTAGGGCAGTCCTAGGGATTAAGGGTAGAGGTGGCAATGAGTTGGGCCCGCCCATGCGCAACACATGCCTGGCCCGAAGAATTTTGGGCCGGGCCAGGCACGACACGTCTGTGCCCAAGGGGCAGGCTGGGCTCACCCCATGGGCACGTGGGTCGTACCAGGTGCACGGCCCGCGGGCGTGCCGTGTTGGCCAGACCTTGGTCTGACACGCGTTAGACCTGGCCAGACCCCTTCCGAATCTTTCAAAATAAAAGTTGTAATTAAATGGCCGGCGATGAGTTTTGAACCGTCAACCTCTAGTGTTATTTGAGATGGCTTAACCATTATGCTAAGCATTATTATCTATTACTTTTATACATTTTTGATAAGTAAAATTAGTACAAATTGATAAAAAGATTTTAAATTTTTTACAAATGAAAATTTTATTTATCTTGAATACAAAAATATACATAAAATGATAAAATAATTTTTTAAAATATTATAATAGACTACACCATAAAAGGTTGCCTACGTACCTTCTATAGTTAAATTTGTACTCCCTAATGATTAAACTATAGAAGGATCAGATCTACGTAGTTCTTTTTACATTTTCAATCACTCGTAGTCCCCAATGATGTAACTTGTACTTGGACCAGTAGCATCAACATCGCTTGTTTGAGCTTCCTCCTCTTCCGATGATGAAGTATCATATTGTTTTCATCTTGGGACATGATATACTAACTGTTCCTATGTCTACAGTAGCTTTCGAGTTTTGTTTTAGTGTAGAAAATAGAATTCTCGACGAAAGAGTGAGCCGAATGAGTATAAAAACGGTTGAAATGTGCATTTGCTTAAAAGACTAGTTAAATGCTGAAGATAGATTACAAGATAAAGGATGACACAATACTTCATCTCGGGAGACGAGGAAGCTCAAACAACCGAAGCTAGTGCTGCTGGTCCAAGCACAAGTTAAATCATCGGGGACTACATGTGATTAGAAATGTAAAAAAGAACTACGTAGACCTGATCCTTCTATAGTTTAATCATTGGGACCAGAGTACAAATTTATTTATAGAAGGTACATAGGCAACCTTTTAAGGTGCAGTCTATTATAATATTAAAAAAATATTTTATCATTTTATGAATATTTTTGTATTCAAGATAAATAAAAATTTCATTTATAAAAATTTAATTATAATTTGAATTTTTTAAAAAAATCTTTTTATTAATCTATACTTGCTTTACTTATCAAAAATGTTTATAAGAAACAAATAATAATGGTTAGCACAATGATTAAGCCATCTTAAATAAAACTAGAGGTCGGTGGTTGGAAACTCACCATCGACCATTTAATTCTAAATTTTATTTTTAAAACTTCAAAAGTTTTGGGGCGGCCCGAGCCCAGCCTGAAGGGGCGGGCTCAGGCCTGGGCTGGGCCTACCCCTTGAATTGTCGGGTCATGCCTGGCACGGCCCGAGTGTTGACCGGGCGGTGCCAGGAACGACCCATTGCCACCTTTAATTAAGGGTCGACGGTTTGGGGAAAGGTTGCACACTAAAATTTTTATTTGATCTATGTTAATCACTGTTTTTATGTAGAGTGGGTATTGCGAGGAGAAATGATTCTTTGTTGGTAAGAATCGATGTATGGCCGATTAGGGCAGCCCTCGGGATTAGGGGTCGGCGGCTTGGGGAAGATGATGATTGCTGAAATTTTTATTTATGCATTGTTTTTATCACTATTTTATTTATATATTGACATTATGTGAAGAGAAATCAGTTCCTTGTGGATAAGGGCCGATGTAGGGCAATTTAGGGTAGTACCTAAAGCCGTAGGGTACCGACGGTTGGTGATATGGAAATAACTTTGATGAATCACTGATTTGACATACATTTATGCGTGATGATTAGGATGACTTGGTGATGAAATGAGACTCTTTATTATGGGTACTCGACTAGGGACCCTACCCTAAGGGTTAAGGGCCGAATGGTCCTAAAGATGAAGGTTCACTACTGGGCTAAGGTGAACCTAGAGTTTGGTTTAAGGATAGGGGTTATATCTTGGAAATGGTAGCATGTCTTGAATATAGGATTTAGATGACTGTTTTATAGATGTTTAAAAGTATTTGGATATTGTTAATATATCGTGTGTTTATATTCATTTTATATGGTTGTTGTGATTGATTTTGAAATGCATGTGTTGCTAAGTTCTTTGCCATGAAATGCTAGGAATGACAAGCCGAAAATTTACAAACACTTCATCACTGTTATGACTGAAATTATACATGATATATCTGATTAAACACTAGGAAAGATCAGTATTTAAAGGTGTTGTTATGAAACACTTTAAGTGTGAAAATTTTAGCTTGGTACGAATCGCATAGGGCTGAAATTCCAACTAAAACGTGCGGTTCTAGATGGCTGAAAATTTCAAATTAAGTAGACTACTTTGATGGCTGAAAAATGGACAGACTTATACACACTTTAAAATGAGACATGATATATAACTCGTGGGTGGTGACACGTAGTGTAGCGTCATAAAAATTCCAAGTTTGAAGGCACCTATATTAGGGTTGAAATCTCAACTCGTTAAGCAATAATGGGTGGCTATAGTTATCCTCTTGGATGATTGGATAGTAAATGGTCAAGAACACATACACTTGGGTTTGATTTCTTTTGGTTGGAGTGGTGGGAGGCATGGCCGAGAGGTTGACGCCGGGGATAGGCCGGACTCAGTGTGGCCACGCGCGCACTATTTATGTCGGCAAAAATGTCTAAACCATTCGAGTAATTTTATTGGCATGTGTTGTTGTGTATTTCTTATTTCTTGTGATGATGTTTGTGCATGATGCTTGTGCTTGGAGTATGGCCGGGCTGAGAAGCACTTTAGCTAGTAGAGCTATTGCCCGACTGAGTAGTGGACTATGGGTCTTGAGATTTCGTCAGTGAGCCACGCTGACAATAGACCCGAGCAGCATTTGGTTGGATGACTATTCCCCACCAGAGGAGGCACCGGAGCTAGTAGGTCATCCTAGCTCAAAGGGCTCGGGCGGGAAGCTCGCTAGGCGGTGTCCTAGTGACCGACTCGTGGAATTGCTTGAATGTAGTGTGATGATATGACCGATGTGGGCCAATGTGATTATTTATATGCACTGTGGTGATATGTCTGATGTAGGTCGGTGTGCATAGTTGTGCGAGGGCGCACAAGAGGATTATTTAGATGCTATGATGTGATATGGCCGGTGTAGCTCGATATGGTCAAATGTGCGGGGACTCACGGGATGGGCGATTATTATTCACATGTATTATCATGAGAATTTAATATTATGTGTATATATAGTAATACTGAATATTTGGGATTATTACATGTGTTGGCTTGGCGAGGGCTTGATTCAAGCCACTCACTAGGTTCGTTGGAACTCACCCCTCTATTTGTTGTTGTTTTGCAGATCCTAACTAATAGAGGTACGGTGGTACCCATGTAGTGCGGCTAGGGTTACGGGCTCAAGCATTGGATCTTGTGATGTGTCATGTCGTAATCGAGTCATAGGAGTTTATTTGTGCATCTTGTCACGTGGGTTGTAGACTTGTCCATTTAATTATATTTGGCATCTTGACATTTACGCATAACATATGCATGGTTTTCATTTTATTTCCGCATTTGGTACGTATGAGTTGGTAGGCTTCGGAGTACATATATGTACTCTGGCCGATCACGTGATCCTGATTATGGGGTGTGACACTTGACATGAGTCTGGTTCGTGAGCGTGGGCATAATCGGGCCTGACTCGATCGGGCTCAAAGTGCTAGTTCAGTCCATAGACTTATCGATGGGATTAAGTGCCATGTTAGCATTGTTGGGTATGATTGTGCCACCTAGGTGCTCATGTGGCATAGTGAGTATCACATGAGTGATCAAACCATTTTATATTGTAAAAACTAGATCAAATGTTAGGTTTAGGGATATCAACAAGGCGGGTTCGGGGCATATAGTGTCACACCCGCACCCGTTTACTAAACTTGTCTCCCGTACCTGCACCGACGATGGGTATCCGTCACCCGTTCCCTCATGGGTAATTGATACTCACGGATATCTGTGGATACTCATTTAAGTTAAGATAAAAAAAATTATTTTATTTTAATAATATACCATCATCGATTCTCATTTCACCCATATTAATAACTTATTGAGAAATATTAAATCATAAAATAAAATACGCAATAATTAAATACTAAACCATAAAATTATCTTAAGAAATAATAATATCCATTCATACAACATTAAATTTAAAATCAAAATTAAATTTAAACCAAAGTATTTTCGATTAAAATTGGGAATTGATGTAATATATATAAATATATTATATTTAGATAAATAAAATCTATATAATGAATAAATGATTTAAATTAATTTATTTTTAAATTAGATATCAACATATAAAATTATATATTTCATATTTCATATATATTGGCGGGTAGCGAGTATATGCGAGTGTGGATATAGTATCTGTATATGTATATGCTTATTAAATGAGTAAAAATTTATACTTGTACCCATACCCGTGTGTATAACTTGTTCTCATTCCTGATCTGTGTTGGATAAATATTCGCGGATATCCGCGAGTACGAGTAATATTATCATCCCTAGTTAGGTTCAAGCTAAAAAAAATAAAAAATTATTATACCACCCAACCGAGTAAATTAGTGGGCCTCAATTATTATTTTTCTTCTCTTTCTTACGTCCTCCTCGTGCGCACGCAGAATGCATGATAGGAGCTGCCTACCTTCTCATAAAGATTTTTTGCGAAGGATTTATCCATAAGAAAAATTCAGACTTATTTTTTTTACATATCATCTCCTTGACTCAATTTGGATTCTTTCTCATATTTTATGCAAGATTAAAATTTTCTTCCTCTCCATGTCTTTCTAATAAATCCATACAAGGAGGCATAAAATCCCATACGGTGTAAGACCGTAATTTATTTTCACTTTCAATATTTTATCCTTTTGTGTAAGTTCTTTAATTCATTTTCACTTTCAATATTTTATCATTTTGACTAAGTTTTCTCCCCTTTCTTTTATTCTTTGGATGTGTGTCTTTCTCGGTGAATATATACGGTAATGCTTAATGGTGTTCTCTTATTTTTCAAACATGCTTATTTATGTAATAACTTATGATACTCTACGGTCCTTTATGTTTAAATTTTTCATCTTTCGGTTTGGCCTACCGTCAGATATAAGTTTATAACTTCACAATTATAGCAGTTAACATGTACTATTTAATTGAGGATGGTGGAATTAAATAGTTGACAAGTAGTTCTTTTTACATTTTTTACTCACAGGTAGATTTAACTTATATATACTTGGACCAACTTCACTAAATTGTTTGAGTTTTCTCATCTTAGTACCAAAAACATCATCTTCTGTGACGACCACAACGGTTGCAAAATCATCGCCAAAGGCCTTGTGCGACGGCTAGCGGTTGTCGCAAGCATCAGTCGCAAAAGCTTTGGTCACGGACAATCTACGTCCGCTACGCTAGCCATCAAAATAAGTAAATATTGCGATCGCCAACCGCCGTCGCAATACTGTCGCATAGTCATTTGCGACCGTCATACGCGGCTAGTTCGATATATAAACCTTCTGCGACGGCATCGCGGTCGCAAAGTCTTCACAGAGGACATTTTGTTTTTTAAAAAATATAAATTCATGTTTACATTATTTAATTAAAATTCATATCAAATAAATATGTACATTAAATTAGAATATAAATCATCAAATTTTACTGGATATCAAAATATATATTATTTACATCGTATCAAAACAACAATGTTTACACCATATCAAAATAAAACATCAAAAAGTACATCAATGATCAAGTGCATCAGGCGGTAGCGGAGGGGGCGATGAGGTGGATACTCTGCGACCCCCGTTGTCGCGGTCGCAAAATTATCGCATCTGCGACAACTACCACAGCTGTCACAAAATAGCCGTCGCAGATTGCCAGATTATTTTTAGTAGTGTCTTCGGATGATGAAGTACCGTGTCCTCCTTCATTTTGTAATCTGTCTTCAACATCCAACTAGTGTTTTAAATAAATACACATTTCAACCATTTTTGCACACATTCGATTCCTTCTTTCGTCGAGAATTTTATTGCCTACAGTAAAATAAGATTCAGATGCTACTATAGACACATGAACAATTAGTAGATCACGTGTCATGATGGAAACCACAAGATAAATATTGTATTTCGAGTAATTTTTTATATATATTTTGGTTGTAAAGTATTTTGAATCCAACTAGAAAATCTTGGTTGAACAACAAAACTAAGTGTTTGTTTGGATACAAAAAGAAGTGGTGGGGAGGGAGAAGGAGGGAAAGGATAAAGAGAGGTGGGGAAGGGAGGGATGGGGAAGGATAGTTAATCCCTTGTTTGTATAGGATAATTAAAGATGAGTGGGGAAGGGTGGGGTAATATATATATATCCCTCTATTGTTTGGGTAGAAATTATAAATTGTTGGAGGGGGAAGAATAATTTTAATAAAAAAACTCTTTTAGCCATTCATACACATGTATATATAAAATGAAAGTTAACTTGTTTATATCCTTTAATAATTTATTAGAAAATTCAATTAAAAAAACATAAATTTTAATAATCAAACTTTAAAAAACAACAAATATTAAAATTGAAAAAAATATAAAAAAACATGAAAGATTGTTATACTTGCTAAAAATAATAATAATATTTTATGTGTATTGGTTTCAGCAGGTTGCGCGTGAGGCGAGATGGCGCGTGCAAGATTGACCGATAGCGCCTAACTTTAGATGAGACCCATTTACTTTGGAATTTTCCTTAATTATGAGTTGTTGGTTGTGCTAAATTTATGTGTTGTGGAATTAAAGAGGACTTCGAGTGGAGTACGATAGTCCAACCAGAACTTGATTCAGGTTAGAACCGAGTGAGTTAGAGCGGGTTTAGTGAGCCACTTAAGTTAGAGGGCAACATAGTAATTTAGCCAAAAAATATAAATTAAAGATTTGGGGCGTCGTACGGCTGCTACAATCGCACGAAACCTGAGACGCAAAAAGGAGACGAGCGAGGGCTTGGGGTGGAGGCAGTGGTGGAGCTAGGAATCAAAATCAAGGGGAGCAAACTTGAAGCAACAAACAATCAATATAATTTTCAAAGGATAATTCATTATAATAGTATAAAATCAATAAATATCATTCATGCATATATAATTCATAAGCACAAAATATATCTTAATTTTTTTAAAAAAGTAATAATTATTCTCAATGAGTTTTATACATTGATAACATTGTATAATAATCTCATTGTCAATTGTATTGAAAAATATTTTTCTTAACAAATGTGCGTTGCGGGCCGACGTACTATGCATTGGGAGCTGACGGACTACGCATTGGGAGCTGGCGGGCTACATGTTGGGGGCCGATGGTTTACTCATCGAACCGGTGCATATGACTGTGACCATGCGTGTGCGAAAATTGTAGTTGCTTGTGAATGGAGCCTAGGTGTGAGAGAATAAAAATGCATCACAGTGTGAGCGCAAGAATGAGACAACACAAACAATGTCAAAAAAAGAGGAAAAGAAGAAGAAATAAAGATAAAATTATATTGGACTTAGCAACTTTACTTATTAATTTTAAAATATAAAAATAATAATGCAAAAAGAGTTTTATTTTAAAGAGAAAAGAACAATATATATATATATATATATATATATATATATATATATATATAGGGGCAAATTCAACTTTCCCCCTTTTCCCCCTTATATAATAAAATAATTGAAAAATTGACAAATCTAACTCATACTTTGACGAAATTAATAAATCTAACCCACCTTTTAATTTCCATCAATTATAACCTGTACTTACAAATTTACATCAATTCTAACCTCCCGTCTACTTGTTGTTAATCTCTCCGTTAGTTGCTGATATGGCATCCTAGTCAGCAACTTAGTTTATATTTTTTTAACTTGAACTTGCCACGTCAGCCTATTCCAAAAGAATTTTTAAAAAAACTAAGTTGATTTTAAAATTGACAAATCTAACTCATACTTTGACGAAATTAACAAATCTAACATGCCTTTTAATTTGCATCAATTATAGCCCGTACTTACGAACTTACATCAATTCTAACCTTTCATCTACTTGTTGTTAATTACCCTGTTAGTTGTTGACGTGACATCCTAATCAACAACTTAGTTTATATTTTTTTAATCCGAACTTGCCACGTCAATCTATTGGTGCGTGGCCAGAGCCACCAGCACCATGACCACCCCCAGCGGTGCGCCGGGGCACTTCCGCTTTCCGGCACTAAAGGGCAAGATCTTGAAGTTACACCCGTGGCTTATTTCCACTCTCTACCATTCGCCTTCACCCTACACGCGCAACGCTGACATCGACGAGTTTCGACCGGAGCGGCACCTGCTGCCAACGGAGGGTGAAGGCGAGTAGCAGAGAGTGGAAATAAGCCATGGTCCTCACTTCAAGATCTTGCCCTTCAGCGCTGGGAAGCGCACCGCTGGGGGTGGTCATGGTGCTGGTCGCTCTGGCCACACACCAATAGGCTGACGTGGCAAGTTCGGATTAAAAAAATTCAACTTAGTTTATATTTGTTTTATTCTTTTGGAATAACGTGACAAGTTCAGGTTAAAAAAATATAAACTAAGTTACTGATTAGGATGCCACGTCAAAGTATGAGTTAGATTTGTCATTTTCCCAAAAAAAAAACTTAGTTTATATTATTTTTTTTATTCTTTTGGAAAAGACTGACGTGGCAAGTTCATATTAAAAAAATATAAACCAATTTGCTGACTAGGATGCCACATCAACAACTAACATGGCGACTAACAGCAAGTAGATGGGAGGTTAGAATTGATGTAAATTTGTAAGTACGAGTTATAGTTGATGCAAATTAAAAGACGGATTAGATTTGTTAATTTCGTCAAAGTCTATGTTAGATTTGTCAATTTTCCCTAAAATAATTTGAAATTTGAGGGTGGGGGGCAATTGCCCCCCATCCCCTCCATGTAGCTTCGCCGGTGGGTGGAGGAAAAATTAGCTGAAGTTCGCGAGCGAAACGGAGATCGGACGCCGTGGAAAGCGAGTATCTCGTCTTCCTTCCGATTCTTGTTCTTCGGTGAGTGGATTCTCTTCACCCTTCCTCTCCTCTCTTTCTCTCATGTGCCGTCCCCTTCAATGGGGATTTCTTGAAGTTTGGATGATGAATAAATTTGCAATTCTTGCTTAATTGCTTGTCGTTGTTGGTTTATCGAAGTGAGGAGGCTCTAGAACCCCTTTGCCTCATGCAACAGTCCTAGGGGGGAGAGAGTGGTAAATTCTTTGAGGGTAGGGAGTATTTTAGATAGATTAGGAATCTATTCTTGATGTTAATTTGTATGGGCTGAAATTGTATGAATTTTATATGCTGAAAATGGGATGTATTATGCTGATTTTACATGCTCAAAATGTGATGTATTATGCTGATTTTATATGTTGAGAATGGGGTGTATTATGCTGATTTTACATGTTGGAAATTGGATACATGAAGCTGGTTTTTGTATGCTGAAATTGAATTCTAGTATGCTGAAATTATCTTGTTTGTATGCTAAAATCAACTAGGTTGGATGCTGAAATCACCCAGTATATATGCTGAAAAATAGTAGTGCGGGAATAGATTTTCATTTGCTAAAAATTTGTCTTGTTTTGTTGAAAACGTGATTAAATGCATGCTGAGTTGATTTTATTATTTGAGATGCTAGTTTACTGTGTAAAATATCGATTTGACCTTTGATCTTTATGTACGCTATGATTTACGAGTTTAGAAACTATTTTGATGACCTGAACAGTAGTGTACGGGGAGTAAACAGAGAGTTACAGTGGGCTGGAATTGTCGATGTATATGTTCAACAGGGTTGGATTGCGAATCCCGTATGACATTTTCTTGGCTTGCTGCAAATGCTAGAAATTTAATCTGATGTCAATAGTGAAATTGAACTTCTAGATGTTGACATGAGGGTATAGCCTTTAAGTAGATAAATTAAAAAATTAAATGTAGAACGGCCGAGGTCAGGTGCAGACGGGACATTCCACGAGACTTATAAAAGAAGGAGTGTTTGGGGGTTCGGTAGTTCTCTAAGTTGATATTTATTGGGCCTTATTAGGATGAGTGGTGCGCATAGCGCACGAGACATTTATTGGACCTTATTACACTACTAGAAACTTGATCTTCAGCAACGGCTATCAGCAACGGCCGCTCAAGTCGTTGCTATTTGCAACGGCATTCTTACGGCCGCTCGAGCCGTTGCAGATATCTGTATCTGCAACGGCGTTCTAACGGAAAACCGAGCCGTTGCGGATTATTTTAATTATCAGCAACGGCTTTCTGACGGAAAAGCGAGCCGTTGCTGATTTTTTAATCTTCAGCAACGGCTTGCTAACGGATAAGTGAGCCGTTGCTGATGATAACTTATCAGCAACGGCTTTCTAACGGGCGAGTGAGCTGTTGCTGATAAGTTTATATAGGGTACGCTCTCGCGCCCGACCCTTCTTCCTCCCGCTGCTGTCGCCGCCGCTCCTGCCGACGCCTCTCGTCGCTGCTGCCGACGCCGACGCCTCTCGCCGCCGCTGCCGCTGCTGCCGGTATGTTGATCGGCCGGAGTATAGGTTAAAATCTGACTGAAACCCTATTTCTAGGGTTTCGGCCGGCGGCGGTCGGCCTATGGCCGCCGCCGGACCTTCTACAGTGGCCGGACAGTGTGCCCGGCCACTGTACGCCGGCGCCGGAGGGTGGACTCCGGCGCCGGAATTTATATATATATATATATATTATTGTTTTGAAATTGTTAATTAATTATTTTATAATTGTTAATTAATTGTTTAGATTAATTGTTTAATTTGTTAGATTAATTATTAGTGTTTAGATTAATTTCGGACGCGCGCCGGAATCGTCCACTTCGGACGCGCGCCGGAATCGTCCAATTCGGACACGCGCCGGAATCGTCCACTTCGGACTCGCGCCAGAATCGTCCACTTCGGACTCGCGCCGGAATCGTCCACTTCGGACGCGCGCCGAAATCGTCCAATATGGACTCGAACTGTCTCAAAACATTTAGAAAATAATCATCCATCCGACGAGTTGATATGTTTCACGTACGCATCGACGAATCGGATATGATTTAGCAAAACCTTAGATCTGTTCGGGAATTGTATGTTCGTGTAAAAGAAGTAGATGATCTTTTATACGACGTATAATTCTTGAATTGTCCCTGATTGGACAATTTGGGAATATAGTTATTTGTACTGCACTTACGTTTTTATTTTAACTGTTAACTAATTATTCTAAAATTCGGCAACATCTCTCTTGTTCTCCGATACGCGCCCAGATGATATGCGTATTCGGAGAACTGTACGGAGATGCTGTCGAAATTTAGAATAATTAGTTAACAGTTAAAATAAAAACGTAAATGCAGTACGAATAACATAAATCCCGAATGGAATAGGACAATCTCACCTAAAGACATATATTAACCAAAGAAATTGTCATTGATTGACAGAATCATGTCGGCTGATCGAAGTTGGATGTACCGACGTCTTGATCGTGCAGCTTTAACAAATGAGTTTCGATTAGGCGTAACGTACTTCCTAAATTTCGCCTATTCGAATCGGAATTTCGTTAGCATAGGTGATCAAATCCGATGTCCGTGCCGCATTTGTTCAAATGGACGATTTTTGGATCGGGAGACTGTCACTCTGCATCTATATAGCAAAGGATTTGCACCAAGATATTTTCTATGGACTTGTCACGGGGAGTCACACGAAGTCGGGACGTCGAGCAATCCTATCGTTCAGACATATGGTGAATCTTCCTCTGCTGGTGCTTCTTCATCCAGTCAATGTAATCCCTATAGAACTATGACACTTGATAGTCTTGGGGGTCAATTCCACCTGAATGATAATGTTGATCGGCCAGATCTTCAGACATCAGTCCCACCAGATACTACAGCGGTTGATATCACAGTAGTAGGGGCTGCGGTAGAGATTGAATTACCGAATAAAGAAGCTGCAGAATTTTACGAGATGTTGAAAGCTGCCGATGAACCTTTGTATGAGAATTGTCCTAAATACACTAGGTTTTCAGCAATGACACAGCTCTTAAACATCAAGGCCGATTGTAATATCAGCGGAGTTGCGTATGATCGGATTGCTGGATTGATTAATGGAATGCTGCCTACTGATAACAAGTTTGAGCCTACTTTTTATAAGACTAAAAAGCTAATGAGAAAATTGGGGCTTGGGTACGAAAAAATACACGCGTGCCAAAATAACTGCATTTTATATTATAAAGAAAATGTGCAGTTGGATAAATGCCCTGTATGTCAACACCCTCGTTACAAGGAGAAGAAATCGGTCCGATAGAAAAATATCCCGTTTAAGGTGCTTCGGTATTTTCCACTAACACCGAGGCTTCAAAGATTATTCATGTCGGAAAAGACAGCCCCCTACATGAGTTGGCATGCAAGAAGTCGTGATGATACAGTAATGACTCATCCATCTGACAGTGAAGCATGGAAACATTTGGATACATGTTATCCTTCATTTGCTATGGATACTAGAAATATCAGATTGGGATTGTGCACAGATGGTTTTAATCCGTTTGGACATTCTGCAACTCCTTATTTAGTTTGGCCAGTGCTGCTGACAGTTTATAATTTGCCACCGTCAATGTGCATGAAAGATGAATTTATTTATCTTTCGATGATTATTCCGGGTCCTAAGGGTCCGCAAAAAGAAATTGACATATTTCTCAGACCCTTGATAGATGAATTGAAAACATTGTGGACTGAGGGAGCTGTCACTTATGATTGTCATCGGAAGCAAAACTTCAATTTAAAGGCCGCGGTCTTGTGGAAATCAATGATTTCCCCGCGTACGGCATGTTGTCGGGTTGGAGCACTCACGGCCGACTCTCTTGCCCGTATTGTATGGAACACTCTAAATCAATCAGTCTTCAGAACGGACGAAAAATCTCATTCTTTGATTGTCATCGTCGATTCCTACCGGTTAATCACCAGTATCGAAGGAATCGTAATAAATTTACTAAGGGCAGAGTCGAAAGAGATGGGCCACCACCGATGTTGTCTGGTGAACAAATGTTAGCACGTGTTTCAGCACTTCCAGATATAGTATTTGGTCGCAATGAAAGAGTGTCAGGTTTTGGCCAAACACACAACTGGGTGAAAAAAAGTATCTTTTAGGAATTGCCCTATTGGAGTTCATTATTGATTCGACATAATTTAGATGTCATGCACATTGAAAAAAATATGTTTGATAATATTTTCAACACTGTGATGGATATTTCTGGAAAAACTAAAGATAATGTCAAAGCCCGACATGATCTGAAAATACTTTGTAAAAGACCAGAGTTGGAGTTACAAGAGGTCAACGGACGATATCTGAAACCGAAGGCCCTATATGTGTTAAATAAACAACAGATCAAAGATGTTTGTCAATGGGTAAAAGAACTCAGATTACCCGATGGATATGCTTCAAACTTATCTCGATGTGTGAACGTCGATGATTGCAAAATATCAGGGATGAAGAGCCATGATTGTCATGTATTCATGCAGAGATTACTTCCGATCGCATTTCGAGATCTTCTACCTGATAATATTTGGGGTCCGTTGACTGAATTAAGTATGCTTTTTAGAAGCATCTGTGCAAATGTCCTTCGAGTCGAAGATATGTCAACACTTGAAAATACTATTGTTGAAATCATATGCAAGCTGGAGCAGTTTTCCCTCCTGCATTTTTTGACTCGATGGAGCATCTACCGATACACTTGGCATACGAGGCACGAGTTGGTGGCCCCGTTCAATATCGTTGGATGTACTTATTTGAAAGATACATGAATCGTCTGAAGAAAAAAGTAAAGAACACCGCAGCTGTTGAATTTAAGGATCAATATCTGAATCGTATATCATTCAAGAAATTTCAACATTCTGCTCATTTTACTTTGAATCGACAGTACAGACAAGATTTGATCGTCTTCCACGTAACGACGACGGGGGTGTTCGACATTTAGATGGACGTTTAAATATATTTTGTCACTTTGGTCGTGCTTTTGGTTCTCGTCCATCTCGACACTTAAGCGATGAAGAGTATCATTTGGCACACTTGTATGTATTACTCAATTGTCCAGAGATTGAACAATTCATTGAAATATTTGACATTGAGATGGTGCAAAAATACTCTATTCACAACGATCAAGAATTGGAGAGATTACGGAATCGTGATTTCCCTACTTGGATTCAGACTTACAGCAAAGATCACAGAGCTGAAATAGATGAAAAAATATTTGAGTTTGTTAGTGGACCATCGCGACTTGTGTCGTGCTATAGCGGATATTTTGTTAACGGGTATAAATTTCACACGGTTGAATATTCATTTGCAAAGAAGACGATGAATGCTGGGGTCTGCGTGAAAGGGACAACCTATGTTGAATGTGATATGGATTTTTATGGACTGGTGGAAGAAGTGATAGAGTTGCACTACTTCGGCTTGAAATCAGTGATCCTATTTAGATGTCATTGGTTCGATACAACAGAAAGGGGCATGAAAGTTCATCCAAAATACAAACTTGTTGAGGTTAATTACAAATCGAAATTGGCAGCAAATGAGCCTTTTATATTGGCATCACAAGCCGAACAAGTATATTACGCGAAGTATCCGGCTCGAAATAAAGATAGAGCAGATTGGCGTGTAGTCTGTAAGACAAAAGGTAGAGAAAAAATTGATCCGATAGTAGGAGAAAATGATCCTCCTGGTTTCTATCAAGAAGATGATCTTCCTGCCGTGGATCGTATTATTCCAATACTTGAGGATGCAGACACAACGTCAATTCAATTAGAAGTTGAATATGCTGATGATGACGATCATGAAATTGAGGAAGCTGGAGATGAAGAAGATGAAGAAGAGGAAGAAGAGGAAGAAGAGGAAGAAGAAGAAGAATTCGAAGACTATTATTCAGATGATGAAGAATAATTGTAAAGTATATATTTTATTAAATATATCTCTACTATTTATACAATAATCTGATTATATGTCTGTTCGACAGATATGTCTGGTCGTGGTTATCGACGCAGGAGAGTTTCGGAGTCTCCGATCGGTGAGACTCCAGCACTTACTCATGCTGCTGATCCTCCTGTTGCTGATCCTCATTCCGATGATACTGCCGAGGCTAGTACATCCAGACGTAGGCGGCCACGCGGGCCGAACAGGTGGCAGCCTCCACCAGCCACAGAGTCACGTAGATTGATTAGCGTGATTGGGGAGCGGTAATATATCATGAATTATGAATCATTACAAATTCATTATATCATAATATAATATTAAAATTTATTTTTGTTGTGCAGGTTCGAGCAAGAAGAAGTGCCGAGGAGCATTTCTTCTACTATTCGACGATACATGCACGGGGCATGGCCTACGTGGTCTCACGTACCTAGCGAGCACGTCGACATGTTATGGCGCGAGTTTGAGGCACGTATTATTATTATTTTTTACATGCATGATGATATATTAATATTGGTACTGATATTATTATTTTGCAGGCTCGCTATACATGGGCCGAGGACCAGAGGCCCTTCATTTACGCTGCCTGGGAGGCTATTTCCCGGGCAAGGTACAACGGGCAGCTGGGGCAGGCTCGGTCCCAAGCGATGGCCCGAGCTGGGACCACTAACATCGCGGAGACTCGGGGATACGGCCCCGGTTGGATTACTCCAGATATATGGGACCAGCTCGTGGGGATATGGTCGACGGATCGATGGCAGGAGGTTTCTCTGAATGCGGCTAGAAATCGCATGTCGGGAGGAGCAGCGCGTCACACCGGCGGCTCTGTTGCATTTGCAGTGCACGCAAACCGTATGGTAAGTATATCTTTTAATTATATATTTTATTTGTTATTATGTGTACTAATTAATGTATTTGTTTTGTAAATGTAGACGACGGTGTCGGATGACGGGACTGTCCAGCGACCCTCCCCGATGGCGGTGTTTGAGCGGACTCACCGTCGAGCACATGGGACGGGGGAGTACATCGACAACCGCGCTGCATACATTATGGTAATTATATATTTGTTTAAATTATTCATTATATATTTATAATTTAAGTTTTATGATAAATATTAAACAAAAAATCAAACTCGAGTAGGAGACCTACAGCCAGACGATGGTGCAGTGCGGGGGTACCCCCGAGGACTTTGACGCAGCATCGTGGGTCGAGGCCGCAGGTGGCTGGGACCATGGCCGCGTATATGGCTTCGCAGATAGTGGTCATGCGCGAGCCGTACTAGGGCCACTTGGGGCACCGACCCCTCCGGTCGCTGGTGAGCGGCCGTCCACCTCTAGATCCAGTTATGATCATAGTAATAGGATAAGGACACTAGAGGAGACGGTCGCGCGTCAGACTGAGATGATGGAGCGTCAGAGTCAGACGATGGCGAATATAGAAGCTATGCTACGCAACTTGTCAGGTCATCCCGAAGCAGTCATCTCTTCAGCATCATCTAATCCATCGTCCTCGAGTCAGTCCACGCCGGTGTACACTCAAGCGCTCCAGACCCCGCCATATAATCCAGACCATCCTCCATCGTCATCGTGAGATTTTTTGTTTGGATATTGAACTTGTTTAACTTATTTTGTTTGGATATTGATACTTCAATTTTGCATTTGAATTATTTTTATACTATCGTGGATAATTATCAATATAAATATAATTGTTTTGATGTATATATGTTGGTGTGTTTGTGATGTGTGAATGAATGTGTATGAGGTGTTTGTGATGTGTGAATGAATGTGTGTATGAGGGTATGGGTGTGTGAGTTATGTATCAGATAAATGTATCAATGTATCAATGGAAATTTGAAATTTTCAAATTTTCTGGTTGCAGGTATACGTCATCAGCAACGGCTTTCCCACAGGCGTCCGTGGGAAAGCCGTTGCTAAAAGTGTATCGAAAGCCGTTGTTGTTGACCTACAGCAACGGCTTAGCGACGGAGTTTTACTAACGGCGTTGCTACGGACTCAGCGGCCGTTGCTATTAATGTTATCAGCAACGGCTCCGGGTCTGTGGCAAAACCGTTGCTGATAATAGTTTTAGCGACGGCCCGAGCGGCCGTTGCTGATAATGTTTTGAGCGACGGCCCGAGCGGTCGTTGCTGATCCGTTGCTATGTCATCAGCAACGCGACTTTCTGTCACGGCTCTATTGCAACGGCTCGGCCGTTGCTGATTCTCTTCAGCAACGGCTCAGCAACGACATCAGCCATTGCTGATGACCATTTTTCTAGTAGTGTTAGGCCGAGTAGCATTGTGGGCCTTATTGAGCTGAGTGGTGCGCTCCGCGCACTGTAGTGCGCTTCACGCATGAGGTGATTTTGGGCCGCATATTGGGCCGAGTGGTACGCTGAGTGTACAAGTGTTAATGGGTTGAAGGACCTTCCCAACCGAGTTGGGGCGCTGATACTAGAGGGTCTTCCTAGATCAGTGAGCTCGAGGTGGTAGCCTAGGTGGGGTAGTAGGCCTAACAAATACACTGAGAATGGCGATTGGACATTTAGAGAACATACTCCTATAGAGTTGGATCAGAATATGTTTGTTTATTTATTATCACTACTAGAAAAATGGTCATCAGCAACGGCTGATGCCGTTGCTGAGCCATTGCTGAAGAGCATCAGCAACGGCTGAGCCGTTGCAATAGCGCTGTGACAGAAAGTCGCGTTGCTGATGACTTCGCAACGGATCAGCAACGGTCGCTCGGGCCGTCGCTAAAACTATTATCAGCAACGGGTTTGCAACAGACCCGGAGCCGTTGCTGATAACATTAATAGCAACGGCCGCTGAGTTCATAGCAACGCCGTTAGTAAAACACCGTCGCTAAGCCGTTGCTGTAGGTCATCAGCAACGGCTTTCGATACACTTTTAGCAACGGCTTTCCCACGGGCGTCCGTGGGAAAGCCGTTGCTGATGACGTATACCTGCAACCAGAAAATTTGAAAATTTCAAATTTCCATTGATACATTGATACATTTATCTGATACATAACTCACACACTCATACCCTCATAAACACATTCATTCACACATCACAAACACCTCATACACATTCATTCACACATCACAAACACACCAACATATATACATCAAAACAATTATACTTATATTGATAATTATCCACGATAGTATAAAAACAATTCAAATGCAAAATTGAAGTATCAATATCCAAACAAAATAAGTTAAACAAGTTCAATATCTAAACAAAAAATCTCACGATCAAGATGGAGGATGGTCTGGATTATATGGCGGGGTCTGGAGCGCTTGAGTGTGCACCGGCGTAGACTGACTCGAGGACGACGGATTAGATGATGCCGAAGAGATGCCTGCTTCGGGATGACCTGACATGTTGCGTAGCATAGATTGTATATCTGCCATCATCTGACTCTGGCGCTCCATCATCTCAGTCTGACGCGCGACCGTCTCCTCTAGAGTCCTTATTCTGTTACTATGATCATAACTGGATCTAGAGGTGGACGACCGCTCACCAGCGACCGGAGGGGTCGGTGCCCCAAGTGGCCCTAGTACGGCTCGCGCATGACCACTATCTGCGAAGCCATATACGCGGCCATGGTCCCAGCCACCTGCAGCCTCGACCCACGATGCTGCGTCAAAGTCCTCGGGGGTACCCCCGCGCTGCACCACCGTCTGGCTGTAGGTCTCCTACTCGAGTTTGATTTTTTGTTTAATATTTATCATAAAACTTAAATTATAAATATATAATGAATAATTTAAACAAATATATAATTACCATAATGTATGCAGCGCAGTTGTGGATGTACTCCCCCGTCCCATGTGCTCGACGGTGAGTCCGCTCAAACACCGCCATCGGGGAGGGTCGCTGGACAGTCCCGTCATCCGACACCGTCGTCTACATTTACAAAACAAATACATTAATTAGTACATATAATAACAAATAAAATATATAATTAAAAGATATACTTACCATACGGTTTGCGTGCACTGCAAATGCAAAAGAGCCGCCGGTGTGACGCGCTGCTCCTCCCGACATGCGATTTCTAGCCGCATTCCGAGAAACCTCCTGCCATCGATCCGTCGACCATATCCCCACGAGCTGGTCCCATATATCCGGACTAATCCAACTGGGGCCGTATCCCCGAGTCTCCATGATGTTAGTGGTCCCAGCTCGGGCCATCGCTTGGGACCGAGCCTGCCCCAGCTGCCCGTTGTACCTTGCCCGGGAAATAGCCTCCCAGGCAGCGTAAATGAAGGGCCTCTGGTCCTCGGCCCATGTATAGCGAGCCTGCAAAATAATAATATCAGAACCAATATTAATATATCATCATGCATGTAAAAAATAATAATAATACGTGCCTCAAACTCGCGCCATAACATGTCGACGTGCTCGCTAGGCACGTGAGACCACGTAGGCCATGCCCCGTGCATGTATCGTCGAATAGTAGAAGAAATGCTCCTCGGCACTTCTTCTTGCTCGAACCTGCACAACAAAAATAAATTTTAATATTATATTATGATATAATGAATTTGTAATGATTCATAATTCATGATATATTATCGCTCCCCAATCACGCTAATCAATCTACGTGACTCTGTGGCTGGTGGAGGCTGCCACCTGTTCGGCCCGTGTGGCCGCCTACGTCTGGATGTACTAGCCTCGGCAGTATCATCGGAATGAGGATCAGCAACAGGTGGATCAGCAGCATGAGTAAGTGCTGGAGTCTCACCGATCGGAGACTCCGAAACTCTCCTGCGTCGATAACCACGACCAGACATATCTGTCGAACAGACATATAATCAGATTATTGTATAAATAGTAGAGATATATTTAATAAAATATATACTTTACAATTATTCTTCATCATCTGAATAATAGTCTTCGAATTCTTCTTCTTCTTCCTCTTCTTCCTCTTCTTCATCTTCTTCATCTCCAGCTTCCTCAATTTCATGATCGTCATCATCAGCATATTCAACTTCTAATTGAATTGACGTTGTGTCTGCATCCTCGAGTATTGGAATAATACGATCCACAGCAGGAAGATCATCTTCTTGATAGAAACCAGGAGGATCATTTTCTCCTACTATCGGATCAATTTTTTCTCTACCTTTTGTCTTACAGACTACACGCCAATCCGCTCTATCTTTATTTCGAGCCGGATACTTCGCGTAATATACTTGTTCGGCTTGCGATGCCAATATAAAAGGCTCATTTGCTGCCAATTTCGATTTGTAATTGACCTCAACAAGTTTGTATTTTGGATGAACTTTCATGCCCCTTTCTGTTGTATCGAACCAATGACATCTAAATAGGATCACTGATTTCAAGCCGAAGTAGTGCAACTCTATCACTTCTTCCACCAGTCCATAGAAATCCATATCACATTCAACATAGGTTGTCCCTTTCACGCAGACCCCAGCATTCATCGTCTTTTTTGTAGATGAATATTCAAGTGTGTGAAATTTATACCCGTTAACAAAATATCCGCTATAGCACAACACAAGTCGCGACGGTCCACTAACAAACTCAAATATTCTTTCATCTATTTCAGCTCTGTGATCTTTGCTGTAAGTCTGAATCCAAGTAGGGAAATCATGATTCCGTAATCTCTCCAATTCTTGATCGTTGTGAATAGAGTATTTTTGCACCATCTCAATGTCAAATATTTCAATGAATTGTTCAATCTCTAGACAATTGAGTAATACATACAAGTGTGCCAAATGATACTCTTCATCGCTTAAGTGTCGAGATGGACGAGAACCAAAAGCACGACCAGAGTGACAAAATATATTTAAACGTCCATCTGAATGTCGAACACCCCCGTCGTCGTTACGTGGAAGACGATCAAATCTTGTATGTACTGTCGATTCAAAGTAAAATGAGCAGAATGTTGAAATTTCTTGGATGATATACGATTCAGATATTGATCCTGAATAAGGAGTTGCAGAATGTCCAAACGGATTAAAACCATCTGTGCACAATCCCAATCTGATATTTCTAGTATCCCTAGCAAATGAAGGATAACATGTATCCAAATGTTTCCATGCTTCACTGTCAGATGGATGAGTCATTACTGTATCATCACGACTTCTTGCATGCCAACTCATGTAGGGGGCTATCTTTTCCGACATGAATAATCTTTGAAGCCTCGGTGTTAGTGGAAAATACCAAAGCACCTTAAACGGAATATTTTTCTGTCGGACCGATTTCTTCTCCTTGTAACGAGGGTGTTGACATACAGGGCATTTATCCAACTGCACATTTTCTTTATAATATAAAATGCAGTTATTTTGGCACGCGTGTATTTTTTCGTACCCAAGCCCCAATTTTCTCATTAGCTTTTTAGTCTTATAAAAAGTAGGCTCAAACTTGTTATCAGTAGGCAGCATTCCATTAATCAATCCAGCAATCCGATCATACGCAACTCCGCTGATATTACAATCGGCCTTGATGCTTAAGAGCTGTGTCATTGCTGAAAACCTAGTGTATTTAGAACAATTCTCATACAAAGGTTCATCGGCAGCTTTCAACATCTCGTAAAATTCTGCAGCTTCTTTATTCGGTAATTCAATCTCTACCGCAGCCCCTACTTCTGTGATATCAACCGCTGTAGTATCTGGTGGGACTGATGTCTGAAGATCTGGCCGATCAACATTATCATTCAGGTGGAATTGACCCCCAAGACTATCAAGTATCATAGTTCTATAGGGATTTGACCCCCTACATTGACTGGATGAAGAAGCACCAGCAGAGGAAGATTCACCATATGTCTGAACGACAGGATTGCTCGACGTCCCGACTTCGCGTGACTCCCCGTGACAAGTCCATAGAAAATATCTTGGTGCAAATCCTTTGGTATATAGATGCAGAGTGACAGTCTCCCGATCGAAAAATCGTCCATTTGTTCAAATGCGGCACGGACATCGGATTTGATCACCCATGCTAACGAAATTTCGATTCGAATAGGCGAAATTGAGGAAGTACGTTAAGCCTAATCGAAACTCATTCATTAAAGCTCCACGATCAAGACGTCGGTACATCCAACTTCGATCAGCCGACATGATTCTGTCAATCAATGACAATTTCTTTGGTTAATGTCTTTAGGTGAGATTATTCTATTCCATTCGGGATTTATGTTATTCGTACTGCACTTACGTTTTTATTTTAACTGTTAACTAATTATTCTAAATTTCGACAGCATCTCCCTACAGTTCTCCGAATACGCATATCATCTGGGCGCGTATCGGAGAACAAGAGAGATGTTGCCGAAATTTAGAATAATTAGTTAACAGTTAAAATAAAAATGTAAGTGCAGTACAAATAACTATATTCCCAAATTGTCCAATCAGGGATAATTCAAGAATTGTACGTCGTATAAAAGATCATCTACTTCTTTTACACGAACATACAATTCCCGAACGGATCTAAGGTTTTGCTAAATCATATCCGATCGTCGATGCGTACGTGAAACATATCAACTCGTCGGAGGATGATTATTTTCTAAATGTTTCGAGACAGTTCGAGTCCATATTGGACGATTTCGGGGCGCGTCCGAAGTGGACGATTCCGGCGCGAGTCCGAAGTGGACGATTCCGGCGCGAGTCCGAATTGCACGATTCCGGCGCGCGTCCGAAGTGGACGATTCCGGCGCGAGTCCAAATTGGACGATACCGGCGCGCGTCCGAAGTGGACGATTCCGGCGCGCATCCGAAGTGGACGATTCCGGCACGAGTCCGAATTGGACGATACCGGCGCGCGTCCGAAGTCGACGATTCCGACGCATGTCCGAAGTGGACGATTCCGGCGCGCGTCCGAAGTGGACGATTCCGGCGCGCGTCCGAAATTAATCTAAACCGTAATAATTAATCTAACAAATTAAATAATTAATCTAAACAATTAATTAACAATTATAAAATAATTAATTAACAATTATAACATAATATAAATTATATATATAAATTATATATATAAATTATAAATTCCGGCGCCGGAGTCCACCCTCCGGCGCCGGCGTACAGTGGCCGGACACACTGTTCGGCCACTGCAGAAGGTCCGGCGGCGGCCATCGGCCGACCGCCGCCGGCCGAAACCCTAGAAATAGGGTTTTGGTCGGGTGATTCCTGTCGGTCGCAGGGAAGAGACGGCCGCAGGGAGAAGACATACCTGAACAAGTCGGAAGCAGCGGTCGGCGTCGTCGGCGTCGGCAGCAGCGGCGGCGAGTGGCGTCGGCAGGAGCGGCGGCGGCAGCAGCGGGAGGAAGAAGGGTCGGGCGCGAGAGCGTGCCCTATATAAACTTATCAGCAACGGCTCACTCGCCCGTTAGAACGCCGTTGCTAATAAGTTATCATCAGCAACGGCTCACTTATCCGTTAGAAAGCCGTTGCTGATAATTAAAATATCAGCAACGGCTCGGTTTTCCGTTAGAAAGCCGTTGCAGATACAGTTTTCTGCCACGGCTCGAGCGGTCGTAAGAATGCCGTTGCAAATAGCAACGGCTTGAGCGGCCGTCGCTGATAGCCGTTGCTGAAGACGAAGTTTCTAGTAGTGTATGTCATCAGAACTCACTTTATCTATTATATTGCTTGTTTATCTTGCTTCCACTTGGTGAAGGTTGGGTGACCATTCACTTAGTTTTTTGAACTCATTCTCGTGGTGTATGTTTATTTTGCAGAGTGTAATCGCTGAGGTATGACGCAGTTAATGGCGGCGGACTCCGGTAGCAATCTTGTGAACTAGTTGACGTAGTCGAGTCGAGTTGAGTGTAGTCATTTTAAAACTGAGTTGTTTATGACATTTGGTGTGTTAGAGTTGTAGACTTTTATTATTTAACTTATCTGGTTGTATACATGTCTTGTGATTTTTCGAACTTGGTATTGAGTGACTATCAACTGTCTAAATTTATGTCATAGAACTTTAACTTCTAGATGTTTGCGCATTTAAATATATGTGTGTTTAGTTTAGGCTTCGGGGTGCTTGACTACACCATGGCTGGTCACGTGACCCATTTTTGGGGTGTGACAAGAGAGGTTAAAAGTATGAGGGGCAGGCTAGTTTTAGAGAATACAAGATAGTAAGCCTAAAAGTTCAAACAAGATCATTGAGTCTGTTCTAGGATATTCTATAGGAGTCGATAAGGTCCGCCAACTCCCATCGTCTCTCTCTAAATACAAGGTCATTCTTGAAGTTCTAGAGGTTCCAACACCAAACCATTTGCTCTAGAGCCTGTCTCGACAATGGTTCAAAGTACCGATGGTTCGCTCATCGTAAGAAGTTTCTCCACCCCTATATAGTGGCGTTGCAGGCAATAAATAAGTGATCACATGTTTCGAGTTCTTCACTATAGAAGACGCATTTGTCGTCACCAATATTCACGATTTCTATATCGTTGCTTAATTTGATGCCATGTATCAAGTTGTTTGAGCATGTCACACCCATAAACTTTGCGAACACATCAGGTTTTACGGTGGCAAAACGAATGGCCGGGGTTACCATTGACAACGATTGTTGATTCGCTCAATCAAAGGAGTCGAGAGATCCACTGAATCCATAGTGGAGAGAACCCACGAGCGGTTAGTAAGAGCAAGAGGAAGTCCCCATTAATGTTATAGAATGCATTCCATATCGAGTTTAATTTATAAGTGGAAGAGTGCTGCTTCCAAGTTCGATTTTTTGCAAAGGTGCACCAATTCGGTGGCTGCCATATAGCTGTCAATCGTTGATCTACCCTTTGAAAAAGTACATTGAGAGTCGTCTACCGGTTAGTCGATGTATTTTGAGTCTTGTCACCAGTATCTTAGAGATGATTTTGAATTTTAAGTCCAAACAGTCTGCCAAATTAATTGTAATATACAGTATACTTTTTCTTTAATTAATTACACAGTCAATCCTACACTTTCATATCTAAAATGCACCTAAATTTTTTAAACCTATGACGAGGATACAAAATTGAAGGGCCACCAACATATTCTGAGTTCAAAATTAATACTTTTGGATGTTTTTGTATCAATCTAACCAATTAGAATGCAGCCTGTCATCTTATGTAATAGCATAATTAATGAATGCCTCAATTATTGGATCAAAATAGTCTTCAAAGAATAATTCCATTATTATACTTTAATATTTGCATCTTAGCCAACAGTTCTGTAAGTCTACCAAAAAAAAACACAATTAGCGAACAAATTGTTTAGTTTTTTATAAGCACAAAAATTGGTCACTTAAAAATTAGATAAAAACTATTAATTATATTTTAATCGTAATAAACAATATTGATCACTACTTTGAACGCTATAAAACTCACACTAAAAGCTATATTGGTCGCAAAAAAATAAATCTTTTTGACAATATTGATCCCAATGAAATTCTATTACATACGTATATTTTTTTTTCCGTAGTGTTTTGAAGCATAAGCAAAAAATAATTGACGATAATAATTTTCACAAAATAAAATTAAAAAAATTACCATTTTTATTCGGGATAACTTCAATTTTGGTCTTTATATTTTCACCCTTTTTTGTTTTGGTCCCTATTATTTAAAAATTTTAATTTTAATCCTTATAATTTCACTTCCATTAGAAAATTAATCCCTATAGTCACCCCAGTAATTAATGGTGTTATTTACAATCTCGTGTGACAATCATTTGCTGACATGTCAATTAAATTAAATTTATCCATTGACACATCATTTAATTCATTTATTTTATTTAACCTTTTAAAAAATTAAAAACCTAATTTTGCTCCATATATTTTTACGGCTTTTTGTTTTTTGATCCTTATAATTTAAAATTTGATTTTCGTCCTCGTAATTTCACTTAGTGAGGAAGTTAGTCCCTATCGTGTGTCACCCTAATAACTAACGTTGTTATCTTTAAACCCTCGTAATTTATAGCAGCAAGTTTTAGAATGCAGTACACTCAACTATAAGATTATTGCGATGAAATCAACATGACTAATCCCGGAAGCACTCTTATGTTATTGGAGTGACAACATTGTCACGCCCCAAATTCGGATCACGCGATCGGCCAGAATGCGGACAGACACTCCGAAGCTTAAACCATACAAACATATTTATCTATGAAATATAACCAAGTCAAGATGCCATAACATACACCTTAATCATCAAAGTAGCTACTCGGTATCAATTTAAGTAAAAGCTACATAACCAAGTATCAATACTACATAAGTTCAAGTAACTACAAGATTCAGACAAACTATATATCTCTTAAATAAACTCAAATCCGACTCAACTCGACTACACCAATGGGTTTCACGAGACCGCCGCAACCAGCTGCGACATAACTCAGTGATCACACTCTACAAAATAACATACAGAAAAGAATGGTGAGTTCAAAGAACTCAGTGAGTAGTTGTCTCGACCATCACCAAACCAAACCATGTAAATAATTAATGCAATTATTATCTCCGTGTTCAAATGACTGATATAATCATGGTACATATTACTTTAGTAACTCGTGCGCTACGCGCACCACACAGACTGACTCGACCGATTTAGAGCAGTCCTCTAGTTACCCGCTTACAACTCACGGGGTGCTCGCTAGGCCGACCACCCTTAGCAAACCTCTCAACTCGAGCTCACTAAGCTAGGAAGGCCCTCGCCATAGCACTACTAGAAACTTGGTCTTCAGCAACGGCTATCAGCAACGGCCGCTCAAGCCGTTGCTATTTGCAACGGCATTCTTACGGCCGCCCTAGCCGTTGCAGATATCTGTATCTGCAACGGCGTTCTAACGGAAAACCGAGCCGTTGCTGATTATTTTAATTATCAGCAACGGCTTTCGGACGGAAAGGCTAGCCGTTGCTGATTTTTTAATTTTCAGCAACGGCTTGCTAACGGATAAGTGAGCCGTTGCTGATGATAACTTATCAGCAACGGCTTTCTAACGGGCGAGTGAGCCGTTGCTGATAAGTTTATATAGGGCACGCTCTCGCGCCCGACCCTTCTTCCTCCCGCTGCTGCCGCCGCCGCCTCCTGCCGAGAACTTCGCCGCTGCTGCCGTTGCTGCCGACGCCGACGCCTCTCGCCGCCGCGCCGCTGCCGCTGCTGCCGGTATGTTGATCGGCCGGCCTATACGGTTTCGGCCGGAGATGTTAAAATCCGACCGAAACCCTATTTCTAGGGTTTCGGCCGGCGGCGGTCGGCCTATGGCCGCCGCCGGACCTTCTACAGTGGCCGGACAGTGTGTCCGGCCACTGTACGCCGGCGCCGGAGGGTGGACTCCGGCGCCGGAATATATATATATATATATATATATATATATTGTTTTTGAAATTGTTAATTAATTATTTTATAAATGTTAATTAATTGTTTAGATTAATTGTTTAATTTGTTAGATTAATTATTAGGGTTTAGATTAATTTCGGACGCGCGCCGGAATCGTCCACTTCGGACGCGCGCCGGAATCATCCAATTCGGACTCGCGCCGGAATCGTCCAATTCGGACTCGCACCGGAATCGTCCACTTCGGACGCGCGCCAGAATCGTCCAATTCGGACTCGCGCCGGAATCGTCCACTTCGGACGCGCGCCGGAATCGTCCAATTCGGACTCGCGCCGAAATCGTCCACTTCGGACGCACGCCGAAATCGTCCAATATGGACTCGAACTGTCTCAAAACATTTAGAAAATAATCATCCATCCGACGAGTTGATATGTTTCACGTACGCATCGATCAGTCGGATATGATTTAGCAAAACCTTAGATCCGTTCGGGGATTGTATGTTCGTGTAAAAGAAGTAGATGATCTTTTATACGACGTACAATTCTTGAATTGTCCCTGATTGGACAATTTGGGAATATAGTTATTTGTACTGCACTTACGTTTTTATTTTAACTGTTAACTAATTATTCTAAATTTCGGCAACATCTCTCTTGTTCTCCGATACGCGCCCAGATGATATGCGTATTCGGAGAACTGTAGGGAGATGCTGTCGAAATTTAGAATAATTAGTTAACAGTTAAAATAAAAACGTAAGTGCAGTACGAATAACATAAATCCCGAATGGAATAGGACCATCTCACCTAAAGACATTAACCAAAGAAATTGTCATTGATTGACAGAATCATGTCGGCTGATCGAAGTTGGATGTACCGACGTTTTGATCATGGAGCTTTAACGAATGAGTTTCGATTAGGCGTAACGTACTTCCTAAATTTCGCCTATTCGAATCGGAATTTCGTTAGCATGGGTGATCAAATCCGATGTCCGTGCCGCATTTGTTCGAATGGCCGATTTTTGGATCGGGAGACTGTCACTCTGCATCTATATACCAAAGGATTTACACCAAGATATTTTCTATGGACTTGTCACGGGGAGTCACGCGAAGTCGGGACGTCGAGCAATCCTGTCGTTCAGACATATGGTGAATCTTCCTCTGCTGGTGCTTCTTCATCCGGTCAATGTAATCCTTATAGAACTATGATACTTGATAGTCTTGGGGGTCAATTCCACCTGAATGATAATGTTGATCGGCCAGTTCTTCAGACATCAGTCCCACCAGATACTACAGCGGTTGATATCACAGAAGTAGGGGCTGCGGTAGAGATTGAATTACCGAATAAAGAAGCTGCAGAATTTTACGAGATGTTGAAAGCTGCCGATGAACCTTTGTATGAGAATTGTCCTAAATACACTAGGTTTTCAGCAATGACACAGCTCTTAAACATCAAGGCCGATTGTAATATCAGCGGAGTTGCGTATGATCGGATTGCTGGATTGATTAATGGAATGCTGCCTACTGATAACAAGTTTGAGCCTACTTTTTATAAGACTAAAAAGCTAATGAGAAAATTGGGGCTTGGGTACGAAAAAATACACGCGTGCCAAAATAACTGCATTTTATATTATAAAGAAAATGTGCAGTTGGATAAATGCCCTGTATGTCAACACCCTCGTTACAAGGAGAAGAAATCGGTCCGACAGAAAAATATCCCGTTTAAGGTGCTTCGGTATTTTCCACTAACACCGAGGCTTCAAAGATTATTCATGTCGGAAAAGACAGCCCCCTACATGAGTTGGCATGCAAGAAGTCGTGATGATACAGTAATGACTCATCCATCTGACAGTGAAGCATGGAAACATTTGGATACATGTTATCCTTCATTTGCTATGGATACTAGAAATATCAGATTGGGATTGTGCACAGATGGTTTTAATCCGTTTGGGCATTCTGCAACTCCTTATTCAGTTTGGCCAGTGCTGTTGACAGTTTATAATTTGCCACCGTCAATGTGCATGAAAGATGAATTTATTTATCTTTCGATGATTATTCCGGGTCCTAAGGGCCCGCGAAAAGAAATTGACATATTTCTCAGACCCTTGATAGATGAATTGAAAACATTGTGGACTGAGGGAGCTGTCACTTATGATTGTCATCGGAAGCAAAACTTCAATTTAAAGGCCGCGGTCTTGTGGACAATCAATGATTTCCCCGCGTACGGCATGTTGTCGGGTTGGAGCACTCACGGCCGACTCTCTTGCCCGTATTGTATGGAACACTCTAAATCAATCAGTCTTCAGAACGGACGAAAAATCTCATTCTTTGATTGTCATCGTCGATTCCTACCGGTTCATCACCAGTATCGAAGGAATCGTAATAAATTTACTAAGGGCAGAGTCGAAAGAGATGGGCCACCACCGATGTTGTCTGGTGAACAAATGTTAGCACGTGTTTCAGCACTTCCAGATATAGTATTCGGTCGCAATGAAAGAGTGTCAGGTTTTGGCCAAACACACAACTGGGTGAAAAAAAGTATCTTTTGGGAATTGCCCTATTGGAGTTCATTATTGATTCGACATAATTTAGATGTCATGCACATTGAAAAAAATGTGTTTGATAATATTTTCAACACTGTGATGGATATTTCTGGAAAAACTAAAGATAATGTCAAAGCCCGACATGATCTGAAAATACTTTGTAAAAGACCAGAGTTGGAGTTACAAGAGGTCAACGGACGATATCTGAAACCGAAGGCCCTATATGTGTTAAATAAACAACAGATCAAAGATGTTTGTCAATGGGTAAAAGAACTCAGATTACCCGATGGATATGCTTCAAACTTATCTCGATGTGTGAACGTCGATGATTGCAAAATATCAGGGATGAAGAGCCATGATTGTCATGTATTCATGCAGAGATTACTTCCGATCGCATTTCGAGATCTTCTACCTGATAATATTTGGGGTCCGTTGACTGAATTAAGTATGTTTTTTAGAAGCATCTGTGCAAATGTCCTTCGAGTCGAAGATATGTCAACACTTGAAAATAATATTGTTGAAATCATATGCAAGCTGGAGCAGTTTTTCCCTCCTGCATTTTTTGACTCGATGGAGCATCTACCGATACACTTGGCATACGAGGCACGAGTTGGTGGCCCCGTTCAATATCGTTGGATGTACTTATTTGAAAGATACATGAATCGTCTGAAGAAAAAAGTAAAGAACACCGCAGCTGTTGAAGGATCAATATCTGAATCGTATATCATCCAAGAAATTTCAACATTCTGCTCATTTTACTTTGAATCGACAGTACAGACAAGATTTGATCGTCTTCCACGTAACGACGATGGGGGTGTTCGACATTCAGATGGACGTTTAAATATATTTTGTCACTCTGGTCGTGCTTTTGGTTCTCGTCCATCTCGACACTTAAGCGATGAAGAGTATCATTTGGCACACTTGTATGTATTACTCAATTGTCCAGAGATTGAACAATTCATTGAAATATTTGACATTGAGATGGTGCAAAAATACTCTATTCACAACGATCAAGAATTGGAGAGATTACGGAATCGTGATTTCCCTACTTGGATTCAGACTTACAGCAAAGATCACAGAGCTGAAATAGATGAAAAAATATTTGAGTTTGTTAGTGGACCGTCGCGACTTGTGTCGTGCTATAGCGGATATTTTGTTAACGGGTATAAATTTCACACGGTTGAATATTCATTTGCAAAGAAGACGATGAATGCTGGGGTCTGCGTGAAAGGGACAACCTATGTTGAATGTGATATGGATTTTTATGGACTGATTGAAGAAGTGATAGAGTTGCACTACTTCGGCTTGAAATCAGTGATCCTATTTAGATGTCATTGGTTCGATACAACAGAAAGGGGCATGAAAGTTCATCCAAAATACAAACTTGTTGAGGTTAATTATAAATCGAAATTGGCAGCAAATGAGCCTTTTATATTGGCATCACAAGCCGAACAAGTATATTACGCGAAGTATCCGGCTCGAAATAAAGATAGAGCAGATTGGCGTGTAGTCTGTAAGACAAAAGGTAGAGGAAAAATTGATCCGATAGTAGGAGAAAATGATCCTCCTGGTTTCTATCAAGAAGAAGATATTCCTGCTGTGGATCGTATTATTCCAATACTCGAGGATGCAGACACAACGTCAATTCAATTAGAAGTTGAATATGCTGATGATGACGATCATGAAATTGAGGAAGCTGAAGATGAAGAAGATGAAGAAGAGGAAGAAGAGGAAGAAGAGGAAGAAGAAGAAGAATTCGAAGACTATTATTCAGATGATGAAGAATAATTGTAAAGTATATATTTTATTAAATATATCTCTACTATTTATACAATAATCTGATTATATGTCTGTTCGACAGATATGTCTGGTCGTGGTTATCGACGCAGGAGAGTTTCGGAGTCTCCGATCGGTGAGACTCCAGCACTTACTCATGCTGCTGATCCTCCTGTTGCTGATCCTCATTCCGATGATACTGCCGAGGCTAGTACATCCAGACGTAGGCGGCCACGCGGGCCGAACAGGTGGCAGCCTCCACCAGCCACAGAGTCACGTAGATTGATTAGCGTGATTGGGGAGCGGTACGTAATATATCATGAATTATGAATCATTACAAATTCATTATATCATAATATAATATTAAAATTTATTTTTGTTGTGCAGGTTCGAGCAAGAAGAAGTGCCGAGGAGCATTTCTTCTACTATTCGACGATACATGCACGGGGCATGGCCTACGTGGTCTCACGTGCCTAGCGAGCACGTCGACATGTTATGGCGCGAGTTTGAGGCACGTATTATTATTTTTTTTACATGCATGATGATATATTAATATTGGTACTGATATTATTATTTTGCAGGCTCGCTATACATGGGCCGAGGACCAGAGGCCCTTCATTTACGCTGCCTGGGAGGCTATTTCTCGGGCAAGGTACAACGGGCAGCTGGGGCAAGCTCGGTCCCAGGCGATGGCCCGAGCTGGGACCACTAACATCGCGGAGACTCGGGGATACGGCCCCGGTTGGATTACTCCGGATATATGGGACCAGCTCGTGGGGATATGGTCGACGGATCGATGGCAGGAGGTTTCTCGGAATGCGGCTAGAAATCGCATGTCGGGAGGAGCAGCGCGTCACACCGGCGGCTCTGTTGCATTTGCAGTGCACGCAAACCGTATGGTAAGTATATCTTTTAATTATATATTTTATTTGTTATTATGTGTACTAATTAATGTATTTGTTTTGTAAATGTAGACGACGGTGTCGGATGACGGGACTGTCCAGCGACCCTCCCCGATGGCAGTGTTTGAGCGGACTCACCGTCGAGCACATGGGACTGGGGAGTACATCCACAACCGCGCTGCATACATTATGGTAATTATATATTTGTTTAAATTATTCATTATATATTTATAATTTAAGTTTTATGATAAATATTAAACAAAAAATCAAACTCGAGTAGGAGACCTACAGCCAGACGGTGGTGCAGCGCGGGGGTACCCCCGAGGACTTTGACGCAGCATCGTGGGTCGAGGCCGCAGGTGGCTGGGACCATGGCCGCGTATATGGCTTCGCAGATAGTGGTCATGCGCGAGCCGTACTAGGGCCACTTGGGGCACCGACCCCTCCGGTCGCTGGTGAGCGGCCGTCCACCTCTAGATCCAGTTATGATCATAGTAACAGAATAAGGACTCTAGAGGAGACGGTCGCGCGTCAGACTGAGATGATGGAGCGCCAGAGTCAGACGATGGCGCGTCAGAGTCAGACGATGGCGAATATAGAAGCTATGCTACGCAACTTGTCGGGTCATCCCGAAGCAGGCATCTCTTCGGCATCATCTAATCCGTCGTCCTCGAGTCAGTCCACGCCGGTGTACACTCAAGCACTCCAGACCCCGCCATATGATCCAGGCCATCCTCCATCGTCATCGTGAGATTTTGTTTATATTGACTTTGTTACTCAGATATTGAACTTGTTTAATTTATATTGACTATGTTACTCAGATGTTGATACTTCAATTTTACATTTGAATTGTGTTTATACTATCGTGGATAATTATGAATATAAATATAATTGTTTTGATGTATATCTTGGTGTGTTTGTGATGTGTGAATGAATGTGTATGAGATGTTTGTGATGTGTGTATGAGGGTATGGGTGTGTGAGTTATGTATCAGATAAATGTATCAATGTATCAACGGAAATTAGAAATTTGAAATATTTCTGTTTGCAGGTATGGGTCATCAGCAACGGCTTTCCCACGGCCGTCCGTGGGAAAGCCGTTGCTAAAAGTGTATCGACAACCGTTGCTGATGACCTACAGCAACGGCTTAGCGACGGGTTTTTACTAACGGCTTTGCTACGGACTCGAGGCCGTTGCTATTAATGTTATCAGCAACGGCTCCGGGTCTGTTGCAAACCCGTTGCTGATAATAGTTTTAGCGACGGCCCGAGCGGCCGTTGCTGATAATGTTTTGAGCGACGGCCCGAGCGGCCGTTGCTGATCCGTTGCGAAGTCATCAGCAACGCGACTTTCTGTCACGGCGCTATTGCAACGGCTCAGCCGTTGCTGATGCTCTTCAGCAACGGCTCAGCAACGGCATCAGCCGTTGCTGATGACCATTTTTCTAGTAGTGTAGTACCCATAACTCGATCGGGAAAGGCCCTCCGACCCATGTCACTTGGGCTCACTGAGCTAGGAAGGCCCTCTAGCTTTAGTGCCCATCTCAGTCGGGAAAGGCCATCCGACCCTTGTCACTCGGGCTCACTGAGCTAGGAAGGCCCTCTAGCCTCAGTGCCCATAACTCGATTGGGAAAGACCCTCCGACCCATGTCACTCGGGTCAATTGTCGACGTGGCTCACCGACGTATGTCTCGACCCATAATCACTCGTAAGCTAGGCGTACAACTTGGCCCAATACGGCCCAACATCATCTCGTGCGCGATGCGCACCACTCAGCCTATCCGGCCCAATATCATCTCATGCGCAATGCGCACTCAGCCCTATATCATCTCGTGCGCAATGCACACCACTCGGCCCAATAAGGCCCACTATTATCTCGTGTGCGGGACGCACCGCTCAGCCTAATAAGGCCCAACAAATGCCTCGTGCGTTATGCACATCACTCGGCCCAATAAGACCTAAAAATGTCAACTTAGAGAACCACCAACTCCTAAACACCCCCTCTTTTGTGTGCCTCACGGAACGTTAGTCCGCAACCCAACCTTGGCCTCTCCACATTTGACTTCCCGTATTTCTTACCCAAAGCTACACCCTCATGTCAACATGTTGAAGTTTTAATTTTTTCTACTGATATCAGGACAAATTCCCAGTATTTGCAGCGAATTAGGAAATGTCATACCGGCTCGCAACCCGACTTGCTTAACACACAAAGCAATAATTTTCAACCTACTGTAATCATCTATTTTCTACCTGCATACCCCTATTCGGGTCCCCAAATCATGCTCTATTTTCCCAAAATATAGTGCACAAGAAAATTGATAGGTTATATCGATATTTTATGCAGTAACTTAGCATCTCAAACAACAAAATTAATCTAAGCATGCATTGAAATCAGTTTTCAACAAATAGGGTAAATTTCAGCAAGAATATAATTTCTAACACATAAATTCCAACAACTACAATTGCAGCCAAGTAAACATAACATCTGATCTAAACATGCTTTAGGTTCTCAATCAACTACCAACTCAAGTAAGGAATTATGTCAATTTACATGCATGTACTGTTTGGCCATACCAAGGAGAAGAAGAAAAAACAAAAATAAAGTGAAACCTGTAGCCACACTTCCAACCCAAGTTTCAATCTCCTTTTTTTAGTTAATAGATGTATTTAGCTCAAACTATGATCATTCTCACAAATCTAGCACATTTTTTAATTTGTATCAATTACATCATGAATTATTCAATTGATATCAATTCTAGTCCGACATCAAATGTCTGTCAATACCATCGTTAGATGTTGATGTGACATCTGACTCAGCATATTAAAAAATAATATTTTATTAAACTCGTTGCCACAACAGTATTAATTACCTATTTATTTATTTTTGTCAAGGTGAATGATTTTATTATTTATTTATCAATTAACTCGTGTTCAGGTGAACTATAAGAGTCAAACGAGTCCCTCAACGTCACATCTCCGACGGCTTTTGTCTTCCACCGCTCTCTCCTCTTCTCCTCGTCGTCAATGCCAATGCTAACGAGATTTGGCCTCGACCACAAGGACTCGAGGCTCGTGCCGAGGATAAGCAGGAGAAAAAGCAAAAAGAGGGTTCTGAAGCACTCCAGGAGGCGCTGCTACGGCGGTGGCGGGAGGAAGAAGAACCGGGCGGCGGTGGCGTTGAAAGCAGTGGCAGAGCGGCTGGAGGTGCTCAGGAGTCTCATACCGGCCAAAAACGGCAGGGTGAAGGAGAAGAAGGAGACGGCGGAGGGCGACATGCTCTTCGAAGAGACGACAGAGTACATCCTTCTTCTAAGGACCCAAGAGGTCCTACGGCATGCTGCAGTTTCTGGCACTCCGCGTGGCTTTGCTGAGCATCCTCGTGCTACACAAGCTGAGAGAGAAGTGCTACCTCGGCCTCCTTGTTCAAGACTGAGAGAGGCCGGGACATGTTGGCCTTCCAGGTCCTTTTGCAGGCACCATGATCATTGTGTCTGAGGTTTACAATATTTCCAGTTTAATGCTTGATTAATTTGACTGCAATTTGGGTAAACTAATTCTTCCCGATCCTTAACATAGGAGGAGATTAGTAAACTGGATTTGTTCATTTTCTAAATATGATTGGTTATCTTTTTCATGCTCATGTGCGGAAAATAGGAAAAGAGAAGATGAAAGTTAAGACTAACTAAAACTAAGTGTACATATTAAATAGATGGGTTTGTGTTGCTTTTGGCTCCGACTGTAGCTACCTTGAATAGAACTAAAATCCTCTGATTGGGGACTCCGACAGCTCCACTTTCATCGAATCTTTCTTTGCAGCCGCCCCCCATCGCCACCGTGGCCACGTAAGAGATCTTGAGCAACGCCCCCTCCAGCCTCACCAACGACCGTCGAAGCTCCTCCACCATCTTCTTCATCTCCTCCAGGTGGCTACCTTCAGCTCCTCCGTCGCCCCCCCCCCCCCCCCCCGCCCCCCCCCAATCCAGTTGAGCGGGTCGCTCTTGATGCACCAATGGCCACGCTGTTGCCATTCGCGTGGACGCCGTTGCCGCCGCCGAAGATGTGATGCTGAGGGACTCGTAAGAGTCTTGCCATTCGCGTGGACGCCGTTGCATGCCGCCGTCGGAGATGTGACGCTAAGGGACTCGTTCGACTCTTATAGTTCACCTTGAACATGGGTTAATTGGTAATTAAATAAATAAAATAGTTCACTTTGATAAAAATAAATAAATAGGTAATTAAATACTGACGTGATAATGAGTTTAATAAAATATTATTTTTTAATATGCTAAGTCAGATGCCACGTCAGCACCTAACGATGGTATTGACGGACATCTAACGTCGGACTAAAATTGATATCAATCCGATAATTCAGAATGTAATTGATATAAATTAAAAAATAAATTAAATTTATGATAATATCATAATTTAAACTAGATAAATCAATTAATTCTTTTCTTTTCTTTCTTCTTCACTCACACCTCAATGTCTTCTACCGAGAACCCATTTGAATAAATTAAATTTTCAAGTCAACATTGCACTCATTGTTACATGCAGCTACAGGAATAATGGAAGTATGTACATGAAACAATTTAATGTTCTCTGCCCTTTCGTCAGCCGCACACCTGGGTTGATTTAAGCATTCATAGACATGGAAAATTTCAAGGGAAGCTCTCCCTAACTCAATGAATCCACAGTTTCCCATATAAGATTTTTTTTTGTATAAATTAAATCTTTAATCCACAGTTCGAATCAATCAAGGAATCATGATCCAAACTCAATGAATCATATCCAAACTCAATTGAAGAATGAATTGACAATTTCAGGAAAAATCCGGATTCTTCCAAGGTGAGAGGCAGCACCTAGGAAGAAGATAATCCCTAATTCTTGCAAAATACCACTCATCTAAAACCGGGTTCAAGAGAATAGAAGGCGACCAAGAAGCCTCGCGACGGCCCTATTCAGGCGAAGCTTCGATTCCCGACCAAAGATCTCCACCGAGTCCTCTTTTTTCCTCACGGCTACCTAGGGATGCGTGCGCCTCCTCCTTAGAGCCGTACGATCCCATTATTATTATTATTATTATTATTATTATTATTATTATTATTATTTTCAAATGTCAATATTCTAATTTGCCCTCTTCACTTAAGTCGACCCAACTCGCTCAAAGCGAGTCTGATTCGAGCTCCGATCGCACCCTCGGACTTGGCTCGAATCCAACTCAAACTTAATATAATAATTACCACTATAAATATGTAATTTAATTTTGAACAATGTCTCACCTTAAATCGCTTCCATTAGCTATCAATTCTTCACGCGCTGTTACACATCGCGTTAATTCCGCTGAAACCAATATGCAAAATTTAATAAATTTTTTGGGTATTACAAACGTGGACTAACTTCATTATAGAGTGAAATTACGATGACGAAAATTAAAAAATTTTAAATTATAAGGACCAAAGATAAAAAGGCATGAAAATATAGGGACCAAAAATAATAAACCGTGAAAATATAGGAACAAAAGTTAGATTTTTTAGTTTTTTAAAAGCTAAATAAATAAATAATTTAAATGATATGTCAAAGAATAAAATTAATTTAATTGACATGTCAGTAAATGATTACCACGTAGGATTGAAGTTAACACTGTCAATTACTAGGCTGACAGTAAGGACTAATTTTTTAACAGAGTAAAATTATCAGAACTAAAATTAAAATTTTTAAACTACAGAGAATAAAATAAAAAAATAATAAAAATATAGTAACCAAAATTAGGTTGATCCCTTTTTATTCATTTGGATCATATGTATATATAAAAGGAAATAACATGTCAAGCCCGCCTAACTTTTCTCCACCTAAATTTTTCTTATCCAATTTTTTTTTCTTTGATCTTTCAAAGGTACTTTTATCTTTTTAACTTTATTTCTTATAAAACTTAAGAGTTTAAGTAATTACTTAGAGTTTAAGTACCTATTTTATAATTATGATACATTTTATATTTACTGTTTTTAAATTTTTAATTTAAATTATTAACAATATTAAATTGTAGTTAAAATTTAATTTAAAATTCAAATTAAAAATAAATTTACCATTGAAGTTTAAAGTAATTATTTTTTCTATTTCTATTTATATATATTAATATATTAAAATATAAAATTCAAATTCAAACTTTTTTATTTTTAAAATTAAAATCAGCGTTCAAAACACGAGTAGTACAACTAATCAAATAATAAAAGGACCTTTCACCTAATTTCATTGACATTTATTAAACTAAGAATGCAAACGAGTGAAGGTAGATGCATCCCCTCTATGTTTTTAAATTAAAAAAATAGCTCAAAGTCATTCGGCCGTACGACCCATATAAATCTCACGTTATAAACTATTGGTCGCAAAAAATTAAAATAAGTCCGTAATTGTTTAGGCATCTCTCAGCACGAAAAATCCTGATAATTATTTCTTAGATTTTAGAAATCTTTAATTTATTCACATTTGATCTAGAAGATTTTAAAATTTTTAATTTTTTGCAAATTAGTACTAGACACCAAAATTCAAATTTTGATTATTAAGAATTTTAATTTTTTAGATATTTTTATTGAATCAAAATGAAGGTAATCCTTATTTAACATTTATGTTTTAAAATTAAAAAATATTAAATAAGACTTGTGAAGAATAAGAAAATTGAAAAAATCAACAACCTGCCAAAACTGCAAGTTATTGGTCGATCCTCGTTCAAATCTCGGTCGATCGATGGTCGCCCGAGGATAGACCGAAAGTATTTTGGAAATTTTTTAGAACTTGTTCAGCTAACTCTCGGTCGAGTCTCGACCACCCGAGTGTCGCCCTGACGGTCGACCGAAAGTCCCAACAGATCTTTTTAGATTCGTTGAACGACTCTTTTTGAGCTCATACCTTTAGAATATCTATATAAGTTCCACGGAGAACCTTCCTTACCGCCTTAACACTACTTTAAATCATTTTAATATTATTTCCAAGCTTATGTAATAGCATAATTAATGAATGTCTCAATTATTGGATCAAAATAGTCTTCAAAGAATAATTTCACTATACTTTGAGTTTTGCATCTTAGGCAATAGTACTGTAAGTCTACCAAGAAAAATCACAATTAGCAAACAAGTTGTTTAGTTTTTTATAAGCACAAAAATTGGTCACTAAAAAATTAAATAAAAACTATTAATTATATTTTTAATCGTAATAAACAATATTGATCACTACTTTGAACGCTATAAACCTCACACTAAAAGCTATATTGGTCGCAATTTTTTTTATATATAGTATTGATCTCAATGAAATTTTATTACAAATGTATATTTTTCTATAATGTTTTGAAGCATAACAAAAAAAACGACGCTAATAATTTTCACAAAATAAAACTAAAAAACTTACCACTTTTATTCATTTGGATCATGTATGTATTAATGTATATATATAAGAAAGCAACGTGTCATGATCGTCTAATTTTTCTCCACTCAAAATTTTCTCATCTAGTTTTTTTTTCACTTATATTCTTGTCTTTTTAATATTTTTTTTAATCTTTACCCCTAACTTTCCCCCTCCCATTTTTCTCTTTGATTTTCCAAGATTCTTCTACCGGTCGCAAAACTCTCTCACACACTCTCTAAAATTTGTATTAATTTTTTAAACAAAAGCAAACTTTTTATAGGGTTCACGGGTACTCTCCTCTCTTTCTCCAAAATTTGTATTAATTTTTTAAACAAGAAGTTTTTGTTCTAAGGTTCACGGGTACTCTTCTCTCCTCTCTCCAAAAAGTTACTTAAATCTCTAATTCAATCACAATGTTTTCAAGCGTGCATCTTTCTCTTTGACTAGGGTTTCATTTAAATTTAGGTATTTGTAATTTAAAGGGGTTGAATTTTTAATTCAGATTATATAATTTCAATCAAACTTAAGGTTTAAGTATCTATTTATAATTATGATACATTTTATATTTACTGATTTTTAATTTAAATTATTAAAAATATTATATTATAATTTAAAAAATTACTATTGAAGTTTAAAGTTATTATTTTTGACATCTCCGTTTTCCGGCCAATTAAGTCAAACCATGCATTGCAGTCTACTCCGTAGACTTCACTGTCATCCCCCACCAAGTAATGGCGAAGAAGATTCCCAAGGAAAGTAGGAAACCTCAAATCTCCCGTTGAGTCTATTCCTCACCTTCCTCGTAACATGTATTTGTCCTAAGGACAAATAATTATTATTTATTAATTGACTGGATATTTTTTTAAAAAAATTATTTTTTTATTTCTGTTTATATATAATAATATATTAAAATATAAAATTTAATTTTAAACATTTTTAAAATTAAGATCACATGTTAACCGTGAATAACAGAGTAGTACAACTAAAATGATCTTTTACCTAATTTCATTGGCTTTTATTAGAAGAAAACTTGTATGAGCAGTTTACTCATAGGGATTTCCAGAACATGATATCTTCTACCCGAAATCCAATCCCACAAGCAGACGATACCCGAAATCTTTTTCACACCCAAAACTCCTGTTGCATGATGAGTTGTGTTGGTTGACCTTCCAACTTCCATGAGAAACACGAGGAGAGCTGCGTGAGCTGACTGAAGTCCGGCAAGCCTCACTTCCCAGCTACCTCGCCGAAGTCGGTGGAGAAGTTGTCGCGGGCGTCGCTGCCTTCGATGTCCTGGGCGAGGAAGGCGGGGTCGTGGTTAAAGGTGACCTTGCAAATATTGTCAAATGCAGAGCGCTCGAGGACGTCCTGGAGATCGACGACGAAGCGATCGACTGAGGCCTGACTGTGGTCCTCCCTTCCAAGTTTTTGCTGGCATTTCCTCAACTTGCTGCTAGACTTGTACATAGGTTCTAGCTCAATTCTGTTTTATTCACTCTTTCCCCTCCACATCCATCCAGTTCTAGCTCATGTTCATCTTTTTTAACCTTATATCCACCTAATTTGTCTGATGTAGTTAATAAAAAAAAACTCATATTCATTATATTTGTCTGATGCAGTTAATCAAAAAAGAACCCTTCCAACCTTTTACTGGCGTTTCCCCAACTTCCTATTGGACTTAAACAAAGGTTCTAGCTCAATTCTATTGTATTCACTCTTTCCCCTCTACATCCATCAAGTTCTAGCTTATGTTCATCTTTTTTAACCTTATATCCACCCAGTTTGTCTGATGTAGTTAATCAAAAATAACTCTTATTCATTATGTTTGTAGGTCAATGGCATGTCCTGCTGATTTCAGGACTTAAGACTGTGATAACATTGTTGCATTGTGATGGCATGTGGACTAATTACATCATGTTTTCATGTTTTCTTCGTTATAAGCAAATTTTGATAAAGATTGTTACTATTTTAATTTGTGATCACTAGCTGTCACTATTTTGTTTACTCTAACATCTATGCAGTCTCTTATTTTATTATGATTTCATATTTATAAAATTTGGGATTGCCTTTGTCCTCTTGTCTACTTTGGAGAATGACTAAACTGATACAATATGATGGAAGGGCAAAGTCAATCAGAAGAACTTGTATTTGCTTCAATAGAAGGTCCAAACTGTGTGGATATAAAATTAATATGGATGGATATGATCTCAAACAGAGTGAACTCGTGTTTTGATAGTGTTGTTGATAAGCTTGTATAGCACATAGTGAACTTGTATTTTGGTTTACTGTTGATAAACTTGTATAGCACATAGTGACCTTGTATTTTGGTTTGATATTGATAAGCTTGTATAACACATTGTGAACCTGTATTTTGGTTCGCAATTGATAAGCTTGTATAGCATATAATGAACATGTATTTTGGTTTGTTGTTAATAAGCACTATAGCACATAGTGAACTTGTATTTTGATTTGTTGTTGATAAGCACTATAGCACATAGTGAGCTTATATTTTATTTTAGTGAAGTTTGTGAGGCTTTTTAGGGATGCATTAAAGATTACGTGGCTTATTTTATTTTAGTGAACACTATGTGACATTCCAGTTAAACTTGGTGGATATGAGCTGAAACATAATGGATATGCATTTAAACTGGTGGATATGAATCGAAACAGAATGAATATACATTTAAACCGGGTGGATATGTACTGAAATAGAATGAATATACATTTAAACTGGATGGATATGGACTGAAACAGAATAGATATGCATTTAAACTGGATGAATATATACATAAACAGAATGGATGTACATTTAAACTGGGTGGATATGAACTGAAATAGAATAGATATGCATATCAACTGGATGGATATGGACGGAAACAGAATAAATATACATTTAAACTAGATGAATATGTACTGAAACAGAATGAATATGCATATCAACTGAATGAATATGAACTGAAACATAATCATATGCAAATCACATCCATTCACAAGATTATAAACTTACACTTGACAAAATCGATATTCAGTTCAGCCATCCATTATCAGTACAAAATAGATATTTAGTTCAACCATCCATTAGTTTCAAAATTACATGTATATCACACTCAAAATTACATGCAGCCTCTTATTGGAGTGGTGTTGGGGCTATCATTTTGTTGTTGGGCATGAAATTGAGGACCTTGCTTACCATGGAATTGGCCTAACATAATGAATAAGAGTTCTTTTTTGATTAATTGCATCAGACAAACTGGGTGGATGTTAAAAAAGATGAACATGAGCTAAAACTGGATGAATGTGGAGGGAAAAGAGTGAATACAACAGAATTGAGTTAGAGCGAGCTAGAGCCTTTGTTCAAATCCAGTAACAAGTTGAGGAAATACCAGTAAAAGCTTGGAAGGGTTCTTTTTTGATTAACTACATCATACAAACATAATGAATAAGAGTTATTTTTCGATTAACTGCATCAGACAAACTGGGTGGATATAAGGTTAAAAAAGTTGAACATGAGCTAGAACTGGATGGATGTGGAGGGAAAAGAGTGAATAAAACAGAATTGAGCTAGAACCTATGTACAAGTCTAGCAGCAAGTTGAGGAAATGCCAGCAAAAACTTGGAAGGGAGGACCACAGTCAAGCCTCGGTCGATTGCTTCGTCGTCGATCTCCAAGACGTCCTCGAGCGCTCTGCATTTGATAACATTTGCAAGGTCGCCTTCAACCACGACCCCGCCTTAATTCCTCGCCCAGGACATCGAAGGCAGCGACGCTCGCGACAACTTCTCCACCGACTTCGGCGAGGTAGCTGGGAAGTGAGGCTTGCCGAACTTCAGTCGGCTCACACAGCTCTCCTCGTGTTTCTCACGGAAGTTGGAAGGTCAACCAACGCAACTCATCATGCAGCAGGAGTTTCGGGTGTGAAAAAGATTTCGGATATCGCCTACTTTGGAATTAGATTTCGGATAAAAAATATCATATTCTGGATCCATTTTTAAAAGTGCATCAAGATTAATATTCGATGAAGTGGCCCAAGATTAGAGCAGCCGGCTCATACAAGTTTTCTACTGGGAACACAAACGTGTTAAATATAAAAAAAAATAGCTCAAAGTCATTCGGTCGTACTGTGCGTGTCTCGACCTTAATTTGCTTTCTTACATAAAGCCCTCTCGAGGAAGGAGACCGGGAAGCAGCCAGTGTTCGGCGAAATGAAGCTCTTGTTCTTGGCCATCTTGAGCGTGGCCTCATCCTTCAGCACCCTCGCCCAGCAATGCGGACGGCAGGCGGGGGAAGCTTTGTGCCCCGACGGTCTCTGCTGCAGCCAATACGGCTACTGCGGCTCCACTGAGGACTACTGCGGCAAAGACTGCCAGAGCCAATGCCGAGAATGCGGCCAGCAGACGGGTGGAGTGCTCTGCGCCGGAGGTCTCTGCTGCAGCCGATTAGGCTACTGCGGCTCCACTCCCGAGTACTGCGGCGAAGGCTGCCAGAGCCAGTGCGATGGCGGCCCGACCCCCACCCCTCCTCCTCCGAGTCCGGGCGGCGGCGGCGTTGACTCCATCATCACCTCGTCTCTTTTCGAGCAAATGCTGCTGCACCGGAACGATCCCACTTGCGAAGGCCATGGCTTCTACACTTACGACGCCTTCGTGGCCGTCGCGAACTCCTTCAGCGGCTTCGGGACGACCGGCGACAACGACACCCGCAAGAGGGAGATCGCCGCTTTCTTGGCGCAAACATCCCACGAAACAACTGGTAATTAATGAGCTTTTTGATATGTGCTTCATCTCAATTACTTGTTAATAATTAGATATGCTTCTTCTAAGTTCTAATGCTTGAGAAATTTAAGGTGGCTGGCCAGAAGCACCTGATGGCCCATATGCTTGGGGCTACTGCTACGTGACGGAGCGGAACAAAACGCAGGACTACTGCAAGCCGAGCTCACAGTGGCCCTGCGCTCCCGGCAAGAAGTATTATGGCCGAGGACCCATTCAGATCTCCTAGTAAGCAATCTCTCTTTTTGGCTCTTCTTCTTCTTCTTCTTCTTCTTCTTGTCATAATGACGGGCGATGTTTTCAGCAACTACAACTACGGGCAAGCAGGGGAAGCCATCGGCCAGGACCTGCTCAACAACCCAGATCTGGTCGCCGCCGACGCGGTGGTCTCTTTCAAGACTGCGCTTTGGTTCTGGATGACGCCGCAGCCGCCGAAACCGTCGTGCCACGACGTGATCACAGATCAATGGACGCCGTCGCCTGCTGACCAGGCCGCCGGAAGGCTTCCGGGATACGGCGTCATCACCAATATCATCAATGGGGGAGTTGAGTGCGGGAGAGGAGGACCGGTGAGAGAAGTTGAAGACCGGATTGGGTTCTACAAGAAGTACTGCGACATGCTTGGGGTGAGCTATGGAGATAATTTGGACTGCTACAGCCAGAAGCCTTTCGGTTTCGGATCTGGCTTTGCGGCAGAGAGTTAAAATTGTGTGTTTGCTTACGAAAACACATAGTACGTATATGCATGTATGCTTTCAGTTAATAAGTAGTTTCTTGTCAGAAACAAGAACAAGCTGCATGTTTACTTGGTGGTTTTCTAATCCATCAATTGGAACATGACATGCTGCGTAATGAAGAAAAATCTGTATCAAGGACTCGTTTCAATAAATAAACATGTGGGACTTTTTGTTCCAACATTTCGAATTCCGACGCCGCTTCACAAAAAATGACACAAAAATATCTTGTCATCCCAAGCAGATCACACCAGACTTCTTCAGCGCCAATCCAAATCCAAATCCAAATGGTTTATTAATTATACCTTAATATATATTCTAAACTTTAAGGTATGTTTTAACTTTATCCTATTCTTTAATTTGTTCCAATTTTACATCCTCTCATCACTTGTTTGTCATGGGTCCCAACTCCCATTTTATGTGGCAACTTAGAGATTTTTATAATATACATTAAAATATCTTATATCTGTATGCCACATGGTTGACCTGGTTGGCATGGCAAAATTTATGGGACAAAATTACTATGGTGGCTGACAGGCACCATAGTGTTGGAACTCCAGAGATTATCACGTATTGTATGTATTATAGCTTCACTACTGAAATAATGAGCATCACCAACGATTAGATATGTTGCTAAGTCATTGCTGAAGACCATCAGCAACGGCTTGCAACGGTTGCGCCTGTTGCAACGCGACCATGGTAGAAGATCGCGTCACTGATAACTTAACAACTAATCAGCAACGGTCGGAGCGATCGTTGCTAATAACATTATCAGCAACGCCGCGCTCCTGTTGTTGATATTTTTATCAGCAACGATTCCACAATGGACACTAAGCTGTTGTAGTTATTGACATCAGCAACGGCCGATAAGCCGTGATAACACTGTTACTGAAAGGCTATTGCTAAGTCGTAAGTTGTTGTAGTTCATCGGCAACGACTTTGTGGTTGCGGCCCGGTAAATACGATACACTTTCAGCAACGACTTTCACACGAATAGCCGTGGGAAAGTCGTTGCTGATGATGTTAACCTGTAATTGAAAATTTTTAAAATTAAAAATTTCTATTGATACATTTATAACCTGATACATAACTCACACACTCATACACACATCCATTCACAAACACATATACATCATAGATACACTAGATATACATCAAAATAATTATACTTATAATTATAATTATGCACAATCGTATAAAAACTATACAAAATCAAAACTATCGTATCAACACGATAAGAATCTATATCCAAACAAGTCAATCAAGTAACAAGTAACAAGTATCACCAAGTATCCAAATAACAAGTCAATCAAGTCAATAAAATCTCACTATAACGGTGGAGGAAGGTCGGGATCATACGACGGGCCTGGAGTGCCCAGGGATAGATTGGGTACACTTTGGTTCATTTGCTTTAGCTTTCGTTTAAGCATTTACTAGCATTTTCATGCAATCAGCCATTGGCTTAATTAATAACATTTTTGCGTTCAAGCACACAGAGGCTTCGACCCACGCGAAGTGGGAGATCGCGACTTTTCGACATTGGCAAGCAAACTTGCTTAAGGTTGATCCGTCGCACGGGAAGCGAGGGAGCCACACGAACATTTTTCGCCCAAAATAGTTAGTCTGTGACAGTTGGTATTAGAGCGAGATCAAGCTTGCAAAGCTTTGGTGCAAACAATCGATGCAAACCGTCAACATACTCGTGCCTTCGTCGTTGGAGACAAACGATGTTGAGGCACTCAACAATCTCGTAGGAGAGATTTTCTTGACCAATCATGGGTCGTAAGACAGTTGGTGAAATGAGTGGCGTCGTCGAAGCAATGATGACAATTCCGGAAGAAATGTTGGTGGAAGGACCAATGCTAACTCAGCAAGTTCAGCGGGGAGGACCAATTGCCCAACAACTTGGAGAGTTGGAAACAATGTTTGTCGTCCATGATGTGTCAATCAAGGAGCTTGAGGCCGGCATGCCCAAGTCGGCAAGTTTGCAAGCGTACAAGAGTTCTTGGAGTCAAGGCTAGAGGGACTCCATGATGATACTCAAAATGTAGTCAAACATCTACAAGATGAGATTGCAGAGATAAGGGTTGCACACGAGAGATTCAGTCGGGCAGTGGCAGTTCATGACAGAGCGAGACGCCATAACACCACCTCAGAGCACCCGAACCAAAGCCTTACAATGGGGTCCGGGATGCCAAAGCGGTGGAAAGCTTCCTCTTCGACTTGGAGCAGTACTTCAAGGTCACGATGATAGTTGATGATGATATGGAAGTGTTTGTTGCAACCATATATCTGTCTGAAGATACAAAACTATAGTGGCAGACCAAGTATAATGAAATTCAGAAGGGGCAAGCCAAGATTGATATTTGGGATGAACTCAAGCGCGACTGAAAGCGCAATTCTTCCCTGAGAATGTGGAGTTCATCGCCCGACGAAAGTTGCGACAACTCCATTAAGACAATTCAGTTCGAGAGTATGTGAAGAAGTTCTCGACTATCATGTTGGACATTTCAGACATGACCGAGAGTCCGAGACTGATCAATTGTTTACCTTCCTGGAAGGATTGCAGCTGTTGGCACAACAGGAACTCTCCAAGAGGAACATTAAGAGTTTGTCGGAAGCAAAAATTGCAGCGGAATGACTTACCGACTATAACTCAGAGGAGAATACGACTAAGGGGACACCTTACAAGCCGAGATTTTGGGTGCCCGGCAATTCCAATGGCTATAACTCAAAGGTGAATACGACTAAGGCGACACCCTCCAGATCGAGATTTTGGGGGTCCGACAACTCTCAAGGTAAAAGAATCGTAGGCGATACAAGGTGGAGAAATCACACCCACATACCATACATCCCGAGAGAGCATCCTCAAAGGGAGTCCCCTCTGAGAGAGAACCATTCGACAGTTTTGCCTACTTGAGCATTGTGTAAAGGGACTCACACGGGCCAAGGATGTCCAGAACAACAAACCTTGAGCTCCATGATAATAGAAACCATGGAGGAGACAATGTCCAACGTCTCTACGAAGAAAGATAAGGGCAAAAGGAAGGCAATTGCCTCATCAAGTCACAGCGGGGGGTCATCGAGCGACCACTCTAGCGAAGGTGAGTACACTGGGAGAACCAACATGGGAGCAATACGACTGCTCGATGCTCTCAAGACTCAAGTAGGGGAGTGAAAACCCACAACAAAAGTGTCCAGTAGCGACAAATGAACTGATTTTCATCGACATCAAGCTCAACGGCAAGACGACCCGAGTGATGGTAGACTCGGGAGCAACTCATAACTTTATTGCCAGAGAAGAGGCAAAGAGACTTGGACTCAAACTAGGGAAAAGTTTGAGTCATGTCAAAGTAGTGAATTCTAAAATATGGAAGATCGACGACATCGTACGAGACTTTTCGTTGAAAGTTAGAGGATGAAAAGGTTAGATCAACCTGATGGTCATGCCCCTCGATGACAATCAAATCATTTTAGGGATAAAGTTCCTCAAATCGGCAAAGGTGGTACCCCAGCATCGTTCCAACAGTGCGCTCAGCACCAAGAAGCCAGAATAAACTCCTTTTCGCCATACAAGTGAAGGAGTCCGACAAGTGCGCGGTAGTAAAATTGCGAATTCACAAAGGTGACTGCAGTAAAATTAGAAGACTATCTTGATTGCGCAGAGCAGATGAGAGCATATGGCTCATAAGATGCAAGTGCGTGCAGAGCAGATGGCTCATAAGTCTCAAGTGTGAACAGGGCAGATGACTCCTAAGTCGCAGTGTTTGTGTGCAGAGCAGATTGCTCACAAGACGCAAGGTTTATGCGCAGGGCAGATGACCCCTAACTCGCAATGTTTATTCGCAGAGCAGATAGCTCCTAAGATGCATGTGCTGGGTAGATGGCTTGTAAGACATGGTGCGCAGTGTAAACCCGCAGCAGGGACCATGGAGCAAGCGCCATATCGACATCCTTACAGAAGGACCCCACTAGAGTTGGCAGACTTCACAGTTGGAGGCATTCTCATGCAGTAAGGACATTCCACCTCTTACAAGAGTCGAAAGCTGATCGACAAGAAGCGACGGTACCCAATCCGCAAGATGAAAAAGTGGAAGATCAAGAATCAAGACCTCTCCAACGCCTTCAAGAACAAGTCGACGAGGGTGTCGACTTCATAAGTGGGGGAGAATGTTAGGGACCCTCAGGGTTGTCAAGTCCTCTATGTGTCATGATGGTCCCTAACGTGCATTGTAAATATTGTATCATGAGCATCTATGTAAATATGCATTGTAAAATGCGCTCACACACCGCCCACCGCTCTCGCTCACGCCTAAGCAAACGACCCTCATTTGCCTAGGCGTGGCATGATTGATGGGGTGTGCGGAAATAAAAATTTTGTCATGCTCCTCGTGATTTTGGGACCTTGGGGGTGGCACTTGGGGGTTAGGCTCCACAACTATATTGCCCAGGGATAGCTTGGGTATACTCTAGTTCATTCGCTCTAGCATTTGTTTAAGCATTTACTAGCATTTTTATGCAATCGACCATTGACCCAACAATGCTTTTGCATCCAAGTACAGAGAGACTTCGACCCACGCAAAGTGGGAGCCCGCAATTTTCCGACATTAGCAAGCAAACTTGCTTAAGGTCGATCCCTCGCACAGGAAACGAGGGAGCCGCATGATCATTTTCCACACAAAATAGTTAGTTTGCAACAATAGGGATTCCTATGGTGCCTCGCCGCAGGTTGACTCATAGTAGTCTCAGATTCACTTAGTCAAATTCTAGGTTCAGTCATATGTGAATTTTTTAAAAGTGAATATGTACTTAATATGTTTGAATCTAAGGTGACTAACATTGAACCAATGAACTCCCTAATATGTATTAATCTGGAATTTGACCGAGTGAACCTGATTTAGTCACTACAGGTTCATTCGTATGAAACTCATATTAGTGTTATCCTTTACTTTAGAATTAGATAATATCATTGTTGTTCATTGGTTCAATGTTAGTTACCTCAAGTTCACACTTATTAAGTCCATATTCATTCAAAAAAAAAATTCACATATGAATGAACCTAGAATTTGGCTGAGTGAATTTCCTGCGGCGAGACACCACAGGAATCCCTATGGTGCCTAGCACCATAGTAGTTTTGTCCAAAATGTAATACAAAAACTATAATATTTGAAGTTGGAATATAATAGGCTATGATATTTGTCACAATTATATCCTCTCTCATCACTTGTTTGTCATCAGTCAAGTTAAAATGGTAATGTGAGAACTTAGCGATTTTTATGATATACATTAAAAAAATCTTATATCTATATGTCACATGGTATTCATGGCATATTAAAAAGAAGGATTAACTTCCTCAAGACCCCATTGAGCCCCACCTTCCATCGAAGCAATTCAATCGACAAAGATCTTGGTGACAAGGAAGTGACAATTGAATGTTGCGTCTCTGGTGATTTCTCCTTGAAGTTATTTGCTCGAAAAGTCATTTATTGAGACATGTCGCCATGGTCGTGCATAGGCCATAACCATTAAACGTTAATCATTGTCGCAACATTGTTCTTTCTCTAACCTTTCGATCAAATTGATGAGTTCGAGGACATGAGTCTCAACAAGTGTCCCTGCCAATTTTAGCTTGGAAGAGTTGTTTTGACAACTCATACCTAGCAGTCCTGCTCTCTTCACCATACAACTCCTTGAGATAAAGTATGATGGATCTAACATCCATCTTTTCATGTTATCTCTGCAACACATTGGACATAGAGGTGAGCATTATGTAGTGTACAGTAGTATTATCATCTTGCCACTTTTGGTAACTGGCCCTGACTTCCTCGGATGCCCTTTGTGCTGGGGTTTCCGGTGGCCAGTTATCAAGAATGTAGGAGAGTTTCTCCTGAGTGAGGACAATCCTCAAGTTTCACAACCAATTAATCAACATAGTTGGATCCAGTTAATTTATTAGCATCAAGAATGCTATGCAACAACAGTGTAATTGACATGGAGATGATGAAAATGCTACAACAAGAAGAAAGACATATATAAACATATGTTCTACATGCATGATTATTGAGGATTTTTAATTAATCATATCTCCCACTAATTTTCGCGGTTCCCAAATGACCCTCCAGTTGGGAAGTGGGAAGCTCTCATTGGTAGACTTCTTTAGGGGAAGATGAAACCCCACTTCTCCTACTTGAATCTCACATATAACACAGCAAACCCTAATAGGTCCATGGGTATGTAACTCTTTAATGATCACATTGTCATGTGACTTCCATCAATTTATGCCTTTAGGGTAACCACGGCCTTATGTGTGCACAACAAATAGTAGAACCCTAGTTGAGTCGGACCCATCGTTCTTATACCTCGGCGAGAAAACAACCACCCTTGAGTGTAGATCAACAAGGTAAGTTATGTTCAAGTCGGTAGTAGAGACACAACTCATGTGTCATATGGGGTGCATTGTGTCAATTTGCACGACGGGCCTTGTGTGTGCACAACAAACCCGCCGTGTTCGTAGACACACTCTACTCCCCATAATGATGGAAGGCATGATCAGTATTCTTAATACCTTAGCCATTCGGGCTCAATATTGGTGGAGGGTCCCTTCATGCAATTATATTTATCTAAGTTATCAACAATTTGTAGCAAAAGCAATAACTAAAATCATTTTTAAAAAAAAGGATGATTATGGACATTCTAAACAATCCATCCGAGCCATGGGGTGAATTAAGACCATCATCCTAGGGTTCTTGGAAGCGTCGTCACGTCAAGATGCTCCCAAAAATCCTCAAGTGGGTTGCCGGTTCCAACAACGCCTTCTTGGGGTTCAAGCCATCATCCCCATGGAGCCGAACACCACCTCACCGCGCGCGCACCAAAATAGGGCAGCAAGCATGCTCAAGACAAATCTGCCCCTAAATTTATAATTTTACATAACTAAAAGAAAAATGTTAGTGAAGTGGCCTACACTAGATGGAGGATGAATAGTGTGTTATAACTAATCTTTTCGCCTAATTTCGGTTTATCAATTTTAATCATTCTTTTAGGCAAAACACAATATGGGTTAATTATATGCGGAAGCAAATAGAAAACAATATAAGCAAGCACAGATAATAAAGCAATGCAAACATAATGATTTATGGTGGTTCGGCAACTCGCTTACTCCACTATCTAAGCACCCCTTTAGGATTTCAACCTAATCCACTAGATATAGAGTTCCTTTACAATGAGGATTTTTCACTGGAAAGTCACCGCTCTCACACCGAAGGCACTTCCACACCCGGAAATCTCCACATTTCTATCGAGAGCACTTTCCCACCTCACTCTCCTTACGGACACTAATCCTAGATTACACCGATGGAATTATGCCTAAACACCAAGGCAACCACCACACACAATCAACCTAGAACCCTAGGTTTTCACACTTAAAATACAACGAAATAAACAACAAAATACAATAACTAATGGAGCAATAATCAAACCAAAGTATACTTAACTCCAAAAGAAACTCTCTAGTCCTCTTGATGCCCTAATAAGATGAATCTACGAAGCTTGAAGGCAAGATCAATGAGTTGGGATCAAAACTATGGTTTTCAAAGAGGTGGCTCAAGAAAATATTTAGAAGTGATCAAATATAGCTCAATGAAGATGAAGATCTCAAATTTAAACCTATGAACACCTCACATGAGTAAATATAAACATGTTTCTCAAATATAGATTGAAAATGAGATCTCTAAGTCAATTTGTTGACTTAGGTCAAATTGATTCAAAAGAGGTTATCATGAAATGACATATATATCATTTTATCCATATCCATAATAATTTCTCATTCTAAATGCATAGAAACATGTCATACATATACATAAACATGTTTATGAAGTTTGGTCCTAAAATGAAGTGTCCAAGTCAATATGTTGACTTAGGTCAAACTTTCCAATTTAAGGCTCCTAAAGTGAATTAGTTCTCACTTTATTCATCTACACATGAATTTTCAAGTTTAAACACCTAGAATCATGTGATGTGTGTATCTAAACATGTTTATTGGGTGTAGACTTAAAAACTAAGTTTCTAGTGACAAATCTTAACCTAAAGCAAATTTCATTCAATCAAGATATTATCATGCAAAATCAATCATGAGTATAGAGACATCATTAAAGCATGAATATTCATTTGTTATATAAAGATTTTTGCAAAATCAAACTCATACCTCATTCGTAGAAATTTTACCAAATTTGTATTATTCTTTCAATTTCTTTAGCATTCCATTTTATCATAGCTTGCAAGCAATATTCATTAGTCAAATAATGGAAATGTAATTACTAGCAAGTTATCAAACTAAGTAGCAAAGAGAATGATCAATTATTGATATCAAAGCCTACTATGCTAAATAGTTTCAAATTTGTTTCAAAATAAAATCGAGTGATACCAAAACAAATTTTAAGAGATCACATGTGAAGTATAGATGAAAACATGATCTCCAACCATTACTATTGCTTGAAAACTGAAAGACCATAATTAGCCTACGATTTAGAACCGCAAGATCGCTTAGACCCGTTATATGCCACCTAGGTCGCTGAAGAGACAAGAAATCAAAATCAAAATTCATTTTTCAAAAGACTCTTTAACATGAGCGGGGATCAATTAGAATTAAGTATAGTATCAAAATCGTTAACCAAGGTAAACAAATCAAGTTAGAAGAAGATACCGAAATAGTTTTGATGCCAACTTTACCTAAGGCATCAAGGTAGCTTTGTCACACTCCAAAACCAGGCATGACCAGCTAGAGTACAACAAGTACCCCAAAGCCTAACCCAACCAAATAACCAGATAAGACATCAACGTGAACAGTTTATAAAACTCGACATGATTGCGGAAAACATAAATCGAGTAAGATTGAATTTCAAACCATATAGTGGATAATAACATATGTTCAATTTTCTTTTAAATGTCAAATTAAAAATGAATATTTCTCTCAACATCAACAATGCATAAATAAATCTAAACTCGAATCTACATGACTCAAAGAAAAAGAAAAACAAAAATAAAGGAAAAGACTCTGAACATGGATACACATCCCTACAACCACGACACATCACGAGACCCGTTGTCCCTGCAACCACCAGCTGCGTTACTCTGATCACGCTCAAGGCTGAAAACAACAATAATATAAAAGGTAAGTCCAACCAGAACTTAGTGAGTAGTTTAGCCCGTAATCAACCATGTCTAATACCACAAGTCCATCAAGCAAATACAAAATCGCATTAGTCAACTATTCATATAGGGTAACAGGTAACATAAGCATCATCTCAAATGGAACATAAATACCAATGTATGAAACCATTCCAACCATGTAAAGAATAAGCATAATCTGCATAACCATCTTTTCAAATAAAAAGTAAACACCATAGCACATTCATCTTTTCAAGCAAGCCACCCGGGTTGATCGTCAGTGTGGCGATGCTGCCGAGCTTCCCAGTCCAATACTTAGGGACCCGTCGGTCCAATATCTAGGGACCCGTCAGTCCTACGAGTCGGGCACCGATCATCTCTGTCTCAGTGTACTCTCACGCCACCTGGGTCGGTCGTCAGTGTGGCGGCTGACGAACTTCCCTACCCACAATCACAAGCACATGTATGCTATATTAAAATAAACAACGAAACTCATATCAATATTTTAAAATCAACAATCAGCTAACCCATAATAGGATAAAATGCATAAGTAACCATTATATTAGACATGGTATACAACCACAGTCTGTATGTTAAACTGTTGAAGATAAACAAAATCATCATGTTAGTAATTGCATAGGAAATAAGAGATCGAAAATTGTAGGGATGTCGGTAGACTACACAGTGTATTCCGAAACCTAAGTGTGACTCTCAGTCGATTGTGTTTGATATCTAGGTCCAAACTATTTCCACCGTAGATGTATAAAGCAATATTTAAAGCAACCAAGAAATGATTATTAATTTTCACCTTAACTCCAACTATAACCCCTTTACTCAAATAGGATCCCATTGGTTTCCCATAACCCAAGCTTATATCAATCGGCCCCTCAAAAACAAAATAAAACAAAAAAAGAGAGCAAATGAAGTGTGCAGGAATTTGAAGCTACTGTTACGAAGCAGAAGCATTCTTTTTCCACCTATTCCACCATGCCAATATCTACTGTTACGAAGCTAATAACTAGGATTTCGTTGACTCCAAAAGTTAGTCAATTTTTCTCTTTACCTCATGCGGTTGTAGGAGAATGAAATGTGCTCTATGAATTAGAGTTTTCTAAAATCCAAGTCTACCTGAATTAAATCAAAATTAAAATGCAGGAAAGGTGAAGCGTATTATGTAATTAAATCTTGCTTGAAATAAATCAGAGTTTGTTGTACACTACCCAGCTGCACATCAAAGATTTCCTACCTAGCAGTAAGCGGCCATCCAAAAACCAGATTTTTCAATCTCTAGCCTCTGCATCCATTTAAATCCCCTAATTTCACACAAGAATCGGCACAAGAACCACAAACCAAACTCGATTGAAGAAGAAATTAAAATCTTCAAGAAAATTTAAAGTTTACATCTCAAATCCATGGCAAAACAGGAGGCGGCGGCTTGAGTAGAAAACAAGGAAGAAAGGAGTTTAAACCACTCACAAAATGAGGAAAAAAGGAAGGGAAGAACAACGATTTGAATCTCCTGACGATCGTCTCCGGCGAGCACGACAAATCTGGCCACCGTCCGCCTCTCCACCTCAAGGAGTCGCTGCTCGTGTGTTGTGCGGCGCCCGAGGCGCACAACCCTTCCCCATTTAAAGCTTGGGGTTTAATTATACCCCAAATTACCCATTTGCCCTTCACTAATAGACCCGACTAGAAAAATTTGGTTTAAGTCTGATTTAGGTCTGATTCAAATTCCGATTGAACCGTTGAGTTCGTCTTGAGGTCTACTCTCACCATGACATGTCAAATTACAGAAACAATAATTATAGATTCCCTCTAACTTTTACCTAAGTTAAAACTTATCAAATTTTACCCCAAAATTTCGCTAACTCGCTTAATTTAAGCCATTGCTTTCTTGCTATGAAACCAAATAAATATAGGATTAATTACAAAATATATCCCGACTTTTGACGTGTTTTTCAAATCTATCATCACTTTTTAATTTTTCCAATTCAATACACCACTTTTCGATTTGTTATAAATCTATCCCACCGTCTACCCAGCGTCAACTTTGTCGTCAGAATTCTGACGTGGCTAATAATCCCAGTCAGCATTCAGATACAATTTTTTAAACTTATTTTTTCCGACCCCACCAAACCTAGTCAGCAACCATTTAAGGGTTAATTACAAAATATATCCTGACATTTGACGTGTTTCCCTAATCTATCCCCATTTTCCAATTTTTCCAATTCAGTACACCATTTTTTGATTTGTTACAAATCTATTCCACCATCTACCCAGCGTCAACTTCGTAATTTTCAATAGAGAGAAGAAATCTCTCTTCTGTTGAAAATTTTCTTGTCAAAACAAAGCCTACAACGACAAATCATATTTAACAGTGTCATCACTGTTGGAAAATTTTACAGTATCATATGAAATCCTACATTTAATAGTATCATCACTGATGGAAAATTTCTAAGGTTTATACTAATCATACCAGACGGAAGGGGGGAAGGCGAGCGAGCAGGTGAAAATTAATAGAGAGATACCAGAGTCGACGGGGATGAAGACAGGGAGCACGAATAGATGCAGACAACGTCAGGGATTGAGAGAAAGGCGAGCGGTGAGCAGGCGACAAGGTCAAGGAAGAGGCAAGTAGGCGATTTTAAAGATGAATTTTTTTAATTAACTTGTCGTGATCTGCTGACTGGGTTTGGTGGGGCTGAAAAAAAATAAGTTAAAGTTCGTGTCTAAATGTTGACTAGGATTATTAGCCACGTCAGTATTCAGACGCACGAAGTTGACGCTGGGTAGACGATGGGATAAATTTGTAACAAATCGAAAAGTGGTGTACTGAATTGAGAAAATTAGAAAGAGGGGATAGATTAGGGAAACACGTCAAAAGACGGGATATATTTTGTAATTAACCATGTTGTTGACAAATGCACTAGGATTATTAGCTACGTCAGCAGCACCGCGTCAGCAGCGCCGCGTCAGCATTCTGACGGCAAAGTTAACGCTGGGTAGACGGTGGAATAGATTTATAACAAATCAAAAAGTGGTGTACTAAATTAGAAAAATTAGAAAGTTGGGATAGATTTGCGAACACATCAAAAGTCGAGATATATTTTGTAATTAACCCATAAATATAATCAAACTTTGGTTATAACAAGCTTGAAGTTGCAACCAAGGGAGGATTCATCATTCAAGTCCATGATCAACTTCAACACATCACTTTCCTTCAACCATGTGTGGTAGCTCTCCCTACAAGAGAAGATGAGACTTTTGGTACCCAAATGTCTTTGGATCCTTGGGGGTGAGTTGGCCTAGGAATTCAAACTGTCCTATCAACACTTGAATTTCTCTTAAATGCACAATCATATGCATGACCAAAAATACCACAACTAAAATAATGTCAATTGAATTTCTTTTCATTTTTGCTATGGACATGAGATCTATCATTTGAATGCTTGACATATGAGTTATGATGGGTATGAGCTTTCTTAAAGGAAATATTTTTCTTTCGAGATTTTTTAAATGAGACATTTTGATTTCTAGAGTTCTTAAAAGAAGGAACATTAACTTTCCTACTCAAGATCAAAACCTCATTTTTCAAATCATTCATAGACTTATGTAAATTATTTAATTGAGATTTCAACATGCAATTTTCATCGTTCAATTTTTTATTTTTGTTCTCAAATCCTTAATTTCACTACTTAAGGTATCATGACAAGAACTAATGGAACTAGTTTTCAACTTGTCATTTTCTAGCTTGGATTCATGCAATTGAGAACTAAGTCTTACATTTTCTTTCTTTAATCTTCTATTTTCGTTATCCTTTTTAGCAAGCAAGACATACATATTCTTATACTCATCTACTAATTCATCATAGGAAAAATGAGAACTAGATGAGCTATCATTATCATTAACATGACTAGAAGGAGAAGAGTGTACCTCATCATTAGTATTTTTGAGGCTCACTTTGGAAGTGGCTTCATAGTCATGGGTAGAGGATGCTTTATGTGAACGAGATATAGAGATGGAAACACTTGACCTCTTCCTTGCTTTACTCTTCAAGTTAGGGCAAATTTTCTTCACATGCCTTTTTTCTTTACATGCATGACAAATTACCTTTCTTTTTTGGCTCTTGGAGTTGCTACTTTGACTAGAAGAGCTATGGATATCAAAACCAAGATTAATGGTAGGTGAATGACCATTGTCATCACTACCTTTATTAAATGTACTAATTTCTTCGGTTTTAGTATGATCGTATAAAATATTCAAACTAGCCCATAAATCAAAAGCCGTAGAACAATGCATGACTTTTTTCAAATATATTAGTAAAGCACAAAATATGCAATTCATGACATCTCCATTAAATTTAAATATTTTCTTATCATGTTCACTATAATCATGCATGTCAACCTTAAATTCAATATATTATATTTTCAACATATTATAAACACTAAAACCTCTAGTCTTTAAGAAAGTATACATCCTAGACTTTCAAAGACCAAAGTTTGATTCATCGAACCTAGGGGGTGTAGATACTACCGACTCTAGTGTCATTCTTCGGATCGAGGCTAGATGTAGACGAGATAGTGAAATCTCAATCTACGACCCGCTCTGATACCAAATGTTGGTGAAATGGCCTAGACTAGAGGTGGGGTGACTAGTGTGTTAACTAATACTTTCGCCTAATTCCGATTTATCAATTTTAATTGTTATCTTAGGCAAAACACAATATGAGTTAATTATATGCGGAAGCAAATAGTAAACAATATAAGCAAGAACAAACAATAAAGTAATGCAAACACAATGATTTATATGGTTCGGCAACCCGCCTACTCCACTACCTAAGCAACCCCGCATAGGATTTCAACCTAATCCACTAGATATAGAGTAGGAATTTTCACCGAAAAGTCACCGCTCTCACACCAAAGGTACTTCCACACCCGGAAGTCTCCACCTTCCTACTGAGAGCATTTTCCCACCTCAGTCTCCCTAAGGACACTCTAATTCTATATTACACTGGTGGAATTATGCCTAAACACCAAAACAACCACTACACACAATCAACCTAGAACCCTAGATTTTTACACTTAAAATACAATGAAATAAACAATAAAATATAATAACTAATGGAGCAATAATCAAACCAAAGTATACTTAGCTCTAAAAGAAACTCCCTAGTCAATGAGTTGGGATCAAAACTAGGGTTTCCAAAGAGGTAGTTCAAAAAAATCTTTAAAAGTGATCAAATATGGCTCAATGAAGATGAAGATCATTGAGGAAGACACTCAAAGTTTGTTATTTATAAGCCTCAAGAAGAGAGAGCCAAAATAGTTCTCAACGGCTCGAAATAGCTCTATTTTTCACTGTTCGGTCGCAGGCCGGTCGATCATCGATCGATCGACCGACCGACCGCAAACCTACTATGCTTTTTGGGCTCATTTTGGTCGACCAATTAATCGATCGGCTGTAATGTACTTGTACTCTACATTGAGTTTTAGCTGATTTCTTTCTTCAGTTCGGGTTTCGGATTACGAGTTTGGTTCTTTAAGGTTCTTAGCATCATAAAGAGGATTTTACAATTTATATAAACATCCTAAACATAAACTCTATCTTTTTGACGAAATTCAAGCGCGTCGACCAACGTCCTTCCAATTTTTTGATTTCTCTGATATTTTCGATCGATGACGTCGTGCGTTAATCGATATGGAACCTAAAAATAAGTCTCCATGAAATATTAGTTCCAAATTTGTTATCATCAAAACCGAGATTAAGACCAAGGTAGAGAACCTTAGGCTAACAAAGAAGACCTCAAACAACCCTTGAGGAAAGGTTTAAGAAGAGAGATAAGATATTTACAATCAGAATTCTCAACAAGAAGGCAGAGGTACGCAGGCCCTATTCAAATGTTGCTGAAATTTCAATAAATTACAAGCAATCATCACAACCATATTTACACACAGTGACATGCACATAGGTCTCATCCATAATCATCCTTTCATGCATCTTTTCTAATAAGCAAAGAGAAAGGAAAAACATAACCAAGAATCGCGTTAATCGGGTTACGATTTCCCCAAAATGGGTCGCGCGAAGCATGCTAAAAATTTAGCTTTTCGATGCAGTTTAATCATGAACCCATGGGACTTTTAAGTTGTAATTTTGTTCGGGAAGGACATGAACAATAGACATCCACCCCGACTCAACGTTTGAACCATGGAGCCAAGAAACAACTCAAGAAGCCCCCGAAAACACAAGAATCACATCAACACGTTGGGCACAAACAATTCGTAAACACAATAATAACGTGAAACTAGAATTCCAAAAATCGCTAAAGGTGGATCTGATACCATTGTTGGGGTTCGGATAGAAAACACAGCAGAAAATAGCAAATTAAAAAATTTGAAACATTCCAAAAACAACGATATACTTTAGCGATACTATGGAATTCAACATGAGAGGAAATAGTAGAATTTATACCTCAAGCCGTAGGGTAAAAGGGGTTGCTCCGATCCGAATCCGAGACGCACACGTATACACCCTCCAACGAAATTCCATACCATGTTCCTCGTAACAAAAGGGGCAACGACTTCTCGGGCTCGTCGTGGCTCAACTGACAAGTTCCTCAACTCTGATTTCCACCAAAGAGGGGGTCAGCCCTTCCGCCAAGAACTAGGCACTGAGGAGAAGGGAGAAGAGTGATTAGATAACACTGGAACGAATTGATAAGGAGAGACTACCTGTTTGCAATCTTTGGACTCCTCCAAAGAATTGATTAAGCGACAAATTCCGGCGAGGGAACAATGCAGCAGAGCTTCTCCAAGCTAGCGAATGAGAGGAGGGAAGAACTCCAAGGTGCAGCTACTTAATTGGAGAGGGTTAATTAATTTCCAAGATCAAGATCAAGGGGAGAGGGGGTTCGGCCAACCCCCTCTTTTATCTCCAAGGGGCGGCTACAATAGTCGCCCCGATTCAAATTCAAAACCCATCCCAAAATTTGAAATTCTGGGATTTATCTCTAATTATTTTTCCCTATCAATAGGATTGAATTAATCTTATTAATTCATCTCCCTATCAAATAGGGAGTCAAGAAACTAATCTCCCTATTTAATAGGGAGGCTAGGCGCTTGGGGGAGACCATGGTCTCCCCTATTTCGAATTCGAATTTGAATTCGAACAAGTAATTCTTTTCAAAATAGAATTTGGGTTTCCCTCCTAGTAATAGCCGACCCACCTTAAGTGATGGGGCCTAGTCCAGTCAATACTTTGGCTGGACCATGGTCAACACCTTGACTGGACCAAGGTCAACACTTTGATCGGACCAAGGCTCGGGTTGACTTCATCGCGTGATGTACCCTACAAATTAGGGTTCCGAGGAACTCCTTCCTTGAGTACTTATAATTCGTCCAATAGGAAACACTTTTTCTATTTTGTTCGTAAACGAGAATCATGATCGTGTTGCGGTATGTCTATGCTAGTAGACATCAAGTGCCACATACAGGCCGATTTACGATGCTAGCTTGTTTGTGTGTGACCCATCGGGCCCCACACTAAGACAACAATGAGTTGTGCATAACTGAGAGTCAAATTCAAATAGAACACTACTTTCTATTTGAATTTTTATGAGCCACCACTAAACTCCTTCAGTGTGGTCGTGCGAGACTCTACTCATAAGTCAAGATTGATGTCTAACAACATATCATGACTACTCAGATAGTGTGAGGTTCAATCTGTAGGGATCGAACGCCATTTGGTGATTAATTATTGTGCAACTAAATCCTTATGATACGAAAGTCGTGTCAAACCCTAATGTCGGTTCATATGTATTCCACTTTGTCAACTTGTCATCTTAATCATGAAACGTTAGAAACTCTTTTCTAACTTTCACATCCACTCTGGCTAGAGATTCTCGAGTCGACACTTGTAGAAGCACATAGGACACTATCTCCTCTCACTAGGAGTAACTGATTCCTTATTGGTTGCTCACCTACCTTTATGAAAGCTTCACTATACCTAGTAGTACCTGATACACGAGTCTACGAGCCATGCAGGGAATACACCAAAGCGATAGATCGTTAGTCATGAGGTAATCATGACAACCTCAGATCCAAGGATTGCTTGCACCAACTATCATCTGAGGAACAACCTATTGACGCTCATGTAAGGATTCCATTTTGGCTTTTCTAAAGCGGATTTGTTCAGTGAACTCATTCTCTAATGAGTATCTGCACTTGTATATTAATGACACCTCATATGTAACTATGAGATCAACTACCCCCTATCAAATAGGGCATGCACCAAGTGCACGAATCTTCCCGAAATCACTAATCCCCTACTCGATGATCCTACGATTCTAAGTCTCACTAGCATGATCTCATCACGATCTTAGAATCATTTGCCCAAGTTCATGGGGTTCATCATAATCTTACTAACAGTATGTAAAGATGCAGCATATGATGAAAAAAAAAACCATTTATTCATTAACCATAAATAGTCCATAAACATATCAACATATGATTGACTCAAGGGCACTATTTTTTTCAAATGGATCGGAGAGGAAGTGGGTGCTTGGTCTCTGATTGTTGTAAGTTATGCATCTATTTTCTTTGTTTCCCCTTTAAGATTTAGATCTGTTGGGAACTGAAGGATTGTATTTTGAATTAATTTTCTCATGTGATTTTTCCTGTAGTTTCTAAGCCATCCTATTCTCGATGATCTACTAAGCAAGGAAGACCAAAAGATTTTAGTATAAACTTATCAAAAAAATCCATTTTTTGTGCGATTTTCATAATCTAATCCGTGCACCCTTCAGAATTTTCTATAATTACCTTTTCATTCTTTATGATTTGGCAATGTTAACCAGTCTTTTAGGGCCTGTTTGGTTAACGAAACCAAACTCGGTTTCGTGGTTTTGGTTTCAGCGAAACCAAACCAATTTACGAAATCTTGTTTGGTTGTATGTTTTCGCGAAACCGAATCAAAACCGAGCCGAAAACCGGTTTCTGCGAAACCAACTTTTCTTAAAGAAAGTGAAAACAATCTTCACCTGTTTTCGTTGGTTTCAAATCACGCGGTTTCAAAAAAATGAAACCGGGCGGTGGCAAACTTGTAATAAAACAGAAATCTCGGTTTCAACACAAAACCCGATTTCGCGAGACTTGCGATCGATTTGGCGAGACTTCTCCCTCTTCCTTGAGCCGCGACGACAAGGGCGACAAGGGCGACGACAAGGGCGACGACAAGGGCGACAAGGGCGACGACTCCGCGACTCTGCTTCTACAGGTTACTTCCTCCTTCTTCCCTTCTCCTTCTTCTTCTTGGTCAGATCTGTCCTGACCCCTCTCTTTTCTTCTTCTCTCGGCCAGATTAGGTCGCACAAGCGCAGGTCCGACAGATCCGGGGAGAAGGCCGAGTTCAGGTTCTCCAATCTGCAAGCATTCAAGGTCCTCCACTGCCCTTCTTGTTTCCCTGCATCAAGTTGGTATTCTTCCGTTGTGTTCTTTTTTTCTTTTGCTTCAAGCTTGTCAGACGTCATCATCCATTTTCCTTCAATGCATTGCAATTCCTTTTGGGTCTTTTTTACCTAAACCCTTTCTGCCATCCCGTGAAATTGCTGGCTGCAAAATTGCTGGTAGGGAGAACAGTTTGACTTTCTCATTGTAGATTATGATAGATGAAAAATGGGGAATCTTTGTTAGTTCTTACCACAGTGACGAAATTACGAATAACTCTTCCAGCATGATTCCTCAAGGCTTATGTGCTGGACTGAGATTTCCATGGTATCTAAGAGCCACAAAAGCTAAGTCTTTTCTTCCTGATCAAAGTCTGCAATCGTTAACCCGTAACAAATAAAGAAGGAAAGAAAAAGGTTGAACAAACTTAAAATCCTGTTAAATCTTCTGAGTTGTGACAATACATAAAAAATTTGTCTATCCTTCATTTTCCACAATCCCATCTCTCCTCCCCCAGTACTCTCCAAGTGCAGTATCATAGAAAGCACAATGATCAGTAGCAGACAGCCGACCATTCTCCTCCTCTGTGGCTCTGTTCATTGAGGGTTGGCAGCAAATGGCTGGTAATGGCTACATGCTGAACTTCTTTGGTGTGAGGCTTGCCAAAACCAGTCAGACTCAACCAAATTCCAACTTAATTCTAACCAAAGCTGACCAACTGTCGAATAGTTGAAATCATATGAAACTAGCACACAGTATCAGAATGAGTGCAGTAGAATTAAGTATTAAGTTTGAGCATTGTAGACTTCATTCTTTGGTTTAGTTTTGGAAAGTTGTTTCTGGATATACCAGTAGATTTTACTCCTCTTCATAGGTAAACCAAGTTTGAGGATCCATATAAACATGTGAATATATTAAGTTTTAATATGTACATCATCTTAACCTTTCAAGTTATAACCTGAGCTTAGTATAGATGATCATAATCCCTAGGACATTGAAGACACATTTGCAACTGAGATAAGCTAAAAAGAGAGAAATCTTCTGAGGAAAGCATTTCATAGAAAGGGCAATTAATGGCTGGTAATGGCTACATGCTGAACTTCTTTGGTGTGAGGCTTGCCAAAACCAGTCAGACTCAACCAAATTCCAACTTAATTCTAACCAAAGCTGACCAACTGTCGAATAGTTGAAATCATATGAAACTAGCACACAGTATCAGAATGAGTGCAGTAGAATTAAGTATTAAGTTTGAGCATTGTAGACTTCATTCTTTGGTTTAGTTTTGGAAAGTTGTTTCTGGATATACCAGTAGATTTTACTCCTCTTCATAGGTAAACCAAGTTTGAGGATCCATATAAACATGTGAATATATTAAGTTTTAATATGTACATCATCTTAACCTTTCAAGTTATAACCTGAGCTTAGTATAGATGATCATAATCCCTAGGACATTGAAGACACATTTGCAACTGAGATAAGCTAAAAAGAGAGAAATCTTCTGAGGAAAGCATTTCATAGAAAGGGCAATTAATGGCTGGTAATGGCTACATGCTGAACTTCTTTGGTGTGAGGCTTGCCAAAACCAGTCAGACTCAACCAAATTCCAACTTAATTCTAACCAAAGCTGACCAACTGTCGAATAGTTGAAATCATATGAAACTAGCACACAGTATCAGAATGAGTGCAGTAGAATTAAGTATTAAGTTTGAGCATTGTAGACTTCATTCTTTGGTTTAGTTTTGGAAAGTTGTTTCTGGATATACCAGTAGATTTTACTCCTCTTCATAGGTAAACCAAGTTTGAGGATCCATATAAACATGTGAATATATTAAGTTTTAATATGTACATCATCTTAACCTTTCAAGTTATAACCTGAGCTTAGTATAGATGATCATAATCCCTGGGACATTGAAGACACATTTGCAACTGAGATAAGCTAAAAAGAGAGAAATCTTCTGAGGAAAGCATTTCATAGATAGGGCAATTAATGGCTGGTAATGGCTACATGCTGAACTTCTTTGGTGTGAGGCTTGCCAAAACCAGTCAGACTCAACCAAATTCCAACTTAATTCTAACCAAAGCTGACCAACTGTCGAATAGTTGAAATCATATGAAACTAGCACACAGTATCAGAATGAGTGCAGTAGAATTAAGTATTAAGTTTGAGCATTGTAGACTTCATTCTTTGGTTTAGTTTTGGAAAGTTGTTTCTGGATATACCAGTAGATTTTACTCCTCTTCATAGGTAAACCAAGTTTGAGGATCCATATAAACATGTGAATATATTAAGTTTTAATATGTACATCATCTTAACCTTTCAAGTTATAACCTGAGCTTAGTATAGATGATCATAATCCCTGGGACATTGAAGACACATTTGCAACTGAGATAAGCTAAAAAGAGAGAAATCTCTGTTGATGTAAGACAGTAAGACAGTATGCTATAGCTAATCTTAAAATTGATGTAAGACAGTATGTTGATGAGATAAGCTTAAAATTGATGTAAGACAGTATGCTATAGCTAATCTTAATACAGTTAGAATTCTTGGCAACATAGGCAAGGTCCAAGAACATGACAATAGCCAATCACACAAATATAGCACAAGATGGATAAGATCATAATCGAACAAATATAGCACAAGATGGATAAGTTCTTTTTCACACTAGGAGTTCTTTTTCATTCGCACATCATTAGTTCTTTTTCTTTCCCATTAGCATCATTAGCATCATTAGGAAAGGAGATTTATTCATTTTGCAAGTAAAATTTGTAGCTTGAACAACTTTTCTAACTAGTAAAATTTGTCATTCTAATTTCAGCGGATCTTTTTATAAGATATGGTTGGCCCTCGGAAATCTCGAGAAAAAATTGAAACTTGGCCCACTAATATCACCGAAGAATTTTTACTCATTTTGCAAGGATATTTTGCGGCAAATGGTACCACAAACTTTAAGCCCTCCATTTGGGAAGAAATTAGTGAAAAATTATATGAGAAATGTGAAATTAACTTTGGGGGAGAAAAGTGTAGACAGAAGAAAAATCGTATTCATCGGCTGTATCGAAATTTCAAGGAATTAATTAACCATACCGGCGTCACGTGGAATCCAAATACCAACAAAATCGAGGCTGATGAAACAGTGTGGAATAGTGTTTCGGTATGAGTTAATTTATATTGAATTGGTTTATATATTTTGCATATATTTCTCATTTAGATAATTTTAATGCATTTTCTTTGTATACACAGAAATCAGGGATAGCGTACAAAATGTGGAAAAAGGGTCCACCTGAACATTACCACTTGATGGATATGATATTTGAAAATCAATCTGCTAATGGTATGTTAGCAAGATCCTCTACGCAACAACCGTTGACTTCTGATGACGAACGAGCATTGGAGGATGATTTCATAGGAAATGGTGGGCATAACAAAAGAACAATAGATATTGAGGATCAGTCAGATGAGGAGACTTTATCATCTAAGCAACCTGTTCCCAGTGCGACTCATTCATCTCGAACCAAGAAAAGAGGTAAATCAAGAGAGAGTGCCGATCTTATTTTTGCAAAAGGATTTGATCAAATGACTAGTGCACTAAATTCATTTGCTGCAAGTAAGTTATCTATGAATGCAGCAACAAGTAGCTCATGCAGTGATCCACATACAATTCCTAATTGCATTGCACGGTTAGATACCATTCCCAATTTATCTGATGAAGTTTATTTCAAGGCAACAATGGTTCTTAAGGATGATGCTGGAGCTCGAGCTATTTTTATGTCAATGCCAGAGGACCGCATGAAATATTGGGTTCAAAATATTGATAAATTAGTTTAGATGTTATTGCACTCTTATGTTGGACTGTTTTAATTTTCATAAACTTATGTTGGACATGTAAAATTATTAATTTTAGATGTTATTGCACTCTTGGAACTTTTCACTCTTGTAACTTTCAATCACTAATTAGTAATTTTAGATGTTATTGCACTCTTGGAACTTTTCACTCTTGTAACTTTCAATCACTAATTAGTAATTTTAGATGTTATTGCACTCTTGGAACTTTTCACTCTTGTAACTTTCACTCTTGGTATTGGTACTTGTAAAATTATTATTGCACTCTTGTAATTTTCAAAAAAATGGTAGTTGTGCAATAATGAAAATTAGTAGACTTGCTCTATATATAGATGGAAGATAATAGAGAACATAGTATAATTGTTCATTGTGATACCTGGTTTGAGCCTTTGAGGTATGTCTAGTTAATTTTTCTTTCTTAAGTCTTGTAACAAATAATTTCAAATACATATGTTGGTTTTGAATGCATGCAGGATGAGTCACCCACCAAATAATTTAGATGATGATGAAGTATTTGAAAATGCATTGGAAGAGTGTCTTGTAGCTGTAGTTGTACGTGTCGGAAACTATATTAGTTCTCGTTCGCTTCGCCAACCAGTACGAACATCTGCATTATCTGGTGCGACATATGTGCAAGAGCTTATGCATAGTAGAGTAAGGTGTTATGAAAATTTACGGATGGAACCAAATCTCTTTAGAAGATTATGTGATGAATTAAAAGGGTTTGGATTAGAAGATCAAAGGATCTCTGTTGAGGAAGGTGTCGCGATGTTCTTGTACACAATTGGCCACAATGAACGTGTACGAGTGGTCGCAGAGCGTTATCAACACTCAACAGAAACAGTCCACCATTGGTTTAAGAGTGTCTTAGCTGCAATAGTAAGACTAGGGACACAAATAATAAAACCACGATACCCTCGGACAGTGCAACCAGAGATACAAGGTCATCCTACGTGGTATCCCTATTTTAAGGTAATATTTAATCAATCAGACTAATAATTATTTTTTGCCCTATGATATGTACGTATATTAGTTTCTTAATTAAACTTGTTTTCCTTTGTAGAATTGCATTGGTGCAATAGATGGAACCCATATTGCAGCGTGTGTTCCCATCGCAAAACAAACAATGTATCGTGGTTGAAAGGGAACAAACACTCAAAATATAATGGCTGCTTGTGCCCACAACATGATGTTTACGTATGTGAAAACTGGTTGGGAGGGAACAGCCAATGACTCTCGTATATTTACAAACACTATATATGGGCCAAATTCAAATTTTCCTATGCCGGTTCGAGGTAAAAATTGTGATAAATTATTTCTATATGGTCAACTATGATATATGCTAATATGCTTACATTCATATTTGTGTAGATGAATTTTATGTAGTCGATGCAGGATATCCCAACATCTCTGGATTTCTAGCTCCTTATAGAGGTGAACGATATCACCGTTCTGATTATCGTAGTCGAGCCCCATCTACAAAGCGAGAATTATTCAATCAAAGGCATTCCTCGGTGCGAAATGTCATTGAACGTTGTTTTGGTTTGCTTAAAGCAAGATTTCCTATTCTAAAACAGATGCCTAATTATAAGTTGGCTAGACAAAGTAATATAGTCCTTGCTTGTTGTGCGATTCATAATTTCATAATTCGGCACCAACAATATGATGATTTATTTGAAGAGTGGGCAAATAATGAAGTTAACAATGATGAAGATGAAGACCAAGGTCCGTCTAGCGCACAAGATGGTGTGGGAGAATCTTCAGACCAAAATGTGATGCACGCAGTTAGGGAGGAAATTGCAAATCAAATTTGGGCAAATCGGCGTTGAGAGATTGAGTTTTTGTTTATAATTATGTCACAATAATATTTTCTAAGGATGATATAATAAGCATCACTTGTGATTTTTATCTCAAATGAATTATGTCAACATAGTTTTATCTCAAATAAGCATCACTTGTGAGTTTTCACTAACCAAACACGTTTTCACTGAAACTGCATGATGAAAACTAATACTGTTTTCTATAACCAAACAAGTTTTCATTGGTTTCAATCAACTGAAACTGACACTGATTTTGCTAACCAAACACGTTTTCAGAAAATTGGTTTTCTGAAACCGAAACCAGTTTTCTGAAACCAAGTTTTTGGTTTTACTGAAACCAAATCAAAAATTAGTTTTCGCTAACCAAACGGGCCCTTAGCATCTTGTAGATCTTCAAGTACTTGACATTTTTAGATGTGGAAGATTCTAAAGATGTAAAGTCATGTGTTAGGAGTTGACTCAAATTGGGTCTGAATCTAATTCAACGAGTCCGACCAAAATCAAATTAGAATTTATATAATCAAGTTATAATTGAATCCTAAGAGAAACAAATAAAAATTGCTCACTAGGCTAGGCTCGGCCCAGGCGGGCCAGGCAAGTGAACGATTGGGCCGAAGCCCGCCTTCTCAAGATTGCTCCATGTGCACATGTGCTAAGGTTGCAGCAAAAGCTGCACACAAATCATGTAGCTTCAATATTTCTTCATTTGAAATTGAAATAGTTGACCGATCAAAATATAATTAATCAACTGCATCACGTGAAGATATCAACCAATTTTTTGCAAGCGCTCGCTCGAGATCTTTTCTCAATTTGAACGTGTTGCGTCACAAAATTCGAGGTGACATTTTTGTTTTCAGATGCAGCGAAAACTTAGATCAACCTCCCATTAACTCGGTCTAGTTAATGGTCAAAATTTACACTGCAAGCCGTTTGATTAGATCAATCGCCCCAGCATGTTTTTAGCCAAATTTGACCCAATTTCTAGCCTATTGCAGCCAATAGAACGCCAATTTTTTTTTCATTGATCCTAATTTTTCTCATATTGACTGTCATGCCCTAACTCAGTGTCACATGATCGTCAAGATATACGTATTTATATCCCGCAACTTAAATCATACAGATGTCAACTCATAACAATAAAACATAGCGAAAATAATGAAACGGATTTTATTTTTAAAAAAAAACCAAACCAGATTTCATTAGAAGTAATTTTAATAAAACAGTAAAGTGCAAAAATAATAAATCAACGCTCGACGGCTCGTTTACAAATGAAAATCTGAAATAAAGACATAAATGTCCCTAATGGACTACAACTCCAAATATCAAAACACATGTGCATGACAAACTACAAAAAATTCGACTACGACTCATAACTAGGACTGATTTGAGATCAATGTTGCTCCTCTGCCCTCCAGCCATGTCAAATGCTCCAGCCCACCTCACCGGTCAGGCTCTGCAAAATAAAAACAACGACAACTGGTGAGTTCAAAAGAACTCAGTGAGCGATTCTACCAACCCACACGAAAAACCAACACAGAGATAAAGCATAAGCAAAACGTCTATGTCAAACATGAATAAAATCACGAGGGTGTGACTAGCTATCAAGCCATCTGGTCACCACCAGCTCGAAGGCAACCAACACTCTAGCAGTGAAGTATAACAAGCCTAAGTCTACCATGCCCAAAGGCAACATGACATAAACCAGGGCTACTAGGATAATCGGGATTGACTCATCCGGACTTATCCTATAATCAAGAAACTCGGGAGCAATCGGGATTTGCCCGTCCGAACTTGCTCCACGAGACACGAAGGAACAATCAGGATTCGCTCGTCCAAACTTGCCCCTTTAAGATATCACAGGAATAATCAAGATTTGCCCGTCCAAACTTATTCCTTAAAAGTAACTCAGGAATAATCGAGATTTTTCTGACCGAACTTATTCCACGAAGCTACACAGGAACAATCGAGATTTGCCCATCGGAACTTGTTCCAAAGAGATAACGCAAGATTAATCGAGATTCGCCCATCCGAACTTATTCCTTTAAATAAAGAATATCTTGGGAACAATCGGAATTCATCCGTCTGAACTTGTTCCACAAGAGACGCATGAACAATCGGGATTTACCCATCCAAACTTGTTCCACATGTTGGGAATTTATCATCCAACCTTCCAAGCTAGGCCCGCAATCGGGCTCCTATCCGAACCTCTCCGTCATTCATAAAGATATGGTGACAACAAGACCTAAATCAAGTGTCTCCTACGGTGTCTTAGGGGTGTCATTATGAAGCGTCTCAACACACCAATGCTCAACCCTAACTCCTAGACCTGTAATGTCATAAACTCGTATGGTTTTATTTCATGCAAAAAAATTAATTGGTTTGCTCTTAAAAGATTAAGCCATCCCTTGAATTTTAATTATTCAATTAAAATTTCTATTTGCCAAGATTAGGGTTTTATTTTAGGATTTTGCTTTAAGCTTACTGTTGAGCCCCAAATTAGTGTACCGGAGTCGAATCTGACTCCCAAAGTGTGTCCTATGGATCCAGACTATATTTTCTGGTCAAAATGATAGGTTATACGACCATGTTCAGTAAACTATACACACCTCAACATGGATTTCAAAATCAATCATAAATCAACAATTCAGCATATAGTTTTCAGCAAAAGTGAATTTCCAGCACATCAAGGAAAAAAAATTCCGAAATTTACATAAATTAAATTCTTAATCACTATCAAAATAGAATTATAACAATGAGACAGAATTCACAAGAATTAAATCATGTTGGGTTAGCCAAGTTTAGCAAGCATCAAAATAATCTTTAAACAAGAATCGAACTATATGATCAAGAACCCATATCAAGCACACTCATGGCTTCAAGATCAAATCTTATTTTTTTATAAACATGATTAGTTTCCAAAAATATCACTGATTTAATTTTAAAGTATGCCTTCACATTACAATAACCTAAATTGGTGAACAATTCAAGACATAAATCTTAAGATAAACAAAAACTCTCTTAGGCATTTCATCGAACACCTCGAGGACACCCTTTCTTCCACCTTGGCCGAGCATCCCTAGGGTAACCCTAGGGCTGCCGAGCCACAAAGGGGAAGTCCCGGGCCCTCCTCTCACAAACCGACACAAGAACTCGGTGATCAAAACCCACGAATCGACGAAAAATCACAAGAATCAATACTACGCCCATATCAGCTCAAGAACACGAGAAACCCGAGAAAGGAGGGGTAAAACCACTCACCTTAATTTAGGAAGAAGAAATGTTAGAAACTCTAAATCGGCAGCCTCCGAATCCGGCCTTGAAGATGCGGTGGCTCCAAGGCCCAGGGGGGTGGCGGCTCATACCAAAGGAGAAAGGAGCGTCGACTGAAGGGAAGAAGAGGGGGCTCGGCGGCTCCAAGAGAGGGGGAGAGGGGCGGCTCGGCTCCTCTATCTAAGAAAACTTGTGCAGCTCCAAAAGGGAGCCACCAAGCCGATGAGGGGGGGTTTTATATTCCCCTCATGAAACCCTCAATCCACTAACACTTATCCAACCCGCATCCGCCTCAAGTCTGAATCCAACCCGCTAACCCACCTTAACTCAATCTAACCTCATGCTCCACATAGGCATCAAATCACAAGCACACAATAAATCAAGCAAATAAAATAAATTATATAATCCATGATTTACTTACCCGAGCTCTCAAGCTCGCAACGGACCATGAGTTGACTCAGCTCGACCTCGAACTAGCCCACTAGGCTTGCAACACAGAGCAACTAACAAAAAAAATCGAAAATAATATCTAGGATATTACAATCCTTCATCCTTAAAGAAAATTCGTCCTCGAATTTTAGAAAAAGAAAATTAAGGACTCACCAGATCATCAAACAACGAAGGATAACGCTCTCTCATATCCTGCTCCATCTCCCAAGTGGCCTCCTGCCCGGAATGGTGCTCACACCTGACCTTAACTAAAAGAATCTCCTTGGACCTCAATTTTCGGATCCGTCGGTCCAGCACCTCCACTAGTCGCTCCTTATACGAGACTGTTGAATCCACCTCCACCGTGGTAGGCTCAATCACATGGAACTCATCCTGAATATACTTCTTCAGCATAGACACATGAAACACTGGGTGCACTCGGTCCATACTGGGAGGTAAGGTCAACTCATTTGCCACAGCTCCCCTACGCCTGAGAATAGGAAACGGCCCAATGAACCTAGGGCTTAGCTCTCCTTTCATACCAAATCTCACCACCCATTTCATAGGGGACACCTTGAGGAACACTGTGCCCCCCTCAGCAAACTCTACCTTCTAGGCCTTTCCATCAGCATATATCTTCTGGCAACTCTGAGCTGCCAACAATCTCTCTCTAATTAGCTTTACCTTTTCTACTACCTCCTCCACTAGGTCAGGTCCCATCATAAAGGAATCCCCTGTCTCAAACCAACCTATAGGCGACCTGCATCTCCGCCCATACAATGCCTTAAATGGGGCCATCCCGATGCTGCTGTGATAGCTGTTATTGTAGGTAAACTCAATCAGGGGTAAGTGGCTCTCTCAACTACCCTCCAAATCTAGAACACATGCTCTCAGCATATCCTCCAACATCTGAATGGTCCGCTCCAACTGACCATCTGTCTGAGGGTGAAATGCAGTGCTGAACCGAACTCGAGTGCCCAATACCTCCTGGAAAGACTGCCAGAATCGAGCCGTGAACTGGGTACCCCGATCTGAGATGATCATAACCGGAACACCATGATAGGCGGCGATCCGATCCAACAACAACCTTGCATACTGCTCGACTGAGAAGGTCGTCCTGACTAGTATAAAATGTGACATCTTAGTTAGACGATCCACCACTACCCAGATAGAATCACTGCCCTTCCCAGACTTTGGCAACCCCGTCACAAAATCCATAGTTATCTTCTCTCATTTCCACTCTGGTACTTTTAGGTTCTGGAGCAACAGTGCCGGCTTCAAATGCTCAGCCTTAACCTGCTGACACACCAGGCACTTAATTAGATACAAACTCGGCTACCTCTCTGTTCATGCATTTCCACCAATAATTCTGCCTTAGATCTCGGTTCATCTTTGTGGCTCCCAAATGCATAGTATATATGAACCGATGAGCCATCTCTAGCACATTCCTACGAACCTCGGCCATATCTGACACCACTATCTTGTTCTTAAACCTCAGAACGCCCTCCGAGTCAACATCAAACCCATTATTGGCATCACCTCTCCTGGCCAAATCCTTAGAGAGTGCACAGAAAGCATCCTCCTCCTGCGTTGCTCGCAATATGTCAACCAACGTGGACTGCACCCTCAGATGAGCCACCAGCACACTAGAAACTGACACTAACAAGACTGCCCCGCCATCCAAACACATGGCCAAATCCTGAGCCAACGGCCTCCTCCTAACTGCCAAATGTGTCAGACTTCCCATAGACTTCCTGCTCAAAGCATCAGCCACCACATTAACCTTCCCCGAATGGTACATGATCGTGCAGTCATAGTCTTTCAAGAACTCAAGCCATCTTCTCTGTCTCATATTCAACTCCTTCTGGGTGAGCAAATACTGGAGGCTCTTATGATTAGTGTATATCTCACAAGCCTCGTCATAAAGGTAGTGACACCACAGCTTCAATGCGAATACTACTGTTGCTAGCTCAAGATCATGAGTCGGGTAATTCTTCTCGTGGACCTTCAACTGCCGAGAGGCATAAGCTATCACCCTATCATTCTGCATCAACACACAACCCAAGCCGACTTGGGAGGCATCACAATAAATAACAAAACCTCCCGAGCCCGAGGGTACAGCTAGAACTGGTGCCGACGTCAAGCTGTCCTTGAGCTTCAGAAAGCTCTCCTCGCACTTACTATCCCATTCGAACTTGACCTTCTTCTGAGTCAGACGGGTCAATGGCGCTAGAATCCTGGAGAAATTCTACACAAATTTTCTATAATAACCCGCCAACCTTAGGAAGCTACGAATCTTTGTGACATTAGTCGGCTTCTTTCAATTCTGAACTGCTCTTATCTTCGCAGGGTCCACCTTTATCCCTTTCCTGGACACCACATGACCAAGGAACCTCACACTCTCCGGCTAGAACTTGTACTTTGTGAATTTAGCATATAAACGGTGCTCCCGGATAGTCTCTAGAACCATCTGCAAGTGCTCAACATGCTCCTCTCTACTCCTGGAATATATTAAGATATCATCAATGAACACTATCACAAATTTATCCAAGTATTCCCTGAAAACTCGGTTCATTAGGTCCATAAATGCCGCAGGTGCATTAGTCAGTCCGAATGACATCATCAGGAACTCAAAGTGCTCAAACCTCGACCTGAAAGCAGTCTTAGGGACGTCACTGTCTCGGATCCTCAACTGATGATACCCTGACCGTAGGTTAATCTTGGAGAACCACTGAGCCCCCTGAAGCTGATCAAATAAATCATCGATCCTGGGCAACGGGTACATTAAAAGAAGGAACATTAACTTTCATGCTCAAGATCAAAATCTCATTTTTCAAATCATTCATAGACTTATATAAATCATTTAATTGAGATTTCAACATGCAATTTTCATTGTTCAATTTTTCATTTTTTGTTCTCAAATCCTTAATTTCACTACTTAAGGTATCATGACAAGAACTAATGGAACTAGTTTTCAACTTGTCATTTTCTAGCTTGGATTCATGCAATTGAGAACTAAGTCTTACATTTTTTTTCTTTAATCTTCTATTTTCGTTATCCTTTTTAGCAAGCAAGACATACATGTTCTTATACTCATCTACTAATTCATCATAGGAAAAATCATGAGAACTAGATAAGCTATCATTATCATTAACATGACTAGAAGGAGAAGAGTGTACCTCATCATTAGCATTTTTGAGGCTCATTTTGGAAGTGGCTTCATAGTCATGGGTAGAGGATGCTTCATGTGAACGAGATGTAGAGATGGAAACACTTGACCTCTTCCTTGCTTTGCTCTTCAAGTTAGGACAAATTTTCTTCACATGCTTTTTTTCTTTACATGCATGGCAAATTACCTTTCTTTTTCGGCTCTTGGAGTTGCTACTTTGACTAGAAGAACTATGGACATCAAAACCAAGATTAAGGGTAGGTGAATGACCATTGTCATCACTACCTTTATTAAATGTACTAATTTATTCGATTTTAGTATGATCGTATAAAATATTCAAACTAGCCCATAAATCAAAAATCGTAGAACAATGCATTACTTTTTTAAATATGTTAGTAAAGCACAAAATATGCAATTCATGACATCTCCATTAAATTTAAATATTTTCTTGTCATGTTTACTATACTCATGCATGTCAATCTTAAATTCAATATATTCTGTTTTCATATTGTATGGACTTCTTAGAATTATCTTGTCATATTGTATTTTTAATTTCTTCCATGGTTGCATCTTAAGTCTAGAATGTTGCAAATAGGGATGGCAGATCGGATATAGTACGAATACCGCACCATTCGTATCTGCACTGTACCTCATATCCGCACATTTGTAGTCGCACCGTATCTGCTACGAATATGAATATGGGTATTCATATACGCATCGTTTAAAATGTAGATATTCACATCGCATTCGTATCCGCATTATATTTAATAAAAAATATTAAAATAATATATTTAATTAAAAAATTAAAAAATTACTAATTCATTGACCCATAGTTTAATATATATGTGACATGAAAATACCATATAGCCCTTATATATGTTAATAACTTATATGGGCAAAATAGTAATTCAAAGACACAGATAGGCGGTGTGAATACAGTGCGGATACGATGTGGATCCACAGTCATATCCGTATCCGCACTGATATAAATTTTCGAGATTAGTATCCATATTCTTTTTTTTTGTGGATATGGATCGAATACAATTAATGCAGATGCGATTTTTAGTTAGCGAATGCAGTTAAAATTGTGACCCCTAATTGCAAATAGTGTTTCTCATGAAAAGGACGGAGATGAAAGACCATTAACTGAAGAAAGGTTAGTTGATCTATTAACTAGTCTGTTTTTTTATCCTCTTTCAGAGTTCCTTTAGTTTTCTTCACACTGTAGTAAATGTTTTCACATTGCCATTCTGGATTGGTGATCATATCTCTCGTCAAAATGTGAATTCTACAATGCCCCTTAGCAAGTCCACTAGTCTGGTGATCATACCTCTAGCAAATGGAAGCCAAAGTGCCACAGTGGCCAAGAAAATATACCATGAGTGTCAAAGTGCAAATGTGCCAACTCTCATTGATGATAAGCAAATTAGAAAAAAGAACCTTAAATTATTGAAAGATTTCTCTTGATGTTAAAATGGTGCAGTTAGGAACTGGTCTGTAATAAATTTAACCATTTGCCATCATATTTAGATGAAATAACCCTTTAATGTAGAAAGTCTTAGATTCAAACAGACCTATACAATGATTAATCACTCAACTGAACTAAACCAAAATTCATCATAAACTTAATGAGTTGAATCTTGTGACCGAATAAGAAGTTGTGGAGAAATTGTAGCATAATAAAAAATTTACTAAGGACATATATAATTTATATGTTTCAGAGAGGTAAAGCTCACAACTATTCTCATTTTTCTTTTTGGTTGTTGTTATGTGATTGGCTGGCAGGAGTATATTTGATTGTTGAGAATCAGAGGCTTTTGAGACGAAATTGCGATGGTTTTTTGTGATGGCAGGGGAGCCGTCGCAGAGTATTTGCGACGTGAGCTTTTGCGACGGACGTTTATGATGGTTAGTGATCGTTGCAGAAGGTCTTCAGCGATGATTTTGCGACTGCTTTGGTCGTCGCAGAAGATCATTTTTTTGCTAGTGAAATGATGATAATGAAACAATACCAAATACAAAGCAAATGAGTGATTGTGAAGATAACGATGATGAAGTGATTACAGTTGAGTCATAGATACTAACTTTGGTCTTCTTCAAAAGAAAAAAGCATCGTGGCAAAGTTTATAATATTTAAAGTTAGAATAAAATTCAAGAAATATAATATTTGAAGTTAGAATAAAATTTGAGACCCTAGTACAATTTAAAGAGACTATGTTTAATATGGTTAACATTAGATGAGTTAGAACTTGTAAAGAACAAATGCAAGTCATGTGTGTTATAGGTTGTTTTGGAGGATCTATGCTAGTTGGATGCTATGTGAAGCCATGTTCGCTATCAAGAACTATGAAGATACACACAACTTTAGCTAAAGTATCAGAAATAGATAAAGCACTTTGGAATGGTTCACAAAGTATTATATAGAGACATTTAAAAATAATCCAAATTGAAACGTGAAACTTATGACGAAGAATTTTCAATTCAAAATATTCATTCTTGTGGTTAGAGCTAAATGTTATATAGTAAGGACGACCAGCTTAGGAAGACTTTGTGGCTCCGTGAAGGACTACTATACTTGTTGGGTTTTATTTAGCCGAATATCAAATGGTTAAACCTACAAGTTTGTATAATATTATTTGTTATCCAATTAAATAAATAGACTATTTTAATGTCTTCATGTTAGTTGTTGACTCAAATTGGGTCCCTGTAAGTCTAATGACCTACACTAGAGGGGGGGTGAATAGTATGTTTATTAAAAATTGTAGCCTAATTTCGATTTTAATTAATTCTTAATTACTTAGGTAAATTCACAATTCAAATACTAAATGCGGAAGCGAGTGAATATGATAATTAAGTGCACACAAGTAATAGTAATGCAAACAAAGTATATGTTAACCCTTTAGATATAGGTGAATTTATCAAGTTAGGCAAAGTATGTGCTTTAGCAAATGATTAATAAGAGAAGTAAGTTAATCACACCCAAGCAATGTCAATGCTAACAAGATAGATTTATAGTGGTTCACGACCCTTCCCTATCCACTACCTAAGCGCCCCCACTTAGGATTTCCAGCAAAACTTTACTAGATCAAATTTATTTTCTTACATTGAGGACTTTACACCGAAAAATCTCCGCTCTCACACCAAATGGACTTCCACACCCGGAAGTCTCCGTCTTCCTGCTGAAAACACTTTCCCTCCTCAAAACCTAAAGGACAACAAATTCAATCCTAGTAAACTAACTAAACCGGTGGACTTAAGCTTTACAACCAAGGCAACCACTCAGTCAAACAACCTAGTAACCTAGGTTTTCAAATTTTCAAGTACAATGAAATAAACAAGAAAATACAAGTAAAAATAGAGCAATAAACCAAACAAATTGCACTTAGGTCCAATACCGAATCCCTAGTCCTCTTGATGTCTCAAATTGATGGAAGGAACAAGGCTCAACCAAAGATAGATGATGAAACTAGGGTTTGGAATAAAAAGTGGCTCAATCAAAGCTTTAATATCACATATAATGTCTCAAGAATAGTTAAGATCAAGAAGGAAGGCTGGGATGAAGTATTTATAGAGAGCCAAAGGGTAGGCTCGGGTAAACCACACACAATAGCTCAAAATAGAATCATTAGCCTTCGACCAGTCGATCTCCGACCGATCCTTAGTCGGTCGACGATCGGTCGAGCATCGACCGATATCCTATTGTTAAGGTAGATTGTTGATTTTTTTGGTTCGCTGATTCTTCACAAGTCATATTTAACATTTCTTAACTTTAAGCATTGATTTTGAATCCGTCTTCACCATCTTCTTCTCCTCAAGTTGAACGAAATGGGACGATAAGTTTTAGTTTTTGATGACGGCTTTCTTGGCGAATTTGAACCTTTCTTCACTAACAGTAGCTTCTTCAATTGGACTTCTCTGCATCAAGTAACAACTTCATCTCTTTGAAGCAACATCATTCGGAGCCTCTTGCCTGCAGCTTCGCCAGCACATCCTAGCTTAAATCACGGCAGTAGAAGCTCAGCATTCTCCGACTATTCTCTCAGCGGACCTTTTGCAAATTATCTCAAGTGGGATCGTATCTTTCATCATATTTTCTTGGATGGTTTGACATCCTTCATAGAAGCAAGCAACGACACAAATTATAGCTTCAAACTCTCTTCTCGGGCAACAGCTAATCCCAAGCAAAATGAGGAGAAACCGAACCATATTTTTTGCCTTTTTGCTTGGACATTTTTGGTTTTGATATATGCAAATATTAGAGCAGATTTGGCATCATCTTCTAGTGTGAAGACCAAGTTTTTGGGTTGCAATCTCACTCGTAATATGCGACTATTTTTCATATACTTGTTCTATAAATATGGCTAAGGACGACGTTTGACTCTCAATTGAAGGCAAAGACGATCGACGTACATTACCTAGACATCAATGTCTCTAGTCTCTACCATATGATCTTGGAACGACCTTCACTGAACATCCTAGGGGCCGTCGTATCGATCCCCACCTAGCGCTGAAATTCTCTATCTTCGTAACGGAAGTAAGCGTACTCCATGCTGACCAGAAGGAAGCTCGTCGGTGCTACAACGAATGCCTTAAACAAAAAATGGACAAGCCAAGGGAGGAGCCAAGTGCTTCGCCCCACCAGATGCTCTCGATATCCCTAGGCAAACAGTTGATAGGGACCTCCAAGCTAAACCCAAGTAGAAGCGATCAGAAGCGGGCGCGACTTGGGAATAACTCTGAAACCAAACACCATTCGGAGTGAACAGAGCCGACCTACTTTCTTCCAACCACCAATGAACGACAACTGGGTTCTTCTTTTTCCCCTCATTAAATACTAGCGAGTTAGCGAAGCTTAACCGCGCACGAGTCAAGCACCTCGCTCGGAAAAACTCTACTGTATCATCAAGTACTATTCCATGATTAATAAAGATTATTTCATTTCACATCTTTATATGTGCATCTAGGTAATCCACGACCATCTTGCCATTCATTACGAACAGATGTCTCGCAACACGCGACAAGAATGGCGTCGCCCTTAACAACCCGAGCTCGATATTAACAAGTCGGATCCTTGGCCTCAGCGCCACTTTTGGGCTCCCACACCCTCAATGACCCCAGGTGCGGTCCTGCCTTATGCTCCTTGGTTAACTCGGCTTGACCCGAAGCACGATCCTCGGCCTTAGTGCCACTATTAGGCTCACATGCCCTCAACGACCCCAGGCACGACCCTACCTTATGCTCCTCAGTTGGCTCGATTTGATCCCAAGCACAGTCCTCAGCCTCAGTGCCACTCTCGGGCTCCCACGCCCTCAACGACCCCAGGCATGGTTCTACCTTATGCTCTTCTGTTGGCTCAGCTTGACCCCAAGCGAGGTCCTCGGTCTCAATGCCACTCTCGGGCTCCTACGCCCTAAATGACCCCAAGTGTGATCCTATCTTACACTCCTAAGCGAGCTCAGCTTGATCCCAAGTGCGGTCCTCGGCCTCAGCGCCACTCTCGAGCTCCCATGCCCTCAACGACCCCAAGCACGATGTCGCCTTATGCTCCTTGGCGAGCTCGACTTGACACAAAGCGCGGTCCTCGGCCTTAGCATCACTCTCAGATTCCCATGCCCTCAACGACCCCAAGCGCGATCCTACCTTATGCTCCTCGACAAGCTCGGCTTGACCCCTAGTGTGGTCCTCATCTTCAACGTCACTCTCGAGCTCCCACGCCCTCAATGACCCTAGGAGTGGTCCTACCTTACGCTCCTTGGCAAGCTCGGGTTGACCCCAAGTGCGGTCCTCGGCCTTAGTGTCATTCTTTGGATCCCATGCCCTCAACGACTCTAGGTGCGGTCCTGCTTATGCTCCTCATTGAGCTTAGCTTGACCCCAAACGTGGTCATTGGTCTTAGTGCCACTCTCGAGCTCCCACGCCCATAACAACCCGAGCTAGTTTTCATTAGTCGGATCCTCGGTCTCAACACCACTCTTGGGCTCCAACACCCTCAATGACCCAAGCACGGTCCTGCCTTACTCTCCTCGATGAGCTCGGCTTGATCCCAAGTGTGGTCCTCTACATCAGTGCCACTATCAGGCTCTCACGCCCTCAGGTGTGATCTTGCCTTACGCTCATTGGCAAGCTCTACTTGACCCCAACTGCAGTCGTCAACCTCAGCGCCACCTGTTGGCCTAAGGTTCAGTTTTGATTATAACAAACAAAGAACTAGTGTTTTCATAGATAAATATTTCTAGGTTCTAAGTCGGTTAGCACACGATGTTCCCGATCGAAAAAATCGGAGAAATCAGCAAGGAGGCTCATCGACGCTCGAGATTCTTTGGGGAGATAGAGTTTAGGTTTAAGATGTCTAGCATGTGTTGTAAATCCTCTTTTATTATGCAAAACCCAAAAACTAAAAACCGAAGCCCAAAACATGAAAACCTAAAAAATTATTAAAAAAATGGCTCGGAAATTCACTATGCCTAGGGAGCTCCTTGGATGACTATATGACCTAGACATTTTCTTGGCACCTAAAGTCTTGGTGATTGTTCCTTAGATAGAAACAAGTTAACGACCTATTTTTAAATAATTTTTGGAAGCATTTAACCTACCTATATTTGACCCGGGAGATTATAAAATTTTTAGTTTTCGTATATTTGTATTAGACCCCAAAAGTTAGATTTTGATTCTTAAGAATTTTAGTTTTTTAGATATTTTTATTGAATCCAAATGAGGGATAATTCTTAAGTTAATTAATGTTATATAAGACTTAGGGAGACTAGATCTCGAATGGTCGGCTGACTGACCATTAAACGACGAGAGGTAGAAATGAACAGAACACGTTCAGTCGATGACCAGTCGCTTGTTCGGTCGATCGACCGATCGACCAGCGGGCTAAGGGCTCAAAAAATAGCCATTTATATCCATTGAGCCCGTCCTGCATCTTGTGTTCTGTCGATTTAAGATGTTTTACAATCTTCCTATGAATCTCTGGAACCTATTGAACCATCATATAATCTTATACTAAGCCTTCATTGAGATATTCTTTGTAAACCCTAGCTGTGATCCTTACAATCTTGATCTTGCCTTTGAGCTTTAATCGATTCATCATCAAGGCATCAAGAGGAGCTAGAATTCACTATTTAGAGCTAAGTGTATTATTGTTTTGATTATTGTTCCATTTGTTATTGTATTTTTGTGTTTATTTATTGTTTACTCAAGTGTGTAAACCTAGGGTGCTAGGTTGATTGAGTGTGGTGGTTGCCTTGGTGTTAAAGCTTAAATCCACCAGTGTAAACTTAGTTTACTAGGATTAATTCTTGTTGTCTTTTAGGATTTGAGGTGGAAGAGTGCTCTCAATGTGAAGGCGAAGACTTCCGGGTGCGGAAGTGCCTTGGTGTGAGAGCGGAGATTCTCCGAGGAAAAGTCCTTAAGTGTAAGGAAACAATTATAATTTAATAAAGCTAAGTTGGAAATCTTAAGCAAGGGTGCTTAGGTAATGGAGTAGGCATTGAGACCGAACCACTATAAATCAAATTGTTAGCATTGATAGTTGTTTGTGGTTAATTGTTTTATTATCGCTTCCGTATCTTGATATTGATGTCATGCCCCAAAATCGGATCACGCGATCGGCCAAGGTACGGACAGACACTCCGAAGGCTAGACCATGCAACCACATCAATCATGCGAGTTATCAACTCATATTAACATAACATAACAATTATTTATAAAACTAGCAAACTCAGTACCAACTCAAACATAAGCTACATATCCATAATAATAATGTCAACAATATATAAGTTCACATGTTCAAAAGAACTACAAGTCTTAAAATAAACTCATAACTAGACTCGGCTTCACTACACCAACGGGTTTCATGAGACCGCTACCGGAGTCCGCCACCACCAGTCGTACCAGACCTCAATAATCACGCTATACAAAATAGTGTCAAAAGAATGGTGAGTTCAAAGAACTCAGTGATTGGCCATCTCGACCATCACCAAGCCAAACCATATAAATAAATGAATGTAATAATTAACTCAATGTTCATGTAACAGATGTAAATCATAATAACGATTTGCACTGGTAGTCTTGTGCGCTACGCGCACCGCACGGCCTGACCCGGCCCAATTGGGAACAATTCTCAAGTTACCTGCTTACCACTCGCAGGGTGCTTGCTGGGCTGGCCATCCTATCAAACTTCCCATCTCGGGCTCACTGAGCTAGGAAGGCCCTCTAGTATCAGTGCCCACAACTCGATCGAGAAAGACCCTCCAACCCAAACCACTCGGGTCGATCATCGGCGTGGCTCATCGACGTATGCCTCGACCCAGAATCAACTCGTGCGCGATGTACACCACTCGGCCTAATCCGGCCCAAAGTCAACTTGTGTGCGATGTGCACTAGTCAGCCCAATCTGGCCCAATATCAACTCATGCGCGATGCGCACCACTCGGCCCAATCCGACCCAATATCAATTCGTGTGCTATGCGTACCACTTGGCCCAATCCAGTCTAATATCAACTCGTGCGCGATGTGCACCACTCGGTCATAGGGGTGTAAGTGAGTCAAGCCGCTCGCGAGCTACTCGAGATCGATTCGGCAAAAACTCGAACTTGACTCGAACTTATCAAGCTCGAGCCGAGCCAGACATGCGAGCAAGCCGAGTTCGAGCTAACATATACTTGGCTCGAGCGGCTCGCGAGCCTAATCAAGCCTTATATATATAATACCTGATCTGGTTTTTAAAATGTGTGAACCTGTTAGCACGTTACCTTCTACAAAGAACCCGGTATTATACTATTCCAGTATTCCCTGAAATCTAAATCCCTAGCCCGCCGCACGCCCTATCCTTCCGGGTCCCAACCTTCCCCTCTCGACTCCCACCGTCGTCTTCCCACCGCTGTCTTCCCACACCTGTGATTGAGTGACTCCCGACTTTGTCGCATTTGCCTACAGGCCCTTCACCATCCTCCCTCACCGACTACAGCCGCAGCACATCATCTTCCCCTACCGGTCGCCGGTGTGCATCATCTTCACCGTCCTCCCTCACATTCGCCTGCAAGCCCTTCACCATCCTCCCTCATCGACTGCAGTCGCAGTGCATCATCTTCCCCTACCAGCATCATCATCATTTTAAAATTTGTTATGGATTTACTTTTTGGTGGATGTGGATGTTTATGTTGAGTAATGTTTAGTTGTTTATGTTTTCTGATGGTTGTTTTTTTGGAACATCAAATAGCAGATGCTTCTTGTTGTTCAATACTTCAATCAATCCATCAAATAGCATATGCTTCTTGTTGTTCAATACTTCAATCAATCCATGTTTAGTAATTAGATTTACTGTAAAGTCCGTAAGTGTAATGTGATATCATAGACTTGATTTTTCTTTAGCATTTCATCAACAGTAATGAACTTGCCAAGTTCTTTAGAAAAATTTAATTATAATTTTTGTTGTTATACAAATAAAATACCAATTCCAAGCTTATAATTAAAATTTTAATGCTGCTCAATCTGTAAACAACCACCAATCTATGTCTACACTACAGTTAAAAGCTCAATCTATAGTGTAGACAACTACTTAATCGAGCTTAGTCGATCTCGAGCTCGAGCTCGATCTCGATCTTGAGTCGAGCTCGATCGAGCTCATTCACAAGTTTAGTCGAGCTTGATCTCGAGTTGAGTTCGATCGAGCTTGCGAACGAGCTCGGCTCGGCTCGACTCGGGAAAAAAATCGAGCCACACGAGCCGAGATCGAGTGACTTGAATGTAGCTCGAGCCGATAGACCAAAGCTTGAGCCGAGCTCGAGCTCATTCTTCTCCAGACGAGCCAAGCTCGAGCAATGACAAGCTCGGCTCGGCTCGGTTACACCCTACTCGGTCATCATATGTGCATCCAAAATCATGTCCATTAAGGGAATAGATTGTACACTTGTAATGAGGTAAATGACTTGAGTAAATACAGCTTAGTTCACATTTCTCTATGCACGCTAAGTAGCACCCGCTTGGCCTCCGCTCGGCCCAATTAAATTATTCCCCGTGGTGTTACCCTCCACTAACCCCTCAATAAATTGTCTTTTCAACTTCTATTCAAGAACCTAACAACCGTGGCGGTCGTCGAATAGCGAAATGCTGTCTTATCGAGTAGTTTTCGCACGACGCACCTTCCTACCACAAAACACATCGTTCGAAATCTCATATGAACTTATAGAAATTCCCGAACAATGAAAAGGAGTACCACATCTGTCCAAGGGTTTCTTGATTTAGTGAAACGTCCAAAAGTCTTGGTTTTCATAATTTTTCCAAGTATGTGGAAATTCAGTCCATAGCCAGAATTTCAGCCCTTTATGGGTCACTTTCCTAAATTTTCACCCGAGGGCTTATACCTTTATCCCGAGTATAGAAATGTCTAAATAACCCACTGTTCATATAGGTTTAATCACTACAACTATAGCAAGTCGAGGAGTGTCGTGTCGGGCTTGCGACAGCTCAGTCAATAAGCAATACAAAATTTCCAACCTACTTGACCAATCTGGTTACTGTTCGAACACAACTGATCATGTCATAATATATATAGTATTCAAAATTCATAGAATGTGGCGTACATAAAGATCGATATATTATACCAGTATTTTACAGCATGTAATACTATTTTTGACAAGAACAGAATATAATTTCAGCATACCCTTAAGAAAATTCCAGCATACATTGGACAATTTTCACCATATATAAATATTCACTTTAGTACTTTGAGCACAACATAATGGCAGTATTTAATCAAGTGAAAACTCATCTAATTACTCTTATGGGTACCCTACACTTTTAGGGTTACTCGGCCACCCTAAGCCACAACCAAAAATTGAATTCTAGCATGCATTAAATCATGAAATTTCATAATTAAACAATAGATAATTAAGCAATAATTCCTAAGCATCATTATCAAGTTTCCTACCAAAGGGCGGCCCTCCTTAAGGTTTGGGGGCATGCCCTAGGGCTGCCACCCCCTCCAAACCTCACGGAGATACCCTACAAACAATATGAGACGACAAACAAGCATGATCTACTCGCAAGAAAACATAACGAACTCGCTTGCAAATCTCTCAACAAGGATCGATAGCCCCAAATATCAAATCTAGGGATTCTATAGGGAAAAACCACTCACCTAAAACCAGATCTAAGGGAAAACAAGGCGACGTTGAAGCCTTGCGACGAACCAATTCCACTGAAGCTCCGATTTCCCGGCCAAAATCCCCACCGCGTTCTCCCTCTCCCTCTCGCCACCTAGAGATCACCACCCTGCCTGAAGGCCCAGTACGAAAGGTACACTCCATTCAACTCCAAGAAGAAAACTATCCTTCGCAAAATGTATGACTTGAAGCTCCTTAGGCATCCTACCAATGCCTGGAAGCAGAAGTTGCCACCGAACACCGACATGAGAAAAAAAGTATGCCTTCCACGACACCTACGAGCACACCACTGAAGATTGCATAATACTCAGAGACCAACTCGAGGACTTGGTCCTTGTAGGATGCCTCAATCGATATATCAACCATCGAAGGGAGCATGGTCGAAGTAGGAGCCGAGACCATCGGTGTCGCAGCCGAAGCCGGACACCTCCAAACCTTCACTCGGGCCAAAGAGAAAACAACCGAGGCGATCGCCCGGGAAATGAACTCTGAGGAGTTATCAATTACATTGCTGGTGGATTCGTAGGAGGCGGTGAATCGAGCTCAACCAGAAAAAGATCTCTTCGATCAATCATGGCGGTTGACAACACCACTCGCTCACATCATCCCGCCTCTCAAAACTCGATGATATCATTCTATGAATCCAATTTACGACGAATTGACCATAGCCTACATGACCTCATCGTAATTTATGTGATTGTAGGAAACTTCATTGTGAAAAAGGTCACGGTAGATGAAAAGGCAGTTCGACCGACATCCTCTCTTACTCTACCTTCGAAAATATGCAACTGACTGAAGCCTCACTCACACCCTGCAAGGGAGACTTGGTGGGCTTCTCGGGCGAAAGAGTCGATGTTCGAGGAGCCATATGGCCAAGGACAATATTCAGCTCTCAGCCAAAGGCAAAAATGATCGATGTGCAATAATTGGTTATCAGTATCCCCAGTCCTTATCATATGATCCTAGGACGATCCTTCTTAAATAGTTTGGGAGCCGTCGTATCAACCCCTCATCTGGCACTCAAATTTCTTATTTCAGAAATGGAAGTAGGCGTACTCCACGCCGACTAGAAAGAAACTCAATGATGCTACAACAAATGCCTCAAGCAAAGAACCACCAGTCTAAGGAAAGAACTTGACACTTCTCCTCAACAAGCGCCTTTAACAACTGCATGCAAACAATCGACAGGAATCCCCAAGCAAAGCTCAAGCCAAGATATGCGAAAGCGACCCCGACCTAGCACAACTTAAAGATCGAGTATCAACTCAAGTTATACGTGAACCGCCCTAATAGGTGCAAATAAAGCTCGAACAAAGCAATTTTCGGTACACACAATTTCCTTTTTTTATCTTTAATAAAAAATCATATTCCTCGCATGTCTGTGTGTGCTTGAGAACTCTATGGTTGTTTCGCCATCTCAGCAAATATCCCGCAACTCGAAACAAACACGACCCCTCATGTGGTCTTGCCTTACGCTCCTCGACGAGCTCAGCTCGATCCCCCGAGCGTGGTCCACGGCACCAGAACTGCTACTTCCAACCTCATAGCCCTTACACGACCAGGATTTAGTTTTCATCAGCCTGGCTTGTCGGCCATCACGCCACTACTTCCGGTCTCAGAACCCTTACACGACCCCTCACGCGTATTGGCCCAAGGGTTCGACCTTGGCAACACTCTTAGTTTTGATGATAACAAGCATGGTTCTAATAGTTTCATCAAGGTTTGGTCTCAGGTTGGACATACAATACACATTCGAAGTTCATCAGAAAAATCACGAAAATTTAAGAATCAGAGGCTTGAGAGTCGAACATGTCAAAATTAGTTTAGGACTTAGTTTGTTTTATTGTAAATGCTCATAAGCCTTAGTTTGATGTCCTCATTGAGTTCATAATCCAAAAACCAAAACCCGAACCCCGAAAACTTAAAAACTAGAAAAATTAAAAAACGACCCTAAAAATTTCTAAAGTATAGGGGATTCCTTAGAGGGCTACATAATTTAGATATTTTTTTTTGCCATCAAAAGTCTCAATAATTATTTCTTAGGTAAAAATAAGTTAAATATATATATTAAAGTTTTAGAAATCATTAACAAAAAAAATGACTTGAAAGGTTAGAAACCTCCAAACTACCCAGAATTCTCAAAGTGCCCCCAAAACTGCCCAGAATTCTTAAAATACCCCCCAATGGCTCTTTTTCAAATACTTGAAAGTCTATTTACTTCCATACCCCAATATCAACTCTATAGATACACCCAAAACTCTCTTTCTTAGGTTCCTAACTATACTATTGAGCTATCAAACATTCTCTTGAGCCTCAAAGAGTGATTCTAAAGTGCAAATCCTATTTTTCATCTCTCATTATCTTCCTTCACTCTCAAGCCCTCGAACTTGGTGTGGACATCATCCTAAGGCTTGGAGTTCTAGGAGACATCAAGGAGAAGCTTCAACTAGTGTTTGTGATTTGCTTAAGCTTTTCTCCTTGCATTTTATACTTGTTGGGTGTTGTTTTCATTCCAATTCAAAAATAGTTTGTAACTAGGTGTGGGTGGCACACATTGGGTTTGACTTGTGTGTAACTTCTTGAGTTCCTTAGGTTTGAGGTAGAAATACTCTTATTGTGGAGAGATAAGCCCTTGGTTGATCCTCATTTATGGGAAAAGAAAAGTTAATACAAGTAGTTGTTAAATCTTAGGTGGCGAACTAAGGTAGTGGAGTAGGGAAGGTTCCCGAACCACTCTAAATATCTTGTTAGCATTGCATCATTGATATTTTGAATTACTTAGCTCATCACTTGTTCTCAATCTCATTATCAAGCATAATCATATCAAACATTCATCATAACTTAAAAACCTAGAGTGGAATTTGAATTAGTTGTGATTAAACTAGAACTGAAATCAATCATCTTAAACTCACACTATTTACCCCCATCTAGTGTGCCTTAACACCTTTCAGTGTGCTCCTGCCTTACACTCCTCGACAAGCTCGGCTTGACCCCCCGAGCGCGGTCCTCGGCCCAGAGCTACTACTTCTGACCTTTGAGGCATTACATGACCAGAACTAGATTTTCACTAGTCTGGCTTGTCGGCCACCGCGCCACTACTTTCGGCCTCAGAGCCCTTACACAATCCCTTGTGCGGTCCTGACTTACGCTCCTTGGCGAGCTCGGTTTGACCCCTCGAATGCGGTCCACGGCCTCAAAGTCGCTACTTCTGGCCTCATTGCCCTCACTCAGCACTATCGTCACCACACAACCTCAAAGAGTAAATTCGAAATTCGCTATGCCGAGCCTGACCTCAAGCACACACCACGAGAAAAATTGATTACAAATTATTAAGGAGTACAGTTCGCAACCACAATAAGAAATGTGCATAAATGCTCGAAGGCACAAAATGGACCCACAAAGGGGCAATCGTTAAACACTTCAGCAACCCTTAGAGAACGATAATTAATCATAGGCCGATTGAAATACAACTATGAGGGGGAAGACCCCTCGGCCTCAGCTAGCGCAATGGGAGCTTCCCCCACCGGAACGTCCTAGTCCATTGGAGAAACAAATCACTGATTGGTGGCGGTAGCCGACAACTCCTCTCCAGGAATCCCCTCCTCAGCCCCAGGATTCACCAAAGCGACGTCCTGTACCTCCTTAATGAAATCAACTCTAGAAAAGTTAGTCTCGGGAGCGAAAAATTGATCCTACTCAATCACCTTGTTGAAACCTTCAATATACAAGGTTAGAGCAGCATTTCGCCAACGATTCGCCTTGTTCTCATAATCCCTCACCATCCGCTTGCATCCCTATACCTCGGTCCACAGACGAGAACTCTCTGCTACCACCATCCTAAGATCATGGTGAAGTTTTTCTAGCTCCTTTTTAGACCCATCCTCCACCTCCTTCAATCGAGCAGCTGACTCAGCAACAGTAGCATTCAAATGCTCAACCTCATGAGCTTTCACCCTCCCGACCTCGGCTAGCTCGAGCTTCAACAGCTCAATCTCTTGGGCCCGAGCTCCAGGTACTCCTCTGACACGAACTCCCTCAGCCTGTCTATTAAGGTTGACAATTGAGTCCACATGTCTACCTCCTCTGGTGAACTCACTTTGTCCCTTGGACAGATAGAACCGCCAGTATAGAGGACCATGGCCAACTGCTAAACCAATGTCAGGGAACCTCCAACAACCACCGTAGTTAGCGTCGAGGCTTCGTCCTCCGCCAAAGTTGTATCTTCGTGAGAAAATGGACCCCCGCTGATATATGTTGGGACTTCTAGCCCACTCTATCACGCTCAAAGGTGAAACAGAAGGAGTTGTATTGGAGAGGCTAGACAACACAACCGCCCCTAAAAGGCCAGGGGCTCAGAGCCCTCGCATCCTCAACTTCCAATGACGGAGACTCTGGAGAAGGCAACGACGCCATCCGGCTCAGCCACGAAGGATAATCATCTACCAGCAAATCTTTTCCTCTGGCAGTCGCGAGAATACTCTCCCTTTTACTTCTAAGACAAGTGCAGAAAATCGTGTCGTCCAACATGGATGATGTTCTGTGTACATCAAGAAAAAAACCCTCATTAAACATAACATAAGAGCAAAGATTACCTTGAGAACACTCCTGGACGTCTACCTATAAAGGCCAAAACCGACAGCCCCTCCAGATCCCGCTTCAATATTTCCTTATAAGAAAATGGCTCAAAAGGACAATACTTGTTCAGAAAGTCTATAATACTCCTCTCCCTAACAAAAATGGCTCATTCCTCTACGTGTGTGATAAACATAGGCTTCTCTATCCAGGATAAAGGAAATATCTCCTTTTGGGAGTCAGGGTCCAAGTAAAATGGACACAAAAATAGCTTCAACTTCACTTTAAAGAAGCACTCTTTCAAGTTCTTGTGAGAACTCCTGAACGAATTGAAGAGCTTCTTCCACGAAACACTACTAAGAGACACCCAAACCCTCTTTTGAGAGTTCTTTATTTGAAAAAAAAAAGATTACGTAGAAACTCAGCTCAAGTCCGAGACATTGCATCAGAATCTCAAAATAGCAAACGCCTGCCCAACTATTTGGGTGCAGCTGCAAAGGGGCTACATTCGCCTGATTCAGCACCCCATGCTTGAAGTCTATGAAGGGCAGTTGAACTCTAAGTTCCTCAAATAGAGCCCTATATATAAAGATAGATCCAAACTCCCCGCGGTGGAAAATCTTGTCCGCAGAATAACAAGGGAGACGGTCATAAGAACCCTCATCGGCGTAACGAGAAATCTTTACCCTCTCCCGAAAAGCTTGAATGTTGCTCAGGGCGGTCATCACCAAACCTTGACGTCGTATCCTATGATTAACCCAAGAGTAAGAGCCAGGGGCCCTCCCCTGCGGCCTTACCTCCGACCTGACCACAACATTTCTTCTCGCCATCAGTACAAACAAGGACAAGCTGACGCAAGCACAAAAGACAGGGAGCCAAACGACTCGCCCAAGAAAAAGGAGGAATCAACGGAAGAGACACTAGCGGAAACCATCAAAGTACCGAGCATTGGAACAACAAGAAAAGCTTGAAAAGGAAAGAAGGAAATTACTTTATAGGCACACAAGCGGTAAACCCCTCATCGAGCGGCCAACAATCGTACCATACATAAATCTCAACCGTCCAATCCAGCCAAAACGACAATTTCCTAAAAAACAACAAGGAACATGCAAACACTTTCTCCTCCATGATTAGTCCTCCAAAACGAAAAGGCAAGCACCAATCAGCAACCACCACGGAAAAGGGAGATCCCCATTATTAAGCCACCATGATTGGTGTGAAAGTCGAAGAGGCACAAACAACACAACAAAGATACGCCTGTTGGTGAAATGGCCACACTAGTGGGGGTGAATAGTGTGTTTGTTAATCTTAAACTTAATTCTGGTTTCAATCATTTTCTTGATTACTTATATTAATGCACAATTCAAACTACTAAATGAATGCGGAAGTGAATAAATAAGTCAAGTAATCAATACACATAGTAAGCAATGCAAACAAAGAGATTTATAATGGTTCGGCCCTAATGCCTATTCCACTACCTAAGCGCCCACTTAGGATTTCCAAACTAAATTTTACTAGATTAATTATTTCCTTTACAACGAGGATGTTTTCAACAGAGAGTCTCCGCTCTCACATCGAAGATACTTCCACACCCAGAAGTCTTCGCCTTCCTACCGAGAGTACTCTCCCGCCTCAAACCTAAAGGATAACAATATTAATCCTAGTAAACTAAGTTTACACTAGTGGATTTAAACCTCAAACACCAAGGCTACCACCCAATTTCAATCAAACCTAGCAACCTATGTTTACACACTTGAGAAATACAATGAAATAAATAATAAATACAACACTAAATGGAGCAATAAATCAAATAATAGAATACTTAGCTCCACAACAAGATCAACTAGCTCATCTTGATGCCTTGATGATTAATCAAATGAAGCTCGAAGGCAAAACTCAAGAAAGAAGGTTTAAGGCTAGGGTTTTTGCAAATGATGGATCAATCAAAGCTTAGATGGTGTAAGGAGTGTCTCAATAGGCTCAACAACCCTTGAAGAAGGCTCTCTTGGCTTCTATTTATAAGCTATGAAGAGTTGGCATCAAACAACCAACCCAACAGCTCGAAATATAGTTGTTTTCGTCGTCCGATCGCTGGCGGTCGACTGGCCAAGCAATCGACTGAGCGAACAGGCCTGTTGTTCTTTTTGGGCTCATTTTGGTTGACCGGACAATCGATCGACCGTAGAGTACCTGTACTCTACAATGAGTTTCAACTGATTTCTTTCTTCGATTTGGGTTTCAGATTACATATTTGGTTTTTGGATTTCTTTGCATCATCATGAGGATTTACAATTCATCTAGACACCCTAAACCTATACTCTATCTTCCTGACGAATCCGAGTGTGTCGACCAACGTCCTTTCGGTTTTCTGATTTCTCTGATATTTTCGATTGTGGACATCATGCGCTAACCGATGTGGAACCTAAAAATTATTCTCCATAAAATTATTAGTTCCATGTTTGTTATCATCAAAACCGAGATTAAGACCAAGGTTGAAAACCTTAGGACAATAATCTCCTCATTTTTGATGATGACAAACATCCTTAAGAAAATATATCGTTTAAGCAACAAGGATATCAACCATGGGATTTCTCCTCTATCAACATACATATCTAAGTAAATAAACTCTCTTATCTATATGCATGATTTTTCTATATTTTTTTTCATTTTACCTATATTTTTCTCCCCCTTTTGACATCAATCAAAAAGGACAAAAAAGTCTACTATAGTCAAAGTTGAGATTCTAAAAACTATTTTTCATGAAACATGAAAATCTCAACCAAATGGGTGAAAACCAAATATCTAATATGAGGCTAAATCATACATGATAGCAAGGAATGATAGCTAACATCCAAATCCGGAAATCATGTATAAGCTCAAGTAAAGATATTTTCATGTATCGATCAAAATATCAAAAATCATTTTAGACATGATTTTTCTCAAATAATAATGAGAATGATATCAAAAATAGAATTACGATATCATACTTAACGTCTCATTTGAAAATTGAACCAAAAATCAAAGTATCCGAAAATTGAACATTTGGGAAGAAAGAATGATACTTTAAAGTTTTGAAATCCAACTTCAAAAATCCATATCAATTCATATTCTTGCTGAAAATTTTTGAAAATTTTATACAAGAAATAAGATTTTTCAATGAACATGTAGTTTCAAGAGTCATCCAAAAATCAATTTTCTGCATTTTTTTTTAAAATAATTGAAATCTAGTGGCATTTTCATAAATATTAGCTATTTTCAAAAGTTTTCAATTTTCATTCAAACTTTCCAAATATCAAGATATAATCTTCTAAAGCATGTTTATTAAGTTTGAGATGAAAATAATATCATTTGGTCAAAATATCAACCTAGCACAATTTCGTTCAAAAATAAGTATGATAACATAAAATTACTAAGTATCAAATTTGATCCTCTACTCATGATTTTTTCAAATTTAATCACATTAACACCTAACATGAGCAAATCTAAATATGTTTGTGAAGTTTGGACCCAAAATAAAGTTTCTAAGTCAACTTGTTGACTTAGATCAAATCTACTCAAGTTTAAGTCTTTTAAGGTCAACTAGTTATTATCTTGTTGATCTACATATCAATTTTCAACTCTAAACACCTAGAAGCATGTCATGTATATCTCTAAACATATTGCATGAGTTTGGACTTAGAAAGGAGGTCTCTAATGACAAGTTTTGGCCTAGCACAATTTTCATTCAATGAAATTTGCTTATGTTCTAAAATTCTTCCTACTCATGAAATTTCAAAAATTTAACATGCAATTTTAATTATGAGTATTGAGACACCAATAAAATATGAAAATTAAAGTATTAGACTAGATATTTGCAATAACCAAAGACATACATCATCCATGCAAATTTAGCCAAACTTTTTATTTTTCATTGACATAACCTTCCATTTTTAATAACTTGCAAGTATACTTCACTAATAGTAATCAAAGCATACATACTTAGCAAGTTATCGTACTAAATAGCAAAGAGAAAATCAAGAGTTTTTTTTAAAAAACTAACTTTGCTAAATAGTAAAGATTCATTTTAAATGAATCAACATGATACCAAAATGAATAAAAAAGATCTCAAAAATACGAAATTTTGGAAAATACGATCTCCAACCCTTCCTATTGGTTGAAAACCGAAAGGCCACAATGAGCCTACGATCTAGAACCGTAAGGTCGCTTAGGCCCGTTATAGGCCACATAGGTCTCCGAAGAGATCGTAAATCAAAAATTAAAAATCATTTGATAAAATCATATCAAGAGCTGATAAAATCAACTCGAATTAAACAAGTATCATACGTACTCCAACTTGAATGAACCAAAGTAAAATAAGGAGATGATAGTGGATTACTTAAGATGTCATTTTTCATACCTTAGGCATCATAATGACTAGAAGTTGCAACCAAGGATGGGTTCTTCATTCAAGTCCACGGTCAACTTCAATTTTTCAATTCTCTTTACCCTTGTGTGGTAGCTCCCCCTACAAAAGAGCAAGAAAATTTTGGTATCCAAATGATTTTGGGTCCTTGGAGGTTAGATGGCCTAGAAATCCAAAGTATCCTAGCTACACTTGGACTTTTCTTAAATGCACAATCATAAATAGCATGGCCAAACGTACCACAACAAAAGTAATGTCCATTAAATCTCTTTTCATTTTTACTATGGAGATAAGATTTATCAATAGAATACTTGATATGCGAACTATGATGAGCATGAGCATTCTTAAAGGAAACATTTTTCTTTTGATGTTTCCTAAATGAGACATTTTGATTTTTAGAATTAAAAGAAGAAATATTAACTTTCATACTCAAAATCAACATCTCATTTTTCAAATCATTCATAGATTTATGCAATGCATGCAATTGAGATTTCAACATGTTATTTTCAACTTTCAATTTTTCATTCTCAATTTTGAAATCATTTTTGAAATTATTATTCCTAAACTTCAATTTAGCTTTCAAATCCACATTTTCATTTTAAAAAGCTTTTAGCTCAAGGTTCCACGTATCATGGCAAGAATCAATATGATTAGTCTTTAATTTCTCATTTTTTAATTCTAAGGCATGCACATGTGAGCTAAGCTCTAAATTTTCTTTCTTCAATTTTTTATTTTCCTTGTCTTTTTTAACTAGCAAGGTATACACTTTATTTTATTCACTTACTAACTCATCATATGTCATATCAAGTGAACTAGAAGAGCTAGTACTATCATTGTCTTTATCATGACTGGGTGAAGGAGAAGGTACCTCATTATTTGCAACCATGAGGCAAACTTTGGATGTGGCTTCATAGTCATGGCTAGAGGGTGCTTCAAACGAGTGAGATATGGAGGTGGAAGCACTTGACCTCTTCCTTGCTTTGTTCTTTGTAATTTTTGTTGTGTGAAATCCGACACTAGAAAGGGGGTTGAATAGTGTTTGTCCCCTTTTCCTTTGTTTTCTTCTTACTCAATTTTAGCTTCATTTAATGCAATTGTTTCTTAATGGTGAATATTATCAAATATAAATAGCAATGATAAACAAGCAAATAAGCAATGCAAACAAGAGTAATTATAGTGGTTTGGCCAATTGCCTACTCCACTACTTTAGCTCCTCACCACGGATTTCTAACCACTACTTTATAGAATCTATGTTTCCCTTTGAATTCAATGAGGACACCCTTCTCACCACTCCGAGAACACATCAATCCTATTCACCTAGGCAAAATACATTCCTATAATATCACCCTAAGTGTTTCCTAGCACACCTAGCAGCTATATCAATCAGAGAACAAGTTTACAATAAATGTCAAATACAAAGGAAAGAGCTTTAAGAATTTAAAATGAACCAAGGCTCCTTTCCACCGCCTTCACGTTTCCAACTTGCAAGAAGATGGCTCTTTGAATTGCAGCAAGACTGAAGAAGTAGGGAATCAACACCTGAAGTGAAATGTCGACTGAAGCAGGGGTGCGTGCAGCAGTTCGCTCTTTTGAAGGTTTAAGAAACTTCTTTGATGCTCAATAAAAGTTCTAAGAAGTAGTAAAGAAGTTAGGTGAGGGGTATTTATAACCCCTCACTTGAACGGCCCGTTCAACGGTTAAAAAAATAGTCGTTGAAGCCGTTCGGTCACTGACCGGTCGATCGATCGGTCGACCGACTGATCGACCGCCAATGCGACAGTTGGCTATATGAGAGAGCTCGGTCGACCGACGGGTCAATCGGCTGACGGAAAAGAGCCGATCCCACATTTGGTCGACCAGTCGGTCGACCGAATCACTGGAGCCAGGGTCACGCGATAGGTTATCTCCAATCTGGTCAACCACCAAGCATTTTGCCAATTTTTCGCCTCGGTCGGTCGACCGACATAGCCTTGAATGGCTATTGCCAGATTTTACCATCATTCGGTCGACCGAACAGCTGCTCAGCAGAATACTTCCTTGTTCGGTCGACCGACTGGTCGATCGAACTCAGGCTGAGGCTGACTTCTTCATGGATTTTTACATGCCCTTTTTTATGGGTTTAGTTACCAAGTTTTAACTTGGTTAACTTTACAATTTTGGGTTGGGATAAACTTATCCTAGGGGTATATTACATGAATTCTACTTGATTTAAGCCCGAGCCTTTCTTCACTATTTTTCTTCTTCCGTTTCTTTGACGATCCTTTCTTTCGTCTCATTTGAACGGACTTGGCATGCTTATCGCAACCTCAACCTGAACTCAAAACTTCACGCTTGGATTAAATACATATTTGTTATCATCAAAATAAAGATCAAGGCTTAAGAGAGACTCTTAAGCCAACAATCTCCCCCTTTTTGATGATGACAAATATAACATGAAATTTTTTAGAAAGCATAAGTGTTTGTGAGTTTGAGTTAAGGCATTCATGAGTTAGGGCATGCAAGATATATAACTTAGCATATGTATTCAACTACTTATGACTCAACCTATGCTCCCCCTATCAATGTGTATATCATTTTTAACTCCCCCTTAACTATAAAGCTCACCCTAACTATATGCATCGTGAAAACCAAGTGTGACCTTATTTTTTCTCCCCCTTTTGACATCAATCAAAAAGGGTAAGAATTAAGGTACAATTAATGAGCGTAATCATAAAAATCAAGAAAGCCACAAAAACCAAGTATCATCTACCACTATAGTCCTTCCCATTAATGTAAGCCTATAGAAGGCAAACACCAATAGGTCGCAAAGCCCCACTACAGAGCAATACATAAGTGTGATGATACTATATTGAATGCAATTTTTTGAAATGCATATACATTTTAAAGAAAAATATTTTAATTACTAGGAAAAACACAAATTCTTAATTGCATCCTTAAATTTGTGAAACTTTCTTCAACCAAGGGTTTTGTAAATATATTGGCAAGTTATTTATCGGTGGATACAAATTCTACCGATATATTTTCCTTAGTCACATTATCCCTAAGAAAATGATGTCTCAAGTCAATATGTTTAGTTCTAGAGTGTAAAATGAGATTTTTGATTAAATTTATTGCACTAATATTATCACAATGTATAGGTATGCAAGAATATCAAAGTCCATAGTCTAAAAGGGTTTGTTTCATCCAAAGGACTTGCACACAACAACTAGCTACAGCGATGTATTCCGCTTCGGTAGTTGAAAGTACAATTGGGTTTTGTTTCTTTGAGAACCAAGAAACAAGACTCGCCCCTAAGAATTGACAACACCCACTAGTGCTTTTTCTATCTATCTTACATCCGATAAAATCAGCATCCGAAAAACCGATTAAATCAAATAATGTATGACATGGATACCATAATCCAAGTCAACCGAGCCCTTTAAATACCTCAATATGTATTTTACCGCACTTAAATGAGACATCTTAGGGCAAGATTGAAACCTAGCACATACACTAACACTAAATATGATATCGGGTCTACTTGCGGTTAAATAAAGAAGAGTACCAATCATACCTCGATATCATTTTTTGTCCACTTTAATGCCCTCTTCATCTTTGTCAAGCTTGATGGATGCGCTCATAGGTGTAGAAGCTATCTTGGCTTCATTCATCCTAAACCTTTTGATGAGCTCCTCTGTGTACTTGGCTTGATTGATGAAGATCTCTTTGTTGGATTGCTTGATTTGGAGACCAAGCATGAAGGAGAGTTCTCCCATCATGCTCATCTCAAACTCATCTTGCAGATATTTAGCAAACCACTTATAAAACATTTCATTAGTAGCACCAAAAATTATGTCATCAACATAAATTTGAACTAATAACATGTCATTTTCATGATGCTTAATGAAAAGTGAAACGTCGGCTTTTCCAATATCAAAACCTTGTTCAATTAGGAAAATTTAAAGTCTTTCATACCAAGCCCTAGGGGCTTGTTTTAAACCATATAATGATTTTTTAAGTTTGAAAACATGGTTTGGAAACTCAAAACTTTCAAATCCGGAGGGTTGTTCAACATAAACTTCTTCATTAATAAAACCATTTAAAAATGCACTTTTTACATCCATTTGAAAAAGTTTAAAACCATTAAAGCTAGCATATGCCAAAAGCATTCTAATTGCTTCTAATCTAGCTACAGGAGCATACGTTTCATTATAGTCTATTCCTTCTTGTTGATTGTACCCTTGTGCCACCAACCTAGCTTTGTTTCTAATAACCAATCCTTCTTCATCTAGCTTATTCCTAAATACTCATTTAGTTCCAATTATGGTTTATTCACTAGGTCAAGGCACTAAGTCTCATACATCATTTCTAGCAAATTGGTTGAGTTCTTCTTGCATAGCTAGTACCCAAAACTCATCTTCTATTGCTTCCTTAAGGTTCTTAGACTCTACTTGAGATACAAAAGCAACATATTGACAAACATTCTTGAGTTTAGAACGTGTTACCACTCCCGTTGAAGGCTCTCCAATAACTTGGTCCATTGGATGATCTCTTACCAATCGATATCCTTTAGGGAGAGGTGGTAGAGCTTCTTCTTCATCATCTTCAACTTGAGGTAGATTTGAGGATGGAGGTTCTTCATGTTCGGTCTCCTCATTATCTTCATCCTCCACTTCTTTATCATGAAGTGTAAGATCCTCAAGTTCCTCACCTACATTCACAATCTTCACATTTCTAGAAGAATCATTAGTTTCATTGAACGTGACATGCATGGATTCTTTAACAATCATTGTTCTACGGTTGTAAACTCTATATGTCTTAGAATTAGTGGAGTAACCTAGGAAAATCCCTTCATCGGATTTAGAATCAAATTTTCCTAAATTCTTCTTAGTATTTAATATAAAACATTTGCATCAAAAATATGAAAATATCCCACATTTGGGATTTTAGCATTCCAAAGCTCAAAAGGTATTTTCTTAATTTTTAGTCTCAATAAAACTCGGTTAACATAACAAGAAGTATTTATGGCTTTGGCCCAAAAATACTTAGGCAAATTATTTTCGCATAGCATGGTCCTAACCATTTCTTGTAAAGTTCTATTCTTCCTCTCAACCATCCCATTTTGTTGAGGGATCCTAGGGGAAGAAAAGGTATGTTCAATACCTAAATCATCACAAAACTCGAAAAAAATTTTATTTTTAAACTCCCCTCCATTGTCACTTTTAATTTTCAAAATTGATACTCATTTTTCATTTGAAACTTTCTTTGCAATTTTTTTGAAAAACTCAAAAGTTTCAATTTTCTTGGCAAAAAAGAAAACTCATGTAAATCTAGAGTAATCATCAACTAATACATAATAATATAGCTTTCCACCTAAACTGGCTACATCACTTGGACCAAAGAGATCCATGTGCACAAGCTCAAGAATTCTAGATGTACTAACATGATTAATGCTATGAAATAAAGATTTAACTTGCTTACCTAGTTGACATGCATCACAAAGTTTGTCTTTTTTAAATTTTATCTTGGGTAAGCCTTTAACTAATTCTTTCCTAGATATCTCTTGGAAGAGGCTCATGCTAGCATGTCCTAGCCTTCTATGCCACAACCAAGAGTCATTCTCCATGGCAACTAAGCATCTAACATGAGGATTTGGCAAGACATTTAATTCTAAGATGTATATATTTTCTTGCGTATTTCCAATAAACATGATATCATTTGATGGTGCACTTCTAATAATACATTTAGATGCTTCAAAAATAATTGTGTATCCATTGTCACATAATTGTGATATGCTAATCAAATTATGTTTTAACCCATCAACTAATAAAACATTTGTAATGCATGGGTAAGGGAGTATACCTATGTCACCAATGCCAACAATCTTACCTTTGGCATTGTCTCCAAATGTGACATGTCTACAATCTTTACTTGATAGGATTGCAAATAAATTGATGTCACCCGTCATGTGCTTTGAGCAACCGCTATCCAATATCCAAGTGCTTCTACTTGGTTGAGGATGGTTCTTCATCTACAAAAGGAGAAGAAATTTTCTTAGGTACCCAAATTTCCTTGGGTGCTTGAGTGTTAGTCAATTTTGGAACCCATGTAAATCTTGCATGTGGGTTCCTTCTCAATGCGCAATCCTTGGTCATATGGCCAAATATGCCACATGAAAAGCAATTTCCATTAAATTTTCTTCTAGTGTGTGTGTGAGCATGAAATTGTGATGATTTCTTTTTATGAACAACCTTTGGCATGCCATTTTGGATGGTTGTCATTTTTTCATTAAGCATGCAAAGTTCCTTTTTTAATGTTAGCATGCTATCATTTAGATGCTCTACTTGATCACATAAATACTTATTTTCATTATCTAGTTTTTGGTTGTCAATCTCTCCTTCTTAGCTTTTTATAGGGTGCATGTTTCTTCCTTAAGGGTGTCTATTTCTTTCCTTAGGGCATTGCATGAAAGTAATAGACTATCATTCTCAAGTTCTAAAGATCTATTATCCATTTTGAGATCTCTAAATTTTCTCCTAATGGCATTGAATTCATCATGCATTTGCTCAAATTCATTTTCTAGCTCTTCTTGAGTAAATGAAACTTCACCAAAAATAAATTTTACCTCATCATCCTTTGCCATCAAGCAAAAGTTTGCCTTTTCACTTTTTGCTTCTTCTTCACTCGATGAGGCCTCTCTTTCATCCCACGTGGCCATCATTGCATTCTTCTTCTTTTTGTATTTTTCTTTCTTATGAGGGTTGGAGGGTGGAGGCCATCTTGAAAAGTGGGCAATCCTTCCTTAGGTGCCCAGTCTTGTTGCAATAGTAGCAAGTGTAGCCTCCTCTTTCCTTCCTCATTCCTCCCCTCATGAAGCTCATGAATCTTCTTACGAGCATCGCCATTTCTTCAAGATCATCCGTCTCTTCCTCGGATGACTACGATTCTTCTGCTCGATGTGATGCTCTTAAGGCAATGGTCTTGCCTTAGGGGGCATCTTCCTCTTAGTATTGCTTCATGTGGGTCTCATGTGTCATGAGAGACCCAATGAGCTCGGTGATCTTCAAAGTGCTCAAATCCTTGGCTTCCATGATGGCTGTCACTTTGGGCTCCCAAGATTTTGGAAGAGAACGGATGAGCTTCCTTACCTTTTCCTCTTCCTTTATTTTTCTACCAAGGTTAGCTAAGTCATTCGTAATATTTTGAAATCTAGCATGCATGGCATCAATGGACTCATGTGAAAGCAACTTAAACATTTCATAATCATGCATGAGTAAGTTAATTTTGGATTCCTTTACTTATGAAGTCCCTTCATGGGTGGTCTCTAGGACATTCCATACTTCATATGCGGACTTACACGTAGAAATCCTATTGAATTCATTAATTGATAGGCCGCAATATAAGCATTGACAGCCTTTGCATTTGCATTGAAAAGTCTAATTTCTTCTTGGTCCCATTGGTCAATATCCTTATTGGGTTGTTTATACTCTACTAGGATCATCCTCCATACATCCATGCCTAAGGATTGAAGGAAGCCATTCTTGCGGATCTTCCAATAGGCATAGTTGTTCCAATCGAATAGTGGTGGAGTATGAGTAAAGGACCCTTGAGCCAATTGGATTTCACTAGACATCTTGACTTGTAGGAAAGATGATTAAATCTTGACCTACAACTTTACTCTTATACCAAATGTTGTGTGAAATCCGACACTAGAAGGGGGGTTGAATAGTGTCTGTCCCTTTTTCCTATTTTTTCTTCTTACTCAATTTTAGCTTCACTTAATGCAATTGTTTCTTAACGGTGAATATGATCAAATATAAATAGCAATGATAAACAAGCAAATAAGCAATGCAAACAAGAGTAATTATAGTGGTCGACCAACTGCTTACTCCACTACCTTGGCTCTTCACCAAGGATTTCTAACCACTACTTTATAGAATCTATGTTTCCCTTTGAATACAATGAGGACACCCTTCTCACAACTCTGAGAATACCTCAATCCTATTCACCTAGGCAAAACACAATCCTATAAAGTCACTCTAAGTGTTTCCTAGCACACCTAGCAGCTATCTCAATCAAAGAACAAGTTTACAATAAATGTCAAATACAAAGGAAAGAGCTTTAAGAATTTAAAATGAACCAAGGCTCCTTTCCACCGCCTTCACGTCTCCAACTTGCAAGAAGATGGCTCTTTGAATTACAGCAAGACTGAAGAAGGAAATCAGCGCTTGAAGTGAAATGTCGACTGAAGTAGAGGGCGCGTGCAGCAGTTCGCTCTTTTGAAGGCTTAAGAAACTTCTTTAATGCTCAATAAAAGTTCTAAGAAGTAGTAAAGAAGTTAGGTGAGGGGTATTTATAACCCCTCACTTGAACGGCCCGTTCAACGGTTAAAAAAATAGTCGTTGAAGCCGTTCGGTCACTGGTCGGTCGATCGACTGATCGATCGCCAATGCGACCGCTGGCTATATGAGAGAGCTCGATCGACCGACGAGTCGACCGGCTGACGGAAAAGAGCCGATCCCACATTCGGTCGACCAAATCACTGGAGCCAAGGTCGTGCGACAGGCTATCTCCAATTCGATCGACCGATTGGTCAATCGCCAAGCATTCTGCCAATTTTTTGCCTCGATCGATCAATCGACCGGTCGACCGACGCAGCCTTGAATGACTACTGCCAGATTTTATCGTCATTCGATCGATCGATCGATCGGTCGATCGAACGACTGCTCAACAGAATACTGCCTTGTTCAGTCGATCGACCGGTCGACCGAACTCAGGCTGAGGCTGACTTCTTCATGGATTTTTACATGCCCTTTTTTCTGGGTTTAGTTAAGAGTTTTAACTTGGATAGCTTTACAATTTTGGCTTGGGATAAATCCTTCCTAGGGGTATATTACATGAATTCTACTTGATTTAAGCTCGAGCCTTTCTTCACCATTTTTCTTCTTCCGTTTCTTTGACGATCTTTTCTTTCGTCTCATTTGAACCAACTTGGCATGCTTATCGCAACCTCAACCTGAACTCAAAACTTCACGCTTAGATTAAATACATGTCTGTTATCATCGAAATAAAGATCGAGGCTTAAGAGAGACCCTTAAGCCAACAATTTTTCTTCACATGCCCTTTTTCTTTGCAAGCATAACAAATTTCCTTTCGTTTTCGGCTCTTAGAGTTGCCCCTTTGACTAGAAGCACTATGGGCATCAAAACCAAGATTAGTAGTAAGTGAATGACCATTGTCATCACCACCTTCATCAAAAGTGTCAATCTCTTCTATTTTGGCATGATCATATAAAATATTTAAAGTGACCCATAAATCACAAGCCGAAGAGCAATGCATGACTTTATCTAGGATGTCATTTGGTAATGTGCAAAGAATATAATTCATGACATCTCCATTATACTAAAACATTTTCTTATATAATTCACTCCAAGTATGTATGTCAACCTTAAGTTCAATGAATTCTAGTATTAACATGTTAACGACACCAACACCTTTAGTTTTTAAGTATGTGTACATCCTATATTTTCCAAAGACTAAAGTTTGAGCATCGAATCTAGGAGGTAAAGACGCTAAACTCTAGTGCTATTTTTTGAATTGAGAAACGATGTAGAAGAGATTGTGAAATCTCAACCTACGACCCGCTCTGATACCAATGTTAGTGAAATGACCTCTTAGCCACTTTAACCTTAATAAAGTCAAAAGTAGCTCTTCTAGACCTGCCAACCAGAGAAGGTAATCCCAAATATTTGTCCTATGTGCCAATATGTGGAACTTAAAGGATGGAGACCAAATGTTCTTTGACAAACTGAGGGGTGTTTTTGCTTAAGAAAGCTGAGGATTTATTTAAATTGACCTACTGACCACTCAGAGCACCATAAGTGCAAAGAATTTCCATTAAATTACTGCAATGAAGTACTTCAGTCTTACAGAAAAGAATGAAGTTATCGACAAACGAAGAGGTGACTTATGGCTGGGCAACTGTTATTAACTTTCATCCCCCAAATTTTATTGACTTGTTCTCCCTAACTAAGCAAGTGAGAAAGTCCCTCTTGTGTTTGGACTTTCATTGTTTGATACAAAATATACCGAAACATAAAAGCAATCAGAAAAGGGTAAAGAGAAAGTCTTGGATATTTAATTGTATATTTAAACAAGTTATTTATGCCATGATAAAATGTTAAACAAAAATATCTTATAATAGACTTTCTGATATATATATATATATATATATCTCAGAAAGCATCAAAAGTAATTTGTCACTAATCATGAAATTGAAATTTAACCCCACAATTGAATTTTAACTCTGTAAAAACTTGGGATTCTAAAAACTAACAAAAAAAAATGCTTCACCTATAATGTCAGTTCACTTTTATAATCATGGCCAACTAATTAATTATCTGTTAGGAAGAAAATGAATTTTCCTATAAGAATTTAAAAATTCAAACGCTAAAAACAAAAATATCAAAATGAATAAATTCAGAAAATATAAAAAATACTAAAATTTACGTGGTTCAGTCCAGCGGAATACCGGACCTACTCCACGGGGAGAAGAGGATACTGGTTTTATTAGAGAGAGGAGGAAACATGGTCAGTACAAGAGAAAATGAATAAAATTGATAACTAAACTATAAAGGAAAAAATATTATCTGGACTCAGATATTTTTTTGAACTCCGAAATTTAAATTTTTGTTTCTGTCTAAAAACTCTGAATGTAGCGTCCTTGATCTTCTTGCTTCTGTCTGAGACGATGTGAAAGAAAAGAGAACCGCCGGAAAAAAAATTTGCTTGAGAAACATGGTAGATGAAATGTCGGATTGTCTGAAACCATATAATACACCTCCTATTATATTGCATGAAGTCAGCGATGAATAAAATTTGCTTCGTTCAATTTGATCAGATGGCAGAGCTTAATATTTGAACAATTAATTCGGGAGAAACATTAGCTGTGTTGCGATTTTGCCGCATGCAGCTCGGTCAAATATGGCTGCTAAAAAAAATTGTACGCTGCAAAAAATTGCAGCAGATCGCACGCGTCAAAAAATTAATTCTGCGATCGGTTCACGACTGAGATGGAGCGCTCATCATGCAAAGACAACTCTTCGTATTTATCTCTTTAAGTCTTTGATCGGTCAAAGCTGCACAAAATTTGAAACCATTTGCCATTTCAATTCATGCAATGGTGCTGCCTCGAATTGCGAGGCGGCACCACCACCACCATGTGCATGCAAATAAGTGGGCTTGGCCCAAGCCTAGAAGATGTTTTTTTTCTTTTTTTAATTCAATTTAGCTCATTTCGAATTTGGATCGAGTTTAAATCGAATAAACCTTCATAATTTCTTCCTTTGATGAGATTTGAGCCCGATGTAGCCTTCTCCTCTTCTCCCAAGAGCCCTATAGGACTAACATGTGTCTTGAATTAGCCTAACCAAGTTCATGCAGTACTCAAACTTGGTTGTTGGTAGAACTTTTGTCAGTATATCTGCATGATTATGAGCTGTGTCAATTTTTTAAAGTTTTATTTCTCTTTTTGAAATAATATCCTTGATGAAATGAAATCTAACATCAATGTGCTTCGTTCTTTCATGGAACATCTGATCTTTTGGCAAATAAATTGCACTCTGATTGTCCCTATGCATGACTATGTCCCTATTTTGAGAAGTTAGTTCTTTTATCAGGTTCCCAAGATAGATTATTTTTTTAATTGCTTCTGTAATAGTTATGTACTTCGCTTCAGTGGTGGAGAGGACAATAGTGGGTTGTTGGTTGATTTTTCAACTTATTGCAGTTTCGTCTATAGTAAAGATGTAGGTGGTGATCGATCTCCTCTCATCAAGGTCACCGCCATAGTTCGAATCTGAATATCTTGCAAATAATTCATTAGTTCTACCAAAAATAAGATTGGCTTCAGAAGTACCTTGTAAGTAGCATAGTATCCATTTAACCGCCTCCCAATGTGCTTTTCCCGAATTTTTCATGTATCGGCTCACAACACTCACTGCATGTGCTATGTTTGGGCGGATACAGATCATGACGTACATGAGATTGCCAACTGCGCTTGCATAGGATACTTGTGACATACTAATTCTTTCATTTTCATCTTTCGGGCATAACAATTCTAACAATTTGAAGTGAGCGGCAAGAGGAGTTTTGACTGATTTTGCTTCTTGCATGCCAAAGCGTTCAACCATCTGCTTTACGTAAGTTCCCTGTGTTAGGTATACCTTTCTTGCTTTGCGGTCTCGCTTTATCTCTATCCCTAGGATTTTTCTTGCAACCCTAAGGTCTTTCATGTCAAATTCTCCCTTAAGGTGTTTCTTAAGCATGTCTGTTTTAGTAATATCTTTTGCCACAATAAGCATGTCATCAATATAAAGGAGCAGATAAATTATAGAAATAATTAATTTCTTTAAATAAACACAACCGTCAAAGGATGATATATCTACTAAAATCGATATTGAGCATAAATTGATCAAACCTTTTATACCATTCTCTGGGAGATTGATTAATGTCATAGAGTGACTTCTTTAGAAGGCAGACATGATCAACTTTGTTTTTCTCTTCAAACCTTTCTGGCTGTGTCATGTAGATATGTTCTTCTAAGTCACCATGTAGGAAAGATGTCTTTACGTCAAGTTGTTCTAACTCCAAGTCTTGCATGGCTACTAATGCTAGAAGAATACGAATAGAGGTATTTTTAACCATAGGAGAAAAAATATCTTTATAGTCAATACCTTCCTTTTGACTGTATCTCTTTTCCACAAGCCGAGCTTTATAGATACTGCCTTCTTTGAGTTTGTAGATCCACTTGCACTCAACAAGTTTCTTGTGCGGTGGAGGCTTCACAAGTTCTCAAGTATTATTTTTCTGCAATAACTTAAATTCTTCTGTCATAGCTTCATGTCACTTTCTTGAATCTGTCCGATTTAGGGATTCTTTATAGGAGGCTGGTTCTTCAGTGCACAGTGTTTCTCCAGCCACTGCTAGAGCATAAGTAGTAATATTTGCATACCTAGGATTAGGACGTGATGCTCTCCAAGGTCGGTTGAGGGCGATGTAATAAGGATTCTCCTCCTCAACTTGATATTGCTCCTCCTGGACCCGGTGTGGCTCCTCCTGGACTTGAACATGTTCTTCAGTGGCATATTCTAATGAAGCATTGTCATTTGCTTATGTAGAAGGTGGTCGAGGCGCAGGTGTAGGGAACCAGAATTCTTGGATAGCAGGCTAAGGTGGTGCTTCTTTTGTGGCATTGGAGATGTAGGTTCCTCCGAGTCCTCTTCTTTTTGGTCATTCTTTTTCATTTTCAAGAGTACATGTTCATCAAAAATAACATCTTTATGGATTTCTGCTTTACAATTATTTAGACACCACACTTTATAGTCTTTCACTCCACTAGGATATCCTAAGAAAATACATTTCTTTGATCTAGGTTCTAATTTTCCTTCATTCACCCTGACATAGACAGTGCTCCCAAAAATTTTAAGATTGTCATAAGAAGTTGGTGACCCAGTCTATTTTTCCTCAAGCGTCTTGAATTCAATTGATGAAGACAGAGATCGATTTATCAAATAGCAAGCGGTGGACGCAGCCTCTGCCCAAAAACTTCTAGAAATGTTAGCATTAGAAAACATACATCTTACATTTTCTATGGTGGTGCGGTTCATCCTTTCTGCTACTCTGTTCTGCTGAGGTGTGTGGGGAACTGTGTGATGTCATATGATTCGTTCCCTGGAGCGAAAGCCTTTTAATTCTCCACTGCAAAATTCTAGTCCATTGTCGGTTTGTAGGGTCCTAACATATCTACCGGTTTGCTTCTCGATCATTGCCTTCCAAGATTGATATTTAGAGAAGACATCAAATTTATTTTTAATAAAATAAGTCCATACCTTCCTGGAGTAATCATCAATAAATGTGAGCATGTATCAAGCTCCTCCTTGAGATTCAACCGTTGATGGCTCCCATAAATTAGAGTGGATGTAGTCCAATTTTCCTTTAGCATAGTATTGCCCTATAGAGAATGAGACTCTTTTCTGTTTTCCATAGATGCAATGTTCACATAAATCTAGTTTAGTCAATTTCTGCTTTCCAAGTAGTCCCTTTTGTTCAACTATTAACATGCTCATTTCATTAATATGCCCTAATCATATATGTCATAATTTAGTAAGTTCATCATCAGAGTGTTCAGATGTTACCATAGTTGCAACACTTGTTATCGTTGTGCCTTAAAGAATGTAAAGTTGGTTTACCTTTGGTGCTTTCATTACTGTTAAGGACCCCTTTGTAACTCTGAAAACTCCGTCTTAGCCTGAATACTTGTATCCAAGTGCATCTAGAAAAGATAAAGAAATTAAATTTCTTTTAAGACTTGGAACGTGTCATACCTGATTTAGGGTCCTTGTAATGCCATTGTGCATTTTAATTTTTACTGAGCCGACTCCTACTTCTTGACATGATGAGTCATTTCTCATTAGCATTTCTTTTCCATTAACATGTTCATATATGGTAAACCAATCTTGGTGCGGTATCATATGAAAAGAGCAACCTGAATCTAAAATTCATTCATCTTGAGATCTAGCATAACAAGCACAAATAGTAAGTATCTCTATTTTTTCATCCTCATCAGCATAGGATTCTTCTCCATTCTGATTTTGTTCCTTCTATCTCCGTTTCAGCTTACGACATTTTGATTTAATGTGTCTCATCTTTTTGCAATAATAGCACTGCACATTTTTGGGCTTAGATTTATATCTGAACTTACCCTGACTTTTGTCCCATGACCTGTTTCGTCCTCTAGTGTTCAAGGCTTCTCCACGACTTCTAGAGGATCCTATGGTAAGTTGAGAGTCGACAACCTCCTTGGACACTAGCATTGTTGTCACCTCATCCAGAGTTATAGTATTCTTGTCATATAATAAACTTTCACGAAATTCTTAAAAGAAGTAGGGAGAGTAATTAGAAGCATAAAAGTGTTATTTTCTTCCTCAAAAGTAACTCTCATATCTTCAAGATCAGCAAGAATATAACGGAAAGTGCTAATATAATTTTTAACAGAAGTGTCATCAATCATGCGTAAAAAATATAACTTATGTCTAAGTGTCATCTTATTTGTTAGAGTTTTATCCTGATAAATTGTAGCAAGCTTTTTCCATACATCTGTAGTAGTCTTTTCTGATGCGACTTCTCATAGTGCCTCGTCACAGACGCTCATATACAAAGTTGCTTTAGCACTTTCATCGACCCGGTCCTTTTCCATTTCAGTGCCTTCCATCTTGTCTTGTTCTTCAATAGTATTATGTAGGTTCTCCTTAACCAATATTGCTTTCACATTCAAAGCTCATAACGAGTAGTTGACGTTATGGTCCAATTTTTGGATTTCGTATTTTGCCCCTGACATTATGGATTATTGACTCTGATACTAGAACTGTTAGGAAGAAAAATAAATCTTCCTGCAATGATCTAAAAATCCAAATACCAAAAACAAAAATACCAAAACAAATAAATCCAGAAAACATAAAGAACACCAAAATTTACGTTGTTTAGCCCGGCGGGGTACCGGGCCTACTCCACGAGGAGAAGAGGGCATTGATTTTATTTAGGAGAGGAGGAAACACGACCAGTACAAGAGAATCAGAATAAAACTGATAACTAAACTGTAAAAGAACTGCCTAGATTCATATATTTTTCTGCACCCCGAAATCTGGATTTTTACTTCTGCCTTAAAATGTGAATGTGACGTCCTTGATCTTCTTGCTTCTGCCTGAGACGGTGTGAAGGGAAAGAGAGCCGCCAGAAAAGAATCTTGCTTGAGAAACATAATAGATGGGATGTCGGTAGGGGTGTGTTCGGGTACCGGGTAGACCCAAAACCGACTGGAATCTACTCGATAGGGTAGGTTCCGGGTAGACAAAAAAAAATTCGGGTAGGGTTCGGGTAACGAATTTTGGAACCGGTAAGATCCGATTCCAGTTCTATAGTCCCAGGTACCCGTAACTGAAATCGGTACCCGAAACCGGTTTTTTGATATTATATATATATATATAATTCGGATCCGATTTAATAAAATAGATATTATTTATAACCCATTAACCATCTATTGACCCATAACCCTAACCCATCTCTATGACTCTCTCACCTCCCTCACGCACTGACGCCGCGTCGCCTCGCCTCTCACCCTCTCCTGATCTCATCTCGGCGTCTGGCCATCTGCGTCGACGCATGCCTCTCGCCCTCTCCCGATCCCATCTCGGCGTCTAGCTGTCTACGTCTGCGTCGCCTCGCCTTTCGCCCTCTCCCGATCCCATCTCGGCATCTGGCCATCTGTGTCGACGCACGCCTCTCGCCCTCTCCCAATCCTGTCTCGGTGTCTGGCCCTCTCCCGTGATCCGGACAGCCTCGCCTCTCGCCCTCTCCCGTACGTGATCCCGTCTCGGCGTCTGCGTCTCCACAGCCACAGCCGCTCAGTCACTCACGCCTTCACCAGCACTCCCCTCCCTCGGCGGAGATCCACATCCCGGCGGAGATCCGAGATCCACAATCGCGTAGGTTCCAATAGGTACCAAAAACCGAAACCAGAATCACAGGTTCCGGGTAGGTTCCGGGTCCAAGTTCCATCGGGTAGTGTCCGGGTTGTTGGCTTTAGATTTTCAACCTTAGCATTAATCTCGATTTTGATGGTTTTGATGATAACAAACATGAGACTAATGATTTCATTGAGAATATGTTTCAGGTCCCATATCAATTAGCGTTCGATGTCCTCGATCGAAAAAATCGGAGAAATCAAAAATCGGAAGGACATTGATTGTCACGCTCGGGTTCGTCGTGGAAGGTTTCTCGAAGATCGACGTGTGCGCCAAAGTTACATTGGACGGGCTCAAAGTTCACATGAGAGCTCTCCAAGATGATGCGTGTTGAAAGTTGGAACCCGAAAACCAAGCGCAGAAGAAATTGGCTGAAAAAACAATTTCAGCCTAAATTCGATCAACCGGGTGGTCGACCGAATGTAGGTAAAAAGGGGTAGTAGACATTCGGTCGACCCGCCGGTCGACCGAACATAAGGAAGAAAGCGCAGCAGAGCTATTTCGGTCGACCGGGAGGTCGACTGATGGAAGCCCAAAATGGGCAATAGCTCGGGCGGTCGACTCGTCGGTCGACCGACCTGCGTTTGCTGAAGACGCGAGATCGCGTCGGTCGACCAAAGGTCGGGAATGAACAGTGGCGTCTGGCGGTCGACCAGTCGGTCGATCGACCACAGGGAAAATTGTAGCGGTCGAAAGACCGGTCGACCAGTCGATGGACCGACCATTCGATCGACGGTCTGCAACGGATAGTTTTCTATCCGTTGAACAGCCATTTTTCCTGAGGGTATAAATACACCTTCATATACTTCATTTGTTCTTCTTCTCCTACTCTAACATAATTTATTGAGCATTTAAAATGAGATTAAAGTCTTCCAAAGATTGATTGTGGCGCTCTGCTCTCTTCGTCAAGCTCTTCTTCAAGTGTCTGCTTCCCTACCTGCCTCAACTTTGCTGCAACAAGTTTATCTGACGAGTTGAAGGATTGAAGGATTGCAAAAGAGCACGAATTCGTGGTTTATTTTAAACTCTTTTCAATTGTATTTTTATATGTTATTGAACACTATTTTATTTTATTTGTGCGTGTGAAGACCAGGTGTTTGGTTTTGTTAAGTGAAGTGGTATCCTTGGTGTATAAGGAGTAAAACCACTTGTGTAAATATAGTGATTACTATGATTAGTTTAGTTGTCTCTTAGGGTTGAGGTGGAAGAGTGCTCTCGATAAGAAGGCGGAGACTTCCGGGTGTGGAAGTACCTTAGGTCGAAAGTGCGACTCTTCAAGTGAAAAGTCCTCTATGTAAGGAAAACCTAATTAATCTAGTAAAACCTAGTTTGAAAATCTTAAGCGGGGTGCTTAGATAGTGGAGTAGGCATTGGGGCCGAATCACTATAAATACATATGTTTGCATTGTTATTATTGTTCGTTTTATCTGCTTAATTATTTATCGCTTCCGTTTCCAATCGTAAAATTGTAAATTGCCTAAACTAATCAAGAAATGATTAAAATTGAAATTTAGACTAATCAATTTAGTAAACACACTATTCATCCCCCCTCTAGTATCGTCATTTTGCCCACACGGGTATCCTAAAAATTATAGGGTATTCGGGTCCACTCACCCCTAGATGTCGGGATTGTCTGAAACCATATAATACGCCTCCTTTTATGGTGCATGAAGTCGAAGACGAATAAAATCTGCTTCATTCAATTTGATTAGACGACAGACCTTAAGGGCCTGTTTGGTTAACGAAACCAAACTCGGTTTCGTGGTTTTGGTTTCAGCGAAACCAACCAATTTACGAAATCTTGTTTGGTTGTATGTTTTCGCGAAACCGAATCAAAACCGAGCCGAAAACCGGTTTCTGCGAAACCAACTTTTCTTAAGGAAAGTGAAAACAATCTTCACCTGTTTTCGTTGGTTTCAAATCACGCGGTTTCAAAAAAATGAAACCGGGCGGTGGCAAACTTGTAATAAAACAAAAATCTTGGTTTCAACACAAAACCCGATTTCGCGAGACTTGGCGATCGATTTGGCGAGACTTCTCCCTTCTCCTTGAGCCGCGACGACAAGGGCGACAAGGGCGACGACTCCGCGACTCTGCTTCTACAGGTTACTTCCTCCTTCTTCCCTTCTCCTTCTTCTTCTTGGTCAGATCTGTCCTGACCCCTCTCTTTTCTTCTTCTCTCGGCCAGATTAGGTCGCACAAGCGCAGGTCCGACAGATCCGGGGAGAAGGCCGAGTTCAGGTTCTCCAATCTGCAAGCATTCAAGGTCCTCCACTGCCCTTCTTGTTTCCCCGCATCAAGTTGGTATTCTTCCGTTGTGTTCTTTTTTTCTTTTGCTTCAAGCTTGTCAGACGTCATCATCCATTTTCCTTCAATGCATTGCAATTCCTTTTGGGTCCTTTTTACCTAAACCCTTTCTGCCATCCCGTGGAACTCTCGTTCAGTTGGCTGCAAAATTGCTGGTAGGGATAACAGTTTTGTGATATTGACATATTCTTGACCCGTATGACGGAGTGAATCTTGCAGAACAGTTTGACTTTCTCATTGTAGATTATGATAGATGAAAAATGGGGAGTCTTTGTTAGTTCTTACCACAGTGACGAAATTACGAATAACTTATCTTCTTCCAGCATGATAGCGTCAGAAGAAGCATTTATCTTGCTACTCCTCTTAGTATCACACTAGGAGTTTATCCTACTGTAATTTATCCATATGACCTTGATTTGTTGGAAAGGGTGGATCTTTTGTCCTCCTTGTTACATTTTAGTTCAGCAGGTATACTGCTCTCTTATAGTATTCCTCTGTGCATGTTGACTTTGCAGCTTTAAGTGGTAAACATGAAGATGCATCTTTGCATTTGTGGAATTTATTGTAATTCCGATCAGTTTAGAAATATACACCTATTTGAACTAAAATAGATTGGTTTAGGACTTTATACTGGACTGCCCATGACATGAACTTCCTATATGAATTAAAATAGATAGGCTTAGTAATTTATGCTGGATTGTCCATGACATGAACTTTCTATTTGAATTAGAATAGATTGGTTTATCATTTTATAGTGGATTTTCCCTGACATGATATTTGGTGTGACTATTTCCAATTCAGAGCTCAAATTTGTGAGTTATAGGCAAACTGCTTAAGAATCAATTCACATTGCCAAACAAGCTCCTTATCTTTGCATTTTCTTCTGATTTGGCTTTATTTATCTTCTGTTCAGTTATATTACAGTACATCTCCAAAGCTTTCAACAGGCCCTCACATGAATTTTTACTGCTTTTGATAACACAAATGATATCATCAGCAAAACATATATGGCAGATATTGAAACTTCCATACTTGAAAGGCTTTATTTCTTTATTTTCTACTGCTTTGTTAATGATTTCAGATAAGAGTTGCTCTAACATTATAAACAAATAAGGAGACATTGGGTCTCTTTGTCTTATGCCTCTAAAGCCTCTAAAATCATCTGATGTTTCACCATTCACTTTGCAGTAAAAATTGATATCTTCTAAGCAACCTTTGATCCAGTTTATCATCTTCAAAGGAAAGCCCATTTATTCAAGAATTGAGTATAATGCTGTCCAACATACCCAATCATATGCCTTTTGTAGATCAATCTTCAGAACTAATGTTCATTACATTGATTAAGGTGCTTGAACATTAGTTCTTTTTCATTCGCACATCATTAGTTCTTTTTCTTTCCCATTAGCATCATTAGCATCATTAGGAAAGGAGATTTATTCATTTTGCAAGTAAAATTTGTAGTTTGAACAACTTTTCTAACTAGTAAAATTTGTCATTCTAATTTCAGCGGATCTTTTTATAAGATATGGTTGGCCCTCGAAAATCTCGAGAAAAGATTGAAACTTGGCCCACTAATATCACCGAAGAATTTTTACTCATTTTGCAAGGATATTTTGCGGCAAATGGTACCACAAACTTTAAGCCCTCCATTTGGGAAGAAATTAGTGAAAAATTATATGAGAAATGTGAAATTAACTTTGGGGGAGAAAAGTGTAGACAGAAGAAAAATCGTATTCATCGGCTGTATCGAAATTTCAAGGAATTAATTAACCATACCGGCGTCACGTGGAATCCAAATACCAACAAAATCGAGGCTGATGAAACAGTGTGGAATAGTGTTTCGGTATGAGTTAATTTATATTGAATTGGTTTATATATTTTGCATATATTTCTCATTTAGATAATTTTAATGCATTTTCTTTGTATACACAGAAATCAGGGATAACGTACAAAATGTGGAAAAAGGGTCCACCTGAACATTACCACTTGATGGATATGATATTTGAAAATCAATCTGCTAATGGTATGTTAGCAAGATCCTCTACGCAACAACCGTTGACTTTTGATGACGAACGAGTATTGGAGGATGATTTCATAGGAAATGGTGGGCATAACAAAAGAACAATAGATATTGAGGATCAGTCAGATGAGGAGACTTTATCATCTAAGCAACCTGTTCCAAGTGCGACTCATTCATCTCGAACCAAGAAAAGAGGTAAATCAAGAGAGAGTGCCGATCTTATTTTTGCAAAAGGATTTGATCAAATGACTAGTGCACTAAATTCATTTGCTGCAAGTAAGTTATCTATGAATGCAGCAACAAGTAGCTCATGCAGTGATCCACATACAATTCCTAATTGCATTGCACGGTTAGATACCATTCCCAATTTATCTGATGAAGTTTATTTCAAGGCAACAATGGTTCTTAAGGATGATGCTGGAGCTCGAGCTATTTTTATGTCAATGCCAGAGGACCGCATGAAATATTGGGTTCAAAATATTGATAAATTAGTTTAGATGTTATTGCACTCTTATGTTGGACTGTTTTAATTTTCATAAACTTATGTTGGACATGTAAAATTATTAATTTTAGATGTTATTGCACTATTGGAACTTTTCACTCTTGTAACTTTCTATCACTAATTAGTAATTTTAGATGTTATTGCACTCTTGGAACTTTTCACTCTTGTAACTTTCAATCACTAATTAGTAATTTTAGATGTTATTGCACTCTTGGAACTTTTCACTCTTGTAACTTTCACTCTTGGTATTGGTACTTGTAAAATTATTATTGCACTCTTGTAATTTTCAAAAAAATGGTAGTTGTGCAATAATGAAAATTAGTAGACTTGCTCTATATATAGATGGAAGATAATAGAGAACATAGTATAATTGTTCATTGTGATACCTGGTTTGAGCCTTTGAGGTATGTCTAGTTAATTTTTCTTTCTTAAGTCTTGTAACAAATAATTTCAAATACATATGTTGGTTTTGAATGCATGCAGGATGAGTCACCCACCAAATAATTTAGATGATGATGAAGTATTTGAAAATGCATTGGAAGAGTGTCTTGTAGCTGTAGTTGTACGTGTCGGAAACTATATTAGTTCTCGTTCGCTTCGCCAACCAGTACGAACATCTGCATTATCTGGTGCGACATATGTGCAAGAGCTTATGCATAGTAGAGTAAGGTGTTATGAAAATTTACGGATGGAACCAAATCTCTTTAGAAGATTATGTGATGAATTAAAAGGGTTTGGATTAGAAGATCAAAGGATCTCTGTTGAGGAAGGTGTCGCGATGTTCTTGTACACAATTGGCCACAATGAACGTGTACGAGTGGTCGCAGAGCGTTATCAACACTCAACAGAAACAGTCCACCATTGGTTTAAGAGTGTCTTAGCTGCAATAGTAAGACTAGGGACACAAATAATAAAACCACGATACCCTCGGACAGTGCAACCAGAGATACAAGGTCATCCTACGTGGTATCCCTATTTTAAGGTAATATTTAATCAATCAGACTAATAATTATTTTTTGCCCTATGATATGTACGTATATTAGTTCTTAATTAAACTTGTTTTCCTTTGTAGAATTGCATTGGTGCAATAGATGGAACCCATATTGCAGCGTGTGTTCCCATCGCAAAACAAACAATGTATCGTGGTCGAAAGGGAACAAACACTCAAAATATAATGGCTGCTTGTGCCCACAACATGATGTTTACGTATGTGAAAATTGGTTGGGAGGGAACAGCCAATGACTCTCGTATATTTACAAACACTATATATGGGCCAAATTCAGATTTTCCTATGCCGGTTCGAGGTAAAAATTGTGATAAATTATCTCTATATGGTCAACTATGATATATGCTAATATGCTTACATTCATATTTGTGTAGATGAATTTTATGTAGTCGATGCAGGATATCCCAACATCTTTGGATTTCTAGCTCCTTATAGAGGTGAACGATATCACCGTTCTGATTATCGTAGTCGAGCCCCATCTACAAAGCGAGAATTATTCAATCAAAGGCATTCCTCGGTGCGAAATGTCATTGAACGTTGTTTTGGTTTGCTTAAAGAAAGATTTCCTATTCTAAAACAGATGTCTAATTATAAGTTGGCTAGACAAAGTAATATAGTCCTTGCTTGTTGTGCGATTCATAATTTCATAATTCGGCACCAACAATATGATGATTTGTTTGAAGAGTGGGCAAATAATGAAGTTAACAATGATGAAGATGAAGACCAAGGTCCGTCTAGCGCACAAGATGGTGTGGGAGAATCTTCAGACCAAAATGTGATGCACGCAGTTAGGGAGGAAATTGCAAATCAAATTTGGGCAAATCGGCGTTGAGAGATTGAGTTTTTGTTTATAATTATGTCACAATAATATTTTCTAAGGATGATATAATAAGCATCACTTGTGATTTTTATCTCAAATGAATTATGTCAACATAGTTTTATCTCAAATAAGCATCACTTGTGAGTTTTCACTAACCAAACACGTTTTCACTGAAACTGCATGATGAAAACTAATACTGTTTTCTATAACCAAACAAGTTTTCATTGGTTTCAATCAACTGAAACTGACACTGATTTTGCTAACCAAACACGTTTTCAGAAAATTAGTTTTCTGAAATCGAAACCAGTTTTCTGAAACCAAGTTTTAGGTTTTACTGAAACTAAATCAAAAATTAGTTTTCGCTAACCAAACGGGCCCTAATATTTGAACAATTAATTCGGGAGAAAAATTAGCGGTGTGTTGCGATATTGCAGCATGTAGCTCGGTTAAAGATGACGGTTGAAAAAAAATTGTACGCTGCAAAAAAATTGCAGCACATCGCACACGTCAAAAAATTAATTCTGCGGGCGATTCACGGCTGAGATGGAGCGCTCATCGTGCAAAGACAAGTCTTCGTACTTATCTCTTTAAGGCTTTGACCAGTCAAAACTGTACAAAATTTGAAGCCATTTGTTATTTTAATTCATGCAATGGTGTTGCCCAACTGGGCGAGCTCAAAAAGATGTTTTTTAAAAAAACCAATTTGACCCATTTCAAATTTGAGTCGGATTTAAATCGAATTATTCCTCACGTTATCATCCTCAAAATAAGACATAAGAATAAGCTGACATAAAATAGGAAATCTTAAACAAGTTGGAAATTTAACACGGGGCAAAGTTCAAAGAATTGGATGTTAGATGGTGTCATCTGACAGAAGCCCTTATAATGTTAGTTCACCGCGATTCATTGATTAATCAACTCGTAGAATTTGATTACAGACACTAGTTTTGTGATTCAGTTTTGTTTTTGGTCAGTGAAATTGAAAAACAAATTTAATTCAGTTATTCGAACATTAAAATCAGTATGGGCTGTTACACATAATACATATAGTTTAAAACATACCCAATTACCCACTACCCGATAACCCAGTAACCCGGTATTATATAACCTATTATCTAAACAAACCCCACCCGCATTCTGCGATCCCTTGTTCCGTCCTCACCCGATCCCTTCCAGTCCCGGCCTCCCCACCCGATCCGGCGATCTGCGCTCCCTCCCCACTGCAGGCTTGCGACGCTCGCTCCCTCCCCACTGCAGGCCTGCGACGATTGCTGCCCACAAACTGCAACGATCCGGCTATTCTTCCCACATCTGACAGCCTCACTCCGGCGATTCCTCGGTGAATCCCCCTCTTCCAGGCCCCGAACATCCATAGTGCCGCACTCCGCCATTCCCCTTGGAGTCTTGAACCCTTGGCGTTTTTTTCCGGTGGACTCAGCCCCGACCTGCTATTGTGCTGTAGTAACGGTGAGTCGCGACCTCTTCCCGGCCCGAACTATTGCTGTTTTGCAGAATCAGCAAATCCGAAGAACTATCTTGAAACTTAAAATGATGCTTCTTTTAGATCGCAATTTTATTTCATTGATTGAGTGAATTATTTTTCTGAAGCCATTAATGTTCTTCCCCCCAAGAGATTGAATGATTTCTTAGTGATAGAAGTTGAAGTTTGTCAAAGAATAATCAAGTATGATAAAGTATTGCCCTTGATCTTTCATAACACCTTTAACAAGTGCTTACTCTAGCCTAAATGATAACACATGAAAAGATTTTGATGCTTGAAGAAGGGCTATTAGGGCTTGTTATATCCATACAATTAAACTACGGCAATTAGAAGGGTTTTTTTTTTTATGCATGAAGAAGGGCTATTAGGGCTTGAAGAATGATTTAATAAAATGATTTAGAACTCTTGGAATTTTCCATGCTATATGTTTGAACTCTTTTATAATAGCTTAATTTTTCAATGTTGCTATCAATTAGGTTTTAGAATGGTATCATGATACCAGTAGAGTGTTTAAGATTTGCCTTCATTATTTTTATCTCTTTGCCACTATAAGAGCTAGTGAGCTACCACATCTTAGCTTTCCATGTTTGCATCTTGGATTAACCATGTACTAGCAAACACTCTCTTCTTTATGGCCTAACAACAAACTTGATATATGTGCACCATATTTAGCACTTTTGCTGAAAGAAGGGTTTCTATCATTTATTATAATTTATTTTTGGTGAGATTAGTGTCCTTGTTGATGCATGTGCTTTTTATAAATGTTTGCTCTATAAAGCCTCATATTTCTTCATAGAGCAATATTATTTCTCATATAGCTTCATCTAAAGGACTTACTTGGCCCCAATGCACAACTTGGTTCCTTTAGGTACATGTATACATGAGTTAGAAGAGAATCGGTTATGTTTATCTAATATGAAATTATGGGCTTGGTTATGTTTATGTAATTATTTTAATTTGATCAAATTATTACAGTTTATGGACTTCGATTTGGTTATGTTTATGTATTTGAACATTTAAAATTATTATATTTATCAAATAAACAGGTATCTCAGTTCATGTCTTTTAATTGTTGGCTTAATTTGATTTTGAAAAAAGTTTTTATATGTTTATTCATCTTATCAGAGGGCAAGCTGAGGAGGAACTTACGAAATTCCTTGTTTCATTGCATATAGTGATCCTGGAAATTGCAAGTCATTTTCATTTTTTTTCATTCTTTCCTTTATGCTCTTGCTTTGAAATTATGCTTGAAACTATATCAAAGGAGGTAAGATAGGAGAGCTCTATTGAAGTAATTCAATTCACTGGAAAAGGATCCATGACATAGATTAAAAGATAAATGTAACTGAGTTCTGTGACTTTTCTGATTGGTGCAATATTTTCTGAATCGTATGATGGAATGAAATTTTGATTTCTTGTTTCGTTCATTTTGATCCATAACTATAATACTATATTCATCTTTCTTCTTTTGTTCATCTTACATTTGATAAGCCAACTAAATGCAATTTTACCTTTCTCTGCATTTCTTGTCATGGAAGAAATGGCTATATTGCTCTCTCACAGAATCCATTCTAAAGGCCGCATTGTTCTATTAAAAATTCAAGGTTTTTTTTTAAAAAATATTTTTTTAATGACAGTTATCCGTTTAATAATCGGATATTGGTTAACCGCCAAATATTTGTCTACTAAATGGATATTGGTTAACTGTTGGATATCCGATAGTTAAACAATTTTGGTTTCGGATAGCAATTTTAAAAATCGATTGGTTTCGGTTTCGGATATTGGATTTATAAATGTTTCCGTTTCAGATTAGTAAGGGCTTGCTTGGTTAGCAAAACCATGTATTTTTTCATGATTTCGGTTTAACTGAAATCAAAACTACTTATGAACGTGTTTGGTTTTGCGTTTTCATGAAACTGAATTGAAACCAGAATGAAAACAGATTTCGATGAAACCATTTCGATGAAACCAGTTTTCTTAATAAAAATGAAAATGTTAGAATGTTATTTTTTGTTGTTTCGAAGCTGTCGATTTTGATATCAAAATATAATGGCAAATTTGTAATTATTAATACCTTTTTAAAAAGCAATTAATTTACAAATATATCAAACTATATCTAATTTATAAAAATTAAAATAGAAATCACCATTTCAACTCAAACTATTATCTTAAATTGACAAATTAATAAAATCAATTTATATCTAATTGACCCACACCTTATTTTAAAATAACTCAATTTTATTAAAGACGATCTATTTATAATTTAACCAAAACTAATTTATCTTAATAGTTGGTAGTCCAAATTATAGTGTTGAATAGCGATTCCTCTTAATTACTTTTATCAATATGCGACTTCTTTCTACAATCATATTAAGTTTTATGAACTGTTTTATATGAATTACTTTACTATTTAATCAAAATTAGATTACTACTAAAACTTTTCAATGAAAAATAATATTATTTTCTATAACCAAATAAGTATTTACTAGTTTCAAAACCAGTTATTTTCATTAACCAAACCAGGGTTTCAAAACCAAGTTTTCATTTTCACTAAAACCATTGTTTTTGCTAACCAAATAGCACCAGATTCCGATCTCCTGCATACAAATCTTGCTCCGCTTACTCCTCTTTCCCTCTTTTGTTGATTACTGATCTGTTGTTTATCTTTATCTTTTTCCATTTTATGTTTTTTTCTTGTAGAGACGGAGCAAAGATGACTGCCGATGTGGAGATGAAGGAGGTCCAAGCGCCGTCGAATTCCGTCTCCTCTGGCGCCGTTCCTTCCACTCTTCAACGTGCGTATGCTAAAACTAAAGGAAAAAAAGATATTTGTTTGAATATCCTTCAGTTCATTCCCCTTTTTATATATTTTGGAAAAGTAGTAAGTTTGTGATGTTTGTTGCATTAGATTTGAAGGAGATCGCGTCCTTGATAGAGACTGGCGCGCAGGCCAAGGAAGTGCGCCGGATCGTGCGGGCTGTGCGTCTCACGATGATGCTCCGCAAGAAGCTTAAGGCACTAGTGGTGTCTGCTTTTCTTGGCCACGTTCTCACTCCAAGCTCTGAGGCATTTGCTAAGTTATCTTCCTATCTCCCCAAGGTACCATTTTTCCTTGATGATGATTTTTAGCACAACATATTCTTTAAGTTTCTCTGCATAGGTTATAAACTTATGCCAATTCTATTATTTGAAGGTTGTTTGATAAATAACGCTTTTCTTTGCCTATGAGGTGTCAGCTATATGATGGATTGATTTAGATTCGGTGCGGTATTGCAGCAAGGCTTTGGTTGTGTGTATCTGTGTTTGCTGTTGAATTGTTCTTTTTAAGGATGTAACATTAGTGATTTAGTGTAGTCAGCTCTGTCTTGTCTACACAAGCAGCATATTTTGTTAGCTCTGCTTGTCTACACAACGAAAAATGTCCAATTAGTTTAACACATGAACATTTTGACAGAAGCATCATGCAGGCAGAGGTGAAGGACTCGCTTGAGGATCTTGAATGCTTGCATATTTTGTTTTTCTCATGGTAATGTTTGATAGATCCCAATAGAAGAGCATGAGATAGTCGTTAGTTATTGATGGATCTCTAGGGGTGGAATTGTTAATGCAAATTTGGAGATTAAGCAAAAAGGAGTTTTAGCACATAGTTTGCATGTACAGCAAATGAATAAATCAGCAGTATTTGTGTCAGCTAGGTATCTACAACTAACTTGACATTGATTTGTTTACTAAGAATTGAATTTTATTCTCAGCTGGAAGCCTGGAACCTATATATCATTACTATGAATCAGTATCAGTTGCCAAATCTGAAGCACTGTAAATAGCTTAATCTCCTATCTATGTGCTAAAAGATCACTTTGATATCACAAACAATAGATGACTAACCTTATGTGGCATAGATTGAAGTATTGAACCTGAAGTAAAATTGGCCATAGCAAATACCAAATGAGATTTAATATAGAGAGATGCTATTTACAGTGACCAGAGCAAATCAAACATTGATTAAAATTCAATAACAGTATCAGTGATCTTTTAGGCTTCGCTATATCAGCTTGAAAGTGCCCATTATGTTCTTGCTTGTACTCTTTTTCAACTTAATATGGATGTGTATATTTCTTAGTATTGAGAAGATCAATATCTGTGAACTCACAAACAGAAGTTACAAAACTACTCATGCTTCATATTGCATTTTATGTTATCCGGCAATTTCTCATAACTCATTAAATGATGTTGTCATGCCCACTTTTCCGTTGTTCTCTAATGAATGCCGGTTATTAACTTATGAGAGGCCTTTATTAACCTTATGAGTTATCTTCCACTTTGGCTAGAATGTTTTCAAAAGAAGCGATTTAGGTTGAGATGTAATATATCACAGGAATTGACACAAAGATATAGTTTGAGGGGAAAAAAGAGTACATGTTGTTTTGGTATGTTTGTGGCTTTTTTTCATCTTAAGTTTGAGATATGGCGGATGATCTATCAAATTCTATGTCATCACTTGTCATGTGATTGTTTTTTCCTCAACTACTATTTTTATCAAACTTGGTACTAAATTAATTCATATTGTTATTGTGACAAAAAAAGATTGGTAGTTTTTTGGATTAAGTGATAGTGGAAATTGTAAGGTTGTTATTGACTCTGCTTTTGTTGGCATTAACTGCAATATAAGCTTTATCAATTATTAGGTGTGATTCGCTGTTGCTGCAAAAGGTTGAATCTGGTCATTTGTTTCCAGAAATGGGTTGGATTTATGTGGATAATCATCTTTAAACTCAAACATTTGTAATTTTTATGTCATCAGTGTGTTTTGCTCGAAAGTTATAACCTTATTTAAATTTGTACATGTATGTATTTCACACCCTGAATCATAGTTTGGCTCATTGCAATTTGCAAACATTTAGTGTTTGTGACAAGTATTAAGTGTTAGTCTTCCATTTAGAATAAAGATGTCATGTCCTTAATATTTAGGTCAAATGCTAGCACTGGACATAAATAGTAATGCAATTATTTTTAGCTTGTCAATCAACTTAACCATCTTTGTAACTTCGTTTCAGTATACTGGTCAAGTCTCATTATCAATAAGTTATTTTTCTAAAAAAAGTTTTTACTACTAATTATCTCTTTCTGGGGAGACCCATCCTTGACTTTGCACATGGCAATGTTTATTCAGTATATAATCTCTTGTGGCTTATCATTGCTATGTCAAATGATTCTTGGTTTGCTAAACGTTAAATGTACTCTTGAAGAGCACCCTTATTTTCTTATACAAAAGAAAAGGCATTGTGAAAATGATTAAAATTGTCAGAAAAACTCTTTCTTGTATGAGAGTTTTCTCCTTTTTTAGAGGTCTTGTTAGAGAACTATTATTTATGATACATGGACTCAATTCCTATGCATAATCTTGCAACAACTATGTATTTCTTCATCTAGAAGTTTGACTAATTTAGGTTAACTTGTCTACCATAAAGGATGACGAGCATGACATGGATGTGGATACAGCAGCATCAGCAGTTCATGCTCCTGCCAAGCACTCTATACCAGAGCTTGAAATTTACTGTTACTTGCTTGTTCTCATATTTCTGATTGACCAAAAGAGATATGACGAGGTGATTCTGTTACATAACCATTCTATCATTTCCTTGTTAAAATTGGAGTTATAAAATTTCTTACTCTCTTAATATCCATTGTATACCAGGCTAAAGCATGTTCTTCTGCTAGCATTGCTCGATTAAGGAACATGAACCGAAGAACTGTGGATGTTCTAGCTGCCCGTCTGTACTTCTACTATTCATTTGCTTATGAACTCACAAATAGTCTTGCTGAGATTCGTGGGTGTGTACAATCAACTTATTCATTTCTGAAACAACACTTAACAATTGGGATTCTAATATTCTATAGAGCAGTTAAGAGGTGGAATTATTAATTTTTGCTGATGTTTTACTTCATAACATTGTTCTTCCTATCAGGACCCTTCTGTCACTTCATAGGATGGCGACCTTACGACGTGATGAGTTGGGTCAGGTCTGTTGTCTGTAAAGCAAGAGGATTACTTGATCTCGTAAAAGTTCATCCTATCTAATACACAGGTTTTTTGAGAAAGCCTAAGATGATGGTTGATTGGTTGGTTGCAGGAAACTCTTCTCAACCTACTACTTCGCAATTACCTCCACTACAACTTGTATGACCAGGCAGAGAAGCTGAGGTCAAAAGCACCACGTTTTGAGGCACACTCAAACCAACAGGCAAATGCCTCTTAAAACTTAAAAACGTTCTCAACTTACTCTTGTAAATATGTACTGAAGTAACATCTTCTTTTAGGTTTACATTTTTCTTCTTATATAACATTCATCTAGGAGCATAATGCTAATCTATATGCCTTTTTCAGTTCTGCCGCTACCTGTTTTACCTTGGAAAAATAAGAACCACTCAGTTAGAGTATACAGATGCCAAAGAGAGCCTCCTGCAAGCTGCACGAAAAGCACCAGTTGCTGCTCGTGGCTTCCGAATTCAGTGCAACAAGTGGGCCATCATTGTTCGTCTGCTCCTTGGAGAGATTCCTGAAAGAACTATTTTCATGCAGAAAGGAATGAAGAAGGCTTTGACACCATACTTTGAGCTTACTAATGTGAGTATTTGCTGACTAAGAACCTTACCATGTTTACAACCTTAGATACTGAAAATACTATTTTGGTGATTTTAGGCTGTGCGGATTGGAGATCTGGAGTTATTTAGGACAGTTGCGGATAAATTTTCAGCAACTTTTAGTTCAGACAGGACACACAATCTAATTGTCAGATTACGTCACAATGTGATTAGGACTGGACTTCGCAATATTAGCATTTCATACTCTCGGATTTCACTTGCTGATGTTGCTAGGAAGTTGAGATTGGACTCTGAGAACCCTGTGGCCGATGCTGAGAGCATAGTAGCCAAAGCCATTAGAGATGGCGCAATCGATGCAACTATTGATCATGCCAATGGATGGATGGTCTCCAAGGAGACTGGAGATGTCTACTCCACTAATGAACCTCAGATTGCATTCAATTCCAGGATTGCTTTCTGCCTCAACATGCACAATGAAGCTGTGAGAGCACTGAGGTTCCCACCAAACTCCAGCAGGGAGAAAGAAAGTGAAGAGAAGAGGAGGGAGAGGCAACAGCAAGAGCAGGAGCTTGCTAAGCACATCGCTGAGGAAGATGACGATGACTTCTGATGAAGCCTAGAAAAACTGAGCCTAGTGTTTTATTTTCACCTTCTCTTTAGAGTTGCATTACTTGATGAGATTGTGGAACAGAAACAACTTATGCTTTATTCTTTTCAAAATGTTTTTTGTTTTTCCTCCTTGTTGGATCTCTAGAGCATGTGATGGTTTAATTTAATCCTCGCTAAAATGTGGAATTAATTATCTCATTTCCCTTATTTAATTATGCTTCCTTTGGTTGAGATTGAGAATGATAATTGGTTCTTAGTTTCTTTAAGCAATCCTCTTCCGTTTGAAATGGAACGACAGGAGCTTGTTTAAAGGGAGTTGCTCTTTGGTGTCTTCTTTTAAAGATGGTGACATTCTTGAAGAAATTATATGGCATTCCAATCTTATCTTCTGGATGCATGATGAAAGATGTTGATTTGCACGAGTTCTTTTTGCTGAACTCACATTTCTCATATTTCTTTTCATCTGTTGAATTATTATTTATCTGATTGTTCATTGACTCATGAGGCAACCTTTTATAATGAGTTGTTTCTGCAAGAATAAGCAGTAAATGTAGGCTCTGACATTGTTATTCAATATCTGAGTTTTCAGCATTTTTGATAGTTAAAGCAAGAGGTTTCCAGTTGATCCAAATTGAATCAAAATGATGTCGAAGTAGAGCTTATTCGTCCAAAGATCGGCAGATGCCGGTATTGATAGTACTATGATGTCTTCTCCACTAGCTCTATCATTATCATCATCATCTTCTTTTTGGAGATGAAGAAAATATAGAGTTTGAGAGAGATTGAGAGTTGAGAGAATTTGAGAGAGATTAAGGATGTGTAAGGGTGAAATGAGATGAGGGGTTTGAGGTGCTTATATAGCCCCTAAAATTAGGGGTGACAATTTTATCCGCATCCGCTAACTAAAAATCGCATCTGCACCGTATTCGATCCATATCCGCAAGTAAAAATGGATATGGATACGGATACAGATTTAAAAAACTTATATCCGCGCGGATATGGTGCAGATACGGATATGACTGTGGATCCGCACCGTATCCGTACTGTCTATCTGCGTCTCTGAATTACTATTTTGCACATATAAGTTATTAATATATATAAGAGCTCTATGGTAATTTCATGATGAATTTTGAAGTATATTATATATTTATTTTGGATCAATGAATTGATAATTTATTGATTTTTTTAATTAAATATATAATTTTAATATTTTTTTTATTAAATACGGTGCGGATACGAATACGGTGCGGATATCTGTATTTGAAGCGATGCAGATACGGATGGGCGGATATGGGGTGCGGTGCGGATACGGATAATCCAGTATCCGCACCGTATCTGCTCCGTTGCCAGCCCTACCTAAAACACTCAAAAATCGGATCCAAACGACTATAGCCGTTTGGAACTGTTTGGAAAAAGTCCTCCAACAGTTTGAAAACTAGTTGTTGGGTGATATCCAGGTAGAGGTGGCAATGGGCTGGGCCTGCTCGTGGGTGGCACGGGCCCAACCCGACTTTGGGTCATGCCCGACCCGGTCCGAAGGGAAAAAGTCCCCAACAGTTTGAAAACTAGTCGTTGGGTGACATCCAGGTAGAGGTGGCAATGGGCCGAGCTTGCCCGTGGGCGGCACGGGCCCGGTCCGACTTTGGGTCGTGCCTGACTCGGCCCGAAGAAATTCGGGTTGGGCCGGGCTAGGCTCACCCCTTGGGCACGTGAGCTGTGCTCGCACGGGTTTGGGCCTGCCCTACACCCGCAGGCTAGGCCTGGTGCCAGCCAGGCCTAGCCTCGTCTACACCTAGGTTTAGCCTAGTATTTTGTGTCAGGCATGAGCAGTAAGTACCTTACTTAGTGATATTATATATATACATATAAAGAGCCTTGGTGTGGTGGTTAGTTCACCATAAATTGAGCTAAAGGTCGGTAGTTAGAGTCTCACTACGAGCCCGAAGTGGCGAGCTCAGGCCCGGGCTGGGCCTCCCCATTGAGTTGTCGGGTCGTGCCTGCACGGCCCGAGTGGTGGCCGGGCTTGCCCGGGCCTGGACCGGCCCAGGCACGACCCATTGCCACCTCTTTATCCGGGCGGTACCGCTTGATATGTATCGGTACACTCCATACCAATCGGCTTTTGGAAAAACCTTGTTGGAAAATATGTACCTTGAGGCGTTGGCTATTAAGGAGAGCCTCAAATATGTAATCAACCATGATTTGCCTTCCTTAGTTTTGGAGACTAACTCTAAGACCCTGGTGGAATCTCTTAACAAGGATATCTCTGTCCTTTGTCCTATTTCTTCGATAGTCTCCGCCATTTTGTATTTGAAAACTTAGTGTCATGTTGTAAACTTCATATTTTGTTATCGAGAGACAAACAAAGCTGCCCATTGGACAACAAATATGGCAAGGGTATGTACGGACTTATTGGTTTGGTCATCTATTTAGCCTCCAGAATTGGAGACCATTTTTTTTTATAACTATTTTGGACCCGTCACTAGCCGCTTAATAATATGATATTCTTTTTTTGGTTAAAAAGAAATAAGTTTGTCAACCTGAATAGTATTTACACGAGTGAGTATCAACAGTAAATATGGATGGTGACGAGGAAACAAAACTCATTATTCGTTTACTTTATTCCACTCAATTGCTATTTATATTTACTCGCTTTTGATCATCGTTCACTCACTCCCCTCTTATGTTTCCTTCGTAATGTTGGATTCATACAAGCTTTTCATTGGCTCACTTGTTAGCTATCTCTCATGATCTCAATCTATTTCTCTCTAAAAGTGTATTTGCTTTGTAGGATAAGAGAGGATACGAATTAATATCTATTGCATGTTTAGTTTATAGATTAAAAGAAAATATTAATAGAAGAATATAAAATTGATATTATGGTATATCGAATTTAAAAAATTCATATTCAATCATCCCTCATTTATTATGCAATCCATTCCTATTTTATCCATTGAAGTTAACATACCATAACATGCATGATCTTTCTCTGGATTTAATTAATCTCACTTCTCTAATCATTTCTCTCTCCAATTAATCTCACGTGCCATGTTTGCTCTTTAATTAAATTGACTTGAGTTAAATTGTTGATTTTTTTTCCAGAAAAATAAAATTACTTATCGAACACTAAAAGGTTCGTAGAGATCATGATACATAATAGAAGAGAGCTTCGGCGGTCTAATCGACGACCAAACATTTGTCGTCTTAGACCGCCTTGCAAAGTTTGCAGCCCGATGAGCCGCTTTATTACATTAATGAAAGATGAAAGAAAGTTTACAAAAAATGAAAAGAGGCAAAAGCCTATAAATTTGCTGTAAAATAGGATCCAACATAGGAGAGAGAGCTTTGCAGTTGAGCAAATCATCAAGAACTACACAGTCAGATTCAATCTCAATGTTAGGATGGTTGACGGTCGTAAATTGGAGTTCCTTGAGAATAGCTGTAGCTTCAGCCTGCACAAGAGAAGAAGTATGAAAGTAGCAAGCCTCGGAATGAAAACATGTTCCAGATGAATCACGAGCAATAAAGGAAAAAAGCATCACTGATTATTAATGTAACCAGGCTCAGGGGGAATCCATTTAATATAGATATGTTGATTTAAATTTCCCTCATGTAACCTGGGACTCAAGTAATCTCGGAGATGCGACATGATCCGGGGCACGAGGTTTGAAGGGGGAAGCTGCCTAGTAGAATGGACATTCTCATTCCTAGCGTACCAGGTGAACCAAAAGGTATAAGCAATAATGCAACGAAAGAAAAAAAAAACTCCTGAAAGAGAGCCGTGATCCAATAACTAGGACCCATTAGCCCAATTGTGGCGCCTAGAAAAATCAAAGGGGAGGTGGTTAAAGCATAAGGGCAATGGAGAAAAAGATAAGGTAATGTTTTGAGTGGTGTTACATAAAGGACAAGAATCATTAGTAAGGATACCAAAATGAGAAGGATAAGTTTTAAGGGGAAGTTTGTTATGAAGAAGTTTCCAACAAAAAAGGATAACCTTAGGAGGAATTTTTAGTTTTCATAAAGCTATCCAAATTCGCTGATTATTAATATCAATATATTCACGATTTCTAAGGAAAGAGTAAGCTGATTTCGCGGTAATATTCCCTGAAGCCTCAACTTCCCAAGACTAGGTATATCATGGGGGTTTAAAGGCAACCAAATATGAGAAATGAATTCCCAAAGAGCCTAGCTAAAATGCTGCATACCCAAGCGGGAGTTTCAATTATTATTGGAAATAAGCAAGTCAACATTTTTGCATTCTAGAAAAGGCACATTCTCAAACATAGCATGTGTATAAGCAAGGGGCACATCCAAGCACCATCTATCAAATAAAATAGAAGTAGTAGAACTATTTCCAACAATTTTTATAAAGCCATCTTTAAGATGATGGAAAGCATGCATTAAAAACTTCTAAGCCCAATAGGAGTTGGAGGGGTGGGAGGGAATGAGGTAACTGATAGGAAGATATTTAACTTTAACAAGCTTAACCCAGGTAGAGTTATTAAGGTACTGCTGAATTCTGTTGGCTTATAAAGTATGAGATTTGAGGGAGAGATCATGGACGTTGAGACCCCCAAGGTTCTTAGGGAGAGTAAGAGTGCTCCAATTAATTCTAAATAATTAAGTGTAAATTTTTATTATCTTTGGAGCCAGACCAGAAGAAATGTCTAATGGTTCTAATGATTTTTTCAATGGAAGATGAGTTGATCCAAGAAATGGAGAGGGAATGAAGGAGAATGGAATTGAGGACAAAATTAATTAAGACTAATCTACTAGGTTGGGATAAGAATTGAATTTGCAAATGGGCAAGTCTATTATCAATATGGGAAGAAATAAAGTCATGGGTATTAGAAGGAACCCTTCTAAGAGCAATCATAACACCTAAATACTTAAAAGAAAAGTTTTCACTTTTCATGTTGAGTTGGGAACAAATCCTATTTTTAATGGAGATAGGAGTGCTATAAGGGAAGTATATTTCAGATTTGGAGTAATTCACAAACTGGCCGGTAAAAGTACAACAAGTGAGGAGAGTTTTTTTAATAGTATTGATACTCTTTTTATTTGCTCTGAAATCAAGTAGAAGGTCATCAACAAACATCATATGAGTAAATGAGAAAGCATTCTTAATTTTTAAGGGAGAAAGCAAGTTCTGATTAATTAGCAACAAAGTTGATGAGATTAGAAAGAGTTTGGGCCACAAAGATGTATAGGTAGGGGAAATGAGATCCCCTTCTCTAACACCTTGGTGGGAGGGAAAGGAATGGAAAGAACTACCATTGATGAGGCGAGAGAAAGTGGCAAAGGAGATGCAAGATTGGATCCCGTTAATAAATTGAAAGGACCAATAGAATGAAGGACATGAAAAATGACTTTCCAAAAAAGCTTTATCAAAAGCTTTATCTAGATCAATTTTGATCAGGATATTAGGGGCAGCACCTTTAGAGTTATAAATGGAGTGAGGAAATGAGGATATTATCATGAATAGACCTGTCTTTAATAAAGGCATATTGCTCACTAGAGATAATGAGATTGAGAAGGGGCTGGAGTCTATTAGGAATGGCCTTAGAGAGAATCCTATAAAAAAGATTGCAGAAAGCAATGAGTCTGAAATCTTTTGACCTGAGAGGGGTTCTTGAATTTGGGAATAAAAGTTAAAAGGATCTTATTCCATTCAAGACGAATAGAGGAATTAGTATTAAAATTGTAAATGCAGTTCATGTAAGCATTAGAAATAGATGGTCAGTAGGCTTTGAAAAATTCAACCGTAAAGCCATCAAGCCTTGGACTTTTGCCATTAGGAAGGGCCATGATAGTACTCCGAGTTTCTTCAACCGAAAAGGGGATAATTAACTGAGAGAAGAAGGATGGATCTAATCTATGGAAAGAGGGACATGAGGAGGAAGTATTTAAAGATTTAGAGGAGGACCAGAGCCGAGAGTAATGGTTAGCAAAAGCTAAGAGGATATTTTTATCAGAAGTCACAGTAATAGTAGAATTGATGTTAATGAATTGAATTTGGTTTGATAGTATGTAGTATTCAAATCTTCATTCTTAATCCAAGCCATTTTGGATTTAGCCCACCATTTAAGGCTAATCTGATGCTGAATGACAATGGATTTGTTATAGATAATTTTGAGCTGTAATTCTTGAGATTGAGAAAGACCATGAGAGGAATCTGTTTTTTCAAGATTGGAAATGTCAGATTGAGTTTTGGCTAGATTATTTTCAAGTCTACCAAGAGAAGTTTTATTCCATTCAGAGAGAGCTCTCCAAGTGTGAGAGTGACCCATTTGGAATTTAGTGAAAGGCTGGGTGAGATTATTAAGGATAGATACATGCCAAACATCATTCACAATCTTACAGGAATCATTGTAATGGGTCCAAAAGTTTTGAAATTTAAAATTGAGAGGTTTAGGTTGAGCTTGCAGCTTAATGAGGAGAGGGGCACGATCAGATCCAATTCTGGGGAGGTGAGAGACCAAAGTCTTCTCATAGAAGTGGAGCCAATTAGAGTTGGCAAAGGCTCTATCCAGCCTAACTAAAATGCGAGAAGAATTACTACGATCATTACACCAGGTATATTTCGGCCCAGAAAAACCGAGATAAATTAATCCAGAATGAGTAATAAAAGCTCGAAAATCATTAACAAATTTATTAACCGAAAATACATTACCACCAAACTTATCAGAAGCATCAAGGATAGCATTGAAATTACCAATAATAAACCAAGGGAAAGAAGATAAATCCACAGATTGTAATTAATGCCACGTAGAAGCACGCATATTAGGATTATTATTGGCTTAGAGAGTAGAAAGCAAGAAAGGAGTACAAGAATGACAACCAATAATAGCATGGATCACATGAGGTTCAATTGATAGCACCTTAGTATTGATGGATGTTGAATCCCAGGCTAAAATAATGCCACCCGAGGCTCTATTGGAGGGGGCCGCAACACCATTCCAATGTCTACCAAAGGAGTGAATCAGCTTTGAAGCTTGAGGAAGAAGAAGGCGAGTTTCTTGCAGACAAAGGGCCTGCACACGGGAAAACCGAATGAAAGCATGCAATCTATCTTTAACAGAGCGCTTAAAGGCCCCTCTGCAATTCCAATTCAAAATAATCATGGAGAAGGGTTGGGGGTACTTGCTGGGGTATTAGTAGCTTCAGGTTGGGCCGGTCGGCGGCATACTGGAGTCAGTGAGAGAATGGTTCCTTGCTTAAGGGAAGTCTGGCAAGTTCCTTCTTGGAAGAGCGAGGCAGCTTGCGACTGCCGTGCTTAGGGGGCTTGGCAAAAGCAAGAGCCGACAGAGCAGTAGAAGAGGATGAAGGAAAAATATGAGTGAGTTCCTTGGCAAGCTGATCAAAGGAACGCGCCTGGGGAGTAGGGGCTTGCAGGGATCCATTGAATCATAAGGGGAATTTAGCAGGCGGAGAAGGGGGGGAGGAGAAGATAGGGGGAAGTGGTGATAGGAGATGAAGAATTGCGATCGGTGGAAGCTATAAGGGTAGTAGGGGGAACCCTAGATTATGAAGCTTGCTGACCGCCTGATTGCGAATCGATATCTGAAGAGATCTGATTAGATTCGAATATTGGAGAATCCAAAAGACCCGAAGAAGAGGAAGTGGGAGCGGGTTTGCGGATCTCGAAGGAATGAGACTTAGAAGAGGCAGGGGATTTTTTATTTAAAGGTTTGGGTAGAGCTTTGGAAGGGGGGTGAAATTTCGGGACCTAGCCATTCAAAATGTAGCGGGTGCGGCTGCGAGGACCTGCATCTGCGGTCAACGGGTCAAAGCGATCCTTGGCATCCTTACTTGGGTCGCGAGAAGGTGAGTAGGAACGCGCGCGCAGTTTGGACTCTCGTCGCGCCTGTGACGTGAACGTCCACGTGGCTGACATCAAGGTCGCCGACGGCGGACCTGCACCCAGGGACCATAGGTTGGTTCCGCAGGAGGCTTTGAAGACGAAGTAGGGGCAAGGGCAGGGGACGCCGAATTCATCGGGTAGAGGGAGTACCCGGGACGGCTTTAGAACGGGAATCAGAATTGGGGGCATGTGCAGAGATATAGGAAGCTTCAAGGTGGCCAACTTTACAATAGAGATAACATAACATAGGTAGATTCTCATATGAAACAGGATAAAAACTTTCACAACCAGAAGGACCAACCCAAACACCTTGGCGAATAGAAACAAAAAGATCAATCTGAATACACACGCGAATATATCTACCTCTCTCAAAGATAAATGATCGATCATCAAGTTTAATTACATAACCAAGACTAGAAGCAATTAAATTAATATATGAAGCATTCTTCCATGGAATTAATCGAATAATGTTACCTCTGAAGGACCAGGGGCCGTTGGTGAGGACGGTAGTGGCTTGATCAAGGGTTTAAAATCGAAACACGAAAAAACCTTGATCGAAATCACGCACGCTATTAAAACCTAAATTCATCCAAAGACGTTCAGCCCAAGAACGAACAAAATCAACTGAAGGGGGTATCCCCAAAAACTTGCCTATAAGGCTTGAATGCCAAGGCGTACTCCATTGTTGGAGTTGTTCGGCCGAAAAAGAGACTTTACCAATAGGTTGAGAAGAAATCCGACGAAGCAACGAAACATCATCAGGAGAGGGAGAGGTAGGAGACATACCTTTAAGGATTTGAGCCTAGGAGTGGGGAGTTGCAATATTGCATGGAAGATTACCTTGGTGGTTTGTAGAATTCGTCGCTGGGAGGATGATTTCTTGGTGAAATTCAAGTAAGGGGATTTAGGGCTAGGGTTTGACTAGGAAACCCTAGGAAGCGATGGACGAAGGCGGAGTGGTCGCATCAGGTAGAGGAGGGGGATCGGGAAGAGCCAACGGGGGACAAGAGGCCGACGAGAGGGGAGAAACTGCAGGGGAGGGGGGTGGCGATAGAGTCACCATCCTAGTCGCCGCTCAGTCTCTCGAATTTAGGATTGAAGAAACACTTAGATGCTGTTTGGTTAGCGAAAATTATTTTCTGGTTTGGTTTCAGTGAAACTGAAAACTTGGTTTCGAAAACTTGGTTTCGAAAACTTGTTTTCAGTTTTCTGAAAACGTGTTTGGTTAATAAAAACAACATCAATTTTAGTTAGTTGAAACCAGTAAATATTTATTTGATTATAAAAAATAATATTAATTTTCCTTAACATTTTTAGTAGTAATTAAATGTTTAGTTAGTTTACAAAATTAAATATTTGTTAATATGGTTACAAAATATTTAAATGATTTAATTAATTAAGTTATTGGTAATTTAAGATTTTTTTGTTTAATTAGATATAAAAATTAATTAATAGTTATTATAAAATTTCAAAAAAAAAACAAGTCCAATGATCTAAAATTAGGTTTGATTAAATTATAAATAGATCAACTTTAAGAAAATTGAGTTATTTAAAATTTGGGTTTGAGTCAATTAGATATAAATTGGTTTAATTATTTTATAAATTTAAGATAAAAGTTTGAGTTAAAAATGATTATTTTTATTTTTATTTTTAAAAATTCGATATAGTTTGATTTATTTTTAAATTAATTAATTTTATAAAAAAATATTTATAATTACAAAGTTGTCATAGCATTTTGATAACGAAACCGACAGTCTCGAAACCACAGAAAACAACATTCTGTTGTTTTCATTTTTATTAAGAAAACTGGTTTCGTTTTCATTCTGGTTTCGATTCAGTTTCACGAAAACACTAAACCAAACACGTTTTCGTAAGCAGTTTTGGTTTCAGTGAAACTAAAACCATGAAAACAGACTTGGTTTCGCTAACCAAACAGGCCCTTATGTATTAGAAATAAATATTACGTTAAAATATAAAAACTATTTATGATATTATACTAATATCTTTTGGTTTGACTGGTTGATCTAATGGCTAATCCCAATTTTGACTGTGTTCAAGAACATTGTTTCTACCCAAAAGTTCATCCTTTTATATATCAACTTATTAACATCTTAGTAGGGGTGGCAATGGGCTGAGCCCGTCCATGCCCGACTTGACTCGAAAAATTTCGGGGCGGGTCAAGCATAGCCCACGAGCGTGCTATGATCAGCTCAACATGCAGGTTTAGCATGGCATGTGGCTCGTGTTGAGCTTAGCACACTATGGCACCACCCTAGGTCCGTAGGCCAGCCTAACACAGACCTAGTCCTGGTTTGCGCTTGGCATAGTCTATGCCCGGTGTTGGCCTGGCTAGTCTTCACCTGCACCAAGCTAAGTCTGGCGCTGGCTAGGTCTTTCCTGGCGGCTTGGCCCGAGCTTGGCCCCATGCCGGGTTGGATTACTCTTTTGGAAATCTGGGCTGTGCTTGGCACGACTCGAATTTCATTTGGGCTATGCTAGGTAGGACCCGGCAAGCAACGGTCTTGCCTGGGCTCGGGCTTGGGTCTGCTCGTGCACGGTCCATTGTCACCTTTGCAACACAAATTTTCATAGAGGTAAATAAATAGATAAATAAATAAAATAAATAAATAAAAATATAAAAAATAAAATGAGAAGACAAAGGGTGAGCAGGTCTGGGTACCCGGACCCTACCCTATAGGGGACTGGTTCCTAGATTTCGGACCCATACCCTACTCGGTGGAACTTAGAACCGGACCCTACTTGGAACCTGTGGTTTCAATTCCGATTCCGAGTACCCTGTTGGAACCTCTAGTACAGATTCCAGGTTTCAGGTTCCAACCGGAACCTGTTGGAATCGGAATGAAAATGCTGCACAAGCCACCGTAATGAAATAAGCTATCCAAATGGTAGTTATCAAATAAGCTTCAGCATTACTCTGCTGAAGCTTGTTTCTTGCTGCTTTTGAGTCAATAATTAGATGGGAAACTAATTAAGCATGCTTATGTAAAATTAAATTAAGATCATTTCAAGCATGTGGAATGATATTAACAATTAAATAACAAAGAGTGCTAGTGTTCTTCGTGTGGGGCTCGAGAAGCTGATGATGTATTCTTTCCCCCATTGATGAGGGAGTTTTGACTGCCACCGTAAGGCAAGAGGTGCCACCATAAGGGTTCAAACATGAAACAAGTCAACAACTCAAAGAGGAGGCGCGCGTGGTGTACCCGGCGAAAGGGAGGAGGTGCGGTGGCTGTGGATCTCCGGCGGGATGTGGATGTCCGCCAGGATGTGGATCTCCGCCGGGATGTGGATATTTGGTTCGTCACCGGCCGAGATGCAGTGGAGACGGGAGAGACGCGACGACGATTGGTTCGTCGCCCGCCGAGATGCAGTGGAGACAGGAGAGACGCGACGACGCATGCGTGAGGGAGGTGAGAGAGATGGCTGGTGAAAGGGAGGGGGTGCTGGTGAGGGCGTGAGGCAGTTGTGGTATGTGGAGACGCCGAGACGGGAGAGGGCCTGATAGGCCGCCATGGGCCTGTTAAGGTGATATATATATAAATATATAAAATATTATTTTATTACATATTTACATTAAAATTATTTTAATATAATAACTAATATTATTTTAATTTAATAAAACATAGGCCACAAGCTGTAGGCCACAGGCCAGGTCAGGTCACAATTTTATATTGGAAGCAAGTTTCGTTAACAAGCCACAGGCCAGGTCAGGTTCAGGCCAAAATTTAAGCCTATAACAAGTCACAGGCCAGGCCCAGACCAATTTTCTACTATATAGGCCTGGCTTGTTAAGGCGAAAGCCTGACTTGGCTTAGCCTATTTCCATCCCTACCTAGAACTTATCCGAATTTTTTTAGGTCTACTCGGAATTTACCCTATCGGGTAGGTTCCAGCTGATTTCGGGTCTATCCGGTACCCGTGCACGCCCCTAGGAGAAGTTACATAAAGGCAAATCCCAACCTAACTCTATCGAATTCCAAGACTCGACCAGCGGTCAGTCCCTCCGTTTTAGATCGAGTTCGGGTTCTTCCAACTCGTATCCTTCGGCGTAATGTAAATTATGTAACACCCAAGTTCAACGTCCAAATCCCTTCTCCGCAGTGGCGTTGGATCCTGCGGACGCTAAGACGCTCCGTCGAGATCACTACAGGTCAAGCCGATCGAATCCCGGCACCCGCCGGCTAACGGTCGTCATCCTCCGTCCGCCGTAGGAGAATGCGGGGAGCCCCCGCCGGCATCGTCTACGGTGGCCTCAAGTACCAGGTGAGAACTTAAACAGCAGCACTTTACTGTTATTTCTACTCACAATTTGATGATTCTTCTTCTTCTCCAGGCGCGATGCATCGCCGACGTAACGGCCGACTCGGACCACACCAGCTTCCTGGCTGGCACGCTCAGCCTCAAAGAGGAGAACGAGGTTGGTCCTCCCATTCTCTATCTCTCTTGGATCGTTCTTTTCGTGTCTGTTTGACTTATTTCGATTAGGGATTATCAGGTGCATATGATCCGCCTGTCGCCGTCGGGATCGGAGCTTGTCTGCGAGGGGCTTTTCTACCATCCCAACGAGATCTGGGATCTCAAGTCTTGCCCATTTGATCCCAGAATCTTCTCCACAGTGTTCACTTCTGGTGAGTGATCGATATGTTGCACTCAGAATAATCTTGAAGTAGGTTTGTGGAGTTGTATTCGTTAGAATTGCGTACTTATTAGGTGAGGTTGCTGGAGTTATTTTAGTGTTTGTTCTTATGTGGATATTCGTTTATTATCTAAAATTCTGTACATAATCATACAATGCGGTTGACTCTTTACTCTTTATCCAGCTCCTTGTTCTTTTGAGGGAGCAGAAAATTTCTTGATTGCAATCTTTTGTTTGAAAATAGAAGGATAAATTTGCAGGTTTGGCCATTGATGATAATAAGACATTAAATTCAAGAGTTATTTTAGAAATGTAAAAAGGGGCATATATGGAGGTTAATACTGTCTAGGTGTTATCTTCATGTTTGAAAGTACTCTAACAGTTTATCTCTATTTATCTTACAACTAATTTCTTTGCATTTTACTAAAGGTGAAACATATGGTGCATCAATTTGGAAGATTCCTGAGCTCTATGGACAGTCAAATGCCCCACAACTAGAACAATTGGTCTCCCTCGATGAGCATTCTTTTAAGATCAAATGGTGCACCCATTTCTCTTTGCTTAAAAGAATCTGTAGTCTGGCAATAGTTGCATTGTTTGCTCTTATTGTAGTTCAAATCTACCTTTTTTCTACTCACATGAACAATAGAAGAACATGGACATCAAATAATATATTGAGGATTCTGGATTTGCTGACACCTGGATTTAAGGGCTTAGTTTCTATCTATTGTTAGACTGAGGAGAGAATATATGTAAATAAATTTTCTAACAGAGTTTGGAAGTATAATCTCCTGAAAAGGTTCAATTGATTTAACCTTAATTTTTTTATGTTTTGAGACAATATCATGTAAAATTAAAAGAACTAGCTCCTCTATTACAAATTTGCTACATACATGATATTGATTTAATTATGTTCTCTTGAATTGAATTTGGTCTTTCCTCTGCTTCTTTATCAAGCTAAGATTATACTATAACAATCCATCTCATTCCAGTAACTATAGTCACCAATGAGTACCTGATGAATCACCCATGTAATGATGTAAAAGAAAGAAAATCTCCGGACCACCTTATTCTAAAGTTGGTTCCTTATCTAAAATGTTCTCAAATGAGTATTAGATACCAGAAGAGCAAGTGTTCTATCTTTATTTATTGAAAAAGAGAAATAGATTTTCCATTTTATGTTAAAATAATTTTTATACACCTTTGTTGCGTAGCAAATTTCTAGTTTTTGACCTAAATTACTTGTTATCACTTGTAGTTCAAACTTCAAACTTATTTTTCTTCTTTTAATTTTTCACATATGTAAATTGATATGTTTCTTTTCTGTCACAGACATCTACTTGTTAGATAGCAAGGCTAAACAATGCTTAAGCTTGATCAAGCCAAAGCAAATTACATTTAGATGAATAGGCACCATATTGAAGAGCCCATCTTTGATGTGTAATACTAAGTATATGAGTTCCTATAAAATCAAAGAACCAAACTCTGTCCTTCCTTGACACATTTGCATGCTGCCTCAGAATGTAGGGTTCAGACCCTTACTGGTCTTTATACCTGCTTGGCTTTGGCACTAGTATCATACTTGGTCTTTGGTGTGACCACCTTGCCCATTTATGTCTTCCAATCATTTCTGTTTTTCAATGATAGAGGAAGGGTTTTTTGGTTCTGTGATTTTCTTATTTTCCAATAACATATTTGTAACAGTGTTCTTTGGTGGCCATGTGGAAAGCATGATAGACTAATCAGCATTGATGAAGGAAATCTTTTTCTTTGGAGCATTGATACGTCAAATAAGGTTGCCAAGGTAAGCTCCTAAAAGGGACCTTAATTAAAACTTTCATTCCTTTAGATATAGTTATGAGACAGAGAGAATTAATGCAATGCAATTCCTGTGGCTGTTAAATTCATATTATTGTTCTTCCTTTCGATTTTCATGTCACTTTTTGGTTCACACTATTAACTTAATTCAAGTTCTATAAAGAAGTACAAATTTTAGCCCAATATGTATGCAATATATGTCTTCAAAATGCAAAGAGTAATTAATTGGATTCACAGGCTTTCCTATGAGGGACACTTTGGTACTCAAAAACACATGTCTTTTTTAGCATCTTATCCCATTTTAGATTGGTCTGGATCAAGCTGATTAATTTATTAGTGAAGTCAAAGTTAATGAGAGTACAATTGTAAAGAGATTAAGACCTCAAGAGCAAGGGCATAGCTATCAAATAAAAAAGACCCACTTGTTATTTAATAATTTTCATTAAATGTAAATCTAAGTTATTGTTAGATCAATCTAATATTTAGATTCATAATAGTAAAATTAAATATATGGATGCAAAGAAAATATAATATGAAAATAAGGGAAAAAGCAAATCCATTTAGTTTAAGACTTGTTACAACCCAATGCCATCATTCCTTCTGTTTTAAACAACAAAATAAAAAGTTATTCAATTTCCAAATTTGTTGCACAGAAAAAAGAATTGATTTGCGTCATAGTCCATTCTGAATTTCCAAATTTTTTAGTTTTTTTCATGAAAAAAATGAACTTAAATTATTGAAATGGTTGAAACAGTATTAGCCGGAAAGGGATGGAAATCCCTTCCCTAGTCTTCCACAACAGAAACTATGCCATGGGTCCACTGGGACATGGAAGCATTGAACAAATTGAATTTGTCTCGCCAATTCAAATATATCTTCAACGTGAAATATGTGCTTCCAACTAACCAGGTTCCTTGAAGTATGGTACGGATATCCCCTATAAGCAATCAGAGACTGTGAATGATTAGACCTTTGTGTATGGCCAACAATTCAGTTTCAACTTTCCATTGGGTCTGAAGATGTTTGCTCCAAGACTGAAGTTTTGGCTGCTGGCTAGTGTTCCATTACTCATTAGGATGAATCCAGATGCAGCATTAGCTGAAGTTTGAGAGGATCAAGATTCATCACACAGTAGAGAGAACTCTGGTTTGTCATCTTGAGAAGCTAGAGTTTCTTGCTGATTTAAAGAACCCGGAATTTGACCTACAAAAGAACAGTCGGCCATCTTCCAAGTGAATTAAATAGCTCTGCCGATGAGTTCTTGAGCATTAATAGTTGTTTCTAAAAATAGCAACATTCTTATTGTTTAATATGGACAAGAAAAAATTAGCAATTTAATTCTCTAAATGTGATGCAGCTTCTTCTTTAAGACCAGAAGCATCTAGCAGCCAGTCTCCACCTTAAGCATAAGTGAGGGGAATTGTTACTTAAAGCTCAGAAGACAAGATATACTAAAACTTCTGAACCAGAGGGCATTCCCAAGAAGATGTAAATAATATTGTCACTACTCACAAGTGTCTTTCAGATTTCACAGGTTGAAAGAAATTGATGGCATAACTAGAATAAGTGCAAAAAAGTGGGCAGCCCTTGCCATGTGAGTTTCCACAAGAATATTTTTTACCCTTGGAAGGGCCTTGAGGTTCCACAATGACTTTCAAATAAAAGAATTGTTGCAAGAATGCTTCCTATTCATAAAGGTGTATGGCAATTCCCTGAGGATGGGCGCCTAAAGGACAAGCAAGGACCAAATGCCTGTGAGATTTCCATTAGGTTCCATCTTCTGCCTTTAATTTTGAAGGGCACCATTTTAATTTCAAAGTCTCCAAATTAATGACTGTACGCCATACTAGAAGTGGAGTATTATCAAATACCAATATATGAGTTCTTTAGATCCCAACCAAGATGTTTTCTGAATTCATCTTTTAGACAAGCAAGCATTTTGCAGAAGTATCTCCAAGACTAAGAACTTTAACATGGGAAGTGAATGCCCTTAGAATCTTGACCAAAAGTAAGTAGATCTTACTTATTAAGATGCGACACTGCAAAAGTGCTTTTGTGTTCCAATAGTCCTTTTGACAAACCATAGATCCCTTAGTACAAACTTACATACCTCTTATGCTTTGTAACATTTTCCCAAGGCAGCAAATTTATGTTCATTTTAGGTGAGGTGGAGCCCCAAGGGAAGTTCATACAGACTAGAATTCTCTGAATTAACTTATGAAACAACCATGACTTCGTCAATGTATATTAGATCCTCATTTAGAAAGATTGCTTTGATTAAAAAATAACCATAAAAGTGAAATACAAAGAATCTTACTTCTGATAAAAAATAATGTTAAAAGCGACATATTGCAAAAAAGAAATCATAGCAACAATAAATGGTAGCACTGACAATGTAAAAATAGGAAGAAGAGCTTAATCCTTCGTTCTTGTTCTCTGCTCCATAGTTCATCATATTCAGTGTTCCTGACTTCTTATACATGTTGCCCAATTAATGTAGGTATTGGTCATGACTAATGCCATTTTGGGGCATTTGGTTTCTTGCAATTTGACTTGTTGCAAATCTAATTGCAGCAAATAGATAAATCCTATGTTTGATTTGCTGTAATTAATTTATTTGCAGCATTTTATATTTGCAGCCAAGCTTCAAATGTTGCAAATGGGCTATAACTAAAATCTGCATGCAAAAAATGCAGGCCACAGACAAAGTCCAATCTCTTGTCAATTATTTTCATGCGACTAACCAAATGCTTTTAATTGTAAGCTACAAGTATACTTGCAGGCAATTGCAGGCAACCAAATAATAAAATTGTGTTTATAATTTAAAACATTTGTTATTATATGTAGATATATTGTTTACAAGCATTTTGACTTGCATGCAACCAAATGCCCCTTTAGTTTAATTTTTGTAACACAAATGAAGTTGGTCAAAATTGACCAAACTTGTGTTTAGGAGTCAATCTATTATCACGTGTCTACTCAATTTTCGCAAATGCCATCCATTATGTTGACCTCAGAAGAATACAATAGGAAAGATAAAGGATGTTGTATTGTTTCAATTACCTAGTACCATCCTGTACCTAGTGATACAGGGGATGTAATCTTCTTGGTTCATTAGCCGACTGAGACTAGTACATATTCTGATTTGTGATTTTTTTTATAGCTTTTCTACATGTGAAACAATGTGGAGCGTCAAATATAACATACATTTGGATTGGTTCTCCTTTTTAAACAATACTAAAACAATTCTATACAAAGATATTATTATTGGTACAAGCGGAATGGTTTGGTACAATGTGGTACCTGTGCCTGTCCACCCAGAATTGGAGATGGGTCCTGAGTAGGGGTGGCAATCCGTGTCGTGTCGTGTCTAAACGTGTCTCGTGTTGTAAAAGGCTAAACTCGAACCCAACCCGTTTATTAAATATGTCCGAATATGCAAACCCAAGCTCGACCCTTTTATTTGCAGGTTGACACGACACGACACACTTAACCCGTTTAAGTAAACGTGTCTAAACGTGTACATGTGTACATTTACACGATACAACACGATAAACACAATTTCAATAGAACAAAATGAAAGCTACCGAAATTAAAAATTGAACACAGTAGAAAGACTATTAATAACAAGACATACCAACATTCGTAATTTTTTACTTTTTATTATATATATGTATATATATATATATATATCCTTATAAACGGGTAAATGGATTAAATAAGTTCAGTAACACGATTAAACACGTTTAGTTAAATAGATTTAATCGTGTTTATACGGGTTACACGGGTTCAACCTGGATTAACACGATTATTTAATCGTGTTAATCCGGGTTGAACCCGTTTAATCAAAACACACGTTTAGCCAAACCCGAACCCGCGCAACTCCATGTCGTGTCGGGTTATCGTGTCGTGTCAGAAATTGCCAGCCCTAATCCTGAGGCTGATGCTTCGAACCTTGATCCCAAGTGTTAATTTATTCAATACTGCATGGTTATCATAGTTTCATACATATGCAACTATTTATTTTCTTGATTATTTGATTTTTGAGTCCTAGAAATAAAACCCACAAAATTCCTGTCAAATTGATTTCCTTGCTGCATTCCACAATGATTTACTATCAATTTTGGTGAATATTACATTCAAAGAATTGGAAGCACTATGCCAAAAAGAGGTGCATGATTGGGCACTGCATGCTGCAGCCTGAGACAAGTAAAGAAGAGAAAATAATAGAAATAAGACCTTTTTAAAAAAAACTAGAAACACATGGCTTGTGACTTGTCTGAACATTACACTCTGGCCTACATACTAGTGATCAGTTGAGCCACTATGTACCTAAACTCTAACCTGAATGTAAAACTGTGTTTTGAAGATTCTTTGTTTGTCCCTTTCAGTTCTTCATGAGTTTTTGGATGCACAACATTTAAAGACTTTTCAAGTTAAAGATAACCTACATCACATTTCAAATATCCCATTTTTCTTTATATTTTTGTCAATAGGTTGAAAGTATTTAGATATCATAATTATCATTCTTTGTCTGGCATAGATATCTTTTCTTAACCTTGATGCCTTCTTTATCCTGTGCTGATTATAATTTATTATGCTCATCCAAAAATGTAGGTGATATCACAAGAATCTGTTGGCATGCTTCATAACCTATCTGGTGGAGCATGGGACCCTCATGACCGAAATGCTGTTGCTGGTATATGTGACTCATCACTGCAGTTTTGGGATCTCCGAACAATGACGTATGCTGTTTTATCCAATTCATTAATTTTATATTTGATATGAATCATGATTGAAAATGCAATAGGTGGTCCAGTGAGAAACACTACTGAAATTTGAGACAGCAGATAGTCTGTTGGTGATTTATGCACAACTATTGGGCTTAAAAATTTGTCTCAGCTACAGATTTTTTTTTTCTTTTTGGTAGTGAACTTTGAGGTTCACTTGTTCTGTTTAGCATGGGATTAAGGCTTAGTTATTGTTGCTGGTGTTGTTGTAAGATCCATGTGATGTGAATAAGTTTGTTTGTTGATTAGTTCTCTGGTAAAAATAGAACTATATATGAATAACTCTTACCAACTAATGCCACTTAATTCTAAGGTAGATCTACTGTCATAGTAGTATGTATTTACAAGTATGATATTGTCTTTGACTTGCTGGACCTGTATAGAACAGTATGCCAATATGTACTTCCCCAGTCCAACAAGAAAAGAAGAACATTGTGGTTAATATGTTCCGTGTCTATCCTTGGTTGAAGCTGTAAATACTTGTCAAAAATCTTTACTAGTTTGGTTGGTATTTGTAGCCATAATTTATATTTCACATTGTCCTTTAAGTTCATTCTATGTATTGTAATATGGATAATGGAACAAGAGGAGAGGAGAGGGGACAAAAGAACAAGACAAGAGACTTTTAAGATAACCAAGAACTGGAGTTCAATTGTGTTGAATGATATAGTTTTGTAGGTATTTTTGTATGGTAGTATATGTTAGCTTAGGTTATACCTTATCTTTGTACATCTCCTTTATATACCCCTTCATTGAATGAATACAGATCTTTTTTGGCTCAATATCAACATGGTATCAGAGCAGTAGGGTTTTCTCCTACTCCCTAGGGTTCAGGCAAAGCTCCGGCAGTTGGCTAGGGTTTCGACGATCTATTTTTTCTTCTAGAACCCGCCTGGAGGCGGGTTCTTCTTCTTGTCCATCCACTTGGCTGATAACACCTACTGTTCGCCGGACAAGTGAACATATTTTGAATCCGCCAAATCCAGTGGATTTTTTTTTGCTTTTTGCCTACCTGCTTGATCTGGCGGGTTTCCTCCGGCTGGATCTGAAGGGCGTCCATCTCCAACCCCTTTTTTCCAGTGGGACTCATCTCCAACCTGCCGCCTCAAGCTAGTTCCGTCGCACTTCCATCTCTGGCTCATTTTCCGACGGGCCTCAACTTTTCGGCCCGCCTCCTCCTGCAGTCCTGCCAGGCTGCTCTTGGAAGCCTCCCCTTCTCCGGCGGTTCTCCGGCAAACCCTGATGCACTTAGGCAGCAGGTGAAATCTGTTTCCACTCTTTCCAGGTGGACCTCTCAGCAGAATCAAGCTGCTGCCCTTAGGCAGCAGCTCCTCCTTGGTCTTCTTCTCCGAGGGTACTTCCTTCTAGGGCATTTATTTTCCCAGCGGCTGAAACTCTCAGATCCGGTTTTTTTGTTTGGGCTCCCTCTTGAAAGAAAGTAGCAGCCCCTTCTCTCTCGCCGGATCTCTCCATATCCCTTGATCAAGGATTTCATATTTTAGCCGTTTCTCTCCTTGCTGATCTAAGTCGACGATGTCGAACTCAATGATGGATCCGAAGATCTCTCTGTGCACCTCTATCAACCTTAATGGTGCAAATTACCTTCTCTGGTGAAGGACCTTTCGTCTATTGTGTGAATCTCAGAGGAAGACTAAGCACCTCGATAGTGAGCCACTGATGTGGCGAACATCGAAGAGTACGCTGAATGGGAGGCAAATGACTGTGCAGTCGTCTCATGGATGCTCAATAGTTTGGAACCTCAAATTGCTTCGACCTTGTCTTTCACCCCACTGCCAAAAGCATGTGGGATTCTCTGAAGCAAACGTACTTCCAAGAGAAAACATCTCAAGGATCTACACTGTGTATTCAAAGATATTTATCATGAAACTTGAAGGAGGATCTGTTCAAGACTTTGAATTGGCTGCGTATCATCCCTTCCCTGTATTAATGCAAAGGAAAAAGAGAGAAGAATTCCTCATTGCACGATTTCTGTATGCTCTTCCTCCCTCACTTTAAAGTGTGAAGTCTCAACTAATGGCGGATAATATACCGGATATCAACAGTGCCATGGCTAGAATTACTTTAACCCTACCTGAGAGAACTCTGCTCTTGTTGCAAGGGGGTAGGGGTCGTGGTGGTGGTAGAGCTAGAGGTTGTGGGAGAGGAAGGAATTCCTTCCCACCTCGCCCACAATGTAGGCGGTCTAACCATCCCACTGATACATGCCGGCAGAAATTTGGAAGACCGTCACAAGCCAAAACGGCCACATTCCTACTTAGTTTTCTTCTAGTAATGCAAATTCATCAGCAACGACTAATACTTAGATGGGTGATTCAGTTACCATCTCCAGGTCTTGAGTATGAGAAATTTGTGCAGGCCACCCTCATCCACAGCTATGACTTCCACCTTTGGGGTCGTAGCCACTATCTCATTTGGCATAATTCTGGTGCTTCCAACCATATGTTAGGTTATAGGAGTCTATTCTCTAATTTTCATACAACCTCCAATTTACCACATGTTCATATTGCTGACTGTTCTGCTTCACCTGTCAGGGGTCTTGGTTCCGTTGCTACGTCCACCAACTTAAATCTAGATAAAGTTTTTTATTTACCAAAGTTTTCTGTTAATTTAGTTTCTATTAGTTAACTCACCAAAAGCCATAGTTGCTCTGTAACGGCTTTTCCCTCTCATTGGTGGGGGAGCTAAGTTTGGAGTGGTCTACCTACTGTCTTCGTGTGCTCTGGTAACTAACCATACCACCACACTCTACCAATGGCATTGCCGTCTAGGTCATCCCTCCACCAACAAACTCAACTCTATCCTTCCTAAATTTGTGTCATGTGTTTCTTTAAGGTGTGAAGCTTGTGAGATGGGTAAATACCATTGTGTGTCCTTTCCCACAAGCTCCAATCAACGAGTGGTCACTGTATTTCAAAACTTTCATTCAAAAATAAAAAAATCAATATGGTGTCTCTTTGAAAACCTTGCGCACTGAAAATGCTCATGAATATCTTCAGTTCTTCACACTGACTTCATCAATTTTTGTGCTTTCCAAGGCATTGTTCATGAAACAATCTGTTCGTATACATAGAATGGTGTTGCCGAATGAAAAAATCGTCATCTGTTGGATGTTGCCGGAATGCTGTTGTTTCATATGAATGTACCCAAGTTTTTTTGGGGAGATGCTATTCTTGTTGCTACCTACCTTATCAATCGCGTCCCATCCTCTATCCTTGGAGACAAGTCTCTATTCTCCATTATTTATCCTCATCGTCTCGTGTTCAAGGTTCGTTTACACTCTGGTCCTGGTCATGACAAGTTATCCCTAGGGCTATGAAATGTATCTATTTGGTACTCTCGCACCCAAAAGGGATACATGTGTTATGATCCAAGGACCAGGAAGATCTTCACAACTATTGATGTCACCTTTTTTGAGGACACACTCTTTTATACCTCCTCTGAAAATTCTCGGGTCCCTACTTTGAAGTCTGTTAACGTCCCACATTGTTTAAGGTTGTGGTCTAGATAGCCTTTAAATAGATTGGACAATCCTCCCCCTTGAGCTAGCTTTTGGGGTGGAGTTAGGTCCAAGGCTAATTTTCTAACATGGTATTAGAACCAAATCTAACCGTAGAACTCCACCTCCATATGTGGTTGATGTCCAATCTTGGGCATGAGGGGGGTTTGTTAAAGTCCTACATTGCTTAAGGTTGTGGTCTAGATAGCCTTTAAATAGATTGGGCAATCCCCCCTTGAGCTAGCTTTTGGGGTGGAGTTAGATCGAAGGCTAATTTTCTAACAAAGTCTTTACCACTTCCTCCTCGTGTTGATGTACCACCTACCACAACCACTCGCAACCCTTATTTACAGGTTTACCAGAGAAGACATAAGCGGATTGAAGGCCTCTCCAGACAGCAGATCTCCCTTCCACCTCCTCAGTCTCAAGATCTCTCGGTGCTGAACTTGAGCTTCCTATAGCCCTTCGCAAAGGTAATGTATATGCACTGCTCATCCCATAAGTCATTTCATATCCCTTGCTCATATCTCACCATCCTTTCGTGAGTTTGCCCTTTCCTTGTCCTCTATATCCATTTCTAGGACGTATCATGAAGCACTTCTTGATCCCAATTCAAAACATGCTATGGATGAGGAGATGATAGCTCTTAGAAGTCGACACACGTGAGACCTGGTAGAGTTATCAACGGGTGCTAAACTTGTTGCTTGCATATGGGTGTTCAACTTAAAATATTTGCCATATGGCACCGTTGAGCACTACAAAGCCCACCTTGTTGCGGAAGGATTCACACAACAGTATGGTGTCAACTATTTTGAGACCTTCTCCCCAATGTCTTAGTTAAACAGAGTAACCACCTGGATATGTTGCTTAGGGGGAGAATCTAGTCTGTACATTGAAGAAAGTCATTTATGGCCTTAAACAGAGTCCTCGAGCTTGGTTTAACAAGTTACGCACCATTGCATCTGCTATAGGACTCAAGGAGTGCATGTTCACCAGACAAACCCCTACTGGAGGTGTGTTTATTTTGGCTGTTTGTATTGATATTTTACTCACCGGCAGTGACTGCGAAGGCATTGAAGAGTCATTTTGTAACTAAAGACTTGGGACGACCAAAGTGTCTTCTTCGTATTGAATTTGCCTATAGTTCTTAAGGGGTGGTCCTCTCTCAAAGGAAGTATGCTCTCGACCTTCTCAATGAAGTGGGTACGTTGGGTTGTAAATTGGCTGTTGTGCCCATTGATTCTAATATCACCTTCAGACCTAAAGAGGACAATGACTTTCAAGATCTTGTCAAGTTTAGAAAGTTGGTTGGAAAGCTAATTTACCTCACTATTAGTCGGCCAGATATTACTCACTATATCAACCCAAGAACTCTCACACTTCTTAAAATTCTACACTATGTTAAGACCTCACCAGGAGAAGGATTAAGGTTCAAAAGGAATGGACACATAAGAATACAAGGTTTTTCCGATGTTGGTTATGCTGGGTCAAAGCATGATAGAAGATCTACATCGGGGTATTGCACATATGTTGGTGGAAATCTAGTTATTGGAGAAGTAAAAAACAGAATGTGGTTGCTCGTTCAAGCGCTGAGGCTGAATATAGGGCCATGGCCCACACCACATGTGAATTAATGTTGATCAGTAGCCTACTTCAAGAACTTGGCTTCTCATCTCATGAGCCTATGGTTATGCATATCAGTTTGTTATTCATGTTGCAAATAATCCTATTTCCATGAAAGGACCAAGCACATTGAAGTAGATTGTCATTTTGTTCGAGATGCCGTCCTCTCCAAGAAGATCGTTACTCCTCACACATCCTCTCAAGAACAAACAACAGGTATCTTTACTAAAGTTTTGAGTGTTCCTCATTTTAAATTCCTTTGTGATAAGCTGGGCTGATTGACATCTATGCACCAGCTTGAGGGGGAGTGCTGAATGATATAGTTTTGTAGGTATTTTTGTATGGTAGCATATGTTAGTTTTAGGTTATACCTCACTTGCATCTTATCTTGTAAATCTCCTTTATATACCCCTTCATTGAATGAATAGATCTTTTTTAGTTCAATATCAACAAATTGTAATTTGGGTACAAGTTGACCCTTGCTAGTACCATTTTCTTACCTTTTGATAACTACCTAGTACATGGAAGATCTCAACTACCAGCAGTCAATGTCAGACAACTACCATCATATGCTGAGATCAAGGCTCATAGTTCTTTGTTTGATTAAATAGAGACTTTTACTTGGATAAAATTGATGTTTGAAAATCCAGATCTAACTAACCCATCTGAATGAAAAAATCAGATTCGGACCTAAGGTCAGTCTGATCCAAAATTTGGATTGGAAATGCATTTGACCCAGCTGATTTTTCTAGAAATGAACTGGTGCGGTCCAAAATTTGGATCAGAATCCAATTGACCCAAACTTACTTTATAGAATTTGCTGGTTTTTAACTGAATTGGAAGAACTGATTGATATTTTGAAGCAGCCCGATTTAACTTAATTCAAGGTTGGTTTAGTAAATTTTTAATTTCAGCCAACTTGTCTAAGGATCTATACTAAGATCTGCCTTGGACAGAAGGATTCGGAGATAGAGAATTCGTATAGCCGATCCCATCTAGTATGAGATTAAGGCTTAGTTGTTGATGTTGATGATGATTAATTAATTTTAAAAATTTTAGTGAACTCAAATTTAACTCAAATCAAACTTTAGCTCAAGCTTAATCTGAGTTTGACTTAGCACAATGGATGTGAGTAAAACAAATACTTATTGTTCTTGAATTCCCAAGTCTGTATAAAGGAAACTACTAGAAGAGTCTTTTGAAGCTTCAATTATGAGACTAAACTCCAATATATAGAAATAAATATTTTTAGTTTGTTTATAACTCTGGCAATCTAAAATTTAAAAGTATATGTTGGCTTAATTGTTGATACTAAGGGCCCGTTTGGTTTGCTAAAAAACGGGGGACTGGACTGGACATCCGCCCATGTCCCCCGTTTGGTTTGCAAAAGAAGCTTCGGGACAAGGACTTCTCCTTGTCCGGGATAGGATTTCCACCCATTTTGGTGTACCGAGAAATTTCTCGGTACACCGAAATCGGGCGGAGGACAAGGGCTGCAATTGTCAAAATTACCCCTTCCTTTGATCGTAGAATCGTCGGATCGAGTCGAGGTGAATACCAAAGTTGTAAATTTTCGCGTGCTGAACGCGATGGTGGTGTCAGATTTTAGATTGGAAATCGTTTGGTATGATTTTTATATTTTTCGGTATTATCCTTTGTTATACTTTTAGGTTAATTGAAAATTAGTTGAACACTTATTAGTTAAACTAAAACTTCTTATTGTATTAAAGTATTTGATACTATATATTAATATTTTTTTACATATTAATTAATTTTAAGACTAATTTACAAGGGTATTTTAGTCATTTGTCATATATAATACTTTGTTATAGCGAAACAAACGCAGAACAGAACGGAATATCGTGTCCTGTTCTTGACGAAACAAACACGGTATAGCTATTGTTCCAGGACATCTGATGTCCTGTCCTTGTCCCTGTCTGGTGTCCTGTGATGAGCAGTTTGCGAACCAAACGGGCCCTAAAGATTTTAGGATTAAGACTAACCTTCCTCACTTATATTATACCAAAAGATAATTACTACAATATTTATCATCTGATAATTTGCTTTATCTATTTATTCTAAATTTAATTTCATTTATTTTGTTGTAGAATTTTACTAACAACCAAATAGGTCATATATGGATGTATTGCTTAGAAAATATAATATGTACATTAGTACATATTTATCATATACATAAAGAATATTTAATAACATTTTACATTTTCTTAAGAATATATTTATCATATATAAAATAATTTCTAAAATAGCAGTTGAACCATTTGACCCACTAGTTTGACCAGTGAAACATAGCTCGACCAGATTGATCCTTTGGTTATAAAATTATTGGATAAAATTCTTCTAATTATAAGTTGTACACACGGTTATGCTCTTCTTTAAAAGTAACTGATTTATGGTTCTGCCTCATGTTTAAAACATTTCTTTTATCATTTGTAGAATGTCTATACTCTCTAGCACACATGTTCCTAAAAATTTACATGTAGTCCATTTTTTTTGTTAATTTGGTTTCTGGCTAACATCCAGCATATGAGTTTTCCAGGAAAACTACTTCAATTGAGCAGGCAAACGTTAGGGATCTTGATTACAATCCTAAAAAGCAACATCTACTTGTGAGTTCAATACTTGGTTGGATTTTCTCCATTCTTCTAATATGCATGACAGAGTGTATAAGTGTCTTTATAAAATTTTGTTGGATACCAGTAATATATATATGACAGCATTTAAAACCAGGATCTTGTTAACAGTTGGATAAATGCTGATTTTTCTTGTAGTTGTATATACAATTTGTGGTTTCATTCTGGTAAAAGTTGATCTGCTATAGCTATATACTAGCACACTGCAATTTGTCGTGTCCTTGAAGTAGGGTTTCAGCCTCTTTGGTTTCGGAAAGAGAACCTGTCTATCTGCTCTGTCCTAGGTGACTTCTTCTGTGGCTGAAATAATTTTGTGATGTTGGTTGCTTTTTTGTTTGAATGGAGATCACATCCTTCTAACTTGTAAAGTTTTTCATAAAAAATGGGGATGTATTATTGGGTAGTTGATGTAATTACCTGTGCTTGACTATATCTTGTAAACAAAAGTTCTCATGGACGAACTTCAAGCACCTGTAAGAATCTTTTAAGCACCTGTAAGAATCTTTAAGAAACTAAGTATATAACAAAATTGGTGTTTCATATTGTCTGCCTTTTCAAGCAATTTTTGCCCATATATAAGATGAAAAGAATCTCAAATCTCAATTATATTAAAAAAAGGAAAAGAATACCAGGTTATATTTCTTATTGGTTATTTGACACGCTGAGATGGAAGCCAATACTTTCATTTCTAAGTCCTTACTCAATGTTTATATAATTGCATCAACAGAAACTTATGCTTATCAGCTTATACAGAAGTTTCTATCTGGATCTTCAATACTTGCTGCTCTTACAATTTGTAAATGCTAGGCATTCATGGTCTTCTATATTTCAGGCATTTTTTAATTTTATAGTATTTGTTATCTATAAGTCTTCGAAATCAATTTAGCAAGATTTAGATATTTTACCAATGTAGTTTAGCTAATGTATGAATGTCTTTTGCCATTTGCATAGTTTATTATTAGGTTTAGCAGTTATCATATCAGCTCGGTTTTATTTGACAATACATAGGTTGAGCTGTTTTTTTGATGAAAGTAGTATTTTTTATCTTTTAACAAATAGCAAAGCAAACATTATTCTGAGTCAATTAATTTATTTTATAATGTTATAGATTTATAGTTTATTTACTTTTTATTGTGAGCCTTTTAAAATGTGTTTATTGTTAAATCATTCATATTTTTCTAATTATAGATGACTTTCCTGTTTGATTTATGTTCAAATGTCAAGAAATTTAGCTGACATTTATAACGTTACACTGGCTAGTTGGCTGATGCAAACTAGGAAACTGGTCTGACATGTCTGTGATATGGGTTCATGATTCTGGTCATAACTTTACTGTGTAGTAAGGGTCAACTGTATCTTTTGATGTAATAAACTTGAAAGTTATTTGGTTTGGAAGTTTTCATGGTTATATGAATGCAATTCAAATTCTTTTTCTGTTTCCACTTGTGTGTATTTTAATTCTTAACATAGAATCCTCGTCAACATTCCAGGTCACCGCAGAAGATGTATCTGGGATCCGACTATGGGATCTTAGAAGGCCTAAGTTTCCTGTAAAAGAACTCCCTGGACATGCACATTGGTATTTATCATATGTATATTATACTTATTGTCCTAAATTATTTACAATATGATGCGACTGCACATTTAGAATGTTTTATTGGGAATTATTGCTTATATCAAAGTTGGCTTGGTCATTCCTGGCAGGACATGGATTGTCAGGCATAATCCTAAATACGATGAACTGATTCTGGTCTCTTCTCTCTCTCTCTCTCTCCCTCATTTATTTCTATATATATGAACATTTGTGCATGCAATATTCTATGTCATAAAATTTTTCCAGTACACGTGCTGTTGCCTATTACAAGCGTGGATACACTTTTCTGCAACCTCTTCCTATTTTCCTTATGATATGGTTTCTTGCAGAGTGCTGGCACAGATTCAACTGTCAACTTGTGGTTGGCTAATCGTCCTGGCAATGATGATTTAGTGCCTGAAAGGTGATTCATTTTTTTAGCAATCAATATCAGAACTGGTTGTTAGGATGCTAATGTCTTTTCTTTGATGTATCTCTTCACCTCAGTATGTTTGATGTGCCGACACAGTCCAAAGATTCACTACTCAATTCATATACAGACTATGAAGATAGTGTTTATGGTAATTCCGGATCTTTTGTTTTGTTCCTATTATTAAAAAACAAAACTGAATGACTTGTTATGTATTGGTAGGTCTTGCATGGAGCGCCCGGGATCCTTTGGTATTTGCATCATTGTCATATGATGGCAGGGTAAGAAATCCATAAATAACTATACTTGATGATAGTTCATTCTTAACTGGTGTCAATACAAAAAGTTCAAGTGCTAAGTGCTCACTATAGGCTGAACTGTAGGGGTTTCAACAAAAATAATTCATTCTTTTATTTGTAACTAATTAATACACAAACTTTTAGACTTGTAACATTAATAACCAGCCGTCAATCTCTCATAATATTGGATTGTTAGCGTACTGACATGTGATTGTCTATGTGGTTCACTTACATATGCACTTGGGGTACCAACTAGGGACTACCGCGTCATCAAAGTAATTTCTTAATTTTCAAAAATTTCATATGTGGAAGGTTTGTTTATGTTTGTTAAAACCCAGAAAACTTATGCTACATGTAGCAATTGGCCCACAATATATCACACTATGATATCCAGCAGATTAGTTTGTGTTGATTCAATAATCTTTTTGGAGTGATTACACATGCCTGGCATAAGAAAAATTTGCATGAATTATTACTCCATAATAAGCTTTCTTAAAAGTTGCACTTGACACTCGGTTATTCTCTCTCTCACACACATAGTTGTCATCTCCTTAGCTTTCTTTGGAGTGATTTAACTTGATGTTTACTATGTTCAAAGCAGGTAATTGTAGAATCAGTGAAGTCATACATCAGAAGGAAGTGAATAATACTGTGATCTACTCCATTAAGGTGAGCCAACTCTAGTGTATATCCTTCAAAAAATATCATTGAAGTCAACTTGATTCTCAAATGTGTTTATTCATGCTTTTTGCAGGATTTATGAAGCCGAGGCTGGATATCCAGTCCCATATCTATATCTGCAAATTTTTACATTTTTTAAGACTGAGTTCCTCACTTTTGCATCAAATTGAGATGGATGTCCTGCTAGTCTTAGATTTAGCACTATCAAGTCCTTCAATGCTTGCACTCAGTGACTGGGCTTCTGGAGTCTGATATGGCATCCTCAAGTGTAGTACCTCAAAGAAATGGCTGTCTTGTAATGATACGATGATTGAACTTTCAGATTCTTTGTTGGAGTATCCTCTTGTTTTAACAGGAATTATCGAGATTTTTTAATCCAATACTGAGAATTTATTACTGGTGGGATCTTATTGTAATTCCTCATTTTCTTATAGTCCAGCTTTTTTAGTCATGTACTTAAAACAGTTGCGTTCCAGATGAGACAAGGAAAACGATTTGGACTTTGGTTAAGTTGCTGAAAAGAGACTTTAGACTGTCGAGTAACCATTGATCTTTTTGTTTTTTTTTTGAAATGGTAGGATATTGTATTCATTCAAGAGTTAAGAATGGAATACAAGGGAGTAAGTGAGAGAGAAGAGTAAAAGTCAAGATGGAAATATAATGACAGCCACAAAATTTGCAATTATCCACACGCAAGGAAAGAGGGAATAGTAAAAGGAAAAGAATAATAAAAGCGAAAAGGGAAAGTATAAGGTCGTGCTCGGACAGATCCATTATCTATCAGGTCGTGCCATGCATGATCGGAGTATAGTATAGTTTGAGCCGTGCCAAGCACAGTTTGATTACTCAAAGGGGCGGCCCAGCTCGGTATAAGGTTTGCTCCTTCAGGCTCGGGCCTAACCTGGCATGTGCACATGCCAGCTAGGCCTATTGGCCTTGGCTTGGCTTGTGCATAGGCATAGCTTGAGTGGCACCAAACTGGCTAGCCAACCCATGCACAGTCTAGGCCTGGCTTGACTTGTGCTCGTGCCGAGCTAACCCATATGCCATGTTGCAAGAAGAGGCACCAACCTTCCATAGTGTAGAGATAAATAGCCGATCATGTGTTTCCATCTCCTCGTTGCAAAGGCCGCAATACTAGTGAACTTGAATGCTCTTGCAATGAGTCCCCCCCTTCATTATTTCTCTCCTTTTGTTTGTTCCTAAAGAATCAATGGTCAAAAGCAAAAATACATTTTGAAATGGGTCAAAAGCAGAAATATTTTTCTGATAACCAGAAGTGTCTAATCATTTCAATTCCCCCCTCCCCACCTAACCTAATATTGAGCCCGTTCATCAAGAAAAAATGGGCCAAAATAGAAATATGATAAAAAATATTATTTGTTCGTAAAATTATACTATTTGATCTTTTATTTTTTTAAAATATAAACATATATTTATTTCTAAAATATATATTGTTTAAGGAAACTTTAATTACTTTGGTTTTTAAATTCAAACAATAATTTTAAAAGACACAATAAAAAATGAACTATTTTAAAAAATATTTCCTTATTAAGTATGTATTACTTAGATTTTTCTTATTAGTTCTTAAATTAACATAAGTTTAATGCATATTTGATCTAAAAGTTATTTAACTCTCATCATTTTAAAATTTCTTTTATGTTTTATAATATTTTTTTTTGATATCACAACTTATATCGAAGGATAGTTAATATAATGCAATCTATTACCATCCAATTCTAAATAATTATCAAATAACAAAATGACATTAATCATTGTAATTTTCATTTCAAATAATTAATTAAATGCACAAAGCAAAGGAATGATTTTTTAAATTCTCATTTCTCTTCTTTATTCCACGTAACCAAACCAACCCTAAGGACATATTTGCTTTATAGGATAAATGAGGATAAAATAAGGGATGAATTAATATCCATTGTTTGTTTAGTGCATGGATTAAAAAAAATATAAATAGAATATTATTTATATTCGATCTACACCCGATTTTAAAAAATTATATTTAATCCTCATTCATTTATTATCATATCAAATCCAATCTTTTTTATATCCATCACAACAAATATACCATAAGGAGATATTTGGTTGATATGAAATTACGAATGAAATTGATAGGAATTAGAATAAACAATGAACTTTCATTATTTGGTTAACATAAAAGAAGAAGAAGGTAGAAATAGCTACTTATTTGTTTGGTTGAGAAGAATATGATTGGATAGGATATGATATCAAATGAGAAAGTATTGGATAGATTTTTTTTAATCCGGTATATACTGGATATAATATCAAATTTATATTCTTCTAATTCATGCACTAAACAAGCAATGAATATTAATCCACCAATTATCATATTCTTCTTTATCCTATGAAGCAAATATACCCTTACGGAGTTGGCCGAATTTTTGAGATCTTTAAAGGAGATTGAAATTAAAATTTAGTAGAAGAATTAATATGATGGCACAAGGTGTAAATTGAGCTAAGAGAGATAAATAGAGGGAAAAGGTGAAAAAAATTATACAAGAGTTATTAAAGTTAAGATTTCTAATCTCATACTCGCATTATTTTGTAAATAGGGTGAAATGGGGTGAGTCGAGTCTCATACTCGAATAACTATAGGGATGAAACCAAATTGGAATCAAGTTTTGGCTAAATTCTTACTTGGACTGGACTAATATTTTGGACTAGGCCGAATCAGACCCAATTATGCCTACACTCATGAATCAGACTCAAGTCAAGTCAATTACAACTTAACCCGATGGCTCCATCCAATCATACAAGGACACCCACATCTTTTATTAATTATTGAGGATTCAACAGTAATAAACTTGGCATCTTCGGAATAAACTTCGACCCATTCTTAATATATCATCACGAGATTCAAGGAGACATCATGACATGATGCACATCAAGTATATTTTCGATTCCAATTTCATATATATTATTTGAAATTCTTTTCTTACTTGAGCGTCGGGGTACCTTTGCAGGTCCCTCATCCCGCATCATCCTATTTCAGACAAGAACTCGACCCTATCAGAATTTACGAGTCCTATTTTTTAAATCCAAACTCGAACTCTAATTCAACTAAGAAAAATTCTTATAGATTCAAATCCAATTTTCAAGTTTAGTGGAGCTTTGGATTAAGTTTTGATCATTAAGATTCAAATAACTAAGATTTGGGCTACAGGTCAAATCCAAAATTTTAATTAATTTTTGATTGAGTCATCATAATTTTTTCAAGTTGGATAACGTCAAATTAGGGAGGCGTTTGGTACATTACCATTTAGGATTATTGAGAATCTAGATTACCACCCAGAGAGATTATCACTTTTAAAATTACTAATAATGTTACATTATCATGTTTGGTATGTACTGGTAATCTCACTAGTAATCTACGTTACATTGTTTGACATAAAAAAAATTATTAAAAAATTTATATCTTTAACTAAAATATCATTAAATAAAAAAACTAAATAATAATAATAATAAAAAATTAAAAAAATTAAAAAATTACCAATTTACTACGAAATGAGACAATGATTTTTTCTATGCCAATAGAAGATATTTTAGTTGGAGGTATTTTTATCAAAAATAAAAAAATAATATTATCACCTTACTAGTAATCCACGTAGCCAACCCCCATCCCTTGGTAATGTGAATTACTACTTGAATGATAATGTAGATTATCATGGGCATTCAAATTACCAGTAATCTGTTTCAATCAAACACGATAATCTGATGAGCCCAAATAATTTTAATTAAGATTACCAGTAATCTATTTAGATTACCTCGTACCAAATGCCCCATAGATTTTTTTTAAAAATAAATTTCAATTCCAGTCTTTATTAATTAATTTCAAGTTAGGTCTAATTAAGTTTTTTATTATAAGTTTATTCTTTTATTTTTTAAAAAAATTTAATTTTAAGTCGGATTAAATGAAATTAATTTTTTCAATCAAAACTCAAAATTTAGCCTGAATTCAAAAATTTCTAAAACTTTAAATCCAGACTCAATAATAGGATTCGGGAATTTCGGGCAGTTGAGACTTCCACCACCCTCCGCCAGCAAAGCAAATGTTGAGATTTTTGTTTATAACCCAACGAAGAAGCTAGGAAATAGAGTGCATAGGTACCGAATAGACTTGAAATCAATTGAGACCTACACGATTAGATAAATTTTAGATAGATTTAAATTAAATTCGGATAGGATTCGAAACAACACTTAAGGAATCAGTTAAAATCGATTCCGATTCCGGATACAACATATCGAATACTCAGAATTGGTATCCGAAATTTATATTCTAAAATCTATAAATGAAGTGATTCCAGCATGATATTCAAAACTTGTACACTGGAATCTATCATTTACAAGTTCCAAGAGGATTCCCGGAACTTGTACTACACTATAGATTTCGGGTAGGATTCTTTTTTAGATCCCAATAGGATAGAACTCGGATCCAAAAATTCAAGAACCGGTCCTATACAGTATAGAGTCGGATATCATAAAAAATATAGGATATCTGAATCCGCTCCCTCCTACCCGGAAATGTGTTAAACTTTGGACAACTCTTTTCATCACTCTCTCAATGTTAACGGATAAGCCATTTTCAACCGTCAAATCATTCATCCAACGGCCGACCTATGCTCTTCTCCCGAGCCATGACCTCAAATACTAAACTAAGTTTAACTAACCACCTGTGTTGCCTTGCTCATTGAGGTAAAAGAGCGAGCATCTTGTAGGCGTCGCGAGAGTAGAAAGCCAGCAAAGGGGAGCGCTCATGTCTTCCCTCCTCGCATCGAGGCCTTCCTCCACTGGCTCGCCCCTTCGCTTCTCCTCTCCCTCCTCTCCCTCTCTCCCGACGTTCTCCCTCGCGTTGCCGCTGCAAAGAAGGAGCGGATGCCGCTTGATTGTGCGAGCACAAGATTCTGACACCGTTGCCTCTGGCGGTGACTCAAAGCCGCAGAACGGAAATCTGGTACCTCTTCCGCGAGCTTCCTTTGGCGTTTGTTTTTTGTGTTGAACTCTTGATTGTGGATTGGAAATGCTTGATACTGGAATTAATTGTTGTGGTTTATGGTTTTTTAGGTCATTGCCTTTCTTCTTTAGCGCCCTTTTATTGTAGCTTCTATCTTCCTCGTAATTTGGGGTTATTGTAAGGGTTTTGGGATGAGAAAGTGGGAATTTTTGGCTTGGTATATTATGCCTCTCTTTGTTGTTTCTTCTTGAGGCGTTCTTGCTGTTAACGGATACTAGAATCGTAGATTTTTGTGATATTCCAGAAAATTTCACAAATTTAGATTTTGTGGAAAACTGTTTTGAAATCTTTTTCCTGGTGTTTCTTAGTAGAAAATGAGTTTTTTTTTTAAAAATTGTTTTTTGAGATATCCAGCAATACAAGAAACACTTCATCTCTCCCTGCTTTTTGTTCGAATAACAATTTTAATCAATTTTTCCAATTAAATATGGATTATAGTTTTTCATGTTCCCCAAATTGGAAAAGAAAAAGAAATCCTTCTCCTTCTACGATCCAACGCAAAACTGTTTATTTTTTAAGAAAGCATTCTGTAGTGGAACATACTATCGTACCATTTTTAGCATGAGGGCAGAAATATTAGTACTTTCTGAGCTTAGTTTTACATGTGCTTGCCTCTAGACCTCCTGTGTATGTAACATTCTGTTGATTTTGGGTGGTTACATTTGCTAGAATTCTTTTGTCATTTTCTATTGCCTCGGTACTTCTTGTGTACCTTGCATCATCCCATTTATTTTAGATATTTACTAGAGCTCTTTTGTCAGTTTCTGGTTATGTTGTAGTTTCATAGGCTGCATCGTAATTAGTATTGACGTCCCCCCCCAAAAGTCCTTGATATGATGTTACAATTGTTTTTGTATGCTTAGATGATGATACCTGCTCGTTTCATGTAGGACTTGAGACTTCATCATCATAAAAAGTCATAAGAAACTAGATTGGCAGGGTATATTATTCTTGGTCAGGATTTTAGATTCATGTCTTACAAAAATAAGATATTATTTATTATTTATAAATGAACAAGAACTTATGATTTGTGTGCACCGCTGTATGTTCACTCATTTTCTTTTTTCTTTTTTTACTAATTTTAAATCCTCTGGAAAATTTCCATGTCTCATTGGGTTGAGTACCTCTCTCTAGTCAATATTCCAATCAAAAAACAATTGTCTCTAGATGGAAGCTCATTTCTTATTGGTTCGAGTACCTGTGTAGTCAATATTTCATGTAACTGTACTTTTTGGGGTATGTTCATTGTTGATACATAGCAGTGATAATCAGTAAAAGAAATGATCTTTCATCCACAAGGGTCCACCTCATGATTTCTTGTATTAGTTTTGGTTCCATTTATGGACTTGATCATCTATAAGTATTCACACAGAAGTGGCTCTCTGCAGCAGGCTGATTGGTACTGACTACTGAGTATCCCTTATACACGACTTCTGACATGTATATGTATGACACTCTTTCTCATGCTCATTTATAACAAAAATCAGTTCAAAGATTGTATAGAGCTATTGTTTTTCATAAAATTTGTCTTTTAAAGGAGCTATCTTCCTGTATCTGAGTAGTACTCCTATCAAGGCTTGCAGATTGACCAATCTTGATATGATAAGTCAATCTAGATTGTAATTGGCCAAGTATAACCTGACTCCACGTCTCCACTTGATTTGTTTGCTAGATCATCAGATATTAGCAGGACAATTAAATCATTTGGAATTTAGCATGAAGTTGCTATTTCTGATTGGGATCATCAAATCCCATTCTGAGTCAGCCAACTACAAATATCATCGAAAAGTGAGAAGATAGGAACGAGAGAGGGGAGAGACTGAGTTAGGAAGACGGTGATATCCATCCCACTGGCAGTAGTGGAATTTTGCTACTTCAGATCCAAAGAACAAGAAGAGGAGAGAAGAGAGTAGCAGCCTCCAATAGTGAAGGACAGGATGAGTATTTCAGCTGTTTCATACGCTGTAGTTTTAAATGTTGCTTGGTTGATTCCCTGGATGCTAAATTAAGGCGATCTACATATCAACCATTGCATCCAAAAGTTAGCATTAACATCATAATTTGTGACGTAGCATTTGAACCCAAGTTACATAATATGTTAGCTAATATAAAATGAATAAATTTAGCAGCAAGATATTAAAATTTACATATTGGGAGGTTGTTGGACCAATGATTACTGTCCAACTGGATGGCACAATCCCAAATTACTGTTGATAAGTGATCATTTGGATGTATCACATATATGCACAATGGAAGTTTGGTTTATTTTGATGAATCTGATCTTTGAATATTCTCAGCCCAAGAACAGGAGGGACATTCTTTTGGAATATGTAAGAAATGTTCAGCCAGAATTCATGGAATTATTCATGAAAAGGGCACCACAACAGGTAATATATTATATTTTTTTTCTGTTATTATAATTTTCTCTTGTGATAATTGAGGAAGCTACATAGGTTCATATTTTAAACAAAGTATTAATGTATACTTTTTTGTTAGTGTACTAGTGTATGGCGGAGTGCATTTCACTTCAATTTTTCTATCAGCAGAACTGAAATCAAAGATTATGCATAGAACTTCAAATCTATCACCATATGCTAACATATTGCTTTCTTTTATTCTTGGAGGTTGTTGATGCCATGCGCCAAACTGTGACAAATATGATTGGAACACTTCCACCTCAATTCTTTGCAGTAACTGTTACCACGGTATTATGCCTATTAAATTTTTTTCTGCTTCCTTTGGTCACAAAAACATAACTAAGAAGATGTTTGTTGTGTAACCATAGTCTGTATAAATTTGTTTTGTGCATCATAATTTTGTTGATTCATTCTAACTTGATGCAATCACAATCTCCAGTTGAAGGAAATCCACCAATTTTGATATATTCTAGGCCCTAATTGAGCCTAATTTTGGGTTCCATTTATTGCCTTGATTTTAAGGCTTACTTTCCTTAATATCAATTTCCTTTTCTAATCATAGTATTTCCTTATTTACAAAAAATCTAGTCTTTAAATAATATAAGCCTTGTGGCATTAGATGCCAATTTTGAGTTCATGAAAAAAAAAGCCTATATCTTTCTCTTATTCTTCCATCTAGTTCTTCCTTCCGTCGGTTTGGTGTGGTGTCACTTGTTTTGTCTGTTCCATTAATTAAAACATGACTGATACAGAGTTCTTGTTGCAATTACAGTCTTGATATTATGTGGGTCATGACTTTGGTGCTATATTGCTGATTGTGTGTACTTTGTTTTGGTTTCAGGTAGCAGAAAACCTGGCACAACTTATGTATAGTGTTATGATGACTGGTTACATGTTTAGGAATGCACAATACCGTTTGGAATTGCAGCAAAGTCTAGAGCAGATTGCGCTTCCTGATCCAGAAGAGAAGAATGTATGTCTTCTTTGACACTGCTATCCAATGTTTGTGATAATATCCATTCTTTATTTTTTTTCTCAGTTTGGTGTAACATCCAAATTTTGATTTATGTATCTGTATGCACTTTTTCTTTCTTTTCTCTGATATCAGCCTTGATTGCAAACGTGTTGCAACTTAGTGCTCATTTTGACTTAATTAATAGTAGATACTAGATACCTTTTAAAAAAATTAGAATATCTATTTAGTCTGATTTTGCATAAATAAATACCATTCTGCTTATCGATATACTTTTAAAGTTCCATGAGAAACATGGAGGTCACTAAGGGCATGCAGAATGGTTTGGTTAGCGAAACCAAGTTGTTTTTATGGTTTCGGTTTCACTGAAATCAAAACTATTTATGAAAACGTGTTTGGTTCAGCGTTTTCATGAAACTGAATCGAAACTAGAATGAAAATGAAATCAGTTTTCTTAATAAAAATGAAAACACCAGAATGTTGTTTTCTGTGGTTTCGAGACTGTCGGTTTCGTTATTAAAATGCAGTGACAACTTTGTAATTATAAATATTTTTTAATAAAATTAATTAATTTAAAAATAAATCAAACTATATCTATTTTTTAAAAATAAAAATAAAAATCATCATTTTCAACTCAAATTATTATCTTAAATTTACAAACTAATTAAACCAATTTATATCTAATTGACTCAAACCCAAATTTTAAATAACTCAATTTTCTTAAAATTGATCTATTTATAATTTAATCAAAACTAATTTTAGACCATTGGACTTATTTTTTCTGAAATTTTATAATAACTATTAATTAACTTTTATATCTAATTGAACAAAAGAATCTTAAATTATCAATAAATTAATTAATTAAATCATATAAATATTTTATAGCAATATTAGCAAACATTGAATTTTGTAAACTAACTAGACATTTAATTACTAGTAAAAATGTTCAAGAAAAATTAATATTATCTTTTATAACCAAATAAATATTCACTGGTTTCAACTAACTAAAATTGATGTTGTTTTCATTAACCAAACGCGTTTTCAGAAAACTGAAAACTAGAAATCAAAATCAAGTTTTTAGTTTCACTGAAACCAAATTAGAAAATAGTTTTCGCTAACCAAACAGCACCTAATCTTTTCATTATGTCAAAATCTTATTTGACTGCATGGATTTTTAGGGTTCATCTCATTCAAATGAGAAACTTTGAAGTAAGATTGTCCTGTAGTTAATGGTAGGCAAGGGCCATTTAGTTTCAGCAGTTTAAGAAGTCTATTCTAACTCTAGTGTTAAAATAACAAATGAGTAGTACCGAGGTTTAACACAACAAACAAAGACAAAGAACAAAAACTGATTGTTGTATAATCTATTAAGTGGTTGGACACTTTGGGTGTATTAACCATCATAGCAGCTCTCAAATCAGTATACATATACTTTTAAATTTATCTAAAGCCCTACCAGATTAGTGGAAAAGCTGGATAAAAAAAACATAACTTTGGAGGGTAGATCGTAAATAAAATAAAAATCATTGAACATTTTTCTGTGTGAATCATGTCTTTGTTCAGTTGTTGTCACATCTAATAATTTTTTGAAGGGCCATATTTTTAGTTTCTGAAGGAAACCTGATAGCCAATTTTATTTCTTTTTCATTATCACATGGAGATCTAAGGGTACATCATGGAAGCTTCAGAAATTTCGTTTGCCTGTTGCTACACCATATACCTATTAACCTATATGATTTTGTTCAATTTTAATGGAGAGATGCTCTTTTGGCTTTAATTGGAATACACCTCAATATAGAACTTCTAATTGGTAGTTGATGCAGATGGACCAGAAACATCTATTCACAAATTCTGTTCTCGTTCTTCAAATTTAGCTGACATTGGTTATCGTATCATATTGGCAATACTATGTTGTTACTAAAAATTGTCAGATTTAGCTTCAAAAGTAAATTCCTATTGATTTAAGAGAAGCTATCATGAGTAAAAGAAAACTATATCCTTGGCTGTAGCAAAGAAGAAATTGTGTATTAATTTATGCTACTTTATGTTCAGACTAACTCCTTCCCCTATCCATAAGAGACAATGTAGTAAAATTTGCCTCTTAAATGGAGCAGGACGCTTCAGAGCATGCACCTGGAACACAGAAAAAGGTGACCGGAGAAGTTATTAGGTGGAACAAGATCACTGGCCCAGAAAAAATGGATGCAGTGAAGTACATAGAGTATCTTGAAGCAGAAATTGAGGAACTGAATTGCCAAGTAGCAAGGAAATCTTCAAATGGATATAATGAGCTTTTAGAATATCTAAAATCTCTAGAACCTCAAAATATAAAGGTAATGACTATTTTTTCGATGTTTAATTTCTTGGTCTTGTGAATCTTTGCATGAAAGCATTTTTTTGCCATGTGCCAGTGAATGCGTCATGAATTTCTTCCTATTTTCTTTGTCCTCATTTAAATACAGATGGTCAGCTATTTAGCAGATATACTGTCATTTTGGATGCATACAAACTTATTCTGTTGATAAACATTGGACCAAGGTTTAAAATCTCGGTTATGGTACCAGTACACGGTACGGTCCAGTACCGAAAATGGTACCCACAGGTAGCACTGTGATGCTGAAGTTCTGCTGCAGCATGGCACAGTGTGCCTCATACCGGGCGGTACCGTCCGGTATGGGTTAGTGTACTGGGCGGTACACAGTAAATACCAGGTAGTACCGCCCTTACCGCCCGGTATTTACAGGTACCGGATACCGGAAAATTAAAATTCCAGTACGTACTACACGTACCGGGCAGTACGGTACGAATTTTAATACCTTGCACTGGACTATTGCATTCAGCCAATAATATCTTGGTCCCTGAAAGATCAGTAGAATCATCCAAATATTGCAGCACGGCTATAATTATTGTGATACCCATGTGCCCCGAAGCCCACAAAAGTGGGATTGCTTCGTGCACGGGCTATTATGTGTGATCACCAGAAATGTTTTTTGGCAACTTTCTTATAAGGATCATATACTGGAGGGTTCATATTGCTCACAGGTATCATCCAATGTATAATAAATTAAGAGGATCATAACATGTATAAATAAGCTTTCTTAACAACCATAGCCATCGTGATCAACTAACGTGATAGCTCAATTCTTTCAGTAGCATTTTCGCTGAGATCATGAGATGAGAGACATAAATGTAAGGTTGTTTGATTTTAAGAGTTTTTTGTACAGATGCGACGCCTGAATAAAATCTATATAAATAATATCTATTGTTCAGAATATTTTTCTATAACTGAAGAATGACTATAGGTTTTAGACAATTGGTTTTGCTAAGAAAGGCTGCAGCAAAGTAATGAATCTGGTGTTATTAAAGGTGTAAGTGGTGAGCACATTGCTACCATGTATAATGATTAGGAGTAAAGTAACTTATTCTTGGTGGATATTATCTTGATGATCCTTTATCTGCAATATGATTAAGCATCTAATTTTGTGCTAAATTTATGCAGGAGCTGACAAGTAGTGCAGGAGAAGATGTTGTTTTTGCTATGAACACCTTTATAAAGCGCCTACTGGCAGTTTCAGATCCTGCACAGATGAAGGTCCCGTTCTATCTATAACTGTTTGCCGATTTCCATGTTTTCCTACCATTGGTTAGGTTTACAAACCCATCTTTGATGATAATATTTAATCAGTGGTCTTATTCCCTCAAAGAGAATGCCAAATAAATTATATAAATTTTATATTCTTAACCATTTTCTCGTAGACTTAGGTAACGTTGTTTGGTTCTAGTACAAGCAGTTTTTTTGACCAATAACCGGAGGAAGAGAAGAATGATTTGAGTTCAGAAATTACCAAGGCTTTTGGTATCTTTCCCTTAAAGGTCATTAAGTTGCGCTTGTTTCCAACATAATCCATTGAACATCATCACTACCAATCTATCTCTACAATATGCAGAAATTCATGTCTTTTTCCTATGTATTTTTATCAGACTCATGAAGTGTCTCAAGAGATGGAATATAACCCTTTTTTCCTAATAGCATACGATATCTGTAACGGATGAATATAATCTCCTTCAAGCATAGTGCACACTTTTTAACAATCAGAACTTGTATTTTCAGGCATAAATAGTAAATACTACCAACATGACACTAAACACTAAAATTACTTGCAAAATGTTTCAACTTTGTTAGAGCCAATTTTTTTGAGTTTCAGGCTGATGGGCTAGACATTCCCACAAATTATGAATTTTTAATATCTTCGATCTATTATTCACCAAGAGGGAAAATAGATGGAGATATAATACATAGAATATAAGGAAGATGGTTAAAGTGGAGGGGGCTTTTGGATTCTCGTGGGACTATCAATTTGTCATGCCACCCTTAGATTAAAAGGAAATTTTCGTAACATGGTTGTAAGAACAGTTATGTTTTATGGATTAAAATGTTAGCAGCTGAGAAACAACGTATACAATGTAAGAAAGATTAGTGTAGAAAAAATGAGAATGTTAAGATGGTTAAGTTGTATTACTAGAAAATATAGAATAAAAATTGTATCATTAGTGAACAGTAAGTGTAACTCCAATTGAAGATAAAACGAGAGAAAATAGATTGAATTATTGAAATAGTATTAACATGTTTAAAGGAGACTTATAGATGTTGTATTTAGATAACCTGAATTGATTATGACTAATGGAGGGAGAAAGGCGTAGGAAGTTCTAGAAAACACTTCTTGAACAATAAAAATCGATTTAAATGTCCTTGGTATAGATAGAGATTTGACATTACATATATCAATGGCAGGAAAAGATCTATGTAGCCGATCTCAAATAGTTTGGACTTTACAGCTTATTGTTGTTGTGTAACTTTTTCGACTAAAACTCATAAATTTTATCATCATGATAAACTTATTGGTAAATTCAAAGCTTAACTAGTTACACTTCAGTATTTTTTTTGCAATCCTTTCGGTGTTACAATCAAGCTTATATATCCATGCCTTCCACAGACATCCGTGACCGAAACGAGTGCAGCTCAACTTGCTAATCTTCTCTTTTGGCTGATGGTTGTGGGCTATAGCATTCGCAATATCGAAGTTCGCTTCGATATGGAAAGAGTGCTTGGCACTCCTCCGAAGCTTGCTGAATTACCACCAGGAGAGAACATATGAAGATAAACTTGGTAAGGGAGAGCAATTCCATGGTATGGAATTCCACCTTTAATTGAGGCTATAATAGATTGAGTTATTGTTTTGTGTACATGGGTATTGGTCAAAATGCATTTGTATTTATTGGCATGTAGATGGTTCAGCACTTGAATAAAACTAAAATATGGATGTGATAGTGTTAATGGCTTTTCCCCTCATTCAGATCTTTTTTTTCACCAATACATGTTTGAAAATTGAAGACTTTGTACAAGTTTAGTTCTCTTCTGGCTTATTGATAAATGGTATGTTTTCTTTCACAAACAAAAAGTAGTTATGTTCTTGCCGATTCAAGGTTTGACCTAAATGGGAACACTCGGAGATTTCATAATTGGCCCACTCAATGAGAAATGAGAATATATCTGATGAAGTATTGTGCAACAACTAAAATTCATTTAAGCTAGCATCATAATTCTTAAGGTTAATTTTACTTTTGACTCCTACAACTTCACATTGATTTTTTCCTTTGACCTCTAAAGTTAAAGTTAATTTGATTCTTTAAGTTTATATTTAGGTCCACTTTTTGAACTCTAATGTTCAAAAAGTTATTTTGATACTTAAGTTTGATTTGATTCTCATTTCATTTCTTTTAATTTGAAAAAAAAATGAATTTGGTCTTTAAATTGAAAAGTTATTATAGGGTATTGAATTGTTTTGCATCAAATTGGTATGATGTATTCCTAAATTGTGTGAAAGAGTATTCAACTAAAATCAAATTAATCGAGCGCAAATGGCATACCATCGATCAAGACTCTGGCAATCTCTTCGACTCTCAGTGCAACACCCTCGTGGCCGCAACACCCTCGTGGCCTCCCACTGTACACAATTAAAAAAGATACAAAGATATAGGTGTTACATTGCGCCCAAACAAGCACCTGTATGCAAAATTGTTACGCCCCAAAATTAGAGTAGCATGGCTGACCAAGGTATATGACCATACCCCGAAGCCTAACTCAGATATCACATAAACCACACAAACACTCCACAACTACTCAAATACCAATAACCCAAAAGAATAATATAAATTAAACAACTTCAATCCACTTTTTAAAAGAAAATGTGAAAACATGAACATCCACACTAAAGTAATTGAAAGAACGTGTGAAATCAAAAACAGTAATAATGTAATTCAACTACAGGACTCTCTCTAACTCAGATCACAACTCTGACTCTAACTTCGACATGTCACGAGATCCGCCCTCAACTTGCTACTTCACGCCGCGCTACCCAGTACTCCAGTACCTCTATTGGTTCTGACCTGATGCTACAAGAAATAAAAATAAAACAGTAAGTCCACACTGGACTTAGTGAGTGGCTCGGTCCTGAGCCTACATGATCCACATAAATATATAATTACATATGAAGCATGACAATGATACAATAAGTAATATTCATAATGTAGCCAACCAATATCAAAATATGAGAACAATTTCTTAAAACCAGAAGTAAATGAATATATCCATGTCATTCCAAACCAGTCCATAAATAAATAATACAAGAAAGAAGCCATACACCCATGCATGCATATTTTCAAACAATACGAGTCGGTCACTAGGACATGCCCAGTGAGCTTCCCACCCATGGTTCCTGAGCTAGGCAGACCCTCTAGCCTCAGTAACCCCAGTTTGGTTGGGAAAACCCTCCAACCAGTGCCACTCCGGGTTCGATCCTTAGTGTGGCTCACTGACGAGGTTCCCGATCCATACTCTGTACGCTAGTCAGCCCAATCGGACCCCCTATATCAACCAGAAGCACAGGCATGCGATATTTAAAATGAATAAACCAACCTCATCACAACATTTTTAAAACCAACCCGTTTACCCACAATAAAATAAAATGCATACATAATATGTGAGCAAAAATTTACTAATATGCACAAGTATTCACTATACTGCATGTGGTGTACAACTACAACCCATTTGTTAAACCGTCGGAGACATACATGACTATTATGCCGATAATTGCATAGGAAAATAAGAGGCCAAAAATTTTAGAAATTCCAGTAGACTAAATAGTGTAACCCTCAAACCTGAGTGCAATCCTTACCTGTTTTTTAGGGCCGGTTTCGAGTTTTCATTTCGTCAGAAATCGAAATTGACTTCGAAGCGCCGTTTGTTGACCGAAACAGGGTTCGATTTTGGATTCGATTTCGTGAAACCCATTATTGTACATAAACTTGAATTCTACTCGGAGTAGAACTTCATGTTTCGCGAAACTGGTGAAATGGATGGTGGCAAACTTGTAAATAAAATTCAATATTCGCCATTTCGCCCATTTCGTGAACAAAACCCTTTTACGTATTCACACATCCCCCAACCACGAGCTTCTCATCTTTTGACGACAGGCGACAACTTCTCGCCTGAACCCTAACCCCACGAAACCCCCTCGACTCTTTCCCAACCGATGACGTATCTGGCACTCTCACATCCCACGAAGCCCTTGACCCTTCCCACAGCCAGCGGTGACATTGTTTTTGCCTGAATCCCAACGAAATCGAGTCGACTCTTCCAATCGAGTCGCTTGAACCCTAGATTTCCATATCTGCCCTTACCAACCACTGATTGACAACGGCATCGCCCTGTCCTTGTCCTCTGATGTTCTTCCTTCACCTTTTCAAGCTTGTTCTTCATATTGGTGTTTCTTGTTTCCTTATGTATTCTTTCATAATCTTCTTGATCGAGAACCTAAAAAATGCCCATCATAGAAGTAATTCCTCAGGTGAGTAGGTTGTTCTCTCTTTATCTTTGATATTGGTGATTTGGTTCTAGGAATAAAGAAAAAATCCATAATTTGTGCAGTATTTCTTTCATTCTTAACTGGATCTTTGTGATAATTCTTGGAGCTCATTTATTCCCTCTTTTCTCATCTTGGTTGTTGGTGTGTTGCAGGATACGTTTAATTGTCCCTTGATCAATCCTTCCCATTGTATGGGAGAGGACATGAGCTACCAGGTGGGAGATACATAAGTTTGATTCATGGAAACAGGCTCGAGGATAAGATAATAACAGGTCTACTTTTGGATCTCGTTGTTTTGTATTTTGATTTATGTTACCCTGCTGATATTCTTTTCAGAACAGCTTAGCTTGGGTGAACATTTTTTCTGTGTATTAATTTAAGCTACATTACTTATAAACAAAATTACCTAAGTGCTCTGAGATTATTATTAAATCAAATCTCAGTTCGTGTGTATGCATTCTCCCTCCTATCAAGCACATAAGTATGGTTTAACTTAGTTATTTTCTCATCCAGGTATCACCAATGTTTGACCAATTTTCTCATGTTGTTTGGCTGATAATGATGTCTTCCATTTCACCCTTTAACTTAATGGTTGCATATCCATAATGAGTATTTGGTTAACTTAACTAGAAAATGTTTCATAGTTCATATGATCTGCTTGTTAAAGTTGCCAACTTATCTGCTTGTTAAAGTTGCCAACTTTATGATGACTTTATCTAGATCTTATAGAACTATTCATAGTTTAGGCTTAGGTATGAGTGGGATTCTGCATTGTAGAAAATGACACCCACTAATCATCTATTATTCGTGTTCAAGTTCAATTGCTTGTAGGAATCATTTCTATACATTGTTCATGTTCAATTGCATTTAGAAAATGACACCCACTAATTAATCATATGTTTCTCCTACAACTTTTTGTCACTGCATATAATTTTAATCTACTGGTTGGTATCACATAAGGCCAAACAAAAGAAAAGAAATGATGTGCATCTCTTTGCCTAAGCCAGCTCGCACCAGTATCTGCCCGATTTTGAGGAAAGAAATGAATAAGTATGGTATCTGTTGTGCTCTTCCTTTCCAACTATGAACTTGTGTTTAGGATTTATACAACTATGAGCATTGCACAATCAATCATCTCTGAAATCAATCATTCGTGGTGCTGTAAGCCATAATCAAAATGAAAGTGTTAAGAAATTTGGGGTAATTTCCTGCAGGATCTACAAAACCCGAACCCGGCGAGAAAAATGAAAAACCAAATCCGATAATAATAATGCAGAAAAACAAAAGACAAGGGGGTTAACGTGGTTCGTACTCGACGGGGTGCCAATCCTACGTCCACAGGGAGAAGAGGAGACTGCTTTATTAAATCCAGAAAAAAACTTTTACAATAAGAGTGCAATAATCTAAATCCCCTTCAGAATACAATAAACTGTCTTAAATTAATTGAACCTGAAACTGGTATGGAGTAGAGGCACTATCTCTGCAAGATTTGTCTTGAAACTGAACTCCTGCTGCTGTATGTCAGAAACTAAGAAGGGGCACTCCTTAGGAAAAAAAGTTGTAGCGACACTCTTAATTTCTGGATCTCTGAAACTCTCACATGGGGATTTTCTCTTGGTGTGAGATTCTCTTAGAACTGCATATTAGGCCCCTATTTCAATAGAGGGGGAGAGCCGATTCATGCCTACTTTAGTGGAGAAAAAATCTCCAAGGAATTTGCTGCTCTGTCTGATTTAATCGGATGGCTGAAATTCTTCTTTTGACCAAAGAAACTTTCAAAATGCTTGGTGGCTTCACGTGATGCCTCCACATTTTTATCCATTTGACTAGTCAAAAGTAATATTGGATTTCCACATCATCAATTTGAGAACTTCTGAAGTTATCATCAATTTGAAAACTTTTACGTGTGCCGCTGCAACATTGACATTGGTATCTTGAGAAGATGGTGGGCTGGGCTCCCAGGCCCATGATTATAAAATTATAGTTTATTTTGATTGAGTTCGGTTCAACATGGTTCAATCAAATCAACTCTGATTTGGATCTGGTCGAACTCGTTGGATTTTCTCTGATACCACAACTGTTAGGAAGAAATTGGGTCTTCCCGCAAGGATCCAAAATCCAAACGCCAAAAGGAAAAATACCAAAATGAGTAAATCCAGAAAAAATACAAAGAACACCAAATTTACGTGGTTCAGCCCAGCGGGGTATCGGGCCTACTCCATGGGGAGAAGAGGGCACTTGATTTTATTAGAAGGAGGAAAAAACACGATCAATACAAGAGCAGAATACAATTGATTAATAAACTGTAAACAAAAATACTGCCCGTTCTCGGATATTTTTCTGCACCCCAAAATCTGGATTCCTGCTTCTGCTTGAAAAACTGTGGATGCAGCGTCCTTGATCTTCTTGCTTCTGCCTAAGACGGTGTGAAGGGGAAGAGAGCTGTTGGAAAGAAATCCTGCCTGAGAAACGAAGTAGATGGGAGGCTTTGAGAATTATTGGGATGTTTTCTGAAACTGCATATTAGGCCCCTATTTATAATACAGGGGGAGAGCCAATTCATGTCTAATTTGGTGGAGAAAAAATCTCCAAGGATTTTGCTGCTCCGTCTGATTTAATCGGATGGCTGAAATGCTTCTTTTGACCCAGAAAATTAGCTTGTGTTGATCAAGCCCAATTTCATAATGGATTCGGGTTTAAAATGATTCAACCCTCATAATTTCCTCCTTTGATGAATTTTAAGCCCAATGTAGTCTTCTCCTCTTCTCCCAAGAGCCCTGTAGGGCTAACTTGCACCATGAATCAATCTTACCAAGTTCAGGCAGTGTTCAAATTTGGTTGTTGGTAGTACTTTAGTCAGCATATCTGCAGGATTGTGAGCCGTGTCAATTTTCTAAAGCTTTATTTCTCCTTTTGAAATAATATCCCTAATAAAATGGAATCTGACATCGATGTGCTTCGTCCTTTCATGGAATATTTGATCTTTTGACAGCTGAATTGCACTTTGACTGTCACTATGCATGACTATGTCCCCATTTTGAGAAGTCAGTTCTTTTATCAAGTTCCCGAGCCATATTGCTTCTTTAATCGCTTCTGTAATAGCCATGTACTCCGCTTCAGTGGTAGAGAGGACGACAGTGAGTTGTAGACCGGCTTTCTAACTTACTGCAGTTCCACCTATAGTGAAGATATAGGCGGTGATTGATCTCCTCTTATCAAGGTCACCGGCATAGTCCGAGTCTGAGTATCCTGCAAACGATTCATTAGTTTCACCGAAAACAAGGCTGGCTTTAGAAGTACCTTGTAAGTAGCGCAGGATCCATTTGACTGCCTCCCAATGTGCTTTTCCCGGATTTGCCATGTACCGGCTGACAACACTGACTGCATGTGCTATGTCTAGGCGGGTACAGATCATGGCGTACATAAGACTGCCAACTGCACTTGCATAGGGTACATGTGACATGCTAACTCTTTCTTTTTCGTCTTTTGGGCATAGTAACTCTGACAATTTGAAGTGTGCGACAAGAGGTGTCTTGACGGGTTTTGCTTCTTGCATGCCAAAACGTTCAACCACCTGCTTTACATAACTCTCTTGTGTTAGGTATAATTTTCTTTCTTTGCGGTCTCGCTTTATCTCCATCCCAAGGATTTTTCTTGCAGCCCTAAGGTCCTTCATGTCAAATTCACCCTTAAGGTGTGTCTTTAGCCTGTCTATTTCAGTAATATCTTTTGCCGCAATGAGCATATCATCAACATAAAGAAGCAGATAAATTATAGAATTAGTTGTTTTCTTTAAATAAACACAACTGTCAAAAGATGATTTACTGAAATCAATACCAAGCATGAACTGATCAAACCTCTTATACCATTGTTTGGGAGATTGCTTGAGGCCATAGAGTGACTTCTTTAGGAGGCAGACATGATCAACTTTATTTTTCTCTTCAAACCCTTCTGGTTATGCCATGTAGATCTGTTCTTCTAAGTCACAGTGTAGGAAAGCTGTCTTTACGTCAAGCTGTTGTAACTCCAAGTCTTGCTTGACTACTAATGCTAGAAGAACACGAATAGAGGTATGCTTAACCACAGGAGAGAAAATATCTTTGTAGTCAATACCTTCCTTTTGACTGTATCCCTTTGCTACCAGCCGAGCTTTATAGATACCGTCTTCTTTGAGTTATAGATCCACTTGCACCCAATAAGTTTCTTGTGCGGTGGAGGCTTCACAAGTTCCCAAGTATTATTTTTCTGCAGAGATTTGAATTCTTCTGCCATAGCTTCACACCACTTTCTTGAATCTGTCCAATTTAGGGCTTTTTTATAGGAGGCTGATTCTTCAATGCATGGAGTTTCTTCAGCCACTGCTAGAGCTTATGTAGTGACATTTGCATACCTAGGATTAGGGCGTGGTGCTCGCCTAGGTCGGTTGAGGGCGATGGAATAAGGATTCTCATCCTCAACTTGATATTGCTCCTCCTGGACCTGAACATGTTCTTCGGTGGCCTGTTCTGAAGCAGTGTCATTGGCTTCTATGGAAGGCGGTCTAGATGCAGATATAGGGAACTAGAATTCTTATAAAGAAGCTCTAAATAGGACAGATTCAAGAAAGTGGCATGAAGTTATGGCAGAAGAAGTACGTCTACTTAGCGAAACTTGCGGAACAGGCCAAGCGGTACGAGGAGATGGTGGAGTTCATGGAGAAGGTGATAGGGGCTGTCGCGGCGGAGGCGGAGGACCTCACTGAGGAGGAGCGCAACCTCCTTTCGGTGGCGTACAAGAACGTAGTCGGCACTCGCCGCACCTCATGGCAGATAGTTTCCTCCATCGAGCTGAAGGAGGAGAGCCGTGGGAACGAGACTCGCCTTGTCGCCATTCGCGATTAGCGAGCCAAGATCGAGGCCGAGCTCACATCTATCTGCGGCGGCATCCTTTCCCTCCTCGAAGAGAAGCTCATTCCTTCCGCCTCTTCCTCTGAGTCCAAGATTTTTTATCTGAAGATGAGAGGCGACTACAATCGCTACCTAGCCGAGTTCAAGATTGGCTCCGAGCGCAGGGACGCTGCAGAGTCCACTCTCGCTGCGTACAAGTGCGCCCAGGATATTGCTACAGCTGAGATGGTGCCCACACATCCGATCCGGCTTGGACTAGCGCTTAACTATCTCGGTGTTCTACTACGATTTCTTGACCTCACCGGACCGTGCATGCGCCTTAGCGAAGCAGGCATTTGATGAAGCAGTTGCTGATCTGGATACCCTAGGAGAGGAAGCTTACAGAGATAGCACTCTGATTATGCAGCTCCTTCGTGACAACCTAACATTGTGGACTTTAGACTTGCAGGATGATGGAGGAGATGAGACCAGAGAAGCACCCAAAGGCGTGAATGGACAGTAGAAGCATTAGATGTCCTGATTTAAGAGCTCCAATCTCTTCAGATTCTCTTGTTTCGCAGTATAGTGGATAGGTGGAGATACTCATGTATCATGTGGTTGTTCATGATATATGAGTGCTTCATTCACACATTCATTTTCGTTTCTGCATTATTATTATCGGATTTGGTTTTCCGTTTTCGTCGTCGGGTTCGGATTTTGTAGATCCTGCAGGAAATTACCCCAAATTTCCTAACAGTTGGTATCAGAGTCTACTTCCCAACCATGGCGACTACCAAATTTGATATTGAGAAGTTAGATCGCAATGTCAACTATGCACTCTGGTCAATGAAGATGAAAGTGATCTTAACTATAGAGAAAATACATGATGCTATTCTTGGTAAGGATAAGATGCAGGGGCAGTTTTGTACCTAAGCCTGTCAAATGAAGCACTTCGAGAAATTGCATCCCAAAAGACAACTAAAGGGATTTGGGACAAACTCGCATCCTTATATCAGGACAAAACTCTCATTGGTAAGATGACTTTGAAGCAGAAGCTCCATTTCCTACGTATGGCAGAAGGCACATCCGTCAAAGAGCATATCAATACTTTTCAGACAATCATCATGGACCTGGAGAATATGAGTGTCAAAATTGAAGATGAAGATAAGGCTTTATTCCTTTTATGTTCACTTCCTACTTCTTTTAAATTTTTTTGTGAAACTATGCTTTTTGGAAAGACTACTATTACTCTAGAATAGGTGATCATTGCTCTTGTGTCTTAGGAGCTCATGGACACACATCTTACAGCAAATTCCTCTGGTGGAGGGAAAGGAGAAGCTCTCTACTCTAATGAAGCAGGAGGAGGTAGCAAATCAAATGTCACTTGTTATTATTGTAAGAAACGAGGTCACATCAAGTCAGAATATCGCAGTCTTAAGAAAAAATTACAGCAGCAAAATAAGGGTCAAGACACACATATGGAGGCCTCTTACGCAGATTTTGAGAAAGTTGAGGTACTGGTCGTGACAGATGACACACGCACTGCTAAGACATGCCGTGGGCAACGACGGTCTTGTCAGCGACAACACACCTCAGGTCAAAATTCATCTACATCTTCTTCTGATATGTCTGATCATCCAACATGCAATCCAGGTCAGCAAGCGAATAGATCAACCACCAGTAGCTTTAATGAGTGGTTCCTGGATTCTCGGTGTTCCTATCACATGACTCCACACCAGACGACCTTTGTGGATTATCGGCGCACCAATGGTGGAGTAGTTCGTGTCGGCAACAACATTCCTTGCAAAGTTGTCGGATTCAGAACAGTAAAATTAAAATTGCATGATGGCTCGACAAAGATCCTAGCAAATGTTCGCCATGTCCCGAAGCTAGGAAGGAATCTAGTGTCTCTTGGAGTTCTTGACACTAGGGGAAATACGACATCCTCTGCAGGAGGAGTCTTGGAGCTACAGGATAGAGTCACAATGGTACTGAAGGCTCTAAGGACGTCGAATAATTTGTACAAGGTGGACAGATCCATCTTTCGTGAAGCAGTTCAGATTTTGAGGCAAAACATAGCAAAATCAGACACCGGGTCAGGTATAAATTTTTCTTTCAGGGAAATCCCTTCTCAGAGATACACAATGAAGGAGGAGACTCGGAGGACTATGTGGGCTCCTAAGGCCAAGCAGGAAGCTGACCCGGCCCACTTGAACACTGATTCGACGTAGGCCCTATATGGGCCTTGTGGGAGAGGAGGACGACTTTTTGAGGATTGCATCGGCCCCAATTTTCATCAAATGAGGAATTGTTAGAGATTGACTCAAATTGGGTCCGAATCGAATCCAACGAGTTCGACCAGATCCAAATCGGAGTTGATTTCTAACAATAAGGAATTTTTAATGTAAGTATTAAGGTTCGATTTTTTTCAATTTGCTTAATAAATTAAATTGAACATATTGCTTTGATTTCTTTCAGCAATGAATGAAGGACCAAAACAGACCTCGTCATTTTTGAAACTATTTCGACAAGATTAAATGGAAACTGGAGTTGGTTAGAAAGATGAATGACTGCAAACCCTTGAGAACAAGCTGATGAAAGAGAGGACACAAAATGATCTTTCTCAAGCTTAAAATTTTATTTATACAGTTTAGAATTTTATCTATGGAAAACTACCTTGTAAATTAAATTGAGGTGCTAGTTATGCAAGCATTTGTTAAGAAGCTTGGAGTTTGGTTATCTTCATTCAATAATTCCTCCCTTCACTAGAGTCCAAAATGGACAAGCTCCTCATATATAACTAAGATTATATCTAATGTAACTGTTGCTTGTGTACATGATGTTACTTATGTAACTGAGATTATATCTAATATATGTATGAAATTATATCTAATGTGTGTATGAAATTGTTGCTATCTAATTGAAATCCTATGTATGCACAACAGAATTATATGCTAAATATGAAATGACGATATGCTAAAAGATAATAAGAAAGATAATGTATGAAAAGATGCTAAAAGATAACGTATCAAACGACGATAACCATCCATGAGTGTATGAAAAAAAAAGATAACACATGTGTGAACAAACAACGATGCTTGTCTCAACTTCATTGCTACAAATCAACTTATGAATTATCATATACTTACATTTACTCAACATGTTTATGACTGACCTTATACTCAACATATTTATGACTTACTCTATACTCAACATATTTATGACTTATCCTATACTCAATGATGATATTTGAACATGAACTTATATTGGAACGACAAACATTTTTTTTAACTTCATGATCATTTTATATAAGCTAATCCATAATTTTTGTATTTATTAAAAAAATGTATTAATATAATAATTAATAATAATTAGTTAATAAGACTGAAATAAAATTATTGTGGTTTATTAGTTAAAATATTTTTAACTCTAATAGTTGTAATAAATAAGGTTTGTGGTACTTAATAACAATTAATTTAATAAGGTTCATAAATAAAATAATATAAATTCTAAAATTGAATCTGAGTATATTTTTGATAAACAAACACAGTTTTAGTTTTCGTCCCGAAAATAGTCACTGAAATCAACACAAAACAAACAAGTTTTCACTGGTTTCATTTCGCGAAATATGAAATTTGAACATGTCAAACAAACATGTTTTCGCCAAACAAAAAAATCGAAACCAAAATTCCGAAACTCAAAAATCCGTTTCGGTTTTGGCGAAACGAAAAGTTGAAAAATATTTTCGCAAACAAACGCGCCATAAATCATTGCACTGATATCTAAAGCCTAAACTACTTCAATCTTTGATGTATAAAGTATTGTCCTAAACAACCAAAATTTCAACTCTTAAATTCTACCCCAACATCTTATTGTGATAAATCTAATCAAATAAAAATATCATCAACTTCCCAATCACTTCATCATTCAATCCATATCATGCTGCACCCAAAGGAAAATAATAATAATAATAATAATAATAATAATAATAATAATAATAATAATAATAATAATAATAATAATAATAATAAAGTGAAACGTGAAGCATGCGAGCACTAGATTTTTTTTGGGGTTAATTGATGTATCTAGCCCAAACTATGACCATTTTCACAAATCTAGCCGGATCTTTAATTTGTATCAATTACATCCCGAACTATCAGATTCTAGCCTGATGTCAGATGTCTGTCAATGCAATCGTTAGGTGCTGACGTGACATCTGACTCAACAAATAAAAAATATTTTTTTATTATCACTTGTGCTCGTCAGCATGTAATAAAAAAATAGGGTTAATTAATGTATGTAGCCCAAACTATGATCATTTTCATAAATTTAGCCTGATCTTTAATTTATATCAATTACATCCTGAACTATCAGATTGATATTAATTCTGGCATTTAATATTTCTTCCTAATCTATCCAAACTTTGGGATTGACAAAAATTATAGTTCTTGAAGACAAATGATTTTTTAAAATAAATAAAAACTCTTACTTTATTTGATAATTCTGTATCAAATTTCACCAAATTCTTTTTTCTTTTAAAAAATTAAACGAAAAATCTTTTAACACCTCGAAGAATCCCACGTCTAATTTCACTAAAATTAATTTATAGTCCTTGTATAAAAATTTCATTTCAAATTTTGTATTTTTTAAAAATAAAAATTTATAGTAAAATAAAGATATTTTATGATGAAAAATAAATACTAAACCAAATTAAATACGATATAAATAATATTAAATGTATGATATATAATAATATTATCAGTAAAATATATTGATTTGGTTCAATTTTTTTTTCCTAAAATGCTATAATCAAATTGAATAAAAAAATCAACACAAAACTAAAAAATCAAATTTAAAATGCCAAATTTTGGTAGACACTAAATAAAATATAATCATAATATTAAATATTTAATAAATAATAATATAAGCAAAAATGTTTTGATTTAATTGGAAGTTTTGAATTTTTTATAAAATGCAATAGTTGAGTTGAATAAAAAATAAAAACGAAAAAAAGATGAGTTTTGTTCCAAGTTTTAATTTTTTTTAATATAGTAATCGAATTTAATAAAAAAATAGGGATAAATATAATTCAAACTTTTGGATTAATTATATACAATTGTAATGTAATCTAAATTTCAAGTTCAATTTTCAAATGATACAATTGTTGTCAATTCCAAAGTTTGGAATAGATTAGGAAAAAACATTAAATGTTAGGATAGATTTGTTACAAGGGCCAAAGTTTGGGATAAATACATTTTTCCTATTTATATAATATTATATTTTTTTATTACATGCTGACGTGACACAAGTGATAATTTTTTTTTAAAATTTGCTAAGTCAGATGCCACGTCAGAACCTAACGGTTGCATTGATGGACATTTGACGTCGGGCTAGAGTTGATATCAATTTGATAATTTGGAATGTAATTGATACAAATTAAAGACCGGGCTATATTTGTGAAAAAGATCATAGTTTGGGCTAGATACATTAATTAATATTTTTTTTTCAATTACTCTTTTCACATACAACAACTTTACACCTACTGTCAAGAACCCTACTGATAAGAATTTTGTTGACCGAATAAAGTGGTCAACATCCTCTTATGCTTCATGCGGCTACAAGAAAGAATGGAACATGAAGCCAATTGAAGTGAATTAAGAAGATTAGAGTTTTCTATACCTATTCCGCCGCACCATCACCTAATCTCCAAGCATAAAATTTTAATCTACAAAGTATACCCCTCACACAAGCCAAACATGAATTCCATTGACATAGAAAATTCTCAAAATTCTCTCTAACAGTAGGCGGCACCAAAATATGCAAATTCAATACCTAGGTTTGCAAATTAAATCTTCAATTCTAAGAAGAAATTAATATCAAGAGTTCAACCCCAATTCACTTGAAGAAGGAATAAAAAATCTCAAGAAAAAAAATCCAAAATTTCACTTAATAGTGGGCGGCACCAAGGGAATCAAGATTTCAAAGCTAGGTTTCCATGGGTGTTAAATCTCAAGTCTAAGAGGGAATTCGGCACCAAGATCACGACTCAAACTCGATTGAAGGAATTGAAAAAAAATTAAGAAATCTTAGATTTTATCCATGGTGAGAGGTGACACCAAGAAGAATAAAACAACCCCAATTCATGCAGAAGAAAAACTCATCGGCAAGAGAAAACGAAGGGGGAAGACAGACCTCTCGACTCCTCGCGACGACGACCTCCGGTGGTGAAGAATTCCGACCACCCAAGATTTCCAAGACTCGCCGCCCTCTCCTCACTCGCCTAGGGTGTCGAATACGGCAGGTACGTTCTTTTGATTTCCCTTTTTTAATTTGATTTACTTGGTTGCATTTTTACCACAATACCCTTCTCACTTAAGAAATTACGATTTCACATAACTTGACCCACACACATCCAAATCAAGTTCCGATTGAACCATCATACTCGACTCGAGTCCCTCTCGACCTCAACCCACTAATTTATCCAAAAATAAAAAAATACAACGTGCACAAAAGGGCCTTACCTCAATTCACCACATCCGATATTTCCCCCTCGGCCTGCTCCGATGCGCATCCCAATTTTCTTCCTGAAACATTTTAATTAAATTAAAAAAATTACGGGTATAACAAAAACACATATGGGTGGGGGCGGGAGATGGTAGGTAGGAAACCTCCTGCATCCTTTTTTTTGTCCCTTTGTCCTCCTTCTACCCATATGTAATTTTTTGTTCCTCTTCTCTCGTCCTTCTTTCTTCTCCTTTGTTGGGGCGTGACAATTTCTTGCGTTGATGAATTTTTTTACTACTTAGATGTAATACCTGAGAATTTCTAAAAATTTATTTTGTTTGGTTTAGCGAGCCGGTTCGCGGACGAGTCGAGTCAAGTCGGGAGACCGCCATGACTAGAAGGTACGGCCGGGTACTTCATGAATTGCATGGCTCTATAAATGTTAATTTTTATATTTAATTTGGATGTTGGACTCTTGTTGGGTTGGAATCGGGTTGTGGGTTCAATTTAGGCTCAAATTGGATGCAGATAGAGTTAAATTAAAGGGTTTAAGTGAGAGGGGCTTATTGGTAAAAGAAAAAAAATATAAAACCCTCACTCAAGTTGTCGTATGGCTCAAAGGAGCTGCACACACAACGAGGAGAGAGAGAGAGAGAGAGAGAGAGAGAGAGAGGGAGAGAGAGAGAGAGAGAGAGAGGGCGGCGCCGGAGCAAGGACTCGTCGTTGGAGTTCGGAGCCGCGTCATCTCGACTTCCTTCCCTTCCAATTAGAGGTGAGTGTTATAGATCTTTGGTTGGGGAAGGCTAGTGTTGGCTGAACCCCCTTGGATGGAATTGTGATGTTTTCGTCGTCGATTTCTTGTCTGATTGTTGGGGTTACTCAATCTTCTCCTCTCCTCTTATCGATGTCTTGGTTCTTGAATTTTTAAAGGTGTTTCTTGAGGTTTGGGGGGCCGGCTGATTGGATGAAATTGAGGAGAGTTCATGCCCAATTTTTTTAAGATTCTAAACTTGTAGAAAATTGTAAATCTACGAGATTAGGATGCATGCTCACCTAAGGAAATCTAGGAGGACTCTACACTCACAAAAATCTAGTTTTTAAATCCCCTTAGATTAGGATGCTTGTAATTCTTACGGATGACATTATTATGTTTAGATTATATGTTGAGGTATCATGTTAATTTTCTATAATGCTATTGCTAGGAGGTTCCTAATTTTATTGCTATTCTGTGGTATAATGTGCTCATGTATTCCTTATCTCGCAAATAAATTTAGGTTGTATTTATCATGATAAATATGGTGAGTGTTTATCATTATGATTTTATGCATGTGGAGATTAATATGATGTAGGATGTGTAGTTAAATTAGGGTAATTACCTAAATATATCCTGAACTATGTACTTTGTCTTATTTGTGGCCAATTTCAAAATATTATCAAATTATATCCCGAACTTTGACATTTGTCTCAATTACATGTTGGGTGAAATGGCCACACTAGAGGGGGGTTAAATAGTGTGTTTACTAATTGTTATTGCCTAAATCCGGTTTTAATTATTTTTTTGGTTACTTAGGCAAATTACAAGTTGAGTGATTAAATGCGGAAACGATAAATGATAGAGCAATAAAGACAAACAAAATACCAATGCAAACATAAGAATTTATAGTGGTTCGGCCCCAATGCCTACTCCACTATCTAAGCACCCCGCTTAGGATTTCCAAACTAACTTTACTAGATTTTCTTGTTTCCTTTACAACGAGGACGATTTCACTAGAGAGTCTACGCTCTCACACTGAAGGCACTTCCACACTCGGAAGTCTCCGTCTTCCTACCAAGAGCACTCTCCCACCTCAATCCTAAGGACAATAAGAACTAATCCTAGTAAACTAAGTTTACAATGGTGGGTTTAAGCCTTAACACCGAGGCAATCACCAACTCAATCAAACCTAGCAATCTAGGTTTACACACTTGATGTACAATCAAAATAAACAACAAAATACAATAACAATTGGAGCAATAAATCAATCAAACTATACTTAGCTCCAAAAGACACTCCCTAGTCCTCTTAATGCCTTGAGTTGATGAATCGATAAATCTTGAAGGCTAAATCAAGGTGTTATCTTGGAAACTAGGGATTGCAGAGGGATGGCTCAAGAAATGCTTTAGAATTATCAAGAATTGGCTCAATAGAAGCTTGGATGAATTGTTAAGAGTGGTTAATGAAGGATGAAGAGAAGTATTTATAACCCCTCAATGAAACGGCAGCTCAACGGGCAGAAAACTATCCATTACCGCTGCTCGATCGCTTGCCGGTCGATCGTCGATCGATCGACCAATCGACCGCTGCCCTTCTGTGACTTAATCGGGCTGTTCGGTCGACCGATGGGTCGACCGAATGAGTCGTGGGCTCATCAATCCCCAATTCGGTCGACCGATTGGTCGACCGACGAAGCTACTGCCAATTTTTGACACACTTCGGTCGACCGACCGATCGACCGGTCAACCGAATTGCCTACTGCCAGTTTTTGGCAACGATCGACCGAACCTGGACTGGACTAGGCAGTTTGGTTTTGTTTGTTTGTTTTCTGGTTCCGTCTTTACTAAGTCTACTTATATAACATTTATTAACTTAAAGTTAATAACTTTAAAACATAAATATTATATAAGGATTACCCCCATTTGGATTCAATAAAAATATCTAAAAAATTAAAATCCTTAAGAATCAAAATCTAATTTTTGGGGTTTAGAATAAATTTTCGAAAATTGGAACTTTTCTAATTTTTCGGGTCAAGAATGGATAGGCTAAAGGCTTCCAAAAAATTCTTAAAAATACCTTGTTATCTAATTTTAACCCAAGGAATAATTACCGCCATTTTTTTGTCAAGAAACTATCTAGGTCATATAGCCCTCCAAGGAGCTCCCTAGGCTTAGTGATTTTCAGGGCGGTTCCGGGTTTTCATGTTTTGGGGTTCGGGTTAGATTTTTGAGTTCTTATGCATCATAAAGAGGATTTACAATATAAATTAGACACCATAAACCTAACCTAAACTCCCCTTCTCGAAGATTCCCGAGCGCTGACGAACGTCCTTGCCGATTTCTTTGATTTTTTGTGGGGACATCGTGCGCTAACGATATGGAACTTGAAATATATCTCATTGAAACATTAGTTCCATGTTTGTTATCATCAAAACTGAGATTAAGACTAAGGTTGAAAACCTTAAGCCAACATTACATCCTTCCGTCAACTCTCCGTCAGCAGCACCGTTAAGGTGATGATGTGGCGCTCTGGCGTGGATTAAAATAATATTTTTTTATTTAAAAAATATAAATAAAATACTTTAATTTATATTAAATAATATTTTTTTTATTTTATATTAAAGAATCACTCCGAGCCATGTCGATGGTCAACATGGAGTGATTTTTTAATATAAAATATAAAATAATATTTTATATTATTTAATTTAAATTGATATTATTTTTTAATAAAAAATATTATTTTAATCCACGTCAGAGTGTCATGTCATCGCCTTAAAGAGTGTCACGTCATTGCCTTAACGGTGCTGCTGACGGAGAGTTGACGGGAGTATGTAATTGAGACAAATATCAAAGTTCGAGATATAATTTGATAATATTTTATAATTGACCACAAATGAGATAAAGTGCATAGTTCATGAAATATTTAGGTAATTACCCTTTAAATTATGGTGCATATTTATGAATTTTATTTTGAGATACATGCTTAAATTAGGTTCTAGAATAATTATGTAGATGTTGGAATTTTTAATTGCCATATTGAAATTAATTATTTAAATACAGAAATTATGGAATAAATTGTTGGAATTTATTAACCATGTGCTGTAAATTAATTATAGTGTTGTCCTAAATTTTATTTGCTGTGAATAAAATTTATACATGTTGTAATTAACCTCTAGGAGATCATTTTTTGGACTAGGCCTAGAATATCCATTATACAACAAGGATAAATAAATTGATAGTGGCATATATGACATCATAATATACCCTACTAGTGGATGACGCTGAATAGATGAAATAAAACTCTCAACTTCAAACTTAGAGACAACATAGTAGGAACACGACATGTTGTGCTACAAATACATTAGTCTTAATTTTCACCCAACAAGGAAGGGTAACACTCTAAGGTTTGACTGAGAGCCCGGAAAGGGGTTAGGAGCAGGCACATGCCTGGGTTTGGAATGAGTAGGAAATATATGATGTGTATTGTGATTGTATGGCTGGTCGAGGCCGATTATTGCACATACGACTGGTCGAGGTCGAAGAATGTGTGTGGGTATCCGTCTGGTCGAGGTTGAGAATAAACCATGATCATCCACTGGTCGTGGTTGAGATTTGATCACATTATTGTAGCCGGTCGAGGTCGCTTATGATTTATGATGCACGGCTGGTCAAGGCCGAATTGTATTTATGTGACGTAGCCTGTTTGGGCCAAGTGTATTCTTTTATGCAGGTGGGCTAGCAGGCTAGTTGTTATTTGTAATGTTGTCATGCCTCAAATCCAGGGTCACGTAACCGGCTAGAGTACACGTCCGTACTCCAAAGCCTACCAACACATGCATACTAATAAGGAAATAAAAGGAACCACAATGCATACTCAATATAAAATATTAGAATGCTAGGTATGTTTATATAATCAAATGACTACAATGAAGTCACAACAGTATGCAAATAAGACTCTCTATACTCGACTACGACTTGACAAGTCACGAGATCCGCTGCTTGAGCCTGCAACCCCAGCCGCACTACATATATGGGTACCACCGTACCACCAATAGTCAAAATCTGCAAAAAAACATAAATAAAGTGGTGAATTCCTAAGGAAATCAATGAGTGGCTTGAACCAAGCCCTCGCCAAGCTATCCCGAGCATAAATATAATGAAGCATAAATTATAAATATGGGGGTGTTGAAGTGTAATAGCATGTAAAGTAAAACATCAATCCACAAAACTCGAACTCGGACACACCACAGCCATTCGGCCTATAATGACCCAAATATCAAGTACCATATTCGCTCGGCCCACAGATGGCCCAAAACAATAACTCAGCCCATGATGGCCCAAAAGCATACACTCGGCCCACGATGGCCCAAAATAATCACTCGGGTGATTTTAACAGTTTTGCCGCAACCCGGGTACGCATCCACGCGCCATAACTCGACCCTCTCTTGGGCCCAACATCTCGATTTATGTTTCATCACCCAAATTACATTTCAGTCTATACCCAGTAATTTCAGCATGTATACTCATAATAGTAGTAAATGTCAAGTATACCATAAAGGCAAAACATAAACATCAAAATAATTCATCCATCAAGTATGCTCAAGGCAACACCCAAAACTTAGCCAAATTTCTGCACTGTTCAAATGTTAATAGATTTTACTTTTGACACTTCTACCAAACCACTAATTTTAAGTGATATGTCTACGAGACTCACATAATATCAAGCCTGCATATCACACAATATATCCATAAAATTTCAGATCATTTGGACAACTGGTCGATCACAAAACGACATGACGAACTTGCCATCCTAAAATTTCTGCAACCTCTAACTGATTTTTTTATTTGAGTTGCTATCTTATAAAATTAGTAACTAAGTCAACTCTTACTCTTTTTCTCTCAAACCAGATTCGTATGGTTATCCACATACCCCACAAGTGTTTCCCAAAATTTCATTCTCATAGGACAAGGACTCATTCTCCGAATATCGCGTCAAACTTTCAACTTATCACAAATTCTGCTATGTGCAGAATTGAGCAGTTTTGAGTATCTCTCAAACTAATTTTATAAACTCAGTCTCCTCAACTCGGAATTCGCTGAGTTTTGTTGTCGGAACTGTCCAAGTATCCTACAAACTAACCCCAAGAATTTGTACTAATAGGACGAGTTCTCGACCTCCGAACTAAGTGTCAATTATGCAAGAAAATATAATTATGTGCACTTTTATATTCTTGCAAACTATCTTCTTATGGCTAGGGGTGAGCATCGGTTCGGTTAAAAAACCGAATCGAAATTTCGGTTAACCGAATCGAACCAAGGGAAATTTTTTAACTGTTTACCGAACCGAAAAAAATCGGTTAATTCGGTTCGGTTAATCGAATTTTCGGTTCGGTTCAGTTAATCAAAAAGATTAAAAAAAAAACCAAATTTTTTTTCAATACATGTGCAACTTGAACCTAGGCATTTGGCAACTACCTCTAACCATCTTAGCAAACTTTATTATCAATTTACTTCTAACTAACACATATTATATATATAACTAACCATCTTAGCAAACTTTATTATCAATTTACTTCTAACTAACACATATTATATATATAATCGAATGTAAAATAAATAATATTTCACAACACCAAGATTCGAACCTCGGCGGGTGAAAAACTTAATATCACACTTAACCACCAAAGCAAATACCAACATCTAATATAATTGTTATTATATATATATATTCGGTTAATTCGGAAAACCAAAATCTAAAATTTCTTTAATCGAAAACCGAAAACCGAACCAAAATTAATTCGGTTCGGTTAAATCGATTTCGGTTCGATCGGTTTTGGTTCGGTTTCGGTGAATCGGAGAATTTTGCTCACCCCTACTTATGGCCACCAGAACAATCATACATACGACACTGATTTATCTAATATTAAACCAACCTTAACATGCATAATTTACGGCCATAACAGGGATAAATTTTTTTTATAAGTATTAGCATACTTTTCATAGCAAAACCTTAGCATAACATGAGCTCCACAATCAATTACAGTAGCCATAATAAATGGAGTAAAACACATAACATATTAGCAATATCAAATGTCATCTACACATCTCCAAAACAGTCCTTCAAATCCTATGGTTGAGATATACTACAATTTTTGAGAATCCAAGTTACCATTTCCCACTTTCTTTACCAGATGTCCTCTACACATCTCCAAATAGGTTCCTCTACCCGAGCCTAGGTTCCACCCAAGTCGGGAATAGGTCTTCACCTTTGGGACCATCCAGCCCTTAACCCTTCAAGTAGGGTCTCTCGCCGAGTACCCCTAGTAAGGATACTCACTTTATTAGCCAGACTAACCAAGCATACTATGCCAAAACATGTGTAAAAAAAAAAAGTACATTAACAAGATATTTTTCCCTATTGCAAGCCGCCGACCCTTAAGGGTTTAGGGACTACCCTAAGTTGTCCTATATCATTTTTTTTCCTTCACGTGGAGTGAATTCAAAGTAAAATGGTGATTAAAACATGGAATAAACATAAATTTCCAGCAACATGTTATTTCCGAAGCGTGAGTAGTTCAGGACTTCACAAGATAATTTGAGAGACCCACCGACACACTCATCCTTTGGTATTCAATTTAGAACAAATTCCAAATGTTTAAGTGTAACCTAATATATAAAGAAAAACCTTAGCACTTAAATTATTGCCTAGGTATATTCCTAATTCCATGGCAAAAGTACCATCCAGGAAGGTTACACTTTATAACATCATAAAGTTTCATAAATATCCTGCCACAAATGCACTAAGATACTTGATTTGAATTTCAATGGTTTCCACCGATGCAGTATAGGAGTACATGTCAAGCCTATGTGCAAATTGCTATAGGGAACATTGGCTCCAGAAAGATTAAGTTTTTGGAAATGTATGTGCCAATCTAATAAACTTGCCATCTACAACCCACAGCAAAACAAAAACACAAGCTCACAACTAATTTCTCAATAGAAAACTATTGAACTTTAGAAGCTGCTGCATAGAGGTTCAGGCTATAATATATCCTTTTTCATACTGGTCTCCCATTAATTAGCATTGCATTTAGAAGACGAATTATAGTATGTGCATTATAATCACGTTAAAGGTGAAGCAAGCCTTGAACTCACCATTCTTTTTATCCAAATTAAACAGTGATTCTTTCAGCCCATTTCATTTGCAGAGGCTTTGAAGGCTGACTTCAATCCATTATGATCAAAGTCTACTCAAGGCTAGTATATGTATGCTTTATGTGCTCACACTTTTAAAAATTGATACTTGTTGACCAAAGCACTCTAGATTTGAGACGCCTGCACTTGCTATCTCAGATGAAAGCACTCCACATGGTTCTGCCCCTTTGTGGGGCTTTCCTACGTCAAGAGGCCGGCCCTAAATAAGATCACGGGGCTGCCCCTTGTTGGCCGATCCCCCTAGGATGCTTCTCCTCCAAAGGAATTTGGGATTCCGGTGGATTCGAATTTAAGATAAAATTCCAGATTTAACATGACCAATACTTGATTTCCCCTGACCAAGGAAAAAGCCATATTAAACCACTCACGTGCTCAAAGGATGAAGAAAAAGGGGAAGATGAAGTCTCAAGGCCCGACGACGAGCCAATCTCCGATCAAACCTCTCTACTTTCTTCTCCAAGAGCGAACGGGGGGACGTGCGGCTCCTTTGCAGCCGTACGGTCTCGTCTCCCCAATATGTCTTCTTTTCTTTTTTTAATTTACCATATTGTCTTTTATGACTTAGGACATAATTCGACCCATACTCATCTTAATCGAGTTCCGTCTGAACCTACGGACTCGACTCGACCCAACCTTCCATCCCGACTCAAATGAAATAATTTTCCTCGTACATAAGAGTCATATCACAAATCGTGCCCTCTAACAATTTCTCGACCCGCTCCGACGTGCAACCCGACTTTCCCGCTGAAGCCAAAATAAACTAATTAAATTTTTATTTATATTTTTCACGGGTATTACAAGTGTATAGGCTAACTGTGGCCTAGGGACTATGCACTGCTAGGGGCCATGGTGGCCGAATTCTATGTTTTATGATAGGCCAGTTATGGCCGAATATTCATGCTCTTGTAGAATGGCTGATTGGCCATGTCTGATATCAAATCCCTGATACAATGTTAAAATTGCTTATGTTATTTATATGCTGGAATTTTGGTGGAGGTTCGGTAGAATCACTCACTGAGTTCCTTTTGGACTCATGGTTGTTTTGATTTTATTTTGTAGAGCTTAACCAGTGAGGTATGACTAGTGGACATGGTGCAGCTGGAGGAGCAAACGACACCGATGATCTCGTAGTAGACTGGTTTAGAGAGTCATAGTCGAGTTGTTGGTTATTTCTTTCATGCATAGGGTTGTTTAGTTGTGATAGTTGGAGTATGTATTTTTATTTGATTAAAACATTTACATTTAGCTAAGCACTTGCTCAATTTTATGACATTCATCATTTATCATAAGTTTGTGTGGTTGTATGCATGAGTTAGGCTTCAAGGTAATTACACTTACCCTGGCCGATCCCTGAGTCAGAGCGTGACATTAGATCTTTTGCTTCCATTTCCGAACAAGGTAATATATTAATTTCTTCTTATATAATAAATTCATTTATATTTGATTTTAAAATTTATTATCTTTACTCATTAAAAAATTTCTAAAGCCATTGGAGCTGCCCAAGTTATTGGTGACACTAAAGCCGATGACCCAAGTCACAAAATTAATTGAAAGTTTTTTTTTAGGTTAGTATATATAAGTTATTTTTATTATTCTAAGTTTTTATATAACGTTAACATATAATAGTTAATATATGTTGTTATATAACTATTAAAAGTTAGTATGATTAATAATATACAACTAATTATAACTGAATTCGATATATTCGTTAAGAGTTGAGGTCTTATAGTTGTTCTGCTATAGTTCTTATGTATTCTTATTCTTATTCAGGGGCGGAGCCATTCCAGCAATTTATTTTTTTTGTCTATATATAGGGAAAGGACAAGTTTACCCCTCCAAATAAAGTATTTGCCCACTTATCCCAAAATAGCTAGTCCTCCCACCCGATCCCTCTCTTTTCTTTCGTCGCACACTACATGGGCACCTAGTTCGCCACTCGCCTCTAGCCAACCTCGCCCCTAGTGGCCCTGCCCCGACTACTGCCTAATTGCATCGCCGACTAGCTTCTACAGTCGGCTCAGTTGCAAAGGACACGAGACATCAGGGGTCTTCTTCTCCTCCATCTCAATCTTCTTCTTCTTCACCCCACTGTGCCCCCGCCAACCCAATTCCGCCCCACATGACAACTTCTACTTCATAGCTTGAGTGCCTCGTCACCTTCACTCAGCCTTGCTCCCAACGCCTCCCACTTCGATTTGCAACGCGACATCCAGTCTAGTAATCCTGCTCCTCTCTTACAGCATGTTGATTGTTGTGCAATTGATTCGTAAAGATTGATTGTTTGATTGAATTATTTCTCTTCATTAGTTGTTTTATGCTTGGGACTCAAAGTTAAGTTTTATGATCTAAATTATGTATGAATGATAATAATGATGACTTTTATATATGATACAATGAATTATCTTTTATAAAATATGCGTATAAAATATGCGTATTTTATCAATTGTATTGTTGTTGATCATCTGGCTATATTTGAGAGTCCACCCCCCAACTCCCTCCCATTTTGATTTCTTTTGTCACTGATGTTGTGGGGGGATATTGTCATCAAGAAAATTGATCATGAGAGGAGCGTAATAGATTATGTGAAAATTGTCAAAGTATCATATTGCCTACAAATTAGTCAAACCTCACAAATTTAGAAACAATTAATTCAATATCTTTTATTTATAAAAGTTTTATTGTCATATTTTTAGACATAAATAAACTAAATTAATTGCACCAGTCAAAACATTAATTGTTGTACAATTTCAGAAACACAAATTATGTCCGTATTCCTATTATTTTTTCCCTATCAATCTATTGTTTTTACCTCAATATCCACCGACAACATTTTTAGAAACTTTTTAAAATAGCACATTTTATAATATCCAATACATAGATTCTCTCCTAATACTATTTCCTTACATTGATTATACAATGAATATATAATGCTTATATAAATTTCAAATGTTATTTTTATATGATCTGGAAAATTAATGTATTCTCTATTGATCATTTCCTTATTCAAATAATATTAATTATATTATATATATATGGCAAATAATATTCATAAATATTTGTTGCCTTAATTTGATATATATATATTCTTTTTGATAAAATCAAAAAAAAATTCCATTTTGATACTCTTGACTTTTTTTCCCATTATATATGAACACATGTAATGACTATAAATACAAAAGGAATCCTCAATTCTAAAGTATGACAATATACCTATGCTTTAGCTTCTTTGTGGAATTTTCTTGTGGGATAAATGGGATTGAATCTTGAATCTTATGTTTGTTTATTTGATATCAGAATATAAGATTCAAGTTCAATCCCATCTTTCCCATGAAAAAAAGAAAAGAAAAAGAAAAACAGGTAAAATGTCTATACCAAAAAAACTTTTTCTACAAGTTAGAAATTTATATCCTTTATATATGTGTATTCATTTTCTTTTTATCCCTTATTTATTCTATTAAAGGTTGTTTCAATAATAATCAAAGATACATTTTGATGCAAATTTATATTCTTAATATCTATGTTAATTAGTCATTTTCTTTTTCGCTTGTTTCATTCCATTCAAAAAAAATTCTAATTAATAATAACGGAGATACATTTTTTTACTATCTTCTTTTGCATATGATATTAACGGTAACTCACATGAGTGATAACAATTCATATTCAAACATTTATGAAGGTTGTTAACAATGGACTCATTTTTATCGTCATAGCAAATCCTTTGACAATAAGACCTTCCATTTTTACCTATCTTAGCACCATTTAAATCAAATAATATCACTATGGAAATAGTCACCATTTAAATTAGATAGTGAGTGAATGAACATGGACAATGAGTGATCATGAAAATGATTGAGTAAACATGAATAGTATATATATATAAACTTGCTCTCATGCATTCACTCATTTATTGCTCACAATTACGCCGTTAGTGTCTATATTCGCTCGCTTCATGAGATCTATTATGAAGATTATCTTTATAGCAATTTTATTCATTTCTATGGTGGTTTAAGTTTTAAATCTCCTCAACCTAATCAATTTGCAACATTTGCTAATAGTATATAACTATAACTTTGTTAATAGCATTGTAAAATAATTTTCAATGTAATTTCATTGTATCCTCGTATCTATTCATCATAATATTTTCATCATCAATATTGTATATGCTACTTTAGTAGGTAATTAATTAATACTAAAAATAATATTATTTTTATTAATACCATTTCCTTATAGGAAAAAATCTTTAGTTCTTCTGTTGTATCATTTCCTTATATGAATAATATATTTGATTCGATAGTATCTATGCAAGTGTTTATGTTTTTTTATGATTTTTTACAAAAGTTGAAATAGCTAGAAAAGGACTCGCACTTCGCTACGGGATCAAAAAATGTTTATAAATATAATATGTAATAATTAGTTTAATTGTATTATTACATAAAATGAATAAAAATAATAAAACATTATGATATACAAATAAAAATTATATTGATAGACAAAAAATAAAGTTCAACCTTACAATAATCAAATTTAAATCCTATTCAATATACTAAGTAAAAAACATTAGTGAATATTTAATAAGGCGGATATGATTTACTAAAATAGAAGAAATACAATAATAAACAAAAATTAAGAGAAAAAAAAACTTAAAACAATTGTACTTGCTAAAATAAAAAATAATCAAAAGCTTAAGAAAAATACAATTTGAGTGAAGATTAAAGATTAAAATCTTTAACACACAAACACGGGTATTACACCACTCAATTACACCCAAATTGAGTCTAACGCCTCAACTATACTGCTCCTAACCATGACTAATCCAAAGAGGAAAGATCGTCACCTAAAAAAAATTAATCCAGTAGTCGTACACAAAATCATCCCGACTCACTCCGAATCGTCTCTCGGTCCTCCGACTGCACCATAGAATTTAACACACATAGACATGGGTATTATAATTTTTTCATATAGTAGATATGCATAATCAAAATAACGTACTTAGATTTTTGAGATTTTTTAGAAAGATTAAAATCTCAAACTAAAGAAAATTAATAAAATCTTAAAGTCATAAAAAATAAAAAAATAAATATTTTTAATTAATAATAATAATAATAATAATAATAATAATAATAATAATAATAATAATAATAATAATAATAATAATCTTAACAAGATTACTGTGTAACATGATTGCCTCCACCTGCAATATATACAGACACAACGCATCTCAAGTAACCTAAGTTACAATTCCATAATTCTTCACCTTGGAGTCCCTCTAACTTGAGTGTCAGAGTATCTTTTGCAGCCCCCCCACACACACACCAGGGTTGAACCAAATAAGGAGAGACACCGTACCGAACCAGATCGGAAGGCCCCGACTCTCAAGAAGGAACGTATGGCGCCCACCATGGGGCCGAGTAAAGCTTACCTCTCCCACAATGGTTGAAATCCTGAGCCAAGTGACCGCCGCCGCACGCCAACGACAACGACCCGACAACGACGATCGACCACATCCTGTTAACGCTGAAACAACGAGTAGCAACGCTCCGGTACAAGCCCCCCTCCCCCCTCAAGAGCCCTGATAGTGGGTAAATGAATTAGAAGAACAAAACCAACAACCGATAGCACAAGTTGATACACCAGCACGGCCTCAGGGACAACCCCCGACCGAACGCGAATGTTGCCGCTTAGAGCACAGAGACTAGCCACTCAGAAAGAAGAAGACCAGTCTCTGTCCTTCGGGATGAGGTCTCCAACACCCCTCGATCGGAAAAAGACGAAGCTCCAAAGGCTCAGGGGATTGGGGTCGCCAGGACCCTTTTCAAAGCACATCATGACAACTCGTCTCCCTTTGAGAAATGAGCTACCAACCACCTTAACACCCTACGATGGTACAGGTGACCCCATGCTACACCTAACGGCGTTCTACACCGCGATGCTCTATCACCGAGCAACCGACTCCGCACTTTGTGCCATGCCCCAAAATCGGATCACGCGATTGGCCAGCATGTGGATAGACACTCCAAAGCCTATACCATGCAACCATATCAACCATACCATATATACAACTCAGGATATCATAATAAACTCATTTATTTATAAAAGTAGAAACTCAGTACCAACTCAAGTATAAGCTACATAACTAAGTACTAATGTCAATGCTACATAAGTTCATAAGTTCACATGTCAAAAGAATTACATGTCACAAACATACTACACGTCTTATAAATAATCTCAAACTAAACTCAACTCGACTACACCAACGGGTTTCACGAGACCGCTACCAGAGTCCGCCGCCACCAGCCGCACCATATCTCAATGATCACGCTTTGTAAAATAGTATCCAGAAAAGAATGGTGAGTTCAAATAACTCAATGAGTGGCCATCTCGACCATCACCAAGCCAAACCATATAAATAAATAAATGCAATAATTAACTTGTGTTCAAATAACAAGTATAAGTCATGATAATAATTTGCATCAATAATCTCGGGCGCTACGCACACCGTATGGCCTAACCTGGCCCAATTGGAAACCATTTCAAGTTACCCGCCTACAACTCCCAAGTCACTCGCTAGGCTGGCTATCCTAGCGAACTTCCCATCTCGGGCTCACTCGACTAGGAAGGCCCTCTAGTATCAGTGCCCATAACTTGGTCGGGGAAAGGCCCTCCGACCCATACCACTCGGGTTAGTCGTCAGCGTAGCTCACCGATGTATGTCTCAACCCAGAATTAACTCGTGCGCAATGCAGACCACTCGGCCGATCCGACCCAATATCAACTCATGCGCGATGCGCACCACTCGACCCAATCTGGCCCAATGCCAACTAGTGTGCGAAGCGCACCACTCGGCCCAATCCGGCCTAATGTTGACTCGTGCGTGATGCGCACTACTCGGCCATGGCATGTACATCCAAAGCCATGTTCGTTAAGGGAATAGACTGAACACTTATAATGAGGTAAATTACTCGGGTAAATACGACTTAGTTCACCTTTCTCGGTGCACAATAGGTAGCACCCACTCGGCCTCCACTCGGCCCAATTAAATTATTCTCCACCGTGTTACCCTCCATTATCCTCTTAATAATTTGCCTTATCAATTTCCTATTAAACCTAACATCTGTGACGGTCGTCATGTAGCAAAACGCTATGTCTTATCGACCAATTTCCGCACGACGTACCCTCCTGCCACAAACCACATCATTTGAAGTCTCATCCGAACTTATGGAAATTCACGGACAAAGAAAAAGAACACCACATCTGTCCAAGGGTTTTCGAATTTAGTGAAACATCTTAAAGTTTTGAGTTTTCTCAATTTACACGAGGCCCGCAGAAATTTAGCCCATAGCTCGAATTTTAGCCCTCTATGGGCCACTTTCCTTAATTTCCACCCAAGGGATTACACCCTCATCTTGAGTATAGAAATTTCTAAATAACCGGTTGTTCATAAGGTTTAACCACTACAACTATCGCATGTCAAGGAGTGTCGTCCCGGCTCGTGACTTGACTCATTCAATAACGATGCAAAAATTCCAGCCTACTTGGACAGTTTGGTTACTGTTCGAACACAACCGATCAAGTTATAATATGATGCTCAATGTCCACATAATGTAGCTTACTTAAGCTAACATATTATACCAGCATATCATCGCAAGTAATACTACTTCCGATAGGAACATATTGTAATTTCAGCATACTCTATAAATTTCCAGCATAAATGAAACAATTTCAGCATAAATAAAATATTTCCTTTAATAAATTGAGCACATCATAATGGCAATATTTAATCAAGGGAAAACTAATCTAATTACCCTTAAGGGTACCCTGCACTCTTAGGGTTACTCGGCCACAATGAAAATTGAAGATCTAGCATGCTATGATTCATGGAATTTTCGGAATTAAACAGTAAATAAATTAGAAATAAATACTAAACATCAGGGCTAGCCCTCCCTAAGGTTTGTGTAATACCCGAAAATCCTAATTAAAATTTTTGTTTATTATAGCGGGCCGATTCGAGGGACATGCCGGGATGAGTCGTGAGATTGCGCGAATAGAAGGTACGGTTGAGTATTTAATAAAATTGCAAGGTTTTAAATTTATTCTATTTACAATGAAATTAGATGTTGGGTTCATGTTGGGGTTGAACTTGTTGGCTTTAAGTTTTTAATCTTAGCCTTAATCTCGGTTTTGATGGTTTTTACGATAACAAACATGGGACTAATGATTTCATTGAGAATATATTTCAGGCTCCATATCAATTAGCATTCAATGTCCTCGATCAAAAATATCGGAAGAAATCGGAAATAAGAAGGACATTGATCGTCGCGCTCGGGTTTGTTGCGGAAGTTTCTCGAAGATCGACGAGTGCACCAAAGTCGCTTGGACGAGTCCAAAGATCACGTCAAAAGCTCTCCAAGATGAAGCTCGTTGAAAGTCGGAACCCAAAACCGAAGCGCGGAAGAAATAGGCTGAAGAAATAAACTTCAACCTAGGTTCGGTCGACCGGGCGGTCGACCAAATGAAGGTAAAAAGTAGCAGAGCTACTTCGGTCAACCGGGTGGTCGACTGATCGAAGCCCAAAATGGGCAGTAGCTCGGGCAATCGATCGACCTGTTGATACCCGAAGAGCTCTGATACCAAATGTTGGCGAAATGACGACACTAGAGGGGGGTGAATAGTGTTTTACTAATTCAATTAGCCTAAATCCCAATTCTGATCGTTTCTTAATTAGTTTAGGTAATATGCAATTTGACGATTAGATGCGGAAGCTTATAAATGATAAAACAATTAAGCACAATAATTGGTATCAGAGCGGGTTCGTATTTTGAGATTTCACCATCTCTTCTACACCTTGTCTCGATCTCGAAATGGCTCTAGAGTCGGTAGCGTCTACACCTCCTAGGTTCGATGCCTCGAACTTTGGTCTATGGAAATCTAGGATGTACACTTTTCTAAAGACTCAAGGTTTAGGTGTATTTAACATGGTAAAAATCAAATATATTGCACCTAAGGAAAACATGGATGCATAGACACAAGAACAAATTAATATGTTTGAATTAAATGCTAAGGCAACAAATTGCATATATTGTTCTTGTGAAAATAATATCTTTGAAAATATCATGCATTGTACTTCGGCATATGATATTTGGGCTATTTTGAATATGCTATATGATTATGCTAAAACCGAGGAGTTAGAAACTTTTAATGAGGATAGTGATGACAATTGTCATCCTTCCAATGCTAACATGGTTTTTGAAGCCCAAAGTGTCTCCAGTCATAGGAGCACTAAAAGCCGAAAGAGAAAGGTGATCTGCCATGTGTGCCATGAGAAAGGGCTTGTAAGAAAGAATTGCCCTACCATGAAGAACAAGGCAAAGAGGAGGTCAAATGCTTCCACATCATCCTACTCAAGTGAAGCATCCTCCCTTCATGACTATGAAGCCATAACAATGAAGTACACTCCACCTCTTCTAGTCATGTTAATAACAATAATAGTAGTAACTCATCTAGCTCTCATGATTTTGATGAATTGATGGATGAGTATAAAATCATGTATGCCTTGCTCTTGAAAAAGAATAAGGAAAACAAAAGGATCAAAAATGAGAATTCTAGACTTAGTTCACATGTGCATGCTCTAGAATTAGAAAATGAGAAATTAAAATCTAGCTCATGTGATCATTGTCATGATATGTTGAAACTTGAGCTTAAGGACTTAAAGCTTGAAAATGAAAAATTAAAGAATGATTTCAAAATTGAGAATGAGTCTTTGAAAAATGAAAACTCAAAAATCAAAAAGGAAAATTATATGTTGAAATCTCAAATGCATGCTTTACATAACTCAATGATCGATTTGAAAAATGAGGTTCTAAACCTAAACAAGAAAGTGAATGAAATGAAAAATATTTCCTCATTTAATAATTTTAGTAAAAAGAATGTTCATGTTAATGTTAAATCTCATGTTAGACATTCTACCTTTGAACCTCATGTTCAAAATAAAAATGTTTCATCTAAGAATGCTCATATTCATCATGTCTCACATATCAAGCATTCAAATGATAGATCTAATGTCCATAGCATAAACAAAAAGAAATTCAATGGACATTATTTTTGTTGTGGTATTTTTGGCCATGCTATTTTTGATCGTGCATTTAAGAAAAATCCAAGTGTAGTTAAGACATTTTGGATTCCTAGGCCAACTCACCCCCAAGGACCCAAAGCCATTTGGGTACCAAAAGTCTCATCTTCTTTTGTAGGGGGAGCTACCACACAAGGATGAATGAGAAGTGGTGTATTGGAGTTGACCATGGACTTAAATGATGAATCCTTCCTTGGTTGCAACTTCAAGCTATCTTGATGCCTTAGGTAAAGTTGGCATCAAAACTATTCCGGTATCATTTTCTAACTTGCATTGTTTAATCTTAGTTGAAGATTATGATACTATGTTTAGATTGAGTTGCTTTCCCCACTCTTGCAAAAGAGTTCTTTTGAAAATGCTTTTGATTTTTGATTTCCCGGTCTCTTCGGAGACCCAGGTGGCCTGTAATGGGGGTAAGCGATCTTGCGGTTCTAAATCGTAGGCACATTGTGGCCTTTCGGTTTTCAACCAATAGGAAGGGTTGGAGATCATATTTTTCATTTATTATTCTTGTGATCTCTTAAAATTCGTTTTGATATCACTCGATTTCATTTTGAAACGAATTTGAAACAATTTAGCAAAGTGGTATTTGATAATGATACTTAATGTTTCTCTTTGCTTTTTGGTTGAGTTAGCTTGCTAAGTAGCTATATTTTCTCTAAAAATATTAGTGTAGCTTACTTGCAAGTTGTAAGTTTTTAGGAAGGCTAATTAGGAAGAAAAATATTAGTTTGGCTAAATTATCATGAATAAGGTATAACTTGAAAAATTCAATATCTTAGTGTTATACCTCAATGCTTAAGCTTAAATAATATCTCAATACTCATGATTAGAATTACATGTTAAAATCCTTGAATTTTCATGAGTAGGTAGAACTTTAGTACTTAGACAAATTTCATTGAATGAAACTTGTTCTAGGTAAATATCTATTATTAGAGACCTTCTTGTAAGTCCAAACTAGTTTAACATAGATAGAGATCTTATTTATCAAATAGTTCACATCTTAAGATCTCTTAGATTCATTTAGATATCATGAAAACTCATTTAAAATGAATCTTTACTATCTAGCATATGATAAGGTTTTAAAATGAAACTTTGCATTGAACCTTGCTATGTAGTATGTTAGCTTGCTAGTAGTCATATTATTTCATTATGATACTAATGAAGCCTACTTGCAAGTTAAGAATTGGAAGGATATGCTATCTAAAAGAAAATGAAAAAGTTGGGTTTCAAGAAAAAGGTATGAATTTCATTTTGCAAATTTTTTTGAAAAATAATTGAATTTTCATGTTTAATGATGTCTCTATACTCATGATTGATGTTGCATGATATATGTATGAAATTTCATGAGTAGGAAAATATTTTGATAACTTAGGCAATTTCATGATATCTTGATTGAATGGAACTTGCTCTAGGTTAAAACTCATATTAGAGACCTCATTTTGAGTAAACATCAAACAAACATGTTTAGACACACATGATATGATTCTAGGTGTTCAATCTTGAAAATTCATGTGTAGATGAAAATGTGATAACTAGATCACATTAGTGGACTTTAGTTTAAAAGGTTTGACCCAAGTCAACAAATTGACTTGGACACTTGATTTTAAGTCCAAACTTCATAAACATGTTCCGAAATAAGTATGACATGTTTCCATGCACATAGAGTGAAAAATTCATATGGATATGGATAAAATGACATAGAGATGATTTCATGAAAACTTCTTTTGAACCTAGTTGACTTAAAGGTCTCATTTTCAATCCATATTTGGGGAATATGTTTAGATTTACTCATGTTAGGTATCCATAGGTTTAATTTTGAAAAATCATAAGTAAATGTTAAGATTGAAACTTAGCAAGTTTCATAAAAACTAGTTTAGTTTTAAATGAAAACATGCTAGGTTGATATCTTAACTTAAGGACATAATTTTCATTTCAAACTTGACATATACTCTTTACATGATCACATTATGGTGTCATGAAAGTTTGAATGAAAATTGAACAAGTTTTAAAGAATAACTGAAAATTACAAAAATACCATTGCAACCTACATTTGGTATAAATTTCAGTTATTTCTAAAAAAATATAGAAAAGTAATTTTGAGATGATTCTTGAAGCTGCACATTCTCTGAAAAATCTAGTTTTATCAGTAAAATTTTTAAAAAGTTTTGTCAAGAATCTAATTTATAATGGGATTTTGAAGTTGAATTTTCAAAATGCAAAGTATCATGTTTTTGAAATATCAAAATTTTTTTCAATACTTTGATTTTTTGGAAACTTCAAATGAAAGTTTGTGTATACTATTTTGATTATGTTTCTAATATCATTCACACCATTGATTGAGTAAAATCATTTCTATGAATGATTTTGAATTTTTGAATGATAGATAGAAATATCTAATGTTTTGATTAAAATCAATATAGGATGAAAAATGGTCTTTGAAAATTCTTTTGAGTTTAAACTTTATTCATGTATTTCAAATGACCATTCAATATTTGGTATCAAAAATTTTCATCCAAAAATTGGTACCAAAGTTTTTCATTTAAGATATGATTTTGTTTAGATCTAAAAGTCTGATTTATGAAAACTTAAGGTATAGGTTGACCTAAGTCAACAAAGAAACTAAAAAATTCATCTTAAGCCCAAACTTAATTCATAGACTTACATTATCTCATGTTTGATGTCTAGATGCCTAAATATGAGAAAACATGAGTAGATAGCAAAATTGAGACTTAGCATTTTCATAGTTCTCATGTTTATTTCAAATGAAAATATGCTAAGTTCATATTTGTATCAAATGACATTAGGTTCACTTCAAACTTGATATACATGATTTAAATGACTATATCTTTGTATTGTGAAAGTTTGAATGAGATCAAAAATGTCATGAAAAAGAAACAACATTCATACTTGAGTGCATACATGTTTTTGTTTTGAATTGTATCTATCACTCATTTCTTATCATGTATGATTTTGTTTCATATTAATCATTTGTTTTTCATCCCTTGGTTGAGATTTTCATGTTTCATGAAAAATCTTTAGAGTCTCAACTTCATGAAAAAAAAAACTTGTCTTTCATCATTTGAATAGATAGACCATTCTTGCCCTTTTTGATTGATGTCAAAAGGGGGAGAAATGTATAGTTAAAATGGGGAGAAACGTATAGGTAAAAGGGAGGAAATATAGAAAATCCATGCATATAAATAGGAGGAGTTTATTCTTATAGATATGCATGTTGATAGGGGGAGAAATCCCTTAGTTGATATTCTTGTGCTTTAATGATTATATATTTTTTTAAGGATATTTGTCATCATCAAAAAGAGGGAGATTGTTGGCTTTAGGTTTTTAACCTTAGCCTTAATCTCAATTTTGATGATAATAAATATGAGACTAATGATTTCATTGAGAATATATTTCAGGTTTCATATCAATTAGCGTTTGATGTCCTCGATCGAAAATATCGGAAGAAATTGGAAACCAAAAGGACATTGATTGTCGCGCTTGGGTTCGTCGCGAAAGTGAAGATCGATGAGTGCACCAAAGTAGCTTGGACGAGTCCAAAGATCACGTCAAAAGATCTCCAAGATGATGCTCGTTGAAAGCTGAAACCCAGAAGCGAAGCGCGGAAGAAATATGCTGAAGAAATAAACTTCAGCCTAGGTTCGGTCGACCGACCAAGGGTAAGAAATGGGCAATAGCCTAGCGGTCGATCGATCGGTCGACCGGACTGAGGCTAGCTACAGACGCAGCTTGCGCCGGTCGACCGAAAGTAAAATCGCAAGTTTTGCGTCGGGCGGTCGACCGACCGAAACCCAAAATGGGTAGTAAGATTGGCCGTTGATCGACCTGCGTATAAGCCAAAGAAGCAAGATCGCGTCGGTCAACCGACGGGTCGACCGGATGGCGGATCGCAAAATTTGCGTCTGGGTGGTCGACCTGTCGGTCGACCAACCAGAGAGAAGAATGGAGCGATCTAATGACCGATCGACCAGTCGATCGACCGACCATTCGACCGGCGGCCTGCAATAGATAGAAATGTATCCGTTGAGCAGCTGTTTCTTCAGCAGGGTATAAATATACCCTCATATGATTCTTTTAACTTCTTCCTTGATTCTTACAGAAATTATTGAGTATTCAAAGGAAAGATCTAAGCCTTCCAATCGATCAATTGCAGTGCGCCCTGTTTCTTTCCACGGCAATTTTTTTCAAGCGCACAAGCTTCGCTCAACTTGGGTGTTGATCAAGCGCTACCACTTGACGAGTTGAAGGCGTCAAAGGCTTGCAAAAGAGCGTTTAATATTGGTTTTATTCTTAGCTATTTTGATTATAATTTTACCTGTTATTTGAACGTTTTATTTGAATTTGAGTTTGTAAGACCTAGGTTGTTAGGTATTGTTTGTGAAGTGGTATCCTTGGTGTAGAAGGAGTAAAGCCACTTGTGTAAACTTAGTGTTTACTAGGATTAGTTTAGTTGTCCCTTAGGGTTGAGGTGGAAGAGGACTCTCGATAAGAAGGCGGTGACTTCCGGGTGTGGAAGTGCCTTAGGTTGAGAGTGCGTCTCTTCGGTGAAAAGTACTCGTGTGTAAGGTAAACGTAAATTAATCTAGTAAAACTAGTTTGAAAATCCTAAGCGGGGTGCTTAGGTAGTGGAGTAGGCATTGGGGCCGAACCACTATAAATTGCGTGTTTGCATTGCTTTATTGTTTGTTTTAATTGCCTTATCATTTATCGCTTCCGCATATAATCATCGAATTGCAAATTGCCTAAATAATCTAATCAAATGATTAAAAGTGGATTTAGGCTAATAGATTTAATAAACACACTATTCACCCCCCCTCTAGTGTCGCCATTTCCCCAACAGAACTGAGTTCGCGGGTTCGATCGGGGCTCGATTCAGACGTGGGTTGAGTCAGATTTTAGAACTTAAGTGAGAGGGGGGTAGTTTTGGAAAAAAAAAACATATAAACCCCACCCTAGCATCGTACGGATCAAGAAGAGCTGCACACACGCCGAGGTGGGAGAGAGAGGGAGAAGGGGGGGGGGGGGGGAGGGACGGTGCTAGAGCAAGTCGTCGCCGAAATTATGAGTCAAGGAGTCTCCTTCATCTTGTCTTCTTCCCTTCAAGTCAAGGTGAGTGGTAGAACCTTAGGGTAGGGTAAGGCCTCGGCCGAACCCCCATTTTGTAGTTTGCTTGATGATTCTTGGTGGTTCATGTTGATTTCTTGAGTATCTTGACATCATGCATCCTTCTCATTTTGATGATGTGTTTCGATGATTTTTTGCAGCAGATTTTCTTGGTTTTTGGGGTTGGTCGAATGAAGGGAAAATAGGAGAGGTCATGCCAAAATTTTCTTTAAATCCTAGATTGGTTTAGAATTGTTGAATTACATGTTTAGGATGCATGAGCACCTAAGAAAAATTTAGGAAGATTAACTCTTGAAAAAGCCTAGTTCCTAAACCCTAAGGGCCGACATGAGATATTTTCCCTATGGTTAGGGTTCGGCCGCATGGGGTAGGGTAGGTTGTGAGGAAATTATACATCTAGATGTGATTCATGTGGACTAGTTTTACTATTTAATTGAAGAACAATCAAGGTAAGGATTAGAAGGTAGGCCGGCCGAGTACCCTATTAAGGGTTTGGGTAGGTTCGGCCGAGTATGGTTAAGGAGAATTTACCTTGATGATTATCTTATGTTGATGTATCATGGTGATCATATTTTATATTACTATTATCATGGTGATCATAATTATATTGTTATTACCATGGTGGTCATAATTATGTTGTTATATCATGGTAATTATATTTTGTGTTTATCACGATGATTATATCCATGTGGAGGCTATTATGGCATAGAATATGTAGATAATTTTATTGTGCTTGAATGTTGAATTCATGTTAGAGAATATGCCTAGATTGGTCTCTACATTAATTAATTAATTGCTGAAATTTTATTTAGCATGCTGAATTAGATTAATTAAATGCAAAAAATTGCTGGAAATTATTATATTAATGTTGTAATTAAAATGCAGTGCTGTACTACTTTTAGAGCGATGTGAATTAAAATATAATTATAGTATCTATCCACAAGGGTGTTAATTATAGGAAATGCTTGCAATATCTATTGTATATCAAGGGTAGATTGATAATAGAAGTGTATGTGACATGTATAACATGAAGTCATGACATACCCCACTAGTGGGAGGTGGTGAATAGTAGAAATGAGATACTTAATTTCAAACATAGAGACGTCATAAGTAGGGACACAAAACAATGTACTACAAGCATGTTAGTCATACCTTGCACCTAATAAGGAAGGGTGACATTTAAAGGTTTGACTAAGAGAGCCTGGGAAGGGGCTGGGTACGAGCGCGTGCCTGGGTAGTAGGATTAATAGAGAATCCTAGGATGCACTATGTATTGTGTATTATGCTTGTGATGGCCTGGCTGAGGAGCGTACTTAGCAGTGGATGAGGGGTCTTAAGATTGCACTAGTAAACCACGCTGGTTTTAGACCTGAGTTTGGGTTGGATGGGCGAATCCCAACCCAGTTGGATGGGCAAATCCCAACCAGTGTTAGACTTGAATTCGGGTTGGATGGGCAAATCCCAACCCATTGGGGTATCGGAAGCTAGTTAGCCATCCTAGCTGAAAGTTTAGAGATTTTGCTTTATGCAGGTCGAGTTGATGTGTGCTCAATGTGAAAATGAAATTGCATGCTTGTATAGACAATTGTGGCCGAATATTCTTTATGATGTACTGGGTCAGATATGGCTAAATATTTATGTTCATGCAGATTGGCAAATCAACCACATGATGTATTAAATCCCTGAGTTTATATGAAAATGCTTTCATGTTACGTGCTTATGATTTGGGATTTAGGTGGAGGTTCGGTAGAACCACTAACTGAGGTTTGTGAGTTCCTTGATGTTTTCCCGAGGAATTGTCGGGTTTGCCACTAGAGAGAGATCGAATTTTGCATTGATTCAACTTGGGGTGAAGCCAATTTCTATTCCATCCTATCGGATGGCATCGGCTGAGCTGAGAGAGTTGAAGTCACAATTGCAGGAGCTACTAGATTTGGGCTTCATATGCCCGAATGTTTCTCCGTGGGGCGCACTGGTGCTCTTCGTGAAGAAAAAGGACGGGTCTATGTGTATGTGCATTGATTACCGATAGCTTAACAAGGTGACAGTTAAAAATTATTACCCGCTGCCTAGGATTGATGACCTATTCGATCAGCTTCAAGGGGCACAGTGGTTTTCTAAGATTGATTTGAGGTCCGGATATCACCAGTTGAGAATCCGGGACTGTGATGCGCCCAAGACTGCTTTTAGGACGAGGTATGACCACTTTGAGTTCCTGGTTATGTCTTTTGGATTGACTAACACACCTACAGCGTTCATGGACCTGATGAACCGGGTGTTCAAGGAGTACCTGGACAGATTTGTGTTTGTCTTCATTGACGACATCTTGGTTTACTCCAAGAGCAGGGAAGAGCTCTCTGAGCATTTACGGATAGTGGTGGAGACCCTCAAGGAGCATCGGCTGTATGGGAGACCAACGTGACGAAGATCCGTGACGAAGATCCGTAGTTTCTTCGTGGAGGCAGTTCAGAATTTGAAGCGGCCGACCAACGTGACGAAGATCCGTAGTTTCTTGGGGTTGGCTAGCTATTACAGGAAGTTTGTGGAAAACTTTTCCAAGATCGAGCTCCTCAAGGACTATGACTACATGATTTTGTATCATCCTGGGAAGGCAAATGTGGTGGCAGATGTCTTGAGCAGAAAATCCATGGATAGTTTGGCACACTTGGCAGTCAGGAGGATTTTGGTGCCTGATATGGCGGAAGTTCGCAGACATGTACTAGAGATGGGTCACCATTCCACCTATACTATGCATCGAGGGCCACAAAAATGTACTAGGATCTGAGGCAGTATTACTGGTGGAAAGGGATGAAGAGAGAGGTGGCAGAGTTTGTGTCTAAGTGTTTGGTCTGCCAGCAGGTGAAGGCCGAACACTAGAAGCCAGTAGGTTTGCTGTAGAACCTAGAGGTGCCGAGTGGAAGTGGTAGAAGATAACCATGGACTTTGTAACATGGCTGCCGAAGTTTGGGAAGGGCAATGACTATATTTGGGTTGTAGTTGATCGGTTGACCAAGATGACACATTTCATACCGGTCAAGATGACCTTTTCGGTTGAATAGTATGCTAGATTATTTCTCGATCGGATTGTAGTATATCATGGTATCCCTGTTATGATCATCTCATATCGAGGTACCCAGTTCATAGCTCGGTTTTGGTAGTCTTTCCAGGAGGCCCTGGGTACACAGGTACGGTTTAGCACCGCATTTACCCATAGACCGATGGTCATTCAGAGAGGACTATCCAGACATTGGAGGATATGCTGAGGGCCTGTGTGTTGGACCTAGATGATGGTTGGGAGAGACATTTACCCCTGATTGAGTTTGCCTACAATAACAGTTATCAGAGTAGTATCGGGATGGCTCCTTTTGAGGCACTATATGGGCAGCGGTGCAGGTGGCCTGTGGGATGGTTTGAGGCGGGGGAGTCCTTTATGGTGGGACTTGACTTGGTTGAGGAGGCAGTAGAGAAAGTGAAACTGATCAAGGAAAGAATGTTGGCAGCTTAGAGTCGCCAGAAGATGTATGTAGATGGTAAGGCTAGGGAGATAGAGTTTGCTGAGGGTGATATGGTGTTCCCAAGGAAGGGTGGCATTTAAAGTTTTGACTGAGAGAGCTCGGGTACGGGCGCATGCCTGGGTAGTGGGATTATTAGAGAATCGTGGGATGCACTGTGTATTCTGTATTGTGCTTGTGATGGTCGGGCTGAGGAGTGTACTCAGCAGTGGATGAGAGGTCTTGAGATTGCACCAGTGAGCCACGTTGGTGTTAGACTTGAGTTTGGGTTGGATGGGCGAATCCCAACCAGTGTTAGACTTGAGTTCGGGTTGGATGGGTGAATCCCAACCCAGTGGGGTACCAGAAGCTAGCTAGCCATCCTAGCTGAAGGTCCTGAGATTTTGCTTTATTTAGGTCAAGCTGATGTGTGCTCAATGTGAAAATGAAATTGCACGCTTGTATAGACAATTGTGGCTGAATATTATTTATGATGTACTGGGTCAAATATGGCTGAATATTCATGTTCATGCAGATTGGCCAATTAGCCACATGATGTATTAAATCCCCGAGTTTATATGAAAATTCTTTCATGTTATGTGCTTATGATTTGGGATTTAGGTAGAGGTTCGGTAGAACCACTCACTGAGTTCCTCTTGGACTCATGTTTGTTTATTTTATTTATTTTGCAAAGCCTGACCAGTGAGGTACTGACTAGGGTACATGGCGCAGCTGGAGGGTGTCATGCCCCAAACCCTGGGTCACGTGACCTGCCAGAGTGCAGCCAAGCACCCCGAAGCCTAACCCATTACACAAGCAACTAAATAGGTACAACTTGAAACCAAAGTTTTTATAACATAACTAAGAAATGGTTGATATAGTTGATAGCAATTTGGTGACAAAAACATAATCCACATGACAAATATTTCGTAAAAACAACTCAACCAAAAGTTTAACAACTCTAGAACACTCTAAAGGATATAATGTCTCAGTTCTCAAACATAGACTCGACTCAACTTGAGTCGACTACGCCAAACAATTCACGAGATCTCTACCGGAGCCTGTCGTCATCAGTTGCACCGTACTTCGGAATCGAGCTCTGCAAAACAAACACATCAATAAAAGTGAGTATAAAACTCAGTGAGTGGTCTCTCAATCCTCACCAATTAGAATCGAGTACTAACAATATATAATACTTCAAGTGAGTACGGATGTCAAATTAATTATATAAGGAATGTACTCTCATCCGATTCTACGAAAAGTGCCTTCTAATTTCTGAATCCCAATTAAATACTCTTCTCAGGATCACTGATCTAGGAAGACCCTCTAGACTCAGTGTCCAGCTGACTCTCCCTTCAGGCTCACTAGTCTAGGAAGGCCCTCTAGAACCAGTTCTCAACTGTGTCTTTGCTCGGGTTCACTGGTCTAGGAAAATCCTATAGAACCAGTACCCAACTGTGTCTCTACTCGGGTTCATTGGTCTAGGAAGACCCTCCGACCCATGATCGCTCGTACGCTGTGCGTACCACTCGGCATGCATGCAACCCATAGTCATCACGTGCGTTATGCGCACTACTCGGCCTGCCCAGCCTAATGTCGCCTCGTGTGCAGAGCGCACTACTCGCCCTACACGGTCTGATACCATCTCGTGCGCGGGGTGCACCACTCGGCCTAATGAGGCCCACTGCTAACTCGTGTTCAGGGCGCACCGCTCGGCCCAATAAAGCCCACAAAATGTCCATTTAACTTCTCATAAATTCACTCGAGGGCTACACCCTCATGTCGTCACGCGATAGCTTACTTTGCCACTAATGTTAGACTAAAGCTTCAATTGTTTACATCAACTCGAGAACGGTGTGCGGAGTCCTATGGTTCTGGTACACCTCTGTAAGTGGTCATTTCCTACTCGTACACCTCTGTTCAGGTTACCAAAACATATCTTATGGTTCCAAACTATAGTTTACATGAAAATCGATTAAGTTACATCGCTATGTTGTATCACAGGCTCACAACCCAACAATAATTTGATTCTTAGTCTATGCATAACACATTTCAGCATACATAATAAAATTTCAAAATATCATGTGTAATTCCAACATCATAAACATAAGCTTTTTAGCATCGTATTTTCCTGCATCAATTACAAAGAAAAAATTCTGCATTCACATACTAGGTAAATTTCAGCATGATTTTTTTAGCATCTATACATTAATTCCATCGTGAAATTTTCAGCACTTACACGTTTAAAAATCAGCACAATAACTTAAAATTTTTTAGCAACATTCATCATGCAATTTCAATGATAAAAATCAAAATATATATACATCCATTATCAATGTATATAATCCTTAATCATGCATCAATTTCATCAAATAATCCACTTCTTTTTTCCTAGAACCACGAACTTCCAAAAGTCTCCTCAATTTGACCTTGCAAGATGAGGTATCCGAGACAGTTTCAAGATATTCATGGTGAAAGAAAAACCAAAAACTCCAATTTCTCATTGACGTGTGCATAAGGTACCAAACTACCCAAAGACTTGATCCTATTACCTTAGTTAAAGAATAATCTTATAGGGCAAGCAATGGATCACTTTATTTAGCATCTCCAGCGTATTATCGGACAAGCAACTGCACGATCTGCAGTTCAACACTGAGATTTGGCACTCCATTAAACAAAATGCACCAGTCCACCACAATGCTTCCATAACTTAAAAATAAATTTTATGAGATTAAAGATTCAGCAACAGTTCCACATCAAGGAGGGGTGGCAAGGGCAGGGGATGATCCTATGAACAAGAGGTCAAAATCACTCACCAGAGAATGAAGATCGGAAGGAAGACGAGATTCTTTCTCCCCGAGGCGCCCGATCATCATTCTCTTCGCGGAATCCGGCCGAACCTCTTCCACCTCCTCCCTTGCTCACTCGCCCTTTTTCTCTCGGGTTCTGTGCCGTTGTAGCAGTCGTACGGTACCCCATTTTATCTTTTTTTCCAGCCAAATGACTAAATTACCCCTATCTTAAGTTATCCACTAAACCGCCTCTAACTTACTCGAATTAAGTCTGAATCCGGGTCCGATTGAACAGCTGGATTTCACTCGGATTGCTCTTTAAATCCATGACACATAAAATATTTTGCAATTAAAGTTCATAATTAAGAAAATTTTCAAAGTATCCGGGTCTCACCTCAAGTTAAGCGCCAATGCTCAAGCCCCTGCGCACCATGTCGCGTCACGCGCAATCCGCTAAAATCAATACACATAAAATATTTTAGCGAGTATAATAGAGGAGCAAACGACACCGTTGATCTCGTAGTAGACTGAGTTTAGCGAGTCGTAGTCGAGTCTTGTTTTTTTCTTTCATGCACAGTGATTGTATTTTGATATATTGGAGTTTGTAACTTCCTTTAAACATACATTTATCTCACATTAGAACTCTTACTCCATTTCATGATTACCTTTCATTCGGTCTTTATATCTGCGTGATTGTATGCATGAGTTGGGCTTCAGGGTATTGACATATATACCTTGGCCGGTCACGTGACCTTGACTTGGGGCGTGAGAGTTTGGGGGCATGCCCTAGGGCTGCCGCCCCCTCCTAACCTCAAAGAGGCACCCTACAAACAACGTGTCACACCCCATCTGAGGGTCGTATGACCGGCCAGGGTCTACATACTACCATGTAACCTACTACCTACACTGACCATCAAGAAAATTAGAACACATCAAATCAAAGAAAATACAATGCAATTTTTATTTAAATTTTCAAAGTTCACAAATATGTTTTTTAAACCAAAGGAGAAAAGCTAACATTGTCACAACTGGAACATTTCAAGTTCAAAGTTTATTACAAGCTTTAAAAATAATAATAACTGTTAGTGTAGGAAAAACAACAACACAACAACTGGACTATGATTAAAGGATGCCGCTACGAGATTTGGCACCACCGCCTGCCCTCCATTTGCACCATGACGACAAGCCTCAAATCACTGATCATGCTCTGCAAAACAAAAAGAAACAACCGTGAGTCCACTTGGGACTCAGTCAACGGTTCTTTGAACCTCCACATAATCCTCAATTAGACATGCATAAACATATAAGACAACATAGTATATAGACATGGAGGTAAGTTACTTTTGATATGACTACCGACTCCATGGGTCATTCTGTATAGACCATATATGAGAGAAACCTACCATAACGGCCTAATTAAGCCACTTGGCGTCCGACCCTTATGGTCTAGAAATTTTCGAATATACCCGACCCTACCATATAAGGTAGAATCACACTGGCTACTCGGGCCACACTATATCAAGATGAAGTCAAGAAATCCTGGGCCATCGACTAGGATAGTCTACTAGTCTCCGGACACCGTCTGGGATAGGGATAGCTAGTCCCACCCAACTGGGGTCTGACACCTAGCGGGCCCGCTGGTGCATCTCAAGACCCAATCACTGGCCGAGTCAAGCATTGGTCATTTCTGGCCGCCCATGCTTCTCGACAAACCATCGTAAGTACATCACATAATCAAAATGTCTTAGGGTTTCCTTATATACACTTCGGGCAGTTGCCCGTAACCGGTCCTAATCCGGCCTGCAGGGTCAACAATTCAATGTTACCCTTCCGAAAATGTGTACACCTAATAATTCTAATTTTCCAAAAATGAATACAAGAAGTCCTAGAAGTTGTGTCATTTCCTAGTTAAATTTCCATATCCAATATGTACCTTGAAATGTCCTACATGTTATCTAGCGTTATACGCTACCTTGGGTGAAGAATTTTGTGAACCGGGCTTGGAATTTCACCCATTAACATTTCCGGACAGCATATATATAAAAAAAGAAATATAAACATAATTCACAACAACTACCATATATAACTACGAGATTCAACGATAAACATTTATATATTGCATTTAGAATTAAATTCAATATGAAACATCTTATCTAGCATGGAAGGATAGCAATGAATTCAACAAGGCATGTACTATTAAGCATGGTAAAAATATCACATCATTTCAAAAATTTAAGGAGGAATGATCTAAGGATGGTCGCTATACTATCATTCCTATAATCACACGCATCAATAAAATAGCTTTCTATAGTTAGAGTCTTTCCTACGTGTCATCATGTCTCTATTGTTTGAGTACTCTAACTATGGAATTTACCATCTAAAGCTCACCCTCTCCCTCCCCCTAGGCTCGTCCGAGCCTTGAGCAAGGTGAACCTTGCTCTACCGTGCCTCTTAGGGTAGAAAGGGAAGAGGAGGATTAACCCCAACCCTAATTCATTGTCTCCACTATATCCTAGTTACACTTTGACCAATTTACCCCTCCCCCTATACTCGGCCGAGCCATGATCATGGAACTTTGAGGTTGCTCGGCCGAACCTATAGGCCTTAGGGAAGATGAGTTCCATCAACACTTGCAACAACAACTATGAATACACTATTCATGAAATTAAGATCATCTGAGGGCTCTACTTCCGTCAAGGGAATTGGGGAAAATTTTGGCATGACCTTTCCCCTTTTCCCTTGGTTCGGCAGCCCTATTACTCAAAGAATCGATGAGAAACCACGACGATCCGACAATAATCAATGAAAAACAACGAATAAACAATCCCGATACCAAGGATCGACGGAAACTCGCGAGAAAATGAAGCCTAGCAAATCTAGGGGTTCAGCTACTCGCCTCCCCCAATCCACCGGATTCAACCACTCACGTTTGCTTGAGGAAGATGAAGGATCAGACGTTGACGACCTCGAATCTTTCGGCGACGACGCGAATCCCGGATCGACCAAGATCTCTCCTCCTTGCTCCTTCTCCGCCTCTCCCTATGTGCTGCCTTGTGCGGCTCCTAGATGAGTCGCATGGCAGCTATGATGAGGGATTTTATTCCCTCATCTAACATGCCTTAATTGCCCTTACAACTTAATACTGACTTGACTCAGCCCGAGTTCGACTTGGGTTCCGACTCTATCCGAAACACGAGTCGATCTAAACTCGATTAAGGTATAAATGCATAAAAGGAAAGAGTCATTTAACCAATTTAACTTCATACATCATTAGTCGAGTCATACCTTCTACTCGAGGCAATTCCGAGGCTCGACTCGACTAACCCCGGGTCCGGTGTGCTGCACCAAAATAGATTTTTATATTAGAATTTTTTTTTCCGGGTCTTACAACCTTCCCCCTTAAGGGAAATTCATCCTCGAATTTAATTGAATGACAAGGACTTACCGGCTCTTCAAATAAGGAAGGGTAGCGCTCTCTCATGTCTTGCTCTATCTCCCAAGTGGCCTCTTGCCCGGAATGGTGCTCTCATCTAACTTTCACCAAGGGAATTTCTTTGGATCTTAGATTCCTAACTTGGAGGTCAAGGATCTCTACCGGCCTTTCCTCGAATGAGATAGTCGAATTTACCTCAATTGAAGAAGGTTTGATCACATGCGAGTCATCTTTTACATATCTCTGAAGCATGGATACATGGAAGACCGGGTGCACTCTGCTCAGGCTAGGAGGCAAAGCCAGCTCATAAGTCACCCCGCCCCTCCGCTTGAGAATAGGGAAATGCTCAATGAACCTAGGGCTCAACTTTCCCTTCTTCCCAAACCGGACCACCCCTTTCATAGGGGAGACCTTCAGGAACACTAAATCACCTCGACGAATTCCAATTCTCTGGCCTTTTTATCGGCATACATTTTCTGTCGACTCTGGGCCGCCAACAATATTTCCTTTATGGTTTTCACCTTCAATATCGCATCCTCCACCAGATCAGGACCCACCATGAGTGATTCCCCGGCCTCAAACCAGCCCACCGGAGACCTACACCGCCGCCCATACATGGCCTCGAAGGGAGCCATGCCAATGCTACTATGATAGCTATTGTTGTAGGCAAACTCTATCAGTGGTAGGTGTTTTTCCCAGTCGTCGGCCATATCCAGGACGCATGCTCTCAGCATATCCTCCAAGATTTGAATGGTCCTCTCTAACTGCCCGTCAGTCTGCGGATTGAAAGCTATGCTGAAACGCACCTGGGTACCCAAGGCTTCTTGGAAGGACTGCCAAAACCGGGTTGTGAACTGGGTACCGCGATCGGATATAATCATCAAAGGGATACCATGGTATGCCACAATCCTGTCCAAGAATAGTTTGGCGTACGATTCCGCAGAAAAGATAGTATTCACTGGAATGAAGTGTGTGGTCTTGGTTAACAGGTCCACTACCACCAAATGGAGTCAAAACTGCCTTTTGACTTAGGCAACCTAGTCACTAGGTCCATGGTGATTTTCTCCCACTTCCACTCAGGCACCTCGAGGTTCTGCAGTAGTCTCGCGGGCTTGAGGTGTTCGGCCTTCACCTGCTGGCAGACTAGACATTCGGATACAAACTCTCCTACCTCTCTTTTCATACCCTTCCACCAGTAATGCTGCCTTAAATCTCGGTACATCTTGGCGGCCCCCGAATGCATCGTATAAGTGGAACGATGACCCAATTCCAGGACTTGCCTGCACACCTCTATCATATCTGGCACCACGATTCAGTCTTTGAACCTCAGTACACCCTCTGAGTCCAACCTGAATCTGTTCTCTGCATCGCCTCTTTGCACTAGATCCTTGGTCAGCGCACAAAAGACATCCTCTCCCTGTGCGGCACGCAGCATGTCCACTAGTGTGGATTGTACCCGCAGGTGTGCCACCAAGGCACCTGAAGCTGACACTGTTAAGGTTGTACCCCCATCTAGGCACAACGCCAACTCTCGAGCTAGAGGCCTCCGCTTAATTTCCAAGTGAGCCAAACTGCCTATGGATTTTCTGCTTAGAGCATCTTCCACCACATTTGCTTTCCCCAGATGATACATAATGGTGCAGTCATAATCCTTTAGGAGCTCCAACCACCTCCTCTGTCTGAGATTCAGCTCCTTTTGGGTAAGCAAGTACCGGAGGCTCTTGTGATCCGTATAGATCTCGCAAGTCTCCCCATACAGGTAGTTCCACTAGAGCTTTAGTGCAAAAACCACTACTGCTAGCTCTAGGTCGTGCATCGGATAGTTTCTTTCATGAACCTTCAGCTGGCGGGATGCATAGGCTATGACTCTGACAAATTGCATCATAACGTAGCCCAGGCCAACCCGAGAGGCATCATAGTAGACTACAAACCCTCTTGAGTCGGAAGGTACAACCAACATGGGTGCAGATGTCAAACATTCCTTGAGCTTATGAAAGCTCGCCTCACACTTGTCGTCCCAAATGAACCTGACCTTTTTCTGAATCAACCGAGTCAAAGGGGCTGCAATTCTGGAGAAGTTCTCCATGAATTTTCGATAGTACCCGGCCAAACCAAGAAAACTGCGAATCTTAGTCACGCTAGTCAGCCGCCTCCAGTTCTGCACCACTTCCACCTTTGCAGGATCTACCCTTATTCCTTGGATACTACATGGCCCAGGAACCCTACACTTTCCAACCAGAATTCACACTTGGAAAATTTTGCAAATAAGCGGTGCTCTCTGAGGGTTTCCAAGACCATTCTCAGGTGTTTGGAGTGCTCCTCTTCACTCTTGGAGTAGACCAGGATATCGTCAATGAAGACGATCATAAAGATGTCCAGGTACTCCTTAAATACCCTATTCATTTGGTCCATGAAGGCAGCAAGTGCATTGGTTAGACCAAAGGACATCACTAGGAACTCGTAGTGACCATAGCGAGTCCTAAAGGTTGTCTTAGGCACATCGCAGTCCCGGATTCTCAACTGATGATATCGGGACCTTAAGTCTATCTTCGAAAACCATTGTGCCCCTTGTAGTTGGTCAAAGAAATCATCTATCCTCGGCAGTGGATAATGATTCTTGACTGTCACTTTGTTCAGCTGCCTATAGTCGATGCACATGCGCATCGACCCATCCTCCTTCTTCACGAAGAGTACCGGGGCACCCCAGGGTGACACGCTCGGCCGGATGAAACCCAGGTCTAGCATTTCTTGCAATTGTACTTTAAACTCCCCGAGTTCGGCCAGTGCCATCCTATAAGGTGGAATGGAAATTAGCTTTACCCCAGGCTGCAGATCAATGCAAAAAATCAACTTCCCTTCTAGGCGATAATCTCGACAATTCCTCGGGAAACACATCGGGGAATCCACAGACCACCGGGGTTCCACTGAGATTTCTTGCCTCACCCCTTTCCTCCTCGGCCATAAATACGAAGGCCAGGAAGGACTGGCAGCCGCCCTGAAGCAGCTTACGAGCCTTTAGGGCTGAGATGACCCCAATCGGCTTGCTCCCTCCCTCTCCTTGGAAGGTGAACTGCGGTAGCCCAGGCTTGCTGAACATAACTGCCTTAGCCCTACAATCCAGCATCGCAAAGTGCTCTGCCAACCAATGCATGCCAAGAACGACATCAAGTTCAAATGTGGGTAGGAGTGTCAAATCTGCACTCAGTACATGGCCGCAGATAAGCACTTCGCAGCCTTGGTAAATTGAAGTGGCTAGGATATTATCGCCCGTAGGGGTTAATACTATCAATGGCCCGTCAAGCAAGGAAGGTGCCATCGGCAACTCAGTAGCAAATTTGGCAGATACAAATGAATGCGTGGCACCCGGATCAAACAAAACATATGCAACAGATGAACATACTAAAATTGTACCTGCTACCACTGCCTTGGACGCCTCTACCCCATCACGATTCATAGCATATACCCTAGCAGATGGTCTCTTTGAATGACTAGACTGCGATCCCTTGTTCTGCATCTGCCTCTCTGAGCCACTAACCCCACTGACATAGGTGCCTTTCCTTTAGACTGCTCAGGCTTCTAGTCAATTCCCTCGGGATAGTCCTTCTTGAAGTGCCCGACTCAGCCGCACCTACAGCAAGCGTTCGTGTGGCCAAGGCAGGACCCCAGTGCCTCTGACTGCAGCTGCCACACTGCGGCGCCTCTGATCTCTGAGAACCACCTCCTGACACTGCTGGCCTTACTGATCCAGACCCTGGGCCCCTACGGCCCTGATTGCCATTCTGCCCTCGGCTCTGCTGATGGTCTGCAGCGGTCACTGCTCCCTTAGAATGCCAAGGCTGACTGCCAGATCCTTACGGACGAAATTTCTTCTTGGCTGACCCATCATTCCTTTCAAACGGCACCAAGGCTTCTTTTCGAAGGGCTTAATCCACTACCGAGCCAGAGTGGAAACCTCAGTGTAGTGGATGAGCCTGTCGATATGTGGCCTCAGACCTGCCATGAACCACTTGACCCTGGCGATCTCATATGTCACTAGGGTCGGATGATATTTGGAAAGATAGTTGAACTCCACCTCATATTCTGATACCGATATGCCTCCAGACTGGCGCAACATCTCGAAGTCACGGGCGCGCTTGTCGCGAACACTCATTGGTAAGTACTGCTCATCCACAGCCGCCCTGAATTCCTCCCACATAGGAGGCGGTGCGCCTGCTGCCCTGCGGGCCCTCCAAGTGTGCAGCCAGACTTTTGTCGGTCCCCTCATTTGAAGTCCGACCATATGAGCCGCTGCCTCCGATGAGCACCCCAGCTCCATGCATAACTCGTAGCAATCCCCCAAAAACTCAATCACTTCCATCTGCCGGTCTATTCTTGTGAACTCTGGTGGTTTCAGCGCGATGAATTTTGCATAGGTTGGGGCTCCTGGAGTCCTGACCATGGGTGCTTCAGTCTCGACCACCTCCGGTACCACTAGGACTACGGGCACTGGTTACGACGGTGGCTGCTGCTGCTACATCTGTTGTCTCAGTTCTTGCTCCCTGAGGAGCGCCTCAGTTAGCTGAGTTACTTGAGCCTGCAATTGAGCAATTGCTGACTCTTGCCCCTGACCCTCAAACTGCTCCCTATCTCTGCCCCAGGCCTAGCCTCAGTCTCGACCTCGGCCTCGCCTCCGGCCTCGACGCTCTGTCGAGTTACTGCCGCTCAGTGCAGCATTAGGAGCCTCCATTGCACTATCACATAAAAGAAAAATTGCATGTCACAAAATAAATTCTTAACAGAAGCTTTTAAAAATTTACTAATCGCATGGTGCGTTGAGTGCAGTCGTGGTCGCCCGATCTCGTAGCATGACTATAACGTATGTCGACACGCTAGCATATGTCTCATACAGTACCCAACACTTAGTCATAGTCAAGACCTAACCTTAGGCTCTGATACCAACTTTGTCACACCCCATCTGAGGGTCGTGTGACCGGCCAGGGTCTACATACTACCCTATAACCTACTACCTACACTGACCATCAAGAAAACCAGAACACAACGAATAAAAGAAAACACAATGCAATTTTTATTTAAATTTTCAAAGTTCACAAATATATTTTTCAAACCAAAGGAGAAAAGCTAACACAGTCACAACTGGAACATCTCAAGTTCAAAGTTTATTACAAACTTAAAAAAAAACAACAACTGTCAGTGTAGGAAAAACGACAACACAACAACTGGACTATGACTAAAGGATGCCGCTACGAGATTTGGCACCATCGCCTGCCCTTCAACTGCATCATGACGACAAGCCTCAAATCACTGATCATGCTCTGCAAAACAAAAAGAAACAACCGTGAGTCCACTTGGGACTCTGTGAGCGATTCTTCCAAACCTCCACATAATCCTCAATTAGACATGCATAAACATATAAGGCAACATAGTATATAGACAGGGAGGTAAGTTACTTTTGATATGACTACCGACTCCATGGGTCATTCTGTATAGACCATATATGAGAGAAACCTGCCATAACGGCCTAATTAAGCCACTTAGCGTCCAGCCCTTAGGGCCTACTTATGGTCTAGAAATTTCCGAATATACCTGGCCCTACCATACAAGGTAGAACCACATTGGCCGCTCGGGCCACACCATATCAAGATGAAGTTAAGAAATTTCGGGTCATCGATTAGGATGGTCTACTAATCTCTGGACACTGTCTAGGATAGGGATAGCTAGTCCCACCCAACTAGGGTTTGACACCTAGCGGGCCCGCTGGTGCATTTCAAGACCCAATCACTAGCCGAGTCAAACATTGGTCATTTCCGGCCGCCCATGCTTTTTGGCAGACCATCGCAAGCACATCACACAATCAGAATGTCCTAGGGTTTCCTTATATACACTTCGGGCAGTTTCCAATAACCGGCCCTAATCCGGCCTGCAGGGTCAACAATTCAATATTACCCTTTCGAAAACGTGTACACCTAATAATTCTAGTTTTCCAAAAATGAATACTAGAAGTCCTAAAAGTTGTGTCATGTGACCTTGGTCAGTCACGTGACCTTGAGTTGGGGTGTGAGAGTTTGGGGGCATGCCCTAGAGCTGCCGCCCCCTCCTAACCTCAAAGAGGCACCCTACAAACAACGTGAAGCAACATACAAGCATGAAGATTACTCTACTCGGAAGAAAACCTCGGGATCACATCCAAAACTCTCAACATAGATCAGCAACCCCTAATCTCATAACTAGGGATTTTGAAGATGAACCACTTACCTAGGATGATTAAGGATGAGGAAGATGATAGAGAATCCCCGCGTCGCATCCGATCCGACGAAGCCTCAATCCTCCTGTCAATTCCCCCCCCCCCCCCCCCATTTGCCTCCTCTCTCACTCACCTCCCTTGGTTGGCGTGCGGCCTCTTGGAGTCGTTCACCCCAAGGCAGGTGATAAATATATTTTATTTTTATTTTTTTTCCAATTTACCAAATTGCCGCTCCTTACTTAACACGACCCAACTCGCTCAAAATGAGTCCGATTCGGGCTTCGATCGCGCCCTCGGACTTATCACAATAATTATTCCTATATTGAGGTAATTTAAATTGAGCAAATGTCTCACCTCAAATCGCATCCATTCGCGATCAACTCTGCACGCGTCGCGCTCATCCCGCTGAAACTAATATGCAAAATTTAATAAATTTTGAGGGCATTACAATATAGGTGTTACACTATGCCCAAACAAGCACCCGTATGCAAATCACATATGGGTGGTGGCGGGAGACGGTAGGTTGGAAATCTCCTGCGCCCCTTTTTTTGTCCCTTTGTCCTCCTTCTACCTATATGTGATTTTTTTGTTCTTTCTTATTTACTTCTCTTCTCTATTATGTGATTTTTTGTTCCTCTTCTCCTCCTTTGTTTCTTGCGTTGATGAATTTTTTTTTACTACTTAGATCTTTTGCATCCATTTCCGAACAAGGTAATATATTAATTTCATCTTATATAGTAAATACATTTATATTTAATTTTAAATTTTATTATCTTTACTCGTCAAAAAATTTCTAAAGCCATTGGAGCTGCCTATGTCATTGGTGACACTAAAGTCATGATCCAAGTCACAAAATTAATTGAAAGTTTTTATTGAGGTTAGTATATAAGTAATTTTTCTTATTCTAAGTTTTTATGTAGTGTTAACATATAATAGTTAATATATGTAGATATATAACTATTAAAAGTTAGTATGACTAATAATATACAACTAATTATAACTGAATCTGATATATTCATTAATAGTTGAGGTCTTATAGTTATTTTGTTATATATAGTTCTTATGTATTCTTATTCTTATTTAGGGGCGGAGACATTATAGCAATTTTTTGTTCGTCTATATAGAGCGAAAGGATAAGTCCCCTCCCCCTCCCCAAATAAAGTATTTGCCCACTTATGCCAAAATCCCTACTCCTCGCACCCGATACCTCTCTTTTCTTCTGCCGCACACTACATGGGCATCCACTTCGCCATTTTCCTCTGGCCAACCTCAGCCCTAGTGGCCCTGCCCCGACTACCTAGCGCTCGATTGCATCGCCAAACAGCTTCTACAGTCGGCTCGATTGCAAAGGACACATGAGACATCAAGGGTCCCCTTATCCTCCTGCATCTCAATCTTCTTCTTCTTCATCACCCCACTGTACCCCCGGCCTGACTATGCCACACTCAACCCAACTGCGCCGCACATGACAACTTTTACTTCACAGTTTGAGTCCCTCATCACCTTCGCTCAGCAGCTCCCAGCGTCTCCCACCTCAACTTGCAACGCGACATCGAGTCCAGTAGTACTGCTCCTCTCCTTCAATATTATGTATGAATGATGTTTATGACGACTTTTATATATGATACAATATTTGAGAGTCTATCCCCCAATTCTCTCCCATTTTGTGGGGGATATTTGTCATCAAGAAAATTGATCATCAAAAGGGCGTAATAGATTATGTGAAAGTTGTCAAGTATCAGATTGCCTACAAATTAGTCAAACCTAACAAAACGAAAACCAATTAATTCACTATCGTTTATTTATAAAAAAATTATTATCATATTTTTAAACATAAATAAACTAAATTAATTGCACCAATCAAAACATTAATTGTTGTACAATTTTAGTAACACAAATTATGCTAGTATTCCTTGAATTATTTTTTCCCCCTATATTCATTTCTCATTGGTCACCTTAGTTTTTACCTCAATATCCACCGACAAAATTTTTAGAAACTTTTTAAAATAGCACATTTTATAATATTCAATACATAGATTCTTTCCTAATACTATTTCCTTATATTGATTGTACAATGAATATATAATATTTATATAAATTTCAAATGTTATTTTATATGATATGGAAAATTAATGTTTTCTCTATTGATCATTTCCTTATTCAAATAATATTAATTATATATATATATATGGAAAATAGTATTCGTAAATATTTGTTGCCTTAATTTGATATATATTCTTTTTGATAACATCAACAAAAGTTCCATTTTGATACTCTTGACTTATATATATATATATGGAAAATAGTATTCGTAAATATTTGTTGCCTTAATTTGATATATATATTTTTTTATAACATCAACAAAAGTTCCATTTTGATACTCTTGACTTTTTTTTCCCATTATATATGAACACATGTAATGACTATAAATATAGAAGGAATCCTCCATTCTAAAGTATAACAATATACCACTCAACACTCGATTGTATGCTTTAGCTTCTTTGTAGAATTTTTTTTGTGCGATAAATGGGATTGAATCTTGAATCTTTCCCATGAAAAAAGAAAAAAAAAAGATGATATAAACAGGTAAAATTACTATACTAAAAAACCTTTTCTAAAAGTTAAAAATTTATGTCCTTTATATCTATGTCATTTTCTGTTTATCCCTTATTTATTCTATTAAAGGTTGTTTAAATAATAATGAAAGATGCATTTTGATGCAAATTTATATTCTTAATATCTATGTTATTCATTTTCTTTTTCCCCTATTTTATTCCATTCAAATTTTTTTTCTAATTAATAATAACAGAGATACATTTTTTTCATCATCATCTTTTGCATATGATATTAACTGTAACTCACAATAGTGATAGCAATTCATATTCAAACATTTATAAAGTATGTTGTTTGGTCATAGCAATTGCCATAGTTATGACAATGGACTCATTTTTGTCGTCATAGCAAATCCTTTGGCAATAAGATCCTCCATTTTTACCTATCTTATCGCCATTTAAATCAAATAATATCACCATGAAAATAATCACCATTTAAATGAGATAGTGAGTGAATGAACATGGACAATGAGTGATCATGAAAACGATTGAGTAAACATGAATAGTGAATGAGTCATATATATATTAACTTGCTCTCATGCATTCACTCATTTATTGCTCATGATTACGTAGTTAGTGTCTATATTCGCTCGCTTCATGAGATTTATTATGAAGATTATCTTTATAGCAATTTTATTCATTTCTAAAGTGATTTAAGTTTTCAATCTCCTCAACCTAATCAATTTGCAACATTTGCTAATAGTATATAACTATAACTTTGCTAATAGCATTGTAAAGTAGTTTTCAATGTAATTTCATTGTATCCTCGTATCTATTCATCATAATATTTTCATCATCATTGTATATGCTACTTTAGTAGGTAATTAATTAATACTAATAATATTTTTTTTTTATTAATACCATTTCCTTATAGGAAAAAATTCTTTAGTTCTTCGGTTAATCATTTCCTTATATGAATAATATATTTTACTCGATAGTATCTATGCAAGTGTTTATGCTTTTCTATGATTTTTTAGAAAAGTTAAAATAACTATAAAAGTACTCGCATTTCGGTACTGTATCACAAAATATTTATAAATATAATATGTAATAATTATTTATTTAATTGTATTAGTATATAAAATGAATAAAAATAATAAAACAATATGATATACAAATAAATAATATATTTATAGATAAAAAATAAAGTTCATCCTTACAATAACCAAATTTAAATCCTATTCAATATACTAAATAAAAACCATTAGTGAATATTTAATAAGGCAGATATGATTTACTAAAATATAAGAAATAAAATAATAAATAAAAATTAAGAGAGAAAAAAATTACTTAAAACAATTTTACTTGCTAAAATAAAAAATAATCAAAAGCTTAAGAAAAATACAATTTGAGTGAAAGTTAAAGATTAAAATGTTTAACACGCAGAAACGCAGGTATTACACCGCTCAGTTACACCAAAATTGAGTCTGACGCCCCAACTACGCCTCTTCTAACCATGACTAACCCAAAGAAGACAGATCGTCACCTAAAAAAAATTAATCTAGTAGTCGTGCACAAAATCATCCTGACTCACTCCAAAGCGTCTCTCGGGCCTCCGGTTGGACCATAAAATTTAACACGAATAGACATGGGTATTATAATTTTTTCATATAGTAGATATGCATAATCAAATTAACTTGGATTTTTGACATTTTTTTAGAAAGATTAAAATCTCAAACTAAAGAAAATTAATAAAATCTTAAAGTCATAAAAATAAATAAATAAACATCTTTAATTAATATTTAATTAATAATATAGAGTTAATAATAATAATAATAATAATAATAATAATAATAATAATAATAATAATAATAATAATAATAATAATAATAATAATAATAATAATAATAATTGGACTGGATTAGAACTATTGAGCTCGGTCGGACTAGACCCAATAGTGCCTCATCATTCAGCTTGAACCAAACTATGCAACGCTACAAGGTGGCCCCGCTGTAATATCCTAGATATTTTATATTTATTTTTCCTTTATATTTGTGTTTGTCAGCCTAACGGGCTAGTCCGGGGTCGAGCCGAGTCAACTCATGGTCCGGTGCGAGCTTGCGAGCTCGGGTAAGTAGGAATATGAATTATGTAATTTCTTGCTTGCGTAGATGAATTTATTTAATTATGTGGTTTCATGTGTTTGAATTATTAAATTATGTCGCATATTGGTGATGTATGTGTTTAGCATGGGGTTAGATTAAGCTAAGGTGGGTTAGCGGGTTTGGACCCGGATTGAGGCGGATGCGGATTAAAGGAGGTTAGGGTTGAAGAGGTGGGAAGAGATTATAAGGGGGCTTGCGGCTCCCTATTGGAGATGCACAAGTTGTGAAAAGAGAGAGGAGCCAAGCCGAGCAGTCGCCCCTTTCCCCTTCCCTGAAGCTGTCGTCCTCAAGCCGTAGCAGCCGAGCAGAGCCCCCCCCCCCCCCCCCCTCTCTCTCTCTTTCTCTTGGAGCCGAGCAAAGAGGAGCCGCCCAGCCAAGCCGAGCTGCCCCACTCCCTCTTCCCCTTTCTTGAAGCCGACGGCTTGGAGTAGAGCCGCCGCCCCCTCTTCCCCCTTCATTGAGTCGAGCCGCCATCTCTTGAAGCCGGATTTGAGGGTTGTCGTCTGGGATTTCTCCTCTAATCCTCCTTCCTATTTAGGTGAGTGGTTTTACCCCCTCCTTCTCGAGTTTCTTCGAATTCTTAAAGCCGTTCTTGAAGGCAAATATGTTCTTGATTTGTTTTCCGATGATCTCTCGAATTCTCGCCGTTCTTTTTGTGTGCCGTGCTTGAGGAGGCCCTAAACCCTCCACTATGGGGCTTGGCAACCCTAGGATGATCCTAAGGGTGTTCGGCCAAGGTGGAGAAAAGGGATGTCGTCCAAGTGTTCGATGAATTGCCTAAGTGAAGGGTGTAGATTTTATTGCCTTCTATGATTCAATTTGTTCATCAATCTTGATGCTTATAATTTAAATCTGTGATTTTTGGAAATATATCATGTGTTTCAAAGATGAGTTTGATCTTGAAGGCATGAGGGTTCTTGATTTAAATTCTTGAGCATAAAGGTTGGTTCTTGGTTAAAGAGGGTTGTGATGCTTGTTGTTCTTGCTTAATAAATATGGTTTTTATGAGATTTATTTTAATGATTATGAATCTGATGTGATGGAAATTTTTGGAGTTATATTCTGTAAATTTTCGGATTTAATTTCCTTATTATGCTGAAACTCAATTATGCTGAAAATTACATGTTGAGTTGATGAATCATGACTCATTTTGAAATCTTGTTTATGATGTGCATAGTTTTCTGAACATAGTCGTGTAATCTATCATTTTGATCAGAAAATGTAGTTTGAAAACATAGGTCATACTCTGGAGACCAGATTTGGGTTAGATACACCAGTTTCGGGCATAACAGTAAGCTAAAACAAAACCCTAAAACTAAACTCTAATCTTGGTGATCTAAATTTTAATTGCATAATTAAAATTGAGAAAGGAATTAGCATAATTGTTAAGAACCAATAAATAAAGTTGTGCATGAAATAAACCTCACGGGTTATGACATTACTGGTCTAGGAGTTGAGGTCGGGTATTGGAGTGTTGAGACGCTTCCCAATAAGGACACCCCTAAGACACCGTAGGAGAGACTTGACTTAGGTCATGTTATGTCATATCTTTATGAATGGCGGAGAGGCTCATTGAGGAGCCGGATTCTAGGCTAGGCCCGGAAGGTTGGATGACTAATTCCCAACATGTGGAACAAGTTCGGATGGGCAAATCTCGATTGTTCCTGCGTATCTTGTGGAACAAGTTCGGACGGGCAAATCTTGATTGTTCCGGTTTGGCCTTGTGGAATAAGTTCGAACGAGCAAATCCCGATTATTCCCGAGGTGCTTTAAAGGAATAAGTTCGGACGGGAAAATTCCTATTATTCTTGTGATATCTTAAAGGGGCAAATTCGGATGGGCCAATCCTGATTGCTCCCGAGTTTCTTTATATTAGGATAAGTTCGAAGGTCCATCCTAATTATCCTAGTATGTTTTGCTGCCTTAGGGCATGGTAGGTTTATGCCTGTTGATTTTCACTGTTTAGGTGTTGGTTGCCTTCGGGCAGGTGGTGGCCAGATGGCCTATTAGCTGGTCACTCCCTTGTGACCTCTCCTGCTTGAGTCAGGAGTTTTACTTTATGCATCATATCTGTGTTTGGTTTTTCGTGGGGGTTGGTAGAACCGCTCATTGAGTTCTTTCGAACTCACCCGTTGTCGTTTGTTTTTGTTTTACAGAGCCTGACTGGTGAGGTGGGCTGGAGCACTTGGCGCAGCTGGAGGGCAGAGGTCTTATGTTGATCTCATATCAGTCCTAGTTAGGGGTCGTAGTCGAGTCTGTAGTAGTTTTGTCATGCACTTGTGATTTGTGATTTGATGTTGGAGTTATAGTCCCGTGGGGACATTCATGTTTTTATTCAGTTTTTATTTGTTAAGATGAACTGTTGAACTTGATTTATTATTTCCATACTTGAACTTTTTACTAAAAACTTTATTGTTTAATGAAATCTATTTTTGTTTCTCTTTATAATAAAATCTGTTGGTTCTTTCCGCTATCTTTTATGAGTTGGCATGTGCATGAGTTAGGCTGCGGGGTATAGGCATGTATACCTTGGCCGATCACGTGACCCTGAGTTTGGGGCGTGACAATATGGTATTCGAGCATGTGGTTTGGTCTGACTACGACCTAGAGTTGTCACCGTATAGGGCATTGCTAGCTTGTTAGTATACGGTAGGGGTATGTTATGAGATCAATGGGCTAGGTCTGCACCTTAGCTCAACTTGTGGTTTAGTTACTTAACGACTTAGGGTGAATTAAATTATCTAATTTTAATATTTCCTTTCTGGTGATTCCAGATTGATGGAGGCCTTTGATGCCGCAATGAGCGGTAGTGACAACAACTCTACTGAGCGCCGAGGCTGGGGCCGAAGTCGCGGGAGACCACCGCATGCCTGAGAGGATGTGGGACAGGATCCCATGGTTGTTCAGTTGTAGGCCCGAGTGGCTGAGCTGATTGAGGTGCTCCGTAGGGAGCAGGAGCTGAGGCAGCAGCCACAACCAGTACCGATAGCACCCGCAGCACCAGAGGTGGTCCAGCCAGTGGCACCGATGGCCAGAGCCCTCAAAGCACCTTCATATGTAGATTTTGTTGCATTCAACTCACTAGAGTATACAATTCGGTTAGCGCACGATGTCCACGATCGAAAAAATTAGAGAAATCTGCAAGGACGCTCGTCGATGCTCGGGATTCTTCGGCAAGTTAGAGTTTAGGTTTAGGGTGTCTAGCATGTGATGTAATCCTCTTTATGATGCAAAGAACCCAAAAACCAAACCCAAATCCCAAAACATGAAAACCCAGAAATCGCCCAGAAATTCACTAAGCCTATGGAGATCCTTGGAGAGCTATATGACCTAGACATTTTCTTGATATAAAAAATGGCAGTAATTATTCCTTGGGTAAAAACTAGATAATGATGTATTTTAAAGGAATTTTTGGAAGACTTTAGCATACCCATATTTGACCCGGGAGATTAGAAAAATTTTGTTTTTCGGAAATTTGTACTAGACCCCAAAATCTAGATTTTGATTTTTAAGAATTTTGATTTTTTAGATATTTTTATTAAATCCAAATGGGGGGTAATCCTTATTTTAACATTTATATTTTAATATTATATAAGTAGACTTAGCAAAGACAGAACCCAAACGAGTAGAAACTCCAGCCTAACCAAACTGCCCTGCCCAGGTTCAGTCGACTGACTGGTCGACCAGTGGCATTTCGATCGACCGAACATTGCCCAGAATGGGCAGAATGCTCCGGTCACTCGGGTGGTTGCTTGGTCGGTCGACCGACGATCGATTGGCGGACGATAACGGGCAAAAATTCGCCCGTTGAGAAGGGGGAGTTCTCTCTTCTCTTCATGGCTTACAAATAGGAAGCCATGAGAGCCTTCCTCCATGATCTTGATCACTTCTATCCTCCTTGAGCCATCTTTTGATCAATCCTAAGCCCTCATTGAGCATATCTTGTGAAAACCCTAGCTTGATCCTTTCATCTCTTTGATTGAGCCTTTACTTCATTGCTTCATCATCAAAGGCATCAAGAAGAAGCTAGGAATCTTATTGTGGAGATAAATATTTTATTGTTGGATTTATTGCTCCACTTTGTGTTGTATTTTCTTGTTACTCCATTGTATTTGAGTTTATGTAAACCTAGAGTGCTAGGTTGATTGAGTTGGTGGTTGCCTTGGTGTTAAGGCTTAAATCCACCATTGTAAACTTAGTTTACTAGGATTAGTTGAGCTGCCGTAGGTTGAGGTGGGAGAGTGCTCTCAGTAGGAAGGGGGGATACTTCCGGGTGTGGAAGTGCCTTCGGTTTGAGAGTGGAGACTTTCCGATGTAAAGTCCTCATTGTAAGGAAATTAATTAATCTAGTTAAACTAGTTTGGAAATCCTAAGCATCCTGCTTAGGTAGTGGAGTAGGCATTGAGGTCGAACCACTATAAATTATTGTGTTAGCATTGTTATCTTTGTTTGTGCTTAATTATTTTATTATTGCTTCCGCATTTAGTCGATAAATTGCAACTTGCTTAAGTAATCAAGTAAACGATTAAAACCGAAATTAGGTGAAAGATTTAGATAACATACTATTCACCCCTCCTCTAGTGTGGTCATTTCACCAACAATCAACGGGTGGAGGTCACCAGTTTCTTAGGAGATTGCTATGAGTTGTGCAGGGATCCTGGTTGTTCTTCTGAGACAATCACTTGACTGATCAGGTTACAACCGAGAGGTCCAGCCAAGGATTGGCTTCACACCTGGAGGGACCGCAGAGCAACAGATGCACCACCCCCTATCTGGGAGGAGTTTAGAGCTGCTATGGTGGAGAAGTACATGCCGATGAGCGTTTGAGACAGGCGGGGCGAAAGAGTTCGAGCTACTGCGTTAGACGGGTAGTATGTCGGTGACAGATTATGAGATGGAGTTCACTCGACTCTCAAAGTACCATCCAACCTTGATAGCCACAAAGACCGGCAGGGTCAAGAGGTTTGTTGAGGGGTTGAGGCCGCAGATCGCCAGACTCATCCATTACACAAATGATACTTCCTTTGCTCGGGTTGTAGATGAGGCACTCCGGAAAGAGGTACTAATACGACAGACGTGCATGATGGTCCCAGAAGAAAAAGTTTCGGCCCTAGCCTTCAAGGGGTCGGCCAGCTCACTCAGAGGGAACTTTTAGGACAACGGATCCATAGCAGGGCGGAGGTCATAACAGTTCTAGAGGCCACATGGGTTCAGGACCAAGGGTGTTATCTGGAGGTTCGCAATATAGATCTGAGCCACAGTAGTATAACCGATGTCACAAGAAGCACTAGGGGGCATGGTGGGGACGTTCAGATGTATGTTTCAGCTGTGGGCAGACTGGGCATTATAAAAAGGATTGTTCTAGCAAGGGCAATCAGCAACCTGATCAGACTAGAGGAAATGCACCAATGTCAATGGGTCCATAGCTCAAAGGGGTCAGACTCAGGGAGGAGGCCAGCGAGCTAGTAGTTCAGAGAGGCACGCTGCATGGGTGTTTGCTATAAACCAATAGGGCGCTGAGGCGTCCAGGGCAGTAGTGTCAGGTAACCTTGTTGTTGGTTTTGTTATTGCATAAGTCTTGTTTGATCCGGGTGCTAGCACTCTTTTGTATTTGCTATATTTGCTGCTAAGTTGGCAGGAAAACCCTCTGCTCTTGATTTGCCTCTTGTGGTGTCTACGCCTACTGGTGTTTCTGTGATGGCAAAGATTGTCTTTCGGGGCTACGAGGTTGTCATTTGTGGGCATGTGTTGATAGCCGAATTGACCCTCCTGCCAATGCTGGAGTTTGATGTGATTTTGGGCATGGACTGGTTGGCGAACCATTTCGCCTCAATGGATTGCAGGGCTAAGACTGTGATCTTTAGTAAGATCGGGTTGGCCCAATTTACCTTCCAGGGTGAGGGAAGGGGGGATTTATTGATGGGAATTTTAGCTCTCAAGGCTCAGAAGCTACTTCTGGACGGATGCCAGTCCTTCTTGGCCTTTGTGTCTATGGCAGAGGGAGGCGGGAGTGCGGCTAGGGACATTGGGGGGACGCCCATGGTATGCAGGTTCTCTGATGTGTTTCCGAAGGAGTTGTTATGGTTGCCTCCAGAGAGGGAGATCGAGTTCTGTAATGATTTGCAGCCAGGGGTGAAGCCGATCTCCATTCCACCATATCGGATGGCACCAGTTGAGTTGAGAGAGTTGAAGTCCCAGTTGCAGGAGATGCTTGAGTTGGGCTTTGTTCGCCAAAGTGTTTCGCCTTGAGGTGCTCCAGTGCTCTTTGTGAAAAAGAAAGATGGGTCCATGCAGATGTGCATTGACTACCGACAGCTTAATAAGGTGACGGTGAAGAATTGGTACCGCTGCCCAGGATTGATGATTTATTTGATCAACTTTAAGGGGCTCAGTGGTTTTCTAAGATTGACCTGCGGTTAGGGTACCATCAGTTGAGGATCCGGGACAGTAACGTCCCCAAGACTGCTTTCAGGTCGAGGTATGGGCACTTTGAGTTCCTGGTGATGTCCTTTGGGCTGACTAATGCATCTGCAGTATTTATGGACTTGATGAACCGAGTGTTCATGGAATATTTGGATAAATTTGTAATAGTATTCATTGATGATATCTTGATATATTCCACGAGTAGAGAGGAGCATACTGAGCACTTGCAGATGGTTTTAGAGACTCTTTGGGAGCACCGCTTGTTTACCAAATTCTCCAAGTGCAAGTTCTGGCTGGAGAGTATAGGGTTCCTTGGCTATGTGGTGTCCAGGAAAGGGGTAAAGGTGGACCCTGCAAAGATAGAAACTAATATCATTGAGATCCGCAGTTTCCTGGGATTGGCAGGTTATTATAAAAAATTTATGGAGAATTTCTCCAGGATCATCGCCCCCTTGACCCGCTTGACTCAGAAGACAGTCAAGTTCGAATAGGACAGTAAGTGCGAGGAGATCTTTCTGAAGCTCAAGGATCGCTTGACGTCGGCACCAATTCTAGTAGTACCCTCGGGCCCGGGAGGATTTATTGTTTACTATGATGCCTCCCGAGTCGACTTGGATTGTGTGTTGATGTAGAATGGCAGGGTGATAGCTTATGCCTCCAGGCAGTTGAAGGTTCACGAGAAGAATTACTCGACTCATGATCTTGAGCTGGCAGCAGTGGTGTTCGCATTGAAGATGTGGCGTCACTACCTTTATGGTAAGGCTTGTGAGATATACACTGATCATAAGAGCTTCTAATATTTGCTCACCCAGAAGGAGTTGAACCTGAGGTAGAGAAGATGGCTTGAGCTTTTGAAGGACTCTGACTGCACGATTATGTACCATCCGGAGAAGGCTAATGTGGTGGCTGATGCTTTGAGCTGGAAGTCTATGGGCAGTCTGGTGCATTTGGCAGTCAGGAGGAGGTCGTTGGCCCAGGATTTGACCATATGTTTGGATGGCGGGGCAGTCTTGTCAGTGTCAGCTTCTGGTGCGCTAATGGCTCACCTGAGGGTGCAGTCCACGTTGGTAGATATGTTGCGAGTAGCACAGGAGGAGGATGTTTTCTATGCTCTCACTAAGGATCTGGCCAAAAGGGGCGATGCCGATAATGGGTTCGGTGTTGACTCGGAGGGCGTTATGAGGTTTAAAAACCGGATAGTGGTGCCAGATATGGCCAAGGTTCGTAGGTAGGTGCTAGAGATGGCTCATCGGTCCATATACACTATGCATCCGGGAGCCACAAAGATGTATCGAGATCTAAGGCAGAATTATTGGTGGAAAGGTATGAAAAGAGAAGTGGCCAAATTCATGTCTAAGTGCCTGGTGTGTTAGCAGGTTAAGGCTGAGCATTTAAAGTCGGCAGGGTTGCTCCTGAACCTAGAAGTACCAGTGTGGAAATAGGAGAATATAACCATAGATTTTGTAATGGGGTTGCCAAAGTCTGGGAAGGGCAATGATTCTATCTAGGTAGTGGTGGATCACCTAACCAAGACTTCGCATTTTATACCAATCGGGACGGCCTTTTCAGCCGAGCAGTATGCAAGGTTATTTTTGGATCGGATCGTCGCTTATCATGGTGTCCCGGTTATGATCATCTCAGATCGGGGTACTCAGTTCACAGCTTAATTTTGGCAGTCTTTCCAAGAGGCGTTGGGCACTTAGGTTTGGTCCAGTACTGCATTGCATCCTCAAATAGATGGTCAGTCAGAGCAGACTATTCAGACGCTGGAGGATATGCTGAGAGCATGTGTCCTAGATTTGGAGGGCAATTGGGAGAGGCACTTACATCTGATTTAGTTTGCCTACAATAACAACTATCACAGTAGCATCAGGATAGCCCCATTTGAGGCATTGTATGGGCGGAGATGCAGGTCGCCTGTAGGTTGGTTTGAGGCAGGGGATTCCCTTATGATGGGACCTGACCTAGTGGAGGAGACAATAGAAGACGTGAAGCTAATCAGAGAGAGGATGTTGGCAGCTCAGAGTCACCAGAAGATGTATGCTGATGGAAAGGCCAGGGAGGTAGAGTTTGCTGAGGGGGACATGGTGTTCCTCAAGGTGTCCCCTATGAAAGGGATGGTGAGATTTGGTAAGAAAGAAAAGCTAAGCCCTAGGTTTATTGGGTCGTTTCCTATTCTCAGGCGTAGGAGAGTTGTGGGCTATGAGTTGGCCTTACCTTCTAGTATGGACCGAGTGCATCCAGTGTTTCATGTGTCTATGCTGAAGAGGTACATTCGGGATGGGTCCCATGTGATTGAGCCTACCGTAGTGGAGGTGGATTTAGCAGTTTCCTATGAAGAGCGGCCAGTTAAGGTGCTAGACCGGCAGGTCAGAAAATTGAGGTTCAAGGAGATTCCCTTGGCTAAAGTCAGATGGGAGCACCATTTCGGGCAGGAGGCCATCTGGGAGGCGGAGCAGGATATGAGGGAGCGATATCCTTTATTGTTTGATGATCTGGTGAGTCCTTAATCTTCTTTTTTTGTAATCCGATGACGAATTTTCTTTAAGGATGGGAGGATTGTAATATCCTAGATATTTTTTATTTATTTTTCCTTTATGTTTGTGTTTGTCAACCTAGCGAGCTAGTCCGGGGTCGAGCCGAGTCAACTCATGGTCCAGTGCGAGCTTGCGAGCTCGGGTAAGTAGGAATATGAATTATGTAATTTTTTGCTTGCGTAGATGAATTTATTTAATTATGTGGTTGCATGTGTTTGAATTATTAAATTATGTCGCATATTGGCTGATGCATGTGTTTAGCATGGGGTTAGATTAAGCTAAGGTGGGTTAGCGGGTTTGGATCCGAATTGAGGCGGATGCCGGTTAAAGGAGGTTAGGGTTGAAGAGGTGGGAAGGGATTATAAATCCCCCCCCCCCTCCCTAGGGCTTGTGGCTCCCTATTGGAGCCACACAAGCTATGAAAGGAGAGAGGAGCCAAGTCGAGCCAGCCACCCCTCTCCCCTTCCCTAGAGCCGCCGTCCTCAAGCCTCAGCAGCCGAGCCGAGCGTACCCCCTTCCTCTCCTTCTCTCTTTCTCTTGGAGCAGAGCAGACATGAGCCACCCAACCAAGCCAAGCCACCCCTCTCCCTCTTCCCCTTTCTTGAAGCCGACGGCTTGGAGTGGAGCTGTCGCCCCTTCTTCCCCCTAAGTTGAGTCGAGCCACCATCTCTTGAAGCCGGAATCGAGGGCCGTCATCCGGGATTTCTCCTCTAATCCTCCTTCCTATTTAGGTGTGTGGTTTTACCCCTTCTTCTCGGATTTCTTCGAATTCTTGAAGCCGTTCTTTTTGTGTGTCGTGCTTGAGGAAGCCCTAAACCCTCCCCTATGGGGCTCGGCAACCCTAGGATGATCCTAGGGGTGCTCGGCCAAGGTGGAGAAAAGCGGTGCCCTCCAAGTGTTCGATGAATTGCCAAAATGAAGGGTGTAGATCTTCTTGCCTTCTATGATTCAATTTGTTCATCAATCTTGATGATTATAATTTAAATGCATGCTTGATATTAAATCTGTGATTTTTGGAAATATATCATGTGTTTCAAAGATGAGTTTGATCATGAAGGCACGAGGGTTCTTGATTTAAATTCTTGAGCATAAATGTTGGTTATTGGTTAAAGAGAGATGTGATGCTTGTTGTTCTTGCTTAATAAATATGGTTTTTATGAGATTTCTTTTAATGATTATGAATTTGATGTGATGAAAATTTTGGGAGTTATATTCTGTAAATTTTCGGATTTAATTTACTTATTATGCTGAAACTCAATTATGCTAAAAATTTCATACTAAGTTGATGAATCAGGACTGATTTTGAAATCTTGTTTATGATGTGCATAGTTTTCTGAACATAGTCATGTAACCTATCGTTTTGATCAAAAAACATAGGTCACACTATAGAGACCAGATTCGGGTTAGATACATCAATTTCGGGCATAACAGTAAGCTAAAACAAAACCCTAAAACAAAACTCTAATTTTGGTGATCTAAATTTTAATTGCATAATTAAAATTGAGCAATGGGTCAGCATTATCTGTTAAGAACCAACAAATAAAGTTATGCATGAAATAAAACCTCACAGGTTATGACATTACGGGTCTAGGAGTTGGGTCGAGTATTGGAGTGTAGAGGCGCTTCCCAATAAGGACACCCCTAAGACACCGTAGGAGAGACTTGACTTAGGTCATGTTACGCCATATCTTTATGAATGGCGGAGAGGCTCATTGAGGAGCCGGATTGCGGGCTAGGCCCGAAAGGTTGGATGGCTAATTCCCAACCTGTGGAACAAGTTCGGATGGGCAAATCCTGATTGTTCCTGCGTATCTTGTGGAACAAGTACGGACGGGCAAATCCCAATTGTTCCCAAGATTCTATATTTAAAGGAATAAGTTCGGATGGGCGAATCCTGATTATTCGTATGTTATCTTTTTGGAACAAGTTCGGACGGGCAAATCTCGATTATTCCGATTTAGCCTTGTGGAATAAGTTTGGACGGACAAATCTCGATTATTCCCTAAATGCTTTTAAGGAATAAGTTCGGACGGGCAACGACAATGACTCGACAATGATGATCGACCGCAGCTTGATAACACTGAAACAACCAGTACCAACATTTTGGTACCAGCCCCCCTTCCCCCTCAAGAGCCCCGCTAGTGGGTAATGAATTAGAAGCACAAAACCAACAATCGGCTGCACAAGCTGATACACCGGCATGGCGTCAGGGACAACCCCCGGCCAAATGCAAATGTTGCCGCTCAAAGCATAGAGACCAACCACTCAGAAAGAAGAAGACCAATCTCTATACTTCCGGATGAGGTCTCCAGCACCCCTCCACCGAAAAAAGGCAAAGCTCCAAAGGCTCAAGGGATTGGGGTTGCTTCCCACCTCGACGCAGGATCATTCGCCAAGCACATCATGACAACTCGTTTCTGTCACACCCCAAAACTGAGACATGTGATCGGCCAAAGTGCAGTCAAGCACCCCGAAGCCTAACCCATTACACAAGCATCTAAATAGGTACAACTTGAAAACAAAGTTTTTATAACATAACTAAGAAATAGTTGATAGCAACTCAGTGACATAAAACATAATCCACATGACAGATATCTCATAAAAATAATTCAACTAAAAGTTTAAACAACTCTAGGACACTTTAAAGGCTATAATGTCTTAGTTCTCAAACAAAACATGACTCAACTTGACTCGACTACGCCAACCAGCTCACGAGATTGCTACTGGAGCCCGTCGTCATCAGCTGTGTTGTACCTCATAATCTTGCTCTATAGAACAAACACAGAAAGAAAAGTGAATATAAAACTCAGTGAATGGTTTCCCAATCCTCACCAAATAGAATCCAATAGTAACAATATATAATATGTCAAGTGAGTGCGGATGTCAGATTAATTATATAAGGAACATGCTCCCATCCGACTCTATGGAAAGTGCTCTCTAATTTTTGAATCACAGTTAAACACTTTTCTCGGGTTCACTGGTCTAGGAAGGCCCTCTAGAACCAATACTCACTGTGTCTCTGATCAGGTTCATTAGTCTAGGAAGACCCTCTAGAAGCAGTACCCACTCGATCGGGAAGGCCCTCCAACCCATGATCGCTCGTACGATATGTGTACCACTCGGCCTGCATGCAGCCCATAGTCATCACGTGCGTTACGTGCACTACTAAGCCTAGCTGGCCCAATATCATCTCGTGCGTGGAGTGCACCACTCGGCCTAATAAGGCCCATTAATACCTCAGGCACCATGTGCACCACTCGGCCCAATATGGCCCAAATAACTACTCGAGGGTCATAAACTCATGTCAACACACCCAAGGTTCACTTATCTCTTGTATCGCTAAAGCCCCAATTATTTATTGTTGGCCTAAGGTTTTCAACCTTTGTCTTAATCTCGGTTTTGATGATAACAAATATGGAACTAATGATTTCATGGAGAATTATTTTTAGATTCCATATCGGTTAGCGCACAACGTCCACGATCAAAATTATCGGAGAAATCGAAAAATCGGAAGAACATTGGTCGACGCGCTCGGATTTGTTGAGAAGATAGAGTCTAGGTTTAGGGTGTCTAGATAAATTGTAAATCCTGATGATGATGCAAAGAAACTTCAAAACCAATCCCGAACCTTAAAATATGAAAAACCGAAAAATCAAAAAATGGCCGTGAAATTCACTAAGCTTAGGAAGCTCCTTGGAGGGCTATATGACCTAGACATTTTCTTGGCACGAAAAGGGCCGGTAATTGTTCCTTAGGTGAAAACTAGATAACAAGGTATTTTTAAGAAATTTTTGGAAGCATTTAGCATACCCATATTTGACCTGGGAGATTATAAAATTTCTATATTTCGGAAATTTGTACTAGACCCAAAAAATTAGATTTTGATTCTTAAGAATTTTGATTTTTTAGATATTTTTATTGAATCCAAATGGGGGGTAATTCTTATATAACATTTACGTTTTAATGTTATATAAGAGGACTTAGTGAAGACTGAACCTAGAAACGAGTAGGGAGATTTTTCCAGTTTCGGCGGTCGGTCGCTCGATCGGTCGATTGACGGTCAACCGGCCTACGACCGGACGGCATAAAATGGCTCTATTTTGAGCCGTTGAGTGTTGTTTTGGGTCTCTACCTTCATGGCTTATAAATACAAGCCTTTGAGTGCCTTCCATGATTATCTAAGCTTCCATAGAGCCATATTTTGAAGATTTTTGCACTTGATTGAGCCACCATTCTTGAAACCCTAGTTTGATCTCTTCATTCCTTGATATAGCCTTCAAAGCTTCATCGATTCATCACCTTGACACATTAAGAGGACTAGGGAGTTTGTTGTGGAGCTAAGTATTTTATTGTTTAATTTATTGCTCCATTTAGTGTTGTATTTTCTTGTTTATTTCTTTATATTTGAGTTAGTGTAAGACCTAGAGTGTAGATCTTTAAATTGGGTGGTAGCCTTGGTGTATGTTTAAGGTTTAAATCCATCGATGTAAACGTAGTTTGCTAGGATTAGTTGAGTTGTCCTTAAGGTTGAGGTGGGAGAGTGCTATCGGTAGGAAGGCGGGATACTTCCGGGTGTGGAAGTGTCTATGATTTGACAGCGAAGACTTTTCGGTGTAAAGTCCTCATTGTAAGGAAACTAATTAATCTAGTTAAAGTAATTTGGAAATTCTAAGCGGGGTGCTTAGGTAGTGGAGTAGGCATTGGGGCCGAACCACAATAAATAATTGTGTTAGCATTATTTTCTTTGTGTATCGTATTGCTTATCTTTATTACTCGCTTCTGCATTTAGTTGATAAATTGCAATTTGCCTAAGTAGTTTAAATAAAAGATTAAAACCAAAATTAGACAAAAAGATTTAGTTAACACTATTCACCCCCCTTCCAGTGTGGTCATTTCACCAACATTTATAACGGATTAGGAACGTCATACCGAGCCCGAACCCGGCTTGATTAACATGCACTACGAGAATTTCTAGCCTATTGAAATTATCAATTTTCTATCCACACGTTACTGTTCAGGTCACCTAAGTACTTCCTATGTTTCCAAAATATACTTTACATGAAGATCAGTAGGTTACATCAGTACTTTTTGCATTAAACTGATTATCCAAACAGCTAAATCAATTCAGCATGAATTTGACTAAATATGAGATCACCCAAATCAATTTGACTAAACATGAATTTGCTAAATCAATTCAGCATTAAATTGATTACACAAACTTCTAAATTCTCCATGGCCGCTGACCCCTAGTTGAGAAGGAAAAATATGAGATTTTTGATTGGTTCATGATTGAGTTTTGTAAGGGGTTTCTCTCTTGAAAAATTATGGTTTTAAGGCATTGATTTATTGGTTTTGGGGAGGAAAGAAACCTAGGCGGAAAATTTCTTCCTCCCATGTGCAGCTGCCTACTGTAGGAGGAGGCAGCAAGAGATTCTTTTGTGTTGAGTGAAGAGCAGATAATTGAAGTGTATAAGAGAAATGAAGAAGGAAACGCAGCTATAAAAAAGGGCAAGGAATTCTCAATATTAGCCTTGACACGTGTAATAAGTGAAGGGTAAAGTAGTCTCTTTACTATTGTAAATAATCTGCCAAAGGGTCGACCGATCGAAGCCCAAAATGGGCAGTAGCTCTATCGGTCAACCAACCGGTCGACCGACCTACGGATAGTCGAAGACGCAGCTCATGTCGGTCGACCGAATGCGGGATCGAGGGATTCGCGTATGGGCGGTCGACCCGTCGATCGACCGCACACAGAGAGAAAGTAGTGGTCGAATAACCGGTCGATCGATCGACCAATCGACCGACATCTGCAATGGATAGAAAACTATCCGTTTAGGGTATAAATACACCCTCATATAACTCATTTAATCTTCTTCTCCCTCTCTTACAGTTTTGATTGAGTATTCTAAAGGGAGATTTGAGCCATCCAAAAGAAAAATTGTGTGTGCTCTGTTTCTTTCCGTGAACGTCTTCTTCAAGCACACAAGCTGGGCTCAACTCGGGTTTTGATCAAGCTCTACCTCTTGACGAGTTGAAGGCGCCAAAGGCTTGCAAAGGAGCATTAATCTTTGGTTTAATCTTTTAGCTCTTTTGATTGTATTTTAACTATTTATTTGAACACATCTTTATTTGATTTGTGAGTTTGTAAGACCTAGGGTGTTAGGTGTTCTTGTGTGGAAGTGGTTACCTGGTGTTAGGTGTAAAGCCACTTGTGTAAACTTAGTGTTTACTAGGATTAGTTTAGTTGTCCCTTAGGGTTGAGGTGGAAGAGTGCTCTCGATAAGAAGGCAGAGACTTCCGGGTGTGGAAGACCTTAGGTCGAGAGTGAGACTCTTCAAGTCAAAGTCCTCTGTGTAAGGGAAACAAAAATTAATCTTGTAAAACTAGTTTGAAAATCCTAAGCATGGTGCTTAGGTAGTGGAGTAGGCATTGGGGCCGAACCACTATAAATCCTGTGTTTGCATTAATTTTTGTGTGTATTTATTGCTTTACTATTTATCGCTTCCGCATCTAATCATTCAATCGCAAATTGCCTAAACCGATTTGAGAAACGACTAAAATTAGAATTTAGGCTAATTGATTTAGTAAACACACTATTCACCCCCCCTCTAGTGTTGTCATTTCATCTTCAATTGGTATCAGAGCGGGTCGTAGATTGAGATTTCACCGTCTCCTGTACATCTAATCTCGATCTTGAAATGGCTCTAGAGTTGGTAGCATCTACACCTCCTAGATTCAATGAGTCTAACTTTGGTCTTTGGAAGGGTAGAATGTACACTTTCCTAAAGACTCAAGGTTTAGGTGTTTTTAATATGGTAAAGTCAAAATACATAGAACCTAAGAAAAATATGAATGCATGGACCCAAGAACAAATTGATATGTTTGAATTAAATGCTAAAGCTACAAACTGCATCTTTTGTTCTTTGGAAAATAATGTCTTTGAAAAGATCATGCATTGCACTTCCGCATTCGATATTTGGGTCACTTTAAATATGCTTTATAATTATGCAAAAACCGAAGAACTCAAAACATTTGATGAGGGGAGTGATGACAATTGTCATCCACCCAATACTAATATGGTTTTTGAAGCCCATAGTGCCTCCAGTCATAGGAGCACTAAAAGTCGGAAAAGGAAGGTGATTTGTCATGTGTGCAAAGAAAAAGGAAATGTGAGGAAAAATTGCCCTTCCATGAAGAACAAGGCAAAGAGGAGGTCAAATGCTTCCACGTCATCCCACTCAAGTGAAGCATCCTTCTTTCATGACTATGAATCCATCTCAAAAGAATGCCTCATGAATGATAACAATGAGGTACACTCCACTTCTTTTAGTCATGTTAATAATAATGATAGTATTAACTCATCTAGTTCTCGTGATTTTATTGAATTGATGGATGAGTATAAAATCGTGTATGTCTTGCTCTTGAAAAATGATAAGGAAAACAAAATGCTTAGAAATGAGAATTCTAGACTTAGTTCACATGTGCATGCTCTAGAATTAGAAAATGAGAAATTAAAATCTAGCTCATTGGATCCTTGTCATGATAGATTAAATTTTGAGCTTAAGGACTTAAAGCTTGAAAATGAAAACTTGAAGAATGATTTCAAAATTGAGAATGAGATTTTGAAAAATGAAAACTCAAAAATCAAAAAAGAAAATTATATGTTGAAATCTCAAATGCATGTTTTACACAACTCCATGATTGATTTGAAAAATGAGGTTCTAAACCTAAACAAGAAAATGAATGAAATGAAAAATATTTCCTCATTTAAGAATTTTAATAGAAATGATTTTTCAAAAAGGAATGTTCATGCTAATGTTAAATCTCATGTTAAACATTTCACTTTTAAATCTCATGATCATAAGAAGATGAATGATGTTCACTACTAGAAACTTCGTCTTCAGCAACGGCTATCAGCGACGGTCGCTCAAGCCGTTGCTATTTGCAACGGCATTCTTACGGCCGCTCGAGCCGTTGCAGAAAACTGTATCTGCAACGGCTTTCTAACGGAAAACCGAGCCGTTGCTGATTATTTTAATTATCAGCAATGACTTTCGGATGGAAAGGTGAGCCGTTGCTGATATTTTAATTATCAGCAACGGCTTTCTAACGGATAAGTGAGCCGTTGCTGATGATAACTTATCAGCAACGGCGTTCTAACGGGCGAGTGAGCCGTTGCCGATAAGTTTATATAGGGCACGCTCTCGCGCCCGACCCTTCTTCCTCCCGCTGCTGCCGCCGCCGCTCCTGCCGACGCCACTCGCCGCCGCTGCTGCCGCTGCTGCCGACGCCGACGACGCCGACCGCTGCTTCCGACTTGTTCAGGTATGTCTCCTCCCTGCGACCGTCTCTTCCCTGCGGCCGGCAGGAATCACCCGACCGAAACCCTATTTCTAGGGTTTCGGCCAGCGGTGGTCGGCCGATGGCCGCCGCCGGACCTTCTGCAGTGGCCGGACAGTGTGTCCGACCACTGTACGCCGGCGCCGGAGGGTGGACTCCGGCGCCGGAATATATATATATATATATATATATATATATATATATATATATATATATATATATATATATATATATATTATTGTTTTGAAATTGTTAATTAATTATTTTATAATTGTTAATTAATTGTTTAGATTAATTATTTAATTTGTTAGATTAATTATTACGGTTTAGATTAATTTCGGACGCGCGCCGGAATCGTCCACTTCGGACGCGCGCCGGAATCGTCCACTTCGGACGCGCGCCGGTATCGTCCAATTCGGACTCGCGCCGGAATCGTCCACTTCGGACGCGCGCCAGAATCGTCCACTTCGGACGCGCGCCGGTATCGTCCAATTCGGACTCACACCGGAATCGTCCACTTCGGACGCGCGCTGGAATCGTGCAATTCGGACTCGCACCGGAATCGTCCACTTCGGACTCGCGCCGGAATCGTCCACTTCGGACTCGCGCCGGAATCGTCCACTTCGGACGCGCCCCGAAATTGTCCAATATGGACTCGAACTGTCTCGAAACATTTAGAAAATAATCATCCTCCGACGAGTTGATATGTTTCACGTACGCATCGACGATCGGATATGATTTAGCAAAACCTTAGATCCGTTCGGGAATTGTATGTTCGTGTAAAAGAAGTAGATGATCTTTTATACGACGTATAATTCTTGAATTGTCCCTGATTGGACAATTTGGGAATATAGTTATTTGTACTGCACTTACGTTTTTATTTTAACTGTTAACTAATTATTCTAAATTTCGGCAACATCTCTCTTGTTCTCCGATACGCGCCCAGATGATATGCGTATTCGGAGAACTGTAGGGAGATGCTGTCGAAATTTAGAATAATTAGTTAACAGTTAAAATAAAAACGTAAGTGCAGTACGAATAACATAAATCCCGAATGGAATAGGACAATCTCACCTAAAGACATTAACCAAAGAAATTGTCATTGATTGACAGAATCATGTCGGCTGATCGAAGTTGGATGTACCGACGTCTTGATCGTGGAGCTTTAACGAATGAGTTTCGATTAGGCGTAACGTACTATTAGGCGTAACGTACTTTTTTAGAAGCATCTGTGCAAATGTCCTTCGAGTCGAAGATATGTCAACACTTGAAAATAATATTGTTGAAATCATATGCAAGCTGGAGCAGTTTTTTCCTCCTGCATTTTTTGACTCGATGGAGCATCTACCGATACACTTGGCATACGAGGCACGAGTTGGTGGCCCCGTTCAATATCGTTGGATGTACTTATTTGAAAGATACATGAATCGTCTGAAGAAAAAAGTAAAGAACACCGCAGTTGTTGAAGGATCAATATCTGAATCGTATATCATTCAAGAAATTTCAACATTCTGCTCATTTTACTTTGAATCGACAGTACAGACAAGATTTGATCATCTTCCACGTAACGACGACGGGGGTGTTCGACATTCAGATGGACGTTTAAATATATTTTGTCACTCTGGTCGTGCTTTTGGTTCTCGTCCATCTCGACACTTAAGCGATGAAGAGTATCATTTGGCACACTTGTATGTATTACTCAATTGTCCAGAGATTGAACAATTCATTGAAATATTTGACATTGAGATGGTGCAAAAATACTCTATTCACAACGATAAAGAATTGGAGAGATTACGGAATCGTGATTTCCCTACTTGGATTCAGACTTACAGCAAAGATCACAGAGCTGAAATAGATGAAAGAATATTTGAGTTTGTTAGTGGACCGTCGCGACTTGTGTTGTGCTATAGCGGATATTTTGTTAACGGGTATAAATTTCACACACTTGAATATTCATCTACAAAAAAGACGATGAATGCTGGGGTCTGCGTGAAAGGGACAACCTATGTTGAATGTGATATGGATTTTTATGGACTGGTGGAAGAAGTGATAGAGTTGCACTACTTCGGCTTGAAATCAGTGATCCTATTTAGATGTCATTGGTTCGATACAACAGAAAGGGGCATGAAAGTTCATCCAAAATACAAACTTGTTGAGGTCAATTACAAATCGAAATTGGCAGCAAATGAGCTTTTTATATTGGCATCACAAGCCGAACAAGTATATTACGCGAAGTATCCGGCTCGAAATAAAGATAGAGCGGATTGGCGTGTAGTCTGTAAGACAAAAGGTAGAGAAAAAATTGATCCGATAGTAGGAGAAAATGATCCTCCTGGTTTCTATCAAGAAGATGATCTTCCTGCTGTGGATCGTATTATTCCAATACTCGAGGATGCAGACACAACGTCAATTCAATTAGAAGTTGAATATGCTGATGATGACGATCATGAAATTGAGGAAGCTGGAGATGAAGAAGATGAAGAAGAGGAAGAAGAGGAAGAAGAGGAAGAAGAAGAAGAATTCGAAGACTATTATTCAGATGATGAAGAATAATTGTAAAGTATATATTTTATTAAATATATCTCTACTATTTATACAATAATCTGATTATATGTCTGTTCGACAGATATGTCTGGTCGTGGTTATCGACGCAGGAGAGTTTCGGAGTCTCCGATCGGTGAGACTCCAGCACTTACTCATGCTGCTGATCCACCTATTGCTGATCCTCATTCCGATGATACTGCCGAGGCTAGTACATCCAGACGTAGGCGGCCACGCGGGCCGAACAGGTGGCAGCCTCCACCAGCCACAGAGTCACGTAGATTGATTAGCGTGATTGGAGAGCGGTAATATATCATGAATTATGAATCATTACAAATTCATTATATCATAATATAATATTAAAATTTATTTTTGTTGTGCAGGTTCGAGCAAGAAGAAGTGCCGAGGAGCATTTCTTCTACTATTCGATGATACATGCACGGGGCATGGCCTACGTGGTCTCACGTGCCTAGCGAGCACGTCGACATGTTATGGCGCGAGTTTGAGGCACGTATTATTATTATTTTTTACATGCATGATGATATATTAATATTGGTTCTGATATTATTATTTTGCAGGCTCGCTATACATGGGCCGAGGACCAGAGGCCCTTCATTTACGCTGCTTGGGAGGCTATTGCCCGGGCAAGGTACAACGGGCAGCTGGGGCAGGCTCGGTCCCAAGCGATGGCCCGAGCTGGGACCACTAACATCGTGGAGACTCGAGGATACGGCCCCAGTTGGATTACTCCGGATATATGGGACCAGCTCGTGGGGATATGGTCGACGGATCGATGGCAGGAGGTTTCTCGGAATGCGGCTAGAAATCGCATGTCGGGAGGAGCAGCGCGTCACACCGGCGGCTCTGTTGCATTTGCAGTGCACGCAAACCGTATGGTAAGTATATCTTTTAATTATATATTTTATTTGTTATTATGTGTACTAATTAATGTATTTGTTTTGTAAATGTAGACGACGGTGTCGGATGACGGGAGTGTCCAGCGACCCTCCCCGATGGCGGTGTTTGAGCGGACTCACCGTCGAGCACATGGGACGGGGGAGTACATCCACAACCGCGTTGCATACATTATGGTAATTATATATTTGTTTAAATTATTCATTATATATTTATAATTTAAGTTTTATGATAAATATTAAACAAAAAATCAAACTCGAGTAGGAGACCTACAGCCAGACGGTGGTGCAGCGCGGGGGTACCCCCGAGGACTTTGACGCAGCATCGTGGGTCGAGGCCGCAGGTGGCTGGGACCATGGCCGCGTATATGGCTTCGCAGATAGTGGTCATGCGCGAGCCGTACTAGGGCCACTTGGGGCACCGACCCCTCCGGTCGCTGGTGAGCGGCCGTCCACCTCTAGATCCAGTTATGATCATAGTAATAGGATAAGGACACTAGAGGAGACGGTCGCGCGTCAGACTGAGATGATGGAGCGTCAGAGTCAGACGATGGCGAATATAGAAGCTATGCTATGCAACTTGTCAGGTCATCCCGAACCAGTCATCTCTTCGACATCATCTAATCCATCGTCCTCGAGTCAGTCCACGCCGGTGTACACTCAAGCGCTCCAGACCCCGCCATATAATCCAGACCATCCTCCATCTTGATCGTGAGATTTTTTGTTTGGATATTGAACTTGTTTAACTTATTTTGTTTGGATATTGATACTTCAATTTTGCATTTGAATTGTTTTTATACTATCGTGGATAATTATCAATATAAGTATAATTGTTTTGATGTATATATGTTGGTGTGTTTGTGATGTGTGAATGAATGTGTATGAGGTGTTTGTGATGTGTGAATGAATGTGTGTATGAGGGTATGGGTGTGTGAGTTATGTATCAGATAAATGTATCAATGTATCAATGGAAATTTGAAATTTTCAAATTTTCTGGTTGCAGGTATACGTTATCAGCAACGGCTTTCCCACGGGCGTCCGTGGGAAAGCCGTTGCTAAAAGTGTATCGAAAGTCGTTGCTGATGACCTACAGCAACGGCTTAGTGACGGAGTTTTACTAACGGCGTTGCTACGGACTCAGCGGCCGTTGCTATTAATGTTATCAGCAACGGCTCCGGGTCTGTTGCAAACCCGTTGCTGATAATAGTTTTAGCGACGGCCCGAGCGGCCGTTGCTGATCCGTTGCGAAGTCATCAGCAACGCGACTTTCTGTCACGGCGCTATTGCAACGGCTCAGCCGTTGCTGATGCGCTTCAGCAACGGCTCAGCAACGGCATCAGCCGTTGCTGATGACCATTTTTCTAGTAGTGGTTTCCAGGAATGCTCATACTCATCATGTTTCACATGACAAGCATTCGAATAATAAAGCTCATGTCCATAGCAAAAACAAAAAGAAAATTAATGGACATTGTTTTTGTTGTGGTATATATGGACATGCCATTCATGATTGTGAATTTAAAAGAAATTCAAGTGTTGCTAAGACACTTTGGATCCCTAGGCCATCTAACCCCCAAGGATCCAAAGTCATTTGGGTACAAAAGATCTCATCTTTTGTAGGGGAGCAACCACACAAGGGTAAAGGAAATTGAAGAATTGAAGTTGACCTTAGATCCAAATGAGAAATCTCCAAGAGATTGCAACTTCAAGCTATCATAATGCCTATGGAAATGAAAGTTGACATCTAAAAAGTTTTGGTATCATCTCTTAACTTTAATTGATCCATTAATAGTTGGAGTTCATGATACATGCTTAAAATTGATTGATTTTTCCCGCTCTTAATATATTTTGAATGATTTTTGATTTTTTGATCTTCGGTCTCCTCGGAGACCTATGTAGCCTGTAATGGGCTCATGCGACCTTGCGGTTTTAAATCGTAGGCTAATTGTGGCTTTCCATTTTCAACCAATAGGAAGGGTTAGAGATCTTATTTTTAAAATTTTTATATTTTGAGATCTCTTAATTCGTTTCGGATTCACGATAATTTATTTTTAAACGAATTTGAAACTATTTAGCAAAGTTTATTTTGATATTGATAATTCATCCATCTCTTTGCTACTTAGTTTGATAACTTGCTAGTAATTATATTCTTATTATCCTACCAATGAATATTGCTTGCAAGTTATGATAAAATGGAAGGCTTTAAAAATTAGAATAATAATAATAAAAGATTAGTTTGGCAAATTATCATGAATAAGGTATAACTTTGATAAATTCAAATATTAGTGTTATACCTCAATGCTTAAGCTTAAGTTATGTCTCTATACTCATTATTAGAATTGCATGCTAAACTCTTAAATTCTCATGAGTAGGTAGAATTTTAGTACTTAGACAAATTTCATTGAATGAAGCTTGCTCTAGGTAAACATCTATTATTAGAGACCTTCTTATAAGTCCAAACTAGTTTAACATGGTTAGAGATCTTATTCCTCAAATGTTTCACATCCTAAGATCTCCTTAGATTCATTTCATGATATCCTCATTGAAATGAATCTTTTCTATCTAGCATAGGTTAATTTTTTTTATTTGAAACTTTGTATTGAACCTTTGCTATTTAGTATGTTAGCTTGCTAGTAGGCATATTATTTCATTATGCTACTAATGAAGTCTACTTGCAAGTTGTGAATGTTAATGAAATGATATGCTATCTAAAAGAAAATGAAAAAGGAAATGAAAAGTTGGGCAAATTTTCAAGAAAAAGGTATGGAGTTAACTTTGGCAAAAATCTTAATATAATACTTGAATACTTATGCTTAAGTGATTTCTCTATGCTCATTATTGATTATGCATGATAAATATTTGAATTTTCATGAGTAGGAAATTTTTTGATAACTTAGCTCATTTCATGATATCTTGATATTTATGAAATCGAACTAGGTTAAAATTCTTCTTTAGAGACTTCAGTTTTAGTTAAAAATATGATGAACATGTTTAGGTGTGTTAATAATTAGTTGTCTAGGTATTTAAAATTAAAAATTCGTGTCTAGATGAACAATGTGATAACTATATTACTTTAGGGGACTTGAACTTGAAAAATTTGACCCAAGTCAACAGATTGACTTGGACACTTCATTTTTAAGTCCAAACCTCATAAACATGTTTAGGAATATGTATGATATGCTTCCAAGCACTTAGAATGGAAAATTCATATTGATATGGATAAAATGACATAGAGGTCAATTCAAGCTTATCTCTTTTGAACCAAGTTGACTTAAAGGTCTCATGTTCAATCCATATTTGGAAAACATGTTTAGATTTACTCATGTTAGGTATCCATAGGTTTAAGTTTGAAAAATTATGAGTAAATGTTAAGATTGAAACTTAGCAAGTTTCATAAAAACTAGTTTAGTTTTGAATGAAACGATGCTAGGTTGATATCTTGACTTAAGGACATAATTTTCATTTCAAACTTGACATATGCTCTTTACATGACCATCATGTGGTGTCATGAAAGTTTGAATGAAAATTGAACAAGTTTTAAGAATAACTGAAAATTACAAAAATACAATTTCGACCTACAATTGGTATCAATTTTAGTTATTTCTAGATAAATATAGAAAAATCCTTTTTAAATGATTCTTGAAACTGCACATTCACTGAAAAATCTAGTTTTATCAGTAAAAATTTCAAAAAGTTTCATCAAGAATCTGATCTAAAATGATATTTTTGAACTTGGATTTCGAAAACACAAAGTATCTTTTTTTGAAATATCAATCTTTTCGATACTTTGATCTTTCTTCAAAAACTTCAAATGAAAACTCATGTATACCATTTTGATTCCATTTCAAATATCATTCACCCAATTTCTTGAGTAAAATCATTCATAGGAATGATTTTGAAAATTTGAATGATAACTATAAATATTCAATTTTTTTGTCATTGAAAACAATATAGGATGAAAAATGAACTTAGAAAATTCATTTTGAGTTCAATCTTGATACATGCATTTCAAATGACCATTCAATAATTGGTATAAAAAATTTTCATCCAAACAATTGGTATTTCAAATCTTGAAGTATAGGTTGACCTAAGTCAACAACATAACTTAAAAATTTCATCTTAAGCCCAAACTTGATTCATAGACTTACATTCTCTCATGTTTGATGTCTAGATGCCTAAATATGAAAATACATGAGTAGATAGCAAAATTTGATACTTAGCATTTTCATGTTTTCATGCTTATTTCAAATGAAAATGTGCTAAGCTCATAGTTTGATTAAATGACATTAGTTTCACTTCAAACTTGATATAGGTTTGTGCTAACCATATCTTGGTATTTTGAAAGTTTGAATGAAATCTAAAAATGTCATAAAAAAGATATGAGTATATTCATATTTGAGTGCATACATGATTTAGGTTTGGATTCTATCTATCACTCTTTGCTATCATGTATGAATTTGTTTCATATCAAATAATTATTTTTCATTCCTTTGGTTGAGATTGTCATGTTTCATGAAAAATATTTAGAGCCTCAACTTTATCCAAAAATATTTGTTTTTCATCCCTTTGACAAAATTGACCTTTCTTGCACTTTTTGATTGATGTCAAAAGGGGGAGAAATATGGAGAAAAGTATAGGGTAAATTGGGAGAAAATTATAGGCAAATAGAAGGAAAATATAGGAGATCCATGCATATAGATATGGGGAGTTTATTTCATTGATATGCATGTTGATAGGGGGAGAAATCCCTTAGATGATATCCTCTATGCTTTAATGATATATATATTTTCTCAAGGATGTTTGTCATCATCAAAAAAGGGGAGATTGTTGGCTTTAGGTTTTCAACCTTGGTCTTAATCTCTTCATCTCGGTTTTAATGATAACAAACATGAAACTAATATTTTATTGAGAATATATTTTAGGTTCCATATCAATTAGCGTTCGATGTCCTCGATCGGATAAATTGGAAGAAATCGGAAAATCGGAAGGACATTGATCGTCGCGCTCAGGTTCGTCGCAAAATTTCTCGAAGATCAACATGAGCACCAAAGTCGTCTTGGATGAGCTCAAAGATCACATGAAAGCTCTCCAAGTTGATGGTCGTTGAAAGCCGAAACCCAGAAACAAAGCGCGGAAGAAAATCGGTTGAAAAATAAATTTCAACCTAAGTTCGGTCAACCGGGCGGTCGACCGATCGAAGCCCAAAATGGGCAATAGCTCTATCGGTCGACCAACCGGTCGACCGACCTGTGGATAGCCGAAGACGCAGCTCGCGTCGATCGACCGAATGCAGGATTGAGGGATTCGCGTCTGGGCGGTCGACTCATCGGTCGACCGCACACAGAGAGAAAGCAGCGGTCGAATGATCGATCTATCGGTCGGTCGACCGACCAATCGACCGGCATCTGCAACGGATAGAAAACTATCCGTTGAGTTGCCATTTCTTTAGGAGGGTATAAATACACCCTCATACAACTCATTTAATCTTCTTCTCCATCTCTTACAGTTTTGATTGAGTATTCTAAAGGGAGATTTGAGCCTTCCAAAAGAAAAATTGTGTGCACTCTGTTTCTTTTCGCGGACGTCTTCTTCAAGCACACAAGCTAGGCTCAACTCAAGTTTTGATCAATCTCTACCTCTTGACGAGTTGAAGGCGCCAAATGCTTGCAAAGGAGCATTAATCTTTGGTTTAATCTTTTAGCTCTTTTGATTGTATTTTAACTATTTATTTGAACACATCTTTATTTGATTTGTGAGTTTGTAAGACCTAGGGTGTTAGGTGTTCTTGTGTGGAAGTGGTTACCTGGTGTTAGGTGTAAAGCCACTTGTGTAAACTTAGTGTTTACTAAGATTAGTTTAGTTGTCCCTTAGGGTTGAGGTGGAAGAGTGCTCTCAATAAGAAGACGAAGACTTCTGGGTGTGGAAGTACCCTTAGGTCGAGAGTGAGACTCTTCGAGTCAAAGTCCTCTGTGTAAGGGAAATGAAAATTAATCTTGTAAAACTAGTTTGAAAATCCTAAGCGGGGTGCTTAGGTAGTGGAGTAGGCATTGGGGCCGAACCACTATAAATCCTGTGTTTGCATTGATTTTTGTGTGTATTTATTGTTTTACTATTTATCGCTTCCGCATCTAATCATTCAATCGCAAATTGTCTAAACTGATTTGAGAAACGACTAAAATTAGAATTTAGGCTAATTGATTTAGTAAACATACTATTCAACCCCCCCCCCCCTCTAGTGTTATCATTTCGTCTTCAAATAGTTCCACACATTGCTGAGCATGTTTCAGAAGAACAAATACCCAGGAAATCATATAGTAAGCATGGCAGGTGAGCATTTATGTTCAATTGCATTTGTTTTACTTAATAATTGGATTGTTGATAGTGGAGCATCTGATCATATAGCATCAAACCAAATAACATTAGAGAATATCATCAAGCCCATGACAGAAAATAAAATATCCTTACCTAATGGCTCCACCACAAATGTATCACATATAGGAACAACTCACATTAACCGACACATACAGCTTTCAAACACCTTATCATCACCTGAGTTCAAATTCAACTTGATGTCAGTAAGCAAACTGACAAAAGAATTGAATTGCTCTGTCATATTTAACCCTACTAACTTTGTCATACAGGACCTAACCCCAAAGAAAATCCTGGGGAGTGGTAAGGAAATAAATGGGTTGTACCTGATGTCCGGGGCTCAATTGAATGACAACAACAAAAAACAGAGTGTTCGAGTATTATCAGCATTATTAGATGTGTCTACTCTTTGGCACCTAAGGCTAGGGCACATGTCATACTCTAGAATGAGTTTACTAAAAGATGTAATACCAGAGTTGAAGAGTGTTTCAATTTTTTTCTATAATGTTTGTCCTCTTTCAAAACATTGTAGACTTCCCTTTGTTCAAAGAATAAATAAAGCAAAAGAGTCATTTGAGCTTCTTCACTGTGATGTCTGGGGGCCACATAGAGTCCCTACGTATGACAATGTTTATTATTTCCTAACCCTGATGGATGATCATACTAGATGTTGTTGGACTTACCTATTCACATCAAAAGACCAAGTACCAAGCCTCCTTATAAGTTTCATCAAACTCATCATCAAGAACCAATTTTCCAAAACTGTCAAAATTATCCGAATTGATAATGACAGTGAATTTTTTAATTCATCTATCTATACTTTTTTGCAAGACCAAGGAATCATTCACCAAACAAGATGTGTTGAAACTCCACAACAGAATGCTGATGTTGAGAGAAAACACAAGCATCTCCTTGAGGTCGTAAGAAGCCTGAAGTATCAATCAAAGTTACCATTACATTTTTAGGGTGACTGTATATTGACAGCTACCTACCTCATAAACCACTTGCCAAGTCCAATTCTAGAAAACAAAAGCCCATTTGAGCTATTATATCATGAACCACCAAAACTCCAACATCTGAAAGCTTTTGGGTGTTTGTGCTATGCAAGTACACTCAAGCAAGGAAGATCCAAATTCGACCCAAGGTCTAGAGAATGTGCTTTTATTGGGTATCCCTATGGAAAAAAGGCGTACAAATTAAATGACCTGAAGGAAAAAAGAATTTTTTCTTCCAAAGATGTAACCTTTGTGGAGCATATTTTTCCTAATAATCCAGAAACAATTCAAAAAATAGTACTTCCCATACTTACTTCCACATAAAACTATCCTTCTGAAAATTTTTCTGAAAGTCATAGTCCAAAAACAACCGATAATTTAATGTCATCATCCACCGATGTTTGTGAAATTAGTCCTAACATATATAGAGAAGAGGAAGAAAAAGAAAAAACAAATTGAGGAAGTAGTTTCACTAGTAGATGACTGTGAAGTAGTTCCATGTAAAAGAAGCAGTAGGATCATTAGGAAACCTGTCAAGCTCATGGACTATCAGTGCAACACCATGTCTGCAAACTCCTCAGAATTAAAACCAAAATCAAACCAGAAAACTACACCCTATCCTATTGCAAACTACACATATACCACCAAATTGCCAGCCAAATACAAAGCTTTCCTTAGCATCATTGACAACCAAGTAGATCCCACAACCTATGAATCTGCTATCAAAAATCCAATTTGGTTGAAATCTGTGCAACTTGAACTTGATGATTTAGCTGCTAATAATACTTGGGAGATGTGTGAACTACCACCAGGAAGAAGACCATAGGATGCAAATGGGTGCTTCACACCAAGTTTAACCTAGAAGGAAAGGTAGAAAAATATAAATCAAGATTGGTGGCCAAAGGATACATCCAAATAGAAGGTATTGACTATCAAGAAACCTTCGCACCTGTGTCTAAGATGATAACTGTCAGAGCTTTACTTGCGATTGCAGCAGCTGAAAATTGGTTCCTTCATCAACTAGACATAAACAATGCTTACTTGTATGGTAGTCTAGAAGAAGAAGTCTATATGGACAGACCCCTTGGATATGGTAATCCTAGTGATAAAAGGGTTTGCAAACTGTTGAAATCCATCTATGGATTAAAACGGGTAGGTAGGCAGTGGTATTGCAAATTATCCACAAGCATCATGCAGTTTGGTTATGAATAGTGTCTATCAGATCCCTTCTTATTTGTAAAAAAAATAGACAATCAAATCACTGTGATACTTGTCTACGTGAATGATATTATTGTAGCATGGACAAATGAGACCGAGATAAATCAATTGAAATGATATCTGAATGTGCAATTCAGAATCAAGGATATTGGGAAATTAACCTACTTTCTGGGTTTAAAAGTACACAGAAATCAAAGTGAAATTCATTTGAGCTAGAGAAAATATATACTAGACATGTTATCTAAATACAAACTGAATGACTGCAAACCTTGAGAAACACCAATGCAAACAAATCTCATATTACACACTGAAAAATCAAAAACAGATATGTTTCTTAAGGATAGTAGTGAGTTTCAAAGACTAATTGGGAAATTTTTGTATATTACAATAACTAGACCTGATATTATATTCAGTGTACACTATCTGAGCCAGTTCTCTCAACATCCAAAACAGTCACATTTACACTCAGCAATTGGGATATTAAAGTACTTGAAGAAGGAACCAGGCTTGGGAATGTTTTATCCAGCTGAACCCATTTCACAAGTTGTGGGATATTGTGATGCGGATTGGGGAGGATGTAATATAACTTGCAAATCAGTTTTTGGATATCTAGTGAAAATTGGATCATCACTGATAAGCTGGAAATGTAAAGTGAATTGAGGCTTTATCAAGTGCAACAACTAAGCTTGTTTGGGTTGAAAAGTTACTAACTGATATAGGAATTTCTTCTCCCAAACCAATAACACTTCATTGCGACAACCAAAGTGTATTGCACATCACCGCAAATCCTATTTTTCACGAGAGAATAAAACACTTAGACATAGATTGTTAGTTCGTAAGAGAAAAATATCAACATGAATTTGTGAAGCTGACTTACATATCAGGAAAGTTTCAACCTGCAGATATTCTAACTAAAGCTCTTCCCCAGCAACAATACTTGAACCTGTGCTCCAAGTTGGACATGAAGAATCTTTTCTCCATTCCCAACTTGAGGGGAGGGTGTTGAGTGAAAAGCAGATAATTGATAATTGAAGTGTATAAGAGAAATGAAGAAGGAAACACAACAATAAAAAAGGGTAAGGAATTCTCAATATTAGCCTTGACATGTGTAATAAGTGAAGGGTAAAGTAGTCTCTTTACTACTGTAAATAATCTGCCAAGGGGTCGTATAAATATATGGCTCAGAACTGTATCCTTTACTTTTTGTAATTTTCTTTTCTTGAATACAATGATCTACTGTTCATCTTCTTCCCTACTCTAGTTCCTGAAACAGAGTTATCTTAAGATTTTGACATAAGTCTATTCTTCTTAATTGAGATTATTGGCATGAATTCATGGGTGAACTTTCCTCTCTAATTTGGATAGTAGATCTTCATGTGTGCGATCATGTAATCTTAAGCATGGGAATTAATTTTACTACTGCTGTCCTTGGTGAAGCAGCCAACGTGTAGGCTGAAACTTTTATTATTTAATTGTATGAATAATGTTCATGCTATATAAGTTCCCTTGTAGAAATAAAAAGGATAGCATGGTTCTATAATGAGAATTGAAACCTTAGGCTATTTTTCTCTTGTGACTACATACTTGAGATGTTTATAGGTTGATTTATATGCTGATTTATATGTTGATGTATACGTTGATTTTACATGATAAAAATGAGATGTAATATGCTGAAATCATAGTTTTTTTTTATGTTGAAATTGCATAGTTTTGATGCTGAAAATTACATAGTTAATGTTGCTAAAATTTTCTTATGTTTGAGGCTGAAATTTCATGTAGTGTAATGCTGCAATTTCATTTGACATGATACTGAAATGATACACGAAATGTGATGTGCTGAAAATTTAGTCAAATTCATGCTGAATTGATTTAGCTATTTGGGTAATCAGTTTAATGCGAGAAGTACTAATGTAACCTATCGATTTTTAAGTAAAGTATTTTTTAGGAATATAGAAAGTACTTAGGTGACCTGAATAATAATGTGTAGATAGGAAATTGATGATTTCAGTAGGCTGAAAATTTTCGTAGTGCATGTTAATCGAGCCGGGTTGCGGGCTCAGTATGACGCTCCTAGCTAATCCGTTATAAATAATTGTGATTTTAGCTGGATACCAGAGGTAAGGGAACCTTCGGTGTGTTGACATGAGGGTATGACCCTCGAGTAGTTATTTGGATCATATTAGGCCGAGTGGTCGCATGGCACACGAGGTATTTATGGGCCTTATTAATTAGGCAGAGTGGTGTGCTCCGCGCACGAGATGACATTGGGCCAGCTAGGCAAGAGTTAGTGTGTCCTCTAAGGTCTATTCTATTCACGATATTAGGCTACGAAGACAGCCACATCAGCAGCAGTACTTATGATCACAGTAACAGTTTAATTCGACTTGTAGTTAATGCAGTTGGTTTTTCTATTATATTTTTGACAGTGATGGAGGCTCACGATGAGGCAGTGATGAGTGGGAGTGACAGTAATTTTGCAGGCCAGAGGAGCTGAGGCCGAGGTAGAGGCCGCACTGGGGGTCGAGGCCGTGGACGCCTAGCCCAGGAGAGGGTAGAGCTGGACCCCCCAAGTGGCACAGTTAGAGGCCTAAGTGGCCAAGTTAACTAAGGAGCTCCGCAAGGAGCGAGAAATGAGACAACAACAACCTCAACCCGAGCTAGTTGTACCAGCAATTTCAGTGACTGAGGAGTAAGTGCCACTTGTGATTGGGGCAGAGTATCATATTGGGATAGTGGGCCGTGAGATTCCTTATGAGAGGTTTGTTAGATTGAGGTCCCCAGAGTTCACCGCTACCGACCAGGCATATGAGGTCACAGAGTTTCTCAGTGATTGCTATGCGCTCTGCCAGGTGCTAGGGTGTTCATCTGAGGCGGCAACACGCATGGTGGGTTTACTAATGAGGGGACCAGCCAAGGAGTGGATCCAGACCTGGGAGACCCGTAGGGGGGACCCTACGCCATGCCCTTCATGGGACGAATTTAAGGCCGTAGTGACAGAGCAATACCTACCCAGGAATATCCACAAGAGGCGGGCAAGAGAGTTTGAGCAGTTACGCCATACGGGTGTGATGACACTCCAACAGTATGAGATGGAGTTTACTAGGTTGTCCCGCTACCACCCTACTTTGGTAGCTACTGAGACGGCTAGGGTCAGACGATTTGTGGAGGGACTGCGATCGCAGATTGGCCATTTGATTCACTACACACATGACACATCTTTTGCTGAGGCAGTTGATGAGGCGATGCGTAAGGAAGCTCTAATACCTATAGAGCAACCTAAGGGGCACTCGAGGAAGAGGTCTAGATCTAATGGACTAAGGGAGCGATAGGCCCATTCTGAGGGCGCCGTCACGAGGCCAGTTCCGCAGGCAAGTAGAGGACAGAGCATGGTCAGAGGTCGCTCAGGGCCGAGTTCTGCATACAGGATACCTACAGAGGATACATCTCTACTGAGGAGGCTTGAGGCACCGCCGTCTTGTGGACAGTGTGGCACACGACACTGGGGTGTATGCTATGGCTGTTCAAATGCCTGTTTCGAATGCGGTTAGTAGGGGCACTTCAAGGACTATCCAGTCAGTGGAGTCAGGGAGCAGCTGAGTCACGAGGGAAAGCACCAGTGTTCGCAGCTTCATTGGCTTAGAGGGGTCAGACTCAGGGCAGAGGGCGATAACAGAGTAGCTCTGGGAAGACTCCTGCTCGAGTTTTCTCCCTTACACCAGACGGTGCTGAGGCATCGAACGCCGTGATAGCAGGTACACTTTAGTTAGTTATGCTAGCGCATATGTTCTATTTGACCCCAGGAGTCACTCATTCTTTTGTATCTGCTTCATTTGCGCCTTTACTGCGGAAAGAGGAAGAATTGATTAAGACATCACTTGTGGTGTCAACGCCTACGGGGGATGTGGCTATGGCTGAGTTGGTCTTTTATGACTGTGAAGCATGTGTCTCAAGCCATTGGAGCTGCCCAAGTCATTGGTGACACTAAAGTCGATGATCCAAGTCACAAAATTAATTGAAAGTTTTTATTGAGATTAGTATATAAGTTATTTTTCTTATTCTAAAATTTTATGTAGTGTTAACATATAATAGTTAATATATGTAGATATATAACTATTAAAAGTTAGTATGATTTAATATACAATTAATTATAACTGAATCTAATATATTCGTTAATAGTTGAGGCTTATAGTTGTTCTGCTATAGTTCTTATGTATTCTTATTCTTATTCAGGGGCGGAGACATTGTAGCAATTTATTTTTTTGTCTAATAGGAAAAGGACAAGTTTGCACCCCTCCCCAAAGAAAGTATTTGCCCACTTATCCCAAAATACCTACTCCTCTCACCCGATCTCTTTCTTTTCTTCCGCCACACACTACATGGGCACCGACTTCGCCATTCACCTTTGGCCAACCTCGGCCCTAGTGGCCTTCCCCCGACTACCTAGCGCCCGATTGCATCGCCGAACAGCTTCTACAGTCAGCTCGATTGCAAAGGACTCATGAGACATAAGGGGTCTTCTTATCCTCCTTCATCTCAATCTTCTTCTTTTTCATCACCCCACTATGTCCCCGGCCTGACTGCTCCACCCTCAACCCAACTGCGCCGCACATGACAACTTCTACTTCACAGCTTGAGTCCCTCGTCACCTTCACTCTGCAGCTCCCAGTGCCTCCCACCTCGACTTGCAACACGACATCCAATCCAGTAGTCCTGCTCCTCTCCTACAAAAAAGGTGTTGCTCCGCCTCTCTTATAGTGTGCCGACTACAGTGCAATTGATTCGTAAAGATTGATTGTTTGATTGAATTATTTCTCTTCATTAGTTGTTTTATGCTTAGGACTTAAAAGTATGTTTTATGATTTAAATTATGTATGAATGATGTTTATGATGACTTTCACCTATGATACAATGAATTGTCTTTTGTAAAGTATGTGTATTTTATCAATTGTATTGTTGTTGTTCATTTGGCAATATTTCAGAGTCTTCCCCCAATTCTCTCCCATTTTGATTTCTTGAATCTTATGTTTGTTTATTTGATATCAGAATATAAGATTCAAGTTTAATCCCATCTTTCCCATGAAAAAAGAAAAAAAATGATATAAACAGGTAAAATTACTATACTAAAAAAACCTTTTCTAAAAGTTAGAAATTTATATCCTTTATATCTATGTATTCATTTTCTTTTTATCCCTTATTTATTCTATTAAAGGTTGTTTTAATAATAATGAAAGATGCATTTTGATGCAAATTTGTATTCTTAATAGGGTAAATACCCAAAAAAAATATACGAACTTTAGACATTTTTCTATTTTTAGCACAAACTTTTTTCGTTAGCAAGAAAATACACGAACTTCGATTCCGTCACCCCGTTTAGCACGCACCGTCTTTTCTGACGGTTTTTGCTGACATGGCCATTAACGGCGACGACGTGGCAAGTTACTTTGCCAACGTGGCATATAATTTCAACGAACGAGTAAAGGGTAACATAAAATTACAAAATTACCCACCCCCGATGCTAATGTTTTTTGAAATGGGGACGGGCAAAATGGTAATTTTCCCACCGTCTTCAAATTGGGCGCGCTCGATGTCCTAGTCCTTATTTTACCTGCTCGCCTGCTCGAACACCGCAAAGAGGAGGATTTTTGTCGCCTTTGTCACCGGATTAGGGCATGCCTTCTAGAGTCTTTGTCGTCGGATTAGGGCACGAAGGGACGAGCGGTGGGGACATTGCGAAGCTGTGGTCCCAAAAATAATAGATATATTTTTCGTTTCTTTCGCATGTGCCATCTTTTTTTTAATCCATGTGTTGTGGTCCTAATATTATGTGAATCCATTTTTTTATTGTTTTTTCACTCTTTGCCATCTGTCGCATATTCATTTTCATGTAGGATGGGAAAATTTGATATTGTAGTACATCACGGTGGTCAAATGATTTTTGAACCCCATGTACGCTATGTGGGGGGTGAACTGATCTTAGTTAGAGAAGATGATATGATTTCAAATACAGTTACATTGTCTGACATGAGACTCTTGGTAGGGACATTAGATTACTCTCAACCTAAATTATGGTACAAAGACCCTAAGAAGCTCTTATCTTCTGGACTGGTGGAGATAAAGACAGAAATTGAAGTTAAGAAGATGTGTAAATTGGTGATAAGTTGTGGGTCTATACACTTATATTCAGAAGGAGTTAGAGACTATAAATTGAGGAAAAAGAAACTAGAACATGCTCTTAAAACTCAGAACCAGGATGAGAATTTGGAGCCTGATCATGAAGGAGCTGACCAGGATGAGGCTCATGAACATACTGATTTTGATGGAGATGATGGCACAAGTGATGAGGATGATGAGGAATACAGAATAGTGGAGAGAAAGAAGAGAATTTTTAAAGATGAGCAAGGTACTAGTGGTAGAGGAGATGAGCACAGGGAAGATGAGCAAGGTATCAGTGGTGGAGGAGATCAGCACAGTAAAGATGAGCAAGGTACCAGTGGTGGAGGAGATCAGCACAGTAAATATGAGCAAGGTATTAGTGGTGGAGGAGATCAGCACAGGGAAGCTGAGGGTGGGAATAATGATTCATCAAGTTTTGATGAATCATCAAGGGATACTTCAACTGAATCAGTGCAGACACCTAATAGTAGTGATGATGAAGATATAAAAAAAATTTAGAAAACCGAAGGGTAAAAGATTTAGGGGCAAAGAATCTGATGAATTTTGCCTTAACATGAGGTTTGAGTCAGTAGGACAGTTCAGGCAAGTTGTTCAAGACTATGCTTTGAAGAATGAGAAGGCTATTAAGTTTACTAGGTCAGGTGAGAAAAATGTAGAGACTAAGTGTAGTGTCAAATGTCCTTGGAGGTTTTATGGAAGCTTAACACAAAGGATGAAGCATTTGTGATTAAGATATATGTTCAGAGCATAAATGCACTAGACCAGCAAGAAACAAGCAAGCCTCATCTAAATGGCTTGCAAGACACTACATGAAAACTTTTAGGGAAAAACCAGACTGGAATGTACTTGAAATGCAAAGGGATATTGACCAAAAATTTATCATATTGTATGTTATAGAGCCAGAGCAAGGGCATTGAAAGCTTTATTAGGCTTATTGGCTGATCATTATAAGATGCTATCATCTTATGTAGCAGAACTGAAGAAGGTGTACAAACATGAGCTATTTTCCACAATGGTTGAGGGTCATAACAGATTCAAGAGAATATTTGTTGGTTTTGATGCATTGAAAGAAGGGTTTTTGAGTGGCTTCTGCATAGTAACACATGCTGGATATAAGAAGTTTGAGATTAAACATATGGATAACAACTATGTTGTAGAGCTAGAACAAAATAGCTAGTTGCTCATGCAGGATGTGGGAACTTAGTGACATCCCTTGTCCTCATGTCATTTCATCAATTCATTGGTTGGGAGAGGATCCCACAGAATATGTTCATGAATATTTTAAGAAGTCCACATACCTAAGGGCATATGACCATCTTATTCAACCATTAAATGGAAAAAAAATATGGGCAATGGTTGAGTCTGAACCTATCTTACCTCAAAAGGTCATGCAATGGGAAAAAAATATACATAGTGCAATATATATGGCCATAATAAAAGGTCATGCAAAAACAAGGATAATAGACCAGTATCAAGTCAACCATCATGTAGTTAGGTAACTTAATATTTGTCTTTACTTGTTTACTAACAAATTTATTTTTTACAATCTGTTTACTAACAAATTTATTTTGACACAGGAAAAGAAAATGGGGAGACCACATAAGAACCAAGGTGTGCAAATCAATTTGGAGAACCAGGGTGTGCAGTCACCTGCAAAGAAACCAAAAATGACTATTATTAAGAGACCTCTTAGTTATGAGAAGCTTGTGTACAAGGAGAGGGTTATGACAGCAAAAGAATTTAGAGTAATAATTAGCACTGAAACAGGAAATACATATGTGCATGTAAGTTATTTAATTCCAGTTATAAATTATAGATTTCAGATATCTAATTCTAAGTTTCATGTAGATGTCTAATACAAAAGTTAGAATACTCCATTAAGGAGATTTAAAGGAGGGCGGTTTGTCCATGAAGGCACCCAGGTGAGCCAACCCACTCAAGGCACCCAACCCTCCCAAGGCACTCAACAGAGCACCACCTCAGTAAGGAGTAGGAGCACCACCTCAGTAAGGAGCAGGAACACCACCTCAGTAAGGAGTAACAACAAACTCAAGGAAAAAAAGAAGTCAAATAATCAGTCATCTTCAAGTGTTAGGATTGATGTTGATTGATATGGATTGTATGTGGATTGTACGTGGATTGTATGTGGATTGATATGTGGACGGATTGTATGTGGATTGATATGTTTATGGATTGTATGTGGATTAGTCATGGATTATATGTGGATTGATATGGATTGATATGTGGATTATATGTAATAACCATTACTTGATTTTGTATGAATTATGTGTCATTCTAAGTTTTATATATGTGACATGTGGAATTCTAAATTTTATTTATGTGAAATGATGTGTACTAGTTGAATTGCGTACTATGCAACAAATAGCTGTGCTATAAATGACAAAATCCATGTATTTTATGATTAAAAGTAACAAAGTCCATGTATTGTTAGGTTAAAAGCAGCAAAGTTCAAGTATTTTTACATTAAAAGTGACAAAGTTCATGTATTTTTACGTTAAAAGTGGTAAAGTTCATATTTTTTAGGCTAAAATGAAGAAGTTCATGTATTTTCTCGCAAATATGTGAAAGATCATATTTTTTGGTATACAGTTCACTAACAGATTGAAACATGCTCAAATATATTATCTTCAAATATACATGAGAGGATAACATCAAAATACATAAACCAAACTACTTCATGATAGTAGCTTTAGGCTATTGTCTTTGATCTCACCCCCAAATAACATACTAAAAAATACGATACATACAACATAAAATACCATACACACACTACCCTTCCTTAAATTGACTTGTTTTTTGTCATTCCTCGATTGAGCTATCTCATCTTCAAGTGTTGCAATTCTTTCTTGAAATGTCATTTCTTTCATCTTGCTCAATTATATCATTTCTTCCATTAGCTTCAGTTTCTCGAGAAGAATTTTTTTTTCCTCAATAAAACCTTGCAGAATATCCTTTGTGTGGTCGTGATCCTTAGGATCATGCCACGCAAAGAAGTGACAATCATTCTCCTATTAAAAGATAGGAGTGAGTGATTACAATAAAGATAAGACTTTGGAGTGTGGTGATTACAAGAGATCATACCTTCTAATGTCTGCATTCCCAAAACCTTCTTCCGGGATTTCTTTGGCTCCATGCGGTGAACAGAACAACTCGCACGTTATGGCAACAGTGCGAAACAACAAGCTGTGATGAATTCACTGAAGATTCCTCTATTCGTTCCACGGTTTCTTTTCCTAACATAATCGTCCCTTCGTGCTCTAATCCGGCGATAAAGACTCTAGAAGGCGTGTCCTAATCCGGCGACAAAGGCGACAAAAATCCCCCCATTCGCAGTGTTCGAGCAGACGAGCAGGTAAAATAAGAACTAGGGCATCGAGCGCGCTCAACTTGAAGACCACGAAAAAATTACCATTTTGTCCGTCCCTGTTTCAAAAAATATTAGCATCGAGAGTGGGTAATTTCATAATTTTATATTAACCTTTACTCATCCGTTGAAATATATGCCACATCGGGAAAGTAACTTGCCACGTCGTCGTCGTTAACGGTCATGTCAGCAAAAACCGTTAGAAATGATGGTGAATGCTAAACGGGATAACAGAATCAAAATTCGTGTATTTTTTTGCTAACGGAAAAAGTTTATGCTAAAAATGAGAAAATGTCCAAAGTTCATTTTTTTTTGGGTATTTACCCTTCTTAATATCTATGTTATTTATATTCTTTTTCCCTGTTTTATTCCGTTAGATTTTTTCTAATTAATAATAACCGAGATACATTTTTTTCACTATCATCTTTTGCATATGATATTAACTATAACTCACATGAGTGATAGCAATTCATATTCAAACATTTATGAAGTACGTTGTTTGGTCATAGCAATTGCCACAGTTACGACGATGGACTCATTTTTGTCGTCATAGCAAATCCTTTGGTAATAAGATCTTTCATTTTTACCTATTTTATCGCCATTTAAATCAAATAATATCACCATCGAAATAATTACTATGGTAATTTTTATAGAGATAGTGAATGAATGAACATGATCATGAAAACATGAAAACAATTGAGTAAACAAACGTGAATTGTGAATGAGTCGTGTATATATATTAACTTGCTCTCATGCATTCACTCATTTATTGCTTATAATCACAGCGAGTCGGGTCTATATTCGCTCGCTTCAAGAGATCTATTAAGAATATTATTTTTATAGTAATTTTATTTATTTCTACCGTGGTTTAAGTTTTCAATCTCCTCGACCTAATTAATTTGCGACATTTGCTAATAGTATATAATTATAATATTGTAAAACAGTTTTCAATGTAATTTCATTGTATCCTCGTATCTACTCATCATAATATTTTCATCATCATTGTATATGCTACTTTAGTAGGTAATTAATTAATACTAATATTTTTTTTTATTAATACCATTTTCTTATCGGAAACAAATCTTTAGTTCTTCTGTTGTATCATTTCCTCACATGAATAATATATTTTATTCTATAGTATCTATGAAAGTGTTTATGCTTTTTATGAATTTTTAGACAAGTTAAAATAACTAGAAAAGAACCTGTGCTTTGCTACAGGAACAAAAAATGTTTATAAATATAATATCTAATAATTATTGATTTAATTGTATTAGTATATAAAATGAATAAAACATTATGATATTACAAATAAAATAATATATTGATAGATAAAAATGTTCAACCTTACAATAATCAATATACTATTAGTGAAATACTAAATAAAAAAACATTAGTGAATATTTAATAAGGCAGGTATGAGGCAGGTATGACTTATTAAAATAAAAGAAATACAATAATAAATAAAAATTAAGAGAAAAAATACTTACTTAAAACAATTTTACTTGCTAAAATAAAATAATCAAAAGCTTAAGATAAATACAATTTAAGTGAAGGTTAAAAATTAAAAATTTTAACATGCACAAACACGAGTATTAAAAATTAATAAAATCTTAAAGTCATAAAAGTAAAAAATAAATATTTTTAATTAATACTGAAACTATGTTCTTGTTTTTTTTTTTTGTATGTTATGTCATTTATTCCGCATTTGATTTGCATGAGTTGGTAGACTTCGGAGTACGGATGTGTACTTCAACCGGCCACATGATCTTGAATTTTGGAGCGTGATAATACAATTGATATAAATAAAAAGTTGGAATACAATTGAAAAAATTCTTGAAGTTTTAGATATACCATATAATTAATCAAATTGATCATTATTGAAATTTTTTATTTTTGTCGATACATGTCAGCAATGCCATATTAGCGCTCTAACGATAAAATTAACTGTTGGTTGACGTCGAAATATAATCGATACAAAATAAAATTTTAGTTATACAATCGATACAAATAAAAAATTGGGATATAATTGAGAAAATCTATAAATTCAAGATATATTATGTAATTGATCCTATATACTTTGGATAAATATATCTAATATTTCTGAGATTTTTTGTCCAAATTTTGTTTAAACTTCTAAGATATATTTTTATTATAAAATCAAATATTTCATATTTTTTTAAAAATTTTTTTTTGCAAAAGTCTGTATGAGGCGCATGAGTATTATTAAAATTTGATTTTGTATTTGAGAATTTTAACATTTGAGAAAATTTTAATAAAACTATTCCGATTTTGAAAAAATAAGTGGGGGGGGGGGGGGGGGGGGGGGGGGTGGGTGGGTCCAATTGATTGATCCTTGATCCGATGGCCAATCCGGTTCGAAGTTAAAAACATTGATGTCGATAAATATTAATTCTATGCCAAGTATGAGTCCAGTGGATTCACACCCCATGATTTGTTTAATAAATCATCGATTAGATAAATGCTACTGCAAACGCCTTGATACAATAATCCAAAATGCTATGGAATGTGACGTATCGTTGGCGGTAATTGGTAAATGTCCATTATTATGCGACAGCCCAAAAATGATTATCCTAAATCCTAATATTTCGGTTTTGGTGCGGCGAAATCATCCGATAACCCGAAATCCTAATATTTCGGTTTTGGTGCGTCGAAATCATCCGATAACCCGAAAAGAGAAGAAGTAAAAGAAGGCGAGAGAGCCCCAAACGAGAACCCACCGAGCCCTTTCTTCCCTTTCTTCCCAAACAAGGAACAACAGAGCGAACAAGGCACAGGATCACGCCGACCGCAGCGATGGCTCCTGCACCTCCCCCTCCCGGAACCCAACACGTGCAGCAGTTCCTGACGACGGCCCTGTCTCAGAGGGGGCCGGCTGCGCTGCCCTACGCGGAGGACGTCAAGTGGCACATCCGGCAGCATCTGGTCGCCCTGACAGAGGCCTTCCCCTCCCTCCGACCCCGCGCCGCCTCTTTCACCCATAACGATGGCCGCTCTTCCCACCTCCTCCAGGCCGAGGGCACCATCCCGATCTCCTTCCGCGGCGCCGTCTACCACCTCCCCGCCGCCGTCTGGCTCCTTGAGTCCTATCCCCGCCGCCCACCCGCCGTCTACCTAACTCCCACACGCGACATGCTCGTCAAGCCTGGCCACCCCCTCGTGGACCCCTCCGGCCTCATCCGTGAGGAAGCCGCTCCCTATCTCCGCTCATGGGTCTTCCCAGCATCCAATCTCGTCGATCTCGTCCGATCCCTCTCCCACCTCTTTGGCCTCGATCCCCCTCTCTACACCCGCCCAACCCACCCTTCCCCTTCACCCTCTCCCGTCCCTTCTCCCTCCCCCTCCCCCTCTTTCTCACCCCCCTATAGCAGCAGTAGCATCGGCCATTCACGATTCCCCCCACCCCCTTCCTCGCAGGCCCACCCACCCTCGCGCCCCGATGATGATTCGACTGAGGCTTTCCGCCGCAACGCTATTTCCAAGATTATGGAGTCCGTTCATTCTGACATGGCTGGGCTGCGCCGCTCACGGGAGGCCGATATGGAAGGCCTCTTCTCCACACAGGCTGACCTTAGACGGCGACAGGAGGAGCTGTCCCGTGGGCTCCAGGAGATGGTCGAGGAGAAGGAGAGCCTCGAGCAGCAGCTGCAGCTGGTCCTCATGAACACCGACTTGCTTGAGGGATGGGTGAGAGAGAATGAGGAACTATGTCGGCGGTGTCATGATGGGGTGGACGTGGATGATGCCTTTGAGCCTGTTGACACCTTGTCGAGGCAGATGATAGAGACCACATCGTCTGACCTGGCAATTGAGGATACCATCTATGCGCTGGACAAGGCTGTGCAGGAGGGAGCAATACCATTTGATTCGTATCTAAGGAATGTGAGGGTATTGTCAAGGGAGCAGTTCTTTCACCGGGCATTGGCAGCAAAGGTTCGAGCCACACTTGTTCAGGCGCAAGTTACAAGCATGGCTTCACGGGTTGCACATTATGCTTCCTAGTGGAGGTCAGTGGTGACTTTTAGATTGTACACACTGGCCCATCTGTGAATTATATTTATCAATTTCCTGGTTTGAGTTTATTGATATAACCAAGTGATGGTCATTGAATAAATTATCCTCCCGAAAGATCTCGCTACTTCATCTACCTAGGCAGTGTTTTGTGTTATGGGATTTAAGCTCAAGTCTGCAAGAGTTAGTAGTTCATTTATATAGTTCTCTCATGTATCTACGCATGCATAAACCTTGATATTTATTTAAATCTGTGTAATACTTTGTATTTGTAGTAGACTTTGGCAATTTTTCATTGATGTCTTTTGAGCTAATTGTTATTGTTACCACTGGGATCTACCGCATGGTGATTAAATCTGGTATAATTTTGATTTGTGTCTTCATACTAATATCATTACATGTGTTTGTGAGCCTATGATTATAACTTTACCTTTTTGGATGTATGTTTATATATTCTTTGCAACTCTGTATATATGAACTATAACATATTACAATTGTTTATGATATTTCTAAACTTTGTGATGTCATTAGACCACAACTAATAGAATATTGCACATCATTAGCTTTTTATACCTATCAAGGTGGTACTGTGATGCTGGTACTAATATTATTAAGATTGCAATCTAAATTGTAAGACTGTCTGATCCTGCAGCTTGGAAGAAGTTGTACAACCTGTATTTGGCACAGTGGAATCATGTTAGCATTACAATCTGATGGATAAGATCACTGCAATTGCAAAATCCAAACAAGCTAAAAAATTGCACTAATTGCACAAACTAAACCAAGAGGTGCAAGATCCAAACAAGTAAAAGAATTGCTGTAACACATGGTCCATCTTTAGCTGCACATAAACCTGAACTTGCTGCTGCTACTATTTTTATCCAGAACAAGTCCTGCTGCCTCCTTCAATCAAAGGTCTTTTTTTCTTCTTCCTGTTGCCGCCTCTTAACAGAAATAATAGCAACAATTCTTCTTCATCATCTTCTTAAACAAGGAGTTGGGATACACAGATTTACTTTCTCAAGAATATAATCGTTTTACAAGTACAAATATTGGTATTAAATTTTTATTTGTTTCTATCTCACATAGTTTCACTTCTTTTTTATTCATATTACAATTTTACTTGTTTCTCTTACATAGTTTTAGTTTTTATTTATTTGCAATTCTCCCAATCTCTCTTATAGTTGAGTTTCAGATTTGCCAATCTCTCTCTATTTTTTTCAATGTCAATATTAAACAAAGTTCTTTGTGTTTTATAATTTATTATGAAGTAGTACATTGTGAGAATCAATTGTGATTAGTGTTACTGCATATTCAATTGTTGTTTATTAGGTTTGTGCATTTTATAACTTATCATGATTTAGTAATTTGTCAGAATTAGTTGTGATCAGTGTTAAGTTTCAATTCAATCGTTGTATATTTGTATATTTTATAATTTATTAAGAATTAATGATTTGTGTGAATTAATTGTGATTATGGAGAACATCTCGACATTGTTTTGAAAAAACAATGTTCATAAACATATGGATAGTTTGAGAATTTGATTGTACATTCTCAGTAATCTTGTTGTTATTCCAAATATGTTAATCCAAATTTTCACTAATTTTATGTTAGTATTATTGGGCACATAGTTCAAAAAACCTTACCATACCGGATGGTATGCCCGGTATTTACCGGTTTTTGGACTTATCGGTATACGAGATGCCCGGTATGGGAGAATCCTGGGTATCTCGGTAAATACCGCTCGGTATGGACGGTATTTATCACATACCGCCCATATCGGGCGGTATATGCATCATATCGCCCGGTATGATGCATATAGCCATTGGCACTTGGCAACGGTGGCCGACAGCCATGTCGGGCTGTCGGCCACAGCACGTGGATTAATACCACCCGGTTTGGGCGGTATTTATCAAATACCGCCCGGTATGGGCGGTATTAGATGTCATAACGGGCGGTATCACCCGGTATGATGAACAGTACTCTTAAACGGCTATAGAGCCATTTAACAAAAAAAAAAAAAAACCCCGGCCGGTATGCTTTTTTCATACCGTACCGTACCGTGGTATATACATGTACCGGTCACCGACCGAAATGGGTACCAGTACCGGTATTTTAAACCATGATTGGGCATACCAAATACTTTGGATTACCATACAACATTATATGGCAATGCACCAAACACCACTTTGTATATTTAGCACTGAACCAAGACTACCTAAAGGCTAACTTCAATCAAAGATTATGTGCACGACCCCACCAACTGTGTCAATCAGATGCACTCTAATCTATAAGAAGAAACTGCCAGATATAAAGCTAATTAGAACTGCACAAAAAATGCCATAGTTGTGGAGATGCAATTGGTATAGTACTCTCAGATTTTTGTTCTGCTCGTCATATATTAGTTATCCTTGATACTCTTCCAGCCTATTTTACTCTTTTAAGGTTTACAATAAATTTACTCCAATTATCTAGCCTTCAAGAGAAAATTTTGAAGATTTAGAAACTCCTTTAATTGGTAAGGAAGTCAGTTATTGTGCATAGTTGTATTGTCTGTTATGGTTGCAGTATAGTATATAATATATAGGTTTTACATATTTCTTCTTCTTTTGGTAAATTAAATATAAAGCTGCAATTATAGATCTGATTGGTGAAACAAGATTGCATGAATGCAATTCACTGAATGTTCTCTTACTTTTTACATTTTTATTATTGACTCAAGTGAAGATTGACATGATCTATGGAAGATGATAAAATATAGGCAAATTGTGATATATCTTTTCCAACAGAAGATACAGTGCACCACTAGTAGTTCTTTTATAATTGGGGTAACATTATTCACACACCCTATGCGTTGCTCTGTTTCCTAAAAGTAGGCTAATATAATTAATAGTTTAAGTTTATTTTGGATAAACAGATTTCTCATTTAACATCACAGTACAATTTAGTATTGTTAAAAGTAATTATTGTTATGCTGCAACATTCATCTTGTGGTTCTGGTAACCAAGCTGTGTCTAAATGTTCGGAATATATTTGCTTGGCTTACTTTAGGTTCTCTCATATTCCCTGATTTGGTTGATTAACTAATGAACCTTCTGGTGTTTTAAATTCATCGTCTTAATTAATGACTCCTGCAAAGAGCCACTTGTAGATTTATACATCATTTTAGGCTTTTTAGTTCCTTGAACTGGTTAATTATTTAGTGAACTTTTTGTATTTCCTACCATTGTCTTTTATAGTTAATTTTCCCAAGTGCCTCTCTTGTAGATTATACATCATGTTTTGCTTTTTAGTTGTCTAGTTTTAACCTTATTCCATCTCCCAGTCTTTACTCCTTTTTATGAGATGAAGAATCTAATGGTATGTTTGCTTCATTGGATAGGATAGGATAGGATTGGATAATAAATGAGGGTGGATTGGATATAAATTTTTTAAATCCGGTATATACCGGATATAATATCAATTTTATACTCATTTTTTTCTAATCCATGCACTAAACAAATAATGGATATTAGTCACCTCTTATCCATCCTCCTTTATCCTATGAAGCAAACATGCACTAAATACATTTGTAATCGGGTTGCAGCTGCAACTACATTGTAATAATGTACCTTCCTTATAGCCAATTATGCATAGTTTTTTTTTATCATCAAGTTGTAGAAACATTCTCACTGGCTGTAAAAGCACCCCTGTTAGGCTTGACTGCCAAAATACCACTGCGATTACTTTCCTTGATCTCTTTTCTTCTCCACAACAAGCATAGGAGAGATGGCCAAGTCCTGCAAGGGCCTTGAGTGGAGTCGTCTAATGTGTCAGCAAATCTGATTGTGTCAAGGTATCAATATCTCCATCAAAACCCACCTTTGATTTCCTTGGGATTCTTTTATTTTTCTCATAAAAATTGCAATTTTGCTATAAAAATAAAATTTGCAACTATTGTAAACTGCTTGCATGTTTGGCCATAATGGTATCAACCTCTTGATATCTAGCATTTTTTTCCACAATCTAATCTTGAACAAGGGGAAAGCTTGATGTAGTTGAGTCCTACTACAAGATGGGCAGTTCAACCTTTAGTTTGAGTTGGTTCCAAAGTAGATTTGTAGACCAGGAGTCTAGAACCTCTATTTTAAAATTGTATCATCATCATTTTATTGTGTTAGAAAACCTATCTAGCTTTCTTAAATGCAAAACAAATGACACTTTGAATAGAAGTATCTCTTGTCCATGCCAACTACATCTCAAGTTGGATGGACCTTCACCCAGATCTAAACTGAAGAGGACTCTATTTTCTCATAATAGAAATTCTCGGGCTATTCCTATGAACCATGGTTGTCACATTTTTAGGTTATAGAAAACTAATAAGCCAAATCTACTACTCAATAAACTAAGAAATTGTTTATTTCATAAAGTTCTTTATGATGCATAGTTCTACAATTCATCTGAAACAAAGAAGCTTCTTGATGTTGCTCAATTATTTTAATTCCCATTGCATCATATTGGATGGTTTGATGTGAATTGTTTGTAAACCTATAGACACTATTCTTTTTATTAACCAGGATATTTTGATCATTTTCTTTTATTATTTTTTTTTCTTATTCCTCCTAGAATAGCTATACTTAGTCTACTTTTGATGTCAACCAAACAATCAAATATTATTCATTGTCTATTGTATTTCTTATTTATTCATATCCTCCCGTCTATTTCTATTCAAACAATGGAATACTATTCTTTGTCTATCATATTCCTTATCTATTTCTATTTATTGTTTGTTTCTATTCAATATAATTTCACTCTTGTCAGTCAAACACTCCTTTAGAATATTATTGTATTTTGTTTCTCAAGAATGAATTACTTGAACACTTAACTTTAGAAGTAGTAAAAATTCTATACATGGTAACAAATACAGATTTGTTGCATCTAGTGAGTAAGAACTAGCTACCTCACTTTAGTAAGTGAATTCAAAGGAATTGGGTAGATTCCATCTATAGTCCTTTAGATATACATGGTAACAAATGCAGAGTTGTTGCAGGAACGAACAAAATATTGCTATGATGTGTTTACGTTAAGGGAAACCATTATTTTAAATACAATACCGCACCGCCCGCTATGATTTGTATTGATCATTTTTTCGAGGGTTCGAGATTGGTATTAGATTGTATATATAAAGTACTGCTCATACCGAGTGTATTGCTCGGTTCAAGTTGTGCACCAGAGCAGTGTTGGTTTGATATCGAGTACTCGCTAAATAGCTAGGTTTTCAATCATTGGGATTTTTAATTGTTAATTTAGTCATTAAGGCTATCTTTTTTTGAAGCCTTTTAAGCCTATATAAACTCTTATCTTCATCCATTTCAGAATAGCTCATTGCACAACTAAAATCATAACATAATGAGTAGTCTTTTGGAGGTAGAGTTTGATGGTACCTATTATTCCATTGAGTCTCATGCAAACTATGACGTATATATTAATTCCAAAATTACTCAATGGGCATTGACCAAAGGACTTCTAATGTTGTATTTTAGATACCAAGGTATCTTTGCTTTGCCGGATATGATTTGAATGATATATGATTTAAGATGATGAATAAGAGTGGGATAGAAATCCAAGATGATTTCTTAAAATCCTATCCTATGTTTATTTTGGCATAGGATAAGAAGTATGGATAGGATATGAAAATTCATATTATGTGAATTTGGGCTTTAAACCCAGCTCCTATATAAGATTTCTAAATCAGGCTAACGGTGGATTTGGGCCAAAATAAATTCATCAAATATCCGGTCCAATTCATATCCATTGTTACAGCAAATAATGGATTGAATTTTAAAATTCAATCCGCCTCCTTAATCCATCGAAGCAAACGAGGCCTAAAAGATTATGACATGGGATACATTTTCCACGTGGGCTTCGAAATCTATAGCATTTTAACTTCAAATGTTATATTTAATCTAGAATCATTTTATGTTTTACCATATATGCTTTAAATATTTTTAATAAAACAATCTATGAAAAATATTATTTGGAGTGTAAAATGAGAAAAAGAAAAAAAGAAAAAAAGAAGAAGCTTGTATGCGTACTAGTAGTATAGTCTAATTTTTATCAAATTGTATTATGACATATTCTATCGGTATTGGCTAAACACAAGATTGATACCGATGCAAGGTTTTAAACTATGGGGAAAGCAAATAGAAGGGAACGGAATCAATAGACGAAAAGGAAACTAAAATATTTTCTTTTCATTCTTTTTAGTAGGGGATAAATGAAAGCTTTGATTTGTTTTCCTATATGTACTAGGAATCAAATAGAGAACTGATAATTTATATAACAAAAGTGGCATTATTACTCCTATATTGTTATACTATTTTTGAAGTCAAATCTATATAAATTATATATAAATAAAATTTTAATTAACATCCTGATGTCATCTTATATAACAAAGTTAATTATACTTGAACCATGATATGATTTTAAAATATTTTATTAGATTCAAACCCATGTTTAGCAAGCGACATCACGACGTGGCATGCACATATGCTTTTTATTACTAAAAGTAATGTGATGATTTCGAAGACAATGCTATTCCTAGTGACTAATGAGCCAAGTGCTTCAACACCAAACCATGCCCAAGGACTCCATGACTAGCAGGAAGAATAGTGTATACAAATTGATGTTTATATTTTTATTTTTACTGTTGAGCACTCATGTATAATTTGAAATATTGCTTCACTTTATGATGCAACTATTTAGCACTTTTGGCGATAAACAAATTATATAAAGACAAATCTTGCATATTAAATATATAATTTTTCAATCCAAACAAATTTCAGCTATGCAAATTAAGGAATCTAATAACGTGTTTGTTTGATGGCTAAGGGGGAAGGATTAGCTATTCAAACAGTTCAAAATTTTGCATATAAACCATTGTTAAGGGAAATAGTTATTATCTTTTCAATCTATTTTAGTGAGAAATTATTATTTTTTATTTGGTTTCAGAATTTATCAAGAAATAGGTGGGATATAACATATGAATAAATTAAGAACATGGATTGATAATATATTGGGCCGGTTTCATATAGGGCTCATTTGGATAACTTTTTAAAAATGACATTCAATATAAGCTTAATAAAAAATGCCCAAGAGAATTATTTTTTATTCAACATTATCCATATATGTTAAATGGCTAAGTCAACATTCCGCTCACTCTCACAATATCATGTCCGTGGTTATAATATCTCGCCCGTGGTTATAACATCTCGTCTATTCTCAAAATAATTCACCCACTCTCACATCATGTCCGTGGTTATAATATTTCGCACGTGGTTATAACATCTCAAACAACTCATCCACTCTCATAACATTCTGTCTGTGGTTATAACATTCTACCTGTGGTTATAATATCTTGTCCATTTTGAGAACAATCCGTCCATTCTCACTACATCTCATCCGTGCACGTGGTTATAATATTTCGTCCACTCTCACAACCCGTTAGTGGTTATAACATCTCGTTCACTCTCACAACATCCGTTCTATGGTTAACATTTCGTCCACACTCATAACATCTTGTCCACAATATCCTGTCCCTTTATAGCATCTAACCTACTCTCACAACAAGCTGTTGCGTCCAGAACATCCCGTCCCCTCTATAACTTCTTGCCCAGATCTAACATTTCAACATCTCACAAGCATAACCCAACCTCATTCTGAGATGTAGAACCTAAACTGGAGCTAAAGGAAGGATTGATTCACTCGTTCGAGCATTGAACCCTCGCTTCACACAACAACGAGAGAGACTACAAAAAAGGACAAAAGATGTTGACAAACTAAAATCCAATAATAGTGGGTAAGCCACGAGCGTTAAAACCCAACAATTCTTGAAACACATATTGAGGAAAAAGATGCTTCAAAACTAGAATGCAGGTTGAGGAGATCAATGCAGAGTCATAACGATAGCTTCAGAACTTTTGAAACGTGAAATTTTTTATTTTCAAACAAAATTGACGTCTTTTGCCTTTAATTAGGGTTTCAAGATTTTAAAAATTAGTTTCAAGGGTATTTTCATCCAAAATGATAAAATATGACTATTTTTAAAAAACTTTATATGAGAGTCAATTTTTAAAACCTTTATCTCAAAAGAGTCACACCTCACAATTTTCTCTAATATATATGTCCAACCTCAACTCCAATATTAATATATACCTAATTAATTTATTATAGGGTTAATTACATGTACCACCGTTGTACTTAGAATTAAATAGATTTACCAACCCTGTAGTTTCAAAATGGGTAATACTATCCAACCCTGTAGTTTCAAAATGGGTAATACTATCCTTTTGAGTTATTTGGCACCCATGACTTTGGTAATATTTAGTTATTCTGCCACATCGGTTGACACGTTGACATTTACTTAACTCTCTCATTAGTGGTCTTGTATTTACACGATGGTTAATAGAGGAGTTAAGTACCACGGTGTCTTCTTATCCTTTTTGATTGATAGCAAAAGGGAAGATAAGTCATGATCACATTTGTTTTCATGAATGCATATAGATAGGAGGAGCATAGATAAGTGTATTTTAAATATACATGTTGATAGAGGAAGCTTAGGATAGTACTTGGGATCATTTTAATAAAACTTGATAAATTGATACTCTTATTAAATACTTTAGAGTAATGATTTTTATTAAAATGTTTGTCATCATCGAAAATGGAGAGATTGTTGGCCCAGGGGTTCAATCTTGGTATCAATCTTAGTTTTGATGATAACAAATATAATACAAATGAGTTTATTAAGTTTTCACTTCAGATTGAAGAATGATACGCACGCCAAGTTTGTTTTTGGAACTTAAATTGAAAAATTCAAAGAATATAAACTTTGGAGCAAGAACGTACCAAGTCTTAGATTTAGGATTTAGTTTTATTGTAAAACACTTCTATACTTCAAGCTCATTGTTTCTAATGTTTCTACAAAAATTTGAACCCATATCGAAATCCAAAACCAAGCCTCAAGCTTGGCCATTGTTGAAGCTGCTAATGGTAGTTTCAGTAAGTGATCGATTGATCGATTGGTTGATTGACCTTCGACCGAACACTGACTCGCGAGCCCAACAATTATTTTTTTAGTTGCTTGTCAAGTTTTAGATCATCCAATGTTTGGCCACATCTATAAAAAGCCTTGAAATAGTGCTATTAAGGATTCTAATATTTCATTGAGTTCATTTTAGTGTCCTTGAGCCTTAAAGAGTGATTTCACAACCCTAATCTCCAATTTCATTCTAACAAACCTTCTTTCTTCTCTCAAAGCCTTTGAAGCCTTCAAGAAACAATCTTTTGAGGCCTTTCGGTGTTAGGAGATAGTAAATATGTGCTCTTCTTGAGTTTGCAAATTCGTAATATCTTTTCATGCTGTTTTCAATTTGTTTATTCTTATACTTGTGTTTCTTGAATGAAAGGTGAAGGTGGTATAGGTATGTTAACGGGGCGGGTACGGGGGGTGCCTACCCGCTACTTGCCCCGCGAAATATACGAGTACTCGCTACCCATTTAATTCTCAGCATGTATCAAAAATGAGTACCCATTTAATTACCCATGGGGGGACGGATACCCATGGATATTGGTGGGTACCCATGACACTTTAAAAAATATAAATTATAATATTTTGATAACAACTTCAAATATGAACACACTACACAAGGTTATAAACACAAGATCTTGAAATATAAACTACAAATATTTCTCAACATCATCATAAGATTTTAAAACATAAGGTCTTCAAATATAAATTATAAATATTTCTCAACATCAACATAAGATTTTAAAACATGAAGTCTTCAATATAAGGTCAATTTACTTATTTTTGCGGGTAACAGGTACCCGCGGGTATGAGTACTATAATACCCATACCCGCCTCATGTAATAAATGGATAAGAAAAATTATCCACGAAATCCCGGCGTGTAGAAAACTAACCCATATACCCGTCATAAACGGGTAAATACTCGCGGGTACCCGCCTAAACGGGTATACATTGTGTTGTAATTTTAATTGTCTTGCTTTGGTATAGAGGAAAGGCATTCTCAAGGTTGAGGAATCCTTAGTAGTGAACCAAGATAGTGTATACAAGCAAGGTTGTTGAACCACTTTAAATTTGGTTGTTTGCATTAACTTTGTGATTATTACTTGCTTTGTCATTCATTTCACACAATGAAGAGGAGGCAAAAAGTGGTTTTGTGCGGTGACGACACCAATCGGTGGTAGTAGTAGCGATGTCAGCGAGCGTATGGAAGAAGAAAGAAATGGGGAAAGCAGGATTACAATGTAATTAAAATGAATGTACTCATTGGTGACGGCCACATATATTGTTATATTTTAAATATTTGCAACTGCAACTTATGGCTATCACTAGGTTGTTGCTAATTGCAACAGCTACATTGGTCATCGCACATGACCTGTAACAACATCCATAAGTTCTAGTAGTGGTAGCTTTTAAGTGGTGTCTTTTTTTGGGGAAAATGGCCAAATTTACCTCTCAAGTATTGAAAAAGATACAAATATGCTCATTAACTAAGTTTTTGACCAAAATTATCCTCGCCGTTACATAATTGGATCAATTTTGCCTTTTTTCTTAATGGAAGTCCATGTCAGCAAACGGAAGTCAACATAGCAAGTGAATCTCGACCATATAAGATGTCACGATGGAAAATGACACGTGACAATTATGTGATGACAAGGGCAATTTTGACCCAACATATATTTAAGTGATAAATTTTACATTTTTCAATACTTTAAGGGCAAATTTGTACCTTTTTCGATACTTTAGGAGTAAATTTAATCATTTTTCCTTGAATTAAATCAATATGGTGGCCAGCCATCGTGTTTATGTCTATTGCACGATTTCTACAAGTTTGGCTTCTATCTTAGAATTTAAACAAATACTTCAGTGAATTTCTTAAGAAATATAGATGTTAAAGATGAAACAAAAATAACATTCAAAAAGATATATCTTGATTACTAAAATAAAAATTTGATTAAATTTAATTATTAGTAGCAGATTGGTAATGCTTGTGTTTGTAAATCGTGATGATATTGCCTTATTTAGCTAATATCTTGGCTCTTGATATCATTTGCTATTTGTTTTTGCTTTTTTATTTATTTATTAAATTTTCTCTTTTATGTGCTTATTACAAGATTCATGAGAATTTTTATTTTTTTAGTTTATAGTTTCTTATAGTTACTATTGCAGGCTCTGTTGTATAGGTGAGCACGAGTCGGGACGTCTCGGTCCGATCTGGCCTGACTCGAAAGTTCGGGAAAAATCCCGTCCAGTTCAAAATTGAGACAGGACCGGGACAAAATCGGGATGCTTCATATTCGAAACTGAAACTAGGACACATATTTGCGTCCCAACCCGAACTCACCCGTACTATGTTGGTTGGTTTCTTATTACAGTGACAAGTGATTAAAGCTGATAATTCATATCTTTGAGTAAATAATTAAGAAAAAATATCATTCTTACAACACAAGGTATAATTGTCAAACTTATATTTTCTTGATTTTGGTAAAGATGATATCAACATCATTCTTATAGTGTTAATTAGAATCACATTAATAACAATAATATATTTTAAAAAATGGTTAAATTTGCTCCTAAAGTATTAAAAAATGTGCAAATTTTGCCCCTGGAGTATTAAAAATGGTTCAAATTTGCCCCTAAAGTATTGAAAAAAATACAAAGCCTCTTAGATATGTTTTGGGCCAAAATTGCCCCTGTCAGTACATTATTGTCACGTGTCATTTTTCACTGTGGCATCTTATGTGGCCGAGCTTCACTTACCACGTTGACTTTCGTTTGCTGATGTGGACTTTCGTTAAGAAAAAAAAAATGATCTAATTATGTAATATCGGGGGCACTTTTGGTCAAAATCATAGTTAATGAGCAAATTTGTATATTTTCCAATACTTCAAGGACAAATTTAATCATTTTCCCTTTTTTTTCACATCATAAGGGTCAACATGATAGAAATTAAGTACTATGAGCATAAATAGAAATACCCTTAGGCATGAAGGAGTTCGTGGTGCATTTTCAATTGATGAAAAGTGCCAAAGTTGTTTTGTATTGAACCCTTTACTGAAGGTATTTGTTGTTTAGTATATTTTTTATTATTTGCACATGTACAATATAGAGAAAAACTAATGCGAACATAATTTACGACACATATACATTGAGTAAGAAGGAAATAAACTTAGTATACACACATAAAATTGATATGAAATACATAATGCAAATGGTGTAATGTATCTATCTATATATATATAACTAATTGCACCATAACAAAAAGATTAAGCAAAAAATCAAAATGATATTTAGAAACGATATTCAAAACAAATCAATAACAATGACCACTCTCAAGGCATTGTCATTGAATTACAAAGAATCTTTGAATAGAAGCAAATTCAAAAGATGTATGCATTTCATACAAGAGACAATATACCAAATCTTTCATGTATATAATATCATAGTGTAAAAGAACTTGGGCGGAAGTAAATGGATCATACTTGTAACATGTGGATAGGTTGTCATACCTATAAATCTTCTAGCCTTGAATAAAAAAGGTCTAGGCATATAAAAAGAATACTTGTATTAATCAAAAGGATTGATAGTTACAAGTGGGCGGGGGGAGAGCTAAAGAAGAAGAAAGTTAACATACAATGGGTTAACAAGAGCAATTTTTAAGAAAATTGGCACCCTCAATAGCAAGCTCCAGGGCGGTTGTCTTCTTACCTTCAAAGCAGCGTAGGTTGCATTCGGGTACCAAATCTTTCAGTGCCAAATCATGATGATTCTAAATTCTAGTAATGATGCTTTACGAGTACCTCCGAGGCCTGGGGGGTTCCAAGGGCAGAAGTTCAGTTGGAAGGGGTTCTTCTCGGTCATGCTTAGGAGAGTATTCCAACCTTCTCATGTGAAGTTATAGTCGTAGAGGATGTGATTAGTTGTTTCATCTTCTATCTCACAGAGCGGGCATCGGGGGTTAGTCTGTACTCCTCTAATAATAAGTCAGTCTTTGGTCGCAAGTCTTCTGTTGATAGCCAATCAATTCATGACGGAGACCGCTTCAGGGCAGTCCCTTTACCATCGAAGTCAGCCGCAGAGTCAATAGCTTGTAGGAATTTGTAGAGAAGTTACCATCGATAGTCCATTTCCAAAGGATCTTGTCATCTCCCTCCTCAAGAAGGTGAGTATTTATCTCATTCGCAAGAGATGTAATGGATTCCATAAGGACAAGAGAGGAGAAGTTAATGTTCCAACCTACCACGCTCCCTTCCTCATTAAGTTCCTTAGACTCCCAAATAGTGGCATTGGATGAAATTACGGTAGCAAAGAGATCAGGAAAGTGATCGCTCAGTTTCAGCCCTCGCCCTATCTGGATGAGGAAAGAAGCCTTGAGAATTTCTCTATCTTTGAGGATATCTTTCCATGCTAGGGATAGAGTAGTATTCAGAGAACCTGCAAGAGTGCACCATGAAGGGCGAGTGACAGAAAGGATGTTGTGCCAGGCCATTTCTTTATTCCGAATAAATTTCCAACACCATTTTGCAAGACGAACTTTGTTGTGCTGGGGTAATCTAAGTAGACCCAACCCCCTTCAGCCTTGGAAGATGTTACCTTGTCCCAGTTAATGTGATATTTACCTTGCGAACTACCACTTATGCCACTCGTCCATAGGAACGTCTTTCGCCTTTTATCAAATTGCTTGATAACCCAGAGGGGGGGGGGCTCGAATTTGGCGATAATCTTAATCCAGTCTTCTTTAAGCAGCGGGCCCGCCCTGAGAGGAAGACCCAAGTAATTAAGAGGAAAGGAACCGAGGGAGCAGTTCATGGTACCTGCGGCTTGGCTACTAACAGATTCTGACCCTGTTGTCACGGGTAGGGGTGTAAGTGAGCCGAGCAACTCGTGAGCTACTCGAGATCGACTCGATGAAAACTCGAGCTCGAGCTAAGTAATACTCGACTCGAGCGGCTCGCGAGCCTAATCGAGCTTCATATATTTATATATAATTATATAAATATTGATATTTCATATGGGGTTGAGCATAAACCCGAGTGCTTAATCGAGCTTGAACGAGCTCGATCACGCTTGAGAAAAATAAACGAGCCTAAACGAGCTTAACGAGCCAAGCTCGAGTTACTTGAGTCGAGCTCGAGCCGATCTCGAGCCTGGATATTGAAGCTCGATCTAGCTCGAGTTTGAGCTCGAGCTCGACATTTCTTAAACGAGTAGAGCTTGAGCACAAGCAAGCTCAGCTCGGCTCGATTACACCCCTAGCCACGGGCCAATTATTTTGTGCGAAAGAACCCATGCGGCACCCTTGCATCCCGTGCAATGGATAAGTCTATCATATCGAATCCATCCCAAATTGGGCTGCTCGACTTAACATCGCGGGGCATATATTGGTCCACGTGCCAACCTCGCGTTCCATATTTGCGCCCCCAAAAGACCATGTTGGCCGAATCGTATTGAAGGCATAAAGTAAAACAACATTATAGGACTTTGGATGCAAGAAAACATAAAACCACGTGTAGGACAAGCTTCACAATTGTCTTGGGAAAAGATCGACTGGTCGCACGCCCATATGGGCCGCTCGTGCGTCTCCGCCCAAGGCAACCGCTTTGTTTGCCAACGCTCTCCTACATTATACAAGAGACCCCTAACCCCCAAGTGCCACCCCCAAGATTACCAAAATCACAAGGAGCATGACAAAATCGTGGCCATGAGAGATGGTGATTTTTCATGACCACGGCCATGACGAATGCAAGAAAACTATTCCACTTAGCCGTAACGCACGCACCAAGCGTCGAATGACCTCGAAACGCATCCATACCATGGGCCCTCGGGGATTGCACAAAGGATTTTACACGTACGAACTAGAATAAAAGGAAAAATTACATCGACGCGAAAATATATTTACGAATATGTAGAGAACATTCCGTCATGATTCGTTGTTGCTCGGGCGTATCGAAATGTCCCTAACACTGTGGTGCCAATGACTCTTGTTTTGTCTCTATTCGTCTTTAGACCAGTGCATAGTTCAAAACACTTCAATAAAAAATTTAGTTGCTGAAGGTGTTGTATGGATGTGCTACTAAAAATGATGAGATCATCGGCAAAGGAGACATGAGTGATAGCTTAGAGAATCCCGGATAAAGAACCCTTGATAAGACCTTTGGTGGTAGCCCTAGTAAGCAGCTTGGAGAGGGAGTCGGTGACCAAGTTGAATAAAAGTGGTGAGAGAGGGTTACCTTGCCTAAGACCTCTTTTCTGAGAGAAATGTCGCCCCTGAGAGCCATTTAGTAAAATAGAAGAAGTCATCGTGCTGAGGAGGGAGAAGACCCAAGAAATTCATCGTCGTGTTGCGATCACCCTCTTTGATCCATCTTTTTTTTGCTCTTTGATACCAGTATAGATCCTCAAACTAATATAGCAAGTCCAGCTCTGCTTTGCTTTTCTTGAACTCCATATGGTCCGAGGTAGATAGAAGGCCCAAATCAACTTTAGTAGAGAGCTCATGAACACGATGTTCGAGAGATAACCTCTTGAGAACCCAGGACTTCTTTCTGGCGGAATTCCAGACTTTAAGAACAGAACAAAGAGTCTTCCAAGAAGATATCCAACCTCGTAGCAAGTCGGGAAGTCCCTAACATCCTCCCCCACTTCAAGCTTCGACGACCTCGTCGAACTCGCCTCGACCGCACCGCCTTTCTGGCATAGGCTGCAATTATTGAAGTGAATTCTTCACAAGTAGTCGAAGGGAACACCGCCTGAGTAACGATACGCCACAGTGGGCCTGCAACATGTCGAGTTTCGCCATGAAGTCCACCACTAGGAAATGACTACTTGGAACATCATTGAGTTTCATCATCTCCTGTTATTGCGAGAAAGGGCTTTGAGATTCCCATACTCGTTGCTGCGCAAGGAAAGTCCCAGACTTGTGGAGCAAATGAGTGTCGTTGATCAATGCTTGCTTGAAGGGGCACCAGCACCGTTGAGCATCGCTCGCTTGAATAGACACCGAGAAATAGCTACTGGGTTCACCAAGTCTCGATGTTGCTGGACTATGAGGGTCCCAGACTTTGTGGGGCACACGAGCGCCATTAAGCAACGCTCGCGTGAAGAAACCCGAGAAATGGTTACTCAATTCACCAAGTCCCATTTTTGTTGGGCAATGAAAAGTCCCAGACTTGAAGAGCATACGAGCAACGCTCATCTCAGATAACATCTGGGTGTCATTGTGCAACACCCGAGTGATGAGTAGTTCCGTGGTCGCACCACACTAGAGCATTGCCTCCACCACCGCCTTGAGCCGATCACTGCTTGCTCACTCGTCCCCCGCAGGAGTCATGGCGCCCTCCTTCGAGCCCATCTCAACGAGCTTCAAGTCTTACGAATCACTACTTGCTCACTCGCCCCCCGCAGAGGTCATGACGCCCTCCTCCGAGCCCATCTCAACGAGCTTCAAGTCTTACGCTGCTCCTCGAATCACGACTTGAGGGATTCTCTCCAACCGGGTCACACCATCCGCAAACTCTCTGCACTAAGAGCATTGTTGCCACATCACAGCTGTTCTTCACTAGTGCTTGGTCCGGACCTGCTAATCTTGCGTCTTAAGAGCCATCTGCTCTGCACACAAATCTTGCATCTTAGAGGCCATTTTTCCATGCGCACCAACCTTGCGACTTAGGGGACATCAGCCCCGCGCATCAACTTGGTGTCTCATGAGCAATCTGCTCTGCGCTGCATCTTAGGGGTCATCAGTCCTGCGCACAAACTTGGCGACTCACGAGCCATCGACTCTGTGCTGAGTCTTAGGGGACAACGTCCTGTGCACTATCCTTGCGTCTTATTAGAGAGTCTACTTTATGCACAATGTGCATCTTACTAGAGATCTGCTACGCACAAGACTTTACGTCTTATGAGAGAATCTGCTCTGCGCACCACTTTGCGTCTTATGAGAGATCTGCTTTGCACACACGACTTAAGAGTCATATGCTCTGCGTGCAGATGACTTTGCATCTTAGGGGCCCATTCGCCCTGCGCAAAAGTCACGATCTTCGCATTGATCAACGAATGCTTGCCTCCTCGAATACAACAATCGGAAGGTTCATCGATTGGGTTCATTGCATCAGCAACTCGAGCGCCACAGACAGAATGTACATTGGCTATGTCTGTATCGAAAGCTTTCTCAGTTGGAGGCTTACAATTCTCGCTCTGATATCAACTATCACGGGCCAATTGTTTTGTGTGGAAGAACCCGTGCGGCACCCTTTCATCCCGTTCAAGGGATAAGCCTATCATATCGAATCCGTCCCGAATTGAGCTTTCCGACTTAACATCGTGGGGGCATATATTGGTCCACATGCTAACCTCACGTTCTATATCCGCGCCCCCAAAAGATCATGTTGGCCGAATGGTATTGAAGGCGCAAAGTAAAACAACATTACAGGACTATGAACGCAAGAAAATATAGTGTAGGACGAGCTCCGCAATTGTCTTGAGTGAAGATCGACTGGTCGCACGCCCATATGGGCCGCTCGTGCGTCTCTGCCCAAGGCAACCGCTTTGTTTGCCAACGCTCTCCTACATTATACAAGAGACCCCTAACCCCCAAGGTTCCCAAAAGCACGAGGAGCATGACAAAATCGTGGCCATGCGAGATGGTGATTTTCCATGGCCACGGTCATGATGAATGCAGGAAAACTGCTCCGCTTAGCCGTAACACATGCACCAAGTGTCGAATGACCTCGAAATGCATCCAACTCGTACCGTGGGCCCTCGGGGATCGCACAAAGGATTTTACACGTACGAACTAGAATAAAAGGTAAAATTATATCAACGCGAAAATATATTTATAAATATGTACGGAACATTCCGTCATGATTCATCGTTGCTCGGGCGTATCGATATGTCCCTAACACTGTGGTGTCAATGACTCTTGTTTGTCTCTATTCGTCTTTAAACCAGTGCATAGTTCAAAACACTTCAATAAAAATTTTAGTTGCTGAAGGTGTTGTATGGATGTGCTACTAAAAATGATGAGATCATCGGCAAAGGAGACATGAGTGATAGCTTCTGAGAGAATCCCGGATAAAGAGCCCTTGATAAGACCTTTGGTGGCAGCCCTAGTAAGCAGCTTGGAGAGGGAGTCGATGACCAAGTTGAATAAAAGCGGTGAGAGAGGGTTACCTTGCCTGAGACCTCTTTTCTGAGAGAAATGTCGCTCCTGAGAGCCATTTAGTAAAATAGAAGAAGTCGTCATGCTGAGGAGGGAGAAGACCCAAGAAATCCATCGTCGTGTTGCGATCACCCTCTTTGATCCATCTTTTTTTTTTTGCTCTTTAACACCAATATAGATCCTCAAACTAATATAGGAAGTCCAGCTCTGCTTTGTTTTTTGAACTCCATAAGGTCCGAGGTAGATAGAAGGCCCGAATCAACTTTAATAGAGAGCTCATGAACACGATGTTCGAGAGATAACCTCTTGAGAACCCAGGATTTCTTTCTGGCAAAATTCCAGACTTTAAAAATTGAACGAAGAGTCTTCCAAGAAGATATCCAACCTCGTAGCAAGTCAATTTGCGGCACAGAAGTCGCTAAGGCAGGTAGAAGACCCACTTTGAAAATATTAATGAACTCAAGGTTTGTGATCCAACCTGATTCAATTCTGAAAGGGCGAGCCACACCAAGAGAAAAGGAAGGATTGTGTAACAAGAGGGAAGCATGATTGTGAGCTTGCGAGCTTCCCCAGAAACTCTGGCATTCGGCAAGCGATCCCAAAACTTGGAATTGACCAGGATTCAATCAAGTTTCGCCAAGGCGGGGGCATTCTGGTTATTGGTCCAGGTATAGAATATCCCCGAGGATGGAAGATCTAGAAGTGCACAGTCCGCAATGAATTTAGAAAAACGTCTGGAGTTAGAGTTGTTACCTCTACAATTCAGCCTTTTTGCGTTGTTTGTGAATTGCACAAACTAAACACATATGGAATAAGTCTAAACACACATTACAATTAAAAGAATAAACAATACTCGACCGGTTGGACAATTAGCAAAGTATTTTAGAGAACATAACCTTAAAACTCAATTAAAGGAAATGAAGAAATAAGATGGCAATATATGGATAGCCAAAACTATAACATTAGTGTGTCAAAGAACAAAGGTGAATACGAATAGTAAAAAAAAGAAGAAAGGTGGATACAAATGAGATGGTACTTGTAAAATGATGATAGGTTTTTATATATGCAAATCTTCTAATCTTGAATAAAACAGCTCCAAGCATATATATATAGACATCAACCACTACAAGAACAAAAGAACAAACAAATAAGACAAATGAAATTATTATCATAGATCACATAAAAATAAGCCTAGAATTGCACAAACTAAACATATATGGGAATAAGTCTAAACACACTCAGGGATTAAGAGAATAAGAGACACTCAACCAGTTTGACAAACAACAAACTATTGGCCCAAAGGTTTCGACCTCGAGCATGTCTCTTGTTGTGATGATAACAAATGTGTGTCTAATGATTTCGTCGAGTTTAATTAGAGATTTGAGTATAATACGCACACAAAATTTGGCAAAAAATTACTCAAAAAGGCTCCAAGTTTCAAGTATGCCGATACCAAAATGAGATGCGGGCTTCAAGAATAGTTTTTAAGTCCTATAAGTTTCTTTATGTACACCTTAGATGTCACTCTAATAATGTTTCCTTTTGTTTTTTAAGAAAAAAAACCATAGGTTGACCCAACATGACACAAATAAGTAAAGATGAACAATAGTTGTCTCGATCGAACGATTAGCATTCGAACTTGTGTCAAAAAATTTCAGTAGCTATTCAACCGAAGTTCAGGAACCCAATGGCTATATTTCCAACCATTGAGTCCCCTACCCTCTCTTTTCTTTTCACCCCATCTCTTATAAATACGGCAAAAGTAGCTCCAAAACCACCTTTAGACACCTAAGATAGCTACCAAAGAGTTCTTGAGAGCCCCCTTTACCAAGTTGATCCATTTAAGCTCTTCAATATGAAGATTGTGCCCTAGCTTCCTTCCCTTTACCTTGGATTTACTTGGAGTTTCATTTCGATGGCATCGAAGGACTAGGAGTTGCTAAAGAAGTTTAAAAATTGGTTTCTTAATCACTTCCTTTTTGGCTTTCTTTAGTTTTTTTAGTTGTTTTACATGTTGCTTGTTATCCTTGGTTGTAAAGGTGTGGGTAACACACCTAGTTTTATTTGTTTGGCATGTTTCCTTATTGTTTCAAGTAGAGGCACCCTCTAGATTGGGAGATAAGGTGTTGGTGTAACCTCATTTGAGGTGAACAAGTTCTAATTGTTGTGTTTGAAATTCTTAGTGTGGAGTCAAGGTACATAGTGAATGTATGCTTGGTACTAAACCACTCTAAAATCGTGTGTTTGCTGTATTTGATATCTTCAACTAACTTTGCTTGCTTATCTTTAAAACTTCTCTTCTTTGAAATGTAATTGGCGATATAAAATCATTTTAGAAAATAAGTATCATTTAGATATCACACTTAGCTAAAAAGTAAAAGATGTGAAAACTTAAAAACACGTGGGAAAATGAAAAAAAAATACATTGGGAAAAAAGAAAAAACTAAATATATTATGTTGGGAAAAAATAGAAAAAAAAAAGCACAAAAAATTTAAGAACAAGAAAAAAAAAACCACATGTGGGGAGCTGAGAATTCCAACGTAATCCAACACCCACCTACTTCTAGATTTAATATAGAGTATAAATAGAAAATATATAATAATTAATAATGGCAATTGATACAAATATGATAGTTGAGGATGCAATTTGAAGAAGTAAATGTATTTGAGATAAAACCTAAAGTTCAAAATATATTTAGGTAATTTAGGTAGGAAGTAAAAAGGTAAAAATAAATAATATATAATATATTTATATTGAAGAAATAAAGAAGTTTTTTTCGGGTATAACATATATCATAAAAATGGCTCAAAATTTTTAATTTAAACCAAAACTAAAATGTTGACTCTTCAAAGTCTTTAAGGATTTGAAACTGATAACTTCAATGTAAAACGAAATCCTAAATATAAATTAAAAAAAAAATCAAAAATTTTAATTAAAATAAGACGACTATTAAAAGCATTCTCGAGATTTTATTAAAGTAATTCTGAATTTGATAAATTTTGAAACTATGGTGTACTTTTAAAATTTATCTAAAAGTTATTATGCTTTTGAAATCATATGCACAAACTAAATATGATCTCTAGAACAGGAATAGTTCATTTAGATGATATTATTTTCAAAGTATTACTATATCCTCCTAAAAATGTGCCTAATAATCCTCCTAACCACTCACCATGGTATAGATTATAATTTCATCAACAATCGGACACTTTATTATACACTGAGTTTTAAAAAAAAATTAGACACAAATTAGAAGGATTTAACATTTTTGTATTTCTATGTTTGCTCGATCCTATTGTTTTGGACTTCTTATCCACATCTCAGACGTTACTTGGCACACCTTGAGGCGAACCCTCATCAAATTTACTGGACACCGGAAAATAAAGCTACTGCGCTATTTTTGGCAGTCAATTATGTGCATGCATTCAAAAAATGATGCCTAGTTAACCATATGCATTAACTGAGCTCTCTATCACAAGAACAAAACACATCTTCATGTGGTGTATTAGAACAATTAATTCTGTATGATTAAATCGGGAACTTGTAAAGCTCCAACTAGATGAAAATTAATTAGCAAAATTGCAAATTACAAGAATACTGAACAATATAATCCGTGGGGAGGAACCATTAACAATTTCAACAATATCATTGGTAACTATAGCAGTTCTGAATGTTTGGATCGTCAACATTTACATACTTGGACCAGTATGACTGATACTTAGTAAAGGCAAGATCAAGCCATGGCTTGTAATTCCCGTTGTAGTGAACAACACCAGCATTTTCGATATCTGAAGGGTTTATGGCTGGATCATATCCAAGCCCCAATACATGCCAACGTCGGTCCAAGGGATAGGTCAGGTTGTAAAAAGTTATCAGACCTGGGGGCAACGTCCCAAGCTTCCATAGTTGGCGGTCCTCATTCTGAAGAGAAAGAGAAATATATCATGGAATGCAAATACATGACAATGAAAGAAGATAAAATTTCTTACCAAGTCTTGCCAATAATGATAAATTCCTGTGATATTTCTCTTCTTCCATTCTTTCAAGTCAAGAATATTCATTCCAAAGGCCCATCCACATGCTTGTGGATCGAAATTTTCAGATATCAATGGGTTTGAGAAGTTGAGATATGTATCAAACCGATGGAAGCTCTCTTTACATGTCTCAACTGCACCATTTACCATTCCTTTCATATCAATTGACCAGAGTGGTGTCAAGTCCTTTTGTACCACGATATCATCGTCGAGAAATAGTAACTTATCTAGCTTTGGATAAACCTCAGGCATGTAGAACCTCAGATGGTTAAGCATTGACAAATACTTGGGATTCCTGTATTTGAGATTTTCATTCCCATCAGAAAGAGAAGACGGATGGTTTGCTTTGAAGTAGTACTCCTTGATCCTGGCAGATTCTAGTTGGCGAAGAACAGAACAATAAGATGAGTTAAGCCACTTAAAGTCGTCAATGTTCTCCACGTCGACTATTGCAGGCAGGGGATGGGCAATGAACCACATTTTCATGGCTGCAAAGTTTAGTTTATCTGTGACAATGTGAAATACATGTTTATGTGGTTCCTTTGCATGCACGACAGTAGAATTCACAACTACAGATGCTGCAAGAACATTATCGGAGAATATGGCATAATGATAAAGTGAGGTATCCTCAAGCTTCTCCTTGTCCGGCATTTCTTTTTTAGTGTGGTTGTGCAAGAAGTAATCAGTTGTGAGTTGTAAAGATAAACAATGCACAGGCTTAGGCATTGTCTTTGCAGCATGCTGAACTAAAAATGTATTATGTTTCTTCACTGCATTTATGTTTCCCTCTAAAGATTGAAGCATGGCCCGTAACTTTCTTGAAATAACAGCACTATCAAGTAGCTTGTCTTTAGCAATGGATAGGGTATGGCCCATAGCTTTTGCATGTTCAAGAGCACTGATGCAGGAAATTTGAACCAGCATTAGTCCCGAGAACTAATGAAGTGATTTATATAAGGGAAAGCAATAAAGATTACCTCTCTGGCAGCTCAGCATCTGAATTTGAATCTCCAATAGCATGTTGATTTTCTTTGATGTGCCCCATCAGGGTATTATATAGATCAGTTTCCCCTGTGGAACGAGCAACACTAGCATACACCTTAGCCATTATAATCTGATCTCTCATAAGTTTCACAGTGGAATCAGAGAGGGGATTGATATACTCCTTCCTCCATATGCTGTACCATGACTTTCTTGTGTTGTTGAACTCCTTTGTACGTTCAATGGCAGCCTTTTGCATCTGCCTTTCAGTTTCTTTGCTCATATGAATAAGTTCTGCTATTCTCTTTTCCTTTCTTTCTTGCCGCAATTTCTACAGGTAGAAAAGAACCATGAGCCCTCTGAAAGAAAATGCCGATATAATATTTGATGGGACCTACTATTTACCTGACGCCTAAGCTTGATTGGATCTATAGGATTTTGTTGCTGATCATAGTTAGTCGAAGGATGGATACTCTCTTGTGAATTATTTGTAATTGGTTGAGACGAGCTTTCTTGAATCTGTAGAAGTTTTAAATTCAAATTTGGAATTTGCAAAGTATAGAAAATATCATAAACCCTTCGTGAGTTACAGAAAGTTGAATGGTGATAATGTAAATTCCTGACATAAAAATAATTCATTTAGTTTTGGATAAAACTATACAAAACAAGGCGAAGTTAATTTTCAAAGGGAAGTTATTTAAGCTATCAATTCTTTCAGGATAAGAAAACTACAAACTTGGTTAGTTAATATTCTAAAAAATAACTTCATAAGTATCACTTGAATCTCAAAACTGGTAGATTGGGTGTTGATTCTGGAAGACTTTCTTGTTGAATTCATTATGCATTGACCATTACACCTGCTTAAATTACGCAACTGAAAAGAGCACAGCCCAGTGAAAGGGATTTCAACAATGTAGGTCCAGGAAGTGTCAATGTACAGTCTTAACCACACAAAATCGAAAGTTGTTTACAATAATTTACATGACTCAAAGCCCTAGTCACCTAAGTTGCAAAGGAACAATATTACCTAAGGACCAAATCTACAAATCTTAACTAAAGAACTAGGCTTCAAGCCTTAGCAGCAATCACAGGACCTGCTGGTTGCCAAAATGGTACATGTGAATGAGTAAACCCTAGCATCAACTTAAATGTTCTTGTTGATAGATATATAAGACTAAGCTAGTCTAAAGTTATAAATATAAATGACAGATTAGTTGAGATGCTTAGTCTTTGTTTAAGCCCAGTATTTTCGAAAAGAAACTGTCCAAGATGAGCCTCAAATGTCCAAAATGTCTGAAAATTGGATTAAGAGTAGGACTGATAATTCTAAGACCACTCATAATGAGAGTTAATGACTGAATAGATGTAGATTATAGGTACAAACGTTTTTGCCTGTTCGGCTATTACAAACAAAATAATGTTATGCTCTTGTCCTTCATATGAACTCCATGACGTGAGCAATAATTTATTCAAACCTAGATATATTTGAATTGTCAATTAAAATTCAAATGATTATTTTAGTTTCAAATGTGTAGCTTAAAAAATTTAATATGCAATTCCAGTTTCAAACTGTTAATGTGCATGCAACACATTACACAGGTAGACAGTGTTTTCACTCAAAATGTAGTTTGAGTTAAAATATAGTAAAGATAAAATAAATATATAAAATTATAAAGAAAATCATGGATATACAAGTTCAATGTTCAATTATTTATGGATTTTTTTTCATTTTCCTCTTACTTCACTGATTTGTTTTACATAACCAATACTCTCAAACTTGGTTGAACTGTTAACTCGCAGAAGTGCTTAAATTGAAACATAAAAAGTTCAGAAAAAGCAAATTTTTGTAGACCTTGATTTAACTTTGACGTATCCAACAAGACAAAAATGTATGGTCATTTACAAAGGTCTAATGCATATAATGGCAAATGAAGATTTATGAAGGGAAAAGGTACAAAAATGCCCCTAACGTTTTCTCACGGGTACTAAAATGCTCCTAACGTTTTTTTGGGATCAAAAATACCCCCCACGTTATGAATTGGGTACAAAAATGCCCCTATAGGTAAACAGTGTTAGTTGAGAGATAACGGAGCTGACGTGGCTCATGACTGGGACTGATGACGTGGACATCTAGCACGCATGCAGACCAAGATATTTTCTCACGGGTACTAAAATGCCCCTGACGTTTTCTCACGGGTACTAAAATGCCCCTAACGTTTTCTCACAGGTACAAAAATACCCTTAACGTTTTCTCACGAGTACTAAAATACCCCTAACGTTTGTTTTGGACCTAAAATACCCCTAAGGTATTGAAAATGATACAAAAATGAGAGCAACTTGCCACGCAATCGTAGGGGTGAATAAAAAAATTAAAAATTTGGTTAATTAAAAAATCGGTTTGAAACCAAACCAAAATTTTCAGTTATCGATTTATTATTTGTCGCTTACGTGGCAAGTTGCTCTCTGCATATGCGCCACGTGTAAAGTTAACATCTTTGTCGGCATCCATGACATCTCCGTTAAGTCTCACCTAACAAAAGTTAGTCTGATGTTATTTTGTATCATTTTCAATAATCTCAAGCGTATTTTAGGTCCAAAATAAACGCTAGGGGTATTTTAGTACCCGTGAGAAAACGTTAAGGGTATTTTTGTACTTGTGAGAAAACGTTAGGGGCATTTTAGTACCCGTGAGAAAACGTCAAGGGCATTTTAGTACCCGTGAGAAAATATCTTGGTCTGCATGCGCGCTAGATGTCCACGTCATCAATCCCAGTCATCAACCACGTCAGCTCCGTTATCTCTCAACTAACACCGTTTACCTATAGGGGCATTTTTATACCCAATTCATAATGTGAGGGGTATTTTTGATCCAAAAAAAACGTTAGGGCCATTTTAGTACCTGTGAGAAAACGTTAGGGACATTTTTTTACCTTTTCCCATTTATGAATTTAGACCAACACCCTTAGTGCAATAATGGTTTTCAGATAAAACTGTAATTGTAGTTTACAGGTATGAACTTTAGCAGCAATCCAAGCCTAGGGTTGTGGCCTGATCATGGTTTAAAATCTCTGTATCTTACCACCCTTACCTATCATTTTTTTAACTTTTCGATATTTGAATTGTGTGGTATGTGAAAAATACCACCAGTACTGACTGTACTGGGCAGTACTGGTCCCGTAGGGCAGTACAAGCCCTACTGCTCAGAAGTATTACACCATCCAGTACAAGCTCAATACCACTTGGTAGATTCCCAACAGCTATTTTTTCAATGGTTGGGCATGTTTCTTAATGTAAAGCAAGGTGTTTTTAGTCTACCTACATAAAGGTCTCAAACTTCTGATTATAATTTGTTATCAAACTATGCTTTTATACATGTTTCAAGCATTTTAATCAAATTCTTTATGAATAAAATAAGATTTGATATAAAATTAGATTAGTAAAACAAAAGAAAATACCCGGTATGATCTAATTTGTACCGGATTATACCAAGTATCCGCACAAGATTTTCAACCTTAGGCGTGAATCAGAAAAATATATACATCAGCAAAGAAAAGGGAGAAAAGCCAAATAGTCAGATTGAAATATAGCAGGTGTTGTTAAAAGAACTTGGCACTTTATGGCATCAAGGTTCAATATTGATAGAGGCACTTGTGGTTACTCAAGTATATATATATCAAGTAAAGCAAGTGGTTACTCAAGTAAAGCAAGACAGTCTTTCAATAAGTATATATAATAGATCATCCACAAATTGCAAATTTTCATCAAACATTATATCATTACCTCATGCCATAAGACTTATTCTTCATCTAGAGAACAATTTCAATGTATGGTCCAAAACCTTTTCAAATGATTTTGTAACAACTGTTAGAACTGAAAATTTACCTGTCTAACAACCACGGGTTTCTGGTTTTTGTCAACTGAACTCTCCCACACCCAGGATGATGATAAAGTCTTTGAGTCAACCTTATGAGTTTGGAACTTACCGGAAGCATCCAAATACGTTACAGTTATATAAAAGTTCTGCAAATGAACAAGGTTAATAAATCAAGTGAAAAGTACTTAAAAGACAATCTGATCTACAATATATTTTGGTTACATCATCTGGTTGCTGGAACTCATCTTGTTCAAATGAGGTGTCTGCAGTCAACCCAGGTACCTGTTTATCCAACATGTATTAGTGGAAAAAAGTGAAAATTAAGTAATGATAACAATTCCAAATTTATCACCATGAAAATATAACCTGAAATGGATCATTCTTCTAGTTCTATAAATGCTCAGTAGTAAATCATGTTGGCCGAGGTTTCACTTTTATGCATGGACATTCTTCGTTAAGGTTTTGATGATAACAAATAAGACACTAATGATGTTTTCAAGTGAAAGATTTCATGATCAAAAAAGACAATAATGGAAAGCGATACGAAGTGGAGAAATCAAAAAGCTTGGCAACACTCAACATTAAAGTGCAAGATTATTTTAATTTATTGTGTAATCTTATTTTTCTAGATTATGTATGTTGCTTGGGTAGATCTTCAGAATGCTTGCACTTCAAATCATCGAAACCCGAAACTTAAGAAATCCAAAATTAAGCCCATTCTTGAGTTTTGGTCAATCTTCGACCGAAATTCAGTTGACCGAAGGTTCGATCAGCTCTAGAAATTTCCCATAGTAGTTCGGCTGATCCTCGGTCAATGTTCGGTCGACTGAATCTTCAAGCGATCTTCGACTGGTGTTGTAACGACTATTTTTCTAGCCGTTGAAGTAACTTGGTTCTGACTCTAAACCTAATGTATCTTATAAATACCCTAACCCTTGCCTTGCTATGTGACTTCTTCATGCCCAAGCTAACTTAAAGTGACCCTTTGCATCTTGTAAGAAAGATAAGTGAGTAAACCCTAAATTTGAGCTCTTACTGATCCATCCTTGCTTCCTAGCCCTTGAAACCCACTTGTTCGAAGTGCATCATCATCGAAGGGTTCCTCCAGCAACGCTAGGCGACAAGAAGATGATAATGCATTGTTGATAAGAATTCTTCCTCTTTACTTGTTTGATTACTTGTTATTGTTTGGTTTTTTACTTGTTCTCTATTATAGTTGTGTTGAGACCGGGTAGGTCTTGGTTTGCTTGGTTCCCTTATCAATTAGGCGTAAATCCAAGTGTGTAAGTGTTTGTTTTAGTAGATTTGGTTGAAATTCTCTATAGAGAGCTTAGGTAGTGGATGTAGACTCGAGGTGAGACGAACCACTATAAAATCGTGGTGTTAGTATTGTTCTCTTGTGTTCTTTAATTATATTGTTAATCTTTTTTTGTCAAACACTTGACATTTGCATGCAATAATAGTTAAATTGATAGGAATGGAGAAAATCAAATTAAGAGAGATTTTATCCTTAAACACACTATTCACCCCCTCAAGCGTGTCCATCCTCCAACAAATTATGAAAAAAATATCTATAAGTTTATTTCTAATAGAAATTTTAAGATTTTGGCATATATTATAAAAATTTGGTTTCCTGCACTGAATATTTGAATCTATGAGGAATTATATGCAGAAAACTCATGTTTCTTTCCAATAAAGCCCAAAGTGCCACTTAACAAAGTCTAATAAACAAAATGGTTATTGATGAGAAAAAAAATATAGAAATAAAGAAATAAGATAATGTGGTTATTCAAAAGCTACCAATCAGTTCTTTGGAACTTTTTTAGCATGTAATAGAAGATCAGACTACAATGATTATTTTCTTCATTAAAATAGGCAAAATCCTTGATTTGTGTGCAAAACAAGGGGAAAAATAGAATACCAATTGGTAGTCCTCTCCACCATGAGATGTATAAAGAATAAATTGCACATAGATACAATAGAGACAACATATATACATTTACGTCCTAACATTCCCCCTTAAGTTGGAGCAAAAATATCATGTAAACCCAACTTACTACAAATGTAAAGTATGGGACCTCTCAAGGATTTAGTTAATATGTGAGCTAATTGATCATTAGAACTCACATTAGAACTGACAAATGACATAACTATCTCCTTAGATTGCACTTTTTCCCGATGCCGTTGCAATAAATCTCTATGTACATTGTTCTCTCATGAAAAATTGGATTAGAGGCAATGTTTTTGCAACCTGATTATCACAAAGAAGGTTCATCGATTCTGCTTGGATGATGTCAAGTTCTTTCATTAACTATTTCAGCCATATTAACTCTTATGTCGCAAGAGCCATAGCTCTATATTCTACCTAAGCACTAAATCTAGCCAAAACATTTTGTTTCTTACTTTTCCATGAGATGAGATTACCACCAACCATCAGACCAGCGATTAGTAGATGATCCTACCCAATCTGCATAAGAGAAGCCTATAGATGTCCCCTATCACCATATAGGAGCCCTTTTGCTGGAGCTGCCTTGATATAACGAAGAATCCTGAATACAACCTCCCATTGACTTTCACATGGTTTAAAATCTCAATATGGTACGTACCAGTACCGAACAGTACCAAAACTTGGTACGACTCGATATAGATAGTCTCGGGTTTTTTATTTTTTTAATATCTAGAAAACATAGTTTGAATATGATATGACCTATGTGTTAAGAAAATTGAAATGCAATCTCAACATGCATCGATCACATCTTTGCATCTTTAAAATCATGCGTACATGCGCGAGCTTTACAATGGCATGCATGTCGTGGCCACTTTTTCCCTCATTCATAAAACGGTCCCAAAATGGGAAACAAAAATCCGAACAACTAATTTAGCCGTTGGGATGATACCAGGTCCTAAGCAATAACGACCCGATATTCATAATACCGAGCATGTACTGCCGATACGCCCAGTACCGATTTTTTCAAAAACTGGTAAATACCAACTATACCTGGCATTCTAAGTAGCATGTACTGCCGATACGCCTGGTACCGATTTTTTCGAAAACCGGTAAATACTAACTGTACGGCCAGGTACAGTACGGTATTTTAAACTTTGTCTCACAGCAAATGAAACATCAAACCTTTTGAACTACCAACACTAAGGCTTGACTTTCCGCGAGCTGATTTGTTTTTTAAGGCAATATGGAGGTATTTGCTTTGGCTGCTAGGGCACACTAATATCATTCACATGGCTAGATCTTGGGAAAATTGAGGTCAGTGGCCGGGTTGATCATTGACTGGCTAAATAGAGATTGCTCTCCGTAGTGTTGGAAATCTGTTTATTGCAATATACATGTTGTCCAAATTTCATAAAGGAGACCTAACACGATTAGAAATTTAAATTAATACAAGTTGCTCCCAAGAAACTACTGAGGTGGTCTCCTAGAGCAATTTAAGTGCTACATTTTCAAGATCCTCAAGATCTAATGAAGCAATTAACTCCATTTAGATTCTTGAAATATTAAAAGAATAAAATTCAGTCGCTCAGGAAAATACATATGCAGTAGGGCAAAAGGAGGGGTTTTGAGATCAGATGGAAGAGGACGAAAGAAAAAGGGCAGGGCTCGTACCTTGAAGCAAAACTGGAAGAGAAGCAGCATAAAACCGCAGCTTAGAGATGTCCGCGAGAGGAACACCATTGCATCTGGCAAACGAGATAGGCGCAATTGATCGATCAAAAAATTTGAGGGGGAAGCAATCAACCGACGGGAGAGAAACGGAGGGGACTTTAAAATACTGTTACATTGTAAAAATGACTCTCCTCTCTCAACTTCCTTTTCTCTCCATGCTGAGTTTGCGAATATGGATTGTGTTGAACATTAGTTATTTTTAGGGCCTCACGCAGTAAGCAGTTGCATAGGGAACCTGCAGAAAGGTACATAACCATCCAAAATCAGTAATAAGAAAAAAAACTAAACAGAATGATGAAATATTAATCAGTAACATTGTTACTGCAAACGATATCTAGATGGATAGATAATAGACTAAAGATAGTTAGGTTTTGAATTAGTAATGTGGACCAAAAAACCAAAAAAATACTTGCAAACATCTAATGAAACTCAAACATGATTACAAACTAGAAGAAAGATAACTGGGCATTGTTGCAAAGATGCCAAGGATGTTATGTTTGCTGAATGAATTTCGCTCATTTTTAACTATCATCTGACTCCAATGCTTAATAGGTCTCTTGAAAGGCAACATAGAAACGTAAGACCCTCTGAGGCTACATGGAAGTAAAAGAAACTTTTTGAGACTCAATGTAGATAGGGAAGATCTACTTCAGAATAATTCTCTTAGCAAGCATAACAGAGACAATTTCAGTATTTACTAGAATTAGTATGAAGAATAATCACAAAAAATGATTAAGATTATTACTTCATACAAACTACTGCAAATTGTATCTATGGGTCTTATTTCATACAAATTACTGCAAATTTTTTTGCAAGAACACAAATCAAACAATGCACAAACCATAATGAGCCACCGGAATGGAAGAAACAAAAACCACCAGATTGAAGAAACAAATCAGATTGGAAAACAGATTCGAGAACGCATGAGAGAGAGATTCATCAAGAGAGAGGGAGAGAGAGAGAGATGGGGATTTCACATTCCTCTCTCCCCCTTTTTCCGACAAGACAAAGAGAGAGAGAGAGAGAGAGAGAGAGAGAGAGAGAGAGAGAGAGAGAGAGACCCGTGACGGAGATGGAGATTTCACGGAAGGGCCTCTCTTCCCTTTCTCCGGCAAGACAAAGAGAGAGGGAGACAGAGAATAAGGGGAAGAAGGGAGGAGAGAGGGTGAGAGGGAGTTACCTATTGGCGTCCTCGACGGCGGAGTGGAGAGGCAACGGGCAACACAAGATGGAGAGGAAGAGGGAGAGCGAGAGGGAGACGGCAGCAATGTCAAGAGGCAGCGAGCAAAATCGGGCACAAGTGTCATTTACTTTGCTGTCCCGTGCCCTCTTTTCTCGATACACAAATTTGCCCCGTAGTCTAGTCCAAATTGCCATGCTAGTCCAATCCAATTTTCCTGCTAGTCTACTAATTACCATAAACTCTTTTGCAAACCAAACGAGGTAGAAAACGAGGGTGTCCAACCCCACTACCCATAATATTACGAAACAAACACACCCAAATTGAACAGTGACAAAGAAGAAAACGAGGGTGAGGGAAACACAAGAGTGAGGGCCAATCTTCGTGTTGACCATCGTATAATTGTCGGAGGCGAAAAATGCAGGGACGCGCAAAGATCCCTTGGAGCTATAGCATAGGTATATATTTTATGTATACACCAACAACACCAATAGATTTCAACTACTATAAAGAATAATAAGTAAACATTCAAAAATAATGAAAATCAAATGTTTAAAAGAAATCATGTTTATAAGATAAGATAAATCAAGAAAACATCATAAATCAACCATAAGGATAAGTCTAAAAGTTAGCAAAATAAAATTTTAAAATCTAGAATACAGATTTTAAGCTCTAAAATTTCCCCAAGATCCTAACTTTATTCATCACCGTCGAGATTTTCATCCTCAAGGTTAATCTCATTGTCCTCAAAACTATAGGAGTCATAGCCTTCGCTTTCCTTCTCCTCTTCCTCCTCCGTATCAGTTTGGTTGGCTCTAAATTCTTTCTCTTCATCATTTTCTAAAATTTTTATCAATTTGCCTTCCAAATAAACTCTTGTCTTTCAAAAAATAAGGGCTGAAGCTAAAGAAACAAAATGTCTTCAGCATACTTCAGTGTAGCGCGCTTTTTGCTGCGCTGCGCTATAGCGCAAATAGCGCCATGTAGCACGCTACACTGAAGTCTACTGCGCATAGCGTAGCGAAGAGCATAGGGTGCACTATGCACTATAGCGCGCTATTTACGCTATTGACAGCTATGTCACCATCATATGTGCATCATGATTTATGCGAGGAGATGGTCGACGATGGCACTTGGCGGTGGGGGAGTCGTGCATTTGTTTCGCTAAATGCACAATACTCGACGGTAGTGGATACTGGAGCTTACTTGAAGAAAAAAAATAATGAAGAAAAAGAGAAGAAAGAAACAAAATGAAGAATCTTACTTGAAGAAAGGTAGCTGGCTGAAAAGAAGGGTTGTTGGGTTACATTGAATGGCTGAAAGTGAAGAAGAAAAAGAAGAGGCGATGGTGAAAGGGAAGGGGACAGAGAAGTATTAAGCTGAGCAGTCGACTGAAATCGTAGAAGTTATTTTTTTAATTTTTTAATGTTATAATAAGTGGTGATCCCCACAACTAACAAAAAAATAACAGGTTTGAACCAGGCGTATAAGGCTCACACTTGGAGCTTAAAAAAAAGCCTCTAGGCACGGCGCAGCTAAGGCACATACCTGGGTGAACTCACTACGTTGCACGCCTCGTACGCCTTGGCGCGCGCCTTTGACAACATAGGAAGATCTCAAATTATATTCCAAAAGTCCCATATGATCATCAATCATAATTAATATGTGTACTCCATCATGCATAAGAAGACAAGATCAAGCCTTAATCAACGCAAGTGGCTATCAACAAAAAGCTCCTACCTAGACCCGTTGAGAGGAATTAATGTTATGGAAGAGTCCAAGATCCTCAGAATTTTTTTATCCAAATGTATCCTTAACATAGTCAAAATCAAAGAAATATGAGAAATATGAGAGTATTAAGCTTACAAAATCTGAGAAATTTGAAGACCTCCCTCACCGAGTAGTATTCCTTGCAGAGATCACACCCCATGGGCGAAAGGGATTGAGGTGAGGAAGACAACGTCGAGAGATTTTGAGGAGGAAACTTATCGTTTTATATCCGAGGTAGGGGCTTTTGAGGAAGGATCAAAGTTATACGATCAATTAAAATTTCCAATAGCTAATTAAAATAGGGTATACTCCAGCAAAAGATGCATTATATAACAACTCCATCAAGTGCTTGATCTCACTGACATTGAGCTGCTAATAGGGCTTATGCATTCAAGATTGCAGCGCTTCTGTTCCTCCTTCACTGCTCATGGTATTGGCCAAAATGGATTTGCTGCACGAACAGTTGAAATCATGAGCTAGAAGAAGCAACAAAGACGCATCTCGACCGCTTCCTGGCAGAGAAGGCAGAAACCGAAACGAAGAAATACCCAAAAGAAGAAATTTTCGACTAAAATGGTTCAAAAAATTATATTATGAGGGCGCAATCACAACAAAGCTCACAAGAACTAGTAGAAATGACAAAAGAAAAATAGAAATTGAGGACAATCACGCAATCCCACCGACTGACTCCTCTCTTCCCCTTTCTCCAACACGACAAATATAGGAAAGATGGAGGGAGAGGAAGAGGGAGAGACGACAATGGAGATCGCCTACCTATGCGCGAAGACAACAAGGATGAGACGGGCAGCAACTTGAGGCGAGGGAATGAGTACCAAATTGGCTCCAAGTCAAGTACCACTGCTCAGTACTAGATCTTAATTTACGAAACAAACGAAGTGCACATCCTTAGATCTACAATTCATTGAAAAATGCGAAACAAATCCACCCTCCTTAGTTTGGTATCAAATCAATTTTGCAAAATAAATGAGATATAAACTGTATAGTCTAGTTCAATACCATGAAAAATTGCGAAACAGACAAACCCGCACATGAAAAGGGAACAACCAGAATTTGGAAACAATTTGGGTAAAAACGATCAAGATATTTCAATATTGGATTTGATTTAATCTATAAGAGGTTTTCATTTTTGAAAATTATTCATCGAATTTATCTTATTGTTTTCAGTATAATATAATTTTTTAAATATCTTGAATTTATTTTTAATAAAATGTTGAAAAACTAAATTTAGCTCAATTGTAATATTTAGTTTGAATTATCTGAAATAATTTAATTTATCTCTACATTAAATTTGTCTATTTAAATTAATATTTTTAATGTATTTATTTAATTTACCTTTAGTATTATATTTTTTAAAAAAATATAAGTATTCTATTTTATAAAACAACATATTATTCTTATTTCACTAAAATAAAATATTATTCACTATTTTATTTTATTGAAAGAGTATAAAGGGCATTTCGAGTATTTGTTGGTTCTAATTGTAAATGAAATGTCACACTAAAAGAGAGTGAATAGTGTGTGTCCTAAAATTATCAAGTATGTCGTCAAATGAGACATCCTAGATGAGTTTTGTAATTTAGTGTAATAGAATGATAACGAACACTATAAAAAAGCAATATAAAAGCAAGTAGATGTTAAGCAATCACAAGAGAGACAAATTTAATGTAAATACATAAGTTTAAAGTGGTTGAGCAACTTTGTCTACATCCATTATCTTTGCTTACTACCAAGAATTTCTAAGCCAATCATTAAAATTTCTTTCCACCTATGAGAGTACATCAATGATCATCAATCATAATTAACATGTGTACTCCATCATGCATAAGAAGACAAGATCAAGCCTTAATCAATGCAAGTGGCTATCAACAAAAAGCTCCTACCTAGAACCATTGAGAGGAATTAATGTTATGGAAGAGTCCAAGATCCTCAGAATTTTTTTATCCAAATGTGTCCTTAACGTAGTTAGAATGAGAGAAATCTAAGAAATATGAGAGTATTAAGCCTACAAAATCTGAGAAATTTGAAGACCTCCCTCACCGAGTAGTATTCCTTGCAGAGATCACACTCCATTGGCGAAAGGGATTGAGGTGAGGAAGACACCGTCGGAGATTTTGAGGAAACTTATCGCTTTATATCCGAGGTAGGAGATTTTGAGGAAGGATCAAAGTTATACAATCAAATGAAATTTCCAATAGCTAATTAAAATAGGGTATACTCCAGCAAATGATGCATTATATAACAACTCTATCAAGTGCTTGATCTCACTGACATTGAGCTACTAACCGAGATTATGCATTCAAGATCGCAGCGCTTCTGTTCCTCCTTCACTGCTCGTGGTATTGGCCAAAACGGATTTGCTACACGAACAGTTGAAATCACGAGCTAGAAGAAGCAACAAAGACAAATCTCGACCGCTTCTTGGCAGAGAAGTCAGAAATCGACATGAATAAATACCCAAAAGAAGAAATTTTCGACTAAAATGGTTCAAAAAATTATATTCTGAGGGCGCAATCACAGCAAAGCTCACAAGAACTAGTAGAAATGACAAAATAAAAATAAAAATTGAGGACAATCACACAATTCCACCGATAGACTCCTCTCTTCCCCTTTCTCCAACACGACAAATATAGGAAGGATGGAGGGAGAGGAAGAGGGAGAGACAACGATGGAGATCGCTTACGTGTGCGCGAAGACAACAAGGATGAGATGCGCAACAACTTGATGCGAGTGAATGAGTACCAAATTGGCTCCGAGTCTAGTACCACTGCTTAGTACTAGATATTAATTTACGAAACAAACGAAGTGCACATCCTTAGATCTATATTTCATTAAAAAATGTGAAACAAATCCACCCTCCTTAGTTGGTATCAAATCAGTTTTGCAAAATAAATGAGATATAAACTGTATAGTCTAGTTCAGTACCATGAAAAATTACGAAACAAACAAACCCGCACATGAAAGGGAACAATTGGAACTTGGAAACAATTTGGGTAAAAACGATCAAGATATTTCAATCTTTGATTTGATTTAATCTATAAGAGGTTTTTATTTCTGAAAATTATTCATCTAATTTATCTTATTATTTTTAGTATAATATAATTTTTTAATATCTTGAATTTATTTTTAATAAAATGTTGAAAAAATAAATTTAGCTCAATTGTAATATTTAGTTCGAATTATTTGAAATAATTTAATTTATGTTTATATTAAATTTGTCTATTTAAATTAATATTTTTAATGTATTTATTTACTTTATCTTTAGTATTATATTTTATTTAAAAATATAAGTATTCTAGTTTCTTGAACAACATATTATTCTTATTTCACTAAAATAAAATATTATTCAGTATTTTATTTTATTGAAAGAGTATAAAGGGCATTTCAAGTATTTGTTGGTTCTAATTGTATATGAAATGTCACACTAAAAGGGAGTGAGTAGTGTGTATCCTAAAATTATTAAGTTTGTCGTCAAATGAGACTTCCTAGATGAGTTTTGTAATTTAGTGTAATAGAATGATAATGAACACTATAAAAAAGCAATATAAAAGCAAGTTGATGTTAAGCAATCACAAGAGAGATAAATTTATTGTAAATACATAAGTTTAAAGTGGTTGAGCAACTTTGCCTACATCCGTTATCTTTGCTTACTACCAATGATTTTTAAGTCAATCACTAAAAATTACTTCCCTCCTATGAGAGTACATCAATTATCATCAATCATAATTAAACATGTGTACTCCATCATGCATAAGAAGACAAGATCAAACCTTAATCAACGCAGATCAACAAAAAGCTCCTACCTAGACCCATTGAGAGGAATTAATGTTATGGAAGAGTCCAAGATCTTTGGAATTTTTTTATCCAAATGTGTCCTTAACTTAGTCAAAATCTGAGAACTATGAGAGTATTAAGCCTACGAAATCTAAGAAATCTAAAGACCTCCCTCACCGAGTAGTATTCCTTGCAGAGATCACACCCCATTGGTGAAAGAGATCGAGGTGAGGAAGACAACGTCAGGAGATTTTGAGGAGGAAACATATCGCCTTATATCCGAGGCTGGGGGCTTTTTAGGAATGATCAAGGTTATACGATCAATTGAAATTTCCAATAGCTAATTAAAATAGGGTATACTCTAGCAAAAGATGCATTATATAACAACTCCATCATGTCACTACTAGAATTGTCATCATCATCGACGGCTCAAGCCGTGGATGAATTGTCGATGACAACTATCATGGACGGCGCTAGTTGTGACAAAATATCGTCACTGATGTGCGCATCTCAAATAAGTTGTGAGGTCCTCTCCCAGCCATCACAACTAATCATCAGCAACAGCCGCGGGCGCTGTCGTTGATTTAAACACCTCAGTGACGATTGTAGGCGGCTGTCATTGATACAAACACATCAGCCATGGCTTCGGACCGTCAATGATACTATTAGCAACCGTGATATTTGGTGCTACCTAGACCATCAGCCATTTACGATAAGCTTTCAGCCACGTCTAAGTGACGGTCGACCGTGGGTAAGCCGTGGCTGAAGGTATATCCTGTAATTGAAAAAAGTAAAATTTTTGTAAATTCCTATATACAATTATATTTATAGATTATAATCTATTTTCAATCATAGATTACAACCAGAAAACATCATACACATGCATTTGAAACCAAACATACAAGTTTTACAAAAATATCATCAATCTAAGCCTCAAATCGGAGGTAAATAATTATCAAAATATCATATATATACAACCATAAGTACATAAACAACTATCAGTATACAAATAACTATCAAAATATAAATAAAATACAATAAACTAAAATCTCACGGTTGCGGTGGAGGCGGTGGAGTCGACAACGACTGGGTCGAGAAGGAGGATGGCTGTGACATCATCGGTAGAAGGCTAGAGTGAGACGCAATCTGAGTGAGGAGTGCCTGCATGTTCTACATCGCCTGTCTCATCTCTTCATTTGTCCGTCTCTGCTCCTCCATCGCTTGTCTCTACTGGGTGAGCTCCGACTCCAAGGCCGCTATTTGACTCTGGTCATGCACCTGGGATGTCGAGGGCCACTCACCCGCAGCCAGAGGTGTCGGTGCCCCAAGTGGCCCGAGCACGACGCGTGCATGGCCACTGTCTGCAAAGCCATAAACACAACCGTGCTCCCAGCCACCTGTGGCCTCCACCCAAGCTACTACGTCGAACTCCTCCAGTGTGCCTCCACGCTCAACCACAATCCTCATGTATGTTTCCTACACGTATTTATATTTTAAATATATATAAACTATAAATAAATATTGTGTAAGTCAAATAGACATAAATACTTAACATTATGATCGAGGCTCTGCTATCAACGTAGTCCCCCGCTCCTCATTGACGACGGTTAGTGCGCTCAAACACCTCCATCATCGACGGGAGTTGGACGGTATCATCCTCCGCCACGCGTGACTTACATTAGAAAATAAATACATTAATATCATTATACATAAAATATAATTTAATTAAAAATAATTAAATTATACATACCGTACGACGCTCATGAACCTCAAAAGACACAGAGCCACCACCTGCCCGAAGGCAGCCAACACCCAAACGGTGAAGATCAATAGGCCAAAGCCTACCATGCCCTAAGGCAACAAAACATACAAGGATAATCGAGATTGACCCATCCGAACTTATCCTAATATAAAGAAACTCGGAAGCAATTGGGATTGGCCCATCCTAACTTGCTCCATAAGACGCAAAGGAACAATCGAGAATTGCCCGTCCGAACTTGCCCCTTTAAGATATTACAGGAATAATTGGGATTTGCTCGTTCGAACTTATTCCACAAGGCCGCACAAGAGCAATCAGGATTTGCCAATCTGAACTTGTTCCAAAAGGTAACATAGGAATAATCGGGATTCGCCCATCCGAACTTATTCCTTTAAAAATAGAATCTTGGGAACAATCAAGATTTGTCCATCCGAACTTGTACCACAAGATACGTAGGAACAATCGAAATTTGCCCATCTGAACTTGTTCCACAAGTTGGGAATTAGCCATCCAACCTTCCGGGCCTAACCCGTAATTCGGCTCCTAATCGAGCCTCTCCGCCATTCAATAAGATATGACACGATATGACCTAAGTCGTGCTTCCTACGGTGTCTTAGGGTTGTCTCTATTGGGAAAACTCCACAACGCCCAATGCCCGATCCCAACTCCTAGACCCGTAATGTCAAAAACCCGTGAGGTTTAATTTCATACATAATATTTATTTGTTGGTTCATAACAAATTATGTTGTCCCTTGCATTTTAATTATGCAATAAAAATTATAGTCACCAAGATTAGGGTTTTATTTTAGCTTACTGTTGTGCCCGATACTGATGTATCTAAGACGAATCTGGTCTCCAGAGTGTGTCCTATGTTTTTAAATCATATTTTCTGGTCAAAACGATAGGTTACACAACTATGTTCAGAAAACTACACACACCACAATAAGTATTTCAAAAATAACACAGATTCATCGTCTCAGCATGAAATTCCAACAAACTTGATTTTTCAACAAGACATGAAAATAAATCCGAAATTTACAAAAATTAGATCTCTACTTATCACCAAAACAGAATACAAATCTTGAGATAATCTGACAATTATTCTATGCATTAAACAAGGCAAACATGTATCAATCATCATCTTTAAACAAGAATCAAGTATCATTATCAAGAACTTATCTCAAGATCACACATGGTGTCAACATCAAGATCTTAACTTGTAACACAAGAGTTCATCCCAAAAATCACAGATTTGTTGCAAGGCATGCTTTGGCATATAAGAACCTTAATTAACAAGCGATTTAAGACATAGGTATCAAGAACACACAAAACCCTTCTCTTAAGCATTTTATCAAACACCTAGAGGGCACCCTCATCTCCACCTTGGCCGAGCACTCCTAGGAACATCCTAGGGCTTCTGAGCCCCATAGGGGAGAGTTTAGGGTCTCCTCAAGCACGGCAAACAAAAAGAACGGCGAGAATTCGAGAGATCGTCAGAAAACAAATCAAGAACATCTTTGCCTTCAAAAACTTGAAGAAACCCGAGAAGAAGGAGGGGTAAAACCACTCACCAAAAATATGAAGGAAGATTAGAGGAGAAATCTTGATCGATGGCCTCCGAATCCGGCTCCAAGAGGTGGCGGCTCAGCTCCACCAAGGGGGAAGAGGGGGCGGCGGCTCTCTTCAAGCCAACAGCTCTAAGAAGAGGAAAAGGAGGGGCGATGACTCCTCCTCAAGCCAACGGCTTGGCTTCTAAGGGAAAGAGAAGAGAGAGGGGAAGTGAGGAGGATGGCTCGGCGGCTGGGCTTGAGGGCGGCAGCTCCAAGGAAGAGGAAGAGAAGAGAAGGGCGGCTCAGCTTGGCTGGACGGCTCCTCTCTCCACACGGCTTGTGCGGCTCTAATAGGGAGCCGCAAGCCAAAGGGGAGGGGTGGATTTTATAATCCTCTCCTCAAACCTAATTCCACTAACCCTCTTAGCAAACCCGCATCTTCCTTGAACCAAATCCAAACCCGCTAACCTGGCTAAACATAATTAACTCACTCTAACCCCATGAATAAATACAAGAAACAAACACATGCACATGCACATGTAACATGATCAAATTAATTAGCTATATAATTATAATTCATAATTCAACTTACCTGAGCTCGCAAGTTTGCAGCGGACCACGAGTCGACTCGGCTCGACCTAGGACTAGCCCGCTAGACTGACAAACACAAACATAAATGGAGACTAATAAATAAAATATATATCTAGGATATTACATAAGGCAAAAATCGACACAAAGAAGTACCCAAAAGAAGAAATTTTCGACTAAAATGGTATATTATATTATATTATATTACATCATATTATATTATATTATATTATATTATATTGTATTGTATTATATTATATCATATTGTATTAACTAGTTCTATATAGGCTAGTACATATGAGCACAAAATATTGTATAATAATAGTACAATATAGGCTAATGCTATACAGGTTAGTCAATACAAACTAGGGTTGTTCATTGGGTCGACCCGACCCAATGAACCCGAGAACCCAACCCGACCTATTTGGGTTGGGTCAGGTCGGGTACAATTCGACCAAACTAGACCATAATTAGGTCGAGTCTCGGGTTTTAGAATTTGAAACCCGATGACCTGAGCCCCAATCCGATGACCCGATTGTTTACATATTTTTATCATTTTAAAAATATTTATACTAAAAAATATTTATTTTTAATTATTTTTTAAAAAAATTAAAAAATATTATTAAAAACTTATTTTTTACCTAAACGAGTAAACCCGACTACCCGACCCGACCCTACCCGAACTAGGTCGGGTTGGGTTGGGTCGAGTTTGAGAGGTGAAAAATTTTCAACCCGACCCAATTACACTTGGTCGGGTTGGATCGATTTTTTCCCTAAACCTGATCCAACTCAACCCGTGAACACGTACCCCTAATACAAACTAGTACTATATAGACTAGTAGTATACATTGTACCAATGTAATATCCTAGATATTATTATTGATTTTCCTTTATTGTTTGTGTTTGTCAATCTAGCGGGCTAGTCCGAGGTCGAGCCGAGTCGACTCATGGTCTGGTGCGAGCTTGCGAGCTCAGGTAAGTAGGAATATGAATTATGTGATTTCTTTTCCTGCGTAGATAAATTTATTTAATTATTTTATTGCGTGTGCTTGATTTATTAAATTATATTGCATAGGTGTGCATGAGTTTGATGCTTATGTGGAGCATGGGGTTAGATTAAGTTTAATTAAGCTTAGTCGGGTTAGCGGATTTGGATTCGGCTCGAGGTGGATGCAGGTTTCTAGGGGTTGAGGGTTTGGGGAGGGATTTATAACCCCCCTCACCCCCCCCCCCTTTGGCATGCGGCTCCCTATTGGAGCCGCATAAGTCGTTTGGAGAGAGGAACAGTCGAGCTGCCAGCCGCCCCTCTCCCCTTTCTTGGACCCGCCGCCCTCAAGCAGCCAGCCGCCGAGCCCTCTTCCTCTTCCCCCCTCTTCTTCCCCTTCTCTTGGAGGCCAAGCCGTCGGCTTGGGTGAAGCCGCCACCTCCTTAAAGCTTTGGAGCCGCCACCCCTTCCTTGAGGAGTCGAGCCGCCGCCACCCTTTGGGGCCGGATTCGGAGGCCGTCAATTTAGAGTTTCTCGTATTTATTCTTCCTAAATCGGGTGAGTGGTTTTACCCTTCCTTTTCTCGGTTTTTCTCTTGTGTTCTTGAGCCGATTTGGGCGTTGTGACGTTCTTGATTGTTTTACATCGATTTTTGTGTTTTGATCGTTGAAATCTTGTGTCGACTTGTGGGAGAGAACCCAAGGTTTCCCCTTTGTGGCTCGGCAGCCCTAGGACTACCCTAGGGGTGCTCAGCCAAGGTGGAAGTAGGGGTGCCCTCGAGGTGTTTGATGAAATGCCTAAGAGAGAGTTGTTGTTTATTTTTGAAATCTATGCCTTGGATTGCTTACCAATTTTGGTTCCTATAATATCAATGCATGTCTTGTAATTAAATCTGTGGTGTTTGGATATTAGTCATGTTTTACAAAGATAAGGATTTGATCTTGACGACATGTGTGTTCTTGATATGGGTTCTTGATCATGAAGTTTGATTCCTGTTTAAAGATGATATTGATGCTTGCTAATCTTGTTTAACAAATATAATTTTTGTGAGATTTATCTCAATATTATAAATCTATTTTGATAGTGATTAAGGATTTAATTTCTGTGAATTTCGGATTAATTACCATGATATGCTGAAAACTTAATCTTGCTGAAAACTCCATGTTGAACTGTTGATTCATGGCTAATTTTGATAACTTTGTTGTGATGTGTATAGTTTACTGAATATAGTAGTGTAATCTATCGTTTTGACCAAAAAACTTAGTCTGGAACCTTAGGTCACAATTTGGAAGTCAGATTCGACTTGGGTACACCAGTTTTGGGCTCAACAGTAAACTAAAAATAAAATCCTAAAATAAAACCCTAATTTTGGATAATAAAATTTTTAACTGAATAATTAAAATTCAAGGGGTAGCATAATCTGTTAAGAGCCAACAAATTAAATTATGTGCATGAAATAAAACCTCACAGGTTTATGATATTACGGGTCTAGGAGTTGGGGTCGGGCATTGAGTGTTGCGGCGTTTCCCAATAAAGGCACCCTAAGACACCGTAGGAGACACTTGACTTAGTGCTTGTTAGCGCCATAACTTTTTTTGAATGGCGGAGAGGCTTGGATAGGAGCCGGGTTGCGAGCTTGGTCGGGGAGGTTGGATGGTTAATTCCCAAGTTGTGTTTAAAGGAACAAGTTCGGATGGGCGAATCCCGATTGTTCCTACGTTATCTTTAAGGAACAAGCTCGGATGGGCGAATCCTGATTGTTCATGCGTTTGCTTGTGGAACAAGTTCGGACGGGCAAATCTCGATTATTCCCGAGTTATCTTATTTAAGGAATAAGTTCAAATGGACGAATCCCGATTATTCCTGCGCTTTATCTAAGGGTTCTATTATAGGATAAGCTCGGATGGGCCAATCTCGATTATCCTTATAACCCTTGAGTGTGATGTGTTGCCTTAGGGCACTGGTAGACTGAGGCCTGTTGAATTTCACTGCTTAGTGAAATGGTTTGCCTTTGGGGCATAAGATGGTCAGTTGGTATGTTACTTAGTTATACCACTTGATGATCTACCCATGTATGAGTTAGGGGCATTTTATTCCTTCTCTCTGTGTGGTTTTTTTTTTTATGGTGAGGGTTGGTAGAATCGCTCACTGAGTTCTTTTGAACTCACCCATTGTCGTTTTTTTTTGCAGAGCCTGACCGGTGAGGTGGGCTGGAGCACTTGGCGCGGCTGGAGGGCAGATAAGCCACATTGATCTCATAGCAGTCCTAGTTAGGGGTCGTAGTTGAGTCTTTGGTAGTTTGTCATGCACTTGTATTTTGGTATTTTGTAGTTGTAGTCTCATTTCAGATTTCACTTGTGCAAGAACCGTTGACCTTGATTTATTGTTTCCCCACTTTACTGTTTTGCTAAACTTGCTTCTAATGAAATCTGATTTGGTTTCTTTTTCATTTAAAATAAAATTCGTTACATTCTTTCCGCTATGTTTTATTATCATGAGTTGGCATGTGCATAGGTTAGGCTACGGGGTATAGGCACGTATACCTTGGCCAATCACGTGACCCTGAGTTAGGGCGTGACAACCAAACGGGCCCTTAATCTTAAAGATACCTCTACCTCTACAACCATAAACAATAATCACAAATACAACACTAGATATGTTACCAGACCTTTCAATCAAATTACAAATAAATGACAATGAACAATCACAAAAACAAGAGAAAAAATGAACTTAAAGATGTGTAAACACTAGTGGACCTCATCTTGTTGCATCTTAACCTATCAATGCCTCAAATGGATGAATCTTGAGTGCTTGGACGGCTTGAAGAGTGAAAGAAGACTAAAAGAATTGGACTTTCAATATTAGGACATGAATCACTCAAATGAGAGCTCAAATTCATTTAGGTGGACTAAATGAAGTATTAGGAAGCTTAAGAACACAAAAATAAGAGTATTTATAAGGGTGCCAAGCATTTATAAAAAGAGGAGGTCAGCCAATTGCTCAAAATAGATATGTTGTAGCTGTCGATTATAGGTCGATCGAAGTTCATTCGACCGACATTAAATTGGACTTCGACCGAGATCCTACTATAATTTTTAAAAAAATTTGAACGATGTTCAATCGATCTTCGGCCGATCGATCTTTAGCCAAATTTTGGTCAAAACTAATATTGTTGAGTTTTTGTGAATTTTGTCAAAAATGGTTCAATTTGAGTTCAATTTGTGAATCATCATAGGTAATGCCTCAAAGGTTTGTACATAAAAAATCTAAAGTCTAAAACTAATTCTTAAGATGCTTTCCCTCCGAGAATCATTATTATTGATATTTTGTTATTGAATTCTAAAAATAAACTTTGTGCGAGCTTCATTATTTGTCCTGAAATGGATATTTGATAAACTCATTAGAAACATACTTATTATTATAAAAATAATGACCATGGTTGAGGTAGAAACCCTTGGGTATTGATTTTAGCATTAAAAAAAAAAGTAAGTTCCAAGATTGGTACATTATGACCTAGGTTGAGGTAGAAACCCTTGGGTATTGATTTTAGCATTAAAAAAAGGTAAGTTCCAAGATTGGTACATTATGACCTATTTAGTTTATGGAATATACGAAGAATAGAATAGGTTCCTCGTCTATTCATATTCGCATAATTGGTTTCAATGGAAAATCATACTTTTGGTTCCTATATTTTACTCTAATTTTGATTTTAGTCTTCATAGTTTTAAAATTTTGATTTTAGTTCTCATAGTTTCAAAATTTTAATTTTAGTCTATGCACTTATTAGAAACATACTTATTATTATAAAAATAATGAACATGGTTGAGGTAGTAACTCTTGGGCTAATATTGATTTTAGCATTAAAAAAATAGTAAGTTCGAAGATTGGTACATTATGACCTATTTAGTTTATGGAATATATGAAGAATTGAGTAGCCCTTCCTCGTCGATTCATATTCTCTTAATTGGTTTCAAGGGAAAATCATACTTTTGGTCCCCATATTTTATCCTAATTTTGGTTTTAGTCATCATAGTTTTAAAATTTTGGATCTAGTCTCCGCACTTTATTTTCGTTTAGGATTTGGTCCCTACCGTCACATGAGGCCTAAACGGAGCTGGTGTGGATAACAGGTGCTGACTGGACATTGCTGACGTGGAGCCTACAGGGTCCAACTTTGTAAACTATGGGGACTAAAACCAAAATTTTGTAAACTATGGAGACTAAAATCAAAATTCGAGTAAACTATGATACCAAAATTATTATATTTCCTAAAAAATATAAAAAATCATAGGATGTTTTTTAATTTATTTATAAATAATTATAATATATAAAAATATTAAAACTGAGCACACTACAGTAATTTACATTAATTTGGGTGGATTTAAATCGACGTCGTCATTAGGTGTCGATTTTTATGTAATATCCGAGATATTATGGCTAATTTCTGTTATTCATTTTGTGTTGCTAGTCTAGCGGGCTGATTCGAGGTCGAGCTGAGTCGACTCATGGTCCGGTGCAAGCTTGAGAGCTTAGATAAGTAGTATCATAGATTATGTGTTTTCTTTACTTGTTAATTAAATTTGTGTTGCATATGTTTGAGCATGTAATATTGATGCTTGTGGTTAGCGGGTTTTGGATTCGGGTTTGAGACGAATGTGAATTAGCTAAAGGGGTGTAGATGAGGGTTTGGGAGGAGATTATAAAATCCCCCCCCCCCCCCCCCTCTTACTAGAGTTAGGCGGCACCCTTTTAGAGCCGCACAAGCCATCAAGAGAGAGAGAAGGGAGCCGCCGCCCCTCTCCCCACTCTTGGAAGCCAAGTTGCTACCCCTCTCCCACTCTCTTGGAGCCGCCGCCTCTTTTGTGGAGCCAAGCCGCTGCCGCTTCGTGTGTGGCCAGATTCGGAGGCCGCAGATCGAGAATTTTTCCCTTTTTCCTTCTTCCTAATCAGGTGAGTGGTTCTTCCCTCATTCTTCTTGGATTTTCTTGTGTTCTTGAGCCGTTCTTGGAGATTGAGAGTTCTTGTCGGAATTTCCCGTTGTTTCTTGAAGTTCCTCGTCGATTTCATGTGTTGTCATGAAAGAGGAGGCCTGAAGACCCCCCCTCTTTGTGGTGCGACAGTCCTAGGACTACCCTAGGGGTACTCGGCCAAGGTGGGATACGGGATGCCCTCAAGGTGTTCGCTAAAATGTCTAAGTGGATTTCTTGCATTTATTGAGATCTAGGCCTTTAAATGATAATCTTGTTTATGTTCCTACGATGCCAATGCATGTTTAATATCAAAATCTTAAATCTCAGCGTGTAAATTTATGTTTTCATGTAAAAGGTTGAACTTGATAGCATGTTATGTTTCTTGAATTTGTTCTTGTTTTAGGAAGCTTGAATCTTGATATGGAGATAGATGTTGATGCATGCCTAATCATGTTTAGCAAATAGGATTTATTTTTGAACCGTTAATCATGATGTTGCAATCTAGTTTGGCAGTAATTAGGGATGATTTTTACTGTGATTTTCGGGTTAATTACCATAACATGCTAAAATCTTAAACATGCTGAATTCTCATTGTGGATGCTGAGATTTGTAATTACTGTTGTGATACGTATTATTTACTGAGCATAGTCATGTAACATATTATTTTGACCAGAAAACATAATCTGAAACCATAGAACATACTCTAGAAACCAGATTTGGCTTGGGTACACCAGAATTGGGCTCAAACAGTAGGTTGAAAATGAAACCCCTAAAATAAAACCTAATTTCGGGAATTTAAATTTTAATTGTAGAATTAAAATTCATGGGGCAGAATAAATTGTTAAAGAGCCAACAAAAGAATTTAATTGCATGAAACAAGACCTCGCGGGTTGCTGACATTACGGGTCTAGGGTGTCGGGAACGGGCATAGTGTGTTGCGGCGTTTCCCGATAAGAACACCCCTAGGACACCGTGGAAGGCACTTGACTTAGGTCTTGTCGACGCCATATCTTCCATGAATGGCGGAGAGGCTCGGGTAGGAGCCAGGCTGCTGGCTTGGGCCCGGAAGGTTGGATGGGTAAATCCCAACCTGTGTAAAGGAATAAGTTCAGATGGGCGAATCCTGATTATTCCCATTTCTTTTTGGAATAAGTTCGGATGGGCAAATCTCAATTATTCTCGTTTCTTTTTGGAATAAGTTCGGATGGGCGAATCTCGATTATTCCCGTATTTTTTTTCCTTTAAGGGTATGATTATGGGATAAGTTTGGATGGGTAAATCTCGATTGTCCTCATAACCCCTGTAGGTGATTTGAATGCCTTATGGCATGGGTAGGCAGAGAGGCCTATTGTATATTCATTGCTATGTGAATAGGTTTGTCTTTGGGCAGGAGATGACCAGGTGGCCTATTAGTTAGCCATACCACCAGTTTTGCATTCTCCCTATTATGCATGTATATATATGTGTGTGTGTGTGTATTACTCTATGGTTGTTTTTTTTTGTGGTGGGGGTTGGTAGAATCGCTCACTGAGTTCCTTTGGACTTATCCTTGTTTACTTTTTGTTTTTTCAGAGCCTGACTAGTGAAGTGGGCTGGAGCACTTGGCGCGGCTAGAGGGCAAATGAGCTACATTGATCTCATAGCAGTCCTAGTTAGGGGTCGTAGTCGAGTCTTGTTAGCACTTGGCGCACTCTATTTGACTTGCTGAACTTTATTTCTTAAAATGAAAATCTGATTTGATTTCTCAATTATAATAAAAACTTGTCTCATATTTCCGCTATGAATTATTCTGAGTTGGCATGTGCATGGGGTATGCTGCAGGGTATAGGCACGTATACCCTAGCCGGTCACGTGATCCTAAGATGGGGCGTGACATTTTATCCGTTAATTACCCTAATTTAGGGTGAATTCCACAATGACTGCAGAATTCGAAAACCTGCTCTCCCGATCTGCTCATCTCTTCACTAATCACCCCCTCACCTCCATTTTGATCCTAAATTTAGTGCATTCAATGAGATTAAAATTATATTTCGAACATCAAGAAAATATTAATTTTTACTCTAATAAACGTCGACTTTTCATGCATTTGTTGTAGTGGCAACACCATAATATAATATTATTGCTACGATTTCGTGGACATTATTAAGGGATATTTAGAGTTACAGAAGATACTACAAATATTAATTTGTTCCCTGTTCAATTAATGTGTTCAATGCAAGAATACGAAATCAGATATTTGTGTCTTAAATAGAAAATAAACTAATCTTGCAAATATTAAATCAGATGAGCAGATCCGGACAGCAAGTTTTCGAATTATGCAACTATTGCGGAATTCACCCTAAACCTGGGTAATTAATAGATAAAAAATATGTCTAATTCACTCAAATTAACATAAATTATTGTAGTGTGCTCAATTTTAATATTTTTATATATTATAATTATTTATAAATAAAATAAAAAATATTCTATAATTTTTTATATTTTTTAGGAAAAATAATAATTTTGGTATTCATAGTTTACTTGAATTTTAGTTTTAATCATCATAATTTACAAAGTTAATCCATACAGACTCTACGTCAGCAATGTCCAGTCAGCACCTATTATCCACGTCAAATACGTGTAGGCCTCATGTGACGATAGGGACGAAATCCTAAACGAAAATAATGTTCGGGGACTAAAACCAAAATTTTAAAATTATGAGGACTATAATCAAAATTAGGATAAACTGTAGGGACCAAAAGTATAATTTTTCCTCATTTCAATGAATAACTATTCTTATACATCTTTTATTCTGAATGGATGGTAAATTGATCATAGAATAAATTATATGGTATACAGTTCATATAATATTTTAAATAAATACGAAATATACGAATATTTTCTAATAATTTTAAACATATATCACATTATAATATCAAGTATGGTATTATATTAAAACTAAAATTATAATATATTTGACTGTATAATAGTATCATTTAACATAAAATAGTTTAAGTTAAAATAAAAAACATTCAAATATCTTAAACTATTAAAATAATATAACAAATCCTATATTACTAATATATTATCAATAGAATAATTTTAAACTAAGATAAAATAATTGGGAGGAAATAATAATATTGTTATTTCATTTTCAAAAATTATTTTACATAAATTCATACTTTTATTATATTATTAATTTATTATAAATTAGAATATAATTTATCTTTTTAATATTATTTAATATTGTTAAAACTAGTATTTTGATCATTTTTTATTCATTATGTTAATTAAATAAAAAAAATAATTATTTCATTTATTATCTTTTTTTTTTTTTATTCCTTATTTATCCCTTCCGTCCGATCAAACATCATCGTAGTTCTTAATTTCAAAATTTTCAAATTGAATTAGTCTATCAAAGATGATTGACGGCTAGTGAGTCAGTCGCAATTATTATATCCTACAACGACGACTTCTGCGACGGACTTTTGCGATCGCCTTCTGCCGTTGCAGAAAATAATCGCAGAAGACCATTTTTCTTATAGTGTTTATTTCTTATATATTTCGCTTTTCGAATATTCTATTCTTTGTCTATCCATTCCACCCAATCAAATACCCTCGTAGTTCTTGCTTTTTAATTTTTTGAATTGAATTAGTCTGTCATGACCAAACCTATGTCTATTAGATCTGATCGGATCGGGCCAATGCACCTCGGGGTTCAATTTTTTTCTCTACAAACTCAAAGTCCTCAGCCTAAGCTGGTTACATCAGAGAAATATCAAAAATCACATTTTTGATTTCCCAAAACACGGCCAATTGATTGTTACAAATATCTATCATAATACTGGAATCACTCTCAATAATAACATTCCTATGATTACTCTTCCATGCATGAATTAATGCTTCCCCAATCGCCAAAGCTTCATTAATTAGAATGGAACAATTGAAATGAAAGAAACCAGCAGCTATAAAGCAGTTGCCAAAATAATTCCTACCAATAAAAGCATAGGAGCCAAAATTAGAATTAACACTTGTAGCACCATCAGTATTATACTTAACCCAACCTGAAGGAGGCAATTTCCAGCCAACACCATCCTGAGTAGAATTATTAATATTCTTGCCCTCAGTCTTAATATAATTAGAATTTTCAACATAGTGAACTATTAGGGCTAGATTACTTACAAATAAGGACTCAATATGAGGGTTAACATTTCGAAAGACAACATTATTCCTAGCTATCTAGAAAGAATAGAAATCATTTAAATAGAGAGCCAAAGCAGGAGATTTATACTTACCTCCTCCTGAATTTAAGCCAACTAATTAAACTCATAACCGATTTTATACCCACAAACCTTCCGTCAATCAATTCCCAAAGGGCCTTAGCTACCTCACAATAAAAAAACAAGTATGAACTAGTTTCGTGATGACTGCTGCAAATGGCACAATATTAAGAGTTGATCATCCCAAATCTAAAAAGCCTCTCAGTAGTAGGAAGTTTATTATGCATAACTTTCCAAATAAAGATTTTAATCCTAGGGGTAGTTGGGGTGTTCCAAATTAAGAAACTTTCACTTAGGAAAACTAAATAGATTGGGATGTAAATTTTTAAAGATAAAAGAATAAGCTGATTTAAAAGTGATAACCTCATTATTGTCAGGCCATCAAACCTACTCATCATCACTAGGCTGCCCAGGGAGGGTCATGTCGAAAATTACCTCCACCAAATTAGTACCAAAGAAATCATGAAGCACAGACGCATTCCTAGAATCATTATTAATCAAAAAATAACATTTAAATTTATGTCAAACAAGCATGTATTAATAAATGAAGATTTCCATACCAAAGGAATTTCAAAAATTCAACTATCATACATAATTGAAGTACGTGAATCATTTTCAATCAATTTCTTAAACCCAATTTTCAAGGCAGCTTATAAATCAATTTCCAAGAATTACTTTTATTGGATTTATTACAACTCGGGGTTCAATTTATAATTATCATCCTAAGATTGGAATTTTATCCAGACAATTTTATGCATGACATGTGTGGCTGAGCAAGTAGTGGAATTAATAGTCCAGCTAAATCCATACTCACGTATAAGCGTGAACGTCTTCATCACATTCATATTCATCCCGTATCCTTTTTAGATATGGTAATTTAGAGTTTTTTAATGAAAATTATTATATTACGGCTAATATAATAATTATATATATATAATATAAATATTGGATAGAATACAATGTGAATATACAAAGTAAATTAAATCATAAATTACACCGATCTCTCGTGAGATTTAGTGAAATTACATTAATCTTCTATCTATTTATAATTTTATCTTGTAATTCTCATTGAATTTTATAAAAGATTACACAGACCTCTCATGTTAACGAAAATTATTAGTGGAGTGTGTGTATGCACATGCTTACTAATGACACATTTAAAATATTTGTGATATTTACTTATTTTAAATGATAAAAATACCTTGTGTCATATAATTCTAGTTCTCTTATATTTTCACCTCATTAGTGCTTAACATTTTAATTTTTACATTCAACTAACATTAATTTTGTGAATAATATTAAATAATAAAATAATTTCTCTCAAATTTTTATTTTAAAATATTTATTTAATTATTTTATGCAAGCATTTTAATATTTTTCGACAAGAGACATGAAGGAGAAATCACATTACTAACAGACTTCGTTTAACACCATTAGCTACAGAGGAGAGAGGTGTCACCTGGACAAATAGAGGGGATGTCAATATAATTTTACTGAACTTCAAAGAAGATCAATGTAATTTACCCTACATCCATATTTATTTAAAAAAAACTATTTTCACAGTGCAAATATAAGTATCATCGACCAAGATATGGATGCAGTTGCCATCCCTTGACTCAAGGCATTTACCTAGGTGATGCAATTAGGAGCATTACTATTTCCTTCGGTTCATTGATGCTTCATTTTCGGAAATATCAAAAAATTAACTTCTCAATGTTGTTTTTAAATAATACGATAAACTAACCCATAATGCAATAAATTAACTGTTAATTGTCAAACAAGACATTAGTTTTACATGGCAATTCTGGTTGCATGCTTAGCTACGTTTTGATTTTTTTTAATATGCAATGTGGTATCTATGTTGATTGCTTAATTATTCTTTTTGGAACATGAAAATGGTTGATTGTTCATTTGAAATCTATATTGACCTTCGAATAACCTACTGAATGTTAATTTAGTTCAGTGTAAAATGAGATTGAAATAAGGTATCCTGGATTTATGTAACAATGTTAGCACTAATAATCGATTAACCTTTCATGTAACGATATGGTAATACGAGATGAATAGAAAACTCAGTTTCTATAAGCTCACTACTGTGAAAGACTTGCGAAAGAATGGGTGGAGTTGTTAAGGAACAGGTAAAACTTCACCTTACAGTACAACAAAATGTAGAATGAGAAAAAAATGACAATGTTGTCAAACAGATATTAGTCATCTGTTCCGAAGATAAAAATGTTCATATAAGCAATCTTCATTTAGTTGTTCCCTAAAAAATATGGCAAGCATTCAGCGTCTTTTACTGCATAAGAGAATGTCACTTTAAGCAACTAGTAAAATCATTGGATGATCTACACTTCAACGAGTTGCGAACAATACATAATCAATTGAATGCCTGACTAGCACTGCAATGTCCACGTTCTTGACAAATATTCTAATTGTGTAGCACAATGGAATCTACCAATATGTAAACTAGTCTTCAATGGTTACTGAGAATTAACGCACTAAATGAATCCGAAATCAATACTACAAATTAAAGCATTTATGACTTTATTGTTTATATCCTCGGGCAAGGAGGAAACAATAAATACTCCAGTATGAGATAAATTATGAATACCCAATTTGAATAGTCAAATCTTGTACACCCAGCTCATGATATAACCCATGCACATGGTGCATAATTGGAAGATCCTCGGCTCCTCTCTTAACCTACACAAAGAATATGAATATGATCAATGGATTTGTCAATTAATGACAAAAATAACCCAGTTGATTTCACTAATCGCTTAGTTGAGCCATGTTTACAGACACATTATTTAAATCAATTTTCCATCGTGAGTATTTAAGGGAATTATGCGTTTAATTTCCCGCAAATGCAATGCAAATGTAAATACCCGCAAATAGGGATTGTAACATGTTTAGTTGCCCGCAATTACATGCAAGTAAACTTGCAACGTGCACTTGCAAGTGTCTGGATGGCAGCAACTTCAACTTGCAGTTTTCTTTCAAATATAATTCATATTTAATCATTTTGAAGATGAAGTCTGATGAAAAAATTAAATAATTATATAAAATAAATTAAAAAATTAAAAAAATAATCACATGAAAAATAATTATAAGAAAAACATAAATAATTAAAAAAGAAAAATAATATGAAATTATAAATAATTTTAAAATACAAAAAATAAAATAAAAAATTTGAAAAAAGAAATTATAAATATTAGAAACATAGAAAAAGGTTACATAAAAAAAAATTAAAAATTAAAACAAAAAAGTAGAAAGATCATATAAAAATTTAAATATAAAATAATAAGAAAAATATAAAATAAATTAAAGTTAAAAGATAAAACTTACAAAAATTCATAAAATATAATTTGAACATTAGAACTAGAAATAAAAAATAATGAAATATAAAAACAAAAAAATAATATAATTCTTAAAACTAAAATTAATGTTATATACAAGGTTCAAAAATTTCGATTTCGGTACCAGTGTTTGACCGGTACCGGTATGGTACCAAACCGACAACCGGTACGGTACCGTACCACGATATGATACTATGGTACCGTAGCAACAAACTGTGCTGTCCGGTACCGACACATGGTACGGTGCGGTACCGACACGATACGGTCCGATACCGGAAATGGTACCTGCAGCAACAGATGGCAGGAAACAGAGTAGCACATGCTGTTGAGAGCAGCAAATGTTGTAGCATCATGTTGTGCCATGTTGCCGTGTGCAGCACAGCACAACATGATGTGCCATGTTGTTCATATACCGGTCGGTACGTACCACCTGATAAGGGCGGTCCACAATAAATACCAGGCTTATTGCCCGGTATTTACTGGTACACCCGGTACCGACTGGGTGTACCGAATAACGTAAAGGTAAAAAAATAGTACATACCGGGCGTACCCCAAGGTACGGTACAATTTTTCAAACCTTGGTTATATATTACCAAAAGGTTATTTTGGCTTTCATTGGACTCAAGAAATCTAGAGAAAACTATGTACTTTAAAATTGCAGGCCTTTTGGGCTGCAATTCTTTACAGAATGTACAATCATTATAATTTCAGCCTGCAAATAATAGATGCTGCAAATTCTAATTGCAACCAACCAAACAAGTATATTGGTTTGTTTGCTGCAATTAGAGTTGCAGCAAATCTATTTGCAACCAACCAAATAGCCACATTTAATCACGGAAATGTTGATATTACGTGTCTACAACATTTATAAGACTACCTGAATTGAGAGAGATCCAATGGCATGGCCTGGCACTAGCTCCCAAAATCGAGCATCAGACACTTCGGAAACATCATCAAGAGAAATTATCTAGGCAAATTTTTTAACTAAGTAAAATCTCAGTAATAAAATAGTGAGAGAAATAGATTAATAGAAGAATATGTACATACTTGTCTGCGGCATTTGTTAAGAGCAGAAGAAGGTATACTTGCAGGAGACGTCTGGAGCAAGATACTGCCTGTTGCTTTAAAAAGTGGCATAACAAGCATGAATACAGCAATAGAAACAAGCCCCAAGCACAAGACCTCCGCAATTTCAACCCTGGAAACAGAAATATGAATTGGACTTTTATAACATATAACATTGCAAATGATGGAAGCCAACTACGTTAATGCACAACCGTTACCCCAAAGAAAGAAACCAAGATGCCAAGATCAAACCTGCACTGATAGAAGTATAAAAAACCAAATTAGACCAACTTTTGAAGAGCAATGGAAAAAGGGGACAATGTTTGGAGCATAATAAGCTTCAGCAAGTAACTGTTTTTTACTACTGACAGTTATACCTTCTAATAGAATCTGCGAGAACATGTAGGCAAACTGAGTGATAGTTCATATCTTCCGCTTTCCTGTAAACTGCATAAGGATAGTCAAATTATAACAGTAGTTATTAGGTGGATATAGTTCATATAGTAGTAAGACAACAATTACTAGGAATATACCTATACTAACACGAGCATAGTTCCGAAAGAACCAAACTCCAAGTAAGTTGACTAAAAGGTTGGTAACAGCTGAAATAACTAGGTAGTGCCTGAAAGCAGAAAGGAAGAAATAATTCAGCAACAACACTAGAGACTAAATAAACTGGTTAGTTCCTACAAAAAAAATTCTATTACAGGATTTCAGGCATTCAATGTGTCACTCGCATCAACAAATCTTAACAAGGTTTGGCTTTTAAGTTTTAGATTGTTACTAATATGTTTTTTATTGTTCCATACTGATGATTCTTTATATGTAGTTAAAATAAATAATATAAAGGAATTAACAGAAATGCACAGCAAATATTTTTCATATTCTGTATGACACAGTTTAATTATAGAACTCTATTTCAATTACATATTAGTAAGTATTTCATTTTTAAAGCTATATTAGACTCATCCAACCAATGATCTAGACCCAAAACTTGGTTCAGTTTTAAAATTCTAAGCTATGAAATAAATTGCATACTGGAGCCAGATACAACATATATAAAGGTTGTGATCAAGTTTCATCATGTTAATGTTATCACAAGGTTATACATAATACATTCATTAATAGGATTATACAGACAAATGCTCACAGAAAGCACGCTAAACAAACAAAATGGCTTACTTGTGCTCAGATTCATCTTGCATAAATGCATGCAGGGCTTCCACTGCTAAGGAGAATGACATAAATAGTAGAAACAGCTGTCTACACAGGCAACAATGAAACAATATTATATGTTAGACCAAGAGCATATTGATACAAGGGAATGCACACTGTTAATACTAGGAAGATATCAAAATAACTTAGCAGGAAAGTGCATTTCCATCAAACACAATCTTTAATTGTTATCCAACAACTGTAAATTTATGTTTGAACTTTGAACAAGTCTGCAAATTTATAAGATTTATAATTCCACTAAAAGGAAGGTAACAGTGGACAGTGATGAAAAGTTACAAGAATAAGAAAGTAACTAGACAAGGTAAATTATAAATGTAGCATAAAGAAAATAGAGAGGGAAGTTCTGATTCAAAATGGTTTTGGATTTATTGTCTTTTTTATAAACCCCTTCTTTGTGTCATGTCGGTGGACCTAGACACCAATTTCAAATACTAATCCTATACACTTAAAATGGTAGGATCTTGTATTCAGGCTTACAAGCAAGAATGATATAATTTAAAGCTAAAACTTTGTGTAGCTTATAGGTTGCACAGTTGCACATAATCAATTCTTGCAATATGCGTACATACAGTAAACATAAGTGTCTTTAAAAATCATCTGATATCACACATAGAACCAATGAAATCACATGCAGGAATTCACAGTCCCATTCATGATCTGCTAAACCTTGTCAGATTTTGCATTGCTTTCATAAACAAGTTCATGACAGTTTCTAGCTGTTGATTGATTTTGATCAATGAATTTTTTGCAGTACCTAAGATAAATTTATGGTCTCTGCTATTGAAAAAAACATACCAAGTACATTCAATTTCTGTGCTCACAATTTCATGATAGAATGGCATAATCTTAGCTATCAAGCAAAAGTAGTAGAACCCAGACAGTATCATGTAATGAGAGTAGAACCTTGAAAGGACTAGAGTCGGTAAAGTCCAGATAATATACTTCTAAGATTACGACTATGGGTAAATCATTTGTAATTTGACAAGAGGCTAGAGCCCTTGAAGATCTACAATGTCAGATTTGAAAGCAAGAACAACTTGAACTTATAACAAAGTAAAAGCAAAAATTATCGATATGTAATATGTAATCATGATAGACAAACAGAAAAACTTACAGCATTTGTAAAAGCTGATAAAACCTCCAACCTTTTGTACCTAAGGTAATATAAGAAAATCCCAAATGTTACAATCTGTCCTTGAGATTGATTTGAGACAGTGCTACATAGAGCAATATTAAAAAGGAAATGAAATAACATACTGACGAGTGACGATACAACTTTATAAAGGGGAAAATAGAAAAGAAAAATTTCACAATAACTATAAGAAACAATGCATGAGCTGTGAAGGTAGCAACTAACCCATAGGTATAAACTTCATCAGGCTTCTTTCGTGAGGCAGCCATTGCAAATAATGAAAAAGTTAGAAGGCCACAGCCAAAGGTAAGATGGAATGCATCTGATACCAAGCCTACAAAAATAGCCATCAAAGAATTAGAATTTAGAAGAATACATAAATTAAATATGTCAAAATGAGATGTGACCAATTTTGAGTATTGTCCATGTCATTAAGCACTGGGATATCATTACTGAAGTTTCTTATTGATGTAGTTGGTTCAAATATTTAAAATGTCAAAAGGATTCACAAAAAAAAAAAACACTCGATGGAAATGTGGAAAATGCCAAAACCTGATACTGCTCCTAAATACTATAAATCATGGTCATTCAGAAAATGAACTTTGTTCACAAGCCAGTTCCACTCATGAGCTCAAATGAGACCAGCTTTGCATTATTCAAGCATAGCTCATTTAGAAGCCAAGCTTAAGCTTGGCTTGTTAAGAAATCTAACCAAGCTTGAATAAGCTTTTACTGAGTACTGAGTAGAATTAGGAGATGGTCCCATGCAGCTAGGCTTACTTTCAACCCTAGATTTAGGTCAAATTGTATCTTAGTCAGTGGCACGAATTTCAATATAAATCCGTCAATTGTCTGATTGGGTCAAGTTTGACCAATTTTTAGCAAAAAATTAGTAAATATTGGGGCATTTTTCACTAGGATAGATCAATGTTTTGGCTTATAGTGCTGCTAAGTTTAGGCATTCAAATTAACTCCGTCCTATGACAATTTGAACCCTGACCTAAAATTAACTACCTACTGGGATCAAGTTTAACCAATTTTAGCTCAGGATCAGGGCTGGGCATAATTTTCAGAGAATTAAGGTGAAGATGGACAGTATCACTATCCCACCCTGAATATGCTTTTCCCTATCATTGCACATCCCATCATAATTACAGATGAATAATTTCTCTTAAATATATTGACAATAAAGTAAATCTTAAGCCCATTATGTCCAATGAAATAATTTACATCTCATAACTTATCTATAACAGAATGAGAAAACTGATATAACTCAATATTCTGTGCATAACTGCATATAGAATTGGTATTCTTCATTTTCACACAGACTGAATATGGGAATACGGTGGGTCATTTGGGTGCAGGACAAGAACAATTTGAGTAGCACTTGTTCCATCATTACGATATTACCCAATGCCACCTCTACTCTTGTTTGCTAGGTTAGAACCAAGATATTCCGGAAACTGGGTTGAGCATTAAGTAATTTTATTTACAAAAAAATCTCTTGTTTATGAGATTACATGTCAAACCAGTTGAAAAGAAAATTAAGATTCATCAGATCATAAAACTATATTGATGTCTATGTAAGGAAAATCAAGGTTGTATGTATTATGTAATTAACTAAATTTGACTTGAAGATGCAGTTTGCATGAGAAACTAAGCTAATGGAGAACTGAGTCCAAATCAGTTCCAAGTCTTGCAGTTCTAGAATACATCCAGATGCTGTTTGATCAATACATAACCAATCTAGCCATATAGAGCTGCATTTGATAGGTCAAGCAGACCTTTGATACATAATGTCAACTGTCCACAATGAATACAAATTTAAATTATGAGTTAATTCAATCTCCTATGGCTTAGTTTTAAAGCTTTGATATAGACATCTTGTTTCATCCATGGTTGCTCATATGTCATTTTTCCATTTCTGGAAAAAACTGGCCCTTTTGTGTTCTTGGATGGCGTTGAGCATAAGACAAAAGATAAAGGGTGAAAGTGAAATTGATGTAAGTTCAATCAATCTAACAGTAAATCAGAATAATTAGATTCTTGGGGTGGTGCTGATGCTCAACAAGGAGGTCGTTTCATTAAAAAATTAGAAGGAACTGAAAGTCTTTTTCAATCAGGCACTCAAACGTTTAAGAAAGGCATAAGTAAAGTTTTGATAGTTTTCTTATTTATCTGAATACTTTTCTTTAAATAGAAGCCAGAAAGTCATAAGAATAACAAATAGAATATAATCACAAGCTACAGTTTCATAACTTCATGATATTTGGAACAAATCCATATGGGTGAAATAGGTGAGACGAGATTGGAGGAAATATGAACACGAGATATGTTTATGAAAATCACAAGTGTCAGATGCAAAAATACCTCTGAAGGCAACAAAGTAGACATCCAATTAATTTGCACGTTTGCGACCTAAAAACCAGTCGGTCACAATGTGATATTGCCTTAGAGGAGCAATTTGGTTTGTAAACAAGGAATATGATGCTAGACTCCCAGTTTACTTTTTGCTTAGCACTTAAGTATATGTGCTTTGTGGTAATGGTAAGATGGGATGGGTAGTTGTCCTTTGCTCCTTATTTTCATGTATTGTAACATAAATTCGCAATTACAATTTTCTTCTATTTATGCAACTGTCGAAACTAACAGTAATATTTTCCTATAAAATTGAAAGGTAAACCACTTAATTAAATGATTAATAACATAAGCAATCTAAAAATTGCTCTCACCCACACGACCGGTGAAAATGCCAATCAACAACTCCGTCGTAGAATAAGCCACGTTGAGGGAGATCATAAAAGCTAACCGCTTCATCGGCCGATTCCCGGAACTTATTGCTCGAACCACGGACACAGCCCAGTAAAGAAGCGAGGGCTTCCGGCCATCACCGACCCTCTTGGTGGCGGATCTACCAAACCCTTTCCCGTGCTCATCGCTCTCCGACGTGGGGATGCTGATGAAAGAATCGCTCCGGGAGAGATTCGCCCTAAAGGAAAGGCTTCTCTGGGGCTCGTGTTGGCGAAAGGATGCCTGGCGCGAGAAGGCAAACCTCCGATCGTCGGCCGCGAGCCCGTAGTCGCCTCCCCACTGCCGCTGGTCGGGGATCTTGTGGCCGAACGATGAGCTCCGCGGGGGAGGAAACCTGAGACCGGTGTCGGCCGGGGTCAGATCTCGGGGCGGCGACGGCTGCCGCTGCTCTTCCATCCGAATCGAAGGGCTTAAACCCGGGGCGTAGAAACCCTAGCTCTCGATCTAGCAGATCGAGGGGTCGGCGATCGACATCATGAGAAGAAAAAAGGAGAATTTATTTTTTACTCTTTCCCTTCGAAGCTTCAAATGGAGGCGGCTCGCACTCGCAGTCTCCTTTGATTAGTCCAACGACCGGAAAAAAAAAACATTTTTTTTATAAAATATAAAGGGATAATTTCAGTTTGGACCATAATTGAAATAATTTAGAGCGAATTCATAATGCGACCTTTAGGGTCATGGATTAGGTCGAGTCGAATTGGATTTTAAAAAAATCGATCCAATCGATTAAAACTAATCAAATTGGATTGGATCAGAATCAGATTCAAGATTTTTCATCTCTCAAACTCGATCCAACCCAACCCGAATTAGGTTGGGTCGAGTTGGATAGTCTAGTATAATCCTTTACGAACACGAACATGAGGCGAACCGTGGGATTGGGAAATCCTAAACGCCAAACATGTTAGTATATACACATTGGTAATATGATATTTTAAATATAATTAAAAAATAAATAATCAAATAAAATCGGATGGGATCTTAAGTCATTGAGTTCCAAAATCTGAAATCCAAAATCCAATGCAATTGTGATCGGGTTTGGTCAGGTTTTACTCGACCAGACCCGATTACTCGACCCAATTCAACCCAAATAGTTTGGGTTGGGTTAGGTTCTCAAATTTATTGGATCTACTCGACAACAACCCTAACAACCTTCCTACCTAAAACTCTATGTTTGTACCTTTAAAAAATTATTTTTAAAAATAAAACATTAATTTCAGTTTAGATCATAATTAAAATAATTTAAAATAATTTAGAGCAATTTTTTGAATTCATAATAAGACGTTCGTACCTTAAAAAACATTTTTTTTTGCAAGAAATAGAAGATAACATTAAGAAATTAAGCTAGGATGATTAACATCATTGCTTAAGATTACATCAAGGTCAGGAGGACGCACAGAAGTCCACACACTGGACTCACGCCTTCTAGTACAACTTGCTGCCCAATGGGCAGCTTTATTTGCACATCTATATACAAAAGAAACATATACATTTGACATATTACGCAAAGTAGAAAAAATATTATTAAAGAGGTTGTGATGCTGCCAGGGAACATGTTTCCTATCATTAATCAAGTCAACAACTTGCTTGCAATCGGATTCTACGATAACATTCCCGAGGTTCCTAGAAACAATAAGATAAAGTGCATGAGAAATAGCAACTGCTTCAAAATAAAAATTAGAACAAGATATATATAAAGTAAATAACAGAGGCAATAATACAATTCCGGAGAATAAGGCTAGCTACTCCTTCATTTTCAAGGAATGCTCCATCGCAATTCAATTTAAGTCAGCTAGTAGGCGGAGGGAGCCATTTGCAGGTATTTTTATTATTGACTACAGGGCCCTCAGGAGAGTAAGCCTTATTGTAATTAATCGAAAAGGAAAGAATGTGCATCACATGGTATTGACAACAATGGCCTTGGAGTCTGAATTCAGTTCAGACTCAACGAATGCCAGCTACCTAAATGCCAATTTAAACAATTGAAGAGGCCCAAATTGAGGCTAGATTTGACCAAGATTTGACTAGATCTCAGAAATAAATGAGGCAAAGTTTTCACATCTAAGTTACAGAAAATACAATTTTGTTCAGAAGAAATATTCAAATCATGAAGCCAAGAACGAGTTAAAAGCCTTCCATGAAAGACCTTCCAAAAAAACAACTTTATCTTGGGAGAGGTGATCAATTTCCATATTTGGCCCCAATTTGAACTCAAACTAGAGTTATTTTGCTTCAAGGTTTTTAAATACAAATAAGAAGAGGATGTGGTTGCCTTACCATTAATTTCAAACATCCAGGCTACATAATCATCATCGGGGTGCGTCGATAATTCAATATCCGAAATGGCGTTTTAAAGCTGGGGGCTGTAGAATGTTAGTCCAATAAAAGAAGACCAGTTTTGATCATGCAATAAGTGGTTAACATGAGTTAACTATTTAGTTAATTTGATGTTGAAAAAGCTAGGCTTTAAAGCAAGAGGTAGGTCAAGAACTCAATTATCATTAAGCAAAGAAATAGAGCTTCCATTACCAATGATACTTTTAAAGCCAAGGTGCAGTTTGGGCTAAGCCTGAACAAAAAGCTTCCAAGCTCAAAAAGATTTTTAGGAGTGAAAAGATATGTACAAGAAACAGTAGGATATTTAGCATGTACAATCTTATTCTAGAGGGAATCATTTCTATTGAGGTAAGAGTGAATTCTTTTTGCATGAAGAGCAAGACTTTTAGACTTAATATCTTGAATACCTAATCCACCAAGGGGCTTAGGGGAAGTAACAATATCCTATTTTATAAGATGAATACTTTTCTTATTAGGGTTACTGTTCCAAAGAAAATTCTCATTTTGAGTTTAATTTTATCACTAAGCTCTTGGGTAAGCCAGGTAACAGACATAGTGTGAGTTGGAATGGAATTTAAAATTGAATTAATCAAGACTAACTTGCCAACTTGTGATAACAGAGAATTAAATCCTAATTCCAAGATACTTAAAAGGAAATGAGCTTAGTTTCATGCCTAGCTTATGAGAATCCTATTTTTGATATTGGGGCTATTATGCTTGGAAAAAAAAACTTCATATTTAGATCAATTTATTTTTTGACCAGTTAAGGCCTCATAATGCGAAAAAATATTTTTAACAAAGTCTAAACTTTTAGAATTTACTTTAAAAGCAAAGACAATATCATTTGCAAACATGAGATGGCTGATAGACAAAGAGTTCTTTAATTTGAAAGAAGTAAGGTGGTTCTTATCAACAACATTATTAATCATCAAGGTAAGTAATTGAGAAACAAGAATATATAGGAAAGGTGAAATGAGATCACCTTGCCCAATACCTCTGGAATAGGGGAACAAATCAGAAACTTGAGAGTTGACGAGGCAAGCAAAAGTAGGAGTACTAATGCATGTAATAATCCAATTAATAAATTGTTCAGAAAAAAAATAGAGGTTAAGGACTTTGATAATGACATCTTTGCTGAGAGAGTCAAAAACCTTTTCAACATCAATTTTAAGAATAATATAAGGAGTGCTACTCTTGGAATCATAGAATAGTGAATAATTTTTTGGACAACAAGAATATTGTCATGTATATTCCTGCCCTTAACAAAGGCAGATTGTTCACAACTAATTGAGGCAAGCAAACTTTCATTCTATTAGCAATAATTTTAGAAAGAATATGATAAGACATTACAAAGAGTTATGGGTACGTAGTCTTTTATAATTTTAGGAATGAAAGTAAGAATTTACAATTTTAGGAATGAAAGTAAGAAGAGTTTTATTTCAATAAGTAGGAATGGTAGCAGTATTGAAAAAATGTTGAATAGTAGTGAAAAAACTCTATTAGAAATAGTAGACCAGTAACATTTGTAAAATTCAATGGTAAAATCATCAAAACCAGAGCTTTTACCATTTTTAAAAGAGTTAATAGTATCTTTGACCTTAGATAAAGTAACAAGTTTAATAAGCAAATCAACATTCAAAGAGGATAATTGAGGAGTAGTAGGCCAATTCATAACAGTAAGGGTAGAATTTGTATGCAAGTCCCAAAGAGTTTTATGATGAGAAATAAATTCTAACATGATAGATTTATCATCAATAAATGATATATTGTTAGCATTAGAAATAGAAGCAATGTAATTTATGCGCCTACGAATAGTAACCACACGATGATAAAAGTAGTATTTTGATCTCCATCATGAATCCTATTTGTTTTTTATTTGGACCATCATTTTAGACAAATCTGTCTTTGAAGTGCAGCATGCTTATTGTGGAGGCTTCTAAGTTTAGTATCAATGTCTATAGGGACATTGGGAAGACTCTCAAAAGACTCAAGCATATAGATATCATTTGTAGTGGTCTCAAGAAGAGTTTTAAGCTGACCCAGACAATGCTTATTCTAGTGAGAAAGGGCACCACTAGTTCTAAGTTGTTTAAAGTTAAAATTAGAATCAACAAACAACTGATCATAATTAGACCAAGCATTATTAACAATCAAATGATTTTCTTTGTATTCTAATCAAAAGTTTTGAAATTTAAAGAATATGTTTTGGAGTTGCTTTTTGGTGGGAATACTACAGAAAATAGGGCAGTGATCAAAGTGTATTCTACTTAAGTATTTGGTGCTACAGTGACTTTAAAAGTGAAGCCAGTTAGCATTAGCAAATACTCTGTCTAATCTAATTAAAAAAATTTCAAGCCCTTTTTGGTTATTTGACCAAGTGTATTTGTTACCAACAAAGCCTAAGTCAAGCAAGCCTAGGTGGTTAACAAAATAATTAAAATATTTAATAGATTTATTAAATTTAAAAGCAATTCCACCAAACTTATCTTTGGCACGTAAAATACTATTGAAACCACCCATTAAAAAGCCAAGGAAAAGTATTAAAATTGATTTGAGAAAGAGAATGCCAAAGATTAGATCTAATACATGGATCAGTGCTAGCATAAAAGTTAGATAATAAGAAAGGCTCACATTTATTGAACTGTACAACAATATGAATAGTTTAAGAAGTGATAGAGATAACTTGAGCATTAATAATATTAGAATTCCAAACAATTAAAAGTCCTCCAGAGACACCACTACTAGGGTGAATGACAACCTGCCAACTTCTACCAAAAGAATTAACAAGTTTCTTAGAAGCATGAATATTCAAATGAGTTTTTTGGTTGAAGGGGGTTCTGGAAAGTATATCTAAGCTGACCTGCTAATTCCTCTAAGGTTTTGGTTGAAGGGGGTAAAAAGGAAAAGTTGTGGTCAGAGGAATGTTCCTGATTAATAACCAAGTCCTGGTCCATTTAGTAATATCATACATGGAATCCATGTCCATGCTCATAGAGGTGGAGGGGGACTTAGTAGTAGATGAATTAGGGTTCCTAGGTAAGGTTTGATTCTTAGGGGAGGGGTTGGGGTCCTGTTCTTAGAATTATGAGGAGGAGGGGTAGAAATGTTAGAGTTAGGTTTAGGCCTAGAGGAAATAGGGGATTTATTCCTACTGTTAGAATTTACAGGAGTAGGTATGGTAGTTGGGGGAATGGCTCTACTGTTATTCCGGTTAGTGTGATCAGCCGTGATACTAGAATCCATATTAGCCCGAGCATGGGTTACCTTTGAGACAGAAGGAGAACACTCGCTTCTTGAGCCATGCCGACGGGATTGCATGTGTTGGACTTGTATCCAAGGACCACACGCCGGTTCAGGCAGGGAGTCATCATTCTCACCATGCAAGGAATTGCAATCAATGCCAACATAATCAGAATTATCACAAACAGACGGAGAAGCATTAATTTTAACAGAAATAGAAGGGGAAGTTTTGTATTGTAAAACAAGAGAACATTCAACATCACAGTGGCCAACAACGCCACATTGAAAACAAAGTATAAGAATATTTTCATAAACGACAGGTTGAAAGAACTCAGAATCGCCAATAGAAATCCAAATACCATGTTGAATTGGTAAAGCCAAATCGATTTCAATGCATACTCGAATGTATCGACCATGTTCGAAAGAAAAAGAGCGATTATCAATTCTAAGCACTTTACCAAAATTTTGCGCAATGGCGGTGATTGAATCCGCTTGCCAAAACTCGAGCGGCAAAGACTGAAATTGAATTCAAATCGGCGTCGTAGTAAAAAGTTCATTCCATGGCCGAAACATGGGTTTCCAAGGCATTAATCTCAAGACATCACCACAAAATGTCCAAGGTCCACCAATAAGGACGAGGGAAGCCGACTCAATGGAATCGAAATGAAAGACAAATAAATTTTCATCCAAATCCAAAACAGACTTAAAACCATTTAAAAACCACACTCAAGAGGCCCAGTTTCAAATGAAATCTAAAGGGGGTCTCCCTAGGAATTTGTCGATGAGGTTGTTAGCCCAGGGTTGTCTCCAAGATTCAACTTATTCAGGGGAGAAGGAAATCTTGTCCGGAGTAGCCGATTTGATCCTGGTAATGGTTGGGGAGGAAACCCTAATTTTAGAATTAGGGTTTTCTCGCCGAAGGAGTTACACCCCAGGAAAGGAGCTTTTGAGGGTTCAGGGAGGCCGCAGGAGAAGGATCCTTTGCCGTGGAAGGCCGCAAAAGGGGGGATGGTGATCGTCGAGAGGCATCTGAGGATCCCCAAAACAGATGCTCTTGCGTTTGCGAGGGAGGCGCAATTGAAGGGATAGTCGAAGAGGAGGCTGTTGGTGAAATGACCTATACTAGAGGGGGGTGAATAGTGTGTTTACTAAACTTTTTGCCTAAATCCGATTTTAATCTTTTCTTAAATTCCTTAGGCAAGTTATCAATTTACCGACTAAATGCGAAAGTGATTAATAATAAAGCAATTAACACAAACAATATATCAATTCTAACACAATGATTTATAGTGGTTCGCCCCCAATGACTACTCTACTATCGAAGCTATGATTTCTAAACTAGTTTAACTAGATTAAAAAGAGAAATTTATATCAGAGAGTCTTCGCTCTCAAACCGAAGGCACTTTCACACCCTGAAGTATCTCGCCTTCCTGCAGAGAGCACTCTCCCACCTCAACCTAAGGACAACTCAACTAATCCTAATAAACTACGTTTACACCGGTGGATTTAAAACTCGAACTCCAAGGCTACCACTCAATTTCAAGACCTACACTATAGGTCTTACACAAACTCAAATACAATGAAATAAATAAGAAAATACAACACTAAATGTAGCAATAAATCAAATAATAAAATACTTACCTCCATAACACGCTCTCTAGTCCTCTTGATACCTCAAGATGATGAATCGATGAAACTTTGAAGGCTATATCAAGAATCTATGAATCATGGCTAGGGTTTTTGAAACGATGGCTTAATCAAAGCTTGTAGGTGTCAAAGAATATCTCATGAAGCATCGACCAATCTGTCGACTAAAACTGAGAAATCAGCCTAGTTTGCTAATTTTTTTGCTCGTTTGTTCATTTTTGGGTTTCATCTTCGCTAAGTCCTCTTATATAACATGATAAATATTATATAAGGATTATCCCCCATTTGGATTCAATAAAAATATCTAAAAAATTAAAATCCTTAAGAATCAAAATCTAACTTTTAGGGTTTAGTACAAATTTTCGAAAACAAAAATTTTTATAATCTCTCGGGTCAAATATGCATAGGTTAAAGACTTTCAAAAAATCCTTTAAAATATGTCGTTTACTAGTTTTTACCTAAGGAGCAATTATCGGGACTTTTGGTGCCAAGAAAATATCTAGGTTATATAACCTTCCAATAAGCTCCATAGGCTTAGTGAATTTCAGGGTCATTTTTTGATTTTTTGATTTTTCATGTTTTGAGGTTCAGGTGTGGTTTTTGGGTTTTGCATCATAAAAGAGGATTACATATTCATTCTAGACACTCTAAACCTAAACTCTAACCTCCCGAAGAATCCCGAGCGACGACAAGCGCCCTTGCCGATTTCTCATATTACTCCGATTTTTCCGAACGGGGACGTGTTGGAGAAATGACCATACTAGGGGGGGTGAATAGTATGTAATCTAAATCTTTTTGCCTAATTCCGGTTTTTTTATTTTAATCGTCTTCTTACAACTTAAGCAATTCACAATTAGATGATTAAATACGGAAGCGATAAGTAAAGTAGTTAAGCAAACGCAAAAAGAACAATGCTAACATAAAGGAATTTATAGTGGTTTGACCAACTGCCTACTCCATTACCTAAGACCCGTGCTTAGGATTTCGCACACAAATGCACTAAATTAAGAGTGACTTACAATTGAGGACATTACACCGAAAAGACCCTACACTCCATTCGAAGGCACTTCCACATCCGAAAGTATCCACCTTGACACCGAGTTAGCTTTCCCACCTAAATTCCTAAAAATAACTCCTAATCTAGTTTTACACAAGTGGCTTTACACCTTAAACACCAAGTTCACCAAAAAATCACTAGACCTTACACAAGGTCTATTACACAACCAAGTTAATACAATGAAAAAACAACTAAAAACACTTTTTCACAAGAAGAGAGAAAAGATGACTTATCACAATAGGATCATCTCATCTTGTTGAGCCTAGCAAACTTGAAGGACCCCCCAATGATTAATACTTGAGGTTAAGGGATCAAGATCTAGGTTTTGAAGATTTCATCAAGTGAGAGCTTAGAAGATGCTTAGGATCACTCTTTGATGCTTAGAGGCATCAACAATCATGTGGGAGAGTGTTTTGGGAGGGTATTTATAACCCCCCCAAACTCAAAGTGTCGTCAACTTGCATTTTTCTGCCCATTGGCGACGCCCGGTCGCTTGCCAGTCGATCGTCGGTAGACTGACCGAGCGACCGCGGACATACTGCCGCTTTTTGGCAATGTTCGATTGACTGAATTGGCTACTGCTAATTTTTGACCATATTCAGTCAACCCAATTGGATACTGCCAATTTTTGACAACATTTCCGGATTTTGTATTTTCCAGCTTTCTTCTTGCGCGATTCATTTCCGGAGCTTGTATTTTCCAGCTTTCTTCTTGCGCGATTCATTTTCGGATTTTGGCCTTTAGCGTGCGTCAATTTGAAGATCTTTCCATGTGTTCTCTAAACTCGCCCATGACATCTTTAGTGCACACATCAAACTTCTATAGATCGTCGTATCGAGACCCAATGTCGCAAACTACGAAACTGGCTTCCTCCTTTTATCGAACCTGCGACCTTCATGCTTCAAGAAATTAGTTAGGTAGACTTGGTTTGTTATCATCAAAATAATAATGAAGAGAGTAGCACACAAAGGAGAAACCCTCGGCCAACAATCTCCCACTTTTTGATGATGACAAACTATCAACGATAAAAATCTATATGTAATGTATTAATCAATTAGTGTGAAGCATGATTTTATAAGTGCATATATAAGAGCATTATAAAATGATGAAGACATATTACATTTAGTGCTCCCCCTATCAATATGCATATCTTTAACTCTCCCCCTATCATCATGCCATAATTTGAAGATATTAACCCCTATCATGATGAACATTCTTCTATCCCTTTTGACATCAATCAAAAAGGGTACAAATAAAATATAACAAAAAGAATAAGAATAAAACATGAGTCATGCGCATTCATGGTAAACCATACAATTAAGTGCAACATCATACATGGTCAACACAACCATATAGACATAAAGGCAAGCATCCTAAAATACAAATCCATATGAGTCAAATACAAAATAGTCTAAACACGGTACACTGTCAACACACGTCCATACAAGAAGTGTCATCATGCAATAGTAGGACTAATCATTCTCAGGTGGTGGAGGTGGCGAATGCGTCTGATAGTATTGCCACATCTCATCCACCTGACCATACATCTCATTAACACGACGGTCGTACTCATCAACTCTCTAATCGTATTGATCGATGTGTTGACAACACTCATCAATGCGGCGACCGTACTCATCAATTATCTAACCATATTGATCGATGCGTCGTCTGTACTCATCTAGATGCCCTATCGTACCTCTGTTCCATTCCAATTGGTCAATATGAAACTGAGCAAAATCGACGCTCCAAATCTCCCAAACTCAATATGAGTAGCAGCTGACGAGCTTCCACCATCTTCTGCCTCATCCATGTCCTCATCAACATCATCGTTGTGCACCGCAGGTTCGCCTTGTTGGCTTTAGGTTTTCAACCTTGGTCTTAATCTCGGTTTTGATGATAACAAATATGGAACTAATATTTCATTGAGAAATCTTTCAGGTTCCATATCGGTTAGTGTTCGATGTCCTCGATTGGATAAATCAGAATAAATTAGAAAATCGAAAAGACATTGATCGTCGGGCTCTGGTTCGTCGCGGAAATTTCTCGAAGATTGACGTGTGCACCAAAGATGTATTGGACGAGCTCAAAGATCACATGGAACACTCTCCAATATGATGCACGTTGAAGGCCGAAACCCGAAAATGAAGCGTGCAAAAAAAATGGCTGAAAAATCAATTTCAGCCTATATTCGGTCGACCGGTCGGTCGACCAAATAGAGTTAGGAAATTGGCAATAGCCAATTCGGTCGACCGAATGTTGTCGCAAATCGGTAGTAGCCTCTCGGTCAACCGAAGATGGGTAAAAATAGGCAGTGGGCTACTTCGGTCGATTGACCGAAGCTAGAAATGGGCAGTAGCCTTGTCGGTCGACCGAACTGCGGATAGCTGAAGCGGCAACTTATGTCGGTAGACCGGATTGAGGGAACGCAAGATTTGCATCTGGCGGTCAACCCGTCGGTCGATCACACATAGAGAGTAAGGTAGCGGTCGCTCGAGCGGTCTATCGGTCGGTCGATCAGCCAATCGACCGAGCGGCTGTAACGGATAGTTTTCTATCCGAGCTGTCGTTTCTTCGAGAGGGTATAAATATACCTCGTCTAACTTCTTTAGTTCTTCTCCCTTCACTCTTATAGATTTTATTGAGCATTTTAAGAAGGGATTTAAGCCTTCAAAAGAATTAATTGCTGTGCCATGTTCTTCCATCAACATCCTTCCCAAGCGCCCAATTTTTTCTTCAACTCAGGATTTGATTCAAGCTCTACTTCTTTCCGAGTTGGAGGCGTCGAAGGCTTGGAAAAGAGCATTGACCCTTGGTTTCATTTCTAAGCTCTTTTCATTGTAATTTTAATTGTTATTTGAATTTGTTTTTTTTTATTTGAGTTTGTAAGAGGACCTAGACCGTTAGGTCTTGTGTGGAAGTGGTTACCTTGTTGTGAAGGTGTAAACCCAGTTGTGTAAACTTAGTTTTACTAGGATTAGTTAAGTTGTCCCGTAGGGTTGAGGTGGAAGAGTGCTCTCGGTAAGAAGGCGATGATTTCCGGGTGTGGAAGTGCCTTAGGTCGAGAGTGCGACTCTTCGAGTCAAAGTCCTCATTATAAGGGAAACAAGATTTAATGTAGTTAAAATAGTTTCGAAATACTAAGCGGGGTACTTAGGTATTGTAGTAGTCATTGAGGCCGAACCACTATAAATTTATGTGTTAGCATTGTTATCTATTGTTGTTGTGCTTAATTGTTTTATCTTGCTTCCGTATTTAATCGCATAATTGCAACTTGCCTAAATGATTTGGGAAACGATTAAAATTGGAATTGGGCGAACGATTTAGTTAACACACTATTCACCCCCCTTCTAGTGTTGCAATTTCTCCAACATTTGGTATCAGAGCGGGTCGTAGATTATGATTTTACCATCCCTCTTACAATTTGTCTCGATCCTAAAATGGCACTAGAGTCGGTAGCGTCTTCACCTCCTAGGTTCGATGAATCAAACTTTGATCTTTGGAAGTCTAGAATGTACACCTACATGAAGACTAGAGGTTTTGGTGTTTATAACATGTTAAAATTTGAATACACCTTTCCTAAGATTGACATGCATAACTGGAGCAAACTTGACAAGAAAATGTTTTAATTTAATGGAGAAGCTATGAATTGCATATTTTGTGCCATACCAAATAGCATTCTTGAAAAAGTCATGCATTGTTCAACGGCTTCTGATTTATGAGCTACTTTAAATGTTTTATATGATTATGCCAAAACTGAAGAGATTGACACTTTTGATGAAGGTGGTGATGACAATGGTCACTCACCTACTACTAATCTCAATTTTGATGCCCATAGTGCTTCTAGTCAAAGAAGCAACTCTAAAAGCCAAAAGCGAAAGGTAATTTGCCACTTGTGCAAAGAAAAAGGACATGTGAAGAAGAATTGCCCTGCCATGAAAAATAAGACAAAGAAGAGGTCAAGTGCTTCCACCTCCACATCTTACTCAAGTGAAGCATCCTCTTTTCATGACCATCAAGCCACTTCGAAAGTTTACCTCATTGATGCTAATGATGAGGTACACTCTTCTCCTTCTAGTCATGCTAATGATAATGATGATGCTAGCTCTACTAGTTCTCATAACATGTCATATGATGAGTTAGTAGATGAGTGTAAGAAAATGTATGCCTTGCTTGTTAGAAAAGATAAGGAAAATAAAATGTTGAAAAAGGAAAATGTGATGCTTAATTCTCATTTGCATGAATCCAAACTAGAAAATGAAAAATTGAAATCTAGGTTATTTGATTCTTGCCATGTTAATGTAGAACTTGAGCTTAAGGATTTGAAGCTTAAAAATGACAATTTAGAAAATGAGAATTGCATGTTAAAATCTCAATTACATGCATTGCATAAATCTATGAATGAATTGCATCTTGATTTTAAGTAGGAAAGTCAATGCTTCTTCTTTTAATTCTAAAAATCAAAATATCTCATTTAGAAAACCTCAAAAAAGGAATGCCAATGTTCATCATCATTCTCATGCTATGCATTCTATCATTAGACCTCATGATCATAAGAAGAGGAATGATATTTCTAAGAATGCTCATACTCATCATGTTTCACATGATACACATTCTAAAAATAGATCTAATGTCCATAGCATAAATAAAAAGAAATTCAATAGACATTGTTTTTGTTGTGGTACTTTTGGCCATGCAATCTATAATTGTGCATTTAAGAAGAATCCAAGTGTTGCTAAGATACTTTGGATACCTAGGCCAACTAACCCCCAATGACCCAAAGTCATTTGGGTACCAAAGATTTCTTGCTCTATTGTAGGGGGAGTTACCACACAAGGATAAGAGAAAGTGATGTGTTTAAGTTGGCCAAGAATTCAATGAAAGATCCTTACATTGTTGCAACTTCAAGATTCTCACATATGATGCCTTAGTAAAGTTAGCATCAAAAGTACTTTGGAAGCATCTCCTATACCCTCTTGTTTAAATTAGAGTTAGAGTTTGATATATGCTTAATATTAGTAGATTTTTCGCTCTTGATAAGTTTTTTTTGAAAAAAATGTTTTTGACTTTTGATCTTCGGTCTCTTCAGAGACCTATGTGGCCTGTAATGGGCCTAAGCGACCTTGCAGTTTTAAATCGTAGGCTCATTGTGGTCTTTCGGTTTGCAACCAATAGGAAGGACTGGATATCATGTTTTCATTTATATTATTTTTGTGATCTCTTAAAATTCATTTTGGTACCACTTGATTTTATTTAAAACGGATTTCAAACCATTTAGCAAAGTGAACTTTGATAATGATACTTGGCTTCTCTTTGCTTTTTGGTTGGGTTAGCTTGCTAAGTAGCTATATTTTCTCTAAAATATTAGTGTAGCTTACTTGCAAGTTATAAGTATTTTAGGAAGGCTAATTAGAATGAGAAAGATTAGTTTGACAAATTATCATGAATAAGGTATAACTTTGATAAATTCAAATCTTAGTATTATATCTCAATGCTTAAGTTTAAATAATGTCTCAATACTCATGATTAAAATTGCATGTTAAATCATTGAATTTTTATGAGTAGGTAGAATCTTAGCACTTAGGCAAATTTCATTAAATGAAACTTGCTCTAAGTTAATACTTACTATTAAAGACATTCCTTTAAGTCCAAACTAATTAAACATGTTTAGAGACCTTATTCCTCAAATGCTTCACATCTTAAGATCCCTTAGATTCATTTTGATATCATGATAACTCCTTAAAATGAATCTCTACTATCTAGCATAGGTTAAGGTTTTTAAATGAAACTTTGCATTGAACCCTTGCTATTTAGTATGTTAGCTTGCTAGTTGATATATGATTTCATGATGATACTAATGAAGTCTACTTGCAAGTTAAGAAAGTGGTAAACATAGGAAGGCTATGCTTTCATGAAGAAAAGTGAAAAGTAAATGACAAATTTGGCAAAATTCTATTGAAAGAGGTATGAATTAGTTTTGCAAAAATCTTAGTATAATTCTTGAATATTCATGCTTTAATGATGTCTCTATATACTCATGATTGATTTTGCATGATAGATATATGAAATTTCATGAGTAGGTAAAATTTTGATAATTTAGGCAATTTCATGATATCTTGATTGAATGAAATTTGCTCTAGGTTAAAATTCTTATTAGAGACCTCATTTTGAGTAAACACCTAATGAACATGTTTAGATACACATATCACATAAGTCTATGTATTTAAAATTAAAAATTCATGTCTAGATGAATAATGTGATAACTATATCACTTTAGGGCACTTAAACTTGAAAAAGTTTGACCCAAGTCAACAAATTAACTTGGACACTTCATTTTAAGTCCAAACTTCATAAACATATTTAGGAATAGGTATGACATGTCTCCAAGCACTTAGAATGGAAAATTCATATGGACATGGATAAAATGACATAGAAGTCAATTCATGCTCACCTCTTTTGAACCAAGTTGACCCAAGTCAACCAATTGACTTAGTGGTCTCATTTTTAATCCATATTTGAGGAACATGTTTAGACTTACTCATGTTAGGTGTCCATAGGGTTAAGTTTTAAAAATCATGAGTAAATAATAAGATTGGAACATAGCAAGTTTCATGAAAACTAGCTTAGTTTTGAATGAAACCATACTAGGTCGATATCTTGACTTTAGGATATAATTTTCATTTCAAACCATGCTGGTGTCATAAAAGTTTGAATGAAAATTGAACATGTTTTAAGAATAACTGAAAATTAAGAAAATGTCATTTCACCCAACAATTGGTATGCATTTTCAGTTATTTCTAGAGAAATATAGAAAAATCCTTTTTAGATGAATCTTGAAGTTGTACTCTCACTAAAAAATCTAGGTTCTTCAGTAAATTTTTTGAAAAGTTTCATCAAGAATCTGATTTATAATGGAATTTTGAAATTGGATTTCGAAAACACAAAGTATCATTGTTCTTGAAATATCAATCTTTTCGATACTTTGATTTTTTCTTCAAAAACTTCAAATGAAACTTTGTGCATGCTATTTGGATTTCATTTCTAATATCATTCACACAATTTCTTGAGTAAAATCATTTTTAGGAATGATTTTGATATCTTGGATGATAGCTAGAAATATCAATTTGTTTAGGTTGAAAAATGAACTTAGAAAATTCATTTTGAGTTCAAACTTGATACATGCATTTCAAATGACAATTCAACAATTGGTATCAAAAATTTTCATCCAAAAATTGGTATAAAAAATTTTCGTCGAAAATATGATTTTGTATAGACTTAAAAGTTTGATTTTTGAAAACTTGAAGTATAGTTTGACCTAAGTCAACAATATAACTTAAAAATTTTATCTTAAGCCCAAACTTGATTCATAGACTTACATTCTCTCATGTTTGATGTCTAGATGCCTAAGATAAAGAAAATATGAGTAGATAGCAAAATTTGATACTTAGTCATTTTCATATTTTCATGCTTAATTCGAATGAAAACGTGCTAAGTTCATATTTTAATTATATGACATTAGTTTCATTTCAAACTTGATATACATGTTTTATATGACTATATCTTGATATTTTGAAAGTTTGAATGAAATGTAAAAATATCATGAAAAAGATATGAGTACATTCATACTTGAGTGCATACATGATTTAGTTTTGAATTGTATCTATCACTCTTTTCTATCATGTATGATTTTGTTTCATATCAAATATTATTTTCCATCCATTTGGTTGAGATTTTCATATTTCATGAAAAATAATCTTTAGAGTCTCAACTTCATAATATATATATATATTTGTTTTTCATCCCTTTGACTTGGTTGACCTTTCTTGCCATTTTTGACTGATGTCAAAAGCGGGAGAAAATAATAGGTAAAGAGGGAGAAAAATATAGGTAAAAGGAAGGAAAATATAGGAAATCCATGCATATAGATAGGGGGAGTTCTATAATATAGATATGCATGTTGATAGGGAGAGAAATCCCTTAGTTGATATCCTTTATGCTTGAATGATATATTTTCATAAGGATGTTTGTCATCATCAAAAAGGGAGAGATTGTTGGCTTTAGGTTTTCAACCTTGGTCTTAATCTCGGTTTTGTTGATAACAAACATGAAACTAATATTTCATTGAGAAATTTTTCAGGTTCCATATCGGTTAGTGTTCGATGTCCTCGATCAGATAAATCGGAAGAAATCAAAAAATCAAAAGGAAATTGATCGTCGCGCTCGGGTTCATCACAAAAATTTCTCGAAGATCGACGTGTGCACCAAAGACGTATTGGACGAGCTCAAAGATCACATGGAACGCTCTCCAATATGACGCACGCTGAAGGCCGGAACCCGGAAATGAAGCGCGTAAGAAAAATGTCTGAAAAATTAATTTCAGCCTATGTTCGGTCGGCCGAATAGAGTTAGGAAATTGGCAGTAGCCAATTCGGTCGACCGAATGTTGCCGCAAATCGACAGTAGCCTCTCGATCGACCAAAGATGGGTAAAAATAGGTAGTGGGCTACTTCGGTCGACCGGGCGGTCGATCGACCAAAGCCAGAAATGGGCAGTAGCCTTGTCGGTCGATCGATCGGTCGACCGAACTGCGGATAGCTGAAGCTGCAACTTCCATCGATCGACCTGGCGGTTCACCGAATTGAGGGAACACAAGATTTGCATCTGGCGGTCGACCCGTTGGTCGACTGCACAGAGAGAGTAAGGCAGCGGTCGCTCGAGCGGTCTATCGGTCGGTCGACCGGCCAATCGCCCGAGCGGCTGTAACGGATAGTTTTCTATCCGTTGAGCTACCGTTTCTTCGAGAGGGTATAAATATACCTCATCTAACTCCTTTAATTCTTCTCCCTTCACTCTTACAGATTTTATTGAGCATTTTAAGAAGGGATTTAAGCCTTCAAAAGAATTAATTGCTACGCCATGTTCTTCCATCAACATCCTTCCCAAGCGCCCAGTTTTTTTCTTCAACTCGGGATTTGATTCAAGCTCTACTTCTTGGCAAGTTGGAGGCGTCGAAGGCTTGGAAAAGAGCATTGATCCTTGGTTTCATTTCTAAGCTCTTTTCATTGTAATTTTAACTATTATTTGAATATGTTTTCTTTGATTTGAGTTTGTAAGAAGACCTAGGCTGTTAGGTCTTGTGTGGAAGTGGTTATCTTGTTGTGAAGGTGTAAAGCCACTTGTGTAAACTTAGTTTTACTAGGATTAGTTGAGTTATCCCTTAGGGTTGAGGTGGAAGAGTGTCTCGGTAAGAAGGCGGTGACTTCCGGGTGTGGAAGTGCCTTAGGTCGAGAGTGTGACTCTTCGAGTCATAGTCCTCATTGTAAGGGAAACAAGATTTAATCTAGTTAAACTAGTTTGGAAATCCTAAGCGGGGTGCTTAGGTAGTAGAGTAGGCATTGGGGCCGAACTACTATAAATTTATGTGTTAACATTGTTATCTATTGTTGTTGTGCTTAATTGTTTTATCTTGCTTCCGCATTTAATTACATAATTGCAACTTGCCTAAACGATTTGGGAAACGATCAAAATTGGAATTAAGCGAATGATTTAGTTAACACACTATTCACCCCCCCTCTAGTATTGCCATTTCTCCAACACTCCTCGTATTCTCTTACCCCGCTGGTTTTCAAGTATTTTCATGCGGTTTAGGGTAGAGGTGTCTATCACTTTAGGCACAAACTCTATCTCAAATTTGGATCTGTTTACGCAATAACATAGATGAAATGAGAGATTATTATGGTATAGGGTAGGGCTTGCTTTCTAGAGGCATGAACATCCGCTATGCAGCAAAGCATAAGACCAAGAACATTTATAGGTCTATGAGTCATAGCATAGAAGAGCACTTTGGTGCTCGTGCTGGTTACCTCGTCATAATGTCCTGCCCTATGAAGTATATTATAGACAATGATAAGATGCATAATCCTAGTAGTAGTTGACAATTTGATGCTTTGAGTTGGAAGACACTAGTTGACACAACCTCAAAACTAGGAAAATCCTCATGAAAGTGGTGTGTGGACATATTATATACTGAGGCTCCTATCAGAGGGAAGCCAAAGGCATCCCTAATGGCTATTTTGGTGATGACTATGGATTTACCTAGGATTTCAAATCTAAGGACTAGTGAGTCATCTAGTCTCTCCATCTCTATAACGAGGTTAGAGAAGAATGCCTTTACTAGTATGGGAGACATTGGTACTTGTCTCCCTATGAATTCTACCCATCACAGGGCTGCAAGTCTGCTTCTGATGTCATATTTTTCTAGGTCTCCTAGGTTTACTGGACGAGTCTGTAAGATGATTTTATCCACGAACCTAGGCGCTTGAGTCTTGCCTATGGAAGTTAGGAGATTAATGGGCAAACTGGGAAGCTTTGTCTTGGGAGCCATCTACAAGACAACTAGGATAATGTGCATATAATTAGTTTTGATGGGTAATGTATGCACCTAAACTGAAAGAAGAGATGCTTTTAAGATTAACATAAATTTTTGCAAAAATCTTTTTCCTAAGTTTCTTCTTAAGAGATAAGCATTATAAGTCTAATAGTAAATATCAATGGATGAGTTCAAAAATTTATTTTTCTTCCTTCTTTTCTTTTATTATCCACTCTTTTTTTAAAAAATTGAATTTGTAAGACACCAATATGCACCACTTTTTTTTTAAAAAAAAAATAAGAAGAAAAAAACAATGAAAAAGGAACAAAAAAGGAGCACCTTTTTTGTTTTGGCATTTTCAAAAGAAATGAGAAATTGAAACCATCATGAAGATCCTTTTTAACAACAAACAAAATAAAAAAAATGAAAAATATGAGATTTCATGAAGAGAAAGCATTTAAACACACAAAAGACACAAGAAATTTGATTTTTCTTCTCTAGAACTTGTTTTGAGCCAAAAATGTCAAGGAAAAACCACCATGCATAGAGTAGAAAGCATGAACCATGATTTTATGAGTAAACCTAGACATAGAGATGAAGGAAGATGAAAGATCTACTCAACATGATGAACTAACTTATGTGTTAGGGCTAAGAGTTGAGTTTTTTTACTTTAGAAGTGGAGAAGAACCCTTAAGATCCAAGAAATGGGAGTGGAGGCCGATTGACATGAAGAGAGGCCGGAGCCCTAGTTTCGGGCTTAAAAGCTTATGTTGAAAGGCTCAGATTGAAATAGTCGGCTAAATGAGTGGACATGATCATTTTCTGTCCACCGGTCGATCGAGCGGTCGCATGTCGAATGGCCGGTCGAGCAGGGGAGTGTTTTCTAGCCCTTACAAAAAAAATTATTTTAAGAGATCTAAATATTAGAATTTTATGAAACTTTTTCCACATGAACTTGACTTCATTAGGATCCATAGAATCAAGAATCACTCAAAATTGACATCTCTACAATTTTCTAGAAAATCCTAAAGTTCACAGTGGCATTTTCATAAATATTTGGATTTTGTGTGAAATCTTAGATTTCTATCGTAGGATCCTCTGATTTGGTAAGATATCGTCTAGATCACTTATAATGATGTTTTTGAGCATATAGAATTTTACTAAAAAATTTATGCACTTTTAATCATTCATATATATATATATATATATATATATATATCAATTTTTTAATACATCCACACATCACATTTTTATTAGTCTGAGATATGAAATTTTAAGTATCTATCAAGATGCTTCTTTAAGTGTGATTGTTCTGCATTTTATTCTCATGACAAATTTGTCAATCAAGATACAAAGTTCTAGATTTCAAATCTATCTATAGAATATAAGCTTAAAGAGAGTCAAGATTTTGGAGTTTCTTTATATTCCAAATTTTTTATTTGTGCTATTTTACTCAAACAACATGCAAGATCATTCATAAGCATATGTAATTCATTTAATCAAGAGAAATGAGGTGTCATGCAAGAATTTTTGCTAAATTAACGCTCATACCGCATTTTTTGAAGAAGTTCATAGATTTTGTTTTCTTTCCCTATTTTCTTCACAATAGCCTTACATTTTTAATAACTTGCAAGTATACTTCATTAATAGTAATCAAACCATATATGTCAGCAAGTTATCATGCTAAACAGCAAAGATAAGGATTAAGTATCATTTTCAAAGCATCTACTTTGCTAAGTAGTAGAGATTCATTTACAAATAAGTCAAAGTGATACCAAAATGAATCAAAGAGATCTCAAAATGTAAAATTTTGAAAAATAAGATCTCCAACCCTTCCTATTGGTTGAAAACCGAAAGGCCATAATTAGCCTACGATTTAGAACCGCAAGGTCGCTTAGGCCCGTTATAGGCCACTAAGGTCTCCGAAGAGATCGGGAAATAAAAAATAAAAAATATTTTTTTGAGAAATATAACAAGAGCACGAAAATCAATCAAAGTTATTTATGTATCAAAATTCCAACTATAATATATGAATTAAGTGATAGGAATGATACCAATGTATTTTGATGCCAACCTTACTAAGACATCACGATGACTTGAAGTTGCAAACCCATGAAGATTTTTCATTTGAATCCAAGGTCAACTTCAATATTTCATTTGTCATTCATCCTTGTGTGGTAACTCTCCCTACAAAAGAACAAGAAACTTTTGGTACCCAAATGGCTATGGGTCATTGGGGATTAGATGGCCTAGGAATCCAAACTGTCCTAGCTACACTTGGATTTTTCTTGAAAGCACAATCATTAATAGCATGGCCAAAAATACCACAACAAAAATAATGTCCATTAAATTTTTTTTTGCTTATACTATGGACATGGGATATAGCATTGGAACACTTAACATGTGAGTTATGATAAACATAAGTATTCTTAAAAAAAGTATTTTTGTTTTGGGGTTTTCTAAATGAAACATTTTGATTTCTAAAACTTTTAAGAGAGGAAGCATTAATCTTCCTACTTAAAATCAACATCTAAATTTTTAAATTATTCATAGATTTATGCAATGCATGCAATTGTATTTTTAACAAGCTATTTTCCTTTTTCAGAATATCATTTTTATTTTTCAAATCCTTAGTGTCAATGTCTAACTAAGATATCATGACATGAATTAGTGACACTAATTTTTAGTTTCTCATTTTCTAATTTTACTTCATGTAAATGTAAATGAGAACTAAGTGTCAAATTTTCTTCTTTTAATTTTTTATTTTCTTTATCCTTTTTAGTGATCAAGGCATACATAATTTTACATTCGTCTAATAATTCATCATAAAGAATATCCGAGGAACTAGATGAATTAGACCTATGATTATGATTGTCATGACTAGAAGAAGAGCATACCTCGTCATCGACGTTCATGATGTTAGCTTTGTGATCATGGTCTGAGGATGCTTCACTTGAAGTATGTGAGTGAGTGGAAGCATTTGACCTCCGTTTTGCGTTGTTCTTCATACTAGGGCAATTCTTCTTCACGTGCCCTTTCTCTTTGCATAGGTGATATATCACTTTTCTCTTCTGACTCTTTGTACTTCTTTGGCTAGATACACCATTAGCTTCAAGAACTTCATTAGATATATGAGTATAACAATTGTCATCATCTCCTTCACTTAGGATAACAAGTTCTTCAGTTTTAGCATAATCATAAAGCATGTTCAAAGTAGCCCAAATATCATATGCCGAAGTACAATGCATGACCTTTTCAAAAATATTATTTTCCAAAAAACAATATATATAATTTGTTGCATTAGCATTTAACTCAAACCTTGCATCCATATTTTTCTTAGGTTCTATATATTTTGACTTTACCATATTAATTAAACACACGTATGCCTTGAGTCTTTAAGAATGTATACATTCTTCCTTTCAAAAGACCAAAGTTTGACTTATCAAACATAGGTGGTACAGACGCTACCAACTCTAGTGCCATTTTTTGGATCGAGACTAATGTAGAGGAAACAGTGAAATCACAATCTACGACCTGCTCTGATACCAAATGTTGGAGAAATGGCCACACTAGAGGGGGGTGGGGTGAATAGTATGTTATCTAAATCTTTTTGCCTAATTCTGATTTTTTTGATTTCAATCGTCTTCTTACAACTTAGGTAATTCACAATTAGATGATTAAATATGAAAGCGATAAGTAAAGTAGTTAAGCAAACGCAAAAAGAACAATGCTAACACAAAGGAATTTATAGTGGTTCGGCCAATCGCCTACTCCACTACATAAGAACCGTGCTTAGGATTTCACACACAAATGCACTAAATTAAGAGTGGTTTACAATTGAGGACTTTACACCGAAAAGACCCTACACTCCATTCGAAGACACTTTCACACCCGGAAGTATCCACCTTCACACCGAGTTAGCTTTCCCACCTCAATTCCTAAGAACAACTCCTAATCTACTTTTACACAAGTGGCTTTACACCTTAAACACCAAGTTCACCAAAAACTCACTAATCCTTACACAAGGTCTATTACACAACCAAGTTAATACAATGAAAAAACAACTAAAAATACTTTAATCACAAGAAGAGAGAAAATATGACTTATCACAATAGGATCACCTCATCTTGTTGAGCCTAGCAAACTTGAAGGACCCTCCAATGATGAACACTTGAGGTTGAGGGATCAAGATCTAGGTTTTGAAGATTTGATCAAGAGAGAGCTTAAAAGATGCTTATGATCACTCTTTGAGGCTTAGATGCATCAATAACCATGTGGGAGAGTGTTTTGCGAGGGTATTTATAACCCCCCAAACTCAAGGTGTCGTCAACATGCGTTTTTCTCCCCGTTGGCGATGCCCGGTCGCTTGCTGGTCGATCGTTGATCGATTGACCAAGCGACCGCGAACATACTGCCGCTTTTTAGCAATGTTCGGTCGACCGAATTGGCTACTGCCAATTTTCGACAACATTCGGTCCGAAACCAAATACTAATTTCTAAATTCTGTCCGAAACCAATATCATTTAGACGTAAAAATTACTAAATATTTATATTTTTTTCACAAACTCTAATGGTCAAATTCATTTTGTTGGTTATCATTTTCATTACATTTTTTTAGTAAAGATAATATATACTGGGATTTGAACTCCAAATCTCTAGGAAACTCCAAAGATTCTATCCCCTGATGGCGGAACTTTTTCCTTGCGGGTCCATCAAATTTCTCAAATGGCAATAATGCTTCATTCCTGAGTGCTTTATCCATTACCCGAGCAAATGTAGTGTCCTCGGTATAATGGATGAGCCTGTTGATCTGTGGTCTCAACCCCCCAATGAACCTTTTGACCCTGGCGGTCTCAGTGGCCACTAGGGTTGGGTGGTACTTAGAAAGCCTGGTGAACTCCATCTCGTAGTCTGACACGGTCATACCACCCATCTGACATAACATCTCAAAGTCCCTTGCCTACTTATCGCGGACAATCAGTGGTAAGTACTACTCCACTACGGCCGCCCTGAACTCTTCCCACGTAGGGGGGTGGTGCCTGTACTGCCCTACGGTCCCTCCACGTGTGTAGCTAGTTCTTGGTTGGTCCCCTGAGTTGTAAGCTTACCATACGAGCCGCTGCTTCAAACGAACATCCAAGCAGTCATCCAGAATCGGTGACCTCTACCTGCTTATTTGTCCCGGTGAACACCGGTGGCTTTGGTTTAACAAAGTCTGCATAAGTGGGGGCCCTTGGAACCTTCACCGTCGGCATGCTAGCATATGCCTCCTACGGTACCCAATTCCTAGTCGTAGTCAAGACCTAACCAAAAGCACTGATACCAACTTTGTCACGCCCCAACTCAGGATCGCGTGACCGGACAGGGTATGTGTCGATACCCCGAAGCCTACCACATGCACCAAACAGTAACACTGAAATATACACCACATCAAGGAAAACACGAATAAAAGAAAACAATGACGCCAATCTTTATTAAAAGTTAAAACGGTTTTTAAAGAGTTCAGTTTTAAAGGAACAATCCAAACTTTCACAAAAACATTTCAAAGTTAAAACAACATATGTTTTCAAAAGAAATAACTGAACAGTGCATGTCTAATGACTCTAACAACACGACTACGACTACGCGGCCGCCTGCTACGAGATATGTGCCTCCACCTGTACTCCAGCTGCACCATGCCACAAGGTCGTACCACACTGGTCAGGCTCTGCAAAAAATAAAACAATAAACCATGAGTTCACGAGAAACTCAGTGAGCGGTTCTTCCGAACCTCCACTTAAATCCCCGGTAAGGTAACACATATGATAGTATGATACAGTGAGGAATTTAGGTTAACCAATTTGCCAAATCATTGAATAATTAAATCGGCCCCCTTGGCCCTTACCAAACTCTATGCCATTCGGCCTCTATAGGCCTAAATATATGTAAGGGGGTTTGGCCATACTGGGCTTCCCCTCTCTACCAAACCAGGCCAGACTAGCCTCCTCGAACTAGCCCCATAAGGCATATAATATGTAAAATAATCAAATCACGGGTCCGTCGACTAGGATGGCCACTAGTCTCAGGAACCCCTCTGGGTTAGGGATAGCTAGTCCCACCCAACTTGAGTCTATCGTCAGCGTGACCCACTGACGGAATCTCAAGACCCTCCGCCACCCGGGTCTAACACCTAGCGGGCCCGCTGGTGCAATCTCAAGACCCTAATCACCGCTGAGTCGTGTGGTAGCCGCTCAGCTAATAACACTCCTCAGTAGACCATCTCAAACATAATACACAGTCAAAGTATCTATAATAATACCATATAAGTATTCCGAGCATTGCCCATATCCGACCCTTTCCCTGGGTCGCACTATCTGAACGCGAATGCCCGCTATCTATTCCTAGGTGTAAAACCTAGCTTATGCACTTTGTTCCTCTAGGGTAATTATTCGTAGGTTCAGAAACTCTTACTTCTTCATTTATTTGAGCAAATGATACATAGAAAAGAAAATGTGGTCTACCATTACCAACAATAATTATAACGATAATAACATGTGAATGCCGAAATAAGGAGGTTAACTCAACAACTAAATTCTAAATTTCAATAAGGAAACAAGTAGTATAACCAGGCAAAGAATGAGCGCTAACATAGAAAATAATTGAAACATTACCATGATCCACATGTCATACTAAATCTAATAATGTATGAACTATCAAGAGCATTTCCTTATAGCATGATAATCTCAATCTACCACTACTAACAATTCATGTATTAAGCGAGTGATCCATACGAAATCAAGGATTTAACACCCTACATGTAAATGTGAACCAACTCGAGCCATTTTCCCCTCCTCACACCTACCCGGTCGAGCCTACCCTAGGTTACTCATGCTCGACCGAGATTAACCAGGGTAGGAGGAAAAGATTCTCGGTCATTATCGAGAGGAATCAAGCCATCAATCATGAAAGAAACTCAACCCGAGATTTTTCGACCACTCTAGGAAATTGGAGAAAAATTCGGCATGACCTTTCCCCTTTTTCCTTCATGCGGCCAGCCCTAATCATCAAGAAAATGATGAGAAAACTTCATACTTACAACATACATATATATTAGAATCCAATCTCAGAAGAAACTTCAGTGAATCGATGAAATTACTCGAGAAATCGAAAAATCCCTAAAAACTTGGGTCGGCTACCCTCCTACCCTACATAACCAGGTTCGATCCACTCACCTTGACTAGGGAAGAAGATGGACGACGACAATCCCGATTTCTCTGACAATGGCACATATCCAGCATCGCCCAAGATCTTCTTCTCCTCTCCTCCTCTCCTCGGGCTACGTACGGCTCGACTTGCTTTGAGCCGCACGGCGGCTTGGGGTGAGGGATTTATTTCTCTTCTTTTTTTTGACAAAAATACCCCTCTTGACTTAAACCCTCTCACTCGACTCACCTAAGCCTAGATTGAACTCCGATTCGATCCGCGAACCCGATTTCATTCCAACTTGAGTCAAATAACCCACACATTCCAAAAACACATTAACCAAAGGACTAAAATTTAAATTATACATCTTACTCGCGGCGATTTTGCGACTCTGCCCGACTAGTTCCCAATCCGATGGGTTGCACCAAGGAAATTTTTTATATTAAGAAACCCCGGGTCTTACACCAAATTATCCCACTAATATCAAAACTAAAATCCATTAGAATTATGGGTATTACAATCTTCCCCCTTTAAGGAAAATTCATCCTCGAATTTTAGTGAATAAAATAGGAGACTTACCAAATTCTTAGATAAATATAGGTACTTTTCCTTCATATCTTGCTCTACCTCCCAAGTAGCCTCTTGCTCAGAGTGATGCTCCCACCTGACCTTCACCAAGGGGACCTCCTTGGACTTGAGTTTCCTAATCTACTGGTCCAGAATCTCAATGGGCGGCCTCTCCTCGAATGAGATTGCCGTATTAACCTCAATAGAGGTAGGTTCAATCACATGAGACTCGTCCCGGATATACCGCTTCAGCATAGATACATGGAAAACACGCTGAACTCTATCTAAGCTAGGTGGCAAGGCCAGCTCGTATGCCACAGCGCCCCTCCGCCCGAGAATAGGGAATGGCCCAATGTACATGGGGCTTAACTTTCCTTTCCTCCTAAATCTGACTACCCCTTTCATGGGGGACACCTTCAGGAAGACCATGTCTCCCTTAGAAAACTCCACCTCTTTGGCCTTCCCATCCGCATACATCTTCTAGCGACTCTGAACTGCCAAAAGTCTTTCCTTGATTAGTTTCACCTTATCCACTGCCTTATGAACCATGTCTAGACCCAACATCTGTGACTCTCCTGCCTCGAACCACTCAACAGATGATCGACACCTCCGCCCATATAGAGCCTCGAAGGGAGCCATCTCGATACTACTCTGATAGTTATTGTTATAAGCAAACTTAACCAAGGGTAAGTGCTTCTCCCAACCATCCTCTAGGTCTAGAACATAGGCTCTCAGCATATCCTCCAGTGTTTGGATAGTCCTCTCTGACTGCCCATCCGTCTGAGGGTGGAATGCAGTATTGAAAGACACATGAGTGCCCAAGACCTCCTGAAACAACTGCCAGAATCGAGCGATAAACTGGGTACCGCGATCCGAGAAAATCATAACAGGGATACCATGATATGCCACAATTCAATCTAGAAACAACCTGGCATATTGCTCGGCGAAAAAAGTTGTCTTGACCGGTATGAAATGTGCATACTTGGTCAACCGATCTGCTACAACCCAAATGGAATCATTCCCCTTGTTAAACCTCGGTAGCCCAGACACGAAATTCATGGTTATCTTCTCCCATTTCCACTTCGACACTCCTAGATTCTACAACAGCCCTGCAGGCCTCAAATGTTCAGCCTTCACCTATTGGCAGACCAAACACATCGATACAAATTTAGCCACTTCTCTCTTCATTCCTCTCCACCAATAATGTTGTCTCGGGTCTTCGTACATTTTTGTGGTCCCCTGGATGCATGGTGTAGGTGGAACGGTGAGTCATCTCTAGCACCTGCCTACAGACCTCTGCTATATCAGGCACCACTATCTTGTCCCTAAACCTCAGGACACCCTGCGAATCCACTCTTTACCCATTATCAGCATCACCTCTCTCCACTATATCCTTGGTCAGTGCATAAAAAAATCCTCCGCTTGGGCCACCTGCAACATGTCCACCAGCATGCACTGCACTCGCAAGTGCGTCACCAAATCACTGGAGTCCAAAATAGATAGGACTATCCAGCCGTTGAAACAACTGGCAAGCTCTCGTGCCAGAGGCCTCCTCCAGATATGTCATCAATGAAGACGATGACAAACCGATCCAGATATGCCTTGAACACCCAGTTCATCAAATCCATGAAAGCTGCAGGGGTGTTCGTCAACCTGAAGGACATGACCAATAACTCAAAGTGGCCATATCTTGTCTTGAAGGCTGTCTTAGGCACATCTCGATCCCAGATCCTCAACTGGTGATACCCGGACCTCATATCAATTTTGGAGAACCATTGTGCCCCCTGAAGCTGATCAAATAGGTCATCAATCCTTGGAAAAGGATAACGATTCTTAACAATCACCTTGTTAAGCCGCTGATAGTCAATGCACATGCGCATAGACCCATCCTTCTTCTTTACGAAGAACATTGGAGTATCCCACGAGGATACACTTGGGCGAATAAAGCCCAGTTCTAATAGTTCCTGTAGTTGAGCTTTCAGCTCTCTCTATTCAGCAAGTGTCATCTGATAAGGGGGAATGCAAATCGATTTCACCTCAGGCTGTAAGTCAATGCAAAACTCAATCTCTCTCTCTAGCAGTAGCCCCGGAAACTCCTCGGGGAACACAACAGGGAATTCACAAACCACAGGCGTCCCCTCTACTCTACCAGTCGTTCCCTTTTCCTCTTTCGCTATCGACACAAAGGCCAGAAAGGATTGACAGCCGCCTAGAAGAAACTTACGGGCTTTAAGGGCTTATATGACACCAATGGAATCTCTCATGCCATCTCCCTAGAAGGTAAATTGCAGTAGCTCAAGCTTACTGAAAGCAACAGCCTTCGCCCTATAATCCACCGACGCATAATGAGCTGCCAACTAGTCATCCCTAGGATTACATCTAGCTCTAGCGTCACTAGGAGTGTTAGCTCTGCCTCCAACACGTGTCAACATATGAACACCTCACAGTCTCAAAAGGCTGACTCTGTTGTAACAACATCGCCCGTATGCGTCGATGTTGGTGAAATGACCTACACTAGAGAGGGGGGGGTGAATAGTGTGTTATCTAAATCTTTTTGCCTAAGTTCTATTTTAAACATTTTCTTAAACTACTAGGCAATTCACAATTGAACAACTAAATGCGGAAGCAAGATATAAACGATAGGCAATAAAATACGCAAAGTACACAATGCTAACACAATGAATAATAGTGGTTCGGCCCCAATGCCTACTCCACTACCTAAGCGCCCCGCTTAGGATTTCCAAACTAAATTAACTAGATTAATTAGTTTCCTTACAATGAGAACTTTACACCGGAAAGCCTCCGCTCTCAAACCGAAGGCACTTCCACACCCGGAAGTATCCCGCCTTCCTATCGAAATCACTCTCCCACCTCAACCTAAGGACAACTCAACTAATCCTAGCAAACTAAGTTTACAATGATGGATTTAAGCCTTAACACCAAGGCAACCACCAACTCAGTCAAACCTAGAAACCTAAGTTTACACACTTGATATACAATCAAAATAAACAATAAAATACAATAACAATTGGAACAATAAATCAAAAAACAAGTACTTAGCTCCAAAAGAAACTCCCTAGTCCTCTTGATGCCTTTGAGAAGATGAATCTATGAAGCTTGAAGGCTAAATCAACAAACGGAGATTAAAACTAGGGCTCTTTACAAAGATGGCTCAAGAATTCTTGTAGAGATGCAAGGAGTGGCTCTTTGAAGCTTAGAAGCATCATAGAAGGCATGTAAGAGAGTTTGGGGTGGGTATTCATAACCCTCCAAATGAAATGGCTTGTCAACGGGCTGATTTTTGCCCATTGGCGATGCTCGGTCGATCGTCGGTCGACCGACCGAGGGATCGAAGGCAGTTTGCCCGTTCTGGGCAACGTTCGGTGGACCGATCGGTCGACCGAAATGTCTTCTCCTTCGTTCGATCGACCAGTCGATCGATCAAACCTGGGCAGGGTAGACTACCGAGAGAGTATTCCCACCTCAATTCCTAAGACCTACTCTTAACTTAGTTTACACAAGTGGCTTTATACCTTCTACACCAAGGTAACCTCTTACACACAAGACCACACACTATGTCTTCTTACAAACTCAAGTAAATCAATTCAAAACAAAATAAAAACACTTTAATCACAAGAAGAGAGTAAAGAAGACTTATCACAATAAGAACACCTCTTCTTCTTGAGCCTAGCACCCTTGATGAGCCCTCCAACGAAGAACACTTGAAGATGAGGGATCAAGAGCAAGGTTTGAAGGATTTGATCAATGAGAAGCTTAGAGGATGCTAAAGATCACTCTTTGAGATTTTTGGGTATCATTAAGAGCTTGGGAGAGAGTTTGGGGTGGGTATTTATAACCCCCCAAACAAAATGGCTCGTCAACGGGCTAATTTTTGCCCGTTGGCAATGCCCGATCGCTTGCCAGTCGATCGTTCGATGAATTGACCGATCAAGCGAGCGCGGCATTCTGCCGCTTATGGGCGAACTTCAATCGATCAACCAGTCGACCAAATTGGCTACTGCCAATTCTTCACTACATTCGGTCGACCGAACCTAGGCAGAATTTGATTTTTTTAGCCTTCTTCTTGCGCGCTTCATTTTCGGGTTCTGGCCTTCAACGTGCGTCAACTTGAAGAACTTTCCATGTGTTCTTTAGACTCGACCAAGACGTCTTTGGTGCACAAGTCGAACTTCGAGAGATTTCCACGATGAACCCGAACGCGTCGATCAATGTCCTTTCGATTTTTTGATTTCTCTGATATTTCCGATCGAGGACATCGAGCGCTAACCGATATGGAACTTGAAAATATTTCTCAATGAAATATTAGTTCCATATTTTTTATCATCAAAACCGAGATTAAGACCAAGGTAGAAAACCTAAGGCCAACAATCTCTCCCTTTTTGATGATGACAAACATTCTTAAGAAAATATGTATATTAAAGCACAAAGGATATCAACTAAGGGATTTCTCCCCCTATCAACATGCATATCTATATAATAGAATCCCCATATCTATATGCATGGTTTTCCTATATTTTCTTCCCCTCTACCTATATTTTTCTCCCCCTTTTGACATCAATCAAAAAGGGCAAGAAAAGTCAATCTAGTCAAAGTTGAGACTCTAAAATTAGTTTTCATGAAGCATGAAGATCTCAACTCAATGGATGAAAACATACATACAAGTGAGACTAATCAATACATGATATCAAAGAATGATCAATATAATCTAAAACTAGAAATCATGTACTAATTCAAGTATTGATATTACACGTTTCGGTCAAAGTTTCAAAAATCATTTTAGAAATGAGTTTTTCTTGAATAATAATGAGAACGATACCAAGAATAGAATTAAAATATCATACTTGACGGCTCTTTCAAAGATTTTGACGAAAATCTAAAGTATCGAGAAATGAGCACTTGAGAAGAATGATACTTAAATGTCATTTTCGTAAATAAGTGAATCTTTCATGATATTTCTAGATTTCATTCAAACTTTCAAAATACCAAGATACGAGCATTTAAGTCATGTATATCAAGTTTGAAGTGAAACTAATGTCATTTAATCAAGATATGAACTTAGCACGATTTCATTCAAAGTATGCTTGAAAACATGAAAATGCTAAGTATCAAATTTTGCTATCTACTCATGTTTTCTCTAACTTAGGCACTTGGACATCTAACATGAGTGAATCTAAGTATACGAGTCAAGTTTGGGCTGAAAATGAGATTTCTAAGTCACTTTTTGACATAGGTCAAAGTATACTTCAAGTTTTCAAAAATCAAACTTTTAAATCCATACAAAATCATATTTTTGACAAAAAAATTTAAAACTTTAATTGGACAAACTAGATTTTTCCAGGAATCTATAGGTTTAAGAATCAGTCAAAAATTAGTTTCCTATAAATTAATAAAATTCTTGAAAGTCCAAGGGCATTTTCGTAAATTTTAGGTGTTTTTCTGAAAGTTATCATTTTTTATTCAAACATTCCAGATATTGCTGAATGGTCATTTGAAATACATGTCTCAAGTTTGAACTCAAAATAATTTTTTAAAGTCCATTTTTCAATCGATCTCGATTTCAACCAAAAGCTCATTTTTTAAAAATACCGGTCAAGTTATCAAAATCATTTTTAGAAATGATTTTACTCAAAGATAGCCAGAACGATATTAAAAATGAAATCAAAATACTATACACAAGATTTCATTGGAAGTTTTCGATGAAAAATCAAAGTATCGGAAAAATTGATATTTCAAGAAGGTGATACTTTGCATTTCTGAAATCCAACTTCAAAATTCCATTATAAATCCGATTCTTGATAAAAATTTCTGAAATTTTTACTAAATAAACTAGATTTTCCAGTGAAGGTGCAGTTTCAAGAATTAGTTAAAAAGAATTTTTCTACATTTTTCTAGAAATAACTGAAAATATTGAAATTTCAGTGGCATTTTCGTAACTTTCAGTCATTTTTCAAAACATGCTCAGTTTTCATTCAAACTTTTATGACACCATAAAATGATCATGTAAAGAGTGTATGTCAAGTTTGAAATGAAAATTATGTCCTTAAGTCAAGATATCAACCTAGCATGGTTTCATTCAAAACTAAACTAGTTATCATGAAACTTGCTAAGTGCCAATCTTATCATTTACTCATGGTTTTTCAAACTTAAACCTATGGATACTTAACATGAGTAAATCTAAACATGTTCCTAAAATATGGATTAAAAATGAGACCTCTAAGTCAATATGTTGACTTGGGTCAACTTTGTTCAAAAGAGATTATCATGAAATAACCTCTATATCATTTTATTCATATCCATATGAATTTTTCATTCAAGTGCATGGAAACATGTCATACCTATTCCTAAACATGTTTATGAAGTTTAGACTTAAAATGAAATGTTCAAGTAGATTTGTTGACTTGGGTCAAACTTTTCCAAGCTTAAGTCCCCTAAAGTGATCTAGTTATCACCTTGTTCATCTACACATGAATTTTTAAGTTTGAACACCTAGAATCATGTCATGTGTGTATCTAAACATGTTTTCCAACTACTAATTTAAAATGAGGTCTCTAATATGAATTTTAACCTAGAGCAAGTTTCATTCAATCAAGATATCATGAAATTGCCTAAGTTATCAAAATTTTACCTACTCATGAAATTTCATAGATTTGTCATGCAACATCAATCATGAGTATAGAGACACCATTAAACATGAATATTCAATTATTATACAAAGATTTTTGCAAAATTAAATCCATACCTTATTCTTAGAAATTTTGCCAAACTTGTCTTTTTACTTTTCAATTTTCTTCATGATAGCATAGCCTTCCATTAACATTCTCAACTTGCAAGTAGACTTCATTAGTAGATTTAATGAAACTAAAGCTACTAGCAAGCAACCCAAACCAAATAGCAAAGAGAAAAATTAAGTATCATTTTCAAAATTCACTTTGCTAAATAGTTTGAAATCTGTTTCAAAATATGTTATCATGAATCCGAAATGAATTTTAAGAGATCACAAATGTATTATTAATGAAAAATTAATCTCCAACCCTTCCTATTGGTTGAAAACCGAAAGGCCATAATGAGCCTACGATTTAGAACCGCAAGGTCGCTTAGACCCATTATAGGCCACATAGGTCTCCGAAAAGACCAAAAATTAAAAATCAAAAATATTTTCCAAAGAACTCTTTAGCAAGAGCGGGGAAAACAACTCAAATTAAACATGTATCACAACTCCAACTTGAATAAAACAAACCAAAGTAAGGAGATGATACAAAGTATACCTAGATGCCAATTTCCATACCTTAGGCATCATGATGATTTGAAGTTGCAACCTCTTGGAGATTTCTCATATGGAACCAAGGTCAACTTCAATATTCTATTTTCCTTTACCCTTGTGTGGTACATCCCACTACAAAAGAAGATGAGACTTTTAGTGCTTAAATGGCTTTGGGTCCTTGGGGGTTAAAGGGCATAGGAACCCAAAGTGTCTTTGCCACACTTGGATTCATCTTTAAAGCACAATCATGAATAGCATGCCCGTAAACACTACAATAAAAACAATGTCCATTAAATCTCTTCTTTTCATTTTTCTTATGGACATGAGGTATAATGTTAGAATGCTTAGCATGAAAAACATGATGAACATGAGCATTCTTAAAGGAAATATTTTTCTTTTGAGGTTCCCTAAATGAGACATTTTAATTTTTAGAATTAAGAGAAGAAGTATTAATTTTTCTACTCAAAATCAACATCTCATTTTTCAAATCATTCATAGATTTATGCAAAACATGCTATTGGGTTTTCAACATGTTATTTTCATTCTTTAACATGTCATTTTTGTTTTTCAAATCCTTAGTGTCAATACTTAAAACATCATGGCATGGATTAGAGACACTAATTTTTAGCTTCTCATTTTCTAGTTTAGCATCATGTAAATGAGATCTAAGAGTCATGTTTTCTTTCTTTAATTTTTTGTTTTCTTTATCTTTTTTAACCATCAAGGCATACATGATTTTATATTCATCCATTAATTCATCATAAAGCACATCATGAGAACTAGATGAATTAATACTACCCTTTTTGTTATCATGACTAGAAGAAGAAGAGTGTACCTCATCATTAGTATTCATGAGGCAATCTTTTGAATTAGCTTCATAGCCATGGTAAGAGGATGTTTCATTCGAATAAGATGATGATGTGGAAGCGTTTGACCTCTTCTTTGCCTTGTTCTTCATGGAAGGACAATTTTTCTTCACATGACCATTTTCCTTGCATGCATGACACACTACCTTCCTTTTTCGGCTCTTGGAGCTACTTCTTTGACTAGAAGAACTATGGGCATCAAAATCAAGATTAGTGGTAGGAGAATGACCATTGTCATCACTACCTTCATTAGAAGTGCTAATCTCTTCGGTCTTGGCATAATCATATAGCATGTTTAAAGTTGCCCAAATATCAAAAGCTCGCCGAAGTACAGATGAATTTTTCAAAGATGTTATTTTCCAAAGAACAATATATGCAATTTATTGTCTTAGCATTTAATTCAAACCTATTAATTTATTCTTGGGTCCATGACTCCATATTTTCCTTAGATTCTATGTATTTTGACTTTACCATATTAAAAATACCTAAACCATGAGTCTTTAGGAAAGTGTATATTCTACTCTTCCAAAGACCAAAGTTAGACTCATCGAACCTAGGAGGGGTAGACGCTACCAACTCTAGTGTCATTTTCTGATCGAGACTAAATGTAGACGAGATGATGAAATCTCAAACTACGACCCGCTCTGATACCAATTATTGGTGAAATGACCACACTAGAGGGGGGAGGGGGGTGAATTGTGTGTTAACTAAATTTGTCGCCTAATTTTAATTTTAATCGTTAACTTGATTACTTAGGCAATTTACGATTGAATGACTAAATGCGGAAGTGATAAATAATAAAACAATTAATACAAACAAAATATCAATGCTAACACAAAGATTTATAGTGGTTCGGCGCCAATGTCTACTCCACTACCTAAGCACCGTGCTTAGGATTTCACACCCAAATCCACTAAATTATGAGTAACTTACAATTGATGACTTTACATCGGAAAGACCCTACACTCACCTTGAAGGCACTTCCACACCCGGAAGTATCCCACCTTCCTACCGAGTGAGCTTTCCCACTTCAATTCCTAAGACCTACTCCTAACTTAGTTTACACAAGTGGCTTTACACCTTCTACACCAAGGTAACCACTTACACACAAGACCACACACTAGGTCTTCTTACAAACTCAAGTAAATCAATTCAAAAAAAAATAAAAATACTTTAATCACAAGAAGAGAGTAAAGAGGACTTATCACAATAAGAACACTTCTTCTTCTTGAGCCTAGCACCCTTGATGAGCCATCTAATGAAGAACACTTGAAGATGAGGGATCAAGAGCTAGGTTTGAAGAATTTGATCAATGAGGAGCTTACAGGATGCTAAAGATCACTCTTTGAGGTTTTTGGGCATCATTAAGAGCTTGGTCCCAGAATTAGGAGCTACTATCTTTCCCCAAACCAATTGGTGAAAGGAAAGGGCGCTACCCTCATCTTATACCGTATAGGGCTCGAGCGCCCTCGGCATTCGAATGTGACTTGGCCAAACTCGGCCTCCGTCACGGGACAATTGCTGACACAACCTGGCCAACAATCTCCCTCTCAGTAATTACCCGCTGGGATTCGAACCTGGGACCCCGGCTCTGATACCAACTCCCTGAATCAGGCGCTACCAACTTTCCCTAAACCAATTGGTGAAAGGAAAGGGCGCTACCCTCATCTTATACCATATAGGGCCCGAGCGCCCCCAGCGTTCTAATGTGACTTGGCCAAACCCGGCCTCTGCCATGGGACAATTGCTGACACAACATGGCCGACAATATCCATTAAATTTCTTTTTAGTTTTGCTATGGACATGAGATTTATTATTAGAATGCTTATCATTTGAACTAAAATGAGCATGACCATTCTTGAGAGAAACATTCATCTTCTTATGATCATGGGGTCTAGCGGTAGAATACTTAACATGATAAGCATGAGATGCATGAGTATTATCAAAAGTGTTATTTCTCCTTTTTGGATTCTTAAAGGTAGAAACTTTTGTAAATTCATTTACCTTTTTACTCATTACTAAAACCTCCTTTTTCAAGTCATCCATGGATTTATATAAAGCATGCATTTGATAATTTAACATATGATTTTCCATATTGATTTTTGAGTTTTTATTTTTCAAAATCTCATTCTCAATTTTGAAACCTTTTTTCAAGTTTTCATTTTCAAGCTTTAAGTCCTTAAGCTCAAGTTTCAACATATCATGACAAGGATCAAATGAGCTAGATTTTAATTTCTCACTTTCTAATTCTAGAGCATGCATATGTGAACTAAGTCTAGAATTCTCTTTTTTAATCCTTTTGTTTTCCTTATCCTTTTTCAAAAGCATGGCATACATGTTTTTATACTCATCCATTAATCCATCATAAAGCAAATCATGAGAGCTAGATGAGTTAATGCTACCATTTTCATTAACATGACTAGAAGGAGAATAATGTACCTCATTGTTAACATTCATGAGGCAATCTTTTGATGTGGCTTCATAGTCATGGCAAGAGGACGCTTCACTTGAGTGGAATGAGGATGTGGAAGCATTCAACCTCTTCTTTGTCTTGTTCTTCATGGAAGGGCAATTTTTCCTCACATGCCCCTTTTCCTTGCATCCATGACACACTACCTTCCTTTTTCGACTCTTGGAGCTACTCCTTTGACTAGAAGAGCTATGAGCATCAAAACCAAGATTAGTGGTAGGTGAATGACCATTGCCATCACTACCTTCACTAGAAGTGTCAATCTCTTAGGTCTTGGCATAATCATATAACATGTTTAAAGTTGCCCAAATATTAAAAGCCGAAGTACAATACATGATCTTTTCAAAAATATAATTTTTCAAAGAACAAAATATGCAATTTGTATCTTTAGCATTTAATTCAAACATATTAATTTGTTCTTGGGTCCATGCATCCATATTTTCCTTAGGTTCAATATATTTATCTTTACCATGTCAAATACACATAAACCTTGAGTCTTTAGGAAAGTATATATTCTACTTTTCCAAAGACCAAAGTTAGACTCATCGAACCTAGGTGGTATAGACGCTACACTCTCTAGTGCTATTTTTAGATCGAGACTAGATGTAGACGAGATGGTGAAATCTCAATCCACGACCCGCTCTGATACCAATTGTTGGTGAAATGGCCTACACTAGAGAGGGGGTGAATAGTGTGTTATCTAAATCTTTTTGCCTAAGTTTGATTTTAAACGTTTTCTTAAACTACTTAGGCAATTCACAATTGAACGAATAAATGCGGAAGAAAGATATAAACAATAAACAATAAGATATGCAAAGTACACAATGCTAACACAATGATTTATATTGGTTCGGCCCCATGCCTACTCCACTCCCTAAGCACCTCGTTTAGGATTTCCAAACTAGTTTAACTAGAATAATTAGTTTCCTTGCAATGAGGATTTTACACCAGAAAGTCTCCGCTCTCAAATCGAAGGCACTTCCACACCCGGAAGTATCCCACCTTCCAACCGAGAGCACTCTCCCACCTCAATTCCTAAGACCTACTCCTAACTTAGTTTACACAAGTGGCTTTACACCTTCTACACCAAGGTAACCACTTACACACAAGACCACACACTAGGTCTTCTTACAAACTCAAGTAAATTAAAGTAAAAACAAATAAAAAACAAATCTATTACAAGAAGGAGGTGAAGAGAACTTATCACAACGAAAGCACCTCTTCGTCTTGAGCCAGCACCCTTAATGAGCCCTCCAATGAAGAACACTTGAAGATGAGGGATCAAGAGCTAGGTTTGAAGGATTTGATCAAGAAGAAGCTTTAAAGGATGCTAAAGATAACTCTTTGAGGTTTTTGAGCATCATTAAGAGCTTGGGAGAGAGTTTGGGATGAGTATTTATAATCCCCCAAACAAATGGCTCGTCAGCGGGCGTATTTTTGCCCGTTGCCGATGCCCGATCGCTTGCCAGTCGATCGTCGGTCGAGCGATAGAGCGATCGCCGAGCGACCGAAGGCAATCTGCCCCTTTTGGGCACACTTCGATCGATCGACTGGTCGATCAAATTGGCTACTGCCAATTTTTTGCCACATTCGGTCGACCGAAGTGTGCCCAACTAGTCATCCCTAGGATTACATCTAGCTCTAGCGTCACTAGGAGTGTTAGCTTTGCCTCCAACACGTGTCAACATATGAACACCTCATAGTCTCAAAAGGCTGACTTTGCTACAACACCATCGCCCGTAGGTGTCGACACCACAAAAGGTGTATCATGAAAACTAGGCTTTCTGTCTATCTTTGAGGCAAACTCAGCAGATACAAATGAGTGTTTACCACCCGGATCAAATAACACAAAGGCTGCATAAGAGCAAATAGTAAAGGTACATGTCACCACAGCCTTCGACGCCTTAGTATCGTCCTGAGTCGGCGCGAACACCCGTGCAGGAGGTCTCTCTGAAAGCACTTGTTCTTTGTCCTCCACCCAGCGCCTGGTTCCTCTGGGCCACCAAGGCATCCGACACCGATGTCTTCCCTCTGGATTGCTCTATCTTCTGACTAAAGGTGGCAATGGGTCGGGCCTGCCCATGGGCGGCACGGGCCCGGCCTGATTCTGGGCCGTGCCTGACCTGACCCGAAGAATTTCTGGCTGGGCCGAGCATGGCCCGTTCGTGCCCAAGGGGCAGGATGGGCTCGCACCTTGGGCACGTGGGTCGTACCATGCTCGGCACAACACGCGGGCTGAGCAAGGCACGCGCACCGTGCTGGCCCGAGCATGGCACGCGTGCCGTGCTAACCCGATCAAAGCTAGGTCTGACGTGCGTCAGACTGAGGGCGGCGTGAGTTAGACCTGGGTTTGACGCGCAGCTGACCTGGGCCAGAACTAGGTTTGGTGCTCGTTAGACCCAGGTCTAACCAAGCCAGACCGAAGCTTGGCGCACGCCAGTCCAGCGTCTAGCTCGACCAGACCTCACCTCATTAATAAAAAAAATTATTTTATTATTTTAAATATTCTATAAATACCCTCTCATCTTCTTCATTTTTTCTATCTTCATTCTCATCTCTCAATTCTTTCTCCCAACAATCTAAGTTCATTTACAATCATTCTCAACAACTCTTTAAGTTCATCAAGCATTCAAGATTGTTGTCAAAATTTTTTAATCTCTTAAATTTTTTTCATTGATTAGTATAATATTTATATGTTTTTATATTTACTTTTTACTAATGGCGGATAGAAATGTTTTAGGTTATTCTCCACAAACTAAATCAAATACATTAGGAGAAATGTCTCCTAATATTCCTACCACTCAACAAAATCAAGACCTAGAGACAAGAAGTGCAGTATGGAAATATTTGAGAAAATTGTTGAAGCTGATGGCACCATAACAAAAGCCTGATGCAAAAAATGTAAAAAAACTCCTTCGGCTTCAACAACAGGAGGAACTAGTTATCTTTTACGTCAAGCAAAGAGTCATGACACTAAGGTTACACAAGCTCAACAAATTCTTAATTTACCTTCTTTTGGTTTAACAACTTTTTCGTATGATCATGATTTTCAACGTCGAGAACTTGTAAAATAAATTATTTATAGTGAATCTCCTTTTAGTTTTGTTGATCAACCAAGATTTTCTACTTGGATTCAAAATACTTACAACCAAAATATAAAAAAATTACTCAAAATACAATGAAAAGTGATGCTTTAAAATTATTTTTTACATATAAATAGTTTTTAAAATAATAAATCAAAAATTTCTTTGACATTTGATGTTTGGTCTAGTCAACATACCACTAATTCTTACATTTGTGTTACTCCATATTGGATTGATGAAAATTTTATTTTGCAAAAAATAATAATTAGCTTTAAATTTTTTGAATATCCACACACTTTTGTTGCCATTTTTTCTGCTATTAGATTTGTAACAGCTTTCTATAATATAAATGATAAAAAAATTTGATTAGTTTTGATAATTCTAGTAATAATGATGCTGCTATTCCTCCCCTTATACAATTATTTAAGCTAGTATTAGAAGGTGAATTATTTCATGTTCGTTGTGTTTGTCATGTCCTTAGTTTATGTGTACAAGATGGTTTAAAACTAGTAAATATACGTGAAAAAATAAGAGATGCTATTAGATATATGCGTTCTTCAAAAGCAAGAACACAAGAATTTAAAAAATTATGTCAGTCTTTTAATAAATCATTTAAAAAATTTAATGGTGATGTTATTACTAGATGGAATTCAACATAATATATGCTTATGTCTACTATAAAATACCAAAAGATCCTTACAATGTTTTACAATGAAAATATACCTGGTGATCCAATTAATGATAATGATTGGTTAGTTGCTGGGCATATTACTCAAATTTTAGAACCTTTTAATAAAGCTACCGAATAACTTTCCGGTGTTTACTATTCTACATGTAATTTAACTCTTTCACATATAGTTCGTATTAGTAAAATATTTTCTTCATATAGACATCATCCTTTATTTGCACAAATTATTTCTTTAATGAAAACTACATTTAAAAAGTATTGGTCAGATATACTTAGTTTATTTTGTTTAGCAATATGTTTAGACCATAGAATGAAAATTGATGGTTTAAATATGTTGTTGGATGATTATTATAACAATATGAAATTAAATAATATTGAAGAAAAAAAATCTATAATTTTGAATTTATTAAATTCTATGTTTGTATTTTACGCATCAAAATTTGGTGATACAATTATAAATAAGCCAACATCTTTCTCTTCTAGATTAAAAAAAATAAGAAAATGATAGTGGAAATAGTATTAATTCTCAACTTGGTCGTAGGATAAAAAAAAACTAAATCTACTAATTTCAATGAATTGGCTTTTTTTTAGATCATAATCATTCTGAAGAAATATATGATAATGAGATTATAGCATGGTGGAAAAAATAAGAAAATGTGTATCCTATTATTTTCATCATGACATGTGATATACTAACTGTTCCTGTGTTTACAATAGCTTCCGAGTCTTGTTTTAGTGCAGGAAATAGAATTCTTGACAAAAGAAGGAGCCGAATGTGTGCAGAAACGGTTGAAATGTGCATTGGCTTAAAAGACTGGCTCGATGTTGAAGATAGATTACAAGATAAGGGAGAACACGATACTTCATCATCGAGAGAGGAGGAAGCTCAAACAAGCGAAGCTGGTGCTGCTGCTCCAAGTACAAGTTAAATCATCGGGACTATGAGTGATTAAAAATGTAAAAAGAACTACGTAGACCTGATCCTTCTATAGTTTAATCATTAGGAAGTACAAATTTTACTATAGACTGTACGTACGCAACCTTTTGAGGTGCGGTCTATTATAATATTTAAAAAAAAATTATTTTATCATTTTATGAATATTTTTGTATTCAACCTAAATAAAAATTTAATTATAATTTGAATTCTTTAGGAATATTTTTATTAATCTGCACTACTTTACATACAAACAAATGTGTTAAAAAATAGATAATAAAGCTTGACATAATGGTTAAGACATTTCAATTAAAATCACGGGTTTGCGGTTTGAAACTCATCGCCGACCCTTAAATTCCAAGTTTTATTTTTAAAACTTGGGAGGTTTCGGCCGGCCCAAGCCCAGCCCGAGCCCGAAGGGGCGGGCTCAAGCCCGGGCTGGGATTACTCGTCGAACTATCTGGCATGGGCCATGCCAGGCATGGCTCATTGCCACTTTTACTTCTAACAACCACTGGCTGGATAGTCCTTGAAGTGCCTGACCTATCCACACCCAAAACATGCATCTGTATAGCCAAAACAGGCTCCCCAGTGCCTCCTGCCACAATGGCCACACTATGGTATCTCCAGCCTCCGCCGCGCATCCCTGGACACTACCCTTTGAGACACCCTTGGACTTGAGCCCCCACGGCCCCTGAAACTGTTGTGCCCTCTGTTCGGCTAGTGAGCTACCACTGCAACGGACCCCTCATAATGAAACAGTCGACCTCCAGATCTATGAGGACAAAACTTCTTTGGTGGTCCATCCGATTTGCCAAATAACACCAAAGATTCTTTCTGGAGCGCCTCATCCACTACCTGAGCAAAGGTAGTGTCCTCGGTGTAATGAATAAGCCTATTCATCTGCACCCTCAGCCCCTCTACAAACATCCGGACTCTAGAAGTCTCAGTCACCACTAGGAGAGGGTAATATCGAGATAGCTGAGTGAACTCCATCTTTTAGTCATGAACTGTCATATTGCTAGTCCGACGCAGTGTTGTATAAAATGGCACACTAAAGGGGGGGTGAATAGTGTGTTTTCTAATTCTATTTGCCTATTTCGATTTTAGACGTTTCTTGAATTATTTTAGGCAAATCATAATTTGTCTATAAGATGCAGAAGCAAAAATAAACCAATCAAGCACAAACAAAATTTAACAATGCTAACACTGAGATTTATAGTGGTTCGGCCCCAATGCCTACTCCACTACCTAAGCACCCCACTTAGGATTTCCAAACTAAGTTTTACTGGATTAATTAGTTTCCCTTACATAGAGGACTTTGACTCGAAGAGTCTCACTCTCAATCTAAGACACTTCCACACCCGAAAGTCTCCGCCTTCTTATCGAGAGCACTCTTCCACCTCAACCCTTAGGGACAACTAACCGAGTAAACTACGTTTACACAAGTGACTTTTCACACCACTTAAATCTAAGACCTAACACTAGGTCTTCTTACAATTCAAATACAATGAGTTGAAGAACAAATTAAAACAAAAATTATTACAAGAAGAGGAATGACATCTTATCACACTTAAACGCCTCTTCTTTCCACGCCTAACCGACTTGTTGAACCCTTTGAAGGAGAGCTCTGTTGAAAGCAAGGGATCAAGCGTTAGGCTGTTGAATGTTGACACGTTGAAGCTTGGAGGATGTTATGGAATCACTCTTTTAAGGTTTTCTTTCATCAAAAAAAAAAATCTGAGAGAAAGAGACAAAAGAGGTTAGAGGAGGTATTTATAATCCTCAGCTAAAATAGGGCGTCAACGGGCATAAATTTTACCATTACAGACGCTCGATCGATGGTCCGATCGATTGTCGATCCATCGACCGATCGATCGCCAAGCTCTCTGTGAGTATTACGCGCCATTCGATCGACCGACTATCGTGCGATTGGCAATCCCGAATCTGATCGACCAATCGGTTGACCAAATCAATGATGCCAAAATCGCACGACTCGCGATTTGCCATCCGGTCGATCGATGAGCATTCTGCCCCATTTTGGCTTCGGTCGATCGACCGACCGGTCGACCGAATGGCTACTGCCTCTTTTGTGCATCATTCGGTCGACTGAATAGGCTGCTGCCATTACTTAACACCATTCGGTCGACCGTCCGGTCGACCAAACTGGAATTGGAAAATTTTATCTTGGCTTTCTCATTTCGCGCTTAGTTTTCCAGCTTCATTCTTCAACTTGCTTTAACTTTAAAGGATTCTCCATACTATCCAAAACATTTTTGATGCACGCATTGATCTATTTTGAAGATTGATCGAGAGACATAAGGCTTGACGTATCTTTCATCGATCCAGCAATTTTCATACTTCAAGCACTTGTTAAATAGGTTTGTTATCATCAAAATAATCATGAGGAGAATAAATCATGAAGGAGGAACCCTTCAGCTAACAATTTCTCTCTTTTTGATGATGACAAACCATTGACAATACATATCAAGATGAAGTAATGTATCCGATAATTATTATGAAGCATGACTTGTTAAATGGATACATGGGAGCATCAAGGAAATGAAGTAGTGTATTCAATTAGAGCTCCCCCTATCTATATGGAAAATCTCCCCTTATTTGTATGCATGGTACTTGAAATGAAGTATTCATTTTGTGCTCCCCCTATCGATATGCATATATTTTCTAATTCTCCCCCTTTTGTCATTCATCAACCAAAAAAATATCAAACATAGCAAGCATATATAAAAAGAAAAAAACAACACTTACAATACTAATCATCACTTAACATAGTCAATCAAATACATATAAAGTTGAGTGTGAAATACATGTTCATAAGATGAATAACATCAATACATCAAAGAGGACTAGTCGTCCTCGGGTGGTGGAGGAGGTGGTAGATGTGACTGATAATATTGCCACATCTCATCCACTCTCCCACACATTTCATCAACTTGACGACCATACTCATCGATTTGCTATCCGTACTGGTCAACACATTGACCATACTCGTCTACGCGCCAACCATGGTCACCAATCATGATACCATATTCATCCATCTGACGCCCGTAGTCACCAATCTGACGGTCGTACTCGTCTATGCGTTCTGATGTGCTTTTGTTCCATTCCATCTGACCGATGTGAAACTGAGCAAAGCGATCCTCCATATCACTTAGACGCGTAAGGGAAGTGCCAGATGATGAACCTCCACCAGCTTCATCTTCCTCCATCTTAGTGTCATGCTCAGGCTGTTCCATAGGTTCTCCTCGCGTTCTTTTGCCGTGCTGATTTTCAAGGATCTTCATTCGGTTGAGGGAGGATGAATCTATGGCTCTGAGAATGGGCTCTATTTCAAATCTAGACCTATTTACCCCAGCTTCATATATGAAGTGAGAGATCATTGAGGCATATGGTAAGACTTATTTTTTTGAGGCATGAACTTCAGCTATGTACCTAAGGATAAGATCAGGGACATCTATAGGATTGCGAGACATGGCAAAGAACAGAACTCTAGAACTCATAGTGGTGACCTCATCATAATGACCTACTCTAGGAAGGATATTATACGAAATGATGAGATGCATGATCCTGGCAGTGGTTGACAGTTTGATGCTTTGGGTATGGATCATTCCCTGATAACCCTCAGGATAAATAGTTGACACAACTTCATGAGGAGGAAAATCCTCATGAAAATGGTGTGTGGACATCTTATAAATTGATCTTCCTACTATAGGAAATCCAAATTCATCTCTAATGTGGGATTTGGTGATTACTATGGATTTTTCTAGGATTTCAGACCGAAGAATTAAGTCATCACCATACCTTGCCTTTTCTATCACCAGGTTGGAGAAAAAGGCTTTTATCAGGATGGGGCATACATGTACTTGTTTTTCCAGAAACTCTACCAATCCCATGCTAACAAGTTTGCCTCTAATATCGAATTTTTCTAAATCATCTAGATTGACTGGACGTGTCTGCAGGATGGCCCTATCTACAAACTTAGCAGCTTGTTTCTTGCCTAAAGAAATTGGGTAAGGTTGGGAGTTTAGTCTTGGGTGCCATTCTGCAAGATAATTTTGAGGATGATGTAAATGATTAGTTTTAAATGAGAGATGCATGCTTTTAACGCAAATAAAAGAAGACAAAAAAAATTTAAAGATCGGCATAGATTCATGCAAGAACAAAAAGATTTTCTCATTAAATTTCAAGATAAAGAATAAACAAAAAAAATTTAAAAAAATAAGATTAAACAAAATGATCCATAAATGAAAAGATCATAAAAAAATTTGTTTTGGCTAGAAGATAATAAGAAACATTTTTCTTTTTGACCAAAACAAAATTCTTTTAAGAAGGCCAAAGTTAAAGTTGAGAAAAACTCATGAAAGAAAATAAGAAAGTTCTTGACTAACAATTTTTGACCACAACCAATTTCTTTTAAAAGGTAAATGTTGAATCATTTGAAGAAGACATGGGATATTGATTTTTGTTAAGAAGAAAAACTCGTTTTTGGAGTAAACATGCCAAAGAGAACTTATTATTCAAGTAAAGTAAATATGAATCACATTTTTATGTATGAATCAAGACACATTGAGAGAGTAAGAGATGAAGAAATCATATTTTTGAGAATCACCTCATGAATGATGGATAAAGAAAAGCTTTTTACCTTGGAGAAGAGTCTTGGAGAGGAGGTAGAAACCCTAGAAGATGAGAGGAGAGGTCTTAGGTTCAGGCAACCGGTTGAATGGGCAAGGAAGCCCTAGTTTCGGGCTTAAACATTAGGTTTGAACGGCCAGGATTGAATTTGGCTGAAGAAATGGGCGATCTGGATCGATTTCCACCCGTCGATCGATCGCTCGATCTGCCTTGGGTTTTTATCCCTTAAAAAAAAATTCTTTTTGAGAGGGTGTGAGCATTTAAATTTTATGAATTTTTTTTTATATAAATTAGACTTTATGAGGATTCGAAAAAGTCAAGAATCACCCAAAAAGATTTCGGTGGCATTTTTGTAAATATAAGTCATTTATCCACCGATTTCAAATTTTGTTCAAACATTCTAGATATCAATGTATAATCATTTAAAACTTATTTGTCAAGTTTGGAGTGAAACAAATGTCATTTAATTGAGATATGAACTTAGCATGGTTTCATTCAAAGTATCCTTGAAACCATAAAGTGCTAAGTATCAAATTTAGCTATCTACCCATGTTTTCTCTAGCTTAGGCACTTGGACATTTAACATGAGTGAATCTAATCATGTTTGTGAAAATTTGAACTTAACCAGAGATTTCTAAGTTAAATTGTTGACTTAGGTCAAACATTTTCAATTTTGAGTTTCATAAAGGAAACTAGTTATCACATTGGTTATCTAGACATGAATTTTCAAGTTGAAATGTCTAGACTCATGTGATATGTGTATTTTAAATATGTTTGCCAACCATTAAAAAAAAATGAGATCTCTAATGAGAATTCTAACTTAGAGCAAATTTCATCCAATCAAGAAATCATGAAATTGGCTAAGTTATCAAAGTTTTACCTACTCATGAACTTTCATATATTTATCATGCAAAGACAATCATGAGTATAGAAACATCATTAAACATGAATAATCAATTATTAAACAAATATTTTAGCAAAAATTAAGCTCATACCTCATTCTTGAGAATTTTCCAGACTTTTCATTTCATTTTTCATTTTCTTCATAGTAGCCTTCCATTTACAATAACTTGCAAGTATACTTCATTAATAGTAATCAAACCATATCTACTAGCAAGTTATCATACTAAATAGCAAGGTGAAATAAAAAATAAAAAAATTTATTTGAGAATTTCAACCTAAGCGAGATAGTTAAAAATTCGTTTCAAGTAAAATTGTCAAGAAACCAAAACGAATCGAGAGATCTCAACATATGAAAATTTGAAACATAAGATCTCCAACCCTTCCTATTGGTTCAAAATCGAAAGGCCACAATGAGCCTACGATTTAAAACCACAAGGTCGCATGAGCCCATTACAAGCTACATAGGTCTCCGAAGAGATTGGAAATCAAAAAATCAAAAATATTTTCCAAAGGACTCTTAACAAGAGCGGGAAAGACAACTCAAATTAAACATGTATCATAACTCCAACTTGAATAGAACAAACCAAAGTAAGGAGATGATACCAAACATACCTAGATGCCAATTTTCATACTTACGGCATCATGATGGCTTGAAGTTGTAACCAAAAAAGGATTTTTCATTGAAGACCATGATCAACTTCAACACTTCACTTCTTTTTATCCTTGTGTGGTAGCTCCCCCTACAAGAGAGCAAGAAACCTTTGGTACCCAAATGCCTTTGGGTCCTTGGGGGTTAGTTGGCCTAGGTATCCAAAGTGTCTTAGCAATACTTGGATTCCTTTTAAAAGCACAATCATAGGTTGTATGGCCATATGTACCACAACAAAAATAATGTCCATAAAACTTTTTATTTTTGCTATGGACATGTGATTTATCACTAGAGACATGTGAAACATGATGAGTATGAGCATTCTTAGAGACATCATTCTTTTTCTTATGATCATGAGGTCTAAAAATAGAATGTCTAACATGAGATTTAACATTGGCATAAACATTCTTTTTCGAAAAGTTATTTCTACTAAAATTCTTAAATGAGAAAATATTTTTCATTTCATTCACTTTCTTGTTTAGGTTTAGAACTTTGTTTTTCAAATCAATCATGGAGTTATGTAAAGCATGAAATTGAGTTTTCAACAAGTTATTTTCATTCTTTAACATGTTATTTTTGTTTTTCAAATTGTTAGTGTTGATACTTAAAACATCATGGCATGGATTAGAGCCACTAATTTTTAGCTTCTCAATTTCTAGTTTAGCATCATGTAGGTGAGAGCTAAGAGTCAAGTTTTCCTTCTTTAATTTTTTGTTTTTTTTATCCTTTTTAACCATCAAGGCATACATGATCTTGTATTCGTCCAATAATTCATCATAAAGAGGATCCTAGGAACTAGATGAATTAGATCTATGATTATGATTATCATGACTAGAAGAAGAGCATACCTCCTCATCAACGTTCATGATGTTAACTTCATGATCATGGTGTGAGGATGCTTCACTTGAAGTATGTGAGTGAGTGGAAGCATTTGACCTCCGTTTTGCCTTGTTCTTCATATTAGGGCAATTCTTTTTCATGTGCCCTTTCTCATTGCATAGGTGACATATCACCTTTCTCTTCCGACTCTTTGTACTTCTTTGGTTGGATACACACTAATAGCTTCAAAAACTTTGTCAGATATAGGAGTATGACAATTGTCATCGTCTCCTTCATTTAGAGTAATGAGTTCTTCAATTTTAGCATAATCATAAAGCATGTTCAAAGTAGCCCAAATATCATATGCAGAAGTACAATACATGATTTTCTCAAGTACATTATTTTCCAAAGAATAAAATATGCAATTTGTAGCTTTAGCATTTAACTCAAACATGCTAATTTGTTCTTGGGTCCATGCATTCATGTCTTCCTTAGGTTCACTATATCTAATTTTTACCATGTTGAAAACACCCAAACCTTGAGTCTTTAAGAATGTATACATCCTAGACTTCCAAAGACCAAAGTTTGACTCATCGAACCTAGGAGGTGAAGACGCTGCCGACTCTTGTGCCATTTTCCGGATCGAGAGAAAGTGTAGAAGATATGGTGAAATCTTAGACTATAACCTTGCTTTGATACCAATTGTTGTATAAAATGACACACTAAAGGGGGGGGTGAATAGTGTGTTTTCTATTTTTATTTGCCTATTTCGATTTTAGATGTTTCTTGAATTATTTTAGGAAAATCACTATTTTTCTATAAGATGCAGAAGCAAAAATAAACCAATCAAGCACAAACAAAATATAACAATGCTAACACTGAGATTTATAGTGGTTCGGCCCCAATGCCTACTTCGCTACCTAAGCACCCCGCTTAAGATTTTCAAACTAAGTTTTACCGGATTAATTAGTTTCCCTTACACAGTGGACTTTGATTCGAAGAGTCTCACTCTCAATCTAAGGCACTTCCACACCCGAAAGTCTCCGCCTTCTTATTGAGAGTACTCTTCCACCTCAACCCTAAGGGACAACTAGAACTAATCGAGTATACTACGTTTACACAAGTGGCTTTACACACCACTTAAATCCAAGACCTAACACTAGGTCTTCCTACAATTCAAATACAATGAGTTGAAGAAAAAATTAAAATTAAAATTATTACAAGAAGAGGAATGACAGCTTATCACACTTAAACGCCTCTTCTTTCCACACCTAACCGACTTGTTGAACCCTTTGAAGGAGAGCTCTCTTGAAAGCAAGGGATCAAGCGTTAGGTTGATGAATGTTGACACGTTGAAGCTTGGAGGATGTTATGAAATCACCCTTTTAAGGTTTTCTTTCATCCAAACAAAATCTGAGAGAAAGAGACAAAAGAGGTTAGAGGAGGTATTTATAATCCTCAGCTGAAATAGGGCGTCATCGGGCATAAATTTTATCGTTACAAATGTCCGATCGATGGTATGGTCGATCATCGGTTGACCGACCGATCGATCGCCAAGCTCTCTGTGAGTATTATGCGCCATTCGGTCGATTGACAGATCGATCGACTGTCGCGAGATTGGCAATCCTGAATCCAGTCGATCAATCGGTCGACCGAATCAGTGATGCCAAAATTGTGCGACTCGTGATTTGCCATCTGATCGACCGATCATCCGATCGATCGATCGGTCGATCGATGAGCATTCTGCCCCATTTTGGCTTTGGTCGGTCGACCGACCGGTCGATCGATGCAGTCCTTCTGCGAATTCTATGGCTATCGCCTCTTTTGCGCATCATTCGATCGACCGACCGGTCGACCAAATAGGCTGCTGCCATTACTTAACACCATTTGGTCGATCGTTCGGTCGACCGAACTGGACCTGGAAAATTTTATCTTGGCTTTCTCATTTCCCGCTTGGTTTTTTGGCTTCGTTCTTCAGCTTGATTTAACTTTAAAGGATTCTCCATACTATCCAAAACATTTTTGATGCACGCATTGATATATTTTGGAGATTGATCGAGAGACATAAGACTTGACGTATCTTTCATCGATCCTGAAATTTTCATACTTCAAGCACTTGTTAAATTGGTTTCTTATCATCAAAATAATCATGAGAAGAATAAAACATGAAGGAGGAACCCTTCAGCTAACACTCAGCTGCTCAAACTCCTCCGCCCGCCTTTCACGGACGCTCCTGGGAAGATACCACTCGACTATAGCTTCCCTGAACTCTTCCCAAGTAGGGGGTGGTGCATCTGCCTCCCTACGAGCTTTCCATGTCTGAAGCCACTACTTGGCCGGTCCTCTCTACGAATGGCAATAGTTCAGTTAACCGCACTTTTGGGGGTTTACCGAAACCGAAACCGATTTCCAAACTCTCTAACCAAAACCAAAAATGAAACCAGTCCATTTCAAAAACCTATATCCGAAACCGAAACCGGCTCGGTTTCGATTATCCGCAGATAACCAAAAACCAAAATTTTCGATTCGGATCAAATCGGTTATCCGTTTACTAACTGGTTAATCGGTAGTAAACGGATAACCAATTCAAAGATAAATAATAAAACCGGTTTCGGATACCGGTTAACCACAAAAAATCGATAGTAAACGGATAACTGATTCAAAGATTAATAACAAACCGGTTTTGGATACCGGTTAACCGCAAAAAAACTAGTAACCAAAACCAAATATATTATCGATTTTGATTACTCGATTAACCGCGACCCGATAATCGAAACCGAACCAATTTTAAACAGTTTTTGGTTTTTACTATCCGAAACTGAAACCGAACCGCAAATCCACTATCCAAAACCAGATTTTATGGTTCGATTAATGGGTTAATCGCAGTTAACCGATTTGAATTGCCATCCTTAGTCCTCTCATATGCAACCCGACCATCTGATCAATCGCCTCTAACAAGCACCCAAATACCTCGTAGAGCTCGAGGCAATCGCCCAAGAAACTAGCGACCACTACCTGCTGAACCGTGACAATGAACTCCGATGGCCTCAGCCTCATGAAGTCCAGATATGAAATTGCTCCCACAACTGTAGGTATATCAGGCCCTGTCGCATCCTGTACGGCCAGTGCCACCAGTGTTGGGTGCGACTGTTGCTGTCTCAACTCTCGATCCATATTGAGCTCTTCAGTCAACTCGGCCACTTGGGCCTCCAATTGTGCAATTGGGATCATGTCCCACATTATCCTATTCTGGCAGTTCTCTACCACAGCCCCGACCTCGGCCTCAGCCTTGTCGATCCATGGAGTCACTGCCAGTGCCACTCATCGCAGCATTAACCTCCTCCATTTACTAGCAATAAGGAAGAAATAATATAACCAAGTTCAAATAACTTATTTTAAAAATTTACAACTGACCACTCATGCCGCCGCTGGTGTGCAAGCTCAACTACCGGATCCCGTGACTCGGCCACACCGTATGTTGACCTTCTAGCTATGCCCCATACGATGCCTAAACTCTAAGTCATAGTCAGGACCTAACCATGCTTAGATACCACTTTGTCATGCCCTAAATTATGAGGATACGTGACCGGCCAGAGTACGTGGACGTACCCCGAAGCCTACCAATGCAGACACACGACATGCATATATATAATGAAAGAGATGCAAAAGTAAGAATCCAAATGCATAATTGGTAATTTACCCATGTAAGACAATAGACTCCAAAGGTTCACATCGTAAGCAAATACAAGTTCATATGTTCAAATGAAAAGACTCCACTACTTGACTATGATTCAACTATACTCGCCACGAGATCTGCAGTGCAAGCTTGCTCCCCTAGCCGCGCCATATCAACGGAGTAGTACCTCACTGGTCAGGATCTGCAAAACAACATGAAGAAAGTGGTGAGTTCCTAAGGAACCTAGTGAGTGGCTCTACCGAGCGCTACACATAAATCCTGAGCATAAATATGTTAAACATAATTTAAGTGTATGAAACCACTGAAAAATAATGTAATATCCTAGATATTTTAATTTTATTTTTCCTCTTATGTTTGTGTTGCCAGCCTAGCGAACTAGTTCGAGGTCGAGCCGAGTCGACTCATAGTCCGGTGCGAGCTTGCGAGCTCGGATAAGTAGGATATGAAATTATTAGGTTTGAGTAGTTAAAATTATTCAATTTGATGTTGTGTATGCATAATGGTTTAATTATATTTATGTGCCTATTTAATTGCTTATGATTTATTTTAGGATTAGAATAAGTTTAATTAAGTTAATTTAAGATAGCGGGTTCGAGTTCGGCTTAAGGTGGATACGGGTTGGATAAAGGGTTTGGAGGGGTTAGGGTTGAGGAGGCAGTATAAAACCCCCTCCCCTTGGCTTGTGACTCCTACTTTTGGAGTCATCCAAAGTTTTAAAGAGAGGGAGCCAGCCACCAACTGCCAGCCAAGCCAGCAGTCGGCCCCCTTCTCTCTTTCCCCTTGGAGCCGCCACCACCCAAAGCCGAGCCACTGCCAGCCTTCCCTTCTCCTCTTCCTCTTCTCTTCCCTGTGGAGCCGAGCTGAGGGAGCCACCGCCCTGAGCCGAGCCATCGCCCCTCCTGCTTCTTCCCTTCCCCTTGGAGCCGGCGGCTTGGGAGGAGCCGCCGCCTGCCCCTTCTTCTTTGGGGGTTGAACCGTCGGATTTCAGAGCCGAAATTAGAGGCCATCGATTGGATTTATTTCTCTAATCCTCTTTCCAAATTAGGTGAGTTGTTTACCCTCTCTCTTTCGGGTTTTCTTCAAATTCTTGAAGCCGTTCTTGGCGCGTTTCTTGTTTCATTATTAAATTGTTTCGATATTCTTTCGAGTTCTTGCCGTGATTTCTTATAGTTTATGCTTGAGGAGGCCCTAACCTCTCCCCTAAGGGGCTCGGCAGCCCTAGGATAAACCTAGGGGTGCTCGGCCAAGGGGGAAACCGGGGTCGCCCTCAATGTGTTCGATGAAAAGCCCGAATGAGCCTTCTTGTCTTCTTGATGTGTAAATCTTGATCTCTTTACCTAATTTGGGTTCTTGGTTTGTGGATTGCATTCTTAGGATTAAATCTGTGATTTTTGAAATAGAAATCATGATTAGGATCAAGATCTTATAATTTATGCCATGGGGATTCTTGAGAAGGGGATTCTTAATCTTGATATTGTTTCTTGATTAAAGTGTTGTAGATTCTTTTTTTAATCTTGATTAAAAAGCATGAATTCTGTGAAATTAATCTCGAGATTAGTATTATGTCCTAATGATAATTAAGGAGTTAATTTCTGTTAATTTTTAGATTTAATTTCATGTTATGCTGAAAATTGTATGTTGCTGAAATTTTATGCTGAGATGATGAATCTGTGCTGTTTTTAGATTGTTTGCTGTGATGTGTGTATTTCTGTGAATATAGTCATGTAACCTATCGTTATGACCATAAAATATAGTTTGGAAATATAGGACATACTTTGAAGACTAGATTCAGGTTAGATACATCAGTACAGGGCATAACATTAAGCTAAAACAAAACCCTAATCTTGGTGATCTAAATCTTAATTGCATAATTAAAATTGGGTTAAGGGTGAGCATAATCTATTATGAACCAACTTATAAAGCATGCATGAAATAAAACCACACAGGTTCATGACATTACGGGTCTAAGAGATAGGGGTCAGGTGTGGAGTGTTGAGACGCTTCCTAATGAGGACACCCCTAGGACACCATAGGAGAGTCTTGACTTAGGTCATGATGTGTCATATCCTTACGAATGGTGGAGCGGCTCGAATAGGAGCCAGATTGCAAGCTAAGCCCGGAAGGTACGTTGGACGACAAATTCCCAACATGTGGAACAAGTTCGGAGGGCCTTTCCCAATTATTCCAGTTTGACCTCGTGAGATAAGTTCGGAGGGTCTACCTGATTATCCCCGAGGTGATTTGTATTTAAAGTGGACTAAGTTCAGAGGGCCTTTCCCGATTATTCCTGTGATGTCTTAAAAGAGTAAGTTCGGAGGGCCTGCCCGATTACTCTTGTGATATCACGTCTCGCGGCGCAAGTTCAGAGGTTCTTTTCCGATTGCTCCCAAGTTTCCTTATACTAGGATAAGTTCGGAGGGCCTTTCCGATTATCCTAGTATGTGTTGTTGCCTTCGGGCATGGTGGGCTTCGGCCTGATATTCTCCCTCTTGGAGGGTTAGATGCCTTGAGGCATGTGTGGCCTGTTGGCCTGTTAATTAGTCAAACCTTCGTGACTTTACCTTCTGTAGAGATAGATTTTCATTCTTGTTATCTCTATGATATTTATTTGTGAGGGTTGGTAGAACCGCTCACCGAGTTCTTTGAACTCTCTCGCTGTCGTTTGATTACTATTTTGCAGAGCCTGATCAGTGAGGTGGGTTGGATGCACTTGGCGCCGCTGGAGGGCAGAGGAGCCGCATGATCTCATAGCAGTCCTAGTTATGGTTGCAGTCGAGTCTTTTGGTAGTAGTCATGCACTTTTATTAATATGATTTGGAGTTGTAGCCCTGAGGGCATTTATGGTATTTATTTCAGACTTTATTGTAGCTGGACTTTTAAATTGTTGAACTTAAGTTGTTATTTCCGCACTTTACGTTTCATTTGAGCTACTTGAAATAAACTATATTTTGGTTCGCTTTTCATTTGAAATAAAACTTGTTATTTCTTTCCGCTATATTTATTGTTGAGTTGGTATATGCATGGTTTAGGCTGCGGGGTATAGGCATGTATACCCTGGCCGGTCACGTGACCCTGAGTTGGGGCGTGACAATGTGGTATCAGAGCATGTGGTTCGGTCTGACTATGACCTAGAGTTGTCACCGTATAGGGCATTGCTAGGGTGTCAGTATAAGGTAAGGGTATGCTATGAGATCAATAGGCTAAGTCTACACCTCAACGCGACTTGTGGTTAAGTTTGCAAAATGTTGGGTGAATTCAATTGCATAATTATGAATTATTTCTTTTCTAGTGTTTCCATATCGATGGAGGCCTTTGATGCCGCAAGGAGAGGTAGTAATAGCAACTCCACTGAGCGCCGAGGCTGGGGCCGGGGTCGTGGGAGACCACCGCAAGCCCGGGAGGAGGTGCGACAGGATCCCATGATTGTACAGCTGCAGGCCCGAGTGACTGAGCTAACAGAGGCACTCCGTAGAGAGCAGGAGCTGAGGCAATAGCCACCGCCAGTACTAGCAGCACCCGTAGTGCTTGAGGTGGTTCAGCCAGTGGCACCAGTGGTCAGAGCCCCCAGAGCACCTTCTTATGCAAATTTTGTTGCATTCAGGCCACCGGAGTATATAGGGATAGATCAGCGGGTGGAGGTCACTAGTTTCCTAGGAGATTGCTATGAGCTATGCAGGGAGCTTGGTTGTTCTTCTGAGACGACTGCTCGACTAATTGGGTGATTGCCGAGCTAAGGATTGACTCCATACCTAGAGTGATTGCCGAGCAGCACATGCACCACCCCCTACTTGGGAGGAGTTTAGAGCTGCTATGTTAGAGAAGTACCCGCCGATGAGCGTCCGGGATAGACAGGCGAAGGAGTTTGAGCTACTGGGTCAGACGAGTAGCATATTAGTGACAGATTATGAGATGGAGTTCACACGACTCTCGAAGTACCATCCCATCTTGATAGCCACAGAGACTGCCAGGGTCAAGAGGTTTGTTGAGGGGCTGGGGCCGCAGATTACCAAATTGATCCATTACATGGAGGAGACTTCATTTGCCTGGGTCGTTGACGAGTCACTCCGAAAGGAGGCACTGGTACCGGCAGACAGGCATGATGGACCTCAGAAGAAGAAATTTCAGCCCCAGCATTCAGGGGATCGGCCAGCTCATTCTGAGGGTACTCCCAGGGTAGTGGATCCGCCGCAGGGCAGAGGTCATAACAGTTCCAGGGGTCCAGGACCAAGAGCATCATTCGGAGGTCTGCAGCGGAGATCTAGGCCACAGTAGTGTAACCGATGTCACAGGAGGCACTGGGGGGCTTGCTGGGGACGTCGGAGGTGTGTTTTAGTTGTGGGCAGGCCGGACACTACAAGGATTGACCTAGCAAGGGCAGTCAGCAGCCTGATCAGACCAGAGAAAAAGCATCGATGTTAGTGGGTTTCGTAGCTCAGAGGGGTCAGACTCAGGAAGGAGGCCAGCGAGCTGGTGGTTCAAAGAGGCCCGCTGCACGAGTGTTTGCTATGAACCAGGAGGGCACCGAGGTGTCCAGGATAGTAGTGTCAGGTAACCTTGTTGTTGGTTCTGTTATTGCTTATGTCTTATTTGATCCGGGTGCTATGCACTCTTTTGTGTCTGCTTTATTTGCTGCTAAGTTGGTAGGGGTATCTTCTATGCTTGATTTGCCCCTTGTGGTGTCTATACCTACGGGTGTTCATGTGATGGCAGGGACAGTCTTTCGAGGTTGCGAGGTTATCATTTGTAGGCATATGCTAATGGTCGATTTGACACTCCTGCCGATGTTGGAGCTTGATGTAATCTTGGGCATGGACTGGTTGGCAGACCATTTCACCTCAGTAGATTCAAGGGCTAAGACTGTGACCTTCAGTAAGTCCGGATTGCCCCAGTTTACCTTCCAGGGTGTGGGAAGGGATGAGTCGTTGATGGCGATCTCAGCTCTTAAGGGCCAGAAGTTACTTTTTGGTCTTTGTGTTAGTGGCAGAGGAAAGCGGTGGTGCGACCAGGGACATCGGGGGGAGGTATGCGGGTTCTCTGATGTATTTTCAGAGGAGTTGCCAGGGTTACCTCTAGAGAGGGAGATCAAATTCTGTATTGATTTGTAGCCAGGGGTGAAGCCGATCTCTATTCCACCGTATCAGATGACACTAGCTGAGTTGAGGGAGTTGAAGTCCCAATTACAGGAGCTGCTTGACTTGGGTTTCATTCGCCCTAGTGTTTTGCCTTGGGGTGCTCCAGTGCTCTTTGTAAAGAATAAGGATGGGTCCATACAGATTTGCATTGATTACCGATAGCTTAATAAGGTAACAGTGAAGAATCAGCACTCGTTGCCTAGGATTGATGACTTATTTGATCAGCTTCAGGGAGCTCAGTGGTTTTCTAAGATTGACCTACGGTCAGGATATCATCAGTTGAGGATCCGGGATAGTGACGTCCCTAAGACTGCTTTCAGGTCAAGGTATGAGCACTTTGAGTTCCTGGTGATGTCCTTCAGGCTAACTAATGCACCTGCAGCATTTATGGACCTGATGAACCGAGTGTTCAAGGAATACTTGGATAAGTTTGTAATTGTGTTCATTGATGATATTTTGATTTATTCCAGGAGCAGGGAGGAGCATGCTGAGCACTTGAGGGTAGTTCTGAAAACTCTTAGGGAGCACATATTGTATGCCAAATTCTCCAAGTGCAAGTTTTGACAGGAGAGTGTGGGGTTTCTTGGCCATGTGGTGTCCAAGGAAGGAATAAAAGTGGACCCTGTAAAGATAGAAGAAGTTCAGAATTGGAAGAGACCGACTAATGTCTCGGAGATTCACAGTTTTCTGGGGTTGGCAGGTTATTACAGGATGTTTATGGAGAATTTTTCTAGGATTGCAGCGCCATTGACCCGACTGATTCAGAAGAAGGTCAAGTTCGAATGGGACAGTAAATGCGAGGAGAGCTTTTTGAAGCTCAAGGACCGATTGACATCGGTCCCAGTTCTAGCAGTACCCTCGGGTTCAGGAGGTTTTGTTGTTTATTGTGATGCCTCCCGAGTCGGCTTGGGTTGTGTGCTTATGCATAATGGTAGAGTAATAGCTTATGTCTCTCGGTTGTTGAAGGTTCACGAGAAGAATTACCCGACTCATGATCTGGAGCTAACAGCAGTGGTGTTTGCCTTGAAGCTGTGGTGTCACTAGATTTATGGCGAGGCTTGTGAGATATACACTGATCACAAGAGCCTCCAGTATTTGCTCACCCAGAAGGAGTTGAACTTGAGGCAGAGAAGATGACTTGAGCTTCTGAATGATTATGACTGCACGATCATGTACCATCCAGGAAGGCCAACGTGGTAGCCGATGCTCTTAGCATGAAGTCCATGGGCAGTCTGGCGCATTTGACAGTTAGGAGGAGGCCATTGGCTCGGGATTTGGCCCTATGTTTCGATGGCGGAGCAGTCTTGTCAGTATCAAATTCTGGTGCGCTGGTGGCTCATTTGAGAGTGCAGTCCACATTGGTTGACATGCTACGGACAACGCATGAGGAGGATGCCTTTTGTGCATTCACTAAAGATCTGGTCAGGAGGGTAGATGCGGATAATGGGTCTAGTGTGGACTCGGAGGGCGTTCTGAGGTTTAAGAACCGGATAGTGGTACCCGATATGGCTGAGGTTCGCAGGCAAGTGCTGGAGACGGCTCATCGATCTACCTATACTATGCATTCGGGAGCCACGAAGATGTACCGAGATCTCAAGCAGAACTATTGGTGGAAAGACATAAAAAGAGAGGTGGTCGAGTTCGTGTCTAAGTGCTTGGTGTGTCAGCAGGTGAAGGCTGAGCATTTGAAGCCGACAAGGTTGCTACATAACTTAGGGGTACCGGAGTGGAAATGGGAGAAGATAACCATAGATTTTGGGACAAGGTTGCCAAAGTCTGGGAAAGGCAATGATTCTATCTAGGTAGTGGTGGATCGCCTAGCCAAGAAGTCATATTTCATACCAATCAGGATGACCTTTTCAGCCGACCAGCATGCAAGGTTATTCTTGGATCGGATTGTCACTTACCATGGTGTCCCTGTTATGATCATCTCAAATCGGGGTACCCAGTTCACAGCTCGATTTTGGCAGTCCTTCCAGAAGGTGTTTGGCACTCAGGTTCGATTCAGCACCGCATTTCACCCCCAGACAGATGGTTAGTCAAAGCGGACTATTCAGACGTTGGAGGATATGCTGAGGGCATGTGTCCTAGACCTGAAGGGCAGTTGGGAGAGGCACTTACCTCTGATTGAGTTTGCCTCTAATAACAGCTATCACATAAGCATTTGGATGGCCCCATTTGAGGCGTTGTATGGGCGGAGATGCAGGTCGCCTGTAGGTTGGTTTGAGGTAGGGGATTCCATTATGATGGGACTTGATCTAGTGGATGAGGCTGTGGAAAAAGTGAAGCAAATCAGAGAGAGGCTGTTAGCAGCTCAGAGTCGCCAGAAGATGTATGCCGATGGAAAGGCCAGAAAGGTAGAGTTGGTTGAGGGGGACATGGTGTTCCTCAAGGTGTCCTCGATGAAAGGGGTGGTGAGGTTTGGTAACAAAGGAAAGCTAAGACCTAGGTTCATTGGGTCGTTTCCTATTCTCAGGCGCAGGGGAGCTGTGGCCTATGAGTTGGCCTTATCTCCTAGTATGGACTGAGTACATCCAGTCTTCCATGTGTCTAGGCTAAAGAAGTACATTCGGGATGAGTCTCATGTGATCGAGCCTACCCAATGGAGGTGGATTCAGCGGTCTCTTATGAGGAACGACCAGTTAAGGTACTAGACCGGCAAATTCAAAAGTTGAGGTCCAAGGAGATCCCCTTGGTTAAGGTTAGATAGGAGCATCATTCCGACCAGGAAGCCACCTGAGAGGTGGAGCAAGATATGAGGGAGCGTTATCCTTCATTGTTTGATAATTTGGTGAGTCCTTAATTTCCTCTTCCGAAATTCGAGGATGAATTTTCTTTAAGGAGGGAGGACTGTAATATCCTAGATATTTTATTTTTATTTTTTCTCTTTTATTTGTGTTGCCAGCCTAGCGAACTAGTTCAAGGTCGAGCCGAGTCGACTCATAGTCCGGTACGAGCTTGCGAGCTCGGGTAAGTAGGATGTGAAATTATTAGGCTTGAGTAGTTAAAATTATTCAATTTGTTGTGTATGCATAATGGTTTAATTATGTTTATGTGCCTATTTAATTGCTTATGATTTATTTTAGGATTAGAATAAGTTTAATTAAGTTAATTTAAGATAGCGGATTAAGGTTCGACTTAAGGTGGATGCGGGTTGAATAAAGGGTTTAGAGGAGTTAGGGTTGAGGAGGGGGTATAAAAACCCCTCCCCTTGGCTTGTGGCTCCTATTTTTGGAGCCACCCAAAGTTTTGAAGAGAGGGAGCCAGCCGCTAGCCGCCAAGCCAGCAGCCGGCCCCCTTCTCTCTTTCCCCTTGGAGCCGCCACCACCCAAAGCCGAGCTGTTGCCAATCTTCCCTTCTCCTCTTCCTCTTCTCTTCCCTGTGGAGTCGAGCCGAGGGAGACGCTGCCCTGAGCCGAGCCGCCGCCCCCTCTTGCTTCTTCCTTTCCCCTTGGAGCCGACAGCTTGGAAGGAGCCGCCGCCTGCCCCTTCTTCTTTAGGGGTTGAGCCGCCGGATTTCGGAGCTAAAATCGGAGGCCGTCAATTGGATTTTCTTCTCCAATCCTCTTTCCAAATTAGGTGAGTGATTTACCCTCCTCTCTCTTTCGGGTTTTCTTCGAATTCTTGAAGCCGTTCTTGGCGGCTTGGCGTTTCTTGTTTCATTCTTGAATTGTTTCGACATTCTTTCGAGTTCTTGTCGTGATTTCTTGTAGTTTGTGCTTGAGGCCCTAACCTCTCCCATAAGGGGCTCGGCAGCCCTAGGGTAAACCTAGGGGTGCTTGGCCAAGGGGGAAATCGGGGTTGCCCTCAAGGTGTTCGATGAAAAGTCCGAATGAGCCTTCTTGTCTCCTTGATGTGTAAATCTTGATATCTTTACCAAATTTGCGTTCTTGATTTGTGGATTGCATGCTTAGGATTAAATCTATGATTTTTGGATAGAAATCATGATTAGGATCAAGATCTTGTAATTTATGCCATGGGGATTCTTGAGAAGGGGGGATTCTTAATCTTGATATTGTTTCTTGATTAAGTGTTGTAGATTCTTTTTTTAATCTTGATTAAAAAGTATAAATTCTGTGAAATTAATCTTGAGATTAGTATTCTATCCTAATGACAATTAAGGAGTTAATTTCTGTTAATTTTCGGATTTAATTCATGTTATGCTGAAAATTATATGCTGCTGGAATTTGATGCTGAGATGATGAATCTGTGCTGGTTTTAGATTACTTAGTATGGTGTGTGTATTTCTGTGAATATAGTCGTGACCTATCGTTTCAACCAGAAAACATAGTTTGAAAACATAGGACACACTTTGGAGACTAGATTCGGGTTAGATACATCAATACAAGGAAGAACAGTAAGCTAAAATAAAACCCTAATCATGGTGATCTAAATTTTAATTGCATAATTAAAATTGGGTTAACGGGTGAGTATAATCTGTTATGAACCAACTTATAAAGTATGCATGAAACAAAACCATACAGGTTCATGACATTACGGGTCTAAGAGATAGGGATCGGATGTGGAGTGTTGAGATTCTTCCTAATGAGGACACCCCTACGACACCGTACGAGAGTCTTGATAGGTCATGATGCGCCATATCCTTATGAATGGCGGAGCGGCTCGATGAGGAGCCGAATTGCGGGCTAAGCTCGGAAGGTTGGACGATAAATTCCCAACCTGTGGAACAAGTTTGGAGGGCCTTTCTCGATTGTTCCAGTTTGGCCTCGTGGGATAAGTTCGGAGGGCCTACCCGATTATCCCCGAGGTGATTTATATTTAAAGAGGGTTGGTAGAACCGCTCGCTGAGTTCTTTGAACTCATCCATTTCCATTTGATTTCTGTTTTGCAGAACCTGATCGGTGAGGTGAGTTGGATGCACTTGTCGCCGTTGGAGGGCAAAGGAGCCGCATGATCTTATAGCAGTCCTAGTTAGGGTCGTAATCGAGTCTTTTTGTAGTAGTCATGCACTTTTATTAGTATGATTTGGAGTTGTAGCCCTGAGGGCATTTATGGCATTTATTTCAGACTTTATTGTAGCTATACTTTTAAAATATTGAACTTAAGTTGTTATTTCTGCACTTTACGTTTCATTTGAGCTACTTGAAATAAACTCTATTTTGGTTCGCTTTTCATTTGAAATAAAACTTGTTATTTCTTTCCGCTATATTTATTATTGAGTTGGTATGTGCATGGTTTAGGCTACGGGGTATAGGCACGTATACCTTGGCCGGTCACGTGACCCTGAGTTGGGGTGTGACATATAATAACATGATAAGTAAAGATTTCATCTATCAACATAGCCCATACCTCGTCCCTCGGCCTGAATCGACCGGACATCAATTGTAACAACCACTCGACCCATAATTAATAGCCCACATCATATACCCAGCCCACAAAGGCCCAAATAACATACTTGACCCATAAGGCCCAAAGCACATACTCGGCCCATAAGGCCCAAATCAGATACTCGACCCACAAGACCCAAATCAAATACTCGACCCATAAGGCCCAAATCAGATATTTGGCCCGCTGAACTAGGATGGTCTACTAGTTTCGACGCCCACTCTGATTGGGAATAGCCCTCCAACGAAGCCACTCGGGTCCATCGTCAATGTGGCTCACTGACGGCAACTCTCTACCCATATCACGCCACACAGGTCCATCGTCAGCGTGGCTCACTGACGGTAACTCTCGACTCGTATCCAATCTCATTGAGTCGGGACCAACCTTGCCAATTGGTACACTTCTTGACCCGTCCATCGTCCATCCACAAACGCAAGCACAAACAATGCTTATCGTACATAAAATAAATAGACAATTTATTAGGTGATCGTATCATTTTTGCCTACTACTCAGGTACGCACACACGCGTCCCAAGCCGACCCTTTTCTCAGGCCCAATCTCTCGACTCTACAGTCTATCACCCAGGTTTCTATTTCAGCACGAATACTTTTAATTCTATCATGCATTTTAAAATCCATCATGCACATGCACAATTTCGGCTTATATACTTAGTTCCGCTTGAATATGAATACCACATGCCTATACCAAATTCAGAGTGAATATAAATCATAACAGTATGTATATACAGCCAAACAGAATGGATATAAATTAACACTGGGTGGATATAAAACGAAATAGAATGGATATACATGTATATACAGTTAAACAGAATGAATATACATGTATATACAATCAAACAGAAAGGATATACAATATTATAGCATGTATATACGATCAAACATAATGGATATACAATAACATCATTTATATACAGTCAACAGAATGGATATACAGTAACAACATGTATATATAGTCAACATGCAGAATGGATATGGGTTAACACTGGATGGATATTGTAGCTATCGTCTAGCGATAACCTCGACCCACCATAGCTGTCGAATAAGCATATAATTAGATTATATATATAGTAGAGATAGATATAATAGAAGATATACTTTACAATTATTCCTCGTCATCTGAGTAATAGTCTTCAAATTCTTTTTCGTCTTCTTCAAATTCTATTTCTTCATTTGCACCTTCCTCAACTGCATTAGCGTCATCATCAACATATTCAACTTCTAATTGAACTAATGTTGTGTTTGTATCCTCGAGTATTAGAATAATACGATCTACTGTAGGAGGATCCTCTTCTTGATAGAAATCATCTGTCATATCAGGTATCGGCTCATTTTCTCCCGCTATCGGATCAGTTCCTACAAACTACACGCCAATCTGCTCTATCTTTATTTTGAGCCAAATACTTTGCATAATATACTTGTTCGGCTTGTGATATCAATATAAAAGGCTCATTTGCTACCAATTTCGATTTGTAATTAACCTCAACAAGTTTGTATATTGGATGAACTTTCATGCCCCTATCTGTTGTATTGAACCAATGACATTTAAATAGGATAACTGATTTCAAGCCGAAGTAGTGCAATTCTATCACTTCTTCCAACAATCTATAAAAATCCATATCACATTTAACATAAGTTGTCCCTTTCACACAGACCCCGACATTCATCGTCTTTTTTATAATTGTTGTTGGGGAAATGGCCTAGACTAGAGGGGGGGTAAAAAGTGTGTTTACTAATCGATTCGCCTAATTTTGATTTTAATCGTTTATTTGGTTACTTAGGCAATTTAAAAAATCCAATAACAAGAGGAAGCAAAGTGAATATGTTGATTAAGCAAACACACGGTGATTTATAGTGGTTCGGCCTCAATTCCTACTCCACTACTTAAGCACCCCGCTTAGAATTTCAAAACTTAGCTTTACTAGATTAATCTTGTTTCCCTTACAATGAGAACTTTGACCTGAAGAGTCTCACTCTCAACCTAAGACACTTCCATACCTGGAAGTCTCCGCCTTCTTACCGAGAGCACTCTTCCACCTCAACCCTAAAGGACAACTCCACTAATCCTAGTAAACTATATTTACACCGGTGGATTTAAACCTCAAACACCAAGGCTACCACCCAATGTCAAGACCTAACAACCTAGGTCTTCACAAGCTCAAATCTAATGAAATAAATAATAAAATATACAAGTAATGGAGCAAAACTACAACAACACAAATACTTAGCTCCAACACAATGAATCCTAGCTCCTCTTGATGCCTTGATGATGAATCAAATCAGGCTTAAAGGCAAACTCAAGGAATGAGAGATCAAACTAGGATTTCTCCAAGTAATGGCTCAATGAAAGCTTGAAAATGATCAAGGATGGCTCGATGAAGTGTAGGAGTGATCAAAAGTATGGAGGAAGACTCTCATGGCTTCCTATTTATAAACCATTAAGAGAAGAGAGAGCTCCCTCTTCTCAACGGGCGATTTTTTGCCCGTTACCGCCCGTCGATCGCTTGTCCAATCGGTCGTCGATCAATCGATCGAGCGACCGAAGGCAATCTGCCGCTTTTGGGCAACGTTCGGTCGATCGATCGGTCGACCAAAATGCCACCGATCGACCAGTCGATTCAACCGAACTTGGGCAGGGCAGACTACTCTGCTTGGTTTGTTTTGCTTGTTTGCTCGTTTCTGGTTCCATCTTCGCTAAGTCTACTTATATAACATATCTTAACTTTAAGTTAAATATTATATAAGGATTACTCCCCATTTGGATTCAATAAAGATATCTAAAAAATCAAAATCCTTAAGAATTAAAATCTAGTTTTTGTCATCTAGTACAAATTTTCGGAAAACGAAAATTTTCTAATCTCCCGGGTCAAATATGGGTATTCTAAAGGCTTCCAAATTTTTTTCAAAAATACCTCGTTATCTAGTTTTTACCCAATGAACAATTACCGTCATTTTTTGTGTCAAGAAAATGTCTAGGTTATATAGCCCTCCAAGGAGCTCCCTAGGCTTAGTGAATTTCAGGACGGTTTCCGGGTTTTCATATTTTGGGGTTCGGATTTCGTTTTTGGGTTCTTATGCAACATCATGAGGATTTATAATTTATCTAGACACTCTAAACCTAAACTCTATCTTCCCGAAGAATCTCGATTTCTCTGATTTTTCCGATCGAGGACGTCGTGTGCTAATCAACTTGGAACTTGAAAGATTTCTCAATGAAACATTAGTTCCATGTTTGTTATCATCAAAACCGAGATTAAGACCAAGGTAGAAAACCTTAGGCCAACAAATGCATATTCAACTGTATGAAATTTATACTCATTAACAAAATATTCGCTATAACACGACACAAGTCGCGACGGTCCACTAACAAACCCAAATATTCTTTCATCTATTTCAACTCTGTGATCTTTGCTGTAAGCCCGAATCCAAGTAGGGAAATCACGATTTCATAATCTCTCCAATTCCTGATCGTTGTGAATAGGATATTTTTGCACCATCTCAATGTCAAATATTTCAATGAATTGCTCAATTTCTAGACAATTGAGTAATACGTACAATTGTGTCAAATGATACTCTTCGTCGCTTAAGTGTCGAGACGGACGAGAACCAAAAGCACGACCAGAGTGACAAAATATATTTAAACGTCCCCAATTCCTAATTGTTGTGAATAGAGTATTTTTGCACCATCTCAATGTCAAATATTTCAATGAATTGCTCAATCTCTGAATAATTGAGTAATACGTACAATTGTGCCAAATGATACTCTTCGTCGTTTAAGTGTCGAGATAGACGAAAACCAAAAGCACGACTAGAGTAACAAAATATATTTAAACGTCTATTTGAATGTCGAACTCCCTCGTCGTTGTACGTGGAAGACAATCAAATCTTGTCTGCACTATTGATTCAAAGTAAAATGAGCAGAATGTTAAAATTTCTTAGATGATATATGATTCAGATATTGATCCTTCAACAACTGAGGTGTTCTTTACTTTTTTCTTCAAATGATTTATGTATTTTTCAAATAAGTACATCCACCGGTATTGAATGGGGCCACAAACTCGTGCCTCGTATGCCAAGTGTATCGGTAGATGCTCCATCAAGTCAAAAAAGGCAGGAGGGAAAAACTACTCCAGCTTACATATAATTTCAACAATATTACTTTCAAGTGCTCACATATCACTTGAAGGACATTTGCGCAAATGTTTCTAAAAACATACTTAATTTAGTCAATGGACCCTAAATATTATCAGGTAAAAGATCTCGAAATGCGATCAGAAGCAATCTCTGCATGAATACATGACAATCGTGGCTCTTCATCCCTGATATTTTGCAATCATCGACGTTCACACATCGAGATAAGTTTGAGGCATATCCATTGGGTAATCTAAGTTATTTGATCAATTGACAAACATCTTTCATCTCTTATTTATTTAACACATATGGGGCCTTCGGCTTCGGATATCGTCTGTTAACCTCTTGTAACTCCAACTCTGGCCTCTTACAAAGTATTTTCAGATCATGTTGGGCCTTGACATTATCTTTAGTTTTCCCTGGAACATCCATCAAAGTGTTAAAAATATTATCAAACACATTTTTCTCAAGGTGAATGACGTCCAAATTATGCCGAATCAGTAATGAACTCCAATACGATAATTCCCAAAAAATATTTTTTTCACCCAATTATGTGTTTGACCAAAGCCCAACACTCTTTCATTCCGACCAAACACTATCTTTGGAAGTGCTAAAACACGTGCAAACATTTGTTCACTAGACAACATCGGTGGTGGCTCATCTCTTTCGACTCTGCCCTTAGTAATTTTATTACGATTCCTTCGATTTTGATGGTTAGCTGGCAGGAATCGACGATCGATGACAATCAAAGAATGAGATTTTCTGTCTGTTCTAAAGACTAAATGATTTAGAGTGTTTCATACAATACAGACAAGAGAGTCGGTCGTGAGTGCTCCAACCAGACAACATGTCGTAGGTCGGGAAATCATTGATTGTCCACAAGACAACAACCTTTAAATTGAAGTTTTGCTTTCGGTGATAATCATAAGTGACATCTCACTCAGTCCATAATATTTTCAATTCATCTATTAGGGGTTTGAGAAACATGTCAACTTTTTTTTGGAAACCCTTAGGGCCCGGAATAATAATCGAAAGATAAATAAATTCATCTTTCACACACATTGACAGCGGCAAATTATAAACTATTAGCTGCACTAACCAAACTGAATAAGAAGTTGCAGAATGACCAAACAAATTAAAACCATTCATGCATAATCCCAATCTGATATTTTTAGTATCCCTAGCAAATGAAGGATAACATGTATCTAAATATCTCCATGCTTCATTGTTTGATGGATGAATCATTACTGTATCATCACGACTTCTTTCATGCCAACTCATGTAGGGGGGCGTCTTTTTCGACATGAATAATCTTTGAAGCCACGGTGTCAGTGGAAAATACCGAAGCACCTTAAATGGGATTTTTTTTATCGGGCCGATTTCTTCTCCTTGTAACGAGAATGCTCACATACAGGGCATTTATCCAACTGCACATTTTATTTATAATATAAAATGTGGTTATTTTGGCACGCGTGTATTTTTTCGTACTCAGACCCTAATTTTCTCATCAACTTTTTAGTCTTATAAAAAGTTGGTTCAAAATTGTTATCTGTAGGCAGTATTCCATCAATCAATCATGCAATCCGATCAAACGCAACCCCGCTAATATTACAATCGGCCTTGATGTCCAGGAGTTGCGTCATTGCCGAAAACCTAGTGTATTTAGGACAATTCTCATACAAAGGTTCATTGGCAGCTTTCAACATCTCGTAAAATTCTACAACTTCTTTTTTCGGTAATTCAATCTCTACTGCAGGTTGTACTTCTGGTAGCAATTCTATGACATCAACACCCGTAGTATCTGGTGGCACTGGAGTCTCAGTAACTGGCCGATCGACATTATCATTCAACTGAATTGACCCCCAAGACTATCAAGTATCATAGTTCTTTATGGATTAGATGGACTAGATGAAGAAACACCAATAGAAGAATATTCACCATGTGTCTGAACGACAGGATTGCTCAACGTCCTGACTTCACGTGCCTCTCCGTGACAAATCCATATAAAATATCTTGGTACAAATCCTCAGCTATACAGATGCAGTCCTCGAACGAATCTAGGTACACGAACATGCAATCCTCGAACGAATCTAAGGTTTTGCTAAATCATATCCGACTCGTCGATGCGTACGTGAAACATATCAACTCGTCAGATGGATGATTATTTTCTAAATGTTTCGATGCCTGTTCGAGTCCACAATGGACGATTCTGGCACGAGTCCAAAGTGGACAATTCTGGCGTGAGTCCAAAGTGGACGATTCTGGTACGAGTCCAAAGTGGACGATTCCAGCGCAAGTCCAAAGTGGACTATTCCGGCGTAAGTCCAAAGTGGACGATATTATCATTAAACATTAAACATCATAATATTAAACTAATTAATTAATTTAAACTAAATTTAATTAACAGATATTATCATTAAACATTAAACATTATAAATTTAATCTAAACATTAAATATTTAACCTAAAAAAAACATTAAATATTAATCTAAACATTAATCTAATCTAAACATTAATCTAAATTAATCTAAACAATTAATTGATCTAATCTAGATTTAGGGTTTAATAAAAGAAAAAATATATTTAGGGTTTAACCCTAAATCACTACTCCGGCACCGGCGTCAAGTGTCCGACATTGGACACTGGATATTGCTCTGGCGACCGGCCCTAGTAAGGAGAAGAAGAGGGGGCTTTGAGAATACCTGAGGCGTAGGGCGCAGCAGCGGGTAGCAGGCGTCGTCGGTGTCGATCGGGGTAGCAGGGAAGAAATGGGGGCGTCGGGCGTGGGGTCGAGTTAAATAAACGCATCAACAACAGCTCACTTATCTGTTACAAAGCCGTTGCTGATATATCATCAGCAACGGTCGCGCATCCTATGCAAAGTCGTTGCTGATAAGTATTTCATTTTCGCACCGCCGGAGCGCCATCAACTAAAGAGCAACTGATGGAGAGTCCGTAAGTAAGCCGTTGCTAATGTGATAATATCATTAGCAACGACCAACACGGCCTTAGGGACGTCGTAGCTAATATGTTATATCATTTGCGCGCTATGTTCGCGCCATCCGCTTGGTAGCAGCGGTCGGAGCGGCTTTAATTAAGTCGTTGCAGATATATCGCATCTGCAACGGCGTGAGCGACCATAAGAAAGCCGTTAGTAATTGCAACGGCTTGGGCGGCCGTTGCTGATGGTCATTGCTGATATACACATTTTTGGTAGTGTCTTCTTCTACTCTACCGATTTTTGGCGCATCGTGGTTACCTAGTGCACCCCAATTGTGACTCTCTGGACCGATCCAAACTCCATCCTCCCCTCCTCCTGGTTGTTGATTTCTTTGACAAAGGCACTTTCTATGTGGAATGTCCCAACTGTTCGAGTTTCTTTCCACAATCCTTGCCATTTTGGAAGTGGAAATTGTTAGCGGTCGAGACGTTCCAGCATGGCCTCTAAACTCTTCGGGTAATTATACAGTCAACTCAGGTTATCATTTTTCACTGGATAGTGACTTACCTGAAGATAAACACAGCTCCCGTTCGACCTGGCAGCCAATCTAGAGATTGAAAGCTCCGCCAAAACTCTAATGCTTCATATGGAGATTCTGCCGAGATTCTTTACCAGTTCGATCTCTCCTGAGCAAACGTGGTATAACTCTCGACACACTCTTATGTCGTGGATGCTCGACCCCAAAAATAGTATTGCATGGATTCATGGAGTGTCCGTGTGCGCAACCGCAACAAGTTTGGAGGCTTACACCTTTATCTAGTGTCGTACTACATACTTTCTCCTCCACTTCTGAATGTTGGACCTTGATATCTTAGATATTTCAAAATAAAGCTACCCACCTCGTCCTGGCTGGGTGGATCCTGTGGAGTCTGTGGAAATGTCGCAACGAGTTCATTTTCAATGCTAAATCCTTCACAGTAGAAGAAGTCCTCGACTTGGCTCATAAAATGATGAATGGTTATTAACCATGTATTTTTCTTTTATTGCTTCCATCATGGAAGTGATGTTCTCAGGATGCAATATGTTCTATTGCTCCTTCTCTTCTGTTTATTACTCTCATTCTAGCAATGAAAACCTCTATCTTCTGAAAAGAAAAGACAGTTCAGAAAGACCAAGACCAATGACCTCCTAATTAACATTTTATGTCAGATAGCATGGTCAAAGACTTCATAGCATCAGCGGAGTAGTCAATAATATATATTTTTCTTTTAAAGAAGAATTCAGATATTTTCCTACTAAATCCTACTCAAAATTTAACTACATAATATATTTAAGATTTCCCAAATCTGGATTATAGGGAGTGAAAATTCCCAGATCCAAATTCGGGGGTGGAAATTCCCAAATCCGGAACGTAATTGTAATACCCATGAATTTTTTCTGATTTAAATTAATTTGGTTTCAGCGCGCGAAAAAATTTGGATGTGCGTCAGAGCGGGCCGGGTGAAACACCGGAGGGCAATATTTAAGGTATGATCCTTGTGCGCAAATAATTTTATTACCTAAGTTGGTTTGGTCCTTAGATGGGTATCGGGCTCAAGTCGAGTCTGGGGGTTCGATCGGACACGAATCAGGTGAATATAGATTAAGTTAGACTTAACTTAAGTTGTATTGCTCATCATAGCCGCACGCATCCCAAGAAAGAGGCGGGCGAGTGAGGAGGAGGGGGGACGCTGCCTTGAGGAGCCGGATCGTCGTCGTAGGTGATCGTCAGCGCGAGGAGTCGGAGGATCGTCTTCCTTCCGTTGAGTGGCTTTATTCCTCCCTTCACCCTTCTTTCTCCAAGTTGCCGCCAACATGAGTAGTATGATGTAAATCTGCAATTTTGCTTGCGTGATTAATGTTTCTTGCTACCATGTTGTCATTGATCGGCTAAACATGAAAGAGGAGTCCCTTGATCGAGGGGCTTGGTTTGGTGCGGCAGCCCTAGGCATGTCCATATACCCTAGGGCCGGCCGGTCATGTGGAAGAAAAGGAGGGGATTCTTTGATCGATAATTTAGGAAGTATATAAATTTACAAATTCATTTCCGGTTTATGATTGCTTGATATGCTATGGAGTTGTAGTCTTTATGCTTGGTAATATGTGGATGTTTAGGGCCGGTCACCTTGGGTTTTTCCTTAACCCTAAGGGTCGGTCGAGTAAGGTTTAGGGGGGGAAATCTTGTCGGAAGTTTCTCTATTTTAGAATGACTACACAGAGATTTAATTCACTAAAATTTTGAATGGAATATTGCTTGGTAATTTGATAACTAATTAAGGGCCGGCTACCCTAGGGTTTTTCCTAAACTCTTGGAGCCGACTGGTTAGGGACACGTAGGGAGAAGGTCGTTCCTAGGAGAATACGGTGGATAAGGTAGTGACTTGGTTTCCAGATTTCTTAGAATGGATGAGGACATCGCTATCCAATTTCTAAGGAATGGATAAGGGTGGAGGCTTGACTAGGGAATTTAAGGTTCACCCTAAGTTAAGGGCCGACCCTAGGAATCGGACTTACTGGACTAACGAAAAACATCGGTGTACTCACCTTAGCATGTAACTAAGGCATGATTATAAACTATAAAAACAATAGATAAATGAGGCATAAATGGTATGGAACATGGTTTAAGGGTAGAGGCTTAACATGAGGATATAGGCCAATTCTTACGGGTATGGAATTCGGGTTTCGTGGATACCTTATGCAACATTTTAATACTTGTTGAGCATGAAAAATCTCAGAAGTTGACATGTAAATCAGTATGGTTATTATGTGATTTTTTACCGATTTACTTTAGAATTATTGTTATTTAATTTCAATAAAGGATATGATCTACGTTTCAGCCCTTGATTGATAAGTAGCGATTGTGTGTTACAATGTTAGTGGAACATGAGTACCCTATTACTATTGTGTTTCGCGCTCATTATGTTGATTATATCTATATTGGATGTATGCTTGAGACAGTAGATTACACCGCAAATGGACTAGAGCCCAGAGTACGACTGGTATAGGCATGCGCATACCGGAGTCTAGCGACATGAACTATAACAATTCTAGGAACTTGGTTGAACTATGATTCATATCTATTTATTTATTTATGTGGTGATTATATGTCTTGGATGTGGATGTGGATGTGGATGTGGATGTGGTTGCATTTGAGACTGGATGGATGGCCAACCTGGTCAACTAGTGGTTTATAGGCTGGGAAAAGCGTCGGTGAGCCACGCTGATGGCAGACCCGGAGTGGCATCGGTGGTAGGGTTTTCCCAACCACTAGATTTACTTGAGGCTAGAGGACCTTCTTAACTCAGGGGACTATAGGTGAGGACTTGCTAGGTGTGACCTAGTGACCCACCTCTATTTTTGTGTTTATACATGCTTACATTCATATGTGAACAACTTGGATGCAGGTGCACTAGATTATCCTAATGGTTTAGTTTGCTTTTCATATCTCTTAATTTATATGGATGCATGTAATTTGAGATACTTGCTTTTGGTCGTATAATTGACATCTCGCATGGTTATATAATTATCTAATAAAAATTGTAAATTTATATATGTTATGGATGATGACTTAGGGAGGTCTCGGGAATGAGCCACTCACTGAGTTCTTCATGAACTCGCCCCTATTTATTAATGTTTTTGTTTCAGCTCCTGAACATCGAGGTACTGTGGAACACGAGGCACGACTGGGGTGGCGAGCTTAGGGTGCAGATCTCATGATGATCGAGTGGTCATAGTGGAGTCTTAGAAATGTTTTGCATTTTTCTTTTGAGTCATTGGTTATAGAACATGAACATATTTATTTTGATGTTCAGGATTGGTTTGGAATTATTCCTTATTTAAACTCTTTGGGTAAATGCATGGTTGTCATATTCATTTTCGTGCTTGGGTTCATATTTAGGTAGGCTTCGGAGTACGGACGTATATTCCGACCGATCATGTGACCCTAGTTTTTGGGACGTGACAAAGTGGTATCAGAGCCAAGTTAGGTCCTGACTACGATAATAGGGCATAGGGTACTGTATAGGCATTGCTAGCGTGTCGGCATATAGTGTGTCATAGTCACGAGATCGGACGACTGAGTTTGAACACCGACTGCGGCAAGTATGGTATTACATAATTACAAATTTAAATAATTATTTATTTATTATGGTTGTTTCTTTATATAGTTATAGAGCTAAACAACAATGTTATGATGAGTGGTAGTGGAAGTAATTCCATAGGTAGACAGGACCAAGGCCGAGGCCATGGTAGAGGCCGAGGTTGAGATCTGGGTCGTGGTAGTAGACGACCAATTCAGGAGAGTTTGGGATGAGATACTAGGGTAGCACAGTTAGAGGCCCAGGTGGCCAAATTGATTGAGGAGCTCCGTAGAGAGTGGGAGTAGAGGCAGTTGTTGGACTAAGATTTTCTACCTTGGTCTTAATCTCGGTTTTGATGATAACAAATATGGAACTAATGTTTCATTGAGAAATCTTTTAGGTTCCAAAGTTGATTAGCGCACGACGTCCCCGATCGAAAAAATCAGAGAAATCGGCAAGGACGCTCGGGATTCTTAGGGAAGATAGAGTTTAGGTTTAGGGTGTCTAGATAAATTGTAAATCATCATGATGATGCTAAGAAACCCAAAAACCAATCCCGAACCCCAAATCATGAAAATTCAAAAACCACCCTGAAATTCACTAAGCCTAGGGAGCTCCTTGGAGAGCTATATGACCTAAATATTTTCTTGACACAAAAAATGGCGGTAATTGTTCCTTTGGTAAAAACTAGATAACGAGGTATTTTTAAGGAATTTTTGGAAACCTTTAGCATACCCATATTTGACCCGGGAGATTAGAAAATTTCTATTTTTCGGAAATTTGTACTAGACCTCAAAAACTAGATTTTGATTCTTTAGATATTTTTATTAAATCCAAATGGGGGGTAATCCTTATATAACATTTATGTTTTAAAGTTATTAGCTTTATATAATTAGACTCAGTGAAGACGGAACCCAGAAACGAGCTAAACCAAGTAGTCTACCCAGTTTCGATCGACCGAATGCTGCCAAAAATTGGCAGTAGGCAAGTCGATCGACCGAACGATCGATCGAAATGTGCCAGAGAATGGCAGTATGCCTTCGGTCGCTCGGTCGATCGACCGACGATCGACCAGACCTACGACTAGACGGCGGAAACGGCTAATTTTCCGCCCGTTGAGGTGACCGTTTTATGCCATCTCCTCAAGGCTTATAAATAGAAGCCTTAGCAAGTCTTCCACCCTTCATCCAAGCTTTCATTGAGCCATATTTGATCATCTCTAAAGGATTTCTTGAGTCATCTCTTTGCAATCCCTAGTTTCCATGATCAAACCTTGATCTAGCCTTTGAACCTTCAAGATTCATCTTCTTAAGGCATCAAAAGGACTAGGAAGTTTCTTTTGGAGCTAAGTATAATTTGATTTGTTTAATGCTCCAATTGTTATTGTATTTTCTTGGTTAGTTTCATTGTATACCATTTGTGTAAACCTAGGTTGCTAGGTTTGATTGAGTTGGTGGTTGCCTTGGTGTTAAGGCTTAAATCCATCATTGTAAACGTAGTTTACTAGAATTAGTTTAGTTGTCCTTAGGTTGAGGTGGGAGAGTGCTCTCGATAGGAAGGCGGGATACTTCCGAGTGTGGAAGTGCCTTCGGTTTGAGAGCGGAGACTTTCTGGTGTAAAGTCCTCATTGTAAGGAAACTAATTAATCTAGTTAAACTAGTTTGAAAATCCTAAGCAGAGTGCTTAAGTAGTGGAGTAGGCATTGGGGCCGAACCACTATAAATAATTGTGTTAGGATTGATATATTGTTTTGTGTTAATTGCTTTATTATTTATCGCTTCCGCATTTAGTGATTTAATCATGAATTGCCTAAGTAATCTAAGAAACATTTAAAATCGGTATTATGCAATAAGATTAGTTAACACACTATTCACCCCCCCCTCTAGTATGGCCATTTCCCCAACAACAGTAGCCTCAACCTGTGCCCCCAATAGCACACATGGCACCAAAGGTTGAGGAGCCTGTACAGCCTGCAGTCAGGGTAGCAAATCGACACGAGGCCGCAACAGGAGGCATTCCGTACCTAGATTTCATTAGATTGAGGCCACCAGAATTCGTAGGCACGGATCTGAAGGTGGAGGTTACTACCTTCCTTAATGATTGCTTTGAGTTATGTGAGGTCTTAAGGTGTTCTCCTGAGGCTATGGTACAAATGGTGGGGCTACAGCTAAGGGGACCAGCCAAGGAGTGGTTCCATTCATGGAGATAACGTAGGGGAGCAGATGCACCGTTCCCTACCTGGGCGGAGTTCAGAGATGCCATTGTGGAGCGATACTTACTGTGGAGTGTCCGTGAGAAGCGGACAAAGGAGTTCAAGCAGCTCAGACAGACGGGTAGTATGATAGTACCGGAGTACGAGATGGAGTTCACTCGACTGTCTCGATACCATCCCTTGCTAGTAGCGATTGAGATAGACAAGGTCAGACGGTTTATTGAGGGACTGAGGATCCAGATCGGCAGGCTGATTCACTACACTGAGGACACCACCTTTGCTCAGGTAGTGGACGAGCCTTGTGAAAGGAGGTGATGGTACCTACTAATGGGTCGACAAAGAACAAATTCAAACCTCATGGACCGAGAGAGCGGCAAACTCATTCTGAGGGTGTTGCCACAGGAGCTTTTCGTCAACCGGGTCGTAGGCAGAGCAATTTTAGAGGTCGTTCAGGTGCAGGACTAGCGGCTACTCAGAAGACAGCACTGTTTGAGTCACAGAGGAGGACTGAGGTGCCGTTGTGTGAGCAGTGTGGGAGGAGGCACACAAGGACATGTTTTGGACATAAGAATGCTTGTTTTGGGTGCGGCTAGCAGGGCACTTCAAGAGGGATTGTCCGACTAGGGGACGGTTAGAGTGTAGTGCAATCCAGAGGAAAGGCACCGGTATCAATGGCATCTGTAGCTCAGAGGAGTCAACCATAGGGGACAGGGCAGCAATGTGCGGGTGGGTCTGGGAGAGCTCCTGCACGTGTGTTTACTATGATCCGGGAGGACGCGGAGGCATCAAAGAATGTGGTGATAGGTATCCTTATAGTTTGTTCCTTACCAACTTTTGTATTGTTTGATTTGGATGCTATGAACTCCTTTATTTCTGATAAATTTGCATCAAGGTTGGGAAGGAAAAGAATTCTCTTGTGGTACCCTTAGTTGTATCAACGCCTACGGGCCATACTATTTTTGTGGAGGCAATCTTTCAGGGCTGTGAAGTGTTTGTTTGTGGGCATGCTCGGGAAGCAGAATTGGTACTCCTGCCGACGCTTGAGCTGGAAGTGATTTTAGGCATGGACTGGTTATTTACTCATTATGCGTCGTTGAATTGCATAGCTAAGGTTGTTACCGTTAATAAGCTTGAGCTGCCGTCATTCACCTATCAGGTTGAAGGTAGAGGAGACTCATTTGGGGTTATCTCATCCCTTAGAGCTCGAAAATTGCTTGCTTGTGGTTGCTAGTCATACTTGACTTTCGTGTCAGTGGCTAGGAAGGCTAAGGGAGCGGTCAACAAGTTAGGGGACACCAGTGTTTAAAAATATTTCATAAATTAAAATTATATATATATATATTCAACCAAAGTTTTGAGACTTTTGCTGAAGGTAAAATGGGTATTCCAGATATTATGTTCCGGATCTAAAAATTTTCACGCTCAAAATTCGAATTTGAAAATTTTCACCTTACAAAATTCAGTTTTGGAAAATTATTATTTAATTTTAGAAACTGGATACTAATGTATTTTTTTCCTAAAACATTTTTTTCTATCTAAATCTAATTTAAATGGATCGTATAATTCTACTATCCAAGAAAAAAAAACCTAATCCCTAATCCGTTGTCATCTCTAACCTGGAGATCCAGTCTCGATTGAAATATTTTGCCTTAGAGATCCAATCTCGACTGAATTATTTTTGACACTTAAAAGAAATTGCAAGGAGCGCAAGTCCTTGCTATGATAATCAACAATGAGGATCCAAATTGCTCTGCTTTTTTTAGAGAATGCATTTTGCATGAACACATTCATCCAGGAGATCTCAAATGGAATTTTTGAGGGCAGGATGGCATCACATTGAGCAACGCTACAATTACACCGTTGCACAGTAACAAGTAAAGACAACAGTGAAGTAACTTCATTTTTTTATTTTGTTCACATTAGAAAAATAAACATTAAGCTGTAGACAATCTTCTCAAGAACATCCATCAAGTATATAGTTCACTTCAAAACAAGTTTCCAATGGATGATTGGATCTCCAAAAATAAATGATAAAATCCCTTTGCTGAGCAACACATCAGCAACGATCCATGTCTCAGAAGTCAACCACTGCACCATCCTATGAATGCATATGGTAGTCAACGTCAAATCCCCGCGGATCGGATGGGCTTGCACCCGGTCTGTATAATACAATATAATTCCAACATATTAATTAGGCTAAACTTGACAAAAAAACACCTAAATAAGAGTTGCTATGTCCATTTGTTGTTAGTACAATGTTCTCAACACTGAATTGGATTCATATATTCAATGAGTTTGATAGAGAACCAATCCAGATACTGTACAAGGTTTCACACCAAAATTAGATTAGACGACCAAACCCGATGAATAATCAAGTGAAAAGTGGTCGTTAGGCCTGATCTAGAATTTTGAATGACCTTTTTTAAAAAAAATTCATACTGGTTAAACCGAAAAGACTCAGGAACCCATGTAGTCCAACCAATTCAAAAGCATGATATGGGTTTAGTTCATTTAACATTTAGATGACTGCATGGTCAATGTTATGTAAAACATAAAAAAGTACCCTTGACTTTTAGGTGTTATGTTTTCTACTGATTATTTAAGTTTGAGACTTTAAATTAAATAAAACCTAACCTTTTTACTATTATATTTTATATCACTTAAAACAATTTATTCACCTATTTCACAGAGATTGAACATTTACATGATTTTAAAAAAAAATTAAAAACAAGCTAATAGGGAGTTGTTTAAGGATGATTGAATGGTATTTTAGGGATATACACAAAAATTGACAAAAAATCTATGACCGGCAGCACGAGGATGCAAACCATAATTTTTGAATAGTCAAGTCCTGAATGTAACAACAAAAATAACAAAGTATATGTGTGTTTTATAAAAAAATAAGGAAAGGATATCAAAAAGGTGCATCAAATTCCTAACTTAAAATTGTTCAGGTAAATGGCCGGTCAGTTTGAATATATTGTTTCTTACCAGTGAAAGGAAGCAACTGATAGTGAGGGTTAAATGGAGTAGATGTAATAGACTTACCTCTTATTTATGGTGCAATAGTGAAACTTTAGGTTTCCGGACTTGATATCTTCAATATACTGTTACCACAGAGAAGAAGAATGGTCATCAAGGAGTAATCTAAATTAAACTATTTTATCCCATATATAACTGAAGCATTCTCATATATGCCTGACACTAGGTCCTAGTGTCCTACTATTGGCAAGTCAAGAAAGACATGTTCACAACTTTGCTTACCATCTTCAGTGTAACAATGATTGATGAAAATGCTAGGGAATCAAATGGTATTTCCTCCAAAGAAAAAAGTGCACATTCAAGCGACTCTGGTCCTGGTTCAAAATGAGGTGTTTTCAATCTTGCTCGGAAAATGATGTAACTCTGTACTGCATATGAGATTGGAAAGAATACTTCATTACCAAGATCACTGTAAACATTTTAACCAACTATTTTACCAATGGAACTAAGCTATCTCACTTGGCCAATGCAAGGTATATCTAACTGCGCAAATGGTGAAAGAATTTCAACTTCCGCACATGCTTCTTCGAGAGTTTCTCTAGCCGCCCCTTCTGCAGCAGACTCTCCAATCTCCAAGAAACCAGCTGGAAGAGTCCTGTGAATGTGAAGATTAACATTTAGATCCCATTGTTCCCATAATCAAATTGTTATATTAGAATGTGGACAGCTAAAGGACAATACAGAAGATTCAGAGGACGAAAGTATACATGGGCTGCAAAATTCAGCCTCAGCTTCATAAACTTGACCAATAGAAATTGCAGAACATAAAATGTAGATTTGAGGATGATTTGAATCTTGACCAGACCAACACAAAATCCACAATGTATTTTAAAAAAATAGAGCATTAAAATAATGTCATAGGTTATTTCCTTTGGTGTCCCTAAAAAAAACAATGAAAGGTCTGCAACTAACATAAGCAAGCCAGCCACAGTACAATACTAGTCCATTTGTTTCACCACATAGGATAAGATACATAGAATAAGATACGCAGAATAAGATAACAAATGAAGAGATGAATAGGATATTTTATCCACTAATATAACATCATTATTATATTCTTCTGATCCTATTTTCTTCTAATCCAAGTACTAAGAGATTAAAATCCATCACTTATCCTATCCTCCTTTATCCTATAAAACAAACATGCTCTACTACTCTTTCCTTTTCTTCTTCGCTCTTTCATTTTATGGTAAACATGTCTCGGGGCTAGGGATGTAGATGCTGCTGGTGACAATATGCCAATCTCAAATCAGCAAGTGTTGAAGTTTTTATATGGTTGATCAAACTAATTACTAGTGTCATAAGAAGTACTATATTTATAGATTTCCAAAATAGACAGATACAAAATTTTAACATCTAACTCTTTAGTTCTGCTTTAAAATATTGCAAATTATATCCAGTGATGTTGGTCTTCAAGTTCAAGCCTCATTTCTTGTCTTAACCTAGCAAGACTGAGACCTCATTTTTTCTTGCTGAATATGAGCTCAAATCAAAAAGCATACATAATGTAAGTTACATACAAAAAGAAAATGTGGACTGTGACAATAAACAATCATCTATAACCAAATATGAGTTGAATCAACAATAGCAATTTGGTTAGCTATATGCTGTTGCAAAATCTTAATAATACGTAATTTCGGAATAATATTCTTTGAAAAAAAGTAATTACACTGCAGTTTGTAGCATCATTCACATCGTAATGCTTTATGTTCAATATTTCAACAGATGGATGTGTATACAAGTTATCTGCAAATTAGCATCAGCACTAGCAGTTTAGATAGAAAGGGAAAAATCACCATGAAGTAAATTATTGATGAGTTTTCTTATAAGAAAGCAATTGGCAATAATAACAAGTAAAAGAGTGACGAAATCAAGTAGTCAGTCAACGAAGACGAGAAGATAAGATAAGTACCAAAGGCCATAAGATGGCTCAATTTTCCTTTTACAGAGCAAAACCTTGCCATTATGCTCCACCAGGCAACCAACTACCTGAAAAGCACGATCACCAGTGTGAACAAATAAGTCAAGCAAGCATAATTTTGGTGAGAACCAAATATCATATTGCAACAATTAATACCAAATGGAGTAGCAAAGTAGCAAACTGAGAGAGAATTTTAAAAGAAAGAGATACTAACAAGTATCAGTGAAAAAAGGGACCATGAGCATAATTTTGCAATGCTGGAAAACAAAACTCAACTATTTTTTAATCACAAACACATATCAAAGAGGATGATGTTTATGACATTCCAGGGAGGCAACCTCTTTCCTAGTTTTCTGTCCAATTATTGGTTTTGCTTTAGGTGAAGGTTGTCATTAAACTTTTATGGTCTACATGAATCTTCTAACAAACTAAAATAGTATTCAATTCTTACCTTACCTAGATTACAAGGTCTTTGATGGCGGATTCTCAGAAATCGTAATATCATTCTTCTTCTTCTTTTCATATAATTTTATTAAATGATGTTTTTTTTCAAAAAAAATATCACACGTATCTAAATAGTATATTGAATAGGTTGCTTAATTTTCTCGAAAATAAATTGTTAGAATAACAATGATATAGGCCGTCTTTGGCAAAGATCTTTTTGAAGTTTTTAAGGTTATTTTAGAGTCAAACATTTAAAAGGAGTGTCTGGTAATAATTTGTTTCAATTAGCTTTTCATATCAATAAACTAATTTTGAAAAAGCTCTCCATACAAGATTTTTCACCGAGATGTTTATAATTAAAACAACAAACACATCGTTACCCTTTAAGTTATCATAAATTACAGCCATTAGTTGGACTGAGACTATTATGTTATAGTTTTAAAATTAATATCTTATAAAAAAAATAATACAAAAGTTAACTTCTCTTTTTATTTGAATAATATTTTTAAATATATTAAATATTACTTAATTTATTATTAAAATCAATATCTAAAATCTAAAAATTATATGGAATAGTACTAGTAACAATAATAATAATAATAATATCGGCTAACAATAATTGCCAAAGAGAGTCATAATATACTCACTTTCTTATGTCATTTTAAGAGTTAATTTTACCTAATATCTTATAGTACAAAACAGCTAATACAATAAGCTAACCGATAACAACTAATGTAATAAGCTAACAATTAATTTGCCAAATATGGTTAAAAGTAATATTTTAGTTTTCAGATTGATATGTTGTTTCTTTTTTAATAAATTTCTATGTCATATATCCATACCACCTTGTGTCCATAGTAAGGTTTAAAATCTCGGTCGGTACGGTACGGTAAGTCCGGTATTTACCGGTTTTTTAGGTTTCCGGTATACGATAGACTCGGTATTTGAAAAAACCGGGTATATTGTGTATACCGGGCGGTATATGGCGGTATGATACCATATACCGCCCGGTATGGGCGGTATATGGCTCATACCGCCCGGTATGGGCGATACCGGGCGGTATGTCACGAAAAAAAAGAAAAAAAAAAAGGCCGGTATGCATTTTCATACCGGTCCGTACCGTGCGTCGGTACGGTACGGTACCGGTATATACCGGTACCGGCCGGTGACCGAAACCGGTACCGGCCGGTGACCGAAACCGGTACCGGTACCGAGATTTTAAACCATGGTCCATAGACATGTATACTAGAGACTAAAAAGACAATATTGCTGGTGAACTTAAATCAATTAAAGGTGGGTCATCCAAGTTAACCATAATGTAGAAAGGGTAGAACATCTGTCAAGAATATAGATGGAAAAACCCCTGAGCAACGTAAGGATGTTCTCTTGAGCTGGCCTAAGGCCAGGTCATAAAAAAGGAAGATTGACATGATTCTCAGAAGATAGAGAGTTAGCTTCAACGATGCGCTACTAATACAATTAACAAGTAACCAAAAAAATATGAAGCGCCTAACAAGAAAATGACATTGATAGGCTTAATGGCATCAAGGAAAAGATAGGTGAAGTCAACTTAGCTGGACATGCAATGTGAATCCTACACGATACTCACATTCATAAAAGCCTTCAATGATTGTATCTCTGTATATAAAACTAGGATTTTTTGCTACAAAATTTCACCATTCTGTTCATAACTATAATATGTTTGGTTAAGAAACATGATACCCAAAATATTAAGGACATATACTTATATAGCTGTTCATTTTTTAAGGCATACAAGCCTGCTATTGTGAACAGGGAATATATTCAAAATTTAGATTATGTCAAGGATACAACTTAAATCACATGAGTGCAAAAATGTCATTTTATTTAACATATTTACTCCATTAAGTGAACTGAAAGTAATATCTCCAAGGAGAAGCTTGCGCATAGGATAATTAACTTAGACGGAGTGCTATTCATCTCGGCAAAATGTGCCATCTTGACTTCCTATTTTCTACAACTTGCTGATAGATGAGGACCGTGAAAGATTATTAAGAAATATCAAATATGAGAGTTAAAAATAAACCACTTTCATGTATCACTGGAAAAGATAGTTTCAGCTTTCTTATCAAAAAATCTTAAGGTCTGTTTGTTTCGCATAATTTTAAGGTACAACACTGGACAACACAAGTTATCCCATGTTCGTTTACGAAAACGTATCATGGACAAGATAAGAATGATATCTCAGGACAGTACACCAGGCCCATTTTCTTGTTGCTCCAATTTGGAGTAACAAGGGCTTGTTACTTTGGTACAAGGTTGAAAATGACAACAATAGCTTTATTCATATTTTCAATATATAAAGAGAGTATATTTGAATCAAAAGAAAGTATATTTAGACAAAAAAAAAAAATTGATAGAGAGTTAGCTTCAACCATGCTCTACTAATACAATTATCAAGTAACCAAAAAAATATGAAGCGCCTAACAAGGAAATGACATTGATAGGCTTAATGGCATCAAGGAAAAGATAGGTGAAGTCAACTTAGCTGGACATGCAATGTGAATCCTACACGATACTCACATTCATAAAAGCCTTCGATGATTGTATCTCTGTATATAAAACTAGGATTTTTTGCTACAAAATTTCACCATTCTGTTCATAACTATAATATGTTTGGTTAAGAAACATGATACCCAAAATATTAAGGACATATACTTATATAGTTGTTCATTTTTTAAGGCATACAAGCCTGCTATTGTGAACAGGGAATATATTCAAAATTTAGATTATGTCAAGGATACAACTTAAATCACATGAGTGCAAAAATGTCATTTTATTTAACATATTTACTCCATTAAGTGAACTGAAAGTAATATCTCCAAGGAGAAGCTTGCGCATAGGATAATTAACTTAGACGGAGTGCTATTCATCTCGGCAAAATGTGCCATCTTGACTTCCTATTTTCTACAACTTGCTGTTAGATGAGGACCGTGAAAGATTATTAAGAAATATCAAATATGAGAGTTAAAAATAAACCACTTTCATGTATCACTGGAAAAGATAGTTTCAGCTTTCTTATCAAAAAATCTTAAGGTTTGTTTGTTTCGCATAATTTTAAGGTACAACACTGGACAACACAAGTTATCCCATGTTCGTTTGCGAAAACCTGTCCATACAGGATAAGAATGATATCTCGGGACAATACACCAGACTCATTTTCTTGTTACTCCAATTTGGAGTGACAAGAGCTTGTTACTTTGGTACAAGGTTGAAAATGACAACAATAGCCGCCTTATTCATATTTTAAATATATAAAGAGAGTATATTTGAATCAAAAGAAAGTATATTTAGACTTAAAAAAAAAAATTGATAGAGAGTTAGCTTCAACCATGCTCTACTAATACAATTATCAAGTAACCAAAAAAATATGAAGCGCCTAACAAGAAAATGACATTGATAGGCTTAATGGCATCGAGGAAAAGATAGGTGAGGTCAACTTAGCTGGACATGCAATGTGAATACTACATGATACTCACATTCATAAAAGCTTTCGATGATTGTATCTCTGTATATAAAACTAGGATTTTTTGCTACAAAATTTCACCATTCTGTTCATAACTATAATATGTTTGGTTAAGAAACATGATACCCAAAATATTAAGGACATATACTTATATAGTTGTTCATTTTTTAAGGCATACAAGCCTGCTATTGTGAACAGGGAATATATTCAAAATTTAGATTATGTCAAGGATACAACTTAAATCACATGAGTGCAAAAATGTCATTTTATTTAACATATTTACTCCATTAAATGAACTGTAAGTAATATCTCCAAGGAGAAGCTTGCGCATAGGATAATTAACTTAGACGGAGTGCTATTCATCTCTGCAAAATGTGCCATCTTGACTTCCTATTTTCTACAACTTGCTGTTAGGTGAGGACCGTGAAAGATTTTGAACAAATATCAAATATGAGAGTTAAAAATAAACCACTTTCATGTATCACTGGAAAAGATAGTTTCAGCTTTCATATCAAAAAATCTTAGTAGTTAAACATCCATTATATCTAAAGCAAAAACATCCAATAGAAAATTGCAAAGGTCATAATCACCATTTTGGGATTCTCATAGTGGATTTTCCCACATGCTGTGCAGACTGCTCTTATCTTCTCTTCTCCTTCTGGTACAACTTGCTTAGTTGGATTCCCACAAGAATGGCAGAAGCAAATTTTGGGCTTTTGGAACTGCAATGATTAAATAGCAAAATGATGAAAAAGACTCCAAAAACTAAAACTAAGAAAATTATTTGTAAAGCTTCATGAGTTTTCATTTGAAAAATTACCAGTCAAGACAAACTCTCCACTGCATACTAAGTAAAATTCAATTCATTTTCTTCTTCTATTTTAAACGTATAGGTTTATAGCGATGACTAGCAGAATATTTGTAGCTTTACCATAGGCATGAACGATGATGCATTCTCTATAGAATAAACAAATGAATGAATTGTGCTAATTCGCATTATATAAAAAAATGTATACCATCGACAAGGAAAAGCAATACAAGACCAGAATTTTCCCATCTAATCAAAAAGAATTCTCGCGGAACTTACCGCAGGCGGAGCCACCGCAGGCCTGGGGGCGGCACCCACATCGGGGCTGGAATCTCGGCCGCCGGAAGACATCCGAAAGGCTCCGAAAACACCGCGCGAACGAGGGCAAGGCGTGCAAAGCAGCAGTTTTTGAGGGCAGACAGCAGCACTGTCAGTTTGGGAGAGGGGCGCGATCGCAGGGAGAGAGACGAGGCTACAGAGGCGAGTATTGCATCGTAACAAGGGCGAGACGACAAATCCGAGCGGGAGGTGGGCGGATCTGAGCATCATTTGAAGGGGTCCCCTTATTAGGGTTTTAGTGGGAACGGAACGCGTCGGCGGAGTGAGGTGGGCAGTGGTTGAGGTCGGGATTTGGACACATCGCCGCCGCGACCAGGTGGACGGGACGCTTGCCTGACGCGAGGAGGATGTCGACCGGGGTAGGGAAGGGGGAAGCGACCGTTGAGTTACGGATAATGACGCGTTGGGGCCGTCCGATGGGATCCGGTGGACCGATCTGTCAATGGACGGGAACGCGTATTGGGTACGATGATTTGTATGCCTTGAAGTGTCGATAATCACCTACCGGACTCAATCTGCTATGGACGGATTAGTAGTAAATATTAAGAAGAGACTTTCTTTCTTTTTGGAAAAATTAATAAAAATATTTTGAACTATTGAATTTTTAACGAATCTGATCCATATTTTTATTTGTAACTAATTTATACTCGAACTTTCATTTTGATATCAATTATATACTGTCGTCAGCTGTGTATTAAAGTAATCGTTATTTGCTGACGTAGACTGCACAGTCAGGATAAATAAATTAGTTTTTTATTCAAAGTTGCTCCGTCAGCATGACCCGTTTAAGAGAAAATTAATGAAAATATTTTGAACTATTGAGTTTTTAACAAATCTGACTCATACTTTTATTTAGGAATGGCAACGGTTTGGTTAACTGCACTTTTGATGATTAACCGAAACCGAAACCGATTTCCAAACCCGCTAATCGAAATCGAAATCGGAACCGATCGGTTTCAAAAGTCTATATCCGAAACCGAAATCGAGATTTCCGATTCGGATAGAATCGATTATCTGTTTACTAATCGGTTAACCGGTAGTAAACGGATAATCGATTCAATGATTAATAACAAAACCGATTTCGGATACCGGTTAACCGTAAAAAAATCGGTAGTAAACGGATAATCAGTTCAAATATTAATAACAAAACCGGTTTCGAATACCGGTTAATCGCAAAAAACTGATAACTAAAATCGAATATATAACTGGTTTCGGTTACCGGTTAACCGCGGCCCGATAACCAAAATCGAACTAATTTTAAACGGTTTTTGATTTTTACTATCCGAAACCGAAATCGAACCACAAATCCACTATCCAAAACCGGATTTTACGATTCGGTTAACTGATTTGAATTGACATCCCTACTTTTATTTGTAACTAATTTATACTCGAACTTTTATTTTGGTATCAATTGTATACTCCCGTCAGCTAAGTGTTAAAGTGTTCATTATATGCTGACATGGATTGCACAGTCAGCATAAATAAATTAGTTTTTTATTCAAAATTATCTCGTCATCAAATGATCCACGTCTGCAAGATCAGTTAAAATACTATATTAAAAAACTCTTTAATGTCACGTCAGTCATACCTTAAAAAAAAGAAAAAAAATTGAAGAGATTTTTAATATTTTTTAAAATTGGTCTTGCTAGCGTGGATTATTTGATAATGAGATAACTTTGAATAAAAAATTAATTTATTTATGTTGACTATGCAGTCTAAGGGTGAGCGGGTCCGGGTACCCTGTATTTTTCATGATACTTGAACTCTATCCTGTATAGGACCGGTTCCTAAGTTTTGAAATCGGACCCTAACCTGTTGGAACCTAGAACCGGACCCTACCCGAAACCACATGATCCAATTTCGGTTCCGATTCCGGGTACCCTGTTGGAACCTGTTCATATACAGGTTCTAGGGTACAGGTTCCGAGTATCCTGTTGGAACCTGTTCTAGAACTTGTAAATGTACAGGTTCCAACAGGGTATCCTATTCTGGAACCTGTACCATGGAATCTGTAAATGAACAAGTTTTCGATTCCGGGTACCCGATGTATTGGACTCGAAATCGAAACCGATTGAAACTGGTTCCTAAATTTTTATCCCGGACCCTACTCGAATTTAATTCGAGTCTACTCGGAATCTACCCAATCGGGTCGATTCCAACCGGTTCCGAGTCTACCCGGTACCCATGCACATCCCTAGTGCAGTCCACGTCAGCATATAACGAACACTTTAACACTTAGCTGACGGGAGTATACAATTGATATCAAAATGAAAGTTCGAGTATAAATTAGTTACAAATAAAAGTATAGGCCAGATTTGTTAAAAACTCAATAGTTCAAGATATTTTCATTAATCTTTCCTTTAAAGGAACAGAGCTGAAGTGGTCATGCTGACGGAGCAATTTTGAATAAAAAAATAATTTATTTATGTTGACTGTGCAATCCACGTCAGTAAATAACGGCTATTTTAACACCCAACTAACGAGAGTATACAATTGATATCAAAATAAAAGTTCGAGTATAAATTAGTTACAAATAAAAGTACATGTCAAATTTATTAAAAATTCAATAATTCGAGATATTTTCATTAATTTTATCTTCTTTTTTTTTGCAAAATAAATGAAAATTACCTTATTACCCCTCAAGAGGAAGCAAAATATCACGGGTGTGCGCGAATGAACGTTCGCCGCATGCGCACGGACGCAAGGCATTGCTACTGCTATGGATTTTCATGAGTGTTCAAGGGCGGGCAGCCGTGTACCTTGTGGTTGTGGGCGCTCCGAACATGTTGATCTGTGGATGATAAGTATCCCAATGCTCCTTTGTTGTTGTGGATTGACCAGGGAGTGTGAAAGGAGACACACGACCCAACCGAGTGTGGGCGGCACTCGGGTGGGAGTCGATCGACTCCAGGTGCAGACCGGTGAAGTTAAAGTCAAAGTCGAAGTCAAGATATCAAATGATGGCAGTTGACTATTGCAAGCGGTTTGAGTAATTTTAGGAATTAGCTGAACAGCGCTTTGCCCTCTAAAGTCAAAGTCGAAGTCAAGATATCAGGTGCAGACCGCGCTTTGCCCTCTAAATTTATAATTTTAAAAATAAAAAAATATATATAATTAAATGTTATATTTTTAAGATATGTTTATGTATCAATAGAATAGTTTATCAAAAATATTATGATATTTTTTATATCTTATAATAAATTTAAATTTATAACTAATTTTTATAATTTTAGAAAATCTTTATTAAAAATTTTAATTGTAAATTAAATTTTATCTATAATTTAATATTCTTAATAATTTAAATAAAAAAAGTAAGAATTAAATAATTGTATAAATAAGTTATTATATTATTAACATTTAAAAAAAATTGAAATTGAAATTGAAATTTTTAATATATTATTATATATAAATAGAATAGTCTATTGATTTTTATTTTATATTTCACATTTTGTAATAGAATTTTAATTTAAAATTATTTTTTATATTCTTAGAAAAATAATTATTTTAAACTTCAATTATAAATTAATTTTAAATTTTAATTTTAAATTAAATTTGTAACAATAATATAATATTCATAATAATCAAAATTTAAAATTTAAAATTATTATCATCTTATAAAAAATATATTTTTGATAATAAAAACCAATAGTAATATATTTAAATTAAATTACAATTTTAAATATTAATATATAAATATATCACAAAGTAATATATATTAATTAGTTTGAGAAAAAAATATATATACAGTAATTAGTTTGATTTATATAATTATAACAGTGTACACGTATCTTTATATAATACAATTTAAAATAGTTACGCGTAATAATTAAATTTAAAATGAAAATAAGAATTAAAAGGTAAAAAGTAAATTATCTTAATTAGTGATTAATAATTATTTTAACTCTTAAAATAATATTTATATAGAAAAAAATAAAAATAAAAATAAAAATTAATATAAATAAATTTATAACCTAGTGTGACATAAAAAATAAAATATCAATAAGATATAAATATAAAAGTGGTAACAAACTTTTTATATAATAATATTAATTTATTTTAAAATGCATGCATCTTCAAAGTAAAAATTTCAGAATAAAAATTTAAACTAAAAATTTTTAAATATAAAAATCAAAACTATTTCCAAAAAATAATACTATATAGGTTTCTTACAAAAAATTATATAGAAAAAATAAAATGAGAAACTATTAATAATTTTAAGGGTAAACATCAAATATAATACAAATAAAAAGTAAAGTGTATCAATTAAAAATTAATAAGTATAGATCATTAATTCAAAAATAAAAAATTTGAAATAATTTATTTTTTTTCAAAAATAAAGGAAAAATAATATTTGATAAATACAAAAGTAATATAAAAAATAATTATATACATTAAAAAATTAATTTATATAAAGTTCAATGATCAAAAATTAAAAGATACAAAAATAATAATATTTTTATGGATAAATCAAATATAAGATAAATATAAGATTACATAATGAAAAAAATAGAAAATAAAATATTTAAATTATTCTAATCTACGTAAATTTTTTTCGTTTTGAAATATTATTTTTCATTAAAAAATGTAAAAAATGATATTTCAAAACTCAAAAACTAATATAAAAAACTTCAATAAATAAAAAATATTTACAATTATTATTTAAAAAATAATAAATACAAAATTAAAAATATCAAAATAGCTGCATATAGAGAAAATAAGTGGGGTAAAAACTTTTATTCCAAATTTAAGTGCGATAAAAATTTGAGAGAAAAAAAATTATGTGAAAAAAATTTGGATGGGAAAGTAACAAAAAATTTAGAGGGGGGTTACGCGAAAAAGATATGTTGCTTATATATAAAAGAAATTTAAAATTATTTAAGTTTTTTCAAAAATAAAAAAATGATATTTCATAAACATAAATGTAAAATAAAAAATTAATTTATATGAATTTCAATTATTAAAAATTAAAAAATACAAAAATACTAAGATTTTTTTGAATATAAATCAAATATAATATAAGTATAAGATAATAATTTGAAAAAAATAGAAAATAAAATATTTAAATAATTATAAATTGTAATTTTTTTATTTTGAAATACTATTTTTTAATAACAATCTAAAAAAATAATATTTCAAAACCCAAAAATTAATATAAAAAACTTCAATAAATAAAAAAATATTTATAATTATTATTAAAAAAACAATAAATTAAAAATTAAAAATATCAAAACAGGTGCATATAGAAAAAATAAATGAGGTATATTTTTTTATGAATGATATTTCAAAACCCAAAAACTAATATAAAAAACTTCAATAAATAAAAAATATGTACAATTATTATTCAAAAACAATAAATATAAAATTAAAAATATCAAAATATATCCGTATAGAAAAAATAAGTGGGGTAAAAACTTTTATTTCAAATTTAAGTGGGAGAAAAATTTGGGAGAAAAAAATTAGGTGAAATATATTAGATGGAAAAAGTAACAAAAAAATTGAGAGGAAGTTTAGGCGAAAATGATATGTTGCTTATATGTATAAGAAATTTAAAATTATTTAATTTTTAAAAAAAATAAAGAAAAAAAATGATATTTCATAAATATAAAAATAATATAAAAAATAATTATATACATTAAAAAATTAATTTATATGAATTTCAATGATCAAAAAATTTTAAAATGCAAAATTAATAATATTTTTGTGGATAAAAATCAAATATAATATAAGTATAAGATAATAAGTTAAAAAAATAGAAAATAAGATATTTAAATGATTATAAACCACATATTTTGTTTGTTTTAAAATACTATTTTTCAATAACAAACTCAAAAAATTAATATTTCAAAACCCAAAAATTAATATAAAAACTTCAGTAAATAAAAAATATTTACATTTATTATTCAAAAAATAATAAATTAAAAATTAAAGATATCAAAATAGGTGCATACAAAGAAAAATAAGTGGGACAAAAAAATTTATTACAAATTTAATTTGGATAAAAATTTGGAAGAAAAAATTTAGGTGGGAAAAAGTAAAAAAAAGTTTGAAGGGATGAGTAAAAATATAAATATAAATTGGGTAAAAATAAAAGTAAAAAATTGAGACAGTGAAAGAGTTTAGACGGGAAAGAGTTTATATATATATATATATATATATTAGAAAATTATCTAGTCGGTTAGTACTGCTGGTGTCCTGTTGTAGGCGATTGATTGGCCTTGTGTTTGGATCCTTACTCTATTTAAGGGCATTGCATGCCTTGTCGCAAGAGTTGATGAGAGAACACTATTGGACAACTTAGAGAGCACTGGTCAACTCTTGTTGTGTGTAAAAACAAGAGTGAGGAGTGCAAGCGTCAGTGCTTAAGGCATATACTCTACAAGATGGCTATGTGATCAGGCCATGTGATCAGGCCATGTGATCAATGTTGTAAAGGGTTTCTCCATGTTGGACATTGTTATGAATACAAGTAGATTTTCCCTTATGTTGCTTTATTGCTCTATCCTTGTTTGTTGTTGCACCTAAGAACTGTTGTTGTACCTAAGAACACTGTTGTGTGAGCAGCGGGCTTGCTTAGAGTTGGGGCTGCTTAGCGCCATCACAGAGGCAAAAATTTGGGCCCAAAATTCACCTTGACATTTGGTATCATAGTCTAGGTTTGGCTCATGCAAGGGATTCAACGACAGTATGCGGATATCTAATCTTGGATGCTGCGAGTGGACGCGTTCTAGGAACGTGCCACAACCCTAGAGGAATCCATTGTGGATGTCTTCGATCTAAAAGTTTAGGTGTCGAAAATGCTGGGGTCGCTAGTCACTGACGTGGCCAACTTAAATGAACAAGAAGAAGGCGCGGTTCAGACAACTCCTTTTCACGTTCTCGAGGCAATTAGTTTTAGGAAGAAGGCGCAGTCAGACAGTGGCTTGACGTATGTGAAAATGACAATGAAGGAGAAGAACATTGTGACGATGGTTGATACAGAGTCGCACATAATTTTGTCTCTGACCGCATGATGAATACGTTGGGATTGCAAATGCAGCAACACTCAACACGGATCAAAGCTGTGAATTCCCACAACAAGCATGTCCTTGGGATGGCCAAGGATGTCCACGTACAGATTGGAGACTCGTCTGATGACCTTGACGTGATGGTCATTCCCCTAGACAACTTCGATGTTATCGTGGGTAACAATTTTGTCGTTCGTGCTTATGCATTTGTTATGCCCCACTTGTCTGGCTTAACGATTGCAGACCCGAGGAAACCATGTGTTCATCCAAGGGCTTAGGGGGCTAAGCCATTCAGAAGACATATCCACCGAGAAGGTATTGGCCATGCAATTGGCCAAGGGTTGGAAGAAGGGACAACCCACTTATTTGACACCAACCTATGAGTCGGGACCAACACCGGGCAATGTGGCTGAGGTACTCAACACGGTGAAGAAAATCTTGGGCAAGTTCGAAGATGTGATGCCTGACGAGCTGCCTAAAGGCTTACCACCGAGATGGTCGGTGGATCATAAGATATAACTCCTCTTGAGTATGAGACCTCCTACCAAGGTTTCATACCGAATGCCGCCCAAGGAGTTGGAAGAGTTGTATAAGCAATCAGGAAAAAATCAGCCTTCAAAGGCTTCATTTGGGGCGCTTGTGCTGTTCTAGAAGAAGCAAGATGGGTCGTTGTGTCTATGCATCAACTATTGAGGGCTGAACAAGGTGGTCGTGAATAACAAGTACCATGTTCCATTGATAGCCGATATATCTCTTTTACCGGCTAAGTGGTGTTGCCTACTTCACGAAGTTGGACTTGCGATCTAGATATTGGCAAGTGCGTGTTGCTAACGATAATGAGCCCAAGACAATGGTGGCAGGGGCGAAGGCACCTGGAAGGGAGGGGGGGGCAATTTTGAAAACGCTTCCCTTACATATGCTAAATGACGATTTTGCTCCTCCCTTTTTATAGAATTACCCTCATTTTGGTTAGCTCTGCAACTGGTCCACAAGCAAGGGTTGTAGGTCCATTACCATCCGGCTCCGGACCGAAAAGATCTAACGGAGTCATCCCAACTCTTGGATCAGAGATGCTAACGGGACGAGAATCAAAGTGGGGGACGACCTCTCTACCACACCTATCTCTTGTCCTTAATATTTATTTTCTTTTGCCCCCACAAATTTAAAGTTTTCTCTATATATCCTGAATTTTTATTTCCTTTTGCCCTCCATAAATTTCAAAATTCCTTCATATCCCGAAATTATATCCTCTTTCCCTCTTCCTTTTCCTATCTCCTGATCCCTAGCTATGTGCTCTTTCCCGTCTCCCGATCTCCCTGCGAGTCTGCCCCCTCTCAATTTAATTTTTGGCTTCGCCACTGAATGGTGGTCACTTGGTATGGCTCATACGAGTTCCTGGTCATGCCGTTTGGCTTGACCAATACATTGGCTACATTTTGTAATTTAATGTATGATGTCTTTCATGATCTTTTGGACAAATATGTTATGATGTATTTCGATGACATTTTTGTGTATAGTTGGTTCTTGGAGAACCACTTGGTGCATTTGTGTGCTGTGTTCCAAAGACTAAAGGAACACAAGTTGTTCATGAAGTAGGACAAGTATGTTCGGTGATCAGGAGATCAAATTTCTTAGGCATATTGTGGGACATTGTTTGGTCAGAATGGATCCTCACAAGGTGAAGGCTAACGAGTGGCTGATTCCAACCAAAGTCCGTGAACTAAGGAGTTTCATAGGTTTACCTAACTACTATGAAAATTCATCAAGGGGTACTCATGAAAAGTATCCCCACTTACAAACCTCTTGAGGAAGAATCGGCCATGGACATGAGACTCAACATGTCAGGAGGCATTTGAGAAGCTGAAATCCAAAAATTTTTAGGAGACAGTACTGAAACTTCGAAGTTCATATGGACGCATTTGATAGGGCTGTCGGAGGTGTACTGGTGCAAGATGGTCACCCAATTGCATTCGAAAGTTGGAAGCTTAACTTACAGAGCAGCAGTCTTCGACTCACGAGAAGGAAATGCTCGTCGTGGTGCACTGCCTACGAATTTGGAGGGTCTATTTGCTTGGGACAACGTTCGTGGTGTGTTGGCTTTAGATTTTCAACCTTGGTCTTAATCTCTTAATCTCGATTTTGATGATAACAAACATAGAACTAATATTTCGTCAAGAAATCTTTCAGGTTCCATATCAGTTAGCGTTCGATGTCCCCAATCGAAAATATCAGAAGAAATAGGAAATCGAAAGGATATTGATCGTCGCGCTCGGGTTCGTCGTGGAAACTTCTCGAAGAGCGACGCGTGCACCAAAGACGTATTGGACACGCTCAAAGATCACATGAAAGCTCTCCAAGTTGAAAGCCGGAACCCGGAAATAAAGCACGGAAGAAAAAAGGGCTGAAATTTCAATTCAGCCTAAGTTCGGTCGACCGGGCGATCGACCGAATAGGGTAAGGAAAATGGCACCAGCCATGTCGGTCGACCGAACAGTGCCTAAAAGAGGAAAAAGCTACTTCGATCGACCGAGTGGTCGACTAATTGAAGCCCAAAATGGGCAGTAGCTCTGTCGGTCGACCAACCGATCGACCAACCTACGGATAGCCGAAGATGCAGATCGCGTTGGTCGATTGACTGGTCGACCAAATATGGGATCGTGCGATCTCGTGTCTGGGCGGTCGACCTGTTGGTCAATCGACCAGAGAGAAAAACGGCGATCAAATGAGCGGTCGATCGATCGGTCGACCGACTAATCGATCAGCGCCTGCAACGGATAGAAAACTATCCGTTGAGCTATCGTTTCTTCAGAAGAGTATAAATACACCCTCATATATTTCTTTTAATCTTCTTCCTTGACTTCAACAGATTTAATTGAGCAATTAAGAGGAAGATTTAAGCATTCCAAAAGAGGAACTACTTACATTCTGTTTCTTTCCACAGACATCTTCTTCAAGCGCACACGCTGGGCTCAACTCGGGAATTGATTCGAGATCTATCTTCTGGCGAGTTGGAGGCTCCAAGGCTTGCAAAGAGCACGATTCCTTGGTTTTATTTTAAGCTCTTTTCAATTATAATTTTAACTGTTATTTGAACTATTTTTGGATTTGTGCGTGTGAAGACCTAGGATTGTTAGGTCTTGAATTTAGGTGGTAGCCTGTGTTTGAGGTTTAAATCCATCAGTGTAATTAAACATAGTTTTACTAGGATTAAGTTGAGTTGTCCTTAGGTTAAGGTGGGAAAGTGCTCTCGGTAGGAAGGCGGGATACTTTCGGGTGTGGAAGTGCCTTCGGTTGGAGAGCGGAGACTTTCCGATGCAAAGTCATCTGTGTAAGGGAAACCGATTTAATCTAGTGAAACTAGTTTGAAAATTCTAAGTGGAGTGCTTAGGTAGTGAAGTAGGCATTGGGGCCGAACCATTATAAAATTTGTGTATTAGCATTGTTTTAATTGTTTGTGCTTAATTACGTTATTATTGCTTCCGCATTTAGTCGACAAATTGCATCTTGCCTAAACTAATCAAGAAACAATTAAAATTAGAATTTAGGCTAATTATTTAGTAAACACACTATTCACTCCCCCTTTAGGTAGTGAAGTAGGCATTGGGGCCGAACCATTATAAAATTTGTGTATTAGCATTGTTTTAATTGTTTGTGCTTAATTGCGTTATTATTGCTTCCGCATTTAGTCGGCAAATTGCATCTTGCCTAAACTAATCAAGAAACAATTAAAATTAGAATTTAGGCTAATTATTTAGTAAACACACTATTCACTCCCCCTTCAGTGTTGCCATTTCGCCTTCAATTGGTATCAGAGCGGGTTCGTAGCTGAGATTTCACCATCTCTTCTGCACCTTGTCTCGATCTTGAAATGACTCTATAGTTGGTAGCGTCTATACCCCCTAGGTTCGATGAGTCAAACTTTGGTCTTTGGAAAGGAATAATATATGTATACATTCTTAAAGATTCAAGGTTTAGATGTTTTTAATATGGTAAAATCAAAATACATAGAACCTAAGGAAAAAATGGATGCATGGACTCAAGAACAAATTAATAGGTATGAATTAAATTCTAAGGCAACAAATTACTTATATTGTTCCTTAGAAAACAACATCTTTGAAAAAGTCATGCATTGTTCTTCCGTATTTGATATTTGGGCAACATTAAACATTCTATATGATTTTGCAAAAACTGAAGAGATTACTACTTTTGATGAAGGTGGTGATGACAATAGTCGCTCACCTACTACTAATCTCAATTTTGATGCCCATAGTGCTTTGAGTCAAAGAAGCAATTCTAAAAGCCGGAAGAGAAAAGTAATTTGCCACTTGTGCAAAGAAAAAGGGCATGTGAGGAAAAATTGTCCTTTCATGAAGAACAAGGCAAAGAAGAGGTCAAAAGCTTCTACATCATCATCATACTCAAGTGAAGCATCCTCTTACCATGACGATGAAGTCATCTCAAAAGAATGCCTCATGAATGATAACAATGAGGTACACTCCTCTCCTTCTAGTCATGTTAATAATAATGATAGTATTAACTCATCTAGTTCTCATGATTTTGATGAATTGATGGATGAGTACAAAATCATGTATGCCTTGATGATTAAAAAGGATAAAGAAAATAAAAAATTAAAGAAAGAAAACTTAAGGCTTAGTTCTCATGTGCATGAACTAGATCAGAATGAAAAATTGAATACCATTACAAATGTATCTTGCCATGATGATTTTAAGCTTGAAATTGAAAATTTAAAAAGTGAGGTAAAAGACTTGAAAAATGAAAATGAATGTTTGAAATAAAAAATGAAACTTAGGAGTAATGACTTGAATATTGATTTTAAACTTGAAAATGAAAAATTGAAAGTTGAAAATAACATGTTGAAATCTCAAGTGCATGCATTGCACAAATCTATGAATGATGTGAAAAATGAAATGTTGACTTTGAGTAGGAAAGTAAATACTTCCTCTTGTAATTCTAAGAATCAAAATATCTCTTTTAGGAAACCTCAAAAGAAAAATATTTCCTTTAAGAATGCTCATACTCATCATGCTTCACATGACAAGCATTCTAATAATAGATTTAATGTCCATAGCAAAAATAAAAAGAAAAAGTTTCATCGACATTGCTTTTGTTGTGGTGTTTATGGCCATGCTATCCATGAGTGTGCTTTTAAAAGAAATCCATGTGTTGCTAGAAAACTTTGGATTCCTAGGCCAACTCATCCCCAAGTACCCAAAGCTATTTGGGTACCAAAAGTGTCTTGTTCTTTTGTAGGGGGAGCAATCACACAAGGGTAATGGAAATTGAAGTGTTGAAGTTGACCAAGAAATTAAATGAATGATCCTTGCACAGTTGCAACTTCAAAGTCTGCACCTTGACTAGATGCCTATGGTAAAGTTAGCATCAAACACTTTAGTATCATCTCCTATACTTACTTGATTAAATTAGAGTTGGAGTTTTGATACATGCTTAATATTAGTAGATTTTCCGCTCATGATATGTTTTTATAAAATGATTTTTGATTTTGATTTCCCGGTCTCTTCGGAGACCTATGTGGTCTGTAATGGGCCTAAGTGACCTTGCGATTCTAAATCGTAGGCTAATTATGGCTTTCGATTTTCAACCAATAAGATGGATTGGAGATCTTATTTTTTAAAATTTTATATTTTGAGATCTCTTGATTCATTTTGTTATCATGAATTATTTATATGAAAATGAATCCATGTTATTTAGTGAAGTTGAATTTTGAAAATGATATTTGATTTTTCTCTTTGCTATTTAGTTTGATAGTTTGCATGTAGATTTGGTTTTATTTTCTACTTATAAAGTATACTTGCAAGTTATAAATATTTTAGGAAGGCTAATTAGGAAGAAAAAAAATTAGTTTGGCTAAATTATCATGAATAGGGTATAACTTTGATAAATTCAAAATCTTAATGTTATACCTCAATGTTTAAGCTTAAACTACGTCTCTATACTCATGATTAGATTTGCATGATAAAATCTTTGATTTCTCATGAGTAGGTAGAATTTTAGCACTTAGACAAATTTCATTGAATGAAATTTGTTCTAGGTTGATACTTACAATTAGAGACATTCTTTTAAGTCCAAACTAGTTAAACATACCTAGAGATCTTATTCCTCAAATGGTTCACATCTTAAGATCCATTAGATTCATTTTGATATCATGGTATACTCATTTAAAATGAATCTCTAGCATAGGTTAAGATTTTTAAATGAAACATTGGATTGACCCTTTGCTATTTAGTATGTTAGCTTGCTAGTAGGCATATTATTTCATTATGCTACTAATGAAGTCTACTTGCAAGTTGTAAATGCTAATAAAAGCCATGCTATCTAAAAGCAAATGAAAAAGCAAATGAAAAAGTTTGGGAAAATTTTCAGAAACAAGGTATGATTGAGTTTTGCAAAAATTTTAGTATAATTCTTAAATTTTCATGTTTAATGATGTCTCTATACTCATGATTGATGTTGCATGATGAATATATGAAATTTCATGAGTAGATAAAATTCATAGCTTTGAGTTAGGCAATTTCATGACATCTTGATTGAATGAAATTTTCTCTAGGTTAATATTCATATTAGAGACCTCATTTTGAGTTAGTGGTTGTCAAACATGTTTAGATATACATATCACTTGAGTCTAGGTGTTTAAAAAATGAAAATTCATGCCTAGATGAACAATGTGATAACTATATCACTTTAGGAGACTTAAACTTGAAAAGTTCGACCCAAGTCAACAAATTGACTTGGACACTTTATTTTAAGTCCAAACTTCATAAACATGTTTAGGAATAAGTATGACATGTTTCCATGCATCTAGAATGAAAAACTCATATGGATATGGATAAAATGACATAGATGTCAATTCATGCTTACCTCTTTTGAACCAAGTTGACCCAAGTCAACAAGCTGACTTAAAGGTCTCATTTTTAATCCATATTTGTGGAACATGTTTAGATTTACTCATGTTAAGTATTCATAGGTTTAATTTTGAAAAATCATGAGTAAATGTTAAAATTGAAACTTAGCAAGTTTCATAAAAAAAACTAGTTTAGTTTTGAATGAAACCATGCTAGGTTGATATTTTGACTTAAGGATATAATTTTTATTTCAAACTTGACATATACTCTTTACATGACCATCATGTAGTGTCACGAAAGTTTGAATGAAAATTAGTGAAAAATCTAATTTTTTTCAGTAAAAATTTCAAAACATTTTATCAAGAATCTAATTAATAATGGAATTTTGAAGTTGGATTTCAAAACTCAAAGTTTCATCATTCTTGAAACACTAATCTTTTCGATACTTTGATTCTTCTTCAAAAAACTTCAAATGAAAACTCATGTATACCATTTGGATTCCATTTCTAATATCATCCATACAATTTCTTGTGTAAAATCATTTCTAGGAATGATTTTGATATCTGAAATGATACCTAGAAATAAGCTTTGGATTAAAATCAATATAGGATGAAAAATGGTCTTTGAAAATTCTTTTGAATTCAAACTTTATTCATGTATTTCAAATGACCATTCAATATTTGGTATCAAAAATTCTCATCCAAAAATTGGTACCAAAGTTTTTCATCAAAAATATGATTTTGTATAGATTTAAAAGTTTGATTTTTTTTAAATCTTGAGGTATAGGTTGACCCAAGTCAACAAAGTAACTTAAAAAATTTCATCTTAAGCCCAAACTTAATTCATAGACTTACATTCTCTCATGTTTGATGTCTAGATGCGTATGATAGAGAAAACATGAGTAGATAGCAAAACTTGAAACTTAGCATTTTCATGTTTTTCATGTTTATTTCAAATGAAAACATACTAAGCTCATATCTTGATTGTATGTCATTAGTTTCATTTCAAACTTGATATATATGCTTCAAATGACTATATCTTTGTATTTTGAAAGTTTGAATGAAATCTAAAAATGTCATGAAAAAGAAACAATATTCATTTTGAGAACATACATGATTTAATTTTGAATTCAACTATTTAGTTTTTTAACATATCATATATGATTTTGTTTCTCATTAAATATTTATTTTCCATCTCTTGGTTGAGATTTTCATGTTTCATGATCAAACATCTTTAGAGTCTCAACTTCCTTAAAAAATACTTGTGTTTCATCTCTTTAACTAGATTGACATTTCTTGTCCTTTTTGATTAATGTCAAAAGGGGGAGAAGAGTATAGGTATAAAGGGGGAGAAAAGTATAAGAAAATTAGGAGAAAACTATGGAGAAAAGGGGGAGAAAATCACGCAGAAAAGTATAGGTGAAAATTGGGGAGAAAATTATAGATAAAGGGGAGAGAAATATAGAAAATCTATGCATATAGATAGGGGGAGTTTATTTCATAGATATGCATGTTGATAAGGGGAGAAATCCCTTAGTTGATATCCTCTATGCTTTAATGTTATATTTTCTTAAGGATATTTGTCATAATAAAAAAGGAGGAGATTGTTGGCTTTAGGTTTTCAACATTGGTCTTAATCTCTTAATCTCGATTTTGATGATAACAAACATGGAACTAATATTTCGTCGAGAAATCTTTCAGATTTCATATCAATTAGCATTCGATGTCCCCGATCGAAAATATCGGAAGAAATTAAAAATCAAAAGGACATTGATCGTCGGGCTCGGGTTTATCGCGAAAACTTCTTGAAGAGCGACGTGTGCACCAAAGACGTATTGGACAGGCTCAAAGATCACATGAAAGCTCTCCAAGTTGATGGTCGTTGAAAGCCGGAACCTGGAAACAAAGCGCGGAAGAAAAAAGGGCTGAAATTTCAATTCAGCCTAAGTTTGGTCGACCGGGCGGTCGACCGAATAGGGTAAGAAAAATGGCACCAGCCATTTCGGTCGACCGAACAGTGCCTAAAAGAGGCAGAAGCTACTTCGGTCGATCGATCGAAGCCCAAAATGGGCAATAGCTCTGTCGGTCGACCAATCGCCCAAAATGGGCGAGATCGCGTCAGTCGACTGATTGGTTGACCGAATGTGGGATCGCGCGATCTCGCGTCTAGTCGGTCTACCGACCAGAGAGAAAAATCGGTGATCGAATGAGCGGTCGATCGGTCGGTTGACCGACCAATCGACCGGCGGCCTGCAACAGATAGAAAACTATTTGTTGAGCTGTCGTTTCTTCAGAAGGGTATAAATACACCCTCATATATTTCTTTTAATCTTCTTCATTGACTTCAACAGATTTAATTGAGCAATTAAGAGGAAGATTTAAGCCTTCCAAAAGAGGAACTGCTTGCGCTCTGTTTCTTTCCGCGGACATCTTCTTCAAGCGCACACACTGGGCTCAACTCGGGAATTGATTCGAGATCTATCTTCTGGCGAGTTGGAGGCTCCAAGGCTTGCAAAGAGCACGATTCCTTGGTTTTATTTTAAGCTATTTTCAATTATAATTTTAACTGTTATTTGAACTATTTTTGGATTTGTGCATGTGAAGACTGAGGATTGTTAGGTCTTGAATTTGGGTGGTAGCCTGTGTTTGAGGTTTAAATCCACCGGTGTAATTAAACGTAGTTTTAGTAGGATTAAGTTGAGTTGTCCTTAGGTTGACGTGGGAAAGTGCTCTCGGTAGGAAGACGAGATACTTCCGGGTGTGGAAGTGCCTTCGGTTGGAGAGCGGAGACTTTCCGGTGCAAAGTCCTCTGTGTAAGGGAAACCGATTTAATCTAGTGAAACTAGTTTGGAAATACTAAGCGGGGTGCTTAGGTAGTGGAGTAGGCATTAGGGCCGAACCACTATAAAATTTATGTGTTAGCATTGTTTTAATTGTTTGTGCTTAATTGCATTATTATTGCTTCCACATTTAGTCGGCAAATTACATTTTGCCTAAACTAATCAAGAAACAATTAAAATTGGAATTTAGGCTAATTATTTAGTAAACACACTATTCACCATCCTCTAGTGTTATCATTTCGCCTTCATGGTAAACATGGACAATATGGCAAATACCTCCTTCAGGACATAGAAGAAGTTGACCCCGAGGCAAGAAAGATGGAAGGAGTTCTTGGCCGAGTATGACTTTGAGTGGAACAAAAGCTGAGACGTCCCAATCAGGTGGTGGATGCTCTAAGCAGGAAGGTAGTAGAGATTGTGGCTGCGTTGACACAACTTGAATTTGATTTCGTGGATGATCAACTTGAAGAATCAGGCATGGTTGGACTCTACGAATCAGATATCGGTGTCACAAGTCCAAGATGACGATTTGAGGCGGTATTGCTTGTGAGATGGATAATTGTATACAAAGGGTGGCCGGGTATATGTCCCTAGCGTAGGGGGACTACAGAAAAGGCTCATGCGCGAGTGCCATGTTGCACACTGGGCTGTGCATCCAGGAACACAAAGAATGCTTGCATTGTTGGCATACACCGGCTACTGGCTAAAGATGGAGGTGCATGTGGACCAGTGGAGTCAAAGTCGAAGTCAATACATCAACTGATAGAAGATGATAATTGCAAGTAGTTTGAGCTATTTTTATGAGTTAGAAAACTGCCTGGTCGGTTGAAAATGCTTGTGTCTTGTTGTAGGTTGTTGATTGGCCTCATGTTAGGATACTTGCTCTATTTAAGGGCATTGCATGCCGTGTGAAAAGAGTTGATGAGAGAACACTCTTGGATAATGAAGAGAGCACGGGTCGACTCTTATAGTGTGTGAAAACAATAGTGGGTCGAGTGAGGAGTGCAAGCGTAAATGCACGAGGCATATACTTGACAAGATATGCATGTGTGATTAGGCAGTGTAATCAGTGTTGTAAAGGGGCTTTCCCATGTACTTGTAACTTGTTGTGAATACAACTTGGTTTTCTTTTATGTTGTTATGTTGCTCCATTCTTGTTTGTTGTTGAACCTCATAATGCTGTTGTGCAGGTAGTGGGCTGGTTAAGAGTTCAGGAATGCTCAGCGTCATCACAAGGCAAAAAATATGAGCTCGGAAGGGATTAGTAGTAAAGTTTATGAAGAGAATCTTTCTTCCTTGATATATGGCTTAACACAAATCAAATATCACTTTTGGGTGAAATGATCATATTAGAGGAGGATGAATAGTGTGTTAACTAATTTTATCGTCTAATTTCGGTTTTAATCGTTTCTTGATTAGTTAGATTAAACACGATATTAATAGCAAGCGGAAGCAATAAAGACAAATAAAATATCAATGCTAACACAATTATTTATAGTGGTTCAGCCCCAATGCCTACTCCACTACCTAAGCACCCCGCTTAGGATTTTCAAACTAGTTTAACTAGATTAATCTTGTTTCCCTTACAACGAGGACTTTCACTCGAAGAGTCTCACTCTCAACCTAAGGCACTTCCACACCCGAAAGTCTCCGTCTTCTTACCGAGAGTACTCTTCCACCTCAACCTATGGGACAACTCAACTAATCCTAGTAAACTAAGTTTACAATGGTGGGTTTAAATCTCAACACCAAGGCAATCACCAACTCAATCAACCTAGCACTCTAGGTTTACACAAATTCAAATACAATGAAATAAACACCAAAATACAATAATAATGAGAGCAAATAATAAACGATACACACTTAGCTCTCAAACAAGATGTCCTAGCTCCTCTTGATGACTTGAAGATGAATCAAGGCAAGCTCAAAGTCAATCACAAGGTTTCTAGGCTCAAAGCTAGGGTTATTTGCAAGAATGGCTCAATAATTCTTGTAGAGATGCAAGGAGTGGCTCTTTGAGGCTTAGAAGCATCAATAATTTTTTTAAAAATGAGTTTGGGATGGGTATTTATAACCCCCAAATGAAATGGTTCGTCAACGGGCGTATTTTTGCCCGTTATCGACGCCCGATCGCTTGCCGATCGATCATCGATCGATCGAAGGATCGACCGCCCAAGCGATCGCGGCATTCTACCAATTCTGGGCGCACTTCGGTCAACCGAATTGGCTATTGCCAATTCTTCGCCACATTCGGTCGACCGATTGATCAACCGAATTGTCTACTGCCAAATTCTGGCATCGTTCAGTCGACCGTTTCATTAACCGAAATGCCTTCTCGTTCGATCGGTCGACCAGTCGATCGATCAAACCTGGGCAGGGCAGATTTCTTTGCTTTGTTTGTTCATTTTCTAGTTCCGTTTTCGCTAAGTCTACTTATATAACATTTCTTAACTTTAAGTTAATAACTTCAAAACATAAAAGTTATATAAGTATTAATCCCCATTTAGATTCAATAAAAATATCTAAAAAATAAAAATCCTTAAGATTCAAAATCTAATTTTTGGGGTCTAGTACAAATTTTCGAAAAACGAAAATTCTTTAATCTTTCGGGTCAAGTATGGGTAGGCTAAAGGCTTCCAAAAAATTCTTAAAAATTCCTCGTTATCTAGTTTTTACCTAAGGAACAATTACCGTCATTTTTTGTATCAAGAAAATATCTATGTCATATAGCTCTCCAAGGAGCTCCCTAGGCTTAGTGAATTTCAGAGCGGTTTTCGGGTTTTCATGTTTTGGGATTCGGGTTTAGTTTTTGGGTTCTTTGCATCATAAAAGAGGATTACAACACATGCTAGACATCCTAAACCTAAACTCTAACTTCCCGAAGAATCCCGAGAGACGACGAGCGTCCTTGCCGATTTCTTCGATTTCTCTGATTTTTCGATCGAGGACGTCATGCGCTAACCGACTTGGAACCTGAGGATTTCTCAATGAATCATTAGTTCCATCTTTGTTATCATCAAAACCGATATTAAGACCGAGATTAAAAACCTTAAGCCAACAATCTCCCCATTTTTTATGATGGCAAATATTGTTAAGAAAATATATTCATTAGAGCACAAAGAATATCAAACATGGGATTTCTCCCCCTATCAATATGCATATCTATGAAAATAAACTCCCCCTATCTATATGCATAGTTTTTCTATATTTTCTTCCCTTTTTACCTATATTTTTCTCCCCCTTTTGACATCAATAAAAAATGGCAAGAAAAGGCAACCTATAGTCAAAGTTGAGACTCTAAAACTATTTTTCATGAAATATGAAAATCTCAACTAAAGGGATGAAAAATCAAATATCTAATATGAGACTAAATCATACAAGATAGCATTAGATGATAAATACATTCCAAGTCAAGAAATCATATATAGGCTTAAGTATTGATATTTTCGTGTATCGATCAAGGAGTCAAAAATCATTTTAGAAATGATTTTTCTCATCACATGGGTGGAATGATACCAAATGTGAATTCAAAATATCATACTTGAAGTCTCATTCGAAGATTGGACCAAAAATCAAAGTATCGGAAAAATGAACATTTGGAAAGAACGATACTTTAAAGTTTTGAAATTCAATTTTAAAAATCTATATCAAATCATATTCTTACTAATTTTTTTTTAATTTTTTAATGAAGAAACTAGATTTTTCAGAGAACATGCAGTTTCAAGAATCATCCAAAAATCAATTTTCTGCATTTTTCTAAAAATAACTGAAATTTAGTGGCATTTTCGTAAATATTAGCTATTTTTCAAAAGTTTTTAGTTTTCATTCAAACTTTCCAGATATCAATATATAATCATCTAAAACATGTTTATCAAGTTTGAAATGAAAATAATGTCATTTGGTTAAAATTTTACCTTAGCAAGATTTCATTCAAAAACAAACATGTATCATAAAATTGCTAAGTATCAAATTTTAACATTTACTCATGATTTTTTAAATTTAAACACATTGACACCTAACATGAGTAAATCTAAACATGTTTGTGAAGTTTGGACCTAAAATGAAGTTTCGAAGTCAATTTGTTAACTTAGGTCAACTCTACTCAACTTTAGTTCTCTTAAAGTAAAGTTGTTATCAATTTATCCATTTTCTCATTATTTTTCAATTTTAATCATATGGAAGCAAATCATGAGTGCACTCAAATATGTTTATCAAGTTTTAACTTAAAATGAAGTCTCTAAGATGAATTTCTACCTAGAGCACATTTCATTCAATCTAGATGACATGAAATTACCTAAGTATCAAAATTTCATCTACTCATGAGATTTCAATCAATTATCATGCAAAATCATTCATGAGCATAGAGAAATTATTTTACCAAGAAAATAGAGGTGTCATGCAAGAATTTTACCAAAATGAAACTCATACTTCATTTCTTGAGAAATTCTAAAATTTCCACTTTATTTTCATTTTCCTTTAGTCTTCTAAATTTACCACTTTCTCAACTTGCAAGTAGGCTTCATTAGTATCATAATGAAATAATATACCAACTAGCAAGCTAACTTACTAAATAGCAAAGGTTCAATGCAAAATTTCATTTAAAAGTCTTAACCTATGCTAGATAGTATAGATTTATTTTAAAGGAGTTATCGTGATATCAAAGTGAATCAAAGAGATCTTAAGATATGAAATATTTGAAGAATAAGATCTCTAATCTACATAATCATGAGAATTCAAGGGTTTAACATGCAATTCTAATCATGAGTATAGAGACATAATTTAAGCTTAAACATTCAGATATAACACTAGGATTTTGAATTAATCGAAGTTATACCTTATTCATGATGATTTGCCAAACTTATCCTTTTCTTCCTAGTTATTAGCCTTCCTAAAATACTCATAACTTGCAAGTAAACTACACTAATGTTTTATAGAAAATATAGCTACTTAGCAAGCTAACCAAAGCAAAAAGCAAAGAGAAGCATCAAGTATCATTATCAAAGTTCACTTTGCTAAATAGTTTGAAATCCGTTTTAAATAGAATCAAGTGATACCAATGTTGGCTTAAGGTTTTCAACCTTGGTCTTAATCTCAGTTTTGATGATAACAAATATGGAACTAATGATTTCATGAAGAGTTATTTTCAGGTTCCATATCGGTTAGTGCACGACGTCCTCGATCAGAAATATCGAAGAAATCGAGAAATCGAGAAATCGGAAGGACGTTGGTCGTCGCACTCGGATTCTTCGGGAAGTTAGAGTAAAGGTTTAGGGTGTCTAGATAAATTATAAATCCTCATGATGATGCAAAGAAACCCAAAAACAAATCTCGAATCCCAAACACGAAAACCCGAAATCGCCCTGAAATTCACTAAGCCTAGGGAGCTCCTTGGAGGGCTATATAACCTAGACGTTTACTTGACATAAAAAATGGTGGTAATTGTTCCTTGGGTCAAAACTAGATAACGAGGTATTTTTTAAAAAAAATTGGAAGCCTTTAGCATACCCATATTTGACCTGGGAGATTAGAAAATTTCCATTTTCGAAAAATTTGTACTAGACCCCAAAAACTAGATTTTGATTCTTAAGGATTTTGATTTTTTAGATATTTTTATTGAATCCAAATGGGGGGTAAATCTTATATAACATTTATGTTTTAAAGTTATTAACTGTTATATAAATAAGCTTAGCGAAGACAGAACCCAATCGAGCAAACAAAGCAAAAAAACCAGTGCAGTCTGCCCAGTTTCGATCGATCGAATGCTGCCAAAAAATGACAGTAGGTCCTTCGGTCGACCAATCGATCAACCAAAATGAGGATCGATGAAGTCGCGATCCATTCGGTCAACCCGTCGATCGACCGAACAACACGATTAATTCACAGAAAGGCTAGAGATCGCAGGCGATCGATCGATCGACCGACGATCGAACGGCAAGCGATCGAACGACGAAAATGACTAGTTTTCCGCCCGTTGAGCCACCTGTTTCATTCCATTTCTTCTTGGCTCTATAAATACCCACACCTAAGCCTTCCTAAGACACTTTTGATCACTCCTATACTTCATTGAGCCATATATCCTTGATCAATTCCAAGCTTTCATTGCGTCAATTCTTGGAAAAACTCTAGCTTTGATATATCATCCCTTTGATTGAGCCTTACCCTCATTGTTTCACCATCAAAGGCATCAAGAGGAAGCTACGAATCTTGTTGTGGAGCTAAGTACTTCATTGGTTGATTTATTGGTGTATTTTATTATTTATTTTATTATAACTGAACTTGTGTAAACCTAGGTTGCTAGGTTTGATTGAGTTGATGATTGCCTTGGTGTTAAGGCTTAAACCCATCATTGTAAACGTAGTTTACTAGGATTAGTTGAGTTGTCCCTTAGGTTGAGGTGGAAGAGTGCTCTCGGTAAGAAGACGGAGACTTCCGGGTGTGGAAGTGCCTTTGGTTGAGAGTGAGTCTCTTCGAGTCAAAGTCCTCTCTGTAAGAGAAATGATTTAAATCTAGTAAACTAAGTTTGGAAATCCTAAGCGAGGTGCTTAGGTAGTGGAGTAGGCATTAGGGCCGAACCACTATAAATTCTTGTGTTTGCATTGATATTTTATTTGTCTTTATTGCTTTATCATTTATCGCTTTCGCATTTAGTCACTTAACTTGTAATTTGCCTAAGTAACCAAAGAAACGATTAAAACCGAATTTAGGCAACAAGAATTAGTAAACACACTATTCACCCTCCCCCTCTAGTGTGGCCATTTCACCCAACAACCAAAACGAATTTTAAGAGATCATAAGTGAAATATAAATGAAAACATGATCTCCACCCTTTCCTATTGGTTGAAAACCGAAAGGTCACAATGAGCCTATGATTTAAAACTGCAAGGTCGCATGTGCCCGTTATAGGCTACATAGGTCTCCGAAGAGATCGGGAAATCAAAAGTCAAAAATATTTTTGAAATTTATCAATAGCGGAAAATCTACTAATATTAAGCATATATCAAATTCCAACTATAATTTAAGCAAGAAGGTATAGGAGATCATACCAAAGTACTTGTGATGCCAACCTTACTAAGGCATCAAGATGACTTGAAGTTGCAACTTTGAAATGGTATAATCTTTGAATCCTCAATCAACTTCAATCAACCAACCTCATCTCACCCTTGTGTGGTAGCTCCCCTTACAGTAGAGCAAGAAACCTTTGGTACCCAAATGACTTTGGGTCTTTGGGGGTTAGTTGGCCTAGGTATCCAAAGTGTTTTAGCAACATTTGGATTCTTCTTAAATGCACAATCATAGATTGCATGACCATATGTACCACAACAAAAGCAATGTCCATTAAATTTCTTTTTGTTTTTGATGGTCATGAGATTTATTATTAGAATACTTGTCATGTGAAACATGATGAGTATGAGCATTCTTAGAAACATCATTCCTCTTCTTATTATCATGAGATCTAATGGTAGAATGCATAGCATGGGAATGATGATGAACATTAGCATTCTTTACATAAGCATTTCTAGTGTTATTAAGAAATGAAATATTTTTCAATTCATTTACTTTCTTATTTAAGAACACAACCTCATTTTTCAATGAGTTAAGAGATTGATATAAGGCATTAGATTGAGATTTCAAATTGTTGTTTTCACTTATAATTTTTGAATTCTCAAGTTTCAAATTTTCATTCTCAAGCTTTAAGTCTTTAAGCTCAAGTTTCAACCTATCATGGGAAGAATTAAAAGAACTAGATTTCATTTTCTCATTTTTTAATTTTAACTCATCCACATGAGAGTTAAGCCTTATATTATCTTTCTTCAATCTTTTATTTTCATTATCATTTTTAACAAGCAAGGCATACATTTTCTTGTATTCATCTACTAACTCATTATACGATATGTCGAGAGAACTAGTAGAGCTAGCTAGCATTATCATTAGCATTAGCATGACTCGAAGGAGAAGAGTGTACCTCATCATTAGCATTCATGAGGCAAACTTTTGAAGTAGTTTCATAGTCATGAAAAGAGGATGCTTCACTTGAGTAGAATGGTGTGGGAGCATTTGACCTTCTCTTTGCCTTGTTTTTCATGGTAGAGCAATTCTTCTTTACATGCCCTTTTTCTTTACACACATGGCAAATCATCTTCATTTTCCGATTTTTAGTGCTCCTATAACTAGAGGCACTATCGGCTTCAAAAACCATATTAGTATTGAGTATATGACAATTATCATCACTCCCCTCATCAAACGTATTGAGCTCTTCGGTTTTTGCACAATTATACAACATGTTTAAGGTAGCACAAATATTGAATGCGGAAGTAAAATGCATGATCTTTTCAAAGATATTATTTTCCAAAGAATAAAATATGCAATTTCTAGCTTTAGCATTTAATTCAAACATATCAATTTATTCTTGGGTCCATGCATTCATGTCTTCCTTAGGTTCAATATATTTAATTTTTACCATGTTAAAAACACATAAACCTTGAGTCTTTAGGAAAGTATACATTCTAATGTTCCAAAGATCAAAATTAGACTCATCAAACCTAGGTGGTATAGACGCTACACTATCTAGTGTCATTTTTCGGATCGAGGCTAGATGTAGAGGAGATGGTGAAATCTCAATCTACGACCCGCTCTGATACCAATTATTGGGTGAAATGGCCACACTAGAGGGGGGTGAATAGTGTGATAACTAATCTTATCGCCTAATTTTGGTTTTAATTATTTCTTGATTAGTTAGGCTAAGCACGATATTAATAGCAAACGGAAGCAATAAATATGAAGCAATAAATACAAATAAAATATCAATGCTAACATAATAATTTATAGTGGTTCGACCCTAATGCTTACTCCACTACCTAAGCACCCCGCTTAGGATTTCCAAACTAGTTTAACAAGATTAATCTTGTTTCCCTTACAACGGGGACTTTGACTCGAAGAGTCTCACTCTCAACCTAAGGAACTTCCACGTACACTGGCCCCGAAGTCTTCGCCTTCTTACCGAGAGCACTCTTCCACCTCAACCTAAGGGACAACTCAACTATTCTAGTAAACTAATATTACAATGGTGAGTTTAAAACTCAACAACAAGGCAACCACCAACTCAATCAACCACTACTAGAAATTGAGTCTTCCGCAACGGTTATCAGCAACGGCCGCTCAAGCCGTTGCTATTTGCAACGGCATTCTTACGGCCGCCCGAGCCGTTGCAGGTATGTTGTATCTGCAACGGCTTTCTAATGGACACGCGAGCCGTTGCTGATGATTTTAATTATTAGCAACGGCTTTCTAAAGGACAAGTGAGCCATTGTTGATGATAACTTATTAGCAACGGCTTTCTAACGGACAAGTGAGCCATTGCTGATGATAACTTATTAGCAACGGGTTTCTAACGGGCGAGTGAGCCGTTGCTGATAAGTTTATATAGGGCACGCGACCGCGCCCGACCCTTCTTCCTCCCGCTGCTGCCGTCGCCGCCTCCTGCTCCCGCCTCTCGCCGCCGCTGCCGACGCCGACGACGCCTCTTCCTCCTCCCACTGCTGCCGACATTGTTAGGTATACATCGTCAGCCGACCGTCTCTTCCCGTTGCGGCCGGTGGGAAATCCGACCGAAACCCTAAAAATAGGGTTTCGGCCGGCGGCGGTCGGTCGATGGCCGTCGTCGGACCTTGTACAGTGGCCGGACAGTGTCTCCGGCCACTGTACGCCGGCGCCGGAGTCCACTTGACTCCGGCGCCGGAATTTGTAGATTAATATATATTTTTAATTGTTTTTTAATTGTTAATTAATTGTTAATTAATTATTTAATTAATTATTTAGATAAATTGTTTAATTTGTTAGATTAATTATTAGGGTTTAGATTAATTTCGGAATTGTCCATTTCGGACGCGCGTCGGAATCGTCCACTTCGGACGCGCGCCGGAATCGTCCACTTCGGATTCTTGCCGAAATCGTCGAATTTGGACTCGTGTCGGAATTGTCCAATATAGACTCGAACTATCTCGAAACATTTAGAAAATAATCATCCATCCGACGAGTTGATATATTTCACGTACGCATCGACGAGTCGGATATGATTTAGCAAAACCTTAGATCCGTTCGGGGATTGTATGTTCGTGTAAAAGAAGTAGATGATCTTTTATACGACGTACAATTCTTGAATTGTCCCTAATTGGACAATTTGAGAATATAGTTATTTGTACTGCACTTACATTTTTATTTTAACTGTTAACTAATTATTCTAAATTTTGGCAACATCTCTCTTGTTCTCCGATACGCGCCCAGATGATATGCGTATTCGGAGAACTGTAGGGAGATGCTGCCGAAATTTAGAATGAAGTTAACGGTTAAAATAAGTACTTAGTGCAATATAAATAACATAAATCCCGAATTGAATAGGACAATCTCACCTAAAGACATTAACCAAAGAAATTGTCATTGATTGACAGAATCATGTCGGCTGATCGAAGTTGGATGTACCGACGTCTTGATCGTGGAGCTTTAACGAATGAGTTTCGATTAGGCGTAACGTACTTCCTAAATTTCGCCTATTCGAATCAAAATTTCGTTAGCATCGGTGATCAAATCCGATGTCCGTGCCGCATTTATTCGAATGGACGATTTTTGGATCGGGAGACTGTCACTCTGCATCTATATAGCAAAGGATTTGTACCAAGATATTTTCTATGGACTTGTCACGGGGAGTCACGCGAAGTCAGGACGTCGAGCAATCCTGTCGTTCAGACATATATATGGTGAATCTTCCTCTGCTGGTGCTTCTTCATCCAATCAATGTAATCCCTATAGAACTATGATACTTGATAGTCTTGGGGGTCAATTCCACCTGAATGATAATGTTGATCGGCCAGTTCTTCAGACATCAGTCCCACCAGATACTACAGTGGTTGATATCACAGAAGTACAAACTGCGGTAGAGATTGAATTACCGAATAAAGAAGCTGCAGAATTTTACGAGATGTTGAAAGCTGCCGATGAACCTTTGTATGAGAATTGTCCTAAATACACTAGGTTTTTAGCAATGACACAGCTCTTAAACATCAAGGCCGATTGTAATATCAGCGGAGTTGCGTATGATCGGATTGCTGGATTGATTAATGGAATGATGCCTACTGATAACAAGTTTGAGCCAACTTTTTATAAGACTAAAAAGCTAATGAGAAAATTGGGGCTTGGGTACGAAAAAATACACGCTGCCAAAATAACTGCATTTTATATTATAAAGAAAATGTGCAGTTGGATAAATGCCCTGTATGTCAACATCCTCGTTACAAGGAGAAGAAATTGGTCCGATAGAAAAATATCTCGTTTAAGGTGCTTCGGTATTTTCCACTAACACCGAGGCTTCAAAGATTATTCATGTCGGAAAAGACAGCCCCCTACATGAGTTGACATGCAAGAAGTCGTGATGATACAGTAATGACTCATCCATCTGACAGTGAAGCATGGAAATATTTGGATACATGTTATCCTTCATTTGCTAGGGATACTAGAAATATCAGATTGGGATTGTGCACAGATGGTTTTAATCCGTTTGGACATTCTGCAACTCCTTATTCAGTTTGGCCAGTGCTGCAGATAGTTTATAATTTGCCACCGTCAATGTGCATGAAAGATGAATTTATTTATCTTTCGATGATTATTCCGGGTCCTAAGGGTCCGCGAAAAGAAATTGACATATTTCTCAGACCCTTGATAGATGAATTGAAAACATTGTGGACTAAGGGAGCTGTCACTTATGATTGTCATCGAAAGCAAAACTTCAATTTAAAAGCCGCGGTCTTGTGGACAATCAATGATTTCCCGGCGTACGACATGTTGTCTGGTTGGAGCACTCACGACCGACTCTCTTGTCCGTATTGTATGGAACACTCTAAATCAATCAGTCTTTAGAACGGACGAAAAATCTTATTCTTTGATTGTCATCGTCGATTCCTACCGGTTAATCATCAGTATCGAAGGAATCGTAATAAATTTACTAAGGGCAGAGTCGAAAGAGATGGGCCACCACCGATGTTGTCTGGTGAACAAAAGTTAGCACGTGTTTCAGCACTTCCAGATATAATATTTGGTCGCAATGAAAGAGTGTCAGGTTTTGGCCAAACACATAACTCGAAATAAAGATAGAGCAGATTGGCGTGTAGTCTGTAAGACAAAAGGTAGAGGAAAAATTGATCCGATAGTAGGAGAAAATGAGCTGATACCTGATATGACACAGGGTTTCTATCAAGATGATGATCCTCCTGCTGTAGATCATATTATTCCATTACTCGAGGATGCAGACACAACGTCAATTCAATTAGAAGTTGAATATGCTGATGATGACGATCATGAAATTGAGGAAGCTGAAGATGAAGAAGATGAAGAAGATGAAGAAGAGGAAGTAGAGGAAGAATTCGAAGACTATTATTCAGATGATGAGGAATAATTGTAAAGTATATATTTTATTAAATATATCTCTACTATTTATACAATAATCTGATTATATGTCTGTTCGACATATATGTCTGGTCGTGGTTATCGACGCAGGAGAGCTTCGGAGTCTCCGATCGGTGAGACTCCAGCACTTACTCATGCTGCTGATCCTCCTGTTGCTGATCCTCATGCCGATGATACTGCCGAGGCTAGTACATCCAGACGCAGGCGGCCCCACGGGCTGAACAGGTGGCAGCCTCCACCAGCCACAGAGTCACGTAGATTTATTAGCGTGATTGGGGAGCGGTAATATATCATGAATTATGAATCATTACAAATTCATTATATCATAATATAATATTAAAATTTATTTTTGTTGTGCAAGTTCGAGCAAGAAGAAGTGCCGATGAGCATTTCTTCTACTATTCGACGATACATGCACGAGGCATGGCCTACGTGGTCTCACGTGCCTAGCGAGCACGTCGACATGTTATGGTGCGAGTTTGAGGCACGTATTATTTTTTTTTTACATGCATGATGATTAATATTGGCACTGATATTATTATTTTGCAGGCTCGCTTTACATGGGCCGAGGACCAGAGGCCATTCATTTACGCTGCCTGGGAGGCTATTTCCCGTGCGAGGTACAACGGGCAGCTGGGGCAGGCTCGGTCCCAAGCGATGGCACGAGTTGGGACCACTAACATCGCGGAGACTCAGGGATACGGCCCCGATTGGATTACTCAGGATATATGGGATCAGCTCGTGGGAATATGGTCGACGGATCGATGGCAGGAGGTTTCTCAAAATACGGCTAGAAATCGCATGTCGGGGGGAGCAGCGCGTCACACCGGCGGCTCTGTTGCATTTGAAGTGCACGCGAACCGTATGGTAAGTATACCTTTTAATTATATATTTTATTTGTTACTATGTGTACTAATTAATGTATTTGTTTTGTAAATGTAGACGACGGTGTCGGATGACGGGACTGTCCAGCGACCCTCCCCGATGGCGGTGTTTGAGCGGACTCACCGTCGAGCACATGGGACGGGGGAGTACATCGACAACCGCGCTGCATACATTATGGTAATTATATATTTGTTTAAATTATTCATTATATATTTATAATTTAAGTTTTATGATAAATATTAAACAAAAAATCAAACTCGAGTAGGAGACCTACAGCCAGACGGTGGTGCAGCGCGGGGGCACCCCCGAGGACTTTGACGCAGCAACGTGGGTCGAGGCCGCAGGTGGCTGGGACCATGGCCGCGTATATGGCTTTGCAGATAGTGGTCATGCGCGAGCCGTACTATGGCCACTTGGGGCACCGACCCCTCCGGTCGCTGGTGAGCGGCCGTCTACCTCTAGATCTAGTTATGATCATAGTAACAGAATAAGGACTCTAGAGGAGACGGTCGCGCGTCAGAGTCAGATGATGGCGGAGATGCATGCTATGCTACGCAGCATGTCAGGTCATCCCGAAGCAGGCATCTCTTCGGCATCATCTAATCCATCGTCCTCGAGTCAGTCCACGCCGGTGTACACTCAAGCACTCCAGACTCCGCCATATGATCCAGGACATCCTCCATCGTCATTGTGAGATTTTTTTATATTGACTTTGTTACTGAGATATTGGACTTGTTTAATTTATTTTGTTTGGATATTGATACTTCAATTTTGCATTTGAATAGTTTTTATACTATTGTGGATAATTATCACTATAAATATAATTATTTTGATGTATATCTTGGTGTATTTGTGATGTGTGAATGAATGTGTGGATGAGTGTATGGGTGTGTGAGTTATCAGCAACGCGACTTTCTGCCACGGCTCCATTGCAACGGCTCAGCAACGGAATCAGCCGTTGCTGATGTCCATTTTTCTAGTAGTGAACCTAGCACTCTAGGTTTACACAAATTCAAATACAATGAAATAAACACCAAAATACAACAATAATGAGAGCAAATAATAAACGATACACACTTAGCTCTCAAACAAGATGTCCTAGCTCCTCTTGATGACTTGAAGATGAATCAAGATAAGCTCAAAGTCAATCACAAGGTTTCTAGGCTCAAAGCTAGGGTTCTTTGCAAGGATGGCTCAAGAATTCTTGTAGAGATGCAAGGAGTGGCTCTTTGAGGCTTAGAAGCATCAATAATTTTAAAAAAAGAGTTTGGGATGGGTATTTATAACCCCCCAAACGAAATGGCTCGTCAACGGGCTTATTTTTGGCTGTTGCCGACGCGCGATCGCTTGCCGGTCGATCATCGGTCGACCGATGGATCGACTGCCCAAGCGACCGCGACATTCTGTCGCTTCTAGGTGCACTTCGGTCGACCGAATTGACTACTGCCAAATTTTGGCATCGTTCGGTCGATCGGTTGGTCGACCGAAATGTCTTTTCCTTCGATCGATCGATCAGTTGGTCGATCGAACCTGGGCAGGGCAGATTTCTTTGCTTTGTTTGTTCATTTTCTGGTTTCGTCTTCGCTAAGTCTACTTATATAACATTTCTTAACTTTAAGTTAATAACTTCAAAACATAAATGTTATATAAGAATTAACCCCCATTTGGATTCAATAAAAATATTTGAAAAATTAAAATCCTTAAGATTCAAAATCTAGTTTTTGGGGTCTAGTACAAATTTTTGAAAAACGAAAATTCTTTAATCTTCCGGGTCAAGTATAGGTAGGCTAAAGACTTCCAAAAAATCCTTTTAAATCCATCATTATCTAATTTTTACCCAAGGAATAATTACCGCTATTTTTTATGTCAAGAAAATATTTAGGTCATATAGCTCTCCAATGAGCTCCCTAGGCTTAGTGAATTTCAGGGCGATTTCCAAGTTTTCGTGTTTTTGGGTTCGAGTTTAGTTTTTGGGTTCTTTGCATCATAAAAGAGGATTACAACATATGCTAGACACCCTAAACCTAAACTCTAACTTCCCGAAGAATCCCGAGCGACGACCAGCGTCCTTGCCGATTTTTTCGATTTCTTCGATTTTTTCGATCGAGAACGTCGTGCGCTAACCGACTTGAAACCTGAAGGATTTCTCAATGAAATATTAGTTCTATGTTTGTTATCATCAAAATCGATATTAAGATCAAAGTTGAATAACCTTAAGCCAACAATCACAACCTAATATATATATATATATATATATTAAAAGCAAAACGATGCCATGTTTGCTTACGTAAATATTTTAGATTATATATATATATTAAAAGCAAAATGCAAGCCAAATTAAAGATTTTTTAGATTTTTAATATTTTTTTCTTAAGTTTTCTCTCCTCTCTGGCGTAAATATTCTACTTTCTACTTTCTTAAGTAACTGTTCACGTCTCTTCTTTTTTTACTTTCTCTTTATCTTCTCTCACACGTCTCCTCCTACGTAACTTTTCACGTATGCCTCTTCTTCTTCTCCTTGAGAACTTGGTTATCACTCTCCATTATATGCTTTCTCTTTAAGCCATCCATAGGTTGCTCAAGTTGATCTAAGGCTGCCTCACTCCTCCGCATTCCCGCTCCTTCGCTCGCATTCCCACCTCCCATGCATGGATTCTCACCCTCCAACAGATCAGCTCTCAGCCGTAGCTGTAGCCGCAGCCGTCGTCGAGCTTCCTACCTCTCACCCATGTTGATCATCAAAATTTGACAGGTATTCTTCTTCTTCTTCTTCTTCTTCATGTTATTTTGACCTGCCCATGTTGATCATCGAAAGTCGACAGGTATTCTTCTTCTTCTTCTTCATGTTATTTTGACCTGCCCATGTTGATCATTGGACGACTTCCTCCTCCTCCTCCTCCTCCTCCTCCTTCTTCTTCTTCTTCTTCTCTTCTTCTTCTTCTTCTTCTTCTTCTTCTTCTTCTTCTTCTTCTTCTTCTTCTTCTTCTTCTTCTTCTTCTTCTTCTTCTTCTTCTTCTTCTTCTTCTTCTTCTTCTTCTTCTTCTTCTTCTTCTTCTTCTTCTTCTTCTTCTTCTTCTTCTTCTTCTTCTTCTTCTTCTTCTTCTTCTTCTTCTGTCTCGATGTGCCATGCATATTGCCTCCGATCAACAATGGCGAAATTCTCTCTTTTTACCAGATTATTCAATTGCATGTACATATTATTCAATTGCTCCCTATTGAAGTTATAATGGCGAAAGTCTCTCTTTTTTCCATGTGTTGATAGGATCAAGGTTCATATTGTCCGTGATGTACCGCCATGGGCTCTTCAGCGCTTCCATGAAGCTGCCGTTGAACTACACCGCCGATGTTGTCGTCGCCTTTTACGTGAGTTCATTCTTTGTTTCTTTTCTATTCATCATGTCGAATTTTAATGTTTTATTACTTTAATCTTCTTCGTTTACGTCGTCTTCCTATTAAGCAAAATAGAGATGTGTTTGGTACATTTTCCTTAATCCATCGCTATACGTGGTAATTAAGGCGAAGAACGCGACGTGTTCTTCGGGCCACTGAACTAGAACGACACACCGTGTTTACGTGATTGGGGACAAATTACAATGAATGGAAATATAATATTCCTTTTCTCCAAATAATATCTTCATGGATAAATAATACTAATTGATGGCATGTGATTGGATTGAAGACGTCAAACGGGGACGTACGTGTTCGAGAAGACGGACGACGAGCTTGACTTCCAGCACATTAGTTTCTTCCTTTTCAGGTAAATGATGAGGAGATTGAAACAATCATCCCTGCACTTGCCAAAATCCATATGTATCTCTTGTCCAACGGGTTAAAAAATTATCTATAAGATGTTACAATTTGCTTTAGCGCTTATGTTTCTATATATGATTATTTTTTGATGATATATATTCATAATTGTCGGCAAATTTGCATTACTATATTTGTTTTTCAAACCTATAATTTTTTTGATCATAATAATAGTTGAATTTTTATTATATATAATTATTTTTATATTAATTTTGTGTTTTTAAAATATCACTTTTCCCTTTATTTTTGAAGAAAACATATATAATTTAAAATTTCTTATTCTTAAATTAGTTTTCTACATTTATACATTTTAATTAGTATAGTTCAATTTATATTTATGTTCTATCTAATGTTTAACCTTAAAAATATTAATATTTTTCAATTTTATTTATCTATATTTTGGAAATTTTTATTATTAAAATTCCATATGGTATTATTTGTTTTGAAATAATTTTCTCTTTTTATTTTATTTTTTAGTATTTTAATTTTTTTTTATTCTAATATATATATTAAAAATAAATTCATATCATTGTATCAAAAGTTTTTTGCTGTTTATATATATACATCTTATTAGTATTTTATTGTATGTTATTCTATATTATAAATTATATTTTATTTATACATATTTTTATTTTTCTATGTACTGTCTATATGGACCTATTGTATTTTAATTATGGTAAAAAATAAATATCAATTATTAATTAATGCAAGACAATTTATTTTATTTTATTTTATTTTACTTTTTTTCATAATTTTGCATTTAATACTTATAAAAATACGTGCATAATAAATTTGTAATGTATTTTTTTTAATTATGATGTATTAACCAAACTAATACATGTTTAAAAAATATTAAATAAATAATAATCCCTTAATTTGGTATTGAAACTCGAATGAAAGTGTTACAATTAAATTTTTAGAAGATAATATTTTAAACTTATAATGTTAATTAATTATTGTATATTTGGATCTTTATTTTATATACACACCATAAAATAGTTTTATTATTGTATTATTTTTAATTACCTATTTTGTCATTAATTTTAATGTTATAATTTAGGCCTATTTAAGTATTTAATAGTGGGTAAGCATAAATAAAAAAATCAATCAAATATTATAATAAAATTGTGATTAATAAATAGTTCAGTAATATTTTTTTTATACAATATTAAAAACGAACATGCATAATTGAAAATATTAATAAAATTAATTCATTTACCAATATTACAATGATGATATTAAAATATAGGAATTAATTATAATGAGTTCAATTTATGTTTTTCTTTAAATTTTATGGATATTAGTGTGTTCGGTGAATTTTAAACAATGAAGGAAAATCATATTTAAAAAGAGAGTAATTTTTTTTACTTTCACAATTATATAAATTAAATTAATATTTAGTATTTTGTTTTATGCTTATAAATTTTAATATATATGATATAGTATTACTCCTAATTTTTGGGATGTGTATTTAAAAGTATAATTAAATTAAATTAAATGTTATAAACTTTTTGTCATATTTTTAAAACTTATTTAAATTTATTTATATGCATATATAATTGTGCAACGCGCGCGGGTTCTCGACTAGTATAAATAATGTCAACATAGCCAGGGGTGGAGCTACGTTTACAAGAAGGGGGGCATTTGCCCCCATCATATTTGAAATTTTTTATATAGAGAGAGAAAAAGACAATTTTGCTTCATTTCTCCCTAAATTAAAATATTTATCCCCTTTCTATTCCTCCCAAATTAAGACATTTGTATATATTTTTTATTTTATATCAACGCTAGAACCAAAAGTAAAAGTTTTATCTTAATCAAAATAAGTCGCGTGATATTTAATAGGAACCAACTATGTATGTAAATTTTTATTATTATACTGAATGTGACCAATTTAACTAAGAATTATTTTGGACTTTTAAAAAATTAAAATGAATCAAATTCAAATATCAAATCGAGTGAAATTAATCAAAATTATTTTGGACTTTTATCCTGTGCTCTCTAAAATAAATTATTATAGTTATTATAATAATATTTGCCTCACGCCCCGACCTCGTACACAACAATCCTTATTCTCATAGCTCGTGCCTAATTATTGACACTCTGACCCCACTTATCTTATGAGCATTAGCTCCCACGTGTAATGTCTAATTGTTACGTCTTGCCCTTTTTTGTTCTATCTTAATTTTGCCCCCTCTCATTTTGAATCTTGGCTCCGCCATTGAACATAGCCAATGATAAGATAATCATACGAAGTGAGTAAATATGATGATATATTTCACTTTACCCCGTTAGCCAATGACTTTTACATTTTCCCCACTTTAATATTTTTCGTATAACTAAACCTCTCGTAGATTATTATAGTTTATCTTATTTTTAAAAAAATACTCTAGAAAATATTGTATTAACACATATCCAATATGTTACATATTTTGTCTTTACCTAATTTGTTAATATTTCTAAAAAAGTAACGTGTGATTTTTGCACAATCACGTTTTGCTTGAAAAACTTTAATTATATTAAATCATCGCACTCTATTTTTTTTTAGAAAAATAAGCTTGTATTAATAATAAGAGTTGATGAATACAAGTAATAGGAGAGAGGATGAATGTATAAAATAAATACAAAAAGCCATTAGGGGAAAAACAAGGATGTACGAGAGGAGAAAAGGTTAGCCCCTTCAAAGACTAATTCTACAAAATCTTTGCTACCGTAATTGAAAATGCGGTTATTCCTTTCATGCCAAATTTTACTCTTCTAGATCATGCTAGCCAAAAGCATATGTCGAGTTGCAATAAATACGGTTTGGTGATCTTGACCCCAAGGTTTAAAATTAAGTTGAAAGGATGGAAGTTGACACAGAGTTAGCATGTGCTTCCACCCCCTATCTGCATAAGAACAATCTGAGAACAAATAATCATGAGATTCATCGTGTTAGACAAATAATACACTTTGGATCAACCTGTACATTCCATCTGATTAACTTATCTTTGGTTGGTAGACGTTTTTTCAATGAGAGCTAGAAGAAGATTGAGATATATTCAGGATAAGTCTTGTTCCAAATGAAGTCCGCCGTCAAGTCTTAAATACCTTGGTAGGATAGAATTTTGTATATGGATTTAGTAGTAAAGATACCATGATGCCCATTTTCAGCTAAATGAGTCATTTCTAGATCTGTGGAAATTTTGTCAGCAAGCTTTGCCAGTCTGTTCAAGGGATCGAGTAAGCACTACTAGAAATTAGGTCTTCAGCAACAGCTATCAGCAACGGCCACTCAAGCCGTTGCTATTTGCAACGGCGTTCTTACGGTCGCTCGAGCCGTTGCAGATATATATTTGTATCTGCAACGGCGTTCTAACGGACACGCGAGCCATTGCAGATTATTTTAATTATTCGCAACGGTTTTCTGACGAAAAGGCGAGCCGTTGCTGATATTTTAATTATCAGCAACGGCTTTCTAACGGACAAGTGAGCCGTTGCTGATGATAACTTATCAGCAACGGCTTTCTAACGGGCGAGTGAGCCGTTGCTGATAAGTTTATATAGCGCACCAGTCGCGTCCGACCCTTCTTCCTCCCGATGCTGCCGCCGCCGCTCCTGCTCTCGCCGCCGCTGCCGCTGCTGCCGACGCCGACGACGCCTCTTCCTCCTCCCGATGCTGCCGACTTCTTCAGGTATGCCTCGCCGGCCGACCGTCTCTTCCCGTTGCGGCCGGCGGGAATTAATCCGACCGAAACCCTATTTCTAGGGTTTCGACCGGCGGCGGTCGGCCGATGGCCACCGCCGGAGTCCACCTGACTCCGGCGCCGGAATTTATAAATATATATATAATTTTTTATTATTTTATAATTGTTAATTAATTGTTTTATAATTGTTAATTAATTATTTAGATTAATTGTTTAATTTGTTAGATTAATTATTAGGGTTTAGATTAATTTCGGACGCGCGCCGGAATCATCCACTTCGGACGCGCGCCGGTATCGTCCACTTTGGACGCGCGCCGGAATCGTCCACTTCGGACGCGCGCCGGAATCGTCCAATATGGACTCGAACGGTCTCGAAACATTTAGAAAATAATCATGCATCCGACGAGTTCATATGTTTCACGTACGCATCGACGAGTCGGATATGATTTAGCAAAACCTTAGATCCGTTCGGGGATTGTATGTTCGTGTAAAAGAAGTAGATGATCTTTTATACGATGTACAATTCTTGAATTGTCCCTGATTGGACAATTTGGGAATATAGTTATTTGTACTGTACTTATGTTTTTATTTTAACTGTTAACTAATTATTCTAAATTTCGGCAACATCTCTCTTGTTCTCCGATACGCGCCCAGATGATATGCGTATTCGGAGAACTATAGGGAATGCTGCCGAAATTTAGAATAACTATAGGAAGAAGAAGAAGAATTCGAAGACTATTATTCAGATGATGAGGAATAATTGTAAAATATATATTTTATTAAATATATCTCTACTATTTATACAATAATCTGATTATATGTCTGTTCGACAGATATGTCTGGTCGTGGTTATCGACGCAGGAGAGCTTCGGAGTCTCCGATCGGTGAGACTCCAGCACTTACTCAGGCTGCTGATCCTCCTGTTGCTGATCCTCATGAGGATGATACTGCCGAGGCTAGTACATCCAGACGCAGGCGGCCACGCGGGCCGAACAGGTGGTAGCCTCCACCAGCCACAGAGTCACGTAGATTGATTAGCGTGATTGGGGAGCGGTAATATATCATGAATTATGAATCATTACAAATTCATTATATCATAATATAATGTTAAAATTTATTTTTGTTGTGCAGGTTCGAGCAAGAAGAAGTGTCGAGGAGCATTTCTTCTATTATTCGACGATACATGAACGGGGCATGGCCTACGTGGTCTCACGTGCCTAGTGAGCACGTCGACATGTTATGGCGCGAGTTTGAGGCACGTATTATTATTTTTTTACATGCATGATGATATATTAATATTGGTACTTATATTATTATTTTGCAGGCTCGCTATACATAGGCCGAGGACCAGAGGCCCTTCATTTACACTGCCTGGGAGGCTATTTCCCGGGCAAGGTACAACGGGCAGCTGGGGTAGGCTCGGTCCCAGGCGATGGCCCGAGCTGAGACCACAAACATCGCGGAGACTCGGGGATACGGCCCCGGTTGGATTACTCCGGATATATGGGACCAGCTCGTGGGGATATGGTCGACGGATCGATGGTAGGAGGTTTCTCGGAATGCGGCTAGAAATCGCATGTCGGGGGGAGCAGCGCATCACATCGGCGGCTCTGTTGCATTTGCAGTGCACGCGAACCGTATGGTAAGTATATCTTTTAATTATATATTTTATTTGTTACTATGTGTACTAATTAATGTATTTGTTTTGTAAATGTAGACGACGGTGTCGGATGACGGGACTGTCCAGCGACCCTCCCCGATGGCGGTGTTTGAGCGGACTCACCGTCGAGCACATGGGACGGGGGAGTACATCGACAACCGCGCTGCATACATTATGGTAATTATATATTTATTTAAATTATTCATTATATATTTATAATTTAAGTTTTATGATAAATATGAAACAAAAAATCAAACTCGAGTAGGAGACCTACAGCCAGACGGTGGTGCAGCGCGGGGGTACCCCCGAGGACTTTGATGCAGCATCGTGGGTCGAGGCCGCAGGTGGCTGGGACCATGGCCGCGTATATGGCTTCGCAGATAGTGGTCATGCGCGAGCCATACTAGGGCCACTTGGGGCACCGACCCCTCCGGTCGCTGGTGAGCGGCCGTCCACCTCTACATCCAGTTATGATCATAGTAGTAGAATAAGGACTCTAGAGGAGACGTTCGCGCGTCAGACTGAGATGATGGAGCGCCAGAGTCAGATGATGGCGGATATACAATCTATGCTACGCAACATGTCAGGTCATCCCGAAGCAGGCATCTCTTTGGCATCATCTAATCCATCGTCCTCGAGTCAGTCCACGCCGGTGTACACTCAAGCACTCCAGACCCCGCCATATGATCCAGACCATGCTCCATCGTGATCGTGAGATTTTTTGTTTGGATATTGAACTTGTTACTGAAATATTGAACTTGTTTAACTTATTTTGTTTGGATATTGATACTTCAATTTTGCATTTGAATTGTTTTTATACTATCGTGGATAATTATCAATATAAATATAATTGTTTTGATGTATATCTTGGTGTGTTTGTGATGTGTGAATGAATGTGTGTATGAGGTGTTTGTGATGTGTGAATGAATGTGTGTATGAGGGTATGGGTGTGTGAGTTATGTATCAGATAATGTATCAATGTATCAATGAAAATTTGAAATTTTTAATTTTTCTGTTTCCAGGTACACATCATCAGCAACGGCTTCCCACGGCCGTCCGTGGGAAAGCCGTTGCTAAAAGTGTATCGAAAGCCGTTGCTGATGACCTACAGCAACAGCTTAGCGACAGGGTTTTACTAACGGCGTTGCTACGGACTCAGCGGCCGTTGCTATTAATGTTATCAGCAACGGCTCCGGGTCTGTGGCAAAACCGTTGCTGATAATATCTTTAGCGACGGCCCGAGCGGCCGTTGCTGATCCGTTGCTAAGTTATCAGCAACGCGACTTTCTGTCACGGCTCTATTGCAATGGCGCGGCCGTTGCTGATGCTCTTCAGCAACGGCTCAGCAACGGCATCAGCCGTTGCTGATGCCCATTTTTCTAGTAGTGAAGATTAGTGAAATGAATATTCCAACCCAAAACTTTGTACGCCTCATCAAAACTTTTTTGCTTCCGCAATGGTAAGATTGGGATTATTGACAACAGCAAATAGATCAAGGAAGATATCAACCAGTTTTTGCCCCATTTATCCAAGGATCAAGCCAAAGTCGAATAGAGAAACCATCGACGACATGAAAGACCAAAGAGGCATTAAAAGAATCCATGTCTTTAATAATATTCCTCCAAACATGAGACAAATGGTTATTGGATAGAGTCAAGTTAAAGAATTTGATTTCGGTACCTGTGCTTTAATGATATTGACCCATAAGAAGTTAGAATTTTGTCTCAATTTCCAAAGCCATGATCCTAGTCATGCCAAGTTATGCATAGCAAGATTCAAGAATCCAAAGCTCCCTTCCTCTTTTCTACTAGTTAGGAGATCCCAGTTGACAAGACACCTTCCCATGAGAGAGGCGTCGTTGTCCCCAATCCATAAGAATTTTTTCCTCCTTTTGTCCATCTGCCTTAGGACCCATTTTGGTGCCTCGAAAATTGAAAAAAAGAAGAAGCTTGGCTAGTGAGAATACTGTTTACCAGGGTACGTCTTCTTGCATGAGAGAGAACAGATCCTTGCCATGAGGAAAGAGCACCATCAAATTTTGATAGGACCTTATTCAAATCATCTTTATGCAAGGGGCCAAGCCTCATGGAAGGCCTAGATAATCAACCGAGAAAGTAGCTACTGTGTAGCCCAAAGTGTTTGACAGTGGTAGCCCAACAGAAGAATCCATTGCAATATGTATCAATCTAGATTTGGAAGCATTGATTTTCAACCCCAAACTCAATTCAAAGCACTTCATGAGTAATATGGAGTTAGAAATAGATAACCTAAATGCCTCACAAAAAACCACCAAATTATCTACAAAAGATATATGACTAACTCCGCCGAGAAGGATATCAGATAAAGTTCATTTCATAAATCCAAGACGACATGCTCTCTGCATCAACTTAGACAGGGAGTCCATAACCAGATTGAACAGAAGTGGAGATACATTGAACCTTGCCTTAAACCCCTTTTGTGACCAAAAGACTTCCCAATCAATATATTAATAAGGAGTGAAGATGAAGAAGGTGCAAGGAGGAGGGAGATACATTGAACCTCATCATACTCTATTTGCTTTAGATATCACTTTGGTATCTTCTCATGAATTAACTAAATAGGGGTGAGCATGACCGGTTAACCGGTCCATTAGCAAAAAGAAAAAGAAAAACGGTCCATTAACTTCGGCTTTTCAAAATCATTAACTGTAAACCGGTCCATTAACTTCGGTTAACTATTATTTCGGTTTCTGTTTTTTCAGTTTGGTTAATCGATAATTTTCGGTTAATCAATAAAAATTTTTAACCTACAAACACAATAATATTATGCAAATCATGGAGAAAAATTCAAACAAATACCAAATTCTCATTGAGAAAAAAGAAAAAGAAAAAGTGAAACCACTTAAACCAAGATAATGTTCTACAAAAACTAATTTTTTTTCATATATTTATATATTTATATATTTATATATATATATATATAATATTTTTTAAATATTTTTTTTAATATTTTAATATTTTTAAAAATAATTTTCTATAATTTTCTATAATTTTTTTATAATTTATAAATTATTATTATATATATATATATATATTATTAAAAATTAATAAATTATATCGAACTGGTCGGTCAACTGAAATCGATGGACTTTTTACCTCTTGGATCGAAACCGAAATCGAAAATCAATTTTTTCAAAAATAAAAACCGAAACCGAAAAAACCGGTTCGATTTCGGACTGGTTTTCCGATTAATCGAAAAATCGAGTTTTTTTGCTCACCCCTAACTAAAATACTTAAGCTAATGTTGATGGCAATATAGACATCAAGTTTAATAATCAACACAACCTCCTGAAAACATCTTGAAAGTGACTTAGCATAACGGGTGGGGGAATAGTGTGTTAGAATATTTTTTAAATATTCTATATTTTCATTTTTCATATGTAGGCTACAATAAATTGTAATGTTTTGATTTAATAAAAGCGGGTTTGATCTTATGATCCATTATTGAGATGTCTGTTAGCTCATGTGATCTTGATCCATGTGATTCGAGCTTGAAACACTTAACCATGATTGGTGTGATTAATCAAGTGTAGGCCCGATTAATGAAGCCCGTGATGGACTGGCCCATATAATCAGTTATAAATAGAGGCTAGGTCCCCTCTATACACCGTGCGGAAAAACCCTAGCTCATAGTTGCTTTCCCCATCAAAAGCAGAGCATTTAAGACGGTGTTGTGGAGGAAGACCCGGCTTTCCTTGGAGATCCAGAAATTTATTTCGCTGCAGATATGTCGTCATCAAGTAAGATCTTATCTTACTAATTTATTTATGATATTCTTATATTCATGAAATACTTGATTAAAGATTTGTCTTACAATTGGTATCAGAGCATCTTTTTCATGAATTTAAGAATTCGTTTATGCTAATTATGGGATGATTTTAATATGATGAATAATCTGTTTAAATTTTGATTCATCATGTTTGAATATTAAATTATTTTTTTTGTTCGAATCAAGTTATTATCCTTCAGATATTATATATTTTTATTGAATCGTGTTTTTATCCGTTGGTTCTCTCCCCGCTGTGTAATTTTATTTGGAGTGGATCTTATAAGGTAAAGCAATGATATGATTTTGATTATGTACCTTAGTATAAATATATATAAAATAAAAAATTTTAAACCGCTGTAGCAGCCTTTGTCCGCCTCGGCGACCGCGCTGTGCAAGGCGAGCGAGCGCGTCGCCAGCGGTCAGCGGCGTGCTCGTCGAGGCGTGCTGGCGTCACCGCGTCAGCAACGTGCTCGACAAGGCAGGCGGGCGAGCGAGCGAGCTCATCGCTCGCGTCCTGGGCACGCTCGCCGTCTTGTCAGAGGCGTGCTCGTCGAGGCCTGCTGGCGTCACCGCGTCAGCAGCGCGCTCGACTAGGCAGGCGGGCGGCGCCCGCGTCTGTTGTGCCCTAACGGGCACGCGGGCGATGCCCGTCTGTTAGCTGGTGGTGCCCGCATCCCTGCACCCGATCCGTAGCGGTCGCTGGGCTGGGCCGGCTGGGTCGCTGGGCTGGGCTGCTGAGCCCAGCACTACAGACCCAATTCACAGTAAATAATATATATATATATATATATATATATATATATATATATATATATATATATATAATATTTTTTGAAAAATCTGCCCAATAAAATTTTAGATCAGAATTATTTCTTCTGCATATATTTGGATTTTTCATGCTATAATGATTCAAAATTGGAATATTATAAATGTCAATATATAGATTTATTCATGCTTCAATTGGCTTGATTTATGAATTATTGTTGCAATTAAATTGCTATGATTTGACTATAATTCATGTTATATTTTTGCATAATTACTTATTTTTATTTATGCAAATTTTATACATGTCAATTTATTATTGTAATAGATTTAATCATACTTCAATTGGCTTGATTTATGAATTATTATTGCAATTAAATTGCTATGATTTGACTATAATTCATGTTATATTTTTGCATAATTACTTATTTTATTTATGCAAATTTCATACATGACAATTTATTATTGTAAATTATGTTATCTTTTATGAAACCTCAAACCTAATATTGTGACAATTAGGTGTAGAGCTTGACATAATTTATAAATAAATATAAATAATTTAAAGGGCATAATATTGATTCCTGATGAGTTTTTTTACTAGTTATTATTTGTAATTACCACCAAAGTGGGATTACTTATAATGAGTGGTGTATTTTCTCATCATATGAGGAATACTAAAGATTAATTCATTCAATAGTTTTTCCCAAAGGATGATTATTGAGTGTTTTAATTGGAGGTCTTATTAAATGAAGTTATTAGGATGTGCATTGGTCTAGAGATCTGTTTGCCCAAAGGTGATAGATTTTTGAAAATCAGTGTATTCTCATACTTTAACTCATTGAGGCTTTATTTTGTGATTGAATGTTCTGCCCAAATGTGAATATGTAATATTTGGTTAGCCTCAATTTCAATTATATTCCATGCCCTATAATTTAATCTAATGTATTTCAATTCTTGTCACAGTTTCTTTTAGTATGAACAACTGCAATGCCTCTATTGATATGTTGACTGGTTCAAACTTTAAGAAGTGGAAACACGACATAGAATTCTCTCTAGGCATGGCTGATCTTGACATGGCTATTCATGAAGACAAGCCGGTCATTCCTGAAGGTCAAACCGCCACTCCTGATCAAAAAGATCTATTAGCTAAGTGGGAGAGATCCAACAAATTAAGCTTGCTTGCCACTAAAAGGACTGTTCCTGAACATTTAATGAGTGGATTGTCTGATACTTCAAATGCCAAAGAGTTTCTTAATTCTATTGGGAAAAGATTTCAAGTGGCTGATAATGCTGAGACTGCATATCTAATGAAAGAATTGATGACTATGGTTTATGATAACTCTGTGTAAGAGAGTTCATTCTGAAAATGGTTATGCTTCAAACCCAGCTTAAAGCCTTGAAAGTTGAACTAGATGACTCCCTCTTCCTTGTTCCTCATGCCCTAAATTCTCTTAAATTAAGACTGCCTATATTACCCAGAATGAAAAATGGACTCTCACTACTAGAAACTTGATCTTCAGCAACGGCTATCAGCAACGGCCGCTCAAGCCGTTGCTATTTGCAACGGCATTCTTACGGCCGCCCGAGCCGTTGCAGATATCTGTATCTGCAACGGCGTTCTAACGGAAAACCGAGCCGTTGCAGATTATTTTAACTATCAGCAACGGCTTTCATACGGAAAGGCGAGCCGTTGCTGATGTTTTAATTATCCGCAACGGCTTACTAACGGATAAGTGAGCCGTTGCTGATGATAACTTATCAGCAACGGCGTTCTAACGGGCGAGTGAGCCGTTGCTGATAAGTTTATATAGGGCACGCTCTCGCGCCCGACCCTTCTTCCTCCCGCTGCTGCCGCCGCCGCTCCTGCCGACGCCTTCGTCGCTGCTGCCGTTGCTGCCGACGCCGATGCCTCTCGCCGACGCTGCCGCTGCTGCCGGTATGTTGATCGGCCGACCGGCTCTCCCTATGTTTCAGCCGGAGAGGTTAAAATCCGGCCGAAACCCTATTTCTAGGGTTTCGGCCGGCGGTGGTCGGCCAATGGCCGCCGCCGGACCTTCTACAGTGGCCGGATAGTGTGTCCGGCCACTGTACGCCGGCGCCGGAGGGTGGACTCCGGCGCCGGAATATATATATATTTTATTGTTTTGAAATTGTTAATTAATTATTTTATAATTGTTAATTAATTGTTTACATTAATTGTTGAATTTGTTAGATTAATTATTAGGGTTTAGATTAATTTCGGACGCGCGCCGGAATCGTCCACTTCGGACGCGCGCCGGAATCGTCCACTTCGGACGCGCGCCGGAATCGTCCACTTCGGACGCGCGCCGGAATCGTCCAATTTGGACTCGCGCCGGAATCGTCCAATTCGGACGCGCGCCAGAATTGTCCAATTCGGATTCGCGCCGGAATCGTCCACTTCGGACGCGCGCCGGAATCGTCCAATTCGGACTCGCGCCGGAATCGTCCACTTCGGACGCACGCCGGATTCGTCCAATTCAGACTCGCGCCGGAATCGTCCACTTCGGACGCGCGCCGAAATCGTCCAATATGGACTCGAACTGTCTCGAAACATTTAGAAAATAATCATCCATCCGACGAGTTGATATGTTTCACGTACGCATCGACGAATCGGATATGATTTAGCAAAACCTTAGATCCGTTCGGGAATTGTATGTTCGTGTAAAAGAAGTAGATGATCTTTTATACGACGTACAATTCTTGAATTGTCCCTGATTGGACAATTTGGGAATATAGTTATTTGTACTGTACTTACGTTTTTATTTTAACTGTTAACTAATTATTCTAAATTTTGGCAACATCTCTCTTGTTCTCCGATACGCGCCCAGATGATATGCGTATTCGGAGAACTGTAGGGAGATGCTGTCGAAATTTAGAATAATTAGTTAACAGTTAAAATAAAAATGTAAGTGCAGTACGAATAACATAAATCCCGAATGGAATAGGACAATCTCACCTAAAGACATTAACCAAAGAAATTGTCATTGATTGACAGAATCATGTCGGCTGATCGAAGTTGGATGTACCGACGTCTTGATCATGGAGCTTTAACGAATGAGTTTCGATTAGGCGTAACGTACTTCCTAAATTTCGCCTATTCGAATCGGAATTTCGTTAGCATGGGTGATCAAATCCGATGTCCGTGCCGCATTTGTTCAAATGGATGATTTTTGGATCGGGAGACTGTCACTCTGCATCTATATAGCAAAGGATTTGCACCAAGATATTTTCTATGGACTTGTCACGGGGAGTCACGCGAAGTCGGGACGTCGAGCAATCCTGTCGTTCAGACATATGGTGAATCTTCCTCTGCTGGTGCTTCTTCATCCAGTCAATGTAATCCCTATAGAACTATGATACTTGATAGTCTTGGGGGTCAATTCCGCCTGAATGATAATGTTGATTGGCCAGATCTTCAGACATCAGTCCCACCAGATACTACAGCGGTTGATATCACAGAAGTAGGGGCTGCGGTAGAGATTGAATTACCGAATAAAGAAGCTGCAGAATTTTACGAGATGTTGAAAGCTGCCGATGAACCTTTGTATGAGAATTGTCCTAAATACGCTAGGTTTTCAGCAATGACACAGCTCTTAAACATCAAGGCCGATTGTAATATTAGCGGAGTTGCGTATGATCGGATTGCTGGATTGATTAATGGAATGCTGCCTACTGATAACAAGTTTGAGCCTACTTTTTATAAGACTAAAAAGCTGATGAGAAAATTGGGGCTTGGGTACGAAAAAATACACGCGTGCCAAAATAACTGCATTTTATATTATAAAGAAAATGTGCAGTTGAATAAATGCCCTGTATGTCAACACCCTCGTTATAAGGAGAAGAAATCGGTCCGACAGAAAAATATCTCGTTTAAGGTGCTTCGGTATTTTCCACTAACACCGAGGCTTCAAAGATTATTCATGTCGGAAAAGACAGCCCCCTACATGAGTTGGCATGCAAGAAGTCGTGATGATACAGTAATGACTCATCCATCTGACAGTGAAGCATGGAAACATTTGGATACATGTTATCCTTCATTTGCTATGGATACTAGAAATATCAGATTGGGATTGTGCACAGATGGTTTTAATCCGTTTGGACATTCTGCAACTCCTTATTCAGTTTGGCCAGTGCTGCTGACAGTTTGTAATTTGCCACCGTCAATGTGCATGAAAGATGAATTTATTTATCTTTCGATGATTATTCCGGGTCCTAAGGGTCCGCGAAAAGAAATTGACATATTTCTCAGACCCTTGATAGATGAATTGAAAACATTGTGGACTGAGGGAGTTGTCACTTATGATTGTCATCGGAAGCAAAACTTCAATTTAAAGGTCGCGGTCTTGTGGACAATCAATGATTTCCCCGCGTACGGCATGTTGTCGGGTTGGAGCACTCACGGCCGACTCTCTTGCCCGTATTGTATGGAACACTCTAAATCAATCAGTCTTCAGAACGGACGAAAAATCTCATTCTTTGATTGTCATCGTCGATTCCTACCGGTTCATCACCAGTATCGAAGGAATCGTAATAAATTTACTAAGGGCAGAGTCGAAAGAGATGGGCCACCACCGATGTTGTCTGGTGAACAAATGTTAGCACGTGTTTCAGCACTTCCAGATATAGTATTTAGTCGCAATGAAAGAGTGTCAGGTTTTGGCCAAACACACAACTGGGTGAAAAAAAGTATCTTTTGGGAATTGCCCTATTGGAGTTCATTATTGATTCGACATAATTTAGATGTCATGCACATTGAAAAAAATGTGTTTGATAATATTTTCAACACTGTGATGGATATTTCTGGAAAAACTAAAGATAATGTCAAAGCCCGACATGATCTGAAAATACTTTGTAAAAGACCAGAGTTGGAGTTACAAGAGGTCAACGGACGATATCTGAAACCGAAGGCCCTATATGTGTTAAATAAACAACAGATCAAAGATGTTTGTCAATGGGTAAAAGAACTCAGATTACCCGATGGATATGCTTCAAACTTATCTCGATGTGTGAACGTCGATGATTGCAAAATATCAGGGATGAAGAGCCATGATTGTCATGTATTCATGCAGAGATTACTTCCGATCGCATTTCGAGATCTTCTACCTGATAATATTTGGGGTCCGTTGACTGAATTAAGTATGTTTTTTAGAAGCATCTGTGTAAATGTCCTTCGAGTCGAAGATATGTCAACACTTGAAAATAATATTGTTGAAATCATATGCAAGCTGGAGCAGTTTTTCCCTCCTGCATTTTTTGACTCGATGGAGCATCTACCGATACACTTGGCATACGAGGCACGAGTTGGTGGCCCCGTTCAATATCGTTGGATGTACTTATTTGAAAGATACATGAATCGTCTGAAGAAAAAAGTAAAGAACACCGCAGCTGTTGAAGGATCAATATCTGAATCGTATATCATTCAAGAAATTTCAACATTCTGCTCATTTTACTTTGAATCGACAGTACAGACAAGATTTGATCGTCTTCCACGTAACGACGACGGGGGTGTTCGACATTCAGATGGACGTTTAAATATATTTTATCACTCTGGTCGTGCTTTTGGTTCTCGTCCATCTCGACACTTAAGCGATGAAGAGTATCATTTGGCACACTTGTATGTATTACTCAATTGTCCAGAGATTGAACAATTCATTGAAATATTTGACATTGAGATGGTGCAAAAATACTCTATTCACAACGATCAAGAATTGGAGAGATTACGGAATCGTGATTTCCCTACTTGGATTCAGACATACAGCAAAGATCACAGAGCTGAAATAGATGAAAGAATATTTGAGTTTGTTAGTGGACCGTCGCGACTTGTGTCGTGCTATAGCGGATATTTTGTTAACGGGTATAAATTTCACACGGTTGAATATTCATTTGCAAAGAAGACGATGAATGCTGGGGTCTGCGTGAAAGGGACAACCTATGTTGAATGTGATATGGATTTTTATGGACTGGTGGAAGAAGTGATAGAGTTGCACTACTTCGGCTTGAAATCAGTGATCCTATTTAGATGTCATTGGTTCGATACAACAGAAAGGGGCATGAAAGTTCATCCAAAATACAAACTTGTTGAGGTTAATTACAAATCGAAATTGGCAGCAAATGAGCCTTTTATATTGGCATCACAAGCCGAACAAGTATATTACGCGAAGTATCCGGCTCGAAATAAAGATAGAGCAGATTGGCGTGTAGTCTGTAAGACAAAAGGTAGAGGAAAAATTGATCCGATAGTAGGAGAAAATGATCCTCCTGGTTTCTATCAAGAAGATGATCTTCCTGCTGTGGATCGTATTATTCCAATACTCGATGATGCAGACACAACGTCAATTCAATTAGAAGTTGAATATGCTGATGATGACGATCATGAAATTGAGGAAGCTGGAGATGAAGAAGATGAAGAAGAGGAAGAAGAGGAAGAAGAAGAAGAATTCGAAGACTATTATTCAGATGATGAAGAATAATTGTAAAGTATATATTTTATTAAATATATCTCTACTATTTATACAATAATCTGATTATATGTCTGTTCGACAGATATGTCTGGTCGTGGTTATCGACGCAGGAGAGTTTCGGAGTCTCCGATCGGTGAGACTCCAGCACTTACTCATGCTGCTGATCCACCTGTTGCTGATCCTCATTCCGATGATACTGCCGAGGCTAGTACATCCAGACGTAGGCGGCCACGCGGGCCGAACAGGTGGCAGCCTCCACTAGCCACAGAGTCACGTAGATTGATTAACGTGATTGGGGAGCGGTAATATATCATGAATTATGAATCATTACAAATTCATTATATCATAATATAATATTAAAATTTATTTTTGTTGTGCAGGTTCGAGCAAGAAGAAGTGCCGAGGAGCATTTCTTCTACTATTCGACGATACATGCACGGGGCATGGCCTACGTGGTCCCACGTGCCTAGCGAGCACGTCGACATGTTATGGCGCGAGTTTGAGGCACGTATTATTATTATTTTTTACATGCATGATGATATATTAATATTGGTACTGATATTATTATTTTGCAGGCTCGCTATACATGGGCCGAGGACCAGAGGCCCTTCATTTACACTGCCTGGGAGGCTATTTCCCGGGCAAGGTACAACGGGCAGCTGGGGCAGGCTCGGTCCCAAGCGATGGCCTGAGCTGGGACCACTAACATCGCGGAGACTCGGGGATACGGCCCCAGTTGGATTACTCCGGATATATGGGACCAGCTCGTGGGGATATGGTCGACGGATCGATGGCAGGAGGTTTCTCAGAATGCGGCTAGAAATCGCATGTCGGGTGGAGCAGCGCGTCACACCGGCGGCTCTGTTGCATTTGTAGTGCACGCAAACCGTATGGTAAGTATATCTTTTAATTATATATTTTATTTGTTATTATATGTACTAATTAATGTATTTGTTTTGTAAATGTAGACGACGGTGTCGATCGGATGACGGGACTGTCCACCGACCCTCCCCGATGGCGGTGTTCGAGCGGACTCACCGTCGAGCACATAGGACGGGGGAGTACATCGACAACCGCGCTGCATACATTATGGTAATTATATATTTGTTTAAATTATTCATTATATATTTATAATTTAAGTTTTATGATAAATATTAAACAAAAAATCAAACTCGAGTAGAGACCTACAGCCAGACGGTGGTGCAGCGCGGGGGCACCCCCGAGGACTTTGACGCAGCAACGTGGGTCGAGGCCGCAGGTGGCTGGGACCATGGCCGCGTATATGGCTTCGCAGATAGTGGTCATGCGCGAGCCGTACTAGGGCCACTTGGGGCACCGATCCCTCCGGTCGCTGGTGAGCGGCCGTCCACCTCTAGATCCAGTTATGATCATAGTAATAGGATAAGGACACTAGAGGAGACGGTCGCGCGTCAGACTGAGATGATGGAGCGTCAGAGTCAGACGATGGCGAATATAGAAGCTATGCTACGCAACTTGTCAGGTCATCCCGAACCAGTCATCTCTTCGGCATCATCTAATCCATCGTCCTCGAGTTAGTCCACGACGGTGTACACTCAAGCGCTCCAGACCCCGCCATATAATCCAGACCATCCTCCATCTTGATCGTGAGATTTTTTGTTTGGATATTGAACTTGTTTAACTTATTTTGTTTGGATATTGATACTTCAATTTTGCATTTGAATTGTTTTTATACTATCGTGGATAATTATCAATATAAGTATAATTGTTTTGATGTATATATGTTGGTGTGTTTGTTATGTGTGAATGAATGTGTATGAGGTGTTTGTGATGTGTGAATGAATGTGTGTATGAGGGTATGGGTGTGTGAGTTATGTATCAGATAAATGTATCAATGTATCAATGGAAATTTGAAATTTTCAAATTTTCTGGTTGCAGGTATTCGTCATCAGCAACGGCTTTCCCACGGGCGTCCGTGGGAAAGCCGTTGCTAAAAGTGTATCGAAAGCCGTTGCTGATGACCTACAGCAACGGCTTAGCGACGGCGTTTTACTAACGGCGTTGCTACGGACTCAGCGGCCGTTGCTATTAATGTTATCAGCAACGGCTCCGGGTCTGTGGCAAACCCGTTGCTGATAATAGTTTTGAGCGACGGCCCGAGCGGATCTATTGCTATTAATAGTCATCAGCAACGCGACTTTCTGTCACGGCTCTATTGCAACGGCTCAGCCGTTGCTGATGCTCTTCAGCAACGGCTCAGCAACGGCATCAGCCGTTGCTGATGACTATTTTTCTAGTAGTGGATCTGAATGATCTCATCACTAAATGTGTTGCTGAGGAAGAAAAACTTAAGAAAGATAAGAGTGATCTATCCCTTCTAACTGTTCATCCTAAACCCCATTATGGCAAGCCTCATAAGAAATTTAAGCATTCCTCACCTGCTGCTCCAAAGAAATCTCATAAAGGACAAGGTAGTGGTCAGAATAACTCCAATGAAGGTCCTAAGCCTGCCCCTACTAAGAAATCTGTCAGATGCCTCTTTTGCAAAAAGAAAGGACACAAAAGGTTTGAATGTACAAAGTTTGAGACCTGGTTAGAAAAGAAGCAAAAAACTGGAGGTAACCCCTTAGCCCTTGTTTGTTTTGAGTCTAATATAGTTAATGTCCCTATTAATTCTTGGTGGTTTGATAGCGGGTCCACAACCCATGTTGCTATTTCTATGTAGGTTTTTGCAAACCTGAAGAAACCAAGTCTGAGGCAAAGCAAACTGAGAGTAGAAAATGATCTTGAAGTGACTGTGGAGTCTGTAAGAGATGTTAGATTGTTTTTAGAATCAGGATTTGAACTTGTTCTGAAGGACACCTTATATGTACCTTCATTTAGGAGAAATTTGATTTCCGTTTCTTGTTTAGATAAACTTGGATTTCATTTTAGTTTTGGAAATGGCAATATGAATATTATTTTGAATTCTCAATTTATTGGAAGTGGATCTTTGTTTAATAGTTTATATATGTTGTCCTTAGCTCCTGATTGTCCATCTACATCTCTAAACATTGAAAACAAAATTGTTAAAAGATCAAGGATCAAAGATAAATCTTTTCTTTTATGGCATAAGTGTTTAGGTCACATCTCTAAAGAAAGGATTCAAAGACTTTTTAAAATTGATATTTTGCCTATCTTAGATTTTGGAGATATGGGGACTTGTGTTGATTGTATTAGGGGTAAATTGACCAAAACCAAGAAAAAGAGTACTTTTAGAAGTTCAAGTCTATTGGAAATCATTCATACAGACATTAGTGGACCTTACTCTCCTACTATTTGTGGTCATAAATTCTTTATCACTTTTATTGATGACTTTTCTCGATATGGCTATATTTATCTGAATAAATTCAAAGTGTTTAAGATCGAAGTTGAAAAACAGTTGGGAACAGTCATCAAGATAGTGAGATCTGATCGTGGAGGAGAGTATTATGGTAGACATGGTGTTGCTGGTCAACATGTAGGACCTTTTGCTTCATACTTGCAAGAATGTGGAATTGTTCCTCAATATACCATGTCAGTAGTCCTGAACAAAATGGTGTAGCTGAAAGGCGTAACCGCACTCTTAAGGATATGATGAGGAGCATGATGAGCAGGTCGAATTTGCTAGAATTTCTGTAGGGCGAAGCCATTAAAACCTCTCTCTATATTCTTAATCGTGTCCCTAGTAAATCTGTTCCCAAAACCCCTTTTGAACTGTGGACATGTAGAAAACCTAGTTTAAATTATTTTCGGGTCTGGGGATGTCCTGCTGAAGTGAGAATCTATAATCCCTCTGAGAAAAAGCTTGATTCTAGAACCATTCATTGTTTTTTCATTGGATATTCAGATCATTCAAAAGGCTACCGTTTCTATTGTCCAAGCAGATGCACTAAAGTTGTGGAGTCTTTGACAGCGAAGTTTTTAGAACTTGATGTAGCTGAGCCTGATTCTCTTCATTCTGAACCTGTCACTAATGTATCAATATCTCTTCCTTTTATCAATGATCTTAGGTCACTTGTTCCAGGTGATTCTGTTGCTAGTCATGAGAATAATAATCCTCATTCCCCTGTTCCTTCGGACAGTCCTTTAACTGTTAATCCGCTTAATCCTATTGTTGATCCGTTTCCTACTGAACCTGCTTTACCTGTGCTAGTGAGAAGATCTACTAGAGAAAGGCGATCTGCAATCCCTGATGATTATTTGGTATATCTTAATGAAAATGATTATGATGTTGGGGATGTCCTTGATCCTAGTGACTATAATCAAGCCATTTCTTGTGCACAGTCAGATAAATGGATATGTGCTATGAATGAGGAAATGCTTTCTATGGCTGATAATAATGTTTGGGATTTGGTTGAATTACCTGAAAACTATAGACCTATTGGCTGTAAGTGGATTTTTAAAACCAAAAAGGACTCCAAAGGTAATGTTGAGAGGTTCAAAGCCCGACTTGTTGCAAAGAGTTTTACCCAGAAAGAGGGCATTGACTACAATGAGACTTTCTCACCTATTTCCTCTAAAGATTCTTTCAGAATTATTATGGCCCTTGTAGCTCATTTTGATTTAGAGTTACATCATATGGATGTCAAAACAACATTTTTAAATGGTGATCTCTATGAAGAGGTCTATATGAAACAACCTGAAGGTTATAAAAAATCTGGCAGTGAGCATTTGGTATGCAAATTGAAGAAGTCCATTTATGATTTGAAACAGGCTTCTAGACAATGGTATTTAAAATTTGACATGATTGTGGCTTCCATGGGTTTTGAGGAAAATAAAGTTAATCATTGCATATATATCAAGGTCAGTGGGAGCAAAATAATTTTTCTCATATTATATGTGGATGACATTCTGCTGGCTTCAAATGATCTTGCTCTCCTTCATGAAACTAAACTCATGTTGACTAAATCTTTCGATATGAAGGATCTTGGTGAAGCGTCTTTTGTACCGGGGATTGAAATCCATAGGGATAGATCTCGTTATTTGCTTGGATTATCTCAAAAAGCTTATGTTAATCGAATTTTGGAAAGGTTCAACATGTTAGATTGCAAGCCTGGTGATGTACCTGTCATTGAAGGTGATAAATTTAGCAAAAATCAATGTCCTAAAATGCATTAGAAAAGGGTCAAATGAATGGCAAGCCATTTGATAGTGCACTGGGGAGCCTGATGTATGCACAGGTTTGCACTAGACCGGACATTACCTTTATTGTTGGAGTCTTGGGCAGATATCAGTCTAATCCTGGTTATGATCATTGGGTAGCAGCTAAGAAAGTTATGAGATACCTGCAGAGGACTAAAGAACACATGCTTGTGTATAAAAGAGTAAAAAATTTAGAGATTGTAGGCTATTCTGACTCAGATCTCGCTGGGTGCCTTGATGACAGAAAATCTACATCTGGTTATATTTTCATGTTAGCTGGTGGAGCCATCTCTTGGAAAAGTAAGAAGCAGACTCTAGTCGCTTCTTCCACTATGCAAGTAGAATTTATTGTCTGTTATGCTGCGGCTTCTCAAGCCGTCTGGCTTAAGAATCTTATTTCTGGGCTTCGTCTTGTTGATTCTATTTCTAGGCCTCTTACTATTTATTGTGATAACAGTGTTGCTGTGTTCTTCACGAAGAACAATAAAACCTCTAGTGGCTCCAAACATTTAGAGTTGAAATATTTGACTGTTAAAGATCTTGTAAAGAAAGGAGTATTTTAATTGAACACATAGAGACAGATCTGATGCTCGCTGATCCCTTAACCAAGGGACTCAGACCCATAGTCTTTAAAAGACATGTTGAAAATATGGGCATTCTGAGTTCTTTTGATGTGCTTGGTTAGTGGGAGTTGTTTTTTCTTTTTGTTTTGAGCACTTTGATACATGATTGTTAGGTTTATGTTACCGCATGTTCAATAATAAACTCTTTTTCCTTTGAGATAATATTGTCATATTTAATATGTGTTCAATAATTATTTAAGACTCGGTATCATTTGAATCAGAATGTCTCTTGATTGATACCATATTTAAGTCTAGAGACATCATGTTTTTTGTTTAAAGGCTCGGTGTCATGTGAATCATGTTGCCCATTGATTGATGCCAATTTTGAGTCTAGGGACTTGATGGTTTTTTTAAAAACCATACGCTTTCTCTTGCCGAAAGGTATATCTAGAAGAGAAAGTATGAGGACTGACAATGAAAATAACACTGTTCTTATCGGATCATTTTGAGTGTTATTTTCATGCTACACTTCACACCAATGACAATTGTCAGCAATGTCAGTGGTATTCGTGACCATGGAAAGTCTTATGTCCAGTATTGTCATGATGGCTGCCATGATTCAATATTATTGGTTGTTGATATGAGTCATAATAAGTGTTGCATCTTGGATCATTTTTATTTTATTTATTTATTTTGTGGCCACATTTTTATTTTTGAAATATGTGATTAAACCCGAGTGTCGTTTTTAAATTTTTTCAAAAATAAAAATTTACAATTAATCTTGCCCAAGTGAGAGAATGTTAGAATATTTTTTAAATATTCTATATTTTCATTTTTCATATGTGGGCTACAATCAATTGTAATATTTTGATTTAATAAAAGCGGGTTTGATCTTATGATCCATTATTGAGATGCATGTTAGCTCATGTGATCTTGATCCATGTGATTCAAGCTTGAAACACTTAACCATGATTGGTGTGATTAATCAAGTGTAGGCCCGATTAATGAAGCTCGTGATGGACGAACCCATATAATCAGTTATAAATAGAGGCTAGGTCCCCTCTATACACCGTGTGGAAAAACCCTAGCTCATAGTTGCTTTCCCCATCAAAAGCAGATCATTTGAGACGGTGTTGTGGAGGAAGACCCGGCTTTCCTTGGAGATCCAGAAATTTATTCCGCTGCAGATATGTCGTCATCAAGTAAGATCTTATCTTACTAATTTATTTATGATATTCTTATATTCATAAAATACTTGATTAAAGATTTGTCGTTTATCAAGGACCGTTAAGTTCAATTCTAAGTTTCAATCTACCAAGATTAATTTTGACCAAGTTCAAAAGCCTAATGAGAGTGCTCTACAAATAAGCTTTAAACTAAGCAATTCCAAATCAACAAGAGTAGGAGTGAGCAAACTTTATCGAATAACCGAACAAACAGATTATCCGACCAAATTGAAATCGAATTAATCGAACCGATTTATCCAATTAATTTTTGATTCGGTTAACGGTTCAAATTTTTAAAGTTTTCAATTTTAGGTTCAGTTTAGTAAATTAATTGAATAATTTGGTTAATTAATGAATTAACTAAATATTAATTTAAGTTAAATAAAATAAAAATTTATATTATATATTATAATTTGCCTAAGTGATTAAGAAGACATGATTGTATTCTAGTGACACAAGCTCAAATCTTGTTGAGGTATATTAGTTATTTTTATTTTATAATTATAAATATAGGTTAGGTTAGTAAAATGTATAACAAATAATATGGTTTATTTGTGGTTAAGGTGATATATGCCTATTTAATTGACTAGAGTTTCATATCTTAGTATATAATTATTTTTCACCAATTCTTTTTTGGTGAATTCGATAAATTAATCGAATTTTTTCGGTTCGGTAAACGGTTAATGAATAATTTTCATTTCGGCTCGATTAACTGAGAGTTCGATACATTAGAGCAATGCAAATATAAGAATTTATAGTGGTTCGGGAACCTTCCCTACATCCACTACCTTGGTCGTCCTTCAACGATTTCAATCACTTCACTAATATTGAATTTGTCTTTCCTTCAATGAGGGTCACTCAATGACTTATCTCTCCGGAGTGCCTTTATCTCAATCTTAAGAAAACGACAATCCATCTAAAAGCCAAGGCATGTCACCCACACCTTTCTTACAATCATTTAAGCAAGTATGATATCAAAACAAGTAAACAAAAGGAGAAAGAGAAGAGATATTCAAACACTTTATGAAGTTTCCATTTATACTCCAAAGCAAAGCATCAAACTGATGTCCTCAAGGTGCTTGGAAGTCTTAAGAGATGAAGGAAGGTTTAGAAGTGTGGAAATGAGAATTAGGGCTTTGAAACGTTCTCTTTTATGCTCAATAACTCCAGGTTATGCTCAATGAACGGTAGAAAACCAAATGGTGGCCGGTCATGGGGTATATGCAGGGTACACAAAGGAGTAAGGCCATAACTATTCAACGAGTGAAAAAATATATGTTGGGCCGACGGTTGATATTCAGTCGAATTTTGGTCGATTGAGGATCGGTCGTGCTTCGACCAAACTCTACTAGAATATTCTAGTAACCTTTGGCCAATCTTCAGTCAAACTTTGTTCAATCGAATATTGGCTGAAGATCGACAGAAATTTCAGATTAGGCCGATTTTTAATTTTTTGAGGTTTCAAGCATGGGTTTAGGATATGGATTGGGTTTTAACTTGGAAATACATGGAGGACACCACACTCAAGAAGTGTTTACAAATAAACTAAAGCCTAGACCTAACTTAGGATACTCTTGATTTCGAAGTCCATGATACTTGAATTCTTTATTGTCAAGTTTTCAAAGGTGAACTTCTGGTGCGTATCGTTCTTCAACCTGATATCAAAACTTGATGAATTCATTATGTACATGTTTGTTATTTTCAAAACTAATATTGAGACCAAGGTTGAACCCTTCAGTCAACGCCTCCACTAACTCTTTAAGTGAGGCTAAATCAAGGTACTATATGTCTTCTAGTTAAAACTTGATGTCTTTGTTAAAATCCAAGTCAAATCTAACACATAATCTAGAATAACATGATAGTTGGCTGCCTATGAGGCTTAGCCTATTAGTGGCTTCTTCCCATATGTATGAGACAACCCTTTCTCACATGAGCTCATCACCATGCTTAGAATTAACTAGATGCTCTCTATTACCAATCGTTAACAAGATAAGTGACAACATCAACTTTATAGACTCAACCATTTGCCAAACTAAAATGGTTAAGTTGACATTAATTGTAGTATATCCATCAAACTTTTGTAATCAACACGATCTCTCATAAAAATCTTCATACGAGACTAAATTGAGGTACTAGTCAACTTGATGATGTTGGAGAATCAAAAGACCATAACCCCAAGCCCTTTCTTTCAGCGGCAAGATTAAACACCAATAAAGACTAAGAATGAATTATAAATAAGAGAAAAAACAAACATAAAACATTGATTTATGTTATTCAATTTAGCTTAAATATCCTTGCTTTGTATTATGAGAATCAATAATAAATAATAACAAAGGCACTCTCTATGGAAAACTCTCAATCTCCCTCTAACAATCTCTCAAACGTATAAAATGAATACAGATGATGAAATTTTCACATCAAAACCTTAGGAGAAAAAAAATCCTCCTCTTTCTTTCCTTAGCCTCTCAAGAACACAAACGACAACCTCTCGCAATTAGGATGCAGGCACAAAATTAATAATGCTCATGTATTAATACTTTTATTTATTGCATTTAATTCCTAATTTTATTCTTTTATTAATTGGGCGCCTATGGTTTATATTTTTTCATAATTTCTTAGTTTTAATTTTATATATAGTTTCAGTGTGAATTATAAACAAAAAATTTGTTAATTAATTATGCAATTACATCATTGTACTAGATACAAGTGTATATATATATATATATGATTTGTGGTATATATACTATTTAATTAACAAATCGAAAATGTTAAATATATAATACAATTATGGAGGTAAAGGGATAAGAATATAATCGTTGGGTTAATTTCAGTTTAGCCCAAAGTTTTTAGATTTTATAAATTCGACTTTCTAAGTTTTTGATTTATTTCAATTTGATCCTTATGTTTAAGTTTTTTTCAATTTAATCCTTTTGTCTCTCTAAATGCTTACAACAATATATATCTAGCATTTTGTCAATTTCTTTTATCACATAGAAAACTGAGAATTAAATGAACCCTTATGTCATTTTTTGCAAGCGCTAACTCTTGAATTAAAAATATAAAGATTTAGCCGACAATGAGGCACAAATTAAATAGACTAATTCGACTATCATCGCTTAAAGAAACATAAACATATGTTCATTTTTGTGTATAATTAAATAATAAGTATTTTGTCAATAATATAATCATGAGCATTTACATTATGTTTGGATAATTTTGAATAAGGAATTTGAAGAAGTTTGAAGGGTTTCGAAGGGGGAGGGGTTTGGAGGTTTTTGAAAGAATTTTAAAAATCTTGTTTGGTTAAACTTCATAAAGGATTTGGAGAGGTTTGGAGGGATTTGATAAACCGATATGCCCTCGTTTATAATAATATATATTTTTGTTCTAATGATACTTTTGTAATTTAACTATTTTTAATTCATTAACTCTTCAAACCCCTCCAAAACCCTCCATTTTTGGGGGTTTTGAAAATGAGTTCTAGGAGGAGTTTGGAGGGATTTCAAACCCCTCCAAACCTCTTAAAAAAATTATCCAAACAGGATGTTTTAAATTCCTCCAAAACCCTCCCCTCTAAATCCCTCCGAAACCTTCTGAAATCCTCAATCCAAACATAGTCTTAATTGTAAAAGAGTCAAATTGAAATAGAACAAAAAATTTTGAGGACCTAACATTCGTATTTTATAAAGTATAAATTCAAATTGATAATTTTTTTGAAAGTTGCATGCCAAACTGAAATTAATGCAACTGATTAAAAACTAGAACCCTAACAAATTAAAGCGTATGTACTAATCAACATGACAATTAATCTTCTTTTAGGGACTAAGTTGCTTAATTTTCTTCTGCACATCTTCTTCCCTCTTAGCATTCAGTTGGCTTCTCCTTGTCGTCCTCTTCCCGGTTCTCCACCTCCCGGTCGCCGCCTCTGCCGAGCCGGGTGGCCGCCAGCTGGCTGCGAGGGCAGAGCAGGATCAGGCCCAGCATCAACTCGCAGCCGTCGACGATGCCCCACTCCGCCCTCGCCATCTCGATGAGCTCCTCACGCGTCGCGCTGGACTTGATCTCGGCGAGGTCGATGAAGGAGGAAGTCAAGGGGACGTAGCGCGCGAACCTCTTCTTGGGCGGGAGCTCATGCAAGGCCGGCGGCCGGTAGCTGGTGGTGGCCGCCTTCCTATTGCGCTTGCCTGCAGCTGCGACCTTCGTGGCCTCCGACGACGTCTTCATCAGCCTCTCGTTCCTCGTTTTACGTGGAAGAAGAAGAAACTGGCGGAAACTGGAACAGGGGAGGGATATTTATAGGAAGCCGTGGATGACGGAGATGTACGGCTCTGATTAAATTAAAATTACGGACGGTTGTGATTATAAAAGCAATGACGGATTTGGCGTACCGAATTGCGAGTTTTTGGGACCAAAATGTAAATGATATTTGTTGAAATGGTCCAAAATACCGATGTCTTTTAAATCAAAATACCATCGTCTTTTCATTAAAATATTATTTAAAACACATTAGATATATAGAAAAATAAAAATATACTATTGTTTTCATTTTTAATAATATAGTTAGGTATTATACATATCAATTTTTTTTCTCGTGTTAATTTAATCAATTATTTTAATATAAATGTAAGAATATAGATTTTTAAAATGTATGAAAATAGTAAAATAAAAGGCAATATATTTTCAAATGCAATAATACTTTAATAAAGTCGTAGTACATAAAGTTTAATAAATCTACATAAAATTATTATGATATATAATTTTAAAATATATTTTAAATATTTTATCATACAATTAATCAAAATGATTAAATTTTTATTTAATTAAATAAATTATATGTCAATATTCATTAGTAATAAGAAAAACAAGTTTATATCGAGAATAGGATTTTAAAATATATTAATATATTATAAAAATGAAAAATCAATATAATTTGATAAATGATAGATTATATAATTTTAAATATATATTGTTTGATTATTAAAAGAATAACTTTACATAGTAAAATTTTAAAAGAAAGTACAAATATACTAATATATTTTAACAAAAATCAAAGTTAATAGTGAAATAAATAAATTTAATTGAAATATATATAGATTATAGCCAATAACATGTGCAATAAAGTAAAATATTTGTTAGATTGAAAATATTTTGATGGGTAAAATGTATTAAAATGCAGAATTTAATAATGAAATGAATTTGAAAGTCAAATATATATATATTATATTATCTATAAAGTTGAATATTATGTAGATAGATATACAAATAATTAAATATATATAGATGTAATTAGATATAATTTTCAAAAATAAAAATTAAAACTAACATGAAATAAGATAATTTAGATATTTGACTTTGAAAGTTATTATTGCATATAGAGTAGATTGAATTAAAATGTTCAAAAAGGGTTAGCAAATGAAAAATGATGCAAGATAAAGTAATCTATGCAATTTAAAAGTATATTAATAATTAAATATATTATATTTTCAAAATTAAGAAATTAGTTTATATTGACAAAAACTAAAAGAAATAAACATAAGTACATGTAGTGTTAAAAGTTAAAACTATTAATTTTTACATAATAAATATCTTCACATCTTAATTAAGCATGGCTCGAAAATGGAAATAAGATTTAATACTAGTTGAGATGAGAAATCATGACAACAAAGTCATGATTGAGGTCAAAAGATAGATAAGAAGGAAGACAATGAGAGATTTGAAAAAAATTAAGCCATGTGTGAGTATATAGAAAAAAAATGTTATATGTAACTTCTTCATTGGTGTAGAATTATAATGGAGAAAAAAATTGAATAGACATATTGTTGCACTTATATTTTATTATAAATCATATTATTATTGTAATATTTAGAAATAATCATATTTATATATTGTTCTTGCATGAAGTTGGGATGATGCGGTCTGGCAGGTCTCTTGGTCTGGTGCGACTCCAGCAAGGACCTACAAAGACACTTGATCGAATAAGAAAGAATTCGAGATGTCACTATTGGAATAACGAGCTTCACTGACAGCTCGATCCGTTGGTAAGCCATTGCTGAAGACCATCACCAACGGCCAACAACGACCCTACCTGTTGCAATAGGGTCGTGGCAAAAGAGCGTGTTGCTGAAAATTTAGGTAGTGGAGTAGGCATTAGGGCCGAACCATTATAAATCATTGTGTTAGCATTGATATTTTGCTTTAACATTAATCGCTTTCGCATTTAGTCATTCAATTGAGAATCGCCTAAGTAATCTAAGAAAATATTAAAATCGGAATTAGGCGAAAAGATTTAGTTAACACATTATTCAACCCCCTCCCCCTCTAGTGTAGGTCATTTCACCAACATTTGGTATCAGAGCAGGTCGTAGATTGAGATTTCACCGTCTCCTCTACATCTAGTCTCAATTCGAAAAATGGTACTAGAGTTGGTAGCGTCTGTACCACCTAGGTTTGATGAGTCAAACTTTGGTCTTTGGAAAGGAAGGATGTATACATTCTTAAAGACTCAAGGTATATGTGTGTTTAATATGGTAAAGTTAAAATACATAGAACCTAAGAAAAATATGAATGCATGGACCCAAGAACAAATTAATAGGTTTGAATTAAATGCTAAGGCAACAAATTGCATATATTGTTCTTTGAAAAAATCATGCATTGTACTTCGGCATATGGTATTTGGGCTACTTTGAACATGCTATATGATTATGCTAAAATTGAAGAGCTTAATACGTACATTTGTTAAGGGTGGTGATGACAATGGTCATCCCCCTAGTACTAACCTCAGTTTTGATGATCTTAGTGCTTCTAGTCAAAGAAGCAAATCAAAAAGCCGAAAAAGAAAGGTTATAGGCTTCTTGTGCAAGGAAAAGGGTCACATTAAAAGGAATTGCCCTTCATCAAAGAAGATTGCCAAGAAAAGGACAAGTGCTTCAACATCCACCTTCGAATCACAAGAAGCATCCTTTTGTCATGACAATGAAACCACCTCTTAACTTTGCCTCGTGGGATTTGATGATGAGGTAAATTCTACCGCTGATCAAAATAGTGATTCTAGCAACTCAAACTCATTTAACATGTCATATGATGAGTTGATTGAAGAATGTAGAAAAATGTATGAATTATTTATGAAAAAGAATAAAGAAAATAGGAAAATAAAGAAAGAAAACTCTAAGCTTAGTTCCCACGTGGATGCTTTAGAGCAAGAAAATGAGAACTTAAAGTTTAAGTCTTTTGATTCTTGCCATGATACATTGAACTTTGAGCTAAAGGCTTTGAAAAATGAAATTGAGGATTTGAAAGCTAGATTAAAATTTAGAAATAATGATGTGAAAAATGATTTCAAAATTGAAAATAATATGTTGAAATCTCAATTGCATGCTATTCACAAATCCATGAGTGATTTGAAAAATGAGATTGTAGTTCTAAATAGTAAAATCGATGATTTATCAAATATATCTTCCTTTAAGAATTCTAGAAATAAAAATGTTTATGTAAAGAATGCAAATGTTCATCATCATTCTCATGTCAAGCATTCTTCCTTTAAACCTCATGTCCAAAAGAAAAAAAAAATATGGAAATTACTTTTGTTGTGGTATATATGGTCATGCTATTCATGATTGTGCATTTAAAAGAAATTCAAGTGTTGCTAAGACACTTTGGATTCCTAGGCCTACTAACCCCCAAGGACCCAAAGTCATTTGGGTACCAAAAACTTTATGCTCTATTGTAGGCGGAGCTACCAACAAAGGGTGAGATGAAGTTGGTTGATTGAAGTTGCTTGGGGATTCAAAGATTGTACCATTTCAAAGTTGCAACTTCAAGTCATCATGATGCCTTGGGTAATGAAATTGTTGGCATCAAACACTTTGATATTATCTCCTATATCCTTTTGCTTAAATTATAGTTGGAGTTTTGATCTATGCTTAATATTAGTAGATTTTCCACTATTGATAAGTCTCAAAAATATTTTTGATTTTTGATTTTCGGTCTCTTCGGAGACCTTGGTAGCCTATAAAGGGCTAATGCAACCTTGCGGTTCTAAATCGTAGGCTCATTGTTGCCTTTCGGTTTTCAACCAATAGGAATGGTTGGAGATCATGTTTTCATATTTATTATTTTTGTGATCTCTTAAAATTCGTTTTGGTATCACTTGATTACATTTAAAATAGATTTCAAACTATCTAGCAAAGATGTATTTTGAAAATGATATTTGAATCCCTCTTTGCTATTTGGTATGGTTAACTTGCTAGTAGCCTTAATTTCATTATCTACTAATAAAGTCTACTTGCAAGTTGAAAATGTTAATGGAAGGCTATGCTATCATAAAGAAAATGGAAAATGAAATGAAAAGTTTGGGAAATTCCAAGAATGAGGTATGAGTTCAATTTTGCAAAAATCTTAGTATAATAGTTGAATATTCATGCTTTAATAATATCTTTATACTCATGATTGAATTTGCATGATAACTTCTTGAAATCTCATGAGTAGGATGAATTTTAGTACTTAGGCAAATTTCATTGAATGAAATTTGCTCTAGGTTAAGATTCGTCTCTAAAGATCTCATTTTTAAGTCTACACCCAATAAACATATTTAGATACACACATGACATGATTCTAGGTGTTTAAACTTGAAAATTCATGTGTAAATGAATAAGGTGATAACTAGATCACTTTAGGGGACTTAAGCTTGGAAAAGCTTGACCCAAGTCAACAAATCGACTTGGACACTTCATTTAAGTCCAAACTTCATAAACGTACATGTTTAGGAATAGATATGACATGTTTCCATGCACTTAGAATGAAAAATTCATATGAATATGGATAAAATAACATAGAGACGATTTCATGATTACCTCTTTTGAACCAAGTTGACCCAAGTCAACAAATTGACTTAGATGTCTCAATTTCAATCTATATTTGAGGAACATATTTAGATTTACTCATGTTAGATGTTCATAGGTTTAAATTTGAAAAATCATGAGTAAATGATAAGATTGACACTTAGCAAGTTTCATGATAACTAGCTTAGTTTTGAATGAAACTATGCTAAGTTGATATCTTGACATATGGACAAAATTTTCACTCCAAACTTGATATACACTTTTTACATGACTATTATGAGTTAGGGTTTTTTTAAACCCTAATTTTTTTTATTACACTCTAATTAAATCTATTTAGATTAAACCCTAATCTAGGTTAATTAAATATTTAATGTGTAGATTAGATTAATATTTAATTTTTTTATGTTAATTTGATTAATGTTTAGATTAATATTTAATTTTTTTAGGTTAAATGTTTAATGCATGTTTAGATTAATTAGAATAATTTTATTGTTATATATGTTAATTAAGTTTAGTTTAGATTAATTTTAATGTTAATTTTTAGATTTAGATTAATTAGAATCACCCATGCACTTTGGACTCGCGCCGGAATCGTCCACTTTGTACTCATACCGGATTCATCCAGTGTGGACTCAAACTAGCATCCATAAATTAAGAAAATAATCATCAATCCGACGAGTTGATACGTTTCATGTATGCATCGATGAGTCGGATATTATTTAGCAAAACCTTATATCTGTTTGGGGGTTGTATGTTCATGTAAAGGAAGTAGATGATCTTTTATACGACGTACAACTCTTGAATTGTCCATAATTTGACAATTTGGGAATATATTATTTGTATTACACTTAGTTTTTTCTTTTAATTGTTAACTCATTCTTAAATTTTGGCTATTGTATCTCTCATGTTCTCTAATACGCGCCCAAATGATATGCTTATTCGGAGAACTATATGGAGATGCTGCCAAAATTTAGAATGAAGTTAACGGTTAAAAGAAATAATTAGTGCAATATGAAAAATATGGATCCCGAATGGAATAGGACCATCTCACCTAAAGACATTAACTTAAGATATTATCATTGATTGACATAATCATGTCGGGCGATCGAAGTTGGATGTACCGACGTCTTGATCGTGGAGCTTTAACGAATGAGTTTCAATTAGGCATAACTTACTTCCTAAATTTTGCCTATTCGAATCAGAAATTTGTTAGCACCGGTGATAAAATCCGATGTCTGTGCCGCATTTGCTTGAATGCACAATTTTTGTATCATGAAACTATCACTCTGCATTTGTATAGCAAAGGATTTGCACCAAGATATTTTATATGAACTTGTCACGGAGAGTCACATGAAGTCGGGACGTCGAGCAATCCTGTCGTTCAGACACATGGTGAATCTTCCTCTACTGGTGTTTCTTCATCCAATCCATTTAATCCATATAGAACTATGATACTTGAGAGTCTTGATGGTCAATTCCAGCTGAATGATAATGTCGATCGTCAGTTACTGAGACATCAGTGCCACCGGATACTATAGGTGTTGATGTCACAGAAATGCCACCAGAAATACAACCTGCGGTGGAGATTGAATTGCCGAATAAAGAAGCCGTAGAATTTTACGAGATGTTGAAAGTTGTCGATGAACCTTTGTATGAGAATTATCCTAAATACACTAGGTTTTCGGCAATGACGCAACTTTTGAATATTAAGGCCGATTGTAATATCAGCGGGGTTGCGTTTGATCGGATTGCAGGATTGATTAATGGAATGCTGCCTACAGATAATAAGTTTGAGCTAACTTTTTGTAAGACTAAAAAGTTGATGAGAAAATTAGGGTTTGGTATGAAAAAATTCACGCGTGCCAAAATAACTATATTTTATATTATAAAGAAAATGCGCAGTTGGATAAATGCCCTGTATGTGAACATCTCGTTACAAGGAGAAAAAATCGGTCCGATAGAAAAAATATCTCATTTAAGGTGCTTCGGTATTTTCCACTGACAACGAGGCTTAAAAGATTATTCATGTCGGAAAAGACGGACCCCTACATGAGTTGGCATGCAAGAAGTCGTGATGATACAATAATGACTCATCCATCCAATAGTGAAGCATGGAAATATTTAAATACACGTCATCCTTCATTTTCTAGGGATACTAGAAATATTAGATTGGGATTGTGCACGGATGGTTTTAATCTGTTTTGTCATTCTGCAACTCCTTATTCAGTTTGGCTAGTGCTGCTAACAGTTTATAATTTATCGCCGTCAATGTGTATGAAAGATGAATTTATTTATCTTTCGATGATTATTTCGGATCCTAAGAATCCGCGAAAAGAAATTGACGTGTTTCTCAGACCCCTAATAGATGAATTGAAAACATTGTGGACTAAGGGAGCTGTCACTTATGATTGTCATCGGAAGTAAAAAACTTCAATATAAAGGCTGCAGTCTTGTGGACAATCAATGATTTCCCGGCCTACAGCATGTTGTCTGGTTGGAGCACTCACGGCCGACTCTCTTGTCCGTATTGTATGGAACACTATAGTCATCAGAACAAGTGAAAAATCTCATTCTTTGATTGTCATCGTCGATTCATGTCAGTTAACCATCAGTATCGAAGGAATCGTAATAAATTTACTAAGAGCGGAGTTGAAAGAGAAGAGCCACCACCAATGTTGTCTGGTGAACAAATATTTGCATGTGTTTCAGCACTTCCAGAGATAGTGTTTGGTCAGAATGAGAGAGTGTCGAGCTTTGGTCAAACACATAACTAGGTGAAAAAAAATGTCTTTTAGGAATTGTCGTATTAGAGTTCATTACTGATTCGGCATAATTTAGACATCATGCACATTGAGAAAAATGTGTTTGATAAAAATATTTTAACACTTTGATGGATGTTCCCGAAAAAACTAAAGATAATGTCAAGGCCCGACATGATCTGAAAATACTTTATAAGAGGTCGGAGTTGGAGTTACATGAGGTCAACGGACGATATTTGAAGCATAAGGCCCCGTATGTGTTAAATAAACAATAGATGAAAGATATTTGTCAATGGATCAAAGAACTCGGATTACCCAATGGATATGCCTCAAACCTATCTCGATGTATGAACGTCGATGATTGCAAAATATCAGGGATGAAAAGCCACGATTGTCATGTATTCACGCAGAGATTGCTTTCGATCGCATTCCGAGATCTTCTACCTGATAATATTTGGGGTCTGTTGACTAAATTAAGTATGTTTTTTAGAAACATTTATGCAATTATCCTTCGAGTCGAAGATATGTCAGCACTTGAAAGTATTATTGTTGAAATTATATGCAAATTGGAGCAGTTTTTCCCTCCTGCCTTTTTTGACTCAATGGAGCATCTACCGATACACTTGGCATACGAAGCACGAGTTGGTGGCCCCGTTCAATATCGGTGGATGTACTTATTTGAAAGATACATGAATCATCTAAAGAAACAAGAAAAGAACACCGCAGCTATTGAATGATTAATATCCGAATCGTATATCATCCAAAATATTTCAACATTCTGCTCATTTTACTTTGAATCGACAGTGCAGACAAGATTTGATCGTCTTCCACGTAACGACGATGAGGGAGTTCAACATTCAGATGGACGTTTAAATATATTCTGTCACTCTGGTCATGCTTTTGGTTCTCCTCCGTCTCGACACTTAAGCAATGAAGAGTATCATTTGGCACAATTGTATGTATTACTCAATTATCCAGAGATTGAACAATTCATTAAAATATTTAACATTGATATGGTGCAAAAATACTCTATTCACGACGGTCAGGAATTGGAGATATTACGGAATCGTGATTTCCCTACTTGGATTCAGACTTACAGCAATGATCATAGAGCTAAAATAGATGAAAGAATATTTGAGTTTGTTAGTGACCGTCTCGACTAGTGTCATGTTATAGCGAATATTTTGTTAATAGGTATAAATTTCACACAGTTGAATATGTGTTTACAAAGAAGACGATGAATGTCGGGGTCTGCATAAAAGGGACAACGTATGTTGAATGTGATATGGACTTTTATGGACTGTTGGAAGAAGTGATAGAATTGCACTACTTCGGCTTGAAATCCATTATCCTATTTAAATATCATTGGTTCGATACAACATATAGGGGCATGAAGGTTCATCCAAAATACAAATTTGTTGAGGTTAATTACAAATCGAAATTGGCAGCAAATGAGCCTTCTATATTGGCATCACAAGCCGAACAAGTATATTACGCGAAGTATCCTGCTCGAAATAAAGATAGAGTAGATTGGTGTGTAGTCTGTAAGACTAAAGCTAGAGGAAGAATTGATCCGATAGCGGGAGAAAATGAGCTGATACCTGATGTGACAGATGATTTCTATCAAGAAGAGGATCCTCCCGCTGTAGACCATATTATTCCAATACTCGAGGATGCAAACACAATGTTAGTTCAATTAGAAGTTGAATATGTTGATGCTGACAATCATTAAGTTGAGGAATTAAGGTGGAGATGAAGAAGTAGAATTTGAAGAAGATAAAGAAGAAGAATTCGAAGACTATTACTCAGATTATGAGGAATAATTATAAAGTATAACTTCTATTAAATCTATCTCTACTATATATATAATCTAATTATATTTTTATTCAACAACTATGGTGGGTCGAGGTTATCGCCGGACGAGAGATACAGAGTCTTCGATCGGTCGGACTCCATATTTAGCCGCACTTGCTTATGTCGCTAATCCTCCTGTCGCTATAATCATCCTATTGTTGAGGCTAGTTCATCGAGACGCAGGCGGCCAAGCGGGCTGAACAGGATTCAGCCTCCGCTAATCGCAGAACAATGCCGACTTATTTTTCTGTGATCAAGGAGCGATAATGTATTATGAATTATGAATTATATATAATTCATTATATCATAATATAATATTGTAGTTTATTTTTGTTGTGCAGGTTTGAGTAGGAGGATATCCCCAGGACTTTATCGGGGATAATCCGACGATATATGCATGGGGCATGGCCCACTTGGTCTAAGTGCCCCGTGAGCATGTGGACATGCTCTAAAGCGAGTTTGAGGTACGTATTTAAAAATTTTATATACATAATGATTATTATTGGTACTAATATTATTGTTTTGCAGGCTCGCTATAGTTGGCCAGAGGAGCAAAGGCCATTTCCCGGCAGAGGTACAACTGCCAGCTGGGGCAGGCCCGGGCACAGGCGATGGCCCGAGCTGGGGCCACAACCATAGCGAAGACTCGGGGATACTGCTCCATTGGATTACTCCAGATATTTGGGATCAGCTCGTGTCGATATGGTCGATCGAGCGGTGGCAGGAGGTATCTAGGACTGCGGCAAGAAATCACATGTCGGGGGGGAGGAGCGCGTCACACTAGTGGCTCTATTTCATTTGTCGTGCACGCGAGACGCATGGTAAGTATTATACCTTATTTTGAATTATATATTTTATTTGTTACTCGGTGTACTAATTAATGTATTTATTTTGTAAATATAGACGACTGTGATGGATGGCGGGACTATCCAGCAACCCTCCCCGATGGAGGTGTTTGAGCGGACTCACCGTCGAGGACATGGGGCAGGGGAGTACATCGACACCCGCGCTATAGTCATCGTGGTAAGTATATAATTTGTTTCAATTATACATTATTTATTTATAATTTAAGTTTTAGGAAAAATATGAAACAAAAAACCAAACTCGTGTAGGAGACCTACACTCAGACGGTGACGCAGCGCGGAGGCACCCCCAAGGACTTTGACGCGAGACTGTGGGTCGAGGCTACAGGTGGCTGGGACCAATGACTGCATCTATGGCTTTATTGATAGTAGCCATGCACGAGCCATGCTCAGGCCACTTGGGGCACTGACCCCTCCGGCAGCCGGTGAGCGGCCCTCGACCACTAGGATTAATGATCAGAACATGAGGATATCGATAGTGGACGAGACGATCGCACGACAAAGTGAGATGATGGCTCATCAGAGTCAGATGATGGCTGTGATGTATGCCATGCTAAGACAAATGACAGGTCAATCTAGCGGTGTACACTCATATCCATCGTCATCAACTCAGTCCACGTCGATGTACACTCAAGCACTCCAGATCCCGCCGTATGATCCTGACCTTCCTCCACCATTGTAGTGAGCTTTTATTGTTTTATGACTTGATTGACTTGGATATTGACTTGTTATATATACTTGTTACTTGGATATCTTAGAGATACTTGTTTTGTGACTTGTTACTTGGATATATTGATTTGTATCGTGTTGATACAATAGTTTTGATTTTGTATATTTTTATACGATTGTGGATAATTATAATTATAAGTATAATTATTTTGATGTATATATGGGTGTATCTGTGATGTGTATGTGAATGTATATGTATCTAAATGGATGTATGTATGGGTATATGAGTTATGTATCAGATTATAAATGTATCAATGGAAATTTCTAATTTTGAAATTTCTCAGTTATAGGTTAACACATCAACAACGGCCTTCCCACGGTCATTCGTGTCGAAGCCGTTGCTGAAAGTGTATTGTAATTCCTGGGCTGCAAACTCAAAGTCGTTGTTGATGAACTACAGCAATGGCTTAGCAACAGCCTTTCAGCAAAGGCGTTGCAATGGCGGGTGGGTCGTTGCTAATCGCAATATCCGCAATAGTCGACGTGCCGTTGTGGAATCGTTACTGATAAAAATAGCAGCAACAACAGCTCCTCGTTGCTGAGCCGTTGATGATAATGTATCAACAATGGATATGGCCCGTTGCGGAATCGTTGCTGATAACATTATGAGCAATGGCGCGATCGATCGTTGCAGATCCGTTGTTAAGTTATCAGGTACATGATCTTCTACAACGACTACGTTGCAAATGGTGCGATCGTTGCTAGCCGTTGCTAATGTTCTTCAGCAACAGATTCAGCCATTGGTGATGCTCGATATTCTAGTAGTGATAATTATTTGAATTATGTATGAGTTGATATCATTTCTAATGACTATAATTTGAATTATGTATGAGCTGAAATTAGTATAAGTCATGGAACTAGAATAAATACTAGTTTTTGACTTTGTCATGCCTGTCAGTATTTGTTAATGTATGATTGGATATGTTACCTGTACAAAACTACAATAATCTGAATAGTATATGTCATTCCATACTTTGGCGACAGTATGGAATTAGAGAAAATACTTTTTTTGAACTCAATTTTTTGGATACCAGTACAGTATCATTTTTTAGATGTCATTTCTAATGACTATACTGAATTATGTATGAGTTGATATCAGAATAAGTCATCTCATACTTTGGTGAAAGTATAGAACTAGAATAAATACTAGTTTCTGACTCTGCCATGTCTATTAGTATCTATTAATGTATGATTGGATATGTTATCTGTGCAAAACTACAATAATCTGAATAGTAGTCATTCCACACTTTGGTGATAGTATGGAATTAGAGAAAATACTATTTTTGAACTCAATTTTTTGGATACCAGTACAGATATCATTTTTTGAATGTCATTTCTAATGACTATACTGAATTCTGTATGAGCTGATATCAGAATAAGTCATCTCATACTTTGGTGAAAGTAGGAAACTAGAATAAATACTAGTTTTTAACTATGTAATGCCAATCAGTATCTATTAATGTATGATTGGATATGTTACCAGTGCAAAACTACAATAATCTGAACAGTATAAATCATTCCATACTTTGGTGACAGTATGAAATTAGAGAAAATACTATTTTTGAACTCAATTTTTTGAATACTAGTACAAGTATCATGATTATGATGTCATTTCTACTGACTATACTGAATTATGTATGAGTTGATATCAGAATAAGTCATTCCATACTTTGTGAACGTATGAAACTAGAATAAATACATGAACAATCATACCAAAATAATTAGAATAAAGTAGTTTACCAAAACAATCATAGAATAAAGTAGTTACCCTATGCAAAACTATACCAGAAGAAGTGATTCCATACATTCGTGAAAGTATGGAACTAGAATAAATACTAGTTTTTGACTCTTTCATGCCTAACAGTATATGTTAATGTATGATTCTATATGTTACCCTGTGCAAACAACAATAAGCTGAATAGTATAAGTCATTCCATACTTTCACCAAAGTATAGAATTAGAGAAAATACTATTTTTCAACTCAATTTTTTCGATACCAGTAAAGTAGTTACCCTATGCAAAACTATACCAGAAGAAGTGATTCCATACATTCGTGAAAGTATGGAACTAGAATAAATACTAGTTTTTGACTCTTTCATGCCTAACAATATATGTTAATGTATGATTCTATATGTTACCCTGTGCAAACAACAATAAGCTGAATAGTATAAGTCATTCCATACTTTCACCAAAGTATAGAATTAGAGAAAATACTATTTTTCAACTCAATTTTTTCGATACCAGTCCAAGTATGAGTTGATATATTACCTTGTGCAAAACTACAATAATCATACCAAAATAGACATTCTATACTTTTGTGAAAGTATGGAACTAGATAAAATAGAGACAGTCATAATATGACCCTGACAACTAGCAAAATATCACTCTGTACAATAATATGCTTACTATCAAAATTTCACTATAAGACAATCTTACTATAGTCAATAATCAAAATATCAACCTATGTAAAACACACAGACAATCCTCTATAAAATAGAGGATCATAAATAGTTTGACAAACAATATTTTGAATTTATAATTTTATAATTGAATATCTGTCATTTAATAATGACATTGCAATATCCAATCGGAACCTTGGCATGATAACTTGATTCCATGTCATTTGTTTGTTTTGAACCAAATACTCGATGTAATTCATCACAAATATACCACAGTCAACACTGCCATCTTGTTCAGGACATTCTGCCGATTCTTTCCTCCAACCTTCAAAATTTATAAGGCTACTTAGGTTGGGGCAGATTGAGTTCAAATGTTCCGGTGCCATTGTTTGAAGCATTACAACATGCATGTGACATATGCATATGTATTGGTTGGAATCAGTTATCATAGAAGTTTAAAGTTGAACTATAACATATACAAGAGACTCACATCATCGTCGAAATCTTTCGAAGAACCATGGTAAGACGGTAATGAATTTAGATGCAAGAATAACTTATTTTCCACGTTGACTACCAGGATATGCCAATGCCCATCAGTATCTTGTGCTTGATTTGAATATCGAATGTGGCTACTATTAATTGGCATAAAAATGTATCTAGCATAAGTAGGCACATTAGATGACCTTTGAATTCCACTTAATGCAATAGCTCCATGTGTTCTATAAAGTCTTTGGAAAGAAAAAAAAATTCATACTTTCAGAAAACTGTAAAAGGGCATAAATACACAATATTAACAAACTACCATACTCGGGAAGTGCATATATATAAATTACATATCAACTGAAAATTGTGAAATTTCATGAAATAAACAATTATCTAAATTTCATACTTTCAGAAAACTATAAAAGGGCATAAATACATAAAAGGACCCAACTTCCTTACTCTGGAACTGCATAAATAGTGATTCTATACTATTTCAAAATTATGGAATTTAATGAAATAAATAATTAACCAAATTTCATATTTTTAGAAAATTATAGAAATGCATAAATACATAAAAGGAGCCAACTTCCTTACTCTAGAAGTGCACAATTAATGATTTCATATTTTCTCAAAATTCTAAAATTTAATTTAAAAAATAACTATATACCATCAACTAGTTTATCAAAAATTTACCTCGAAAAATATGCCCAAATATATATGACTTGTTGGACTGTTACTAGCATTCCTTAATATGATGGAAGCATAGGCATCAATAGTGTCACCGTCGGTGTACACATCAAAGTCTATTAAGTAGGATTGGCCACATCTCCAAACATATTCATTGTTCAACCTAAAAAAGATCATAAATAATATTAAGTATTAAATTTCTCACACAATTTTAGCATATTCAATCCACTCACTCTAACACAATATTATCCCACACATATAATATCTCACAAATACAATTATTCTCCCGTAATAAAAATTAAAAAATAAAATTGTAATAACACTCACTCTAAATTATTCAAAGATAGAAATACATTCGCAATGTAATCATCAACATTTTTTAATTCTTTCCTTATCTTATCTGCATCAAAATAATGGATTTGTCATTATAGTTATGGATATTTTTACATAACTAAAATAATTAAATTTAAAAAGAGACATTTTACCTTGCGAAGAATTTTTTTCTTTTTTGGCTTCATGCTTTTTAATGATATTATCTTCTTTTTTCTCCTAGTCTTCATCAAAGACTTCAATGCAATGGAAACATTGCTATGGTATCTTTTTTGGAAAGTTTTGGCCTCTTAGAATATCTCTTTGCAATAATTTTTCTTTTCTTTTTGTTGGCTCCGGGCTTGCAACAAGAATTTGGCCTTCTTCTTCAACCTTAACAGTCTGGGAATCCTCCAACCCAATAACTGCTTCTTCTTGGGCTTTAACCTTAACAGCATATGGGTTCCCTTCAACCTTAACAGCCTCTTCTTCTTCTTCTTCTTCAACCTTAACTATTTCTTTCTTAAATTTTTTGGCTTTTTTGCCATTCACCTTCTGCTAAGGGGCCGGGGTTCCCCTCCTTTTCCTGAGATTATATCTATTCTTTTGAATGAATGCCCTCCTAACAATATTTCTATAGATAATACTGGGTCATAGGGCATGGATGAGGGGTGGCTATCTTGATCCCCCTTGTTTCTTTCCCTCATCTGCTTGTGCATATATCGCATAATATGCTCATGGCAGTACTCAAACACAAAATCAATCAGCATTTCTTCGGTAGTCTGAAAAAACTTACATCAATTCATAATTTATTCAATAAATTAAACACATATTATGTAACTTCATACCCTTACGCGTTGTTGAAAAAGAAGTTCTTCTTGCGGTGAAGGAATAAGACTTTCAAGAACTGGATCATAGGTCACAGAATCTCATTTCGAATCAAGGGTCCTTGTTTGCCAATTTATATTACCTCATTTTCACAATCTTGGCTTATTGGGTATTGCTCGGGGTATCAACATAGGCATATATTCAAAAAACCAACCCTGTTAAAAACAAATATAAACCATAAAACTATTATTATTAAACATATAAAACAAAATATTTACATAAAATGATCATACTAACTAGGAAAAGGATAACACAGCCACGCGTGTAGCTGGTAGGTGGCAGCTGGGTTAGTTTGTTGTTGTTCAACTACTGATCTAATTCTTTCCCCAATGGAGGAGATTTGTCCAGTTACGAATGAATATATACAATTGGACCAGTTATACTTACTAATGTCATTCAGGTTATCTATATAACCCAACAAATAATTTGGTACACGATATCCGAGTGTACAGAACAATATACAAGAAAATACATATAAAATGTACAAACGACAAAAATCCTCGTTATCTTGAGGGTTGTCAGAACCATGCACTTGAACCATTAGGTCTTCTATTTGGATCCGATTACGGGATGCTCCATCAGGAAAATATTTGTCCTCATATAACCCTCCGAAGTCGCTTCACTTGGCCCCTCTAGAATTCGAATGATTTCTCCTTGACTAGGCATGCCTAATAGAAGAGCCACGTCAGATTCTAAGAAGCTGACTTTCTTTCCTTTGAAGTTGAACTTTACATCTCTCACTCAGTGCTTCATAATTAATAAAAGCAAATTCCTGGACATTGGGAATTCTCCAATGTCCAGGAATATAGCGAATGGGGTGTTCATTATCAGAGTCTTCTCCTGAGGACTTATGTGTATGCTTTGTAGGTTGCCTCAATTATGCTCGGAACCTAATCTCAGGAACCTTCTAAATCTATCAACGTAGCAGGTCCATTGAAGGATATGTGCATGTCCTTTTCAAACTCTGGATGGAGGTTCATAAGATGGCTATGCTTCTTCTGTGGTAGGACCAACATGTGGCGTAGTCATATTTTGCTCATCTCTTTCATCAATTGGGTCTACAACATAAATAGTACTCAATGTTTCAAAAATTAGAGAAGATCTAATTGTTAATAAACAAAAAAAAAAAACAAACTCATACCTACAAATGAAACCCTGCGAGTGCTGCTACGGGTCCTCATATTTGAATTGAACAGTAACTCTAGACAAACTAAGCACACATTAATTCATTAGAATAAATGAATCATTTAAAACAGTACTCCATATAGGTATTTAGCATGCAAATACTACTAGTTGGACTCAAATAAAATCAAATAGTACTCAATAAAATAACTAACAAGAAAAAACACCAATTTCATTCAACAAGTTCAATGATTATATACATGTATATCAATTGTCTATATAAGCCTTATTGATGAAACATTACCTTAATTTATGATAGTTTCATACTTTTGCAAAAGTATGAAATTGCATTGAAATTATATTATTTTATAATTTTATCAATATATATGTCTATAATAGGATTTTAGCATGTAAATACTACTGGTTGGACTCAAATAAAATCAAATAGTACTCAAGAAAATAGTATTTCATAATTCTTTAAGTCTATAACTAACAAGAAAAAACACCAATTTCATTCAACGGGTTGAATCATTATATACATACATATCAACTGTCTATATAAGCCTTATTGATGCAATATTACCCTAATTTATGACAGTTTCATACTTTTGTAAAAGTATGAAATTGCATTAAAATTATATTATTTCATAATTTTATCAACATATATATTTGTAATCGGGTTTAGCATGTAAATACTACTTGTTGGACTCAAACAAAACCAAATAGTACTGAATAAAATAATATTCCATACTTTTTTTAAAAGTATATAACTAACAAGAAAAAACACCAATTTCATTCAACAGGTTGAATCATTATATACATGCATATCAACTGTCTATATAAGCCTTATTGATGCAACATTACCCTAATTTATAAAATTTCATACTTTTGCAAAAGTATAAAATTGCATTGAAATTATACTATTTCATAATTTTATCAATATATATGTATGTAATAGGGTTTTATAATGTAATACTACTAGTTGGACTCAATTAAAATCAAATAGTACTCAATAAAATAATATTCTATACTTCTTTAAAAGTCTATAACTATAAAAAAAACCAAATATTACATTCAACATACTCCATCATTATATACAAGCATATAGAAGTCTATATAAGTCATATTAATGCAATATTACCCTAATTTATGACAATTCCATACTTTTGCAGAAGTATGAAATCGCATTGAAATTATACTTTTGCTGAGTTATTCTTAAATAGTAAACAACCAAATGTGTACTAATTAGGGTACACCATCAAATTTACAGTTAGGAGCTTACCTGCGGAAATAGGAGCTAAATTTGGGCACAATCTTTAAACTGCTGCGATTGGGGCGGAGAATGGGGCGGCAACACCAGCGGGGTATGGGGCGGCATTTCAGTTGAGGACAACGGGGTTTCCTTCAGGGGCTTTGTGCGGGGAAGACGATGGGGATTGCGGGAGGCGACAACTAATGTGTTTGCTTCCGGCAAATCGGGTGAGGAAGACGTCGGCGGAGCGGCGACAATGGCGATTGCTCTTTAGGTCGGGTGATCGTGGGTAAAATGTAAAAGGTAAAAGGTAAGGGTTCGGTAAGCGGTAAAAAGATGAGATGAGCGGGGGGAAAATACATGGTTGATTTGGAAAATTCGATTTAAACGGTTCTTATTTTTCTTGAACTGATCGACCAGAGACAAACCACCCGCCTAGTACTTTTGAGGGTAAAATTGGAACATATGGCATTTACTTATGGGTCCGAAAATATTCAAATTTATATTATGATTTTGGGAATAAAGCCTATTGAAGATATGGCCGGATTTGAATAATTGCTCAAATATGTTTCAATTTAACATGTATAATATATTTATCTTAAAAAACTATCTTGAAATAATTCCATAAATAGCATAGGTATATGCTAGTAAATATAGATAAATATATATAATACATAAATACATTTTATTATTACGTTTTTACGGGAAAAAAAAAAGTTAAGAAAGTCTATCATGCATGTGACAATTTTCTATATTATTGGGTCCTCTTAGATACCTTACTTTATTATCGATAGTTCATTATATAACTTTACCAAAACTCTAAAGAGTTCTTTAAAACTGAATTACTTTTTATTTTTTTCAAATGGAAAATAAAATAAAACAAAACAAAAATACATAGTCCAGTATGATTATTTGCCCAAATCCAACAATGTACCAAAAAGCTACTTCGTTCTAATAATTGGATCAATTAAGAGAAACATTATGTATCAAATAAAACAGAACTTGTACCAACAAGCACAAATCTATTTGAACTTTTTTTTTCAATCTGAAAGGTTAAGAGAAACATTATTGAACTAACGAGTCAGTCTAACCGAAAAAATCGGACCTAAACCTAAGGCTACTTTGTTCTAATAATTGAATTTTATCAACAACGACTTGACCACTGATCAACTGTTGGTTGCATGCAAACTTCCGGCATTTATATTTGTAGCATTTGATCAATTAAAATTATTCAATTAGTTGCATTTAAGTTAATTGCTACATTAGATTTTCACATGATGTAATTGTAGACCACAAACCGGGATGTAGCCCAAAAAGCCCGTAAGTCCAAATTGCAACCGGTAATTAAATAATAGGGCTCTCTCTACTCACACTCATGATAGCCTTCTCTCACTAATGACTCTCATGACAGTCTCCTCTTGCTCGCGACAATCTCTTGCTTGTGACAGTCTCTTCCCGCTCACGACAACCTCGTTCCTCTCACTTGCGAACCTCTTGCTCGTGATAGTCTCCCTTTTCCTCTCATTCGGAACAACCTCCCTTTGGCTAGAAACATCTTCTCTCTCACCTGCGACTCTCGCCCGCAATAGTCTCCCTCATTCTATCTACGGTCAATCAAACGTTTGCGAATAGAAATTGTAAATCTACTTACGGGCAACCAAACGGTAAATTGCAACTACTATTCGTAAACATTTGCTTTTGCATGCAAATAATTTTTGCATCATTTGCACTTGCAAGGAACCAAACATCTGAAATTCAATCAGTTTATAATTAAATTAGTTAAGCTTAGTTAATTATTTTCTAACGGTAGTCAAACTCAAATTTAGCTCATCAAAATTAATTCTGAATTTAGATTAAGTCTTATTTGGCACACTTGATGTATTCACTATTCACGGGTCGGTCAGATTGAACCACAAATTTATTAGATGATATCTCAAAATCATACAATATGTAAAAAACAAAAATAATATAATAATTTAAAATATAACATTAATAAAGTTATCGTAGTTTGATGGTCAAATTTTACTTTATCATTTAGAAGACCGAGATTTGACTTTTGGTAGTAAAAAAACTACTATAAAATTTTTGATAACATATTACATATGTTCGAGTCAACTAGTTTAGAAAAAAAAAATGGTCGAATTGACAATTGAGCAAGCCAATTCACTGTGATTTGATCTTTGTATTAAACTGAACTCAAAAGACAACCGACCTGCTTCGATTTTTAAAACTATGCTATTTTCACAAATAAATTATTTATAACATTATAATATTTTACAAAGCTCATAGATTATAGAACATCAAAATATTACTAAATTAATTATGGCGTTTACTACAAAACACTTTAATAAACATTAACTTATAGGATACTTTGAGATTATTAGATTTGTTCTCAGAATTCTGAAGAACAGAGAGAACTATGTGCAACTGAATTTGAAATAAATTAACAAATCCCAGTTGAAGTATCAAAGAGTCTATCTATTGGAACAAATATATAGTTCTCAGTTGACATCCTCAACAGATATGGTCATCCTCGTGACCATGTGCATTAACACCAAGGGTTTTGCACACATATATGGGCCTCAAGATATCTGCTTCCACCTTAAAATTAAGAGCTTGGTAGTGATCACTTTTGGGCCGTGTAAGAACAAGAAATGTTGGGTAATATCAAGTTCTAATTTACTCAAGTCCGAGTTGCCTCATAGAATCTGGACCCACAAGAAAAATGCGCTGCAGAGTTCGATAGCGAAAAACTACAACTCCTTTATATGCTGTTCTTGGAATTCCATCCTAAAAAGGAAATAAATAAAGAGAGAGAGCTATTATCATCCTGAAGGTTGCTGCAATATGAAAAGATTATACATCCAAAAGATGATGAATCGCAAGCAGTGAAACAGAAACAAGTCCATACTAAATTGTGAAAAGTGAGAGCAGTAATATAGTCAATTTAAATGCCAGTAAATTCCTCAAAATTATGATGATCAAAATTCAACCCCAGCAAGATTCAACCTTTGCTGAATTTGATAGGCTCCCTTGGTTTTAATATTTGATCATTTTGAGGTAAAACTTGGGTGGAACCAATGTTGTTCCTCACTTTCTCCCTTAAGAGAGGATTGTTAGCACATATCAAGCAAAACTTAATAGTTTCTTGGCCATATCAATCATTTTATCCAGTAAGTGCTTTGTGACTAAAATTACATGCACAAGTTACCTAACGCCATTTCCCTTGGCTGCTCGCCTGCTCCCACTGGTTTTTATGCTTTTAACACCATAATATGCTCCACAAAGTCACAAAATGTTCTAAATTTGAAGAAAGCAAACTCCTATTTGGAAATTCGAAAGAGTGATGGCATTTATATATCAACTACCCTAAAAATTAAAAGCAGCTATTGGAATACCAAAAGTAATCCTTATTTAAATGAAATTGCAAGTTAAGAGAATTACCTTCCATTCTTCAAAAATTCCAAATTGACCAGCTATTTGCTCAAAGTGTTGTTGGTCATTATACTGGATTCTTATGTCACTATCAATATTCTTTGCCTTCAAAATAATCTCAGGTTCCCTGATAGGTCTGGCATTAGATACCATTTTGGCAAAATAACTCAAATAATTATCCTGTAAACATCAAGTCGATCACATTAGATGTCCGCAAAAATGTTTGCTTGAAGTTAGTATACTATTAAACTCATTCTAAGGCAGGTCTCATAGCTTGGCCTTGACAACGTCCATTGCATCCACATGGATGTTGGTGCAAAATAATAAGACAATCAAGAAATTGCATACCTTCATCAGGAAGCTGAGATCAGCTGATTTCCAGTCAACCTGATACAATAATCACATAAAAGAACATATAAGAAGATTGATATAATATAGGTAAAGCAAGATCAAACTCTTATTTTACCTACTTGGACATCATTTAATTTAATAGGCTCCAAGTATTGGCTAAAGAATTGACCCATGCTAGAGCCCTGAAAGAAAGAACCATGTAAATAACATATAAGACGGTAGTAGAACTCTGAGCTTATAATTGTGTTTTATGCTCAGAAATAATATTATAAACTTCATCCAGATGGTTGAAAGAAGTCAGTATGATAATAAAAAATAACTTAGTACAATAGCATAAGTAGGCTTGTAGACATGCATGTGAAAAATAAATGATGGACATGAGTAACTTCTTTTAACTCCAAAGAGTATGTGATTATTATTAAAAAGAAATGTCCAATATAATACCTTCCCTGTTATCCAATATCAACTTGAAATCTAGAGGGGATTTGGTTAGTGCCTATGAGTTTTAGGGTCCGTTCGTTTCGCATAATTTTAAGGTACAACACTGGACAACACAAGTTGTCCCATGTTCGTTTGCGAAAACGTACCATAGACATGATAAGAATGATGTCTCGGGAGAGTACACCGGGCCCGTTTTCTTGTTACTCTAATTTGGAGTAACAAGGGCTTGTTACTTTGGTACAGGTTATCATCTCGTCGCTATCTCGTCGAGATAGCGACGAGATAGCGGTGTCTCGATCGATTTGCCTGTATCGTCTGGACGATACAGGCGATCCCGAGATATCATATTTCTCGTCGGGATCTCGTCCAAGGACGAGATCCCGACGAGATAGGCGGTACAAGAAAAGAAAAAGAAAAAAAAAAACACAGGATTCGAACCCTGGCCCGCGCGGTGGACCGGGAAAGGTTCCACCGCTGGGCCAGGGGTCTTTTTTGCGATTTTTTTCATCCAACTTTAGTGATAAGGATATCTAAATTATTGATTTTTTTAAAAAAAAACCTAACTTAAACCCTCCCTGCTCGATCGGCGCCTCTATCTTCTTCAATCTTCTTCCTCCCTCGCATCCCGTCGGCACCTCACTTCTCCGGCGACGCTTTTCTATTTTCCGGCCAGGTATGTTCCGACGATCTTTTCTCCCCAGCTCGGCGAGTCAGCATTTTCGCCATTTTTGATTCTTGTGACATTTCTGCCCTTTCTTTTTTTTTCCCGAAGTAGCAGCTGCAACCAATTAAGAACAAGCTGTTCTTGATTCAAGAACAGCAAGAACAGTTGCTGTTCTCGAATCAAGAACAGTTGCTGTTCTCGAATTGTTCTCGAATTGTTCTCGAATCAAGAACAGTTGCTGTTCTCGAATCAAGAACAGTTACTGTTCTCGAATCAAGAACAGCTGTTGTTCTCGAATCAAGAACAACTGCTGTTCTTAAAGCTGTTCTTGATTCAAGAACAGCAAGAACAGCTTAAAGCTGTTCTTGCTGTTCTGGAATCATTGAATCAATATCCAGAACAGCTTAAGCTGTTCTTGCTGTTCTCGGAATTTGATTCCGGAACAGCTTAAGTTGTTCTGGTTTGATTTCACAGAACAGCTAAGTTGTTCTGCAATCAATAACCAGAACAGCAGCTTAGATGTTATGTGAAAACATTGTTTAGCTGTGATCATTTTGTATTGTGTATTTGTGTGCAACATTGTTTATATTGTGCAGTAAATTATGGAGGGAAATTCTGGTGAAACGCCTTATGATCCTTCTAAAGATCCTAAACGGAAACCGAACTCGAAGGATATTGGTTGGAGATATGGATATTGGCCGGATTTAAACAAAAGACAATTGATTGCATGTTCACTTTGTGGCAACCAATTGAACGGGGGAATCACAAGACTTAAACAACATTTGGCGGCTGGTTATGGAGACGTGAAAAAATGTGATAAAATCACAATGCTGATAATGAGAGAAATGCATGATGCCCTTGCTTCTAAGAGGAAGACACCATTCAGTTTGGATGATGAGCAAGAGGCAGTGGCAGTGGCACCAGTAGACCATTCTACAGCTTCCAACTCCATGCCAAGCTCGGGAACAATTTACAAAAAGAAAAAAAAAGAGGCTGCTATTCAGTTTGCAGCAATGTCACAAGTGTCACACTCACAATCCACATCACAAACCAACATTGGTGGATTGCTACAGAGAACTCCAGAAGAAATTGTGGATGAAAGACACTCCAAATGTCCTAGCCAACAGACCATTGAAAGGTCTTTGAAGACAAAAGAGGCTATTGAAAAAGTTAACATGTATGTAGCCAACTTCTTCTATGAGAATGTCATTCCTTTCAATGAGGCAAACTCAAGAAGCTATGAGTTGATGGTTTAAGGCATAGCACAAATTGGATCGGGCTACAAACCACCCACATATCATGAGTTGCGGGTTCCTTTATTGAAAAAGGCAAAAGAACAAACAGAAGATTTAAAGCGCAAACATGAAGAGGTTTGGGAAAGAGATGGGTGTACTCTTATGTCAGATGGGTGGTCAGACAGAAGAGGGAGATAGTTGATAAATTTTCTTGTAAATAGTCCGCAAAGGACTATTTTTCTTGGCTCTACTGATGCTTCAAGTCAGTGTCATGATGCTCAAATGTTGGCTGACTTACTTGAGACCAAGATTGAAGAAATTGGCCCAAGTAATGTTGTTCAAGTTATCACAAATAATGGCGCCAACTATAAGGCAGCGGGGAGATTGTTGGAGCAAAGGTTGCCTACACTGTTTTGGACCCCTTGTGCCGCACATTGCTTGGATCTTATGTTGGAAGATGTGGGAAAAATGAAAGAATTCAAGCCTAAAATCGCAATAGCAAGATCATTGACCACATTCATTTATAGACATGGAGCACACTAACGGACATGATCTTGTTAGACCCGGGGCTACTAGATTTGCGACTGCATTTCTAACATTGTCATATTTGAGGAAATTTAAACAAGAGTTGCAGCGGTTGTTTGTAAGTCAAGATTGGTTTGATTCAAAATTGTGCAAGACTGAAGCGGGAAAGAAAATTTATGAATTAATCCATGCGGTTAAATTTTGGGAGGCAGTTGAAGATTGCATTAGAGCATCACAGCCTCTACTTGTGGTTTTGAGGATAGCGGATGGTGATGAAAAACCCGCTATGACGGAATTAGCCGCGGCAATGGGTGAAGCTAAGAGGAGAATCAAACAAGTCTTGGCCCACAAATCCACTTTGTGCAAAAAAATCATTGATATCATTGAAAGTCGATGGGAGCGTCAAATGGAAACACCATTATATGGTGCGGCTCTATTTCTCAATCCGGGCAAGTATTTTGACATCAAGAAAAATGATGTCGTGTACTCGAGGAAACTACGTGAAGACTTCAATGATGTACTTGAGAAATTAGTGTTGGATGATACAATGCGATCCAAGATACTTCTAGATGCCGATATGTATGATGAAGATCGAGGACCTTTTGCAAAAGAGATGGTGATTAAAGAGCGCTCAAATAGGATTCCTCGTAAGTATATTGTGTATTATTTTATTTATTAATATTTATTGTCTTTACATATTTTTGAATTTTAATATTTTATATTTTTAATGTTAGTTGAATGGTGGAAATCCTTCGGTGGACGTACTCCCGAATTTTCAAAGTTTGCAAAGCGCATTGTTAGTCTTTGTTGTTAGTCCTCCGGGTGTGAACGAAATTGGAGCACTTTTGAGTTTGTAAGTAATTAAGTATTTTATGCTTTTTTAGTACTTTCTTAGTAGTTATTACTTATTATTTTTATTTAATTACTTTTCTTTTGTATAGATTCACACCAAGAAAAGAAATAGATTATTGCACCAAAGATTGAATGGTTTGGTGTATGTCCAATACAATCGAAAGATTGCCACGATATTTCAAAAAGTTCGTGAATGTGGCAAAAACTATGATCCACTAGTACTTGACGATTTTGATTGGGGGACAAATGCGTGGTTCAACAATGATGATGAAGAGGATGATAGAATTCCTTTTGAGCTTGTTGATGAAGCCATTGGTGCTTCAAATGCCCTTGAGGGTCGTAATTTTCCAAGGAGACGTGAAGTTAATGAGCTTGTCACTTATAATCGACGTCATCGTGGTTCTACTTCTACTTCTACTTCAAGATTGGTGGATGAAAATTCAAGTGATGAAGGAGAAGAAGAGATATTTCCAAATGATGATAAAGACATTGAAGATGATTTTGGACTCAAACCAACTACTCCTCCAATGGATAATACCCCTAATGAAGACATTGAAGATGATTTTGATAATCTTTTTTAGATTGGACTATTGGAGATTTGGTGATTGTGATGATTTTAGCTACTTGATGTTTATTGTTCATGCTATGTGAATTGGATTTTTGTATATTCTATGTTTGTTATTTTGCTACTTTGCTATGTGGGTGGTTTGTATATTCTATATTTGCTACTTTGCTATGTTTTATGATTCATGACAATTATGTTTGCTACTTTGCTACGTGCAATATCATAAGTAACGAGTCTAATGACTTCCAATGCTATTATATATATATTATAATTTATATTTATAATATATATTATATTGTCGATATATCGCGACGCGGACGATATATCGATCGCGAAACGATATATTGATATCAAGGTTCGCTACCGCGAAATTTTTTTGGTCGCGACAATAAGCTTGCTTTGGTACAAGGTTGAAAATGACAACAATAGTCTTGTTTATATTTTCAATATATGTAAATTTTTTTCAATAATGTCCAGTTTTCCAAAAATGAATATATTTATATTCAAAGATAATATATTTGGATTAAAAGAGAGTATATTTTTATAAAAATGAGTATATGTATAAAGAGAGTATATTTGAATCAAAAGAAAGTATATTTAGACTAAAAAAAATATTTGATAGAAATTGAGTAAATGTATAGATTTAGAGAAAGTATATTTGGACTCAAATATAGTATAATTTGGTAGAAACTGGGTATATATCCATGTTTAAATTAAATATTTGGATTAAAAGAGAATATATTTAGACTCAAATAAAGTATATTTTGATAGAAATTGAGTATGTATCTATGTTTAGAAAGAGTATATTAAAATATAATATATTCAAATGAGATATATCTCTATTTATCAAGAGTATATTTGGATCGAAAATTGATCTTTAGTCAAATAACATATTATGATCATGTATACTTTCTATGCAGTCAGGTATACTCACTATATTAGCATGTATACTCGGTATGGGAGGCGGTGTGGCTGCGTCGTCGACGACGCCAGGGCCTACATTGTTGAGTGAATACCCACACTAGAAGGAGGGGTTGAATAGTGTTGGGTGACTTTTAACAATGTACTTCAATTTCTTTTAAGTCAATTCCAACTTCAAACGGAAGTAAGTGCAACTAAATGATGTTCGTTAACAAGTATGAAACACAATTATAATCAATCACACAAGGCAATGCAAACTTAATAAATTATAGTGGTTCGGCCAACCACCTACTCCACTACTTTGGTTCCACACCAAGGATTTCTAACCAAATTCTTTATAGACCATGTGTTTCCCTTTGAATACAACCGAGGACTCGGTTCTCACCCCTTTGAGAACTCCTCAAAATTATTCACCTAGGCAAAACATAATTCTACAAAGAAAAACCTAGGTGTTTACACTAGCACACCTAGCAAACTAATCAATGAAAACCAAGTTCAAGTAACAAGTAAAATTACAATGAAAAGAGCTAAAGAGTAGACCACAACAAAGAGCTCTTTTTCAAGCCTTCAATGCCTCCAACTCCATAAGACGTTGAGATCGAATTGAAGCCGGAGTTGAGGGAAGATGAGCGCTTGAGAAAAGTCGTCGATCGGAGAAGCAAGCGCAAGCAAATCAAGCTTAGAATGCACAAATCACACTTTGGAAGCTTATCTCAATGGTTAAGAGTGTTTAATGAAGGTTGGTGAGGGGTATTTATAACCCCTCCCATGGAACGGCTCTTCAACGGGCGTTTTTTCGCCAATTGGACGCCGATCGGTCGTTTGCCGGTCGATCGTCGGTCAACCGATCGACCGCCCAACGACCGCTGGTGTTCTGCCCTTCAGCCACTATGTTCGGTCGACCAGTTCCTCTGTTGTCCAATCGACCGATCGGTCGACCGAATTAGCCACTGCCAAATTTTGACCTTATTCGATCGACAGACCGGTCGACCAAAGTGGCTACTGCCATTTTTCTGCCTTGTTCGGTCGACCGAACCTAGGCTGAGGCTGATTTTAACATTTGCTTTGTTACACGCTTTTTTATGGGTTTTGTTACTAGATTTTGACTTGGATAACTTTACAAATAGGCTTGGGATGAGATCCTAGAGATATATTACAATGAATCTACTTAATCTGCATTCGAGCCTTTCTTGACGATTTTTGCGATTCTCCGAGCGAAGTTCGCGTGCTTACCGCAACATCAACCTAAACTCAAAACTACACACATATTAAATACATGTTTGTTATCATCAAAATAGAGATCGAAGCCTAGGGGGAACCCTTGGGCCAACATCCATGTCGCAACATGTTAGTTAATTAATCTACTTGTGATATAATTGTAATAAAATATATTAATTAGATTTATAATTTTTATGTTAATTAAAATAAATATTTTATTATAACAATATATAATATTGTCTGGTATGCTTTATATGATCAAATGAAAAAGAAATAGTACAAAGGGTATTTTCGTCAAATTGTGTTATCTTGTGTTGTGATAATACAAAGCGAACGCAAGATAGTACTAAATTTGATGCCCAATACCGTGAGAAACGAACATGTGACTATTTGTTATGTTGTCCTGTACAACCTTATACTAGTCTGTTCTGTACTAAACTGTTTGCGAAACGAACGGCCCCTTAGTGCATAGGCATTTTTATTATTAGCAACAAGATATCTGGCATTCGAAGTATCAGCTCGTGTCACCCAGTAAGGAACCGGAGCCGTATCGGTCCAGTTCCAAAACCATTTTAAAGTAGTTGATTTTTTTGCTTTTTTTCATTTTTATTTTACTCCTTTTCTTTGTGTTTTCTATTACCAATACAGTCAGAACACTATGGTATGTTACCAGTACCAGTCTTGCCTGAGGGCTCAGATGGGTCCCAATATCACCTTAAAGTTATGTAATCAGTACGGGTGTGCATGGCTTGCGTTGGGTTGTGTTTTGAAATTTTTCAACCCAACCCAATTTAAACTGAGTTGATACTTTTCAACCCTAACCAAATCAAATTAAGATTCTAATTCAACCCAACCCAATTAAATCGGGTTGGTGCCGGAGTGGGTTGGGTAAAACCAACTTCACTTTTATCTTAACTCAATAATTTATCATCTCAATAATATTTTTTATACCATCTTTAAACATCACACAAATAAAATAAACAATTAAAATTAAAATGTTGTAATACTTGACACACTACAAATAAGTTTAGCATGTTAACAAAAATAAAAAAACTCTTTGAATCTATAGAAGAAAACTTAATTCTTTAGGATTAAAAGAGTGAACTCCTTAGTTAAAATAGAAATTTTTGAAACAACCATGCATAAAAGCAAAGGAAATTTCATTATACATAAAAATAATATGATAAGATTATAAATGAATTAATGATAGAATAATAATCTTCTGCAAGTTAACCTAGAACTTTGCTTTCTTCAATGTGAATTGAAAGTGGTGAAATGTGTAAGCAATACAATTACGTGCATATAAGTGCCTCCATAAATTTTGGAGTTATAACATCCTGAAATGAATCACGTACTACAAGAGTCATAGGGTTATGGTGTTAAAATTACTATTTTAGGTACACCTTATCTTGTATGTAATTATAAATTAAATTTTGGATAATATAATATGAATGTATATAACATATAAATATATAATATACATATAAAGTCAGGTTGGGTTGAGTTAAACCAATTTTGCAAATTCAAAATCCAACCCAACCCATAAAAATATAATTGGGAAACTTTCCAACCGTAAAAAATCCAATCCACTATGTAAAAAATCCAATCCAAACTACTCGAGTTGGATTGGTTTAGCAGGTTGGTCGGATTTTTGTACACCCCTACTGTTAAGACTCATGGTTTAAAATCTCGGTACCGGTACCGATTTCGGTCACCGGCCGGTACCGGTATGGAAAATGCATACCGGCCGTTTTTTTTTTTTTTTTTTTTTTTAAAGAACTAACTCCAATTCTCCAATAACACATAACTGATGAAGAAATGCTTAAAATTAATATTCAAATGTCAAATACATGAATACAATTTTTAAAATACGGACGAATGACGTCCGTCGTACCCATACATATCTTGGGCTTCGGGACATACACGGCTAAGGTCAACACTGTAGTTCTCTAATGCCCATATTTGGAAATTTTCCCATGGCATAATGCCTTGGTATCCATTATACCACATTGACATTAGCGTTTTTTTGTTGGGTTTCCAAGAACTAGACCCTGTATCATCAATTGAGTAGGTACTGGATACAGAGTAGGTGGATTCAGAAACCTCTTGCAAACTACTCATCATATCGTGATGGTAATCTTGCAAAGCTGTCGGTCCACCTCTTCGACGCGAGCCTCTCTTCTTGTACACCTGAGTTGTTTGTCCGGTACTAGCACCACGGTCATCATCTTGGGTGGCGTGATCGAAGTATTGTTCATTTGTCCATGGATCATCATATGGCAATGTTGATGGCACGACGGTGTCTTCTCCACCAGCTCCATTATCATCATCATCTCCTCCGTCTTTTGTGCTGCTACTGCTATGAATGGAGGGCTCGTCTTCTTCGTCCTCTTCTGCTTCTGCAATCGCTTCCAAAGGATCAATTGGTCGTTTACCTTTGGCTTTGTCTTTTGCCTTTGAAGGTGTTGCCTTCTTTTTTCCCTTTGATCGGGAAGATGGAGAGTCTGATTTGGATCGGCGTCTTGCTTGCCGAATTCGTTGAGAGTCCAAGGGAGTAATGGCTGTGTCTTCTGGTTGGCTCTCAGACTCAAGTGCATCAGATATAATTGATGAAGGCTGAGGTGATTCGCCTGGTTCATCAAGAAGAGGCCGGTCGCTCTCCATTGCACTCCACCAATCAATTATCGGGTCCGTATCGTCTTGGACGAACTCAACATCGAACGGATCTACATGTCGAATATCTTCGTTTTGTAATGTCCGCATTCGAAGCCGCATGTTGTAATGAACATATACTAGCTTCTCTAATCGGGCATATGAAAACCGATTGCGCGGCTTGGTATGAATTAAGGAGAAGGTCGACCAATTTCTCTCGCATCCACTTGATGATGTGGTTTGCGAGAGAATACTTGTTGCAATCTTCCGAAGGGTTGGAGCTTCGATTCCAAATTGCAACCACCATTCAACTGCAATAGATTTAAAATTGATTTTAGTAACGAGATTACCAATTTTAATTAATAAATAAATTAAAAAAAATTATATCTACCTGGATCCATAGAATCTCGGCACGATATTGCAAATGGATCTCCGAAATTGCCACTTGAATCTCGGAAATATTTTGATTCATTTAGAGCTTGTGCCGCTTCTCTGGTTGTTGCCGACATTCGTTGTATGACCTTGCGAAGCGGATATAACAAACTATCCGTCGTTCCAAGATCATATCGATACTGGTATGCGGGATTTAAATAATACGCTACAAAAAATTATCAATTTAATAAGTAATTTAGCATAATGAATTAAAATTAAATAAATTTTAGAAAATTAAATAAAAAATTACCCGCGATGTGTATGTCACGACCCATTTGATCCTCCCACCTCTGAGAGATAATGTCAATGAAGGGTTTATACTTGGTCTCCGAAATCAACACCCTCTTGATTTCTTCTTGTGCTTGATGGATGTAGTAGTAGAGATGACCCATTTGAGGCGTCTTTTCCATCTCCACCTGTTGTAGAACCTTGTACAATGGTTCTACGGCGACGACTATCTCCGCAACGCGATCCCAGAACCGCGTGTTGAGGACGTTCTTCTCGGTTTGCTTTCCATCATTAGTTCCGACATATCTTGATGTAGACCATTCATCACTTGTAAACATTGATCGAAGGCCCGCCTTACGTTGTTGGAGCGACCTTAATGCAATGAAATTGGTTGCAAAACGAGTCGCTCCCGGTCGAAGAATTTCACCTAAAATATGAAATTATTATTAGTAATTATCACCTAAACTAATTAATAAATAAATACTATAAATTATTTTTAAAAAATACCTTCTGTAAATTTTCTCATAAGGGCGTGTACCCATGTGTGATTGTATATGAAGCGCGTAATTTGTTGCCCCTTTTTTACCGTCTTATTCACCATCGATATATCACCGATATCTTTCATCATTAGGTCTACACAATGCGCTGCACATGGAGTCCAATATATGTGAGAATAATCCAGTTCAATTATCTCACCAGCCCTTTTGAAATTAGCTCCGTTGTCGGTTATAATTTGAACAAAGTTCTCGGGTCCATTCTCCTCGATCACCTCCTTCATCAGCTTCGAGATGTAGAGAGAACTATGGACTTCATCGGATGCGTTCACCGACTTGTGATAGATAACCCTCCTGTTGCAATAGATGAGGAAGTTGATGATGCTCATTCGAGTTGGACCGGTCCAACTATCGCACATCAAAGTGCATCCGTAATCCCCCCATTGCCGCTTGATTCTGTCGATCCATTGATTTATTTCCTTGACCTCTTCTTCAAGGAAAGGTCCTAAAATTTCATACGGAGTTGGAGGGGTAATACCTGGGCCTACCTTTTGGATGGTAGACACCATAGTTCGGTAGTACGGGTTGTTGGCTGCATTTGCGGGAATCCGGCTGAAGTGGAACTATTTGGAGATGGCTTTTCCCAACTCCCACTTCTTCGACTTGCCGTACATATCGTCTATGCGTTGTTACTTTGCCGATGAAGGAGGAAATGCCCTGGGATCAAGATCGGAAATATCAACATTAGTTTTCCTACCACTTGCTCCGAGGTTTGTGAAGAATCCACGAAGGCCTCCTCTGCTGCTTCCTCTGCTCTGAGTTTGAGGTGCTCTCATGCTAGAACTCCGACCAATATAAGGACCAGAGGGAATTGGACCGCTTCGGTCCATTGTTCCGGCAGCCGAAGTTGAGCCGACGCTGCTTATCCCACCGCTGCCACTGCCGCCGCCATATTCGAATTGAGATCCGGGATAATACATCCGTTCTCGTTCGAATTCAGCATGCTCCAATGAAGCTCAGATGCCGGCTTCAAGTTCCGGATCCTCGTCGTTATCGCCACCTCGAGCCTCATAATGGCCATCGCTGACATCTTGGGTAGCTCGTCGGTCGAACTCGGCTTGTTGAGCTGCAGTCTTAAGACGTAGCTCCTTCTTGTTGTTGAGTTGCGCTTTGAACATCTTGCGGACTTCGGGCGGTACTTTGGCACAATTGACGACGTCGGAATATCCTCCGGCCAAGTGTTGCTTCAATCGAGTGATGCCTCCACCACGTGAAATCATATTACAGTGGTGGCATTGCCAGTGATGAGCCTTCTCCAACCGAGTACCGTGCTGCCATGCGGGGTCGGCTTGAGATTTCGGCGTCATTTCAATAGAATTTCGACGTAGAAATTAATAAAGAGAGAGATTGAGAGAGATTGAGAATTTAGATGGGTAGAGGGGTGAGTGAGGATGAAAGAAGTGTTTTGGGGGCTTTATATAGCCCCCAAAACAACCCAAATTTGCCCCAAACGGCTATAGAGCCGTTTGGGGTCACTATTGATCATACCGGGCGGTATACCGCTATATACCGCCCGGTATACACAATATACCCGGTTTTTTCAAAACCGGGTATATCGAATACCGGAAATCTCAAAAACCGGTATATACCGGCCGGTATATACCGTTTCAGACGGTATTTTAAACCTTAGTTAAGAGTATAAATATGTAGATTGGTATTTTCCTAACAGCATAAGCTTTTGGGAAAGTCGGTCATCCAATAAAATTGAACATGGTATTAGAGGCTTTAGAGCATGAGGTCCTGAGTTCAAATCTTCCTAGCGTCCATATTTAAAAAAATTTACGTCCAACCTCAATTAAGTGGATCCACTTGTTGGGCTTGGGTTAGTATCTTTAAAGTTTATCCGCCCACAAGTAAGGGGGGTGTAAAGTGTATAAATGTATAGATTGGTCATGAAGATAAAAAAACCTAGTCAAATTCTGCATGGTTTACAAGAGCATCCATAAGAAGCTAATAACAAATGTCAGTGCTTCAGTGAACTTACATGCTCACCAAAATTATATGTTCTGCAAACTTCTGGCCGAATAAATTGACGGTCTCTGTGTACATCCTTTAGCCTCACCCAATCATCCCAGTAAGTAAAATAATGTCAAGGAATAGCAAAGTAGCAAAATATGTCATTTCTAAGCTACTAACTGAAACTTAGCACGACATAGAAGGATATGCTTTAGGCCACTTTGGTGATAGCTCATCCCATACAGATTTTGTTAGCATCCATCCAAGACCAGGAAAAAAGTCTGATCGGTGAAGAGCTTCTGCAAAATAAATGAAAAATAATTTGTACAATCAGATGTATTCCTCTGATTAGTACAAGGGAATAAAGCATGTCTTGTAAAATGACAAGAAGGCCCTCTTAAAAGAAACTTACGACTATCATGAACAAATTGTTTTTGTCCATTGTCATTCCATGAGGAGACGGCCATTATTGATCTTCAAATCAAACAAATTAATATGTTGGAAAACAATCAGATGAGATACTCAACAATAGTTTGAAGTTTGAACACAATGAATGAATGGAGACAAGGCATACTTATCCTTGTCAAGTAGAGCAGCTGTGGCTTCAAAATAGTCAAAGAAGTCTGGCGCAATCTCCATGTCATCTGTTTGGCAAGACAAAATGTTCTAAAATAGAGTTTATAGAATAAAAATGGACAAGAACAATAGGCGAAGAAAATGAATAAACATTAAGTAGATGCCACCTTCTAATATGATTACTCGACTGAAATTGTAGTTGGAGAATAATTCATCCAGTGCCCATTTATAGTGCCCTGAAAATTTCCCATATTGCCAGCTGAGGACAAAATTATAACTAACAAGATTCAAGATATATGATCCTTACTAGCAATCTTGTAGTATGCAATCAATTCCCCAGGTCTTTCTGTTTGAACTGGTTCATAATCCAAGTGCTGCAATGTAGCCACACAATCAATCATATGTTTAGCAATCTTTGACATTGACTATGCAATATGATAATCACCAAATTATCAAACTAACCACAGTCCACAAGTATTAACATGTAAAATAACCACATGTAAAACAACCGCATATTTCAACAACACAAGAATTGGACTATAATAAGTTTGCTAATTTGTGATCTATCCATGTGCTAGCAACAGAGCGGATCAATGGAAACAATCATAAACGTTGTAAATTTGGCAGTATTTAAAATATAAAGCATAAGTAATGGTGAATACTAAAATGTTGAATGCAGTGCTAGCAACAGAGCAGATCAATTAAAGCAATCATAAAAATTGTAAAATTGGAAGTATTTAAAATATAAAGCATAAGTAATGGTGAATACTAAGGGCCTGTTTGGTTAGCGAAACCAAGTCTGTTTTCATGGTTTCAGTTTCACTGAAACCAAAACTGCTTACGAAAACGTGTTTGGTTTAATGTTTTCGTGAAACTGAATCGAAACCAGAATGAAAACGAAACTAGTTTTCTTAATAAAAATGAAAACAACAGAATGTTGTTTTCTGTGGTTTCGAGACTGTCGGTTTCGTTATCAAAATGTTGTGACAACTTTGTAATTATAAATATTTTTTTATAAAATTAATTAATTTAAAAATAAATCAAACTATATCGAATTTTTAAAAATAAAAATAAAAATAATCATTTTTAACTCAAACTTTTATCTTAAATTTATAAAATAATTAAACCAATTTATATCTAATTGACTCAAACCCAAATTTTAAATAACTCAATTTTCTTAAAGTTGGTCTATTTATAATTTAATCAAACCTAATTTTAGATCATTGGACTTGTTTTTTTTTGAAATTTTATAATAACTATTAATTAATTTTTATATCTAATTGAACAAAAAAATCTTAAATTACCAATAACTTAATTAATTAAATCATTTAAATATTCTGTAACCATATTAATAAATATTTAATTTTGTAAACTAACTAAACATTTAATTACTACTAAAAATGTTCAAGGAAAATTAATATTATTTTTTATAATCAAATAAATATTTTCTGGTTTCAACTAACTAAAACTGATATTGTTTTTATTAACCAAACGCGTTTTCAGAAAACTGAAAACTAGAAACCAAAACCAAGTTTTCGAAACCAAGTTTTTAGTTTCACTGAAACCAAACCAGAAAATAATTTTCGCTAACCAAACAGCACCTAAAATATTCAATGCATAGAAATTAGGAAATCTGACGGAACAAGAACATTAGAGAAGGTAAAATACTAAGTTGATTAACGAGTAGATCACTATACAAATCTGTCTTAAATAAACAAGGATATCGTGGTATTTCCTCGATTTGATTGATCATTCATGAGTGATATATTTCTGTCATATGCAGTCAAAATTGAGTCTTTGATGCAAATAAATAATGTGACATAATCAAAATCACTAAATTTATCAAAAATTTCCTTTACCAAACTTCATCAAACATAAACAAAGAAAATCAACAATAAATAGACAAAAAGAATGCAGAGAGAACACTTTTCATTTGTTGGCGTTATAAATGTTTAAGTCCATGGACTTTTAAAAATGCACAAAGGAATGAAAGAATCAACAAAAATTGAGGAAAATAAGATTACTTGTGAATCCAGTAAAGTGACAATAAAAGATATTGGCTTAACATGGAAATTAGCTCTGAAAAGCTTAATCTAGCAACTTGATATTCATCAAGAATGCCTACTGCAAAAGGATCTATTATAAGTCCACTAGACAACAAAAACATCTAAAAGGACATCTTGCTCTGTCAAAATGTATTAGAATAAGTGATAAGTAAAATGATATGCATTGTTAATAAAATGAATTCAAAACGGGCTAAGTAATAGATCTCCTAGTGGTAATGGAATTCTGTCTGAGATAAACACTATTGACTAATCCAACAGAACTTGATAGCCAGAAGCTGCCATGAGATAGAACAACAAGAAGCCTTGAAGTCCCAATTTGGTGTTAGCTATATGGATCTTTTCCCTCCATAGAATTCTGTGTAAGGTTAAATCTCTAGTTATACTAAGGACATTTCAAAAAATTGCTATTGTTTCATGCAAAGTTTTTTTCTTAGGTCTTCCTCTACCCTTCCCTCCATAATCATAATCAGTTCACATATCCAACTATGACATCTATAATTAAAAACAAAAAAAAACAAAACAAACTATATTTATAGGTCTCCAAACTGTCTCAATCTATTATATCTCATTCTATAATCTATCCTCTTTTTAGCTACAACAAGTTGCACACGAATGATAACATTTCTTGTACTATCTTTTCTAATAATCCCGCACATCCATCTCCACATTTTCATTTCTACTAAACTTATGTATATGTTGTTTTTTCTTGATGCCCAACATTCTGGTGCAGAAAGCATGGCTAGTCTTTCAACCATCTTATAAAACAGTTCTTCTAATTAAAGGAGAACTTGGCTATCATACCAAACTCCAAAAGCCCCTCTCAATTTTCCTCCTGCTTTAATTTCTATAGGTAATGTCTTCATCTATTTCTCCCTCTTGTTGAAAGATCCAAGATATGTAAAACTCTTATTAAAACATTTTGTCCATCTATCTTGACTACATGATTTCTTACCATATTAAAATTGCATTTTATCTTTTCTTCTATAGACAAGAAACAGTAAGGTTGCTCCATTGGGACTTAGGCAACCAAGGTTTGAGTCGCTGAAATAGCCTCTTTCCCATGGGTTTAAAATCTCATACCGGTACCAATTTCGGTCTAAAGCTGGTACAATCTCAGTCTGAGGCCGATACTGGTACTTACCGATATCATACCAACGCTCAGTACAGACCAATATAATATCGGCCTATCTCGAGATCTTTTATTTTTTTTACTTTTTTTTCAAATGTAGTCTCCAAAACATAATTTTAAGCTTGAAATCATGGTTTTAAGCTCCAAAACAGACAAGCTACAAAATATCTCAAAAGTGTTACAAACATGCCAGTACCAGGCCGGTGACAGGCTATATAGGCCCGATATCATCGATTACCACCTGATCCTTCGATACACCCTGGTACCAATACCATTTTTTAAAAAATTGGTAAATACCGATCATACGGGCAGTATGGTACGGTATTTAAAGCAATGTTCTTTCTATGAAAGACTAAGGTTGTGTATATTGACCCTCCAAACCCCGCACTTGCAGTAGCCTCGTGCAATGGATCACATTTCTAAATTTTGGTTTAAATTAACCTAACTCTCTTAGCTTCTAAAATTCACCTCCACAATTCAAATTTAAAATTGATACCAATGAAACACTCATCAACAAAGCCATATCATCAATAAAAAACATATACCATTGGGGTTTGGTTTGAATATGACTTGTAAATTCATCCATTACCAATGTGAAAAGATAGGGACTTGACTAATATTGGATTAATCCTATAGTGATAAAAAAAATTGCTAGACACCTGTAATCCTTACAATAGAATTAGAAATTACACCAACTTTCATATCTTTCACACATATTATTACTAATTACTACATACTCCTGTTCTTTTCTAGGACAGGCCATAATGAATTTCTAGCGGACTCTATCACAGGTTTTCTCAAAGAGTCAAAGTCAATAGAAATCATATGAAAATATTTTCTCTATTCTGTAGTCTCTTTGCTCTATAATTTTTCATTTCTTATTTGCTTGTCTCAATAAAGAAATTGCATCTATAATTGATTTCCTAAGCATAAAATTAAATCAATTGTCACAAATATTTGTTTCACCTCTTATTCTCCATTCAACCATTCTTTCTCAATGTTTCATGGTGTGACTTGTTAACCAAATTCCTCTGTGGGCCTAGATGAAAATTCCAACCAATTTAAAATTGACAAAGCAAGATGCTAGTGACGCCTCTTGAAAGTGCAGATAGGAACACAACCCAACAATATTTTGCTACTTAGCAACATTTGATAATCACTTTTATCCATAATAGAACAAACTTATGGATATACCACAAATAGTAGAACAACTTGATAAGATCCACCATTCTATACTGATTAGACAGCAAAGTATGAGACAGCAATTTAAACCTGCATATATGTTATTTCATTGTAACTCATAGCTTTACTTTTAACATCTTGATTTGTTCCATCCTGCAAGTGCAACCAATGAAAGTTTCAGATAAAACCAGCTTCAAAGTAGTCTGTGAATAAAGAAACAGAAACTGCCCACACAAACCTGTGATATAAAAACTGGAAATTTTGTAGCAACTGACCTTTGATACCTGAGAAAAAGGAATACATTGATCATTAGTTGTCTAATCCTATTCACTATCTCGTGGAAAAGTTACAATTACCAATACTAACTATCCTTTTCAATAAGTAAACCAAAATTTAAAAAACAAAAACATACTTTAAAATAGATTTTACTGTCCTATCAAGATAGTCTGGACGATTGCATGCCATGATTACAACAGCTGCTACAGGCACCTAATATAAGGAAAATGGATGAATAAGCAAAATGTAGATTGCATCAGTTGAAAATTTATATAAAACATCAAAGTAATCTTACCTCACTTTCCCCAATCAAGTTTTGTACACTCTTTGCTGCATCCAAGGTTGGTAGAGTTAGAAACATAACTTGCCTGATGTACTATTACGAAAACAGTGATATTTAGACTTGAAACTCAATCATGGAAGTGTGTGCGTTCATGTGCATGGGGTTCCAGATCCTCGTTCTGTGCCAATTTGCTCTTTCTTAACCAATAAGATAGATTAAATTACGGCAAGATTTTAGATCTCGGATGTTATTTAAAAAGTAACAAAAGATAAGTGGACAATATAAAACATGATGATCATGCAAGCTTGTGTCTTAGATTTTTCATGTGATTATTCTTGAAGTGGTCATGAAGGATGGATTTACATAGTGAAAAAATAATTAATTTCTAATTGTTACTAGCCCAACGATTAGAGTCACATATGAAAAGTATTTAGTAACAGTGTCAAGAAAACTTCTAGCATAAATTAAGACAAAATGCTAATAATTGAAAGACAGTAATATATAGCTTGATCAACTTAAATGAATAAAATAACAATAGAAGCTCTTGTTATACAATAGAAAAGAATAAGAAGTTATATGAAGACATACCTTTAAAATCTCGTAGTAGGGTCTTCAGTTGGGCAGATTCTTCATCTTTAAGTTTATTTGCTTCTGAGACAATCAGCAAAATATTAGAATTCAGCATTATGATGAATGAAAATTATCTTCCATGGAACATTAACTGCAACTCTATAATCACTCACAAGTGCGGCTAACATAACATGTACAGGACGGTAGCCGGTAGCAGTAAAAGAAACACCAACTCTTCCACTCTTAGCAACCAATTGGCATGTATATACATCATAGTTCAAAATCTCGTACCGTACCGGGCGGTAAGTCCAGTATTTACCGGTTTTTGGAAAAACCGATATACGAGATACCCGATATTGGGAGATACCGGGTATCTCGGTAAATACCGCCCGGTATGCCCGGTATTTATCAAATACCAGGCAGTATTTGCTATCATACCGGGCGATACCGCCCGGTATGACCTTGGGTTACTGTAGCAAGATACCCGGTATTGGAAGATACCAGGTATCTCGGTAAATACCGCCCGGTATGCCCGGTATTTAGCAAATAGCGGGCAGTATTTGATGTCATATCGGGCGATACCGCCCGGTATGATCCAACAGCTCTTAAAAAGAGTCGTTGGGTACTGTATTAGGGTTTTTCATAGATACAAGAGAATCATTACATTGGAGTTTTAATAGGGTGACACAGGCCCACAACCCAAAGGGCCCAAAAAATCTGCGTAGCGCAACATAAGAGGATTAGGGCAAATCAGTCGCCACACATCCCAACATACGGTGTTGACCTTAGTCGTGTATATCCCCAAGATATGTACGAGTACGACGGACGTCATTCGTCCACATTTTAAACATTGTATTCATGTATTTGACATTTGAATCTTAAATTTAAGTATTTCTTGATCAATTATGTATTATTAGAGTTATTTTTAACAGCAAAAAAAAAACTGTCCGGTATGCATTTTTCGTACCGGACCTTACCGTGTGTTGGTACAGTACGGTACCGATACATACCGGTACCGGTCAATGACCGAGATGATGACCGGTACCGGTATTTTAAACCTTGATATACATAGTCAATAGATTATGTGTTAAACTACAATTTGACGAGAAGAGCAATAAAATATTTAAATCCTTCAAGGGCCTTATACTGCTCCATTTTTAAGGTAAAAATAATTCATAAACATGATATTACTATGCCAAAAGAGAATAAATCAAGTAGAGAGAAGCAGATTAGATTTTTTTTTTAACTTGAGGTCCTCAAATTACCCAAAGGAATCTAAAAGAGATGCATGATTATTTCTTGACTTAATATTCCCAACCAATTTTCTATTGATGAAGCCCTTGCAGACTATAGTGTAATCCATATATTTAATGTAAATTAAATGCACTCCAAAAGTAATAAGAAAAAAAGAATGAGTGCAGAATATGTAGATTGACAGAGGAAAAGAGATCTCCTTATCTAAATCAAGGTTAAATTGGTTATCATGTAATATCAATATGATAAGTACCTAAAACTGAACAACCATATAAATTATAAACTAGCTGCATATGCCTCAATTAGATATGTTTCAAGTAATTCACTGCTTTAACTATTATGTGCTACATGGTGACCAACTATATTGTTGCTGGCAATGTAGATACAAACCTTCCAAGGCAACAATTTTCCCTTGTTGCATGCTTATTTGATCAATCAACAAACGCATTTGAGCTGTGCACTGATTTTCAGATTCCACCTGTCAAACATTATAAACCTTGGTTATGGAACATTATGTGCAAGGAGATATTTTGCATGCATATGCAAATTTAAGTGTCAGTGAAGCAACCATAGAACTTTCATGCCTCCAAGATTAACAAGTAGAAATTTATGTTTATCAGAAGTTCTTTTTAGGTTATATTGGCTGACAAGTATAATAATCTAGTGAATAACCATATACAAGTTACATACATATACATAAAGTTGATAATTTAATTGGTAGAAATATAGACAAGAATACAGAATTATGATTGTTCATATTCAGGATTATGTGCATTACTTACGGCAGCAGCCAAGCGTTCTGCATACCCAGATTGTGTTGCAAAAAGGCGCACCTAAAATCAAAATGAGTATTATTACTACAATCGGAAAGCATCTACAGCTGTTTAAACATATCAAATTATAAATAGGTGCAATGGGAGTGAATACAAAACAAGAAAGAATCTAAAAGCATGTACATCAATACTACCAAACAATGGAGAATAAAAAGTTGCAACCACCACGTGGAAACAAGGTCTACAGATAGGGGATGTACTCTCAATATGTGTGTGGATGTGGTTGGGTCATTGAAGTGCAAATGGTAAGCAAGCACATATATATACATTTGGCATAACTGAATCAGTATGAAGTTGTATAAAAAGTTAGAATGTTCTAATTGTAAACTAAATACAATATTACTGAATGTTTAATAAATTAGACTATCCTAGCCAAGTATCATTTCTCAAGCCCTAATTCCTTTCATGGCCAACTAGGGACTTGTTTGGTTCACATAGGAAGTGACTTCCTACAGGAAGTTGTAGTTTCCATAAATTAACTTCCTGCATTTTGTTTGATTCAATAATGTACTTCCTAGGAAGTATGCATCAAATGATTAATATGCCCTACATTTGTAACTGTGATATAATATTATAGTACAATATAATATTGATACAATATAATTTTATCACAAATCAGAAATAAGATTATATAATTACTCAATTATAATTAATATTATGATATATTATAACTAATAATATAATTTATTATTATATGAGAGAGAGGTAGAGAAGGAGGGTGGGTAATATTGTATTTTTATACCCCAAAAGACACAGGAAGTAAAACTTACCTAGTGGGTGAATAAGACAATTCCTTTATTTTGTGGAAAATCCAACTTTGTGCATTTTGCAAGACGTTCAACTTCCTCCATTGTTGTCATTTGTTGTCAATCAAAGAAGGAAAAAATCCTACTTACTGGGAAGTAGATTTTCCCACACCACTTGTTGTCAACCAAATGGCTAGGTAGTTTTTCATTTTGCCTTGATTGAACCACCCATTGTTATCCCTAATGAGTAGCTCAATCTCTTCAGTCGTAACCAGAAACAGTCTACTCTTGGTCCCATAGGACTGATGTTTGACTCCCCATGGAACTCTTCAATCAATCTTACTTGCTTTAGTTGGCAATTCAAAGAAAGCTTTTTTTTTTAATTGTCACATAAGTTACCCATTATAGAAAGACATGTCTACAAGTGGATTTGGATGCTTTGATTAATCAAATGGGTCCTTAAGCTGCACCAGAAAAATGACTCTTTTATTTAAGTGGGTCAAGGTGTCAAATGTTAAAGGTATTGGTGTTTTCTTGAATTGTTCACCTTCCTGGCAGTATTGTTTAAGTGGTCATTGTATATATTAGCATATATCTATAATATTCTTCTACTTTTCAAATGACAATAAGAATAAGATAATACGACGAAATTTTATCATGTTGGTTATACTTTTATTATTGTAAATATTAATTTACCATGAAATAGAAACATTAATTGTGGGTTAAGTATATTTTTGTTAAAGGTCATGGCATCTATATTTTCGACCATTCCATTCCAATTGTTACTTACACTATAAATAAAATGCATGCATAAAGGTCCTTGTCAGTAATACCTGCTTAAAACATGATTATGACTAGTATAATCAGATCAAATGAACATAGCTCAAGATTTAAATGATGTAATATTCAGTAGCGTGCAAGTAAATTTGTGAACTCATTTCAGACATCTAACTGAATGACTATCAAATATCCTGAACTGTGCGCCAAAATGCTTATTATTTCGAGACTACCCTAATATCAAATCGCGGTCTACCCTAAAGTGTTAATGACTGTGCTTTCACGAATCCAAACTTCAAAATGTCAATAAATTGATAGCACGAGATATATCTTATCCAGTCTAACATCGTGGAGAACAGTAAAAGGAGCAGTGGACGCACAAGATCTGCACTAAGCAGGGCAAGATGCAGGAGAAGAATACCTGGATGAAGATGAAGACGGCGGCCGCGATCAGGAGTAGGATACGGATGTCGAAGAAATTCTTCCCCATTCCGAAAGCTGCGATCTCGTGAGCTGGTTTGCCTGCCTTCGATATGATGCTTGGGATCGAAGGCCCGATCTCGCAAAGACCTCTACCTTGACTTGTAATTTGGAAGAGCTACAAAATGCCAACGGCGTGTGTCGCTTCGCACTAGGGCCAAACGGGGCGGGTTTCAGATGGATTTTCCGGTTAGACATTGAATTCGACCCGATCCGGTGTCAAATTCTGATCCGAGCTCAAAATAAATAAGGAATCAAATATTATTTATTATGATCTATTTATTTAATTATTCTCTTGTTTAGTTATAATTTGTTGACAAAGAATAAATGGACCATAAAGTGATGCTGAGAAAAAAATGATAAATCAATCCGCAATCCGCATGCTATCAAATTCTTAAGAATTAATCCATCAAAAACTCACTAATTATTCATGAAATTAACGGCTAATTATCTATTGACTATTAATTGACTAGAATAAAAATATTATTTCAATTCTTTATTTCAAATTTCGAATGCTATTAATTGTGTTGTTTGAAGATTGAACGATGACTTTGTCCTCGTGCACTTTGCGATTGCCCAATAAGCTCTCAACTACTATGTGAAGCTTATGTTATTCTTCTTCTTTTTTGCAAACAAAATAGTAATTCTATATTAGTCTAAAGTAACTGAGGCATTTCAGTCCTTTATAATGAGTTGGTTCAATTCAAGAGGTCGCACAATAGATCAAATCTGAGAAATCATACAAGATCTAGCATAGTTTGTAGTCTAGTGGACTGCTTTATTACATTCTCTAAAGATAAAGCTGAACTTTACATAATTACATTTAGTAATCAAATCAAAAATATCATAAACAATAGCTTGGATTCTCCGATCTGGGCAAATGTGTTGAGATAAATCATCCATAGGTATTTTTGAATCGGACTCAATAATGATGTCTTGGTAGTTCATCTGCGAAGCAATAAGAGCAGCATCTTTAACTGCTAAGCACTACAACATTTTTAATCTATAGGAACGGTTTTCAACCGTTCCCAAAAGATAAAAAACCGTTCTCATAGACCTACGGGAACGGTTTCCCATATGTACTCAAATTAGTTGTTCCGTTAGGCTGTAGGAACGGTTTTCTTCCTTATGGTCACGCTGCCAAAAAAATTGTTCCTATAGATCCAACCTATAGGAACGATTATAAAAGTGTTCCTATAAACCAACCCTATAGGAACGGTATAGAACCGTTGCTATAGTTCCACCCTATAGGAACGATTTTACACCGTTCCTATAGGTAAATCTTATAGGAACGGTTCTTAGCTGTTCCTATAGTACATTAGGAATGACGAAAAATCGTTCCTATAGGCTGGTTCATATTTGTATTGTTTGTGCGCAGGTTCATATTTGTTCCTAAAATGTATATATATTCTTATAAACCATACAATTTCACTGACACTCATACAATTTCATAGACAACCATACAATTTCACAAACATAGATTCGAAAACATAAATTTCATTCAAACTTATAATATATTTAATTGAATAATAAGTTCACAATTATAGTATTCCCATTCCATATTTTCACAATTAAGTCTAAATAAAGTTCACAAACATATGAAATTGTTCTAAGCCTAGCATTCCCATTAGACAAGTCCTCTTGATCATCTCAATTCATCATTTCCTGCAAAAATTAATTAATAATTAAAAATGATCAGAAGATTCCATAATCATATATTAAACTAAAATTACCTGATTTTGAGGATGATGTGTGGAAGTAGAAGAACCAAAGATGCTATTGGCATCCCTTGGAGTAGTTGGTGGTGCCAACAGAGCTGTTATAGCCTTTATGTCCAAATCTGGGTTTGCCTGTGTAATAAATGTCTTCAAAAGAGATTGCATTCCTTGCATTTGGTGTTGCATCTGGTTCTGTCTCTCTTCCATTTTTGCATGTCTTTCTTCCATTATTGCATGTTGCTCCTTCAAAGACTTCACCTCTTGATCATGTTTTTCTTGCATTGCTGTCATTTCTTCATTTTTTTAAGATTGTGGGTGTAATTGTTCCTCCATAACAACGCACCCTTCCTGACTTCTCTTTCCCAAACATAGATTGAAATGCCTTAGCAGCAGGTTTCCCATCATGCTCAACCATGATTTTAAGCTTTTCCTAAAATGTACATTTTAATAATGTTAGTGATAATAATAAATAATTAAGTATAAAATAATAGCTAGAAGAAAAACTCACAATTGTCTCTTCAGTTTCATCATCTAAGGCTTTTTCGTCCTTAGTCCGAGTTTCAACAAACATATTAACTTGATTGGGTTCTTTATTCTTTTGAGAATGCTTTATAAATCACAAGAATGAGTTAAAACATAATATTGACATTACTTTAAAATTCAAAATATGAAACCATGCAAAAAAATATTACCAATTTTTCTTTTATCACAGAAAATCTTTTATTGCCCATCTGATGCCTCCATTTTTGTTGTGATCTATTCAATCTATTTTGTTGGCACATATCCTACATCAATAACAAAAAAACTAAACATATGCAATCAGAAAAAATCAATAACCATATGAAAAGCAAGTAAGAAATCCATAGGTGATTTCACTGAGGTTAGAAGCAGACCAAACTCCGCTAAAGTGTTCATAGTTAAATCCGCTAAGCAGACCAAACTCCGCTAAATCTTTATAATTTTCATAGTTATATAATGAAACCTAGATACTTACTTAGATGGGTTCATAGCTCCAGTAATCAATCATTTGCTTGAAGTGTTCGAGAGGAATGTCTGTAGGATGATTTTTTATCCTCTCGCTATTTGTTACGTAATTGTCAAAATGTTCCTTCTTGATTTTTGATTTGTGTTTCCTCCAAGCTTCATCCATAATTTTGAACACAACCCCTTTCCCTATTTCTGGAAGGATGAACTTTTTCTACAAAGTGAAGCAAAACAAGCATTAATATTAACATGCAAATGTAAATGAACAATATAAAAAACTATCATACATTGATATATTTCCATATGTCATCCTTGTTCGGTACGGCCTTCCAATTGGTGTAAATCAAGGGACACCAATCTGAATTTCATGCCATGATTCCCAAAAATTGGCTCAAGTCTGAAACAACTTTCTCATTGGGCCCAACTGGTTGTGCTTCACTGTTGAAAATTATTTCTTGTCGCTCCTCTAGCGATCTTCCATGAATTCTATAGCACATTGTCTTCCCTCTTGGTTTCTTTTTTGATGTTCCTAATTGACATAACAATAATGATTTAAAAATAAGCTAATTATAGAATTCCATATAATGACATAATATACCTTCGGGAACATGTTCCAACTCATCGGGTATATTGTGCTCTTCCTCAACATCTGCTTCCTCTTCTAGCTCATTGGGTATATTGTGCTCTTCCTCAACTTGTTCCATGTCATCTTCTCTACATTCCTCTTCTAGAGGATCTTTTTCTAGCACTTGCATACCCAGCTTCTCACGATATTCAACCATTGACATTGATGGACACAAAGGTGCAGTCTTTGTCTTCTTTGTTGCATACCCATGTCCTTGCTCATGGTTACCCTTTCTTTGTTGATCTTGAATGGTTGGCCTTTGTTGCTGCTGCACTTGGGTAGACCTTTGATATTGAATGATTGGCTTTTGTTGTTGTTGCACTTGAGAAGACTTTGTATTGGAATTGGAAAGAACTTGTTTTTGAGTAGAGGATGTGGGTCTTTGATCTTGAATGGTTGGTCTTTTTCCTCTATTTTGAATATCAATAGAAATGACCTGCCTCATAGTAGAAGCAGTAGGTTGAGTGGGGACTGCATCCTTGGGCTTTTCAAAGGATGTCTTTCCTTTCTCTTGGACATTGATATTAGAGATAATATTCTTCTGATTGGCCTCTGCAATTTGTGCGACTGAGTCCTTCTTATTTTGTTTTGAGACTAAACCATATCTTTTGTTTGGATTTAACTTCTTATTCTGCTCAATCTTTTCACATTTAATTTTGTAATGTTTGGCCGCTAACTCTTTGCTTGACTTTGCTTGTAGTGGAAAATCCATATCAATTCTTGTGACAGAGAGGTTTAACAAACCTGAAAAAAGGGGGAAAAGATAAATATATTAGTATCAAGAGAGAATGCAAAAAGGAATACATGACTTTGCTAGTTGTCATGGATCTATGCCTACTGACTTGTTAGACTTATTACCAGGATGGAGCTAAATTGATTGATTGGTTGGTTGATTTAGCTTCATGCAGGAAAAGAGAGATGTGCAGATAAGAAATCACCAAGAGTTGCTGTATAAGAAATCAGTTTTCAGTAAACTACAACATATGCTTTCTTAAAATTTAATGGAGAGATGCTCTCAAGTTTCACTACCTATCTTGGAAGCTGCAACTAGTCCATGGAAGTACACTGCACAAGGAGAGTTAAAAGAGAGATGTGCAGATAATTATGCAGCAGAATTATTACTAGTTACTATTGAATGGAATCAAGCAAATTGTCTAGTAGTGTTTCTATCTATTGTCTCTATGCTTGCAGTGTCAGGGAAAACCTATTCTTTTTCCTTCCCTGAAGCTTTCTGTCTTTTTAATCATGCAGTCTGTCAGAGTAAATTTCATACAATGTATCACCAAGGGTACTTATAGCTTTTAGTTACCACAGGTCTGGCTCAATATGTTTGGACGTGATCAATCAATCCTAGAGTCCCATGTTTGGTGAGGCAATCAGAGTTCAAATGCTTTGAATTTATGTTGATAGCTTAGCATGTAAAGCATGAAGAGTTATTTGGACTTGCCCTTATAATATAAGTACCTAGTTGTAATTTGTAAAGTTGATCAGTGTGCATATTGTAGATATTTTTAGGTCCGAATCTAGCATATCAAGGATTTCCAATTTAGATCATTTAATTTTATGTCAAAATTGATTATGTTACTCATTGATTCATGCATGAGAATTGTTTGAGCTTACTATGTTGCACGGCTTTATTTAATGGGCTCTAGGTAGATTATTGAAATTTCAATCTTATATGTCCTCAATGGACTGCAGATCTTCTGAATATATTTGAAGTCTTTCTTCCACAGCTATTGCTTTATCCAAACCCTTCATTTAGTAGGAGTAATCAGTTACGGGAAGCCTAAAACTTCAGCTTTTATGGTAATCTTCAGCTAGTGAATATGGTGAATAGCAACAGTTGGTATCTAAGCTCAATATGGTAATCTTCAGCTTTTATTATCTGCCTGATTGTTTCTTTATGATTTGGTCTAAAACTTAAATCACACAATCACCAAGATGGCTACCTCTAGCACTCAACCAATTATAGGTTGTCCCAAATGCTTAGCATGCAGATACCACCTTTAAGTAACAGAACAATTAGTCTTTTTTTATTCTGTAAGCTTTGATTACTACCTTAAGTTCATGAACTTTGGAAAACTTAAGAGTTCATATAACTGGTGTCGTTACCTAAGAGGATGACTATACTCAAGGAGGAAAGAAAGGATGAGCCTTTGGACCATGGTATGCACTCTCATAAACAGAGATTAAGCTTAAGATTCGGATTACTAACACATATGCACCCAGTATATGATTACAAACTGAAACCTATATGTATCTGCATGTATCTTGTTATGAACTGAACTGATATTGCATGCAGATACCTGTATGTATAAAATCCTGTTAATTGAGATTATTGCAAAAATCAGGTTTCAACTGAAACCTTATCATTTTTCAACTATCAGGTTTCAACTGAAACATACTGATATTTAAACATACTGAAACATACTGATAAACATCAATCTGAAAGCATATTTAAACTTGAAACCTGAACATGATAATGAAACTTGTATGATTGCTGAAACCTAATAAGGTTTCAGCTGAAATCTAATAAGGTTTCAGCTGAAACCTGATAAAGTTTGAGCAATGAAACTTAAACAGTATACATGCATAAAACATTTATCAGTATGTTATTTATCAGTATACATGAAACCAAGCTACTGTATCAATGAAACCTATCATTGCTGAAACCAATCTACTGTACTAATGAAACCTATCATTGCTGAAACCTATCAATGAAACCTGTCATTGCTGAAACCTATCATTGCTGATATGAAACTTGTATCAGATTTCAGCTATCAGGTTTCAACTGAAACATACTGATATTTAAACATACTGAAACATACTGATAAACATCAATCTGAAAGCATATTTAAACTTGAAACCTGAACATGATAATGAAACTTGTATGATTGCTGAAACCTAATAAGGTTTCAGCTGAAATCTAATAAGGTTTTAGCTGAAACCTGATAAAGTTTGAGCAATGAAACTTAAACAGTATACATGCATAAAACATTTATCAGTATGTTATTTATCAGTATACATGAAACTAAAACAAGCATAAAACCTTTCCCATGCATGGTAAACAGCAACATGGCCAGAAAGGGGATACAAGAAGAAATAAGGAATTAGAAGAATATACCCTCTTTCAATGCAAAAGGCAACTGCAAATAGTCAAAGGCTTCAAGTATTAACTCCACTTTCTCCAATAATATTTCTTGCACTGAATAATTTCTTCCTGCACTGACCATAAATTTTCAAAAGCATATTTAGACTTGAAACCTGAACATGATAATGAAACTTGTATGATTGCTGAAACCTAATAAGGTTTCAGCTGAAATCTAATAAGGTTTCAGCTGAAACCTGATAAAGTTTGAGCAATGAAACTTAAACAGTATACATGCATAAAACATTTATCAATATGTTATTTATCAGTATACATGAAACTAAACAAGCATAAAACCTTTCCCTTGCATGGTAAACAGCAACATGGCCAGAAAGGGGATACAAGAAGAAATAAGGAATTAGAAGAATATACCCTCTTTCAAGAAGAAATAAAACCTTTCCCTTGCATGGTAAACTTGTATGATTGCTGAAACCTAATAAGGTTTCAGCTGAAATCTAATAAGGTTTCAGCTGAAACCTGATAAAGTTTGAGCAATGAAACCAAGCTACTGTATCAATGAAACCTATCATTGCTGAAACCAAGCTACTGTATCAATGAAACCTATCATTACTGAAACCTATCATTGCTGATATGAAACTTGTATCAGATTTCAGCTATCAGGTTTCAACTGTATCAATGAAGCTTCAGAGATTTACCATGATTGTGAGCTGAGTGTTCCTTTTCAACGAGATCTGATAAGTATTCTGCACCGATATAATAGCCCTCTTTGTTCAACCGAATCTTCAATAATGAAAAAGAGAGAGTTAGGTCAGGACACAGTTAATAACCATATTAGGTCAGACAAAGGATCAAACAAAAATATTTGTGTACAGATCAAGATTATTCTCTAATCGAAATGATCTTGCAATAACAATAAATTATTTATAGAAGCATAATAAGTTTATTGCAATAATAGTAATATAAAAGAATCATCTTATTTTATTACAATATAGAACCATTTAATCAAAGTAGTCCCAGAGCGTGTCATCAAAATCGGATTCTTCTTCGGACTCTATTTCATTTGAAACAGATGAATAATTTTCAACAATTGTAGGCTCTATGTCGTCCCTTGCCCATTCAACATTAATTTCATCATCAGGCAAAGACAAAATTGTGATTGGTTCTGACTCAATATTATATGTTTCTTCTGCACAATATGATTGGTCATTCACATTAGGAATCTCTCTATGAAGAGTTTTCATAACGTAATACCTATTGTCTTTAGAGGGATCGCGAACATAGAAGCACTGTTGGATTTGAGAAGCTAGCACAAAAGGATCATCCATATAACATTTTTTATTGAAGTGAACACAAGTCAACCCATACTTTTCTGATTCTACTTCAAACCAATCACATCTAAACAAGACAAACTTGAAATTACCATAATAGTCTAACTCAATTATTTCATTTATTGCACCATAATAAGTAACTGCATTCGTCGTCGGATTTTGATCCTTACTACTAGCAAAGCTTTGAGTGATTGAGACCAAAGTGACACCACTATTTTGTGTCTTGCGACTTGCATCACGCTGCGTAGTATGAAATTTACACCCATTGATAACATAACCCGAAAGCCTTCTTGCAACTTTATTTGGGCCTCTACACAACTCCTTCAATCGATCAGGGACATCCTCCTCCATTGCACGATTTTTAAACCACTCAATAAAATCATGACTTTGACTTTTTGCTTTGGTCCACTTTCTTCCTTTCTTTTGATTTATGATAGTTTCATGTTCACTACATGAAAATTATTTTGTTACAACAATCATTCAATTGAGTTTATAAACAAATTTTTAAGAGCAAAGAATAGTTATTTACCTAATGTAAGGCTGAACTTCATCACAATTGAACAAGATAAACCGGTGGGCTTGGTTCTTCTCATTGTTGTCCATCGAAAATAAATTACCTTTTTTCTTCTCTCCTATAGGACGACCCATGGGTAAAAAAAAACTAGGAAGTTTAGTATCAAAAGACTCACATGTGTCAGCATTCCTTTTCACTCTGTTCCACCGTGTCTCCACATTAGAGTTCATATAATTTGAGCAAAATGTCAAGCATTCCTCAACCAAGTAACCCTCAGCTATTGAACCTTTCGGATGAGCTTTATTGCGCACATAAGCCTTCAACTTTCCCAACTCTCTTTCTGGTGAATACATCCACCGAGAATGAGCAGGACCACCCAATCTTATCTCATTGGTAGGTGAATAGGCAAATGAAGCATTACATCAAAAAATGAAGGAGGAAAAATTCTCTCTAATTGGCAAAGTGTTTCAGCAATTTCAAATTCTAAGATCTCTAAATCGTTCACATCAATAACTCTTTGACATATGGAACGAAAAAAAGAATATAAACGCATCAAAGGGTAGGCCACTTGGTGAGGAAGTGTGCTAATCATTGCTATTGGCAGCAAGTAGTGTAGCATGAAACTCATCATGACTCTTGTATCCTGAGACTTCCAAACCATCTTGGTGAACACATCTTGAAATATTTGCTGCACAACCATCAGGTAATTTTGCTTCCTTGAGAACACCACAGAAAATAGACTTCTCATTTTTATTCATGTTAAAGCATGCTTTTGCATACTTTACTTTCTTGCCTTGATCCATTGGTTTCGGATGAAGTTTCTTTCTAATTCCCAACTCTTGCAAATCTAAACGAGCATTAACATGATCTTTTGTCTTCCCCATTATGTCCAATAAAGTACCTATCACATTGTCAAAGATGTTCTTTTTAATATGCATGACATCAAGATTATGTCGTAGTCTATTATGCTTCCAATATGACAATTCAAAAAAAAATAGACTTCTTCTTCCAAGGACCATTGCTTTTCTTTTGCATCTTCCCAAATGAATTGACAAAGTCTTGCAACAAGTCCAAGATCTGTGTCCCTTCTAACAAAATAGGAGCAGGCCTATGTTCTTCTTTTCCATTGAAATCTCGTGTGTTTCTTCTATAATTATGACTCATCGGCAAGAAAACACGGTGATCCATATAACACATCTTTCGACTATGCTTTAGGTAAACCGAATTTGTGTTATAATTACAAGATGGACATGCTAATTTTTCCTTTGTGCTCCAACCACTCAACATAGCATATCCAGAAAAGTCGCTAATAGTCCATAAAAGGGCTGCTCGCAACTTAAAAGTTTGATTCTTTGAAGCATCATATGTGTCTACTCCCAGCTCCCACATAGTTTTCAACTCTTCAACCAATGGTTGCAAGTACACATCAATGTTAGTCCCGGGAGAGTGTGGTCCAGGGATAATTAAGGACAACATAAAATACTCCGACTTCATACATAACCATGGTGGAAGGTTGTACGGCATAACTATTACCAGTCATATACTATAAGAAATACTCATTGTCCTATATGAATTGAATCCATCGCTAGTCAACCCAAGTCTTATGTTGCGTGGGCCACTAGCAAAATCAGGATAACGCTCATCGAAGTCTTTCCATGCTTCGCCATCAGCAGGATGCCTTAACTTCCCATCTCTTGTCCGCTCTTCCTCATGCCACCTCATTAATTCTGCAGTCCTCTCACACATGAACAACCTTTGAAGTCTAGGAATTAACGGGAAGTGTCTTAAAACTTTAGCCGCTACTTTGTGGCCTTGCTTGGGATTTTCTAGCTCATTCTCTGCCTGAGAATTCTCAACCCACCGTGAAGCACCGCAAAGATGACAAGACTTGTCTTTCTCATGATCTTTCCAATATAACATACAATTATTGGGACAAGCATCAATCTTTTTATAATCAAGGCCCAAGTCCCTTATCATGGCTCTTGTTTTATTAAAAGATTGGGGGATGTTTAAATCTGGCATAGCTTCTTTTAGTAGCTCTAAGAGTGCATTGAATGACACATTACTCCAGCCAAAGAGACACTTCATCAAATATAACCGAATGGTGAAGGACAAAGTAGAGAAATTTTTACAACCGGGGTACAATTCCTTGTTTGCCTCTTCTAATAAATTATAAAACTTTTTGGCATCTTCATTAGGCCCCTCTGTAACTCCATCTTCTTCTGCCACTTCTCTAAATCTATCATGCAACAGTGCATCCATATCATCCATGCAATTCTCTCCAACATCGATGTCATCCTCCTCTGTGGACATTGTTAACTCCTCACCATGGTTTACCCAAATAGTGTAGCCTTTTAGAAATCCATAGTCTATCAAATATTCAAATATTGCATCTTTTGTTAACCAACGACCATTACCACATTAAGCACAAGGGCATAAAATCTCTCCTCCCTGAGGCCTTCCTTTATTATAAGCAAAATGTAGGAAATATTGCACACCATTGATATACTCCGCACTATATCTCGGCATTTGAACCCATTCCTTATCCATTGATTTTACTTAACTACGAAAAGAAAAAAATCAAATGGTCAAAAACGACAAAATCATATCAAGCCTATTCTATTCCTGGAAGTGTCTATTGAAAGCTGAGCTAATAAATATTAAACACTTAAAGGAAGCATCGAGGTTAAACTATTTAAATGCTAGCCTCAGTTTCTTTTACCTTTCAGATGTAAGGTTTAGTCCTAAGTTTTCCCAGGGGTAAATAAAGATTCTACCCATCCGAGAGAACATGGTTGTTCTCGGGCTCCTGGTTAGGAGTGCACTGCCTCCTTTACCTAGTCCTGAGTTCAACATGACTTGAGGGATGATTTTCTCCTTAAAAAAAATACTAGCTATTTTTTCACTAAAAGAAATAGATAGTCATATGAAATTTTAGCTCTAAATATTCTACAATAATTTTAATGTTGCAAATGAAACTACAGAAGACTGCGGTGATCTTTCAACACCTTTACACTCAATCAACATCTACAAGAATAATTCAAACTAATTAAACTTATGCCCATACAAGTGTATACGTACAAGTTATGGAAATTAATCTATCACCCAAGTTAGTATATCACCAGAATCAAACTATTCCTGACACTCTAGGCATTGTTAGATTTTAATATATTTTTAAACTCAATATCAAAATCAATACCGGGAGATGGAAAAATAAGGTTTAATCAATTGAACCTCAACATGAAACAAAATCATAAAGCCTATTATGAATTGGACATGATTTTTAATAAAATGAACAAGGATACATGATATATCACATAAACTCAAGATCAAAATCAATCACACCGGCATATGGAAAATCAGAAAATGAAAGATATATCACATAAAAGAAAACAAAATCATACATGGCATATTATGAATTAGTAATACCGGGAGATGGAAAATGATCTGAATCATGGTTAAAGATAATCAGAAAATGATCTGAGATAGCAAAAACAAAGCTATCCTCAATCGATTAAGGACACTCAGTAAATGGAGAGGGGACAGGGGAGAGGGGATAGGGGAGAGGGGGAGGGGAGTGTTTACCGGTCGGCGGGAGACGATGACTGACGACAGGAAGGATCGTCGGCGACCGGTGCTATGAGAGTGTGAGACGGGTGGTGGCGTCGGGACTCGGGAGGTCGGCACAGCAGAGGCCTGGATCGGGCGAATGATTCGCCTGCCGAGTGCCGAGCGGTGGCGTCGGGAGGTCGGCGCAGTAGAGCAATCGTGTCGGGAGGTCGGTGTAGCAGAGCGGTGGCGTCGGGAGGTCGCCGCAGTAGAGCGGTGCGTTTAGGGCAAAAGAGATCGAGTAGTCGATCAACGCGCGGGAGAGGAAAAATATTAAATGGTAAGAGTTTTTTTATTTTTTAATTATATAGGTTAATTTTAAAAGGAAATAGACAATGGGAACGGTTCCTTTATGTTCCCATAGTATACATTCTAAGAGAATGGTTACTAAAATTGTTCCCATAGTATAGTCTAAGGGAACGGTTGCAAAATCTGTTCCCATATATTATCTACAGGAACGGTTTCTTTGGTGTTCCTATAATATAATGGCTAAGGGAACGGTTTTGAAAAACCGTTCCTATAAGTGATGTATGGGAACACTTTTTTAGCCGTTCCTAAAGGTGGCGTGGCCATAGAGCCAAAACGTAGTAGTGATGGCTTCTGCATCCAAAATAGAGTTAGCATGTTGAATATTTTTACAACTAGTAAAAAGCACATCATGCATAGAGTTCCTGGCAACAATCCCAATACCTATATTGTTATTATCAATAGAAGCATCACAATTGATCTTGATAATGTTAGGGGGAGGAGCCAACCATTGGCATTGCTTGGGAGTTTTAATGTTTCTATTACCCTCTGGTATTTGGGTATCATCTAAAGCCTTTAGAAATGTATTAATTTTCCTCATTAGGCATTGAGGGGAAAGTTGTCTTACCTGATGCAATCATTCATTTCTAGAAAACCAAATAAACCACCAAGATACGGCAATCGACTTTCTACTCAATGGATGAAAAGAGTCATCACTAAGAAATAGAAGGTTACTACCAAGTATCCAAGTAGCATTATCTGGAAATGTTATGGGAAGGTAACTTTGGAGCAAGCTAAAAATAGTAATAGTGTAATCACAGTAGCAAAAGAGATGTTCAAGGGTTTCAGCTTGGTTTCCATAGAGAACACAGGTATCATTGGGAGAGAGGCCCAAGGAGTGCAATCTGGATTTGGTAAGTAATCTGCCATGCATAATTTTTCAAAGGAAAATTTTAATTTTGTTAGGGATATCAAACTTCCATAAGGTTTTCCAAGTATCAGAATTTAAAGTTTCATGGATATTGGGGTTAAGAAGAAAGGAATAGGCTGCAGCAGTGGTAACGTTTCTCCTCTTACTATCCCTCTATACCCAAATGTCATTATGGGGTTCCCGAGGTAAGTCAAGTGTAGTAATTTGTTCCCAACAATTTTCTCCAAACAAGTCAAGACCAACAATGTTGTTCCAATGTTGATTAATAATTAAGTTACTAATCTCAGTTTTCAAGTTAATCTCATTGCAATTAATGAAAGCGGGTTTCAAGCAAATAGGCAAATTTAAGCACCACTTATCAAGCATTATAGAAGAATTTCTACCAGAGTTAATGACTCTATTAAAATCAGAATACATATAATGATAGGCTTTAAGAAAGAGTCTCCAAGCCCAAGAACAGTGAGTATGAGGGGAGTGGTTGAGAGCTGAAACATTAGGATATTTGGATTTTACCAAATTGACCCAAATAGTGTTATGATTATTAAGGTATGCTTCAATTCTTTTAGCACTTAAAGAGAGGCTTTGAAGATACACATCATGGATGCCAAGACCTCCTAAATATTTAGGAAGAGTAGTGGTTTGCCCAGAGATAAGATGCATACCAATCTTATCCTTCTTATTTTGCCAAAAGAAATTGCTAATGATGGAATTCATCTTATCCATGTTTTTATTAGACAACCAAGAGACTATCATAGCATGAATAGGAATTGAAGTTAGGACAAAGTTAATTAGAGTTAATTTCTTAGCTTGAGATAAGAAATTGAATTGCCAAGAACCTAGTTTAGAGTTTAGCTGGTCAAAGAGGAATTCATGAGCATTATCAGAAGGTCTTGTAGGGGAAATCATAGCACCTAAGTATTTAAAAGGAAAAAGCCCTTCTTACATGGAAAGCTTGTTACAAATGTCAACTTTGATGGAAGGAAGTGTATGTTTAGGGAAGAAGATGGCAGATTTATTAAAATTGACCTTTTGTCCAGTAAGATAAAAATAATGATCAAATATAGTTTTGAAATTATCAATACTACTATCATTTGCTTTGAAAGCAAGGAGAATGTCGTCAGCAAATATTAAATGGTTGATAGACATATTATCATTAATATTTACAAGAGTAATTAGGTTTTCATTCACAGCTTTGTTTATGAGGAGAGTTAAGATTTGGGCAACAATAATATAGAGGAAAAGGGAAAGAGGATCCCCTTGCCTGATACCTCTATTAGATTGAAAGAAAGCATAAAGTTTTCCATTAATCATACAAGCAAAAGATGCAGAAGAGATACAAGATTTGATCCAGCTAATAAAGATAGGAGGAAAAGCACAAAACTCAAGAATATTAAAGATAGCATTTCCAAGATAAGGAGTTGTAGGCTTTCTCCAAGTCAATTTTGATAAGGATATAGGGTTTCTTACTTTTAGAGCCATAGATAGAATGAGCCAACTCTTGAGTTATCAAGATGTTGTCATAGATACTACGATCCTTAATAAAAGAAGACCGCTCCTTAGAAATGAGAGTGGGTAAGCACTCTTTCAGCCTGTTAGCAATAAGTTTAGTCAAAATTTTGTATGATAGACTACAAAGGGCAATAGGTCTGAATTCCTTCACCCTTTTAGGATTTTGACACTTAGGAATAAATGTTAGAATTGTCTTATTCCAATCATGAGGAAGAAAACTAGAACTGTGAAAGTGATGAAAACTTTTAAGGATGTCGTCTGAAATGATACTCCGGTAATTTTTATAAAATTCTATTGTAAAGCCATCTATTCCAGGGCTCTTGCCATTGGCCATGGATTTGATGGTATCCCAAATTTTATTTTTAGAGAAAGAAATAATCAAAGAATGGTTAAAATCAGAATTAATAGTAGGGTATATAGGCCACAGCTGGATAGTGAAGTTATGAGAAGATGAATGAGACCAAAGAGTTTAGTAGAATTTAAAAAATTCATTAAGAATGTTATTATCCTCAGATATAGGGTTACCTTCCTAAAAAATGATAGAGGTAATGTGGTTAATTCTTCTACTGGAGGTAACCATAGGATGAAAATAGGTTGTATTTCTATCTCTATCAAGGTACCATTTAAGTTTAGCTTTTACCCACCATTTTAAGCTTATTTGTCTCTGAAGAGCAATAACTTTATTGTTTAGAGAATAGAGATTTGTTTGTTCAAAGGTGGATAAGTTTTGGCTTGCTTCTTTAAGCTTCAAGTTATAGATAAAACCTTGTGTAATCTTAAGGTTTGTTTTAAGGTTACTCAAAAAGTCTTTGTTCCAATTAGACAAGGCATGTCTAGTAGCAGAAAGTTATAAATGAAGCTTAGATTGGGGGGTAATGGTTTGAAAAGGTTTAGTCCAAGCTTTACTCACAATATCATAGGAATCTGGGTAATCAGACCAGAAGTTTTGGAATTTAAACAGTTTATTACCTCTACTTAAGTCTAGGTTAAGACTAATCTGAAGAGAGTTATGATCAGAAGCATTTCTGAAGAGGTGTTTAACAGTAGATTTACCAAAGAAGTGCAGCCAAGAGGAGTTAGAGAATGCCCTATCTAATCTTACAAGAATTCTAAGATCTCCTATCCTATTGTTACACCATGTAAACCTAGGTCCAGAGAATCCTAGATCATTAGAATTTGTAATAAAATTCCTAAATTCTCTAATGTGATGGTTTATCTTAAAGGGGGGACCCCCTTTTTTATCTTCTTTATCTAGAATGCAATTAAAATCACCCATTATTATCCAAGGATAAAAAGACAAATCAATATTAGAAAGATTATTCCAAAGCACATTTCTTAATAAAGGATTAGTATTTGCATAAATGGAGGAGAGTATAAAAGGCGTGAAATTATTAAAGGAAACAATAATATGAATCACATCAGGTTGGATAGAAATCACCTTAGCTTGTACAACAGAAGAAGTCCTGGCTAAAATGATACCTCCTGAGGCACCATTAGAGGGGGAGGAAACCCCTTGCCAGTTTCTACCAAGCTTATGAATAAAGTTTACAGCAATAGAGTTTGAAACATGTGTTTCTTGTAAAGACATAAAATTAACATTGAAATTTTTGGTAAAGGAGAAAATTATGTCCAAAGCTCGTTTTTTCATAACACCCCTAACATTCCAGTTAATGATTTTCATGAATAACTATTGCTAGGTTGTTTGAACAGTCCATATCCTCAGTTGAAGTGTTAAAAGTGGGACTAGGAGTAGCCGTAGGTCTCTTACTTGAAGTGGGGGCAGAAGGTAAAGCAAGATATTCATCCCTATTCTAAGATTTTAGGGAGGTTTTCTTTTGTTTACCCTTCTTTAAAGTTTGAGCTTCCTTAAGGGGAGTTTGGGAATTGAATATAAGAGAGACCTCTTGAACCAAGGAGTCAAAGGCTTTTTGAGGGCTTGTCTTATTGATTGGTTGAGTTCTAATGTCAAGCATCTTATGAGTATCCTTAGTTTTGATACTCTCCTTAATTTGGTTGGGAGGATCTTTGTTAACTTTAGGAGGGATTATCCCCTTATCACTAACAGTAGTATCCTTAATATTTAATCTAGGTTCTCTTCTACCAATAGAGTCTCTAGAGGTTTTATCCTTAAAGGTATTCTTTTGAGGAGGGTTCCTATCAGGGAGATTCTTTCGAATCCAAGTAGGGTTTTCCTAATGGGAGGAAGAGTTTGAGACAGGATTAGGAGGGTTTGAATATCTAGGATGACTCTCATTGGGTTGAGAGTCAGATTTGAAGGTAGGAGGTTTCTAACGATTTCACCTTCTAGTTACTTGGATCCAAGGTCTAAAAAGAGGCTCCTCAGAGTCAATGTTCTGAGGGGTACTAGAATTTTCATCCTTATCTAAGGGAGAGTTCTTTTCAACAGTAACATGGTTATTATTAACATTATGAAGAACATCAAAAAAAGTCTTGTTTTCAGGGTAGGTTGCCTCTCTATGGCCAACAAGGCCGTATTTAAAACACACGGCAGGCAAATTCTCATATAAAATAGGTTGAAAAAAATTTGAATCACGTAGATTAATCCAAACACCTTGTTTGATAGGTTTTGAGAGGTCAATTTCAATACAAACCCTTATATACTTACCTCTCTGAAATTCAAATGAGCGGTTATCAATTGTAATCATTTTACCAATATTGTTTGCAATTAAACTAACCGAAGTAGGATTCCATAGTTCTAACGATAAAGCATGAATACGAATCCAAACTGGGGCTGAAGAAAAGGTTTCCATCCAAGGTCGAAAAAAAAGTTTCCAAGGGACAAGCCGAATAATGTCTCCCCTACAGGACCAAGGTCCGCCAGAGAGAACAGCAATCGCCTGTTCTTGGGAACTAAACCGGAAAACAAAAAAAAACCCTCTTCGATATCAAGAACATTTTTTAGGCCATACGAAGACCATAAGTTGAAAGCCCATTGAGAAATCACCGATAAAGGGGCCGGTTTGCCCAAAAAAATTTCGATCAAAGAAGCTTGCCAAGGGCTTTCCCATTGTTGGATTTGTTCAATCGAGAAGGAAACAGTACCAGAAGAGTGTGATTGAATACGAGACAGAGTGGACGAAGTTACCGGATTTGTGTTTTTAGGGTTTGAATCCCTCAAGATTTGGGCCCAAGACAAGGAATTTGTACCCGACAATGAGGATCCTTTGTGCAAATTGGGTGGAGTTGGTGAAGAGCGAGGCACTTTCTCGGAGTTCTAGTTTTGGTCAGTATGCGTTAGATTAGGGTTTGCCTTATCACCCATCTTTTTGCCAGCGATGAGTGATTCCTCCATCCGCTCATGAATCTTTGGCACAGGACCATCGATACCCGGCGAAGGACCCGATCCATCCTTCAGAACCGCTTTTTCAGGGTTAGGATTTGCAAACTCGCTCAACAACGCCATGGAGGGTTTCGTTTCAGACATCAACACATCATGGGAGTGGAGGGGGAGAGGAGGGTGAGGTTTTTGGGGGGAGGGGAGGGGATCATCGGAGGGAGAAGAGTCGATCGCCAAGGATGTCGCCGTTATCGCCCTAGGGCACACACGAGACGACATCAAGACCCCTCAGACAATGCCTTTATAGCACAAGTTTTGAGTGCTTATGTTATTCTTGATGTTGTTTGTTTTGCCGTCAACATCCAATTTCTTATTGTTTTAATTGAATCCAACTCTAAAATTTTCCATTGATGCTATCAATAAACTCATCTGCGCTCTTTGGAATATTGCTACTGCAATCAATAATATCTGGCAGCTAGCTAATTAATGTAATCATTCTTTTTTGAGTAAATTACACTGACCTCCCCTGAGGTTTAGTAAAATTACACTGACCTCCCCTCTATTTGTCCAGGTGACACTCACCTCCCCTATAGCTAAGGGTGTTAAATGGAGTCCGTAAATAATATGATTTCTCTCTTTTGTTCGTTGCTGGAAAATCATTAAAATACATGCATAAAATAATTGAATAAATATTTTAAAAACAAAAAAATTGAAATGAATTATTTTATTTTAAAAATAAATTTTTTGAGAGAAATAAAAATAACATAAGGATATTTTTATCATTTAAAATAAGAAAAAGTTATAAATATTTTATAAATACCATTTAATAAGCATGTTCAGAGCACATGATAGATACTCCACTAATAATTTTCGTTAGTAGGGGAGATCTGTGTAATTATTTACAAAACTCAGGGGGGTTACAAGACAAAGTTATAAATAGATGAGAGATTAGTGTAATTTCATTAAACCTCAGTGGAGGTCAGTGTAAATTACCCTTCTTTTTTCATTCTTTTAAGTGTTGTAACATAACTGCCCATTAGACAGTAAACTAAGCTACACAATTCCATGAATCCAGAGTGTGATCCACTATTTGACCTCACCTCCTGAATTGGACCTTGTATTGGTCCAAGATGTTTTTGATCCTGAGCCTCCTTAATTAATAGAGAGTTTTTATTTGTATGAAAAAAAACTTGTTTGATGCATCATTTTGTCTTTATAAAGAGTCCTGCTAAATGTTAGGGATGTGCATAGGTACCGAGTAGACCCGGAACCAGTTGGATAAGGTAGGTTCCGGGTAGAGCCAAAAAAAATCGGGTAGAATCCGAATAATAAATCAAGGAACCGGTTAAATTCGGTTCCAATTTTGGTTCCGGTTTCATTGTTCCGAGTACCCGGAATTGAAATTGGAATTGGTTTTTTTAATATATATAAACCCGGATACGAAATCGATACTCGAAACCAATTTTTTTAATATTATCTTTGACCACTCATTTACATTGTATGTAAAGTAAGTATATCATTAGAGAAATCATAATGCTGACCAAAAAGACACTCTTGCACATTAACTTTACAATTGCAATTGGCATGTACCTCAATCACAAGCAGGTTTTGCAAAATTACATATCTTCAAAAGATTCTGATGTTGAAAATAAGTAGACAGCCAAAGCCTATTCTGTTCTTGAGCATTACCTTCTCGGAAAACACAATTTCAGTGGATGAATTTAAATTGTGATGTACCTAAGGGCACATATGAGCTTAGTTTTTTTAACAGACTCTTTGAGTATACTTCAGATTTAAAACATGAAGCCATTTTTCAATAGGGTATCTGGAATCGGAACCGAAATCATAGGTTCCGGGTAAGGTCCGATTCCAGGTTCCATAGGGTAGGGGCCGGGTCTAAAATTTGGGAATCGATCCCCTACATGATAGGATCCGGGTATCCCGAAAATTACAGGGTACTCGGACCCGCTCACCCCTACTAAATGTAATAATTTGCCTTTTGATGAATTTTAACTTTGAACTTCAGGTAAATGAGTGTCTACCTATAAGACAATTTTGTTTATAAAATTAATTTTTTTAATTTGAATGGACTCATTCCTTTTCTAACATGTTTACCAATTGTATTTCTATTATATTACAAATGGGAGAAGTGCATATTTGATCCTATAAGATTTTAATTTTTTGGACTTTGGTCCTATAAATTTTATTTTGATATTTTCAGTCTTATAAATTTGCTCCGTAGCATAGATTGGTCCTATCCATAACAGTTCATTAATTCTTTGTCAATGTGAACTAACCCCGTTCATAAACGTTGACATATTTAATCCTACAAGTTTCATTTCGAAATTTTCAGTCCTATATGTTTGCCCCGTAGCACAGATTTGGTCCTATCTGCAACGGTCTATTAACTCTCTATCCACGAAAACTTAAACGAGATTATGTCCATGTTGACGGACTTAACAGACCGTCATGGATATGACCAAATCTTTATGACGGACCGACATATAGACAAGTTGGTATGTTAACTCCGTAACATGGATTTGCTCTGTAACATATATATGTTTGCTTCATAACATAGATTTTGTCCTACTCATGACGGTCAGTTAACTCCGTCAACATGGACATAACGTCGTTTATTTTTTCGTGGATGGAGAGTTAACGGACCATCACATATATGATCAAATTTGTGCTATGGGGCAAATATATTGGACCAAATTTGTACTACAGGGCAAATATATAGGACCAAATATGTGCTACGGGACAAACATATATGACTGAAAATTTTGAAATGAAACTTATAGGACCAAATCTGTCAACGTGTACGAACGGCATTAGTCCACATTGACAGAGAGTTAACAGACCGTCACGAATAGGATCAAATCTGTACTACGGAGCAAACTTATAGAACTAAAAATACCAAAATAAATTTTATAGGACTAAAGTCCAAAACATTGAAAACTTATAGGACCAAATCTGTACTTCTCTCTATAACAAATAAATGAGTGTCACACACCAAATCCGGACATGACCGGCCAGAGTATCACATGTACTCTGAAGCCTAACCCAACCAAACCATGGATACAATTACAAGTCTTGAACATTTTATAAAACCAATTTGATTTGCGAAAAACTTAAATAGAATATTTCTCGAGTCACTAAACAAATAATTTAATATTTTTAATTATTCAAATCCTTTAAAAATGAATCATTTAACATAAACAAATGCCTCAACATCAAAATACGGAAATAAACTATAAACCCAAGTCCACATGACTCAAATAAAATAAATAAAAATCTAAGACTCGGGTATCCACCTTCGACCATGATCACGCTCTGATCCCAGTACCTCTCTGATCACGCTCAGATGCTGAAAAGATAACATAATAAAGAGTAAGTCCAACTATGACTTAGTGAGCGGATCAGTCCTCAAACCACCATATCCACCAATACGGAATGCATCGAGTAAATAAGCATATGATGGGTAAGAAATTACCTACATGCATATCTACTCATCCATATATGATATAACAACAAGCATAATAATATCTCAACCATGTATAGTATAACCCATACGCGAACCACCACCTGTACCACATAGTACATCAACCAATAACATAACCTTCGTAAAGCAGGTAATAAATCATATCAATAAACACACTCAATAGCAAGTAGGCCATCCGAGACCCGTCAGTCCAATAGAGTATGGAACACATGCCCAACTAGCCATATAGGGTAGGTAGTCAATGTGGCCTCTGTACTACCACCCAGCCCAGGACTATTCTTTGGGGCATACCCTCCCCCTCATCGAAATGGGTTCTTCTGAACCGTCTCTTTGGGGCATACGTTCTCCTCACCGATCGAGATTCCAGACCGTCTCTTTGGGGCATACCCTTCCCTCACCGGCCGAAATTTCCGAAAATAGTACCCAACACTCTTTGGGGCATATCCTCCCCTCACCGGTGGGACTTCTGGGATCATGCATCAAGCAAAGCACACACTGTTGGAGGTTTTCAACCTTGGTCTTAATCTCGATTTTGATGATAACAAACATATAACTAATGATTTCACTAAGAGTTATTTTTAGGTTCCATATCAGTTAGCACACGACGTCCTCGACCGGAAAAATTAGAGAAATCGAAAAAATCGGCAAGGACATTGGTCGACGCGCTCGGATTCGTCGGGAGATAGAGTCTAGGTTTATGATGTCTAGATAAATTGTAAATTCTCGTGATGATGCAAAGAAACTCGAAAACTAATCCTGAATCCCAAAACATGAAAACTTGAAAAATCAGAAAATGACCCTGAAATTCACTAAGCCTAGGGAGCTCCTTGGAGGGCTATATGACCTAGATATTTTTTTGGCACCAAGAGTGCCGGTAATTATTCCTTAGGTAAAATCTAGTAAACGATATATTTTTAAGGATTTTTTAGAAGCCTTTAGCCTACCGATATTTGACCTAGGAGATTATAAAATTTTCGATTTTCAGAAATTTGTACTGACCCCAAAAGTTAGATTTTGATTCTTAAGAATTTTGATTTTTTTAGATATTTTTATTGAATCCAAATAGGGGGTAATCCTTATATAATATTTATATTTTAAAATTTTAACTTTAAGTTAAAAAATATTATATAAGAGGACTTAGTGAAGGCGAAACCCAGAAACGAGCAAAATAGCAAAAAACTCAGCCAAACCAAGCAGTCTGCCTAGTTTCGGTCGACTAGTCAATCGACCGAATGCTGCTAAAAACTGGCAGTAGGCAAGTCGGTCGACCGAAGTATGCTAGAAAGCGGCAATATACCTTCGGTCACTCGACGGTCGCTTAGTTGATCGACTGGTGATCGACTGGCAATCGATCTGAAGGCAGAAAATGGCTAGTTTTTGAGCTGTTGAGCAGTATTTCACCTAAGCCTCTTTCATGGCTTTATAAATACTTATGTCCCAACCTTCCTTTGATACTTTTGATTACTCCTACACTTCATTGAGTCATCTTTGATCATTTCCAAGCTTTCATTGAACCATTACTTGGAGAAACCCTAATTTGATCTCTCATTCCTTGATATAGCCTTCAAAGCATCATCGATTCATCACCTTGAGGCGTCAAGAGGACTAGGGAGTTTGTTGTGGAGCTAAGTATTTTATTATTTGATTTATTGCTTCATTTAGTGTTGTATTTTCTTGTTTATTTCTTTGTATTTGAGTTAGAGTAAGACTTAGAGTGTAAGTCTTGAAATTGAGTGGTAGCTTTGGTGTTTGAGGTTTAAATCCACCGGTGTAGACGTAGTTTGCTAGGATTAGTTGAGTTATCCTTAAGGTAGAGGTGAGAGAGTGCTCTCGGTAGAAATGCGGGATACTTCTGGGTATGGAAGTATCTTCGGTTTGAGAGTGGAGACTTTTCGGTGTAAAGTCCTCATTGTAAGGAAACTAATTAATCTAGTAAAACTAGTTTGAAAATCCTAAGCGGGGTGCATAAGTAGTAGAATAAGCATTGGAGCCGAACCACTATAAATAATTGTGTTAGCATTGCTCTCTTTGTGTATCGCATTGTTTATCTTCATTACTCGATTTTGCATTTAGTCATTGAATTATAAATTGCCTAAGTAGTTTAAGAAAATAATTTAAATCGAAATTAGGCAAAAAGATTTAGTTAACACACTATTCAACCCCCCTAGTATGGTCATTTCACCAATACACACATATACATAGCATACTAAGGAGAATGATAACATCCACACAACATGTATATCATAAATATGCTATGGTCATACCTCGGCCCCTCCATGTCCTTGTGCCATACATCGCATCTCACGTGTCTAAAAGTCATAATGTTCATGATACATAATTATAAACCATAATACGAACATGCCATGAATATATATATATATATATATAGCAATATTAAGCATGTAGATAAATTACACAAAGCATCATTAAAACTTAATTAGGACATAACGATAGTAAGCTAAGCTCCTTGTGAACCTACCCATAATTCATAGGGTCGGCCTACCCTTACCTGGGTATTTTCCAAAGGGGGGGGGGGGTCGGCCCCTACACGCCCTCCATGGGGTCACCTCAATGTAGTGTTCATCCTAGGAGCCATGTATCTCTATGTGCACCTAAGTTCCATAAATTCCCTAGGTATATGTCTCTACATTTAACCATACCCTAATGACATGTAGATATCTTCCTATTGTGAAATCTCTATATTTTTCCACATTCCAAGGTTGCCTACATGAGCCATTAGGGGTCGGCCTACCCTTAAGATCATAGGGAGCTTCCTAGGAGGGGGCGGCACACCCTAAGACTCCACCTCAACCTCAACCTCCTTTAACCATCATACCCTCCCTCCCATCAAGAACCAAGATTAGCACCAATATCAAAGAATCATCATCAAAGAATCAAGAAGGAAGGGCGGCTCCTCCAAAATCCGCCATGAACCATGCGACCAAGACCTCAAACCCGAATAAAAAATTCATAAGTCTATTGTCCGAATTCAACACGAGAGAAACCACACAAAAATCTGACAAAATCCCTTTCATAGGGGTGGCGGCAAAGAATATGAGCATGGGGAAAGAGGTCTATTTCCACTCACCGGAGAAGGAAATTAAAAAGGAAAACGGTCCTCCACGCTCCCACAAGTCCGGGTGCGCTGCCCAGTTTCAAATCCTCCCACGCATTCTCCTTCCCTCTTGTCAATTCCAAGATCTAGCCATCCAAACCAAATATCCACTGTTCACATCTAGGGGAAAGGGTTCTCGGACATGCTCCCAAAATTTCATTCCGATCAGCCATAGAATAGGGTCTCGATCGCCTGATTTGGTGAAACTCGGCGTAGCAGAATCCTAGAGAAGAAAACCAAAATAGGGCTTCAGTAATTCCATAACTGAGATAGATCCAGCCATCAACAACCAATCTCCACCGATCACAATATTAATCAAAAAGTCTACAACATGCTGTCCAAATTTCATTATGATCCAACTACATACGCTCTGTCGATCGCGAGGTTTGCTGCCATCCGACGCTGCGAGGAGCAATCTGCCGAGATTCCCTTCTCCCCTATCCATGCGTGCGCTTCTTCCTATGGATGCCTAAGGGGGTGTGCGGCGGCTGCTATGAGCCGTGTGCCCCTGAGGGATGAGATATAAATACTAAAACCTCAATCGCCAAATGACTAAAGCGGCCCTTGACTTAAGTCAAGTCTAAACCAAATTATAAACCAACTAATACAAGTCTGATTTGAGTTCCGTTTGAACCTCCGGACTTGTCTCGAACCCAACTACTCGTCTAAGGACTAATCAACTTAGATAAATTAGTTATCTTGAGCGCAATGGCCAATATTCAATTCATGCCCTCTGGAGTTTTCTTCTGGCCCATCCTGACGTGCGACCAATTTATCCCATTGGAATAATTAAATAAAAAAAATGGGTATTACAAAAGTTATGATGGATCAAGACAGCTCAGCTGACATCCTCCCTCACTCCATGCTCTCAATGACCTCATGCGCGGTCTTGGTTTACGCTCCTCGCGAGCTCGGCTTGACCCTAGGCACGATCCTCAGCCTTAGTCGTCGCTCTCGGACTCTCGTGCCCTCAACTCTCAAGCGTGGTCCTCGGCCTCAACTCCACTAAATGAGCTCTCACACTCTGAACGACCCCAGGTGCAGTCTTGTCTTACGCTCTTGCAAGCTCGGCTTGACCCCAGGCCCGATCCTCGGTCTCAGTTGCCGCTCTTGAATCATCACGACCTCAACACTCAAGTGTGGTCCTCGGCCTCAACGCAACTAAATGAGCTCCCACGCTCTCGACGACCACAAGCGCGGTCCTGCGTTACGCTCCCCGTGAGCTCGGCTTGACCCCAAGCGTGGTCCTCCCTTTCGCTCCCCACGATGTCGACTTGACCCCAGGCGCGATCCTCGGCCTCAGTCACTGCTCTCGGGCTCTCACACCCTCAACTATCAAACGTGGTCCTCGGCCTCATCACCACTAAACGAGCTCTCACGCTCTCAACGACCCCAGACGCGATCCTGCCTTACGCTCCCCCGCGAGCTCGGCTTGACCCCAAACAAAGTCTTCGGCATTAGTCGGTGCTCTCGGGCTCTCATGACCTCAACTGTCAAGTGTGGTCCTCGGTAGCGGCGAAGCCAAGACACCGAATGCAACATTTTTTTATATCAAAGTATCACTGATATATAAAGTGATTATTTTAAAAAACACAATCTAAGTAATTAACCTAAACTGTTTATATAATTAAATCTAAACTAAATTATTTAACCCACGTTAATCTAATTATTTTAATTAAATTAGAACTAGGCTATTTAACTAATCCAAATTAATCTAATTATTTTAAATTAAATTAAAACTTATTAAATTTCATTCACATCAACCAAAATAATTAAATTAAATTAAACTTATACTAAGTTGTTTAATTCAATTCAAAATAATCATAGCCAAATTGATTAAATTATTAAACTATGTTACTTAGCTTAATTCAAATTAATCCGAATCAAATTGATTAAATTAAAATTAAACTAATTTATTTAATTTAATTAGAATTAATCATAACTAATTTGATTAAAATAAAATAAAATAAATTGTTTAATTTAAACCAAATGAATATAATTAATTAATTTAAACTAAAAATTAAACTAAATTATTTAATGAAATCCAAATTAGTCTAACTAATTAAATCAAATTTAAATTTAACTAATTTATTTAATTTAATTCAAACTAACCTTAATTAAATTAAAAACTAATTTGATTCAATCCACGTAAATCTAACTAATTAAATTAAAATAAGTTATTTAATTTAATTAAAATTAATATTAACCAAATTGATTAAGTTAAAATGAAACTAAGTTATTTAGTTTAACTCAAATTAATCATAACTAGTTAAATTAAATTAAAATTAAGTTTTTGATTTAATACAAAATCTAACTAGTTGAATTAAATTAATATCAAACTAATTTATTTAATTTAATGAAAAAATTAATCTTAAATATTAATTTAAGTTAAATTAAAACTAAGTTATTTAATGTATTTCACATTAATCTAACTAATTAAATTACATTTAAATTTAACTACATTATTTAATTTAATTCTATTTAATCTAAACTATTTTAATTAAAGTAAAATAAAATAAAGTTATTTATTAATTTTATTCAAATTATTCTTAACTAATTTATTTAACTGAAGTTTAACTAAATTATTTAATTCAATTCAAATTAAATTTATATAATTTAGTTAAATATAACTAACTAAAATATTTTGTTTAATAAAATAAAATTAAAATTAAGTTCAATTATTTAATTCAATCTAAGTTATTTAATTAAACAAAAATAAATCAACAACTAAAGAAATAAATAATACAATATATAAATAATATTAAACTTATAAATTTATTGTCATTGAAAAAGGAATCAAATGACATATTGGATCTAGCTCTGCGGTGTGTATTCAGACTGATCCTTGGATCTCTCAGTCCTATTCTTTTACCATCCCTCCATACGCTTGTTTGAATCCTAGTCTCCTTTTGGTGTGGCAGCTTCTGAATGTGGATAGAACATGAAATAAAGAGTTATTAGATGTTCTTTTACTCTTGTGATTGTTGAGTCTATTTTACATATTGTGCCCACGGTCCTTGATGATAAGCTTATCTGGACCTCGCAGAATAATGGTTCTTATTCGGTCACATCTAGATATGACATTGTCTTTCAATTTTTTCACCTCCTACTTCTGAAGGACCTCCTGCTCTAGCAAACAAAGAGCTGCGGAAATCTATTTGGAACATTAAAGTGCCTCCAAAAATTAGACCTCTGATTTGAAAGATGATGCATGGTGGTGTTCCTATGCGTCAAAAGCTGAAAGAGCGATTTCCTATGATTGATGGTACTTGCTCGCTTTGCCACACAAAGGTGGAATCAATTCAACACTATTTTTTACTATGTCCCCAGATTACCTTTTTATGGTAGATGATTGACTCCATTAATCAGGATTGATGTCTCCCTTCTGATTCTCTTTGGATGTAGTGGTTAAAGCTGTATCGCAAACTTAAAGTATATCATCATGGCTCTGACAAGCTGACTTTGATAGCATTCCTCATTTGGAGAATCTGGCTAGTAATAGGATGCGTAATGGACCTCGGCACCACTCTATTATGATTGTGGTGGCCAAGTTGTGGCCTATAAATCAAGGAGGAGTGTTAATAGGGGCCGACGGTTCTATAGGTGTCCCAATTTTTGGGTCAGTAGCTCCTTCCTATTTTTCGGTGCTGTAATTTTGGAGCTTGAAACTAATGCTCCCTCATTGTGTTATTAGGAGCGTTGGTTGTGTCAATTATTCGAATGGGTTGACAAGCCAATGCCGCAATGGGCTCAAAACCACTTCTAGGAGCTTGAAAGGGCAACAGCTGCCATGAGGCTTTACAAGCCAATGATGATGATTTTATGGGGATTGACAGCTTTGTTAATGTTTATTGTAGTGATAACTGTAGCTAGGAATTGAAGTGGTGTTGTGTTGTGTGGGTTTTAGGTTAATGGTATGAACAATGTAATATTGTAAACTATTTTATTGCAATGAAGTTACCCTTTTTGAACATTACTGCAATAAAGTAATTGTAATGAAGTTTAAGTGAGAGGAGTGTAGAATTGGAAAAAAGAAGGGGGGGGGGGGGGGGGGAGAACCACACACACGCATGGATGCCGAGAGGGTGAGGGGGAGGTCGACGCAAGGAGGCAGCATCGGATTTGGGTGTTGCTGTTGGATATCGGAAACCCTTCATCTCGCCTTCTTCTTTTCAAATCAAGGTGAGTGGTAGAAGCCTTTGTTTAGGGTAGGCCTTGGCCAAACCCCCCTTGTGTGGTGCTTGACATGATTCTTGAGATTTCTTGGATTTTTCTTTGTGGTTTCTTGCTCCCAATCTTTTCCCTAGTTGTTGATGCATTTCTCGATGTTTTGACGTTGACTTTTCCGGTGTATGAGGGTTGACCGAAATAGGACTTAAAGGGGAGGTCATGCCAAAATTTTCCTTGAGTCATAGGGTGTTTAGATATGCTTAATCTTATGTTGATAATTGTATGATCACCTAAGGATTGCTAGAAGATTTAACTTTTGTAGAATGAAGCTTTCCTTGAATGTGTAGGGTCGGCCACCATGCTAATCTTCCCTAAGAACATGGCCGGCCGAACATGGTGAGATTATGCAATAGGGGAATTGTTTTCCATAGCAAGTAGACGTGGACTCGTGTCAATTGGTTAAGGGGCATAGAAGATGAGAAAAATTGGGGAAGGTAGGCCGGTCGAACCCCTTAAATTAGGTGTTAGGGGATTCGGTCATAAGAACCGAGTGTTTGAAGCTGGATCCGTCGCCCCCTTTCTTTCCGTGTCCTTGGAGCCGAGTGTTTGAAGCTGGATCCGGAGGCCGCCGATCGGAGGATTCACATCTAATCTTTCTTCCCAATCGGGTGAGTGATTTTACCCTTCCTTTTTCTCGGGTTTCTTTCGTATTCTTGAGCCGTTCTTGAAGTCAAGATGTTATTGTTGATTTTCCGTCGACTCTTGAGTTCTCGTCGTTTCTTTGTGATTGCCATGCAAGAGGAGACCCGAATGCTCCCCTATGGGGCTCGGCAGTCCTAGGATGATCCTAGGGGTGCTCGGCCAAGGTGGAGATAAGGGTGCCATCAAGGTGTTTGATAAAATGCCTAAGAGAGGTTTCTTGTGAATTCTTGAGATCTATGCCATGAATTACTTGTCAATTTAGGTTTCTACATGTTAATGCATGCTTGGTAATTAATTTGTGATTTTTGATTAGTAATTGTGTTTTACAAAGATAGGGTTTAATCTTGATGCCATGTGTGATCTTGATGTGGGTTTTTGATCATGGAATGTGATTCTTGATTTAAGATTATGTAAGTTCTTGCTAGTCTTGTTTAATAAATATGTATGTTGTGAGATTTATCTAAATGTTATAATTCTGTTTTAATGGTAATTAAAATTTAATTTCTGTGAATTTCGAATTTAATTACCATGGCATGCTGAAAATTTAATCTTGCTGAAAGTGCATGCTGAATTGTTGAATCTGAGCTGATTTTGAAATCTCTGTTGTGATGTGAATAGATTTCTGAATATAGTCGTGTAAACATAGGGCACACTCTGGAGATCAGATTCGGGTTAGATACATCAGTTTTGGACACAATAGTAATCTAAAACAAAACCCTAATCTTGGGGATTATAATTTTAATTGCATAATTAAAATTCAAATGGGGCAGCATAATCTATTATGAACCAACAAATAAAGTTTATCCATGAAATAAAACCTCACGGGTTTATGATGTTACGGGTCTAGGGGTTGGGATCGTGTATTGAGTGTTGTAACGTTCTCAATTAGGGAATCCCTGAGACACCATAGGAGACACTTGACTTAGATCATGTTGTGTCATATCTTTATGAATGGCGGAGAGGCTCGACTTAGGAGCCGGATTGCGGGCTTGGTCCGAAAAGTTGGATGGTTAATTCCCAACCTGTGTTTAAAGAAATAAGTTTGGATGGGCGAATCCCGATTATTCCTACGTTATCTCTTTTGGAATAAGTTCGGATGGGCAAATCCCGATTGTCCCCGAGTTTCTTTCAAGGAATAAGTTCGGATGGGCAAATCCCGATTATTCCTGTGATATCTTAAAGGGACAAGTTCTTACGGGCGGATCCCAATTGTTCCTTTGTGTCTCGTGGAGCAAGTTCGGATGGGCCAATAATGATTGCTCCCGAGTTTCTTTATATTAGGATAAGTTCGGATGGGCCAATCCCGATTATCCTAGTATGTTTTGTTGCCTTAGGGCATGATAGGCTTAGGCCTGTTGTTCTTCACCATTTGGGTGTTGGATGCCTTTGGGCATGTGTGGCCAGATGACCTGTTAGCTAATCACACCCTTGTAACCTTTCCTACTTGAGTCAGATGTTTTATCGCTATGCTATATTTATGTGTTTGGTTTCTCATGGGGGTTGGTAGAACCGCTCACTGAGTTCTTTGAACTCACCTGTTGTCATTTTGTTTTGTTTTGCAGAGCCTGACCGGTGAGTTGGGCTGTAGCACTTGGCGCAGCTGGAGGGCAGAGGGGCCACATTGATCTCATAGCAGTCCTAGTTAAGGGTCGTAGTCGAATCTATAGTAGTTTTGTCATGCACTTGTGATTTGGTGTTTTGAAGTTGTAGTCCCGTGGGGACATTTGTCTTTTATTCAGATTTTATTTGTTAAAGTACACCGTTAAACTTTGATTTATTCTTTCCGCACTTTACTATTTGATATACTTACTTATATGAAATCTGGTTTGGTTTTTTCTTTTAAAATAAAACTCGTTACATTCTTTCCACTATGTTTATTTATTTGAGTTGACATGTGCATGTGTTAGGCTGCAGGGTATAGGCACGTATACCCTGGCCGGTCACGTGACCCTGAATTGGGGTGTGACAATGTGGTATCAGAGCGTGTGGTTCGGTCTGACTACGACCTAAAGTTGTTACTGTATAGGGCATTGCTAGCGTTTCGGTATACGGTAGGGTTATGTTATGAGATCAATGGGCTAAGTCTGCACCTCAGCGCGACTTGTGGTTAAGTTTGCAAAAGAAAAAGTGTTAGGGTGAATTAAATTGCCTAATTATGATATTTTTTTTCTGGTGATTTCAGATTGATGGAGGCCTTTGATGCCACAAGGGGCGGTTGTGATAGCAATTCCACTGAGCGTCGGGGCCGAGGTCGTGGGAGACCACCGCAGGCCCGGGAGAAGGTATGACAAGATCCCATGGTTGTGCAGTTGCAGGCCCGAGTAGCTGAGCTAACTGAGGCACTCCACAGGGAGCAGGAATTGAGACAGCAACCACAGCAGGTGCCGGCTGTACCTGCGGTACCAAAGGTAGTCTAGCCAATAGCACCGGTGGTCAGAGCCCCTAGAGCACCTTCATATGCAGATTTTGTTGCATTCAGGCCACCAGAGTGTACAGGGACAGATCAATCGGTGGAGGTCACCAGTTTCCTAGGAGATTGCTATGAGTTGTGCAGGGAGCTTGGTTGTTCTTCTAAGATGATCGCTCGATTGATCGGGTTACAGTTGAGAGGACCAGCCAAGGATTGGCTTTACACTTGGAGGGACCGCAGAGCAGCAGATGCACCACCCCCTACCTGGGAGGAGTTTAGAGCTGCTATGGTGAAGAAGTACTTGCCGCTGAGCGTCCGAGATAGGCGGGTGAAAGAATTCGAGCTACTGCGTCAGACTGGCAGTATGTCAGTGATGGACTATGAGATGGAGTTCACTCGATTCTCGTAGTACCATCCCACCTTGATAGCTACATAGACTGCCAGGGTCAAGAGATTTGTAGAGGGGCTGAGGCTGCAGATCGCCACACTTATCCATTACACGAAGGATACTTCTTTTGCTCAGGTTGTAGATGAGGAACTCCGAAAGGAGGCACTGGTACCGACAAACAGGCAGGATGAACCGCATAAGAAGAAGTTCCGACCCCAGCATTCGAGGGGTCGACCAGCTCACTCTGAGGGGACTCATAGGACAACAGATCCACAGTAGGGTAGAGGCCATGCAATTTTAGAGGCCACATAGGCTCGGGACTGGGGGCGTCATCGGGAGGATCGCAGCGGAGGCCTGGGCCGCAGTTGTGTAACCGATGTCACCGGAAGCACTGGGGAGCTTGCTAGGGACGTTCAGAGGTATGTTTCAGCTATGGACAGACTGGGCACTACAGAAAGGATTGTCCTGGTAAGGGCAGTCAGCAGCCTGATCAGACTAGAGGAAAGACACCGATGTTAGTTGGTTCTTTGGCTCAAAGGGGTCAGACTCAAGGAGGAGGCTAGTGAGCTGGTGATTCAGAAAGGCCCGCTGCACCGGTGTTTGCTATAAACCAAGAGGGCGCCGAGACATCCAGGGTAGTAGTGTCAGGTAACCTTACTGTTGGTTCCGCTATTGTCTATGTTTTGTTTGATCCAGGTGCTACACATTCTTTTGTATCTGCTTTGTTTGCTGCTAATTTGGTAGGGAAACTCTCTATTCTTAATTTGCCTCTTGTGATGTCTACGCCTACGGGCATTTCTGTGTTGTCAGAGACAGTCTTTCGGGGATGCGAGGTGGTCATTTGTGGGCACGTGCTGATAGCCGAATTGACACTCTTGCGGATGCTGGAGCTTAATGTGATTTTGGGCATGGACTAGTAGGTGGACCATTTTACCTCAGTGGACTACAGAGCTAAGACTGTGACCTTCAGTAAGCCCGGATTGCCCCAATTTTCCTTCCAAGGTGAGGGAAAGGGAGGCTCATTAGTAGCCATCTCGGCTCTCAAGGCCCATAAGCTACTTCTGGGTGGATGCCAGTCCTTCTTGGCCTTTGTGTCTGTGGCAGAGGGAGGCGAAGGTGCGGCTAGGGACATCGAGGGGACGCCCATGGCATGCGGGTTCTTTGATGTGTTTCCAGAGGAGTTGCTAGGGTTGCCTCCAGAGAGGGAGATTGAGTTCTGTATTGAGTTGTAGCCTGGTGTGAAGCCGATCTCCATTCCGCCATATCGGATGACACCAGTTGAGTTGAGGGAGTTGAAATCCCAGTTGCAGGAGCTGCTTGAGCTGGGTTTCATTCGCCCAAGTGTTTTGCCTTGGGGTGCTCCAGTGCTCTTTCTGAAAAAAAAGAAAAGAAAAAAGGATAGATCCATGCAGATGTGCATAGACTATCGGCAGCTTAATAAGTTAACAGTGAAGAATCGATACCCGCTGCCTAGGATCGATGATTTATTTGATCAGCTTCAGGGGGCTCAGTGGTTTTCCAAGATTGACCTACGGTCAGGGTATCATCAGTTGATGATCCGGGACAATGACGTCCCTAAGACTGCTTTCAGGCCGAGGTATAGGCACTTTGAATTCCTGGTGATGTCCTTCGGGCTGACTAATGCACCTACAGCATTTATGGACCTGATGAACCGAGTGTTCAGGGAATACTTGGATAAATTTATGATAGTGTTTATTGATGACATCTTTATTTATTCCAGGAGCAGAAAGGAGCATGCTGAGCACTTGAGGGGGGTTATGGAGACTCTCAGGGAGCACCGCTTATGTGCCAAATTCTCCAAGTTCGAGTTCTGGCTAAAGAGTGTGGGGTTCCTTGGCCATGTGATGTCCAGAAAAGGGGTAAATGTGGACCCCACGAAAATAGAAGCAGTTCATAATTGGAAGAGGCCGACTAATGCCATCAAAGATCTGTATTTTTCTGGGGTTGGCAGGCTATTATAGAAAATTTATGGAGAATTTCTCCAGGATTGCAGCGCCATTGACCCGACTGACTCAGAAGAAGGTCAAATTTGACTGGGACAGTAAGTACGAGGAGAGCTTTCAAAAGCTCAAGGACCGCTTGGCGTCGGCACCATTTCTTGCAGTACCCTCGGGCTCAGGAGGGTTTGTGGTTTATTGGGATGCCTCCCGAGTCGGCTTGGATTGTGTGTTGATGCAGAATGGCACGGTGATTGTTTATGCCTCCGGGCTCATTATCTTGAGCTAGTAGCAATGGTGTTCGCATTGAAGCTGTGGCGTCACTATCTTTATGGCGAGGCTTGCGAGATATACAATGATCATAAGAGCCTTCAGTATTTGCTCACCCAGAAGGAGTTGAACCTGAGGTAGAGAAGATGGCTTTAACTCTTGAAGGACTATGACTGCACGATCATGTACCATCCGGAGAAGGCTAATGTGATGACTGACGCTTTGAGCAATAAGTCTATGGGCAGTCTAGTGCATTTGGTAGTCAGGAGGAGGGCGTTGGCTCAGGATTTGGCCATGGGCAGTATCAGCTTTTGGTGCGCTGGTGGCTCACCTAAGGGTGCAGTCCACGTTGGTCGACATGCTGCGGGCAGCGCAGGAGGAGGATGCTTTCTGTGCACTCACTAAGGATCTGGCCAGGAGAGGCGATGTTGATAATAGTTTTGGTATTGACTCGGAGGGTGTTCTAAGGTTTAAGAACAGGATAGTGGTGCTAGATATGGCTGAGGTTCGCAGGCAGGTACTAGAGATTGCTCAACGATCCACATAAATTATGCATTCGAGAGCCACAAAAATGTACCGTGATCTAAAGGAGAATTATTAATGGAAAGGCATGAAGAGAGAGGTGGCCGAGTTCGTGTCTAAGTGCCTGGTGTGTCAGTAGGTGAAGGCTGAGCATTTAAAACCGACAGGGTTGCTCCAGAACCTAGAAGTCTCAAAGTGGAAATGGGAGAAGATAACCATGGATTTTGTGATGGGATTACCAAAGTCTGGGAAGGGCAATGATTCTATCTGGGTAGTGGTGGATCGCCTAACCAAGACATCATATTTCATACTAGTCAGGATGACCTTTTCAGCCAAGCAGTATGAGAGGTTGTTCTTGGATCGAATCGTCGCTTATCATGGTGTTCCTGTTATGATCATCTCAGATCGGGGTACTCAGTTCACAGCTAGATTATGGCAGTCTTTCCAGGACGCGTCGGGTACTCAGGTTCGGTTCAACACTACATTCCACCCTCAAGCAGATGACCAGTCGGAGCGGACCATTCAGACATTGGAGGATATGCTAAGAGCATGTGTCCTAGATTTGGAGGGTAGTTGGGAGAGACACTTACCCCTGATTGAGTTTGCCTACAATAACAGTTATCATAGCAGCATCAGGATGGCCCCATTTGAGGCATTGTATGGGCGCAGATACAGGTCGCTTGTAGGTTGGTTTGAGACAAGGGATTCCCTTATGATGAAACCTGACTTGGTTGAGGAGACAGTAGAAAAGGTGAAACTAATCAGGGGAGAGATTGTTTGCAGCTTAGAGTTGTCAGAAGATGTATGCGGATGGAAAGGCTAGGGAGATAGAATTTGCTGAGGGGAATATGGTGTTCCTCAAGGTATCCCCTATGAAAGGGGTTGTGAGATTTGGTAAGAAAGGGAAGTTAAGCCCTAGGTTCATCGGGTCGTTCCCTATTCTCAGGCGCAAGGGAGCTGTGGCATATGAGTTGGCTTTACCTCCTAGTATGGACCGGGTGCATCCGGTGTTCCATGTGTCCATGCTGAAGAAATATGTTCGGGATGAGTCCCATATGATTGAGCCTACCGCAGTAGAGGTGGATTCAGCAGTCTTCTATGAGAAGCGACCAGTTGAGGTGTTAAACCGGCAGATCAGAAAATTGAGGTCCAAAGAAATTCCATTAGTTAAGGTCATGTGGGATCACATCCGTGTATTCCCCAAAATAATAATAAGGGTAAATTAAACTGACTGCTCTGAGGTTTAGTAAAATTATACTGATCTCTCTTCTATTTATAATTTTATCTTATAATCCCATTGAGTTTTGTAAAAGATTACACAAACCTCCCCTATTACGAAATAAGATTACACAAACCTCCCCTGAGTTTTGTAAATTATTACACAGACCTTCCCTAAAATAATTACTCAAAGATTACTCAGGGGATGTGATTGTAACCTGGACAAATAGAGGGAGAGTCAGTGTAATTTCACTAAACCTCAGGGGAGGTCAGTGTAATTTACCCTAATAATAATAATAAACAGATGCTTAACACACGATTAGAAATGCCCAGTGATCAGGATGAAATCGGAGCAAAAATTTCCTCAAAAAAAAAAAAAAGGGCGGCACACCCCAAGAAACCCCAAGTCAGATGCAGCAACAACAAGAAAATTTAATCATGAATACAAGAATTGATGCATTAACAGTATTGATTTTTGGATTCAACGAGGTCTTAGAAATCATGACATAAAAATCCACAACAAAAGCTTCAAGAAGAGGGGTTGCTGTTGAGTTCATGAATAGGGAAGGAGGGGATAAAACCACTCACTGGCTCAAAGAAACAAGGAGGATGAAGAATGACAAGATTCCTTGACGATCAATTTCGACGAACTCGCGAACCCGGCCTCGAACTCGCCTCCTTCTCCAAGAGCCGCTGCCTCAAGCAATGTCCCGGATGCTGTGCGGCGCCCCCGGCCGTACAGCCCTTAATAAGTTTTTTTTTGGGGTTTGATTATACGCCGAATTACTATTTTACCCCTTACTTCTAACTCGACTAGAAAAATTCATAATAAGCTCATTTTAAGTCTGATTCACGTTCTGGTTGAACCGTTGAGTTCTACTTGAGGTCCACTATCATAATAGCATGCCAAAATTACATAAATAATAAATATGGAATTTCTCAAAAAAAATTCTAAATTAAGTCTTACCAAATTTCGCTCGAACTCCGCTAATTAATTTGCTCGACTTAAAACCTTGTTTCCCTGGTACGAAACCAATTAAATATAATCAAAATGAAATTTTGGTTATAACAATCTACCCCCCTTAAAGGAAATTCGTCCTCGAATTTTATTTTTTTATTTTTTTTGCAAGAAAGGAAACTCACCATGATATCGAAAAGATGTGGATATTTTTCCTTCATGTCACGTTCAACCTCCCAAGTAGCTTCCTAACCAGAGTGATGTTCCCAACGGACCTTTATCAGGGGAATCTCTCGAGATCTTAGTTTCCTTATCTGCCTGTCTAGAATCTCGATGGGCTTTTCCTCATATGCAACTGCCAAATCAATCTCCACAATAGCAGCGTCGAGAACATGGGACTCATCTCGAATGTACCGCTTTAACATGGACACATGGAAGACGAAATGAACTCTGTCCATGCTAGGCGGTAAAGCCAGCTCATAAGCAACTGTGCCTCTACGCCGTAGGATAGGGAAGGGCCCGATAAATCTGGAGCTCAATTTCCCTTTTTTTCCAAAACGAACAACTCCCTTCATAGGGGACATCTTCAGGAATACCAGATCTCCTTCCTGAAATTCCAAATCTCGAGCTTTATCATCTGCAAACATTTTTTGACAACTCTGTGCTGCCAAAAGTTGTTCCTTAATCAGTTTTACCTTCTCAACTGCCTCATGAACCAGATCTGGACCTAACATTAGAGACTCGCTAGCCTCGAACCATCCTACGGGTGACCTGCATCTGCGCTCGTACAAAGCCTCAAACGGTGTCATACTGATGCTACTATGATAGATATTATTATAGGCGAACTCAATGAGAGGTAAATATTTCTCCCAGCCGCCCTCCAAATCTAGAACGCAGGCCCTCAGCATATCCTCTAGTGTTTGTATGGTCCTCTCAGATTGCCCATCCATCTGAGGGTGGATAGCAATGCTAAATCGAACCTGCGTGCCCAAAGCCTCCTAGAAGGACTGCCAGAATTGCGCAGTGAACTGAGTATCCCGATCAGATATAATCATCACTGGTATCCCATGATATGCAATAATGCGGTCTAGAAATAGTTGTGCATACTGCTCAGCAGTGAAAGTAGTCTTCACTGAAATAAAATGTACCGACTTGGTTAACCGGTCCACCACTACCCAGATGGAATCATTTCTCTTCCCTGATCTCGGTAAGCCTGTAACAAAATCTATAGTGATTTTCTTCCATTTCCACTCTGGCACCTCCAGATTCTGCAAAAACCCTGTAGGCCTCAAGTGTTCGGCCTTTACGTGCTGGTAGACCAAACACTTTGACACGAACTATGTCACCTCTCTCTTCATTCCTCTCAACCAGTAATGCTGTCTCAAATCCCGATACATCTTTGTGACCCATGGATGCATAGTATAGGTGGAACGATGGGCCATCTCCAGCACCTGTCTACGAACCTCCATCATCTCGGGCACAACTATCCTGTCCTTAAATCTCAGGACACCTTCGGAATCCACTCCGTACCCATTATCAGCATCACCCCTCCTGACCAGATCCACGATCAATGAGCAGAAAGCATCCTCTGCCTGAGCTGCCCGCAACATATCCACCAACGTGGACTGAACTTGCAAGTAAGGATTCTAACATTAGTCCCAAGCCAATAAAACTAAAGATTCGAGTCTAACTAACAAGAAATAAATAGAAATCCTTCACTAAATTTTAACACAGACTCCTAAGACTAAAACATAATGACCCTACAGATTGGGTATACGTCCCCGACCAAGATGTCTCACGAGATCAGCTGTCTCTGATGTCACCAGCTGTGCTACGGCACCCCAGAACCTATCTGATCACACTCATATGCTGCAAGATAGAAATATAAACAGTAAGTCTAACTAAGACTTAGTGAGTGACATATCTTCCCACTTCCATATTCATTAATTCATCCAACAATTAAACAAGTTTACAATTATGCCTCGTGTATGCAAATAAGATTATGCCAAAAGTAAATACCCAGTAAAACATAAATTTATCCACATAACAACAATTAGCATGAGCATACTCATAAAGAGAAAAAAAACAATAGGATATAACTCCATAGTAACTCATTCAACCATTTCATACAAGCCACCAGGGTCGGTCGTCAGTGTGGCAATGCTGACGAGCTTCCCGGTCCAGGGACCCGTCGGTCCAATATCCAGGGACCCGTCGGTCCTACGAGTCGGGTGCTGATCATCTCTGTCTCAGCGTGCTTCTCACTCTTGCCACCCGAGTCGATCGTCAGTGTGGCGGCTGATGAGCTTCCCGGTCCGCATCCACAAACACACCCAAGCATTTATAAATCACCAACAATCTATGAAAGATTAAATAAGAACATAATACCCTCATGCCTGTAAATCTTTCTAGGACCACTAGGGCCCTTGATAACCACGTACAATAGGCGCATGATCCTAAGTATGAACAACACATAAAAGTATCTCACCACAATAGGTAAGAATAATTAACTCACAACAATAGGTAAGACAATTACTCTGATGCACAACTTAATTTAAACAACACTATTCATCTTCACAAAATTTCAAGGAATAAAACTTGTATGAGCGGCCTGCTCATACAAATTTATATGAGCAGGCCGCTCATCTTCCGCCACGTCAGCTCAGCACGCATCGCGATGCAGAATTTAAGTTCGGGATGCAGTCAGAAACTCGTATGAGCAGCACGTCAGACTGCAGGCCTGCTCAAATTCTGCATCACGATGCGTGCTGGGCTGATGTGGCGAAAGATGAGCGGCCTGCTCATATAAATTTGTATGAGCAGGTCGCTCATACAAGTTTTATTCAATTTCAAGCATGCCATACTTGTTATCATGGTGTTTATTCTCTCTTGCATATGTAAACAATAATCGTGTCACAACAAGGAATAAATCAAATGCTCTCATCAGTAATTAAATAGATCCTTCCATCCACGTATTATACTACACATGAGCAATCACTAATTTGTATAGTTAAACCAACCTTTGTTCATGTGAATTCCAGCCGGCTGCAAGAAGTTAAAAATTCCCCTTTTTCTTTATCTTCCTATAGTTGGTAATCTAAGTGTACAACTATACAGGTAATGTCTACCTACATGAGTCTATGTTCAAGAGTTCTTGTCCTTGCCTATTCTTGATCTCATCCTCCACCCAAACTATAATAACTTCTATAGGGCAGTAACATGGTTCTAAGGAATCGAGTGCACCAAGTCATGAAACCCTACCTTATAAAAATTTGATTTTAATTATTACTACTTAATAGTTAGTTGTGATTTTAATTAAAAATTTAAAGTTGAACGGTTAAAATAATAAATATTCGATTTTTTTATATTTTTAATTGAGTCCCCCTCGGTTAAAGTTATGCATCTGCCACTGCCTGCAAAAAATACATACACGACACGTCTCAGGTACCATAAGTTCCATTTTCTATTACCTTCACTTTAGAGTCTCATTAACTTGAGCGTCAAAATATCTTTTGCAGGTCCCAGGGGCGGCCCAAGGGATATTGTGGCCTAAGGTGAAATCTTAAGATGAGGCCTTTTTGGCCTAATGGACAGATCGCCTCTGGACCGTTGGTCTCAATTGAAGATGGCATGAGCATTGTCACTTAATTGAATATTTGTATGTATTAGGGGTGTACATGGGTACCGAGTTGACTTGAAACCGATTGGAACCTACCCGATCGGGTAGGTTGTGGGTAAACCCGAATTAAATTCGAGTAGGATCTGGGACAAAACTTAAGGAGCTAGTTAAAACTAATTCTGGTTCTAGGTCCAACACATCGGGTATCCAGAACTTGGAACATGTACCCTGGAACTTGTAAATGAACAGATTCCAATAGGGTGCCCGAAACTTGTACACTGGAAATCATTTACAGGTTCTTCCAACAAGGTATTTGAAACTTGTACTACACCATAATTTTCGGGTAAGGTCTGATTTCATGTTTCAACAATGTGGGGTCCGAGTCCAAAACCTAGAAACCAATCCTATATAGGGTAGAGTTCGACCGTCCAGGTATCATAAAAAATATAAGATACCCGGATCCACTCACCCATAGCATGTAATTGTTCATTGACTCTTTTTTTTATTATCAATTGATGAAAGTAACAATACGTCATAATTCAAATGTCTATTTAATTTATTTGACAAGAAGATGCATGTATGCGTTTGTTTTGCCTAATTAGCTTTAATTGACCGTTAATATTTAATTAGTCAAGAGATTTTTTTTTGATAAAATTAATTAAAGAAATTAATTAGAATTACTTTTTAGTTGATAAAAGAATTAAGTAATTAGGTATTATAAAAAAATGAGTAAAAAAATTAGATTGATCGAGAAAAAATATAGAAAAATGAGAAATTGATAAAATAATAGTGGACCAATTAATAAAAATGAGATAAAGATGATTATAAAAGATTAAAAATTTATTTGAGGCCTTAATTTATAATAAAATAAATATAATATTTAATCATCAATTAAAGTACTTGGAGACCTAAAATTTTGGGAGGCATAAGGCAATGGTCTTTTTTGCCAAAGGGTAGAGTCGGCCCTGGCAGGTCCCCCCCCTCCCCCATCCCCACCCTCGCTAGCGTTGCACGTGACCAAGAGAGACACTGAATCGGATCAGACTATTTTGATCCTCAAGTAGGAACAAATATATACAGTGTTCTTAATTAATTTATTTGTATATCATTGATAATAACTAGAATTTGTTGAGAATATAGTAGGTTCCAGACTTTCTTAAAAATGTAAAACTAAAACAAGTAAAACAAATACATCATTTTCTGATGAATATAACATGTTGTGTATTATTTACAATTACAACAATGAATTTCGAAGAAAATAGAAGTCTTATGGATCTGAAACTGAATACCAGAATACCAGAATACCATATCGAACTTGAGGGTATTTCGAGAATTTTTAGAAAAAAAATTATGGATCCAGGAATTTTCCTAATACATGTTATGTTATGATTTAGGAAAATTGCTTTTATATATTTCTATTTTATTTTTTAGAGTAGAAAGCTTGATTTTTTTATACTATTGTACTAAATTAGGAAAAACTCTTAAATGAATTATATTAATAGTCTCACCGTTTGTTAAATTGTTAATATATTTTTTATACGTTTGTTAAATTGTTAATATTTTTTAATATTTTTTGAATTTTTTTTAGAGTAATTACATAAATTATTTTGATGTCCTCTAAAATAGTTACCTAGATTTTTTTTAATTGAGATATACAAAGAAAAGTAAATTTTTCTTTATGAAAATTATTTGACATATTATACCTTTATTATATATATATATATATATATATATATATATATATATATATATATAATTGGACTAGAACTATTGGATTCGATCGGACTAAATCCAGCAGGGACCCGATTGGGTAGGTTCCGGGTAGATCCGAATTAAATTCGGATAGGGTCCGGGATGAAAATTTAGAAACAAGTTTCGGTTTCAGGTCCAACGCATCAGGTACCCGAAATCAGAACTAGAACCGGCATCGAAACCTGTACTCTGGAACCTGTTTATTTACAGGTTCCAGGGTACAGATTTCAGAACGGGTTCCAACAACCTGTACATTACAGGTTTCAGGGTACAGGTTCCAACATGGTACCTTGTTGGAACCTGTACATTTACAAGTTCCAGAACAGGTTCCAACAAGGTACTCTGTTGAAACGTCTACATTACATGTTCCAGAATAGGTTCCAACAGGGTATCATATTGGAACCTGTATATGAATAGGTTCCAACAGGGTACTCGAAACCGGAACCGAAACCTGTGGTTCTGGATAGGGTCCGGTTCCATGTTCCAATAGGGTAGGGTCCGATTCCAAAACTTAGGAACCGGTCCTATACAGGGTAGGGTCCGAGTCTCATGAAAAATACAGGGTACCCAGACCCGCTCACCCCTAACAGAGATACACCATATTGGACCGAAAGACCCCGACTCTCATGCAACATATATATATCTATATAATTTTTATTTAATTTAGATACAATATCTATAAAATAATTAACTTATGAGTAATCTACTATATAGTTGGCAGAAACATCTTCATTTTGCTTCCTTTTTTTCTTTCTTTTTCTTAACTATGTTTCTTTTTTTATATAAATATATATTATCATATGTAGTATGTTATATTCCGGTAAATAAACAAATAATAAAATAAAAGGGGCTTAGTTGTAAATTTAAGGGGTGTAGGGGATTATTTGCAAAATAACCTCCCCACCGCCTTATAGCCCGCTCTTCTACCAATTGGCTCAATCATGTGAGAAAGGGGGGAGAAGAGGCGGTGAAATCGGCGCCGAAAGGTGAGGAATCGGAGGTTGGATTGTCGTCGGTGTCATCGCCGGAGCCGGAATCTTGAGATAGGAGTCTTACCTTCCTCCTTTCCTTCCGTCAAGTACCACTTCCTTCATTGGCAGTGACGATAGGGATCGGAGAGGGAGGGGCCGACTGAGTCGGCCGGAGAGCGGCAGCGCTCGCGGCAGCCCAGCCACTGCCCACAACGCCAGGCCGCACGGCCTTGGTGGCCGCTGCCCATGACAGCAAGGCTGCTGCTCGCTGTCGCTCCAGCTGTCGGTGTCCCACCGGTGCTGGAGGCTGCGGAAGAGGGCAGGGGAGCTGTCGGGTGGTCGGCGGCGGCTTGGATTGGCCGGCCGGCGTGAGTTGGAGCGGAGCAGGGAGGCGGCGTCAGGCGTAGGTTCGAGGGGTGAGGGGAGAGGGAGACGAATGAGGGAGAGAGATGTTTATTTAATTTAATAAATAGGTGTTTAGAGAAGAGAGTTGTATCGCATAAAATATGATTGATTTGTGAATTATTATGGTATTTTTGTAGTTGATCGTAGAGTCGTCGGATCGAGTTGAGGTGAATACCAAAGTGGTATGTTTTCACGTGCTGAACGCGATGGCGGTATCGGATTTCTGATCGGAGGCGACTTGGTAGACCTTTTCTATATTTTAGTATTATTTGGTAGTTAATAGTTATTATTTCAGTTTGATAAATAATTGAATAATGTAGAATAGTTATATTTCATGTTAGGTGGTGGTTTAGAGCATAGATGATGGTGTTGGGTGTGAGTTGATTCCCGTTGTAGCCGATGAATTGTTGTTGGGTGAAATGACAGATTTACCCTTTTGCCTCGATCTGCTTGATATTGCTTCTAATTCCATTGAGCTCATGTTGCATAGTATTGTTAGACATGCCATGTAGAGAAATGTATGTGTTACATTTTATTGTCATTTATTGATGTTGATATTTGATCATGATATGTCATGCATGATGTTATGTTGTTGCTTATGGTGTTATTCTTTTGATCATGTCATCATCATTCGGAGTTGTTATATTATTGATATCTGTGATGTTATTTGTTATCCATTGATCATGGTGATACACCTTGTTGCATTGTTGGAGTTGAGTTGTCGACCTTGAGGCTACGACCTCGGAGAGGACTTCGGTCCAGGACCATTTTATTGCGGTACCCTCCAGACATGGGTGAGGGTATGGATATTGACTAGTCACTTTGGGCACCTTCTGGTGTGCGGATGTCGGATACGACGCCCGTCGGGCTACCTGCTGGATAGGGTAGTCGCGTCACCGTTGGAGCGGACGGTTGATGCCACTCTACGGGTGGTAGAGTGCGGGGGTTTTACCCAATGGTCCATACACTCGATGATTTGGTCAACGTCGTTTAGGAGTAGGTGTGGAGCATTTGTTGTATATATATTGCCTTTGACTGCATCTTAAGCCATATTGTCGTTTACTGTTGAGTTGACATCTTATTCATGTTGTTGATCATATTATGGTACTCCTACTCAGCATCCGCTGACTCCTGTTGTCATTGCTTCAGACTTGTAGGGGTGAGTTGTTGATCTATAGATCGAGATGTAGATAGTCGGTAGATAGCAGGTATCTGGAGCTATGATATGGCGACAGTTTTTGTATTCTGTTCTACTTTGTCGTCTTTTATACTGATTATGATACTGATGATTTTGGAGTTTCGTAAATATATATTATCAAATACTCTATTTAATATTATACTTAACTGAATTATCTTTTGTCGTATATATATACTTATCATCCGGATTTTTGAAGAAATTATCTGGTTTATAATATGTTTTATTATGATTTCTGATGTGTATCGGTGATTTTCCTTTCGCTGTGTGGGTTTCGAGTCGCCCACTATCGCGCGTCAGAACGGGGCCGCCTCGGGGCGTGGGGGTGGATCCGAACTGGGGCATGATAGTATTTATTGGTATCAGAGCATAGGAGTTAAGGTTAAGTTAAAGTTAAGAGTTTAGGTGTCTTACCTTAGCGATAATATTTTATGGTGTAGGAGTTAAGATTGTAAGCTTTACCAAAAAATTTTGTTATATTTGTAGAGAGATGGCATCGAGGGGCAGTGTTGGGCCGACGAGGGGTCTTGGAGACCCGGGTGCAGATCAGGATCAGGTGGCAGTTCCTCGATGAGCACGTACTGCTCCGGTGGCGGCTTCGACTGCCAGGGGTCGAGGTGGACAAGCTAGTCGGGGTGCTCGTCAGACTAGCCGCACTGCTGGTGGCAAGGGGCGCGGTTGGGGCACTCCGGTGCATGTTCCTGCAGAGGAGGTGCATGATTTTACCCCTAGGGCTGGAGTGGGAGCGGAGGAGGTAATTGTTGAGGTAGTACCAGTAGTCCCTCAGGCTATTGGAGAGGGCTCGGCGGTGCATGTTCCTATGGCACCCCAGCCTCAGTATGTGATGCTAGTACCGGGACCTCATGGAGTTCTTGGTGGAGCAGAATCATGGGAGTCTCGCATGCTAAGGTTCCATCAGCTTGGCAAGGAGCGTTTTGGTAGTTTTGGGGGTAGTACAGATCCGATGACAGCTAGGAGATGGTTGGCAGAGGTGGAGGATACCTTTAAGACACTTAAGTGCAAGGAGGAAGAGAATGTGGAGTTGGCCACCTTTTATTTGATTGATGGAGCTAGAGAGTGGTGGAGGGCACAGGTTGCTGCTAGAGATGGAGTTGATATTTCCTGGGCAGAATTCAGAGCTGTATTCTTTCATAAATACTTTCCAGTGACATTTCGCCAGTAGAAGAAGTAGGAGTTTCTCGATCTACGTCAGGGGAGTTGTACCGTAGCAGAGTACGAGGCAAAATTTGACCGACTGTCAGAGTTTTGTCCGCGGATGGTGGCTACCGAGGAGGAAAAAGCAGAGCATTTCTTCAGATGGCTGAATTTTGCTATTCAGGATCGGATGTCCAGTCATGACGACCTAGTGAACTACAATCGGGTGGTGGCTCGAGCACTTTTAGTTGAGCGTATTCACTCGATGATCACACAGCAGAAGCAGAAAGATCGTCATGGTCGACCGCCACTTCCACTGACTGCAGGAGGTCAGGATAGGGGCCAAGGAGGCCATAGAGCTCAGGCCCAGCCATCTCAGAGTGGGTCCGTTAGTAGTTACTTCAGGCCGCAGAAGAAGACAAGGACATATTCCTCGCAGGCACAAGGATCGTCCCATCCTTCCAGGCAGTTCCAGATCATATATCAGGAGTCATACCTGCAGGTCAGATAGGAGTCAAGGCTGACCACTGCTTTAGATGTGGAGACAATGGAAACTTTGCTAGAGATTGTCCTAGAGGTGGCAATGTGTGTTATCACTGCAAGCAATCTGGCCACATAGCAGGAGTTGCCCAGCTAGGGGGATACCGGGGACTTCACAGCAGCAGTCGAGAGGATATAGTCAGGGACAGAGACAGACCAGTCAGCAGAGATAGACCAATCAGCAGAGGCAGACTAGTCAAACTCAGGCCCGAGCTTTTGCATTGACACAGGAGGAGGGTCGTCGAGCGTCAAGATCAATGGTCCGAGTTATTATTTTAGTTTTTGATTTACTTGCTCATGCATTGATAGATACTGGTAGCACTCATTCTTTTATATCTCCGGTTATGGTTGCTAAATTAGGGAGAGAGCCTACACCCAAGACGAGTGGTTTATCTATACTCACAACGTCAGGTGATGTGATGCAGTCGAGCCACGAGTTGAAGGGGTGCAGACTCAGGTTGGGAGATGCTGAGATTTTGGTAGATCTTCTTGTGCTGGATTTCTTCGACTTCGACGTTATATTGGGTATAGATTGGCTTGCTGCCAACCATGCTAGAGTCGATTGTCGTGAGAAAATGGTTGTGTTTTCTCCCCCAGGTCAGCCTTCCTTCGAGTTTGTTGGGTCAAGGGAGTTGGTGGCACCGATTATCTCAGCATTGCAAGCTAGACAATTGATGAACCGTGGGTGCAGTGGCTTTCTGGTGTCCTTGGTCGGCACGGCCACTAAGGATCATAGTCGGATCGAAGATGTGCCATTGGATAGAGAGTTTCCCGATGTATTCCCAAATGAGTTTCCAGACCTACCCCCAGATCGGCAAGTTGAGTTTTGCATTGAGTTGCAGCCTGGCACAACTCCTATTTCGAAGGCACCCTACCGCATGGCACCTAAGGAATTGGAGGAGCTAAAGGGGCAGTTGCAGGACCTTCTGGATAAGGGATTTATCTGTTTTAGTGTGTCACCTTGGGGAGCTCCAGTTCTGTTTGTGAAAAAGAAAGATGGATCTTTGAGGCTCTGCATCGACTACATATAGTTGAACGCAGTGACTATTAAGAACAAGTACCCGTTGCCTCGAATTGATGACTTGTTTGATCAGTTGCAGGATACTTGTGTGTACTCAAAGATTGACTTAAGATCTGGGTATCACCAGTTGAGGGTAAGAGAGCAGGATGTGCAGAAGATTGCTTTTCGTACGCGTTACGGGCATATCGAGTTTTTGGTTATGCCATTTGGGCTAACCAATGCACCTGCAGCATTCATGGATCTAATAAACCACGTCTTTTTGGAGTATTTAGACCGGTTCGTGATTGTTTTAATTGATGATATTCTGGTCTACTCCAAGTCAGAGGCCGAGCATGAAGAGCACTTAAGGATAGTGTTAGGTGTATTGAGGAGGGAGCAGTTGTTTGCTAAATTCAGTAAGTATTCATTTTGGCTCAGAGAGGTTGGCTTCTTGGGGCATGTGATTTCTAGTGCTGGTATATCAGTGGATCCACATAAGATTGAGGCAGTGATGAGCTGGCAGAGGCCAAGGACAGTCCATGAGATTCACAGCTTCCTTGGACTAGCAGGCTATTATCGTAGATTTGTAGAAAGCTTCTCGAAGATCGCCGCACCTTTGACTCAGTTGACGAGGAAAGGTGTGAAGTTTATTTGGGATGACAAGTGTGAGTCTAGCTTTCAAGAGCTGAAGAAGAGACTCACTTCTGCACTTGTATTGGTGATTCCTTCTTGGAAGGATGGTTTTGTCTTGTACATCGATGCATCCATCCAAGGTCTTGGTGCTATTTTGATGCAGAATGAGCGGGTGGTAGCTTATGCTTCTAGACAGCTTAAGGAGCATGAAAAGAACTACCCAGTGCATGATTTGGAGTTAGCTGCTATCATATTTGCCCTTAAGATATGGCGACACTATCTTTATGGTGTTACCTTTGAGATATTTACATATCATAAGAGTCTCAAGCATTTATTCACTCAAAAAGATTTAAATATGAGACAAAGGAGATGGATGAATATTTTTAAAGATTATGATTGCTCTATTAATTATCATCCTGGCAAGGCGAACATTGTGGCAGACGCCTTAAGCAGGAAATCTGTGGGGATGTGTCAGCATCTCAGAGTTGCAGAGTCAGAGCTGATCAGACAGTTGTCAAAGCTTAGCTTGAACTTGGTGGGTCAGACTCAGAGCGGATTTCTGGCGCAGCTAATTGCACAGTCACCGATAGTGGAGCAGATTCAACAGTGTCAAATGGAGGATCATTACCTTCGGGTCATTGCTCAGGAATTAGAGCAAGGCACTCGATTGGACTTCTCGCGGGACAACGATGGCACTTTGCGATTTTGTGGAAGGTTATGTGTTCCTGGGGAGCACTCAGTGAAGGAGGAGTTGTTAGAGGAGGCTCACGGGTCTCGTTTTGCTATACACCCAGGCAGTTCGAGGATGTATAAGGACCTGCGAAAGTCTTACTGGTGGCGTGGGATGAAGAGAGATGTTGTTGATCATGTGGCGAGGTGGTTGGTCTGTCAGCAGATAAAGGTCGGGCATCATAGACCGGTAGGGAAGCTCCAGAACCTCCCTATTCCTAAATGGAAATGAGAACACATCACTATGGACTTTGTATCTGGACTTCTGAGGACTCAGAAAGGGCATGACTCGATCTGGGTGATTGTAGATCGATTGACGAAGTCAGCTCACTTTTTGCCAATTAAGAAGACTTATTCCTTGGACAGGTTAGCTCAGTTGTACTGTATAGAGATAGTGAGATTGCATGGTGTACCTACTAGCATCATTTCAGATAGGGACCCTCGTTTCACTTCACAATTTTGGCAGAGTCTACAGAGGGCTTTGGGTACCGAGCTTCGATTCAGTACATCGTTCCATCCACAAACTGATGGACAGTCCGAGCGCATTATTCAGACATTGGAGGATCTTTTGCGTGCTTGTGTTCTGGACTTTGGAGGCAGTTGGGAGAGTCATCTACACTTGGTGGAGTTTGCTTATAATAATAGTTATCATTCAGCTATTCAGATGGCTCCATTTGAGGCGCTTTTCGGTCGGAGGTGTAGGTCTCCAGTGCATTGGGATGAGGTGGGTGAGCGACGTCTTTTGGGACCGGAGATGGTCCAACGAGATATCGAGTTGGCCCAGAGGATCATGTAGAGGTTGCTTGCAGCTCAAAGTCGACAGAAAAGCTATGCAGACCGCCGAAGAAGGGATTTGGAATTCTTAGTTGGGGATCATGTGTTCCTCAAGGTGTCCCCAACTAAGGGTGTAATGCGGTTTGGCAAGAAAGGCAAGCTTGCACTGCGATTCATTGGTCCTTCCGAGATCCTGGAGAGGGTTGGACCTGTTGCTTATCGGCTAGCATTGCCACTATCATTGGCAGGAGTGCATAACGTCTTCCATGTCTCTATGTTGAGGAAGTACGTGCCAGATCCTTCCCATATACTGCAGGAGCTAGCTTTGCGGATTAGAGAGGATATTAGTTACGAAGAGTTGCCAGTGAGGATCCTTGATAGGAAGGAGCATCGACTTCGCAACAGGGTGGTCTCGTTGGTCAAAGTTGGTTGGCAGCACCATTCAGATGCAGAGGCTACTTGGGAGCGTGAGAAGGATATTAAAGATCGTTTTCCACACTTGTTCGACCCTGCAGGTACATAAATTTGGAGGACCAAATTTCTTAAGGTGGGGAGGATGTTATATTCTGGTAAAAAAAAGGGGGGGAGGCTTAGTTGTAAATTTAAGGGGTGTAGGGGGTTATTTGAAAAATAACCTCCCCACCACCTTATAGCCCGCTCTTCTACGAGCTGGCTCAATCGCGTGAGAAAGGGAGGAGAAGAGGCGGTGAAATCGGTGTCGGAGGGTGAGGAATCGGAGGTTGGATCGTCGTCGGTGTCATCGCCGGAGCCGGAATCTTGAGGTAGGAGTCTTACCTTCCTCTTTTCCTTTCGTTAAGTACCACTTCCTTCATCGGCGGCGACGATATGGATCGGAGAGGGAGGAGCCGACGGAGTCGGCCGGAGAGCGGTGGCACTCGCGGCAGCCCAACCGTTGCCCGCGGCAACAAGGCTGTTGCACGTTGTCGCTCCAGCTGTCGGTGTCCCACCAGTGCTGGAGGCTGCGGGAGAGGGCAGGGGAGCTGTCGGGTGGTCGTCGGCGGCTTGGATTGGCCGGCCGGCGTGAGTTGGAGCGGAGCAGGGAGGCGGCGTCAGGCGTAGGTGCGAGGGGTGAGGGGAGAGGGAGACGAGTGAGGGAGAGAGATGTTTATTTAATTTAATAAATAGGTGTTTAGAGAAGAGAGCTGTATCGCATAAAATATGATTGATTTGTGAATTATTATGGTATTTTTGTAGTTGATCGTAGAGTCGTCGGATTTAGTTGAGGTGTATACCAAAGTGGCATGTTTTCACGTGCTGAACGCGATGGCAGTATCGGATTTCTGATCGGAGGCCACTTGGTAGACCTTTTCTATATTTTAGTGTTATTTGGTGGTTAATAGTTATTATTTCAGTTTGATAAATAATTGAATAATGTAGAATAGTTATATTTCATGCTAGGTGGTGGTTTAGAGCATAGATGATGGTATTGGGTGTGAGTTGATTCCCGTTGTAGCCGATGAATTGTTGTTGGGTGAAATGATGGATTTACCCTTTTGCCTCGATCTGCTTGATATTGCTTCTAATTCCATTGAGCTCATGTTGCATAGTATTGTTAGACATGCCATGTAGAGAAATGTATGTGTTACATTTTATTGTCATTTATTGATGTTGATATTTGATCATGATATGTCATGCATGATGTTATGTTGTTGCTTATGGTGTTATTCTTTTGATCATGTCATCATCATTCGGAGTTGTTATATTGTTGATATCTGTGATGTTATTTGTTATCCATTGATCATGGTGATACACCTTGTTGCATTGTTGGAGTTGAGTTATCGACCTTGAGGCTACGACCTCGGAGAGGACTTCGGTCCATGACCATTTTATTGCGGTACTCTCCAGACATGGGTGAGGGTATAGATATTGACTAGTCACTTTGGGCACCTTCGGGTGTGCGGATGTCGGATACGACGCCCGTCGGACTACCTGCTGGATAGGGTAGTCGCGTCACCGTTGGAGCGGACGATTGATGCCACTCTACGGGTGGTAGAGTGCGGGGGTTTTACCCAACGGTCCATACACTCGATGATTTGGTCAACGTCGTTTAGGAGTAGGTGTGGAGCATTTGTTGTATATATATTGCCTTTGACTGCATCTTAAGCCATATTGTCGTTTACTGTTGAGTTGACATCTTATTCATGTTGTTGATCATATTGTGGTACTCCTACTCAGCATTCGCTGACTCCTGTTGTCATTGCTTCAGACTTGTAGGGGTGAGCTGTTGATCTATAGATCGAGATGTAGATAGTCGGTAGATAGCAAGTATCTGGAGCTCTGATATGGCGACAGTTTTTTGTATTTTGTTCTACTTTGTCGTCTTTTATACTGATTATGATACCGATGATTTTGGAGTTTCATAAATATATATTATCAAATACTTTGTTTAATATTTGTACTTAACTGAATTATCTTTTGTCGTATATATATACTTATCACGTGGTTTTTTGAAGAAAGTATCCGGTTTATAATATGTTTTATTGTGATTTTTGATGTGTATCGATGATTTTCCTTCCGCTGTGTGGGTTTCCAGTTGCCCACTGTCGCGCGTCGGAACGGGGCCGCCTCGGGGCGTGGGGGTGAACCTGAACCGGGGCGTGACATAGTATATACGATATATAATTATTATATTTAGTTTTACTTCTTAACCCCTAAGTTTCAATTTCGTAATCTCCACATTAGAGTCACCATAAATTGGGCATTGAAGTATCTTTTGCAGCCCCCCCCCCCCCCCCATCCCCAACCCCACCCGCACCCCCACCCCCGATGCTGAACTAGAGACAGAGATTAGGGGTGTGCATGGGTACCGGATAGACCCGAAACCGATTGGAACCGACCCGATTGGGTAGGTTCCGAGTAGACCCGAATTAAATTCGGGTAGGGTTCGAGATGAAAATTTAGGAACCGGTTAAAATCAGTTTCGGTTCCGGGTCCAACACATCGAATACCCAAAATCGGAACTGGAACCAGTACCGGAACCTGTACATTTACAGGTTCCAGAACAAGTTCCAACTGGTACCTGTACATTACATGTTCCAGAATAGATTCCAACAGGGTATCCTGTTGGAATTTGTATATGAATAGATTCCAACAGGGTACCCAGAATCGAAATCGGAACCTGTGGTTCTGGGTAGGGTCCGGTTCCATGTTCCAGCAGGGTAGGGTCCGATTCCAAAACTTAGGAACCGGTCCTATACAGGGTAGGGTCCGGGTCTCATAAAAAATATAGGATATTCGGACCCGCTCACCCCTAATAGAGATATACCATATTGGAACGAAAGATCCCGACTCTTTTATATATATATAATTTTTATTTAATTTAGATACCATATCTATAAAATAATTAACTTACGAGTAATCTACTGTATAGTTGGCAGAAACATCTTCATCTGTGCTTCCTTTTTTTTTTCTCTTCTTTTTCTTAACTATGTTTCTTTATATATATATATATATATATATATATTATCATACGTAGTATATACGATATATAATTATTATATTTAGTTTTACTTTTACTTTTTGTTCTGTATTACATTAAAATATATATTGTTCTATTACTATCATTATTAATTTACATTTTATTTATTCATTGTCATTTCTCTTCTCTTTTTCTCTTTTCCATTCACCACGATCTTCTATTTTTGAATTAGGGCATCTTTTTATTTCTACCGATTCCTGGTACTAAAAATCTAAAATGGTGAAGCGAGAAGAGGAACGCTTCGAGAGCAATGGGATGGTGAGGGTCAACCAGGAGAGCGAGGAGTTCATCACCTTGCTGCACAGGTTCTATTCTAGCATCCGCTCGTTCGTCCCGCATTGCTCCTTGGTGGATGTCCATCGCATCCCCTACTCGACTCCGGCGGGAAGAGCACGGCGGGATGCCTACGAACATTGCTTGAACACCACAGCACTACAAAATGGCAGTGATGCTAACCAGAAGTTAGCCTTTTGCGAAGCTTCTAGGAACAGAATCACTCGCATCGTTAAGAATGGTTTTGATGTTCCCGGAGTACCAGAGGATGGTGGATACTTTGGAATTGGCTTGTATCTGACGCCGGAGCGTGTTTTTTTGCATCAACAGGTGTGCAAAAGTCTGTCTTCTTGTATTCTTTTCATCAACTTATCGATGTTATAAGCGTGTGCTCGATTCACTACAGCGTGATGTCTTCGGCGGTTGATGGAGATGGACTGAGGCATGTTCTGATGTGCCGTGCAATTTTAGGGAGAACTGAAGAGGTTGTTCGTGCTTCAGGGCAATCTCGGCCCAGCACCAAATATTTTGATTCCGGCGTTGATAACCAGGGCAATCCAACTATATACGTTATGTGGTATTCTGAGGTGAACATTCGCGTTATTCCATTGTTTGTTCTAAGCTTCAAGGTGGACTTCCGCGGAAGAGGTCAACTTCTTTTCCACCTCAATATATTGTTCAACTTGGGCTTTAGAATCATTCTTGTTCAAAATACCTCATTTTCTCTGTGTTCCATATATTTCAGGACTCAACAAACAGCCTAACACCAGACTTACATCGCCATGGATCCCATTAAACAACCTGATAGATTTGTTATCTAAGGTTCTGCCAAATTCCGACATCTGCAAGATAAAAAAAACCCACTGCAAATTCATGGTATTAATGATCGAATTGTTCAAAAAAACGTATTCATATGAGAATAATATGCATCGAATGTGCTTCTTTCTTCTTACGATTCTTTTTGTGTATTTTGCAGGAAAGAAAAATTTCTCGTCAAGAGCTGGTATTACGTGTTAAACAAGTAACAGGGGACAAGATTCTACTTGCTCTAAGTAGGGCTTTGCAAGCTAAGGTGAGTTCGCTTTGCTCCAGAAAACTCTAGATTACGTACTTTGACTTGATCAACTTGATTAAGTGTTTTAGCACAAGGTCATCATCTTATTCAACTTCAAGCCATCGGATTCAAGAGAATTTTCTTTCTTTTTTAATAAAAAACACAAAGGACCAACCCCTATCCATTGCTATAGGTTTGAAGGTGCAGTGATCAGATCATCGCACACCCATTGCCTCCTATATGAGTACAAGCATCTCCCGCAGTGATTTTATTCAAAAAATTGCAAGAAACTTTAGTTACATATCCATTTAAGAAATTTTGAAGGCTCAAAATGAAACACTCTTCACAAATGTGGAGTCATCTAACAACCTCATATTTTGAGAGAAACATTATTAAATGAATGTGGAAGAAATCTCCGGAGGATGAGTCCTTGAGTAAGGACCAATCTCCAAATCAAAAGACATCTTTGATTGAGTATCAACATTAGGATGAAAGTGTGTTGCAGGAATGTTGGACATGTTCAGCAAAGCCAACACAATCACCATTTTTGTTGGGACAAAAAATACTGCACCCTAGATAACATATTAAAGAAACAACAGCTTCCCTTGTAGCAATGGCATGAGCCTCTCTAATTTCCTTCCTCACATGAGACCAGTGAATCCTAAATATTCTTTTTCAATTTCTTTAATGACTCCCCAACAGTCAGATTTGACACAAGTATTTCATTCAAATTCAACCTTACTACCTCCTATAATGCTAATCATATGGTCCCTGGAGCACCATATGTTTTCCAAAACAGTATTTTATTTGTTGAACTATTCTGCTTTAGAAATAGTAAGCTCAACCATTGCCAACGCAGCTGATTGCATTTTGTTTTTTTCGAGCAAAGGGCTTTGCCCAATATATCATTTCAAAAAATTTATGAGAGCGAAAGACAAGTAAAGCTTACGTAAGAAATCCTAGAAACAAAAGAGTCTTGATGATGAAAACTTTCTATGTTTTGCAGAGAGCGGCAGCTGGTCGTTTTGCTTCCCCGAAGAGTTAGTGCAGTTACTACATGTCATGATGCCAATAGATCAGCAAAGTGTAGAATAAGTTGTAGACACATGGTGTCTTCCAAAACCCTGCTGCTTTTTTTGTAACCATTCTCCTCTGCTTCCTGACATGCATATTGAACTTGAAGCTGGCGGTGCCCGCTTGCGTTAGTTACTATCTTGACTTCAGTAATGGCATCAATAATTTGATATCTTGGGTATCTTTTACCATTGAAATCATTCTTACACTCAATTATTAAAAATAATTTATTAATTTTCTGACTTGTTATGCAGATCAATTAGTCAACTAAATGAGTGAACATATCAAGTATATAAATTAAATCGAATATGTTCATCAACCGATTGGTTGATAAACATTAAATGTAACCACACAATGATTAATAAATATAATTATTATGTATGTGCATATCATGCATGGCATGTAAATTGTGAAGGCCAAGCTATCTAATTCCATCATGGCGGTTGAATCAATTGCCTTTTTCTTTTTCTAAAAAGGAAATCAGCTTTTTACCAAATTCTATAAGTTCCAAAATGATAAAAAAAAAATAGAATGGCAAAAAAGATTATCACAACCCGAACCAATTTTGATAATGTACATGTATATTATTTTAACAAAAATTAAAATATTATTCAATATTCTCTTTTGATGAAAGAACATACTAAATACAAAAAAAATTAGTCCCTTTATTTTCTCTCCTCTTTTCTTCTCCACCGCCGTCGGTGACTTATGAGCGCATCATCGCCATCAATCTCTGTAAAGTGCTTAAATATATATAATACTAACTGCCTGTTAGAACTGGTATTTGTGAATTTGTGTTCATGTGCATTTAGAATGCAATTGGTGATAGCATCAATGGGCTTCTAGTTGATGATTCTTTTGTTTTGATTTATTCTTCTTCTGTGTTTAAATGACCCAAAGATAAAACAAAAGCAAAAAGTGTGTTCCTCTGTTTCTGTTTCATTAGTTTATTATCATAACTTATATTGAATCCTAATGCAGGCATTGTATGAAGAAATGGTACTTGCCTCTAATGTACTAGGGAAAAAATCATTCTTTCTAGGGGAGGTTGGAAATGGAGCAAAAATGAAACTTGTGGTGAACATGATTATGGGAAGGTACTTCTAGGCATACTTTTTTTTCAAGATGCTTCATGCTTCAATGAAGCGCCTAATTATTACTATTTACTACAAGAGATGTTTATGAAGATTAATGAAGAAAAGTTCTAAACCACATTATGTGCAAGCTGACTTGATTTCTTCATAGTAGTCCTTACACTAATTACCAAGAAAGATGAAAAATAAAACTATTCTGCTTTATAATATGCCCAAAATTTGGTTTGTGGTGAAACTCAAATGGTCAATATTTCTAGGGTGAATGCTAGATCCCTGTTCTTTGTGTATATGAACTTGATTTTATTATTATCATATATATTTTAACTTTGTGCTTCTCACATAATAATTAATAACTTGTTGAATAAATCATTGTCATGTATTTGTTTGGCCTGTAACAATTAGTTGGGTTGAATAAAGGATGTTGCCCTCTTGTTTGCTTCTCTTAATCCTATCTGTATTTTTGGTGAACTAAGATATTTGTTGAATAATCCTATCCTAACTATAAATTAAAAGGTTCAAGTATAGAACAAGTTATATAACCTAGTTTTCATGTGTATTAATTACCATTTTCACTAATCACTACAAGGGATTTGATGCACTCGCTAGCCAAACAATTTGGATGGGATGTTTTTAAACATTGAGCGAGCATTGAACCTTTTGGGCCCATCAGGTTACTGGTTTGACAGGTTCAAGCAGTTAAGATGGACAAACGAAAAGAATGAGAGAAAAAAATCTGATTCAAATGAACAGGTTCTGGACGAGCCGACCAGGTTTAGGTAGACAATGGTAGTGGTCCATTAGAGTTCAAAACTCCTTCCCTAGCTTAGTATAAGATTTAAGTAGATACTGACAAATACCGAGATGATTGTATATAGAAATGATACATAAATTTGTCTTGAGATTCAGGTGCCTGCATAGTCCAAAACTCCAATAAGTTCTCTGCCAGTGCTGAAGGCAGTAGAAGTACCTAGGCAGACTGCATATTGTTGGTGGTTACTTTGATAAAGTTTCACATTTCTTTGTAAAAACCTTGTAGCTTCCTTATGACAGGGATGGCATTAGAGTATCTTAAAGGCACATACTGGTCCTTTTATTATAAATTTCTTATTTCAAGCTATCTATGTTCTAGGAGTTGATCTCAGATTGAACTTTGATGCCTGATTCATTGCATTTTTCCTTCTTTTTTCTTCTCCACAGCATGATGAATGCATTATCTGAAGGACTCTGCTTGGCTGATAGAAGCTGGCTAAGCCAGTAGACACCACTTCTAGACGTATTGGTATTCATTCTTTAGGTTACTCATGGAAGAAAGGCTTATTCATTATCCGCAATAAGATTACGCCTAATTTTCAATGTTTGCATTATTTTTTTCAACAGGAACTTGGTGCAATTGCTAATCCCATATTCAAGCTTAAAGGCCTTAAGCATCAGCAGAAAGATATGAGGTTGGCTCTTGCGCTTGGTGATGAAAATGCCGTCTCAATGCCTATTGCTGAAGCATCTAATGAGGTGCGTTGTTTCTATAAGTATACAGCTACTCTTTTTATTGGCTTTGTTTGATTTGAGATCAAAAAGCAAAATCAAACCAAAATTAATTTTAGAAAACCCTTTTTGGTTTTATGGACAACCTCTATTTTATGGGCACCCATTCAAACCATGACACTTTTGCACACGATTTATGTCTCTATCACTATGTGCTGTGGTTAAACAAAGCTTGCCTACCTTTGCAATCTGCAGGCATTCAAGAAGGCCAGAAGTCTTGGACTAGGGGATCTTGATTTCTCGGCTGTGCATGAAATAGTAAATGCTGCAAAAGACTCCGAAAGTGCATGATGATATGTTAAAAGAAAATAGAAATTTGTTTCTCAAATGATTAGCTTTGCTTCAAGTTATTAGCACATCTGAGAGTTTATGTTAAACCTGACCAGGGTATTGTTTTAGTGACAACAATTGAAGAAGCTGGTCTTCTATTAAAATTTGTCAAGCCTTTCAGTCTGATTTATAGGTACACTAAAGATTGTCTGCTAACCTTATTATATATTCTAACATTACCCTGCCTCATTAACCACCATCCCACTAATACCTTCTCCACTGATCGATATACAACAGAAAATTCATTCCAAAAGCCACAGGTACCCTATACAATCTTTAGCAGGAGCTATTCGTTGATTGAAGGTTTAAATTTGTAGTGCTCATGAGTGAGGACCATGAGGTGCAGCTCTGAAGACATGGCACAAAATGTGGGCATTTAACTCGAGTGGAGCATCGAGCCAGACATGAGTTAAGCTACATAGCCTTTTAGAGTTGGGTGCATGACTCGAGATGAAGTTTGGCGAGTGAGCAAAGGCTAAATTAGAGCGGTCAAAGTCGGGTTTTAGCCGACCTCGGCGATTGTTGGCCTTTCTTTGAAACTCGGAGTGCATGCTCCATGAGTCCATGGCGTTGAAAGAAGAATATAAGGACTCGACTTAAGCCTGCAAATTTCTCATCAGATTTCGGGCTCATTTCTTTCCCTATCCAAAACTTTTAACTTGAAAGAATAACCCCACCAACCAGTTAATACCAGCAAACTATTAGTCTAAATAATTGCTTAGGACTTGGAATCACTAAAACAACCATGTGTAAAAATAACTCTACAATAAATCCGACGCAAACTTAACTAGTTAATGTGTCAGGAGACAGCAGAAAAAAGCAAAAATTCCATAGTTGATAGGACTAACCGTCCAACCAAAACTTAGGACTTTTTGCTTGCTAACAATCTTCGCTTCTTACGCCTCTCACTCCTCAAAGGAACCCAAACCTGTGTAGTCTCTCAGTCTTAGAAGAACCAGAACCGCGAAGCTTCACACTTTTGGACGTGCCAGATCCATGAACCTTCTTGCTCCTCGAAGGACCAGAATCATGAAGCTTCTTGCTCTTTGAAGGACCAGAACCAGCAACCTCTCTTTTTTCCTGTGTAGCAAGGCCTGAGAAGTGCTTGCTTTGGCATATCATCATTTTCTCCTGCTGGACTTTGTTCTGGCATTGAGACCTCAGGAGCAATGCTCTCATCCCCAGAGCGGGTCTGACTTTGACTCTTTACTACCACTTGAAGTATCTCTGTTTCATGGTTCGACTTTTTCAAAGTTCTGATACTCTTCCTCAGCTGCTTGGTTGTCTATCAACACATCTTCTGCGCTCTGCAACTCGAGAAAGATTATCAAGGCAATTAAGAGCAAATCTCAATTAGTGGATAAAAGATGACCTTTTAAATAGCAGGATTATGATATGATTATAAAAATCCCCTCCATTTGCATTTGTCAATAAATGTAAATAAATCAACTTATGACATTAGTGAAGCTGGTATTAAATCTGTTCTGAAAAGTGTACAATTAATCATAAGTTTTCATTAAGTAAACAGTAAAGAAAAGAAGTCCTCACATCTTTGAACAAGTCTCGAATATGATGCTGACCGAGCGCTACATCAGCAGCAGACAACAGGCCAACTGTGCTTTCAATTATATCAATATCAGCAGCATCACCATAGCTTGAAGCTGCACTTTCGGGCATAACCATATCCTCCATCTCATACTAGGATACAGCATGGGGCGGAGTACCCAGCAATCCAGTTGGCATTATATCTCGATTATTTCTAGGAGAACCACTAGCATTTTGAACACAACTGGCTGGTGGATCTCCCAGAAATAAATTTCCAGAAGAAATATCTCTTCCATTGCTGCAAATGACATTGTTGAGATGAGTCTGCAACTTTATAATTCGAGGTTGAACAGCTTCAATGTTCAAAGAATATGTTCATAGGAACTATCACTGCCTTTCAAGCTAAGCAACCAATCATTATCATCATTGCCTTTGTTATTATCCTCTGCTGCAGTTATTAACAACTAAACATTAGAATTTGCTAGCAATATAAACAGAATACCACAATGAAACAAGCAATATCAAATGGAATATGCCTAAATTTGTTATTATCTTGTATTAGTATTATTGATCTAGCAAAAGTATACAGCAGCATCTCTCTCATGAATACTAAATATTTACAGCCAAACAAGTTACTACAATAATAATAACTTTTCACTATAACAAGGGAACTAATAGCATTTAGCAGACAAATCCAAACCTAAATCACCAGAATCATCATCAATTGAGTGGCAATCTGTATCTGCTCTCTTGTTCTCTGAACAACACCAACAGAAGTTACTAATTATCACATTTAAATGGTATAAAGAAGACTAGTACATGAAAGCAATAGCTACCATAATAAGATAACACAACATGATTTGACATATATGATGATATGTCAACTTTATCTTCATTTCTTCTTCTTCTCCTCCTTTTCATGGACCTTTTCCAATTGCATCAAGATGCAAAAGGCACTGATCTAGAGACAGAACTATCTAACTCGATTATCTTTGACTGCAGTTCCTTTTCATACTTGTAGGCAGCAAGCTCTTTATCATACACTGATGCTTGTGCAAGAAGTTCTTTCATGCGCAATTCCAACCACTAGCTTCTCCACATAAGAGGATTCAATAGAAGTTATGATAATAAACTAATGAAACAGAACCAGAGGAACGCACTTTATGCTTTTGTTTTATCTTTGGATCATTTAAACACAGAAGAAAAATAAATCAAAACAAAAGAATCATCAACTAGAAGCCCATTGATGCTATCACCAATTGCATTCTGAATGCACATGAACACAAATTCACAAATACCAGTTCTAACAGGCAGTTAGTATTATATATATTTAAGCACTTTAAAGAGCTAGTATCAATACTACCTATAACCTAGAATAAAGGACTATCTATATCCGGACCTATATTAGTCGTAAATTATATTGATGAGCAAAAAGTTATGGAGTTTAGTATGTTCTTTCAGCAAAACAGAATATTGAATAATACTTTAATTTTTGTTAAAATAACATACATGTACATTATCAAAATTGGTTTTGGTTTTGATAATCTTTTTTGCAGTTCTATTTTTTTTTATCATTTTGGAACTTATAGAATTTGGTAAAAAGCTGATTTCCTTTTAAGAAAAAGAAAAATGCAATTGATTCAACGGCCATGATGGAGTTAGATAGCTTGGCCTTCACAATTCACATGCCATGCATGATATGCACTTACAAAATAATTATATTTATTAATCATTGCGTGGTTATATTTAATGTCTATCAACCAATCGGTTGATGAACATATTCGATTTAATTTATATACTTGATATGTTCACTCATTTAGTTGACTAATTGATCTGCGTAACAAGTCAGAAAATTAATAAATTATTTTTAATAATTGAGTGTAAGAATGATTTCAATGGTAAAAGATACCCAAGATATCAAATTATTGATGTCATTACTGAAGTCAAGATAGTAACTAACGCAAGCAGGGCACTGCTAGCTTCAAGTTCAATATGCATGTCAGGAAGCAGAGGAGAAGGGTTACAAAAAAAGCAGCAGGGTTTTGGAAGACACCATGTGTCTACAACTTATTCTACACTTTGCTGATCTATTGGCATCATGACATGTAGTAACTGCACTAACTCTTCGGGGAAGCAAAACGACCAGCTGCCGCTCTCTGCAAAACATAGAAAATTACAGGAACTTTCAGAGCCAGAAGGTTATATACATAATTGAGCTTCTCACCAACAAAAGCTATCATAAATTTAAGACAATACATCCTATATGAATGTTTTCATCATCAAGACTCTTTTGTTTCTAGGATTTCTTACGTAAGCTTTACTTGTCTTTCGCTCTCATAAATTTTTTGAAATGATATATTGGGCAAAGCCCTTTGCTCGAAAAAAACAAAATGCAATCAGCTGCGTTGGCAATGGTTGAGCTTACTATTTCTAAAGCAGAATAGTTCAACAAATAAAATACTGTTTTGGAAAACATATGGTGCTCCAGGGACCATATGATTAGCATTATAGGAGGTAGTAAGGTTGAATTTGAATGAAATACTTGTGTCAAATCTGACTGTTGGGGAGTCATTAAAGAAATTGAAAAAGAATATTTAGGATTCACTGGTCTCATGTGAGGAAGGAAATTAGAGAGGCTCATGCCATTGCTACAAGGGAAGCTGTTGTTTCTTTAATATGTTATCTAGGGTGCAGTATTTTTTATCCCAACAAAAATGGTGATTGTGTTGGCTTTGCTGAACATGTCCAACATTCCTGCAACACACTTTCATCCTAATGTTGATACTCAATCAAAGATGTCTTTTGATTTGGAGATTGGTCCTTACTCAAGGACTCATCCTCCGGAGATTTCTTCCACATTCATTTAATAATGTTTCTCTCAAAATATGAGGTTGTTAGATGACTCCACATTTGTGAAGAGTGTTTCATTTTGAGCCTTCAAAATTTCTTAAATGGATATGTAACTAAAGTTTCTTGCAATTTTTTGAATAAAATCACTGCGGGAGATGCTTGTACTCATATAGGAGGCAATGGGTGTGCGATGATCTGATCACTGCACCTTCAAACCTATAGCAATGGATAGGGGTTGGTCCTTTGTGTTTTTTATTAAAAAAGAAAGAAAATTCTCTTGAATCCGATGGCTTGAAGTTGAATAAGATGATGACCTTGTGCTAAAACACTTAATCAAGTTGATCAAGTCAAAGTACGTAATCTAGAGTTTTCTGGAGCAAAGCGAACTCACCTTAGCTTGCAAAGCCCTACTTAGAGCAAGTAGAATCTTGTCCCCTGTTACTTGTTTAACACGTAATACCAGCTCTTGACGAGAAATTTTTCTTTCCTGCAAAATACACAAAAAGAATCGTAAGAAGAAAGAAGCACATTCGATGCATATTATTCTCATATGAATACGTTTTTTTGAACAATTCGATCATTAATACCATGAATTTGCAGTGGGTTTTTTTTATCTTGCAGATGTCGGAATTTGGCAGAACCTTAGATAACAAATCTATCAGGTTGTTTAATGGGATCCATGGCGATGTAAGTCTGGTGTTAGGCTGTTTGTTGAGTCCTGAAATATATGGAACACAGAGAAAATGAGGTATTTTGAACAAGAATGATTCTAAAGCCCAAGTTGAACAATATATTGAGGTGGAAAAGAAGTTGACCTCTTCCGCGGAAGTCCACCTTGAAGCTTAGAACAAACAATGGAATAACGCGAATGTTCACCTCAGAATACCACATAACGTATATAGTTGGATTGCCCTGGTTATCAACGCCGGAATCAAAATATTTGGTGCTGGGCCGAGATTGCCCTGAAGCACGAACAACCTCTTCAGTTCTCCCTAAAATTGCACGGCACATCAGAACATGCCTCAGTCCATCTCCATCAACCGCCGAAGACATCACGCTGTAGTGAATCGAGCACACGCTTATAACATCGATAAGTTGATGAAAAGAATACAAGAAGACAGACTTTTGCACACCTGTTGATGCAAAAAAACACGCTCCGGCGTCAGATACAAGCCAATTCCAAAGTATCCACCATCCTCTGGTACTCCGGGAACATCAAAACCATTCTTAACGATGCGAGTGATTCTGTTCCTAGAAGCTTCGCAAAAGGCTAACTTCTGGTTAGCATCACTGCCATTTTGTAGTGCTGTGGTGTTCAAGCAATGTTCGTAGGCATCCCGCCGTGCTCTTCCCGCCGGAGTCGAGTAGGGGATGCGATGGACATCCACCAAGGAGCAATGCGGGACGAACGAGCGGATGCTAGAATAGAACCTGTGCAGCAAGGTGATGAACTCCTCGCTCTCCTGGTTGACCCTCACCGTCCCATTGCTCTCGAAGCGTTCCTCTTCTTGCTTCACCATTTTCAAAGCGTCCTTCGACCCGCAAGAATCATCAGAATCAATATGAACCATAGAATACCCAAACCAAGATCGTACCAGAAATTGGTAGAAATAAAAAGATGCCCTAATTCAAAAAGAGAAGCTATATACAACCAAAAGAGTCGCGAGATCATGGTGAATGCAATGCAAGAAAAGAGAAAAAGACGATGCAAGAAGATGGCGAAAGGAGTCACCTCTTGGATCAACGATTGCGTGATGAATCCTTCGAAATAATCGATTGATATCTTTATTGCAGTAAGGGGACCGCCTCATGTTTTTGCTTGCCAATACGGTTAACAGCACCAAGTTTTCCTCTCCTCCCATTTTATTCATCGCCCATTCGCCCGAAGAAGAAAAAGAGAAGAAAGGAAATCAAAGGGCCATTTCAAAAAATATATATTATTAAAAGGAATATTATAATTTCGAAATATATATATTATTAAAAGAAATATATATATTTCAAAAAAAAATCTTTATAATTCCGAATTTGATATATATATATATATATAATTTTATATATCACTAAAAGGAATATATATATTTTCTTTATAATTCTGAATTTGATATATATATATATATATATAATTTGTTAGTATATATTCAAAATATATATAGATATAATTTCGAAAAATATATATTATTAAAAGAAATATATATATTTCAAAAAGAAAATCTTTATAATTCCGAATTTGATATATATATATATATATATAATTTTATATATCACTAAAAGGAATATAATATATTTTCTTTATAATTCTGAATTTGATATATATATATATATATAATTTGTTAGTATATATTCAAAAAATATTCAATATATATATATAGATATAATTTCGAAAAATATATATTTTTAAAAGGAAGATTATATCTATTTATATAATTTTTTTGTTTCTTAATTTGATCTTTTTATTTTTCATTAAAAAATTATTCAGTTCAACGTTTTTTTTTTAACTGTTTTTTCATAAAAAGATTATATCTACTTTTTTTTTGCAAAATAGAGAAAGATATATTAATTAACTAGCCGTTAAGGCAGCAGAAATACAATCAAGCGAAAGATATATTTTTTAATACTATCCTTCAACAACTACAATAATTACATCACTTAAATAAAAAAAAGTTTAGTATAACACACATTTTTACTCAAACGAATTTAGTTCAAACTATCTTTTGTTTTATTAATATATCCCCTGCTTAATATGATAATCACATAAATGTCCATCCGTAGTCACCTCTTATTATTAAGACTATTGACATTTTAATTTATTTCAATAGTGGGATGACATAAATATATGACTATGATATTAAATAAAATTTCTATTAGTTAAAATAGTAGTTTAGGTTAAACTCACTAAAATTATAAAATTAAGACTATACATATTTAGCACGTAATCCAATGCAAAATATTAGATGTCATAATAATGTTAAAAATATATTTGATCATTTTCTTTTCGTTCTCAGTTGATTTAAGATTGTTACACACGAAAAATTTGAATAATTCTTTTTTTAATTTTTTCTAATATTTTTTGGAATTTTAATTTGAGTATGGACTTTTTTAGAACTTAATTTCTGGAGGATTTTTTTTGTAAAATTTCCCAAAGATATATTTGTATATAGTCTCAACTTAATTTCATTTGGTTTTGCACCAATAGGGGGCAGCCGTCATCGTTTCGTGTCGAGAACGTATGAGTATAGGTGGTCCATCATGTCGTGTCGAGGGTGGCCTTGGTTTGCTCAACCTGAAATGTCACAATAGAGCGAAGTTGGGCGGATGACTTTGGAACCTGATTGCTAATAAAGACGCCCTTTGGGTGAACCTCCTTCTTGCTTAATTTGTATCCGGACCTACACAGATTGGATCTCCGACGCCGCTACAAGCTCTCGCCAACCTGGAGGAATATTGGAAAATTGGTTGACATTTTAGATGTGCCATATCTTTCCAGGCAGGGGCGACGGGGCGACGGGGCGACGGGGCGACGGGGGGGGGGTCGTCTTGGCTTGATCTGTGGCTTGGGGACAGAAACCCAAGGATCTATTTCCCTAACTCTTCAGTTACGCCTTAAACTCCAGCTACCCTTGCAGAGGTAAAGGTGCTTGACCAGAATGGAGTTGGTTGGAACATTGGATTTTCAAACTTCGTTTTCGTGTAAGATATTTCACAACTGGCAGTTGATTTAGAGTCGTACCTTCACTCAGTTGGGGATGAAAATATTTCATGGAAGTTTCACCATCAAATCCCTCTACAATATACTGAACTTCCGCAACATAAAAGATCCGACCGTTGAGTTTATTTGGACAACAAACTTCTTAGTGGTTGCCTCTATTATGAATTGGTTAGCCATCAAACATTGACCCCTTAGAAGAGAGGAAAATAAAATACAAGTTGATAATGCTTTGGAGATGAAAAATTTGGCACGAGCGGAATGCTCGTTGTTTTGATAACCGTTCGTGATCATCTGTTGGGATCGCCATAGAAGCTAACATCACCCGGTGTCAGGCTGTCTTTGGGGGTCTTAAGTCCCCTTTTTTTCTATTCTCTTTCTTGTATTTTTTTTTTGCCTTTTTCTATGTCTCCTCCCTCCTTAAATCTTGTACTCTTCAACTCTCATGGTGAATACAAGATTTTTTTTTGTCAAAAAAAAGTATAGGTGGTCCACATCGAGGAGGGGAGAGTTCACGAAAGATGTAGGATTCTTCGCTATCTTTTTGTCATAAATCATTGTGTAAATAGCATGGGTTTGGGTGTTGAGATCACGGTGATCAGAGTTATTACTTTGAGTTTTTAGTGGTGTTTGATCTATACACGAGTTTTGACGCCGACTCCTTCCATTAGTGTTATATTAATTCCTATTTTTGTATATTTATTCTTTATAAAAATACATATTATTTTTGATCCCCAATGTTCATTTCAACCTTTGGTTCCCGATGCTTCGTGCTATATAGTGTTCTCGTTACACGCTCTCTTAGGCGATATTCACCTCAATGGGAATAACCCTAAGGGGGACGTGACAATGATATTCTATTCCATCCAACCAAATAAAAAAAATATAATTTATTCTCTATTTTATTTTTTTTATAAAAATAATATTCTTGAGATATCATTATTCTTTTTCATTCCTGTCTATATTCTTTTTCACAAAAAAAATCATTTTGATCAAGTCATCAATTAACCTAATTCTCGATTACTTGTAATTAATCTTTCCCGTGACCTTATCGATTTATCATTTCACCAATTCGATCGTCTCCTATTGAAGTCAATTTATATATTAATTAAGTTCATGGTTAATTAATCCCATGATGCAAATTTTGTTTTTAGGATGACTTTAGCGCAACGATAAAATTATTCCTCTTATGACTTTGAGGTTATGTGTTCGAGTCATGAAAAGAAAGAAAGAGAAAGACTACATACATTATTTTTTTTAAAAAAAATCAAACGTGACAATATATAATTTGCATCATGAAAAAATCCTATGATGAGCAGAACATGACTTTGATTTCGTGGAAGGGCAAAACTCTAGTGACGTTACAGAAAATGCTATGTTTAAAAATTAAGTAATATTTTTTTTTTTAAAAAATAGTTTTATAGTATAGTCATTATAAAATATATACGTGATAATATACGCACAAGACGCATTACAATACATACATGTAATGTGAAAAGAGACGTATTAAGCGCTATAATAAAGGATCAAATCTAAAATCTACGGTCAATATACTCAAATATTATTATTACTTGAACATAGGTGAGTTCACCGAACAAAAAAGTAATTATCAATCCACCTGGTACGCCGAGTCTTTAAAAAAAATACGAGGAAACTAGTCTCTACCGCCATTTGCATGTAGACTCCTTCCGAGGACTTCGTGCATTTTGGGTACGGCAGATAGGTGGTAACAAAATCTGCTTCCGATTCGTTCTCCTCCCTGAGCCCATCTGAGTCTCGACTCGGAACGCGGGTACGATATGTCACCGGCTATTGCGCGTCGAGTCGGTTGAGTTGTGAAACTCGTGTCGCCTCTCTAAAGCACTTCATACTGGCCGACCGCGGTAAGGATTCCCCATCCATTTTCTCGTCGGAGTTCGAGAACTGGCAAGAGGAACTGCGGCAAAAGCAATAAAGCATCGGTACCTCTCGCATTGGGTTAGATCTGGTGAGTTATTCAAAACCCCTTAGCACTCCCCTTGCACGTCTGTTGCTTATCGTTCGATATATACCTTTGTTGCTTACGGATTACGTGGTTTCTAGGGTTTTTCCCACTAGACGTTATGTACGGATTTGCACCTTCGCGTTTTCGATAATGGCGTTATCTTCGCGCAGCCACTTTTTCATGCGGTCATTTGATTTCTTGATTTGGCTTGAAGATTTCTGCCTTGGTCGCTGTCCGCTGTCTTATGCCCCACGCAATGGTCTTTAACATTTTAAAAAATATTTAGTTTTGTTCTGCTCATCAATACCTCTACTGGATTTCATCGTGTTTCTTATTTTTTACTCAAATACCACGCAGCCGTAATTCTGGTTCTGACACCAAAAGGGTGCCTTCTTAAAGTTTATTTGTTTCAAGGAGTCTTAGATTTCAATTCACACTTCATTGCAAGAAAATCTTGGCTGATTGCCCTTATTTCACACTAACTTCCAGTGTTATTTTGAGGGAACAGCTGCTTTCCAACTTGTGTCACTCTGCATCTGTTTTGTACTTAATTTACACTAGCTTTAATTCCAGTCTTTCAAACGCACGTATGACTCTGTTTGTGTATGTAAATAGAGATTGTGTTCAGCAATCTTACTTCTAGATTAACAAACTCCCTTGATTTCTTTTCTTTGCTTCAGATTATATGTAAATGCAGCATATAAAGCGATTGCCGAGAAATATTCATGGTCCCCTGCAATCCAGCGTAGTCATATTTGACTTACCAAGAGTGGTGGAAGAGTTACTGAATAATAGTTTAGATGCTGCTTCCAATAAGGTTTGATTACAGTTTCCGTTTATCACAGTTTCTTTTTTCAAGATCATGATTTGCTGTGTCGTTTAGGTGGGTGTCCTTGTTTTTGGTTACTTTCTTGCAAAATCTTTTTTGCTAAATATGTTATTGTAGAATATCGGTTAACACCCTGAATAGTGTATTAAAGTTCCAACTCTGAGAATCTTATACTTAGTAGAGGATGATTCTAGAATTTAAGTATGCAAGATACTTTATAGAGTCCGGGCAAATAAATTATATTACACACATGGTTTAAAAAATCGCCCGAAACGGTACGGTAAGGGCGGTATATACCGGTTTTTGAGATTTTCGGTATACGATATACCCGGTATTTGAAAATACCGGGTATATCATGTATACCGGGCGGTATGATAACTTTTAAACGTTGGCGTTGGCAACGACGCTGAGCGCCGTTGGCAACGGGTGGCCGACAGCCCAACAGGGCTGTCGGCCACATGTTTCAGCATATACCGCCCGGTTTGGGCAGTATTATGTGCATACCGGACGGTATACTGCCCGGTATGATGAACAGTAATCCAAACGGCTCTATAGAGAATCATTACACTGGAGTTTATATAGGACGACACAAGTCCACAACCCAAAGGGTCTAAAAAATCTCCGGGGGCTTTGCCCCCACGCCCATGGCAGGGGGGCGCTACCCCCTTGACCTCCGCCCGCTAACCGGGGACCGCCGAAGACTCTGCGTAGCGCAACATAAGACGTAGTGCAACATAAGACCGTACCAACACATGATATTCATCATCTCAGTCGATGTTGCGCTACGTCTTATGTTGCGCTACGCAGAGTCTTCGGCGGTCCCCGGTTAGCGAGCGGGGTCAAGGGGGCAGCGCCCCCCTGCCAGTGGTGTGGGGGCGGAGCCCCAGGAGATATTTTAGACCCTTTGAGTTGTGGACTTGTGTCGTCCTATATAAACTCCAATGTAATGATTATCTTGTATCTATAAAAAACCCTAATACAGTACCAAATGGTTTTTAAACATTGTATTTATGTATTTGATATTTGAATATTGATTTTAAACATTTATTCATCAATTATGTATTATTGGAGTTATATCTAACCCTCTCAAAAAAAAAACCCGGCCGATATGCAATTTTCGTACCGGACCGTACCGTGTGTCGGTACGGTACCGGTACCGGTACCGGCCGGTGACCGAAATCGGTACCGGTATCGAGATTTTAAACCATGATTACACATACAATCATCACTGGAAAGTTTATTCCCGATATACCTACTATCAGTAGTTACTCCTCAATCTCCATCACTGAATTATGGGAAGAGTTATAATTCAAATCGAATGCTGGCCTCGAAGAGCACGGGTTCGAAGTGAAGCAAGAGCAGAGAGCGGAAACATATTTCCATAATAGGATGGAGGAAATATATTGAAGCGGAAGAAGTGTTACATTGTCGGAAGAGTAGAACTACTCGTTATGCGAGGATGTTCTGCACCTTCATACTAAGACTCTATTTATAATGAAAGGTTGCTTGCTCCTTAAGCAACCAAGGTTGCTTCCTGACGAAGGAAGCTCATCTTTAGTGCAGGTGCTCATTGGGCCCCATCGACCACTAAATGATGGCTTTCCACAAGTGGGAAGTGACCATACACACACTAGGGCAATAATTGCCCGACACAATAATAGAGACGTCGAAGTCGGAGCCGATCGTCGAGGTGCCCATGTGATGTGGGTCCCTTTATCTTTGGCTTCTCGTTCCTTCGCGGCATCGGGTCCGGTGACAACTCTGGTCCGTGCTCGAGTCTCGCACACTATAGGTATGGTAAGGAGGATCTCCGGTTTCCTCCGCAACCTGCAAAACAAACTCTAATAAAAATATTAGATAACTGTGGTGATTCTGTCCTGGCGGTTCACCACTACCGCTCGAGTCTTCAGCAGGGTCCTACTCCTGTGCTCGTCTCAGGAGTCTTGGATTTCTTGACGCTGCCCCGTTTCTTTTCGCAATCTCTCGTGAAATGCCCCTCTTCACCGCAGTTGAAACATTTGCTTCGCCTGGCACGCGGCTTAGCTACGCGGTATTCGGATTTTGCATTTTTCCGAGGGTCGGTCTTCTTCAGCAGACCTTTACACTTCGAGCAATACATGGCCGATTCAGGCGGGATAACTTCTGATGATTTTTCAGAAATTATTAAATCTTCAATTTCTTCCGCCCCACTTTGGTATCAGAGCGAGGTTATTCTCACAGGTATTCTTGTTACTCTTTAGTTCATATCCAGCTGCTTCAATTTCTGCTTTAGCTAAGTGAAATCTAGATTGTGAATTTAGGAGACGTGTACTTAAGGTAGGCGATAAAGAGGGAAGAGTACTCAGAGAAGGAAGATTCCCGTTACATTCGTAACCTTAAGAAGGCACCTAGATAAACAATCGAGATTTTTGTAAGTTCAAAGTAGTATAAGTAGCTCGATATATAATTAAGGAGTCCCAAGAACCTTTAAATCTATTTTATTTTATGAGTGACTGGCGCTTAACCGCAGCCAGTACCACTTACTTACAAGCTTTGAAAGCTACAGAATCTCTCGGGCAACCAGCTGAGGGATTTGTGAAACCAACATCAATTACTCAGAAGTTCTCCGAGACATTGTTTAAACAGTTGAACACCTTGATACAATTAACTGTCAAAATCAAGGAAGAACTTGATGACCTAAGGGAAGAGGTCAAAAGTCTAAAAGAAGCAAAACAAGCAGCCAACCCAGACGAGCTTGCCAGTTCTATTGAAAACTTGACCAAAGATTTGCAGAAACTTAAACTAGAAGAACCATCTGCAAAGGTACCTAAGGTCCAAGGCAAACTATACGTCTACAAAAATCCTAGAGAGATATTTAACAAGGAAAAAGAAAAGGCAAAGGCAGTATGACTTCCACAAGGACAGCAACCGAAGTTATTGCCCCTAGGCCTTCAATCTCGGGAAGGGAGAGCAATCTCCACCCAACGATTGATGACCAGATCCGCGGCTAGTCGATTACGTCATGAGGCTCAGAGGAGACTGCCCAACAGAAGAGCAAATTTTAGAAGAAGTCTTGAATCACAGCTCAATCCAGAGGCGGAATTAACAATCTCACAATATCAGAGAGCCCAACAAATACCAGCAGAAACCCTTTACCAAGCCGGATGGTCCGAAAGGCAGCACAGGGTTTATCAACACTATTCAGATGAGAGAATATTGGTTACAGAAGGGACACAAGTAGAATTGCCCTTCATCACTGACCAAAGTTACAACCTATTAATTCAGGAAGGTCTACAGCACCTTCATATGGGTATGATCATGGTACGACTGCAAACTCTGCACAGAAGAAGTGCAGAAGTAAACGCCCTGGTGTTACTGAGAGACACCAGATGGGCGGATGATAGGGCTGTTATCAGCTCTATGGAAATCGACCTAACCACTGGCACACAACTGGCGTACACAGCGCCAGATATAACCCTAAGTATACATGATTTTAGGGAACACATCCAACTAGTGATACAGACACATGGTTACCAAGGCTGGTAGGGAGGAGAGAGCAACCTCCTACTATCAAGATCTTTGATTGGAAGACTTTCCAATAGCAGCCGTACAAATTTCAAGTACAATGTTCAACATGTGGCCGACCATCTAGCCAGCAGGGGAATCCGAGCGATTTTCGGGCAAATACGAACAACATCAAGTTTACAGGGACGACGGTGGGTAATAAGGCCCGCAGTCCTCGTAAATACACAAAATCCACAGACTTCGAGGATCTAGTCAAGAACTGATGGCACCTTAACAGTTCAATTTTCGGATTATGCTCTGACAACTGATACATCAAAGTCTGATAATCCAGAGGAGGATGAGACAATGGATCACGAATTAGCTATGATGATGACCTGCGACTGGGACAACTCGGAGGATGAAAACAGTGAATCCGAGGATGATGAGGATGAAGATTTGGCAGTTCTAAGGCATCTTATGTCACTACAGCTCGAAGAAGACGATGATGACCTGCCAAAATGGGACACATCAGCAGAATCTGACAACTTAATTGATGAGGGGGAGGGGGGAGATCAAGAAACCCAATCCCATGATGATAATACTGAGGTTGTCTACACTGCAGAGATGGATTACCCTACCATCAGAAAACTAGCAAAGAAGACTGATAAGGAAAAGAAGACGGAGTCAGCATTCTCGACAGCTGAATCTTCTTTTACAAGACTCCCCAAAGAACCTATAATGGGTCCAGCCCTGTACCCACCAGGTGCAGGAACAAGCTCGAGACCTCCTATTGGGAATAATATTCCCACAATCCAGTCGAGAGTGAATAACCAAAGAGGCGGTTATTCAAAGCAACACAATGAGAAGTTCAACTTACCTTCTGCACAAGCTAATGTAGGAGTCATATTAGTCCTGCCGGAGAGCATAGGACAATACAATGACGTAATCTCCAGATGGGAGTCTATTACGTTAAACTTGATAAATGAGAAGAATTGGACAGACAACAAGTCCAAAATGTGTTACATTGAGAATCTGCTTGGGGAAACAGAGAAAAAGACATGGATACAATGGAGGATGACATTCCCAAATGAATACGATGAGCTAACCAACATTGCAGATGATCCCCAGAATGTACTATCACAGATAAGGAGGATGTTCCTATTAGAGGATCCAACCACTGGATCAACAGAGGAACAGAACAGAGCCTATGAAGACCTTGAGAGACTGTCATGTCACAACGTAAAAGACTTGTTTGAATACATAAATGACTACAAGGTCCTGGCCGCAAGATCCGGAAGGATGTACATATCTCCGGAATTATCAGAGAAATTCTTCAGAAAAATGCCTCCAATAATCGGGAAAGAATTGGAATTGGCATTTGCGGAAAAACATCCTGGGAATACTTTGGGAGTATTTCCTAGAATATATTTTACTTATCAGTGCTTGGAGGAACAATGCAAGAGAGCAGCGTTCTAGAGGAGTTTAAAAGACCTGACGATTTGTAAGAAAATACCCATACCAGGGTATTACAAAAGGGAGAAGAAAAATGGCCTCAGGAAGGCCAGAACATACAAAGGAAAACCTCACGACACTCACGTGAGAATATTCAAGAGAAAACACTCAGACAAGGTAAGGCGCTGTAAATGCTTCATTTGCGGAGAAGAGGGTCACTTTGCCCGTGAATGCAAAAGGAAGCAAGGCAACATAGCAAGAGCAGCGATTATTGAAAATCTGGAATTGTCCGACGACTGGGACGTCATCTCAGTTGAACAAGATGAACCGGACAGTGATGCAATATGCTCTTTCTCTGAAGGAGAAGTTGGAATGTGCAATACCCTTACTACAGACTTAAGGGATATGCCTTACGAGTCAGCGTTCGTAATTATTACGGAAGAGAAGTCTGATAAATCTGATACAGAGCACTCGTGGAGGACAAAGGTGACACTCCCGGAGAAAATGAATACCTGCATACACATATGGGAAGATAATAACCCAGAGGTCACTAAGGGATGTGAAAGATGCACTTTCTGCAAGGAACTAACAAACCCCCGGATGAGGGCACATTGCAGAACCTGCTTATTGACAGTATGTCCTATGTGCTCTAGATTTAGTCTGGGACGAAAAATTATCATCAAGAAGGCCAATTTTATGCCTTATGATGATAAGGATAGTCTCATTAGGGAGCTACTTGAATACACAAGGTATCTCCTAGCTGAAAATGATAGACTGAAAGAAGAAATAGACGAGTTAAGAATGAGTCAGAATATGGCAGACCTGGAGGGAGAGTTTAGTAACCTAAAGCTCGACCAGGAGAAAGTACTACAAAAAGGAAAACAACCAATGGATGAAGAAACTGAGGAAATCCCTACAAATACTAAGAAGCAAACAGGAATTGTTTTTAGAGAAACAGTAAATATCCTATCAGAAGAATTCGCTACTACAATCGATGAAGAAGAACTTCCAGTATTCCCTAGAAAAGGGAGAAGGATTTTAAACCGGTTATACAATATGGAGATAATCATGGAAGTACCGGGTGTAAAGAACTTCAGGATCCAAGCTATCCCGGATACAGGAGCAACTATTTGCTGCATTGATCAAGACTCCATTCCAGCAGAAGCACTAGAACTTAGTGCATATCCAATTCTGATTAATGGGGTGAATTCCCAGCAAACAGCCAGGTTAAAGCTTAAGAATGGACAAATGTCCATTGAAGCAAACAAGTTCAAGATCCCATTTACTTATGCGTTCCCAATGGGGAAGAGGGATGACATCCAGATGCTGATAGGATGCAATTTCATCCGGGCCATGCAAGGAGGTGTCCGGATAGAAGAGCAAACTGTGACTTTTTACAAGAAAGTGACCACGATAACTACAAGGGTGGATACATAAGTTATGGCTACTGCGGCTATTGATGAACTGAGTTTATCAGAGGAAGAATACTTGGAGGTGAAAAGCGCAGTGACATATGACCATTTCCGAGAATCAGAGCAGTTCAAAAGAAAGTTTCACCCATTACTGCAAAGATTGAAGGAACAAGGGTTCATTGGAGAGAACCCGGCCCAACACTGGGCCAAAAACCAAGTAACGTGCAGATTAGACATAATCAATCCCGACCTCACCATTGAGGATAAGCCCTTAAAGTACGTCACCCCGCTGATGAAAGACCAATTTGAGAAGCACGTGAAGGCTCTCCTAAAAATAGGAGCAATAAGACCAAGCACGAGTCGCCATAGAACAATGGCGATAATGGTTAACTCAGGTACAAGCATAGACCCGACAACAGGAAAAGAAGTTAAGGGAAAGGAAAGAATGGTCTTTAATTACGGGACCTTGAACGACAATACCCATAAGGATCAATACAGCTTACCGGGTATCAACACCATTCTTAAGAGAATTGGCAACAGGATATTCTCTAAGTTCGATCTGAAGAGCGGATTCCATCAAGTTGCAATGGATCCAGAATCAATACCCTGGACAGCCTTCACAGTGCCAGGAGGACTTTATGAGTGGCTTGTAATACCATTCAGACTTAAAAACGCACCTGCTATCTTTCAAAGAAAGATGGATCAATGTTTCCAAGGTACGGAAAAATTTATTGCTGTATACATAGATGATATTATGGTATTATCTGAAGATGAAAAACAGCATGCGAAGCACTTGGAAGCCATGTTAAAGATTTGTGAAAAATGGGGATTGGTATTATCCCCCACAAAAATGAAAATTGCTACAAGGGAGATTGAATTTTTGGGAGCGGTGATTGGAGACAGTAAGATTAAACTCCAACCACACATAATCAAGAAGATTGTCACCTTCGACGAAGAAAAGTTGAAGAGCAAGGCAGGTCTAAGATCTTGGTTAGGCATATTAAATTATGCCAGGTCCTATATTCCCAACTTAGGAACACTTTTGGGGCCACTGTACTAAAAAACGAGCCCGCACGGTGACAAGAGAATTAAGCATTCTGACCAACAATTGATTGCAAAGATTAAAGAGTTGGTCCAAGGACTCCTTGACCTTGAATTACCCCCACCAAATGCTTACATTATCCTGGAGACAGACGGATGTATGGAAGGATGGGGAGGAATTTGCAAATGAAAGTTGAAAAGAAATGATCCTAGAAGCACAGAGAAGGTATGTGCTTACGCAAGTGGCAAATTCCCTATAGTTAAGTCCACCATTGACGCAGAAATTCATGCTTGTATGGAAACCTTAAGGGCATTAAAAATACACTACCTGAATCAAAATGAGATTACCCTCAGGACAGATTGCCAAGCAATCATCAGTTTCTACAATAAGTCAGCCCAGAATAAGCCATCTCGAGTTAGGTGGATAAATTTTGTGGACTTTATCACAGGCACAGGAGTTCAGATTAATTTTGAACATATAGATGGGAAACTCAACACTGGCTGATGCATTGTCAAGACTGACAGCCAATCTCGTACAAGTCCAAGAGTCAGACTGTATTTCTGAACACCTGAGAGATCTTGAGGGAGCACTTAAAGAGGCAGAACGGGCTCCCCCTGAGATAGTCAAACATTTATGCACAGCTATCTGTGTAATAAACGATTTGCTGACCGAATCTTGTGAGGATTCAGCCCTTATGGCAATAACTTCATGGGATGATGACTGGCAAGATATCCTAGAAGAAAACGCCAACGTTATAGGAGACATCTTGGAAATTGGTAGGACTATTGAATCTGAATATGATCCCAACCCTCCTCCACGATGGGATGAGATCCCTTATTGGGATGAGTATGAAGAGGTAGAGAAAATCCTTGACAGATTAACCAGGTATGAAAATTCCGAAGGCACCACCTACCCTCCTATTGAAAGAAGGAATGAGGAAAAGGCTGTGATCACAGCCTTACAGCAAAGCAAACCTGAACTAGAAGAAGAAGACTACTTCAACAAAGAAGACTACTTCAATACCAGCTACATTCACGAACAACCGGAAAGCTCGAATGCAAGGAGCTACGAACAAGAATGGATGAAACTAGCCACCGAAGAAGAAGAAGAAAAGCTTAATGGTGAATCGTTCCCAGAGGAGCTTTTACAGCTGGATTATGAAACCCTAAGAAAGGGGAAGTATCCAGCCCGGCACTGAAGAACGGGAAAAAGGGGAAGTGGATGACCCCTAAAAGAATTAATCCACATTTAGTGTTAATAATTAATTTGCTAATTTTTGCAGTAAGATTTTCTCAAGATGATTCTGGATGATCTTAAGAAACTGATGAAGAGCCATCCTGATGCAACACCAAACACGAGAAAGGACATAACGACTGCTCAATATTGGGCAGTACTAAGCGGAGCTACTGGCCTTGAAGAGCTGGAACGATTAACTCGAAAGTTATTGTTCAAATACCCAAGGACCACAGCCAAAAGTCATCAATGGAGGCAGAAGGTGTACATCATTCACAGCACTCAGACTATGAAGGCAGCGGAAGAGGTAGGAAAACTCTTAGCAATGTCCTACCTCCAGAAAGCAAGACTGGAACAAGCTGCGACAAAAGATAATTGGGCATCTGATGCACTAGGACCAGTAGAGCACCACATCAAGAATCTGGTCCTATGTCACAAAATGCTGTGCAGTAGTAGACAAAGCAACGTCTACTAAGAAGATAAGAACGAATCACCAGAATCTAGGGACGTGTATAATAATTATAGATATGTCTGCATCAGCAAGGACAATAATTATTATAGTAAGGCTGTAAAGATGTAATGTCTATATCAAGCAGGACAATAATTGTCCTAGTGTGAGTTGTAAAGAGAACCTACCACTGTGAATGACCAGTAACTCAATGGACGATGGGGCCCAATGAGCACCCGCATTGAATTATTGAGCTTCCTCCGGAAGTTTCTCTATGCGCCTATAAAAGGCACTAAGTTAGGAGTTGCAGAACACACTTGAGCAACCAAGGAGTTCTACTTCTCTTGTCTGTATTCAATTTCTGAGATATATTCAAGCTTTCAAGCTTTCCTCTGAAAAACTTTCGTTCTTCCTCAATCTGCTCCCGCGTTCTTAGTAACCAGCGATCGGATAGAGAAGACGCTTCCGCCCCGTCTTGCCCCCTTCCAAATGATGATAATAAATGGTCAATGGAAAGTTTGAAGGAAAAAAATGAAAACAATAAATGATCAATTATTTTAGCAATTTAAGGAAGATTTCAAAGCAAATAAGATTAATTCAATCATTTGAGAAAGATTTGAAAGCAATTTAAAATAAACCAATTCAACACTTCAAGGAATGATTGAATCCATATCCCACTTTATAATTTCATTACCAACTTTTGACAAACATATTGATTATTGACTTTACATAGGGTGGGCCAGCTATTGGCAAAGACATTGAAAATCTTTTAATTTTTTATGTTATTTTTTCTAGTAATAATATCATCCTATTGATGTTGTATCAGAGCCAGTTTTGTCACCTCAAGTTCTTCTATTGATTGTGGCTCCACCATTCTAACTAAGGCCAAGGAAAACTCTTATAAACCCTTAAGTTATCTTTTACCAGTAATAATAATTTCTTTGGAGACTTTTGTCATCCTCGAAATTGAGAAGCTATAGTTTGAGGAGGTTATAATCCTGATCATTTAATAGGTTTAATTCAAGTTCATATGCATATGCAGCCTTACTACATAACACCATTGCATTTATGATATGCAATAAGGTAGGGTTTTCCTGCACATATGTGACCATAGATCAATTTTTAAGACCTTGATTAAATGAATATTTTCCCTCCAAAATCTTGACATGTCAGATACATGACCTCATTGTGATATAGGACCAAGATTTCAAATCTGTGAAAATTTATATTGTCACGCCCCGGTTCGGGTCCACCCCCACGCCCCGAGGCGGCCGCGTTCCGAAGCGCGACAGTAGGCGACTCGAAAACCACGCAGCGGAAGGAAAATCACCAATACATATCATAAATCATAATCAAGCATATTATGAAACAAATAATTACATCAAAAAGCCGGATGATATATATATATATATATATACACACACACACACACACGACAAAAGATAATCCATTCAGGTACAATATTAAACAACGTATTTAATAATATATATTTTACAAAACTCCAAAATCATCAGTATCAAAATCAGTATAAAAAGACGACATGGTAGGACAAAATACAAAAGCTGTCGCCATATCAGAGCTCCAAATCTACATGATGTCTATCAACTATCTACACATCGATCTAGAAATCAACAGCTCACCCCTGCAAGTATGAAGCAATAACAACATGAGTCAACGGATGCTGAGTAGGAGTACCACAATATGATCAACAACATGAATAAGGTGTCAACTCAACAGTAAACAACAATATGGCCTAAGATGCAGTCAAAGGCGATATATATACAACAAATGCTCCACACCTGCTCCTAAGAGCACGAGGAGCATGACAAAATTTGGGCCACCCGACATGGTGATTTTCCATGGCCACGGCCATGACGAATGAACAAATGTTCCATTTAGCCGTAACGCACGCACCAAATGTCGAATGACCTCGAAACGCATGCCGCTCGTACCATGGGCCCTTGAGGATCGCACAACGAGATTTTACATGAACGAATAAGAATAGAATGAAAATTTACATGGACACAAATCCATATTTACAACTATGAAAGGGACATTTCGTCATGAGTCGTCGTTGCTCGAGCGCTTCGAAAAAGTCCCTAACAGTATGGACCGTTGGGTAAAAACCCTGCACTCTACCACTCTGATGCAGTCAAAGGCGATATATATATAACAAATGCTCCACACCTACTCCTAATCAACATCGACCAAATCAATGAGCGTATGGACTGTTGGGTAAAAACCCTGCACTCTACCACCCGCAGAGTGGCATCAACCGTCCGCTCCAACGGTGACGCGACTACCCCATCCAGCAGGTAGCCTGACGGACGTCGTATCCGACCTCCCCACACCCGAAGGTGCCCAAAGTGACTAGTCAATATCCATACCCTCACCCATGTCTGGAGGGTACCACAATAAAATGGTCCTGAACCGAAGTCCTCTCCAAGGCCGTAGCCTCCAGGTCGACAACTCAACTCCAACAATGCAACAAGGTGTATCACCATGATCAATGGATAATAAAATAACATCACCGATATCAACAATATAACAACTCCGAATGATGATGACATGATCAAGAGAATAACACCGTAAATAATAACATAATATCATGCATGACATATCGTGATCAAATATCAACATCAATAAATGATAATAAAATGTAACACATGCATTTCTCTACATGGCATGTCCAACAATAATATGCAACATGAGTTCAATGGAATTAGAAGCAATATAAGCGGATTGAGGCAAATGGGTAAATTCGTCATTTCACCCCAACAACAATTCATCGGCTACAACATGAATCAAACTCAAGCCCACACTAATTATTTGTACCCTAAATCACCATTTAAAATAATATAATATTATTTTATATTATTTAATTATTTATCAAATTAAATTAATAATATTTACTTTTGGTAAAATACTAAAAAATATAAAAGTCATACCAAACGATCTCTGATCTAGAATCTGACACCACCATTGCGTTCAGCACGCAAAAATATACAATATTGATGTTCACCCCAACTCAATCCGACGACTCTATATCGACCAAATAATTTATTTCATAATAAACACCTTAAGTTATATAATTAATTAATTAATCTAATTAAACCTAATTAATCTCCTTAATCCACCTAACATTTCTTCCCCTCCCCTCGTATCTCATCCCCCTGCATCTGCCCCAACTCATCCGCTCCACCTCAATCCACGCCGGCCGGCCAATTCAAGCCGCCGGCGACCCACCCGACGTCTCCCCTACCCTCTCTCGCGGCCTCCGGCACCGGTGGGACACCGGCCATCGCCGGAGGAGGCCGCAGCTGGAGCGGCAGCGTGCAGCGGCTGCTGCCGTGGCCAGTGGCCGCCAAGGCCATGCGGCCCGGCGTCGCGGGCAGCGGCTGGGCTGCCATGAGCGCCGCCGCTCTCCGGCCGACTCCGTTGGCCTCTCCCTCTCCGATCCCATCTCGCCGATGAAGTGAGGGGTATTTGACGGAAGGAAACGAGGAAGGTAAGACTCCTACCTCAAGATTCCGGCTCCGGCGATGACGCCGACGCCGATCCGACCTCCGATTCCTCACCCTCCGGTGCCGATCTCACCGCCTCTTCCCTCCCTTAACACGCGACTGAGCCAGCTCGTATAAGAGCTGACTATGAGGTGGTGGGGAGGTAATTTTTCAAATAACCCCCCACACCTCTTTAATTTACAACTAGACCCTTTAGATTTTTTTTAAAAACCAGAATATAACATATATTCTTTATTTGTTGGGGAGAACTGATTTAATTTAAGTGGTGAACCAGTTGCTTACTGATGGTCAAGTGGCTCAAGTTGTGTGTCAAGGATTGGAGGAAAATTATTAATTTAATTAAGAAAGTGGACATATGAGATACAAGGGCACATATGAAAATAGAGGGGTCGAAAAGTGTAATTTTCAAACTTAAAGGGGCGGTACATGTAAATACCCCTGAAGTTATCCTAATAACTTTAAATATTTGTTAAGATATAAAAGTATAGATTAAGACTTTATTTGGCAATGCTTTAACTTTTGGAAATTGCTTTTGAAAAGCAACTTTGGTAAAAGCACCACCTCACCTACTTTGCAAATGTAACTTTTAGGGTAAAAGTACTCTTAGGCATGCATTTAACTAATATCATTTTTTTACCACTTTGGCAATGACTTCCAAAGGGAGCCTAGGCCTTTTCTTTACAGCTTAAGCTTTTGGGAAAATTGGTCAAATTCAACAGGTATCAAAGTAGAAGTTCCTACGCTCAAGTCCTACTCAATCCAAATGTTGGGTTTGGGCACTTTAGTCCGACTGTTCACACGTGACGGGGGAGTGTTAAGAGTATTAAACTATTAAAGTATAGATTGGGCCTTCTGCTACTAGTTCAACCTTTTGGGAAAAATGGGTTAGGTAATCAAACTTAACAATATCAAGACATTCAAATATTAGCAAGCAGTTTCTGGAACTGGTTAGAGGGAAGAAACCTTTCAAATTAGGCAAAAAAGCTTGTATGTTACCTATCTCATTAAGCAAACTGCTTAAATTGTATTTATCTATTTTTGGATGAGTCAAGTACTTTTGGAGAAGTTGACTGACTTATTTGACCTTGCAAAAACAGTTGCACATTGTAGTGTTATACAAATAATCTAATTACCAGTCCAGGGTGATCTTTCATAATCTCATCTAGTGAACGGCGTAATTTTTATTTTAAAATTCTTGCACTACATGTATACTCATCAGGTTGCCATTGCCCTAATGTGTCTATTTGGTCATATCATTCTATTTGATTTTCCCCCTAAAATTTGATTATTATTTTTTCAGGTCTGCGTCTATATAAATGTCAGAGAATGTTATGTCAAAGTAGAAGATGATGGTGTGTAGAAGCTTGGTCTTTGTAATCCTGTTAAATCCTACTCGCACATCTATTTTAACTTCTCTTTGATTCCAGGTTGTGGTATCACGAGAGACGAGTTGGTTATCTTGGGAGAAAAATATGGTCTAAAATCCTCTCTTAACATCTTCTTTACTATTAAAGCATTAAGTTCAATGATTAAATTGTGTTTGATCTTAAGCTCAGCAATTGCTAGCTCAATAAAACTACATGTCTATAATGTATTGCAGTATATTGCACAGGAATATTTTCTTTTTCGTTTTGTTTTTTGGTTTTTATGTTTTTTATTTGGTATATTGGCTAGGGTATGCCCTGCACTAGAGCCATATGACAGCTTGGACAGCATGATATCTCCTGTAGCAGAACAGCTTAATTAATGCTTCTGAGATTTTATATCCTGCCAAAAAGAAGATCCTGTATGCTAGATGCCTAGATGTCTTATTAATTAATTATGTCATCATTCTTGTCCTTGCATGTTGACATGTTCTCTAGACTCCCATATTCACCCTCCCTTGCTGCATTTCCTTTTCTGTGTGATTCAGTTAAATATATGTATCTTACCATGTGCAAACTTTATTGAGAATATGCAATCAATAACATCAGATGCTGTTCTCTTAGGAATCTGGATGTGTTTCTTTGGACAATTGTAAATCTTTTTGACAGGCTTGACATTTTGTTCAGAGAGTTATTTTCTACACTCAGATTGACACATATGATGTCAACGTGCTCTCTCTCTCTCTCTATATATATGTATATATACACTCAGTTATTTGAGTGTTTACATAGCCATATGCATTGAACTATGATTTTCTGCCAGCAGCAACATCAAGATCTAGTTTCTTGGATGACATGGAAGCTAGCCATCATGGGTTGGGTTTTAAAGGAGAGGCGCTGCTTTCACTTTCTGATATTTCAATAGTGGAAGTGAGAACAAAAGCCCGAGGGAAACCTAATGCATATTGCAAGATTATAAAGGCATTTATTTTCTTTTTTTGGGATTAAATAATGGCTTGTCTTGGATCTTTTAAAACTGAGCTTTTAAAAAATATCCAGGGATCAAGGTGCTTATTTCTTGGAATTGATGACCAGAGAGAATGTGTTGGTACCACAGGTAATTTACTTAAATTTCTAGTTTATATTTTCTTCTTGTTCTTTGACAATATTTTTATTGTTCTGCTAGGTGTCATGAAAGAAACTAGTGGCTAATTATGCTGGACTTAAACTCAGTTGGACATTTTGACATTGATATGTTGCTTCTCTATCTGTTGACTTTATAGCTGTTGCCCTTCTTCCTCTGTGATTCAATTTGCTTCGATGCCTAATTATAATTTTATAGTTGTGTTAAATTTCCAGTCTTGCAATTTCAATTACCTAAATTGGTTTGAACTTTGACCTAGTCGTCATATGGCTGCATTCAAATATACTTACTGTGCAATTTAGTTATAGCTTCGAAACTAAAATAATCTATGTTTGTGCAAAAGGGACAGGTTGTTACATCTGACATTTTACCTCAGAATTTCCACTTTTTTTCTGTAAGAAATTTGTTCTTGCATGGGAGCATTTGCAAGGATATATACTTATTTTGGGCTTTTGTCCTTATTTTAGTCACTGGTGGATCACCAAGTGTTTTATAGTCTTTGTCTTCAGATATATTTTCTCATTCTTTCTACTTATATACGTATAATATGTTGTCTTCATTCCTATTTTTGTCATGGTAAGCTAGTCATGTAAACAACATGTGTTGTAAGCCTAAGCTTATACTAACTGATCTGTATTCTATTTTGTGGAAATAGGAATTTATCTAGGAGAATCCCTAAGTAGCCAATTGAGAGTTCTTAGATCCCCCTCCTCTATTATGGCTGTTGCAACTGACACCAGAAGAACCTACAAAATATTGGCTGGTCCCTTAATACTTTATTATCGGAAAGAAATTGATTATTCATATAAGTTACCTGTTGAAATCATTCCATGTTCTCTAACCCTACTTACCTTCAGAAAAGGAGTCACAAGGTTTCAAGCCCATTTGCCTATTGTAAATGAATGATAAAGATAATCATGACAACTTAATTTTTACTGTCAACCTTGGACTAGTTATGGGACATATAATCCATTTTCTTCTCATGATTTCAAGCAAATATAAATCTAACTCTTACTGAAGTTTCAGTTAGTCAATGATCTGTATGGTTTATGGTGTTGGTTGTATTCACAAGTTGGAAAAAAAAAGATAAAAAGTAGAAAGATCATATATAAAAATACGAATATGGAGAGAGAAATTGCGGGTCATTTTCTTATCAAAAGAGAAGGAGAAGTGTGGCGTTTTGGGGGGAGGGGGATAAAGTTAGTTAGTTAGCCAGAATAGAGAAGGTGGAGAGAAGAAGAACAAAGAAGAGGTGGAGAGGGAAGGAGTTTATTAGAAATGAGGAGGAGATTAAGAGGGGGATATAGTTAATTGGAAATGGGAAGGAGGACAAGGATAAGAAAGGAGGGGTAGGTAGATATGAATGGAACTCACTGAAATTGGGAGGGGAATGGGGAAGGATGTGGAGGAGGTACACATAAATAAATTATGCAGGCAATACGTGGTTAGGCCGTCGATGGTGCCTGTGACCTACATTTTCTGAGCATGCAACGTTCCTTGTAGAGCCATGAGGGAGATTTGAGAATTGCTTTTCTCCGGTTTGTGAAGATCTACATTAGTTTCGTCGAACATGCTGATTTTAGTTTCGGCTTCTTCATCGGGGGTGACTTCCGGCATGAAAAGTTGTTTGCATCGATGTCTCGGTACCCAATCAACGTCGCAATGGAAGCAGAGGCCGCGTTGTCGTCGCTCAGTTGCCTTCGCCTGAGAAAGGCAACGTGTCAGTTGCGGACGCTTGCCTCCTCTGTTCAAGGGACACAGAACAGAGGAAGAGATGTTTCGCCCTTCACTTCCATGGTCGGGTGGGAATGCGAAGGGTGCTTGGCCTGGTGTATGTGGCCGGAACCTAAAGGTGTGTCGGCCGGTGCTAGAGGACTCGCCCCAAGTTGCCCTTTCATAGAGGCGAGCCAGACATATAGCTTCGGTGAGATCTGCTGGGTTGAGGAGGCTGGTGCGGGCAAGCAACTATTGGAAAAGTCGTTGGAATTCAACCATCGAGCGGTCTTGGTGGAGGTTGGAGAGTTCTCCTAGTTCGTTGTCGCGACTGGGTGGTCCAGAACGACAGTGAAAGTGATCTCAGAATTCACCCCATGATATCATCGGAATGTCGCTCTATAGTTTAAGGACCCAAAATTGGGCATCATTCGTCATGTGGTACGCAACAATGGCCACTTTTGTTTCCTCATGGATGCTGTGTAAAAGAAAGTACTACTCACATATGGCAAGCCAAGGAAGCGGGATCCATCATAGCAAGGAAATTCAAAGCGCGGCGAACGTTGGTAAGGCATCATAAGCCATATTTCTTTGTGCGGAGAAGGTCCTCTTAAGTTGCCTTGTTGTTGGGGCATGCTGCCAAGCATGGTTTAAAATCTCGGTACCGGTACCGTACCGTACCGACACACGGTACGGTCCGGTACGAAAATTACATACCGACGGGGTTTTTTTTTTATATAGAAATAACTCAAAATCTCCATATCGGGCGGTATATCGCCCGGCATGGTTTAAAATACCGATACCGGTCATCATCTCGGTGGATGACCGGTACCGGTACGTACCGATACCGTACCGTACCGACACACGGTATGGTCCGGTACGAAAATAGCATACCGAGCCTTTTTTTTTTTTTTGCTGCTAAAAATAACTCCAAATTGGACATTTGACATTTGAATATGAAATTTAAACATTGTATTCAAATGTCAAATACATGAATACAATGTTTAAAATGCGGACGAATGACGTCCATCGTACTCGTACATATCTTGGGAACATACACGACTAAGGTCAACACCGTAAGTCTCCAATGCCCATATCTGAAAATGATCCCAAGATATGTACGAGTACGACGGACTAAGATCAACACCGTATGTTGGGATGTGTAGCGACTGATTTGCCCTAAGCGTTTTATGTTGCGCTACGCAGAGTTTTCGGCGCAGATTTGCCCTAAGATTTTTTTGAGCCCTTTGGGTTGTGGGCATGTGTCGGCCTATATAAATTATAATGTAATGATTCTCTTATATCTATGAAAAACCCTAATACAGTATTGAACAATACCCAACGGCTCTTTTTAAGAGCTGTTGGATCATATCGGGCGGTATCGCCCGGTATGACAGCAAATACCGCCCGGTATTTGCTAAATACCGGAGCATACCGGGCGGTATTTACCAAGATACCGGTATTTTCCAATACCTGGTATGTTGCAACAGTACACAATGTCATACCGGGCGGTATAGCCCGGTATGATAGCAAATACCGCCCGGTATTTCATAAATACCGGACATACCGGGCGGTATTTACCGAGATACCCGGTATTTACCCATACCGGGTATCTCGTATACCGGTTTTTTCAAAAACCGGTATATACCGAGCTTACCGCCCGGTACGGTACGAGATTTGAAACCATGCCGCCCGGTATGCATATAATACCGCCCAAACCAGGCGGTATGAACTCGAAACAAGTGGCCTCAGCGCCGTTGGCTGGCCCAACGGTACTAAGGCCTCATACCGCCCATACCGGGCGGTATATGACAAAATACCGCCATATACCGCCCGGTATACCCAATATACCCGGTTTTTTCAAATATCGGGTATATCGTATACCAGAAACCTAAAAAATTGATAAATACCGGGCTTACCGTACCGTACCGGGCGAGATTTTAAACTATGCTGCCAAGTTTCCCGCTACCATCGACGATGTGTCGTTGTACTTGGCCGACGCGAGCGGAGGAACTGTCCTCACTCATTGTTGATAGTGTTTGGAGTGCTTCCACTTCTTTAGATAATTGTGTAAGTTGGTTCATTACTTGTTCCTGTTCTATGCAATCATTTTCTCTTTGTGCTTGGGATGCCTTGACTTCCCACATAAAGGCGAAAACCTATTCTTGGAATGATTCCCCCATTTTTGGCTCTGATACCAAGTTGATATGAGCCTTAAAAAAGGCTCTCGTTCAAGGGCGATGAAGATTAACCTCCTCACTTATGTTGATGTTTTGCGGTTGATGCGCATGGAAAGATGGAGTTGGCTGGTTGTTTGGCTGGAGTTGCAAAAGTGGAAAAAGAGATATAGAGAGAGATAGAGATTAAGGAGAGAGATAGAGAAGAAAGGAAGAGATAGAGAATGTAAATTGGATTCCAAAAGCTACTGTCTTTGTAGTTTGTACATCTATTACATATTTATAGATTACAAGAGGTGTGAGGAGGTGTGAATGGCACCCTTTTAGAAAGGATGTGATCCTTTGGAAGAGTTGTGACACCCCTATGAAGAGATGTGACCGAAACAATTGTATCTCTTCATTGAATACTTTTCACTTTGCTTAAATAAAATATAGTTATTCTATAATTAGAGTCTTCTACTTCTTGGTGCAGCGTTGATATGTATTTTCCATCTTGCATTTGATCTTTCTTTTAGATTGGTTGGTGATGTGAATTCGGCTTGATTGTGTGGCGTAACACTTTCCCATCAAAATGCGATAAAGAGCCATTTGCCGTAGTGATAGGTGATAATGGAATGAATGAAGGGATGAAAACAGTTGTCAGTTACCTGTCATATGCAAGGAACCACCAGGGTAAACATAGATCAAGACAGACCACAATGTGTGGCTGTGGCAGTAGCAAAACTAGAGATGGTCACGACACGTGAGGAAAATGGAATAGCAAAGGGTTGAGCTGACTTCATTAATAGATTAATATTATCCCAGCTAAGATTATAACATGTGCTGCATAAGAGACATCAAAACTCGCAGACAGTAATAGAAACTTGTTGAGCCTATGGTGGGTAGCCCTACTTCTAATAACAACTTTTTGAAAAATGATTAGGATGCTTGCAATGAGGGGAAGGTGGATAACTGGTTCTGCCATGGCTATAACCACCAGAATGACCTCCTTGTCCACCAAATTGACCACTTCTACCTTGACCACCAGAAGGGGGACCTACAACAACAGCAGATTGATCAAATGGAAGGAGGTGGCATAGAAGGCAAAGTAGTAATATGAAGGAGCTGAGAAAGGGCGGTGGATAACTGTGCTATCAGCCATGAGCCATCAATTATCTTTAACAAACTGAAGAGAAGGATGCAAGCTAAATAAAAACTTTGCAGTGGTAAAAGATTTATTTTGTTGTCTCCATTTGGGATTAGTAGAATAAGGATGATATTAGAGAATTTTGTTCCACTTGCCTTTAAGAAGAGTATTCACGCACTCGCAAATCTTATGTATAGCAAAAAGCTCAGAATAAAAAGAGTGAATATAAGATGTATTAATGGTCAGCATCCATGTAAGAATGACACAAACATCAAGCTTCTAATTGTTATATGATAGATCTGTCTCATCTCACATAGATTTATCAAGATGTTGAGTCTTGTCATGCTCGAGCCCGTAGAACATAATAGGTACGATTAAATTTGATGGTTGTACCAAGAGAGATGGTTTTCGAGTTGTTCGGAAAGGAGGACGCTATGTTCATGTTATATTCTGTTTATAAAAAATTAAAAAAAGGGGGCTTAATTGTAAATATAAGGAGTGTAGGGGGTTATTTGAAAAATAACCTCCCCACCGCCTTATAGCCGTTCTCCTGCGGTTTGGTTCAACCGCGTGAGGAAAGGGGGGAGAAAAGGCGGTGAAGCCGGCGCCGGAGAAGGAGGGAATCGGAGGTCGGATCGTCGTCGGCGTCGTCGCCGGAGCCGAAATCTTGAGGTAGGAGTCTTCTCCTCTTCTTCGCTTCCGTCTATTCGTTCATCGGCTGCAGCGAGAGGAGGTGTCGGGAGGGGTAGAACCGGCGGCGGAGGTGAGCCGGAAGAGGGTACGGCAGTCGCGGCAGTCGTGCTTCGCCGACACCGGAGGCCGCGGAGGAGGCCGGTGGGGGCGGCGAGCGATCTCCGGCGGCCAGGAGGGCCGGCCGGCGTGGGTCGAACGGGGCAGGAGGTTGTAGGGCGCGGGTGTCGGGTGCGAAGGGGAAGGGGAGGCCGCCGTGGCCTCCCGGCCATGATTTGGCGCCTCGCCGGCACCGGAGGCCGCAGAGAAGACCGGCGAGTGGTCGCCGGCGGCCTGGGGGCTGCCCGGCGTGGGTCGAGCGGGCAGCGGAGTGTTGGGCGCGGGCGTCCGGGTGGGGGGGGGGCGCGGGTGTCGGATATGAATAGTGAGTGAAGAGAGCTGTATTGTGTGAAATAGGATCAATTTGTGGATTATTTGGGGTATTTTTATAGTTGATCGTAGAGTTGTCGGATCGAGTCGAGAAGAATACCAAAGTTGCATGTTTTCGCGTGCTGAACGCGATGGTGACGTCGGATTTCTGATCGGAGGCTGTTTAGTAGGTCTTTTCTATATTTTAGTGTTGTTTGGTGGTTAATATTTATTAATTTAATTTGATAAATAATTAAATAATATAAAAATATTATATTACTTTAAAGGGGATGAGTTAGGGGTAATTGGTTGGTGCGAGCTTGAGTTTGATTCCCGTCGTAGTCGATGAACTGCTGTTGGGTGAAATGACGGATTTATCTTTTTGCCTCGATCTGTTTGATATTGCTTCTAATTCCGTTGAACTCATGCTGCATATTATTGTTGGACATGCCATGTAGATAATTGCATGTGTTATTGTTGATCATGGTGATGTACATTATTGATGTTGATATTTGATCATGATATGCCATGCATGATATTATGTTGTTACTTATGGTGTTATTCTTTTGATCATATCGTTATCATTCGGAGTTGTTATATTGTTGATATCGGTGATGTTATTTGTTATCCATTGATCATGGTGATACACTTTTGTTGCATTGTTGGAGTTGAGTTGTCGACCTGGAGGCTATGACCTCGGAGAGGACTTCGGTCCAAGACCATTTTATTGCAGTACCCTCCAGACATGGGTGAGGGTACGGATATTGACTAGTCACTTTGGGCACCTTCGGGTGTGCGGATGTCGGATACGACGCCCGTCGGGCTACCTGCTTGGTGGGGGTAGTCGCGTCACCGTTGGAGCGGACGGTTGATGCCACTCTACAGGTGGTAGAGTGTGGGGTTTTTACCCACGGTCCATACGCTCGATGATTTGGTCGACGTTGATTAGGAGTAGGTGTGGAGCATTTGTTGTACATCTATCGCCTTTGACTGCATCTTAGGCCATATCGTTGTTTATTGTTGAGATGACATTTTATTCATGTTGTTGATCATATTGTGATTCTCCTACTCAGCATTTTCGCTGTCTCCTATTGTTATTGCTTCAGGCTTGCAGGGGTAAGCTGTTAATCTATATATCGAGGTGTAGATAGTTGATAGACATCATGTAGATCTGGAGCTCTGATATGGCGATAGCTTTTGTATCTTATCTTATTTTGTCGTCTTTTGATATTGATGATTTTGGAGTTTTGTAAAAATATATTATTAAATATGCTTGATTAAGATTTATGATTCGGATTCGTGGCTTTTCCTTCCGCTGCGCGGTGTTCGGGTCGCCGTCGCGTCTCGGGCCCGGGGTCGGGGCGCGACAGTTCAACTCAATCCAAGTTTAGTAGAAGAGAAGAGAAGAGAGGAGAAGAGAAGAGAAACCCTTAGGGTTTGGATAGGTGCAGATTTAAGGTTTTGTGGAGAAGTGGTGAAAAAAGGTCAAGAAATTGAAAGAGAGGGTAGCGATTGTAGTGGTTGGTGGGAGCGGTGCAATCGTCTGCCATGGGTTGTCATAAGGGGTGGGGGATCATAATACATAAGGAATACTATTCCCCTCAAAAAGGCAGGGAATAGTATTATTTGTCTATTCCGGATAAAACTTTACCAATTTACCCATTAGAATCAAAAAACTTACATAGGTTCTACTCGTCTCTCACGGTGACTCTCGCTTGTGCTGGAGACACATGCGTCTCTCGCCTGTGCGAGAGACGCAGGACACGCACAAGCGTCGCCTCTCTCGCACAGGCGAGACGTCGTGGCAAGAGGTGGCAAGAGACGCAAAATGACGTCTCGCCACGACGTCTCATCTGTGCGAGAGACGCGTGTCATGTGTCTCCGGCAGGCGAGGGACGTTTGAGCGAGAGACGCAGCACGACGTCTCTTGCAGCAGGACATGCACAAGCATCTCTTGCCTGTGCGGGAGACGCTGGACTACGTCTCTCGCCTGTGTGGGAAACGGACGGTGTCGCTCGCCTATGCGCACGCACAAATTGAATCATTCTAAATTTTAAAAATTAATTAATTAAATTTTTAAGTATTTTAATAAAATCATAATATAATAGTATTTTCATAAAAAATATTCTATTTAAAACTTAAAAATTATAATACAAAATATTATTTTAAGTAAATATATTTAATTTTATGTAGAAGGATATTTTGGTCATTTAATTTTCTATTCCTCATCTATTCCTTATGCTAACTAAATAAAAGTAATTCTATTCTTGATCTATTTACAATGTCAACCAAACAAGGTAATACTATTCCTTGTCTATTCCTATTCTTTATGAATTCACTCCATCCAACCAAACACACCCCCCTATTGTCTTTTGAATCCATCGATCCATTATTTTATCTCGTCGACCTCTGCTTCAAGAAAGGTCCTGAGATTTCGTAGGTAGTTAAGAGGGGCAATACCTGGGCGGCTGGGCCGACCTTTTGGATTGTAGAGACCATAGATCGGTAGTATGGATTATCAGTTGCATTTGCTGGAATCCGGTTGAAGTGAAACCATTTGGAGATTACTCTTCCCAACTCTCACTTCTTGGTCTTGCTCCAAGCATCGTCGATGTGCAATTGCTTGGATGATTGAGAAGGAAATGCCCTGAGATCAAGGTCAGTTAAATCAACAGAAGATTTCTTACTGTCAGTTTGTTCGGGGTTTGAGAAGAGGCCCTGGATGCCTCCTCCTCCGTTGCCTCCGCCTTTGCTCTAGGTTTGAGAAAGTACCCTCATGTTGGAACTCCGGCCAATCTAAGGACCGGAGGGAATTAAACCACTTCTATTCATTGCCCCCGCAGTCAAAGTTGAGCCGATGTTGCTGGTGCCTAGTGCCACCGCTTCTACTGCCCCTGTCATACTCAAATTGAGATCTGGGATTGTTAGAATATATTCTGCAATAATTAGGGAATATTGTGTCATAATTAGATAATTAAGTGCTATAATGAGGGAATTGATTGTTAGCTTGATTATAGGGATTCATTGTATTTATTGTTTCCTAAATTAAGGTTTCCTAAATGAAGGAACCTAGGTTGTATAAATAGGAGGTCTCTCATTGTGAATAATATGAAGATTATTCTTTCTCCTACATATCTTTCTACATGGTATCAGAGCATGTCATTCTTCCATTCTTCTGTTACTTGAAGAGGTAGAAATCACGATTAGAAGGATCGTGTGTCTTCGCGATCAGGAGAGATCGTGTATCCCCTGCCCGCCAACATTTGTCCTCATCGCCGAGCTCAGGAGGTTGTCCAGTCCCTGATCGGCGGATCTGCAAATTCCGACCGGCGGATTCCGAACGTGTGCCTGATCTTCTTATTGGAGGTTTTGTTCTTTGTTGGTTACTTGCCGGATATTTTAGATCTCGCTCTTGTTGGAAATTTGTTTTTTTTTTTCCTTTTTGGTCATTAACATTGAAGATGACAGAATTTGGGGTAGAGAATAAATCTTTGGTAGTGACTGATATGATTCCAGTAATGTCAAGGATTACGGAGCATAAACTTAATGGTTCAAATTATTTTGATTGGAGCAAAACAGTTCGAGTTTATGCCAGGAGCATGGATAAGGATGATCATCTCACCAATGAACCTCCTACCGATCATACTAGGCAAACTTGGCTTAGAGATGATGCACGACTGATCTTGCAGATTCGGAACTCCATTAACAGTGAGATAGTAAGTTTGATCAATCACTGTGAGTTTGTTAAAGAATTAATGGATTATTTAGAATTTTTGTACTCTGGTAAAGGGAATATTTCTCGTATCTATGAAGTCTGTAAGGCGTTCTATCGTGCCGAGAAACAGGATAAGTCTCTAACAGCCTACTTTATGGATTTTAAAAGGATTTATGAGGAACTTAATGTTTTGTTGCCTTTTAGTCCTGATGTGAGAGTTCAACAGGCCCAACGAGAACAGATGGTTGTTATAAGTTTTCTTGCAGGACTTCCTCCAGAACTTGAGAGTGTTCGGTCTCAAATTCTTTCTGGATCTGAGATATCATCTTTACAAGATACCTTTTCAAGACTTCTTCGTACAGAATCCTCACAGGTGTCTCAAATTCATACTAGTGCTCTTGTTAGTCGTCACAATGGTCGAGGTGGTTATCGAGGAGGAAGGACAAGTTATCGTAACAAAGATGATTCTCGTAGACAAGAGTCAAGCATTGTATGTTATTATTGCCATGAGCCAGGCCACACAAAATATACATGCAAGAAACTACAAAGTAAGTCTCAGCGTGATCCATCTGCTCATGTTGCGACTTCTTCTGACAAGACTATTCTAGTCTCTGAAGATGAGTATGCCAAGTTTACCCAGTACCAACAATCATTGAAATCCACTGCTTCTACCACTACTCTTGCTGAGTCAGGTAACTCCAATACATGCCTTGCTTCGTCATCCTCCAAATGGGTCATTGATTCTGGTGTCACAGATCATATGACAGGTAATCAAAAACTTTGTACCTCTTTTGAACAAAAATCAATTCCTTCCGGTGTCACAATAGCAAATGGGTCTACATCTTCTGTCCTTGGTTCAGGAACTATTAGTCCCACTTCATCTATTTGTTTGACTGATGTTTTAATTCTACCCAACTTTGCCTTCAATTTACTCTCTGTCAGTAAACTTACTCGTACATTGAATTGTTTTATCTCATTTTATTCCGACATTTGTCTCTTTCAGGATCTTATGACGAAGCAGATTATTGGTAAAGGTCATGAGTCCGGAGGTCTCTACTACCTGGATCCAGAGGTGCCACGATCCATTGCTTGTTCAAGTGTTTCCACCCCTTTTGAGGTACACTGTCAAGTGGGACATCCTTCTTTGTCTTCCCTAAAGAAATTATATCCTCAGTTCCAGAGCTTGTCTTCGTTAGATTGTGAGTCATGTCAGTTTTCCAAACACCATCGTCTTCCCTCTTGTCCTAGAGTCAATAAACGGGCTATTACTCCTTTTGAGTTAGTCCATTCTGATGTTTGGGGTCCTTGTCCAATTATGTCCAAAATTGGTTTCAAGTACTTTGTTACCTTTGTTGATGACTATTCTCGTGTTACTTGGTTATATCTAATGAAAAATCGTTCAGAGTTATTCTCCCATTTTTGTGCCTTTTGTGCCTTTTGTGCTGAAATAAAAACTCAATTTAATGTTCCTGTACGTACATTAAGAAGTGATAATGCCAAAGAATATGTTTCAGAAAAGTTTCAGTCCTACATGACTCAGAATGGCATTCTCCACCAAACTTCTTGCGTCGATACACCTTCTCAAAACGGAGTGGCTGAAAGAAAAAATAGACATCTTCTTGAAGTTGCTCGGGCACTTCTCTTCCAAATGAAAGTTCCTAAGGAGTTTTGGGCCGATGCTGTTTCAACAGCTTATTTCTTAATCAACCGTATGCCCTCCTCTGTCCTTAATGGTGATATCCCTTATATCGTGCTCTTTCCTTCTAAATCTTTGTTTCCTATTGAACCCAAGATATTTGGTTGTACATGCTTTGTTTGTGATGTTCGTCCTCAGGTCACTAAATTAGATCCCAAAGCTCTGAAATGTATTTTTCTTGGCTACTCTCGTCTTCAGAAAGGATACAGATGTTATTCTCCAACACTCAATCGTTATCTTGTATCCACTACCGTCACATTTCATGAAAATACTCCTTTCTTTCCTTCATCTTCTACTTATGACAGTCAGGGGGAGGAAGATGATCTACTCATTTATACTGTGGCCCAGTGTGTTCCTCTTGGTGCACCTGCTAGACCTCCTATTGTTCATATGTATTCTAGAAGGTCAAAGACTCAGGACTCATGCACTTTACTAGCTTCTTCGTCGTCAGATCCAGTGGCAAATAATCCTGATCCTAGTCTCGATCTACCCATTGCCCTTCGAAAAGGTAAACGTCAGTGTAGTTATCCTATTTCATCATTTGTTTCATACGCTCACCTGTCTTCTTCCTCTAGCTCTTTTATTGCTTCCTTAGATTCTATGTCTATTCCTAAAACTGTTAAAGAAGCCTTGTCTCATCCTGGCTGGCACGCTGCAATGGTAGAGGAAATGATGGCATTAGATGGTAATGGTACTTGGGACTTGGTGAACTTACCTGAAGGGAAGATAGCTATTGGGTGTAAATGAGTGTTTGCCATCAAGACTAATTTTGATGGTGAAGTGGATCGTTTGAAAGCTCGTCTGGTTGCTAAGGGGTATGCTCAGGTGTATGGTGTTGACTATTCTGACACTTTCTCTCCGGTTGCTAAGCTTTCTTCAGTTCGACTATTCATTTCTATGGCGGCTACTTTCAGCTGGCCATTACATCAGTTGGATATCAAGAATGTTTTTCTGCATGGTGATCTCCAAGAAGAAGTTTATATGGAGCAACCACCTGGATTTGTTGCTCAGGGGGAGTATGGGAAGGTTTGTCGTCTTCGAAAATCCTTGTATGGCTTGAAACAAAGTCCTCGTGCTTGGTTTGGGAATTTGGAATGCAAATGTGTAAGTGTGATCACTCTGTATTTTATAAACGATCTCAAGTTGGCATAATCCTACTAGTTGTGTATGTAGATGATATTGTTATTACTGGGAGTGACACTGCAAGTATTTCATCTCTTAAATCCTTTCTTCATAGTCGATTTAAGACAAAAGATTTGGGGTTGTTGAAGTATTTCTTGGGTGTTGAGGTTACAAGAAGCAAGAAAGGAATATTCTTGTCTCAGAGGAAGTATGTTCTTGACTTGTTGACAGAAACAGGAAAATTAGGTGCTAAGCCATGTAGTACACCAATGACTCCTGGTTTGCAGCTAACCAAGGAAGGTGAACAATTTGAAGACTCGGAGAGATACAGAAGACTTGTTGGAAAGCTAAATTATCTTACAGTGACTCGTCCAGACATTGCTTACCCAGTTAGTGTCGTTAGTCAGTTTATGTCTTCTCCAACAATCGAACATTGGAATGCTTTAGAACAAATCTTGTGTTATTTAAAGGGGGCTCCAGGACGTGGTCTTTTTTATGGAAATCATGGACATACTGATATTGAATGTTTTTCAGATGCAGATTGGGCAGGATCCAAGATGGATAGAAGGTCAATTACGGGATATTGTGTCTTTGTTGGAGGAAATCTGGTTTCATGGAAAAGTAAGAAACAACATGTAGTATCTCGGTCTAGTGCAGAATCAGAATATAGAGCTATGGCACAAACTGTGTGTGAGATAGTATGGATATATCAGCTATTAAGTGAAGTTGGACTTAAGACTACTCTACCAGCAAAGTTGTGGTGTGATAATCGAGCTGCCATTCATATCGCTTCCAATCCCGTGTTTCATGAAAGAACCAAGCATATTGAAATCGATTGCCACTTTGTTCGTGACAAGATTCAACAGAAATTCATCTCTACAGAACATGTTAAGTCAGAAGATCAACTAGGAGATATCTTTACAAAGGCTTTGAATGGGGTTCGAATTGATTATATTTGTAACAAGCTGGGCATGATTAACATCTATGCTCCAGCTTGAGGGGGAGTGTTAGAATATATTCGGCTGTAATTAGGGAATATTGTGTCATAATTAGATAATTAAGTGCTATAATGAGGGAATTGATTGTTAGCTTGATTATAGGGATTCATTGTATTTATTGTTTCCTAAATTAAGGTTTCCTAAATGAAGGAACCTAGGTTGTATAAATAGGAGGTCTCTCATTGTGAATAATATGAAGATTATTCTTTCTCCTACATATCTTTCTACGGGGATAATACCTTTGATCTCGATCGAAGGCTTGTTGCTCCAATGAAGAACATATGGCGGCTTCAAGCTCCGGATCCTCGTCGGCATTGCCACCATGACCCTCATATTGGCGACCATCGTATTGGCGGACGTCTTCAATAGCTCTTTGATCAAACGCTGTCTCGCTTGTTGTCAAGCAATTCTTTGAAGAGCTTCGGACCTCTGCCAGTGCTTTGCCGCATTTGGCCACGTCGGGTTATCCTCGGTAGAGTTGGCAAATTTGAAACCATGGTCCTCGATAGAGTTGGCAAAATTTTGGAAGCAATGTAACGAAATCATCACAAGGGATCATTATCAAGCTCAAGGCGCCTTTTAGAGTCGAATGCTATTATGGAATAAGTGGAAGTGTACATCTTTGCATAGACTTGATTGATTTTGCAAAACATATTGCTACCCAGAACCAGAAGTGAGATTTGGCTATTTGGCTATTGGCAAGCGTGGATTGTGGAGGGGGAGAAAATTCCCTTTGATCTCAAAATACAACATCTTAAACACATGGACAAGTTTTTTTGGTGTATTTGGATGATATACTCTTGAAGAACAATCTGGCTCTCTATATCTGAAAGAGAGCCATTACTGTACCTAGGAGCCGTCTTCAATTATCTTGTCCATTTATCTGACGTGGTCAAGCCCTGCTGAAGTTAGGTGTTTCTTGAGTTTCGTGAACCTACTTATTAAAGGTGTCAATGGTTTAGATTGGGTGGAGTTTCCCTTCTTGACTAGAAACTTTTAGGTTAGGAAAAAACCAAACCTAAACATAATTTTGGGGGGGAAACCAACCTATTGGGTCAAGATTCAGGTTTTTTCATATTCTCCGATTGGTTTTTGTTTATGAATTTCAAGTATTTTAAAATGTATTTGACGTTTCTTATATATATTTTAGTTTCTAATCAAAGTTAAATTAGGATTTAATGGGATGGAGACGATTTAATTTGCAATTCTCTATATTTATTTATATCATATATGTGTGTGTGTATATTTTTTAATAAAAGAAATAGGGTTTAGTTGGGTTTTGAAATATAAACCCGAAGCTTGACCCACATACATTCAAGTTAGAAAAAAATTCAAAGCCCCATCCAATCCAAAATAATCTGGTTGAGTCGGGTTTGTGAGTTGAGTCAAGGTTTTGGGTTATGTTTGACACTGCTACAGACTATCAGCATTTCATATAAGGGTACTTATGGCAAACTGTTGTTGAGTCCCTTTGCGTTATCATTCTCATAAAAAAAACAACAAAGATTGCATTAGGCATTGTTGCATTTTGCCAACATTTGTTGTGATTGTATAGTAGGTTCACATTGGATGGGCCCTTAAGCCCACAATATGGTCAGAATGAGACAATTATACGAGAGGCCTACCCTTGTATGGGTTAGCAAGTGTGTCACACGGTTGTGCTGGTGCACAAATGTTAGCTTGGTGATACTGGTTTATGACCCAACCATCAAATTCCAGCTGGTACAATGTGGTTCAATAAACTTTGGTAATTCTAGCAGTGAGCATATAGTGGATAACAAGATATATGCTACATGGTGCCTTATAACTTGGTATGAAACATAGAACATTTATTTGTCCATTGGTTGTGTACATTGATTTTACATAATTATGGTTCATTTTCTACAGTGATTGCTCGAGATTTATTTTACAACCAACCTGTCAGGAGGAGATACATGCAGTCTAGGTTTCTCTTTTAAACTCATTGTTGCTTTTTAGTGGTTTTATTCTGCAAGTTCATAATGTGTCTAATTATGTATGTATATGGTTGTGGTTTATGCTGACATCATATGTTTTCATCTATTGGTAAAGCTCAAAAAAAGTTCTTCATTGTGTGAAGAAAGTTGTTGCACGAGCTGCTTTAGCTCACCCACAAGTTTCATTCAAACTAATTGATTCTGATAGGTGAATTTTCTTTTCCAATTTCTTACATCAGATTCATATTCTCCTATAGTCCTATCCCATTAATTACACTATTATATTTGTGGAAGCAGCGAGGATGAGTTACTCTGCACGATACCTTCTTCATCTCCTTTGCCTTTGGTTTCAAGTATATTTGGTAACAAGGTGTCTGGTTCTCTTCATGAAATAGCTTTCTCTGATGGTATACTAAAGCTATCTGGATACTTATCTGAACCCGGTGATGCTTGCTCCTCAAAGGTGTATATTTGACTTTAACCCTATGAAAAAGAAGACCTATAAAATATGACTATATGTGCCTGTAACAAATTGATTCTCTATTTTGCAGGCTCTCCAGTATCTATGTATCCTTTTCCGCTTTAATTTCTTTGATCTCTTGATGCCTTAGATTGTGACCTTAATTCTCTTCAGATGTGAACCTGAGGTTTGTCAGCAAGGGTCCAGTTCACAATTTGCTTAATAGTTTGGCATCAAATGTGCTGTGTTCTTTGGCTCTTCATGCAGTTGATCCTCTAAGGCAAACTGGAAAGAGACAGAAAATTCAAGCTAATCTTGCATTTGTACTTAACCTATGCTGCCCTGTTTCTCTTTATGACCTGCACTTTGAACCTTCAAAGACAATTATTGAATTCAAGGTGCTAACTTTCTAGAATGAACTTTTTCTTACTCAATCACCTACTGCAATATGTACAGTGTGATAAACATATTTTCTTTAAAGTGGCAAGTATGTTTTATTTCCATAAGTTCTTAAAAGAAAATCCTCAGGTGGGTTGTACAGTTTTACGGCCTACTATATGATCTTTCTGGGAAAATTCATACTATGTTAAATAGTTAATGGGATGGCTCATTCTGCAAACTTGACGCATGTTGTGGAAAGGATCCTGTCTCCTTTAATTTGGAGGATACACCATTGTCAATGCTTTACACTTTGTTTAGCACCATAAATTGAAAGAAGGCTCGTTTGGATTTAACAGTTAAATTGCAAGAGTTCTAGACTCCTTATAAAGTTTCGCATTGGTGTATTCAGTTTTGCCATATGAAGTTAGCCACCAATAGTACACCGTGACTTTTTCAGGTTGTCATTTGAGAATTGGTTGACTCTTCTTAAAGGTTTCATGTGCCTAGAAATGGAGCTTAAAGAGACTTTTCCTCTTTCCCTTTATCATCCATGTATGCTATACTTTTGGTTTCTTTTTGCTAAAGAAAGATCTAAACTTTGTATATGGACCTGCTTGACCTGCTTACTGGATATTGCTAAGGCTGTCTGTCTTGGACTTAGCATTGTCTTGCATTTGATTTAGGTTAATAATCTCATTAATCTCATGTTTTATTGTTACACTTTTTTAGCTAATGGTTGTAATATATGGAGCACATGTTTAAGTCTCACTTTTTCTTTCTAGGATTGGGATACTGTTTTAACTTTCTTTGAGGAAGCTGTCAGGAAATTTTGGCAGCAACATATAGCACCTTCATTACAAGGTCAAATCCCTTGACATAGTGGCTCATAAGTTTGAAAAGGTAGTTCTTGCTTTAGTCATTTAATTTTTTTTCACATTCATTCTTTATCTGCATTCTGCAGGAAGTTCATTTTCTGAGAAAAATGATGTACCTAGGAACAGTGAAACACAGACTGAAGGTAATGTTTTGTCATGATAAATAACTTTTTATTTTTGAATGACCTTGATGCATGTCAGCATGTGGTGTCAAGAATAAACATTATTGATAATTTGATAGTATGCCTTGCATTTTTTTTCGTTGTGTGAAAAACTTCTTTGTGTAGCTGGCATAGAGAAATTCATATAGCTGAACCTTCTGAACCCATCCCCGCGTAGTGCTCCAACAATGTTTTCACTGATTTTTTTCACAGAATCTTCCATTCGAGATCCTGCAAAGAGCTTTAATGTTACAAAGAGCAGTAATCAGATATGCCAAAACTCTCTCCATATCCCAATGATCACTCCATTAGATTTTGAATCAGAAGATATTGGTGTTTCTCATGATCGTGAGAAATCAAATGCAAAACTAAAGAGATCTTTTATGAATTCTGAATCACGTCAAATTGAGACTGATTGTTTTGGAGAACCTGATTCTCTTGAATATGTTGGTAAGAATGCAAAGCATTTTCTTGACTCCAGATATGATAACATGATTCATACAAATATTGGCCGTTATGAGGATTCTGCCAAATATCTTTTTCTGGACAATCATGTTATTCCAAAACTTGCTCCTCAATTTGAAAAGAGGCATGACTTTATAAGTTTAGGATGGAAAAACAAGTGTCCGGAAATAGTTAAAAAATTGAATTTGGAAGCAACATGCAGTGCTACTTCCCCTGATCTTTATGACACTATAGTGAATGCTAAGGAAGTTCAATATTCACCGCCCTGTAGTGTGCTCAGCAATTTTGGTAATGAATCTACTTACAGTTGTTCTTTAAAAAGAAGCATGAAATGTGACGCAGCATACTACTCAAGGCACAGAGGTTTTAATGTCAGCTTTGGTTGGCCGAGAAGTGACTTTTTTCTTTGTGACAATATAGATCTCATGGATGCTGATTATAGTAGTATTAGGAATTTAAACTTCAGGGACACATTTCACCAGGAAATAGTTGATGCTGTAATGCCTTCTCCCTACACAATTAGAAAATGCCAGACAACTAAGCATGTTGATGTATCGTCAACTGGTTTGATTGACCCTTATTCCTTTCATCAAGGTTGTTTAAACAATGCCCAAATGCTTGATATTGGTTCTAGATGTGGGTCTCCTTCCCCACCTGTATGGCATGCTAGGCCATTTAGGACTGGTTTTGATCCTGCAAAAAGAAACACCAGTGTAGAGAATTTGATGTCTTTTGAAGATTCTGAAACCTGGATCCACCAGAAACTAGAACATAAACATGAATATCTAAGCACTACCCAGCACAGGTCAATTGGGGTTCTACCAAGTATAAACTGCACAATGACCATATTGGATGCTAATCACTCTTTAAATCCCAAGAGAGAGATGCATTGTTGTTACCCTTCAGATGAAATGGCCTTTGAAAATGTTTGCTTATCTAGTAAGATAAATGGTAAAATAAGTTTTTTTTCTTCAGACACTTTGGATTTTAATGATAAGGAGAATGATTTTAAGCCCAAACTTCACAATGTACAAAAGGATAATGTGAGGATTGGGAACCAGTGGGACAGACAAGAATTTTGTAGTCAACAATTGGCTTTGAGTTCCAATGAAAGATCAAGGAGAAGCCAGTCAGCTCCTCCATTTTACAGAGGCAAGCGCAAGTTCCCTGTCTTATCTGGTTCTCTGACATCTGTAGCTGCAAAGAAACCTCGTTCGCCCATCTCCAATAAATTATCAGGTTTGTTGGTGTTTTACATTTTATCCTTTCTGGAAGTTAGTCTTCCTGGGTTATGGCAGATTCTGTTCTTATTGGTGTCCTCTCGTCTCTGATATCTACTTTTATGGCTCATAGAAACTGGGTGCTTACTGGATCAGCTGCCAAGGAATTCTGCATCACCGCCATGTCCAGATTTAATGCTCTCCGAGGACTCCCAGTCACATTTAATGTAGCTTCTTTTGTTGCATTCTTTCATCATTTGACACTTAAATGGTTGTTATTAATTTCCGTATTCTTTTTGTTTTATTCAATTAGAGAACCAATTAATGAAAGGCCAAGTAGTTTTGAAGTAAGGCACAGTCAAGATGTAATCTATGATGTACCAGAATATTCATCTTCTGAACTGGCCAAGTGGCGCCCTGGTGTCCAACAGACTACAGTTGAGTATGCCTACCATTTGAAGTCTCAGTTATTTTGCGATAAAATGCACTACATTCTGTGAGCAATGAGCATAATCTTTTTTTTCCTCCATAGGATACTGATAGTCCACACATGCCTGTAGAACAGACAGATGACATACTTAATATTTCTTCTGGGCTTTTACATTTCTCTGGTGACTCATTGGTGCCTGAATTAGTTGATAAAAATTGCCTGAATGATGCTAGGGTTCTCTTTCAACTGGACAAGAAATTTATTCCAGTGGTAGCCAGTGGAAATCTTATGATCATTGATCAGGTATTAATTTTTCCTTTTCATTTATCCATGTCAAAAAAGCAGGTACATTCTCTTATGCCAACTGTATTACCATGTTCCAAATAGTCAATTTGATAAAAACTTGATAGTATGATAGCAACTGATATGTAATTAGCAATTTAGCATATTAAAACTTGTGTAGACATTTGCTTTAAAAACATTAATGAAGATCTCATATGTGGCATTTCTGCATCAACCTTCTTTGTTGTACATTAATAAGGATCTTGTATGCAACAATATACATCAATCTTCGTTGCCCAACCATTTCACTAGTTTAAAGCTGCTGATTTGTTTGCGTTTAAATGTACTCATCCAATTTTACTGTTATGGAATTTCTTTTAGCAAGTGGGAGTACCTGAGTGGGCTAAGGTCATAGACTCAAAGTGTCAAACTGGTCATCTCAACATGCTTGAAAAATAAGGGTTTATGGTTTACCATTGACAAACTTAAAATAAAATATGTTTCTTCAAATGGAACCTGAGGTGTTTGGTGTGGTTTTGTTAAAAACATCTTGGCCCAGATTTGTCAATAACTCATTTTTATATATGAAAATGACAGCAAGTTGGAGAGTTAGGAGTTTGATTGGGAATTGGTATATATTCTGCAACTGTGGAGATAATGTATATATTGTCTTGGTCTTGGTTACATCTGGAATTTCTCCATTATTTTGAACTAATGCATGTGTATGTTGGACCACTCAAAATGTCTTGTAATGGTATTGTAAAGTATGCTTCTCCAATGATTTGATGCTAGAAATAAAACCTTTTATTTTTAATATTGTTGATATTAGTATAGGTTTACTATATTGCTCCTTAGTTAATATTGTACCCCACCTCTATATAATAGAAGATGGATTATGCTAATGACATGATATGAACTTAGGGTTTTCTACTTACACATGGTATTAGAGCCATCCAAATTCTAACTCTAAGCTAATCCTCATCACAAAGCCTCCTTTCTCAGCGCCTTGGCACCACATTTCTTTTCAACATAGCATCCATGAAGCTCTAAATTTGCTCTCTTTTTCTCCAGCCGCTGCTTGCAAGAATTGATGTTGTTGTGTTAAGCCCTGCAGACCGCCTGCTTCTCTTGCCCTTGTTGCTGTTTTCAGCCCCGGAGGCTGCCCCTTTTTCTTATTGCTTTGTGTTTTGTTGCCCTGCTGAGGTCTGTAGGTAGATGTTCCCTTTCTATCCCTATTGTTGCTTCTCTGTTAGAGTGCAGCACCTTCTTCTTGCAGCCGCTGCTTCACCTAGGACTGCAAACTTGCTGCTCTTTCCTTCAATCTAGGGTAGCACCTCTCCCTCCATCACCTAGGGCATGGTTTTAAATACCGGTATCAGTACGCTACCGTACCGGTGTTTGACCAATACCACCTTTTGAGATTTTGAGAAGAGTTGCTCTTTGGAGAGCACAATACGATGAAAATTGTAAGTTGTGTTTGGGGGGAGTTATTGTCTATCGTTGGCCTCTATGGTAGAATCAGTCGCGGAGGCCTGATGTATTAGTGCAGCTGCACCATACTCAACACTATGGTGCAGAACACCATATTCCTACCCATCGTTTAAAAACTGGTGCCGTACCGTACCGACACATGGTATGGTCCGATATGAAAAAGCATACCAGCCGGTTTTTTTTTGGTTAAATGGCTCTATAGCCGTTTGGGGGTACTGTTCATCATACCGGGTGATACCGCCCGGTATGGGCGGTATTAATCCACGTGGTGTGGCTGACAGCTCGACATGGCTGTTGGCCACCATTGCCAAGTGCCAATGGCTATATGCATCATACCGGGCGGTATTTACCGAGATACCCAGTATTCTCCCATACCGGGTATCTCGTATACCGGTAAGTCCAAAAACCGATAAATACCGGGCATACCGCCCGGTACGGTACGGTTTTTTGAACTATGCTCCTACCTAAGGTTTAAAATACCGCCCGAAACGGTATATACCGGCCGGTATATACCAGTTTTTGAGATTTCCGGTATGGGCGGTATATACCGGTATACCGCCCGGTATGGGCGGTATATTCCGGTATACCGCCCGGTATGGGCGGTATACCGGTATACTGCCCGGTATGGGCAGTATATGGTGGTATGTCACGAAAAAAAAAAAAAACAAAAAAAAACCCGGCCGGTATGCATTTTCATACCGGTCCGTGCCGTGTGTACAAGAGAATTACATTAGAATTAATATAGGGCGACATAAGCACACAGCCCAAAGGGTCTGAAAAATTTTCGGGAGGGGGCTCCGCCCCCACACCCCCGGCAGGGGGCGTTGCCCCCTTGACCCCCGCCCGCTAACCGGCTAGCAGGACCGCCGAAGACTCTGCGTAGCGCAACATAAGACGTAGTACAACATATCTAATAAAGACTGTACGTCAACTTTGGTGCCGCCCGCTAGCCGGCAATTAGATATGTTGCACTACGTCTTATGTTGCGCTACGCAGAGTCTTCGGCGGTCCCGCTATGTCGCCCTATATTAATTCTAATGTAATTCTCTTGTATCTGTGAAAAATCCTAATACAGTACCAAATGACTTTTAATATTCATGTATTTGACATTGGAATATTAATTTTAAGCATTTATTCATCAATTATGTATTGTTTAGAGTTATATCTAACTCTTAAAAAAAAAAAAAAAAAAAAAAAAAACCCGGTATGTTATTCCCCGTACCGGACCATACCGTGTGTCGGTACGGTACGGTATGGTACCGGTACCGGCCGGTGACCGAAACCGGTACCGGTACCGAGATTTTAAACCTTGCTCCTACCTATACCAAGCGGTACCGCCCGATATGGGCAGTATGCCTGGTACTTATTGGTACACCTAGCACCAGATACCGGTTTTCTAAAAAACCCGTAGGTACTGCCCGGTACGAATTTTGAACCATGACCTAGGGTAACTGACGACCTCTTTCATGGAAGCTATCATGTCTACATTTGATTAACAACAAGAAAAGTGCAGCCAACAGGAATGATTGCCCCTTCACTCTTCCTTCTCTCTTCAGTTGCAACCTACAAGAGGGTTGTTGCCCTCTCTTTTCTTTAGCAACAGCAGGTCACTTCATCTAGGACTGCAGCCAAAAAAGAAGGGTTAAAAAAAGGAATGAAAAAAACGGTATCCATACTCCATTTAATTTGCCTTCATTATCTATTTCCTTTTTCCCTCCTATTGTTCATGTCTATTTCCTTTATTTTCCTCCTGTTTGTCCATAATTTGGCTTCATTGTGAGGGGGGATAGATGAATGGCACTCTTCTCTTGCCAAACCTTCTCCTCTTATAATATCTCTTGGTCTTTTCTCTTGAGACTTATTCTCTATAAGTACACACCTCTTAGCAGGACTGTCTTGCTTGTGCACTTCCTCGGTCATCTTCTGCGCCTTTCCTGCAAGTCATTATCGTTGATCCTTTTTTCCAGCCACCTCTTTTCAGCATGCACCCATAATTTTAAATGGTGCACCTATGGCGGCGCCATGGCGCACGACGCACCCAGGCTCAAGCCCCTGTGCCATTTAGTGCTTGAGGTGATCCCATATCATCTCAAGGGCTTAGGCGCACGCCTCAGGAGGGGAGCAAGGTGCGCTCCATCTATATGTCCCAAAACCCTCCCAACGAGCCTTTTTTCCTCCTGCAGCTCCAGCTTCCGGTGAGTCTTCTTCTCTCCGGTCAGTCCTCCATCGGGCTTCAGTTTCGGCCAGCACTCCATCAAATTTCAGCTCCGGCTGCGGTCGGTCCTCTATCACGTAATCTTTTTTTATCCTCTCCTTTCTACTCGGCAGCAGCGGCATGCTGGCAGCCCTTCTCCTTTTTTTTTTCTGGATTTTTCTCGACACATGCTCATTTTGTTTCTTCCTCTTGTTTTTTGTGTACTTGTTTTATGTTACCCATGCTGCTGCTGCATGCAGGTAGCAGCACCTGCATGCATGCTGATGGCAGCAACATGCTGCCCATGCTGCTGGTGCCAGCGGCAGCATATCTTCCAGGGTGCCAGCAACATGGGACCAGTACCACTTCTGGTATCGTACCATATTGTGTGTCGGTACAGTACGTACCGGTACGGGTACCGGTACCGAGAATTTAAACCTTAGTATTCGGTACCAAGCTTGTACTGGGCAGTACACTCGGTATGCAAAAAGTGGTTAATACTGACCGTGTCGTGCGGGTATGGTACGGCATTTAAAAGCATGCTTAAGCTCAACTGAAATTGTCAATATTGTCACAACTAGGAGTATCTAGACAAAATGAAGCACATCCAGCCATCAGTTAAATATGCTACCTGAGAGCATTTTTTTAGGTTTTTTACAATATAGGTCTGATTTTATCTTGCATGTATGTGAATATACCCTAATAATTATCTACTAACTGTTACTCATGATCTGTTGGATCTACTAGTGTATTACTTGGATAGGGTGGTCCCTACTGCATTTCTCCAAAATGCTCAAGACTAAGTTATTAATATTAGGCCCCTCTAGTCATGGATATCAAACCTTCAATTATTGTCTTTTAATGCAGTGGAAGTAATTTGGGTATTACAAAGTTATCCACCCAAAGCTCTTGATATTCCATCCAAAGCTCTTGATTTCTTTATCAAGGGTTAACATGCATAATAAATTTCTCATAATCATTTTCTTGTGTGAAAATAGCATCGACATGGCACCATAGTAGAGGCTCGTTGTTGTTTGTTTTTTATACATGTTCTTACAACAGTACAACTGATCCACGTTATTCAGCACGCAGCAGATGAGCGAATTCGTTTGGAAGAACTGCGTCGGCAGGTAATCCTGTTCCAGAATCACGCACTGAGCATTTAAAAAGAGTAAAAAGGATACTACTTTATGTTGTTCTTACTCATTATTAAAAGATGAACTCACAGGTTCTCTCTGGTGAAGGCAGAAAAATTACTTATCTGGATTCAGAGGAGGAGATGGTAAGCCAGCATTTTCTACTGTCTTGCTGGTACCTTTTCCCTTTTTTGATCAAGTCTCTTTTGTTAGCTTCTTTCTCTTAATCATTACTTATTTTTCTGTCGTCGTTCTCTGTTAACATTAGGTTCTTCCTGAGATGGTGTTTCAGCTGTTGCAAAAGTACGCGGAGAAGATACATAAATGGGGTTGGATCTTCAACACACATAGCTTGTCACCAGAGTTGTTCAACAAGTAGGACCCTATTATATACAGTTCTTTCCTTGTGTTATATGGAATGAAAATGGAAAATGTTCTCTTCAATTCAAAGGGATAGATCTTTGTTGGAATTTCTTGTTCCAAGTAAACCTATATTAAAAAGCTCTCGTAGTTTTTCTTTAATCATTTATACCTTTCTTGAACTTTGTGATTAGCTCATTCCCAAAGCTCTCTTATTGTGTCCATGTGACATTTCAACAGTGCCCTTGCCTATAAAGCATGACTATGAACATATCTTTCATGAACATGTATTTGAACTTTTGAAGTTTCCATATAGTTTTAGCTTTTGATATGCATATGGTGTGGGTACAACTATGGTTCAAAATCTCGTGTTAATACCGATTTCGGTAGCCAGCTGATATTTGGTACCGTCTCTATCGACACATTGTACGGTCTAGTATAGACAGGTCTTTACTAGACTGTACAATTTTTTTAAAAAAAATTAAGCTCCAAAGATATAGTTTTAAATGATAATTTACTAAAATGAAAAAAAAACATACATAATCCACAAGTAAAGAGTAAAAATATCTCAATTTCAATCTCATAAGTATTAATAATACACTAATACATTAACAAGATAATTCAAATCTTGAAGTTAGAATGAAAAAAAAATACAAATTTAAACCTAGAATGCAGAAGAGTGGCATCCGTCAAAAAAGGTAGACATCTCAACGGGTGTAACACAAGTAAGGTCAATTTCATAGGTCTTCAAATTCCTCATTTAAAAGTTATCCTAGGTGATGTTTCGGTACCCCGAAATACCACATTAACATCAAACATTTTTTTATGGGAGCTCATCAGCTCATGCACTAGTCCCTTAATCAATATAGTCTTGAGAGTAAAATATGACACTCCTTAAGTATTGGACTCGCCCTCTCACATGAGACTCATCATTGATAGTCCTACAATGTCATTGATGCTCTCCATTTTTGCTTCTCTTTCCACCTCTTTTCATACACTTTGGTGTTGTCATCGTGGTCTTCATCTTGCGTGCAATGATCGAAGTGTAGCTTGTTCGTCCAAAAATCTAGAGATGTTGGTATTAATGGAACTAAAGTATTTCTCCACCGGCTGCTTCACCTCTGTCATCGTCATCTTTGTCATCTTCTATGCTACTGCTATTATGAACGGAGGCCTCTTCTTCAGTAATTTCATCAAGAGGATCTACGGTTAGACTTTTCCCTTTGGCTTTTTCAGTCTTTAATGGTGATGGTGCGGATTTCTTCTTGCTTGGTTGGGATTAGGATTAAGTTTGGAATGTTGGCGAGTCAAATTGGGTTATTGTCCAAGAACACACTCGTTATGAGAGAACATGACTAATTTTCCCTCAAATCTTTGGCTCTCCATATCTTCTTGTATACCTTCCTGAGTTAGATTGACTCTATTTCCAAATTGTCTTCCTTGCCTTCAGTTTGAAAAGGCCCATATTCGAAGTAGTAAGCTGTAGTGGACATACGCCAACTTCTCTAAGCTGGTGTATGATAGATGATTATGACGCTTCATATGTATGAGCGCGCAGGTGGACTAATTCCTCTCGCATCATATCATGAAGCCATTACATAGGTATTGATGGATCTTGAAATGTATGCGTATATAAATTGGGCATCTTGCAGGATGGGCTTTTGACTATGTAAGCGTTCACCCCATGCTGATCCTACCTAATTATTTTCATTTCATCAACATTCTTTGTTTCTTTATGACAATTGACAACAGAACTTGACTGCAACAAGTAAGGTTGAGAACAGCAAAGATGCAAATTGTTCAGGGATAGAAATGAAATTCCTCCTATAGTAAGGATCATTGTAAAAAATTTACCAAGTTGTACTTCCTACTTCCTAGATCATTCTCTTGTTTCCTCAATTGGTTTCGTTGTGTTACATTGTTTCAGTATTGAATTCATCATATTATCAAATATCAATTGAACATGATTGATATTATCATATCACAAATTCACAATAAGTCCATTTTATTCAAGAATTTTGTTCTTTCAGGAACCTCAATCTTCTTAAAAGAAATACACCTGGTGTTACTCTTGTTGCTGTGAGTAGTCTTCCTCTTTCTTATGTGTATCTCTAAGTGCAACCATGTCAAAAATGTTGCATTTTATGTCTAAAATAACTTACATGTATGAATACTTTTACTGTTACAAATGACTCTTTTTCGTCTGAAACCTTTCTTCTACCTATGCTTTTGCAATAGTTCTAGTGTCTCTGTTAATCTACAATAATCAGAGAATTTCTATTCGAAACATAAATTTTATGCTAAATCTGTTCAAAACATATCATTAATCTCTACATGTTAATCAGTAAAACTATAAACATTAACTTCTGCTCTATTCCTTATTATCTAGGGTTGAACCATTTGCAAGATATAGCGTTGGGTCATTTTGAACATAAAGTTCAAACTAGCAATGGGACAAAGCTCACAAACCTTTGGAAGGATTGTTGTATGTCTATTGTATTTAGTTCAGGGACTGCACCACTATTTGCACAAGTGGTGCCATGATTTTGATATTAGGAATCATATAGATTATTTTTTCTTTTCATTGTTTGCTTTTCTTTGATGTTGAGCTTAAAGACTAAAAGGCCCTCAATTGACTAAGTACTCAGGAGTTGAGAGTTGTAAATAGATTCTAAACATTTTGATGCATTGTAGGATTAGACCAATTCATCAGTTTATCCAAGTAGATTTTAAGGTATGTTTTAATTCTATGGTCTTTTTTTTGTGAAAAAATGCTATTGCTTCTACTTGAGCTTTCTCAATGTCATTCCAGTTCTAATACTCCACTCTACTTGGTATTGATTGGTTTTATCAAGTGTTTGTTGTCAAATTATTACTTTCAAATGGAGGTCATTTATAATTACATACATTTTCATATGGGCAATACTGATATCCCTTCAGTTTAGTCTATGTTCTTCTATGATAGTATTCATATATTCTAAATTTATCATGTAGGTACCTTGTATCCTAGGCATCAATTTGACCGACAAAGATCTACTCGAGTATATTGAGCAGGTACTGCTAAATTCCTTGTTTAATATTTTGCACATTCTCATTTAAGAATGATTATAGGACATTGTCTTTTTAAGTTTCTTCCGCTACAAGTTCATTCTTGTTAATCAAAGTAAAATGTTTTTATATAGTTGTAAAAGTGCATGAGGTTTTACATTGATTGTTTGAAAACACTGTTGTTGTTCTGATGTATTAGGCAAATGTTCAACTCAGTTTCTTGAGCTATTTTGATAGACTAATGCAGATCATTTCCTTATAGATACATTTTGGGGTAGTATTGTCTAGAAATTAGCAATCTGATGTGGCCTCAAATGTACAAGCACCCAAACCCTTTTATGTTGCGCCACGCAGAGTTTTCGGCTGAGAAAACCCTAATAGTGAAGAACTTCTAGTGCGGCCATGGAAGTAGGCAATTTCGCCGAACCACATAAATCTTGTGTGTTCTTGTGTGTGTTTCATTTTTCTCTTGTTTCTTGTCTATTGCGCTAGATCTATTCCCAACAACTGGTATTAGAGCAATCAGGTTTGCAAAGGATTCGTGGGAGAGATGGCGTCAGAAGATGGGAAGGTGAAGATCGACAAGTTTGATGGAACAGATTTCAGTTTCTGGAAGATGCAGATCGAGGATTATCTATACTAGAAGAAGTTGCATGAACCGTTATCGGGGGAGAAACGAGATAACATGAAGCAAGAAGATTGGGATTTGTTGGATCGCCAAGCACTTGGGATGATCCGATTGACGCTGACGCAGAACATTGCGTTCAACATTATCAATGAAAAGACTACCCATGGTTTGATGAAGACATTATCAGATATGTACGAGAAGCCTTCCGCTCCAAACAAGGTATATCTGATTTGTCGCTTATTCAATTTGAAGATGTCTGAGGGTGCGTCTGTTATAGAACATATCAACGAGTTCAATGATATCACAAATCGATTGAGCTCGGTGAAAATCTTGTTTGATGACGAAGTTAAAGCATTGATCTTGTTGTCATCAGTACCTGAAAGTTGGTCAGCGACAGTGACTGCGGTGAGCAGTTCGACGCGAGATCAAAAGCTAAAGTTGTCTGGAGTTCATGACTTGATTCTCAATGAGGATATTCATAGAAAGGAGTTAGGTGAATCTTCAGGTTCGGCCTTCAGCAGCGAAGCCAAGGGAAGAAACTGTCATCGAAACCAGAATCAAGGCCAGGGCAGACCCGAATCTAAGGGGAGAAGTCAGTCTATGCATCGCAAAGAAATAACTTGCTGGAATTGCGATAAGAAAGGTCATTTCAGAAATTAGTGCAAGGAACCGAAGAAGAAGAATCAGCATGACGATTCAACAAACACTGTTACTGAGGAGATCGCAGATGTTCTGATTTGCAGCGTAGACAATGGTATTGACTCGTTGCATCTCGATTCAGGTGCATCATTCCATGCTAGTCCGTGCAAAGAATTATTCAATAATTATGTTGCTGGTATGTTCGGAAAGGTGTACCTTGCAGATGATGAGCCCTTAGATATTGTGGGTAAAGGGGATGTTTATATAGAAACTACCCATGGAAATCAATTAAAGTTGTAGAATGTCATACATGTTCCAGGCCTGAAGAAGAATCTTATCTCCATGGGTCAGATTGATGAAGAAGGGTAGTGTTTGGAAACGGTTCATGGAAGATCACAAAAGGAAACATGATAGTAGCCCGAGGTAAAAAGGTTGGAACATTGTACACAACTACGGAAACCAAGAATACAATATCAGTGGTGGAATCATGTATGAAGTCAACATTGTGGCACCGAAGGTTGGGTCACATGAGTGAAAAATGAATGAAGTTGCTCACCTCAAAGGGGAAAATACCAGACTTGCAGTCAGATGATGTTGGCTTATGTGAAGACTGTGTTTATGAGAAGCAGAAAAGAGTAAAATTATTGAAGGCCGGAAGAACTTCAAAGACTGAGAAGTTGGAATTGGTACATACAAATGTATGGGGATCAGCTCTGGTGGCTTCCCTTGGTGGCTCACGCTACTATGTTACTTTCATTGATGACTCCACTAGAAAGGTATGGGTTTATTTTATTAAAAATAAATCTGACGTGTTTTCTGTATTTAAGAGGTGGAAAGCAGAAGTGGAAAATCAGACAAGTTTAAAAATCAAATGCTTGAAGTCAGATAATGGAGGGGAGTATGGCCTTGAAGAGTTCAAGGCTTTCTGTTATGAGAATGAGATCAGAATGATCAAGACAGTTCGTGGAACACCTGAGCATAATGGTGTTGCTGAGAGGATGAATAGGACCTTGAACGAGCGAGCTAGGAGCATGAGGATATGTTCAGGATTACCAAAAATGTTCTGGGCAGACGTAGTTAACACATCAACCTATCTAATAAATAGAGAACCTTCGGTTCCACTGAATTTTAAAATACCCGAGGAATGAACAGGTAAAGAGGTAAACCTCTCACACTTAAAGGTCTTTGGTTGTGTTTCATATGTACATTTAAGTTCTAATATTCAAGATAAACTTGATCCTAAGGCCAAAAAGTGCTATTTCATTGGCTATGGTTTTGATGATTTTGGTTATCGCTTTTGGGATGATGAGAATAAGAAAGTCATTAGGCAAAGGGATGTTACATTTAATGAGAATGTAATGTACAAAGACAGACATGGACCAGAATCTAATAGTGCAGGAAAACAACGAGGTGAAAGTGAGAAGGTTGAACTCGAAGAAATATCATAGAATGATGTAAGTGGATGGACTGAAGAAATACCATATGATCTTTAAGACATAGAGGCTGAAGATAAAATTGGGCCAGATCCACTTACACCAGAACCTCAGTTAAGAAGGTCTACAAGAATACCCAAGCCCATACAAAGGTACTCTCCCTCGTTGCATTATTTGCTTTTGACTGATGTTGGGGAACCAGAATGTTTTGGTGAGGCAATGCAGGTGACAGATTCTGTTAAGTGGGAGCTAACTATAAAAGATGAGATGGAGTCCCTACAGGAGAACAATACATGGGTGCTTGCCGAGTTACCAAAAGAAAAAAGAGCATTGCAAAATAAGTGGGTGTATAGGGTGAAGGAAGAACCTGATGGTAGCAGAAGATACAAAGCAAGACCGGTAGTAAAAGGTTTCTTGCAAAAATGGGGGATTGAGTACACAGATTTTTGCTCCTAAAGTGAAGCTGACTACTATCAGCACTAATCTGAGCATTGTAGCTGCTGAGGATTTGCATCTAGAACAGCTAGATGTAAAAATAGCTTTCTTGCATGGTGACCTCGAGGAATATATCTACATGGTACAACCAAAATGTTTTCAAATTGCTAGTAAAGAAAACCTCGTGTGCAAGTTGAAGAAAAGTCTATATGGAAAAGCAGGCTCCCAAACAATGGTATAGGAAATTTGATAGTTTTATATGCATCATTGGTTTCACAAGGTGTCAGATGGATCATTGTTGTTATACAAAGATGGATCATTGTTGTTATACAAAGATGGATCATTGTTGTTATACAAAGATGGATCATTGTTGTTATACAGGAGGATTGGTGACTGTTACATTATTTTGCTTTTATATGTTGATGACATGCTAGTTGCAGGATCAAATTTATAGCAGATAGACAAATTGAAGCAACAGTTGGCAAAGAAATTTGAGATGAAGGACCTCGGACCAAAGTCGTTACGACTGATAAGCTGAGGTTATACATGACCTCAATTGGCCTCCATGGTTAGTGATGATGAGGTGTAGCACTAGAAGTGGATGGAGCTTGTACAAGGAGAGAAAGTTTACGTGAGCATTGTTGGTATCCCTAGATCAGTCTCCAAGTGGGAGATTGTTGGGATGTGTGGCGGCTTATCTGCCCAAACCCTTTTATGTTGCGCTACGCAGAGTTTTTGGCGGTAGATTTTTGGGCCCTTTGGGTTGTGGGCCTGTGTCGCCCTATATAAACTCACATGTAATAATTGTCTTGTACATGAGAAAACCCTAATAGTTAAGAACTTTTAGTGCGGCCGTGGAAGTAGGCAATTTCGCCGAACCACGTAAATCTTGTGTGTTCTTGTGTGTGTTTCATTTTTCTCTCGTTTCTTGTCTATTGTGCTATATCTATTCCCAACAAACGTCAGTTCAAACAGGGGCTAACCTACCAGCATCATAGACATGGAAAATGGAAAGAGAGGGAAATGGTCGAGAGGATCTGAATCTTGTGGTGTTTTCTTTTAAGTATGCTTTCTTATCTCAGGAATAGTTTGTTCCTGGAATTTAGCAAGGTGTTAGGAATGATGATGTACAGACTTTGATATAAGGAGTGATGAATTAATAGAATCTGTCTTTTCGGCCCCAAAAAGGTGGACTGAAAAAATTAACTGAAGAAGCCATTGTTGTTGACAGAAGATGCTCGTGGATTGTCTCATAGTTGTGCATCTGGCAACTTGGTATCAGAGGCCTGCATGAGCAACTAGAAACATTTCCCAAGCAATATGCTGAGCATAGTGCACAATAGCCGACAGAACCAGAGAGGTTTAGGTTCAACAATAACTCGTACTAGCTAGAGGCTTTAGGAAGAGAATTATATGCATCAAGAGGAAGTTGACGACATCTCAACGAAAATAACAGTCATCAAGGTCGAGGCTGATGGACAAATGGTAGATCAGGAACTGCTTCCTTGCGCTGAACTGGGAATACTCTTCATTACTTAAAACTTAAAAGTTGAAACTGCCACATGTGAGATAGAGAAAGTTGGCTTAGTAGATGCAAATTTTTGTTTCGATATGCACATGTGAGATAGAGAGTTAGATTGGCTTCATATCATCTTGAAGGGGACACCCAACTCTGGTTTTTAAAATTGGAGTCGGCTTGCCCTCATTTGGTAAAGGCTCGTTTAGGGACTATTGTTATCAAAGATTTTGATCCCTCTTCGTGAAGGTAAATTGGGAGAACTTACCAAAGTATCAGCAGAACTTTGAGAGAATATCGAATCGAGCAAGGTCCTTAGCATCAACAAGAAATTTTCATAAAGTCTCTATATGACCATGCACGTGGAAGTCAAGGTGCAGGAACATGCCTGCTTGACAGTGTGGAAGATTGTGAGGGGAAAGAATTAGATAATTTTAGTAGCCCGTCTCTACTCATATAAACAAAATAGATAGGTGCATTTATACATGAATTCCTAGGAGATTATATATTTAATATCTAGGTCCCTCAACACTCCTTAAGTAGGGGCAGAGATATCTTGGAGCCCTAACTTGTCTCAAATATAATCAATTCTTGGAACTGTAACTAATCATTGGAATTGATAAATGATATAATGTCTTCAGACTACACCTTTTTCTTTGACAAAATGACAGTCAATCTCTATATATTTTGAGACACAATTAGAAGCAACACGCATGGCAGTCTGATCAACGCATTACAACTTCATTATCTCAATAATATGACACACTTCAATGGGGACCCACTAACCTGCATTGAATGGGGTCGCCTTGCACTTTTAACAAAATGCAGCAAGGATGAAATTAGAAATTTCAACCTCTAATCTGCCCTACACAAGATTTTACCTTTCTCGTGTAACCTGCATACTCTAACTCCATAATGATTATAATTATACTTAAATTTTATTTTATATAATATTCCATAAAATTTCCTATAAATACACTTGAATTTATTTCCTCCTTTACATTATACCTTCTTTCCCTTGCTCTTAATTTATTGGAAGGCTTATGAATGAACTTAAGCTCTTTACAATTCACATTTACACAAGAACATGGAGTAGACTATTTTGATACCTCTCGTGTGCCATGTTTCAACTCTATGAGGATTCTAAGGAAAACTGGATTCTTTTTCATTGATCAACATCTGATACAAGCAGGTATATATATACACATTAGATTGCTAATCTATTCTAGGAAATTGACCTATATCAGGAAACACAAAAATTGGAAACAAAATGTCCTCCCTAATTACATTTTCCTAAATGCAGCAATTAATTTCTTAATTACTGCTCCCTAATTACAGCAATTATTAGAGCAATTGTCTCTTTAGAATATTTGTGATTTCCAATCCTGGATTTCCAATGTCAATAGTTGCTAATCAAGATTGGTGCATATATCAAATGGATTTCAAGAACGTCTTCTCTATGGTGATCTGGGTGAGATTGTGTACAGGGAGCAACCTCTTTGTATGTTGCTTAGGGGGAGATGAAAGTGTGCAAGCTAAACATGGCCATACATGGTCTCAAGCAAAATCCTAAGGCATGGCATCTAGGGGCTTTGCAAGTGTTGTCATCCTTGCTATCTATCTATGTTATAATATTTTGCTCACCGGAGTGATGAAGCTAGTATTTATAAGGTGAAGGCTCACTTAAAAAAAAATCATTTTTTAACTAAGGATATGTGTTAAGCTAGGTATTTTCTTGGATTGAGATTGCTTATAATAAAACAGGATTTGCTATATCTCGGTGGAATTATGTTCTTGCTCTATCTTTTAATCTTTTATGGTATTTGCATATTCTGGCTGCATTGAAAACCAGTGAGACATTTTACTAATTCAAACAAATTTGAAACATTATGAATAGGCCGAGAGAATAACTTGGTGTGCCAGTAAATTGTGTGAATCCTATAGTTTTGTGGCTCAATTAGCTGCTATCGGTTTCACTCCATTATATGATAATCATTAGATCTCTAGCTACAAATATTGATACCCAATATTCTCTTCATACATGATATAATAAATGGTAGAGAACAATGCGATACTAGATTGATAGTTCTTTTGTTGCATATCCCGTCTCATCCTAATTGTTACTGTAACTACCAGCTTGTTGAGACTGACGGATCGTCCAATATTCCGCCTTCTGTTCTTCGTATTCTCAACTTCAAAGCTTGTAGAGGTATGAATATTTTGTCTTCATCTATTCTCTTAGTTGGAGGATTTGAATATGATAGATGACTTCTCTTAATATTGCGGGACTCTTGTAATTGATCTGTTGAACAAGCCTTGGTGCACGATAAGGTTCCTTTACAACCTAGGTTCCTAGGGTTTGAATCATGAGAATAGTCTCAATATTTGCAAGAGTAAGACTGCACATATTGAACTTGTGCCAATCCAATATCCATGAGAGATTTTTTCATTGGGTCATCCTTGTTAGAGTGTGATTGTCCACAAAAAAGACATTTTGTATTGGTCATAATCCGAATTCATCTATTTTCTTGATTGAAACTACTTTTTTGTTGATGAAGGTGCAATTATGTTTGGTGACTCCTTGTTGCCCTCGGAATGTTCTTTAATTGTTGAAGAACTGAAAGCAACATCACTATGTTTCCAGGTAAGCTAGTTATCTGTTAGCAAGCAGCACTAGAGATTTCCTAGCTGCGCAAATCATGTTGCCCATGGTAACATGTGATTTATTCGATCGGAGAACTCCAGATTTTTCTGTCAAAATTGACTTAATAATCTGTGTTCAGTGTGCTCATGGGAGGCCAACTACAGTCCCTCTTCTGAATATGTCAGCACTTCATGAGCAGTTGGCGAAGCTCAAAATCAACAAAGGGAGTTCAGATGAGAAGACGTGGCATGGACTCTGCCGCCGCCGGCCAAGTATTCAACATGCAAGGTTGCTTCTCAACTCTGCCAAGAGGTTTCTCAATGGATAATGTTTTCTTCCATACATTGTCAAACCAGATGTCAATTTTACATCTGCAATAATGACCTTGAAGTTGTGATAACTCACCGAAACTATTGTCATTCATTTTTCTACTAATAAAGATAGCAAATCAGTTGTGGAGCTAGTGAATTTATAGATCACCAACTAACTACTTATGTGTGTTGTCTGATACTGGAGATATACACAAGATTAATCATTATTTTTGAGGAATGTATGGCCACATACACATAATCTTGACAGTTGAAGAGATCTTTTTTGAAAAAGAAAAACTTAAGTAGCAAATTATTGTCAGAGGTAAATGAATGGAGCGACCTAATGGGTATACACCTCCTGGCTTCTAAATGATTAGATTCACCATCAAATAAGGAAAATATTATTAATCAAAAGATTGAAATCATCAAAATTATTACAACAATCAGCAGCGAATAGAAACCTCATATATTAACAGACTTTAGCTAAGTCATGTGCAACAATAATGAATATATTATGTCAATGAAACTCCAATCAATCACCTGGACTTATCGTTTTTCATGATATCAGCAACAATATTTCTTAAGTGCCAAGGACAAGGAGGCTCAAACCGACCCTTTAGTACGTTGATGGCTCTCTGACTGCCAACAGTCATGCTTAATTAAGTGGACTGATTTGTGATAATGCTTAATCTTTTCCAATAGTTGACTCCCAATTTTATGTTGTCACCTTCTCTTCAATCCAATGTACATTACTATGTAATCCACATATCTGTTGGAATGAACTGATGGTTCATTTGTTTAGAATGATAGAATCTTAGTTGGATAGTAGTTCAGTTAGGATTAATAAGATAAAAAATTACTTGGGATAAATTCATATCCTATTTCGAACTTGTTTAGATCTCAAATAAGAGGATCTGATAAGATCCGATTTCCAAATTTATGTTTGTTTTGACTTCTAATAAGGAAGTACATTCATAATTTAATATTTAAATTTATTTTTTACCAACTTTTCATTTTAAAAATTATGAAATTAAACTTAAATAATTAATTTAACATAATAATATGAAAATTTTGACAAAAGTATTCACTAAATTGAAAATTACATAAATATTACTTTCTAGATATAATGATGGCTCTTGAAAGTTTTTTTTAATAATGAGAGAAATAGATTTGAGTTTATTTTAGTAGAACATCATTTATTTCAAAGTAAAAGTCAAATTTTGGTTCTTTTATAAAAAAATGTTTTTTTCAAATTCCCAACTGTCTCTTAGATTTTAATTTTCATAATCTCTTCGAGAAATTTATATTACATTGTAATCAAAATCAAATACATTATATCCATCATTTTAGAAATTCAATGCCCCACACAAAACGACAAATATGATTTAACTAATGTATAAAAAGCTTGTTAAATATAGTGTATAAAAAGCTAATGAGTTATTGATGAACAACCTTGTTTATGAATTGTTTGCAAAAATTTTATAAGCTTACAAGTATTTATTTGATTTAATTTTTTTAGATAGCTAGTTTCATTCATTGAATGAAAAAGATAATACATGAGTTACTACTATGGGCATTAGGGGTGTTCATTGGGTCGTGTCGACCCAATGAACTCGGGAATCCAACCTGAATCAAACCAATCGGGTCGGGTCGAGTTGGATAATTGGGCCAGGTTAGGGTTCAATTTAATCAAACTCGATCATAATCGGGTCAGATCTTGAGTTTCAATGTCAATTACCCAAGACCTGACCCGATTACTCGATTATTTTATATATATATTAATTTTTTAAAGAAATTAAAATATTAAAAAAAATCCCACGTTGTGGACCGCGCCTTCTTGAGAAGATGCGGGTTGTGTGTCTCGAGACACGCGCCCTCACGTTTGGTTATTTTTTAAAAAAAATATTTTTTAATAGGTACCTGACTATTCAACTCGATTTGTGGCGGGGCGGGGCAAGTTCAAATTATTTTACCTTCAAACTCGACCCGACCCGACTTGATTACTTGTTGGTCAGGTCGAGTCGATTTTTCCTCCAAACCCGACCTGATCCGTGAACAGCCCTAATGGGCATAAGCCCAAGGTCACTTCAATATTGGAAGGATACAACAGTGATGAAATTACAAGTCTTTTGTACTTAGCCACATATCAAAGGCAAGTCGGGAAGCATATGCTGCCATGGATCTGGAAGAGTTAAGAGTGTGCATGTTTCTTGTCTTCCATATACTCCACGGTAGCCCGCCACCAAGTTCATTGTGCTTTTCGAAATTATTTCTTGATCTATTGATTCAAAGCCACCGGGCAAAAACTGGTGTATATTGTCATGAGAGGAATTGTTTGGGAGGAGCTTTTAACTTTCGTATACTATTCCACGAGAAGGTTGGAGGAGCTGTCATGAGAGGATGATAGTGGCTATAAATATCTGGTGACATTGTAGCCAAAGGAAATGCAATAGTTGCCGGTGCTATTGAAGTGCCACAACATGGAGTCATGATCTTCACAAGTCTCTAGATTGAGGATTGCATTAGCTATATCGTGGAAGGGAAGAAGTTGCAAACTGCTTGTGTATCCTATGTTCTTGTGTGCTTGTTGAAGAAGTTGGAGACCATTGTTTGGTTTGATGGGCAAGTATCAGACTGGAGTAATTAAGGTTCCAGCATGAGCCATAGGGAATCGAAGATTGGTTTAAGTGACTCCAAGCCAATTTTTCAGCGTAAACCATGTAGGAGGACTTCACAACCTTTTATTATGCTGCGCCACCCCAGGAAGGGTTAATTGTTGCCCAAGCCAGCATCCAAGAATTAATGATGAAAAAATGAAAATACACGCCTTTAAGTATTTGGCCGAGAAGTAAAGCAGTCCTAGTTAGTAGTAGCTAGCTATCTTGTTTGACGAGATATGCATGTTAGAATATTTTTTAATTAAAATAAATATTTTTTTTATTTTTAAATATATTTTTTGTGGACTACGATCAATTGTGGTTTTTTATTTAAACAGATTAATCTTATGATCCTATTTGAGATGCATATTGGCTCATTTAATTTGATCCATGTGACTTGAGTTCGAAACACTTAACCTTGATTGGTGTGATTAGTCAAGTGTAGGCCCAATTAATGAAGCCCGTGATGGAGAAAGCTTATTTAATTAATTATAAATAGAGGCTATGTCTCATCTACACACATCACATAATTAGAGATTATAAACCCTAGCTTATTGTTGCTTTTCCCATCAAAGCAGAGCCTTTTGAGAAAGTGATGTAGAGAAAGATCTAGTTATTCCTGGAGACGCAAAAAATTTCTTCCGTTGTATTTCTATTTTGCTTCAAGTAAGATCTTTCCTTTATCTATTTATATTTTGGTATTCTTAATTCATGTAATATTTTTTTTGGCATTATTTTTTTCTTACAATTGGTATCAGAGCCTTTTTTACATGAATTAAGAATCCAATCTTCTTGATATAATATTTTGATTAATGTCTTTTCTTGATCTTAATTATGCATGATCATATATTATTTTTCGAGATCTATTTCTTTTGTTGTCGTTGTCATGGTACATATGTTGTATGTAGAAATGTGGCTAATTAATTTATACTATTTTTCTATATGTTGGCATGATTATTTGATTTATTAATTCATGCAAATTTTATGGATGTGAATTTATTATTGTACATCATGACATATTTTACCTCGTGTGGGGTTATAAAATGTTAATTTATTGATTTGTCATACTTCATGCTATGTTAAATTTTGCTTCATGCATAGCTGATAAGTTCTTGTTATATGATAAATTTATGATTATTTTAATACATACGGATGTATTTGGGCTTAATAACACTTGTGGACCGTTTCTACTTAGTCCACTATTGTTGAAAGTTTTTTTGTAGCCTCAACAATTATTGAAATATTTAAATTTTAATATGCTCATTTTCTCATTGTATTTAATTTTTGGGAGCCTTGTGTATTTATGAGTCAGACTTTTGATCCCAATATGTATCATGAGATTTATCATATTAAATATCATGTTATAATTGATCACGTGATTTATTGTCGTCAATTTTATTATATTGCAGTATTTTAAATTTTTAACGTGGCTACAAAATCCTTCCTATCTTGTGCTGTAACTGAATTGGGCTATTGGATCTTAGATAATGACAAATTTTATGATAAAATGTTAATTTATTGATTTGTCATACTTCATGCTATGTTAAATTTTGCTTCATGCATAGCTGATAAGTTCTTGTTATATAATAAAATTGTGATTGTTTTAATACATACGGATGTATTTGGGTTTAATAACACTTGTGGATCGTTTCTACTTAGTCCACTATTGTTGAAAGTTTTTTTGTAGCCTCAACAATTATTGAAATATTTAAATTTTAATATGCCCATTTTCTCATTGTATTTAATTTTGGGGAGCCTTGTGTATTTATGAGTCAGACTTTTGATCCCAATATGTATCATGAGATTTATCATATTAAATATCATGTTATAATTGATCATGTGATTTATTGTCGTCAATTTTATTATATTACAGTATTTTAAATTTTTAACGTGGCTACAAAATCCTTCCTATATTGTGCTGGAACTGAACTGGGCTATTGGATCTTAGATAATGACAAATTTTATGATAAAATGTTAATTTATTGATTTGTCATTGTACTTCATGCTACGTTAAAGTTTGCTTCATACATAGCTGATAAGTTCTTGTTATATGATAAAATTGTGATTGTTTTAATACATATGGATGTATTTGAGCCTAATAACACTTGTGGACCGTTTCTACTTAATATATTATTGTTGAAAGTTTTTTTGTAACCTCAACAATTATTGAAATATTTAAATTTTAATATGTCAATTTTCTCATTGTATTTAATTTTTGGGAGCCTTGTGTATTTATGAGTCAGACTTTTGATCCCAATATGTATCATGAGATTTATCATATTAAATATCATGCTATAATTGATCACGTGATTTATTATCATCAATTTTATTATATTGCAGTATTTTAAATTTTTAATGTGGTTGCAAAATTCTTCCTATCTTTTGCTGGAATTGAACTGGGCTATTGTATCTTAGATAATGACAAATTTTATGAATGTGAATTTATTATTGTACATCATGACATATTTTACCTCGTGTGAGGTCATAAAATGTTAATTTATTAATTTGTCATTGTATTTCATGTTATGTTAAATTTTGCTTCATATATAGCTGATAAGTTCTTGTTATATAATAAAATTGTAATTGTTTTAATACATATGGATGTATTTGAGCCTAATAACACTTGTGGACCGTTTCTACTTAGTCCACTATTGTTGAAAGTTTTTTTTGTAGCCTCAACAATTATTGAAATATTTAAATTTTAATATGCTCATTTTCTCATTGTATTTAATTTTTGGAAGCCTTGTGTATTTATGAGTCAGACTTTTGATCCCAATATGTATCATGAGATTTATATTATTAAATATCATGCTATAATTGATCAGATAATTTATTATCGTCAATTTTATTATATTGCAGTATTTTAAATTTTTAATGTTGCTGCAAAATTCTTCCTATCTTGTGCTAGAACTGAATTAGGCTATTGGATTTTGAATATGAGCCTAATGCTATTAATGGTCCTTATCCAATTTTTCAGTCCGCTGCTTATAAAAGTTTTGCGCACTATAAATAGGTTTATTTTTCTGCTTAATTTAGGTCTAATGCATCATTGTTATCCTGATATTATAATAATACTACAAAATTGACACAATATGATTTATTTATCCTTACTTTGTCAGCATGATTCATTTCATGATTCATTACTGCAAATTTTATTATCATGTTCAAATTTTGCTACATTTGGCTTGATGTAAAATTTATGTGATTAATTTATTATTTACATGATAACATTGTTATTCATTTTAATTATATTATGTGGGTTACCTGAAATATTAATTCATTATTGCAAATTATGCTGACATTCTATATGTGAAACCTAATATAGCTACAATTAGATGTAGATATTGACATAATTTACAACCACATAAACATAAATAATATTTTGAAATGGTCATTGATTTAAATTCATCATTAATTATGGTACTTTATTCTTGTACCAATTTTGCAATATATATTATGGATTTGAATATTTGACATGTGGACAATTGATTTTTGTATAAGATTTTTCACTGATTATTGCTTGTAATTACTACCAAAGTGTGATTACTTGTAGTGATTAGTGATTTTTCTTATAATATGAGGAATGTTTCAAATTAATTCATTCAATAGTTTATCCCAAATGATGATTATTGGGTGTTTTAATTAGGAGTTTTGTAATGGAGTTAGAAGAGTGTGCATTAGTCTAGAAATTTGTCTGCCCAAAGGTGATAGGTTTCCGAAAATCAGTGTATTCTTATTATTTAACTCATCGAGGTTTTATTTCGTGATTACATGTTCTGCCCAAAGGTGAATGTGTAATATTTGATTAGCCTCAATTTTAGGATATGCCTTATAATTTAAACTAATGTATTCTCATTGATTAACTGGTTTTAAAACTACTTGTTGATGAGATAGTGACTCTCATAGGATGTGAAAAAAATAATTGATTAATATATATATGTGAAGGTCAGTGGAAGAAAAATATTTTTTCTATTAGTAACTAGCTGAATATTAAGTTATCTAACCTAAAAATATTAATATATGACTTCACATTGTAGATCTCATTACAAGACTCCAAACATTTAAAATCAAATTTTTGACAGTTAGATATCTTGTAAATAAGGAGACATTATTATTAAACACAGAGAAATAATTTTTATATTATCATATTCCTTAACCAAGGACTTAGGCCCATAGTTTTTGAAAGACATGTTGAAAATATGAGTATTTTGAGTTCTTTTAATATGCTTGGTTAGTGGGAGTTTTTATGTTTATTTATGCTAATTATTGAGCAATTTAATGTGTGATTGTTAGATATTATGTTACCGTATGCTTAATAATACATTCATTTTGTTTTTTGTTGTCACAATAATGCATTCAACATATTTGAGACTCGGTGTCATATTTAATCAAGTTGTCCCTTGATTGATGTCATATTTGAGTCTAGGGACATGTTGGTTTTGTTTATGCACATGTGTTTTGCATATTTTAGATTCGGTGTCATTTGAATCTAGATGTTCATTGATTGATACCATATTTGAGTCTATGGCATCATGACTTTGTTTATAAATATGTGTTTTGCATATTTGAGACTCGATCGGTGTCATATGAATCAAGTTGTCCACTGATTGACACCATATTTGAGTATAGGGACATGATGGTTTTTTGAAACCATACGTTTTCTCTTGCCGAAAAGTATATATAGAAAATAAAGTATGAGGACTGACAATGAAAATAACATTAGTATTGTTGGATCATTTTGAGTCCTATTTTCATGCTACACTCCACACCAATGACAATTGTCGGCGATGTCAGTGGTATTCGTGACCATGAAAAGTTTTATGTCCAGGAATGACGTGATGACTACTATGATCCAATATTATTGATTTGTTGATATGAGTCATAATAAGTGTTGCATCTTGGATCATATTTTTCTTGTGATCATATTTTTGTGATTAACTCGAGAGTTATTTTTTAAATGAATATTTTCAAATTATAGTTATGCAATTGACCTTGCCCAAGTGGGAGAATGTTAGAATATTTTTTAATTAAAATAAATATTTCTTTATTTTTAAATATTCTTTTTGTGGACTACGGTCAATTATAGTTTTTGATTTAAACGAGTTAATCTTATGATCCTTGTGACTTGAGCTCGAAACACTTAACCTTGATTTGTGTGATTAGTCAAGTATAGGCCCGATTAATGAAGCCCGTGATGGAGAGGGTCTATTTAATCAGTTATAAATAGAGGCTAGGTCTCATCTACACACATCACAGAATTAGGGATTAGAAACCCTAGCTCATTGTTGCTTTTCCCATCAAAGCAGAGCCTTTTGAGAAAGTGATGTAGAGGAAGATCTAGTTATTCCTGGAGACGCGGAAAATTTCTTCCGCTGTATTTCTATTTTGCTTCAAGTAAGATCTTTCCTTTATCTATTTATATTTTGGTATTCTTAATTCATGTAATATTTTTTATGGCATTAATTTTTTCTTACAATGCAAGGTTCATGGCCTTGTAATCCTTAAATCCAAGGCCCCCGCCATCCTTGTCTTGGCAAAGAGTTTGCCAACTGAGCAAGGTGACGCTGTTGTGCTGTGGATCAGATTTCCACCAGGAGCCTCTACATGGTCTGTTAATCTTTTTTTTTTGAAAAGCATGGTCTGTTAATCTTGTCATAGACGGTGTTTGGTAAAAGAAAACAAGACATTACATGTGTTGGAATTGCCGACAAGACTGACTTAATGAGAATCGCCTTACCCGCACGAGAGAGTAGTTTCGATTGCCAGCCTTCCAATTTAGTTTTGATTTGGGAGAGGAGAAATTCGAAGGTGTATATGTTTGATGTTTAGGCCCGCCGCCACTTGGTTTCTCAACCTATGGGGTGTGTTCTTGGAGAAGAAGATGACAGCTTTAGCTCTATTTATTTGCTGGCAGCTGCTTGCTTCATAGTGTAAGCACTTCATTGATTAATTCCATGCGCCATCAATCTGCTTTGCAAAATAGAATCGTGTCATCAACGGAAAAAGAGGGAGGAGATCAGGGGGCAGACAAATCTTGACATCTATGCAACCTTGTTCATGTTGCAATCGATTGAGCATGAAATTGAATCCTTCCATGCAACTAACAAAGAGGAAGGGGGAGATGGGTCCCCTTGACGTAGCCCTCTCTATGGTTTAAGGTACCCATGGCTGCACCCATTGATCACTAAGTAAGACACTATCTTGATACATTGCATTATCAGCTCGATGAAGTTATTATTGAATCCTAGTGATTTCATGTATATATATAATAATGTTAATATATAACCTTTTGCAAAAGATTTATTTTAGTTACTAGTAAATTGATAATTTATTTATTTTTTCTCTTAATTATGTTTATAAATAATTTTTCCTTTTTTGTATAACGCAACAAAAAAATATTTTATAAATTTGACATCTACATTCTTAAAATAAAATATCATAAAATTAATTTTTTTATAAATAAATAATTGAAACTCTGTACAATTTTTTTTGTTACATGTTATATGCTCTTTTTGTAATTAATGAACAATACAAAAGCTTTTTGTAAAGTATTATATAGTGCAGGTTACTTGAATATATAGTTGAAGATTTGGTATTTATTTGATTAAAATATGATGTTGTTTTTCATAAGCTACATATTGTTCTCGTAAGATTCGAGTCAAGCTTAGTGAGCTCGAGTTGCTCGCAAGCTCAAATTGAGTCGAGCTTGAGCCGAAGAAATGAGTGTGAATCAACTGTCCATACTAGAAGGGGAAGGGGGTTAAGTAGTGTGTAAGCTAACTCTAAATTCAATTTTACTCTTTTTCGTTTTTAAGCAATTTAACGAGCAAATTCAAGTTTCTTGAAGCTAAGTGTAGATAGATGCAACTAGTATTGAATTGAGCACAAGTAAAGATCAATTAACAATCAAGAGAACAGTGCTAACAAGTGAATATATAGTGGTTCGACCAATCCCGCCCACTCACCATTACCTTGGCTCATCACCAAGGATTTCTAACCTTAACACTATATAGATTGATTGTTTTTCTAATGAATACAATGAGGACTTATTCCTCAACCCTGGAGGAGACCTCAACACATTCTATAGCAAAAACAATAATCAATAGCACACCATGGTGTTTCAAGCACACGTTGCAAACTACACTTATCAATTCAATCAAAACAACAATGAAAACAAAGTAAAGGAGCTAACTGATGAAATCAAACTTGTAAAGCTCCTTCCACCAGCCTTCTAGACTTTCAACACGTACCTCAAGATGATGAAGAGCTTTGGCTTGGGAGGTTTGAAAATTGAAGACCACCACTTGAGAGAGTGAAGTTGGGAATTAGGGCTTGAAATGCACTCTTTGAAGCTTAATCTCTTGTAGATTGACTCAATGAACAGTAAGTAAGGTTAAGAGGCTGAAATCGGGCTTGTATATATAGGCAATGGAGGTATGGAGGCTAAACTAGTCGTTCAACAGATCTAAATAGATATGTTGGCATTTTCGATCGATTGTCAGCCGACCCTGGGTTGACCGAACAGGTTCTGGAAAATTTCCAAAACACCTTCGGTCGATCCTCGGGTGACCTTCGGTCGGCTGAGGATCGATCGAGGTTCGACCGATATTCTTATCAGAATCGACATTGTGATTATTGTTGATTTTTTCAATCGGCTTTCATTTTCGAGTTTCATTTGGGATTTTGACTTAGGAATTGACTGAGATAAGTTTGGTTAAGGTCCTAGGGGCATATTACATTCATTTCTAAGCCTAGACCTAAGTTTTGACTTGATCGCATCTGGCGTTATTTCAGCTCGATTTGTTGCGATTTTTCGGACGAACTTCGTAGGCTTATCGTTCTATCATCGTGAACTCAAAACTTGGCAAATGAGTTAGTTTCATGTTTGTTGTCATCAAATTAGAGAATGTGGCATAGGTTGAACCCTTGGGCCAACAATAAGCTTGTTTTGTTATCGATCCAAGCTCGAGCCAAGTATATTTCAATCAAGCTGAGTCGAGTTGATCCAGGCCCAGCTTGGGCTCGGCTCAAATCCACCCCTAGCTTTACCTCCCAAGGTGTGGCCTCTTGGGCCGACAATTGAGGAGAACCAAAACTAAAATGGGAGAAAGAGGAAGAATGGGATGACATCTACCTGAGTGTATGGTTGGGAGAAGAAATGATGAAGCCGAGCAAGCACAAGAAAATGAAGCCAAACAAGTGCTAGAAGTAGCCGACTGAATATGATAAGAGAGCTCTATGAGCTTGTCGATCGAATGAACTCGAGAGCTGCGCTGCGTAAAGAGCAAATGAAGTCCCCCATCTTTACTTATAAAGAGTTTTGGGAAGGAAAATTGGGAGTATGTCTTGTCAAGGAGAAATAAAGGAGATTTCACTCGTGTGGGTGTCGATTTGAGTTTCTAAAGCAACACTTATGGGGTTGTTGATGGGGGCATAACTGTTATTTTATCTAACTCGGTTGAATCTCGGTCAAATTAGGGACACTTTCGAGATCAGCCCAGGATCGACTAAGATTGGTTGAAAAATTCAGTAAGAGTTCGGTCGAAGCTTGGACGATCCTTGGTCAACTGAACTTCGATAGAAGATCGAACGAAAAGTCCAACGACTCTATTTTTAGCCATTTCAATATGTTGGACCCAAGTCTTACCTCATTTTCCCTCTATATAAACCTCGTACGAGCCTTCTTTAATTGTTGTTGAACATCTTGAGATATTCATTGATCCCTCTAAACTTTGATTGAGTTATTTTCTTAAAGAAGCCCTAGTTTGGAGCTCTCACTTTGATTTGGCTTTTGTTCTCCATCGATTCATCATCTAAAGGCATCAAGAGGACTAGAGAACTTGTGTTCGAGCTAAGTATTTATTTGTTGCATTTGTAGCTCCATTTATTTGTATTTGAGTATTTATTTTTATTGGTTTGAAAAGTGTAAGTTTGATGGTTGTCTTGACGTAGAGGCATAAGTCCACCGGTGTAAACTTAGTTTTCTAAGATTAGTTGGATAGTCCTTGTGAGAAGAGGTGTTAGAGGTACTCTCGGTGAGAGAGTAACCTGGGGGAGAGAGAGAGAGAGAGAGAGTCAGAGTCTTAGCTTGTAAATCATCTTGTATGATACATTTTAAACTAGTAAAATAGAGTTTGAAATCCTTAGCGGGGGGTGCTTAGGTAGTGGAGTAGACGGTGTTGCTGAACTATTATAAATTCTTGTGTAGGCTTACTTGTTGATTTGTCGTTAGCTTTTGCATTTAATAAGTTGAATCATGTTTAACCTAAAAATTTAAAAAATTGATAAAAATTAGATTAAATTTAGTATAACATATTATTCATTCCCTTTCTATATCGTCCAACAAACCATTGCCGATCGGGCACATGTGTTGGACTGTTGGGTCAAACTAGATTGCTACAACTTCAAAATTGCACTAGTCGAGCGAAAATGCCCTCAATGCAATGTGCTGACCCAACTGCTAATAGTAAAGGCATTTGATTATAGTGCCCTCGGAATACATTTTGGTAAGTATCTTGATGTATGAATCCATTTCAATAGGAAGCTTCCCCCAAAACCTTGACATAATTATTCTATATTTTTGTTTAAATTTACAAGTTAGGATATATTATTAATAATTTTAATATTTAAGTAATCGATCGAATTTATTCCCTGTTTGCTGTCGGCTATGGCCACGTACAAAACCAAAGAGGGGCGGCAATTTCAAAACGCCTGTCCAGTTCCCGCGCCAACCTTTTCTCCTCTCCCCCTTTCTCTTCCTCCTTGAGGCCGGAAGTCGTCCTTCTCTTTTCTCTCACTTCTCATAGGGTGATCTTCCTCGACATCTTCTGTTGAAGGTTTCGGGCGATGGATCCCTCAACGCCCCTCCAAAACCCTAACTCCAGCAAGCACGACTCCGGCGTCTACCAGATCTGCGGCGTCCCCGTCGAGTTCCCCTACAAGCCCTACGGTTCCCAGCTCGCCTTCATGGGGCGCGTCATCTCTGCCCTTGACCGCGCCCGCCGGCAGGGCCACTGCCATGCCCTCCTCGAGTCCCCCACCGGCACCGGTAAATCACTCTCCCTCCTCTGCTCCTCCCTCGCCTGGCAGCGTCACCAGCACAGTCGCTTCCTGACCGGGGTCGCAGATCCATCGCGATCCCCCCCGCAGTCCGGCCCCAATCATCTTGTCAGTGGCGGCGGATTCATCCCCGAGACTCATCCTTCAAGTAAACATTGATTTCTTTTGTATTTTCCCTCTCTTCTTTTGTTTCCTGATACAAAAAAGGTGACAGCTTCGACTTACCCTTTCCTGATGAATGCTAGGTGACGCTGAACCACCTCCTGTGCCTGCGAGCGCTAGAGCTAGGAAGAGACTGATGGCACCGAAAATCTACTATGCTTCGTGAGTAATTCTTGTTGATGCAAGGAGGGGAGCTTAACTGTCCTTAGAGTGAGTTTTCTGATTGCAAATTTTTATTGATATGTTAAGGAGGACTCATTCACAGATTAGTCAGGTGATTCGTGAATATAGGAAAACATCTTATCGAGTGCCAATGGCAATCCTGGTAAGTGAGCCTTGTTACTTGATTACGATAAAAAAGATAACTTTTAAACCTACCTACATCTGATAATGCTAATTACTCTATGCATCTGTTTCACATTATGATGTTTACCACTTATGGGATTCCTCATGCCCTTACCTAAATTCTACTTAGAAACCTTCTCTGAAATTGCCATTTTACTTGAACTTTGGGTATCAGGCATCAAGAAAGCACTACTGCACTAACAAGAATGTGTGCACTAAGGAGAGTGTGGATGAAGACTGGTAAGCCCTTAACTCAACCTGCCCTTGCTGTACTTCTATGTTATCTTTACTATTTTATGTTTTAGAATGCCCTATTTTGCTTTAGTAAATTGCTTCTGAGGGATGAAGGACTTGGGTGCTCTGAATTCAAGTGAGTTGCTCCTCAAGACAGATTCTAATCATCTTCTTCTTATACTTTAGTACTCATGGTATTCCGTATAAATTTAACCAGCTTCTAATCCAAACAGAAATGCAAACAAAGTCAAAAGTCATCCTTCTCTTCAGAAAGGTGGCTGTTATGAGGTCCATGACATTGAAGATCTTGTAAAAGTTGGGCGAAGTGTGAAAGGTTTGTTGCCTATAGCTCTAAATATGACTGAACTTAAAGTGGCATCTCTAATGTTACCTTTGTTTCCTTCATAGGTTGTTCATATTTTGCTGCACAAACATTGGCCGAGGAAGCTCAGCTAGTTTTTTGTCCATATAATTATATTGTAAATCCAATAGTTCGCAGGGCGATGGATATTGATATAAAAGGATGCATAGTGATTCTGGATGAGGCCCAGTATGTCCTTTAGCTTTCTTTTATGAAGTATCTTTTTGTCTTGATAGAGTCTGTAATGTCGAGGGTGTTCAATCCAGATGCTTACACAACAGCTGTGTCCAATTCAAAAATTTAAGATACACACACATTCACAGATGCATGTATTTCTATCTTTGATAGTTTATGAACTGAAAACATATGTGCAATCTAATTCCTCTATTTACCTCTTGTAGCAATATAGAGGATGTTGCACGTGATGCTGGAAGTCTAGAAGTTGAAGAGGATGTGCTTTTTGGTAAGTCATGCTGTGCAAATATCATTAGTACGTAAATACTGAAAGATACTTTTTGCCACTTGTCATTTGTCATTAGTACTTAGTATTGCATAGGATCTGATTGTGTAATGTGTATCCTGCTATTTGTAGCACTGCAAACAGAACTAGGACAATTATGCATGACTGAAAATGGCGCAGTGGTATACCGACCATTGCACGACATGATTGAGGTACTTATTTTCTAGAAATGAGTTTCCCAATCTAGATAATTCTTAATCAAGGCCATATGCTCTCTATTGTACAGGGAATAATAAGTTGGATTGGTGACCGTAAAGTGAGCTTGCAAAAGTGTGATTTTGAGCACTACTCTTCCTTGTGAGTACATTCCAGCTTGAACATAGTACCGGTTAAGATTTCTACTCTATATTTTAGAACAATAATATTTCTCTACCAAATCCAGTTTAAGAAATGCTAGTTATTGAAAATTATGGCCAGTTATTTCTTCAAGTAAGTACAGTAAATAAAGCTACAGCTCGAATTTATTTTGATTTTAAAATATAGTAATATCTTCTGTGTTGGCTTCCCTCCATCAGTTCATCTTGTTTTGCTATATTCCTTTGTATTAAGTTTCTACTATACAAAATTTTGGATATTTAATCCATTAGTATAGATAAGTGTACAACATTAGATCATGTAACTTCCTGCTTTCCGTATGGGTTTCATAAGTTAGGATAAAGAGTCTTCAAAACAATTATATCAGTGATGCAAGCATGAAACATCTAAATTGTGAAACTTGAACCGTAGCAGTGATATAAAATTAGCAGTTCTATTACCATTTTTTTTTCTTAAAGATAATTTTTATTTGTTTCATTGAAATGCACATATGCAAATTACTATAGTTTTTGGCAATAATTTAAAAAATTTCTATACCAGTAATGGTACATAGTTGGACTAGTAGTTTCTAGTCTATACCATATCTCCTGGTATGTATGGTACCTACTGTTTTTTTCAACTTTTTGGGATCGGTATTGAGCAATACATGAAAATACCACCACTATGGCTGCTTAGTTAGATTTATTACAATGTTGGTTAAAAGAGAATACCTTTTGCGTGCTCGTCATGGAGATTTTCTTATTTCATTAGTAAACTGTGTTAGACTGCAAAATCTTTTTCTAAAGTGCTATTCTGAAGTGGATTTTAGTTGGTTAATGGGTTTTTCCTTAACCTTTGTGGATTGTCATGTCCCATTTGGATGCTTTTATTGTTTTGTATCGCTTACATTTTTCTTTTCTTTTGTGAGTGACAAGAAAACTTATGATCAAGGTTAATGAAGCTATTTTGAAACTAAGTGCCATGGTCCTTGAAACCTAACATTTTCTTATATATTGGCCATGTTAGTCATTAGGTCTGTCTCAAGTTGAAAGATTCTTCTGGCCTAAAACATCCCAAAAGTCTCTTTTCACTTTGAATCATTGTGATTTTTATTTCCAACAGTTGGACTGGTGATAAGGCCATGAGGGAGCTCCAACAAGCTGGAATTACGCAACAGTCTTTTCCAATTTTACAAGAATGTGCAACAAAGGTGCTTTTTGCTTACTAGGTAGCCTGCCTTTGTTTTCATGCATACTATATTACATATTTTTATGTGTTTGTTGATCAAGGCAATCAAAGCTGCTTCAGATGCAGAGTCTGTTGAAAATCATCTTAATGGCTTGTCAGCTATTATATTGGAGGGTAAATCTCCATTTATAAAGTTTTGCTTCACAGCTGAAACATGTATTCTTCTAAACTTTCTTTATGCCATGCAGGTCTATTCTCCTCTCTTAGTTTTCTCTTCTCAGGAAATGGCTGTCATGCAGTTGATTATCAACTAGCTTTGCAAAAATATGTTAAAAGAGATAAAAGTGAGTAATATCAGAAAATGTGCTGTTTGTTCTTAGCAATTAATTCCATGGTTTACATATTTAATAAATCTTTTTGAAATAAGATAAGGCTCTCCTCAGCTTTGGCATTACTAATATCTGTTCTTATGATAATATCCATTCTTATATCCTATATTCTTTCATACTCTAGCCTCTTTTAGCAGAATATGCTTGTTTGTGAACCGCCATGATAATCTGCAAAGACAGGATGCAGTTTTCATGTATTAAATTAGCCTTTTAATGGCATAACATTGCATGCCTCACTGACAATCTGCTTTCTGCATGATAGCTAATGTGACAAGTCTGAATTAGTGATGCAAAAAAAATCACATTTTCTACTAGGTTTGTGCACTCCTGATGTCTATGTTAGTGGTTGATACATCTGAGCAAAACTGTTGTTGGCAGGGAATACTGCAGATGGGTGGATCTGCAAATTAAGCTTATGGTGCTTAAACCCCTCTGTTGTCTTCAAAGAGATTGCAAATTTGTCTCTCTCAGTTATTCTTACATCAGGGTACTTGAGTTATTTTGACCAAAGATGTATTTTATTTAAAGTTTTCTTTGGACAGTAAAAATAAGTTTATATGAATTTTTTTTTGATAGTCAAGATCAATTCATTAGTTAAATTGGACCCTTACTATCATTTTGCTTCTTGCATTCTTATGTACACAGAACTCTCTCTCCAATGAGCTCATTTGCATCGGAACTTGGAGTGCAGTTTGAAGCTTGCATGGAAGCACCACATGTCATTAATGTGGATTCACAGGTTTGTCCTTGTTCTTATTCTTTTTAGAGTACTTTGTGCCAACCTGTGATTGATCTTAGTTCTTGTTTACAGCTTTTGGCTGCAGTAGTTCCCACTGGTCCTGCAAATTGTCAGTTGAATGCCAGCTACAGAACGGCTGATGCGTATGCTTTTCAGGTGTAGAGCTAGGGTCCAGTTACAAGTATTCTGTTTTTCAAAGTGCACTTTACCTGACTGTTTAGCATGATTTTTGAAGGATGGACTTGGAGTTTCACTGGAAGAGATATGCAAGATAGCACCAGGTGGTGTTCTTGTTTTTTTTCCTAGCTATAAGTTGTTGGAAAAGCTACATCTTCGTTGGAGTCAGACAGGTCAATGGTCTCGGTTGAATGCTCAAAAGCCACATTTCATTGGTAAATTCTTTAGTAAAATTATATATCTATTGAGTCTCATTCTTTTTTCTATATGCATCTACCAAATTAACTGTTGGTGAGGGTGTTATGACATCAACACTGGTTATTGATCTTTTGTTCATGCATACTTTGTCAAATGGTGATCAGAAATGCTGCAGATCTTGTATATGGGATAAGCAATCATCTAAAATTTATTTGTTTTTTTAATTTTTTTTTGCTTAAAGCATTGCTATCACCTAATCCTTATTGTTTAATTTAATGAGAGTATCACAATGCTTATAGAGCCAAGAGCCACAGATGAATTTGAATCTGTTCTTAAAGACTATTATGATGCAATTAATGGGAATACAAGAGTTGCTTCTGAGAAAAAAAGGCTTGGTTCAAAGAGAGTCTCTAAACACCCATCCAGCAAGGTGTGCTTACAAAATTCTTCAAGCGGAGCTGCTTTTCTTGCTGTCTGCCGGGGCAAGGTGGTTTACAATTCTCTTTGTGTAATTGTAGTATCTTAATTAATATAGATTGGATTTTGTTGCTTTATGCCTTTTGCATAAAGGTATCTGTTAGAAATATTCTTTTTTGGTTATGACCTTATATTGTTTTGCAAACGTACAAAATGATTGCAACACTGCTTATTATTCTTTGGCTTAATCATCACGTGAATAGGAAAAATGTAAGTGCACTGAGAGGGAAGTTTATAGGTGCCTTTTTATCTCTTGTTTAGCTAATCTTTTTTTTCTTCAGGTATCTGAAGGCATTGACTTCTCAGATGAAAATGCTAGAGTAGTTGTATCCTTTACATTGTAATAAACTTTGTATGATGTCCATTACATATTCTCCTCTGCTTATCATCAAAATGTTTGTCAATCCATTTAATTTTTCTTGTGTTTTTTTGTCTTTACTTGTGCTCCTTGACAAAAATTAGGTGATTGTTGGCATCCCTTTTCCAAACATGTATGTCTGTCCTCATTTTCATATGAGTTTGATTACCATTGATGATATTACTTATTAATTCAATCTACTTCAGAAATGACATTCAGGTGGTGTTAAAGAAGAAGTATAATGATACATACAGATCGTCAAAGAATCTGCTCAGTGGGAGCGAATGGTATTGCCATCAAGCATTCCGTGCATTGAACCAAGCTGCAGGTAGATTTGATCTTTATCTCCCATTTATATTGCAACTTAAAAATTGGAGAACTGTTTGGAATTAGATATAAGTATTTCTAGGCCAAGGAAGACAACAAGTGCTCTCAGCAGTCACTAGCGATCCATTTTCCTCCATTAAATCTTTGATTAAATTCTTCAAATAACTTAACCATGGTAAAAATCTTTGATTGTTGAATAGTATGTGTGCCTTCTCTTTTTTTTGAGTAAAAGAGCATCTTGTATTAAATTTAGAGGTGTGAATAGAGTACAAGAAAAAGGGGGATGGACAAACAAAGAAAAGAAAGCTAGAAAACAAGGCCTGCAGATGTCCTAGGAAGTTGCACCTATAGAAGTCTGCAGATGTCCGTACGCAATGCCTAGGAAGTTGCGCCTATACTGCACAAAAAGTCGCAACTTCCTATATATCCTTGAAAAGTCGTTTGGGAAACTTATCTTAGTGCGTTGATGGCGCTTATGATATTTGTGTCCGAATCGTGCTTCGCTCATATCAGATCCCCAGATCACCTGGAGGCCTGGACGTTTGGTTTCATAGGATTTATATTTTTTAGCCTTTTTATTGCTGGACTGTTTTTGCATGCTGAAAACCAAACTTAATGTTATTACCCATCCATTTCTTGAGCAGTTAGGACTTGTAACCTTTGTACGTTTATTTCCCTGAATGTTTGGCGAAATTGGGTGTTGTTAAATATGTTTATTACGTGTTGCTTTACCTTTATATTCTTGAATTCAATAGTTATGTATATTTGTCTAGTTGGCCCGTGCTAAAAGTAATGTAGTGTGTTAATGGCAATATGCTAATCTTTTGTGGGATTATCTACAATGTGTCCTTGACAATTTGAATCTAAATATCCCTTTACTTTGTAGGTCGCTGTATTCGTCACAGATTTGATTATGGGGCCATCATTCTGTTAGGTATGACAATTTTTAATTTAGCATCAATTTCAATTTGGGCTCATCCTCATACATTTGGAGGATTATCATAGGCAGTTTTCAATATGAAGCCTTCAATGAAGATAGGCAAAGTTTTACATCTATTGATTCCACTTCCATGGTGCAAAACATCAGTTATTTCTTCTCGCTATTATTGATCATTATCATTCTTTGAGCACGTGCAAGTTTGCAACTGGTGTCTCCTTTCCCTTATGTAACACCAGCATGATTTTCTAGTTGCACACTGCATTCTTAAATTCAATTGTCATAGATGTGCATACTAGAAGATTAACTAAATGTCGTTAGCATGGTTTGAGCAGTTCACTCGAACCAAACCAAACAGGTAGCAAACCAGTTTTGGTTCAAGGTGAATCAACTGGTTCAACCAAAAATGTGTTATTTGTTTATTTTTTAAATATATGTTCTTAAATTGATTTTTGTGGGTATTTGATGTAATTTTTGGTCCAATTTGATAGGTTTTGAATTTTTATTTTAGATGTTTTTAGGGAATTTGTAATTATTGGTCCAATTTGATAGCTTGACCCTTTAGTGCAGGCGCAATATACAACGTAGAGCATTATAAGAGAAGATGAATGTTTAAATATTAAAGTCAAGACAAATTAGATTCTACATGAAAAAATAACATTCATCTTGTCTCCTATCTTTATGCTTGGAATCTAATTTGTTTCTTGTCGTCTTTAATGGAGTTTTGAGGAGTTTTTTAGTGAGACATAACTTTAGTCGAAATTGGCCAATACACTAAGATGGGCGTTTGGTTGCTCGCAAGTGCAAATATTGCAAAAAGCATTTGCATGCAAAAGCAAATGCCCGCGAATAGAATTTACAGCCTACTGTTTGGTTGCCCGTAAGTAGAGTTGTAACTTCTATTTGCAAGTGTTTGGTTGGCCACAATGGAAGTTGCAATTATACTTGCAACTTGCATCTTCATATCTAGGCCTGACAATTTTGGTCCAACTCAATAGCCCGATACGATAAAATTGTGCTCAGGCCGCCCATTATCGTGTCGGGCCAGGGGATGTAGGGATGGATAGCGTGATAATCAGAGTCAAGAAAGGGGCGACCCATTTAGTTTTTCATAATCCCGCTAACAGGCTGAGCTGTGACGACCCGTTTAGTTTTCGTGTTGTGCTGAGCCCGGCTTCTTAGGATCAATTTTTTATCCGGCCAGGGCAGGACGTCATCGGATGAACTGCCCCAAGGATAAACGTCGCTCGAAATACTTGACGCAGTAGAAGAGCCTATATTTGTTGCTTCAAGTGGCAGCGTGGCTCGCATGGATGTTTGAAAGGTGCGATCCAGAATCCTTCTTGAGGACAAATCTATCTAGGAATCATCGTAGGAGCAAGCAAGGGTCGATGAGCACCGGTGAAACTTGTGATCTAGTCGGAAAAAGGCCAAAAAAGTCGCTTGAACTGATCCAACAATAATATGCATTAGGAGTTCAACGAAATTTAGGCCTCGTTTGGTTGACATGGAAGTAAATTTGAGAATATGGTTTCTGCAAAAAAAAAGTTTGAGAATCTGGTCAGTTTTTAAAACACTGGTTCTTAATGAGTGCATATAGAAAATGATATGGAAGTGATCATTATTATCATTTTCATCCCTTGATAAAATTTGTAGCACTATTAACATATTTGCAATCGTTTGTTGCATAATATAATGGTTGCACGTTCAAATTTGCATTTTTCACATCTGTGTTCGTGGATTCTTTTGTTGTAAAGGTAACCAGCCATCCTTCAGTAATGATCACAGGTGACTAAAATTACAGATCACCACTATCAGTAACAAAGTGGATAATAAATCATGATCATGGGTCCATGAATCTGGTTCTATCAAGTTATCAATGTATGAATGTACAATTAAACTTGCTTTTTTTTTTCTTTTAATTTTTATAGCAATAGTGGAAAATATTAAAGAATATGTCACATATGTACCATGCTGAACTTTTAGCTTCTCTTGTTCATTCAAAATGGAGACACTGCTGAATTAGGATTAACAGTTGTAATGTGCTTGTAGATGAGCGATTCAAGGAGGAACGAAATCTCATGTATGTTTCTAAGTGGCTGAAGAATTCAATCAAGCATTTCGACAGTTTTGATGAATCTCTATTGGAGTTGCGAACCTTTTTTGAGAATGCTCAGGTGCTATATTTATGACAAAATTTGTTTATGTTTCTTAATGGAGCTGATGTTCAGCTTTAGTGCCATGATAAAGTGTCTGCTTTACAAATAGGGTGAATGGTTTTGGGTCATGGTAACAATATTTATGCTCAACGAACCCTACGTTGGAAGTAGCCTTTTATGCTGGCATACCCTTTTACTTAATACTTCTATTCTTTTTAGTTGGAAATGTCCATTACAAAAAAGTTGACATGGTCTATTGAACAGAAGCAGTTTCCTCCAAAAAGCAGCCACTCAACTTGCCAGGATGTTGCTCAGACTGAAATGAATTCCAATTTTAATGAAGAAACTTCATTACAATCGAAGCCAACGTTGGACCAAGGTAACCAAATACAAAATATTAAGAGTGTGAAGGTCAACCATCAGAATGCTCGGAAGATAACCAATCAGGATGGAGCAGCTTCGGCAAAACCTAACAAATTGACCAAGTCCTCAAGACTTGATAGGGGAAAAGGCTCTCTTTCTTCACTGAAGAGTTATTACAACACAGGGACTAAAGCAGCAAGCGAGACAAATGTCCAATCCCCAAACTGCAGTAGTAATTGCGTTGACGTAGAACCCACTAACCAGACGCAATTCAAGTAATCCCATTTGCTCCAACTTGTTATCACAGTTCCACATCTTTTATTAAATTTCGTGTTTATTTATCATTTTATGTTCAGCAGATGTTTGCAGACCATATCTTCAGGATCATGTGAAGCCAATTTGCATCAACCTATGGGCAATAGAAGCTCCCTTGCAGGTTATAATGATGCTATTGACAAAAGTATTTCTAAGGTTGAAAACCTGTATCAAACTGTTGCTCCTTTGGACCAGTATCTCGATAAATCTTTTTCACCTTCAACAACACTTTCGAATGGAACCATATCTGATGGTGCACACACGCCAACACATTCTCCTGAAACTATAAAACACATGGATCCCTGCAACTCTGAGAAGGAAAAATCCTTGAATATGAGTGTGAATTCACACAACCAGAAAAGAAGAAAGCTAGTAAATCTGCAAATGACTGGTTCTGATGAGATTGATTATTTTAATTCTGATATAGAATCTTTCTACCATGTTGACTCTATCAGCAGTATATCAAGAGTAACTGATGAAATACCTGAATCACCAATTCCAGACAACTACTCAGTATGCAAGCACCAGAAATCAAGAGAAGGAATGTTCCTGAAGAACGAACACAGTATATCAGCATTTAGTCTCTCTGAAGAAAAGAATCTAGAATTAAGTTGTTTGCTCTGTAAAAACCGATTGGGGTTGCATGAAAATGATTTTCTTGTTAAGTGTTCACTGACTTCGTCATCAAAAGTTTATTTGAAATATGTATTGAAATATGGACCTCCAAAGGATGGCTGTCTAGATTGGTCCCCCAGTACACTAGAGGCAAATGTGCCTGTTGTAGCCTGTGATACGTCGTCTGTTAGTCGTCACATTTTTGACAGGGATAGCAAGGAAGCTACTTCACAACATGGTTTCTGGTCAGAAGAAGATGGTTGTGTATTCAGGATTCTTACTTGCCACCACTGTACTGTGCCAAAGACATTCTTAGGCGTGCAGATAATTGCTGCTGATGAATCCAATATTCACTTGCTGAACAAGGTAGGTTGATATAACTTCGTCCATTTCTTCCTATTGTTCTCGAATTAAAAATGAACAAGCGAAGTAACATTGTTTATTTTCCATGAAGATCCTTTTTTATGCAGATCGTTTGGATATAAAAGATGAGCAAACATCGAAGGAAAAGGTAGGCTCATCTGCCCCCTTCATTCATTTTGGTTTTTCTACCTGGAAGTTAACTCGTACAATTAATTTTAGGGTTAGGCTCATGTGATAGCAAGTTTCTTCAGATGGTACAAATTAGTGGGTTCAAAAAATTCATAAGCCTTATTTTATTTTATTTTTGATCATATAGGATGTTACAATCAAATATTCCTCTGTTCCTGGGCAAGGTTCAGCATTAGCTGAGATTGATAACTAACGATATAATTCTCAACCAGAGAAGGTTGGGCTCTTGAGCACAAGAAAATCAAAGGTTTGCAACTTTAAATGCTTTATCTAATTTTATAATCCCTTTGCTTGCATAGTGATTGGCTTTAATCTGCTCGTAGCAGCTCGCTCTACCCAGAAGAGTCCAATGTTCTTTAGAGCATCAAGATGGAGTCTAGTCCTTTTTAACACAATTTGTAACAATGGTTTTGTAGTACTAACATCAGCATTTTTAGGTCACATTTTCAGAGATACGCAGTCTGGGAAAGGATCAAAGACAAAACATATTTGTCAATAATTGATTCATTTCTGATCTAGTGCTTTTTGGAAGATATTTAGTTAATTTATACTTGGTAGGTTTTTTGTACATATATTCTTTGTACAGTTTTCCAATTTCGCATGTTATATTGATAATTTTAAAACACATGCTATTGTTCAATTAGCTTATTTACATTACACAAGATGAAGTGGAGCAATTCTTGTCGGATTATCTGTTCATTACTCTCCTTTTCATTATAAGAGGATGTGAGCAATTCTTGTCGGATTATTACTCTCTTTTTCTGGAAAGACAAAAATCCTTTGTCTGTCTTCTTTCCAGGATTTTTGATTTACTTCTGACTTTATGCATCAGATTGTATATACTCATGTATTACTGCTTTGGATCCAGTGCTTAATATTCAAACTACTCCAAGTAGGGACTTACTAAATAGATCTGTGCTTGTGCCGTGCAAGCTGCAGTAGTCCAGTCCAGCATAAAAATGTTACTTATAGACTCCTAAGAGGAAACCAAGAGCCCTAAGCTTGTAGATTAGGGAAATGGTTTCTTATTAGATGTCTAAATGACCTGGGTTTAAAAGTCAGAAAAGTTCCAAGTCTTGGCAAATAGCTCCATTAATGGAGCATGGACAAAAATAATCTTGTTGGAGAGCACATGCTATTAAGCCACGCAAATTTGAGTTTCATGTCCCATCCAAACCTGAATACGACTGGCACCCCATAACTTAAGGATGGGGTTGGGCTAGGTCAAACTCAAATTCAACCCAACTTATAATTTTTTAATCATATCTTTTTAGAACCTGATCTTGATATTTGATTCAATTTAGGAAAATTCTATCTGACTCAATTTGTGTTAGAGTTCAATCAAGACTAATTATGTTTTCAGTTAAATTTACTTTTCATTTAATTAAATTAGGTCAAATTGGGGTTTTTAACTATATACTTAAAATATGACTCAATTTTGAATTTTTGTAAAAAATATATTATATGATACTCAACCTAGTTAAGTGGGCTTTGAGTTGGTTTAGTGTCAGATTTGGATTGGTTCATACAGACTAGAAGGTCCGGTGTTGTGACTTGATAAATTCAAGATTAGTGTGCATCCGAACAATCATCTATTACGCTGCAAGGAAATGCATCAGATATACGATTCAACATCAATCTACTATATGATTTGAATGCTTAAGCGGGTCTGGGAATTAAAAGGAATATACGTTGGCATCTCCAATTTCTTTTTCTTTTTTTTTTGGAAAGAAAGGTGGGGCCGAAGCCACACAAATGCATCTCACGAGTTCTTAACCCACAGCCCCATCAAACGTACAAGAGACAGAGCTCCCTGCTATGCATAAAGAAAGACAAGAATAAAAGAAATAGATTTGGGAGTCCTCAAAACCCAACCCCCCCATCATTCCCCATGTATACGAGACGAGACCTGAAGTTAAAACTTATTGAGGCCACTCTCTCCACCAATATCACCACCACCACCATCGGATTACCATTGAAGATGTGGTCGTTTCTGTCTGACCAAACGCTCCAAAACTATACAAGCGTAGCCGGTGCCTTTTTTTAATGATGCGATCCTTGATCTGAAGTCTCGCTTTAAGGGCAAGCCATAGGATCAATTTCATCTCCGTTGGCCCTTTACATTTTCAAATTTTTTCTGCTCTTAAATAAACGATTCCTCTTTCCACCAGACGTTTATACATCGAAGCCATTGTGAAAAGACCCAAAAATTCCCGGCGCCCCCTCCTAATTGCTGGGTATCAATTATTGCCAAAAGTCTGTTAACTTTCGCCGGTTCCACCCCCCCCCCCACACACATGATAATAATCAACCACTCCCCTGAACTGGCATTCCTAATGTTCGTAAGCATCTCCAATTTCATTGGATTATTGCGTTTTAGAGCTTATTTGTATTTTTTGCATGTCTATCACAATTGTTCTGGATTGTTGTTTGTCCAGGAGGTCACTTTCACATATAAACTAAAATATGAGCGCTTAAGAACTTAAAAAGCACTTAATGTTGAGATCTGCTCTGGCGAAGGCGTCGAGTACCTGCGAGGTCACAGGCGCGAGAAGACAGTGGAGGCAAAGGAATTGCTCATTCCTAACTTGTTTAAGTTGTGAACATGTTGCTGCGGTGCTAGGGCTTTAGTGAAGATATTTGCTGGCTGTTCCTTTCCTGATATATATACTGGTTCTATTACTCCCTGCAGGAATTTTTCCCAAACAAAATAGCAGTCTATTTCTAGATGTTTGGTTCTCTCGTGGAATACTGGGTTGGCAGTAATGTGTATTGAACTTTAATTGTCACAGTATATAGGGATTGGTTTCTGTACATCAATTCCCAATTCATTCAGCAGACGACTAACCCATATGACTTCTGCTGTTACAGTCGACATAGCCCTGAGTTCACTCTCAGTGCTTGATCGACTAACAGTAGCTCGTTTCTTGCTCTTCCAAGTTACTGAAGAACCTCCCAACTTGACTAGATATCGTGTTATAGACTTTCTTGTATGCTCACAGCCTCCCCAATTAGCATCACTATATGCTGTGATTCTGCAGTTTGATGTTGAAGAGTAAAATAGACCAAGTTCAGGGGTTCCTTTAAGATACTTCAGTATCTTTACAGATGCTTTATAATGGGACATCATTGGAGCATTTGAAAATTGACTTAACTAGTAGACAACATACATGATATCTGGCCTTGTCAATGTGACATAAAGAAGTTTGCCAATTAATCTTCTATATGCTTCAATGTCTTTGTATTCCTTATCAGTTTCAGTTTTCTTCATTTTGTTCTTTTCATTGTACTGTATAGGTGTATTGGAAGGCTTGCAATCTGTCAAGCCTGAATCTTTGAGCATATCCACTATATACTTCCTTTGACTTAAGTATATACCATTCTTGGTTCTTTGAACTTCCAATCCTAGGAAGTATGTGAGCTTTCCAAGGTCTCTAATCTTAAATTTATAATTGAGTTTATCTTTTATGTCATTGATCTCATCATAGTCATTACCAGTCATGACTATGTCATCCACATAGACTGAGATGACTGTTATCTTCCCTTCTCTTTTCTTCACAAACAAATATGAATCAGATGTGCATTGAGTATAGCCTTGACTTACAATCTCTATTGACAATTTAGAATACCACTGCCTTCCGGCTTGTTTAAGGCCATACAATGATTTCACCAACTTGCATACTCGATTGTCACCTTCTCTTCCATAACTCGGGGTTTTTGCCATGTAGACCTCTTCATCAAGGTCCCCAAGTAAGTAATCATTGCTTACATCCATTTGGTGCAAATCCTAATTCTTAGCAGCTGCCACTGCAATGATGATTCTAATGGTTGCCATCTTAGAGACTGGTGCAAATGTCTCATGATAGTCAATTCCTTCCCTTTGGGTAAAGCCCTTAGCAACCAACCTTGATTTGTATTTGTCTATGTTTTCATCTGATTTGTTGATTTTATAAACCCATTTGCAGCCAATTACTGACTTTACGGGTGGAAGTTCAACCAGGTCCCAAGTATGATTAGCCTCTAAGGCTTCTAATTCAAGTTGCATTGATTTTACCCAAGCATGACTTTTAATAGCAGTGCTATAGGAATTTGGTTCCTGATTTGTATCTAGGAGACTAAGGAATGCTTTGTGTTTTGTGGATAGGTGTTCTTCACTCAAAAAATTCACAAGGGGGTATGAGCTTGTTCTCTCATCTTGCTGTATGGAAGAACTAGATGAGTTTATTGAGCCACAATGATAATCTTATAGTCTTGCAGACACCTTAACAATTCTATTGCTTCTCTTGGTTGGCAACTCAATAGGTTGAGGTTGATAGGTTTCATTCGGCTGAAAGTTTTCAGTTTGTGGGCTATGTCCCTCATTTTCACAAGGGTTTTCAGAAATGGCTGTTTGGGGAGCATGAGAAACTTCAGGAGTAGGTTGTTGAGGAATAGAATTTGAATGAGGTTTGTGCCTTTGTATAAATTCTACTACTTCAGTAGATGACTGTTCTAGTTCATTATTGCTTTGTGTTGGACTTTGGAAGTTGAACAAAGGGGTATTGACAGATGGTTCAACTAGTCTTTAATGAGATGGAAACATGACATTCTTCATTGTTTCAATATCAAAATGAAAAATGTGTTCAAAAAACCTGACATCCCTAGATATAATGATAGTTTTTGTCTTGAGGAGATATACTTTATACCCCTTTTTCCCATAAGGATACCCAATGAACACCCCTTCATTTGCTCTGGGATCCAATTTATCTCTTCCTCTTTTCAGTGTGCTAGTGTAACATAAGCACCCGAAGACTTTGAGGTGATTTATATTTGGTTCCTTGTGATACAACATTTTGTAGGGGCTTTGATGGTTTAGTAAAGGGCTTGGCAACCTATTAATAAGATAGGTTGCTGTTAACAAGCAATCTCCCCAAAACTCAAGTGGGAGTTTGGATTGGAATTTAAGGCACCTAGCTACTTGAAGCAAGTGTCCATGCTTCCTCTTCACAATGACATTTTGTTGTGGGGTTTCGACACATGAGCTTTGGTGAATGATACCTTGATTGATGAAGAAGTCATTCAAGGTAGAATTAAAGAATTCACTGCCATTGTCACTCCTAATCACTTTAATTTTTTTGGAGAATTGATTTTCTACCATTCTAATGAAGCCTATAAGGATGTCGGGTACTTGAGTTTTGAACGAGAACAAATAAGTCCAACAACATCTGGTGCAATCATCTACTATGGTGAGAAAATATGTATGGCCATCATAGGTTGGAACCCTATGAGGCCCCCAAACATCACAATGCACAAGATCAAAAGGTAATTATGATATGCTCATACTAGAATGGAATGAAAGTCTACTTTGCTTAGCAATAGGGCAAATGTTGCAAACAAACTCAGAATTTACATTCATGCCAGGTATACTAGACATCATTGTCATTCGGAAAAAAGACATATGTCCTAATCTACTATGCCACAAGGCATGTTTATTTGTCAAAACAGAAGCTGATAAATGTTTAGAATGAAGTTTAAAGTTGCCTGCAAGCCTACAAGCTCCTTCCATCATGTAGAGCTCATTCAACTCTCTACCAGTCTGCCCCAAAACCTTCCTCGTTGCTAGGTCTTGAATAACAAAGGTATTGGGGTTAAATTCTACACTACAATTCATTTTGTTGGTCAACCTACTTATAGACAAAAGGTTGAAGTTGAAGGTAGGGACTGCTAGTACTTTGTTTAGTTGGAGGTTTTTGTTTAAATAAACTGTTCCTGAGTGGCTAACAGGAATGGTTTCTCCAGTAGGTAAGGTAATCTTCTCACTTGGTTTAGGTGCACAATGGTTATCAAGGAGAGTTGAATCATTGGTTATATGGTCTGTAGCACCACTATCAAGTATCCAAAGCTTGTGTAAATTAAATGCATTTGAACTATGTTTCATACTTGCCATGTTAACAATGTGAGAATTAGATCCCTTTTGACTTAGCAAGCCCATCATAGTATTCAACAAATTGTTGTATTGCTCCTGCGATATGCTAATATCTCTGTTGCTGTCTGAGCTACCATCTGACTGCTTGACTGAACTCCCTTCATGGTTATCGCATAAGTTGGTTGCTTGGACTTGGTTCACTGGTCTATAAGGAGAATTGCTCACTGGCTCTATAGATTTCTGTTTGCCTTTGTAAAGCTTGTGACCAATGGGGTACCCAATCAACCTATAGCAGTTTTCTCTCGAGTGACCAGACCTCTAACAATAATCGTAGAAGAGCTTGTTGTTAGGCCCTAATTGTTTGTACTTTGCCTTGTATCCTCCACCATTTGCGTTTTGATTAACACTGCTCAGTGCTACACTCTCAACTGTCGGATTCTGATTGGTTCCTGATAACCTCTGCAACTCCTCCTGTTCTAGCATTGCGTAAGCTTGGTTAATTTCCAGGATAGGTTTCATGATCAGAATTTGACCCCTTATCCCTACATAAGCTTCACTTAAGCCCATTAGGAACTGTCGAAGTCTCCTCCTTTTCCCACTTTCCTTGCCAGGTTGACAGATGCATCCATTCGACCCTGCATGCAAGGCATCCATCTCATCCCAGAGTGCCTTCAATTGGGTATAATACGCTGCAATTGATAGGCCATTCTGTCTGGTATTGTAAATCCGCATCTCAATCTCGAAGATTCTTGGTTCGTTCCCTCTGCCAAACCTATCTTCGAGATCTCGCCACATCTCAGCAATTGTCTCCGCATATATTACGCTAGAGCTTAAACTGGGGGCAATTGATTGCGTTATCCACGACCTCACCATATCATTGCAACGTCTCCATTTGTTAATCCTGTTCAATGGCCCATCTGGTACGGTTAGGGTTCCATTGATGAACTTAATTTTATTCTTCGCCGACAAGGACATGACCATGGATTGCTTCCGGGTTAGATAGTTCTCATGGACAATGAGTTGGACGGAGACTAAACTCATACCTAGATGGTCATTTCCAGCTACCTCATACGGATCATCTTCAATCTCGGCTTCCCCTGTGACTGATTCGCTATCTGGCCGGAGCGGAGAATCCCCAAATCCAGATCTGCTTGCTCCTCCCGATCTACGGTTCCTTGCCATTTGGAGTGTGATGACGTTATGAGGATCTGTCGCAGATTGAATCTATCGGGACGTCATCGCCTGCTCTGATACCATGTTGAGATCGGCTCCGGCGAAGGCGTCGAGTACCTGCGAGGTCACAGGCGCGAGAGGACTGTGGAGGCAAAGGAATTGTATTCAAATGAATTTTATTCAAAATCAATTGACTGAGTCAAACTCAATTACATTTTATATCAACTGAGATTGTAAAGCGGGTAACAGTAAATGCATCCGAGTCTGATTAAATAAACCCGTTTAACTAATGAAAAGTAAATGACTTAAATGCCCAAACATTCACTAATAGGTGTTATATTTGTTACAGGATAAAAGAGTAACTCTCCTTTATTCGTCTTCCTTCTTCTTCTTCGCGCGCCAGCAGCAGCAATGAACGCTGTGAATGCCTGTGCTCGTTCGCCCATTGATCTCAACACTTAACAATTTTATATCTTTAACAATAAATATAATTATAATTTATAACTACTTTTAGGGTTTTTATGTGTATGAATTTAATAAAAATATCAAAAGGTAAATAACCTATTTAGGAATTTTTAATCAAAGTTTTTAAATGTTAATATAAGAGCACTTACGAAGTTCCTTGGAAAACATTTTTCCTTGAAACAAACGTAGTCACTTGTATGTCATCACGTCATTCATTCGAAATAAGCATTTCCCTTAAAACAAGCATGCGAAATATAAATCTACATACAACTCATCATTTCATTCGCTTGAAGTTTGCTTGAAGAATATGCAATAGCCATTCATCATCACCTAATTATATAAATTATACAAGAAGAACCTTCTTATGAAAGCAATATGCCTTTAATTATATAAATTAATTATAAGACACAACAAGTTATAATAAACTCAAATAGAACCCACTATGTCAACCAATCATTCCATAGCTTTTTCCTGTCTGCAAAGTGCTAAAACTCCCTGGAATTTCCATCTTCTCCATCATGTGATCTGCTCCTCAGCTCAAAAATTTAAGTTAAAAACGATCCAAACAAAAAAATAATATTCCCATACAAAAAATTAGATGAACTTACTTTGATTTGGTAGAAAATTGTCATAGTACATTTCACCAGAAATGCCAGATGACCTTGAGCTCTCACTTGATTGACACAGAAGCACTTTATCCATCACTACTTGGGCATTGTAAATGCCATGGCTATCCATTTTGACAAGTAGGGCTTCATGGTTGAACTTCTCTGGCTTGGGCTTCTTTTCATTTGGGAACTCACCATCTGCCTCAGCTTCAAATTCAGTGTTGCTTTGTGCCATCTGCTTCCTCTTCGACCGCGCCCGTCTATTCTGGAACCAGTTATAGACATTTGTTTCTGATATCTGACCATGCTGTGATAGTTCAAGAGTGATCTCCCGTATCTTCTTCTTGCTTGGAGTCCCATTGCCTTGATCAAAAATGTTTTCTAGCATCTGTAGCTGCTTAGAAGTCGGCGACCACCGCTGTCGCGGAGTAATTCTATGGCCTCCTGATGCCACCATGGAGTCAGAGTAAATGCTCCCCAGCCTCATTCCTAATAATGAAGCCAAGAATCACACAAGATTTTAATTCATGGTGAGTCCTTTTTTCCTATTAGGATTTAAATTGGAAGGGAAACACTTCAGTCTGACTTCTATGAATAAACTCTTGATGGAAAAAGAATTTTTTTCTGACTCCATTTTGTTCTTGAGTGACAAAAGTCAAATTATAAAATGAAGAAGAAAAAAATCCAAATTAGTGCAAAGACAAAGTGACCTATGTGTCAATGCTTCCAAATTATCAAAACTATGGATAGCTGGGACCATTGCAAGCTGGTGAGCACTCTTTTGCCAACTTCAGAAAGGCAAGCATTAGCTGTCCTCAAAATTATGAAGAAACCAGAACAAACAGGCATCTAGTTTCAAACAATGTTTTCAAACCAGAACTGGCACTGAATCTTGTTTGGATTTTGTAACAAAATCAGATTGGTCAACAAATGATTGAATTGGGTGAAAATTGGCGATCTGGATGTGAGACCTTGGTTTTTAATTGTTGTTTTGTTTTTTTTAATACCTGAACTAGTTGAACTAAGTAGACCAAAAAAATACTAGTTAAAAACATTAGCTTCAAAATAGCAAACAACAACATCATCAGAGGATCAACACCCAAATAGTAGCACCACTTGAACATGCATGATATTAGTCCTACTTAATGAAGAGTTGTTCCATTTAATTAGTAAAAGTGATTAAAATCTAGCATTCAATGAAGTCTTCTATCCGGCTCAATAAATTTCCAAGTAGAGCAGAAAGATGAAACTAATGAAATCATCAAATCCCCAATGAATTGTAAAAAGGGGATAAAAGATTCACAAAAGATGCCTTCTTTTCCTTCAAAAGAACCCTTGTTTTGTAAATGTCTACTAATTAAAGAAGCCAAGGGCGAAGGAGAAGGAAAAAAGAGGAGGCAGGCGGCGCACCTGCGAGGGAGTCCTGTTGGGCGGTAAACGCCCGGTGCATCTCCACGAGCTGCTCGCAGATGGTGGCGTAGGCGGCGATCTGGCGGCGCAGGACCTCCACCTGCTCATCCGTCATCACCTGCACGCGCAGAACCCCTTCCCCTTGTCCTCCGGCGTCCGCCCGCCTTCCCGTTTCTTCTCCGGCCGCTGCGGTCCCGATGGCGTTGGCTCTACCAGCGGAGGTCATCTCCTGCGCCATTATTCACCTCTCTCCGTCCGGCATCAAACTCTTTCCTTAATTTCTGTTTCCAATCGCTTCCTGGACCAGGAGTCGCTGTGATGGCAGAGGAGACAAGAAGTAGCTTGGCAATGGTAGTGGGGAGTGGAAAGGAAGAAGACTCTCGCGTAGAAGAAAAGAGGCTGACGGCAGTCGCGGCCTCTCCGTGTATTCGTGCGCGTTTTTCTCGACGACGTCGACTTCTCTCTAATTTATATACATATAATTATGATTTATGCGCACATATAATATGCGCACATATATGCATGTGAGAAATTAATTATGCGTATATCGCGGATAGAACGTACGCGAAGGCCTCCCACGTTGAATATCTAATGGTTGTCCTACGATAATATATTTTTCAATTTAAAATTTAAAAAAAACATGAGTGAAGTTAGATTATAAACCATTAATGTTGACTAGTCTTAGAGCCTAAATCAAGCTCAATCAGAAATGTGTCGTGCACAGATTAATTTCAAGTCGGAATAAAATAGAACAATTATTCATAACCATAACTTTGGACGTCGGATTTTCTAAATTCATAACTAAATCATCAAAATTTCAAATTTATCGTCCATTTTAAAATATGATTTTATTTTTACTAATTATTTTAAAATATTTTGAAGTGATTCAAAATAAAATATTTTTTATTTTTCATAATATTTTTTCCAATAATTCATATTAATATTATAGTTGATAAAAATTTATTGGGAAAATCATAGTTTTAATCCCCATAATTTTTTTCAATTTTGATTTTAGTCATCATACTTTACTTTCGTTTAGGATTTGGTCTCTACCGTCAAATAAGGTTTAAACAGTGCTGACGTGGATAATATGTGCTGACTGGACAATGCTGACGTGGAGCTTGCAGGGACCAACTTTGTAAATTATAGAAACTAAAATCAAAATTTTATAAACTATGAGGACTAAAATCAAAATTTTGTAAATTATAGGGACAAACCAAAATTTAATAATTATTTTTTCCAATAAATATAAAAAAATTACATGATATTTTTTAAATTTATTTATAAATAACTATAATATTTAAAAATATTAAAATTGAGTAAGTTTTTACCGATTAAGATAATTGATTTTGGATTTTATTTTGAAAAGAGCGATAAACATGTTTATATATTTAGTAAGGGTGAGCACGGGCCGAGATGTCCCGGCCGTCCCGGTCTGCCATGACCCGAAAAGTCGGGATAAATCCCGTCCCGATTGAAAATCGGGACGAGACCGAGACGATACAAAATAAAATTGGGATTGTCCCGTCCCAGTCCGAATTTTTCGGAGCGGGACAAAATCGAGATGCTTCGTATTCGGGACCGAAACCAGCCAGGATTTGGTATGTCCCGATTTTGAGTTGGGACGCAAATATGCGTCCCAATTTCGGTCCCGAATACGAAGCATCCCGATTTTGTCCCACTCCGAAAAATTCGGAATCGGACCGGGACGTCCCGAATGTATTAATATTGGTTTTTTTATAAAATAAAAATAATATATTCGTTAAAATAATTAATATTTTTTTTAAAAAAAACCAATATTATATATTTAATATTACTTATATTATAAACCGGGCTGGGACGAGACAATCCTGATTTTTTTTGTATCGTCCCGGTCCCATCCCGATTTTGAACCAGGACGAGATTTGTCTCAACTTTTCGGGTCGGGTTGGACCGGGACATCCCGACCCGTGCTCACCCCTATTAAATATATAAACATGTCATCGTTTTTTTTCAAAATAAAATCTAAAATAAATCACCTTAATCGGTAAAAAGTTTGCTCAATTTTAATATATTTAAATATTATAATTATTTATAAATAAATTAAAAAATATCATGTAATTTTTTTATATTTATTAGGAAAAATAATTAATTAAAATTTGATTTTAGTCCATATAGTTTACAAAATTTTGATTTTAGTCATCATAGTTTATAAAATTTTAATTTTAGTCCCTATAGTTACAAAGTTGATCCATGCAGGCTTCACGTCAGCATTATCCAGTCAGCACATATTATCCACGTTAGCACCGTTTAAACCTTATTTGACGTTAGTGACCAAATTCTAAATGGAAGTAAAATGTAGGGACTAAAACCAAAATTTTGAAATTATAGGGACTAAAATCAAAATTGAAGAAAATTGTGGGGACCAAAACTATGATTTTTCCTAATTTATTTTAGTGGCTAATAATAATAATATTTAATTTTTAAGAAATATTTTTTTAAATCTTTAAATACTTAAATTATGCCGTTAAGTAAATGCACTAAACCAATCTTTAAAAATATTTTTTTAATTTTTTAAAATATTTTTTAAAAGTCTTTAAGCGCATAAATTATATATTATTTTTATTTATATTAATTTTGTACTAAAAAAATTAAAAAATAGTAACTTTGGCTACTAATAAATTCTTTACATACTAAAAAAAATATTATAAGGATTGTTAAAAAGTTAATTTACGTTGTATTTTACTTAACAAATATATACTTTAAGCATTTATAGATTTTTGAAAAATATTTTAAATACTTCAAAAATAAAATATTAATATTATCAGCCACCAAAATAACTTTTTATCTACTATAATATTAATATGAATTGCTGAAAAAATAATTATGAATAATAAATAAATATTTTATTTTGAGTAATTTAAATATTTTTAGAAAAGTCTTTAATTAATAAAAAGTAATTATATTTTGAAATGGAGGACAAATCTAGAACTTTGATCATTTAGTTATGGATCCGAAAAAATTTAAATTCATATTATGGATTTGAAAAAATTTCATTATTAAATTATGATTTTAAATAATTGCTCAATAAAATAAAATCTTAAAAGAAAATTTAAAAAATAATTGATGTCATCCAAATCCTTCGTGTACTTCTTTTGTAAGTGAATAAAAAGTTGATAGACTTTTCTTCAACGATTATAGCGAGAAATAAGAACATTTAAGGATAAATTAATTTCTTCTTATTTGACAACAACTTTTTAAGGTAAAATATAATTTTTCAATTATCCCAATAATTTTGGCATTTGCAATTAATTACCAAATTAGGCACTGAATTAAATGCAAAATAAAAAGGACTCAAATATCTCCAAAATCAACTATTTGTGTCGATCTGCATGCTTCTGGTGGATTTAATTATTACATATTTAGCTATTTTTCATAAACACATCATATTTTCTTTGTAACATAAAATGCTCATCAAATTCCCTTTACCTCTACGGTTATAGGACATCCCTCTTCTGTTATGATTATCTCTAACAATAATAGTTCTTTTAAAAAAAAAATTGTTTGAGAGAGAAAATAGGCAATGTGTATTCCACGACTTGGGTGCTTTGATATTGTAAGTTATACCTCAAGTTAATAAAATTATCTCCATCTTTTCCCCGTGGACGTAGAAACGACTAACCGTCATCTCGAACTAAGTAAATTTCTTACTTTTTATTATTTTTCTACTTTTTCAATTTAGGCTTGATTTTATGTTTCTCTTGTCATATTTGGATTTTTTAGATCCTACCAAAAATTTAACTAATTTCCTAACAAAAAAACTGAATGGATTTGATCATAAACTAAATGAATTGATCACATATTAAATAAACCTAAACTAACAAGTTAAATTATTAGTTTATATGTGACACATTATAAAGGTGCTCTTCGTAAAATCTTTTGCGATTAATTTACATAAAAGTTTTATATCATGAACTTTAGAGATTTTCATATATCCATTCAATTATATGAATATATCTCAAAAAATTTATATATCCATTCATGGATTGCTACCAATTGAATCTCATCATTAGATTGTTGATGTGTGATTCTTTGAAAAAAATAATCATTATATTTTTGTACTCACCCACTATATATCACTATAACACAATCGACTTGTAGAGATATATAATTAGAGTTAAATTAATTTTTTATTTCTAAATATTCACATTTAGAGATTAATAAATACAAATTTTATTCATAATTAGCCTATAAAAATAGTTTTAGAGTCAAATCAATTAAGTGACTATGGTGATAATGTTTCTATAGCTTAGAGTCAAATCAAGTAAGTGACTTTCTTGTTGTTGTTCATATAGATCTTTAAAGACTAATTAGGAGCAAAATTTATCTCTAAATATGAAGATTTAGAAATAACAATATAATTTGTCTCTAATTTTGTGTCTCTATAGGTCGATTGTGTTGTAGTGTATGGACTATGGACTGGACTAGCTCTTTGGGTTCGACCGTACTAGGACTGAATGCGTACACACTGATGAACTAAACTCAGATCGAACCAATCACAACTTAACCCAGAGTTTCATCTGACCAAACAAGGACATCGACATCCTTCATTAATTACCAAGGATTCAATCTATCTCCGGGATAAATTTCGACCAATTTTGGACATATCCCCACGAGATCCTAGAGACACCATCGCCAAAATATCCCTGACCTGCCATATAAAATAAACACGACGCACATCAGGTAGACTTTCGATTCTAATTTCATACATATCATTTGCGATTCTCTCTCACTTGAGCATAAGAGTGTCTTTGCAAGAACCTGCCTCATAAAATAAACACTAGAGCCGCGTTGGACCAAGGTGGCACGGAGGCCTACATCACCCCGATTTCAGGCAAAAACATTTGGCGTCTATTGTGTGTCTGAGTAAATCTTACCTGCCACACCATGGTAGACACCCGGAGTAAGGCTAACGCAGCCGTAAACAGGTAGCAACCTAGCTAGCAGCAGCATTCCCCCGCTACTAAGAGATGCTAAGACGGTGAGGAGTGATAATCTGGTGTCCGCTAACTTAACACTAGAGGAGATACGCCATCTAATCATCGATCTCCAGGCGCAGAACTAAAGACTGTCAGCCCTGGTCGAAGCGTTAACACAATCCAAGGAGCAGCTTCTAGCATAGTGTGAGCCCTCTCGCTCGAAACATGAAGAGGATAAACACCACGAGAGAACGGGGAGACTGACCTTAGTCTTCAGAGATGAGATCTCTCACAGACAACACCGAAGAGAAGGAACTAGGGCCATAGAGGTCGTTCCTCTCCCCGCTGTCGACTCAGGACCATTTGCGGAACAAATCATGGAAGTCCCTCTCCCTGTCAATTTAATCTGTCGACTACTCTCCAGCCAGACGACAACACGGGTGATCCAACCACCCATCTAACAAATGTCCAGATCGAGGATGCTTTTCAACGATGCAACCAACTCCATCATGTGCCGAGCTTTCCCCACTTTCTTGGAGAAACCCACACTGCTATAGTTCTCCGCCCTTTCGTCAGGATCAATACACACCGTCTAGGAGCTCTTTGGAGCCTTCATCAACCCATTCTTCTCATCTCAGATCTACTCCAAGACCGAGAACTCCCTCCTCTACATGAGTCATCGAGAGAGTATTTGAAGATATTCAATGTCGTGGCCATGGAAATCCCTAACCTCGATCCTCATGCCGAGCTATATTCAATCAAGCATGGCTTGAAAATCTGAACAATTCGCCGACCAAATAGCTCTGTCAAGACCAAAGATTATGGCCGAGTTTCGGGAGTGGGAAGTATGCTACACGGAGATGGAAGAACCAAGAGATGTTAGAAAGGTCGATAGGAAGCCCGACCAAGATAACATCCAGGACAAGAAATCAAAGAGGCCCAATAAAAAGGGCGAAGAACGAGATCATTGTGAGTGAGATAATAGCAGAAGTGGGAGGTTGCCCTCCTGACCTAGCCCCAGATATGGTGAATACATCTCGTTGAACACCAAAAAGGAGACCATTATCTGGGAAATTTACAACCTGTAACTGCTCAAGTATCCCAACAACGCGGGTAAGCAGAAAATCCCACCTAATGCCAAATAAAGTAAGAAGTGTGAGTTCCATCGCACCTACGAGCATACCATTGAGGAGTGTGTAATGCTCAAAGATCAAATTGGGCGCCTGATATGGGAAGGCCACCTTGACTGCTACATCATTCGCAGGAGAAGCCGCAATTGAGACAGGCAGGACTACGACTCCCATTGTTGAAGTCGAAGCAGAACGCCACCCCTAGGAACGTCGGGGGCGACTGAGATGACAACAAAACCGACTAGCCAAGTAGTGAAATCCGCGGAGCCATTGACCACATAGTTGGAGGATTCGTTAGAGGAGGCGAAATGAGCTCAGCTAAAAAGAGGTCACTCCAAGCCAACATGGCGATCGATGACATGACTTGCCCGCAGAGTGTTGGTAATCATTGGCACACGGGGCAACGGAAAACAAAAATTTTGTGTGTCTTTGATCACCAAAACCAAGATTCGGTTGCATCATTAAAATAATAGTAAAGAAAACAAAGAGAAGATTAGATCTGTTACCCAAAAGGATGAACGAAGGACCTTCTCGTCATCGAGTTGTCGTAAACCACAATGATCCAAATTGGATCACCTCCAAAGTATCCACACTAGGAAGGATCCAAGAACGCTTCAAGGGCAGCAATAATAGCCAAAATTCCCTGTATGCTAGCAAGAGAATTTGGCACAAGGAGAAAAGTGGAGTGCAGTGGAAAAAGGCACAATAAGAAATAGGTATACAATTGATTTTGTTGCTCCTCCTCATGTGTTGTGTATGGTTGCACCATAGGAGTGCAAATAAATACTCCTAGGGTTAGGGTTTCAAACCAATAAATGAGCTCAAGATGGATCATATACATCTCATGGGCCCACGAGTTTAAAACAAGATGGATCAAATCCATCTAACGAGTTTAAGTCCAATAAGTGGACTCAAATAGTGCCTCACAAGCCATCTATTCTCTACTTTCTCATGGACCTAATGACATCTCATGTCAAACATGTCATTATTATTTTACTTTTGTATCCTTCCTATATGTGTGACCTTATGGGCTTCTAAAACATATTGACAGTATATAGTGAATTATAATTCTCACTAAAGTGGAATTACATTATTTAAACTCTTTAAATTATTATTCATTCTCAATGAATAAATTCACTTATACAAGTCAAGAGAGGCTTCTAGCCAAGCATCATGACTACTCAAATGTCATAAGGTTGGTGGTTTGACCATTTCAACCTTCCACATGTAGTTACCGTACAATCAACTCCTTTCACCACTATTTATCTCATCCAGGTTTATCAAGTCTTGAATGTATAGATTCTTGTATCTTAAATCTTTATTCCAAAATGCCCTTTATGAATCACATTCATAAATGCATACTGCTCTGGCCAGAGACTCCTAGATAAAGAGATTGAACAAGAAGAGTGAGATAAACTACCTACATAAATATGGGGTGGTGAATTCTATGTTGATCACTCAACTATCTTCAAGTGATTCATGCTATACCCAATCTCCAAGCTATGAACACCCAAAGGTGAACCATAAGTAATGAAGTCAAAGTATAACTATACTAGGCACTTAAGATACTTTGGTGATCTCACAGACATAGATTGAATATTCATGTGAAGATCTCATGATTAGGTCTCCAATGAACTTGTTTCTCAAACAAGCATCCACATGTTAACTCTGAGCATCACAATGCTTATAACTTGTGAGAACTATTGCTTGAACAAGTCAAGAAGTATAACATGTGCTAGTCTATCCGTATTAACAATGTCCTATCGTGTTAATACTATGACTAGGAATAATTTAAGTATAAACACATTTACATGTAATTAGAATCTCACATCATGAACTCTTCATGATTTCCTTTGCACTGTGTCATATAACAAGAAATTAATTTCTTTGACAACATCTCTTTAAGGTAGAATATAATTTTCCAACTATCTTAATAATTTTGGCATTGAAATTAATTACTAAATTGGACACCAAATTAAATGCAAAATAAATAGGACTCAAATCTTTCCAAAGTAACCTTTTGTGCCGGTCTCTATGCTTCTTTTGGTGGATTTAATTGTTGCATATGTAGCTATTTTTCATGAATATACTATATTTTCTTTGGAGTATTAAATGTTGACCAAATTCCTCTGACATTATTCTTGTCTGAAGCCGGAATGATGTGATCATGCGTGTCTCCTGGTTCGGTGCGACTCTAGAGGGGGGACCTGCAAAGACACTTCGACAGTTAAGTAAAAAAGAATTCTAGATGGTGTGTATGGAATTGAAATTGAGAATATACCTTATGTGCATGTGTCAGTATATAGTGCAGGATAAGGTATGTCTCAGACGATGATGCCTCCTTGAATCTTGTGGGGATAAGCTCATAATAGGTCGAGGCTAATTCCGGAGTTGTCGGGTTCATTACTAACAAATACTTGGTAATTAATGAGGATGTGATTGTCCTTGTATGGTCGGATAGAGCCCTTGGGCTAAGTGGTGTCAGGCTCGACTTGAGTCTGATTCATGAGTGTGGGCGCTACTGGCCTGATCCAGTCGGGCCCAAAGTGCTAGTCCAGTCCACATCTGCTGATCTTTGTCGGAGTTCAAGGACTTCGTGCCGAGCTCTAGTAGTGCACCGACCTCTGATCATCTGTTGTTCCTGCTTGGGAGTTAGAGCCCTTCTGGTATGGTTCAGTGCCTCTCCTTGTCTGGTTCAATGCTGGTGGTGGAGGGGGGGCTGCAAATGGCACTCCGACGCTCAAGTCAGTGAAATTCCAATGTGGAGGTAATGCAAATTGGAATTAGGGTTATCCAAGACGTGTCATGTCTATATTTATTGCAGGTGAGGACAGTGATGCTGCCCGGAGATTTCATTGTGATATTGCCCAGAATGAATTGAGGTCGATCCCGGAGATGACGGACATATATCTTGTGATAAGATAAGATATGAGTATCATTGCGTGGCCAAGTGAGGTCCCTAGACAAAGCTGTTTAATCAAACTTGGATCTGGCTCAGGGATCTAGTTGGACGAAGCCCCCTAAACGAGGTCGCATGATTTGGTTTAGGATGAATAATGGACGTTGTTGGGTCTAATCCGACCGAGCTCAGTAGTTCTAGTCTAGTCCACTACCTATATTCGATACTCTGCCATGTGATTTGAAGAGGCATCTTGTGTGTATCTTTTCACGTTTGTGTACTTTTTGTAATGATTATATTATAAAATTAATTTATGATATTTGATTAAAAATAATTTATTAATCAAATTAAGATATATAGAAAACAATATCATTATCTCACCTGGCTACCGAAATAAGTATGGGGTGCATATATAGATTTCAATCCTGTACTCCCACTCATTTGCGATTCTTAGCCAATAAAATTTTCAACAGACCCTTGAAAAGAATAAAGGAGGAGGATGAATAATTCGTCAAAGTCAATGGTGGAGATGAGACCAGAGCGAGATATTATTGATATGATAAGAAGAGGACCGGCAACATCAATCCATTTGATTATCTAATTAAGTTTGGCTACATCGGGAAGGTCAAATTAGAAGAATACTATTAGTAAAATTATTCAAGCTGACGTGGCATCATAATTCTTAAATAATAATTTATTAAATAAATTCTGTCTAATACATGAAAACAGAGAAGGTATTTTATAGGAGTGTGCATAGGTATCGAATAGACTCAAAACTGATTGAAATCTACCCGATCGGATAAGGTTCGATATAAAAAGTAAGGAACAAATTAAAATCAATTTCGAGTCTGGATCCAACACATCAAGTACCTAAAATCGGAATCGAAATCGGTACCCAAAATCTGTACTCTTGAACTTGTAAATAAGCAGGTTCCAATAGGGTACGCAAAATTTATACACTGAAATCTATAAATGAATAGGTTCCAACAAGATATCCGAAACTTGTAAATGAACATGTTAACATGATACATAGAACATGTACCATGTAAGATGTAAATGTACAAATTAAAACAAGGTATCCGAAACTTGTACTACACCACAAGTTCTAGGTAGGGTCCGGTTTCAGGTCCCAATATGGTAGGATCCGAGTCCAAAATCTAGGAACCAGTTCTATATAGGGTAGGAGTCGGGTATCATGAAAAATATAGGATATCCGAATTCGCTCACCCTTAGTATTTTATTAATTTCAAATTTAATTATAAAATACATAGGGTGTGAAGTAATAGTTATATATGTTAGATGTTAATAAGATTAATACAGATATTGTGCAAATAATTTGAATAAAAGTGCAATTATATTCCTTTTTTTTTTCCAAAGGAAAGAGTCCAACCTACTACAGACTAATTACATTAACTTTACAAGATCAGGAGGCCACTCCTTGTTCCAAACAAAGTTTTTTTAAAAAAGTTTTGCTTTCTTTGCGAGCCAATCCATCGCACGATTATGCTCTCTCCGGGTGTACACAACTCTAAGCTCCTAAACTTGGCCGACAAGGTTTCGAATATTTGTCATTATATTCCTAATTTCCCAAAAATATTTCATTCGACCATTAAAAGTGTCAACAAGGATGCTAGAATCACTCTCAATAATAATCTTTTTGGGCTTATAATGAATAGCATGCATGAGAGCACTTTTAACAGCTAAAGTCTCATTAATTAATACAGAGCAATTATTGTGATAAAAACCAACTGCCACAAAGCAAGCACCAGAACAGTCTCTACCAATAAAAGCATAACTTCCAGACTTTAAATCTAACTCAACAACACCATCAGTGTTATATTTAACCCAGTTAGGAAGGGGGTAATATTTAACCATCAGTGCCCTTAGAACGGGAAGTATCTGCATAGTAAATAGTTAGAGCCAGATAGCTCGAAAGCAAGGTCTCCATAAGGGAATAAAAGTTCTAAAAATCTACCTGATTTCGAGCCATCTAGAGAGAATAGAGAGCATTCAAACAAAGTGTCAAAGCAATATAAGAGTAATTAGTTTGTCCACTGCTCGGCACTCTGTCCAAACCAACTATATTAAGCTCTTTCTTAATACCCGCAAATTGACCATCAATCATTTCCCAAAGAGTCTTGGCTACCTCACACTCAAAGAAAACATGATACATGGTTTCTTGAGGGCTGCCGCACAGGGCGCAACAGTGGGCACTGACCATTCCAAATCTAAATAGTCTTTCCGCGGTAGGAAGCTTTTTGTGTATAGCTTTCCAAGAAAAAATTTTAACACGAGGGGCAACCGACGCTTTCCAGATATTTTTCCACTAAGGAAGGCTATTTAGGTTGGAATGAATTTGTTTAAAAATAAATGCGTAGGCAGATTTTGAACTAATTATTCCCCTTTTGGCTGGCCACCAAACCCATGTATCATCACAGGGCTGGGAAGACAGAGGTAAATCAAAAATTACCTCCACCAAACTATCACCAAAGAATTTATTTAACAGGTTCATATTCCTAGCATTCTCACAAATAAAAAAGTCAATCGAGACATTCATATCAAACAAAGCAGTACACACAAAAGATGATTTTAACTGTAGGAGAATATCAAACACCAAATAGTCCATAAGCACTGAAGTATTACACCCATTACCAATCAATTTTTTAAAACCATACTTAAGAAAGTCAAAGGCCGAGCATAGCATTTTTCAAGGATTACTTCCTTTAGAATTAGAGTTGTTATTCCACAGGGAGCTAAAAGCATATTTAGAACGAATAATCTTAGTAAAGAGAGAATCAGAATTATTAAGGAGTTGCTCAGTTCTCTTGGCATTTAAAGAAAGGCTCATAATTTTCAAATCTTTATTACCTACCCCCCATTATCCTTAGGCTTAATAACATCCTTCAAAGCAATCAAATGGAGGCCCTTATTATCATCCTTAGATGACCAAAGTAAATTCCTAATTAAAGCAGTAAGATTTTGTAAAATCTTCTCAGACATCCAAGTTACACAAAGAGTAAGAAGAGGAATTGAATTAAGCACAGAATTAATAAGAACCAACCTACCAGCTTGGGACAGATTCCCTCTATTCCAATTGTTTAACCTACCACTAACCTTATCAATAATGTAATTATAATCCCTAATTCTATTAATCCCAGGAGAGATATTAACCCCCAAGTATTTCATAGGAAAATTCTCAATCTTCATCCCAAAAGCCCTAACAATTTTATATTTAACAGCAGGGTTAGCATGCTTTGATTAGCAATTCTACCATATGTCTCAAAGATGTCCCCAATATTCCTGATTGACTTTTCATTTGCTCTAAAAATAATAAAATATCATCAGCATACATTAGATGACAAATTTTGAAAGCATATCTAATTCTAACGGTAGTGATTTTATTCTTATTCATTGCATCATTCAGCATAATCGACAGAAGGTGGCTAACAATAATGTATAGGTAGGAGGAAATTGGATCCCCCTGCCTAATACCACATTGAACATTGAAGGACCTAGAATTACAATTATTAATGCAGCATTGAAAGGAAGCAGAAGATATACAACATTTTATCCAATCAACATACTTAGCAAGAAAATTCATCAAATGCATCATGCCAAGAATGGAGTTCCAAGAAACCTTATCATATGCTTTCTCTAGATCTATTTTAACAACAATGTAGAGGTTCTTACCTTTAGAATTACAAAAGGAATGAAGAACTTCTTGGGCAATAATGATGTTATCATGAATAGACCTACCCCTAATGAAGGTAGACTGATTCTTAGAAATTATATTATTAAGGTAAGATTTGATTTTGTTAACCAAAGCCTTAGACATAATTCTATAGTTAACATTACAAAGAGAGATGGGTCTAAAGTCCTTAATAACATATGAGGATTCAATTTTTGGAATAAAAATGATCTCAGTCTCAGTCCACCCAGTAGGTAACATAAGCAAATCATGAAACTCATTAAAAGCCTTAAGAAAAGAATCAGATAAATAGTTCTAGTAAGCCTGATAAAATTCACCAGTATAGCCATCAGGACCAGGGCTTTTACCATGACCTAATGACTTAACAACAATATCAATTTCATCAAGAGTAAAAGCTTTAGTTAAGAACTCATGGGCATCATCAGGAATTTTATTAATGACAGGCAGCTTATTAGAAACAGGGAAGATACTATCAACATAAGTCCAAAGAGAGGAATAGTAATCAGCAAAGCAATTACAAATATTCTCAGTGTCAGTAATACACTCATTATCAACAGTAATAGCAAAAATTATGTTCCTCCTTTTATTTTTGATCACAGTATTATGATAGAATTTAGTGTTCTTATCAACATCTTGAAATCATTTCTCTTTAGACATGACCCACCACTTTAAGTTTATTTGTCTTCTCAAAACATTAGATTTATTATAAAGGCATGTAAGGCAATCAATATCAGAATCAGACAAAGCATACCTAGTATCTTTAGCCTCCAATTCATCAATATGAGCATTAACAAGACTAAGATTAGCTTCAAGTTCACCAAGGAAATATTTATTCCAAAAAGAAATCTTCTTTCTAAGCACAACAAGAGACTTAGGAATAGCAGATAAACAAGAAGTAGTATAATTACACATATTCCAATTATTCTCAATAATTTCAGACACTTGAGGGTACTGAGTCCAGAAATTTTGAAATCTAAACTTATAAGTTCCCTTAAATGCAGAATCAACAACATTTAAACAGATAGGGCAATGATCAGAAATGGATCTATTCATATGAATAACATAAGAATTATTATACAAAGAGAGCCAATAAGGATTTGCAAAAGCCCTATCTAATCTCATAAGGATCCTATGCAGATTTTTTCTGTTATTACACCAGGTAAACTTACTACCCGAAAAACCCAAATCTACAAAGTTACCGTCATTGATACATTTCCTTAAAGTAAGAGCATTATTATTCTCATAAAAAGTAGACCCATCAATTTTATCACATGAGTTAATAATGTAATTAAAATCACCAATAAGTAACCAAGGAATATTATCAAGGTCCAAACTACCAAGCTTATCCCATAAGGAGTTTCTAATTGTAGGATTAGTAGAAGCATATAAACCATAAAAAAGCCAAGGTCTACCATCATAATATTAAACAACCACATTGATAAGACTTACGAATTTAGAAATAACATGAGCTTTAGCTGAAGAGGATTTCCAAGCAAGCAGCAATCCCCCAGAAGCCCCAATGGAGCTAACAACAGTTCCAAACCAATTCTTACCAAGCGAAGAAATAAAATCCAAAGAGTCATTATCTTGCACATGAGTTTCTTGCAAAAAAATTAAACAAACAGAAATATTCCTTATTTGAGCCTTAACAAAATCCTTCACAGGCCTCCTTCTCAAGCCTCTACAATTTCAACTAAGAATTTTCATTGACATAATTAATAGACTTATCCACCCCATTACCACTCATAACCTCTTTACTTCTAGAAGGGCTTCTAATTCCAACTTCTGAAACAAGTTGCCCAACAGGCATAATTTGAGAAGAGGAATCAGTAAAATTAAATGGAATAGACTTAAAAAGCCAACTATCAATTTCAGAGTTCAACTGGGGGTGGACCTTCTTAAACTCTTTTTTCTTTTTGGTCCGGATAACATTGTCTAATTTGGCTAAATTTTTAGCAATCTCAGCCTTAGTGAATTTACTTTTCCTAGTTTGGGTCTTAGACTTCTTAGTTCCATCCAGAGGGTTAGGGGGATTGTCAACAATCCTATCTCCTAAGTCCCCTAAACTAGCAGCAACCTAATTTACTAAACCAGAGAAGGAGGACCCATCCAAAGCCCCAGAGGCAACACCTTGGATAAAAGCATCCTTTTCTTTAGGAATAGTATAACCAGGTCCACTAGCAGAGGAACCCCTAAAAACCTCATTCCTATCTACCACTTTAATAGGAACAACTGCCAGATCAATATTGTCCTTATGAAGAGAGGCAGGAATATAGTTTTCCTGCAAGCCAAGGTTATCACTCCTTTGATGAGTATCAGGAGGATCATCTATAAACCCCTCATCTTGAATAGGAGACTGCGGGGGATCATTTTCCTCAAAAGTAAAGTCCATCCTAGCATTATCTTTCCTCTTATCGGGGCTAATCACAACTTGGTCATTATTAAGCTAGGACCTACCCCTTAGACCTATACCACTAGGATTTCTTCTAAACCGAGGCTTTCCCTTTCTACCAACCTGAATCTAAGGTCCATATACTGACATGGAAGCAGGTTGCGGATTATCGTCCTTACCACTATTCCCTTTACTTGCTAAAATATTTTTGTCTAAAACAGTAGCACTATCATGCATCACAGTATCCATGTTATCAAAGTTAATAGTAGAAGCAGAACATTTGTTAACCTGATGCCCAACAATACCACATTTAAAACAAAAAGTAGGAAGACGCTCATACCTAATAGCTTGAAAAATACCAATACCAGGTTGGTCAATGCAAACTCCTTGTTTCAAAGGTTTATTAAAATATATTTCAATACAAATACGAACAAATTTTCCACGAAGCCAATTAAAAGAATTCTCATCAACCTTAATAGGTCTACCTATAGCAGAAGCAATTTTAAACAGACTGGCATTCTGCCAGTATTCCATATGCAAATCCAAAAGTTGAATCCAAACAAGCGCAAAAGAGATTGACTCTGTTAGAGCCTTAAAATTCAGCTTCCACGGCTGGAGATTAATTAAATCTCCTCTAAAAGCCCAGGGGCCATCAGTTAAGACTTTAACAGCATCCCCTTGCGAAGCAAAACAAAACAATAAAAATCTATTTTCAAGATCAATAACCTTAACAATGTTAAATGGGCCCAATCCCGAACTTGAAAATGAGGAGGAGATCTACGAATAAAACGCCCAAGTAAAGAAGCAAACCAAGATTTTCGCAGATCACTTAATTCCGAATCATTAAACTCCAAGGATGAAAAAAAAGTGGAATCTAAACCCTTAGCCTTAAAAAGGCTGGCCCAAGAAACATTTGCCAGTGATAACTTAGATATCAAACCCGGATCACTAGTGTTAACAATATCTTTTCCTTCTATACCAGTAAGAGGAGGATTCTTACCTTGCTCAGGAGTGTAACAGGAACCAGAGAGCAATAGGACCTTACTCTTTTGCTGAGCAGTAGTTGTTATGTGAAATCCGACACTAGAAGGAAGGGTTGAATAGTGTCGTCCCCTTTTTTTAATTTTCTCCTTACTCAGTTTAATGCAATTGTTCTTTAATGATTAATGTGATCACAATTCAATGGCAATGATAAAAACAAGTAAAGAAACAATGCAAACAAGAATATTTTATAGTGGTTCGGCCAATCGCCTACTCCACTACCTTGGCTCCTTACCAAGGATTTCTAAACACTAATTTATAGAGTTTATGTTTTCCTTTGAATACACTTGAGGACACTCTTCTCCCTCACTCGGAGAACACCTCAATCCTATTCACCTAGGCAAAACACAATTCTACAAAGCTGACCCTAAGTATTTCCTAGCACACCTAGCAAGCTATTTCAAACTTGAAAACAAGATACAATAAAGTTCAAATGCAAGGAAAGAGCTAAAGAATGAAAGATTGAATCAAGCTTCTTTCCACCGCCTTCTCGTCTTCAACTTGCAACAGGGACTCAAGGAGTGCAGCACAGTTGAAGCAGAAGCAGCCCCAGGTATTGATGTCGAAGGATGAAGTAGAGAACACACGCAAGATTTGATCATATGAAGGCTTGGAGAACTTCTTTAATGCTCAAGAATGTTTGCAAAAAGTGTATTTATAACCCCTCACCCCGAACGACCGTTCAACGGGTAAAAAATCGATCGTTGAAGCCGTTCGGTTGTAGGTTAGTCGATCTGTCGGTCGATCGACGGATCGACCGCCAGTGCGACCGCTGGCAGCCTGTAAGAGGTCGGTCGACCAATGGGTCGACCGGCTACATTTCTTCTGACATTCGTCGACCCGTCGGTCGACCGAATGGCTGCTGCCAGGTCGCATTTTTTTTGCTAAGTCCAGTTCGGTCGACCATTAGCGTTCTGTCCATTTTCGTCGTCTGTCGATCAACCAACCGGTCGACCGACGCAGCCCAGATGTTTTGCCTTCGCCAATTTTGGTTGACCGACTGGTCGACCGAATGGCCACTGGCCATTTTTACCGACATTTGGTTGACCGAACGGGCTGCTTACCATTATATTGTCTTATTCGGTCGACCGAACCCAGGCTGAGGATGATTTCTTCCATGGATTTTTACATGCCTTTTCTATGGGTTTGGTGACCAAGTTTTAACTTGGATAACCTTACAATTTTGGCTTGGGATAAACTATCCTAGAGACATTATATTAATTCTACTTGTCTTAATCTCGAGACTTCTTCAACGATTTCTTCTTCCGTTTCTTTGACGATCTTTTTCATCATCCCGTTTGAACGAATTTGGCATACGTATCGCAATCTCAACCTGAACTCAAAACTTCACACTTTGGATTAAATACATATTTGTTATCATTAAAATAAAGATCGAGGCTTAAGAGAGACCCTTAAGCCAACAATCTCCCTCTTTTTGATGATGACAAACATAACATGAAATTTTAAGAAAACATAAGTATTTGTGAGTTTGAGTTAAGGCATTCAAGAGTTAGAGTATGCAAGATATGTGCCTTAGCATATGCATTCAACTATCTAACTTAGCATATGCATTCAACTACTTATGACTCAACCTATGCTCCCCATATCAATGTGCATATCATTTTTAACTTCCCCTAACTATATATATCTTCCCCTTAACTATAAAACTCACACTAACTATATGCATCATGAAAACCAAGTGTGATCTTACTTTTTCTCCCCCTTTTGACGTCAATCAAAAAGGGTAAGAATTAAGGTACAATTAATGAATTTCATCATAAAAATCGAGAAAGCCACAAAAACCAAATATCATCTACCACTATAGTCCTTCCCATTAATGTAAGCCTATAGAAGGCAAACATCAATAGGTCGCAAAGCCCCACTACAGAGCAATACATAAATGTGATGATACTTTTATAGAATGCAAGTTTTGAAAACATGTATATTTTGAAGAAAATACTTTTTAATCACTAGGAAAAACACAAATTCCTAATTGCATCCTTAAATTTGTGAAACTTTCTTCAACTAAGGGTTTTGTAAATATATCGGCCAGTTGTTTATCGGTGGATACAAATTCTATCGATATATCTTCCTTAGCTACATTATCCCTAAGAAAATGATGTCTCAAGTCAATATGCTTAGTTCTAGAGTATAAAATGAGATTTTTGATTAAGTTAATTGCACTAGTATTATCACAATATATGAGTATGCAAGAATACTTAAGTTCATAGTCTAAAACAGTTTGTTTCATCCAAATGACTTGCGCACAACAACTAGCCGCGGTGATGCATTCTGCTTCGGTAGTTGAAAGCGCGACCGAGTTTTGTTTCTTTGAGAACCAAGAAACAAGACTCGCTCCTAAGAATTGACAACACCCACTAGTGCTTTTCCTATCTACCTTACATTCGACAAAATCAATGTCCGAAAAACCGATTAAATCAAATGATGCATGACATGGATACCATAATCCTAAGTCAACCATGCCCTTTAAATATCTCAATATGCGTTTTACCGCACTCAAATGAGACATCTTAGGGAAAGATTGAAACCTAGCACATACACATATGCTAAACATGATATCGGGTCTACTTGCGGTTAAATAAAGGAGACTACCGATCATACCTCGATATCATTTTTCATCCACTTTAATGCCCTCTTCATCTTTGTCAAGCTTGATGGATGCGCTCATAGGTGTAGAAGCTATCTTGGTTTCATTCATCCCAAACCTTTTGATGAGTTCCTTTGTGTACTTGGCTTGATTGATGAAGATCTCATTGTTGATTTGCTTGATTTGGAGACCAAGCATGAAGGAGAGCTCTCCCATCATGCTCATCTCAAATTCATCTCCGAGAGGGAACCTCCAACGCAGCGGGGAAAGAAAACCTACCCCCGAGTGCGGTGCAGGAAAAAAGTAAAAGGAAGATACCGTAAAGCCACCTTTTACACAACACCTTCAACACACCTAGCGTGCGAAGCACGCGGAACGCACCCTCCGGAAGCCACACCGTCAAGCGCAACTCACCTTGCCTTGGCCCAAGCATAGCCACCGAAGCCTAGAGGGCCTCGAAATCTTGAAGAGGCTCAAGAAGTCAAAGCGAGATGACCGAGGAGTTTGAATATTAGTAACTTGATAATTTATATTTAGTGTATTAATTTCTTTGATCCAATTATATTCCTTTTCAATACATCTTACATAAGTACAAATTTTGGATAAATTTTTAAAAGACTTTCTTTGAATAGATTTTGGTATTAATCATGTCACTAATTTCTTGAATCCTTTTGAGTTTTACCTTCGACTGTATCCATCTATTGATGGATGATAGTCGATTTTAATTCGTAAAATTATTTTAAATAGACTAAATTAAACTTTTGATAAAATTTTATGTTCTTATTTGAAGCTGAGGTGATACGGTCATGCACATCTCTTAGTCTGATCCGACTTCGGCGGAGGACATGCAAAGATACTCTGACGCTCAAATAAGAATGAATCTCATGTGTGGGAGTGAATATTAGAATCAAGTTCATACCTGATGTGCGTTATGTCTATATATAGTGCAGGATGAGGGATGTCTCGGGCGATAATGCATCCCTTAATCTCGCGGAGATGTGCTCGGAATGTGTCGAGACTAATCCTGGAGATCTCGGGTTCATAATTGACGAATACCTTGTAATTAATGAGGATACGAGTGTCCTTGTATGGTCGGGTGGAGCCCTTGGGACAAGTAGTGTCTAGTTTGACTTGAGTCTAGTTCATGAGTATGGGCACTCATAGGCCTAATTCGACTGGACCCAAAGTGCTAGTCAAGTCCACAACCCCTGAGCTTGGTTGGAGTTAGAGGACTTCGTACCGACCTATAGTATTATGTCGACTTCTACATGTCTGTCGGATTCTAAAAGTGTACTAGCTTCCACTCACCTGTCGAGTTTTAGGGGTGTACTAAGGTCTGACTCCTGACAGGCCATGAGAAGTGTGTATATGCTGCTTTATGTCCTTGAGTGGCCGAGGTGGATCAGATCGGCGTATCTTGGCTGTGTCATTTCACGACTTCTCGATTTTCACACTCGATGTGGCAACTACGTGGTGGAGGAGTGTTTCCTCCCACATGACGACCACTCATTGATGTTCGTCCCTTTAGCATTAATTCTACCTAGAGAGTAATCATGATGCAAAGAGTTGTCCGTTCGTGCCCCAGGGCATTCTAGGGAACCAGTGCCGACGGGTCGATCAGTTGAGATTTAATTTATCATCAGGGGTACTATTGTTAGCTGGTCGATCGAGCGACTGTTGCCTCTTGGCCTTTAAAGACACACTTCTCTCCTTATGTCGAACTCTCCTTGCGCCTCACGTTCTTGTTCTTTGATGTTCGTGTTCTGGAGGTTTTCGTCGGTGATGTTGTTGTCCCGATCATTTTACTTGACCGTCATTTCTTCATTCTCGCAAGTCTTTTAGATTCCACTCTTAGCTTTTCACGTTGTGGGGGTCGACCTTAGGTTTATAGGTTGTAATGACTTATCCATGTTCATTAGAGTTTGTGATCTTCGTCGGGTCAATGGTGAAGAAGGGTGACGAAGTTAAGTTAGAGGTAGGGCCGTCGGGCAGAATCTCAGACTCGTATTCATGGGTCCATGATGAAATACGACAACAAAATTTGGTGATGAGCAACTTGAGTAGTATTTTCTCTTTCTAAAAGAGTGCACTGATATCTCGCTTGGACGAGGAGGAAGACTTCGATTGTCTTCCTGTTCTCCGGAGGACAGGGCTTATCACCATAAGAGGGACCTTGAATTCTTCTTCGCATACCAGACCATGTTCGAAGACCATGAAGTGTGACAGTTGTTTACCAAATTTGAGTGTAGGGTGTTGATTCAAGCGAATGTTGCCCCAACTTGATCAGTTGCATCCGAACAGATGGGCTTCTGTCCGCTGCTTTGAAATCTTGATGAAGTGCCTCAGGGTCGAGTCGAGTCTTAATGTGTTTTTCTCTTTCTTCCAAGAGAAGGGGACCTAGAAGGGTTTTGGGGTGTCTTTTAGTAGTGCCCCGAGAGGAGGCTCTTTAGTCTGTTCAGGAGTTCTTACAAGAACTTCAAAACACACTTCTTCAAGGTGAGATCGAGGCCAGAGATCTGGCAATTTTTCTTGGACAGGGAATCCAACTCAGAGAGGTTCTCGATGTTTTGAAAGAAGAGTCTCATGCCCAAGGTTTAAAATCTCGGTACCGATAGCGATATTTGTGCCTGGCCAGCATCGATATGTACCAATACCGTACCGACACTCGGTATAGCTCGGTATCAGAACTGGTACCGAGTGAAAGAAAAATTTATTTTATTTTTTGTTGTAAATATAACTCGAATGCATCATAATTGACCAAGAGCTAAAATTTAAGAACTTAAATGTTAAATACATGAATATAATGTTTAAAATGCGGACGAATGACGTCCATCGTAAAAAGTAGACATCTCTTGGGGACCAACATGGCTAAGGTCGATACCGTAGGTCTCTAATGCCCATATATGGAAATTATCCCATGTCATAATGGTTTGGTATCCAGGATACGACATTGACATAAGAGATTCTTTGGTGGGAGCCCAAGAAGTAGTCCCTGTATTCGTGTAGTAAGTTGAGTAGGTACTGGATAGAGAGTAGGTTGATTCAGAAACCTCTTGCAAGTTACTCATCATATCATGATGGTAATCTTGCAAGGCTGTCAGTCCACCTCTTGGTTTTGTTTGACGCCGATCTTTCACTCTCTTCTCGTACACCCTAGTTGTTCATCCTTGCCTACCACCATGATCGCTATCTTGGGTGCAGTGGTCGAAATATTGCTCATTCGTCCAAAGATCAGTAGGTGCCAATATATGTTGATGGCACGACAGTGTCTTCTCCACCAGCTCCATCATCGTCGTCATCATCATCATCATCATCATCATCATCATCTGTGCTTCTACTGCTATGAAGAGAGGGCTCTTCTTTTTCATCTTCTTATGCTTCTGCAATTGCATCCAAAGGATCATTTGGTCATTTTCCTTTGCCTTCTGCCTTTGATGGTGAAGGTGCAGCCTTTTTCTTTCCCTTTGATTGGAAAGATGGAGAGTCGGACTATGATCGTCGTCTAGCTTGACGCATTCATTGAAAGGGAGCAAGGCTCATGTCCCTCTCAAAAGCTTGGTTGTCTGTGTCTTGTTGGCTCCCATAACCAATTGCATCAAATATGATATGTGAAGGCCGAGGTGGATCGTCTGGTTCTTCAAGAAGAGGCTTGTGATCACTCTCCATTGCGCTCCACCAATTAATCATCGGGTCTGCATCGCTTCGGATGAACTCGACATCGAACGGATCTACATGTGCCTCGTCTCTATCTTTATTTTGTAACGCCCACATTCGAAGTCGGATGTTGTAATGAACATATACCAGCTTCTCTAATCGGATGTATGAGAGGCGATTGCACGACTTCGTATGAATGAGAGAGAATGTTAACCAATTTGTATGAATGAGAGGATTCGTTTGGTAATCTTTCGAAGATTTGGAGCTTTGGTTCCAAATTGCAACAACCATTCGACTGCATTAGATTGAAAATGAAGATTAGAAATGGGATTTTATCTTTAATAAATAACTTGAAGGAAAAAAAAAAAGAATTTCTATCTACCTGGATCCATCTTGTCTCGGCAATCTCGTGCAAATGAATCACCAAAGTTGTCATTTTCATCTCGAAAATATCTTGATTCTGAAATAGCTTGTGTCGCTTCTAAGTTAGATGCCGACATACACTTTATCACCTTGCGGAGGGGGTATAACAAACTATCTCTTGTTCCAAGAATGTATTTGTACTGATATGCGGGATTTAAATAATAACCTATAAAAAATTATAAATTCAATAAGTAATTAAGCATAATGATTTAAAATTAAATAATTTTAGAATATTAAAGAAAAAATACCTACGATGTGGATGTCACAGCCCATTTGATTATCCCATCTCCAAGAGATATATAATATCGATGAAGGGCTTATATTTGGTTGGGGAAATCATAAGCCTCTTAATTTCTTCTTGTGCTTGATGGATGTAGTGGTAGATATGGCCTAGTTGGGGCGTCTTTTCCAAGTCTATCTGTCATAAAACCTTGTACAAAGGTTCTACGATGACGATGATTTCCGCACCGTAATCCCAGAAGCGCAGGTTCAGCACATTATTCTATGTTTCCTTTCCATCTGATCTTGAGGCATATCTTAATGAAGACCAGTCTTCGCTTGTAAATATTGTTCTAAGGCCAACATTTCTTTGCTGAAGCGACCTTAATGCGATGAAGTTGGTTGCAAAACGAGTTGCTCCCGGTTGAAGAATTTCACCTAAAAATAAATTTATCATTAGTAATTATTTATGATGAACTAATTAATAAATACTAAATACTAGATAATTTTTTAAAAAATAAAGTATATTCTGTAAATTTTTTCATATGGGCATGTACCCATGTGTGGTTGTAGATGAACTACGTAATTTGTTGTGCCTTTTTTACCGTCTACTTCACCATCGGCAGATCATCGATATCTTTCATCATTAGCTCTATACAATGGGCTGCACATGGAGTCCAACAAATGTGAGGATAATATTCTTCAATTATCTCACATGTCCTTCTAAAATTTGCCCCGTTGTCTGTTACAACTTCAACAACGTTCTGGGGACCAATCTCCTCGAGCACATCTGTCATCCAATGAGTTCACCGACTTGTGATAGACCACCTTCCTATTGCTTTAGCCTTTAAATTAGGAAGTTGATGATGCTCATTTTGGTTGGCCCGGTCCAACTATCGCACATCAAACTGCAGTCGTACTCCACCCATTGTCGTTTGAATTCTTCGATCCATTGCTTGATTTCATTGACCTCTGCTTCAAGGAAATGTCCTGAAATTTCATAGGGAGTTGGAGGGGTAATACTTGGGCCTACCTTTTGGGTTGTAAGCATCATAGCTCGGTAGTATGGGTTATCGGCTGCATTTGCGGGAATCTGGCTGAAGTGGAACCATTTAGAGATTGCTCTCCCACTCTCACTTCTTCGTCTTGAGGAGATTGCTCTCCCTAACTCTCCCCATCATCAACGAATGGTTGCTTTGATGCTTGAGGAGGAAAAGCCCTGGGATCAAGATCAGATAAATCGATAGAAGATTTCTTATCGCTTGATTCGAGGTTTGTGAAGAAGCCCCGAATGCCTCATCCTCTGCTGCCTCCGCCTCTGCTCTGAGAAGGTGCCCTCATGCTGGAACTCTAGCCAATTTGAGGACTAGGGAGAATTGGACCACTTCGGTTCATTGCTTCCACAGCCGAAGTTGAGCAGACGCTGCTGGTGCCACCTCTGCCACTGTTGCCGTCATACTCAAATTGAGATCCAAGATAATACATCTGATCTCGTTCGAAGGCTTGTTGCTCCACTGAAGCACATATGGCGGCTTCAAGTTCCGGATCCTCGTTGTCACCGCCGCCACGAGCCTCAGATTGGTGACCCCCCGTATTGGCTAATTTTTTGGGTAGCTCTTCGATCGAACTCAGTTCTTTGTTCGGCATCTTGAACACGCTGCTCTCGTTTGTTGTCGAATATTTCTTTGAACAGCTTTCGAACTTCTACCGGTGCTTTGGGGCATTTGACGACGTCGGAATATCCTCCGGCCAAATGCTGCTTCAACCAAGTGATACCTCCGCCACATGAATTCATTTCACAATGGAGGCATTGCCAGTGGTGAGCCTTCTCCAATCGATGGTCGTGCTGCCATGTGACTTTGGCTTATGATTTTGGCATCATTTCAGCAGTGTTTCGGTGTGGAGATGAAGAAAATAAAGAGTTTGAGAGAGTAAGAGGGTGAGTGGGGGTGAAAGGGGGGTTTTGGGGTGTTTACATACGCCCCAAAACCCCTTAAAACTGATTCCAAATGGCTATAAAGTCGTTTGGGATCGTTGATGAACAGTACCCAACGACTCTTTTTTTAGCCGTTGGGTGATATCAGGTGGTACCGTCCGATATCTTATGAATACCGCCCGGTACGGGCGGTATTTGATAAATACCACCTGTACCATGCGGTATTTGATAAATACTACATGTACCAGGTGGTATCTATCGATACACCCATTACGGGTACCAATTTTTTAAAAAGTTGGTATATATCGGGCATACCACCCGGTACGGTACGGAATTTTAAACCTTCCCCACGCCTATTTTATTTTTGGAGGATGAGCGTATCTCGTCCGAGGACAAGTTTGAGATTGATTTCCTGGATCGACATTGCCCCCTCTGTTCCCTTTTCTCGTAGGGAACTGTTGAGGTGGAATCGAGACGAGCCCTCGATCTTGAGATATATAAGTAAGTTTGGGAAGATTGTAAGGTATTGTTACCTCAACTATTTCAAGCGTACTGATTCAAAATTCGTTTGATGCGGGTGGGATGTCTTTAAAGCTGAATAAGCCAAACCTTTGTGCTCGATTGGAGGGGGAATGCCCTGCAAACGATAAAGGAAAAAAAAGTTGTTGGTGTTTCTCTCTCCTTCGATTTTGTCGAAGCCGGCACATGCCTCGAGATCTCTGGTTCTGAGGTTGATCAGGTCGCCAATATCTTCTGATTCCCTGACTCCTTCAAACTCTCCTCTGAAGCAAAGAAAAAGAGTCAGGGGTCTGCGTGTTGGCGAAGGTCTGCCTTTTCAAGAAGTCACTTTTCCTAGGGAGGTTGTGGTTGTGGCACCGGAGACGGCGCAATAAAGGAGGCCCGCTGGTGGAGTAGCATCCCGACATGACTCCTCATGATAGTCAGTGTTTCTGATTCGACGTCCAAACAAGCTTTCCCAAGGTGGTGAATGCGGGAGAGCACATTAAGGCTAATTGTCTTCGTCTGATGGGTCTGATGGACAAGTTGGTGGGAGAGAGAGAGAATCTACACTGGGGACATCCAAGGTTCAGTCACTCAAGCGAGGGAAGTTTGGGATATGTCTGATGGCTTGAGAGCAGAGTTGGGTATAAAGTTCATCATGATCTTGATGCGGTCGTTGCGGAGGGGTCCCGCTTGAGGGCTGAGGCTGAAGCAGCCCGAGTTAGGGCTGAGAGATTCAAGGTAAAGGTGCAAGAGTTCGAAGGTGAGGTCTACCACTATCCAGATGCAGCTGTCACGCAGTATGCCGATGGTTTTGAAAGGACATTGGTGCAAGCCAAATTCATTGCCCTGAGGGCTAACTTCTCCGAGATCGGGTGGTTCAAAGTGGTTAGGGACGGTGCCCTGGTTGACCCTCGGGTGGAGAAGGAGGCTCCTGTACTGGCCGAAGTGGAGCCTTCAATTGTCATTTCTGTGTTGTGCCCTCTCCCAACGGGGATGGCCAATGTTTTGGGAGACGACGTCCCTCTTGCGCATGCAGAGGTTGCTTTAGCTCTCCAACAATAAGTTGATATCTTCAGAATTGCCTGGCTGTCGACTACGTATGAAATTGTAACCGTTTTTCATGGATTTCCTCCCTTTAGGGCCATTTGAACTCCTGCCCCTTGAGGGTATCTGACATGGTTGCCCCTTCGTGGGCTGGTAATTGTGCCTTCGGGCGCTTTATTTTCTTGCTACTTGGCTTTGTTTTGTGTTTCAGTTGGTTGTGAGTTGAATATCTTGGCGGGTGTCACCAACCTTGGCCAGTGTTGGTTGGTCAGTGACCACTTCTTGGAGCAATGGTTTGCTCTTGGATGGAGGTCGAGCTCCCGCCACAAGTAGAGTTAGGATCGAAAGTATCTTTTTGATTGTTGTTGGTGATCGCCAGGATGGGGGTGGTGATGACGACTAAGGCTGAAGACCGCACCTGGAGAGTTGAGGGTGTGAGAGCCAGAGGGTGGCGACTGAGGCCGAGAATCGTGCTTGGGGTCAAGTCGAGCTTGCGGGGAGCGTAATGTTAGGGACTTTTCAATTTGCCCAAGCAACGACGAATCATGGCGGAATGTTCCCTACATGTTTGTAAATATGTTAGCAAGTCCATGTAATTTTGGCTTTCTTTATAGTTCGTAAGGGTCTTGTAATAACCCTTGTGCGACCCCCGAGGTCCCACGGTACGAGTTGGATGCATTTCGATATCATTCAATGCTTGGTGTGCATTTCAGTTCGTGGCTAGCCAAACTGGGCAAAATAGCTCTATTTCTCTAGCCATGGCTGGGCAAACGCTGTTGCACTACGCGAGCGGAACAGCGAACGTTGAGCGAAGCAACGAACGTTGAGCGGAGCAGCGAACGTTGAGCGGAGCGAGAACGGTGCGCTGCAGCTAAGCGGAGCAATTTCCCTGCATTCTACATGGTTGTGGCCATGGAAAATCATCATCTCGGCTTACCACGATTTTGTCATGTTCATCGTGCTTTTGGGAACCATGGGGGTGGCACTTAGGGAACCAAGGCTGATGTAGTCTCTCCTTGGTGAATGTTTGTATTTCGTATTTCACTTGTGTATATGCTGGTTTTGGATAGTTTCTAGGGCCGATTACTCCCCTCTTTTGTTTGATAATTGTTCCTTTAACAATTGCTCGTTTATGGGCTTATTTTATTTTGCAACATATTTTTTGATGATTCAATGTCCTAGTCTTTCTGTTGATAATGTTGATAATTGTTCCTTTAACAGCTTATTTCGAGGCTTTAAATGTCGGTTTGACAGTTTTAGGTTTGGTTACCCGATAACGGTTTGACAATCGAGGAGAAATAAAAGCTAGATAAAGGCATCGTTTGGTTGACACTACTTTTTGCAGGAAGTAAAAAAAAGTGCTCATGTTTGGTTGACACACTTCCTACATTTTGCATGAAGTACAACTTCCTGAGTAAGTGCAACTTTCTGCAAAATGCAGGAAGTAACTTACCTAGGCCTCCTTAGGTAACTTGACCTTCCTGCATTGTATTTGAATGAAAAAGTTAATTTCATCCTCACATTTGTATTTAGTACAGAATTTATAATTTATATTCCCAATATTATAGATTAGATAATCCTTGAATTCTTTACATGTTTATTTTATTTTAATTTATTTTTAATAAAAATATGTAATTTTTTTCATATTAACCATAAATAAAAATTAATTTTTCATATATAATAATGTATATATTATATTAATTATATATGCAAAAATTATATTATATTTTACATATATATGTTAAAATATTAATTTATAAATAAATTTATTTTTTCCATATATATACTAATGCATATAAATTAAAATATTATTTTATAAAGAGATTTTAAAAATGATATATTGGTCATTTGATATGTACTTCCTAGGAAGTACTCATGTCAACCAAACATGTTCTACGGTGAAAGTTGCACTTCCTATGAATTAAGTTTTTGTCAACCAAATACTTTTTAGATACTTTTCAGGAAATACATATAGAAAGTTAATTCATGTGAATTGTAACTTTCTGCAGAAAGTTACTTCCCATGTCAACCAAACGAGACCTTTGTTTAAGGTTGAACCTTCTGAAATCTTTATTTGAGGTTGAATCATCTGAAATATTTGTTTGAGGTTGAACCATCTATAGCAACTCCGAAGTCATTTTGGGGGTTTAGCAATGATGATGACCTTCTGGTGTCCAACTAAGCTGGTTGCGTAAGGGTAATGAATTTAGGAATAGTGTTCGAGGGGTCGTACGAGGATTCTGATGTTGGGAGTAATGGCATGATAGTCAACGGGTCGGGCTGGTGAAAACCGAGTCCTAGTTTTTGAGGGTGTTGAGAACAGACGTGGCAGCGTGGTAGCTGACGAGCCTGACTAGTGAAAATCGAGTCCTGGTTGTTTGAGGGCGTAGGAGTTTGAGATAGGCACTAAGGCCTGAAGTAGTGGCTCTGGGGGCCGAGGACTTTACTCGAGGGGTTCAAGCCGAGCTCACTCATGAGCGTAAGGAAGGATCGCACGCGAGGAGTTGAGTAAGGGCTCTCAGGCCGAAAGTAATGGCGTGGTAGCCGACGAGCTAGGCTAGTGAAAATTGAGTCTTGGTTATGTAAGGGGCTGAGGCCGAAAGTGGTGGCGTGATAGCCGATGAGCAAGACTAGTGAAAACCGAGGCCTGGTCGTGTAAGGGCGCTGAGGCCGGAAGTGGTGGCGTGATAGCTGACGTGCTAGGGTGGTGAAAATCGAGTCATTGTCGTACAAAGGCGTTGAGGACGAAAGTGGTGGCGTGATAGTCGATGAGCCAGACTGGTGAAAAACGAGTCCTAGTCGTGTAAGGATGTTGAGGCTGGAAGTGGTGGCGTGATAACCGACTATCCAGATTGGTGAAAATCGAGTATTGGTCGTGTAAGGGCGCTAACGCCAGAAGTGGTGGCGTCATAGCCAACGAGCGAGAGTGATGAAAACCGAGTCCTGGTCGTATAAGGGCATTGAGGCCGAAAGTGGTGGCGTAATAGCCGACGTGCCAGGCAGGTGAAAACCGAGTCCTAGTCGTATAAAGGCGCTGAGGCCGGAAGTGGTGGCGTGATAGGCGAGGAGCCAGGCTGGTGAAAATTGACTCCTTATTGTTTGAGGGCGTAGGAGCCCGAGATAGGCACTAAGGCCGGCGAGCCAGATTGGTGAAAATCGAGTTCTGATCGCTGAATGGAGTATTGGGCTTTGGGGCCAGAAGCAACTGCTCTGAGGGCGAGAATCCGCACTCAAGGGTTCAAGCCGAGCTCATGCATGAGGGCTTTAAGTGAGTTTCGAATAATGGGATACTCATTAAAGAGGTGAGGTGGCCGTAGAGTTCCCCGAACATACAAAGAGAAAAATGCGATGAATGAAATTTTATTGAGTAATAAAGGAATTGTCCATACAGGAGGCCAGGATGCTCGATTCTGAGCTTTACCAGTGCCTGTTGTGGTGACTTGATCACGACTTGAGTTCTTTCAAGGGTTGAGTCGGGGTTGCTTTCACATGTCCCGTCCTGAGCTTGATTCAGAGGCTTCAGCCAACTGTTTATCTTTGATTAGGGATGGCAATAATACTCGTTTAAGCATGTACTCATGGGTATTTACTCGTTTATGATAGGTATGGGGGTTAATATCCTATCCGTGGGGATTTCATGGGTAATTTTTTTTACCCATTTATTATATAGGGCAGTACGGATATTATAGTACTTGTACCCACGAAAATAAGTAAATTACACAAATACCCCTTGCACATATACTAAAAATACTCCTTATGTTTTAAGACCTTATGTTTGATGTTGATAAATATTCATAATTTATATTTGAAGACCTTGTGTTTATATTTGAAGACATTGTGTTTATATTTGAAGACCTTAATAAAATATTTTAATTTATTAAATAAGTACCGGCCAATATCCATGGGGATACGTCTCCCTACGGGGAATTAAATGGGTACCCATTTGTTATACCCGCGGGGAGTTAAACGGGTAGCGGGTACCCATATGTTTCGTGGGGCGGATAGCGGGTAGGCACCCCCCTCCCCCCCCGTACCTGCCCCACCCCATTGACATCCCTACCTTCGATTATGGGAAGCATTTGTGGGCCATTAGGTTCTTTCTTCGATTCAGTCATCTTCGGCTTGAGGCATTCAATATAGCACCATCGGGCTTTTTTTCTGGTCCACGTGCAGCACGCCTAGTTCCATTTCCGAGACATGAAATTATTAGTGAAATGACGTACACTAGAGGAGGGTGAATAGTGTGCTCGCTAATATTTAGCCCAAATCCAGTTTTAATCGATTCTTGATTACTTGGGCAATTCACTAATTCAAACAACAAGCGGAAGCAATGAATAAGGCAATTAAAACACAAACACAATTGGCAATGCAAACACCGAGATTTATAGTGGTTCGGCCCTTGTGCCTACTCCACTACCTAAGCACCCAGCTTAGGATTTCAAAACTTAACTTTACTAGATTATATCGTTTCCCTTACAATGAGAACCTTGTTGGTGAAATGGTCACACTAGATGGAGGGTGAATAGTGTGTTATCTAAATCTTTTTGCCTAAATTTTGATTTAATCGTTTCTTGAACTACTTAGGCAAATTGCAATTTATCGACTAAATGCGGAAGCGATAATAAAATAGTTAAACATAAACAAAGATAGCAATGCTAACACGATGAGATTTATAGTGGTTCGGCCCCAATGCCTACTCCACTACTTAAGCACCTCGCTTAGGATTTCCAAACTAAACTTTACTAGATTAATCTTATTTCCCTTACAACGAGGACTTTGACCCAAAGAGTCTCACTCTCAACCTAAGGCACTTTCACACCCGGAAGTCTCCGCCTTCTTACCGAGAGCACTCTTCCACCTCAACCTAAGGGACAACTCAACTAATCCTAGTAAACTAAGTTTACACCGGTGGAATTAAGCCTCAAACACAAAGGCAACCACCCAATTTTAAGACCTAACAACCTAGGTCTTCACAAGCTCAAATACAATAAAATAAATCACAAAAATACACAAATAATGGATCAAATAAATAATACAACAAATACTTAGCTCCAAACACGAGTCCTAGTTCCTCTTGATGCCTCAATGATGAATTGTTCAAAGCTTGAAGGCAATATCAAGGATGTATCATGGAAATTAGGGTTATCAAAGGGATGACTCAAGAAATACTTTAAGAATGATCAAGAATGGCTCAATGGAAGCTTAGATAAGGGGTGGAAGGCTTGCTAAGGCTTGCTAAGGTTTCTATTTATAAGCCTTGATGAGATGGCATGAAACAGCCACCTCAACGGGAGAAAAACTAGTTGTTTCCGTCGTCGGTCGTAGGTCCGGTCGATCATCAATCGAGTGGCCAAGCGACCGAAGGCATACTGTCATTTTCTGGCACATTTCGGTCGACCGACTTACCTACTGCCAGTTTTTGGTAGCATTCGGTCGACCGAAACTGGGTAGACTGCACTACTTGGTTTTTTCTGCTTGTTTGCTCGATTCTAGGTTAATAACTTTAAAACATAAATATTATATAAGGATTACCCCCCATTTGGATTCAATAAAAATATCTAAAAAATCAAAATTCTT